>CM019073.1:45500618-48151900 GCA_009667805.1 Leptobrachium leishanense | reverse complement strand
ACATATTAACCTTAATTAACATGCAGTTCCAGCAATTTATGTCTACTGCATTCACGTAAATAGAGGTCTTTGTTATAAACGTTTTCTGCGCTTATGTGTGGACATTATGTGGTGCATTGACCTAACGGTTCTAAAATTGCATGTTGAACGGTTCAAGAACTATTGAGTTAATGTGTCTGCCATAATTTGTCTGCAAATATTGTCTGCAAATATCACACTGACCCCAATCAGTATGCACTCCCAGTAATATATGCCTATTGCACTTATTTGAATAAGAATTTTTGTAACAAATTGTTCCTGCGCTACTCTTTATGAGTGTGATATACTGAGTTGCAGTGATTCAATGGTTCTAAAATTGCATGTTGAACGGACTAATAATTACTGAGCTAATGTGTTTGGTCTAATTTGCATCTTTGGCTGCACATCAACCATTAAGTGAATATTTTGTACCGCGCTACTTCTTATGAGTGTGATATACTGAGTTGCATTGATTCCATCCTTCAGCATTGCTATAGCCACACAGTGCCCATCCGATACACGTCATTCATTCAATTTAATGTTTTTATTGGTGTCTTCTTGCAAAGTTTGTATTAATAAAGTGTTGTTTGTGAGTTTAATTTTGGGTAATGCCCATTTCTGCTGAAATTTCGGCTAATAGATTAGTCCTACTTTTCTGCTGTGTGTGTTTATTGAACATAGCATGTAAACATTCACAGTGCAGGTGTGGAAAAAGATGTAACCCCTAGCCAATGACTTCTCCAAGAGCTAATTGAGCAGGAGTGAGCCAACCTGAGCAATCAGTGTGATATTATTGGAGTGTTGTGAAGCTGTCCTGCCCTTTAAAACACACACCGTTGGGTTTACTGGTGTAGCGCTGTGTTAAAAATCTTGCTGTGGCAGTACCTATTTTTGGCCACAAGATGGAGACTATCGCGATCAGAGATACTGGACATTGGGACTACAATGCCCGGCATGCTTTGCAAGAAGACAGGAAGTGGGTGGGGACTGGACACTTACATCCTCTGCCTCGTGGAGAAAGTTCCAGAGCGCGCCAGGGAAGCAGAGAAAGCAGACGCACCGAGGAGATCGCGGGAGAATCTAGGCCAAAGCCCGAGGGAGACCTGTTGTTCCGGTTTGGGTCACCTAGCCTGAGGAGAAGGAGACTCGCCAGAGCCCAGACACTGCTGCAGACCGGCGGAATCGAACGGAGAGCAGGCGGTGAGCTGGACAAGCTGCATAAAGTTAGACAACGGATCCGGCCGCTAGTATCCCCAGTCAAAATCCGGAGGAGAGACGTCCTGGGTCAGCGGAGCCTAAAGCCTGCGTCGGATGGGTGAGAGGCCTCCAAGGCTGTTTGTGATTAAAGGTCAAGCTGCTGTTTCTCTTTAAAGTCCACAGGGCCCCAACTGACTAGTCGAAGATTTTCCTTAAATAAACTCACTGGCCAGTTGAACAGTACCCGGGTACCACACACACACATATACACCTTTCACCTCCTGGGACTTAACTTGTGCAGGACTCATTTTCTTTTATGAATCGGAATAGGGGTTGAAAATAAAGATACGTTCCGAATATATTTTTCCTCTTTTTCCGTTGCGCGTTTGCCGTAATACGAAGGGATTGTATGTTTGGGTTTTGCTACGTGTCCCCTTTTCTGAACTATCGGAAAATTGCATTGCTTTTATGTTCGGTCGCGAATATTTTATTTTCCGAAATACGAAGCCTCGTGTTTCGTTTCTTTTCCGCTGCGCGTTTGCCGTAATACGAAAATACTGTAATAATACTTGTGAATACCGTGTTTCAACATCTGCTCAAAATATTTAGTAAACTATTTAAATGATAAAAACTCACAACTGTGTTGGAGTATATTTATTCCCTAGTGCGGGGAGACTGACCCGTGGTTCATTTTCAGCGGCTCCTCCGGGAGTGAGCGCTACACGTGGGGGCTCATCCGGGATCCAGTCTCTGGAAAAACCGCATCTGGGTTAAATATGGATCCAGACACTGTTGCCGAGTGGTGTGGGGAGCACAGTAGCCAGTCAGAATGTTGTATAGTTATGGATATTCCAGCAGACACTTGGGCTGAAGATCAGATTCGCCAGGCCGTGGCCACGCTAGCACCAGATCATCGGGGGTTAATACTGGACATTAAAAAAACCCAGATACTTCTCACATGTATGTTCTTCTCGAATGGAGAAAGGTGTTCCGCCATGTTTTCAGGGCACGAGCGTGAAACTGGCCGAAGAGGTGGAAGTCCAACTAATTAAGCCAAGTACGCCACGTGGCGAATCCGCAAGTGTTTCCGCGCCCAGTCCGTTGGCCATGATAGGGCCTGAATTTATCGTGGCTATTGGAGATCTACTGGCTAAATGTCAGAAAACAAGCCCTCCTCACACTAACTTCGGTTATCGACGGTTAAGAAATTTTACAGGAAACGTACCAACTCCGGCGGGAGAAGAAACCTTTGAAGAATGGGTGGAACAGGCGATGCAGGCTCTGGATGAGTGGGATGTCCCTGAGGCCCAGAAAAAGCAAAGGATCACCGAGAGCTTAAAGGGACCTGCGTCAGAAGCGGTGAGAAACCTAAAACTGAGTAGGAAAGATTGTACTGCTTTGGATTATTTAAACGTTCTTGAAGAAGTTTTTGGGCGAACTGAAAAGGCGGCCGAATTGGTATATCAATACGAACACACCTATCAGAGAAGAGGTGAAAGGATGACCGAGTACATGAGGCGCCTGGATAAGATTCTACACCAGATACTCCTGAAGAAAGGGGCCGAACCGGCCGAAGTAGATAAGATCCGAATAAAACAGATTCTGAGGGGCTCTCAACCTCTAGATCCAGTGATGATGCAGCTGAGAAGCAGAGCAGGTAACCAAGAGTTAAAGTACCTGGAACTGATCCGAGTTGTACGAGAGGAAGAGGCTTTACTAGAAGAGAAATCTTTCAGCGGGGGGAAAGGGCTTATGCACAACCTGTGAGACATAACGACGGCCTGCAACCTGAAAGCGACTCTCTAGATACCTATGGATCTGACGAGGACGAACAAGAACATCTAGTTGTTTTTAAATCTACAGAGAAGGCTGCCAAAGAGTCGAACCTCCCTGAACGGGGTGAATTGTCCAAGACCGTCACGAAGGTTCAGGAAGCTCAAGTTGAATTGCAACAAGCGCATGCGGAACTGTGTCGGTATTGATGAAGGTGACAGAGATGCAGGCAGAAATGCAGAAATTCCTCACAGGTATGCAGACGACGGGAGTTGCTGTGGCGTCTGGTCCAAATCCTTTAACCAAATCTCAACAAGCAACTACGTCTCCGCTCTCTAAGAAGAGATGTTTCGGGTGTGGAGAAATGGGCCATTTCCGCGCACAGTGCAAAGGCCGAAAGCCTGAGAAGGATAGAGTCAAGGGACTGTTGGAAGCCCTGGAAGGACTGTTGTCTACCTCACCGGTGGGAAACGCCAGAGGGCACCAGTAAAGGAGCAACCTGAGTGCCCGAGGGTTGAACCCCGCTCCAGAAATCAAGCAAAGACTAAGAGGGCGAGAAGGCCCAAAGTCGAGCCGACTGTAGAGCCTGCCAGGACTGAAAGAGTCACTCCCTTAGCATCCGGGTCTACGTCATGGGAAGGCAATGCACGCCAAAAACCTGCACGGGCCAAGAAAAGTGCCAGGGTACAGCAAACTGGGTCTAAGCGTCCGGATACCGCCACAAAATTTCCCGACCAACTGATAGGTCCTTCTCCTGTTGTGCCAATCCAAGTGGAAGGAGTCTACACCAAAGCCCTGTTGGATTCAGGGCTCAAGTGACATTGATCTACAGAGACTTCTATGAGAAACACTTAAAGCACATTCCTTTGCAAGAATTGAAGGATTTGGAAATATGGGGTATCGGCACTGAGAAACTCCCTTATGACGGGTACCTGCAGGTGAAGTTGGAGATCGGATCTGAAGTCATCGGGCAGTCTGGGGTTGTGATGCATTGGCTATTGTGTGTCCTCGACCCTCGGGTGCGAACAGAAGCTCCCTGATAGTGGGGACGAATACTGACCTAGTGCGGCGTCTCCTGACGCCTATTGTGTTGGAAGAAGGTTCAACTCAAGGAGTACACCCAATGTTACGTCCGGTCTATCAGAGGATGGTCGAAGAACGAAAGGCACCTGCCGAGGTGGGAAGACTGTGGAGACTGGGTGGAACAGAGAAGGGTCTGAAATCAGGAGAAGTAGCGAGTTTCTGGGCTTCAGTCAAGTTGAATGGATTGCAACCAGGCCCCTATGTGGTGCTGGGAACCGATTTTGATCATGGGAGTGAAACCGGAGTTGAAGTAATTCCTGAGATAATCTCCACCAAAGCTTTGAAGAGAACACGAGGAAGAGTCTCGGTCAGCGTGTGCAATGTGACGGATTCTCCAGTAGTCCTTAAAGCACGAATGCCTATCGGGCAAGTAGAGTCTGCTACACCCCTCTCTACCGATTCAGGAGGGGGAGTGGGTAAAGAGATTCCAGATGAAAGATTCTACCCCAAGGACGCTCCCATTTCACCTGAGTGGAAGAAACGTCTTCAGTCTCAGGTCCTAAAGTGGAAGGAATTGTTCTCAAAAGATGAGTTCGATGTGGGCCTGGCAAAGAGTACTGAGCACCGCATTCGGTTACAAGAAGACAAGCCGTTTCGAGAAAGATCAAGGCGAGTTCCGCTAGGAGACTTAGATGATCTGCGAGAGCAGCTGAACGAATTACAAAGAACCAAGGTGATTCAAGAGTCCAGGAGTCCATACGCTTCTCCCATAGTGTTGGTCCGGAAGAAAAATGGTTCTGTCCGCTTATGCATAGACTACTGCACATTGAACCGGAGAACCATCCCCGATCAATATGCCACTCCTCGGATAGAAGATGCCTTACAGTGTTTGTCTGGAGCAAAGTGGTTTAGTGTACTAGACCTGCGAAGCGGGTATCATCAGATACCAATGCATCCGGAAGACAAGGAGAAAACTGCGTTCATTTGTCCACTGGGGTTCTTTGAATTCAACAGGATGCCTCAAGGCCTTACGGGGGCTCCAGCCACGTTCCAACGGTTGATGGAGAAGACAGTCGGGGATATGAATCTAATCGAAGTATTAGTGTACCTGGATGACATAATTGTGTTTGGGAAGACTCTGGAAGAACATGAGCAACGTTTGGAGAAGGTCTTGAAGAGGCTCCATGAAGAGGGCTGAAACTGTCTCTAGAGAAATGCCAATTCTGTCTACCGTCTGTTACGTATTGGGACATGTGGTCTCAGCAGAAGGTGTTTCAACAGACCCTCGGAAGTTGGAGGCCGTAGCTTCTTGGCCTAGACCCCGAAACGTCACTGAGCTTAGATCTTTCTTGGGATTCTGTTCATACTATCGAAGATTTGTGGGAGGATTCGCGAAAATAGCTCAACCACTGAACAAACTCCTGCAGAAGGAAACCACAGAAGAAGGCTGCAAGGTCTCTGACAAAAACCCGTCAGCTCCGGGGCCAAGGAAAGCTCGAGAGTCTATACAAGGTGAATGGACCAGTCAATGTGAAGGAGCTTTCGTAAAGTTGAAAGAGAGTCTAACCCGAGCTCCTGTTTTTGGCCTATGCGGACCCTCACAAGCCGTATGAACTACATGTGGATGCCAGCCGAGAAGGTCTGGGAGGAGTCCTATATCAGGAGTATGATGGATTGTTGAGGCCTGTGGCGTACGTGAGCCGGAGCCTTACGCCTTCAGAGAAGAACTATCCTACTCACAAGCTGGAGTTCCTAGCCTTGAAGTGGGCAGTGGTGGACAAGTTGAAAGACTATCTGTATGGAGCTGAGTTCGTGATCAAGACGGATAATAATCCTCTTACCTATATCCTTACTACTGCAAAACTGGACGCAACGGGACATCGGTGGTTGGCCGCTCTGTCAGGGTTTCGGTTCAGCCTGAAGTATCGCCCTGGGGTGAATAATCGAGATGCTGATGCGTTATCGAGAAGACCCTACACTACAGAATGGACTCAGTTGACTCCAGACGGGGTGCAAGCTTTGTGTCAAGGAACAGAGCGCCGGGTCAAAGGAGGGATTGAAGCAGAGGCCATAGGAGTTATGGCTGCGGCTGTTCCTGAGTTCTACTGTAACCCTACGCAGTTAAGGGATGAAAGTTTACCTACTTTTTCGAGACAGGACCTGAAAGCGGATCAGGCCAGAGACCCTTTAATTGCCTTGACCATAAAGGCCCTGTCTGCAAACCAGCGAGAGATTTTGTTAACCAACTCCCCGAGTGGAGCCAGATTGGTCTACAAAGAGTGGGAGCGGTTAAAGATGTTGGATGGGGTGGTCTACCGAAGGGGCCCCTCAACCAACTCTGAAGAGATTCAACAGTTATTCCTCCCTACTAAACATAGGGAGAGTGTGCTGCGATCACTACATGATGAGCATGGACATTTGGGGGCTGAGAGAACTTTTAAGCTGGTGCGAGATAGGTTCTATTGGCCTTGCATGAGAGCTGAAGTGGAAAGTTATTGCCATTCCTGTCTGAGGTGTATTCAGAGAAAGACTCTACCGACCCGAACTGCTCCAATGAGCCATCTGCAGAGCCAGGGACCCATGGATTTGGTGTGCATTGACTTCTTGTGCTTAGAGCCGGATGCTAGTGGGCAAGGGAACATTCTAATAGTGACTGATCATTTCACTTGTTACGCCCAAGCTTTTTCCACGAAAGATCAACGCGCTCCGACTGTAGCCAAGGTGTTGATGGAAAAGTTCTTTGTTCACTACGGACTGCCAAGGAGAATACACTCTGATCAGGGTAGAGACTTTGAAAGCAGACTGGTGGGGCAGTTGTTAGAGCTGTTGGGAATCCAAAAGACCCGGACCACACCATATCACCCTCAAGGTGATGCTCAGCCTGAAAGGTTTAATCGCACACTGCTAAACATGCTGGGGACCTTGTCGAATGTGGAGAAGCAGAGTTGGAGTCGTCACATAGCTACTCTGGTGCATGCATATAACAGTACGGAGAGCGATGCAACTGGATATTCACCGTACCGTCTTATGTTTGGAAGGGAGGCTCGACTGCCGGTTGATTTGGCATTTGGGTTATCCCTAGACCAGACCTCAGTAGCTTCCCATAGAAACTACGTGGATAGACTTCGAAAGAATCTGGCTTCTGCGTTTGAACAGGCCCGTTTGACCTCGGGAAACAGGGAGCAAAGAAACAAAAGGAACTATGACCTGAAAGTTCGAATACAAGATCTACAACCCGGTGATAGGGTCTTATTGAAGAACTTGGTGCGGCTGCGAGACACAAGTTGGCGGATAGGTGGAGTTCCCAGGTTTACATTGTCTGCAAACAACTGCCGGGTTTACCAGTGTATCAGATTCGCCCGGATGGAAAGGCTGGGCCTCTTAAGAACTGGCACCGAAATCATTTGTTACCTTTGAGAGAGGCTGTAAGGATGCCGGTTGGGGACGAATTGCCTCGGCCAAATCCGCCTGTTCCATGTTTGCCTCCTGTTACTCGATCTCAACAGACCCGGGTTGCCGAAGAGAGCGAAAGAGACAGTGAAGAAGAGAGTTATTGTCTAGATTGGATGCGCTCGCCGGAGCCTGAAGAGGTTGTCGTTGTCCCTGAGCGGTGGGAGAGTAACTTGAGGCCTGAAGCTCCTGAATTCTTGTTGGAGGTCCCTGAGCCTCTTGAATTTCAGTTGGAAGTCCCTGAGGCTGTGGGGATCCCGGTAGCTCCGGAAGCTTATTCAGGTGATTACAGTTCTATGCCTTCACTGGAGGGATCATATTCTGAAGAAACGTCTGCTCCAGTGATAGAGAGAGGAATTGAGCCAACGCCTATAGTACTTCCACCTGAAGAGGAACTGATTGAGCCAGAACCAAAACGCTCTGTTCGACCGCCCCAACGACTCACCTACGACTCACCAGGACATAGCACTGAAGAGGCCATCACCACGGTGCGGAGGTTGCCCGAAGTGTCTGCTATGCTAGCTGAGGTAGCCCAAAATATGAGTCAACTTGAGGAAGTGTTATTAACTCACTATATGTATGCTGCTGAACCTGTACATGTTATATAAACTGTATTCAAATATTGGAAATGTAATGTAATTTTGTACCTCCTTGGAGAGACCCAAGAGTTCTAGGAGGGGGAGAGTGTAGCGCTGTGTTAAAAATCTTGCTGTGGCAGTACCTATTTTTGGCCACAAGATGGAGACTATCGCGATCAGAGATACTGGACATTGGGACTACAATGCCCGGCATGCTTTGCAAGAAGACAGGAAGTGGGTGGGGACTGGACACTTACATCCTCTGCCTCGTGGAGAAAGTTCCAGAGCGCGCCAGGGAAGCAGAGAAAGCAGACGCACCGAGGAGATCGCGGGAGAATCTAGGCCAAAGACCGAGGGAGACCTGTTGTTCCGGTTTGGGTCACCTAGCCTGAGGAGAAGGAGACTCGCCAGAGCCCAGACACTGCTGCAGACCGGCGGAATCGAACGGAGAGCAGGCGGTGAGCTGGACAAGCTGCATAATGTTAGACAACGGATCCGGCCGCTAGTATCCCCAGTCAAATCCGGAGGAGAGACGTCCTGGGTCAGCGGAGCCTAAAGCCTGCGTCGGATGGGTGAGAGGCCTCCAGGGCTGTTTGTGATTAAAGGTCAAGCTGCTGTTTCTCTTTAAAGTCCACAGGGCCCCAACTGACTAGTCGAAGATTTTCCTTAAATAAACTCACTGGCCAGTTGAACAGTACCCGGGTACCACACACACACATATACACCTTTCACCTCCTGGGACTTAACTTGTGCAGGACTTGTTTTCTTTTATGAATCGGAATAGGGGTTGAAAATAAAGATACGTTCCGAATATATATTTTTCCTCTTTTTCCGTTGCGCGTTTGCCGTGATACGAAGGGATTGTATGTTTGGGGTTTTGCTACGTGTCCCCTTTTCTGAACTATCGGGAAATTGCATTGCTTTTATGTTCGGTCGCGAATATTTTATTTTCCGAAATACGAAGCCTCGTGTTTCGTTTCTTTTCCGCTGCGCGTTTGCCGTAATACGAAAATACTGTAATAATACTTGTGAATACCGTGTTTCAACATCTGCTCAAATATTTTAGTAAACTATTTAAATGATAAAAACTCACAACTGTGTTGGAGTATATTTATTCCCTAGTGCGGGGAGACTGACCCGTGGTTCATTTTCAGCGGCTCCTCCGGGAGTGAGCGCTACACTGGTTTCAAGAAGCACTGCCTGATGTGAACCATGCCTCGCAGAAAAGAGCTCTCAGAAGACCTACGATCAAGAATTGTTGACTTGCATAAAGCTGGAAAGGGTTACAAAAGCATCTCCAAAAGCCTTGATGTTCATGTGTCCACGGTAAGACAGACTGTCTACAAATGGAGAAAGTTCAGCACTGTTGCTACTCTCCCTAGGCATGGTCGTCCTGTAAAGATAACTGCAAGAGCACAGCGCAGAATGCTTAATGAGTTAAAGAAGAATCCTAGAGTGTCAGCTAAAGACTTACAGAAATCCCTGGCACATGCTAACATTTTTGTTGACACATCTACAATAAGGAAAACATTAAACAAGAATGGAGTACATGGGAGGACACCACAGAGGAAGCCATTGCTGTCCAAAAAGAATATTGCAGCACGTTTGAAGTTTGCAAAAGAGCACCTGGATGTTCCACAGCACTACTGGCAAAATATTCTGTGGACAGATGAAACCAAAATTTAGTTGTTTGGAAAAAACACACAACACTATGTGTGGAGAAAAAAAGGCACAGCACACCAACATCAAAACCTCATCCCCACTGTAAAACATGGCAGAGGGAGCATCATGGTTTGGGGCTGCTTTGCTACCTCAGGGCCAGGACGGATTGTTGTCATTGATGGAAAAATTAATTCCAGAGTTTATCAAGACATTTTGCAGGAAAACGTAAGACCATCTGTCCGCCAACTGAAGCTCCGCAGAGGATGGGTGATGCAACAGGACAATGACCCAAAGCATACAAGTAATTCAACAAAAGAATGGCTTCAACAAAACAAAATACGCCTTCTGGAGTGGCCCAGTCAGAGTCCTGACTTCAACCCGATTGAAATGCTGTGGCATGACCTTAAGAGAGCGATTCACACCAGACATCCAAGAATATTGCTACACTGAAACAGTTTTGTGAAGAGGAGTGGTCCAAAATTACTCCAGATCGTTGTGCAGGTCTGATCTGCAACTACAGGAAACATTTGGTTGAGGTTATTGCTGCCAAAGGAGGGTCAACCAGTTATTAAGTCCAAAGGTTCACATACTTTTTCCACCCTGCACTGTGAATGTTTACATGTTCTGTTCAATAAAAACATGAAAATATAATGTTTGTGTTGTATTATTTTAAGCAGACTGTGTTTTTCAAATTGTTGTGACTTAGATGAAGATCAGAGCACATTTTATGACCAATTCATGCAAAACTCCACGTAATCCCAAAGGGTTCACATACTTTTTCTTGCCACTGATAGTTATGTTATATATATATATATATATATAACATAACTATGTCTCTAACCGTGATAGGGACAATAACCAGTAGGACAGACTGAATACGGTGAGAGGGGATGGGCCAAGCAGATAGGTGGTCGGAAGATGTGCATGAGAAGTGCCGAGACATCCTGCTCTGAGACCGGAGAAAAGGAAGGCATAGCAGACGAGGGGTGTCATGGAACCAGATTCCTTATTTGTTTTCCAACTATGCTTTTACTTAAAATGGATTAGTCCACTCTCCCTGTCTAACTCACATAGCTAGTTTGGTCCTCCTTAGTAAAGCCTGCTCTTCCTGTCAGTCTTCCACAGAGGCATGTAAGTGAAGATCCTGTTCTGTACTGGGTGACTGAATCCTGTTTTAACCTACCGCACGTACCAAAGCATTCCAAGAGAAGCCCTATCTAACCACAAGACACCTTTAATTTGCTGTAGCTTTCCCAATAAAGTGAATAAAATACAAAGGACTTTATGTGCTTTCAAAAGGGGATGAGTTAAGCTATCTGACTTCAGTCATATCCTGCATGTGATATCATTTCTTGCAGATAACCCTGGTGTTTCAGTGTAGGGGGGCAGGGAGTGAAGGAGTAAATGAGAATTTTTGTTAGGGAATTATTATAATAACTGTAATGAATAACATATCTATGAATGTGACAATTGGTTTTGAAGATATACTGTATATGTTGGAGGACCTAAATAAAAGCTTTACAATGTGTTTTGCACAAATGGGAACTCTGGTCCCTCTGAAAAAATAGCGGAGGAACTGTGTTCCCATTCGACTTGACCCCTTGCTCCCAACATCTGTTTGTCAATCAATTATTTTCCTTTACAATAGCAGAAACTCTAGTTTGAGGATTGATTAACAGCAGAGAGCTGGGAATCCTAATAACAGTCCTCCTACTGCCGCTGCTGGCCAGTAAGAAAATGGCTGATGTGCTAGTGATAATGTGCTTCCCAAGCAAGGCCCTTTAGTGAGAAGGGTGTGGAAGTTAGGAGCGACTGAAAGAGTGCAGGTGCATGTGGTCACTCTTACCTTTGAATCTGGGGCAGGGGCGGGCAGCCAGCCGGTGACGTTTGTCTCTTGCTTAAACATGCCTCATCGGCTCAGGTGTGTATTTTACTGGGCCTGACTGCCAGGCAGCTTCTGAACGTGTTATTTTTAACACGGCTGCACGGCTCTCACTCTCGGCCACAAGCGCATCAATTAATGTGGATGAGAGGGAGAGCTGCACGGACACATAAAAAGTGACAGGTTCAGAAGCTGCCTGGCCCTGCATCAAACAAATTTAGTCTGCTTTTGTTCTTCAGAGCTGCAGATCGAGATATCGGGCTCTTGGTAGTGCCTTTTGAAGTCCTGAGTTATCTCGATCTCAACAGTGAAGGAGTTAAAGGGACACATATAATTTATTCATGCTGATGGGCAGTGCATGAAGAATGCCACCCCAAAGCATGTAGAATCCATGTGCTGCAGGTAAGGAATCAAAAAAGTAATCCCAGCTGACCTGCCTTGATTTCCTTCCTGCAGCATATGCATTGAACATGTTGCAGGGCAGCACTTTTACCTGTAATCTGCGTTGCAATGGAAAAATTTGCTCGTTTGCCACAACTTTAATCACCGACTGTAAAATGTGGCGCTCCTTTTATTGGCAAATGAGAATAAACCAAATTAAGATATGCAGGGGGCTGGTTATATTTGTTATCCTTGTAATAATGGTTTGTGATTAATTATGTTGCTTTCAGCCCCCAGTTAAAGGATTTGTTCAGAAATACTGCTTACCAAGATCATTTTTTCACATTGAATAAAAAAACCTGATTCTTCTTGACTGCATAAATAATGTCTATTTCCTCTGTATATATTTAGAGGATCACAATGAGGTATTGTATACAGGAGACAAGTGAAGCTACTGTTTTTAAAATGTGGCTTTAATGTGACTTTCTACACACCAGTAAGACCTTCCTGTATCCTGTCTCTGATGTTTTGGACAAGTGAATCAAAATATTCTGTATATATTAATATCCAAGACTGTCTTTGTGATTATATAGAACATATAATAAATTAAATATATATTACATACAGAAAAAAATGGCGTTGTGCCTGTACTCACCAGAGCGGCTGCAACAGCCAGGAGCAACAACCCAGTTCATGAACAAAACATAGCAAAAAAAATAAAATATGTCATCTGCGCTCGTTTATATATATTTCCATGTGCAACAAAACACTGTCAGAGGTTTTAGTTTTCTTAAATGACCATTGAAGCGGAAGCTCACTCGCTCCATCAAGGCACCTCTCGGTAGAGTGAGTCCTAACCAATGTATCAAAAAATAAATATATATTAGACACACCACTGCCTAAATCTCTCACCCCCATTATAACTCTACTTCAACCCTTACCCCCTTTTACCCATATTGTCTTGCTCTTTCACCCAACCATTCCTGTGTTCCATCTGTCTTACCCTCCATGTATTCTTTGTCCATCACCGCCCCCCCCCCCAAATTGGGCTTCATCCTACATCTCTAAGCGTTTGAGACACTTGGTGCCATAACTAGAAACATTTCACTTGTCTTTTATTTGAGACCTCAAACATAAATAAACAGCCAACTGCTACAACTGCAATGAGAGTCTTCAAATGTTAATATTGACAGCCTTGATTTGGCAGAGACGGGTAGGCTGTTGTAGAGAGAGTTCCTCTAGAGTTTTAGAACATTTTGCCTACTCTCTTTATCCTTTTAGTAGTAAGCCCACATTGCCCTACATACACTATATTGCCAAAAGTATTCGCTCACCTACCTTGACTCGCATATGAACTTAAGTGACATCCCATTCTGAATCCATAGGGTTCAATATGACGTCGGTCCATCCTTTGCAGCTGTAACAGCTTCAACTCTTCTGGGAAGGCTGTCCACAAGGTTTAGGAGTGTGTTTATGGGAATTTTTGACCATTCTTCCAGAAGCGCATTTGTGAGGTCACACACTGATGTTGGACGAGAAGGCCTGGCTCTCAGTCTCCGCTCTAATTCATCCCAAAGGTGTTCTATCGGGTTGAGGTCAGGACTCTGTGCAGGCCAGTCAAGTTCATCCACGACAGACTCTGTCATCCATGTCTTTATGGACCTTACTTTGTGCACTGGTGCACAGTCATGTTGTAAGAGGAAGGGGCCAGCTCCAAACTGTTCCCACAAAGTTGGGAGCATGGAATTGGCCCAAATGTCTTGGTATGCTGAAGCATTCAGAGTTCCTTTCACTGGAACTAAGGGGCCAAGCCCAGCTCCTGAAAAACAACCCCACACCATTATCCCCCCTCCACCACACTTTACACTTTGCACAATGCAGTCAGACAAGTACCGTTCTCTTGGCAACCGCCAAACCCAGACTGGTCCATCAGATTGCCAGATGGAGAAGCGTGATTCGTCACTCCAGAGAATGCCTCTCCACTGTTCTAGAGTCCAGTGGCGGTGTGCTTTACACCACTGCATCCAACGCTTTGCATTGCACTTGGTGATGTATGGCTTGGATGCAGCTGCTCGGCCATGGAAACTCATTCCATGAAGCTCTCTGTGCATTGCTCTTGAACTAATCTGAAGGCCACTTGAAGTTTGGAGGTCTGTAGCGATTGACTCTGCAGAAAGTTGGCGACCTCTTCGCACTATGCGCCTCAGCATCTGCTGACCCCGCTCCGTCGTTTACGTGGCCTACCACGTCGTGGCTGAGTTGCTGTCGTTCCCAAACACTTCCACGTTCTTATAATACAGCTGACAGTTGACTGTGGAATATTTAGGAGCGAGGAAATTTCACGACTGGATTTGTTGCACAGGTGGCATCCTATCACAGTTCCACGCTGGAATTCGCTGAGCTCCTGAGAGCGACTCATTCTTTCACAAATGTTTTTAAAAACAGTCTGCATGCCTAAGTGCTTGATTTTATATACCTGTGGCCATGGAAGTGATTAGAACACCTTATTCTGATTATTTGAATGGGTGAGCAAATACTTTTGGCAATATAGTGTATGTTTTTTTCTATATTTTTCATCCAGATCTTGATCCTAATTACTAACCAAATCTTGCTACTTTCACCTAACAAACATTGCACGCATCCGTCCCTATCTTAATCAGGACTCTACTAAAATGCTCTTCCAAGCTCTTATTATCTCCCAGCCTTGACTACTGTAACCTCCTTCATTCTGGCTTTTTAAAAAATCCCAAATTCTCCCTCTGCAGTCTGTAATGAACACCTGTGCCAGACTTTTTCACCTAACATCACGCACCTCTCACACCCAGGGCCGGATTAACATAGGGGCTGATGGAGCAGCAGTTCCAGGCCCAAGCCCCAGAATAGGCCCGGAGAAAGGACAATATAGGTCTGCATTGATGGGCATGTGGACCCCTATATCTCCAGCTCCATAGCAGCTACAGGGTCATGTGAGATATCTCTGGAAAGCCCAGAGCATGGCCTTTCCAATGATACCAAAGGTTTGGTATAACAAATATTTTTCTTTTTTTCTTTCTAACACAGCAATATTTTTCACTTTTAATTATAAAGGGAACAATGATGCTGCACTAACTCACCATCTCAAGTGTAGAGGTGATGCCACAATCCATTATTACGAATTGTTACATCAAAAATCTAAACCGCCTGAGTTTTTCTCCCCCCCCTAGACACTCTTTAGTGGACTTTCCTTCACCTGACCAGGATGTGGATTGTCATGACTGTCTGAGCATCTGGCCCACTTTTTTTTATTTTATTTTTATTTCTGTGTGCGGGACGATAGGTTGCCCTGGGTGAGCCATTGGAGCAGATACCATGGCAGATACCATGGCTCTGTCTACTCCCTCTGGCCCCAGGACGCCTGGCCCTGTGGCCTCTTCTATGGCCTCCAGTCATCTTGCAAGGTTGATGGAGCGAGCCAGGAATGCCACTTTTTCCTGGGCTGTCCCCCACCTTCCCTTTTTTTTTTTTTTTAATTATTATTCTTTTATGTGGACCCCCCGTGTCTGATGACGAGACCACCTCCCTGGTCATTTATGTCTGAGTGTCCTTCCCCCTCCCTTTTATATTTTGCTATCATTGAACCTTGCTGGCTCTTCTCGGGGTTTTTTTTTTTATTTTTTTTTTTGTTTTTTGTTTGTTTCTGTATGATCTACTGTTGGCTTATTTTCACAATAATTTTGAATATCAAAAGAAAAAAAAAAAAAATCTAAACCGCCACACTGCAGCGAAGTGCACTGGGTGGGACTTTGGAGCCCTGCGTCACTAATCTTTACACCTCACCAGGTGAATGAAGGTGTCATTGGACAGGTCAGATTCAGGCCTTTGCATTGATACCAAACGTGACCATGTAAAATCTAAAAGAAAAGAAAACAAAATAGCTTTTCATTTACTTATTTTTAGATCAAAAGTGATGGCATTGTCCATTTATCACGTATAAAATGAGCAATACCACTGCCATTACTCACCTTTTAATTTCCCACGCTGGGTGCAAGGTCAGCATTTTATACATAGTCCTATTATTCATAAAACACCATCATCCAAAACACAAAGGAAATATTTCCTTTTTTTTTTGTTAAAATTGTGTATTTTCTCAGAAAAATGCAGTAACAGGTTCCGATTTCAATATTTTTAACAATTCCCCATAGAATATATAACCACAAAAGTTTTGGATAATAAAATGTGAAAAAAGTATTTTACAGGTTGTAAATGATTGAAATCTGAATGGAAATCTACTCACACAGTATCTGCCTGGTTAGATACAGTGGCAAGAAAAAGTATGTGAACCCTTTGGGATTATGTGGAGTTTTGCATGAATTGGTCATAAAATGTGCTCTGATCTTCATCCAAGTCACAACAATTTGAAAAAACAGTCTGCTTAAAATAATACAACACAAACATTATATGTTTTCATGTTTTTATTGAACAGAACATGTAAACATTCACAGTGCAGGGTGGAAAAAGTATGTGAACCTTTGGACTTAATAACTGGTTGACCCTCCTTTGGCAGCAATAACCTCATCCAAACGTTTCCTGTAGTTGCAGATCAGACCTGCACAACGATCTGGAGTAATTTTGGACCACTCCTCTTCACAAAACTGTTTCAGTGTAGCAATATTCTTGGGATGTCTGGTGTGAATCGCTCTCTTAAGGTCATGCCACAGCATTTCAATCGAGTTGAGGTCAGGACTCTGACTGGGCCACTCCAGAAGGCATATTTTGTTTTGTTTAAGCCATTCTTTTGTTGAATTACTTGTATGCTTTGGGTCATTGTCCTGATTGATCACCCATCCTCTGCGGAGCTTCAGTTGGCGGACAGATGGTCTTACGTTTTCTTGCAAAATGTCTTGATAAACTCTGGAATTAATTTTTCCATCAAGGACAACAATCCGTCCAGGCCCTGAGGCAGCAAAGCAGCCCCAAACCATGATGCTCCCTCTGCCATGTTTTACAGTGGGGATGAGGTTTTGATGTTGGTGTGCAGTGCCTTTTTTTCTCCACACATACAGGGTTATTCAGAGAGCGTGAAAAGCAGGAGAATGACTGGAGAATGAAAAATTCTAGGTTAAAATAGCCAAAACAGAAAAATTCTCCCTTTCATCTCACTTTCCAAATCGGCTATTTTGACCTAGAATTTTTCATTCTCCAGTTATTCTCCAGTCATTCTCCTGCTTTTCATGCTCTCTGAATAACCCTGTTAGTGTTGTGTATTTTTTCCAAACAACTCAATTTTGGTTTCATCTGTCCACAGAATATTTTGCCAGTAGTGCTGTGGAACATCCAGGTGCTCTTTTGCAAACTTCAAACGTGCTGCAATATTCTTTTTGGACAGCAATGGCTTCCTCTGTGGTGTCCTCCCATGTACTCCATTCTTGTTTAATGTTTTCCTTATTGTAGATGTGTCAACAAAAATGTTAGCATGTGCCGGAGATTTCTGTAAGTCTTTAGCTGACACTCTAGGATTCTTCTTTAACTCATTAAGCATTCTGCGCTGTGCTCTTGCAGTTATCTTTACAGGACGACCATGCCTAGGGAGAGTAGCAACAGTGCTGAACTTTCTCCATTTGTAGACAGTCTGTCTTACCGTGGACACATGAACATCAAGGCTTTTGGAGATGCTTTTGTAACCCTTTCCAGCTTCATGCAAGTCAACAATTCTTGATCGTAGGTCTTCTGAGAGGTCTTTTCTGCGAGGCATGGTTCACATCAGGCAGTGCTTCTTGAAACCAGTAAACCCCAAACTGGTGTGTGTTTTTAAAGGGCAGGACCGCTTTCAGCAACACATCCAATAATATCACACTGATTGGACTCAAGGTTGGCTCACTCCTGGCTCCAATTAGCTCTTGGAGAAGTCATTAGGTTAGGGGTTCACATACTTTTTCCACCCTGCACTGTGAATGTTTACATGTTATGTTCAATAAACACATGAAAACATATAATGTTTGTGTGTATTATTTTAAGCCGACTGTGTTTTTCAAATTGTTGTGACTTAGATGAAGATCAGAGCACAGTTTATGACCAATTCATGCAAAACTCCACGTAATCCTAAAGGGTTCACATACTTTTTCTTGCCACTGTATACCCGTATCTGCACTATTAAATAACCTAAAATATGTTTTTATTTCACTAAATTCCAAAAAAAGCCCACCAAAATCTTCAGCTCCAGGCCCATAGAGATCTTAATACGGCACTGCTCACACCTCACCCCTTTGTCAATCTCTACACTGGCTTCCTGTTTCCTTTAGAATCCATTTCAAAATACTGGTGCTCAGCGCTCACATACAAAGCTCTTTGTAACTGCTCCCCTGCCTACATCTCCTCCCTTTTTTAACAGCTATATCCCATCACGACCACTTCGCTCTGCCAATGATCTGATGCTATCAGTTCCTCGTACCTGCCCCCAATCCCACCTTCAGGACTTCTCCAGAGCTGCCCCCTTTCTATGGAACTCCCTCCCCCGCAACATTAGACTCTCCTCGTCTCTCCAGTCCTTCAAGAAGTCTATCGGCGCACTCCATAATCCCCCACTGTACATTTCTTGCATCATCTTCCCATTCAGCCCAAATGCACATAACTATCTCACATACTCTACTATTATGTTCATCTAGTGTAGTGGTTCCCAACCACGGTTCTCAAGTACCCCTAACAGGCCAGAAGGATTTTTAAGGATTACCTTGGAGAAAAGCAGACTGAATCCTGTAATCACTGAGCAGCAAATCATATCACCTGTGCCTTACTTCAGATATCAGGAAAACCTGGCCTGTTAGGGGTACTTGAGGACCGCGGTTGAGAACCACTGGCCTAGTGTATCACCCCTATTCTCTTAGATTGTAAGCTCTCGAGCAGGGTCCTCTCTCCTACTGTTCCATTTGTTGTAGGTGTCTTTATATTTGTTATTCTGTCTCTACCATTGTACAGCGCTACGGAACTTGTTGGCGCTTTATAAATACTTGTAACTGTAACTGTAATTAATGAGGGTGCGATGGCATATACCTTATTTATACATACATTTCTTTTTCTCGATTAGTGCTTGATCTGAAACCTGATGGAATTAGATTTTGGTGTAGAGGTAGAGATATGTCATCTACATATCAAGAGTGGTTTAAAGACAAAAGCAATATGGGGTCTAGTTGAGCCAGACTGCCCAGGAATGTGGTTTTCCATTGATATTGCACAGGGAGACTGAATTTCCATTTGACCCGCACACTAAAAAAAGCTTTATTTTTAAAGGTTTCCAAAATATCTTTCTTTTTAAGCGACAATAAATGTTCAATAGTCAACAGCCAACCCAGACTGTTTATCATTTTATTAAGAATATCAAATGTGGGATTTATATGAATTTCAGTGTGGGCTAAGGCGAAATGAAAAAAGATTATTTTGAATGGAGGGGACTTATTAGACTAGAGACCCTGGCATACATTAGAAATGCAAATAGTGGAGCGACACACCCAATATTAATCCACACACCCCTCTCACTGTGCACCCAGTTGGTGGTTTCCCCAAAACCAATTGTTAACCGAATAGATCGTGGAAAAATTAGTGATGATAAATTTCATTTTGCCAGCTGAGGAAGCCGGTCCACCGGTGAAACGCGTCCTGGTAATTGTTTTAATAAAAGCGCTAAATTTTTATCCTGCCTGCCTCAGATTGCCTTTGGAAGGTTTATTGGATTTCCCCCCCCAAAACAAATCCATATGCATATATTCAAGAGTCAGGGGTGACTCCACCAAGAGTAAGTGCAAACTCGTAGTGTAATTGGAGAATATTATTTATACACACCGAGTTACACTAGGGAGCAATACTTGTTTTATATTTTTTTGTCCCTTTGAGAGAACATCAGAGTGGAAGAATTGAAGGTCATCGGGTACCTAAGAAATAGAAGAAAGCACCAAAAAGGCGATTTCACCTAGCGCCAGTTCAGGCTCTTGTTAAATGAGTGCGTAGAATATGAAAACATATAGGGCTACATTACACTGTTGGTGCTAACGTTAGCGCTCACCTTAGTGAACGTTAACGTTAGCCCAGGTAGCCACCGAAAATTACAATCCAAACACTAATGGGTTATAGCGTTTGGTATCTTGCGCTTTTCAGCGCAAGGTTACTGTACTTTTGCGCTCCCAATGCTTAACATGGGGAGCACAAAGTGTTAATCAGCGTTAAGATTACAAAGTCCTAACGCTGATTAACGTCCAGCTGGGGTTAACAGAAAGTTAACCACAGCCTGGACTTGGTGCTAACGTATTCCGCTGGTGCAGAATCCGTTAGCACCAGCAGAAATCCCCCCCCAAAAAATTCACATACTCGCCTCCTATCCTGCAACGAGGACCGCGACTCAGTCCGCCTCCTCCATCCGGCAGAAGCAGGGAGAGACTCTATTTTTGCTTTTATATAACGCTGGACAATTGTTGGGAAACACTTATTTGCAATAGCTATCAAAAATAAGTGTTTGTATAACAGATACCTTTGTGTTCTGCACCTTCATCACTAATTAGACCCTGGCATAATTTAGACTTTATAGTCACCCAGCATTCGAAAGATGTACTAAACAGGCACACTCGTTTTCTATATTCCCTGGCCAAAAGAAATATCACACAGTCTAATATTTTGTCAGACAACCTTTTGCATTGATTGCGACCCACATTCCCCATGGCATCAGTTTGATAAGCTCATGCAATGTCATATTTATTTCCGTTCAGAGGTACATTAATGTGTCAACAAGATCTTGTATTTATGACGGGAGAGTCGGAGAGTCTTCTCCAGCACATCCCAAATGTTCTTACCTTACCCTAAACAAAACCACACACAGCTATCTTTCAATCACTAGCAGAGATTTTTTCTGCTCTCATGTGTACATGATATTCTGTCAATATATTCTTTTCAATCCACATTATATGTTTTTAATATTGTAGTGTTAGTTTTGTTTAATAAAATTTACATTCAGGGACCAAGATCCCAGTCTGCATCTGGCTGTCAAGGTGTGTGGTTTTGTTATTAGGTGGGTCAGGCCCTTTTGGGATCTGGTGATTAGCATCACCCTGTGGCCACTACAGTGGTTGTTTGTGTATTCTTACCTTACCCTAACCCTGATGAATTTCTGAAGAGTAATAGTTTGATTCCCACTACATTTGTGTATTCTATACAATCAATAACAAGCTTCCAAGGTCAGTCGTTATTCTCATGTGCAGTCACAAGAAAAAAAATACAGTATGCCAAAAGCTGGTGTTGAGTGATTTTGCATCTCACTAGGGTCTCGCGTAGGTCTTCATGGAGCCCTGTAGACTCCAGGAGAGGTCACTAGTGGCAACACAGCTGTTGTTATTCAGTTGCTGTTACCTAAACTTTGTCAAGCCAATAAACTATTGTAAATTGTAACTTAAATTGTAGCTTTTGGGCTGCAGAAGGTGCTCCTAAAGATTTAGCCCTGTGGGCATAATGCCCAAAGAGCTAAAAAAAAAATAATCGGCTGAAGAATGCCTGAAACCGTACATTCAGCAGCCGATACAGAGAAAAAATTTATCAAGCTGCAGTTGTAACTCAATTTGTCAGTAGATGGCACCATCTACTGGCCAAACAGTTTATTACAGTAAGAAATACATTGGGAATATGCCCAAATAATTCTTCCTGTATAATTTAAAATGATTTTTCAAAAAAACGTTGGTTCCTGACAATGTTTTTTTGGAAAATCACTTGGTAGTGAAGGGGTTAATTGGGCTCACAGTCATCATGTATTGGATGGGTTATCGCCTAAGCACAATTAACATAACATTAATGCATTATTTTGATCTCAAGCAGGTGAGTCAATACATTTAATAATCATAATAAATATAATAAAGTAGTAAAGAGAAAGAAGTAAACAACAGACTCAGGATGCTTACTTGATATGTGACCAGCGTGTTGGTTTAACTTCTTATCTCCGACACTAGATTGGCTTGAATGGCATGAGTCATAGTTGGAAAGAGTACTGGACGGAGAGCCAATGTCGAAATGAGCCGGCTGCGCTGACATGGTGGTGTTTGGAGAAGACATGCCAGAATCTGGCTGCTTTAATTCTAAATCCGCAGAAGGGTCTCGCGACAGTACTCTGTGTTCCACGCTCTGGAAAGTATAAATATATATGGTTAACTAGTCTTCATAAACATTTTACAAAGTCTTTCTGTTGGCTTAAGGGGAACATGTCATGCTCATCATAATTTGGGCTCATTTGATACGTGGTAGTCTTTACACTGGGACAAAAGCCCCCACTACCTTAATACACTTGAATTCCAAGGCACAGCTCACAGCCTTGCCTGTACTATAGACAGACTTTTTGCCATTTGGAGAATTGTGGATGCCAGCCTTTTGACAAGAGACTATGTAACTATTGTGCCAAACTCAATTCACAAGGTAATGGGGCATTGCCACACTTTACAGTTCTGTTTTAGTGTCTATTTCTGTCTTAAGGTTTCTAGAGTTGTTTGTATTGTAAATTAAATTAGTTTAGCCTCACCCTCTGAATTAGTGCTGCAAGACACTGCCACTAGGGGAGGGTGTCATTTACTTATGCTTGGATTATTACTGGTTATTATCTTATGTCCTGTTACTGTTTGTGAAGTTTTACCGTTCTATTATGTATTTCTGTATAAGCTGATAGCCACTCCAATAAACATACTTCTTTTCCTACCCCATCAAATGCTTCTGGCTGTTGGGTGTGGCGGCTCTGCTTCAATGGGTAACCTCTCTGCAATGCCAGGGCTACCAGTCAGGCCCATGTCAGACGAACGCAGTGATCACGTCCGTGTTGCCGCACAGTTTAACGTCCGTCGTAGCATAGAATCATGATCAATAGAGACCCACACACAAAGTACGTGTGCACCGAACTGGGCACGCACAACGCACGCAAGTTAGGCAAGAACGTAAAACCGCTAGATGGACACGGAGAGTGCGCCACGTCCACGTAGCGTTCTGTGTGAGTGATGAGATGTCAGACGCAGCGCATTTTTCATATTAATTTTATTTCCCATATTTCCCTTATTTTTCTACGTCCGTCAAAAAAACGGACCGTGTGGTGTCTACAGTATCTTCCGTCAGTACATCTGTCTGTTATGCACGCACGCAGAGTGCGCCCAGACTGCGTTTGTCTGACTCAAGCCTACGAGTGTCCGCGGCCGGGGGGCAGTCTCAAATTGAGGGCTGACATGCAATATGTCAGCCTGCTGTGGTTGAAGCCCCAGATCGGTGCCAGATAGGCACCCAACTTGGGCAACTCATCAGTCCACCCCTGCTTGTGGAACCTCCCCACTGACAGGTGCCCAGGCAAGTGCCTCACTACACCACTGGTGCCGACCTGCTGCCCTCACTATGCCACTGCTGCAGTGTTTCGCTTCCATTCACTAACACGATATCTATCAAAACTTTGTGTATTTACCTAGCACAAGATCACCATTATTCAGTAGTGATGGCATGCCGACAGAGAGTAACAGCAAGGATCAGAACAGCCATCCTGCAAGGATAGTCGTCCACTCCCATCACTCCAGCCAGATGATTGATAGGATCACTTTAAAATGTTTTTTCCCTGAGTTTTAACTCTCGAAATATAGAAAATTCAGGACACACCACTACTAGTGCAGTCTGAATTCTCTATATTTTGTATATTATACCCAGTGGTCACCAGAGGCACCGATATTAAATGCATGTTTAGGTGATGCAACCATTCTGGATTTGAGCTTTAACTCGCAAGAATGTTCTTATCCGACGTGCTTGACTACTTTTCTTTGGCACCCCTGGTGGTCTTTTTACTACACAGAAAATTGTGCTGAGCTTGCAAGCAACCTGTGAAATCTAGGTCATAAAACAGAGCTAAAACAACTTATGCAATGTGTATGTAGCCTGCGTTCCGCACCTATTGTCTTAGATGAGTCAAAGTATTTTTTATGGACCAGGAATCAAATAATATGGAAAGTCAGTCATTCTTTATATGGCTTATAATAAGTGTACATAATCAGTGTGTCTCTCTCTCAAAAATTATACTTAATAATAAAATAAGATGCAAAAAGAGTTGTTTATGTCTTTAGAAACCCTGTAAATACATAAATATAAAATATAACAATAATACAAGAAGCATAATTTGATCTCAAGCTAGACAGACAAATACACAAAAACACAAATATTGGGAGACACAATCCAGAACAAAATTACAGTAAATATTGGCGGTGAGGCTGAAGTGGCCATGACTTCTACATGCACAGGTGCCCCATAATAAGTGACCCAATAAAGTAAATAAATTGTAGGAAAGATGCCAGAACCAAACTATGCAGTCAAACAAGTACGTCAAGATTAATGCTGGGACCAGCTGATTTGGGGGTAGTTTGACACAGTGGTGGAATTCACACAGTATGGCCATATGTGCAACTAAATCTCCAAAAATCTCCAAAAATTCATACAAGCATTTTTAAATATCCTTTAGATTGCATATTGTGCGCATGCACTGATCGCTACATATTTATTTTGCAGAAGCAGTGTTCACTTGAGCAGCACCACAAATGCTGTATATTATACATAGTCTGGGTTATGCTTCTCAATATTTATATATATTACATAGTTATATAGTTACATAGTTACATAGGCTGAAAAAAAGACATATGTCAATCAAGTTCAGCCTCTCACACATCACCTACTGGTGTTGATGCAAAAAAAAACTCCAGTCTGCAGCGGTCACCAATATGCAACACACTGGGAAAAAATTCCTTCTTGACCCCAGAATCGATCAAGCAGCTTTTACCCACATATTAAATATTAAACCCTTAATATTCTATTTTTCAGAAAGTCATCCAGTCATTGTTTAAAAGTATGTACAGATTTTGACCCAACCACCTCAACAGGCAGAGGATTCCACAGCTTTATTGTTCTCTCTGTAAAATAACCCTTCCTATGCTTTAGGCTGAATTTCCTTTCGTCCAGTCTAAGGCTAGGGTCAGACTGAGGCAGTGCGAACGCGCGTTCTGGCGCACATAATCACGGCCGCACTAGCAGCAGATGACGGGCAATGACAGCCAATATACGAAGTACGGTCGCACAAAAGTCCGGCCGCGCAACGCAAGTGGAAAATGAACGCATTTTTTCGAGAACGTTAAACCGCTGGTACTGACGTACAGAGTGCGCTGCGGCCGCATAGCAGCGTGTGTGCGTGATTAGGAGATGTCAGACGCTGCTAGTGTGCGGCCTACATAACGTTCAAACAGCCGGATTTCCCTAGACTTCTTTTCACCCCATCGTCATGAAATACGTCCAGAATTGCGCATCGTCTGACCACTTAAGCGTATTCCGTGAAAAAATGCGTGCGCACGCATCGACGTACATTTTGACGGTGGCCGCAGAAAATGCGCTCATCTGTCCCTAGCCTAAATGGGTGACCTCATGGGTGTATAGTCCTGTTAATGAATAGGTTTCCAGACAATGGTTTATAATGGCCCCATATATATTTATATATAGTTATCAGATCTCCCCTAAGGCACCGTTTCTCTAAACTAAACAGGTTTAAACTTGTAAGCCTTTCCTCATAAATTAAACCTTCAATTCCCCTTATTAATTTAGTCACCTGTCTCTGCACTTTTTCTAGCGCCGTACTATCCTTTATTAAGACAGGTGCCCAAAATTACACGGTATATTCAAGGTGCATCTTACCATTGATTTATAAAGCAGCAAAATTATGTTTTCATCCCGCGTGTGAACTTTTAATGCATGCCAATACCTTGCTGGCCTTGGCGGCTGCTGTTTGACATTGCACATTGTTACATAGTTTGAAGTCTATGATTATTCCCAAATCCCTCTCCTGCTTGGATTTCCCTAACTCCGTACCATTTAGGGTATACGTTGCTTGTGTGTTCTTCACTCGAAAGTGCATAACCTTGCATTTATCTACATTAAACTTCATCTGCCATTTAAGTGTCCAGTCCCCCTATCTAAATCCCTCTGCAGCGAAGTAACATCCTGTTCACATTGTATTATTTTTCCTAGTATTGTGTCATCTGAAAACACTGATACATGACTTTCGATGACTATTTTAAGGTAATTTATAAATAAATTGAATGGAATTGGTCATATAACAGACCCCTGAGTGACACCACTTACCACTGCTGTCCATCTTGAAAATTTGTCATTTATGACCACTCTCTGTTCTCTATCTTGTATCCAGTTTTCTATCCAAGAACAAGAATTTTCATTCAGAGCAATTTTTCTTAATTTAAATAGAAGCCTCGTGTGGAACTGTGTCAAAAGCGTTGGCAAATTCCAAATCTATATATATATATATATATATACTGTGTATATACATATATCTTGATTCCATAAAATGATGGTGGCAATCCAGGACTATTAAGATATTATTTATTGATACATGCAGTGGATATATATATATATATATATATATATATATAAATTCAGCGGATTGCCATGCACTCTTGCTGTCTTTTACCGTGTTTGCCCGGTGCCTGCCGTCTGGCTCAATAGGATGTCCTGAGGAAAGCCCCGGGGAGGGGCTGAAACGTTGACACTGCATGGATCAATAAAGAATATCTTAATAGTCCTGGAGTGCCGCCATCATTTTATGGTATCAAGTTAATTATTGAGCCAGACGGCAGGCACCGGGCAAACACGGTAAAAGACAGCAAGAGTGTATGGCAATCCGTTGAATTTATTTATATATATATATATATATATATATATATATATATATATTTGGAATACCTCCACACATAATCAGACATACCTCCACACACAATCAGGCATACCTCCACACACAAAAGCCTCATAAAAAGATGTCTTTAAAAGTATATAAACTGTTTTACGAATGCCAGAGGCAGACTATGCAGTGCTGCACGTAGGTATTGTAGCTTGCCCTCCCACAGGATATATACATAGGCTGAAAAAAAGATGTGGGTCCATCAAGTTCAGCCTTTCGTTCATCAGCTCCTGCTGTTGATCCAACAGAAGGTCAAAAAACCCAGTCTGAAGTGCTTTCCAAAATTACAACAAACTGCGAATAATTTCCTTTTTGCCTCCAGAATGGCATCAGATTTCTCCTTGGATCAAGCAGCTTTTACTCACATATTAAATATTATAACCCTTAATATTATGTTTTTGCAGGAAGTCATCCAGTCATTATTTAAAAGTCTGTACAGACTCTAACTCAACCACCTCAACAGGCAGAGAATTCCACGGCCATAATTTTCTCACTTTAAAAGAACCAAACGTATCCTTTATGCTGAATTTCTTTTTGTCAAGTCTAAATGCGTGACCTTGTGTCCTATATATTGTCCTATTAGTGACCAGGTTAGGATACGGTGATGGAATGGTATACAGAAAGACAGATGGACAGGTTAGAAAGCTGAAGCGTCATTCAGTGCATCCCGATTAGAGTAATGTGTGAATTACTTGTGTTCTGAAGTTGACCTCAATAACAAATAGCATTTTTACAATGTATATTTAAAGACAGATGTTTACACTGGGCAATAATAACCAAAAATACATATCAATAATATTATTTCAATATTTAGATATATTATTGAGCAACGAGCAGCTTTAGTACATAGGTGGCAGCGCTGATGGTTACAGTTACATTACTGCTATCTCATCAGGCTTTGCAAGAGGCTCATTCGCAGCACAGATAACTAGCTGTCCCTGCAGATGATGAAACTGTTTACTGAAAGCAATAAAAAGGCCAATATACTTACATTCCCCATGTTTACAGTCAGCGCTGGATTATTTTATTCAGAAAGCTCCTTCAAGTGTTGGCAAAGCGTCTACCTCTATAGAAATCAGATCTTCTCTGTAACAGGAAAAATCTAAGGACAGAAGCAGATCCTCCTCTGTCCCAGGAGAATAGAGAAACTGTCTCAGGTCTTCAGAGAGTTCGCATTGTAATAATTACTTTTGCTGTTAAGGGTAACACCATCGCATTACCATCTGGTTGGCGGACAGATATGCGAGTGAAAAGGATGCTGCTCTTTTTCCAGCAGCTAAATGCATGAATTTGCAATAGTTTGAAGTTGTATCTTGAAGGCTACAGCTGACAGATGGACATCTTGGAAACTTGAACTAAATTAAATTCCTTAAACCAACTTGGCATACAATAAATGTCTTTATGTACTGGCTAAAAGAAGCTGCTTAGACGAACTGAAAGCATTTTGTTCTTAGAATCAGCAAGATGCAGGCACTGACAGTACTCTGACTACACAGTTCTTTTGTCTGAATGAGGCTCATAGGAGTTGTAGTTCTCAAGGACTCATGTACAAGCCGGCAATATTTGGATGACATAAAACCTTTGCGAAAGGCAGCTCTGGAGCTATTGGGGCCTTAGGTAAAACTCAGACGTTATGCCCCTTTGGTTATGAAAAAATGGCAGAAATTAATGAGATAAAGTTTAATTAATGAAGGCTCACACAGCTCTCTTAGGAGTCCAGACGTATGTGAATGTAGGCGTGTATTTCTGTGGAATGTAAGTATGTCCTTATTTCAGTGGTGTATTCTTGCACAGGTCAACTAGTCCGTGGCCTAGGGCAGGAGATTGAAGTATGGCAGTAATTTTCCCTAATGTCCTTTCTTTTAGAGGTCTGATTTATTTGGGGTGTACAGAACAGAGCTGCTAATCCATAAAACCTCCAGCAGTGAATCTTTAACTACTCGACTACCATGGTCGAGTATAGTTGATGTTCATAAGCTCCTACAGGAGCCCAACATAGAACTCAATCTGGTAATATTGTGGAGCAATGCAAAGGAATCTTGATTACTGTAAACAAAATTGATTTGAGAAAGGGCTCCAGAATGTGCCCCACAATTTCAGCACCTTGCGTCACAGACAGGGGCCATGTAAAATACTCTACTGCGCCACAGCATCTGTCTGCAATATATGAGTGGGTGCCTGCAGGATTAATTTATTCACCAGAGGTAATTAAGATCCGACAGAAGCCTTTTGGTCATCCAGGAGCCTCAAAGGAAATCCTTCTTTTGAACTAAGGAAGTAGGAAAGTCTTGTTCTGAGATCACAGGAAGAGAATTAACACCTTCCTAGCTAGGCTGAAGCCGGTGGGAGGAGGGGGGCTGTCATGACGTAGTGCTCCCCGCTTCAAACCCCAAGACTTTTATTTTCCTGGCAAAAACCCCAAAAGACATAGACATTTGCCTTGGGAAAGACTTTATGCTCATTTATATTGCGTAGTGTGGTTTTAAATGTATTGTAAATTGCTTAGCTTTAGTTTTAAATGTACTTTTATTTCTGAATGTGAACTTAGAGATGTGTTTTGAAGGTGCAGACCTTTCTTTTGTGTAGAACGTAAACAGGTTTGAGTGATGTGTGATTACGCATGAGGGCTTTCTCTTTGTTATCTGGTTAGGGAGTCATGACATGAGTCTGGGACAGTGTTTGACTGCAAAGGTAATCTGATCTATTGGAACAATAGATTATGTAAATGATGTGTGATATGAAGGCTAAGGGATGTTTACTGTAAATATCTAACTGACATAATGTAATTAGAGTTTTTTAGTAGGTCAATGTTCGTCGGTTGGTATGCAAAATTATAACTGTTGGACCTGGGCATAAATAGTGGTGTTTTTCAATAAAAGTCTCAGAATCCTGTTTGAACATACAGCCTGTCTGGTGTCTCATTCAGGGTACCCACTCTCACCCTCAGAAGGCACAGCGCGGCCTTCTGAAAATTCAAAGAGGCAGAGGATCAGACCAAGCAGGCCTGGAGCTACCGATCAGGCTGCTCGAGGCACTGAGTTCCGAGCAACTCAGCGGCCTGGCTGATCTTAGTAAGGGGTGTCTGGAGAGCCAGGACAGGCGGAAGGAGTGGGTTCCCGTCACAGGGGCATAATTACATTTTGCTCTGAATATCTATCTTAATTTAATGTTAATGTCCATGTCCATGTCCATGTTCTTACTTATTGGAGGAGCAGAATTTAGAGTGCCTATACAGCACCAAGACTAAATATGCCCATGGCTTAAATGTTCTGCAGTGGCATCATACACAAATCATGTGAGGCCTTAGGTGGCTGCCTATTTTATCTAATTATAGTGCCGCCTCTGGTCTTTGCCCCTGGATATGAGCTTTGTAGCCCATTTTTCTGCTTATATGTTCATTCTGAATACCTGTCAATCTACTTTCTTACTGAAAATCTGCTAATATGTCAATTCCCTATCTAGGTCAACTCCATAGCACAAATAGTAATCCAGACATTGTCCTAATTAGGATGCTCTAAATTATTATACAGCTGTCAGAGTTTTCATCTGAGCTCCAAGACAGTTTTCTAAAAAGAAGTTGATTATCTTTGTATCAGTCAATTTGTTTAATCTATATACATTGGGGTCTCAAATTCTGGTCCCCCAGGTGTTTATGGCCTACAACTCCCAGAATTCTGTAAATGCAACAGATGGCCAGAGAATCAAGGGAGTTTAGGGCTCCGTGAATTATCAGCTGGGGAAAAGTGCATCAGAGTCATTCTTGAGCTGATTTAAAAAAAAGTATTAGCACCTTGAGCATCATACTTTAGGGGCACCTTCTGGAGTCCAAATGCAAACGAATGAATTTAATTTTCTTTTGCCTTTCTCAGCTGCAATTGAGAGCGATATTGGGCATTTGATGATATATTTGAAGAGTTATCTCGATTTCGGGAGTGAACGGTTAAATACTGTTTTCATATCTCTCCTCCCCAAGTGTATTGATAGGTCCTGGTGTACCCAGGATCTGTCAAGATGTTGTCTGTGATGGGACGGCCACCACTTTGTCTATTTAACATTTATTTATTGTTATTTTCGTTGTTATTTCGTTAGATTTTGTTTTCCCTGTATTTATTCATTCTAATCATGTAATTGTACTTGTCATGTAATGTACCCTGTTATGTCCTTAATTGTGTTTTCCCTGTCTGCGATTTATGTGGAGCGAGCCAGCCGCCAGTCAAGACCCATCAATTGCCCACCAGGCTTTGCCCCTGAATGCTTCAGCCGCTGCTCATTTTAACATGGTGCTTTTTGGGCGGTGTGTCCCTAAAACCAGGAGCCTGCCATGGGGGGATTCCTGAGGAGGAGCGCCAATGGGAACCCCAGTATCTAACCTCCCCACTCTTCCCACAGGGAGCGCAGCCACTCTGCTGTAACTGGTACCCGGGTACACTGCACCAGCCGCCGGACTTCTAAAGCTCTCCGCTCGGTCCCCCATGCGTGGATCAGGGTGCTCCTTAGTCAGAAGTAGCCGGGGGGATCAGAGCTACTTGGCCGTACATGATGTTTGCTGCCGCTCCATAGGAATTACCCCCCAAATAGCTGTGGACAATGTAGTCGGAACATCAGGCTGCCTGGAGCTCGTAATCGGCACACGACTTCGATCCGACACGGCCAAAGTGGGCTCGAGCTAGGGGCCCTGGCACATTCTTTAAACTGGGCTCGGGCTAGGGGCGATGGCACGCATTGTCTCAGGAACTGGACATGCGCTAGAGGCAGTAGCCAACATTGCATGTGGGTCAGCTGGAGGGAGCACCATTGCATTCGGCTAAAACTGGACTCGCACTCAGGGAAGTGTCGCCTGACACTGGGACGTCGGAAGGTGGGCGGAGGTACAAGACAATGGCATGTTTTCTTATAAATATAACCCTGTGTGTCCGTAATCAATATACCTGCTTGACTTACCCCTTCACTGAGTTTCGGCTAGTGCTGCCTTGGGGGATATTTTATGGACTTTAATTCTAGGGATGTGCATGGCTGAAAAAATTGTTTTGTTTAGTTTCGTTTCGTTACGTTTTTAAATAATTTCTTTTCGGAATTTCGTAACTAATTTTGTTTAGTTTCAGACTGATTTGAAATTTCGAATCGATTCAATAGTTGCTGATATCCATTTGATAGTTCATTTCAAATTCGATAGTTGTTGATATCAGTTATTCAAATTTTTCTTTTATGATGATGACACAGTGTAAAACGAAATAAATTTGTAATATACTGTCTCGTTTCAAATTTGTATTGTATCGATTCGTTATTCGGAAGTACTTCCGAAATACGAATTATGAAATGTCGCTCCAAATTCTGAATTTTTCCGAAACGAATGCACATCTCTATTAAATTCTACACTTGATATTTCCAAGGGAGACTTTTACGGCAGATCTACTCCTGAGTCTGAGTAGAGGCTCATTACACATTGTCCATACTTGGAGCAGACTGTCCAAATTAGCAATAGTCAATTCTCATAAGTGCCCAAATGATACTGTATCATCCTTGCTAAGCTAAGTCTGCTTTTCTAATGTATTATATGTCATGTGCAGCACTGCATAATATGCTGGCGCTATACAAGTAAAGAATAATAAATCAGTAATAATATTAAGGAAACTGCAATTTTATAGCAGCTCCTGGGCATTGTCATATGCCTCAATACAGTAAATAATTTCCAGTGGGACTTTGCCTTTAAGTTTTCCAAAACATAATAAAAGCTGTAACTAGTGGACTCCCTCTTTGAGCAGAAAAAGGTTGCTGCAGAGTTCATTTTACGTATAGATTACGAGATCGGCAATCATTAAATTGTAGGAGCATGAAGCACACATTTACAGAAAATACAGTGTGTAATGTAATGCTTCTAGCAGCTAAGCAAGTCATGTTACAAAGTTTTTCACATTTCCAGGGCTGCATAAAGGACTTGTCAGGATACTAATGCAATTTCCATTTTACTCAGATGGTAAGGTGGGCATGGGCAGCTCATTTACGTTTAAAAACAATTATCCAGCAAGATAGTAACTGTATCACACCAAACTTTATCTGGGCAGGGAATCAGATCACTCTTGATAATGTTAAGTACAGATGTCTTCACAAGTGAAACATCCCTTTGAGTGGAGAACCTTTCAACAATATTGCATGGAGCCATGCAACCATATTTATTTAAGAGCAGCCGGGAAGAATACAAAACCTTAAAAGAACATCAATGCTAAATAAATAAAACTGCACATTTCAAATACTTCACAAAAGGACTTTGCCTTTAATTGCTCCAAAGCATAATACAAGAACAGAAGCTTTAAAATATGGGATCCCTTTTTCAGCAGAAAAGTCTTTTTTCAAAATGTATTTGCAGTGAGAGCAGGTGTTCTCTCTTTTTTGAATAGAAAGAGACTTGATTCCCTGCAGTTGTCCTTTTCCTTGTTTGCTAATGTGAAGATAAAGCATTCAGGAGCAGGAACAGATAGGTGCATGAGTAATGTGTCTTTCCTGGCTATCAAACATTAACCCCTCCTGACTCTTCCAGCAACCCTCCCCGCCATTTTAACCCTAGAGTGAGTAGAATATTCAGGTTTAATCCAGCACCGGGCTCCCTCAGCACTGATCCGGAACTGACAAGCTGTGACTTTTGCTGAATCCACAGGGGTCACATGATTGGAGGGAAGCTGGACACTTGAGCGTCGGTGGTTCTACGTAAATGTCAGTACATTAACAGCCATTGGCTACAGCCACGCATTAATAAGAAGCACCCTGTTTTCAGAGATCACAAATATCCTCCTAGATAGCCTAAGAGGAAACAAAATGTCTACCTGTTATTAAAATTTTACTTTTATTGTATCAATATATTAAAAACAAATGAGGATACAGAGCATGACCACAATATTGTGTCTCATACACACAACACACATATAATAAAACCAAATCACCATAAAAATTGGCAATTCACTTCCTACCTGTGGCATGAATATTTCAATAATAATGAGCCCTAGATATTTATAATGGTTCACATTAGTTTAAACTTAGTGGGCCAACATAATAATTCATGCAGAAGGTGAAAAGAAACATAAATAAGAAATGGAGACCGTTTAACCAGAGTTCAGAACAAACCTAAATATCCGGTCCAAACATCTGTGGGACCTCTGGGTATATCAATCAGCCTAGCAGTACTGCACAGTAGTCAGTAGTAATTCGATAAGGCGACCAAGGCACAAACAGATTCTGGCCATTTCCAAATAAGATACTGCATTTAGCTAGATTAATCAAAATTTCAATTTCTATAGACGGTCCTTAGCTCTAATGCGCACCAGACGCGCGTTTTGCCTATACCGGCTCGTCAGGAGTGCTATATACTGTTTTCAGAGATATTTATATGCTGAAAAAATTGCTGTGCACTATGGTACTGTCCATAATGGGCTTTACCCAGGAGGCAGATCAGTGAGCGCTGATCATCGGCTTTCTGGGTAAGTCCAATTCCCCACACTTGGAGGGCTGTATCAGCCCTTTGGAAATCCCTCATGGAAAGGGGGATGATGAGGGCATTCAGGTCACTATGACCGTTCAATTTCCATTAATTGATCACAGTGCTTAGTGTGTCCCTTTAATTATCCTACTGTGTCCTCTGAGAATGAGGTGACCATTTAATTAATCCTCAAAGCGAGAATTGGGGAAAGCAAGAGATTGTGAACAGGGTGACTGTATGACACGAATTATTGAATAATATACAGTTGTGTTCAAAATTATTCAACCCCCACTGAAATTGAGTGTTTTGGCCAGTTTGACATTGATTTTGATCATTCAGTCATCTTACTTACAATTAAATCAAACAGGCATGTGTAGGTCAGACAAATATAACATAACATTTATAATGAAATAACCACAAATGTCTTTTCTGTGCTCACATCATTATCATTTTTATTCAATCCCCAAGTGACATTCAATCTTAGTACTTAATACAACATCCTTTTACAGTTATAACAGCTTTTAAACGTGAAGCATAGCTTGACACAAGTGTCTTGCAGCGATCTACGGGTATCTTCGCCCATTCGTCATGGGCAAAAGCCTCCAGTTCAGTCACATTCTTAGGCTTGCGCACTGCAACTGCTTTCTTTAAGTCCCACCAGAGGGTCTCAATCGGATTTAAGTCAGGTGACTGCGATGGCCACTCCTAAATGTTACAGCCTTTAATCTGCAACCATGCTCTAGTGGACTTGGAGGTATGCTTGGGATCATTGTCCTGTTGAAAGGTACAACGTCTCCCAAGCCTAAGGTTTGTGACGGACTGCATCACATTGTCATCCAATATCTCCTGGTACTGAAGAAAATTCATGGTACCTTGCACACGCTGAAGCTTCCCTGTACCTGCAGAAGCAAAACAGCCCCAAAGCATGATTGACCCCCCGCCATGCTTTACAGTAGGCAAGGTGTTCTTTTCTTCAAAGGCCTTGTTCTTCCTCCTCCAAACATAGCGTTGATCCATGGGCCCAAACAGTTCTAATTTAGTTTCATCAGTACACAGAACACTTCTGTGGCTTTCCACATGACGTTTGGCATACTGCAGTCGACTCTTCTTATTCTTTGGAGACAGCAAGGGGGTGCGCCTGGGAGTTCTGGCATGGAGGCCTTCATTACGCAGTGTGCGCCGTATTGTCTGAGCTGAAACTTCAGTACCCACATCTGACCAATCTTTTCTCAGTTCCTCAGCAGTCACACGGGGACTTTTCTCCACGCTACGCTTCAGGTAGCGCACAGCAGTCGAAGTCAGCATCTTCTTTCTGCCACGACCAGGTAGCATTTCAACAGTGCCCTTTGCCTTGAATTTGCAGATTGATGCTTCCTATGGTCTCTCTTGGTATGTTTAACATCTTTGCAATCTTCTTATAGCCATTGCCCTTCCTGTGAAGAGTAATCACCTCTTCTCTTGTCTTCCTGGACCATTCTCTTGACTTCACCATGTTTGTAACCACACCAGTAAATGTCTAGAAGGAGCTGAGTATCACAGTCATTTTCAAGCTGCCTAATTGGTGCTTATTATGCTTTATTGCTGCTCCGTGACATCCACAGGTGTTTTCAATACCTGATTGAAAACACTTGAATGAACCTCTGTTCTTTAGAGTGGTAGTCTTTAAGGGGTTGAATAATTGTGTCAATGAAGAATTCACAAAAGAAACATTTACTACTGTATTACAAAACCAATTGATGTCATTTTAGTTGCATATGGTTCTTTAAAAAGTCCTTGTAGGATTTCATTCTGAATACAATTACAAATGTACACAAAATTCCCTAAAACCCTTTACAGCATTGGGGGTTGAATAATTTTGAACACAACTGTAATTACTCTCTGTAAGTAAAGTTCAAAAACCACCAGAATGTGCCTTTAAAGATGATATACAATCTTTTTATTATCTTTTCATCTTCACCAAAGCATACCGATGATGGCATTTTTTAGAAATACCAGATACAACAGCAGAAAGAAACCAATGGCCAAATGCATTGGTAACATTTTAAGCAATACATTATACGGAATAGTAAGATCTTGAGTAACTAAACAAATTATTCTTTGTTTGACCAAGCCTGTTACCAAAGACATGTCACACGTGTAGTACTCTATGACTGGTGCTGTCATTCAGTATAGAATGGATCAAAGGAACATTGACAGGATTACAGGTACTCTATAGAGTAAAAATAAGGGGGAGAAAACCAGAGGGGATACTTATTCACCTCTCCGGATCACCAACATGTCCCCCCTCTTTTTCGCTTAAGACAGTTGTTCTCAATCTTCTTTGGTCTTGCCCACCGATAAACAAAAAAATTCTCCCCCCCCACAACTGCAACTACCAAATAATTACACTTAAAATTGTAAAATGCAATGATTAATAAAAAAACACAGAAATTAAAACCATATGCAATTGTTTCACTTAGTTTTGCTTTTGAAATATTGAAAAATATAACAGTAAGAGCAAATAACAGATCAAATCACAACTTTTAATTATAGCAAACAAAAACTGGTTGCTATGGGTGGTTTTTATTCTTTTCCTGCTGATCCCCCTCTGCAGTACCCTGTGCGCCCCACTGGCCAGTGCGCCCCTCAATGTGAGGGCTCACTGGCTTAAGGGGAGCCGAAGCTGTCACTCTCATGTTTGACAAATGCAAGATTGTCAGGCCAGCCAGGGTGGCATTGCTGTGTGGACTGGAGCGGTGTTCCACGGCGTTCTGAGGTTTATCTCGCGGGCCTTGCCCTCTCTCAAGTTGTCCTAAGCGGTGCGCATTGAACGTGCATCATGCTTCGCACATGCACAGGGGCAAATTGACAACTGTTCAAACCCCCAACTTGTACAGACTTATTTCCCTGTTGTGGTTTTTCTTTGACCCAACAGGTTGTGTATTACTCTGCTTTATACAGTGTTCCGACCCAGCAATCCCTTGACTATTCTCGCTACATCTCCCTGTGTATTCTGACCCAATTTGTGTGGCCGTTCTTTGATCTCTGTTCCTCTGTATCGACCCGGCTTGTCTAATCACTTTGTAGTCGTCTGTATTCCTGAACTTGGCTAATCCCAGAATCAGTATTTGGGCATCCTGTTTTAATGGGCGCTGTAGCGCTCACACAAGAGTAGTGAGGTTTAGATCTTTTTGGACAGAAATATCTGCTTGATGTTTGCACAGTACTCGGTAATTACAGACTTATTTTCCAAAACCAAGGAGTACCAAAGCAGAACTGATTTGCATCTAAGCTCAAATGCTTTCGAGACCAAAAGCCAACTTAGTGCACCTTCAGAAACACCAAACAATACAAAAGTCTGTAATACTTGAGTAGGAGTATCGGTACGGGTATCTGACAATAATGTTTGACAGTTGATGAATCGTGCAGGCTGCAGGGCAGTCAACAAATTGACAGACTTAGTGTTTTCTGTAGCGTTTTCTGTAGCGTACAAACGGGTAAGTACCTTGCAATTCTCAGGGGTGGCTGGCCCACATATGGGTATTCGGCTGGTACAGACCTGAGTATACTTGGCGGTTTGTGCGCAATGATCATATGCAGAAAATAAACAGTATTTCTCTACCGCGGTTTGCACAGATATACGTAGCAATGAATCATAAACCTTGGGCCTTAACCAGTACCCCAATGAAGCCACGAATGATACCCCAGAGCGAGATGGGATGGATCCCAGGTAGCGAGTGAAACCCCCAGTGGCAAACACAGGGTTAATCCACCAACGCACAATACTGGCAACCGCTAATGGTAGAAGCAAGAGTATCGTCAGATACAAGCCGGGTCAAAATCAGGAGCAGGAATCGTAGACAGAAACGGGTCGGCAACTTAAACATCAATAAGAATACACTAGCGATGCGGGAACTGAACTCCACGTCAGGGTGACGAGGCAACTCCTCGCGCCCTGCTTTAACCCCGGCGGCTCCTCGTGACCACGACAGGCTCTGCCCCCTTGAATGCCACTCGGCCATTACAAGGTGCTGGCAATCGACCAGCCAGTGGCATTGAACCATGCCCAGACCCCCCAGGAAGTACAGCAGGGGCTGAGGATGTAACAGAACCCCCCCTCTACGGTCGACTCAGAATGACCTCCAGGCGCTGAAGGATGAGCCGCATGGAATTGGCAAACCAGATGAGGTGAATGGTTATCGCTGGCAGGCAGCCAAGAACGATCCTCAGGACCATAACCCTCCCAATCCACCAGGTATTGAAGGACACCTCGGACCACACGGGACCTCAAGATGGCACGAACCTCGTACTCCTCCTCTCCCTGGGACTGGATAGGCGGAGGTGGAGCAGTGACTCTGGTTTACCTATTACAGGTAAGAGGTTTCAAGAGGCTAACATGTAATACGTTATGTATACGTAAATATGGGGGTAAAGCCAAAGCATAGGAAACAAGGTTAATGCGTCTTAACACCTTATAAGGACCAATAAACCTGGGAGCCATCTTCATGGATGGCACCAACAATTTGATGTTTCTGGTTGACAGTCATACCTTGTCCCCACCCATACACACTGGTGCAGGACCTCTGCGTCTGTCTGCTTTTACTTTTTGCTTTTGAATATTGGCGTCCATGATTTCTTTAACCTTCTCCCATGTCCCTTTCAGAGAATTCAGATGTTCCTCCAAGGCTGGCAAAGCAGTAACTTGGAATACAGAGGGGAGCATGGGAGGATCATAACCATAAACGGCATGGAAAGGTGAGTGGCCTGTAGTTTCACTCACTATGTTGTTTAAAGCAACCTCAGCCCAGGGAAACAGATATGCCCATTCGCTTTGCTTTTCAGACAGGAAGCAACACAAGTATTGTTTGACACTCTGGTTGGCTCTCTCTGTGGCCCCATTCGTCTGTGGGTGATAAGCCGAGGAGAAGCTCAACGTAATACCGAGGTTTTCACAAAACCCTCGCCAGAATCGAGAAACAAACTGTGTTCCTCTGTCAGATACTATTCCCAGAGGAACCCCATGAAGTCGGACAATGTTTTGCACAAACACTGGTCCTAGCTCAATGGCTGAAGGAAGCTTGACCAGAGGTACGAAGTGTACCATCTTGGAGAATCTGTCTACCGCGGTAAGGATCACCGTATGACCCTGAGACACAGGTAAATCCGTGATAAAATCCATGGAGAGGTGGGACCAAGGTCTCTTCGGCACCGGCAAAGGCTGCAACAGACCAACAGGTAAGGAACGGGGATTTTTGCTTCTACAGCACACGTCACATGTGGCTATGTAGTCTTTTATATCCCTTTGCATACCTGCCCACCAGAACTGTTTTTGAATCGTGGCTAGAATCTTAGTTATACCCATATGCCCATAGGGCTTGGAATCATGATAAATCATCACCATTTGTGTTCTCTCCTCCTCAGGTACAAAGACCTTACCAGGAGGTTTCTCAAGAGGAGCAACACAATGAACAGCCTGAATTCTTTCCAACAGTGGAGAAGATACAGTCAGGACAGTGGTACCCAAGATCCTCTCATGAGAAACGATAGGACTGTGATCGAACGTATGTTGTTCATATGACTAGAACTGCCTAGACAAAGCGTTAGCTTTAGTATTTTTTAAACTAGGGCTGTATGTCAACAAGAAGTTGAAACTGGACAGGAACAATGACCACCTGGCTTGTCTGGCATTTAAGCGCTTAGCATCTCCCATGTAAACAAGATTCTTATGATCTGTTATTATTATCACGGGATCTTTTGTACCTTCAAGCAAATAGCGTCATTCATTGAGTGCTGCTATAACTGCTAATAACTCTCTTTTCCCTATGTCATAGATTCTCTCTGCAGGTGTCATTTTCCTGGAGAAAAACCCACACGGGTGTACAGGTCCCTCAGGACGCTCTCTTTGAGACAGAACTGCACCAATTCCTATCTCAGACGCATCAATCTCCAGCTGAATGTCTGGATGTCGTAGGATAGGTGCCATGACGAAGGCCTCCTTGAGTAACTGAAATGCCTGCATGGCTTGATCTCTCCAGACCTGATTTTGAGCACCCTTTTTGGTCATGGCTGTGACACAACAGAAGAGAAACCTTTAATGAATCTCCTATAATAGTTTGCGAGACCAAGGAACCTCTGTATGGCTTTCAAGCCCTCGGGTAGAGGCCATTCCTTGATGGCAGACAATTTCTTTGGGTCCATCTCAAATCCCTCTGGGGTGATAATGTACCCCAGGAAGTGATGGTGGGGTATTTTACTGGGGTGGGAGAGTGGTGGGGCATTTTTTTTGGGGGGGGGAGAGTGATGGTGGGGCATTTTTCTGGGGTATTTTTCTGGGGTGGGAGGGAGACTGATGGTGGGGTATTTTTCTGGGGGAGGGAGAGTGGTGGGGTATTTTTTTGGGGAGGGAGGGAGAGTGATGGTGGGGCATTTTTCTGGGGTATTTTTCTGGGGTGGGAGGGAGAGTGATGGCGGGGTATTTTTATGGGGTGGGAGGGAGAGTGATGGTGGGGCATTTTTCTGGGGTATTTTTCTGGGGTGGGAGGGAGAGTGATGGCGGGGTATTTTTATGGGGTGGGAGGGAGAGTGATGGTGGGGCATTTTTCTGGAGCAGGTGGGAGAGCGATGGGGTATTTTTGTGGCGGGAAGGGAGAGTGATGGTGGGGTACTTTTCTGGGGGGGAGTGATGGTGGGGTATATTACTGGGGGGTAATGGATGAGTGGGGTATATTACAGAGGGGTGCTTATACTGGGAGGGTGTGCCAGCCAGTGGGGAATGGGTGATGGTGGTCAGGGGTGTTTTCCAGGGGAGGGGGACCTGGCATGGGGATGTGTACAGTGTACTGCAGTTTGCTTGTGCGAGCGAGCAGCCAGTGAGAGGAGCCGCCCCCTCCCTCCTCCTGATCAGGCTACCACCAGGGGATTGGATGGCACACGTCATGTGGCGTGCCATGTGACCCTGGCCAGCCGGCTCCCTCTGATTAGGTCATAGGGAGCGCCGGATGGCCGTGGTAGTGCATGCGCCGGGCACAGAACAGCACCGGTGGTGGATAGTGCAAGGGCTGCCCTTGCTGACACCTGGCTCGGGGCCGGCTGCGCCCCTAGGTGGTGCTGCGCTCTAGGCGGCCGCCTAGCGGGCGCGCCGGCCCTGTATTTGGGTTATGAACCCTCCGCATGAACCAGAAGTCTCATTGAAACATGTAGGAGTCTTTAAACTGACATGAGATACTTCAGTAGCAATCATAGAGGAAACAGTGACCGCTTGAGTGGACCTGCCAATTGCAGAAGAAGGAGGTGTGAGACCTTACTGAATTGATTCATGACTAGGCCCAAAGCCTGAGCAAACTGATCCATGCGATGGTCTTGCTTAGACATGATTTCACCCAGCTTAGACATGAGTAGGGATGAGCTGTTCGGTTCGATCGGTTCGGAGTTCGATTCGAACATCGCCTGTTCGCATGTTTGCGAACTACGAACATTTCCGCATGTTCGCCGCATGTTCGCCCACAATGCACCACAATGGACCACAATGCACTTTTCCACTGGCCTGAAGCTTGTAATTGGCTACAACCTTGCACCTGACCACAGGTCAGGTGCAAGACAGGTTCAAGACTATGCCAATCACGGCTCAGAGACCTGATTGGGCAAATTTTGCCCAATCATGGGCTCACAGAGCTAAGTCCCGCAGCACAGTATATAAGGCTTCACACAGCGCTTCAGCACGCGTTTGAGAGGAGATTTGAGAGGAGATTGTTCTTGTGTTAGTGTTTGTTCTAACTTCCAGTCTGCCACCAGCTGCTGGGGGGGTCTCATTTCTACAAAATATCTGGGAATTGTTCTAATCTGTGTGTTCTCACTGACACCCAGTAATTTGGGGGTCAGTAATTTCTACAAAATATCTGGGAATTGTTCTAATCTGTGTGTTCTCACTCCCGGCAACTATTTTGGGGGTCAGTAATTACTACAAAATATTTGGGAATTGAGGTAATCTGTGTCTTGTCACTGCCATCCCTGAATTTTGGGGGGTCAGTAATTTCTACAAAATATTTGGGAATTGCGGTAATCTGTGTCTCGTCACTGCCACCCTGAATTTTGGGGGGTCAGTAATTTCTACAAAATATTTGGGAATTGAGGTAATCTGTGCCTTGTCACTGCCACCAGCAACTATTTTGGGGGGTCAGTAATTTCTACAAAATATTTGGGAATTGAGGTAATCTGTGTCTTGTCACTGCTACCCTGAATTTTGGGGGGTCAGTAATTTCTACAAAATATTTGGGAATTGAGGTAATCTGTGTCTTGTCACTGCCACCAGCAACTATTTGGGGGGGTCAGTAATTTCTACAAAATATTTGGGAATTGAGGTAATCTGTGTCTTGTCACTGGCTGCCAGCTATCAGGGTGTGTCACTGAGTTATACCAGAGTTCTGGAAATCTTTAATCTTTATACCAGAGTTTAAATCAGAGTTCTGTATATATTTAATCTATATATCACTCCACATGTCAGAAAGACCAAAAAGGACAGGCAGACGCTCACAGACACAGATAAGAGGGCAAGCAGCCTCTGTGTCGGGAGGCTGTGCCTCTGGTCGTCGTGGACGTGGTGCATCCTCTGCAGGGGCACGCTTGTCCTTTCTAACTGGTGCTGGCCGTCTTAAGCACCAGCAACATACAGAGGATTTGGTGGATTGGCTAACCAGGCCATCCTCATCCCCTCATCCTCTGCCAGCCAGGCTTGTAGTGCTTTACAGTCCACCTCCGCTGCCAAAGCATCTAATGCAGCCTCCATGTCTACAGCTACTCCTGCCGTAGCCTCACTATCACACACGGAGGAGTCAGCTGAATTGTTTGACTACAATGACAGTGACATGCTGCTTGAGGATGCGCAGCAAGTACAGTGCTCTGATTCAATCTCTGAGGTTGAGGAAGGGAGAATAATCAACCTAGAGGAAGGGGGTGCCAGTGATGACACACAAATAACTGGCACTCATGTTGTCCCAGCAGCTGCAGCATACTGCCAAGTTGGCTCCAGTGACGAGGAGATAGGGGGTGATGACAATGATGATGAGGTCGCTGACTCCACCTGGGTGCCTCATCGAACAGAGGAGTCAAGCGAGAAGGAGGAGGCACAACAAACACGAGGCACAACATCCTCTATGACCAACCGTAGCACTAGCCAGTCCAAGGCATCAGATGTCAGAGCTGCTCAAGTGCAGAGCGCAGTTGTCTCAAAGCACACATCCAGGAACTCTGCTGTCTGGGAGTTCTTTAAGAAATGTGCAGCAGACCCCACCATTGCTATTTGTAATCTATGTCAGATGAGGCTCAAGTGTGGGAAAGACACCGGACGCTTGGGTACCACGTGCTTGAGGTGACATATGACCTCCTGACACGCATCCTGTTGGCACAAAACTTTGCGTAGGCCTTCTCCTCATCTGTCTCTACCCCCACTGTATGTCCTGCCATGTCATTGCCTACAACCTCCACTGACAGGGATGATGCTACAGCAATGGATGTACCAGGTCCTTCCTCACAATGTGACAGCATCCCATCAGCTGAAGATTTACACAGTCAGTTTACGTTGCCCCAGCTGCTGCAGCGTAAGAAAAAATATAGTCCCAACCATCCCCAAGCACAGCGTCTAAATGCCAGATTAGCAAAATTACTCGCATTGCATCTGCTGCCTTTCCAGCTGGTGGACTCTGCTCCCTTCCGTGAATTTGCTGAATGTGCTGTACCACAGTGGCATGTTCTAAAACGCCATTACTTTTCACGGAAGGCCATTCCACCACTACACCAGCACGTGGAAGACAATGTTATTGAGTCATTGGGAAAGGCAGTCAGCAGCAAGGTGCATGTGACTTTAGACACGTGGTCCAGCAAGCACGGACAGGGCCGTTACATTTCCTTCACGGCACACTGGGTAACTCTGATTGCAGCTGGGAGGGATCCAAGACGGGGCTCTGTGCTGGAGCTTGTTCATCCACCACGCCTCCAGAAAGCTGCTTGTATGAGGTCTGTCTGTTCCACCACCACCTCTCCCTCTTCCTCCTCCTCTTTCTCTGTCTCTGGCGAAGTGGCAGTTAAACCGAGTTTAAGTGGCAGGGGCTACGCAATGGCTCAAGCTAAAAGATGCCATACTGTGCTTGAGCTGGTTTGTTTAGGGGACAGGAGCCACACCGGGCCAGAAATTCTGTCAGCTCTCGGGGGCAGGTGCAGAGATGGTTAACACCACGCCAGCTTCAGCTGGGAATGGTCATCTGTGATAATGGCAGCAACCTTCTCTCCGCCCTATGCCTGGGTTGACGCATGTAAGTTGACGCATGTACCATGCCTAGCACACGTCCTAAATCTGGTGGTACAACGTTTCCTAAACAGGTACCCAGGGCTGGCAGAGCTTCTCAGCCAGGCCAGAAAAGTCTGCAGCCACTTCAGACGGTCATTCCCAGCAAGAGTTTGCCTGGCAGAAATGCAAAGAGAATTCCACCTTGCCACAAACCGTCTGATCTGTGACATGCCCACCAGGTGGAACTCGACATTAGCAATGCTGCAGCGTAAGCACAAGCAGCAGAGGGCCATCAACGAGTACCTGTGTGAATATGGCACAAGGACAGGTTCAGGTCAACTTGGTTTCCCCCCCCCCCCGCAGTGGCTGATGATCAAGGATGCATGCCCTGTACTGTCACCATTTGGGGATGCAACGAGGATGGTGAGCAGGGACAGTGCATGCATCAGTGACACAATTCCTTTAGTTTTCCTGCTGGAGCACACTCTGTGGGGAATTATAGATGTGACTCTAGAGGCAGAGCAGCGGGAGGAAGAGGAGGCCTTCCCTAGCTCTGAAGGCCCCAGTCTTTCAGCAGACAGCATTCCAGCAGGTCCTCCTCAGATCAGACAGGAGGAAGATGAGGAGGAGGAGGAGGAATATTTAAGTAGTGGGGGCATTGAAGGTGGGGATTCCTCAAGGGAGGGTTTTGTGTGCCCAGAAACACAAGGACTAGTACGTGGCTGAGAGGAGGAAGTGCACCCATTGCCAGCGTCTTCACCATATGGTGCAGGACTACCTAGGGGCAAGGGCAGACCTGGATACCTTTCCAGCAGATGATCCACTGGCTTACTGGGTGTTGAGATTGGATCACTGGCCAGAACTTAGCCTATATGCTATGCAGCTACTAGGCTGCCCTTCATCCAGCGTGCTTTCTGAAAGGACGTTCAGTGCCGCTGGAGGTTTTGTCACAGACAAAAGAGTGCGTCTGTCCACTGACTCTGTAGACCGGCTAACAGTTATAAAAATGAATCAGTCCAGGATCAGCAGCTATCAATCCCCTGATGCTGACCTAACGGAATAGATCGGGGATTTCTTCTGCATTCACAAAACCTCCACCACTGAACTCCTACACACTACCACAAAGGGGTTACGGTGTGAAGGCACTTGCTGCCACCAAAGGCAAAATATTTGGGTGCACTGATGCCATTACCAGATTCATATCTTTTTAATAAAGGACCGCATGGTCCACCCCTGCACTCTTCCACAATACCACAGAGGGGTTACTGTATGATGGCACTTGCTGGCCTGGCACCAAAGGCATAATATTTGGCTGCACAGACGCCTTTACCAGATTCATATCTTTTTAATATAGGACTGCATGGTCCACCCCTGCACTCTTCCACAATACCACAGAGGGGTTACGGTGTGACAGCACTGTTGCTGACGCTAAAGGCACAATTTTAAAGCAATTTTAAAGTATTATTACTTTCATCCAAAGCCTGCATAAGTTTCACCATAATTTAGTCAAAAAAATCACTAAACTTTTTCTGCGCGTCCTAAAATGTCTTTTCATACAGGCTGCCGATCCAAGCAGTTGTTTATGAATAGATGAAAGGAAAAGCATTTACCGTCATTTGAAATGTCATTTTTTTTGTTTTTAAATGTTTCTATACATCCTAGAAATCCGCCACTTCACGGGCAGGTTATGGGGACCTCCTAGGCACGATATTTGAAGGAATTTTTCGTTTTTATTTATAACCCTTATTTCATGGAAAACTCACTGTCCCTTTAAAAACTTTTTTTTTTTACTTTTTGTCCTTGTTTCCTGTCCCCCAGGGCACTACCTGGACCCCCATACACCTTTTATGGCAAATATCTAGCATATATGCCCTCTTGGAGGGCACTCTAAAAATCGAACTTTAAGTCCCATTGACTTGTATTGAGTTTGTGTTCGAGTTCGAACATTTGAAAAGTTTGAGTTCGAATGCGAACTGAACTCGGGGGTGTTTGGCTCATCCCTAGACATGAGTACAGATAAATCTGTCGGATCCATATCGGGCCATGACGTGATGTAACGGGCGCTGTAGCGCTCACACAAGAGTAGCGTGGTTGAGATATTTTTGGACAGAAATATCTGCTTGATGGGTGCGCAATACTCGGTAATTACAGACTTATTTTCCAAAACCAAGGAGTACCAAAGCAGAACTGATTTGCATCTAAGCTCAATTCGTTTCGAGACCAAAAGTCAACTTAGTGCACCTTCAGAAACACCAAACAATACAGAAGTCTGTAATACTTGAGTATGAGTATCGATACGCAGGGCCGGCCCGTCCATGGAGCAGGGTGGAGCAGCGGCTCCAGGTGGCCCTTTGTCAAGGGACGCAGCGGAGTACCCGTCCTGGACAAGGCACGGCCCTCCAGCATCCCGCTAAGCCAAGCTGCGTCCGCCCCTCTCGGCAGGGCAGCGCCCGCCCTCCCTCCTCACCCGCATTGAGCGGCTCCCACCCCTTCACACAGGCGGAGCCGCGGAGCAACGCCTTCCCCCTTCACATGTACCGAGCGGCGCCAGTCCCCTACGCACATGCGGACCAACGCCTCGGTCGGAGCCAGCCCTCGAACGGAGCCTGACCTCAACCAGGCCGGGAGCAAGAGCCAGCCCTGGAACCAGCCCTCGACCGGAGCCATCCCTCGACCGGAGCCAGCCCTCGACCAGGCCGGGAACAAGAGCCAGCCAGGCCGGGAACAAGAGCAAGGACTCGGCCGGAGCCAGCCGGGAGCAAGAGCCAGGCCCGGAGCAAGGCCTCGGCCATGCCTGGAACCAGCCCCGGTGCCAGGCCTCGACCAGCCCTGGAACCAGCCTTGGTGCCAGGCCTTGACCAGCCCCGGTGCCAGGCCTCGACCAGCCCCGTTGCCAGGCCTCGACCAGCCCCGGTGCCAGGCCTCGACCAGCCCCGGTGCCAGGCCTCGACCAGCCCCAGTGCCAGGCCTCGACCAGGCCTAGAGCAAGGCCTCGACCAGGCCCAGAGCAAGGCCTCGGGCCAGGCCCAGAGACAGCCACAGGGGCCAGGCCTCGACCAGGCCCGGAGGCAGTGCCATGCCTCGACCAGGTTTCAAGTTGCGAGGGTGCTGGAGCTCGACCAGGCCAGATGGCGTCCAGCAAGCCCTGCACTGTGTGGGTAAGTTTATGTGTGTGTGTGTGTGACTGCGTGGATTTGTGTGTGTGTGTGACTGCGTGGATTTGTGTGTGTGTCTGTGTGGATTTGTGTCTGTGTGGATGTGTGTGTGTGTGGATTTGTGTGTGTGTGTGTGACTGTGTGGATTTGTGTGTGTGTCTGTGGATTTTGTGTGTGTGACAGTGGAGCTCTGTGATACGCTCTTACAGTAATGTGCGGTGTGTATCACAGAGCTCCACAGCAATAAAACTCACAGTAATGTGCGGTATGTATGAGCGTGAGTTTTATTGCTATAGTGCTCTGGGATACGCTCAAACACACCACACATTACTAGGAGTTCTATTGCTGTGGAGCTCTGATACGCTCACACACGTCACATCTTTTTTTTTTTAGGGGGGGGCAGCATTTCACCTTTCGCTCCAGGCTTGGGCCGGCCCTGTCGATACAGGTATCTGACAATAATGTTTGACAGTTGATGAATCGTGCAGGCTGCAGGGCAGTCAACAAGTTGACAGACTTAGCGTTTTCTGTAGCGTACAAATGGGTAAGAAGTACCTTGCCATTCTCAGTACCTTGTAATCGACGGGTCAAAATTTAGGAGCAGGAATCGTAGACAGAAACGGGTCGGCAACTTAAACAGCAATAAGAATACACTAGCGATGAGTGTAACTGAACTCCACGTCAGGGCGATGAGGCAACTCCTCGCACCCTGCTTTAATCCCTGCGGCTACTTGTGACCACGCCAGGCACCGCCCCCTTGGACGCCACTCGGCCATTACAAGGTGCTGGCACTCGACCAGCCAGTGGCACCGAACCATGCCCAGATCCCCAGGAAGCACAGCAGGGGCTGAGGATGTAACACCTGTCCTTTTACCTTGAGTACTAGCACTGGGACCTGTTATAGGTCCAGTCACTTCAAGGACAGGTAATCAGGTTTGTTGCGAGTGTGTTTGATGTGACCACTGTGAAACTCAGATGTTTTAAGGATGGAATCGCTTGTGGTTGAAAGGGTTTCTGGTATTGTAAGTAGGGATGACCTAGTCCAAATCACAGACTTTACAATCACTTGGATGCCCCTTGATGCTTCTATATTGAGACATATTTACCAGTCAGTAGGACCCCTTCCCCAGAAGGCTGTCCAACGGCAGATATTTGACAGTCTTTTGGACACTTCGAAAGACTTTCACAGGCCCCAGGGACAGAAAGGATAGGAAAGACACTCACCACACTATGTCCAAATATATTAACCTCAAAAACTTTGTCATGCAAAGCTTTAAGGGTCAGATAAAGGAGTTGGGAGACTTGATTGATTAAGTACTAAATGGAAAATTGAAAGGGAAGTGCATATTTAATGCAAAAATAGTAGACATGTCAGAATAGCAGGATTAAAAATTAAGAATCAAGTATTGGACCGAAAATGCGCAATTCCTCTGTGAATTTACACAGATTTTCTACATAATGATCATATACAGTTGTTTCCAACATAAAGTAAGGTCAGCTATCCTAGTAACTATTTTATTATTACATCTTCTATATCTACACATTTGCTAGTCATCCATGAAGCATAAAGAGTTCTTAAACCCAGGACATACTTGAAAACGAGAGAAATCTTAATGTATCCTTCCTGGTAAAATACTTTATAAATAAATGTATATATTTTTTGGATATCTTGGGTTCCTATAAAGTATTGTCTGACACTCAGACAAATTTAACAATTAGTTCAATGCTGTAATAATTACATAAAATGTAAAGAGAGAGAAAAAAAAAACTGTACCATATTTTCCACAGTCCGGAGATATTTAGCACAATGGAGGTGTCCGTTATATTCGGCAAGGTCTGCAGCCGTATAACCATCGTTGTCTCGAAGTACTAGTTTAACTCCATTGACCACAAGTATCTGGCAGCACTGAAATACAAGCATAAGAGATTTGTGAGAAAAAAGTTTGATCAAATATATATGTATGTACCCCCTTCAAACAGGCTATCGCTACTATGAGTAACATATAGTATAAATGTTAATGCACGTGGTGTGTGTTCAAATGTTTATATGCTTGGTTCTTGGTTTGAGAAATATTTATCTGATTTCCTGTGCTCTTTTCTATTAGGTCTATTCAAAGAAAGGTGAAACTCAGGAGAATGACTGGAGAAGTGAAAATTCTAGGTCAATATAGCCAAACCAGAAAAATTCTCCCATTTATCACACTTTCCAAATCGGCCATTTGGTCTAAATTGTTCTCTTCTCCTGCCAGTTCTCCTGGTTTTCACCTTTCTCTGAATACCCCTGATTGGTTTACATTTTAAAAAATTCAGGCTACATGTACTCTCCACAAATTGTACTGTAGCCAAATATAATTCAGCTGTTAATATTACTTGCTAAAGTAACGTGCAGAGGACGGTGAATCAATCCCACAGGTTCCACACAGCAGGATACGGCTATCAATCCCCAAATGTAAGCAGCCAAAGGGAAAAAAAATGGCGTTCGTAATGTCATATTGCAGGATTTGATATGGCAGCTTTAGGCTGGCTGTCCACTGGGTCCATATTGTGCGATGGTACGATCAACCGATATCGTCTGACGTTGTTCGACCAATCCTACAACATGGAGGTGAATTAGTCCTCTTCCACTGCCTCCGACTTCCATCGGACGACTTCAAACTATTTTTAGCGACTACAACAGACTAGCGATCTTTCCAATTTCAATGAGATTTGTCGGACGACGCAGGGACAATCTGGTACAATTAACATGAAATTAAGATGAATTGTGTATGTTAAACCGCCGTTCCACGGCAGAGAAATTGTCCCTTAGAGAAGTGATTCAGTTCGACAGGCGAAGCCCATAGGATTCAATGTAAAATATTTTCATTTTTGTTCAACCGTTTATTCTGTTCATCCGCAGCAAAACGCCTTTTTATTTATTGATATTTTTGGGTATTTTTTTGTATTTTTTTATGCAATATTTTTGATTCCCAATTTTATTAAAAAAGGCGAGGCTTTTTATCCTGGCCTAACGCGGTGTTTTTTTTTTTTCTTCAGTCCGGTTGACTTCGGCGGTGCTGTCCTTGATGCCGAAACATATTTCAGCATCAAGGACAGGATTTTTTCCCCCCCTGCAGCTTTCGGTGAGTTCTTTTCTTTTCTGCATTTGGCTGCATTCGCCGGTGCTCTCCTTAATGCTGAGGGAGAGGGTTTTTTTCACCTGCAGTGGAGTTTTTGTTTCTTTTCTATGTTCAGCAGCCTGTTCATCGGCTAAGGCTAGGGTCAGACGAGCGTGATTTCTACGGACTGTACGTCCGTGCACACGGACGTACGTCAGTACGGAAGACACAGTAGTGGCCACACAGTCCGTTTATTCACTGACGTATATTTTGACGCATGTAGGCGGGAAAATAAATTAAAAAGCAAAACCATTTTGTCCGTGAAAAATGCTGGACGTATAAATGCAGTCCGTCTGACCACGTTCCATCACTCACACACAAAGCTATGCAGACGTTGCGGACACAGCGCACTTTGTGTGGCCATTCTAGGAGATGTACGTTCTTGCCTGCCTTGCGTCCGTGGGCCGCGGCCGTTGTGAGTCCGCAGTTCAGTGCGGACGTACTTTGTGTGTCAGGCTCCAATGGGCTTTCTGTCATGCTATCACGGACGTACTTTTAGGCGCAATCACGGACGTCAACACTACGCTCGTCTGACCCCAGCCTAACCTGGGTCGTCCACAGATGCTTCAGAAAAATCCCTTTCTTACCACCAGGGGCATCGCTAGGGGGGGGGGCGGGGGGTGCGGCCCACACCGGGTGACACCACCCCCTAGTGACACAAAAATATTTTACAAGGAAGGATACATTGAGAATTCTCTCATTTTCAAGTATGTCCTGAGTAGGCAAGGCCTAGGCTGGCACTTTCCAGGGAGTGGCAAAAAAAACGCCACAAAGAGGATATTCACAGAGCACTGAAATGACGCAGACATTTCAGTGTTCTGTTGTTCCCCGCACTTTGGGAAATCAAATTTCCCCGGTGAATTCACCACAGGATCCCTGAAGTGCAGGGAATAAGCCACCGAATGCTGCCGCAAACCCGTCACCCGCTGTTTTAAAAAGGACTACTGAACGAAAATGTCTGGAATTAACATATAAGTTCTTATGAATGATAATAAAAAGGTCTGTTACAGAAAAAAAAGAAAAATTGCTATTTGAAAAAAAACTGAATTTTTTTGGAAAATGCCTAAAAGATACTAAAAAAATAAAATCAATAAATAAAGAGATTTTTACTAAGGATTAAAGGAATAAACGGTTTATTAGATATTGTAGAAAAACAGGAATATTTTTAACATTGAAACCTACAATATGGTGTTCGTTCGCCCTGCATAAACCTGCCATATGAAAACACCGGACATCGGGACATTTCTTTGCTGTTCGGTGTCTCTGAACAGATTAAACATTACTTCTCTATGGGGACTTTCACCGCCTTCGAACAGGCACTGTACTTGTTGTCAGTTTGCCAAAAGTTGTGTATGAGCTAACATATCACAGAGCTCCACAGCAATAAACCTCAGAGTAATGTGTGCCGTGTATTATGAGCATTCAGTGTTATATGGGAGTACTGACTTATGAGTAGAAGTAGTTAAAAAAAAAACTGTAAAACTCAGGGGGGGGGGGGGTGACAGTACACCATAAGTTACCGCGCCGGGTGACACCAACCCTAGTGACGCCACTGCTTACCGCTGATCACACAATGCAAAGGGTGGCATCAACCGCCGCCTCCTCTGGCCATATACAGCAGAACGCTGGGACCAAGTAATTTCCAGTGTTTTTCGGTTGCCCTAACACATCCTCATATTTGTGAGATCGGGTAGGGTCACGCCTCACTCCATGGACTCCAGGAGGAGATATCAGGAGATGGTGGCGTGCATCACCATTGCTGGTATCGATCAGTGGTTCCAAAATATTCCAATTCTAGCATCTTATAAAGTAGCTTGATCAGAAAAGATCCTTTAATAGGTAGGAATTGGGCCCAGTGCTGTTATGTTGTTTGTAATAACAATGCTGTACCACCATTTAGACACCAGGGGGAGTGAGTGAGAAACACATGCTGGTTTTTGCTCTATAATCGAGATAAAAATCCTGATTTTAAGAAAATCATAGAATCATAAAGTCTATGGGGCTATTTGGGAATACTACATTTAAAGCAACAATTTCCAATATTTTTACTATCTTGGACTAGACATAGGGAGCAACTTCAAATTTTTCACTAAGTCACCGTTTAGTGAATTTGCCAATCTGTTTCAAACTCACTTATTGCAGCTACTCAGTCAGCACACACACTCAACCCAGGTTAAAAATAACATGCTCTGCATTTCCCGTAGGTAATATGGGTTAGGAGAATGTGGTATTGCTTTTCCTGGTCTTACAGATGCCAGATTTAATGCAGTTTTCCATGCCATACCAGACTGTTTATGTGCAGATTTGGGTAGCACAATTTAAGGATACTGAATTACGTTTATGTGGTGTGTGAGCTCAGCTTGGGTATTATGAATTACTGTATATATTAAATTAATGTACTTGAGCTGCCTCTGAAATGGTGATATCATCTACAACAGGGGTCAGCAACCTGGCTCTCAATATGTTTTGGACCTACATCTCCCATGATGCTCAGGTACTCATCAGGTTAGCCGAGACTCAATGGAGATGTAGCAGCAAAACATCTGGAGGAGGGCAATGGTTGCGGACCCCTGTTTTAGTATAATGAAATCAAGAGGATATATATTAATCCCTTAATGATAGGTGGACATCGCTTGTCAGGCGGGGGTTAACGCCGGCGATGCGTACAAGAGCCATTGCAGGCCACTAATTTGGCCCGCTCACCCATCAGACATGCGGCACGCGTCTTTGGCTTCAGGGGACGACCTGAGTTCAGGCTGTCCCTCTGCAGCCAATGGCAGGCACCGGCTGCAGGGAGGGGCCGAGGCGGCCCATTGAATTCAACGGGGCTTACCTGTACTCCCCGCGTCTTCAAGGCCCACCCGCCAAGTGGACATCATGGAACATCCTGCAGCGGCAAGGGGTTAAATAACAATATTTAACAATAATATGTTTTTGTTTTCTCCTAGGCTTAAGGAAATGTAAACACTTAGGGCTCTATGCCATAGTTGGTTTTAATGTAGAGGCTCGATGTGTAAGCGTCATCACTAGCATTAGTAATGTTAACATCTTGCATCGATATTCCGTAGTTGACACTACACTGGAGTGAAATCGGTTCGCGCCTTGCAGCTTGCGGGAGCTTACTGTACTTTCCGCCTCCTATACTACCTTAATGTCTCCATGTTAACGTCTGGAATGGAATGGGCTGCTTAATATCTCAAACCAAGAATGTTGTAGATGTGTCAGATAAGCCCTTTTTTCGAAATAGGTGCATTGTTTATTATTAGAATTTATTTTTGAAAATGGATGTAAGCAAACACGTTGCACTAGAATCTTCACCCCAGCACTCTTTTATGATTATATAGGATATCTTCATGGCATATAACCTCAAGTTCTCCATTCTCTGCAGCATCGTGAAGAGGGGTTCCTCCAAAGTTGTCCATACTCATGTCACCTCCGTGGAGAAGGAGCCAGCTTAGGACCTTGGCATGACCTCGACTAGCAGCGAAATGCATGGCAGTTGCTCCATCAGCATCCTGATCAGAAAGACTGATATCTGTACAGCTCATCTGTGCGTAACAAGTAAAACGGGTTATATGTTAATTTCATTGTGTTTAGATACATATCAAAATAAAATTGTACATACATTTTCATCCTAGGACTAACTGCACTTCGAGCTCTACCCGTAACATATACACACATAAATAATGTAAATATTTTTTTTTTCTTTTAATTAATTGTATGAGAGCTGTAGGGAAAAAATAGGAACAAAAGGAACAATATAGTGCCACCTTCTGGTACTGGTACAAGTACAACATATTGTTCGATATCAGGGATCTCAATCTCTGGTCGACAAGATGTTTCTGAACTACACCTGCCATGATTTTATGGCCATTTATTGCATTCAAATAATTCTGGGAATTGAAGGCTTTAAAAAACTGGGGTAATATGGGGTAATATTCCAATATTGACGCTAACATGGAGATGGTAAGCAGCATAATGTGCGTTTGTGGATTTTCCTTTAACCTCCCTGATACACGTAGTAGTGCTTCCGCGCCACCGAGAGTATCAGCTCCTGGAGTCCAAAAGACACCATGGAGACTTGTGCTTCCGAGCCGTGAGATAGAGATCGCGCAGTGCAGCCAAGTGATCACAGAGGGAGACTAGGAACTATCTTTTCTCAGTCTCACTCTGCTCCTGGTGAGAAGACGCGACGGACCGGCCACCCTTTTCGCTGTGGAATTAGAGGTGAGGATGGGATTTTTAAGGGTGTTTTACAGCGTGTTAAATGATGTTGCATTTGCAGAATGCAAAAGCACCAGCTTTTAGAAGGTGCTAAAATTTTGACTTGCGCTTCCCAACGGTAAATTGCGCCTGTACTTTGTAATACCTCACTTGTTGAGACGCTAAAAAAATATTGCGCTCCCCATGTTAAGTATAGGAGGCGCTTAAGTACAGTAAGTTCACACAAAATGCGAGACGTAAAACTTTTCTCTCTCAAGTTTAGCGTCTTGATTGGAGTATTGATGGAGTATTGATGCCAGACGTTAAACTTACTTCTCCTATTGTTAACGTTTACATATCGAGATGCAACATTAGCCAACTGGTGGGAGGGGGGGCAGAATCTGAGATCCCTGTTCTATTATAATAGTTTGAATGGTCCAGAATTCTTTTTGGTGCATATGGAAGACATCAGCACTGTATGTCAGCTTGACAACTGTGTGCACTGCATGATACACGAATCGCCACTTTATAAAAAGTGCTTTCTTTAACATGTGACGATACGCTTACCAATTTTTTATCTGTATGTCAATTTCACTGTTTTATAAGGAACAACATACAGGATTATTCACTAAACTACAAATTCTAGAGCACTGACAAGGGACACTACCACTTACATAAGCTGTAACTAGATTACTTGTGCGTTACAAATACAGCGTGTGCTGCTGTTTTTTTCATTTTTCTGATGTAATTGCATAAAAAAGTAAAAATAAAATGTGTTTTTTTTATTTTGTGAATTTTTCCCATGAAGCAACATTTATCAAAATCTTATTGTGAGTTTTACTTTGTGACTGTGCTTTATGTTACACAGTATTTAAGGCCCTGTTCACACCTGGGCGTTTTACAGCGCGTTCCTGCGCGTTGTAAAACGCCTAAACACGGAAATCCCATGATTTCCTATGGTGCCCGTTCACACCTGGGCATTTTACAGCGCGTAGGAACACGTTGTAAAACGTCCTATGCCCAAAGAAGTACAGGAGCTTCTTTGGGGCGTATTGCAGCACGTTCATAGCCATAGACTGTAGTGTGAACGCGCTGCAATGCGCATTTGCACGTTTTTTTACGTTTGCGCGATACGCGCGTCAAAAAACGTGCGTATAACGAGCGTCAAAAAACACGTAGGTGTGAACCCAGCCTAACAGTTAATGAGGTGAAGGAGGGAATGTTTAGATAAGGCAGCAGGTGGGCTGTTGTCCTGCCTCTAGCACCCAAGATAAGAGCTTGCAGCTGCATGAGATACGGCAGAGAACTTAAACAACTTCTAATCTATCCCCTGGTGATGTCCTTTGAATACATCCCACACAATACAATGAATTGAGTCAGTGATTGATGCATAGACTCCATTCTATGGCCACTGCCACAAAGTGTGGAGCAAGTGCTGCAAAAATGCTGTGGGTGGCAGTTTACAACACAAAAGATCACACAATGGATGCACCCAGTGACACATATACAGGGTTATTCAAAGAGAATCGAAAAGCCATTGCACGTTCGGTGAGTTTTCGTTCTCTTCAATTCAGTGCGATTTGGCGATCCCATTTCGGCGACCCTGCGGTGTATTCAGCAAGCACCACAGGGCCACCGTTATGCAGGGAAAAGTTGCCGCAAACCCGCCGAAAACTCACCACAAAAACGAGGGCGAACGCACACCGAAACCCGCAAAAACATCTGGATTAACCCGCCGAAGACGCTGGAGAAACCCGAGCAGCCGCCGATCAGAGCAGCCGCCAGAAAAACACAAGAGAAAAAAAACAGTACGCTTGAATGTTTGAAAAGAGAAACGCTGTTTGCAAAGAAACTACTGAGCGAAAATGTCTGAAATTTACATATAAGATCCAATAAATGATAATAAAAAGGGCTGTTACGAAAAAGAAAAAACGATTTAAAAAAAGAAAATGGGAAAAAAAGTTTGCAAAAAAATCCCCAAAAATGCCGAAAAGGTCCTAAAAACGTCTAAAAATAAAGAGACTTTTTTACTGCAGAATATTATAATGAACGGTTTATTAGATATTGAATTAAAACAGGAATATTTTTAACATTGAAGCCTATGGGATTCTCCTGAATAAACCTGCCAAATTAAACCACCGAATGGCAGGGCAATTCGGCAACTTTTCACTGCTGGGTTTTGCTCTCTGAATAGCTGAAGCATTGCTTCTCTGTGGGAATTTCACTGCCCTCGAACAGGCACCGTATGTGCAGGCAATTCGCCAGGATTTGGCGAATTGCCTGCTCTCTGGATATTAATGAATGGCCAGGAAAGGTAACCGAACGCTGAATTTCAGCGTTCGGTTACCTTTCGCCAGCAATTCGGATCTCTTTGAATAACCCTGATAGAGTAAAATATTTTATTAACTAAACATACAAGAGAAAAACAAAGCACAGTAAGATATCAGCTGCTGGGAGCTCCTGGCGGCAAAGGGTTAACATAGCAGACCAGAAAAAAATAGCGGTACTGGAGACTGTTTAAGTTCTATTTGTTGAGAGAGATGATATGAGTTTTTTAAAATGCAATAGGGAAGGTAGGGGCTCACGTCTAATAGCTGAATTACAAAAGAGGAAATTCAGAACTCATAATTGTCAATGGGTAAAATCCCAGTGCAAGGATATATTTTTGATTGATGGCATGAGGTTAAAAAGAAGAGCGAAATATATTTTGCGTGGAAAAAGACAGCAGTATCAGCTATTTTCTAAGAGCGCACTTACCAGCCAAACGATGACTGTGCTATGGCCCATCTGAGCAGCTGCATGTAGCGGCGTCATTCCATCAGTGGCCCTTATATGGGGATCGGACCCACAGTCCTTGACCAAATATTGGATGACCTCCAAATGTCCCTCTTGACAGGCTAAATAGAGGGGTGTGGCACCATTCATCGTCTGAGAATTGATAGCACTAGAAAAGGTAAGAGTTGTTTCTGGTTATTAGGTGTTATTTTGCTTTTCTATAGTTTTTAGTGAATCAGATTGTCTAACACTAACAGTAAACCCATGGAATGCGGAACTCATAGGAAAGCACCGTTTTCCGATGCCGATACCAATTAGCAACTCCCTTCTAGCCGTCGAGTCTAGTCACTAGTATGGCAGCTCACCTTGTAATAAAGCCAGTGACATAGAGCTGGTAAAGCTTAATAATGGCCTGCACCATTTTCACGCTTTAGCACAATGCTATCCATATCCGACTACCTAGATGATTCTGAACTACAACCCCCATGATTCCCTGGACATCTATGACAGCAAAAGAATTCTGGGAATTGTAGGCATCAACTGTCACAGGTAGACATACCTATCTGTGTTTATCCATCTGTATATCTATACGTACATATATAACTCCATGGCTATCTATGGATATCAGTGGCCATTTTGCGCAGCGGTAGTAATAAATGCCTGAGTTTCCAAAAAAGTAATTGGCATATCATAAATAAAATCTAACATTTATTAAGCTCTGTTTCTGCCTGATATTCGATCCCCGCTAACTGAAGGACTGGATTATCATAGAGATTTGCCTTTGTGTAAATTTGGGTCTATCTACCAAACTGTGAATTGAGTTGGGGTGCAGTGGCTGTACTTTTCTCCTATTGTGAGGTGTGTAATCAGAGTAGCAGGCCAGCTCTGGTTCAGGTAGGCATCCTGGGAAAGCCCTGGTCTGTGGTAGCAGTGTGACGAATAGTATAAGGAAAGCAGGTACAAGGATTGTGGGAAACGTAATAGGTACCCTGGATCGGGAGTAAACGGATACTGCGTTGCAATCCTGTGCCCATTTCATCACGTTTGCATGCGTGTCGCGAGCGTAGGCGTTGCCTGGACAGCTAGGCTAGCGTGCGCGGGCGTTTGTTGTCATTATTTGGGTCTAGGATAGACGGATAGTGAGTTGCTTAACCCTGCGTCCTTCGTAGCGGCGCACGTGTTTTTCGTGACAACATCTGATGGACCAGAAATTGACATCCCTGCTTTATCGGTTCTCTATCATCAACTGAGGTGGCACCTCAGAAGAAGAAGATTTTCTTCTTCCAAAAAGATTTTTTTTTTCCAAAGACAAAGTTAAAATAATATATTTTAGGAGGTGCTGCTTCCTTTCAGTGCGATACTCCTAATTACTCAAGGTTAAGCAAATCTCTGTAAATCACATAATTAAAAAACAGGGGCTATTCAAAAGGTGGAAAATGTATGGAAAATTGCACACAAATTACATTACATTATCTTATATTCATATAGCACCAACATATTCCATAGCGCTTTGCAAATGGGAAATATAGACAAGATATAGCAGTGCAGAAGGCGGAAGAACCCTGAACGTGGCACAAAAATCTAACAATTACAGCACTTTACGCAAGTGCTCTGCCAGATGACCAGTGAGCTTACTATTTATAAAGTATTTTACCAGGAAAGATACATTGAGATTTCTCTCGTTTTCAGGTATGTTCTGGATTCAAGAAACATTGAATTGTTACAGTAGGTACAGAAATACAAAGTAATAAAATGCAAGATATTAAAAATAACACAGAGCATACAGATTAACGCAGAAAATAAATATGTTGGAAATATGCTCAGTATGTTACATGTTTACAAGTGCATTCTGTATTGAGTTATGTTAAAAGAGATCTCTTAAGGGAATAGGCTGGGGGAAGATTTGATGGCGTCTGGGAGGTTTTTCCATAATTGCAGTGCTCTGTAGGAAAATGATGATTGAGCCACTGTCTTTTTGTATTGTGGTATTGCAAGTAAGGTGCAGGTCCTGGATCGGATGTTATAGGATGAGGGAGCTGCTGGGGGAAGCAGTCTATACAGGTAAGGTGGTAACTTCCCAGAAAAGCTCTTAAACACCAGGTTGGAAAGGAGAAAGGGTACATCTAGATTCCAGTGACGGCCAATTTAGCTCTTTTTTTAACATGTCACAATGGTGGGTCATGTAGTTACATTGTAGCACAAAGCAGCAGAATGAATTATACAATGTAGTAAGTTTCTGAAGGTGTGTTTGCGGGGCGGCTGCATACACTACATCTCTGCATTCAATAGCGGCATAAGCATTTGTTGTACAATCTGCTTTCTTACCGCGGGGCTCAAGCAGGATTTGTTTCTGTACAGGGCACCTAGTTTGGGGTAAAGATTAGATGAGGGTTTTTCGATGTGGGGGCCAAAGGATAGATTTGGGTCTAACCACATACCTAGATATTTGAGAGAAGTGACTGTGGTCAGTGTGTCATTTGATTTTGTCCTGATGCATAGATGGGAAGTTTGCAATTTATGCAGTTTAGGTGCTGTTCCAAAGAGCATTGTAACAGATTTGTACTGGGTGGGTGGAGTAGAGGTAACACTGCTGCTCTGCGTGGAGAGAGCCTGTGGAGTCATGGGTTTGATCCCAGCAAGCAACCTCTCCAGTAATTGTCCTTGGGCAAGACACCTAACGGTACTTACTCGCCACACAGGACATACTTGAAAACGAGAGAAATCTCAATGTATCCTTACTGGTAAAATCCTTTCTCAAAAAAAAGTTTTGTCCTCCAGTACCCCTAACAGGCAAGATTTTGCAGATGACTTTGGGGAAATGCATACTGAATCTTGCAATCACTGAGCAGCAAATTATATCACCTGGCCTGTTAACGGGTCCTCCTGAGGACAGGTTTGAGAACTTTGATCTAAAATCATTTAAAAGACATAAGATAAACACGTCAACGGCCATTCAAGCAAACCAAAGCATCTGATTGTGTTTTTTTCACACGGTTATAGAGCAGTGATGTAACCTCTACTCCACCCAACCGGTAGGTTGTGAGAGGGTCGTCGGGAGTGGGGAGAAACTGTAGGACTACCAGAGATGGAAAAAAATGCTCTTATTCAGCTATTTTGCCCCAATTTTCAAAGCTCTACCAGGACACTGCATACTGAAAAGAACACTGCACTAGAAAATTCTGTAATACCATTCAGCCAAACGTGCTGTAGAAAGAAAACAATACCCTCATATGACCACCTTGTGGCAGTATGATACCTTAGATTCAATGAACCTCTACCAATTGAGGCTAAATCCATTATGCAAATAATTTACTGGATTATTTGTTAGCTGGATTATACTATGTGCCTTCTGTAATGAATAGTTTTACTGGATACATTTAGCTTCAACCGTTGCATTGTTATAGTTCCTGTCTCTTAGAAATAGGATTTATGCCAAAAATATGAATGATTGTGCTGCCTCAGCATATTTCCAACTAAAACAATACGGATTAATATCTACACTAAAAGGTTTTGCTGTTGGTCGCTATCATTCGCTCTCATTTCGTCATGTACGAGGGGAGGGGGGCAGCCTGCCAAGAACTAAAACCCTTCCCACTCAACCACACTCCCTCAGGTACACAATTACATTTGTACAACTTGAATTGTGTGCCTGGATGGGAGTCGTACAGGGTAATTCAGAAAAAGGTGAAAAACAGGAGAATTGGCAGGGGAATGAACACTCTAGACTAAATAGCCAATTTGGAAAGTGAGATAAATGGGAGAATTTTTCTGGTTTGGCTATTTTGACTTAGCATTTGCACTTCTCCAGTCATTCTCCTGAGGTTCACCTTTCTTTGAATAGACCTGTTAGTGTAGAATGGTCCTCTGAGAGGAGGCAGAATGCACACAATGAAAGACACAGTTACAGGTATTTTATAAAGCACTAACAAGTTCTGTAGCGCACTACAATGGGAGAGACAGATTAACGAATGTACATAGAAGTTAAACTCACAGAACAGTAGGAGAGAGGACCCTGCCCAAGAGCTTACAATCTATGAGGACACAGACACACAGAAACTGGCAGAGCCAAAAAAACATAAGATCTTAGACAGCATGTGCATCAGAGCACTGCACCCAATAATAGTCTCACTATTATTAAAAAGTAACTACATTTTGAGGGGAAAACATTTCATTTTGCAAACAAAACAATATTTTTATATAAAAGAATAAAACAAAATTATATTTTGTCCTATTAGTCATATTTACAAACATAATCATTGTTTCATTGAAAACACTAATTTTTAGCGCATATCAATAAACGTATAGACTACGTAAAGATTATTATTTATTTAGAAAGTATTTCACCAGGAAGGATATGTAACGATAAAACAAATCAACATTTATTCACCGCCAAGTCACTTATAATAATATACCGAGACATGTAGAATCACAGTTGTATCAGCATGATATTCCTCAGCAGTAACACGTAAAAATATATTAAGACATCCATCACAATGGTAAAATCACACCTATTGTTTAAGTAAATTGGTACAATACCTAGCCCCCTCTATTGATCACTTCCTTAAACACAAAGGGGGTTATTCAATGATCACCGAATTCAGTGAGATTTACTGTAAGTGCTTTTTAGTTCGGTGCAATTCGCCGATTCAAGTTCGCTGACCATGCATTGAATTCACAATTCACTGCAGGGTCCCGAAGTGCGCCAAACAGGATCCGCCAAAGACCACCGAATGCTGCTGATCAGCCCGCTATTGATCTGCCAAACTGACCGCCGAATGCTACTAAAAAAAGCCGATCAGCTGACGAACGGGGGGAAAAAAAACGCTGATATTTTTTAAGAGGCGTTAAAACAATAAAATTGCATGGAAATAATATACAATGTACTATAAAAATTTATAAAATGGTCTGTTACAAAAAAACGCCATTAAAAAAATGGAAATCAAAAATTTATACTAGAAAAATACCTAAACAATTCTAAAAAATGAATTGATAAAAGGCTTTTGATGAAACTGAAAAGAATAAATAGTTGAATAAAATAAAAAAATAATAAAAACGGTAATTTTTTTCACATTGGATCCAATGAGATTCGCCTGTTTAAATTGAATCGTTGAAAATCTGGGAAATTTGCCAACATTTCAGTGCGTTCTCTGAATAGATTAACCATTACTTTACTATGGGACAATTACACTGTCACTGAAGATTGCTAAATTACAGGGATCTGAGGCGAACTGCACTGTGTTTCGCATGCAATTTGCCAATATTGCCAACAAACAGCCCTTCAGACATGTTTATCTATTTATTTATTTATAAAGTATTTTTCCAGGAAGGATACATTGAGATTCAGAATAAATTATTATTATTTTAGAAATGAATGTTTTCCTTTTACTCACATGATATTTTGATTGTGTCCTCTTAGTATTTATTGGTTTTCATTCGATACCTTTGCCATATGTTACCAGCGTAAGCACCTGATTGGCCCATCTGCTGGTGTTCCACTTACTAGATAAGGTTTCTTTCCTAGCTATTTGCTATGGGGAACACCAATAGACATACAGTCACCAATCTAATCATTCATTAGGTTAACTAATGAAATGAGGTCTACTAATCACTAGTTCCATTAATAGTCTATCACATTAAGGGACTGTTTATCCTTTAACCATTGCAATGCAGCATAAACATGAGTATCTTATTCACCTCTTCACTGCATGTTTATTAAAAAAAATGTCATGTGTTGATGAACACAGAGTAAAATACACTGTTACTTAAATTAGTTGGACACAGACGCACAGAGGTGGATGCAGAGATACTGTAGATACATACATGGTCATGGACAGACATATGATTTCAGCGATGAATGGATGGGTGGGTGGGTAGGTGGATAGACAGATGATTTAAGAGATAGATACATACATGGACAGACGGATGGATAGATAAATTATTTCAGAGATACATACAATGGACAGACAGATGATTTAAGAGATAAATACATACATGGACAGACAGATGGATAGATAGATAAATGATTTCAGAGATACATACATGGACAGACAGATAATTTAAGAGATAGATACATACATGGATAGACAGATGGATAGATAGATAAATGATTTCAGAGATACATACATGGACAGACAGATGATTTCAGAGATAGACAGAGTTATCCAAAGAGATCCGAATTGCTTGAGAAAGGTAACCGAATGCTGAAAATCAGCGTTCGGTTACCTTTCCTGGACATTCGGCTATCCAGAGAGCAGGCAATTCGCCAAATCCTGGCGAATTGCCTGCACATACAGTGCCTGTTCGGTCCCTGTTCGAGGGCAGTGAAATCCCCATGAAAAAGCACTGCTTCGTCTATTCAGAGAACATAAACCAGCAGTGAAAGGTTCCCGAAATGTCCTGCCATTCGGTGGTTTAATTCGGCAAATTTATTCAGGAGAATCCCATAGGCTTCAATGTTAAAAATATTCCCGTTTTAATTCAATATCTAATAAACCGTTCATTATAAAATTCTGCAGCAAAAAGTCTCTTTATTTATAGATTTTTTAGGATACTTTAAGCATTTTTCTGTTTTTTTTTTTTTTTTTTTAAAAGTCCGATTTTGTTAGATTTTTTTTCAGTTTACTTATTTTTTTTGTAACAGCCCTCTTTATTATCATTCCCTGGACCTCCTGTGAAAATTTCAGACATTTTCGCTCAGTAGTTTCTTTGCAAACAGCGTTTCATTTTCCCAGATTCATACAAATGGTTTTTCTAATTTATTCACTGCCTCCTCTACGTCACAGCTGCTTCGGCTCTGTTCATGTTCGGCTCCTGTTCGGCTCCTGTTCGTCTTTTTCAAAGGTTAATCCAGATGTTTTTGCTTGTTTTCAGCGTGCATTCGGTTAGTGTTTGTCAGGTTTGCGGCAGCTTTTCCCTGCAATTCGGGGACCCTGTGGTGTTTGCTGAATACACCGCAGGGTCACCGAAATGCAATCGGCAAAAGGAACCGAATTGAAGAGAACGAAAAGTCACCGAACGTGCGGTGACTTTTCGAATCTCTTTGGATAACCCTGAGAGAGATGGACAGGCAAAATATTTCAGAGATAGATGGACAGACAGATGATTTCAGAGATAGATAGATAGATAGATAGATAGATAGATAGATAGATAGATAGATAGATAGATAGATAGATAGATAATAGATAGATAGATAGATAGATAGATAATTTCAGAGATAGACAGATATATGGACAGAGAGATGATTTCAGAGATAGATGGACAGACATTATTTCAGAGATGGATAGATGGACAGACAGATGATTTAAGGGATAGATAGATAGATGATTTCAGGGATAGAGATAATTTCAGAGATAGATAGACAGATGATTTCAGAGATAGATACATACATGGACAGACAAATGATTTCAGAGATAGATGGACAGACAGATGATTTCTGAGATACATACATGGACAGACAGATGATTTCAGAGATAGATAGACAGACAGATGATTTCAGAGATAGATAGATGGAAATACAGATTATTTCCGAGCTAGATGGAAAGATGATTTCAGAGATATAGATAGATGGACAGACAGATGAATTCAGAGACAGATACATACATGGACAGACAGATGGTTTCTGAATGCATGCATGGACACACAGACAGATACATACATGGACAGACAGACATATGCACAAACAGAGATGGTTGCAGAGATACATAGATGGATAGATAGATAAATGATTTCAGAGATACATACATGGACAGACAGATAATTTAAGAGATAGATACATACATGGACAGACAGATGGATAGATAGATAAATGATTTCAGAGACATACATGGACAGACAGATGATTTCAGAGATACATACATGGACAGACAGATCATTTCAGAGATAGATAGACAGGCAAAATATTTCAGAGACAGATGGACAGACAGATGATTTCAGAGATAGATAGATAGATAGATAGATAGATAGATAGATAATTTCAGAGATAGACAGATAGATGGACAGAGAGATGATTTCAGAGATAGATGGACAGACATTATTTCAGAGATAGCTAGATACTGTACATGGACAGACAAATAATTTCAGAGATAGATGGACAGACAGATGATTTCAGAGATAGATAGATAGATATCTATATATCAGGGATAGAGATAATTTCAGGGATAGAGATAATTTCAGAGATAGATGGACAGACAGATGATTTCTGAGATACATACATGGACAGACATGATTTCAGAGATAGATGGACAGACAGACAGATGATTTCAGATAGATAGATAGATAGATAGATAGATAGATACATGGACAGACAGATGATTTCTGAGATCCACCCTAAATTATTAAAAGAGCTCAGTGATGTAATAGCAAAACCATTAACAGATTTATTTAACCAATCCTTGTTAACGGGAGTCATCCCAGAAGACTGGAAATTAGCAAATGTTGTGCCCATTTACAAGAAGGGTAGTAGGGAGGAATCGGGGAACTATAGGCCAGTTAGTCTTACGTCAGTAGTGGGGACATTAATGGAAACCACGTTAAAGGAAAGGATTGTTGAACATCTAAAAACACATAGATTACAGGATCAGAAACAACATGGGTTTACCTCAGGGAGATCATGCCAAACTAATCTTATTGATTTTTTTGATTGGGTAACAAAAATAATAGACACAGGTGGTGCAGTAGACATTGCTTATTTAGATTTCAGTAAGGCTTTTGATACTGTTCCGCATAGAAGGCTTATCAATAAATTGCAATCTTTGAGCTTGGATTCCAATATTGTTGAATGGATTAGGCAGTGGCTGAGTGACAGGCAACAGAGGGTTGTGGTAAATGGAGTTTATTCAGCGCAAGGTCTTGCTACCAGTGGGGTACCTCAGGGGTCAGTACTTGGACCCATTCTCTTTAATATTTTTATTAGTGATATTGCAGAAGGTATTAATGGTCAAGTATGTCTTTTTGCTGATGACACAAAGATTTGCAACAGGGTTGACGTTCCTGGAGGGATCAGCCAAATGACAAATAATTTAGGTAAACTAAAAAAATGGTCGGAGCTGTGGCAATTGAGTTTTAATGTGGATAAGTGCAAGATAATGCACCTGGGACATAAAAACCCAAGGGCTGAATATAGAATATTTGATACAGTCCTAACCTCAACATCTGAGGAAAGGGATTTAGGGGTCATTATTTCAGAGGATCTAAGGGTAAGTAGTCAATGTAATAGAGCAGCAGGAAATGCTAGCAGAATGCTTGGTTGTGTAGGGAGAGGTATTAGCAGTAGGAAAAGGGAAGTGCTCATGCCACTGTACAGAGCACTGGTGAGACCTCACTTGGAGTACTGTGTGCAGTACTGGAGACCGTATCTCCAGAAGGATATAGACATCTTAGAGAGAGTTCAGAGAAGGGCTACTAAAATGGTGTACGGCTTGAAGGAGAAAAGTTACCAGGAAAGGCTTAATGATCTTAACATGTACAGCTTGGAAAAAAGACGAGACAGAGGAGATATGATAGAAACATTTAAATACGTAAAGGGAATCCACAAGGTAGAGGAAGGGAGTATATTTAAAAGGAAACAAAGTAGCAAAACAAGAAGACATAGTCTTAGATTAGAGGGGCAAAGGTTTAAAGTAACATCAGGAAGCATTATTTTACTGAGCGGGTGGTGGATACATGGAACAGCCTTCCAGTTGAAGTGGTAGAGGCCAAAACAGTAATTGAATTTAAGCAAGCATGGGATAGGCATAAGGCTATCCTAAACAAAAGATAAATCCAGGTAAAGTATCCATGGGCAGACTAGATGGGCCGAAAGGTTCTTATCTGCCGACATTTTTCTATGTTTCTATACATACATGGACAGACAGATGATTTCAGAGATAGATAGACAGACAGATGATTTCAGAGATAGATAGACAGACAGATGATTTCAGAGATAGATAGATGGACAGACAGATTATTTCCGAGCTAGATGGACAGATGATTTCAGAGATATAGATAGATGGATAGACAGATGAATTCAGAGACAGATACATACATGGACAGACAGATGATTTCTGAATGCATGCATGGACACACAGACAGATACATACATGGACAGACAGACATATGCACAGAGATGGTTGCAGAGATACATAGATGGGCAAACAGATAAATTTAAGGATAGATAGATAGATAGATAGATAGATAGATAGATAGATAGATAAAAGCTAGAGGTGAAAATAAATAAACAGAGCAGATAGATAAATAGATAAACTAAACAACAGAAAGGCAGATAGATAAATAGACAGACAGACTGACAAAAACACCCAAGCCCCCTGTAAACTTCCATGTTTCCCTCTCTCTTGTTCTACCTTGGTATTGTAGGTTTTCACCTCTCTGCTGAGCCTGTTTGTTTATATGTTGCAGGAATATACAGGGTTATCCAAAGAGATTCGAAAAGTCACCGCACGTTCGGTGACTTTTCGTTCTCTTCAATTCGGTTCCTTTTGCCGATTGCATTTCGGTGACCCTGCGGTGTATTCAGCAAGTACCACAGGGTCCCCGAATTGCAGGGAAAAGCTGCCGAAAATCTGACGAAAACTAACCGAATGCACGCTGAAAACAAGCAAAAACATCTGGATTAACCTTCGAACAGGAGCCGAACAGGAGCCGAACAGGAGCCGAACAGGAGCCGAATCACACAGAGCCGAAGCAGCTGTGAAGTAGAGGAGGCAGTGAATAAATTAGAAAAACCATTTGTATGAATCTGGGAAAATGAAACGCTGTTTGCAAAGAAACTACTGAGCGAAAATGTCTGAAATTTTCACAGGAGGTCCAGGGAATGATAATAAAGAGAGCTGTTACAAAAAAAATAAGTAAACTGAAAAAAAATCAAAAAAAAAAATCGGACTTTTAAAGAAAAAAAAAAAAAAATCTGAAAAATGCTTAAAGTATCCTAAAAAATCTATAAATAAAGAGACTTTTTGCTGCAGAATTTTATAATGAACGGTTTATTAGATATTGAATGAAAACGGGAATATTTTTAACATTGAAGTCTATGGGATTCTCCTGAATAAACCTGTCGAATTAAACCACCGAATGGCAGGACATTAAGGGAACCTTTCACTGCTGGTTTGTGTTCTCTGAATAGCCGAAGCAGTGCTTTTTCATGGGGATTTCACTGCTCTTGAACAGGCACCGTATGTTCAGGCAATTCGCCAGGATTTGGCGAATTGCCTGCTCTCTGGATAGCCGAATGGTCAGGAAAGGTAACCGAACACTGATTTTCAGCGTTCGGTTACCTTTCTCAAGCAATTCGGATCTCTTTGGATAACCCTGAATGTGTCACATGACCAGTCCCTGTTACAGAGATCAAAGTGACAGTGCCTGGTGTATCCCCAATGGATCCACCTCTGATTTCACTCATATATTACATAGCACTTCACATTGTGTTTTACCTTACTGCACTGGGATTAGATTTTTATATAAAACTGTACCAGAAATTGCTTTGAATTGACCATTCCTGGATTATGCAACTTTATCCAAAGTTATGCATTCTGGGTAGTGACCAAGACCACATTTCATCAAGCTAGATGTCTGTCCAATTTAAGATACTCAAAAACAACACAGATGTTTGCTTTATTAGCGACACTTCAGGTTTATTTATCTAACAGCCTCCATAAGGCCCCCAATGTCCACAAAAGTGGTGTTCCCCTAATAAAGAAACTTTTACAAAATAGGTTCTGTGCTGTCAACAAAGGTTAAACATTACAAAGTCCAGCATTCCTTGCCGACAGCCATGAGAAAGAGAAACAAAATAAAAAATATGAAACAGTTTATCATTTCTGAAATAAAAAGCAAATAAAGAATTATTCCAGCACTATAACAATAGCGATAATTAAGGCTACAATTGAGGAGAATTGGCAAAGAAATTGGAAATCTGTGGACAAAATACCTAAGCTAAAAGAAATTAAGATTTCTGTTTTTTGTGAGTTTGGTTGGGCTTACAATTTGCAATTTCTTTGTCAACTCTCCAAAGCAGTTAAGTTAACAATCCCATGTACTGAAAATTTACATGTGATAACTTAAAGGGACACTCTAGGCAACATGACCACCTAAGCTATTTTAGGTGGTCATAATGCCCGGAGTATGCTGCCCTCTGTCCCCCCTCCCTCCGCTCAGCGGTTCAGCTGTAAATGCTGAAAACAGCTGAGAGAGGCGGAGAACTTTACTCCGCCCTCCCAGCTGTCAGTCAGCAGAGCGGGAATCATATTTCCCGCTTCTGCCGACTTTTGCCGAATAGGAGACGTCATCGCGCTTTCAGCCGATGACGTCTCCAACTCACCGCAGAAGCTGACGGCTCCCTCTGAGGGTTAGTGTTGCGCGCATCCTCTTGCGCGCAACACTAATCTTCAGAGGGAGCCGGGAGGAAGCCTGCCGATTGGCTGGCTTACGTGAGAGGCGCGCATGCGCGCTTCTCACGTAAACCAGAAGGCAAGAAGAAGAAACAAGGACGGGAGCGGAAGAGGAGGGAGGTGAGTATAAAAAAAAAAAACAGCGCTGGAAACAAGAGGATTTTAGGGTAAGTATTACAGTTAAAAACACAAAAACAAAAAATAACTATTTATTAAGGGAATAGGGATAGGTTAGGATTAAAAAATGGGGGGGTGATTTTTTGTTAGAGTGTCCCTTTAACTGCAGGCCTACCAAAAATGTGGTATTTGAGAATTCACACTACGAATAATATATTTTACATAAAGTGTGTTATTAGTATGTGTGAGCAGCATGTTGAGGCAATCAGGGTTATTCAGAGAAAGGTGAAAATCAGGAGAACTGGCAGGAGAAGAGAACAATCTAGACCAAATAGCCGATTTGGAAAGTGAGATAAATGGCCGAATTTTTCTGGTTTGGCTAGTTCGACCTAGAATTTTAACTTCTCCAGTCATTCTCCTAGGTTTCACATTTCTTTGAATAGACCTGTATATGTATAGGGTCTCAGAGTAGTATTGGGGAAGAGTGTGTGATGAGAGTTGTGTGAAGGGGTATGTGTGATATATAGTTTGACAGCAAGTTTTAATTCAGTTTTAGCCTTTTGATAAAAATCCAATTTTGTTTTAGTCGTATTTTAGTCATCTGAATGGTTTTGGTTTTAGTCGACAAAATATCACAAGATTTTATTAGAGTAAATCTACAGTAGATTTAGTTAACTGAGATCTAATGGATTTAAAGTGTAATGGATTATTTAAGCCAGGGACTCAAAATCAAATTATCCGAGGGCCACTGGACAAGTTTTCATATCCCATGGGGACCACATTTATTTATTTATAAAGGATTTTACCAGGAAGGATACATTGAGATTTCTCTCGTTTTCAAGTATGTCCTGGGTTCAAGAACATTGTATTTTTACAGTAGATACAGAAATAAAGTAATAAAATGCAAGATATTAAAAACAACACACAAATATACAGATTAACACAGAAAATAAATATGTAGGAAATATATTCACTCTGTTACATGTTTACAGGTGCATTCTGTATTGAGGTATATTAATAGAGATCTCTTAAGTGACCTTAGACTGGGGGAAGATTTGATGGCGTCTGGGAGGTTCTTCCATAATTGCGGTGCTCTGTAGGAAAATGAGGATTGAGACACTTTTGTTTTGTATTGTGGTATTGCAAGTAAGGTGCAGGTCCTGGATCAGAGGTTATAGGATGAGGGAACTGCTAGGCGAAGCAGTCTATACAGGTAAGGTGGTAACTTCCCAGAAACCCTCTTAAACACCAGGTTGGAAAGGTGAAGGGTACGTCTAGATTCCAGCGACGGCCAGTTTAGCTCTTTTAACATATCACAATGATGGATCATGTAGTTACATTGTAGCACAAAGCGGCAGAATGAGTTATACAATGTAGTAAGTTCATGAAGGTGCATTTGCAGGGCAGCTGCGTACACTACATCTCCGTATTCAATAGCCGGCATAAGCATTTGTTGTACAATCTGCTTTCTTACCACGGGGTTCAGGCAGGAGTTGTTTCTGTACATGGCACCTAGTTTAGGGTAAAGTTTAGATGAGATTTTTTCGATGTGGGGGCCAAAGGATAGATTTGGGTCTAACCACATACCTAGATATTTGAGAGAACTGACTGTGGTCAGCTTGCCATTTGATGTTATCCTGACGCATAGATGGGAAGCTTGTAATTTATGTAGTTTAGGTGCTGTACCAAAGAGCATTGTAATAGTTTTGTAAGTATTTAGAAAAAGTTTGTTATCTTTGATCCACTTTTCTACCTCTGTGAATTGTTGCAGCACTGCCTCCAGCTGCGGGAGATTTGGTTTGCTTGTATAGATTACGGTGTCATCTGCGTACATGTGTACAGTTGAGGCTTCGCAGACATTGGGCAGATTATTTATGAATATCTTAAATAGCAAGGGGCCAAGTATCAAGCCTTGGGGTACGCCGCACGTGACTGGAAGGGGGAGGGAGGAGCTGCCAGAAATGGACACATACTGCGGTCGGATACATTCGATTGAAACCAGGTTAGCGTGCAATCACCAATGCCAGAGTTTAAGTTTTTGTAATAATGTGCCATGGTCTACTGTGTCAAAGGCCTTGACAAAATCAAGGAAGATGGCTCCAGTTAGGTCTCATTGTTCCATCCCAGCTTGGATATCATTGCAAACTTTTAAAAGGGCAGTTGTAGTTGAGTGATTTGGACGAAAGCCAGATTGTTCTGGGGTTAAATAGTTTGAGTATTAATAATAATCACATAATTGCGTGTAGACACATTTTTCCAAAATGTTTGACATAACAGGGAGCAATAATATTGGACGGTAGTTGGATACCACGGTATTGTCACCATTTTTATGGATCGTGCCACTCTCGCAGTCTTCCAGAGTTTGGGTATGTTTCCAGTCGCCAGTGATTCATTGATTAGGGTTGCGACAGGATTTACAATTGCCGGCGCCCTGATTTTCAGCAGCATTGCTAGGATTTGATCAGGTCCAGACTGGTATTTCATTTTTTGATTATGGAGAAGTCTAGTAATGACACTGACAGGCACTGGATTCAAATTTAATTTCTCTGCGATACAGGGTCATAGCACAGTTGGGGGGCCTGGCCTGTGTGCGGCCTTTCTGAATGCATGTCATTTGTTACTTTAGCAATCAGGGTGGTGGCGCATCCAATAAAATAATTATTAAAGGCATTTGCTACATCTAGGGGGTGTTGCAGGGTTTGGTTGTTTACTTTGATAGTGGCTGGTTGGGAGTGGACAGGGGGGGGTGATTGTATGTTACTTATGATTTTCCAAAAATTTCTAGGGTTTTTCATGGTATTGTTTAGATTTTCATTGAAGTATAGGGCTTTAGCCATTTTTGTTTGTTTTGTGCATGCATTCTGCCATTTTCGGTAAGCACAGTGATCATTCATGGAACCAATACGCTTGAAATTTGACCACAGTGAATCTCTAAACTGGTACATTTGCGTGAGGTCAGCTGTACACCAAGGGAGATGTGCCCTGTTTACTCACACTTTACGCAGAGGGGCATGGGAATTCCAGACTTGCAGGTGCTCGGACTCAAAGTATTTAATTGCACAGTCCAGTTCTGGAATTAGGAGGTTTAGTCTGTACCATGGCAGCTGTTTGAGATCACTTAGAAAGGATTCAATATTAAATTTATTGAAAACGTGGTACCCAGCTGGTACTGTAATACCTTTGGAGGAGATTTGGTGGCCTTTATTTTGCACACACAGTACACTAGGCAGTGATCACTGAAACTATTAAGGAGACTATACAGGATTGCCTCCTGTATTCTATCAGGACATGAGAGGATCCAGTCCAGTAAGGAATGGTTAGGGCTTTTCATATTAATGCGAGTAGGGGAGGAGATTCATTGTGTTAACTGCAATGCCTTAAACAGTGAGCAGGGTTTATTGTCCTTAGGATTCATCCAAAAAGCATTAAAAACCACGAGGACCAGCAGTTCACTTTTTTATTTTGAGCTACTAATTTACTAAGAATTTGAGTTATGTCAGAAAGGGAGCGCAATGGAGGGCTCGGTGGGCGATATAGAATCCAGCAACAATAATCGATTTACTGAACGGGATCGCAAGAATACCAGAAAGGAAATCAAAGGTGGCCAGGGAGCTAGAATTCTGCAAAGGGGTGAACTGTACTCCTACAACACAAAGCCAATATCACATTCAGCAACATAAATTATTGGACCCCTTCTGTTTTGAAACAGGAAAATAAATTATTTTTCTGTTCAGGGGCACTGGTCTTGACAATGCTCTCCTAACCCCTTCACTAACAAAGTGATTTTCCAAAAAAACATTGTCAGAAACCAGTGTTTATTTCGTAAAATCATTCTTAATACCGTAAGAAATATTTGGGCATATTCCAATTGCATTTCCTTCTGTAAATAACCTATTTGGTCAGTAGATGGTGCCATCTACTGCCAAATTGAGTTACAGCCATTACAGTTGCAGCTCGATTATTTTGTTTTCTTATCAGATGCTGAAAGCTTGATGTCAGGGCATCAGCTGATTTTACAGTTTTAGCTCTGTGGGCATTATGCCCACAGAGCTAAAACTTTGGGGCAGCTTTTTCAGCCCAAAAGGAAACTAAATTTGTTTGCAGCTGTCACAGAACTCGCTTGTCTGCCTGTCCTGCTCTCCCAGCACCCCCTGACCTAGATCAGCCCAGCCGCTGAGTTGCTTAAGACTCAGTGCCTTGAGCAGCCTGATCTGTAGCTCCAGACCCGCTTGGTCTGATCCTCTGTCTCTTTGAATTTCCACAGGGCCACTCCGTGCCTTCTGAGGGTGATGTAGTTCTGAATGAAAAAAACAGGCAGGCAGGCTGTGTGTTCAAACAGGAGATTCATCATTATTGAAAAACACACCAGTATTTATGCTCAGGTACACACACACACACTTTCAAACGTCCCTCCCACCCCAACAGTTCTGATTGGCTAGAATGAAAGGGCTGGTTGATTAATGCTCTCAGCCAACAGATATGGTGTCGGGGTGAAGCACACAGATACTGTGTCAGGGTGAAGCAGCAGATACGGTGTCAGGGTAAAGCACACAATTCGCAATCCATTGTCACACACCATTTACATAATCCATTGTCCCATTGAATCAGATTGGGACAGTGTTTGCCCAGAAGGCTGACTCACAACTCACACAGCAGATAAACAGACACAGCATTCTTGCATAATCACGGAGCACACAAACCTAATTACACTATTCTGGTTCAGCGAAGAAATAAACTAAATCACAAACTGTATGGCAATGAGAATAATAATGAAACTCAGGCCTGCACCCCCACAACACATCTCCAAGTTCACTTTACAATACAGTAATAAAAGTACATTTACACTGGGTATAAAGTAATTGAGCCTTTTGTAGAGAAAAGCGTCTCAGGAGAAGTATCTTGGGACCACAATAGGTCAAAACGTCTTGGTCTTTGCCTCCAAAAACAAAAGGAAATACACACATTGTGCAAATATATAATTCCAGACAAAAGTAGAGCGAAGACTAACAGGGTTATTCAAAGAGAATCGAAAAAAGTCACCGCACGTTCGGTGACTTTTCGTTCTCTTCAATTCGGTGCAAATCGGCTTTCCCATTTCGGCCACCCTGCGGTGTATTCAGCAAGCACCACAGGGCTGTCGAAGTGCAGGGAAAAGCTGCTGAAAATCTGCCGAAAAGCTGCCGAACACCCGCTGAATACCTGGCGAAAACCCAGCGAATGCATGCCAAAAACCTGTAAAAACATCTGGATTAACCCGTCGAAGACGCCGGAAAAACCCGAGCAGGAGCCGATCACACGCAGCGAAGCCGCCGGAAAAAGCCGAGACCACAGAAGAGGCAGTGAATAAATTAGGAAAACAGTTTGCATGAATGATTGAAAAATGAAACACTGTTTGCAAAGAAACTACTGAGCGAAAATGTCTGAAATTTACATATGAGGTCCAATGAATGATAATAAAAAGGGCTGTTACAGAAAAAATAAGTAAAGTTAAAAAAATCTGCCATTTTTAAAAAAATAAATAATCCAGAAAAATGCTGAAAATATCCTAAAAAATCTTTAAATAAAGAGACTCTTTACTGCAGAATTTTATAATGAACGGTTTATTAGATATTTAATTAAAATGGGAATATTTTTAACATTGAAGCCTATGGGATTCTCCTGAATAAACTTGCCGAATTAAATGCAGGGCATTTCGGGAACCTTTCACTGCTGGTTTGTGTTCTCTGAATAGCCGAAGCAGTGCTTTTTTATGGGGATTTCACTGACCTCGAACAGGCACCGAACAGACACCGAATGTGCAGGCAATTCGCCAGGATTTGGCGTATTGCCTGCCTGCTCTCTGAATAGCCGAATGGCCAAGAAAGGTAACCGAACGCTGATTTTCAGCGTTCGGTTACCTTTCTCCAGCCATTCGGATCTCTTTGAATAACCCTGTAAATGTATTCTAGTCACATAAATTAGAGCCTCCCCAGTACAGAAGGACTGAGTGCTCTCCTATTATGTATTTTTTTATATATATATATTTGCTTATTTGCATTGCCCTAACATATTCACGGTTATTATATAGAATAAAAATGACACAAAACTGAGGGTTCTAAGTATAGCTCAACTAACAAAAGATACCCAATATTACTAAAATGCACAATCTATAGTTTTACCCATATAACTACCCTTCAGAATGAATGTCTGCAGATTTCCAGAATACAAATCTAAAGATTCTAATTACACTATTAAATGGTTTCTGTTGCAGCCATCAAGATAAAGTGTATCTAAATAGTTCACATTACAAAGATCCGCAAACAGTAAAGGGAGCTGAGATTTATTGCATGTTGCAGCAGCAAGCGATTAAATACTATATATCTTCCAGACAACAGCCAATGAATAATCACCGAAAGGGAAGCAGACAAATTCCTGCTTTTGTTCAACAGATTACAAATAGCTGTATTCCTCTTTGTTCCTTTTTTTGCTTGTACAATTAAGCAAATATCTAAGTCTGTGTTAATCACTGGAAATTGTTTAAACTGGCAGCAGGTTTTTATGTCAGCCATAGTCAAGGATGACACTTCTAATTAACAATGTTGCTATCACATTAAATAAATATCGATTGCAATTCTCATTCACGCATCATCCACATTCAAACTGTGACTTTATTTTGTGTCTCACGCTAAAACATCATGATTTTTTTTTTTACAAAACATGAATGATTGGTGAACAAAAATACAGTGGAACAGCAACTACATATTTTGTAACTATTTTGAAGTCATCAGTGTTGAAAATTCTCTTTCACGCATAGGGTGAAAATATCAAAACAAAAAAGGTTCATGGCAACGCATATAAAGCAAAATAAAAAACAGCAGAATAGGTCCTTCTATGGCAATCAACAGCTCATATAAATGCACATATTGCAATCAGGAAGGTGTATCCATTACCCACAGCAAGTCCACTCCACAGGGTATGTACTTGATTGTCAAAAATGCTTCATATTTATTAAAACCATAAAGTAAAAAAAACAATAGCCATAAATAGTCACTTTTCCACTGTAAAAACCTCAGTATAAACCCAAAGGTCTCTTTCTTGGCACACATTGGGCCCCTTATTACCAATTGAGCATAGTTTAAATGCCACAGCCTACCTGAGTATTGTTGCTGACCATGTCCATCCCTTTATGACCACAGTGTACCTATCTTCTGATGGCTACTTTCAGCAGGATAATGCACTATGTAATGTCACAAAGCTCAAATCATCTCAAACTGGTTTCTTGAACATCACAATGAGTTCACTGTACTCCAACGGCCTCCACAGTCACCAGATCTCAATCCAATATTGAACTTTTGAGATGCGGTGGAACGGAATATTCACATCACCGTTGTGCAGCTGACAAATCTGCAACAACTGTGTGATGCTATCGTGTCAATATGGACCGAAATCTCTGAGGAATGTTTCCAACACCTTGTTGAATATATGCCATGAAGAATTAAGGCAGCTCTGAAGGCAAAAGGGGTTCCAACCTGGTACTAGCAAGGTGCACCTAATAAAGTGTCCGGTGAGTGTATATGTTTGAATATACACTTGTAGTTCCTGTGTTGGGATCACCAATGCTTGGTTTTGTCACATACTGTCAATCTGTGATTATAACTAGTGACTTATGCTGCAGAGGCTGGTGAAAGGCTGATATGATTATATGTCATATAATATATATTATATAGGGATATGAGAATAATGTGCTACCCATTATGTGTGGGAATCTATATATATTTTAATAAAAAATTTTTGCTTTGGGCAATCCAATATCTGAAGCACAGCACAGGTGATATGATTTGCTGCTCAGTGATTGCAGGATTCAGTCTGCATTTCCCCAAGGTGATCCTTAAAACCTGGCCTGTTAATGTTCCATGAGGACAGGGTTGGGAAACACTGTTGTATATGACAATGTTATATATGGTGTATATATAAATTAAAAAAGATACTTTAACTGGTCATTGAACCAGGATTCATGGTTCATAAACACAGTGGCTTACAGGACTGTCTACTCCTAGTGTATCATTATTTATTATTTCTCCGTTTGTGCTTATCCATTGTAAAGCGCTGCGGAATCTGTTGGCACTATATTAGTGACTGTAACTGTTCATATATTGCCTGAAAGCATAGAATGGAGTAGATGAAAAAAGTTCTACTAAGGATAATTCTGTTCTAATTCAACACCCCTCCCCCACTCATATATATATATATATATATATATCCCAAAGATTAAAATCTTTCAAAACTCTAACCTGTACAGTATATGTTCATCAACAACCCTAATATGCAATGCAGTACATTAAAAATGGGTTCTTTATGACAATTTTAAGTATATACAGTTTTTTTTACATTATCAAGCCTTTTATTGTTTTCAAAATGTCAGCATATTTGTATCTAACTTTAAATAACAGCTACGATTAGGAGAGATAAATAGTAATAGTGAGTACATCGTGTTATTCTGAAAATTTGAAATGTCCAATTATGTAAATTTACATAATTTTTTATTTTACCTCTTCATTTTTTCTGTAGATTGACATTAGTCAGGGCCGGATTAAGAGCATCATGGGCCTGGTGCTGAAGATTTCGGTGGGCCTTTTTATAAATACTGAGGCACGCACACACTCCGCTATAATACAGAGCACACATACACACACACACACACTCCATTATATACAGAGCACACATACACACACACACACTCCATTATATACAGAGCACACATACACACACACACACACACTCCATTATATACAGAGCACACATACACACACACACACTCCATTATATACAGAGCACACATACACACACACTCTCTGCTATATACAGAGCACACATACACTCTGCTATATACAGAGCACACATACACACACATTCAGCTATATACACACACAGCTATATACACAAACAGACACACAGCTATATACACAAACACTCAGCTACACACACACTCACTCAGCTATATACACACACACACAGCTATATACACACTCTCACCTATATGCACACACACAGCTATACACAAACACACACTCCGCTACACACACACTCAGCTATATACACACAAACAGACACACAGCTATATACATACACACTCAGCTATATACACACACACGGCTATATACACAAACTCAGCTATACACACACAGCTATATACACACACACTCTCAGCTATATACACACACACACAAACACACACACTCCACTACACACACAGCTATATACACACACACACTCAGCTATATACACAAACACAAGCACAGCTATATATACACGCACAGCTATATACACACACACAGCTATATACACACACACAGCTATATACACACACACAGCTATATACACACACACTCTCAGCTATATACACACACACTCTCAGCTATATACACACACACTCTCAGCTACACACACACACACTCAGCTACACACACACACACTCAGCTATATACACACACACACTCAGCCATATACACACACACACTCAGCCATATACACACACACACTCAGCCATATACACACACACACTCAGCTATATACACACACACACTCAGCTATATACACACACACTCTCTCAGCTATATACACACACACAGCTACACACACACACACAGCTACACACACACACTCAGCCATATACACACACACACTCAGCTATATACACACACACACTCAGCTATATACACACACACACTCAGCTATATACACACACACACTCAGCTATACACACACACACTCAGCTATACACACACACACACTCAGCTATACACACACACACTCAGCCATATACACACACACACTCAGCTATACAACACACACACACACTCAGCTATACACACACACACACTCAGCTATACACACACACACACTCAGCTACATACATGGCACACACTTGCACATATATACACCAGAGTGACATATGTATAATATTAATACACACCACACATATACACCAGAGTGACACATGTATACACCCCACACACACACACAAAATTATTACTTTATCAGAGCAGCAGCAGAAGTGGTAAAATTCAAGTAAAGCAGTGTTTACACCTAATCAGGCTGCTTTTCAGCTTAAGTTGAAGCTGCTATCTCTAAGCAACCTGGATGCCTGTTAGGTAGGGGCCCCCCCCCCCTCCCATCCTGGAACTAGTGGGCCAGTGTTTAAATAAGAAGGGGAGATATTTACAAATCAGTTTGTCCTTATCTTATCTCCCGAGCCGGATCTTCATCACCTTCAAGCTGTGCAGGGAAAGGGGCAGCACGTGGCTTCAAAGAACAGCTCCGCCCCTCAGCCTCTGCCCAAAGGAAATGCTGCGTTTCTATTATCTAAGCGCCGGGTTCTGCTGCCGGGCTGATCAAAGGCCTGGGCTGGGTGGACTCGGCACTCACTATCAGCTGGCCGGCTGTGGGCCTATTTTTAGAAGGGGGCCTGGAGCGACCGCTCCATCCGCCCCTATGTTAATCCGGCCATGACATTAGTGCACATGAACACCTTCATTACTAAAACAGTCAGGGCCATACGTGTCTAGTTCACATTTCACAACTAACCTACGTAAATTGCAATGAACTGTGGCGAATTGCACTGTATTTTGGTGTTGATTCGCCTGTATTTGGCAAATAGACAGGTTATAGTGACGAATTGGCACCGAACGGAGAAATTCATCGTCCGGTGCAATTTGGGGCCAAATCAGAGGTTAGTGAATAACCTCTTATATGTTCTTCGCATCTTCAACTTCACACTCTCTCCATCTGTCAACTTCTTTCTGTCTTTTACTTTTGTTATTTCTCCCACGTTTTCTTGCAACTTCACTTTCTTTCTCCCGCATTCTCACTTAAACCTGCATTCTTTATCTTTCTAACATACTTTCTTGCTCTATCACCCTTGCTTTCTCATTCTCTCGCTATTTTGTCTCTCCATTGCTTTCTCTCTTTCTGTCTTTCTTCTGCTCTCCTTTTCTTGTTATCGTTATCCCTCTCTCTCCTACTCTCTTCCTCCCGCTCTCCTTTACTCTCTCTTACTAGCCCTTTCACTCCCTCCCTTACTCTGCCGGGCACTAAAATGTGAATAAAAAAATTTAATTTGCTGTCAGAATTAACACTGCTCTGCCTTACTATCTCTATCACTTCCCCACTCTCTCTCTCAAGCACTATTTCTTTCTCCCTCCTTCCCGCACTCTTTCCCGCTCTTGCTCCTCCCTCTTTTTCTCTCTATCCCTCACACTTATTCTCTCTGTCTCTCTCTGTCACACTCTTTTTTCCTCTTTCACTCTTTCTGTCTCTCTTTTAACTTGCTTGCTCTCTCCCTTTTCTCTCTCTCTCTCTCCTTCTCTTCCTTGCTCTCTTTATCTCTCTTTATCCCCATTGTTCTCTGACTTTCTCTCTCAATATGCAGGTGTGTGACTCAGAGTATGTGCATGCTTGCAATATTGTGTGTGTGTGATATGTGTTTGTATGTGATTTGGAGAAATTTGGAGTGTATGTGTTACTTAGTTTTCGAATATCAAAAATGTATGTCTGTCCTGCGTAGATGCACAGTGTGGATGCGACTGACTGTACAAAGGGAAATATAATGAGAAGTGAGGACATGGACAAACAGACAGGTCGGCCTCACTAGGGACTGGTTTCTGTTCCTCTTTGACCATTTCAAATGTTGTGAGATATGTTAAATAATTGATGTTAAAGGGATATGCATGTCTAGAAATATTTTTTTAAAATTGACATTTAAACACTTACTTTTATACCTATAGACAAACTAGAATATATCAATAAAAGTTTTAAAAATGTGTAAAACATGTTTATTTTCTTGCTTTAAACTCAGTTTTTTCATCTTCTTCGGCGACGCCCCTCACCTAGGGGTGTTTCTTCAGATCCTACTTCCTGAATATTCCCTACCCCTCCGCGCCCACTACTAGGCTTGTGCAGCGATTTTTTTTTTCGGTTCGATTCGGTTCGATTTTTCGGATTTTTAAACTTTTCGATTCGGCTCGTTTCGACCGATTTCTGTTTCGATTCGGTTCGGCTCGATTCGTTTTTCGTGTACTTTTTTTTTGGAATATCGACCATTTTCGTATTTTCGTGTCACTTAGCTCGTTTTTTGTATCGACTTTTCGTGATTTCGGAAATTTTCGTTTTCGGAATTGTACATGGTTTCGGAATTTCGACCGTTTTTTGTATTTTCGTGTCACTTAGTTCGTTTTTTAGATCGACTTTTCGTAAGTTCGGAAATTTTCGTTTTTTCGGAAAGTCTGTTCTCCTCGTTTCAAAGCAATAAATTTCGATTTGACACATTTCAAGTCCATTCGAAAATTCCGAAAATATTTAGTTTCGGCTCGGAAAACTTTTCGGATCTGCCATTTTCGGATCTAAAAATTTTCGGAAATTCGGCCGCATCCGAAAACACGAATCGGGAAATTTCGTGAAAATTCCGAAACGCACATCCCTACCCACTACTCCACCCACTATTGCACCCATCAAAGCTTCACATGAATTAAATTTCTTGCTCCATCTTGCCCACAAACCCCATGCGCCCCAATACTTCACATACTCAGCTATTACCCTCACCTAATGTGTCACCCCTCTCCTCTTAGATTGTAAACTGTTGGGCAGGGTCCTCTCTCACTGTTCTGTGTGTTTAACTTGTATGGACATGTAAACAGGAAAACATGGCGGATCTTGCAACTTTAGCTTAGCTTTTGCTGTACCATAGACACACAAATCACCCTAATTAACCCAAGGTTCTAGCCCTTCCCATGATATGTTAATCTGTATATTTGTGTTTTGTGTTTAATAGTTTGCATTTTATTACTTTGTATTTCTGTAACAACTGTAACAATTCAATGTTCTTGAACCCAGGATGTACTTGAAAACGAGAGAAATCTCAATGTATCCTTCCTGGTAAAATCCTTTGCAAATAAATAAATAAAATAAATAAATATTTATCTCTACCTAAGGCTCAGGGATGGAATAATCCCCTTTTGTTTTGTCTCTTATATCAGAATGTGAAACTGGGACACACAGCTTGAAATGCCACAGCTTCATTCATGTGAATTGCCTTGTTTTTATTAATTTACTACCGGACAGCCTCTGTGCGTTACTATGGTAGCTAGAAACAATGGATTGTGGAAAACAAGAGCTTGTTATCATTGACTGTCACTATCTAAGCTGATTAAGAATTAACAAAAAAAGCCTGCAGACTCTGCAGAGTGAATCTACAGCATGAGAGCTATCAGGTTTAATGTCTACTAACATATGGTGACAAGAGGAACAGTTCCGGTTCCTTTGAGATAAAAGGAGGAACCCTTAGTTCAAGAAAATTCAAGTACTCCTTAGGTAATGATGACACAGAAAGTGATTTACAGAGTATTTGTCTGTAAACACTGTTTTTTTTTTCAATATATTTCTTGCATCAAGACTCAGAAATGCATATAATCTCATGATTACACACACCTTCTTGTACTGAAGAGTAAATTTGTATAATGAACACTTTAAAATGAATTCTTCCTTAACATTCATTGAACATAAACAGGGTCGCCTGTGGTTAGGAATAAGAGATTTGCAGGTCTAGTCACTAAAAGGTGATACTCAGGAGAATTGGCAGGAGAAGAGAACAATCTAGACCAAACAGCCCATTTGGAAAGTGAGATAAATGGGAGAATTTTTCTGGTCTGGCTATTTTGACATGGATTTTTCACTTCTCCAGTCAATTCTCCTTAGTTTCACTGTTATTGAATAGACCTGTTGGTAACATAAGCAGCAGTCATAAAAACAAATAAAGGAGGGTAAAGTGAACAGCCCTGCCTACTTCTGTTTTGAATTTGTAGAACATATAATGGGTCTGTACTTATGTATATACATAGAATCAAGATTAAATAGTGAGATTGGAAAATAAAACTTAAGAAAGTTGTAAATAAAATCTAACCCAGTGGCTTCTCTGTATTTGTGAATAAATTCATAAATGATTTAATACTAGAAGCTTTTATAATGAAACATCGAGTATCTAAGTGAGGCTAAAAACCAAACGTTCTCAAGATGAACAGTGGAAACTGACTGACTGAGAGTCACTTTGAACTTGGTGTACATGGACCTAGTGGTGCATTTGGGAGGTGCAGGCCTGGTGTTTTATATTGTTTCCCTGCTCTCTCCTATGTTGAAGTCACCCTGTATCTACAATTCTAGTTGCAGGGTGTTTGTGTCATCTGTGCTACGCATGAATACTGTTATTGTTATTATCCTTATTGTTTACAACTGTTACTATGGTTCATATAATTACTGTGTGGGTGGATATAGCCCTTTCCAACTCCCCTATCTAGAATATGTTTACATCTAGTAAAGGTTGGAGTGGACTTTGTTCGTCTGTCTTGTGTGGCAAACATTGCCCCTTATCAGATACTGTATAACCAGAATCCCCTGTTTATCCTCACAATCTGTTATTGTTCTTTTGATCTGCTTTTGTTGGATGTCCTACATTGCGCCTTGATGACCAGAGTTAATTCCATTATCTGTCCCTGGTCTGGTCTAATTGTGTCCCAGACACCAAGACGGCAGGCAGTGATTCCTGAGCTGTGGCAGCAATACGCCAGGGAGGGATTTCTCATTGGTCGCTCGGTCGCTCGGCCCCTCCTGCAATGTACAGTTGCAAGAAAAAGTATGTGAACCCTTTGGGATTACATGGAGTTTTGAATGAATTGGTCATAAAATGTGCTCTGATCTTCATCTAAGTCACAACAATTTGAAAAACACAGTCTGCTTAAAATAATACAACACAAACATTATATGTTTTCATGTTTTTATTGAACAGTACATGTAAACATTCACAGTGCAGGGTGGAAAAAGTATGTGAACCTTTGGACTTAATAACTGACTTAATAACTGGTTGACCCTCCTTTGGCAGCAATAACCTCAACCAAACATTTCCTGTAGTTGCAGATCAGACCTGCACAACGATCTGTAGTAATTTTGGACCACTCCTCTTCACAAAACTCTTTCAGTGTAGCAATATTCTTGGGATATCTGGGGTGAATCGCTCTCTTAAGGTCATGACACAGCATTTCAATCGGGTTGAGGTCAGGACTCTGACTGGGCCACTCCAGAAGGCGTATTTTGTTTTGTTGAAGCCATTCTTTTGTTGAATTACTTGTATGCGTTGGGTCATTGTCCTGTTGCATCACCCATCCTCTGCAGAGCTTCAGTTGGCGGACAGATGGTCTTACGTTTTCCTGCAAAATGTCTTGATAAACTCTGGAATTCATTTTTCCATCAATGACAACAATCCGTCCAGGCCCTGAGGCAGCAAAGCAGCCTCAAACCATGATGCTCCCTCCACCATGTTTTACAGTGGGGATGAGGTTTTGATGTTGGTGTGCTGTGCCTTTTTTTCTCCACACATAGTGTTGTGTTTTTTTTCCAAACAACTCAATTTTGGTTTCATCTGTCCACAGAATATTTTTCCAGTAGTGCTGTGGAACATCCAGGTGCTCTTTTGCAAACTTCAAATGTGCTGCAATATTCTTTTTGGACAGTAATGGCTTCCTCCGTGGTGTCGTCCCATGTACTCCATTCTTGTTTAATGTTTTCCTTATTGTAGATGTGTCAACAAAAATGTTAGCATGTGCCAGTGATTTCTGTAAGTCTTTAGCTGACACTCTAGGATTCTTCTTTACCTCATTAAGCATTCTGCGCTGTGCTCTTGCAGTCATCTTTACAGGACGACCACGCCTAGGGAGAGTAGCAACAGTGCTAAACTATCTCCATTTGTAGACAGTCTGTCTTACCGTGGACACATGAACATCAAGGCTTTTGGAGATACTTTGTAACCCTTTCCAGCTTCATGCAAGTCAACAATTCTTGATCGTAGGTCTTCTGAGAGCTCTTTTCTGCGAGGCATGGTTCACATCAGGCAGTGCTTCTTGAAACCAGTAAACCCAAAACTGACGTGTGTTTTTAAAGGGCAGGACAGCTTTCAGCAACACATCCAATAATATCACACTGATTGGACTCAAGGTTGGCTCACTCCTGGCTCCAATTAGCTCTTGGAAAAGTCATTAGGCTAGGGGTTCACATACTTTTTCCATCCTGCACTGTAAATGTTTACATGTTATGTTCAATAAACACATGAAAACATATACAGGGTTATCCAAAGAGATCCGAATTGCTTGAGAAAGGTAACCTAACGCTGAAAATCAGCGTTCGGTTACCTTTCCTGGCCATTCGGCTATCCAGAGAGCAGGCAATTCGCCAAATCCTGGCGAATTGCCTGCACATACGGTGCCTGTTCGGTGCCTGTTCGAGGGCAGTGAAATCCCCATGAAAAAGCACTGCTTCGGCTATTCAGAGAGCACAAACCAGCAGTGAAAGGTTCCCCTAATGCCCTGCCATTCGGTGGTTTAATTCAGCAAATTTATTCAGGAGAATCCCATAGACTTCAATGTTAAAAATATTCCTGTTTTAATTCAATATCTAATAAACCGTTAATTATAAAATTCTGCAGCAAAAAGTCTCTTTATTTATCGATTTTTTAGGATACTTTAAGCATTTTTCTGTTTTTTTTATTTTGTTTTTTTTGTAAAAGTCCGATTTTTTTTATTTTTTCTTAAGTTAACTTATTTTTTCTGTAACAGCCCTCTTTATTATCATTCCCTGGACCGCCTGTGTAAATTTCAGACATTTTCACTCAGTAGTTTCTTTGCAAACAGCGTTTCATTTTCACAGATTCATACAAACGGTTTTGCTAATTTATTCACTGCCTCTGCGTCTCAGCTGCTTCGGCTCCTGTTCGGCTGCTTCGCTGCGTGTGATCGGCTCCTGCTCGGGTTTTTCGAAGGTTAATCCAGATGTTTTTGTGTGTTTTCTGCGTGCATTCGGTGGGTTTTGCGGTTAGTTTTCGTCAGGTTTGCGGCAGCTTTTCCCTGCAATTCGGGGACCCTGTGGTGTTTGCTGAATACACCGCAGGGTCACCGAAATGGGATCGGCAAAAGGAACCGAATTGAAGAGAACGAAAAGTCACCGAACTTGCGGTGACTTTTCGAATCTCTTTGAATAACCCTGATAATATTTGTGTTGGATTATTTTAAGCAGACTGTGTTTTTCAAATTGTTGTGACTTAGATGAAGATCAGAGCACATTTTATGACCAATTCATGCAAAACTCCACGTAATCCCAAAGGGTTCACATACTTTTTCTTGCAACTGTATATTATTCTTTAAAAGCTCAGTTTCTTTCTGACTGTTCTAACCTCAAGAGCTGCATGCTGCCTCATTCCTGGGAAATGCTTCTGCTAAGGGCTGAAGAAAGGCACAAAAGGCTGCTGGTGGGAGAATTGGCGTCTGGCAAGGGAGCAGCATCAACAGATGTGACTCAGTCAGGGTACGGAGATCTGTTACAGGAGGATTTTAGGAGTTTACGACCAAGCATTTTTATGTAAAGCCAACATCTCCATTTTGCAGAGGCACAACTGTAACTAAAGCAAATGTGGGCGTAAACCGCAGTCTTCATCCAGATTTATGACCCACTAGTTAGACAAGATTAATACCAATGATTAATGAGCAGGGCCGGCCCGTCCATGGAGCAGGGTGGAGCAGTGGCGCTAGGCGGCCCTTTGTCAGGGGTGGCACTTATCGCCCTGTCATGGGCCGCGGCGTGGAGCACCTGACCTGTACAAGGCACGGCCCTCCAGCAGGCTGTGTAGCCAGGATGTGCCCACCCCTCATGGCGGGCCGGTGTCCGCCCACTTCACTCAAGCGGGTGGAGCCCGTCCCTTCACTTGAGCGGGGCGGAATTCGCCCCTTTCAGCCAGGCATGAAGCAGCTCCTGAGCCTGGCTCCGACGGCCGCTGCACTGTCTTGTAGTGCGGCCTACAGCGCTGGCTGCCAGAGGGGTACTAAAGATGGCGGCCGGTGGAACATTCAGTCAGCCCCCTCCTCCAAAAGTCACGCGGCATGCCCTGTGACATAATCAGCAGGGGTCAGCCAGAGGGACGGCCCCCTCTGATTATGTCATAGGACGCGCCGGCCGGTGATCTGGCAGGCACATGAGGGAACCGCTCATATCGAGCGACTTCCCGGAAGTGCGCCAGTCGCCTGATATGAGCGGTTCCCACGTGCAGGTGGCATCCCCAGGCAGGACGCAGGTCCGCAGGAAGAAGACGGGCGAAGATGGTGGTGGCGCTGACCAGGGGTCACCTCTCCGGTAAGGTGACTCCTAAGTTCAGCTGTCCCCCTGAATGATGTGCACCCCCTTATCTACCCCCCAATAAAGTGCACCCCCTTATCTACCCCCCAAATTAAGTGCACCCCCTTATCTACCCCCCAAAATAAAGGGACCCCCTTATCTACCCCCAAATTAAGTGCACCCCCTTATCTACCCCCCAATAAAGTGCCCCCTTATCTACCCACTCAAATTAAGTGCACCCCCTTTTCTACCCCCAAATAAAACGCCCCCTTATCTACCCCCAATAAAGTGCCCCTCCTTATCTACCCCAAAAAGTGCTTCCCCCATTTATCTCCATGAAATAAAATAATTTGCCCCTCCAAAAAAAAGATTTGCCCTACCCTAAATAAAAAACAAAATTGCCCCCAAACGCAGCTGCAAGCCGCCGAACACAGCCGTCGATCCACCAAATGCACCCACAAGCCCGGAAGCAGCCGATGACTCATTCGAACAGACTGCCGAATGCCGCCAGAAAAAGCTGACCAGCCGCCGAATAGGTAAAAAGAAAACACAAAAAAAACACCAACTTTTAAGCTGCGGTCACACAAGCGTTTTTTACAGCGGAAAATCTGACGCCCATCTGGTCGCCTCCTTAAGAGCCCCGTGTGCGCCTGTTGCAGCTTTTTAAAGGGGTGATACATTCATACACACCACACATTACTATGAGTTTTATTGCTGGGGTGCATGATCTGCTCATACATGTCACTTTTTTTTGGGGGGGCAGCAATTCATCCATCGCTCCAGGCAGCACAGTGGCTAGGGCCGGGCCTGTTAATGAGCAGCCAACAGAGAAGGTGATTGTGGAATGAATTGCATACTGTACCTTTGATAAGTAACCTTGCTGCGTACCTGTTTGTAACTTACATCCTGATAGCTGGTTGAAAGTTATGAAACACAGTCCACATTCACCTGTACTGCCACCGTTAGCCAATCCTGTTCTAACACCAGAAAGAGAAACAGTAACATATGCAGCGGTGTATTTTGGCCTAGGTCGACAAGACCTAGGCCTAGGGAGGCACATTCCAGGGGGCGGACCTTTCCAGGGGGGCTGCTACCCCCCACTCACTGTGTTTACTCAGTGTCTACTCTAAATCCCCGGCTGTCGAGAGCTGCCACTTGAAGACCTCTGGTCATGCCTGCTGGTGCTCCTGCAGTGTGGCCTTCCCAACAGAGAGGGCGCCAGTCTCTGAATCAGGCCACTTTGAATGCTGCACCTGGTCAGGGATCTAGGCCTTTAAATATCAGTCACTGACTGTGCTCTGGGCCCTGACGTGGTTATTTCTAGCCCTCATCGCTTGTCTATAGCTTCTGCATATTGTTTTTCTGGTTTGACTTCTGGCTTGTATATTGACTGTGTTTTCTGTGTTTATCCCTTGGCATATGTTTATCTCGTGTAGCGACCTCTGCCTTGCTATTACTACGATATCTCTCCTGTCACTGATCTGTACTTCTATGTATTTTAGATTAGTACCTGGCCATTCTAAGGACCAGCTTCTCAGTTTAGGGTTTTTTCTTGCCTTTCTGGGTTTTGTCTGCGTGCTGGGTGACTCTATATCCTTACACCTCTCATCACGTCCTGCAGCCTGCTACTGTGCGCTGGGAAGAAGTGATCATATGACTTCACTTTCTCCCAACGTTCCACCACATGCAAATGCCGGGTGGAGGAGAGAGGTGCCACATGCAAGACCCAGCCCCCAGGTGAATTGAACGAGGGGATTTAGGCTAGGGTCAGACGCATTTTTCGCAGCGACCGTCAAAAAGTGTGTCCGAATGCATTGCCATATTTTTTCACGGAATGCGCAAAAACGGTCATATGATGCGCATTTTTGTGCGTGATGTTTAACGGATCCAAACCAGGTTAATTTGGGTGTCTGGACGTTATGTTGGCTGGACATGAGCAGCGTCTGACATCTCCTAATCACACACACACGCCGCTAGCGGGCGCAGCGCACTCTGTACGTCAGTACTAGCGGTTCTGTGTTCTCGAAAAAATTTGTTCATTTTCCACTTGCGTTGCGCGGCCGGACTTTTGTGCGACCGTACTTTGTATATTGGCCGTTATTGCGCGTCATTTGCTGCTACTACGGCCGTGATTAAGTGCGCCTAAACGCACGTTAAAAATGCACTAGTCTGACCCCAGCCTTAGAGGGGGTGGTGGTGTTTATGAAATGAAGAGGGGGTGTGTGTGTTAATGAAATAAAGAGGGGTGTGTGTGTTAATGAAATGGTTAATTAAATGAAGAGGGGGTGTGTGTGGTAATGAAATGAAGAGGGGGTGTGTGTGTTAATGAAATGGTTAATGAAATGAAGAGGGGGTGTGTGTGGTAATGAAATGAAGAGGGGGTGTGTGTGTTAATGAAATGGTTAATTAAATGAAGAGGGGGTGTGTGTGTTAATGAAATGGTTAATTAAATGAAGAGGGGGTGTGTGTGGTAATGAAATGAAGAGGGGGTGTGTGTGGTAATGAAATGAAGAGGGGGTGTGTGTGTTAATGAAATGAAGAGGGGGTGTGTTCATGAAATGTTTAATGAAATGAAGAGGGGTGTGTGTTAATGAAATGGTTAATGAAATGAAGAGGGGGTGTGTTAATGAAATGGTTAATGAAATGAAGAGGGGGTGTGTTAATGAAATGGTTAATGAAATGAAGAGGGGGTGGGTGTGGTAATGAAATGAAGAGGGGGTGTGTTAATGAAATGGTTAATGAAATGAAGAGGGGGTGTTAATGAACTGAAGAGGGGGTGTTAATGAAATGGTTAATGAAAGGAAGAGGGGGTGTTAATGAAATCAAGAGGTGGTGTTAATTAAATGAAGAGGTTAATGAAATGAAGAGGGGGTGTTAATGAAATCAAGAGGTGGTGTTAATTAAATGAAGAGGTTAATGAAATGAAGAGGGGGTGTTAATGAATGAAGAGGGGGGTTTGGTGTGAAATTAGGTTTTATTTTTTGTGTTGCTCTGTGATATGCTCATACACAGTGCACATTTCTGTGGGTTTTATTGCCGTTCGGCTCTGTGATACGCTCATGCACAGTGCATCTCTGTAATACGCTCATACACAGTGCAGGTTTCTGTGGGGTTTACTGCTGTGGAACTCTGTCATACGTTCATACACACTGCACGTTGCTGTGGGTTTTATTGCTGTGCAGCTGTGTGATAAGCTCATATACAGTGCACATTTCTGTGGGTTTTATTGCTGTGGACGTCTGTGATACGCTCATACACACTGCATATTGCAGTGGGTTTTACTGCTGTGCAGCTCTGCTGCTCATACACAGTGCACATTTCTGTGGGTTTTATTGCTGTGGAGCTCTGATACGCTCATATACACTGCACATTGCTGTGGGTTTTATTGCTGTGCAGCTCTGTGATACACTCATACACAGTGCCCATTTTTGTGGGTTTTATTGCTGTGCAGCTCTATGATATGCTCATACACACTACACATTGCTGTGGGTTTTATTGTTCAACCAATTAGACTAGGGTCAGACTAACGCATTTTTCACGTTGTCCGTGAAAAAGTGCGTTCGAACGAATGAACGTATTTTTTCACGGAATACGCAATAGCGGTCATACGATGCGCAGTTTCATCCGTGATTTTGTACGGATCATCAATAAAACACTTTTTGTGTCTGGACGTTATGTTGGCCGGACATTAGTAGCGTCTGACGTCTCCTAATCACGCACACACGCCGCTAGCAGACGCAGCGCACTCTGTACGTCAGTACTAGTGGTTTCACGTTCTCGAAAAAATGCGTTTGTTTGCCGCTTGCGTTGCGCGGCCGCACTTTTGTGCGACCGTACTTCGTATATTGGCCGTCATTGCCCGGCATCTGCTGCTACTACGGCCGTGATAAAGTGCGGCTGCACGCGCGTTCGCACTGCCTCAGTCTGACCCTAGCCTAAGAGCAGCCAGTATGGCTGATCTTTGCAAAAAATGGTTGAATTTAAACATTTCATAATATTATTTGATAATCTCAATAGATACAACATTTAAAAGGGTATGCAAAATATACAAGTAGGAACTTGGTAACCACTTTTAATATACAGAGAGGAAGAGGTGGAGCTCTAAGAGGAAAAGGTGGAGCCTAAAGAGGAAGGGCATGGTTTAAAAAGGAAGAGGTGTGACCTTGACAGGAAGGGGTGCATCAAATTTAAATTAGGGGGTGCACAAGTTTAATCAGGCCTAGGGCAGCACAAAACCTAAATACACCACTGAACGTATGTGTAAATAGTAAATATAGAAAACAGGTGGTGAAAAAAACAATTTTCCAGCTGACTTACAAACACCTCCGTTTTATTATCTACCTATGTACTTGAGCACTTCTTAAACTTTGACAGCTGGAAATTAACCTTCCTGGCGGTCCGATTTTGACATATTTTTGTATGTCAAAATCAGTACATTTATTCAGCAGTATTCCCAAGTGTGGCTCGGGGTTACTGTTTTCGGCATTGAAATTTAACCCCGAGCCACACCCGGGAATACCACTAGGGGAGTTAACATGAGATTCCAAGGCCTCCCCTTTTTTCTCGCTTGAAGAGGGTAATGACAAAAAATAAATACCAACTGGAAAAATAAGGTGTTATGGTAAAGGTTTTTGCCAAAGAAAAATACCTTAAGAAAAATGTATTAAAAAAATCCAATACTCACCCATCATTCCACAACGAAGAGGACAGTGTGATCCAATCTGATGCCTCCTCTCGCTGCAAGCAGCAGGACACTGAGAGCAAATAGTGTATCTCATCCACAATAGTGAAACCCAAATATTAATCTCTTTACTACTTTCAGGGACCAGTGGTAAAATCGTTTTTCATTATTTGTACAGTAAGAAATATTTGGGAGTATTCCCCATGTGTTCCTTACTGTAATAACCTGTTTGGCAGGCAGATGATGCCATCTACTGGCGAAAAGGAGTTACTTCAGTTCTGAGCGCTGTGTATTATTAACTGGGGAACGGTCCATTATAGATGTTCTACAGCTGGTTTTAAAAGATATTAGCACCTAGTTCAGGGGTCATCAACCTTGGCTCCCTGATGTTTTGGGAACTACATTTCCCATGTGGCTCAGGCAGCCTAATGGATGACTGAGCATCTTGGGAGATGTAGTTCCCAAAACAACAGGGAGCCAAGGTTGCTGACCCCTGACCTACGGCATCATGCCAAGGGGGCCCTAAAAGTTTAAGGGTATCTTCTGGAGCTTAAATGCAAACAAACCTAATTTGCAATATTAGAACATAGCCCCAAATTGTGTTAACACAATTTCAGGCTGCTCTGTCTGCTACTGCTGACAATGTAATCCCTGTCACGACACACACTGAAGGGTTTTAAGAGTCGAGAAGCTGGCTCGTAATAGAGCCGTTAATAGGGAGCTGCCAATTGCCATTGGGTCACGCTGTCATTTGTGGCTTCCTAATACCAGCTGAGCTGGAATAAGGCCAAATATCGTTTGACGTGAGTTGTTATTTTTTAACATGTCGAAAATATTTTATATTTTTCTCTTGCTAGTTTACAGCAGTCAATGGTTTGGAGGCACAGGGGGGTTCCTTACATGAGGCAGTGGAGCTTGAAACTTGCACAAAGCGTTCACAAATAACGACTGCTTGGTCATAAGATAAACGTAGGGGGTTATTCATCGACATTTCGGTGCTCTCTCGTTCCGTGCACTTCCCTTCACTTCGGGAAATCAAAATTCCCCACCGTGCAGTGAATTGAGCATTCACGGCAGGGTCCCCGGAGTGCAGGGAAAACCTGCCGAACACCCGCCAAAATCCCACCGAAAACTCACCTGAACACGCTAAATACGTCGGAAAAGGCTGACGAGCCACCGATCACAGCGCTAACCACCAGCCGCTGGAAAAAGTCAACAAGCTGACGTTTGGGGTAAAAAAAAAACATATGATTGAAAGTGTCAAAATTTAAACACTGTTTGCAAAAAAACAACTGAATGAAAATGCCTGGAATTAACATATAAGATCCTATGAATGACAATAAAAAGGTCTGTTACAGAAAAAAGAAAAAATTATTTGGAAAAATATTTGCTGAAAAAAATCCCGAAAACTGCCTAAAAGATCCTAAAAAATAAAAAAAAATAAAGATACTTTTTACTGCAGATTAAAATAATAAATGGTTTATTAGATACTGGATAAAAATTTGAATATTTTTAACATTGAAGCCTATGGGATTCGCCTGAATAAACCTGCAGAATGAAACCTTCGAACAGCAGGGCATTTCTCTGACATTTCTCTGCTGTTCGGTGTTCTCTGAATAGATTAACCATTGCATCTCTATGGGGGATTTCACTGCCTTCGAACCCTCACCGTACTTGCAGGCAATTCGCCAAAATTTGGCGAACTGCCTGCTCTCTGAATAGTTGAATCAGGGGCGGATCCAGGGGGGGCAACAGGGCAATCCCCCCCCCCGAGATACTGACCCGCCGGCTGTTTTTCTCCCTACGAGTGGCTGCCGGTAGGCAGCTTGGCCGCACTCCTGGGAATCATCTGACCAGCGCAGCTGTGATCTTGTGAGATCGCGGAGTTCACGTGACCTTCGGGATCTTGCGAGAACATGGCTGTGCTGGTCCCCAGGTGGTTCCCAGGCGAGTGGCCAAGCTGCATGCCGACGGCCGTTCATAGGGAGAAAAGCAGCCGGCGGCGGGTACTCGGAGCCTGGCAGAGGAGGTGAGAGCTGGAGGCAAATATATCCATGTGTGAGCTGGGGGAAATATATATCCATGTGAGCTGGGGGCAAATATATATCCATGTGAGCTGGGGCAAATATATCCATGTGAGCTGGGGCAAATATATCCATGTGATCTGTCGCAAATATATTCATGTGAGCTGGGGGCAAATATAGCCATGTGAGCTGAGGGCCAATATATCCATGTGAGCTGGGGGCAATTATACCCATGTGAGCTAGGGGCAAATACAGTCAGGTCCAGAAATATTGGGACATCGACACAATTCTAACATCTTTGGCTCTATACACCACCACAATGGAGTTGGAATGAAACAAACACAGTGTGCTTTAACTACAGACTGTCAGCTTTAATTTGAGGGTATGTACATCCAACTCAGGTGAACGGTGTAGGACTTACAGCAGTTTGCAGATGTGCCTCCCACTTGTTAAGGGACCAAAGGTAATGGGACAATTGGCTTCTCAGCTGTCCCATGGCCAGGTGTGTGATATTCCCTCATTACCCCAAATACAATGTGCAGATAAAAGGCCCAGAATCAATTTCAAGTGTGCTATTTGCATTTGGAATCTGTTGCTGTCAACTCTCAAGATGAGATCCAAAGAGCTGTCACTATCAGTGAAGCAAGCCATCATTAGGCTGAAGAAACAAAACAAACCCATCAGAGAGATAGCAAGAACATTAGGTGTGGCCAAAACAACGATTTGGAACATTCTCAAAAAGAAGGAATGCACCGGTGAGCTCAGCAACACCAAAAGACCCGGTAAACCATGGAAAACAACTGTGGTGGATGACCGAAGAATTCTTTCCCTGGTGAAGAAAACACCCTTCACAACAGTTGGCCAGATCAAGAACACTCTCCAGGAGGTAGGTGTATGTGCGTCAAAGTCAACAATCAAGAGAAGACTTCACCAGAGTGAATACAGAGGGTTCACCACAAGATGTAAACCATTGGTGAGCCTCAAAAACAGGAAGGCCAGATTAGAGTTTGCCAAACAACACCTAACAAAGCCTTCACAGTTCTGGAACAAGATCCTATGGACAGAGGTGACCAAGATCAACTTGTACCAGAGTGATGGGAAGAGAAGAGTATGGAGAAGGATAGTAACTGCTCATGATCCTAAGCATACCACCTCATCAGTGAAGCATGGTGGTGGTAGTGTCATGGCGTGGGCATGTATGGCTGCCAATGGAACTGGTTCTCTTGTATTTATTGATGATGTGACTGCTGACAAAAGCAGCAGGATGAATTCTGAAGTGTTTCGGGCAATTTTATCTGCTCACATTCAGCCAAATGCTGCAGAACTCATTGGACGGCACTTCACAGTGCAGATGGACAATGACCCAAAGCATACTGCAAAAGCAACCAAAGAGTTTTTGAAGGGACAGAAGTGGAATGTTATGCAATGGCCAAGTCAATCACCTGACCTGAATCCCTTTGAGCATGCATTTAACTTGCTGAAGACAAAACTGAAGTGAAAATGCCCCAAGAACAAGCAGGAACTAAAGACAGTTGCAGTAGAGGCCTGGCAGAGCATCACCAGGGATGAAACCCAGCGTCTGGTGATGTCTATGCGTTCCAGACTTCAGGCTGTGATTGACTGCAAAGGATTTGCAACCAAGTATTAAGAAGGGAAAGTTTGATTTATGATTATTATTCTGTCCCATTACTTTTGGTCCCTTAACAAGTGGGAGGCACATCTGCAAACTGCTGTAAGTCCTACACCGTTCACCTGAGTTGGATGTACATACCCTCAAATTAAAGCTGACAGTCTGCAGTTAAAGCACATTGTGTTTGTTTCATTCCAACTCCATTGTGGTGGTGTATAGAGCCAAAGATGTTAGAATTGTGTCGATGTCCCAATATTTCTGGACCTGACTGTATATCCATGTGAGCTAGGGGCAAATATGGGCTCGCAGGGCTCATGAACCACATGAGGACAGACCCTATGCAATGTTCTGGGGAGAGTGAGTGTAAGGAGCACAGCTTGCGATTAGATGCGTCTCTGTCTGTCACTGCGAACCCAACACTTGCTCTTAACCAAAACTGGTAGAGTGCCTCCCCCGAAACCTGTGTCTGGATCCGCCCGAGTCAAATGACCCCGAAATGGCACTGAACAGGGAAATTCCCTGTTCGGTTACATTTCGGGGCCAGATCAACTCTCTCTCTCTGAATAACCTCTATAAAGATCAAATAATAAAATAAGATAGAGAATTTATCTTTTTTATCTCTAAGTTAATATGTGAAAATCCTTTTGAGCAGTTTAAGTTCAGTACAGTTAACAAAAATTGGCGGTTACTAGTAAAATATATTTAGACACATAAATAATAAATAAAATGGTTTACTGAAGAGTGTTCCTCGGGGCAGCTCGATGGGAAGCACGAGGCATAGTGATACACTTAACCAAAATGAGAACAGAAAGAGAGGACAATGAAATGGAAAAAAAAACGCCATTATAATTAGTGCTAATTTGAGCCCAAAATACCTAGTCAGCAACTCGTGCACATATCAACATAAAATAAAATGATACATTGGCCTATTGAGTTCTTAATTGAAGGAGACATCTAATGAAGATGGAATTTCATGGGTTTGTAACAGAAACTATCATCGGTCACAGAAAGCATTGTGACGAGAGAGATCTCACCCATGGCTAAATAATTCATGTGATTTCTTAACTAAAACGGCAGGTGACTAGTGCAAAACAAAGAGGAAACATAAACCTCGATGCCCAACAGACGCAAGGGTGTACGTAAGACATAAGTAAACAAGAAGCGTTTTGCTATCTTACTGTACCAAGAAACAGTTTGACTAATGGCTAGGGCATATAAATACAAGGTTATCATAGCTGAAATCCATCAGTTCTCTTTCACTTTATCTCAGATTGTGTTTATTTTAGAATTAAATCGGAGGTCAATTTAAATTAAATGATTATAATTATTATTAAAAACAGAGCCCAATTTTTTGGCTTTAAATAATTGTGTAGATGCTGCTGACAGGCTCTGCCCAGGAACTAGTTTTAGTTATATATTTTTTTTATTTCAGGCTATTTTATTCAACTGAAAAGGGGTAGATCTGTGGAGACGCTATTGAATTATGGGTGCAATATTTATAGGTTATGCTGCCAAAAAGGAAATGCACAAAATCGCGACAAAAATGTGCATAGATACAGAAAGAACAGAAGGAATCCTGGTTGCGCAAAAGAATGAGTGCACTCAATGGAAATCAATAGGAATTTGACTTCCATTGAGTGCACTCATTCTTTTGCGCCACTAGGATTCCCTCTGTTCTTTCTGTATTTTATTCACCTTTTGTCGCTGGCCACTCACAGCTCCTCCGCTTCAACTCATGGGCTTCCCAATCCCGTAGTCCCTGCAGCTTTGCTATGCAAATTACGTAGGGTAGGATATGGAAATTGTGCATCCATCAGGATTTACATATCTACGTACGCACGTTCTTTAGTGACTGTGCAGAGTTTTGCATCGGCTGCCTCTGAGAAGACTCGGTGCTATCGCGGGTAGTCTCAGAGATGGTGTTGTCAGCATGCGATGTGACTTCACTAGTGACCGATCTGGTGACTGCCAGCTGGGAAATTCAAAATTCTGTCTGCCGGTGACGCTGGGTGGGGTGGAGGAAACTTCTCCATTTCACCCAGCGTTTTAACCAGTACAGGGCTGCAGCAAAGGCTGGGAGGGACTCTACATATCCTGGCCACTATGAGATTGGTCTCAGAGAGAGCGACATCAGTAGGCTCTCATCGTGCCCACGTCACTGGTGACCGATCTGGTGGCGGCAGCTGGGAAATTCAAACGGATGATGTCACTCGCAAAAGCGCCGGCTCACACACGCGCATCACCTGCGGAAGTGCCAGCCAGCCCTAATGTCAGGATTGGGGTGACCCAGCACGCGGACGTCCAGCAGATGGCAAAGGAACCCTAATCTGATAGGCCTGTCCTTAATATGGTGGGATCTATTCTAAGAGAAACAGGAAAGAGAGCCAGAGGAAGGACAAAAACAAAAAGCAAGGTCACTAAACAGGCTGGGCCATACACAGGTAAACGCAGAGTCAAAAGGCAAGGGGCTATATTACATACTGAATGCTACCTGTAGCATTCAGTTTTGTAAGCGTTAACGTTACGATAATTATTACAGCTCTAACACTAAACCTGTGAAAAATCACATCGGTGATTGCGCTTACTTGCGCGAGCTTACTGTACTTTGCGCATCCTACATTTAACATGGGGAGCGCAATCAGTAATTAGCGTTAGGATAAGTAAGGTATTACAAAGTGCTAGTGCTAATTACCGCAGTGATGTGCTAAAAATTTTTTATTGTCACCTAAAAGCTGGTGCTAAATGGTTCCACCTTTGCAGAATTATTTAGCACCACTTAACTCCCCCCCCCCCAATAAAGCGGATACTTACCTCTCATCCCGCGGCAAGAACGACGGACCGATTCACTGCTTCTTGCCACCAGGACCAGAGTGGGACTAGGGACAGATAGCCCCCAGTCTCCCTCAGCGAACACTCTGCGGCAATGAGAGATCACGCAAGAGCGAGATTGCGCAGGGCTCGAGGCTCAGCAGCATAACCCTCCATGGAGCCCTATGGACTCCAGGAGGTGATACTCGCAGTAGCGTGGAAACGCTACCGCGAGTATCACTGAGGGTAAAAACAACGGCGCACTGACTAATTCCAGACAGAAACGATGACAAGCCAGCGGGGTATCAGCATCCGAAAGTTGAGGAGGAGCGGCAGCTATGATTGGCCACTACAGAGAGCATACACGAGCTGCTGCGATTGGTCGCAGCAGCACGCAAATGTGCCAGAGATCGCCTCCAGAAACAGTTGAGGAGGCTCCGGCTGCAACCGAAGTGCAATAGAAGATCTCAGACGGCGAGCAAAAAATGGAAAAAAAAATACCAGGGGGTGCTGGTACTCAGACTTAATAAGACTCACTCACTGTAAATTATACTTTGAGCATGGTTTAGGAATATGATTATATATAAATAAAATCATCGGTCAAGTCCTAGAAATGAAGTATGGGAACTCACCAAAATTTCTGTCCCCAATTAGCAATTATCATCTCAAACTTAACACAAATACACACACTCAAATCTGATATATATGGATTTTAGCAAAAATATACGATAAAACCTACATTGACTCTGACAAGACAGAGAAAGATATGACTGAAAACCTGAATACAAGATTTATATTGTCGGGACCAATGGGAACTCAGTTCTCTCTGCAAAAATAGTGGAATAACTGTATTCCCACTCGTCCCCCTCGACTTGAACCCTGCGTAAAATCAATAAACAATAACTTAAATTCGTCTGTTTATCTCACTAACCATAGGTGATTGATAACTGGGATTAGCAGAGGTGAATACAGGAACACAGGGGGAAAAATGCATCTCGTAATTGAAACCATGCCATTGGTAATTGAGCATCACACTGATTAAACCATGACAATGCAGACTTGGATAGCATAAATGGAAGCAGATTCTTACTTTGGGCAGTACTCTAAGAGATGTTGCAATGCAGTGATATCTCCTTTGGCCGCGGCGTAGTGCACAGGCAGTGCTCCTGTATCTGTTGTTACCATTGCATCATTGGTTCCAAATCGCAATAACCAACCAATTATTTCATGGTGGCCAAATCTGGCTGCTAAATGCAGAATAGTGGCACCTGAATTATCCTTCTCCTGTAAATGGGAAAAAAGAGCAATTATGTCAATGATATATTTTCTAGATTATATTGACATACACTATTTATAAAGGATAGATTTATGGCGATCGCTTATTACAATAAGACTGGCATTAGGAGGAAAATTAAGCCTTGTTTAAGATTAGCCTAATGGTATTCTCAAACTCTTACAGTCCATTACAATATACACCAATGGAAAAAGAGAGAATTGGATTCCAATCACTATTACGAAACACACAAACAACATGTAATATTAAGAAGACATACAGGGTTATTCAGAGAGCGTGAAAAGCAGGAGAATGACTGGAGAATGAACAATTCTAGGTCAAAATAGCCAAACCAGAAAAATTCTCCCTTTCATCTCACTTTCCAAATCGGCTATTTTGACCTAGAATTTTTCATTCTCCAGTCATTCTCCTGCTTTTCACCGCTCTCTGAATAACCCTGATATTTAAAAAATGTTTCATTCATACCCTCCCTTGCCCCAGAAAAAAGCATAAGCAATTGTGTCCCGCACAAACTTGAAAAACAATGCTTCTTAGTCTGTTATTTGTAGGCACGGATCTTGTTACTCCCTGTGAAATCAAACAAAGCTCAGGGTTTATTCTTGCATAGGACAACTACGCATGTGCCTAGGTCAACAACTGAAGGAAGGAAGCATTTTTAATACTAGCTTAGAGAGAGAAAGATGATGTGAGATAGGGGGAGAAAATAAAAAATATACAATATATATGAAAATAAAGCAGGGAGGCATCCACAAATACCCGATCCTTACTCACACTTATTCAGACACCCTATCTTATAATACAAAGCCCCTCATGCAAAGATCTCCATTATTATTCTTATTCTTATTCTTTATTTATAAAGCGCCAGCATATTCCGCAGCGCTGTACAATAAGCACAGTATAGACAGGGTTACAGTACATTGAACAACATTTGACAAACAGTACAGGAGGAGATGAGGGCCCTATTCCCGTAGGAACTCACAATCTGATTCCACCACAAGTGCAGCCCAACCACAACTCCTATCACACAGCTTCCTCACACATTTTCACATGCATGCTTAGGGGTTACTCATTATCTACCACTGTTTAACGTTGTTGCAATGACGATAGGCTTTGGCGATTGTAACAGATTTCTGGAAAAAACTGCCAACTGAAGGTAAGGGAACAGTTTATCGGGATTAAATCCACAACCATATCAGAAGACAAAATAGTAAAGAAGATATTAACTTCGAACTACCCTAGTGTCACTATCATGGAACCAGATTCCGTATTTGATTCCCCCATATGCTTTTACTTAGAATGGATTAATCCACTCTACCTGTCTAACTCGTATAGTAGTTTGGCCCAGTTCCAAATGTCCCAAATGTTTAGAAAAGCTTCACTTCCTGCATTCTATCCATGGAGGCTTGTGAGTAGCATCCTGTTTATACTGAGAAGTTGCATTCTGTTTTACCTTCCTCCGGTAAGAAAGTATAACAGAGAAGCTCTCTCTACACATCTTACTCCTGCTAGAAAGTGCACTAAAGAGAAGCCCTCTAGTCTCTCTCTACCCACCTTCCTTCCATAACAAAGCATACACCAAAGAAGCTCTCTCTACCCACAGACACCTTTTATTTGCTGTTACATTCTCAATAAAGTAAAGAAAAATGTAAGGACTTCATGTTCTTTCAAAAGATGATGAGTTAAGCTATCTGACTTCAATCATATCCTACATGTGACAGTCACTTCTTGTGTATATGACCCTGGGGTTCCAGAATAGTCACGTTCATGTAAGTTGTGGGAACGCCTGATGCTGAGGTTACCAGGGAGGTATCAGTACGTGGTACAGAAGGACAGTCCAAGGAGATGGTCAGATACAAGCAAAAGTCAAAGAAGGAGGCAAAAGGTTCAAGAATGAAAAGGCAGGAAAAAGGACTAGTACACAGGAAATACTATCTTCAATATACTCCACGCAGAGGAGAGGATAAATAACACTGAAGCAAGGACTGAGTGGAGTAAATGACATTATATAGGTGCGTAGGGTGGACACATCTCCAGTTGGGTCACCATCTCCAACCCTCATTGGTGCATGGACGAAAGTGACCTGACAACTCTTGGCATCCATGAACCAGACCTAAGGAAGGAAGATCTAGCCTCACGGGGCCATCTTGAATGACACCTCTCGCTGGCATAGCACCGGGTCATGCACCACAACAATACAGAAAAAATGGAGTCGCGCCCATACTCACCAGAGGGGCTGCAACAGCCAGGAGTAACAGCCCAGTTCATGTATAAAACATAACAAGAGAAAAAAAAGGTGTCATCTGCGTCGTTTCTATGTATATCCATGTACAACAAAACACTATCAGGAGGTTTTAGTTTGTTTCAATGCCCATTGCAACGTAAGCTCACTCGCCCCATCAAGGCACCTCTTTGTAGAGTGAGTACCTAACCAATGTACCAAAAGCCATTCTATTGAGCAGCTCCATGCCTCTCCTGCTTCTTTTCAGCTAAGGCTAGGGTCAGACTGAGGCAGTGCGAACGTGCGTTCTGGCGCACATAATCACAGCCGCACTAGCAGCAGATGCCGGGCAATGACGGCCAATATACGAAGTACAGTCGCACAAAAGTCCGGCTGCGCAACGCAAGTGGAAAATGAACGCATTTTTTCGAGAACGTGAAACCGCAGGTACTGACGTACAGAGTGCGCTGCGTCCGCTAGCTGTGTGTTGTGTGATTAGGAGACGTCAGACGCTGCTAATGTCCGGCCAACATAACGCCAGACGCAAAAAGGGTTTTATTGATGATCCGTACAAAATCACGGACGAAAAGCGCATAGTATGACCACTATCACGTATTCTGTGAAAATGCGTCCATTCGTTCGAACGCACTTTTTCACAGACAACATAAAAATGCGTTCGTCTGACCCTAGCCTTAAGGAGAGGCAGAAAGATGGTGGGTTTTATTTCTCTTGTTATGTTTTATACATGAACTGGGCTGTTACTCCTGGCTGTTGCAGCCCCTCTGGTGAGTATGGGCGCGACGCCAGTTTTTCTGTATGTATGTATATTATGCTTGTAACACAAGTTAGTCGTTTTACTGCTGTTCCTTTTTCCATGTTTTTGTTTTCAACCCCAAATGGGAAGTGTTTAGTGCGTGTATAAATAAAACCCACCATCTTTCTGCCTCTCCTTTAGCTGAAAAGCAGCAGGAGAGGCATGGAGCTTCTCAATACAGCGGCTTTTGGTACATTGGTTAGGTACTCACTCTACAAAGAGGTGCCTTGATGGGGCGAGTGAGCTTACGTTGCAATGGCCATTGAAACAAACTAAAACCTCCTGATAGTGTTTTGTTGTACAAGGAAATACATAGAAACGAGCGCACATGCACCACAACAAGCCTGATCAGCCAAGGGCTATCATGCACTGGCATGATGTCCGCACCATAAGGCAAAGCAGAACGGGAAACCTCAAGCCCATGTGCTGGAGATCCTAAGGCCTGGAACCCACAGGTAATGATCTCCGTGAAGCACACGGGCCCTAAAGAAGCAGCCAGTGGGCAGCATTGACCAGTAAGGCACAACACCTAGAAAGAGTGTAAAAGCAGCAATTTTATTAGTAGTTTATTTAAATAACATGAGGGAAGGAACAAAAATGGAACATGAGCTCTATAATTATACATCTTTTCATGTACAGTATTATAAAGAAGTCTTGGGAGTACCCAGTGGCGGAAGTACCAGGGTCGCAGTGGTCGCAGTTGCGACAAGGCCCTGGAATTCCGCCACTGGAGGGGGGCCCAGCGCCGCCCGCCAGATTCCAGCAATCAGCGCCGGAATCTGGGAGCCACGCACTGGCCGTCCCTCTCCCTACGCGAGCGGCTGCTGGCTTGCAGCTTGGCCTCTTGCGTCAGATGGGAACCACGTGACCAACGCACGAGATCCTCTCGCGAGAACTCTGCGCTGGTCAGGTGGTCCCCGGCGAGCGGCCACGCTGCATGTTTCCAGCGGCCGCTCGCAGGAAGAAGAACTCCAGGCGCCGGCAAGAGGTAAGAGCTGGGGCAATATATACCCTTGAGAGCTGGGAGCCCTATGTACCCATGAGAGCTGGGGGCCCTATGTACCCATTAGAGCTGGGTGCAATATATACCCTTGAGAGCTGGGGGCCCTATGTACCCATGAGAGCTGGGGGACCTATGTACCCATGAGAGCCTGGGGCCCTATATACCCATGAGAGCCAGGGGCCCTATGTACCCATGAGAGCTGGGGGCACTATATACCCATAAAAGCTGGAGGCCCTATATACCCATGAGAGCTGGGGGCCCTATGTACCCATGAGAGCTGGGGGCAATATTATATTCATCTGAGCTGGGGGCAATATTATATCCATGTGAGCTGGGGGCAATATTATACCCATGTGAGCTTGGGGGCAAATATATCCATGTGAGCTAGGGGCAATATATATATCCATGTGAGCTGGGGGACAAATATATCCCTGTGAGCTGGGGGCAATATATATCCATGTGAGCTGGGGCACCATATATATCCACGTGAGCTGGGGGCAATATATGTCCACGTGAGCTGGGGGGCAATATATATCCATGTGAGCTGGGGCAATTACTGTATATCCATGTGAGCTGGGGCAATACTATCCTTTTTTATATTGCAGAAAAAAAAAGTAAAAATATAGATCTTTTTTTGGGGGGGAGGGAGGGCCCTTTATGGATTCTTGCACCGGGGCCCTCAGGTTTCTAGTTACGCCACTGGGAGTACCCTTAAACAGAATCACAGGATCAGACTCCTGACGCACTCCGGATGAATCTGGAGCTTAGTTAAAATATCTCACAAAACTTCAAAAATAACAAAACAGACTAGAAGCTATTTTGTTAAATTATGAGCTGAAACCAGAGCAAACAGAATAGTTTGTATTAGTGATTCCTAGGTCTCGCTAAGCACCTTACAGCAGCTTTAGTCATGTGCTAGAATGTCTTATGCCGGCCGCAGAGGAGATTACTATTGTGAAATGTCAAGATATGGACAATTAATATGATGTTTCCATTAAAATGTGATCTTAAGTCCCTATTCAAGTCCTCTTCACTGGGATTGTCTCAAAAACATGGATTCATCCAACCTGGTTGTTGTGAACATGTTGTCACATACACTGAGAGTTGATTTGAGAGTCAAAGTAAGCCTATTATTTTAAAAGATCTCTATATTAATCAGCAAGGCTTGATTTACATTAGGCTTGTGCACCGATTTTTTTTTCGGTTCGATTCGGTTCGATTTTTCGGATTTTTAAACTTTTCGATTCGGCTCGTTTCAACCGATTTCGGTTTCGATTCGATTCGGTTCGGCCCGTTTTTCGGGTTCTTTTTTCTTTCGGAATTTCGACCATTTTTCGTATTTTCGTGTCACTGCTCGGTTTTTGTATCGACTTTTCGTAATTTCGGAAATTTTCGTTTTTCGGAATTGCACATTTTTCGGAATATCGACCATTTTTCGTATTTTTCGTGTCATTTTGCCCGTTTTTTGTATCGACTTTTCTTTTTTTCGAAAAATTTTCGTTTTTCAGAAAATTTTCGTTTTTACAAAATTTTCGTTTTTCGGAAAATTTTCGTTTTTCGGAAAATTTTCGTTTTTCGGAACATCTGTTCTCCTCGTTTGACACATTTAAAGTCCATTCGAAAAATCCGAAAATATTTCGTTTCGGCTCGGAAAACATTTCGGATCTGAAATTTTTCGGATCTAGAATTTTTCGGAAATTCGGCCGCATCCGAAAACACGAATCGGGAAATTTCGTAACGCACATCCCTAATTTACATCTCAAGAGCCTGTAGGCTGAGAATTCTGGTGCCCCCTCCCCCATAAAAAGTGCACAAATTTAGGAAATACATATTTAATATTTATTTTCGAGGCAAACAAAGAACATCTCATTTTTAGAATATTTAAAAACTGGTTTTGCATGACTGTGGGCAGGATGCATGGAGTAGGGAAGGCAAAGAGCCAAGGATGAGCAGTTGGAGAGCTGGCTGCTCATGCTGCTCAGTCATGCTGGCCTGTTCTCTCTGCCATGCTCAAGGCTGTGAATTGTAAATGCCAGCCACCTCTCGGTAAAGTTTTTCTTGTGTTACAGGGCAATGGTCCCCCTGTGGTGAGCACCTGTAGGCACATGCCTACTTTGCCTATTTGTAAATCTGGCCCTGTTAATCTGTGTAAAAGAAGCTAAATAGAAGGCACGTATTCCTATTTATAATACAATATTCCACAATGGTGTCACAATTGGTGTCTTTCGTATCTTACTATGCCTCTGTGTATGACATCTCTGTCCATTAGACAAGCAAACAATGAAGAGTGCTCAGGAGGTCTTATATGAAACTCATATTCTTGAATATTACGCGTTGATCATCAATGTTTCAATCTCCATGCAGTATTTTCCATTTCATCTTTCATCCTCCTGTTGAAAATCCTGACTGACATGCTGAAAAAAGTGAGAATTGGAAACGAAATCTTACGCAGCGAAAAACAGATGGCGAAGAATACCAGTGGACTATTTGACATATGTGTCCTCCCAGTTAAGCTGCTGGAATATAACGAATCATTGCAAGGCTTTTGTTAGTTAGTTAGTTTGCCTTTGTGATATCTCTTAGCACCTGCTTTTTGGTGGCAGCATTTTCAAACAAAAGGAAGAAAAAGTTGGGGCCTTATTCCAAGGTTGATGTTAAATGGCAGACTCTAATAGAAAACCTGAACTCTTTTTCAGAAGCTCCCTGACGCTTTCTCAGAAGCTCCAGACCTAGCACTTGTTTGTAGGGCTGTGCAATATGGACAAAATAATCATATTGCGATTTTTTGAATGAATATTGCGATTGCGATTTTATTTGCGATTTAGGCAACTGTTTTTGCATTTTCAAACATGCTACATACATTCTAAATGTATTCAGTATTCAGCTCATGGATACTGCCCCAGCACATGGATACTGCCCCAGCTCACCTCTTTGCGCCGCGTGTTCGGCTCCCTGTGAGCTTCCGGCGGCATGGAGCTTGGGCGCTCGCCTGGGAGAACCACGTGACGAGCCGCGAGAACGCGGCTGTACACGTGGTTCCCCCTGCGAGCGCCCAAAGCTCCATGCCGCCGGAAGCTTACAGGGAGCCGAACACATTAATTTCCACAGCCCTAAAATGAATAGATAAAATCGCAGCCTTATGAGGTTTAGAAATCGCATGTGCTTAAATCGCGATTTCTTTTGCGATTGCGATTAATTGCACAGCTCTAGCTTAAATCACATTTTTTTTTGCGATTAATTGCACAGCCCTACTTGATAGGTGTTAAAAGAACACCAGAGGCGCTTATCTGCAGGACTCCATTGAGACAAATGCTAGTCTCCGCGAACGAGATCTGGCCAGGCGGGGGAGGGATACGTGGAAGAAAACTGGTAACTATTTGCTCGTAGTGTACCTTTGCCTGCGGTGCAAGGAAGTGGCGGATCGTGCAACTCTTGCTTCCGTGGGATCTAGAGGGAGTATTGAATTTTTAGGTTAGATCACTGTGATTGTGGAGAAGAGCAATCCCATAATACCAGGGTCTGAAAGATGTTATTCTTTTCAGAAAAACGTCAGGTGCAGATGGAGAACAGGCTCCTTGGAATTGCCCATTCTCCTTCCCGCGAGAGGTACATTAGCGTCTCCCATACAAAGTATAGAAGACACAAATCTACATTAACCAAGTGCTACATCCGAGACGTAAGCAGAGCCTTCGTCTCGGGTGCAAATATGCCATTAAAAAAATAGGCACAGAACTCAGAGTCATTCGGCTGTATGTCTCGAACGCAGTGTTAACAGCAACATTGGAATAGGGATACATTTATTTTCATAGTGAAATCAAAACGTGTAACAGCAGCAACAGCTAATCTTGTGTATGTGATAATGTTTTTAAAGTGGTCAGGATGTATTGATTCTCCCCCCTTCCTTCCTCCCCCAGCTCCCATGATCTGATGAAATCACAGGTGAAGTAAAGGGGAGTCTTCCACCACATCAGCTTCACCAGCAGCCAGGATTTTGAAGGCCTGAAGCAACTCAAGCGTAGGGCCCTTAAGTTGCCTCTGATGCCAGGACGGAAGGAGGATTTTTCTTATTCTTCGGGACTTAGCGCGTGAGGAGTTAGAGCGGGAACCTGTAGGGGCGGGGTTTCAGGAGGGTACTTAAGGCGCGTGCTATGTGTCTCTGCGCGCCTTTTTCTCCTGAGGTAAAAATCCCCACCATCCTCCCCTTTTTTATTTTGTTTATATGGGGGTGGGCTTGTGTATTGGGTTTGGTTATTTCCCCTTTGTCACAGCGGGGGCTTGTAGGCAGTGCTGGGTTAGGGTTCCTTTATTTAGGTGGTATTTGGTAGATCGGATGGATGGGAGATGGGGCAGAGTTTTAGTTGGTTGGTTTGGAGGAGGTATGGTGGTTGTGTGTAGTTCCCTGTCAGCACTTTTATTTATTTATTTGTTATTTATATTTTATTTTTATCTGGTATTTTATATTTGGTGTTTTTTTTTTGCTGTGGCCTATACAGTCAGGTCCATAAATATTGGGACATCGACACAATTCTAACATCTTTGGCTCTATACACCACCACAACGGAGTTGGAATGAAACAAACACAATGTGCTTTAACTGCAGACTGTCAGCTTTAATTTGAGGGTATGTACATCCAACTCAGGTGAACGGTGTAGGATTTACAGCAGTTTGCAGATGTGCCTCCCACTTGTTAAGGGACCAAAAGTAATGGGACAATTGGCTTCTCAGCTGTTCCATGGCCAAGTGTGTGATATTCCCTCATTACCCCAATTACAATGTGCAGATAAAAGGCCCAGAGTTAATTTCAAGTGTGCTATTTGCATTTGGAATCTGTTGCTGTCAATTCTCAAGATGAGATTCAAAGAGCTGTCACTATCAGTGAAGCAAGCCATCATTAGGCTGAAGAAACAAAACAAACCCATCAGAGAGATAGCAAGAACATTAGGTGCGGCCAAAACAACTGTTTGGAACATTCTCAAAAAGAAGGAAGCACCGTGAGCTCAGCAACACCAAAAGACCCGGGAGACCACGGAAAACAACTGTGGTGGATGACTGAAGAATTCTTTCCCTGGTGAAGAAAACACCCTTCACAACAGTTGGCCAGATCAAAAACACTCTCCAGGAGGTAGGTGTATGTGTGTCAAAGTCAACAATCAAGAGAAGACTTCACCAGAGTGAATACAGAGGGTTCACCACAAGATGTAATCCATTGGTGAGCCTCAAAAACAGGAAGGCCAGATTAGAGTTTGCCAAACAACACCTAACAAAGCCTTCACAGTTCTGGAACAAGATCCTATGGACAGATGAGACCAAGACCAACTTGTACCAGAGTGATGGGAAGAGAAGAGTATGGAGAAGGAAAGGAACTGTTCATGATCCTAAGCATACCACCTCATCAGTGAAGCATGGTGGTGGTAGTGTCATGGCGTGGGCATGTATGGCTGCCAATGGCACTGGTTCTCTTGTATGTATTGATGATGTGACTGCTGACAAAAGCAGCAGGATGAATTCAGAAGTGTTTCGGGCAATATTATCTGCTCACATTCAGCCAAATGCTGCAGAACTCATTGGACGGCGCTTCACAGTGCAGGTGGACAATGACTCAAAGCATATTGCAAAAGCAACCAAAGAGTTTTTGAAGGGACAGAAGTGGAATGTTATGAAATGGCCAAGTCAATCGCCTGACCTGAATCCCATTGAGCATGCATTTCACTTGCTGAAGACAAAACTGAAGGGAAAATGCCCCAAGAACAAGCAGGAACTGAAGACAGTTGCAGTAGAGGCCTGGGAAAGCATCACCAGGGATGAAACCCAGCATCTGGTGATGTCTATGCGTTCCAGACTTCAGGCTGTGATTGACTGCAAAGGATTTGCAACCAAGTATTAAGAAGGGAAAGTTTGATTTATGATTATTATTCTGTCCCATTACTTTTGGTCCCTTAACAAGTGGGAGGCACATCTGCAAACTGCTATAAGTCCTACACCGTTCACCTGAGTTGGATGTACATACCCTCAAATTAAAGCTGACAGTCTGCAGTTAAAGCACATTGTGTTTGTTTCATTCCAACTCCATTGTGGTGGTGTATAGAGCCAAAGATGTTAGAATTGTGTCAATGTCCCAATATTTCTGGACCTGACTGTATATAATAAATATATATTATTCCACAGTTCAGTTTTGGTGTCTTTTTGTGTAGTGTTTTTCTTATCTCTTTGCGTACGGCCGGTCATCAGTAGGCAACTTATTGAATTTCCAGTCTGCCAGTCACCAAATCCGTCATCAGTGATGACAGTACGCAGAAAGCTGTATAGTGACATCATATCATAGGCAGCATTCAAACGGATCTGCGCATCTCATCATAACATTAATGATAGATCTTAACAAAAAGTGAAGCCTGGTTCAAGTACACCCTTTATACAATATCGATGATTGTTTATGATGTTGGCCTGTCTGTAGCCGCTCACTGCTACAGAGACTGAAGACTACAGGCCACATTCCGTGCTGCTTTTTTTCCTCTGGTCCAGGCACAAGCAGGGCCAGCAGAAGACTACCTTCTGCATGCGGTGAGTGGAGGCAAAGGTTTGTGTCATCCTCTTCACTGTGGGACCAAAAGGTAAGTATTTAACTTTTTTAAGCTGATTTTTTTCCATGTTAAGTGATTATGCAAATGCTAAATCACTAAGTTCTGAGAGCCGGTATTATTTCTGTTTAAATTCCAGCTTGAGACGAGAATAAGGGCGACCTTGGCATCACTAGTTATTCACCAGCTGTCTGCAAATTAATATTTCTCATACAAAGAATAGGAAGTGTTAATCTGCCGGCACACTAGAGCCACAAGCAAAGTGTGCGGCTCGACTGGTATAGCCGAATGAGTCGTCATGGTTAAAGAGTGAACCTATAACTATAAAGGCCTGTGATGTCAACACTAACATCTTGGTCGGAGGAAGGCCCTACCTGTCTAGTGGTTGTCATCCTTTATTAGCTGAGCATTATAAGGTGACGGACAATCAACAAAGAGAGACAATATAGTGGAAGTTGAGGTGGGGAGACAGACTTTATAGGATTAGGGAAATACACAAAGCACTATGAGCAAGGAAGTTCGACGCATGGGATATCGGTTAGCATAGGGAGACCTTAAATACTGTATATGCAAATAAGCCAAAACAAAATAGAAAAGAACCCTCAGGTATTACATTTTAACATGATAACATGATAACATAGCACCTCTTCTTGTTGTTTCTTGTTTTTTGTGTTTTCATGAAAGAATATAAACATAGAGGGTTATTCGGAGAGCACCAAAATGTCGCCGACATTTCAGTGCTCTCTCGTTCCCCGCACTTTGGGGGATCAAATTTCCCCACCCTGCGGTGAATTCAGCATTCCCCGCAGGGACCCCAGAGTGCAAGGGAAAACCTGCTGCAAACCCGCTGAAAACCAACCGAAAAACCACTGGAACCACCGCAAAAAACATGCTGAATATGTCGGAAAAAGCTGACAAGCCGACGAGCACAGCACAGACCAGCCGCCGGAAAAAGCCGACAAGCTGATGAGCAGGGTAAAAAAATACGATTGGAAGCGTCAAAATTTAAACACTGTTTGCAAAAGAACTACTCAACGAAAATGGCTGGAATTTACATATAAGATCCTATGAATGATAATAAAAAGGTCTGTTACAGGAAAAAGAAAAAACGCTATTAAAAAAGAAATGGAAAACATTTTTTGCCAAAACAATCACTAAAGAGACTTTATACTGTACTGCAGATTAAAATAATAAACGGTTTATCAGATATTGATTGAATTGAACAGGAATATTTTTAACATTGAAGCCTATGGGGTTTGACTGAATAAACCTGCCGAATGAAACCACTGAACAGCAGGGCATTTCGGCAACTTTTCACTGCTGTTTGGTGTTCCCTGAAACGATTAACCATTGCTTCTCTATGGGGGATTTCACTGCTGTACTTGCTGGCAGTTCACCAAAATTTGGCGAACTGCCTGCTCTCTGAATAGTCAAATGTCCCCGAAATGACACCTATGGGGAAATTCCCTGTTCAATGACATTTTGGGGCCAGCTCGGCTCTCTCTGAATAACCCCTTTAGTCAAACCAAAAAACAATATCTGGCAAACTGAAAGCTGGGTGCACGTCCAACAACAGGTCTCCTTCACTATCCCAAACAATAAGAATACAACATCTCACTGTCCCAACCAATAAGAATACAACTATCCCAAACAATAAGAATACAACATCTCACTGTCCCAACCAATAAGAATACAACATCTCACTGTCCCAACCAATAAGAATACAACTATCCCAACCAATAAGAATACGACATCTCACTGTCCCAACCAATAAGAATACAACATTCCACTGTCCCAACCAATAAGAATACAACTATCCCAACCAATAAGAATACAACATCTCACTGTCCCAAGCAATAAGAATTCAACATCACACTGTCCCAATCAATAAGAATACAACATCTCACTGTCCCAACCAATAAGAATACAACATTCCACTGTCCCAACCAATAAGAATACAACTATCCCAAGCAATAAGAATACAACATCTCACTGTCCCAACCAATAAGAATACAACATCTCACTGTCCCACGCAATAAGAATAGAACATCACACTGTCCCAACCAATAAGAATACAACATCACACTGTCCCAACCAATAAGAATACAACATCACACTGTCCCAACCAATAAGAATACAACATCTCACTGTCCCAACCAATAAGAATACAATGTCTCACTGTCCCAACCAATAAGAATACAACATCTCACTGTCCCAACCAATAAGAATACAACATCACACTGTCCCAAACAAAAAGAATACAACATCTCACTGTCCCAACCAATAAGAATACAACTATCCCAAACAATAAGAATACAACATCTCACTGTCCCAACCAATAAGAATACAACATCTCACTGTCCCAACCAAAAAGAATACAACATTTCACTGTCCCAACCAATAAAACATCACACTGTCCCAAGCAATACGAATACAACATCACACTGTCCCGACCAATAAGAATACAACATCTCACTGTCCCAAGCAATAAGAATACAACATCACACTGTCCCAAGCAATAAGAATACAACATTTCACTGTCACAAACAATAAGAATACAACATCAGGAAATAAACATAGACCATTTGTAGTGGAAGTAGAACCCACAAGTATGTTTTATTTTTAAAACCTTACAGTGTTACCCAGTTTTTTAATAATAGCAAAACCAGAAACTGTCTTTATATGAAGCAGTATTTGCAACCAATAAGAATACAACATCTCACTGTCCCAACCAATAAGAATACAACATTCCACTGTCCCAACCAATAAGAATACAACTATCCCAACCAATAAGAATACAACATCTCACTGTCCCAACCAATAAGAATACAACATCTCACTGTCCCAACCAATAAGAATACAATGTCTCACTGTCCCAACCAATAAGAATACAACATCTCACTGTCCCAACCAATAAGAATACAACATCACACTGTCCCAAACAAAAAGAATACAACATCTCACTGTCCCAACCAATAAGAATACAACTATCCCAAACAATAAGAATACAACATCTCACTGTCCCAACCAATAAGAATACAACTATCCCAAACAATAAGAATACAACATCTCACTGTCCCAACCAATAAGAATACAACATCACACTGTCCCAACCAAAAAGAATACAACATCTCACTGTCCCAAGCAATAAGAATTCAATATTTCACTGTCCCAACCAATACAACATCACACTGTCCCAAGCAATAAGAATACAACATCACACTGTCCCGACCAATAAGAATACAACATCTCACTGTTCCAACCAATAAGAATACAACATCTCACTGTCCCAACCAATAAGAATACAACATTTCACTGTCCCAACCAATAAGAATACAACATCTCACTGTCCCAACCAATATGAATTCAACATCTCACTGTCCCAACCAATAAGAATACAACATCACACTGTCCCAACCAATAAGAATACAACATCACACTGTCCCAACCAATATGAATTCAACCTCTCACTGTCCCAACCAATAAGAATTCAACATGTCACTGTCCCAACCAATAAGAATACAACATCTCACTGTCCCAACCAATAAGAATTCCACATCTCACTGTCCCAACCAATAAGAATACAACATCTCACTGTCCCAAACGATAAGAATACAACCTCACACTGTCCCAACCAATAAGAATTCAATATTTCACTGTCCCAACCAATACAACATCACACTGTCCCAAGCAATAAGAATACAACATCACACTGTCCCGACCAATAAGAATACAACATCTCACTGTTCCAACCAATAAGAATACAACATCTCACTGTCCCAACCAATAAGAATACAACATTCCACTGTCCCAACCAATAAGAATACAACTATCCCAACCAATAAGAATACAACATCTCACTGTCCCAACCAATAAGAATACAACATCTCACTGTCCCAACCAATAAGAATACAATGTCTCACTGTCCCAACCAATAAGAATACAACATCTCACTGTCCCAACCAATAAGAATACAACATCACACTGTCCCAAACAAAAAGAATACAACATCTCACTGTCCCAACCAATAAGAATACAACTATCCCAAACAATAAGAATACAACATCTCACTGTCCCAACCAATAAGAATACAACATCTCACTGCCCCAAGCAATAAGAATTCAACATCACACTGTCCCAACCAATAAGAATACAACATCTCACTGTCCCACGCAATAAGAATACAACATCACACTGTCCCAACCAATAGGAATACAACATCACACTGTCCCAACCAATAAGAATACAACATCTCACTGTCCCAACCAATAAGAATACAAAATCTCACTGTCCCAACCAATAAGAATACAACATCACACAGTCCCAACCAATAAGAATACAACATCACACTGTCCCAAACAAAAAGAATACAACATCTCACTGTCCCAAGCAATAAGAATACAACATCTCACTGTCCCAACCAATAAGAATACAACATCACACTGTCCCAACCAATAAGAATACAACATCTCACTGTCCCAAGCAATAAGAATTCAACATCACACTGTCCCAACCAATAAGAATACAACATCTCACTGTCCCAAGCACTAATAATACAACATCTCACTGTCACAAACAATAAGAATACAACATCATACTGTCCCAACCAATAAGAATACAACATCTCACTGTCCCAAGCACTAAGAATACAACATCTCACTGTCACAAACAATAAGAATACAACATCACACTGTCCAAACCAATAAGAATACAACATCTCACTGTCACAAACAATAAGAATACAACATCACACTGTCCCAACCAAAAAGAATACAACATCTCACTGTCCCAAGCAATAAGAATTCAATATTTCACTGTCCCAACCAATACAACATCACACTGTCCCAAGCAATAAGAATACAATATCTCACTGTTCCAACCAATAAGAATACAACATTTCACTGTCCCAACCAATAAGAATACAACATCTCACTGTCCCAACCAATATGAATTCAACATCTCACTGTCCCAACCAATAAGAATACAACATCACACTGTCCCAACCAATATGAATTCAACCTCTCACTGTCCCAACCAATAAGAATTCAACATGTCACTGTCCCAACCAATAAGAATACAACATCTCACTGTCCCAACCAATAAGAATTCAACATCTCACTGTCCCAACCAATAAGAATACAACATCTCACTGTCCCAAACGATAAGAATACAACCTCACACTGTCCCAACCAATAAGAATTCAATATTTCACTGTCCCAACCAATACAACATCACACTGTCCCAAGCAATAAGAATACAACATCACACTGTCCCGACCAATAAGAATACAACATCTCACTGTTCCAACCAATAAGAATACAACATCTCACTGTCCCAACCAATAAGAATACAACATTTCACTGTCCCAACCAATAAGAATACAACATCTCACTGTCCCAACCAATATGAATTCAACATCTCACTGTCCCAACCAATAAGAATACAACATCACACTGTCCCAACCAATATGAATTCAACATCTCACTGTCCCAACCAATAAGAATTCAACATGTCACTGTCCCAACCAATAAGAATACAACATCACACTGTCCCAACCAATAAGAATACAACATCTCACTGTCCCAACCAATAAGAATTCAACATCTCACTGTCCCAACCAATAAGAATACAACATCTCACTGTCCCAAACGATAAGAATACAACCTCACACTGTCCCAACCAATAAGAATACAACATCTCACTGTCCCAACCAATAAGAATACAACATCTCACTGTCCCAACCAATAAGAATACAACATCACACTGTCCCAACCAATATGAATTCAACATCTCACTGTGTCAACCAATAAGAATACAACATCACACTGTCCCAACCAATATGAATTCAACATCTCACTGTCCCATCCAATAAGAGTACAACATCTCACTGTCCCAACCAATAAGAATACAACATCACACTGTCCCAACCAATATGAATTCAACATCTCACTGTGCCAACCAATAAGAATACAACATCACACTGTCCCAAACAATAAGAATACAACATCTCACTATCCCAACCAATAAGAATACAACATCTCACTGCCACAAACAATAAGAATACAACATCTCACTTTCCCAACCAATAAGAATACAACATCTCACTGTCCCAACCAATAAGAATTCAACATCTCACTGTCCCAACCAATAAGAATACAACATCTCACTGTCCCAACCAATAAGAATACAACATCTCACTGTCCCAACCAAAAAGAATACAACATTTCACTGTCCCAACCAAAAAGAATACAACATTTCGCTGTCCCTACCAATAAAACATCACACTGTCCCAAGCAATAAGAATACAACATCACACTGTCCCAAGCAATAAGAATACAACATCTCACTGTCCCAACCAAAAAGAATACAACATTTCACTGTCCCAACCAAAAAGAATACAACATTTCACTGTCCCAACCAATAAAACATCACACTGTCCCAAGCAATAAGAATACAACATCACACTGTCCCAAGCAATAAGAATACAACATTTCACTGTCACAAACAATAAGAATACAACATCAGGAAATAAACATAGACCATTTGTAGTGGAAGTAGAACCCACAAGTATGTTTTATTTTTAAAAGTATGTTTTATTTGGGACAACCTCACACTGTCCCAACCAATAAGAATTCAATATTTCACTGTCCCAACCAATACAACATCACACTGTCCCAAGCAATAAGAATACAACATCACACTGTCCCGACCAATAAGAATACAACATCTCACTGTTCCAACCAATAAGAATACAACATCTCACTGTCCCAACCAATAAGAATACAACATTTCACTGTCCCAACCAATAAGAATACAACATCTCACTGTCCCAACCAATATGAATTCAACATCTCACTGTCCCAACCAATAAGAATACAACATCACACTGTCCCAACCAATATGAATTCAACATCTCACTGTCCCAACCAATAAGAATTCAACATGTCACTGTCCCAACCAATAAGAATACAACATCTCACTGTCCCAACCAATAAGAATTCAACATCTCACTGTCCCAACCAATAAGAATACAACATCTCACTGTCCCAAACGATAAGAATACAACCTCACACTGTCCCAACCAATAAGAATACAACATCTCACTGTCCCAACCAATAAGAATACAACATCTCACTGTCCCAACCAATAAGAATACAACATCACACTGTCCCAACCAATATGAATTCAACATCTCACTGTGCCAACCAATAAGAATACAACATCACACTGTCCCAAACAACAAGAATACAACATCTCACTGTCCCAAGCACTAAGAATACAACATCTCACTGTCACAAACAATAAGAATACAACATCACACTGTCCCACGCAATAAGAATAGAACATCACACTGTCCCAACCAATAAGAATACAACATCACACTGTCCCAACCAATAAGAATACAACATCTCACTGTCCCAACCAATAAGAATACAACATCTCACTGTCACAAACAATAAGAATACAACATCACACTGTCCCAACCAATAAGAATACAACATCACACTGTCCCAACCAATAAGAATATAACATCTCACTGTCCCAACCAATAAGAATACAACATCACACTGTCCCAACCAATATGAATTCAACATCTCACTGTGCCAACCAATAAGAATACAACATCACACTGTCCCAAACAAAAAGAATACAACATCTCACTGTCCCAAGCACTAAGAATACAACTATCCCAAACAATAAGAATACAACATCTCACTGTCCCAAGCACTAAGAATACAACATCTCACTGTCACAAACAATAAGAATAAAACATCACACTGTCCCAACCAATAAGAATACAACATCACACTGTCCCAACCAATAAGATTACAACATCTCACTGTCCCAACCAATAAGAATACAACATCTCACTGCCACAAACAATAAGAATACAACATCTCACTGTCCCAACCAATAAGAATAGAACATCTCACTGTCTCAAGCACTAAGAATACAACATCTCACTGTCACAAACAATAAGAATAAAACATCTCACTGCCACAAACAATAAGAATACAACATCTCACTATCCCAACCAATAAGAATACAACATCTCACTGCCACAAACAATAAGAATACAACATCTCACTATCCCAACCAATAAGAATACAACATCTCACTGTCCCAACCAATAAGAATTCAACATCACACTGTCCCAACCAATAAGAATACAACATCTCACTGTCCCAACCAATAAGAATACAACATCTCACTGTCCCAACCAATAAGAATACAACATCTCACTGTCCCAACCAAAAAGAATACAACATTTCACTGTCCCAACCAAAACGAATACAACATTTCGCTGTCCCAACCAATAAAACATCACACTGTCCCAACCAATAAGAATACAACATCTCACTGTCCCAACCAAAAAGAATACAACATTTCACTGTCCCAACCAATAAGAATACAACATTTCACTGTCCCAACCAAAACGAATACAACATTTCGCTGTCCCAACCAATAAAACATCACACTGTCCCAACCAATAAGAATACAACATCACACTGTCCCAAGCAATAAGAATACAACATTTCACTGTCACAAACAATAAGAATACAACATCAGGAAATAAACATAGACCATTTGTAGTGGAAGTAGAACCCACAAGTATGTTTTATTTTTAAAATCTTACAGTGTTACCCAGTTTTTTAATAATAGCAAAACCAGAAACTGTCTTTATATGAAGCAGTATTTGCAATTAACAAGCACACCTCTGACACTCAGAAATCCCTCCAACTCGCATGTTTCCCATAGAATTGCTCTAATTGTGCCAAGCTGTCCTCTCCTGTTAATCCCTTGCCTGTCTCCATCACCATAGGTTTTTACACAAATTACCTGTAATACTTTCTAAGCCGTAAGAACATCACATGCTTTCACCTTCCATCCTTTATTATGGAAGCTGATTAACTCATTGTGACCTGCACTGGCTGTACCGTCTACTTTAACGTTTCAAGAGCCACTATTCATATATATTTCACCTGATCTTATTTTTACCGTGTATACAGTAGTGTTAAGTTTTAATAACCTTGAACTGATTGTGATGATCCTTATCTGCTATTTTATGGACAAAGAAGATTAATAGATTCAGCTCACAGTGAATGCATAAACACAGAGCTCACATAAATCAGAAAATCAGTTGATAAGACATGCAGGGTTATTCAAAGAGATCCGAATTGTGGCTGAACGGTAACCGAACAGTGAAATTCAGCGTACGGTTACCTTTCCTGGCCATTCGGCTATTCAAAGAGCAGGCAGTTTGTCAAATCCTGACGAATTGCCTGCACATACGGTGCCTGTTCAGTGCCTGTTCGAGGGCAGTGAAATCCCCCATAGAGAAGCAATACTTCGTCTATTCAGAGAGGAAAAACCAGCAGTGAAAAGTTGCCCAAGTGCCCTGCTGTTCAGCGGCTTCATTCAACAGGTTTATTCAGGCGAATCCCATAGGCTTCAATGTTAAAAATATTCCCGTTTTAACTCAATATCTAATAAACTGTTGATTAAAGAGACTTTTTACTGCAGGTTCGCCGAAATTGGATCGCCAAATTGCACCGAATTGAGGAGAACGAAAAGTCACCGAACGTGCGGTGACTTTAATTCTCTTTGAATAACCCTGTTAATTGCTATTTCACCCTGAGTTTGGGATGACTGGAAAATTAAGAGTGGGGTATACTTTAAAATTCTGCTAATTTGCCAGAAAATTTTAAATTCCCTCTCAATGCTCCACAAAATTCGCATTTAGTAAATACTCCTAGATTGTGAGTTCCTACGGGAATAGGGCCCTCATCTCCTCCTGTACTGTTTGTCAAATGTTGTTCAATGTATTGTAACCCTGTCTATACTGTGCCTATTGTACAGCGCTGCGGAATATGCTGGCGCTTTATAAATAAAGAATAATAATAATAATAATAATAATAAACCCCAACAAATTACTGGAACTAAATAAGGTCTTGTTCAGTGATTGAGATTTTCACGGGACACCGCCAATTCATAGATAAGCAAAACATATACAGTAATACCTTGGATTGCGAGCATAATTCGTTCCGGAAGCGTCCTTGTAATCCAAAGCGCTCTTATATCAAAGCGAATTTCCCCATAAGAAATAATGGAAACACTGACAATTGGTTCCACAAACATTTATTCATATGAAAATGATTACAGTAATAGAAAATACTGTACAATATAAAGTAAAAATAAAACAATTAACCTGCACTTTACCTTTAAGAAGAATCATGGCTGGTGGGAGGGAGAGAGAGAGAGGAGAGGAAGAGGGTTACTGTGCAGGACGTTTATCACTAACGGGATCACTGCTATCTGTGGGAGGGTTTCAGCACGTCCGGTGTAATGTGCGATACTATTACGCATGTTACACCGTGTGGCCCTCCCCATTTAGCCATCAGAATGCTGGGACGGATGCAGGGAGGAAAGGTCACACGGATGCACTCAGTGTGCTCGTGTGAACGCGGCCTCAGTTGTGACGTGACGCTCATCAGATAAAGCGTACATACTGCTCGTATTACAAGACATCGCTTGTTTATCAATTTAAAATTTATAAAAAATGTTGCACTTCTTGTTAAACGCTCTCAAACCAAGTTACTCTCAATTCAAGGTTTTACTTTACAATTCCAAGTGTTTACAAAGCTCCATCACATTATGTTGGGATAGTCTAGTGACGTAGCATTTTAAGAAACCCTTATTAAACCCAACGCTAGATTACATAATAAACGCTAACGGTAGCGTTCGGATGTGTAAACGTTAACGTCAGGATAAGTGACTTTAACACATACCCCTCCATATTACCTTCCTAGCGCTAAACAGGTTAAAAATCTGTTACCGCATCAGTGATTGTGCGAGTTTACTGTACTTTGCGCATCCTATACTTAACATGGGGAGCGCAATCAGTAATTAGCGTTGGGATACGTAAGGTATTACAAAGTCCTAGCGCTAATTACCGACCCGATGCGCTAAACTATTTTTTATCGCCACCTAAAAGTTGGTGCTAAAAGATTCCACTCTTGCAGAATCATTTAGCAACAGCTAAAAAAAAACTATAATTTAGATACTCACTTTTCATGCAGTGGCGAGAACGGCGGCCCCATCTGCTGCTTCGTGCCGCCGAAAGCAGAGTGAGACTGGGGACAAATAGTCCCCAATGTCCTTCTGTTCTCACTCCGCGGTGCCACGCGATAGCGAAATTGCGTAGGACTTGTGGCCCAACAGAGCAACCCTCCATGAAGTCCTATGGAGGTTCCAGAGGTGACACTCGCAGTGGCTTGGAAGCTCTACCGTGTGTATCACCGAGAGTAGCTATTGGTTTCAGGGCAAGGTGCTGGAGTAGCGCCTGCCCTGGAATTTCACGCTAAGGCTCGGGTCAGACGAGTGCAGTGTTCCGTCCGTGTTTCCGCACATTTTAACGTCCGAGGTAGCATACAATTATGATCGATAGAGCCCCACACACAAAGTACGTTCACACAGAAGTGCGGACGCGGAAAACGGACGCAAGTTAGGCAAGAACGTAAATCCGCTAGAACGGATGCACAGAGTGCGCTGCGTCCGCAACGTCCGCATACCTTTGTGTGTGAGTGATGGAATAAAGTCAGACGGACTGCATTTTTGACGTCCAGCATTTTGAAGGACAAAATGTTTTTCAGATTAATTTATTTTCCCTTCTACATCAGTCAAAAAACCGTCGGTCACAAAAACGGACTGTGTGGCCACTACCTTTTCGTCAGTCAGAAAGTACGTCCGTTATGCACGGACGCACAGTCCGCGCAGAATGCGCTCGTCTGACCCTAGCCTAAAATGTGGACACTACGGGGAAATCTGCAGGCAAATACATTTTTTTCCGATAGCGTCCCCATTTTAGCGTGAGCTGTGTAATATAGCCCCCAATCTGGTAAAAGTTGTATTTTAGCAATTAAAACTAGTTACTTTTCTCCTATCTATAAGGGGTTAATTCAATTTCTTCCAGTTCCCACAGACCTCAATTCTGTGATACTTATATTTATTGTTCACTTGTTTTGAGCATTAAGGATGAGGAGTAAGGAATAAGGATTGAGATCCAAATACAGAGTGATAGACCAGAGAGATGGCTGCAGAAATTACAGTTAAGTATCCGTCATCCAGCTATAAAATGTTTCTCAAGACTTTTGAGAGGTTTAAGGAAAATCGTGCTACAGCTTAAAGTACATACAATATATTAAGATAGAATCAGTGCCAGAGCACCCATAAGGCCAATTAGGCTGCTTCCTAGGCACATGTGAGAGGGGACACCATGCTACTATTAGCGATGGTGCTACGGCAGTTCCACACTTGGTCTGCTTATATGCACCACCGGGGTTGCTTGCTATGCATAAGCATCCTTTGGGTGTCAGCGACGTCTCTCTGCGGTGAAAAGGAAGCACTGCGGGCAGGAGGAAACAAGGGTTCAGTTTAATACCAGTGCTTTATCTGGGGCCCGAAACATGTGGGGGTTCATATAAAGGGAGATTTTCAGGCTGGCTGTTCCCTTCGTACAGCGCCTGCTCCAGCAGCAATGCCCTGTGCCTGCCACAATGTCTCTCCTTCCAAAGTATGCAAAATATTGTTCATAAGATGAAGGGGAGAGGAGGTACGTCTATGAGGTATGAGAAAGTATTGGTCTTTGTATGTTCTGTTGTGTGTGTGTATGTGTATATTGATCTATGTATGTTTCTGCGTGTATGTGTGGTTTGGTCTTCGTATTTTTCCAATGTGTATGTGTGTGTATTGGTCTGTGTATTTACAGTATGTTTCTATTGCTATGTTTACGTATGTATTGGTCTGTTTATGTACAGTTGTGTTCAAAATTATTCAACCCCCACTGAAATTGAGTGTTTTGGCCACTTTGACATTGATTTTGATCATTCAGTCATCTTGCTTACAATTAAATCAAAGAGGTACGTGTAGGTCAGACAAATATAGCATAACATTTATAATGAAATAACCACAAATGTCTTTTCTGTGCTCACATCATTATCAGTTTTATTCAACCCCCAAGTGACATTCAATCTTAGTACTTAGTACAACATCCTTTTATAGTTATGACAGCTTTTAAACGTGAAGCATAGCTTGACACAAGTGTCTTGCAGCGATCTACGGGTATCTTCGCCATTCGTCATGGGCAAAAGCCTCCAGTTCAGTCACATTCTTAGGCTTGCGCACTGCAACTGCTTTCTTTAAGTCCCACCAGAGGTTCTCAATCGGATTTAAGTCAGGTGACTGCGATGGCCACTCCAAAATGTTCCAGCCTTTAATCTGCAACCATGCTCTAGTGGACTTGGAGTATGCTTGGGATCATTGTCCTGTTGAAAGGTCCAACGTCTCCAAGCCTCAGGTTTGTGACGGACTGCATCACATTGTCATCCAATATCTCCTGGTACTGAAGAGAATTCATGGTACTTGCACACGCTGAAGCTTCCCTGTACCTGCAGAAGCAAAACAGCCCCAAAGCATGATTGACCCCCGCCATACTTCACAGTAGGCAAGGTGTTCTTTTCTTCATAGGCCTTGTTCTTCCTCCTCCAAACATAGCGTTGATCCATGGGCCCAAACAGTTCTAATTTTGTTTCATCATTCCACAGAACACTATCCAAAACTTCTGTGGTTTGTCCACATGAACTTTTGGCATACTGCAGTCGACTCTTCTTACTCTTTTGGAGACAGCAAGGGGGTGCGCCTGGGAGTTCTGGCATGGAGGCCTTCATTACGCAGTGTGCGCCGTATTGTCTGAGCTGAAACCTCAGTACCCACATCTGACAAATCTTTTCTCAGTTCCTCAGCAGTCACACGGGGACTTTTCTTCCACTCTACGCTTCAGGTAGCGCACAGCAGTCGAAGTCAGCATCTTCTTTTCTGCCACGACCAGGTAGCGTTTCAACAGTGCCCTTTGCCTTGAATTTGCGAATGATGCTTCCTATGGTCTCTCTTGGTATGTTTAACATCTTTGCAATCTTCGTATAGCCATTGCCCTTCCTGTGAAGAGTAATCACCTCTTCTCTTGTCTTCCTGGACCATTCTATTGACTTCACCATGTTTGTAACCACACCAGTAAATGTCTAGAAGGAGCTGAGTATCACAGTCATTTTAAAGCTGCCTAATTGGTGCTTATTATGCTATTGCTGCTCCGTAACATCCACAGGTGTTTTCAATACGTGATTGAAAACACTTGAATGAACCTCTGTTCTTCAGAGTGGTAGTCTTTAAGGGGTTGAATAATTGTGTCAATGAAGAATTCACAAAGAAACATTTACTACTGTATTACAAAAACCAATTGATGTCATTTTAGTTGCATATGGTTCTTTAAAAAGTCCTTGTAGGATTTCATTCTGAATACAATTACAAATGTACACTAAATTCCCTAAAACCCTTTACAGCATTGGGGGTTGAATAATTTTGAACACAACTGTATATGTGTACTGCTCTGTGTATGTATATATTGGTTTGTGTATGTATTGGTATTTGTATGTATGTATTGCTCTGTGAATATAGATTTATTTATGTGTGTATTGCTCTTTATGTGTATGTACAGTGGCAAGAAAAAGTATGTGAACCCTTTGGGATTACGTGGAGTTTTGCATGAATTGGTCATAAAATGTGCTCTGATCTTCATCTAAATCACAACAATTTGAAAAACACAGTCTGCTTAAAATAATACAACACAAACATTATATGTTTTCATGTGTTTATTGAACATAACATGTAAACATTCACCGTGCAGAGTGGGAAAAGTATGTGAACCTTTGGACTTAATAACTGGTTGACCCTCCCTTGGCAGCAATAACCTCAACCAAACGTTTCCTGTAGTTGCAGATCAGACCTGCACAACGATTCGGAGTAATTTTGGACCACTCCTCTTCACAAAACTGTTTCAGTGTAGCAATATTCTTGGGATGTCTGGTGTGAATCGCTCTCTTACGGTCATTTACAAGAAGGGTAGTAGGGAGGAATCGGGGAACTAATAGGCCAGTTAGTCTTACGTCAGTAGTGGGGAAATTAATGGAAACCATGTTAAAGGAAAGGATTGTTGAACATCTAAAAACACATAGATTACAGGATCAGAAACAACATGGGTTTACCTCAGGGAGATCATGCCAAACTAATCTTATTGATTTTTTTGATTGGGTAACAAAAATAATAGACACAGGTGGTGCAGTAGACATTGCTTATTTAGATTTCAGTAAGGCTTTTGATACTGTTCCACATAGAAGGCTTATCAATAAATTGCAATCTTTGAGCTTGGATTCCAATATAGTTGAATGGATTAGGCAGTGGCTGAGTGACAGACAACAGAGGGTTGTGGTAATGGAGTTTATTCGGCGCAAGGTCTTGTTACCAGGGGGTACCTCAGGGGTCAGTACTGGACCCATTCTCTTTAATATTTTTATTATGATATTGCAGAAGGTATTAATGGAAAAGTATGTCTTTTTGCTGATGACACAAAGATTTGCAACAGGGTTGACGTTCCTGGAGGGATCAGCCAAATGACAAATGATTTAGGTAAACTAAAAAATGGTCGGAGTTTGTGGCAATTGAGTTTTAATGTGGATAAGTGCAAGATAATGCACCTGGGACGTAAAAACCCAAGGGCTGAATATAGAATATTTGATACAGTCCTAACCTCAACATCTGAGGAAAGGGATTTAGGGGTTATTATTTCAGAGGATCTAAGGGTAAGTAGTCAATGTAAAGAGCAGCAGGAAATGCTAGCAGAATGCTTGTTTGTGTAGGGAGAGGTATTAGCAGTAGGAAAAGGGAAGTGCTCATGCCACAGTACAGAGCACTGGTGAGACCTCACTTGGAGTACTGTGTGCAGTACTGGAGACCGTATCTCCAGGAGGATATAGACATCTTAGAGAGAGTTCAGAGAAGGGCTACTAAAATGGTGAACGGCTTGAAGGAGAAAAGTTACCAGGAAAGGCTTAATGATCTTAACATGTACAGCTTGGAAAAAAGACGAGACAGAGGAGATATGATAGAAACATTTAAATACGTAAAGGGAATCCACAAGGTAGAGGAAGGGAGTATATTTAAAAGGAAACAAAATAGCAAAACAAGAGGACATAGTCTTAGATTAGAGGGGCAAAGGTTTAAAAGTAACATCAGGAAGCATTATTTTACTGAGAGGGTGGTGGATACATGGAACAGTCTTCCAGTAGAAGTGGTAGAGGCCAAAACAGTAATTGTAACAGTAAGCAAGCATGGGATAGGCATAAGGCTATCCTAAACAAAAGATAAATCCAGGTAAAGTATCCATGTAATTGGGCAGACTAGATGGGCCGAAAGGTTCTTATCTGCCGACATTTTTTCTATGTTTTTATGTTTCTATGTCACAGCATTTCAATTGGGTTGAGGTCAGGACACTGACTGGGCCACTCCAGAAGGCGTATTTTGTTTTGTGGAAGCCATTCTTTTGTTGAATTACTTGTATGCTTTGGGTCATTGTCCTGTTGCATCACCCATCCTCTGCGGAGCTTCAGTTGGCGGACAGATGGTCTTACGTTTTCCTGCAAAATGTCTTGATAACCTCTGGAATTAATTTTTCCATCAATGACAACAATCCGTCCAGGCCCTGAGGCGGCAAAGCAGCCCCAAACCATGATGCTCCCTCCGCCATGTTTTACAGTGTCGATGAGGTCTTGTGGTTGGTGTGCTGTGCCTTTTTTTGTCCACACTTACAGGGTTATTCAAAGAGCTCCGAATTGCTTGAGAAAGGTAACCGAACGCTGAAAATCAGCCATTCGGCTATCCAGAGAGCAGGCAATTCGCCTATCCAGGCCACAGGCAATTGCATTCGGCTTGTTAGCAAAAACAAAAAAGGGAAGAAACCACTGTGGTACTCTGCAGAAGTGGCCAAAATAGTGAAGAACAAAAAGGCAGCATTCAATAATTATAAAAAAACTCAGAGCGAAGAAGATAGGCAAATCTATAAGATTAGGCAAAAAGAGGCAAAGCAATTTATAAGAGCTTCCAAAGCACACGCAGAAGAGAAAATAGCTCAGTCAGTAAAAAAGGGGGACAAAACATTTTTTAGATACATAAACGAGAAAAGAAAAGTAAAGCAAGGATTAGTTAGATTAAAAACAAAGGAAGGAAGGTATGTAGAAGAGGATAAAAGTCTCGCTGACTGCCTCAATGAATATTTTTGTTCAGTCTTTGCAGAAGAAAAGGAAGGAAAGGGACCTCAGTTAGGAGGAAACACTAACGAGACATTTACATATCAGTTTACAGAAGAGGAGGTTCTACAGCAGCTGTCTAAAATAAAGTCAATGGGGCCTGATGGGATCCACCCTAAATTATTAAAAGAGCTCAGTGATGTAATAGCAAAACCGTTAACAGATTTATTTAACCAATCCTTGCTAACGGGAGTCGTCCCAGAAGACTGGAAATTAGCAAATGTTGTGCCCATTTACAAGAAGGGTAGTAGGAAGGAATCGGGGAACTATAGGCCAGTTAGTCTTACGTCAGTAGTGGGGAAATTAATGGAAACCATGTTAAAGGAAAGGATTGTTGAACATCTAAAAACACATAGATTACAGGATCAGAAACAACATGGGTTTACCTCAGGGAGATCATGCCAAACTAATCTTATTGATTTTTTTTGATTGGGTAACAAAAATAATAGACACAGGTGGTGCAGTAGACATTGCTTATTTAGATTTCAGTAAGGCTTTTGATACTGTTCCACATTGAAGGTTTATAAATAAATTGCAATCTTTGAGCTTGGATTCCAATATTGTTGAATGGATTAGGCAGTGGCTGAGTGACAGGCAACAGAGGGTTGTGGTAAATGGAGTTTATTCGGCGCAAGGTCTTGTTACCAGTGGGGTACCTCAGGGGTCAGTACTTGGACCCATTCTCTTTAATATTTTTATTAGTGATATTGCAGAAGGTATTAATGGAAAAGTATGTCTTTTTGCTTATGACACAAAGATTTGCAACAGGGTTAACGTTCCTGGAGGGATCAGCCAAATGACAAATGATTTAGGTAAACTAAAAAAATGGTCGGAGCTGTGGCAATTGAGTTGTAATGTGGATAGGTGCAAGATAATGCACCTGGGACGTAAAAACCCAAGGGCTGAATATAGAATATTTGATACAGTCCTAACCTCCAGAAAAAAATAGAAAAAAATAGAACATGCAGTACAATACAACCTTATAGATGGTCAAATAGGTTTGTGTGTCGATACAGGATCTTCAATGGAGTACAAAGCTCTAGAATTAGAGCATACACAAGGACATAGCGTAATACTGTCAAAAAATTTAATAAAACATAAAACCACAGAAAGGAAGCCACTCACAAAATTAGTGGCACACAATAGATAAAAGTGTGCAACAGCGCATTTTAAACAATTCGTTCGGATAGTCACCACAGCCGGAAAGACATCGTCCTTAAAGCGTAATTTTCTGTAGGAGAGCCTGGCCAGGATACCACTCCGTGCTGAGAAGTCCAAATCACAGGTGAAGCCACAGTCTTTCAGAACAACCAATTGGGGAACCGAAACCTGGAGACATCCAAAGTGAATGATGGACGATCCGATTCGCGGACGAAAAATGGACGATCCGGCGGGCGAACGAACGAAAAATAGAAACGAGCAAGTCAGTTCGACGCGTTTCGTCCTCCGACTTATTCATGAACTGACTTGTCCGTCCGAATCTTCTTTCTTTTAAAGTCCACATTTCTTTAATCAATAATCTAAAATACATTCAGGTGTGGATACCGGAAGTTCCGAAAATCCCCCGAACGAGCGCATCGGAAATGCGCTCGAACGAGCGCATCGGAAGTGACGCCTTTAGGCATCAGAATCCATTAAGGCTAAGGGCATAATAGACCCAAACCCAATGGAATGTATGGGCAACATACGAACAACAGAATAAAACGAAAATATAAAAAACGAAAATATAAAAACATAATATTATCCAGAAATGACAATAGAGGAACCTATGGAGACAAAAAAAACACAAATGTGCATATATACTGATGACGTATAACATAACCATAATTGATCAATTGCATGTGCTAGTGAACATATTTGATTTTATTTGGTTAAAGTGTATAAGCCAAAGACCTATAGAGTACTCCAAAAGGCACCAAAAAGGACTGAAAGTACAGAAAACCCCCTATGGAAAAACTAGCTAGATCTCACATATATATAATGTATACATATAGGGTCACAAAAAGGATTGAAGCTCCAAATCAACATTAAGACCTGGCGGTTTCAAAGTATCCATATAAAAAATCCACTTAGTTTCCGCTAGAGAAAGAGCTTTAGCAACATCACCACCCCTCCAGTTTTGTTTAACTTTTTCAATGCCCAACCAAACAAAAGTAGAAAAATTGAAACTTGAGCACTTACAACAATGTCTAGGTACACTATGCTTATCACTATGTTTTCTGATGTTATAAAAATGCTCATAAATACGTTCTTTTAAGTTTTCTTTTTGTTTTCCCAATGTATTGGGCCCCACAACCACATTGGAGTAAATAGACTACATTGGTGGTGTTGCAATTTATGAATTCTTTAATATGGTATTCCTTTCCTGTTTTCGTACTTTTGAATGAAACCACTTTTGTTTTAAGCTCTCTACACATGGAGCAAGCACTACATTTGAAAAAACCTTTAGGTTTATCAGACAGAAAATGGATTTTATTGTCCATATTTTCAATTTTATTTTTATAGAACGTAAAGCACTTGGCCAATGTATTTTTAACTGTATTGGCTCTTCTATAGATAACACGAGGAAAGGCCGGCAGATGTTTAGACAAAATTGGGTCATTTTTGAGAATGGGCCAACATTTAGAAAGAGCTAGTTCTATATCTTTACTTCTACCATTGAATTTAGTAAAGAAAGCAAGGTCCCACTCAGTGGGATCTTTTGACTTCCCCAAATTCCTTTGGAAGAAAGTTGATCTATCCAGATCCACAATATCTTCAAGCTCTTATCCACTAAAGGTTTAGGATATTGTTTCAGAAGGAACTTTTCTGAGAGTTCTCTACTTTGGGTAATGAAATCTTGCATTTCCGTACAGTTGCGTCGGATTCGCCCGAACTGATTTTTCGGTATATTTTGAAGCCACTTTTTATGGTGGCAGCTGTTGAAGTTTATATAAGAATTCTTGTCAGTAGGTTTAAAGAAAGTTCTAGTACAGAATTTTCTATCTTTGATAAAAATATTCAAATCCAGAAAATTGAGAGTCTCATTACGAATCCGACGCAACTGTACGGAAATGCAAGATTTCATTACCCAAAGTAGAGAACTCTCAGAAAAGTTCCTTCTGAAACAATATCCTAAACCTTTAGTGGATAAGAGCTTGAAAGATATTGTGGATCTGGATAGATCAACTTTCTCCAAAGGAATTTGGGAAGTCAAAAGATCCCACTGAGTGGGACCTTGCTTTCTTTACTAAATTCAATGGTAGAAGTAAAGATATAGAACTAGCTCTTTCTAAATGTTGGCCCATTCTCAAAAATGACCCAATTTTGTCTAAACATCTGCCGGCCTTTCCTCGTGTTATCTATAGAAGAGCCAATACAGTTAAAAATACATTGGCCCCAAGTGCTTTACGTTCTAATCAAAATAAAATTGAAAATATGGACAATAAAATCCATTTTCTGTCTGATAAACCTAAAGGTTTTTTCAAATGTAGTGCTTGCTCCATGTGTAGAGAGCTTAAAACAAAAGTGGTTTCATTTAAAAGTACGAAAACAGGAAAGGAATACCATATTAAAGAATTCATAAACTGCAACACCACCAATGTAGTCTATTTACTCCAATGTGGTTGTGGGGCCCAATACATTGGGAAAACAAAAAGAAAACTTAAAGAACGTATTTATGAGCATTTTTATAACATCAGAAAACATAGTGATAAGCATAGTGTACCTAGACATTGTTGTAAGTGCTCAAGTTTCAATTTTTCTACTTTTGTTTGGTTGGGCATTGAAAAAGTTAAACAAAACTGGAGGGGTGGTGATGCTGCTAAAGCTCTTTCTCTAGCGGAAACTAAGTGGATTTTTTATATGGATACTTTGAAACCGCCAGGTCTTAATGTTGATTTGGAGCTTCAATCCTTTTTGTGACCCTATAATGTATACATTATATATATGTGAGATCTAGCTAGTTTTTCCATAGGGGTTTCTGTACTTTCAGTCCTTTTTGGTGCCTTTTGGAGTACTCTATAGGTCTTTGGCTTATACACTTTAACCAAATAAAATCAAATATGTTCACTAGCACATGCAATTGATCAATTATGGTTATGTTATACGTCATCAGTATATATGCACATTTGTGTTTTTTTTGTCTCCATAGGTTCCTCTATTGTCATTTCTGGATAATATTATGTTTTTATATTTTCGTTTTTTATATTTTCGTTTTATTCTGTTGTTCGTATGTTGCCCATACATTCCATTGGGTTTGGGTCTATTATGCCCTTAGCCTTAATGGATTCGATGCCTAAAGGCGTCACTTCCGATGCGCTCGTTCGAGCGCATTTCCGATGCGCTCGTTCGGGGATTTTCGGAACTTCCGGTATCCACACCTGAATGTATTTTAGATTATTGATTAAAGAAATGTGGACTTTAAAAGAAAGAAGATTCGGACGGACAAGTCAGTTCATGAATAAGTCGGAGGACGAAACGCGTCGAACTGACTTGCTCGTTTCTATTTTTCGTTCGTTCGCCCGCCGGATCGTCCATTTTTCGTCCGCGAATCGGATCGTCCATCATTCACTTTGGATGTCTCCAGGTCTTCGGTTCCCCAATTGGTTGTTCTGAAAGACTGTGGCTTCACCTGTGATTTGGACTTCTCAGCACGGAGTGGTATCCTGGCCAGGCTCTCCTACAGAAAATTACGCTTTAAGGACGATGTCTTTCCGGCTGTGGTGACTATCCGAACGAATTGTTTAAAATGCGCTGTTGCACACTTTATCTATTGTGTGCCACTAATTTTGTGAGTGGCTTCTTTCTGTGGTTTTATGTTTTATTAAATTTTTTGACAGTATTACGCTATGTCCTTGTGTATGCTCTAATTCTAGAGGCTTTGTACTCCATTGAAGATCCTGTATCGACACACAAACCTATTTGACCATCTATAAGGTTGTATTGTACTGCATGTTCTATTTTTTTCTGTATGTCTATATTCTAGCACGTTGGTGGAGAGTGCTGTGAACTGCAGTTTCTATTCCTCCTGGGGATACATCTTCACACCCTGTTTAGTATTGATACAGTCCTAACCTCAACATCTGAGGAAAGGGATTTAGGGGTTATTATTTCAGAGGATCTAAGGGTAAGTAGTCAATGTAATAGAGCAGCAGAAATGCTAGCAGAATGCTTGGTTGTGTAGGGAGAGGTATTAGCAGTAGGAAAAGGGAAGTGCTCATGCCACTGTACAGAGCACTGGTGAGACCTCACTTGGAGTACTGTGTGCAGTACTGGAGACCGTATCTCCAGGAGGATATAGACATCTTAGAGAGAGTTCAGAGAAGGGCTACTAAATGGTGTACGGCTTGAAGGAGAAAAGGTACCAGGAAAGGCTTAATGATCTTAACATGTACAGCTTGGAAAAAGACGAGACAGAGGAGATATGATAGAAACATTTAAATACGTGAAGGGAATCCACAAGGTAGAGGAAGGGAGTATATTTAAACTAGGGTTGCACCGATACCGATACTAGTATCGATATCGGTGCCGATACCGGGTACTGCAGGAGTACTTGGTACTCGTGCAGTACCCCCGATATTTTTTTCCGATACCGGAAGCCGGCATTGAGCCAGCTTGCCGGTATCCGAGGGGCTGCGGCGGCTGTCCGAATGCTCTATCGGCATTTGGACAGCCGCCCCTGGAGCTGCTCTCCGCCCTGTGTTTAATACTTACCTTCCTTCAGCGCCGCCGGGAAAGTCTTCGTGCGCACACTCCTTGGAAGGACCCCAGCCGCGACCACGTGGGACCATGTGATCGCGGCTGCGGTCCTTCCAACGAGCGCGCGCGGGAACTTTCCCGGCGTCGCTGAAGGAAGGTAAGTATTAAACAAAGTGAGCAGCTGCAGGGCCTGTCTGAATGCAGGTAGAGCATTCAGACAGGCCCTGCAGCTGCTCTCCGCTCATACTTACCTTCCTTCAGCGACGCCGGGAAAGTTCCGCGCGCGCGCTCGTTGGAAGGACCCCAGCCGCGATCACATGGTCCCACGTGGTCGCGGCTGGGGTCCTTCCAAGGAGTGTGCGCACGAAGACTTTCCGGCGGCGCTGAAGGAAGGTAAGTATGAACGGAGAGTGGGGGGCATATCCATGAGCAGGGGGCATATCCATGAGCAGGGGGCATATCCATGAGCCTGGGGGGCATATCCATGAGCCTGGGGGGCATATCCATGAGCAGGGGGGCATATCCGTGAGCGGCATTATCCATGAGCAGGGGGGCATATCCATGAGCAGGGGGGCATATCCATGAGCAGGGGGGCATATCCATGAGCGGCATTATCCATGAGCTGGGGGGCATTATCCATGAGCAGGGGGGCATATCCATGAGCAAGGGGGCATATCCATGAGCAAGGGGGGGCATATCCATGAGCAAGGGGGGGCATATCCATGAGCAAGGGGGCATATCCATGAGCAGGGGGCATATCCATGAGCAAGGGGGGGCATATCCATGAGCAAGGGGGGCATATCCATGAGCAAGGGGGCATATCCATGAGCAGGGGGGCATATCCATGAGCAAGGGGGGGCATATCCATGAGCAGGAGGGCATATCCATGAGCAGGGGGGCATATCCATGAGCAGGGGGCATATCCATGAGCAAGGGGGGCATATCCATGAGCAGGGGGGCATACCATGAGCAAGGGGGGGGGCATATCCATGAGCAAGGGGGGCATATCCATGAGCTGGGGGGCATATCCATGAGCTGGGGTCAGGATATCCATGAGCTGGGGCAAATCCATAGACCTGGGGGCTTTATAGGAGGTCTGTTCTTATTGGAAAGCGTCACATGACATAAAATAAAAGTATCGGTAATTGGTATCGGTGAGTACTTGAACAAAAGTATCTGTACTCGTACTCGGTCTTAAAAAAGTGGTATCGGTGCATCCCTAATTTAAACGGAAACAAAGTAGCAAAACAAGAGGACATAGTCTTAGATTAGAGGGGCAAAGGTTTAAAAGTAACATCAGAAAGCATTATTTTACTGAGAGGGTGGTGGATACATGGAACAGCCTTCCAGTTGAGGTGGTTGAGGCCAAAACAGTAATTGAATTTAAGCAAGCATGGGATAGGCATAAGGCTATCCTAAACAAAAGATAAATCCAGGTAAAGTATCCATGTAATTGGGCAGACTAGATGGGCCGAAAGGTTCTTATCTGCCGACATTTTTTCTATGTTTCTATGCCTGCACATACGGTGCCTGTTCGAGGGCAGTGAAATCCCCATGAAAATGCACTGGTTCGACTATTCAGAGAACGAAAACCAGCAGTGAAAGGTTCCCGAAATGCCCTGCCATTCGGTGGTTTAATTCGGCAAATTAATTCAGGAGAATCCCATAGGCTTCAATGTTAAAAATATTCCCGTTTTAATTCAATATCTAATAAACCGTTCATTATAAAATTCTGCAGTAAAGAGTCTCTTTATTTATAGATTTTTTAGGATACTTTAACCCCTTCGCTGCGGTGTATGCGCTCAGTGCGTCCAACCGCATGTCACGTTCCATGCGGTGGACGCGCTGAGCGCCTTTGGGGTCAGCGTTCGGCCGGGTTCCGGCCGATCGCTGGCCCCCCCCCCCCCGGTGCGGGCTGACATCCTCGATGTCAGCCCAGCATCCGGAACCGCCGCCGGAGTAATTAGGTGTCATCGCGGGGCGCGATGACACCTAATTCAGGCACCCCCCCCCGCATGTGCGGAGGAGGCGCCTGAAAGGGAGGGGGGGACCTCTCTTCCTCCCGATCGGCGGCGTTGCGGGGGTTAACCCAGGCACCGTTTGGAAGGCACAGCCTGCCCTTCCAAATGGTACCTGGCATTAACCCCTGGGGAGCTGGATCACGAATCGGCGCTGAAAAGCGCCGGTTCGTGATCCTTACCCGGAGCTGGCACGATGACGCCAGTCCTGGAGTTAACCCCTAGCTGCCACCAATGGTGGAGATAGGGGGTTCCAATGAACCCCCTATCACCCGATCCGTGGCAGCTAGGGGTTAAAGTTTGGTATTGTTGGATCGGCCAGAGCATGGCCGTTCCAACGATACCAAACACGAATGTGAAAAAAGTTTGTAAAAAAAAAAATATATATTTAAAAAATAAATTATAAAAAAAAAAATAAACAAGTTTTTTTTCTTTTTTTGTTTGTTAATGCAGCAATATTGTTCCCATTTCAATTATAATGTGAACAATGATGCTGCACTAACGATTTTTGTATGCGGTGAGTTTGTTAAAAATCGTGTAATTTTCCCCAAACAAAATGTAACGAGACCCCATCTCTAATTTTTTTAACAAGCGCACCCCATACAAAATATAACCGCAATTGCTCGCATGTTAAAATGTGAACAAAAAACACTTTACACATTGTAAATTATTGAAAATCATATTTTATTGCATTTTTTGTTATAATATACAGACAGGTCATGACGTATACATATAATAATGACATATTATGAATCTGCCGAGTCTGACGGAAAGAACGATATATAATATGTCTGGGTCATATACTAAAATAAGCCTTCAAAACACGTTTAAACATGATGAGCAAAACCGGTAAAAATGACCTCAGCACAGGGGCGGGAAAAACCTCAGCAGCGAAAGGGTTAAGCATTTTTCTTAATTTTTTTTTAAAAGTCCGATTTTTTCTTTTCTTTTTAAGTTTACCTATTTTTTCTGTAACAGCCCTCTTTATTATCATTCCCTGGACCTCATATGTAAATTTCAGACATTTTCGCTCAGTAGTTTCTTTGCAAACAGCTTTTCACTTTCACATTCATACAAACTGTTTTGCTAATTTATTCACCTCCCTCTGTCTTTTTCTCGGCTTTTTCCGGCGGCTTTGCTGCGTTTGATCGCCTCCTGCTCGAGTTTTTCCGGTGTCTTCGACGGGTTAATCCACATGTTTTTGCGGGTTTTCGGCGTGCATTCGGCAGGTTTTACGGTTAGTTTTCGTCAGGTTTGTGGTAGCTTTTCCCTGCAGTTCGGGGACCCTGTGGTACTTGCTGAATACACCGCAGGGCCACCAAAATGAGATCGGCAACACAAACCGAAATGAAGAGAACGAAAAGTCACCGAATGTGCGGTGACTTTTCGAATCTCTTTTGATAACCCTGATAGTGTTTAGTGTTTTTTCCAAACAACTCAATTTTCGTTTCATCTGTCCACAGAATATTTTGCCAGTAGTGCTGTGGAACATCCAGGTGCTCTTCTGCAAACTTCAAATGTGCTGCAATATTCTTTTTGGACAGCAATGGCTTCCTCCGTGGTGTCCTCCCATGTACTCCATTCTTGTTTAATGTTTTCCTTATTGTAGATGTGTCAACAAAAATGTTAGCAGGTGCCAGAGATTTCTGTAAATCTTTAGTTGACACTCTAGGATTCTTCTTTACCTCATTAAGCATTCTGCGCTGTGCTCTTGCAGTCATCTTTACAGGACGACCATGTCTAGGGAGAGTAGCAACAATGCTGAACTTTCTCCATTTGTAGACAGTCTGTCTTACAGTGGACACATGAACATCAAGGCTTTTGGAGATACATTTGTAACCCTTTCCAGCTTCATGCAAGTCAACAATTCTTGATCGTAGGTCTTCTGAGAGCTCTTTTCTGCGAGGCATGGTTCACATCAGGCAGTGCTTCTTAAAACCAGTGAACCCCAAACTGGTGTGTTTTTAAAGGGCAGGACAGCTTTCAGCAACACATCCAATAATATCACACTGATTGGACTCAAGGTTGGCTAACTCCTGGCTCCAATTAGCTCTTGGAGAAGTCATTACGCTAGGGATTCACATACCTTTTCCACCCTGCACTGTGAATGTTTACATGTTATGTTCAATAAACACATGAAAACATATAATGTTTGTGTCGTATTATTTTAAGCAGACTGTGTTTTTCAAATTGTTGTGACTTAGATGAAGATCAGAGCCCATTTTATGACCAATTCATGCAAAACTCCACGTAATCCCAAAGGGTTTACATACTTTTTCTTGCCACTGTATGTGTGGGTACATCAGTAAGTGCCTATACATATATTTTTCTGTGTGTCATTCAGTGTCTCTGTTTGTCTGTTAGCGTCTGTGTTTAGCTTGATGTGTGTCTGGAGGTGGCATCGACAACATTTCTTTTGCTTTGGGTGAATAGATGTTTTGCACCAGACTTGAATGTTGTACAGGGCAGTGGCGTCGCTACGTGGGGGCGGGGGGTGCGGCCCGCACCAGGTGTCACCCGCCCTAAGGGTGACACCAAAGCACCTCCTCACGATTTCCTGACAACAAAAAAAACATCACGGGACTTGTCTTTGCTGCGGAGGCAAACGCAGGGCTAGAGGGGCGTGGCATGTTTCCTGACCTGCCTCGTGGTGCTCAGCCAATACTGCTCGGCCAGCCTCCATATCTATGCCACCGGTTTTGGAATAAATATGGAGGACCACAGCGAGACAGCAGTGGGCGAGCACCTGGAGGGTGAGAACAAAATTGCCACGAGGACTGTATGGGGGTGAGTATTATTGCTGGGCAATTTGTGTCTGACCCCCACCTCCCGCGTATCCTTAACAGGTGTTCCTCCTCCCAATTGACCAGCGGCACTCAGTTTCTTCCGGGCTCTGTGATCAGTCACGTGACACAGGGCTCCGGAAGAGCTAGAGAGAGCCGCGCACAGTGGAAGAGGGTATGGCTGCCTGAGTGCAGCATGATGATGCTGCTGCTACGGACAGGGGAAGAGCCCTAATCCATGGCTGCTCAGAGGAGAGGTGAGATGCCTTGTTTCTGTCCCAGCCTGCATCCCCCCCTCCCTGCAAGTAGTTTCTCTTGTTTAGCTGAGCTGACAGGAGACCCCGGGCTAATGACCCCTCCACACACAGGGTCCCTGGAAGGAGCTGCAGTATGTGAGGGATCTGCTGTGTCCAGACACAGACATAGCCCCTGCTGTGCACCCTATAATGTGCCTTATTCATTATTTCCCAGTCAATAAATGCTCTTTATTGCAGCTTTCTAGTGAACCTTTTAGCTGTAGACTCTCTCCTCTTAGATTCTGCCTCCAGGGTGTCTTCCTGTTGTTACAGCTTGTGGTTTTACTGTCAAAAGTTTTTAATATATGGATTAGATCTGTATTGCAATCAAATAGCTTCAACATTGACCAGGCTCAGCAATCTCAGCCTTCCAGGTGTTCTGGAACTATATTCCCCATAATGCTCAATCTAATGAGCAGTTAAGCATGATGGGAGTTGTATTTTTAGAACATCTGGGGGGGGGGCGCATGGTTGCTGACTCCTGCATTAATAAGTAATCTAGATAAATATATATTAATGTTAAATGTAGATCACTGCTTTGATGGACCTATACACCGTACAACTTGACTGCGCATGATTGAGACAATTATTTATGCTTATATCCATATGATCTGGGGGCAAATATATCCATATGATCTGGGGGGCAAATATATCCATATGAGCTGGTCTGGGGGCAATATATTCCATGTGTGAGCTGGTCTGGGGGCAATATATATCATGTGTGAGCTGGTCGGGGGGCAATATATATCCTGTGTGAGCTGGTCTGGGGCAATATATATCCTGTGTGAGCTGGTCTGGGGGCAATATATATCCTGTGTGAGCTGGTCTGGGGGCAATATATATCCTGTGTGAGCTGGTCTGGGGAATATATATCCTGTGTGAGCTGGTCTGGGGGCAATATATATCCTGTGTGAACTGGTCTGGGGGCAATATCTATCCTGTGTGAGCTGGTCTGGGGGCAATATCTATCCTGTGTGAGCTGGTCTGGGGGCAATATATATACTCCTGTGTGACCTGGTCTGGGGCAATATATATATCCTGTGTGAGCTGGTCTGGGGGCAATATATATCCTGTGTGAGCTGGTCTGGGGGCAATATATATCCTGTGTGAGCTGGTCTGGGGGCAATATATATCCTGTGTGAGCTGGTCTGGGGCAATATATATCCTGTGTGAGCTGGTCTGGGGGCAATATATATCTGTGTGAGCTGGTCTGGGGGCATATATATCCTGTGTGAGCTGGTCTGGGGGCAATACATATCCTGTGTGAGCTGGTCTTGGGGCAATATATATCCTGTGTGAGCTGGTCTGGGCAATAATATTCCCTGTGTGCCTTCAACACAGGCCATACTTGCTGGCAGTTGGCCAAAATTTGTGTGTGAGCATATGAGAGAGCTCCACAGCAATAAACCTCACAGTAATGTGCGCTGTGTGTATGAGCATTCAGTGTTATTTGGGAGTACTGATTTAGGAATAAGAGTAGTTAAAAAACGAAACCGCAAAACTCGGGGGGGGGGGGGGTGACACCATGAGTTACCGCACCGGGTGACACCAACCCTAGTGACGCCACTGGTACAGGGCACACTAAAATTCTTATATGGTTTTCTGTTTATCTGTTGGTAGTTTTAAACAAAATAAACAAATGAATCTCCGAATATGTTTAATGACTCTCAAATATACGTTTCACATGTGTGTCCATAAAGCACAATCAATGCTATAATAAGTTGAGTGAGATTTGAATGGATATGAATGGTACATAGGGGATGAAAAGTAGGAAAGCTGAACATGTATGTCACATGACAAATATTCCACATTTTTAAACATTGTATATGCATGATATCGTCACAATATATGACCAATAGAAGTCCACAGAGACGGAACCGGAAACAAGCAATGGTAAAAATAACAAAACTGCTCTGTCATACAGTAGTTATGATATAAAATCTCCAATCACTTTATACTATTAATCATTTTGGAATGTGCAATATATAGGTGAGGTTTAAAGAATAGCTCCCGTCAGCCCTTACTATCAGGGTCGGCCTATCCATGGGGCCCAATGGATGGAGCCTTAGCTCCAGGCAGCGCATTGGTGGGGGTGGCAAAATGCTGCACTGGCTGCTGTTTCCCTTCCTGGCAGTGCAGCATGCGGTCATTTCTAAAGCTGTGCTCTGCAATCAGTGAGACGCCGCGGTCGCCCAAGCAGACAGTGTGCCTCTCTAACTCCTCCACGCTCCTCCCCATACTCCTGCACTTCCTGTTCCTGCGCTGGAGGAAGGGAAGTGAGGAGTAACTTGAGCAGGGATGCAGGAGGAGGGTGCGTTCAGCTTTCATACTCGCCCCTCCCCCACTTCCCTGCTGATCACTAGTGGTGGTGGGGGGAGCAAGATACACTTGCAGGTGCAGTGTCCGTGTTTGCAGAGAGTGCAGTGTGAGTGTGTCCTGTTTGAGCGTGTGCTGTGTGAATATTTGTGTGCGCAGTGTGAAAGAGACTGCTGTATGATGGAGAGAGGGGCAGATGTAGACATTAGCTCCCAAAACAGATATAGAAATGTATTTAGTATAAAGGCATAAATTCTTGGATTTTATATATGTTTTATCCCTCTAGACTGTAAGCTCCTATGAGCAGGGTCCTCTACGCCTCTTGTTTCCATCCTATATCCACTTATCTGTATCTCGGTCCCTTTGGTTATTGTAAAGCACTGCGGAAACTGTTGGCGCTATATAAATGATGACAATAATAATAATCATTTTAAAATGTTGCGTTGGCACCGAAGACTACACTGTATTCATTTTCAGTTCTCGACTTGTATCCTACACTACCTAGCTTATCCTTATATACAATGCTAGTCTATATCTTAAGGGTTTATTCACAGAGCACCAAACTGGCTCTGAAATTGCACCGAACATTGAATTTCCACGTACGGTGCAATTTCGTAGCCATTTGGCTACGCAGAAAGCTGACAGTTCGCCAAATATTGGCAAATTGCCTGCAAAATACGATGATCTTCAACAGCAGTGAAATCCACCATAGAGAATCAATGGTAAATTTATTCAGAGACACCGAACAGCAGTGAAATGTCAGTGAAATTCAAATGCCCAGAATTGCGGTCGTTTCATTCAACAGGTTAAGGCTGCCGCTGGGGTCAGACTAACGCATTTTTAATGTGCGTTTAGGCGCACTTAATCACGGCCGCAGTAGCAGAAAATGACAGGCAATGACGGCCAATATACGAAGTACGGCCGCACGAAAGTCCGGCCGGGCAACGCAAGTGGAAAATTAATGCATTTTTTTGAGAACGCAGAACCGCTAGTACTGACGTACAGAGTGTGCTGCGGCGGCATAGCGGCGTGTCTGCGTGATTAGGAGATGTCAGACGCTGCTAATGTCCAGCCTACATAACGTCCAGACGCAAAAACTCTTTTATTGACGATCCGTAAAAATCATGCACGAAAATGTGCGTCGTCTGACCGTTTTCGCGCATTCCGTGAAAAAATACGTCAATGCGTTCAGACACACTTTTTGACGGTCGCTGCAAATAATGCGTTTGACCCTAGCCTTAAACAGGCGAATCTCATAGGTTTCAATGTTAAAGAAATTCCCCGTTTTTGTTAAATATTATTCAAACTTTTATATTTCATTTGCAGCAAAAAGTCTCTTATATATATATATATATATATTATATATATATCCTTTTTTTAGGATTTTTAGCATTATTCAGGATTTTTTTCATCAAAATTTTTTACCTGATATTTTTTTTTTTTAAAACCACTTGGATGCTGAGGACGCGCTCAGCGCGTCCTCAGCATTCCCGCTGGTATGCGGAGGACGCGCTGAGCGCGTCCTCCCATTGGGGTCAGCGTTCGGCCGGTTCCGGCCGATCGCTGGCCCCTCCGGTGCGGGCTGACATCCTGGATGTCACCCGGCATCCGGAACAGCAGCCGCCGGAATTTGGTGTCATCGCGGCAGCGCGATGACACCAAATTCAGGCGCCCCCCCCGCATGTGCGGAGGAGGCGCCTGAAAGGGAGGTCCTTCGGACCTCTCTCCCTCCCGATCGGCGACTCTGCGGGGGTTAACCCAGGCATCATTTGGAAGGGCACAGCCTGCCCTTCCAAATGATGCCTGGCATTAACCCATGGGGAGCTGGATCGCGAATCGCGCTGAAAAGCGCCGGTTCGCGATCCTTTCCGGAGCTGGCCGACATCTTGGATGTCGGCCAAGCCTCCGGGAACTCCCCTGAGGACTGGCGTCATCGTGCGTAGCACGATGACGCCAGTCCTAGAGTTAACCCTTAAACTTACTGCCACCAACGGTGGAGATAGGGAGTTCCAATGAACTCCCTATCTCCCGATCCGTGGCAGTTAGGGGTTAAATGTGGCCGTTCCAACGATACCAAACACTACAGTGAAAAAAGTTGTAAAAAAATAAAATAAATGAAAAATAAATAAAAAAAATTTAAAAACAAATTCATAAAAAAATAAACACTTTTTTTTTATTTTTTTTGGTTTGTTAGTGTAGCAATATTGTTCCCATTTCAATTATAATGTGAACAATGATGCTGCACTAACGATTTTTGTATGCGGTGCGTTTGTTAAAAATAGTGTAATTTTCCCCAAAAAAATGTAACGAGACCCCATCTCTAATTTTTTTAAACAAGCGCACCCCATACAAAATATAACCACAATTGCTCGCATGTTAAAATGTGAAAAAAAACACTTTACACATTGTAAATTATTGAAAAATACATATTTTATTGCGCATTTTTGTTATAATATACAGACATGACATAACGTATACATATAATAATGAACATATTATGAATCTACCGAGTCTGACGGAAAGAACGATATATAATATTGTCTGGGTCATATACTAAAATAAGCCTTCAAAACACGTTTAAACATGATGCGCAAAACAGGTAAAAATGACCTCAGCACAGGGGCGGGAAAAGCCTCAGCAGCGAAAGGGTTAAAGGACATTTTAGACCTTTTTATTATTGTTCATAGGATGTCATATATTATTTCCAGGCATATTCATGCAGTATTTTGTTTTTCAAAACGCCTTTTAAAAGTTGCAGTGTTTTTTTTTCCCCAGTTTTTTTTCCCCTGTTTGGCGGCTTGGCTCCTTTTTCCGGTGACTGGTTGGAAGTCTGTTCGGCGAGTCGTTGGCTTTTTTCGGATCGATTCGGTGGATGCTTTCGGCAGTTTTTCGGATCAATTCAGTGGTTTTTCGATTCATTTGACGGTTTTGCGGTTCGGTGGTTTTTCGAATGCGTTCAGCAGGTCGATTAATTGCATTTCGGGGTCACTGCGGTGAATACTGAATTCACCGCAGGATTGGCAAATTGAACTTGCAGAAATGTCGGTGACACTTTGTGTCCTCTGAATAACCCTGTATGTGTTAGAGATACATTTAAGTACCGGCTGGGTGGAGTAGAGGTAACATCCCTGCTCTGCGTGGAGAGAGCCTGTGGGTTTGATCCCGGCAAGAGCAGCTCTCCAGTAAGTGTCCTTGGGCAAGACACCTAACGGTACATACTTGCCACCCAGGACATACTTGAAAACGAGAGAAATCTCAATGTATCCTTCCTGGTAAAATACTTTCTCAAAAAGAAAAAAAAAAGGAAGTCATTGCCCATGCAAAACATCTCCGCAAAGTTAAAGAACTTAGATCTGTCCTATTGGAAGCTCTACATTATTCACCCATATGTTAGAATTGATGGTTAACCTTTGACACGGCACCTTATGTGACCCACAGTAATTATTCTTAGAGAGTCTTCACTACATGCCATCAATAATACCGCACATAGTATTGATATAAATTGTGGTTAACTAGCAGTAGGAAGGCCTGAAATGTTTGCACATGGGACATCTAACTGATGAATGGTTTCATGGCAAATCTTGAGAGAACAATACATGTAACAATTGAGATCCAAAGCATCCATTGCTGCCAAGGAGTTTTGTTTTGTTTTGCTTTGATTTGTTTCTTCTTTTTTTTTTTTTGCTATAAACAAATATCCTCAGTGGATTTTCTCTTTTGTTTTTAGTTATCCAATAGCAAAACTCACCTAAGAATTAACCTCTTGCCTGCCAAACTACGCTGTTTTACTTGTATAGATCTGCTCACGCAGATATCCTGTTTCAAAGTGACATCAAGACCTAGCTGTAGAAACTAACATACCCCTTTCTAGTGGCCAACAGCAGACGGTAATGAATTATAGAGCTAGCCCTGAGGATTAAAACAAATATTCTGTTTCCATCAAAGTCATCTCATAAAGCTAGGGGACCGACATCGACATCATTGCTCCACGTCATAGCAACGTTATCAAAGATCATTTAATTTCCCTCTTTACATCTTAATCACACTTATTCTACAAGCCATGCTTAGCGAGGATATTATTACAGATGGGCAAACTGCCACCTCTCAGTCACTTTTCAACCTTGTCACTTAACACTCTAAACTCCTTAAGAAAATGTATACCATGGTAAAAAAAAAAAAAAGGTGCTTAATAGTGATGAATGGACCTTTGTCCATTGTCATTTTTATTTTCGGCCAAATATTTTTAAGTATCATATAAGAAATGAAGATATTTCCCACCCAGAGGTGTGTAACTACACAGGCTGGCAAGGCATGAGGCATGATTAGGAAAGGATGGGGGGGGGGCGGTATTTGTTTCCTGAATTTAAGCAGGCATGGGATAGGCATAAGGCTATCCTAAACAAAAGATAAATCCAGGTAAAGTATCCATGTAATTGGGCAGACTAGATGGGCCGAAAGGTTCTTATCTGCCGACATTTTTCTATGTTTCTATGTTTCTATGATGTCCTTTCCTTTAGAGGTCCATTGTATTTGAGCTGTGCACTGGTGTATAACAGAGCTGCAGATCAATAAAAACCCAGCAATGAGTCTCTAAACCGGGGGCAGCAACCTTGGCCCTCCAGATGTTTTGAAACTACATCTTCCATGATGCTCTGCCACTCATCGGGTTAGCTGAGACTCATGGGAAATGTAGTACAGAAACATCTGGAGGGCCAAGGATGCTGACGCCTGCCTAAATTATAATAAATGTCACAAGAGATTGTTCACTGTAAATAAGATACATTGTTCTAGTACTAAATTACATATCTATTGAAACAAACAGCTTCAATATATGGCAAATATTTGTCTTAATTTCAAGTGTATGTTTATGTTGATTTGAATTCAGGTGGAGAGCAGAAGAAATGAGAGTGTCTAGGGCAGCACCAAGCCTAAATGCACCCCTTTTCCCACCATAGGAACATAGATATAGACTGTAGGGAACTTGACTGATGCCCAGCAAGTTCTGAATCTATTGACTTCTGCCAATTTGAGTCTCTTCTTCACCTTATTGTAAGAAATCAAATAAATAATATTTCCATGGATAACTTTATTAAAACAAGTTTAATGTCCAGTGTCAGCTAAAAATAACAAAACTATTCGGATCTCTTTGAGATTCTAAAATCGAGGATCACCAACCTTGCCTTCCCTTTGAACTACAACTCCCATGATGCTCAGGTAGTAATCAGATTGGCTGGGCTCATAGGGAATGTATTTCCCAAATATTCAGAGGGCCAAGTTTGCTGATCTCTGGTCATAATCCTTGCCAAGGGTATGATACATTGGTATTCCCTCCAAACCTATAGTAATCTGTCCACCTCTGTTACTCACACTGCTCTTAACTCATGATGGAGATGACTTGACTACATCCCCATTGAGTACTGAGTTTTCTTGGAAACATACTAATGGTCACCTTTTTTTAGGGTTGACTTTATCTCACCTTTTGATTCATTTTATTAAAAAATATGTTTTCAATTGAATATACTGACTATTCTTTGTTGATAAACCTGTCTCTAAAATCCTAATAATTCGATTTCAGACCAACAATGACTTAAAAACACACTTTAAGAGCACATACAGTAACTATAAGGAAGATTTCAAAGCAGAACCGTGCATTAAGGTTTAACTATTCGCTGCCACAGAGCATACACACAAGCAAAATAATCATAATGTATTAACTCTTAGCTGACAGGCCGCACAGAGCTACTCTACTAGTCATAGAAGATCATTAACCCTTGTATTTCCAGTTATTATACAGACTATGGTACTTATAAATAAATCAACATGTTGACAATGTATCCCTACTGTACTAGCAGTGTAGGTCAAATAACCCTTGCACTGCCAGAAACTACACAGCTTCATCAGCCATAGAGCAAACATGTTACCCATATGTATTCTACAGGTAACCAGGTAATACAGTTAGTTTCATTGTTGTTGGTAAGATGCAGTGAGTAAGCAGCAGTGAACACAGAACAAACACTGCTTAATATGGTTAAATAAGTACATTAACCCTTGCTCTAACAGGCAGTACATGATAATGTAACCGGGACACTGCACTAATGCCACTGAAAGGTTAAACACAAGACCTGCCAACAGAAGGCTGACAGCATTATTAAGGTTACAATCCAGGTGACCCTTTCACTACCAAGACCTCCTGAATCTTCAAATACATGCAAGCTCTAAAACCATTGACTGATTGCTGTTGTACCAGCATTAGAGAATAAACCAGATATTGGGTTTACTTAACTTTTTAAAACCCAGGGTCAAATAACCTTAGCCCCAATATAGAAACATGAACTGGTTTTCTGGGATGGGGGGGGGGGGGTACATTTTGATCCCACAACATACATCAGATGACAGATAAAGGGGGATGAATGAGTAGATAGATAGATGGATAGATAGATGGGGGACCCACCTCGAAGTCACATCCTCCTTGTGTCAGCAGCCACTGCAGGCAGGCAAGATGACCAGTGGCTGCAGAGTCGTGAGCCGGGGTGGCACCATTCCTGGCTCTGCAGTTCCCTTCTACTTGAGCCTCGTCCACCAAGTATCTCAAACAGCCGAGTTTTCCTCCCCGGGCTGCATGGTGAACAGCAGAAGCCCCCATGGGATCCCTCAAGCCTGGATCCAGCTGACCTTCTGCATGGAGAGTCCTCAGTGTGTCCAGATCCCCCTGCCTGGCAGCTTGCAGGATCCTGTCCAGGGTCATTGTGCAGAGAGCTTAGAAGGAGAGATACCCCAACAAGAGGCCATGCGAATCCTCCACCCCAGCCCACCACCAGAAGACAGCTTCCAAGTTCCAGCTCAGATCAGCCAGCTCTCCACAGGAAGGACATCATCTCATACCTGCACCTCGCTACAGCTGTCACTCAGGGCTTTTGGGGGTGAGGTTAAATGGGGGGGGGAAGAATTGTAAAACAATGCAATAGAAAAGTTGTGTCTTTCAGAAATATTTTATAAATGCATTCCCTGTCATCAAAAGAAAACGAATTCCTTTTCCTTCCATTATTTGCTTGATGTCTTCTAGACCTTTCCTGAAATGATGGGGATACCACGATGACACCAGATGCCCTAGATCTTCTCCTGCAGAGATGTCTTCCTGTGTGTTCTCTTCTTTCAGGCTCACATAAAGCACCTGGTCTGAGTGGTCTCACTCTGCCTGCTGATTCCTACTTCCTATCTTTGGCACAGCTCCAGCAAAACATACAGTGGACCACCTTGGTCTTGGGTGGGATAATCCTCTTTTAAAGCCCCCCTTGGCTAGCTGCTTGAGAAGGAGCAGACCTTGCAGTTGGTCTCCAGGCAGCTATTACTCCTCCTCCTTCCTTTGTGGCTGAAATGGAACAAGCTGCCCATAGGAGTTCAGCCTCTCTAATCCATCCTACAAGCACTCTCATCCACCTGCTGTTACAGTCACACAGCTGACCAGTAGCAACAACAACAAAAAATTCCAATTATTATTTATTTTCAGTATTTATTTGCATAAATAAAAACTTTAATCTAAACAGGTGGTTTACAGTGACTGTAAAAGTATACACTGTCAGTATACAAGGGATACAAAGTATAGACAAACACATTAACAGTGTAGCTAATTCCACTATAGACTCCTCTGATACATTGTAACAAGGTGTTTGCTTTACCCACATCCACTTCCTCGATAAAGTTTTATGAACTTTTGGTTTTTTTTCCCCCATCATTTTCTTGCATTAAAAACTATAGTAATTTCAGATATATCAGGTGAGGAATGTCATTTTATTTATGTAATTATTTATTTTCTTATATATTTTCATGCTTCATGGAAATGTACCATAGTTTAATGCAGTATCACCAGCTCTAGGATTTAGATTATTTATATTTTTAGGCTTTTGATTTTATTGTCAATGGGTCACACACTGAATTTGTGTGCTTTTTAATGGGTACTAGGTTTCATGTTGTACTCCTGCAGTATCATGGATGAGAGATACTTTCTTTGCTTACATTGTAGAAGTCTATCAGGGTTATCCAAAGAGATCCGAATTGCTTGAGAAAGGTAACTGAACTCTGAAAATCAGCGTTCGGTTACCTTTCCTGACCATTCGGCTATCCAGAGAGCAGGCAATTCGCCAAATCCTGGCGAATTGCCTGCTCATTCGGTGCCTGTTCGGTGCCTGTTCGAGGGCAGTGAAATCCCCATGAAAAAGCACTGCTTCGGCTATTCAGAGAACACAAACCAGCAGTGAAAGGTTCCCGAAATGCCCTGCCATTCGGTGGTTTAATTCGGCAAATTTATTCAGGAGAATCCCATAGGCTTCAATGTTAAAAATATTCCCGTTTTAATTAAATATCTAATAAACCCTTCATTATAAAATTATGCAGTAGTTATTTAGTCCGATTTTTTTTTTTTAGTTTACTTATTTTTTTTGTAACAGACCTTTTTATTATCATTCCCTGGACCTCCTGTGTAAATTTCAGACATTTTCGCTCAGTAGTTTCTTTGCAAACAGCGTTTCACTTTCACATTCATACAAACGGTTTTGCTAATTTATTCACCTCCCTCGTCTGCTGTGTCGGCTGCTTCGGCTGAGTGTGTTCAGCTCCTGCTTGGGCTTTTCGACGGGTTTATCCAGATGTTTTTGTGGCTTTTCAGCGTGTATTCGGTGGGTTTTGCGGTTAGTTTTCGTCAGGTTTGCGGCAGCTTTTCCCTGCAATTCGGGGACCCTTTGGTGTTTGCTGAATACACCGCAGGGTCACCGAAATGGGATCGGCGAAAGGAACCGAATTGAAGAGAACGAAAAGTCACCGAACATGCAGTGACTTTTCGAATCTCTTTGGATAACCCTGTATGGATTTTCTGACTTTTGAGTGCTTAAACCACTATATCATGTGACCACTGCCCAGCCAAACAATGTATGACTACAGGTTTTGACTCTCAGGTTTTAGGATATCTTGTGCAGGGTGCTACCAATTACTAGTGTTAAACTATATTTATTGTTATTTATTAACACCAACAGTCAGTTCATCACTAGTTTTTTTAAGACTCACTTCTCAGGCACTTTAACACTACCTTGACTTACACTGCTCTAATTTACATTTTACGCACACACCGTCACTTCTTACAAAAGTAATAGAGTGCATACGTTTGTGTTTTAAAAAAAAAAAAATCAGACTCAAAGGGCTAGATTCTGGTGTGGGTATACATATATATCTGAGGTGAGGTTTGATGTCTGTGTGTGTGGTCAGGGTGTCTGCATGCCTGTGCAGTGGTTAAATGGGGTGTCTGGCCATACATTTCAATATTAACATAAACTGGACAGGCTTTCAGCAAAATCTTAAATTATTTATTGGAAAACGGTCACATGACATTAAATAAAAGTATCGGTACTCAGTTACCGGTGAGTACCTGAATAAAGGTATTGGTACTGGTACTCGGTCTTACAAAAATGGCATCGCTGTATCCCTTATTATAATGATGTCCTGATGGCTTGTATGTGTTTCTTAAACATATGTTTTTGTAGCTTTGGAACATTTGTTTCCATTTATTTCCTTTATCTGCTTTCCAAGAGGTATCTTTTTGTAGAGGGACAGGTAACAGGCTGTTATTGCTGTTATGAAAGCCCCTAAACTGCCGCCTGCAGCCATCCAGAGGGAGTATCCATATTCAAAGCCAGGGAACCCTGGGATTTTCAGTGATACCTATGTATAATAAAACAAAAAAATTGGTTTAAAATTTGTTGTGAAAACACCCCAAGCAGTGAATGACTAGGACACATTCCAAAAACAAGATCCATACAACACTTGAAACACCAGGTAGCAATATGTAACGTGATTATACGGTGTTACATAGTTACATAGTTATATAGGCTGAAAAAAGACATGCGTCCACCGGGTTCAGCCTCTCCCACATAACCTACTGCTGTTGATCCAAAAGAAGGCAAAAAACCCAGTCTGAAATGCTTGCCAATATGCAACATACTGGGAAAAAATTCCTTCTTGACCCCAGAATGGCAGTCAGATTTCTCCTTGGATCAAGAAGCTTTTACCCACATATTAAATATTATAACCCTTAATATTCTGTGTCTGCAGGAAGTCATCCAGTCGTTTTTTAAAAGTCTGTACAGACTCTGACCCAACCACCTCAACAGGCAGAGAATTCCACAGCTTTATTGTTCTCACCGTAAAATAACCCTTCCTATGCTTTAAGCTAAATTTTCTTTCTTCCAGTCTAAATGGATGACCCCTTGTCCTATGTATAGTCCTGTTAATGAATAGGTTATCAGACAATGGTTGATAACGGCCCCGTATATATTTATATAAGGTTATCAGATCCCCTCTAAGGCGCCGTTTCTCTAAACTACACAGGTTTAAGCTTGTTAGTCTTGTATTGAGTAATAATTTTAATTGAATTAACATTTTCATTGAACAAAATCACATGAAAGAGGTGTTACGTGGGGGTTTCCGTCCACATGCAGACTGCTCCCCTTGAAGTCAGTATTCCGCAGAAGTACCGCTTCTAACCCAGACACAGGAAATATCACACAGGAGATCCTTGCTGTTTCAACTCAAAATGGAGAATGATTGTTTATTACACAGAGACACACAGGTTACAGTCAAGGACTCATACATTTGCATACAATCAAACAGATTACATCACAGATCAGAAAGCTGCACCTGACCTTCAAACAATGAGATTTCCTAGGAGGAGAATGGGGGAGGGAGAAAGCAGGTAAAACAAAAGGAATTTCTTATAGAGAGAACATACACAATAGAGAGAGCAGGTACTAATACAGAGTCGACACTATACAGAGAAAAGGTACAAGGAACACACAAACACCCTGCATCTAGAATTGTAGATACAGGGTGACTTTAACAAAGAAAGAGCAGGAAAACAATATAAAACATCAGGCTCGCACCTCCCAAATACATTTCTAGGCCCATGTGTTTTGAGTCCAGTGACGCATGTCACAAGAGGATTTGTAACTTCTCGTTTGACTTGGATCTGAAATATTTTGTCATGTTATATATATTACAGTTAAAGCCCGAAGTGCGGTTAATCCTAGGATTACCTGGGTGATCCTGACATTACCCAGGCATCATTAGCAAAAGTCCGAAGTGAAATGAAATTTCAGACTTTACCCGGGTAATCTGCAAAGTATCCAGAGGCCTCTGGGTACTCAGGTTTTCTGCTCTGTTTTAACCAGGTAATTCGCACATTATCTTAGTGTTGCTGGATAAAGTGTGATGTGCAACGAAACATCGAACTTTATCTGGGTAATCTGCAAAATATCCAAATGCCTCGGGGTACTCCGCTTTTCTTGGGTTATCAGCAGGTTACAGTTGACTGAATTCCGAGGATTACCCGGATAAAGCTGCAAACTGTTATCTGACTGATAACAAAATTGTGTTTTTTGTTATTTTTAATGAAATTGTATCCACAGTCACAAACCACACTAAATAACCATGATGTTACTCTGTGCATTAATTGTCTGATAATTAATTTATGATGATAAAGATCTTATATAAAGAGTAATCTGATCCTTATTATCTTTTATAAATGATATATAAGCACATATGACACATAATAAAGATCATGTAACTCTTTCACATTCATATAAGAAACATATCCTGTTACTCTGTATATTCATTCTATCCTTAATACATTTTAGTGTTTGTCATTTGCCATTTTCATTGATAATATCCATAGATAATAGCAAAATTCACTGTTACCCAAGCAGGGTTGGATGCTCTGCAGATTACCCAGGTGAAGCTGTGGATAGTCCTCAGATTACCTGGGTGAAGCTTCAGACGTGCACATTATCCGGGTAAAGTGCGAATTTTTTAGCTCTTCCAGACCGTTACCCAAGGGCAGTTGGTAAATCCTAAAATTACCCGGGTAAAGTCCAAAATTTTTAATTTTTTTGCAGCTTTACCCAGCAGTTTTGGGTAATGTCAGGATTACCCAGGTTATCCTAGGATTAACCGCACTTCGGTTTTACCTGTAACATATATATATATGTATATAGGCTTTAATTATTTTTATCAAACAGAATTTTATTTGTTTTAGCCTGCAGATAGATTGGTCTACGTACCTCATACTGGTGGACATGATAAACATAAACACAGTATCTTATAACACCAGCTGAAGAGGACATTCCTGAAGGAGAAAACAGAAAATTTGACTTATTGATCAGTGCACTCTGGCTTGAATACTTCTATTCATGAAGATGGATGGGAGCTCCAATAAGACCCTTTGATTTATAACAGCCTCATTTAAAGCTTTCTATGGACCTTTTTATCTCTCATAAACAGACACCATTAGTCAAAAGAAAGGTGAGTTGTAAAATGTATGAGGGTTTTTCTTATTTTAGCTTGAATAGAACAAATGTTTTGTCGAGATCTATGTCGATTAAGATTTAAGGTTACACCATTGGATATTTTCAAAATTATTTGTGACAAACAAAGCTCCTTAAATGACATGTCATATTGTGAACTTTGTGGTGCAGAACATTGACATGGTACAAATAAAATACTTTATGACCATTATAACAAATTATTCATGGGCTAACCACTCTGATCCTTATGTTGAAAATTTGATTTAAAGTGAGGTGGTCAAACTGGCAGCACCACAAACCCTATTATTCTTTTCAGCCATAGGCTAGACCAGGGGTCATCAAACATGGCCCTCCAGATGTTTCGGGAACTACATCTCCCATGATGCTCAGACACCTATTATGTTATCTGAGACCCATGGGAGATGTAGTTCCAAAACATTTGAAGGGCCAAGTTTGATGACCCCTGGGCTAGACAAAAATGATGAGGCTTGTACTAAAGCATCAGCATCTGGTGACTGTCACACTTGTGCTGCTACCCTGTTACATCATTGTCATGGAGCTGACGTGGTGCTCCACGCTTCAAACCCCAAGAGACTTTATGTTCATTTATATCGTGTGATTTTAAATATATTTTACAGTGTTTGGTTTTAGTTTAAATTAGTTTAGTGTAAAATGGCGTAGCTTTAGTTTTAAATATACTTATATTCCTGTAGGTAAATTAGTTTTTGTATAGCCAGTAAACAAGCTTGAGTAGTGTGTGATTTATGCAACAGGGCTTTTCCCCTTATCTGGCTGCATGTTTGATTCAAGAAGTCTGGGATAGTGTTTGTCTTTAATCCGATGTGTTAGAACAATAGATTATGTAAATGATGTGTGAGCTAAAGGCTAAAGAATGTTTATTGTAAATATCTACCTGACATAATGTAATTAGCATTTTAGTAGGACGATGTGCGTCATTTATGCAAATTATGGCTGTTGGATCTCAGCATAAATTGTGGCGTTTTTGTTCATTAACCCTTTCACTGCTGAAGACGTGTGGGACACGTCCTCATTGATGCACGTTGCATGCTGAGGACGTGCCCCACACGTCATCAGCTGTGCGGGACCCCCGGCGGAGATACTCACCTCTCTGTCCGGGGTCCCACGGCGTTCTGACTTCAGCGTCCTCAGACGCTAAAGTCAAGCTCCTCCCGGCGTAAATGACGTCATCGCGCCATGCGCGATGACGTCATTTCCAGGCGACCCCCCGGCAATGCCGGGAGATAGCCTGGAAGGGAGGGGGTGGATCCGTTCGGATCCCTCTCCCTTCCGATCGGGAAGGAGCAGCGGTAAAAGCCAGGCACCGCTTAAAAGGGGAGAGTCTCCCCTTTTAAGCGATGCCTGGCTTTAACCCCTCAAGTGCTGGGTTGCACTTCAGCGCCTTGCGGCGCCGAACTGCAGCCTATCTCCGGTGGGGGCCGCCATCTTGGATGGCGGCTCCGCCCCCGGGACGCCCCTCGCTGTCTGACGTCATCACGCATAGCGTGATGATGTCAGATAGCCGGGGAACCCCTAGCTGCCGGGGATTTCCCAAGGAAATCCCCTGGTGGAGATAGGGGGTTCTTGTGAACCCCGATATCTCCAGAACCGTGGCAGCTAGGGGGGCCTGAGCATGGCCTTTCGAATGATACCCAACATGACTAGGTAAAAAGTAAAAAACAAATAATAAAAAAAAAAATTAAAATAATAAATAAATTTTAAAAAATAAATAAATAAAAAAAAACATGTTTTTTTTTTTTGTGTGTTGTTTTTATTAATGCAGCAATATTGTTCACATTTCAATTATAATGTGAACAATGATGCTGCACTAATGATTTTTTTCTATGGGGTGCGTTTGCTAAAAATCACGTAATTCCCCCCAAAAAAGTAACAAGTCCCCATTTCAAATTTTTTGTACAAACGCACCCCATAGAAAACATAACCGCAAACGCTCATGTGATAAAATGTGAAAAAAAAACACTTTACACACTGCAGATGATTAAAAATTCAATTTTTATTGTATTTTTTGTTATAATATACAGGCAGGTCATGACGTATACATATAAAAATGATATATTATGAATCTGCGTAGTCTGCCGGAAAGAACGATATATAATATGTCTGGGTCATTTATTAAAATGTGGCTTCAAATCGCGTTTAAACATGATGAGCGAAAGCGGTAAAAATGAGCTCAGCACACAGTGGTGAAATGCCTCAGCAGTGAAGGGGTTAAAGCTGAGAGAGAGAGAATCCTGTTGGAACATACAGCCGCATCTGGTGTCTCCTTCAACTACGCTACACTACACACTCAACCTCAGAAGGCACAGAGCAGCCTTCTAGAAATTCCTAACGGCTCCATGGCAGAGAAACAGAAGCAGGCAGGTCAAGCTGCTCGAGGCGCTGAGGACAGTGCTCCCAGTAGCTGGGCTGACCGCAACGAAGGGGTGTCTGGAGAGTCAACACAGGCGGAAGAGAACGGTTCCGTCACACTGGTGGCAAGCGGTGTGGATAGAGGCTCTCCAACACCAATACACCCCGAGAATGGCCAGCTATGCCAACTACAAGAGGGACACGCTGAGAGACATATTGGAGAATCAAGGAGGGGCTCAAAAACTAAAGACACCCTGGTAGGAGAACTGGTCGCAATGGATCAACGGCACAGGGGCACAGGGACCCTGGCCACAGAAGACCCCTTCCAAAAGAAAGTCCGAGAGAGGATAGCTAAGTACGGTGCCGCCCCGTCAGAAGCCGCCATACAACAGGCCATTAGGGACATCCAACAACAAGAGGAAGCGCCAGCATGAACTGCGGATGGCGGAGATACAGGCCAGTCAGATAGAAAGCCCGTCCATAAGAGACCGGTTCCAGCAAAGAGTAAGGAGGGCGATGGCCCAGGCCCAGGCGGATGAACCTGGTGCCTGGCAGGACGAGCACTGCTGGAAAGATTTTGTCCGCCAGGAGATGTGGAACGAGGCCATCCAACAGGAGGAGGACTGCCCTGAAGAAGCCCTTCCCACTTATATGGAGAGAGAGGTACGAGCACCAGTGTGACTTGCGGGTGCCCTTTTTGGGAGAACAGCCCCGAGAGGAATGGCTGACAGAGCTAGGCGAACTGGTCCAGAGCGAAATTATACTGGACACCACCTACAGAGCCTTCCAGTGGTTTACAGCCCAACTACTGCCCAGCACAGCAGACAACGGCCCAACAGAAGGCTTTGACTATGGCGGCACAGGGCTGCTGTATACAAGGATGGGCAAAGACCCTGGTTTTGTGGACGACGCGGAGTGGCGGCGGGAACAACTCCTGGACCTCCGGTATGAGGAACTGGAAGACCTTGACGATGACCGTGATACAGAGGAACTGGAGTTCCTGGTTGAGCAGGAATGGGAGCTTGAAAAGGCCTACAAAAGGCTGTTCGACGTTCCACAGCTAGGCCTGAGCTCCATTACCTGGGACTGTCCGGCGGAAGAAGCGGGCAGTCAAAGTGACACAGAAGAATTGGAGCTCGAGGCGCTCCCTTGGTTCTCCCTTATGACCACAGCAGAGGAGGAAGCGCTGGCAACAGGGTGGAGTGCCACTGGCCTCTGCCCATCCCCAGACCCGGAGATGGAAGACACCATTCTCCCGCAAGATGACACTGTGTCAGTATCTATCCCCCCAGCTGAAGCGCTGGCGACGGGGCAGAGCGCCGATGCCCTCTGCCCACCTTTCCTAATGGTCACAACGAATCCAGGGGAGGATCCCCCCGGGCTGGTTTTTCCGCAGCCCATGACCCCACCGGAGATGGAGGACGCCATCCTCCCTCCAGAAGACACTTTGTCATTGTCTATCCCCCCAGCTGAAGCGCTGGCGACAGGGCAGAGCGCCACTGGCCTCTGCCCACTCCCCAAGTTGCACCAAGACGACCCAAGCAAGGATCTCCATGGGCTGCCGGCCCAGCAACTAATGACCCCATCAAGAATGGAGGACACCATTCTCCCGCCCGGAGACATGTCCCCAGCATCTACCCCTCCAGCAGAAGCTGGCCTGTGCCCACCTTTTTCAGTCCGCACAAAAGATTCGGTGAGGACTCCCAGGGGCTGCCGGCCCCACAGCCGACAACCCTACCCCGACTGGAGGACAACTGTTTCCCGTATATTACACCCGTCCCCCCAGCATGCCCAGAAGATCCAGGCAAGTTTTTCAAGAGGGTGCTACCCTCCCGACCAATGGCTCCCCTGAGAATGGAGGACGCCATTCTCCCGCAAGGAGGCACTTCCCCAGCATCCACTCCCCCCCCAGCAGAAGCGCTGGCTACGGGGCAGAGCATTTCCAACCTCTGCCCATCCTCCCAACCCATTAGGCCGGAGGCCTCTTGTCTCACCTATTCCCCTCAACGGCTGGCCAGAGCACCAGGGGCACGTGCAGTTGGCACACATTCCTCCTGGGTTATTGATACCCTGGGAGAAGGTACAGGCGGTACCTCTCCCCAACAGCGAGACACTTCCCCAGGAGGGGACACCAACAAAGGATTGCACCAGCGACACACCGGGCCCCAGAGTATAGGGCACCCCTCGGACAGTGGGCCAGCCCACAAGGACAAGTGGAGAAACCCAGGGGCTTGCCTCCTCTCGACAGACTATGGACTCACAATCCTGCAGCGACCGTCTGACCCCACTGATGGTGCTTGTGCGCCAGCACACTGGAACTTTGAGGATGGCGCAGAAAAGGGACAAAGTGAGAAGTCTCGTCAGTGGCAAGCGATCCGTTTGGGATCCAAGCTTGCCCTGTCGGTCTGGAAGGGGAGACATATGTCATGGAGCTGACGTGGCGTTCCACGCTTCAAACCCCAAGAGACTTTATGTTCATTTATATCGTGTGATTTTAAATATATTTTACAGTGTTTGGTTTTAGTTTAAATTAGTTTAGTGTAAAATGGCGTAGCTTTAGTTTTAAATATACTTATATTCCTGTAGGTAAATGTGTTTTTGTATAGCCTGTAAACAAGCTTGAGTAGTGTGTGATTTATGCAACAGGGCTTTTCCCCTTATCTGGCTGCATGTTTGATTCAAGAAGTCTGGGATAGTGTTTGTCTTTAATCCGATGTGTTAGAACAATAGATTATGTAAATGATGTGTGAGCTAAAGGCTAAAGAATGTTTATTGTAAATATCTACCTGACATAATGTAATTAGCATTTTAGTAGGACGATGTGCGTCATTTATTCAAATTATGGCTGTTGGATCTCAGCATAAATTATGGCGTTTTTGTTCATTAAAGCTGGGAGAGAGAGAGAGAGAGAATCCTGTTGGAACATACAGCCGCGTCTGGTTTCTCCTTCAACTACGCTACACTACACACTCAACCTCAGAAGGCACAGAGCGGCCTTCTGGAAATTCCTAACGGCTCCAGGGCAGAGAAACAGAAGCAGGCAGGTCAAGCTGCTCGAGGCGCTGAGGACAGCGCTCCCAGTAGCCGGGCTGACAACAACGAAGGGGTGTCTGGAGAGTCAGGACAGGCGGAAGAGAACGGTTCCGTCACAATTATGTCATATCCAAGAATGTTCTCTTTGTATACATCCAGTGCACAGCAGCATCACTAGCAGTCTGTGGAATGCACCAGGTGACACCAAAATCATGCATCACGTGGCAGTTGCTTGTGCACCTGTTAGCCTTTTCGTGTGGATCTGGGAGTCTTGTCCGCATCTCCCACAATATGCCAGACGTGCAGGGATACTGCCTACTTGTGGTTCTACTATATTGCAAGAGTTGTCAAACCAAGATCACAGAGAAAAGATCCGCAGCGTGAATCCAAGTCCGCAACTACTAAAAAGTCTTCGCATAATGGCAAGTGCAGGCAACGAGGAAATGGGGGCCTTACGGCAATGGGTGGAGGAAAAAAAGAAATGGGAAAGTAAATGAAGTAGGGGCATAAAATAGGATATAATGGCAAGTGTCGAGGACATAAAATGAAATGCCTACCCATTGCCTGGTAATCTCCCGACTCGACTATTGCAATAATCTCTTATCTGGCCTCCCTCTGTCCCGCCTCTCCCCCCTACAATCCATCCTGAACGCCTCCGCCAGGCTAATTCACCTCACCCGCCGCTCTGTCTCTGCCGCTCCCCTCTGCGAGTCCCTTCACTGGCTCCCCATCCACTGCAGAATTAAGTTCAAAATCCTTATCCTTACCTACAAAACCCTCACTAACTCAGCGCCCCACTACCTGTCCTCACTAATCACCAAATACACCCCAGCCCGCTCCCTAAGGTCAAACAGTGACCTGCGCCTAGCTTCTCCCCGCATCACCTCTTCCCATGATAGACTGCAGGATTTCTCACGCGCAGCCCCCACTCTCTGGAACGCTCTCCCTCGTGCTGTCAGACTTTCCCCTAACTTCTCTTCCTTCAAACGCTCCCTGAAAACATTCCTATTTAGGGAAGCCTACCACCCAACTCACTGACGCAACCATCAATCACTCTCACCTTACAGTCCTCTCCTCCTGTTTCCAACCCCAACCCTCCTAGATTGTGAGTTCCTACGGGAATAGGGCCCTCATCTCCTCCTGTACTGTTTGTCAAATGTTGTTCAATGTATTGTAACCCTGTCTGTACTGTGCTTATTGTACAGCGCTGCGGAATATGCTGGCGCTTTATAAATAAATAATAATAATAATAATAAAAATGGGGGCATAGGATGAAATGGGGGCGTAAAATGAAATGAGAGGTTGATCCAGGGCAAGATTTAATTTGATCTATGTGGAAGGGTCCATAAAGTTTATCCTTGGGATGAAGCCCCTGATCAGTTTGCCATCTAGCATTAACCCTGGTGCTCCTCTTCACTCTATGTCATCGGCAGCAAAATTTAGTAAGGAATATTATTAAGGATTCTGTATGACCTGGTACAGGAGGAGGTCCATGGGAGCGACACCATGAGTTTTTCTGCACTGAGTGACACCAATTTTAGTGTCACCACTGGCCATGCATCCATAATTACTGATAATTACCCCAACTATTACTGGTTTTAGGCATGCTTTCAGGAAAGCCCTAATGTTGAGTGAACTGGACCCCATTTAGATCCCTAACTATACGTAATTAGGTCATTTTCTTTTTGTCTTTATACAGAGACATCCATCGGGGGCTTCTACTGAATTTAAAGCAATATTCCTGTCATTGTGAACTTTACGTAAACACATTTAAGGGGTTATTCAAAGAGCACCGAAATGTCGCCAACATTTCAGTGCTCTCTTGTTCCCCGCAGTTCCCTGCACTTCAGAGAATCAAAGATCCCCACCCTGCGGTGTATTCAGCATTCACCACAGGGTCCCCGGAGTGCAGGGAAAACCCGCTTCAAACACGCCGCAATCCCGCCAAACACCAACTGAAAACCGGAACCGCCGTAAAAAACATGCCGAACACGCCGGAAAAAGCCGACAAGCCTCCGATCACAGCTCAGACCACCGGCCGGAAAAAGCTGGCGAACGGGGATAAAAAAAAACAAACAATACACTTGAAAGTTTCAAAATTGAAACGTTGTTTGCAAAAAACTACTGAACGAAAATGTCTGCAATTTACGTATAAGAGCATATGAATGATAATAAAGAGGTCTGTTACAGAAAGAAGAAAAATTGATTTAAGAAAAAAACGGGAAAACAATTTGACGAAAAAATCCCGAAAAATGCCTAAAAGATCTTAAAAAAAATCTATAAATAAAGAGACTTTTTACTGCAAATTAAAATAATAAATGGTTTATTAGATATTGAGTTAAAACGGGAATATTTTTAACATTGAAGCCTATGGGATTCACCTAAATAAACCTACCGAATGAAACCACCGAACAGCAGGACAATTCTGCAACTTTTCTCTGCTTTTTGGTGTCTGAATAGATGAACCATTGCTTCTCTATGGGGAATTTCACTGCCTTTAAACAGGCACCGAATTTGATGGCAGTTCACCAAACTTTGGCGAACTGCCTGCTCTCTGAATAGCCGAATGGCCCCGAAATTTCACCGTACGGGGAAATTTCCTGTTCGGTGACATTTCAGGGCCAGATCGTCTCTCTCTGAATAACCCCTTTAGTTGAGTACCTGAGCCAACTCCTGATTCTTCTACTACAGCACACATAACAGTGCACAGCAGAAGAAGGTGACAGCACAGAGTCTTAGACATAAGTAAAGCGAAAACATTAAGGTCAGAAGGGAGAAATCTGCAAACTCTTCCTTCAAATAGGGAAAACCCGCTGCAGGTAGGAAAGTAATAATGGATTAAAATACTGAAAATAGATGGCTTTAAGTGTAGCTTTAAATAAATAGAAGAACAAATTAATGACATTCTATCTCATTTTGCAAACCCAAGATTGCTCCAAATCATATTACGTCTCGGCAGATTTAGTACTTCGTAGGTTTCCTCAAAGCAGCCTGTATGATGGTTTTCAAGAGAACCCCTATTTTCTTTTCTTTTTTTAAATAAAGTTTTTATTGGAAAATATAAAATAACAAATAAAATCTTGACATTTCAATCCTAATAATTTTCCAGCTTTTTAACAGAAAAATAAAATAAAATAAAAAAATATATAGAGAGAGAGAGAGAGAAAAAAAACCCAGAGAACCCAACCACTCCTCAAGTAAACTGTCCCCCCTAACAAAGGTAATCTAATGTTATCTTATAATACCTCCAAATCGACCCTACTACATCATTCCCTCCCCAACCCTATATAATCGCCCTAACCAACCATGGAGACCAAATCTTATTATATGACTGTAATGTATCATTTGACATAGCCGTAAGTTCATCCATAAGCTGAACATCCCGTAGTTTCTGAAGGACTTTAGAAAAAGGAGTTTGTTCATTCCTCGGCAATAACCCGTCGGGCGGCTAGGGTGATTTTAGTGAATAATTTATGTTCCATATGTGTGCACTCTGAAAGTGGTCTAGAGACAATAAAAGCCCAGGGATCCATAGTGACCTCCTTAGAAAATATAGAGCTAAGAATAGCTCGAACGTTCGACCAAAAATTCAAGATCCAAGGACAGGTCAACCACATATGAAGCATAGTTCCCCGTTTGCCACATCCCCTCCAACAGGTGTCCAGGATTGGTGATGACATTCGAAAAAGCGGCACCGGAGTGATATACCATCTAAAAATCATTTTAATTGACTGCTCTTGGTGGGTTGTATAAACTCATAGACTCCCAAATATCGTACCACTCATACGCCTCCAAAGAGGATCCGATCTCCCGTTCCCATGCCCCTATATATGAAAGTTCATTCCAGTCAATAAGTGTTGTCATTTTATTATAGAGAGAGGATATAAGGCCTTTGGGATATATTCCTAATAAACAAAGTTGTTCATATAAGGAAGGTTTTGTCAAAGCTGCAAGGCGGATCTGAGGCTTAGAGACATAGGCCCGTAATTGAAGAAGTTGTAAGAAAACCAGGGGTCGGTTACCACTAGGTTCTGATATATCTGGTAGATTGAGAATGCCGTCCCCTGAATATAGTTGACAAATCCTATTCAGCGTAGGGATAATCCAGCCTGCATGATGGTGACCTTGTAAACCCGGGGGGAATTCTCTGTTGCGCATAATTGGGGTTAACGGAGAAGGGAAAGAGGTGAGATCACATTTTGTGGCCATCTTATCCCAAATTCTAAGAGAGTTGAGAATTGCTGGGCATGTGGTGCGTAGAGTGGCTCGGTGAGACTTTTGAAGCCATATCCACATGTTTGGGGCTTCTGGGGCCATAAGTTCAAATTCCAATTCTACCCATCTCCTTGTTTCTAATGGGGAGTGCCAAGCTACTATCTGAGCAAGCTGGACTGCGTAATAATATGAGAAAAGGGAGGGCAATCCCAAACCTCCCGATGCTTTCAGTCTATATAATGTAGACCGTGCTACACGATGTCGCTTGCCTTGCCATATAAAAGAGTCAATCGCTTTCTGTAATTCATCAAAATCTGTCGGAACCAAAGCGACTGGGAGGGCCTGAAAAAAGTATAGCAACCTCGGTAAAATACTCATTTTAACACTATGTACTCGACCCACCCAAGTGATCATATATTTAGACCAACTCTCCAGCTCCTTCTTCAGTAATGATAAAAGAGTGTCATAGTTAGCTATATAGAGGAGGGTTGGGTCCCATGTCAGCTTTATTCCCAGGTATTTAATAGCAGTTGGAGATCGGGAAGGTAGAGATCATATGGTCAATTTCCCCCTGTAGATATATATACACGATGGGTGGATCTGCAATGATAGATAAACCGTAATGGTGCAGTATATTAACAACCATGTAAAAATTGGCCCCCTAGGACCTCACTCACTGAATAGTCGAGTAAATATGGTGCATCAATTGGGTATCCAGCGAACCGTTTAGGTAACCAAGTATCCCAAGACTGTGAAGTTCCAAATGGATCGTCAAAAATCAGCGTGTTGCAATAAATAAAATGTAAAAAAATAAAATTAATTTATTCGCATGTTCCAACGCGTTTCGTCCTATACGGACTTCATCAGGGAATAGAATATATTGACAACAAAATACATATATACATAAAATTTTCGCAGGCTAATACAATAATCAACCTATCCGCGCGTGTTTGGAGACTTTCGGAACTGAACGTCCAATCGAAAAGTGACGGGTGTATTTGAGCCCAATCTGGAAGCATTCCTCCATGTTCAGTATATCTGCCAACCTCTAGGACCTCAGTTGCCCTTCTGGACGTCATGTCCTGTGCTCCGACTGACGCGCCGAGACTTCCAGATTTCCAGTGTATCTCAAATGTCCCAGGCCGGTCGCCATCTTAGTAGAGGAAAGCGTTCGCCTCAAACGGACATAAAAAGCCCCCACTGGGGCATACAAAAAGTTTGCCTTTAAGCTCAAGCTGTATCATAAGATAAACAAAAATGTTGTTTTAGTATGAAGCAAGGTAATATTAAAATAAATAGGCTGAACTTCACATCTGATCGAATGAAGTTTGTACACTCAGATACAGTTTTTGAGATCAAGGTCCATATTTAACCCCCCATTTCTCCAAGTGCCCAATCTATGGATCCACTCAGTTTCCTTCCTTGCTAAAGTTCTCAAATCATCTCCTCCCCTCCAATTACGTTCTATAACATCTATACCAATACATCTAAAATCTTTAAAATTAACAATTGTCTTTCTTTCAATTTTTAAAGATTTTAGATGTATTGGTATAGATGTTATAGAACGTAATTGGAGGGGAGGAGATGATTTGAGAACTTTAGCAAGGAAAGAAACTGAGTGGATCCATAGATTGGGCACTTGGAGAAACGGGGGGTTAAATGTGGACCTTGATCTCAAAAACTGTATCTGAGTGTACAAACTTCATTCGATCAGATGTGAAGTTCAGCCTATTTATTTTAATATTTCCTTGCTTCATATTAAAAACAAAATTTTTCTGTTTTTGTTTTTATTTTTGATTATCTTATGAAACTGCTTGAGCTTAAAGGCGAACTTTTCGTATTCCCCAGTGGGGGCTTTTTATGTCCGTTTGAGGCGAACGCTTTCCTCTACTAAGATGGCGACCGGCCTGGGACATTTGAGATCACCGGAAATCGGGAAGTCTCGGCGCATCAGTCGGAGCACAGGACATGACGTCCAGAAGGGCAACTGAGGTCCTAGAGGTTGGCAGATATACTGAACATGGAGGAATGCTTCCGGATTGGGCTCAAGTACACCCATCACTTTTCGATTGGACGTTCAGTTCCGAAAGGCTCCAAACACACGCGGATAGGTTGATTATTGTATTAGCCCACGAAAATTTTATGTATGTATGTATTTTGTTGTCAATATATTCTATTACCTGATGAAGAAATGTGGGAGAAATGATCTAATAGGTTAAACAGATGGGAGAGGGAGTCCATCGGCTTTGTAAGGGACAGCAAAATATCATCAGCATATGCAGAAACCTTGAACTTCCCCTCCCGCACCCTGGTCCCATGTATCGCCCCAATCAGACTGAATATACTGAAGTAAAGGCTCTAAAAAATGGGCAAATAGAGCTGGGGACAATGGACAGCCCTGACGTGTACCATTATAAACCAGGAAGGGGAGCAGGTCAGAAATAGTGATGAGCCGAACACCCCCGTGTTCGGTTCGCATTCGAACTCGAACAATTTCAAAAGTTCGAGTTCGAACACGAACCAAACTCAATGCAAGTCAATGGGACTCAAACGTTCGAATTTTAGAGTGCCCTCCAAGAGGGCATATATGCAAGATATTTGCCATAAAAGGTGTATGGGGGACAGGAAACAAGGACAAAAAGTTAAAAAAAAACATTTTTAAAGGAACAGTGAGTTTTCCATGAAATAAAGGTTAAGAATAAAAACTCACCACTCTTGCTCTGATCATCCGCAGCCTCAGAAGCAGCTGTGTCATCACTTGGTAACCTACCAGTGCCTGGAAAGGTGTTACACAAGTGTCGCTTTAGACCGTCCTCAAGTTTTTTCATCCTGTCCTCCCTCTGTGCGGGCAAGATGAGCTCTGCAACTTTACCCTTGTATCGTGGACAGAGCCGTAGCTAGCTCCTTTTGCACCCGAGGCAAAAACAGAAAATTGTGCCCCCCCACATAATTTTAAAAATCAGAGTCCTCGACCAGTGGCGCAGTGCTGAGCTCCTGGATGCTCCCCATGACCAGAAGCAGTGGATCGGACCACCCTTTGTACCCTACATACATAGTGCACACTTAGTACATGTACAAATACAGTACACACAGAATACATGCACGTATATCAAAAGAACATATAGCATAATATACACCCCCCCAGAATAATATACACAGCACTGAACCCCCAGACTATTTTCCCCAGTTCACATGGATATTATTGACCCCAGCTCATATGGGTATATATTGCCCCAGTTCACATGGATATGCCCCAGCTCATGGATATGCCCCCCAGCTCTCATGGATATTGCCCCAGCTCTCATAGATAATGCCCCCCAGCTTATGGATATTCCCCCCAGCTCTATGGATATGCCCCCCAGCTCTCATGGATATTGCCCCCAGCTCTCATGGATATGCCCCCAGCTCTCATGGATATGCCCCCCAACTCTCATAGATATTGCCCCCCAGCTCTCATCGATATGCCCCCCAACTCTCATAGATATTGCCCCAGCTCTCATAGATATTGCCCCCCAGCTCTCATAGATATTGCCCCCAGCTCTCATGGATATTGCCCCAGCTTATGGATATGCCCCCAGGTCTCATGGATATGTCCCCCAGGTCTCATGGATATGCCCCCAGGTCTCATGGACAATGCCCCCAGTTTATGGATATGCCCCAGCTCTCATGGATATGCCCCAACTCTCATGGATATTGCCCCAGCTTATGGATATGCCCCCCAAGGTCTCATGGATATGTCCCCCAGGTCTCATGGATATGTCCCCAGGTCTCATGGACAATGCCCCCCAGTTTATGGATATGCCCCAGCTCATGGATATGCCTCAGCTCTCATGGATATTGCCCACAGGTCTCATGGATAATGCCCCCCAGTTTATGGATATGCCCCAGCTCTCATGGATATGCCGCCCAGCTCATGGATAGGCCCCCCAGCTCTATGGATATGCCCCCCAGCTTATGGATATGCCCCCCAGCTCTCATGGATATTGCCCCCCAGCTCTCATGATTTGCCCCCCAGCTCTCATGGATATGCCCCCCAGCTCTCATGGATATTGCCCCCCCAGCTCATGGATATTGCCCCCCAGCTCTCATGGAATTTCCCCCCAGCTCTCATGGATATTGCCCCCAGCTCTCATGGATATTGCCCCCAGCTCATGGATTTGCCCCCCAGCTCTCATGGATATGCCCCCCAGCTCTCATGGATATGCCCCCCAGCTCTCATGGATATTGCCCCAGCTCATGATATTTCCCCCCAGCTCTCATGGAATTTCCCCCCAGCTCTCATGGATATTGCCCCCAGCTCTCATGGATATTGACCCCAGCTCATGGATATGCCCCCAGGTCTCATGGATATGCCCCCAGCTTATGGATATGCCCCCAGCTCTCATGGATTATGTCCCCAGCTCTCATGGATATGCCCCCCAGCTCTCATAGATATTGCCCCCCAGCTCTCATAGATATTTCCCCCCAGCTCTCATAGATATTGCCCCCCAGCTCTCATGGATATGCCCCCAGCTTATGGATATGCCCCAACGTCTCATTGATATTTCCCAGGTCTCATGGATATTGCCCCCAGGTCTCATGGACAATGCCCCCAGTTTATGGATATGCCCCAGCTCTCAGGATATTGCCCCAGTTTATGGATATGCCCCCAGGTCTCATGGATAGTGCCCCCAGGTCCATGGATAGTGCCCCCCAGGTCTCATGGATATTCCCCAGGTCTCATGGATATTGCCCCAGGTCTCATGATACTGCCCCAGCTCTTCATGGATATGCCCCCCAGCTCTCATGGATATTGCCCCCAGCTCATGGATATTTCCCCCAGCTCTCATGGAATTCCCCCCAGCTCTCATGGATATTGCCCCCCAGCTCTCAGGATATTGCCCCCAGCTCATGGATATGCCCCCAGGTCTCATGGATATGCCCCCAGCTTATGGATATGCCCCAGCTCTCATGGATTATGTCCCCAGCTCTCATGGATATGCCCCCAGCTCTCATAGATATTACCCCCCCAGCTCTCATAGATATTCCCCCCAGCTCTCATAGATATTGCCCCCCAGCTCTCATGGATATTGCCCCAGCTTATGGATATGCCCCCAAGGTCTCATTGATATGTCCCCCAGGTCTCATGGATATTGCCCCCAGGTCTCATGGACAATGCCCCCCAGTTTATGGATATGCCCCAGCTCTCATGGATATTGCCCCAGTTTATGGATATGCCCCCAGGTCTCATGGATAGTGCCCCCCAGGTCTCATGGATAGTGCCCCCAGGTCTCATGGATATTGCCCCCAGGTCTCATGGATATTGCCCCAGGTCTCATGGATACTGCCCCCAGGTCTCATGGATAGTGCCCCAGATCTCATGGATAGTGCCCCCCAGGTCTCATGGATAGTGCCCCCCAGGTCTCATGGATATTGCCCCCAGGTCTCATGGATATTGCCCCCAGGTCTCATGGATATTGCCCCCAGGTCTCATGGATATTGCCTCCCAGGTCTCATGGATATTGCCCCCAGGTCTCATGGATATTGTCCCCCCAGGTCTCATGGATATTGCCCCAGCTCACCTCTCCTTGCCGGCGGATGCTTGCTTCCTGCTTGAACGGCCGCTGACAGGAAGTGCAGCCGCTCGCACTTCCTGTCAGTGGCCGTTCAAGCAGGAAGCAAGCAGCCGCCGGTAATCCAATCATTTCGGGCTGGGTGCTTCACAGCTGTGAAGGGGCGCAGCCATGGCTCGAGACCTGCTGGAAAGCTGCGGGAATGCAGGTTCCCGCAACCTGCGTTCCCGCAGCGTTCCTGCAGGACTCGAGCCATGGCTGCCCCCCTTCACAGCTGTGCCCGAGGCAGGCGCCTCACTCGCCTCGCCCGCCCTACGGCACTGATCGTGGATCAAGAAGGCTTGCCAACCAGTAATGATCCCTCTCCTTGATAGCATGAATCCTGGGGTCCTTTAGCAGGCTTTGCAGGATAAGGGAGCCCATGCAGCGTAGGTTGAAGGTGGCATTAGCTTCCGAGTCTCCCTGGTCAATGAGGATGACCCCATCGTGCACTTCTTCCTCCCAGCCATGTACTAGTCCTTGGGTTTCTGGGCACACAAAACCCTCCCTTGAGGAATCCCCACAGGAATGCTGTCTGCATAAAGACTGGGGCCTTGAGAGCTAGGGAAGGCCTCCTCTTCCTCCCGCTGATCTGCCTCTAGTGCCACATCTATAATTCCCCGCAGAGTGCGCTCCAGCAGGAACACTAAAGGAATTGTGTCACTGATGCATGCACTGTCCCTGCTCACCATCCTCGTTGCCTCCTCAAATGGTGACAGTACAGTGCATGCATCCTTGATCATCAGCCACTGCGGGGGGGAACCAAGTTGACCTGAACCTGTCCTTGTGCCATACTCACACAGGTACTCATTGATGGCCCTCTGCTGCTTGTGCAGACGCTGCAGCATTGCTAATGTCGAATTCCATCTGGTGGGCATGTCTCAGATCAGACGGTTTGTGGGAAGGTGGAATTCTCTTTGAATTTCTGCCAGGCGAACACTTGCTGGGAATGACCGTCTGAAGTGGCTGCAGACTTTTCTGGCCTGGCTAAGAAACTCTGCCAGCCCTGGGTACCTGGTTAGGAAACGCTGTACCACCAGATTTAGGACGTGTGCTAGACATGGTACATGCGTCAACTTAGCCTGGCATAGGGCGGAGGGAAGGTTGCTGCCCTTATCACAGATGACCATTCCCAGCTGAAGCTGGCGTGGTGTTAACTAGGGATGAGCCAAACACCCCCTGAGTTTGGTTCGGGCCCGAACCTGAATTTTTCCAAATGTTCGGGTCCGAACCCGAACTCCATGCAAGTCAATGGGGCTGAAAATTCAGTTTTTAGAGTGCCCTCCAAGAGGGCATATATGCTACATATTTGCCATAAAAGGTGTATGGGGGTCCGGGTAGTGCCCTGGGGGAAAGGAAACAAGGACAAAAAGCTTAAAAAAATACGTTTTTAAAGGGACAGTGAGTTTTCCATGAAATAAGGGTTAAAAATAAAAACGAAAAATTCCTTCAAATATCTCGCCTAGGAGGTCCCCATAACCTGCCCGTGAAGTGGCGGATTTTTAGGATGTATAGAAACACTTAAAAACAAAAAAATTATGTTTCAAATGACGGTAAAGGCTTTTCCTTTAATCTATCCATAAACAACTGCTTTGGGCAGCAGTCCGTATGAAAAGAGGAGACCTTTTCGGACGCGTAGAAAAAGTTTACTGATTTTTTTGGCTAAATTATTGTGAAATTTATGCAGGCTTTGGATGAAAGTAACAATAGGTGCTTCAAAATTGGTCCTTTAGCGTCCCCAACAGTGCCGTCACACCGTAACCCCTCTGAGGATATGAATCTGATACAGGCGTCAGTGGCAGTCACCCAAATATTGTGCTTATGGTGCCAGGCCTGCAAGTACTATCATACAGTAACCCCTCTGTGGTATTGTGGAAGAATGCAGGGGTGAACCTTGCGGTCCTATATTAAAAAGATATGCATCTGGTAAAGTCGTCAGTGCACGAAGATATTCTGCCTTTGGTGCAAGACTGCCAGGCCAGCAAGTATCATCATACAGTAACCCCTCTGTAGTATTGTGGAAGAATGCAGGCGTGGACCATGTGGTCCTATATTGAAAAGTTTTTTATTTGGTAATGGGCGTCAGTGCACCCAGATATTGTGCCTTTGGTGCCAGACTGCCAGGCCAGCAAGTATCACCATACAGTAACCCCTCTGTAGTATTGTGGAAGAATGCAGGGGTGAACCTTGCGGTCCTATATTAAAAAGATATGCATCCGGTAAAGGCATCAGTGCACCCAGATATTCTGCCTTTCATGGCAGCTAGTGCCTTCACACCGTAACCCTTTTGTGGTATTGTGGAAGAGTGCAGGGTTGGACCCTGCGGTTCAAAAAATTTAAATGATATAAATCTGGCACAAGCGTCAGTGCAGCCAAATATTGCGCCTTTCATGGCAGCAAGTGCATTCACACCGTAACCCTTTTGTGGTATTGTGGAAGAGTGCAGGGTTGGACCCTGCAGTTCAAAAAATTTAAATGATGTAAATCTGGCACAGGCGTCAGTGCAGCCAAATATTGCACCTTTCATGGCAGCAAGTGCATTCATACCGTAACCCTTTTGTGGTATTGTGGAAGAGTTCAGTGCTGGAGGTTTTGTGAATGCAGAAGACATCCCCGATCTATTCCGTTACATCAGCATCAGGGGGTTGATAGCTGCTGATCCAGGACTGATTCATTTTTATAAATGTCAGCTGGTCTACAGAGTCGGTGGACAGACGCACTCTTTTGTCTGTGACAAAACCTCCAGCGGCACTGAACGTCCTTTCAGAAAGCATGCTGGATGAAGGGCAACCTAGAAGCTGCATAGCATATTGGCTAAGTTCTGGCCAGTGATCCAATCTCAACACCCAGTAAGCCAGTGGATCATCTGCTGGAAAGGTATCCAGGTCTGCCCTTGCCCCTAGGTAGTCCTGCACCATATGGTGAAGACGCTGGCAATGGGTGCCTACATTTGACGTCCCTGGGCGTCGTGGACTAAACAAATTTAAAAATGCATCAGTCAAGCGGCCCTGGCCTTCACCACTATTCCTCTGATCATCCGCAGCCTCAGAAGCACTTGTGTCAGCACTTGGTAATCTACCAGTGCCTGGAAAGGTGTTACACAAGTGTCGCTTTAGAGCGTCCTCAAGTTTTTTTATCCTGTGCTCCCTCTGTGCGGCCAAGATGAGCTCTGCAACTTTACCCTTGTATCGTGGATCAAGAAGGGTTGCCAACCAGTAATGATCAATAGACAATGGACAGCCCTGACGTGTACCATTATAAACCAGGAAGGGGAGCAGGTCAGAAATAGTGATGAACCGAACACCCCCGTGTTCGGTTCGCATTCGAACTCGAACAATTTCAAAAGTTCGAGTTCGAACACAAACCAAACTCAATGCAAGTCAATGGGACTCAAACGTTCGAATTTTAGAGTGCCCTCCAAGAGGGCATATATGCAAGATATTTGCCATAAAAGGTGTATGGGGGACAGGAAACAAGGACAAAAAGTTTAAAAAAAAACATTTTTAAAGGAACAGTGAGTTTTCCATGAAATAAAGGTTAAGAATAAAAACTCACCACTCTTGCTCTGATCATCCGCAGCCTCAGAAGCAGCTGTGTCATCACTTGGTAACCTACCAGTGCCTGGAAAGGTGTTACACAAGTGTCGCTTTAGAGCGTCCTCAAGTTTTTTTATCCTGTGCTCCCTCTGTGCGGGCAAGATGAGCTTTGCAACTTTACCCTTGTATCGTGGATCAAGAAGGGTTGCCAACCAGTAATGATCCCTCTCCTTGATAGCACGAATCCTGGGGTCCTTTAGCAGGCTTTGCATTATTAGGGAGCCCATGCAGCGTAGGTTGGAGGTGGCATTAGCTTCCGAGTCTTCCTGGTCAATGAGGATGACCATATCGTGCACTTCCTCCTCCCAGCCACACACTAGCCCTTCTGTTTCTGGGCACACAAAACCCTCTCTTGAGGAATCCCCACCTTCAATGCCCCCACTACTTAAATATTCCTCCTCTTCCTCCTCCTGTCTGATCTGAGTAGGACCCGCTGGAATACTGTCTGCGGAAAGACTGGGGCCTTGAGAGCTAGGGAAGGCCTCCTCTTCCTCCCGCTGATCTGTCTCTAGTGCCACATCTATAATTCCCTGCAGAGTGTGCTCCAGCAGGAACACTAAAGGAATTGTGTCACTGATGCATGCACTGTCCCTGCTCACCATCCTCGTTGCCTCCTCAAATGGTGACAGTACAGTGCGGGGGGAAAAAAAAACAAGTCGACCTGAACCTGTCCTTGTGCCATACTCACACAGGTACTCGTTGATGGCCCTCTGCTGCTTGTGCAGATGCTGCAGCATTGCTAATGTCGAGTTCCACCTGGTGGGCATGTCACAGATCAAACGGTTTGTGGGAAGGTGGAATTCTCTTTGAATTTCTGCCAGGCGAACGCTTGCTGGGAATGACCGTCTGAAGTGGCTGCAGACTTTTCTGGCCTGGCTGAGAAGCTCTGGCAGCCCTGGGTACTTGGTTAGGAAACGCTGTACCACTAGATTTAGGACGTGTGCTAGGCATGGTACATGCATCAATTTACCCTTGCGTAGGGCGGAGAGAAGGTTGCTGCCATTATCACAGACGATCATTCCCAGCTCAAGCTGGCATGGTGTTAACCATCTCTGCACCTGGCCCTGCAGAGCTGACAGAATTTCTGGCCCGGTGTGGCTCCTGTTCCCTAAACAAACCAGCTCAAGCACAGTATGGCTTCTTTTTGCTTGAGCCATTGCGTAGACCCTGTCAGGCGTCGGTTTAACTGCCACTTCGCCAGAGACAGAGAAGGAGGAGGAGGAGGAAGAGGGAGAGGTGGTGGTGGTGGAGCAGACAGACCTCATACAAGCAGATTTCTGGAGGCGTGGTGGATGAACAAGATCCAGCACAGAGCCCCGTCTTGGATCCCTCCCAGCTGCAATCAGAGTTACCCAGTGTGCCGTGAAGGAAATGTAACGACCCTGTCCATGCATGCTGGACCACGTGTCTAAAGTCACATGCACCTTGTTGCTGACTGCCTTTCCCAATGACTGGATAACATTGTCTTCCACGTGCTGGTATAGTGCTGGAATGGCCTTGCGTGAAAAGTAATGGCATTTTGGAACCTGCCACTGTGGTACAGCACATTCAGCAAATTCACAGAAGGGAGCAGAGTCCACCAGCTGCAAAGACAGCAGCTGCAATGCGAGTAATTTTGCTAAGCTGGCATTTAGATGCTGTGCTTGGGGATGGTTGGGACTATATTTTTTCTTATTCTGCAGCAGCTGGGGCAACGTAATCTGACTGCGTAAATCTTCAGCTGATGGGATGCTGTCACATTCTGAGGAAGGACCTGGTACACCCATTACTGTAGCATCATCCCTGTCAGTGGAGGTTGTAGGCAATGATATGGCAGGACATATAGTGGGGGTAGAGACAGATGAGGAGGAGGAGGACCTATGCAAAGTGTTGTGCCAACGGGATGCGTGGCAGGTGGTCATATGTCGCCTCAAGCACGTGGTACCCCACGTGGTCTTTCCCACACTTGATCCTCATCTGACACAGATTACAAATAGCAACGGTGCGGTCTGCTGCACATTTCTTAAAGAACTCCCAGACAGCAGACTTCCTGTACATGTGCTTTGAGACAACAGTGCTTTGCACCTGTGCAGCTGTGACTTCTGATGCCTTGGACTGGCTACGGTTGGTCATAGAGGACGTTGTGCCTCGTGTTTGTTGAACCTCCTCCTCCTCCTCACTTGATTCCTCTGTTCGATCAGGCACCAAGGTGGAGTCAGTGATCTCATCATCATCATCATCACCCCCTATCTCCTCGTCACTGGAGCCAACCTCGCAATATGCTGCAGCTGCTGGGGGAACATGAGTGCCAGTTATTTGTGTGTCACTGGCACCCCCTTCCTCTAGGTTGATTATGCTCCCTTCCTCAACTTCAGAGATTGAATCAGAGCACTGTAGTTGCTGCACATCCTCAAGCAGCATGTCACTGTCATTGTAGTCAAACAATTCAGCTGACTCCTCTGTGTATGTTGGTGAGGCTACGGCAGGAGTAGCTGTGGACATGGAGGCTGCATTAGATGCTTTGGCAGCTGAGGTGGACTGTAAAGCACTAAAAGCCTGACTGGCAGAGGACTCGGAGGATGAGGATGGCCTGGTTAGCCAATCCACCAAATCCTCTGTATGTTGCTGCTGCTTAAGACGGCCAGCACCAGTTACTAGTTAGAAAGGACAAGCGTGCCCCTGCAGAGGATACACCACGTCCATGACGACCAGAGGCACAGCTTCCCGACACAGAGGCTGCTTGCCCTCTTATCTGTGTCTGGGAGTGTCTGCCTGTCCTTTTTGGTCTTTCAGACATGGTGAGTGATATATAGATTAAAGATATACAGAACTCTGATTCAACTCTGTTATAAAAATTGGAGATATGCAGAACTCTGATTCAACTGTGTTATCTAAATTAAAAATTTCCAGAACTCTGGTATACCTCAGTGAGACACCCTGATAGCTGGCAGCCAGTGACAAGGCACAGATTAAAATTCCCAGAAACCACCTATAAATCAGCGAGACCCTCTGATGGGTGGCAGTGACAAGACACAGCTTACAATTTCCAGGAACCTCCTATAAATCAGTGAGACCCCCTGATGGGTGGCAGTGACAAGACACAAATTACAATTCCCAGGAACCTCCTATAAATCAGTGAAACCCCCTGATGGGTGGTAGTGACAAGACACAGATTACAATTCCCAGGAACCTCCTATAAATCAGTGAGACCCCTGATGGGTGGCAGTGACAAGACACAGATTACAATTCCCAGATATCTTCTAGAAGTGAGACCCCCCAATAGCTGCGTGCAGTGAGAATACACAGATTACAACAATTCCCAGATATCTTGTGGAAGTGAGACCCCCACAATAGCTGCTGGCAGTGAGAACACACAGATTACAACAATTCCCAGATATCTTGTAGAAGTGAGACCCCCACAATAGCTGCTGGCAGTGAGAACACACATATTACAACAATTCCCAGATATCTTGTAGAAGTGAGACCCCCACAATAGCTGCTGGCAGTGAGAACACACACTAACAGAACAATCACCTCTCAAAAAACACGTGCTGGGGGCTGTGTGAAGCCTTATATAGTGTGCTGCGGGATTTAGCTCTGTGAGCCCATGATTGGGAAAAATTTGCCCAATCAGGACTCTGAGCCGTGATTGGCATAGTGTTAAACCTGTCTTGCACCAGACCTGTGGTCAGGTGCAAGGCTGTAGCCAATTACAAGCTTCAGGCCAGTGGAAAAGTGCATTGTGGTCCATTGTCGTGCATTGTGGGCGAACACGCGAAAATGTTCTGAGTTCGCGGACAGCCGAACGGCCGATGCTCATTCCTAGTCAGAACCTGGAAGAACTATTTGTGCTGTTGGGTTGGAATAAACTGCTCGCATCGCAACTAAGAATGGGGGAGGGAAACCAAGATGTCGTAATAGGGAAAACAAAAAAGGCCATTCTGCTCTATCAAACGCCTTCTCTGCGTCCAATGATAGGAAGAGAGAGGGCGTCCGGCCCATAGAAGTGTACCACACCAGATCCGCCGCTCTCCTGGTGTTCTCATATGCTTGTCTATTTGAAACAAAACCAACCTGGTCGAGATGGATAAGAGTGTTCAATAAAGGGTCTAACCTTAATGAAAGAACTTTAGTGAAAAGTTTAAGATCTGAGAACCCCTATTTTCACATACAATTTGGATATCTTTGCTTCAATTTTCAAATTCAACCACTAATTTGAATTTCTGTGCTTTGAAACAAAAATACAGTTTGAACAAAACCACCAGGATGTTTGGTTTTTATTCCCAAATTACCTGCCTGTGATTTAATTGTGTTATTTCTTATATTTAAACTTGCGCATATACATACCAACAAGGAAAGTGAGAGCAGATGATATTCGCAGACACTGCAGCTTAACAAACTCGTCTTGATGACAGTCAAAGCTTCTAAGTCCAAAAATCAGCAATAGAAATGCCAACGCGCTTGTTATGCTGGAGGTGATGATCAATGCTCTGGTGAGTACGATAGAGGCTGGGAACCAACAACAGAGAAATAAACCAGTCAATCTTGGGTAAGGATCAATGGCACCAGTAACTGTAACACCTACATTTTAAAGATTTGGGGTTGATACAATAGGAAATTTACCCTATTGATAGGAACCTCGACCCTCCATTTAGTCGACACTTCTATGTTTCAAATGTATAGGGGTACTGTGACCGCTGGTACAGTATCTTGGCTCCCCTGCTGGTGGCCTCTTGACCGATATCGGGACGCAGAATTGAGACACACACACACAAATAGTGATTTCAAAACTGCAAACCTGCTTGGAGGTCGCATTCATCTTTTATTGAAAAGATAAGAGAAGGGGAGGGGTTGTTTAAGAAGTTTCACAGTCATGTATGTGCGTGAGTTATGGCCTTGTCTGTGGTAGTTCTTGTGACGTGGTTATCTGTACGTCCTGTGCTTATGATGAGCAACAGAAACATCTCAGTGAAAGGTCTTAACTATTTATGCTCCATAACAGAGGTAGAACTCTAGGGTAGAATATACATGTTGTAAATAATAATGGTTTATACGATATATTGTCTGCTCTATCTTCCTTCATTATGAAGAGCAATATTGTACTGAATGCTTACAAGAACAACTGTTAATAAGGAGTGGACGGGTACAGTGGATTCCCATTTTAGGACCCCTCCCATTTGGAGAGGTAATCTGCAAGCCAGCTCTTCTAGCTCACTTAATTACCGCACCTGGTAACCCACATGAAGGTGCTGGTATTCCAGAGGAACTACAGGGCATTTTTGTCACATGTACCACCTGGCCTCCTCCTCAGTTCCCCCTTTACTCACCGCCTCAGTTGCGGTCTAGCCTCCAGTTGCTCCACCACGTGCATCACTCAGCACCTTGGGCTCCCCTCTCAGCCACAGACATGCATGCCGCTCGGTCCCCAGGGGTCCTCCTCTCTGCAGAGAAGAAAGAGCTTCCCTCTGGATTCCCTCTTGCACCATGCACCTGCAGGGAAGTTCCACTGATCCTCTCACTCCGACACCAAGCCGCAGAACCCTGAGCATGAGACGCCGGTCACAGGCTGATGACATCAGGATGGTGGCAGGGTTTAAAAGAATGCCGGCAGCGGTGAGTCCTTGCACATTTATTATTTGAATAGTTTAACTGTTTATTGCTTAGTATCTGGATTATTTGTGTACTGAACCTCTACCTGATTAACGACTATCATTGCCAGATTGCTGCCTGCCCATTTGGCTATGGACCGTTTGCTTGATTACGCTTGTCTCTGACCGCTTGTCTTCTCGCTTACAATACATGTCGCCTTAGTTTTGTACCCCTGGTACCATGAACTCTCACCTGGTGCTATGGCCACTAGTTAGGATGACTGTTATACCATCTGTCAGTACGCCTCTATTGTCTGCCTCGTACAGGCTAACCACTCTGCAAGGAGGTTCCAGTCCGAGTTACCCATAGACAATATTATGCAAAGTGCCAACGCTACTACATCGACCAATGACAATAACCACTTACAGAATGTATTCATAGTCCATATGAGTCCATTGAGTGTTACCGCGAGAGTTTCACTAGATCTGGTAAATGAGCTGTTATGCAGCACAAAGTTTCGGTGGAAGGAAAGCAAGGAACTAATTGACCTCATGTAACATCAAGACTAGACAGAAGACCAGCACAAGGATCTTGAGGAGAGTCTGATAGGTCAGTATAGATGTGGTACTTAGAGGTGGATGCAAGAGACAAAATGCTATCAAGGTTTAATGGTATGGCAACCTTGGAGAGTGGCGATGCATAGAGGGAAAGATAGCGGAAAATCAGGGGCAGCCTCCAAACGACACACACAGCGGGGGTAACCCAAAACAATGATACAGTCATGGGCGAAATTGTTGGCACCCCAGACATTTTTCCAGAAAATCAAGTATTTCTCACAGAAAAGTATTGCAGTAATACATGTTTTGCTATACACATGTTTATTCCCTTTGTGTGTATTGGAACAAAATAAAAAAAGAGAGGAAAAAAGCAAATTGGACATAATGTCACACAAACTCCAAAAATGGGCTGGACAAAATTCTTGGCACCCTTAACGTAATATTTGGTTGCACACCCTTTGGAAAAAATAACGGAAATAAGTCACTTCCTATAACCATCAATAAGCTTCTTACACCTCTCACCCAGAATTTTGGGCCACTCTTCCTCTGAAAACTGCTCCAGGTCTCTCTTATTGGAAGGGCACCTTTTCCCAACAGCAATTTTAAGATCTCTCCACAGGTGTTCAATGGGATTTAGATGTGGACTCATTGCTGGCCACTTCAGAACTCTCCAGCGCTTTGTTGCCATCCATTTCTTGGTGCTTTTTGACGTATGTTTGGGGTCATTGTCCTGCTGGAAGACCCAAGATCTCGGACGCAAACCCAGCTTTCTAACACTGGGCTCTACAGTGCGACCCAAAATCCTTTGGTAATCCTCAGATTTCATGATGCCTTTCACACATTCAACGTACCCAGTGCCAGAGGCAGCAAAACAACCCCAAAACATCATTGAACCTCCACCATATTTCACTGTAGGTACTGTGTTCTTTTCTTTGTAGGCCTCATTCTGTTTTCGGTAAACAGTAGAATGATGTGCTTTACCAAAAAGCTCTATCTTGGTCTCATCTGTCCAAAAAGACGTTTTCCCATAAGGATTTTGGTTTACTCAAGTACATTTTGGCAAACTGTAGTCTTGCTTGTTTATGTCTCTGTGTCAGCAGTGGGGTCCTCCTGGGTCTCCTGCCAAAGCGTTTCATTTCATTTAAATGTCGACGGATAGTTTGCGCTGACACTGATGCTCCCCGAGCCTGCAGGACAGCTTGAATTTCTTTGGAACTTGTTTGTGGCTGCTTATCTACCATCCGGACTATCCTGCGTTGCAACCTTTCATCAATTTTTCTCTTCCGTCCACCCACAGAGAGATTAGCTACAGTGCCATGGGTTGCAAACTTTTTGATAATGTTGCGCACTGTGGTCAAAGGCAAATCTAGATCTCTGGAGATGGACTTGTAACCTTGAGATTGTTGATATTTTTCCACAATTTTGGTTCTCAAGTCCTCAGACAGTTCTCTTCTCCTCTTTCTGTTGTCCATGCTTAGTGTGACACACACAGACACACAATGCAAAGACTAAGTGAACTTCTCTCCTTTTTATCTGCTTTCAGGTGTGATTTTTATATTGCCCACACCTGATACTTGCCCCAGGTGAGTTTACAGGAGCATCACATGCTTGAAACAATCTTATTTATCCACAATTTTGTAAGGGTACCAATGATTTTGTCCAGCCCATTTTTGGAGTTTTGTGTGACATTATGTCCAATTTGCTTTTTTTCCTCCCTTTTTTTTGTTTTGTTCCAATACACACCAAGGGAATAAACATGTGTATAGCAAAACATGTGTTACTGCAATACTTTTCTGTGAGAAATACTTGATTTTCTGGAAAAATGTCTGGGGTGCCAACAATTTCGGCCATGACTGTATAGATTTATTATATCCAACTGATGAAGCTGGCCAGGGAGCCGGCGAAACGCGTTTTGGAGACCCCTATGCTATTCACCAGACATTCACTTTTATTTTATTTTATTTTACTCATGCCCTTACGATTTTTGTATAGCTGCCATTGAAATAAACCCGTGTTATTAACCCAGATCTGCATCCAGGCATTCATTATACCAGCCGGGAGCAAAAGCACCTTGAGAAGGGAAAGTTTTACTGCTACATCTGGATACAGGCAACTTGAAAACATGCAAGCAAGGAGCAGATACAAAGGAGGATTCTAACACGGTCTGGAAGCTTTGACAGCATCTACTGTCCACCAACATAAGTGCTTCAGTGTATATACCTGTATGTCTATACCAGGCAGGTTTAGACACACTCTTAATCCCGCACAATTTTTTATTTTTTTATTTCTTGGAGGAAATTTGGAGGGATAAGAGAAGCAGAAACCACGCAGATCCACAAGACTTTCTAAACCGCCGTGCAGACTGGATACAATAGAAAGACTATTCCACCATTTGGCCACTAGGTGGCATGACTGCACCTAACAAGGTTTAGGTTTTATGCAACATCAGACTGTTTTTATGATCCAGTGTGTGTCTTTGCTGTACATGTCAATTACAAACAGGAATTGATTTTCCAACTTTGTTATATCCCGATTTTATGCGGTTATAAGCTTTATGATAGATCCTGCACGATGTACATTTCGTAGACTGTAATTAGATACGCCTTTCGCGTGTAGCGCCGCACCAAGGGGTACCCACACTTCTTTCCCGTATATATTTATTAATTGTTGGAGGTTGCAAAGGCCAAATCTCGTTCTGAAAGAGTGGATGTGGGTCTATAAAACTTAACTTTTAATGGAAAATACTATAAAAATGGTGTATGGACCCAACGTATAGCTGTATATATGTGGAGTTCTATTTTTAACTGGCTGAAAATTAAATTTCTCTCTTGTGAAATCACAGATTTACGGTGCTGATATTTTTGGCTTTTTATTCAATTGCAGCAAGAATAAGAACAGACTTGAAATTGGTTCTTCTTCAGCACTAATATGACTTTATCGCGTTGTGCACAAAGTATAGGATGAGCTAGGAAACGGTATAGACGCAAAAAAGCAGAGGAGTAACTAAGATCTACTTGGAATAGCAAGTAGAATAGTAACACTTGCATGAGGATCTGCAGTAATTACGATCCTCGCGTAACCGTTATTGCTCCAACTGAATAACGTAATTAGGGCCCCTAGAATTGTGTTGGTCCTCAATTACATTAGATTGGTCAATGCTATTTCCAGAAGTTATAAAAATACACTTACATGGGTGTGGATTTAAATAAGAGTTGAACGCGTCACATGTCCATATCTTCACAAAACGGTCCCAAACACACTCTCTCCAGAGGCCTTTACAGCGTATGCTCAGCATTACGGATCCTTTGCTGTTGACCTGCACAGAAGGATGACAATCAGATTTCTCTTATGTGCTACCAACCTCCTACTTAGGCCCGCGTCAGACGAACGCAGTTATCACGTCCGTGTTGCCGCACAGTTTAACGTCCATTGTAGCATAGAATAATGATCAATAGAGGCCCACACACGAAGTACATGCGCACCACGCAGATGGCAATGGACGCAATTTCAGCAAGAACGTAAAATCTCTAGGACGGATGCGCAGAGAGCGCCACGTCCGCATAGAGTTCTGTGTGTGTGAGATGACATTAAGTCAGACGGAGCGTATTTGCGACATCCAGCACCTTGATGCACAAAATGGCTTTTCATATCATTTTCCAATTTGTGTAATTTTTCATACTAATTTTGTTTCCCATAATTCCCTTTTTTTTTCCTACGTCCATCTAGGAAAACGGAACGTGTAGTGTCTACAGTATCTTCCATCAGTATGTCCGTCCGTTATGCATGCAGACTGCGTTCATCTGACATTAGCCTAAAAGGTATGTTACTATAACACAGATAAACCTGCATGATGCAAAAAGTGCAATATTCCTGAACTGCTTTTTGGTCGTTTGAGGTACAGATATGCAAGACAATGAACACATGCCTGGTGTTTGCCCGGTAACTGTAAATACTGTATGGAAGAAGTGGCTGCTAAGTGTTATCTCCAAAAATACAACTAACAGAAATGGTCATTGTGCAATCTCAGAGTACCCTGGCTGGTTACTCGGTGTCAGGGCATGATAGTACCACGTACAAGTACTGGGCAGAGTGTGTATTATACCTGCAGTTTTCCCCCAAGAATGAGGCAAGACACGTTTTAGGATGAACTGCAAACAGGATCTGTTAATTGTACAAAACACAGGTCATATTTATAAGGAACTATCCCCACTGTTTACCCTCCTTTCCACCCTCAAACATCCCTGCGCCAGAGCACCACTACCTCCAGCCATTGCCCAGTCTTTGAATACAATGGCTGCCACTGCCTCTAGCCATTGCCCTGTTCCTGAACACAATGGCTGCCACTGCCTAGAGCCATTGCCCAGTTTATGGAATGTCGGCACTACCTCTTGCCATTGCCCAGTTTTTGAATACAATGGCTGCCACTACCTCCAGCCATTGCCCAGTTAATAGAGATGGTTTGTCGGCAAGGGTCGGGTCTTGTCTGGTGGTGGCTCAATGCGTGTAGGCAGTGGGCAAGAAAAACACCATTTCTGGGAGAGCAGGCTACATTGGGGGACAGAACCAAACATAGGGACATGTGAAAACAGGGTGTAAAACAAGGGGCCAAAAACACGAGAAAAGATGAAGGGGAAAACAAAGACAAAATTTTTTTAAATCTGTTGGGACCCTACAGCCCGTATCATCACAGTCATATACCCTGTGAAAGTCAAGATCTTCCGACTTCTCAGAATAAAATATAATAAAACACAGACGTGTGATGCAGATCATCACTTACTAGCAAACTATGAAGGAACTGAGTGGCACAGAAATAATTTTGTGGTAAAAGGCATATGTGTCTCACAGTAGGGAAACCTCCAAACAGCAACCAGCGGCCACTCGCATTCTTCACTGCATCTTTCCAAGGCCAATGATTCAATAATAATAATTAATAATTCAATTATTGTCAAGGTATAGTCTACATAAAGAATAACGGGGTTCAAAACAAAGAGATTGCAATCAGAAGTCCATGATAAAAAATCTATTAAACTACTAAGGCAAAAGTACACCATGACAAAATGCAACTGTGCTCAGACTATATGCTAAACGCGTTTCGTCCGGAATCGAACTTCTTCAGGCTCCTTATGAAATTTGGCTCTATATGAAACGCGTTGAGTATAGAGGCTGGGCACAGTTATAGTGTTAAGTTCCCATCTACACTTTTGGAGAGTTTTCTGACTTGCGCCACGCTAAAGAAAATGATAATTAACTGTTTCTAATTATTTACAGTTTTGAGGTTGTAAATGTAACATGTGTGCACACCATAATATATCAGCTCAACATACGATAAATTATCCTGGGAATGCAAACCAGGGGTCAAACCAGGAGATCAAGAACATAGAATATCAGGACCACACTGAGGGGTCACTAGAAACCACGGTATAGCTCTGCCGTGGTTTCTAGTGACCCCCTCAGTGCGGTCCTGATATTCTATGTTCTTGATCTCCTGGTTTGACTCCTGGGTTGCGTTCCCAGGATAATTTATTATATACATTCTATTTCGGTGCTGTGTGGAAGAAACGCCTACTGTGAGTTGCAAAGGTCTTATATGTTAATCCTCTTTCTACATCAAGATTGCTGTGTACTCCAACAAACGTATATCCATAAATAACCAATATATCCTACGCTGTATAAACATTACCTGCCAGCAGTCAGTCCAAAGGGAAGCTATGGTGCTTGCCATGGTGAATACTCCACAAATAATCACCAAAAGGTTCAGCTCGTTGGCCATCACACAGGTTCCTCCTCCAGAAACTATCTGAAACAAGGATTCAAAGCTTTAGGCATCCGTCTCAGCATTACATATTAAGTCAGGGAGAATTGTTTGACATTTCAAATATTTAAGAGATCCTGACTGCAAGTAGAGTTAAATATCTGCGGATAAAAGGCATTAAATTCTTTGCTGCAGTGAGTGCGTACATACCCACTAAAACCAAATAGTTATGACTTGCTCACTATATCTATGTATATTTACCTTTTAAGTGTTTTTTCTATATCGCCCACAGAAAATTTATTTTAACATGCTAATGTTCTTTCTTCGTATAATCAAGTTTATTTTCCCGTTTAAGAGGTCATGCATAACGAATCAGTTCAGTACGTCCTGACTTATCTCTTAGCAACCTGAATCGCAAACTGCAAATCCGTGCAGCTCCGAAAATATCAACCGTCCATAAACTACAAAATATGAACCTCATTTTACTTACACGTTTAAATAATTACATATTTCTATTTAACCCCTTCACTGCTGAGCCATTTAACCCCGTGCCCTGAGCTAATTTTTACCGTTTTGTGCGCATCATGTTTAACCACTTCGCTGCGGCGGACGCGCTGAGCGCGTCCTGCCGCAGGAAGGGTTGGCTGCGGAGTGCTGAGCGCGTCCTCCCGAAGCAGCCTGAAAATCGGCCGGATTCCGGCCAATCGCTGTGCCCCCCGGTGCGGGCTGACATCTTGGATGTCAGCCCGTCAATCCGGGACCGCCGCGGGCATCTATTTCAGGCGCCCCCCCCCGCGTGTGCGGAGGAGGCGCCTGAAAGGGAGGGGGGAGGTCCTTCGGACCTCTCTCCCTCCCCATCGCGGGGGTCCTGAGCTTAATGCCAGGCACCGTTTGGAAGGGCACAGCCTGCCCTTCCAAACGGGGGCTGTCATTAACCCCTGGGGAGCCGGATCACGAATCGGCGCTGAAAAGCGCCGGTTCGTGATCCTTTCCCAGAGCTGGCCGACATCTTGGATGTCGGCCAAGCCTCCGGGAACTCCTCCTGAGGACTGGCGTCATCGTGCATAGCATGATGACGCCAGTCCTGGAGTTAACCCCTAGCTGCCACCAATGGTGGAGATAGGGGGTTCCAATGAACCCCCTATCTCCCGATCCTTGGCAGCTAGGGGTTAAACTTTGGTACTGTTGGATCGACCAGAGCATGGCCGTTCCAACGATACCAAACACGACTGTGAAAACATTTTTTTAAAAAAAATTAAAATTAAAAATAAAAATAAAAAAATATTATAAAAAAAACTATAAAAAAAAACAAACAAGTTTTTTTTTTTTTTTGGTTTGTTAATGCAGCAAAATTGTTCCCATTTTAATTATACTGTGAACAATGATGCTGCACTAACGATTTTTGTATGCGGTGCGTTTGTTAAAAATCGCATAATTTTCCCCAAAAAAAAATGTAACGAGACCCCATTTCTAATTTTTTTAATAAGCGCATCCCATACAAAATATAACCGCAATTGCTCGCATGTTAAAATGTGAAAAAAAAAAACTTTACACGTTGTAAATTATTGAAAATTCATATTTTATTGCATTTTTTGTTATAATATACAGACAGGTCATGACGTATACATATAATAATGACATATTATGAATCTGCCGAGTCTGACGGAAAGAACGATATATAATATGTCTGGGTCATATACTAAAATAAGCCTTCAAAACACGTTTAAACATGATGAGCAAAACCGGTAAAAATGACCTCAGCACAGAGGCGGGAAAAGCCTCAGCAGCGAAAGGGTTAAACGTGATTTTAAGTAATGTTTTTTTTGCAGGACCCAGACAAATTATATATCTTTATTTTCAGCAGACTCTGCAGATTCATAATATATCATTATTGTATGTGTCCGTCATGTCCTGCCAGAATACTATAGCAAAAAAAGTAAAAGAAATTGAATTTCCCTTCAGATTTCAATCATTTACAGCGTGTAAAATTATTTTTTGCACTTTTTATCATCCAAGCCTTTGTGGTTATATATTCTATGGGATAATATTGTTACTATATAATTTTTAGAAAATATGCAATTTTAGCTAAAACTGAAAAAACTAAATTTTTCATTAGTGCAGAATCATTGTTCACATTATAATTGAAAAGTAAACAATAGTGCTGCATTATAACTAAAAAAAAATACATTCCTATTTATATTTATTCTTTTTTTTTTACACTTAACATGGTCATGTTTGGATTTATTTAAAAGGCCATACTATGGATTTTCCAATGACACCAATCATGACCCGCTTGCTGCCAACGATCGCGAGATATGGGGGTCCAAAGGACCCCACTATCTGCACCAGAGGGTTTTCCAGAGGGAAATCCTTGAGCAGCTAGGGGTTAATTCCCTTACTGACGCTATTGCGCCCATACGCAATGACGTCAGTGGGCGGGGGGAGGACCTGGAGGCTTGGCTGATCATTCACCTCTGAGAGAAATCCGCAATCTGGCACTGGATCGCAGTACTTTTACCTATGGGGTTAAGCGATGCCTCTCTTTCTTCTGTGCCCCTTACCAATGGAGGGAGAGATGGGTGCAAATGACCCCCCTCCCCTTCAGGCACTCACCCGGCATTACCGGGGGGTGCCTGAAACTGACATCCTCGCGCTGTAGGCGGACAAAAACAGATTCACTTTCAAGACGGCGCCGGACCGGGCACAAGTAAGGATTGTCAGAACACGAGTCTCTTCAGGAAAGGCAAACTTTATTGTGTCGTCACACAAGTGCCCACACAGGATTGAATCGCAAAGAGTGAGCCCCCCCTTTCACCCGTGCAAGGGATCTTATACCCAAAAATACGTAATTAGGTACATCCCAGTTAGCCCACCTCCCAATGACACTTTATTCCACCCCACGTGGGTTAATACCTCCCTTTGGCTAATACAAAGACATTTCATTAATTGGCTGTAAATTGGCAAACTTTGTGTTAGTTTCAGTAAATCAAAATTAATTGCTCTTACTGTTCCGGGCTGCGCCCTCCTCCCTTGCGCCTACAATCACTTGTTACAGATGGCACCTGGCCTGATCTCTACTCCTTTGTCTTTCTGCGGGCCCCAACGACCTTGGAGGATCTACTTCGCTTTTCTCCTCCGTGCCAGGAACAGCAGAGATCTTTCATAAAGCTTTAATTGCTTTTCTGCTAATCTAAACGCATTCCTAAATTTCTACGTATACCTCATTCTAGTTTCAGCTACAAACCTGTCTAGTTATATACAAGTGAACCAATATTCTGAACAAGATGGCCGCCTGTGTACAATGGCGGCCGTCTTCCAGCCTATTTCCACTTCATTCCCCCCTTGGCTCAAGTGTCAGGATCTTTTCCTGGCACTTGTAGCCATTACACTCCACTATTCTGAAACTCCTTGTACTGGGGGGGTTTCTTTCACTGGGAACATACCCTGTGGGATTATCAGTGGTATCTTCTGTGTTTGTGTAGGTGTCAGTGCTGTTTTGCACAGTGGCCATAAACATAGCCCTATGCGGTATATCAGTATCCCTATGATCAAGATCACCACTATCATGAGTATCATGGATCCAATCCGTGAGATAAATCTCAAGATGGAACCAAACCATTCTCCCATTGCTCCAAACCCACGGAGCGGATTCCAGCCTTCGGCAGCAATCCTCCTGGCTATACCCTGCAACTGTGCTACCTTCTCTTGGTGATCTTGAATTACCTGGTAATAATCTGGGACTTCATGTGTAGTGTTTCTGATGAAGGTGCAACATTCATAGTGCATTGTCATTTCACACAATCCATTCAAGGCCGCACTGATCTGCTCAAGCGCCATATCATGTATCATCTGCACCTTTCGTAACTCACGCATTTCCAGATTCAGCAGCTGGATATCCATACTGGTTCTATTCAGAATCTCATCCATCAAATTGACATAGCTATTCAATCTCCTCATCATCTCTCCTCCCCATCCAGTCCATGCTGGCAACCATGTCCATATTCGATCCATCTTCGCGAACAACTCTCTCTTTGGTCTTTCAAACACCAGTGGGTACCTAGGGTGTAGTTCTGTGTCTGTGTTTGTGTCTTCTCCCCTTAGTCTCTGGATTGGGACCAGCTTAGCCAAATAACACATTCCCGTTATTGTTGGTGGTACCCATGTGTAACACACCCTTTCACAGCACACCTGGTACCCTCCTTTCACTATAAATGGTGATGAATGTAGTGTTCCCTTTGATATCTCTATCGCAAGGTGTCTCAGCCGTCTCATCATATCCACTGCACCCTGCCTCCCATTGGTCACATTCCCAATCACCGCCTCTTGGTCTCTAGTGAATTGCCTGCATCGTATGTATAAATAATTCGCCTTTTGTCCTGTTTTGAATATGTAAATGTATGATGTCCAGTTGAACTGACTTGAGTTACATAACCCACCCTCGTTATTTATTTCTTTATCTGGTCCTAGTTGAAAACACCATTCTGGTGGATACACTGGTCCTATTATGGGGTACCCGGGACTGACTGATTCTGTCTTTTCCCTTGGTGCATCGACAGCATGTATTGTGACATTCCCTGATACAAACATACTCAAATTCATTGGAACAGAGGCAAATGGTATATGAATTGTCTCTGGGTGCAGTCTACTACACACCCAGCATGCGGTTTGCCCAGACTTTTTAGCATAGTCATATTTGAATTGCACAAGTAAGTGTCCTCTTGGGTTGGTTCCAGATAGCGCCTCTCGTTTTTGTCTCCACATGGTACGGTTCTCCATCACCGGGTGCGTACCATTCCAGATATGGGAAATATCCACTTTCCCCACATTGCCCGTACAATTAGAGCCTGCTCCACGCGAGAGTCCATAAATCAAATTAGCAAGATATAAAATCAGCACCACAAATGCCCCGAATGTCAGAATTCCTTGGGCAATTCTTTTCACAGTCACATAAACCCAATCCCTCCCCACCGGAATTTCAAAAGTAAAAAACATTTCTGGATAATCAAGGGTGGGGGCCGGGCCCCTAAAAAGCACCCTGTGGGTATCCCCCGTTGGCGGGTGGTCAGGACCTGTGCCCATCAAAACACCCACTTGTTGATCCTCTGTATTATCTGGGTTAGGATCATTTAGGTGCTCATGGCTGTGGTCTTTGTCAGCTTCAGCCTCAGCGGGTTGGTCTCGTTGGTAACGACCTTCCATGCTGGTTCAGGACTGGCTGCAGCTGCTTTCACTCTGGAGTGATGTATCCACGGGACCACCTCGGCAACCTTTACTGCTGTGGGGGTTGATAACAGGACAAGATAAGGACCTCTCCATTTTGGACCTAGTGGATCATTTTTCCACTCTTTTACCCATACTGAGTCACCCGGACAATACTTATGCAGTGAAGGATACAGAAAATGCGGTATATTATCCCCCACCCAAGTATTTAATTTCTGCATTGATTTACCCAGCATTACTACCTGATCATTTAGTTTAGTTTCTCCCAATGCCCGAAGGTCCCCCCTTAGTCCATTAATTAGAGGGGTTGGCCGTCCAAACATAAGTTCGTACGGACTTAGCTTCAATTGGGGGGTTGGTCTGCACCTAATGTGCAAAAGGACTATCGGCAGCAAGTCCAACCAGCTCAATAACGTCTCTTGGCACAGTTTGGACATCAAAGTCTTTAGGGTACGGTTCATTCTTTCAACTTTTCCCGAACTTTGGGGCCTGTAGGCGGTATGTAGCTTCCAGGTGATGCCCAGTAGCCGGGCAAGTTGTTGCAAACAGTTCTGGATACTTTTGGGAAATAGTATCGCCATGCGAAAAATAACAAATCTTGTCTGTCTTGTGAATCTCTTACTGCTGGTATGAAAAAGTTCATTGCACTTTTCTTCATTCTTGGCAGTCTGTTCTTGATAAGGATCTCCTTGAGGAAGAACCTCACCAGTGGGACTTGATATTCTTCTGCTCCCAATTCTCCCAGACTGTGCAGTATTCGTGTGATCCGTAGATTATTGTGAGGATTGATTGTCAAATTTTCAAAACGTGACGCGAAATTTTCTGCTCATTCAACTTCGGTTATTTCTTTGTCTTCCTCCTCCCCCACTATTTTTACGCCGAAGAATTTCAGCATCATGTTGTAGGCTCTGCGCAGTCTTTGCTGAACTTCTGAGGTGTTAACCATTAGGCGTGTCTCCTGCGGATTTAGGGAAGTAGAGTAGAAATTTCGGCCTTGTGTCCGAGTTGGGAAAAGCCATTGAATGTAATCATAATTGAGTTCTAATAGTTCATAATCATCTTGCCATTTGTGCAATATTATTGCAATGAACTTGCCGTGGGGTTCAAACTTTCTCAAATTCATGTAGAACTCGTAATTTGGCATAGAGGATTGCGGTTCTTGCTTGCAGATCAATACTTTAGCTTGGTCTTCTGCTGGCGGTGGTGGTTTTGCAGCTGCTTTTGCGGCTTGGTCTGCGCGTCTGTTACCTTTTGGAATTTCATCACGGCCTTTTTGGTGGCCACGACAGTGCATGATGCTGACAGCACTTGGTTTCCACACTGCTTCCAGGAGGGCCGCGATTTCAGCCGCATATTTAATTTGTTGTTCTGAAGACGTGAGTAGGCCTCTTTCTTTATAGAGTGCACCATGTGCATGGACTGTCATGAAAGCGTACTTGGAATCTGTATAGATATTTACTCTTTTGCCTTCAGAAATTTCAAGGGCTCTGGTTAAAGCTGTTATTTCAGCCAATTGTGCAGATGTATGGCCTGGCAGTGGCTTTGCTTCGATGACTTCTTCTGTTGAGACTACTGCATAGCCGGAGACTTTCTTCCCATCATCCATATAGCTGCTACCATCAGTGAATAGCTGTAGGTCGTATTTGTCTAGGGGTACGTCTTGCAAATCTGGCCTGCTACTGAACACTTCTTCCATAACTTGGAGGCATTCATGATCTGGATCCTCTTCACAGTCAGGCAGTAAAGTAGCAGGGTTTAAGGTAGCGATGAGGTCCAAATGAACCCGTGGATTTTCACACATCATGGCTTGGTACTTCGTCATCCGGCTGTTGCTGAACCAGTAACCTCCTTTGACATTCAGCAGAGCCTTGACAGCGTGGGGCACCTTGACATGAAGAACCTGTCCAAGGGTCAGCTTGTCTGCTTCTGCTATCAGCATTGCAGTGGCAGCCACTGCTTTCAGGCATGGGGGTAGGCCGCAGGCCACAGGGTCGAGTTGCTTGGAGAGGTAGGCCACAGGCCTCAGTCATGAGCCAAAAGTCTGAACCAATACTCCTGTTGCTGTTTGCTCTTTTTCCAATGAAAGGGATCTTGTCCCCCCCCCCTTCGTGGCCTGATGAAGCGGCTTGGCAATATCTGCGAAGTTGGGGATCCACAGGCGGCAGAAGCCTGCAGCTCCCAGGAACTCACGGACTTGCCTCCTGGTCTTTGGTTGGGGTATGCGGCACACTGCTTCTTTTCTTTCTGCCCCCAGTGCACGTTTGGTACCTGTTAACTGGAAGCCCAGATATTTTACACTGCGTTTACATATTTGTGCTTTCTTTTTAGAAACTCTGTAACCTGCTTGGCTTAGCAGATGTAGCAAAGCTTTTGTGGCGGATAAACAGTCTTTTTCTGTGGGGGAAGCCAGTAATAAATCATCAACATATTGTAGTAACACTACTTTGTCTGGCTGAGCGTTGAAGGCGAGGAGATCTTGGCTAAGCGCGCACCTGAAAATCGTGGGCGAATTTTTTTGAAACTTTGAGGGAGGCGCGTCCACGTCATTTGATAGCGCGCCCCCGTGGTAGACTTTTCCCACTGAAATGCAAAAAGGGGCTGGCTTGCTGGAGCCAGACGGATGCAAAAGAAAGCGTCTTTTAAATCAACACTGTGTAATATTGTGTATCTCCGGGAATTAACGCCAGTAAATTGTATAGATTAGGAACCACAGGGTGTAGTGTTACTGTGGCCTCGTTGACAGCTCATAAATCTTGGACAGGGCGATACTCTTGTGTCCTCTCTTTCAAGACTGGCAATAGGGGTGTGTTCCATGGTGACACGCAGAATTTTAATATGCCGTGATCTTTAAATCTCTGTAAATATATCTGTATATTCTGCTTGGCTTTCTGTGGGATATAATATTGTCTTAGAGCCACCGGTGTTGCGCCGGGCTGTGATTCAACTCATCTGGGCGGGTTTTCCTCCGCCCCCACCTCAGGAATTCCAAGGAGTAGTGCGTGCGGATCCGGCGTGGCAGACAGAGTAGGTGCCGTGCGCCATTCTTCCTCCTTTGACATAACTACTGCGATTTTCACAGATTGTGGATTGTGCGGACTGGCTGGAATATGCTGCCGAGCAGAGCCGCCACTCTCCGGCAGGTCTAATTGAGCGTGACCCCCGGGAAAAAACATAATTTGGGCTTGCAATTTGCAAAAAATATCCCGCCCCAGGAGCCGGATGGGACATTCGGGCATATACATATACACATTGTATAAACAATATTTTCAGAGATCTTTTTCTGTAGCCCAAAACAGACTCTTAATACCACATTTGAAAAAAAAAAAAAATTATTCCATTGTCATAAGACCACTCCTAACATCTCATAACAATAAAATAACCATTCCATCAAAAATTAAACAAAAATATACCTTTTAGAAACAGTAAAGAAAAACTACTTTAATTATTTCTTGAATTTTTTCTTTTAATATTAATTTTCTAACCGTTTCATATATTTCAATTTAATTTGTTAATAAATTTTATATTTTGATAGACAATATTGTATATTATTACGTACTTATTATTGTTTGTGTGTAACAATATAAAACCAGGACTTCCTTTTTTTTTTTTTTTTTAATTCTAGCTCTGAACAAAACTAAAACTTTTGGAATAATATCAACACAAAATATAAACATATATCTTGCACTCAACAGACTTCAAACAAATATTCCATTGTAACACACATTAAAATTAGCTAAATAAGTAATTCTTTTTTTTTTTTTCTATTCCTCTTTACTTTGAATTCGCTGCACAGATACACAAAGGGTTATTCTTTCCAGCTATCAGAGAGCAAAGAAAAACAAAGTGACTCCCTCCCCCTTCGCCCTTTCAAACAGTCTGTCAGAAAGGAGGGGGCCTATACACCAGGGAAGAGAGGAGAAGGAAAAAAAACAAATACGAAGCCCAATCTCACAACCTCTCAGTCATTCCTACTTTAGTTTAATAGATCAATTATAAACACAATCGGACAAAATCAGTCCGAATCACACACACAAGCCATACAGCACCGCAATCATCTCACTCCGTAAAATATTAATTAATTTATATATGCTCCCATCGGGCATCTCAATCTTTTCTGGTGGAGCCTCTCTATCTCCTCCATTCGCGGCGCCCTGCTCTTCTTCCTCAGTCACACAGGACGGAGCAGAGGGAGCTGACCGAGACACAGCAGCTGCCCGCTCCCCCCTCTCCGTCCGCGCAACCGCGGCACTCAAAACTTTCCTAGCTGCCCCATAACATGATGGATAGGACGGGGGTAAAACATCACTCTCTTCCGGTTGTTCTACTAACACCTCTCTCTCTCTCTCTCCATTATTTTGGGGGTCCTGCTTCTTATTTCTCCCCGCTATCATTATAAAATGACTCTTGTTTTTAATACAATATCTCCATATATCTATATACGGGTATTGTTCAGGATGTCCGTACTGCTCTGTGACTTGGGAATGTACCTTCTGTACCAACTCCGGGTCCATTGACCCCTGCTCTGGCCATCCTGGGACTAACAACGGCCACACAACTGTACACATTACTTTTAACTTCTCTTTTTTTTTTTTTTAATTCTACACCATAGTCATGAGTTTTATATAATGCTTCGAAATTCCGCACCATATATTCTAGGGGCGTCTCACCCTCCTTCACCTTCTTGGGCTTAGATGACCCGTTACCCAGTATTATTCTTGAAAACAGTACTCTTTGCAATACAGATATATTATTTCAACAACAGTTAAAATCTACAGTCTGATACTTCAGTCACCAATTCATCCGTGTCTGCAGGCGCTTCCCCTTCAGTAGCCGTCTGCAGTCGCCTGAGCCGGAAACGTACGTTCGGGGTCAAAACTCGTATTTGCTTCCTCGCGGAGCGAGTAGGCGCACGTTCACTCACAGCACTCGAGTCAATTCATTCACAACACATACCGTATCAGATGCTTTCATCACATAACAGAATATAGACACTTCAATCTTTTTCTACTAGCCGAGGGGTCATTCCCTCCTCTGTGGCTCCTTATACCCCGTAATTTGAACTCTAACTCTTAACTGCTTGTGACTATGTGCACCCCGTTCTATATCTCTACTGCCGTCTGCAATTCCAATTTGCCTTATGGGTAATCTCACCCACCCGGCACCACTATCTCTGCAGCTACCGCTGGCTCCATTATGAGCCCTTTTCACTACACGACGTACACACTAGCACTGACTCAGGCTCTCAGCCCAGTCACAGAAAATCCCTCCTCCTTTCCCTTTTACCCACGTGGTGAAGCTCTGTTTACAAACACTGACTACTGACTTATGCAACTCCACGTGGCTACCTTTTCCCTCTCTTACAGAACTACCCTTTGATTGGCATTCAATTCCCCCGAATCCAGACACCCGCTAGCCACTCTGGCTCCTTAGCAATGTCAGTGCTATCAGCGGCGGGCTAGATATGCCAATAGGATGGTGGCCATCGCATCCTCTTATCCGTCTATCTCAGTCGGACGTTTCCCTTAGATACCGGTATCTCCTTTAGACATACAAAACATAGAAGACACGTTACCTATCGCCGGCGCTGCTTGCTGTTTCCTCAGACTCGGTGTCCCAGTTCCCTGGTCGGGGGTCCGTTTGGGACGAGACGAGGTCCACTGAACAGGAAATCCTGCTTGGCGCCTGCAGATGTCAGCTCACCTCCAACGGACGCCCAACCATCGGGATTCTCGCACCCGCTGCAGTCAAGCACTGCACTGTGTTCAGCAGCCGTTACTGTGTGCCCGGAAAGGGCCCGTATCCCGGACGAGCCCCCAAAAATGTAGGCGGACAAAAACAGATTCACTTTCAAGACGGCGCCGGACCGGGCACAAGTAAGGATTGTCAGAACACGAGTCTCTTCAGGAAAGGCAAACTTTATTGTGTCGTCACACAAGTGCCCACACAGGATTGAATCGCAAAGAGTGAGCCCCCCCTTTCACCCGTGCAAGGGATCTTATACCCAAAAATACGTAATTAGGTACATCCCAGTTAGCCCACCTCCCAATGACACTTTATTCCACCCCACGTGGGTTAATACCTCCCTTTGGCTAATACAAAGACATTTCATTAATTGGCTGTAAATTGGCAAACTTTGTGTTAGTTTCAGTAAATCAAAATTAATTGCTCTTACTGTTCCGGGCTGCGCCCTCCTCCCTTGCGCCTACAATCACTTGTTACAGATGGCACCTGGCCTGATCTCTACTCCTTTGTCTTTCTGCGGGCCCCAACGACCTTGGAGGATCTACTTCGCTTTTCTCCTCCGTGCCAGGAACAGCAGAGATCTTTCATAAAGCTTTAATTGCTTTTCTGCTAATCTAAACGCATTCCTAAATTTCTACGTATACCTCATTCTAGTTTCAGCTACAAACCTGTCTAGTTATATACAAGTGAACCAATATTCTGAACAAGATGGCCGCCTGTGTACAATGGCGGCCGTCTTCCAGCCTATTTCCACTTCAGCGCACTGGCGTGATGACATCAGTGCGCCAGGATGGGTCATATGGGACGGACTGACTTCAAGGACTCCTTCCCGAGCGTATGGGTCTCCCCTTTCGCTGCAGAGACCCCATGGTGTGTGGGTGACATCCTCTGCATGCATCAAGCAATCGCAGGACGTCCCCCCACACGCCATCCGCAGCCAAAGATTTAAAATGTAATGTCTGTCCTGATGACAGGTCTAAGTCTGGACATTGATTTAGAACCTATAATTAAGGCTCAATAAAAGTCGTGCTGTGGAAAAAGTCCTGGAGTGCTGGCTCGAGAGTAAGAAGGAGTGGATACATTGATAAATTCCCAGCAACGAGCAAAAAGTGGAAGAAAGTGAATTATATAGCTCTATCTATTCCAATGCTATCCTTAAGATAAGCACTCGAACTGTACAACATAACGGCTTGAGCGATTAGCTTAATTTTAACATTTGCTATTCCAATCCAGACGCAAGCTCTGGGCTCTGGTTGCACATCAGACATTGTGGTTTACTGTACAAGAACAGCTCCTATATATTATATATAAGTCGTTAAAGTGCAGGCACCAGATGAAGAACAAGTTATTCCAACGAGCTCGTTTTTCATCTGCCTCTCGTATTATTCAGCAATGAATCACAGCTTTAAACGCTGTTGGTAATTAATTCTCGCTTTCACAAACTTAACACATTAATTTAACCCCAGTGAAAAATCTCATACTCACCTCAGTTCCTTTGGTGAAGCAGCAGCGAGATCTACCATTCGCTCTCTCTGTCAGCAGCTGAACACTGGAAAAAGATAGTACCCAGTGTTCTTCCACAAATCCTCCCACCATCTCAGTGTGACCCCACTCGTGCCAGCTCCTGCAGACCATGTTTCCACGGAGTCCAGGAGGTGTTAAGAGCGGCTGTTCCAATGCAGCTCACCAGAATTACAACTCAAGCCGCCGACAAAGCAGCTCAGTCAGAATCCATATGTTAATGGTGAGCCGCAAATAGGAAACAGCTTGGCCACAAGTTTTACATTTGCGCTCACTTTTAATGACTCGGTTGGGATCGAGCCTTTGCTGTTTTTATATATTATCTTTCTAGAAATCAATTAAGAAAATAGAAGATATTGATGTAATACTAACAAATAACCACTAGGGGGCAGTAAAAACACACTTTTCAAAAACTCCACTGCTCCATTGTTACACTGAGTTGCAACAGTTATAAAAAAAAGAACCTTGGGCTACATTACATAGATCGCGCTAAAACGGGGACGAAAAGAAGAAAAACCTGCGCTCTAGGTTTCTCCTTTGCGCCCCGTTTTAGTGCGATATTACAATGTAGGCACTTGAAAAGCTGCCTGCATTGTTATCGGGCGCTAAGCCCTGGGATACGCGCGGCAGCGCTAAGCGACACCACGAGCATCCACTCGATGGAGTCCATAGGACTCAATTGAAGCAGACAGCGCCGGTCACATGACCTGCCGGATCTCGCCTCGCGAGATCCAGCAGGTCGGCGTAGTGATACGCAGGGGGAGACTGGGGGACTTTTTCCCCCCAGTCTCTCTCTGCTCCCGGAGCACGGTCCCTGGAGCCACAGTCCTCGCCGCAGGATAGGAGGTGAGTATCTTACTTTTTTTGGGTGGGCTACTGCTGGTGCTAACGAATTCTACAGCAGCAGAATCCATTAGCAGCAAGTCCTGGCTGTGGTTAACTTTCTGCTAACCGCAGCTGGACATCAATTAGTGTTTGGACTTTGTAATCCTAATGGTGATTAACACTTTGCGCTCCCCATGTTAAGTATAGGGAGCTCAAAGTACAGTAACCACACGCTGAAAAGCGCAAGATTCCAAACGAGTTTGGATTGTAATATGTGTGGCCTGCGTCAGTGGCGTAACTAGAAACCTGAGGGCCCCGGTGCAAGAATTCATGAAGGGCCCCCCCAACCCCCCCAAAAAAATCTATATTTTTACTTTTTTTTCCTGCAATATAAAAAAGATAGTATTGCCCCAGCTGACACGGATATATACTGTATATTGCCCCCAGCTCACATGGATATATATATTGCCCCAGCTCACATGGACATATATATTGCCCCAGCTCACATGGACATATATTGCCCCCAGGCCACACATGGATATATTGCCCCAGCTCACACATGGATATTTTTGCCCCCAGCTCCTGTATATATTTGCCCCCAGCTCATGGATATATTTGCCCCCAGCTCATGGATATAATGCCCCAGCTCATGGATATAATGTCCCAGCTCATGGATATATTGCCCCAGCTCATGGATATATTTACCCCCAGCTCATGGATATATTTGCCCCCAGCTCATAGATATATTGCCCCCAGCTCATGGATATATTGCCCCAGCTCATGGATATATTTGCCCCAGCTCATGGATATACTGCCCCAGCTCATGGATATACTGCCCCAGCTCATGGATATATTGCCCCAGCTCATGGATATATTTGCCCCAGCTCATGGATATACTGCCCCAGCTCATGGATATACTGCCCCAGCTCATGGATATACTGCCCCAGCACATGGATATACTGCCCCAGCACATGGATACTGCCCCAGCACATGGATATACTGCCCCAGCTCATGGATATACTGCCCCAGCACATGGATACTGCCCCAGCTCATGGATATACTGCCCCAGCACATGGATACTGCCCCAGCTCATGGATATACTGCCCCAGCTCATGGATATACTGCCCCAGCACATGGATACTGCCAGCTCATGGATATACTGCCCCAGCACATGGATACTGCCCCAGCTCATGGATATATTGCCCCAGCTCATGGATATACTGTCCCAGCTCATGGATATATTGCCCCAGCTCATGGATATATTTGCCCCAGCTCATGGATATATTGCCCCAGCTCATGGATATACTGCCCCAGCTCATGGATATACTGCCCCAGCACATGGATATACTGCCCCAGCACATGGATACTGCCCCAGCACATGGATATACTGCCCCAGCTCATGGATATACTGCCCCAGCACATGGATACTGCCCCAGCTCATGGATATACTGCCCCAGCACATGGATACTGCCCCAGCTCATGGATATACTGCCCCAGCTCATGGATATACTGCCTAGCACATGGATACTGCCCCAGCTCATGGATATACTGCCCCAGCACATGGATACTGCCCCAGCTCATGGATATATTGCCCCAGCTTATGGATATACTGCCCCAGCTCATGGATATACTGCCCCAGCTAATGGATAGATTTGCGCCCAGCTCTTATGGGTATATAGGGCCCCCCAGCTCACCTCAGGCTCCTCTCTCCGTGGTGAGCGGCCGCTGAAAGCATGCAGCCTGGCCACTCACCGGGAACCACCTGACCAGCGCAGCCGAGTTCTCGCGAGATCTCGTGCGCTGGTCAGCTAGTTCCCATCCCACGCGAGCGGCCAAGCTGCAAGCCAGCGGGCCGCTCGCAGGGAGGGGAACAGCCGGCGGCACTGCTCCCAGATTCCGGCGCTTTTTGCCGGAATCTGGCGGCGGCGTTGGGCCCCCCTCCAGTGGCGGAATGCCAGGGCCCGGTCGCAACTGCGACTGCTGCGACCCTGGTACTTCCGCCACTGGCCTGCGTCAGGGGGGCCACCAGGACTAACGTTAACGCTCACACAGGTGAACGCTAACATTAGCACCAAGATTGTAATGTAGTTCCTTCTATTTCAACACCAGGGACTTTATTTATTTACCACTGAGGTCGCTGTACCGACGCCTGCTTTTGCTGTGCACTACTATGTGAATTTAGTTATTTCTGAAGATTGCATTTTTCTCATCTGAGGCACAGGAACTTACATAAGTAAAGGGCATGTGTCCATAGCATAGCGCTACGAAACTTGTTAGCGCTTTATAAAAACTTTTATTTAGTCAGAGATAAATCTGTGGAATTTTCTTTTAAATAGAAGCAATTTACAGAAGGTAAGATATAAATAACTAATTTAAAATGGGGAACATGCTTGTTTTAATTAGGGATGAGCTGTTCGGTTCGATCAGTTCGGAGTTCGATTCGAACTTTGGCCATTCGCAAGTTCGCAAACTCCGAACTTTGTGGCGTGTTCGGTTCGATTTCATGAAAAAAAATAATAATGAAAAAAGTATAAAAAATGCTTAAAAAATACTAAAAAATCTAGACATACGGAGACTCTTTACTGCAGAATATTATAAGCAACGGTTTATTAGATATTGAATTAAAAACTAGTGTCTACGTGCAAAGATTCTCACCTCTAAATGACCTGTGTTCTCAAACGCCGTAAACAACAGGTGTTAATTAGTGTTTGGAAATAACATGTGCTTTTCATTAGTCTGGTCTAATGAATTTGATACATTGTCTGTAGAATGAGGGTGTCTGGAGGTGTCTCCTGAACATGTATCAAACAACACCTGTGCTTCTGATAAGTGTTCATTTCTCTACTAAATCTTCCTCTGATATGCTGTTTAACCCCTTAACCCTGCATTTCACTGCTGTGTGCTCAGCTCATTTTTACTGCTTTCGCTCATCATGTTTAAACGCGATTTGAAGCCACATTTTATTAAATGACCCAGACATATTAGATATCGTTCTTTCCGGCAGACTCCGCAGATTCATAATATATCATTTTTATATGTATACGTAATGTCCTGGCTGTATATTATGACACAAAATGCAATAAAAATTGAATTTTTAATCATCTGCAGTGTGTAAAGTGTTTTTTTTCACATTTTAGCACATGAGCATTTGCGGTTATGTTTTCTATGGGGTGCGCTTGTACAAAAATTAGAAATGGGGACTTGTTACATTTTGTGGGGGGAATTACATGATTTATAGCAAACACACACCATAGAAAAAAATCATTAGTGCAGCATCATTATTCACATTATAATTGAAATGTGAACAATATCACAGCATCTCTATACACAACCCCATCAGCATCTCTATACACAAACAGCATCTCTATACACAGCCTCACAGCATCTCTATACACAACCTCACAGCATCTCTATACACAGCCCCATCAGCATCTCTATACACAGCCTCACAGCATCTCTATACACAAACAGCATCTCTATACACAGCATCTCTATACACAGCCTCACAGCATCTCTATACACAGCATCTCTATACACAACCCCATCAGCATCTCTATACACAACCTCACCGCATCTCTAGACACAACCCCTTCAGCATCTCTACACACAACCTCACAGCATCTCTATACACAGCCCCATCAGCATCTCTATACACAGTATCTCTATACACAGCCTCACAGCATCTCTATACACAACCCCATCAGCATCTCTATAGACAACCTCACCGCATCTCTATACACAACTCCATCAGCATCTCTATACACAACCTCACAGCATCTCTATACACAGCCTTACAGCATCTCTATACACAACCCCATCAGCATCTCTATACACAGCCCCATCAGCATCTCTATACACAGCCCCATCAGCATCTCTATACACAGCATCTCTATACACAGCCCCATCAGCATCTCTATACACAGCATCTCTATACACAACCTCACAGCATCTCTATAGACAACCCCATCAGCATCTCTATACACAAACAGCATCTCTATACACAACCCCATCAGCATCTCTATACACAAACAGCATCTCTATACACAGCATCTCTATACACAGCCTCACAGCATCTCTATACACAACCTCGCAGCATCTCTATACTCAACCCCATCAGCATCTCTATACACAGCCTCACAGCATCTCTATACACAACCTCACAGCATCTCTATACACAGCCCCATCAGCATCTCTATACACAGCCTCACAGCATCTCTATACACAGCCTCACAGCATCTCTATACACAACCCCATCAGCATCTTTATACACAAACATCATCTCTATACACAACCTCACAGCATCTCTATACACAGCCCCATCAGCATCTCTATACACAGCCTCACAGCATCTCTATACACACCCATCAGCATCTCTATACACAGCCTCACAGCATCTCTATACACAGCCTCACAGCATCTCTATACACAACCCCATCAGCATCTCTATACACAGCCTCACAGCATCTCTTACACAACCTCACAGCATCTCTATACACAGCCTTACAGCATCTCTATACACAACCCCATCAGCATCTCTATACACAGCCCCATCAGCATCTCTATACACAGCCCCATCAGCATCTCTATACACAGCATCTCTATACACAGCCCCATCAGCATCTCTATACACAGCATCTCTATACACAACCTCACAGCATCTCTATAGACAACCCCATCAGCATCTCTATACACAAACAGCATCTCTATACACAACCCCATCAGCATCTCTATACACAAACAGCATCTCTATACACAGCATCTCTATACACAGCCTCACAGCATCTCTATACACAACCTCACAGCATCTCTATACTCAACCCCATCAGCATCTCTATACACAGCCTCACAGCATCTCTATACACAACCTCACAGCATCTCTATACACAGCCCCATCAGCATCTCTATACACAGCCTCACAGCATCTCTATACACAGCCTCACAGCATCTCTATACACAACCCCATCAGCATCTTTATACACAAACATCATCTCTATACACAACCTCACAGCATCTCTATACACAGCCCCATCAGCATCTCTATACACAGCCTCACAGCATCTCTATACACAACCCCATCAGCATCTCTATACACAGCCTCACAGCATCTCTATACACAGCCTCACAGCATCTCTATACACAACCCCATCAGCATCTCTATACACAGCCTCACAGCATCTCTATACACAACCTCACAGCATCTCCTCTGTGAACCCTCAAATGAACCCCCCTATCTCCACCAGGGGATTCCGGGCAGCTAGGGGTTCCCCGGCTATCTGACATCATCACACTATGCGTGAGGACGTCAGGCAGTGAGGGGGGACCCGGGGGTGGAGCCGCGATCCAAGATGGCGGCCCCCACCGGAGCTTGGCCGCACTTCAGCGTCGCAAGGTGCCGAAGTGCGATCCGGTGCCTAAGGGGTTAAAGCCAGGCACCGCTTAAAAGGAGAGACTCTCTCCTTTTAAGCGGTGCCAGGCTTTTTTTTGTGGGACCTCCCGATCGGGAGAGAGAGGGATCCGAACGGATCCACCCCCCTACCTTCCATGCGTTCTCCCGACATTGCCGGGGATCGCCTGGAAATGACGTCATCGCGCATGGCGCGATGACGTCATTTACGTCGGGAGGAGCTTGACTTCAGCGTCTAAGGACGCTGAAGTCAGAACGCCGCGGGACCCTGGACAGAGAGGTGAGTATCTCTGACGGGGGTCCCGCAAAGCTGATGACGTGTGGGACACGTCCTCCTCAGCATACAGCGGGAGTAACTGAGGACGTGTCCCACACGTCGTCAGCAGTGAAGGGGTTAAAAACATTTTTTTTACTTTTTGTCCTTGTTTCCTGTCCCCCAGGGCACTACCCGGACCCGGACATTGTTTTTAAATGTTTCTATACATCTTAGAAATCCGCCACTTCACGGGCAGGTTATGGGGACCTCCTAGGCACGATATTTGAAGGAATTTTTAGTTTTTTTTATTTTTAACCCTTATTTCATGGAAAACTCACTGTCCCTTTAAAAACGTTTTTTTTAAAAGTTTTGTCCTTTTTTTCCTGTCCCCCAGGGCACTACCCGGACCCCCATACACTTTTTACCTAAGATTTTTCCGCACCAATTACTGTTTGTCATCTTGCAATTAACTCACCACACATATATTTATATGTATAGACTCGGTTTTAGTGAAATATATATATATATATATATATATATATAATAAATCATGTATTTATTGTGATTGAACAAGGAACCATATGAATGAACATCTGAATAAAAGCTTTATAGTGTGTGGGACCAATGGGAACACAGTTCCCCCCTGCAAAAAATAGTGGAGGAAATGTTTTCCTGTGCGTTCCCTTCGAGTTGACACTTGGATTTTTCAATCACTTTAGATTAAAATGTTAAGTGATTTTGTAAAACCAAATCACTTAACACCAGCTATTCAAATTCTGACTCTAAAGGAGAAGAACGAGCTGTGTTGGAACTCCGCTTGTAAAACAGCATCCCTTAGACTCCAGCAGTGAAAACAGCAACAGTCCGGTACCATGGGCTTAGCGCTGCCATTGCTGATCTTTTGTTGTGTGTGATGGGACATATGGGAGATTGTTTAGGGAACAAGGCATTGATGGATCCTTGTTAATCGCTACAACGTTGACAAGATAATAAGCAATGAATTGGTTTCTTTGAAGAGTCCCTTGTGTATTTAAATGGATTAACAAGTAGATTCATTTCAAACCCCTACACAGAGTGATACAAAATGTTGAGATCTCTCTATCCCAGTAAACATACTTGTAGCATTGCTCTGTGGTTTTAAGTTTATAATATGCAGTTGTGTTCAAAATTATTCAACCCCCACTGAAATTGAGTGTTTTGGCCAGTTTGCCATTGATTTTGATCATTCAGTCATCTTGCTTACAATTAAATCAAAGAGGCACGTGTAGGTCAGACAAATATAACATAACATTTATAATGAAATAAGCACAAATGTCTGTTCTGTGCTCACATCATTATCAGTTTTATTCAACCCCCAAGTGACATTCAATCTTAGTACTTAGTACAACATCCTTTTACAGTTATAACAGCTTTTAAACGTGAAGCATAGCTTGACACAAGTGTCTTGCAGCGATCTACGGGTATCTTCGCCCATTCGTCATGGGCAAAAGCCTCCAGTTCAGTCACATTCTTAGGCTTGCGCACTGCAACTGCTTTCTTTAAGTCCCACCAGAGGTTCTCAATCGGATTTAAGTCAGGTGACTGCGATGGCCACTCCAAAATGTTCCAGCCTTTAATCTGCAACCATGCTCTAGTGGACTTGGAGGTATGCTTGGGATCATTGTCCTGTTGAAAGGTCCAACGTCTCCCAAGCCTCAGGTTTGTGACGGACTGCATCACATTGTCATCCAATATCTCCTGGTACTGAAGAGAATTCATGGTACCTTGCACATGCTGAAGCTTCCCTGTACCTGCAGAAGCAAAACAGCCCCAAAGCATGATTGACCCCCCCGCCATGCTTCACAGTAGGCAAGGTGTTCTTTTCTTCATAGGCCTTGTTCTTCCTCCTCCAAACATAGCGTTGATCCATGGGCCCAAACAGTTCTAATTTTGTTTCATCAGTCCACAGAACACTATCCCAAAACTTCTGTGGTTTGTCCACATGACTTTTGGCATACTGCAGTCGACTCATCTTATTCTTTGGAAACAGCAAGGGGGTGCGCCTGGGAGTTCTGGCATGGAGGCCTTCATTACGCAGTGTGCGCCGTATTGTCTGAGCTGAAACTTCAGTACCCACATCTGACAAATCTTTTCTCAGTTCCTCAGCAGTCACACGGGGACTTTTCTCCACTCTACGCTTCAGGTAGCGCACAGCAGTCGAAGTCAGCATCTTCTTTCTGCCACGACCAGGTAGCGTTTCAACAGTGCCCTTTGCCTTGAATTTGCGAATGATGCTTCCTATGGTCTCTCTTGGTATGTTTAACATCTTTGCAATCTTCTTATAGCCATTGCCCTTCCTGTGAAGAGTAATCACCTCTTCTCTTGTCTTCCTGGACCATTCTCTTGACTTCACCATGTTTGTAACCACACCAGTAAATGTCTAGAAGGAGCTGAGTATCACAGTCATTTTAAAGCTGCCTAATTGGTGCTTATTATGCTTTATTGCTGCTCCGTGATATCCACAGGTGTTTTCAATACCTGATTGAAAACACTTGAATGAACCTCTGTTCTTCAGAGTGGTAGTCTTTAAGGGGTTGAATAATTGTGTCAATGAAGAATTCACAAAAGAAACATTTACTACTGTATTACAAAACCAATTGATGTCATTTTAGTTGCATATGGTTCTTTAAAAAGTCCTTGTAGGATTTCATTCTGAATACAATTACAAATGTACACTAAATTCCCTAAAACCCTTTACAGCATTGGGGGTTGAATAATTTTGAACACAACTGTATATAATATATAGATTGCTCATGCACGCTCATAGATAGTTTTTTTACAAATGCTACCAAATAGAGTGCTTTGTAATATGTGGATATGTAAGAGTGTAAGCTCATGTGAGTGGTGGCATCTTCATTTCTTTTATTTGTATATTTATTTATTTATAAAATATTTTACCAGGAAAGATACATTGAGATTTCTCTTGTTTTCAAGTATGTCCTGGGTTCAAAAACATTGAATTATTACAGGCGTTACAGAAATACAAAGTAATAAAATGCAAGATATTAAAAACCACATACAGGGTTATCCAAAGAGATTCGAAAAGTCACCGCACGTTCAGTGACTTTTCGTTCTCTTCAATTCGGTTTGTGTTGCCGATCCATTTCGGTGACCCTGCGGTGTATTCAGCAAGCACCACAGGATCCCCGAATTGCAGGGAAAAGCTATCGCAAACCTGACGAAAACTAACCGCAAAACCTGCCGAATGCACGCCGAAACCCTCAAAAACATCTGGATTAATCCGTTAAAGACGCCGGAAAAACCCGAGCAGGAGCCGATCACTCGCAGCGAAGCCGCCGGAAAAAGCCGAGAAAAAGCCGACACCGCAGACAGAGGGAGGTGAATAAAATAGCAAAAGAGTTTGTATGAATGTGAAAGTGAAAAGCTGTTTGCAAAGAGACTACTGAGCGAAAATGTCTGAAATTTACACATGAGGTCCAGGGAATGATAATAAAAAGAGCTGTTACAGAAAAAATAAGTAAACTTAAAAAAAAAAAAATCGGACTTATAAAAAAAAAAAAATTCTGAAAAATACTTAAAGTATCCTAAAAAATCTATAAATAAAGAAACTCTTTACTGAAGAATTTTATAATGAACGGTTTATTAGATATTGAATTAAAACTGGAATATTTTTAACATTGAAGCCTATAGGATTCTCTTGAATTAACTTGCCGAATTAAACCACCGAATGGCAGGGCATTTCGGGAACCTTTCACTGCTGGTTTGTGTTCTCTGAATAGCCGAAGCAGTGCTTTTTGATGGGGATTTCACTGCCCTCGAACAGGCACCGAACAGACACCGTATGTGCAGGCAATTCGCCAGGATTTGGCGAATTGCCTGCTCTCTGGATAGCCGAATGGCCAGGAAAGGTAACCGAACGCTAATTTTCAGAGTTCGGTTACCTTTCTCAAGCAATTCGGAGCTCTTTGAATAACCCTGATATATACAGATTTACACAGCATAAATATGTAGGAAATATTTTCACTATGTTACATGTTTACAGGTGCATTCTGTATTGAGGTATGTTAATAGGGAGCTCTTGAGTGACTTAAGACTGGGGGAGTAAAATATTCAGCAAAATACTGGCCAACCGACTTCAATATATTCTTCCCACTTTAATAGGTCTAGATCAGGTAGGGTTTATATCAAGGCGCCAGGGAGCTGACAGCACTAAAAAACTGGTTAATTTACTTGGCCTGATGGGACGAGGGGACTCTTCAAGCTTGATTCTGTCATTGGACGCAGAAAAAGCCTTTGACAGGGTTCACTGGAACTTTCTGTATCGAGTTTTACACAAGTTCGGATTTCCACCTCCTTTATAACTGCGATACAGGCTCTGTATGATTCTCCCTCTGCTAAGGTACTCTGCAGCGGGTTTGTGTCGGAGGAATTTGTAATAACTAATGGGACAAGACAGGGATGCCCACTTTCCCCAATATTATATGCCCTGGTTTTGGAGCCTTTGGCGCAGGCCATACGACAAAATGATTCCATTTGTGGAATACAGGCAGGCCCGGTGACTTTAAACTCAACCTATACGCGGACGATATCCTTTTAACCTTGACTGACCCGGATTGTTCTCTCCCTTCCCTCCAACAAGAGTTAGACTTGTATAGTCAGGTTTCATATCATTTGGTGAACATATTAAAAACCCAAGCACTCCCGATTAATATATCCATCACCACCTGGAAGCCCTTCGAGCCAGTCATAAGTTTGACTGGCGAACTGATTATATTGTGTACCTGGGTCTTAAAATAGCTAGAACTCCAGAAAAACTGTTTAATTATAATTATGATAGATTACTGTCAGAGGTGAAATCACAGTTATATCACTGGAGACTTCGGGAGATCTCATGGTTGGCAGGATGGCGGCGGTGAAGATGATGGTGTTGCCAAAATTTTATACGTTTTTCGTACCCTCCCCTTGCAGCTGCCCACGTCCTTCCTAGATACCTTACAATCTATCATAATGAGATATTTGGAATCATAAAAGGCCCAGAATACCGAAAAAACTATTGTTACCGCCATAGAGATGGAGGCCTTAACGTTACCCACATACATAACTATTATTGGGCCACATGTTTGGCATCACTAGCAGAACTGGTACACACCCACCCTATGCCTCAATGGCTGGTAGTGGAATATACTTTTATTCCGGACACACTTTGGCCGACCTATATTCGTGCCTCGTACAAAGAGACCACGTCTGCCGGAGATCTTACCCTCCACGATTTTGTATGTTAAGGCGTGGGACCGTTATGCCACTTATTTCAAAACTACAATCCATTATCCATGGCCACACCTCTCACATCTATGTCATACTTGCTGCCTCACTTTAGAGCGGGGCCCTGGATTCAATCTGGAGTCACGCACCTACACCATCTGTTTTCGCTGCCGGACATCTTGTCCTTCCAAACTTTACAAACGAAATTTAAGGTACCATCCTCAATGTTTTTGTCATACATGCAACTCTATTCTTATTTCAAATCCAATGCAGTAATATCTAATTTACGTACCACATTGCCGCTCCTCTCGGACACTGAACTATTTTGGCTAGACCCGCACACCACCACAAAACCACTACAAAAATGTTTGAGAGATACCGCGGCAATCATACCAGATTCTTTCATACGATGGTTGAATGTTATTTACCGTGATTATGTTGTAAACACCTCTCAATAAAAATATTTTGAAAATAAAAAAAAAAAAAAGACTGGGGGAGGATTTGATGTCGTCTGGGAGGTTATTCCATAACTGCGGTGCTCCATAGGAAAATGAGTATCGAGACACTTTCTTTTTGTATTCTGGTATTGTAAGTAAGGTGCTGGTCTTGGATCGGAGGTTATAGGATGAGGGAACTGCTAGGGGAAGCAGTCTATTCAGGTAGGGTGGTAGCTTCACAGAAAAGCTCTTAAACACCAGGTTGGAAAGGTGAAGGGTGCGTCTAGATTCCAGCGATGGCCAGCCAAACTCATTATGTTGTAATTACTAGGGATGAGCTGTTTGGTTCGATCGGTTCGGAGTTCGATTCGAATATATCGCCTGTACGCATGTTCGCGAACTACGAACATTTCCGCGTGTTCGCCGCATGTTCACCCACAATGCACCACAATGGACCACAATGCACTTTTCCACTGGCCTGAAGCTTGTAATTGGCTACAGCTTTGCACCTGACCACAGGTCAGGTGCAAGAAAGGTGCAAGATAGGTTCAAGACTATGCCAATCACGGCTCAGAGTCCTGATTGGGCAAATTTTGCCCAATCATGGGCTCACAGAGCTAAGTCCCGCAGCACACTATATAAGGCTTCACACAGTGCTTCAGCACGTGTTTGAGAGGAGATTGTTGTTGTGTTAATGTGTGTACTCACTGCCAGTCTGCCACCAGCTACTGGGGGGGTCTCATTTCTATAATATTTCTGGGAATTGTTCTAATCTGTGTGTTCTCACTGCCACCAAGTATTTTGGGGGGGTCAGTAATTTCTACAAAATATTTGGGAATTGTTATAATCCGTGTGTTCTCACTGCCACCAAGTATTTTGGGGGGTAAATAATTTCTACAAAATATTTGGGGATTGTTCTAATCCGTGTGTTCTCACTGCCACCAAGTATTTTGGGAGTCAGTAATTTCTACAAAATATTTGGGAATTGTTCTAATCCGTGTGTTCTCACTGCCACCAAGTATTTTGGGGGGTCAGTAATTTCTACAAAATATTTGGGAATTGTTCTAATCCGTGTGTTCTCACTGCCACCAAGTATTTTGGGGGGTCAGTAATTTCTACAAAATATTTGGGAATTGTTCTAATCCGTGTGTTCTCACTGTCACCAAGTATTTTGGGGGTCATTCATTTCTACAAAATATCTGGAAATTGTTGTAATCTTTGTGTTCTCACTGCCAGCAGCAATTATGGGGGTCTCATTTCTACAAAATATCTGGGAATTGTGGTAATCTGTGTGTTCTCATTGCCACCAATCCAGGGGGTCTCACTGATTTATAGGAAGCTTCTGGGAATTGTAATCTGCGTCTTCTCACTGCCAGCTATCAGGGGGTCCCACATACTTCTAGCAGATTTCTAAGAATTGTAATCTGTGTCTTGTCACTGTTGCCAGCTATCAGGGGGTCCTATCAGGGGGTCTCACTGACTTGTAGGTGGTTTCTGGGAATTGTAATTTGTGTCTTGTCACTGCCACCGATCAGGGGGTCTCACTGATTTATAGGAGGTTTGTGGGAATTGTAATCTGTGTCTTGTCACTGGCTGCCAGCTATCAGGGTGTCTCACTGAGTTATACCAGAGTTCTGGAAATCTTTAATCTTTATACCAGAGTTGAATCAGAGTTCTGCAGCATATTTCCAATTTTTATAACAGAGTTGAATCAGAGTTCTGTATATATTTAATCTATATATCACTCACCATGTCAGAAAGACCATAAAAGGACAAGCAGACGCTCCCAGGCACAGATAAGAGGGCAAGCAGCCTCTGTGTTGGGAGGCTGTGCCTCTGGTCATCGTGGGCGTGGTGCATCCTCTGCAGGGGCACGCTTGTCCTTTCTAACTGGTGCTGGCCATCTTCTTAAGCAGCAGCAACATACAGAGGATTTGGTGGATTGGCTAACCAGGCCATTCTCATCCTCTGAGTCCTCTGCCAGCCAGGCTTGTAGTGGTTTACAGTCCACCTCAGCTGCCAAAGCATCTAATGCAGCCTCCATGTCCACAGCTACTCCTGCCGTAGCCTCACTATCACACACGGAGGAGTCAGCTGAATTGTTTGACTACAATGACAGTGACATGCTGCTTGAGGATGCGCAGCAACTACAGGGCTCTGATTCAATCTCTGAGGTTGAGGAAGGGAGTATAATCAACCTAGAGGAAGGGGGTGCCAGTGACACAAAAATAATTGGCACTCGTGTTGCCCCAGCAGCTGCAGCATACTGCCAAGTTGGCTCCAGTGACGAGGAGATAGGGGGTGATGACAATGATGATGAGGTCACTGACTCCACCTGGGTGCCTGATCAAACAGAGGAAACAAGTGAGGAGGAGGCACAACAAACACGAGGCACAACATCCTCTATGACCAACCGTAGCACTAGCCAGTCCAAGGCATCAGATGTCAGAGCTGCTCAGGTGCAGAGCACTGTTGTCTCAAAGCACACATCCAGGAACTCTGCTGTCTGGGAGTTCTTTAAGAAATGTACAGCAGACCACACCGTTGCTATTTGTAATCTATGTCTGATGAGGCTCAAGCGTGGGAAAGACACCGGACACTTGGGTACCACGTGCTTGAAGCTACATATGACCACCTGCCACACATCCATTGGCACAAAACATTGCGTAGGTCCTCCTCACCAGTCTCTACCCCCACTATATGTCCTGCCATGTCATTGACTCCAACCTCCACTGACAGGGATGATGCTACAGTATTAGATGTACCAGGTCCTTCCTCACAATGTGACAGCATCCCATCAGCTGAAGATTTACACAGTCAGATTACGTTGCCCCAGCTTCTGCAGCGTAAGAAAAAATATAGTCCCAACCATCCCCAAGCACAGCGTCTAAATGCCAGTTTAGCAAAATTACTCGCATTGCAGCTGCTGCCTTTCCATCTGGTGGACTCTGCTCCCTTCCGTGAATTTGCTGAATGTGCTGTACCACAGTGGCATGTTCTAAAACACCATTACATTTCACGGAAGGCCATTCCAGCACTATACCAGCACGTGGAAGACAATGTTATTGAGTCATTGGGAAAGGCAGTCAGCAGCAAGGTGCATGTGACGTTAGACACGTGGTCCAGCAAGCATGGACAGGGCTGTTACATTTCCTTCACGGCACACTGGGTAACTCTGATTGCAGCTGGGAGGGATCCAAGATGGGGCTCTGTGCTGGAGCTTGTTCATCCACCACGCCTCCAGAAAGCTGCTTGTATGAGGTCTGTCTGCTCCACCACCACCTTCTCTGTCTCTGGCGAAGTGGCAGTTAAACTGAGTTTAAGTGGCAGGGGCTACACAATGGCTCAAGCAAAAAGATGCCATACTGTGCTTGAGCTGGGTTGTTTAGGGTACAGGAGCCACACCGGGCCAGAAATTCTGTCAGCTCTGCAGGGGCAGGTGCAGAGATGGTTAACACCACGCCAGCTTCAGCTGGGAATGGTCGTCTGTGATAATGGCAGCAACCTTCTCTCCGCCCTACGCCTGGGTAAGTTGACGCATGTACCATGCCTAGCACACATCCCAAATGTGGTGGTACAGCGTTTCCTAACCAGGTACCCAGGGCTGGCAGAGCTTCTCAGCCAGGCCAGAAAAGTCTGCAGCCACTTCAGATGGTCATTCCCAGCAAGTGTTCGCCTGGCAGAAATTCAAAGAGAATTCCACCTTCCCACAAACCGTCTGATCTGTGACATGCCCACCAGGTGGAACTCAATATTAGCAATGCTGCAGCGTCTGCACAAGCAGCAGAGGGCCATCAACGAGTACCTGTGTGAGTATGGCACAAGGACAGGTTCAGGTCAACTTGTTTTTTTTTCCCTCTGCAGTGGCTGATGATCAAGGATGCATGCACTGTACTGTCACCATTTGAGGAGGCAACGAGGATGGTGAGCAGGGACAGTGCATGCATCAGTGACACAATTCCTTTAGTGTTCCTGCTGGAGCACACTCTGCGGGGAATTATAGATGTGGCTCTAGAGGCAGAGCAGCAGGAGGAAGAGGAGGGCTTCCCTAGCTCTGAAGGCCCCAGTCTTTCCACAGACAGCATTCCAGCTGGTCCTCCTCAGATCAGACAGGAGGAGGATAAGCAGGAGGAGGAATATTTAAGTAGTGGGGGCATTGAAGGTGGGGATTCCTCAAGAGAGGGTTTTGTGTGCCCAGAAACACAAGGACTAGTACGTGGCTGGGAGGAGGAAGTGCATGAAGGGGTCATCCTCCTCATTGACCAGGAAGACTCGGAAGCTAATGCCACCTCCAACCTACGCTGCATGGGCTCCCTTATCCTGCAAAGCCTGGTAAAGGACCCCAGGATTCGTGCTATCAAGGAGAGCGATCATTACTGGTTGGCAAGCCTTCTTGATCCACGATACAAGGGTAAAGTTGCAGAGCTCATCCTGCCCGCACAGAGGGAGGACAGGATGAAAAAACTTGAGGACGCTCTAAAGCGACACTTGTGTAACACCTTTCCAGGCACTGGTAGGTTACCAAGTGATGACACAGGTGCTTCTGAGGCTGCGGATGATCAGAGGAATAGAGGTGAAGGCCGGGGCCGCTTGACTGATGCATTTTTAAATTTTTTAGTCCACGATGCCCAGGGACATCAAATGTAGGCAACCATAGCCAGCGTCTTCACCGTATGGTGCAGGACTACCTAGGGGCAAGGGCAGACCTGGATACCTTTCCAGCAGATGATCCACTGGCTTACTGGGTGTTGAGATTGGATCACTGGCCAGAACTTAGCCAATATGCTATGCAGCTACTAGGTTGCCCTTCCTCCAGCGTGCTTTCTGAAAGGACGTTCAGTGCCGCTGGAGGTTTTGTCACAGACAAAAGAGTGCATCTGTCCACCGACTCTGTAGACCGGCTGACATTTATAAAAATGAATCAGTCCTGGATCAGCAGCTATCAATCCCCTGATGCTGACGTAATGGAATAGATCGGGGATCTCTTCTGCATTCACAAAACCTCCACCACTGAACTCTTCCACAATACCACAAAAGGGTTACGGTGTGAAGGCACTTGCTGCCATGAAAGGCACATTATTTGGGTGCACTGACACCTGTGCCAGATTTATATAATTTTAATTTTTTGAGCTGCAGGGTCCAACCCTGCACTCTTCCACAATACCACAAAAGGGTTACGGTGTGAAGGCACTTGCTGCCACCAAAGGCACAATATTTGGGTGCACTGCCACTGACGCCTATATTACCAGATTTATATCATTTTAATATTGGACCGCAGGGTCCAACCCTGCACTCTTCCACAATACCACAGAGGGGTTACGGTGTGACGGCACTGTTGCCGACACTAAAGGCCCAATTTTAAAGCACCGATTGTTACTTTCATCCAAAGCCTGCATAAGTTTCACCATAATTTAGCCAAAAAATTACTAAACTTGTTCTGCGTGTCCTAAAAGGTCTCCTCTTTTAATACAGACTGCCGCCCCAAGCAGTTGTTCATGAATAGATTAAAGGAAAACCGTTTACCGTCACTTGAAACGTCATTTTTTTGTTTTTAATTGTTTCTATACATCCTACAAATCCGCCACTTCACGGGCAGGTTATGGGGACCTCCTAGGCACGATATTTGAAGGAATTTTTAGTTTTTATTTTTAACCCTTATTTCATGGAAAACTCACTGTCCCTTTAAAAACTTTTTTTTTTACTTTTTGTCCTTGTTTCCTGTCCCCAAGGGCACTACCTGGACCCCCATACACCTTTTATGGCAAATATCTTGCATATATGCCCTCTTGGAGGGCATTCTAAAAACCGAACTTTGGAATCCCATTGACTTGCATTGAGTTCGGTTCGTGTTCGAGTTCGAACTCGAACTTTTGAAATTGTTCGAGTTCAAATACGAACCGAACACAGGGGTGTTCGGCTCATCCCTAATAATTACATGTTTGTTTTGTCTTACCCATTGTACAGTGCTGAAGAATATGGGTAGGTGCCCCCAATGGCGCCTTTCCTGGGAATCCAGTGATCTAATAGCTGGAGTGCTGCTGCCTATAGAGTTTAGAAAACAATGCTTTGCTGAATGGTCAGGGGATATTTGAAATTAGAGGGTTAAACTTTAATGGGCGTTGCTCGCTCAGGATAAATAAATGGTTTTAACCTTTATCACATATATCTGTATAATAAAGATATTTTTATTACACTGCGTCCCATACAATCCTTTACTACTGAATGCAGTATTCAGTGGTCCTTGCAAGCGGAGGCAAGCAGGAACGTCTGACCAGTGTGACCACGCAGTTCCAGGATAAAGAAAAGGAGCAGTTAAAGATGGGCTGTTCGGCCACCTTTATGGGCTAACAACACGCAGGAATTGAGCTAAGACCACCTATAGCTCCTGACCATGTAAGTGCAATCCATTCTGTTTTACATTCTCCCCAATACCTGTCAGAACGCACTATCTCCCCTGCCACTTTCATGCTTTTATCTTTGAGGCAAGGAGAAATAGAGGCCATAAAGACGGAAGAACCCACTGTGCAAAGAATTATTGAGAATCACCGACTGTACCCTATACCTGCGGATGCACAGACATGTGGGATCAACAGGCATTTATAAACTCTGAGCATTTTTGACAATTGTTTCATCTTATTCAGGCATTTCATTTTCTGTATGACTTTATCAAGGCTCCTTATTGATTTTTGTATAAATAGAGCTCTATTTTCTATTGGAACCTTGGCTCACGCATTCACTTTGGACACTTTGTATGCATCATCGTCTAGGGCCACGGTTTTCATTTTATTATACAGATATATGTGATAAAGGTTTAAACCATTTATTTATCCTGAGCGAGCAGCGCCCATTAGAATTTAACCCTCTAATTTCAAGTGCTGAAGAATATGTTGGTGCTATATAGATAATAAGAATCTGACCTGGACTGGCCATCAGGCAAACCGAGCATTACCCTGGAAGGCCAGTGAGATAATGTATAGCCAGTTTGAGAGGAGGTCATCAGGCAAAGACATAACTATACTACACAGAGGGTTCATATTTCATACTAGGGTTGCCACCTGTCCGGGATTGAATTGGGGTGGGTTTTAAATTATGTGCCCGGGTTTACCTGAATTCTAACCCCAGATATGCAAATAATTTATGCATTTATTTTTCTAAGGGGGGCACAGATACAATGAATCCCTCAGTATCCAGGGACCTGGAAGATCACAAGGAATGGCAACCCCCTATATGGAATGAGCGTCAGGAACATACTGTGCCGGGAAGCTGCCAAATACCTCCAACCACTCTATATGTGAGGGAGAGTCAGGTGTCACGGGATGCTGTCGTTAATAGGAAAATCCAGAATCCAATGAAACGAGGCATGTTTGCTGCTCATTGAAGCTGCTCGCTGAAGTATCACTCAAATAAGTAGACACCGAAAAGGGGAATGATGGATTAGTTTGAAGTATGGAAGTAAAAGTAGCGTGGTTGAGATTTAAGGGCGAAATTGACTAATTTAGGGGTGGAAGGGGTTGATTTGAACTTTTGAGGTGTAAGAGGCTGATTTGATGGTTGGGGTGAAAGGAGTTGATTTGAGGTTTGGGCTGGTTCAGGGTGAAACGAGCTGATTTGAGGATTGAGGTAAAAAGGGCTAATTTGGGGGTTGAAATGTGAGGACTTGAGGTTTGGAGTGAAAGGGACACATTTGGGATCTTGGAAATGGTAAGGGGCTGATATTTAATATGAGGATGGTGGGAGATGCTGGTTTGGGTTATTGGGGCTGTTAAAGTATTCTTTGGTGTTTGGAGAATGAAGGGGTCTGAAATGGAATATGAAAAACATGGGGGGTGAAAGGTGAATCAATGCCTCTGTATATGTGTATGCACATCTGTGTTCTGTCTGTGTGAGTGTATACCTGTGAGCATCTGTGCAGTATCTGTCGGCAAAAAACAATTGTCATGCCGTACTTGAGTGTTCTGTTTTGACTTGAAGAAAAGATGCTAACTTCATTTCATACACTTTGGTGCTTAACCCCTTCACTGTCGAGATCGAGATATCTCGGGCTTCAAAGGCACCATCCCGTGCCCTGATATCAAGATTTCTCAATCTGCAGCTCTGCAGTGCAAAAAGCAAATGAAATTAGTTTGCTGCAAGCAAATTTTGTATGCTTTTGGGCTGCAGAAGGTGCCCCCAAAGTTTTAGCCCTGTGGGTATAATGCCCAAAGATCTAACAATGTGTAAAAACAATAGCTAACTGAATGTCCTGACATCGGACATTCAGTAAGCCAATACAGTTGCAGCCCATGGTTCACTGCAATGGCTGTAACTCAATTTGGCAGTAGATGGCACCATCTACTGGCCAGAGATATTAGTACAGTAAGAAATTAAATGGGAATATGCCCAAATATTTCATACTGTATAATTAATTATGATTTTTCAAAAAAACACTGGTTCCTCACAATGTTTTTTGGAAAATCACTTGGTAGTGAAGGGGTTAAGATGACAACAGCATAGGATTATGAGCACTGGCCTGGGTTGTCCATTTCCTTTAAGGGGCACCCATGTAACATTTAATAATTACAAAATATTAATGCTCAGAGAATTTAGTAGAACGCACATTTCTCATTAGAAGGAACCAGGCTCTCTAAAGAGGTATTATAAATGATCATTCTATTTATCATAAACCAAGTAAGGAACATCCAAAATTTGAAAGTTGAGGTTAAAGAGGAACCCTTCACCCAATATTACCGTGTCCCCACGGGCACATTATTGCATATACCAGTGATAATGAGTACACTTGATTAAAAACTTATAAGAAATTACAATACAGCATGGTACCAACAGGCAATAATACTGTGAATATGACACCAGAATAAGCAAAGGAAGAAAGGATATCTAAACTCTCATGGTATGTGTGGCATACCACTCTAATTATCCATCAGGGGAATGTGGTTGCTGCTTATCTAATTAGCATTGTTTCCGGCCTGTATACACACCAATGACCTATTTAAAACACATTGTTGCCCTCTGTGTAGATTCCAAACAGAAATGTGCTTGTAATCCTCAAGGGATCAGAGCACTGACTGTCACATTTACTAGATTCTATTGTTTGCCTCCACCAGCAGCTGTCCAACTGTGACATACTAAACTGGAAAGGAATTTAATACAATTGAGCTGCTATGTGAACTGTCAATATATAAAGCATGGTATGAATGTTCTGCTGGGTATAGTTCATACACAGTGAGAATTAGGGAAGATGAGACTTGAAAATATAAATAGAACCTCCAAATATTGGTAAAACCTTAAACAGCTTATTACTATGTCAATTGAATGTGTCTTCAACCTGCATTCAGATGTCTAGGGTATAAAAGTTACATAATTGCATGATAATAAAATGAGATTGTTTAATTGTTTATCAATTCCACTTTTCGTATCTTTGTTTTTGTTGCTTATCAAAAAGGGGTATAGAATCTTGAACTATTTGCTACCAAATGGAAAAAACATATTATAAATAGATAAATATTTGCTATTAATATATATTAAATGTTATGTTTAAATATATTACATATAAATATATAACATGTGGATAAATAATGTAAATATAAGATATTAGATAAAAATTCTGATCTCCATATTGTTGGACAAACTCCATAATCATGCAAAAAGGAATTTAATAATTGAGCTTCAAAAAGGAGAAAGTGTTCTAAATACACATTATAAAGCAATATATAAATTATGTAAATATATTAAATAAAAATATGTTAAGTATAGATATATAATGTGAATAGAAAATATTAGATAAATATTCTGAACTCCATATTGTTGGACAAATAGGAAAAAAAATCTAAATAGATAAATATGTTATATTACTATATACATAAAACATATTTTGTATAACTTTATTAAATACAATATATTAAATATGGATAAGTCATTGTGACTATAATATATTAGATAAATTTTCTGAGATCCATAATGATTGATTGTGCAGAAAAAAGGAACAAATGTTCTAAGTAGATATTTAATATAGTATTAAAAACATGTATATTGTTTATTATGTAGAAATATATTAAATATAAATATATTATGTATAGATAAATAATGTGAATATAAAATATTAGATATTCTGAACTCCGTAAAGATGAGTTTTAAACATATCTTGAAATTATTTTTTCTCACAAACACATCATACCTTGTTATTTAACAAATCAGATAGAATTTTTTTATTGTTTTATTAATGTTAACATGGGATTTCACCTAATTCATATTTTCATTTCACAGTGGATATTCTCATGTCCTTTGTACAAATATCTGAACACCTTGGTTACCAGAGATCTGCATGTTCCATCCCTGTTTATATATGTATGATGATATCATTCCCCGCTCTTACACTTTACAAGTATATAAATATATGTTGTCTATCTAGAGATCTAGAAATCATCAATACTCTTCATTCATTTTGTATCCCAGCAATCCATTTCCTTGCCACAATCTCTGAATCTGAATCTAATTCTAAAACCATTTTTTTTCCACTTTATGTACACGGTGGGGGCTTTACATTTGATTTAAAAAAATCAGAATGATGTTATTTTGGCCCCTTGTATAGCACTTTGCTGGCTTTTGCATTTGCTGACTGATCCTGGACACTGCATCGCCTGTTACCTTTCAATACAAGATATAATTTAGTAAATACAACACATGACATCATTTTAATACTAATAAGTGGATTGTGTAAATGAATAAATAGACATACCAGTAGATGCTAAGTGTTGTTTTTGCTGTGTTTGGGTATAAAAAAAAAATCTCTTTTTGTGAATTTTTCATATCAACAGGTCATCAAATTTCAAATTCAATAATTTATCTGTGCCTTTTGTTTTATATCATGATTTGGAGATTTCATAGATCTTAGATATGGACCATTTCATCTCTAATTCATCAACATAGAAACATAGAAAGTGTCAGCAGATAAGAACCTTTCGGCCCATCTAGTCTGCCCAATTACATGGATACTTTACCTGGATTTATCTTTTGTTTAGGATAGCCTTATGCCTATCCCATGCCTGCTTAAATTCAATTACTGTTTTGGCCTCTACCACTTCAACTGGAAGACTGTTCCATGTATCCACCACCCTCTCAGTAAAATAATGCTTCCTGATGTTACTTTTAAACCTTTGCCCCTCTAATCTAAGACTATGTCCTCTTGTTTTGCTACTTTGTTTCCTTTTATATATACTCCCTTCCTCTACCTTGTGGATTCCCTTTACGTATTTAAATGTTTCTATCATATCTCCTCTGTCTCGTCTTTTTTCCAAGCAGTACATGTTAAGATCATTAAGCCTTTCCTGGTAACTTTTCTCCTTCAAGCAGTACACCATTTTAGTAGCCCTTCTCTGAACTCTCTCTAAGATGTCTATATCCTTCTGGCGATACGGTCTCCAGTACTGCACACAGTACTCCAAGTGAGGTCTCACCAGTGCTCTGTACAGTGGCATGAGCACTTCCCTTTTCCTACTGCTAATACCTCTCCCTACACAACCAAGCATTCTGCTAGCATTTCCTGCTACTCTATTACATTGACTACTTACCCTTAGATACTCTGCAATAATAACCCCTAAATCCCTTTCCTCAGATGTTGAGGTTAGGACTGTATCAAATATTCTATATTCAGCCCTTGGGTTTTTACGCCCCAGGTGCATTATCTTGCACTTATCCACATTAAAACTCAATTGTCACAGCTCCGACCATTTTTTTAGTTTACCTAAATCATTTGTCATTTGGCTGATCCCTCCAGGAACGTCAACCCTGTTGCAAATCTTTGTGTCATCAGCAAAAAGACATACTTGACCATTAATACCTTTTGCAATATCACTAATAAAAACATTAAAGAGAATGGGTCCAAGTACTGACCCCTGAGGTACCCCACTGGTAACAAGACCTTGCGCCGAATAAACTCCATTTACCACAACCCTCTGTTGCCTGTCACTCAGCCACTGCCTAATCCATTCAACAATATTGGAATCCAAGCTCAAAGATTGCAATTTATTGATAAGCCTTCTATGCAGAACAGTATCAAAAGCCGTACTGAAATATAAATAAGCAATGTCTACAGCACCACCTTTGTCTATTATTTTTGTTACCCAATCAAAAAAATCAATAAGATTAGTTTGGCATGATCTCCCTGAGGTAATACCATGTTGTTTCTGATCCTGTAATCTATGTGTTTTTAGATGTTCAACAATCCTTTCCTTTAACATGGTTTCCATTAATTTCCCCACTACTGACGTAAGACTAACTGGCCTATAGTTCCCCCGATTCCTCTCTACTACCCTTCTTGTAAATGGGCACAACATTTGCTAATTTCCAGTCTTCTGGGACAACTCCCGTTAACAGATTTATTTAACCAATCCTTGTTAACGGTTTTGCTATTACACCACTGAGCACTTTTAATAACATAAGGGTGGATCCCATCAGGCCCCATTGACTTATTTGTCTTTCCTTTAGACAGCTGCTGTAGAACCTCCTCCTCTGTAAACTCATATGTAAATGTCTCATTAGTGTTTCCTCCTAACTGAGGCCCCTTTCCTTCTGCAAAGACTGAACAAAAATATTCATTGAGGCAGTCAGCGAGACTTTTATCCTCTTCTACATACCTTCCTTCCTTTGTTTTTAATCTAACTAATCCTTGTTTTACTCTTCTTTTCTCGTTTATGTATCTAAAAAATGTTTTGTCCCCCTTTTTTACTGACTGAGCTATTTTCTCTTCAGCGTGTGCTTTGGAAGCTCTTATAAATTGCTTTGCCTCTTTCTGCCTAATCTTATAGGTTTGCCTATCTTCTTCACTCTGAGTTTTTTTATAATTAATGAATGCTATCTTTTTGTTCTTCACTATTTTGGCCACTTCTGTAGAGTACCACAGTGGTTTCTTCTCTTTTTTGTTTTTGCTAACAAGCCGAATGCAATTGCCTGTGGCCTTCAATAATGCCTCCTTTAAATAATCCCATTTCTCCTGGACTCCCTTTAAACTCCTCCAGTCTGATAATGACTCATTCACACAAAATCTCATTTTAGAAAAATCAGCTTTTTTTAAGTCTGAAACTTTTGTTTTTGTGTGGTGCGGCTCCATTCCTGTTCTTATATTAAACCACGCTGACTGGTGATCAATAGATCCCAAATTTTCACCTACAACAACGTCTGATACAAAACCTCCATTTGTGAGTATTAAATCCAATATGGCGTCTTTACGGGTCGGCTCCTCAACTACTTGTGTTAGAGATAATCCCAGTAGAGAGTTTGGAATATTTGTACTCCTGGTGCACCCAGCTATTTTGGTTTTCCAGTTCACATCAGGAAGATTAAAGTCCCACATGATAATTACTTCCCCCTTCATTGTCATTTTGGCTATTTCCTCAAACAGCAGATTATCTAGCTCTTCTATTTGTCCAGGGGGTCTATAGATCACACCTACACGAGCTACTGTATGATTGCCAAATGTTAGCATAACCCAAACTGACTCTATGTTCACCTCGCTCACTTTTATTTGGTTTGTTTTTATGTTGTTTTTCACATACAGGGCCACTCCTCCTTTCCTACCTTCTCTGTCTTTTCTATATAAAGAGTAGCCCAGTATTATGTCACGTTCAGCCCAGGTAAGAGGAAAAGCCGCTATACGCAGAGATGCGTGACACAACAATCAGGATAAGGAAATAAACCACAGAAGACACTGGGGACCTCTGCACGGCTAATACCGAAGGAGCCCTATACTGATAGATCGGTCCTTAGAGTGGCCGAATCTGCACTAATAGAAAAAGGTTACCTTGTAGCCATGCAGAGTCCTGGGAAAACACAGACACCTGAAGGAGAATATACTCAACAACTTGCAGGGCAGGACTTCAATATACTAAAGCCGTGGTCTACAGGGACACACAACATATAATACGATAAGCACAGGACAGCTAGGGATATCCAGAAGAGTGGTCAATAAATAAGCCAGGGGTCAAAACCAAAACGTATACCTTGAGCCAAAGCGGGGATATAGCACCAGAGAAAATCCGTCAGCCAGGCCAGAGGGTCAATACCAGGAAGTCAATCAGAAACCTAGAACTCAGACAAGGGGGAAACACTGAGATAGAACTAGGATGGAAAACAGGGAGCTCTCAGGAACAAATCTGTGGCTGAAGTGAACCAGGATGCAAGAGCATGGTGATATGGGCCCATGGCTTTATATAGGGGAGTAATCAGCCCATAATCACCAACAGAAGCTCAACGAGCCATGAACTTAACCCCTGAGCTGCATGTCAGGGAAAGCAGCACAGGGAAACACATGGAAACACAGACATAAGGAATACAGAGGGCAGGGAGACAGGGCTGGAACGTGGGAACGTGACATATTATTATGTCCCAGTTATTTTTCTCACTGAACCATGTCTCAGTAACCGCCACTAAATCTACTTTTTTCAGCTGCCATCATTGCCTCCGTTCATTGATTTTATTGACTAAACTGCGAGCATTTATAGACACAAGTTGAGCATTGTGTGTTTTCACTGTAGATGCTCATGTTTATGAATATATCTTTGAAACAATAAATTCAATAAAATCATAATTATTATATAAACCATGAAGGAAAAAGGATATGAAGGTATAAAGGTAGGTATAGAACATAGTGTATACTCAGAGAAGATCTATAGGAGCTATAACATAAAAGATGTGCATAATACAAGATAAGTTGAATAGAAACTGTAAATAAGAGACTACAGGACAATCAGCTTTATTAACAGAGAGCTTTATCAGATACAATTAACAACTATCTCTTCTTTCCAGGTCTTGTCTCCTACCTTGCTTCTATCAGTAAATTCATATTTTCTTCCACCTCCAGGTCAGCTGTTTGATTTCGAAAAATGTTTTAGAACACCAAACATAATTTATACACAAACATCCATATCCAGGATACATATACCTTCTATAGCATATATATTACGGGTAAAGCCCGAAGTGCAGTTAATCCTAGGGTTACCCTGCTAATCCTGACATTACCAAAACCGCTGGGTAAAGCTGCAAAAAAATGAAAATTTCGGACTTTACACGGGTAATTTTAGGACTAACCAACTGCCCTTGGGTAACAGTCTGAAAGAGCTGAAAAATTCGCACTTTACCTGGATAATGTGCAAATCTGAAGCTTCACCCTTGCACCTTGCGGCGCCGAAGTGCGGCGCAACTCCGGTGGGGGCCACCATCTTGGATCACGGCTTCACCCCCGGGTGCCCCCTCACTGCCTGACGTCAGATAGCCGGGGAACCCCTAGCTGCCTGGAGTCCCCTGGTGGAGATAGGGGGTTCATTTGAGGGTTCACAGAAATGCTGTGAGGTTGTGTATAGAGATGCTGTGAGGTTGTGTATAGAGATGCTGTGAGGCTGTGTATAGAGATGCTGATGGGGTTGTGTATAGAGATGCTGTTTGTGTATAGAGATGCTGATGGGGTTGTGTATAGAGATGCTGTGAGGCTGTGTATAGAGATGCTGTGAGGTTGTATTTAGAGATGCTGATGGGGTTGTGTATAGAGATGCTGTTGAGGTTGTGTATAGAGATGCTGTGAGGTTGTGTATAGAGATGCTGTGAGGCTGTGTATAGAGATGCTGATGGGGTTGTGTATAGAGATGCTGTGAGGCTGTGTTTAGAGATGCTGATGGAGTTGTGTATAGAGATGCTGTGTATAGAGATGCTGATGGGGTTGTGTATAGAGATGCTGTTTGTGTATAGAGATGCTGATGGGGTTGTGTATAGAGATGCTGTGAGGCTGTGTATAGAGATGCTGTGAGGCTGTGTTTAGAGATGCTGTGAGGTTGTGTATAGAGATGCTGTGTATAGAGATGCTGATGGGGTTGTGTATAGAGATGCTGTGTATAGAGATGCTGATGGGGTTGTGTATAGAGATGCTGTGAGGTTGTGTATAGAGATGCTGATGGGGTTGTGTATAGAGATGCTGTGAGGTTGTATATAGAGATGCTGTGAGGTTGTGTATAGAGATGCTGTGTATAGAGATGCTGTTTGTGTATAGAGATGCTGATGGGGTTGTGTATAGAGATGCTGTGAGGCTGTGTATAGAGATGCTGTGAGGCTGTGTATAGAGATGCTGATGGGGTTGTGTATAGAGATGCTGTGTATAGAGATGCTGTGAGGTTGTGTATAGAGATGCTGTGAGGCTGTGTATAGAGATGCTGATGGGGCTGTGTATAGAGATGCCTTGCGGCGCCGAAGTGCGGCCTAGCTCCAGTGGGGGCCGCCATCTTGGATGGCGGCTCCACCCCCAGGTCCCCACTCACTGCCTGACGTCCTCACGCATAGCGTGATGACGTCAGATAGCCGGGGAACCCCTAGCTGCCCGGAATCCCCTGGTGGAGATAGGGGGTTCATTTGAACCCCGATATCTCCAGAACCGTGGCAGCTAGGGGTTCATGGAGGGAGTCAATCGAAAGGCCTGAGCATGGTCTTTCGAATGATACCCAACATGACCAGGTATAAAGTAAAAACAAAAAAAAACATGTATTTTTTTGTGTGTTATTTTTATTAATGCAGCAATATTGTTCACATTTCAATTATAATGTGAACAATGATGCTGCACTAATGATTTTTTTCTATGGGGTGCGTTTGCTAAAAATCACGTAATTCCCCCCACAAAATGTAACAAGTCCCCATTTCTAATTTTTGTACAAGCGCACCCCATAGAAAACATAATCGCAAACGCTCATGTGCTAAAATGTGAAAAAAAAACACTTTACACACTGCAGATGATTAAAAATTCAAATTTTATTGCATGTTTTGTCATCATATACAGGCAGGACATGACGTATACATATAAAAATGATATATTATGAATCTGCGGAGTCTGCCGGAAAAAACGATATCTAATATGTCTGGGTCATTTAATAAAATGTGGCTTCAAATTGCGTTTAAACATGATGAGCGAAAGCAGTAAAAATGAGCTGAGCACACAGCATTGAAATGCAGGGTTAAGGGGTTAAACAGCATATCAGAGGAACATTTAGTAGAGAAATGAACACTTCTCAGAAGCACAGGTGTTGTTTGATACATGTTCAGGAGACACCTCCAGTCACCCTCAGTCTACAGACAATGTATCAAATTCATTAGACCAGACTAATTAAAAGCACATGTTATTTCCAAACACTAATTAACACCTGTTGTTTACGGCGTTTGAGAGCACAGGTCATTTAGAGGTGAAAATCTTTGCACGTAGACATTATTTTTTAATTCAATATCTAATAAACCGTTGCTTATAATATTCTGCAGTAAAGAGTCTCTTTATTTCTAGATTTTTTTGTATTTTTTAAGCATTTTTTATACTTTTTTTTTAAAAAAAAAAAATCGAACTTGGACCGAACACGCCAAAAAGTTCGAAGTTCGCGAACTTTCGAACTGCCGATGTTTGAGTCGAACTCCGAATTGATCGAACCGAACAGCTCATCCCTAATTATGGCGTGTTTATGGAAGATTATTAGAGTGAGAAAAAGAAAAACTATTACACATTAACGTCCGTTTCTGCAGAATTAACTAAAAAACACAATCTGCGTTTGATTAAATCAGACTTATATATTCCGCCTGTGTGTCACTCACCTGTTTTCTGATGCTGGGTTATCTTGTTCTACTTCCATGCTGAGTGCAGGAGACCTAGCCTGATTATTCTGGTGCCTGGGAGTGAGTCTTTCCCCTAATAAAAAGTAATGATGGTTTCAGCAGCATCACTCGCATGAATAGGAGGAGGGGAGGGAGGCTCACCCAGCTCTGATCCCATCTGGTGGACCTGATGCCTGACGCGTGCTGCTCCCAGCCTGCTACAGGAACCTCCCACTCCTTCCTCAGACATTTTTCCAATACTCCCAGTGCCTCCAGCCCCTTTCCAACACACTGTTCCTCCATGCCTTCACCACCAATGTTTCAGGACCTCCAGTGCCCCTCTACGAACACCACCGCAGCTGCTTAGGGACACGCAGCTCCCACCTGCAGCGTTGAATAAATCAAAGAAAAAGGAGAGTTCGGTGGAACTTAGAGAAAAATAGAATATGGAGTAAGAATAGAGAAAGCGCAAAAAATAAAGAGTAAGCAAGAACAAACAAAAAGATAAACAGGAAGAGAAAGGAGTGAAAAGATAAGAAAAAAATTAGACCTATAAAAAGTAAAGGAAAAAAGAATGAATCACAAAAGATAAAAATACAGAAATGAAAAAAATTTAGAAATGATCTTAAGAGACAAAGAGATAATTATTGTAAAGAGAACAGATATAGAAGGTTCAATCGAGCAAGTTTTGCAAATTGTGGCAATGTTTCAGCCTGCCACCAGCCTTTATCAAGTTCCTAAGTAATAGCTATTGCCAATGGGTAAAACAAGAACGTGGGGTACATGGAGGAGCAGTAAAAAAGTAATTACTGTGAAATAATAGCGAGTAATAAAAATAAAACATAGTGATCAGATGTGGGTATAGACAGAGGGAGAAGGATAGGTCGACTCAGATGGACAGACAGATCTTCCTGGTATCTGCTTTCCCACCTTGTCCCATCTTTTAAACCCTGAGAAACTCTCTCCTGATGATTCCCAGGGTCTGGGGTAACGGTTACACAGATGGTGATTCGATGCTCAGGGTCCATGGGACAAAACAAAGGGCATTCATTAAAAAGCTCATACTGGAATCATTGGAGCTGTCTGTCAGTGCACCAGTAGTGATGTTGGTGTGTAACCACTTGCAGAATTGGATATGAAGTGGGGGAGTGGTCCCTTGTAATTTTTTAGATGATACAACGATGCAATCAGAGCTGCTGACAGGGAGACACTGACAACTCTTGGGGCCCAAGGCAATAGGATCATAGGGCCTCCCCATTGTGGCTGCCCACATGCAAGCATCATCCATATGTACTTTGTTGTATTACAGAATTTAACATTGCCCAGCATTAAAGCTGGCTGCTTATGCTATTTCCCCATGATTTTTAACTGCCCTGAAAGAGCAGGCTTGTGGGGCCCTCATGGGATCCCCTCCTAGGCCAGGGACCTCGGGCAGTGCCTGTTTGCCCTCATGGTCCGTCTGTCCCAGTATGCTGAAAAGATTGCTGGGCCACATCTTTGTTCACTTCCATTTGGGTTGTATGGTAAGAGTAGGGATGAGCTGTTCGGTTCGATCTGTTGGGTGTTCGATTCGAACATCGCCCGTTCGGCTAACATCGAACATTTCCGCGTGTTCGGTTCGTGTTCGCCCACAATGCACCACAATGGACCACAATGCACTTTCCACTGGCCTGAAGCTTGTAATTGGCTACAGCCTTGCACCTGACCACAGGTCAGGTACAAGACAGGTGCAAGACTATGCCAATCACAGCTCAGAGTACTGATTGGGCAAATTTTGCCCAATCATGGGCTCACAGAGCTAAATCCCGCAGCACACTATATAAGGCGTCCCTCGCAGCCCCAGCATGTGTTTTTTGAGAGGAGATTGTTCTGTTAGTGTGTCTTCTCAGTACCAGCAGCTATTGGGGGGGTCTCACTTCTAGCAGATATCTGAGAATTGTTGTAATCTGTGTCTTCTCAGTGCCAGCAGCTATTGGGGGTCTCACTTCTAGAAGATATCTGGGAATTGTAATCTGTGTCTTGTCACTGTTGCCAGCTATCAGGGGGTCCTATTGTAGGCGGACAAAAACAGATTCACTTTCAAGACGGCGCCGGACCGGGCACAAGTAAGGATTGTCAGAACACGAGTCTCTTCAGGAAAGGCAAACTTTATTGTGTCGTCACACAAGTGCCCACACAGGATTGAATCGCAAAGAGTGAGCACCCCTTTCACCCGTGCAAGGGATCTTATACCCAAAAATACGTAATTAGGTACATCCCAGTTAGCCCACCTCCCAATGACACTTTATTCCACCCCACGTGGGTTAATACCTCCCTTTGGCTAATACAAAGACATTCCATTAATTGGCTGTAAATTGGCAAACTTGTGTTAGTTTCAGTAAATCATAATTAATTGCTCTTACTGTTCCGGGCTGCGCCCTCCTCCCTTGTGCCTACAATCACTTGTTACAGATGGCACCTGGCCTGATCTCTACTCCTTTGTCTTTCTGCGGGCCCCAACGACCTTGGAGGATCTACTTCGCTTTTTCTCCTCCGTGCCAGGAACAGCAGAGATCTTTCATAAAGCTTTAATTGCTTTTCTGCTAATCTAAACGCATTCCTAAATTTCTACGTATACCTCATTCTAGTTTCAGCTACAAACCTGCCTAGTTATATACAAGTGAACCAATATTCTGAACAAGATGGCCGCCTGTGTACAATGGCGGCCATCTTCCAGCCTATTTCCACTTCACTATTAGGGGGTCTCACAGATTTGTAGCAGATTTCTGCAAATTTTAATCTGTGTCTTGTCACTGCCACCTATCAGGGGGTCTCACAGATTTGTAGCAGATATCTGGGAATTATAATCTGTGTCTTGTCACTGCCACCCATCAGGGGATCTCACTGATTTATAGGTGGTTTCTGGGAGTTTTAATCTATGTTGTGTCACTGCCACCCATCAAGGGGTCTCACTGATTTATAGGAGGTTTCTGGGAATTGTAATTTGTGTTTTGTCACTGCCACCCATCAGGGGGTCTCACAGACTTGTAGCAGATTTCTGCGAATTTTAATCTGTGTCTTGTCACTGGCTGCCAGCTATCAGGGTGTCTCACTGAGTTATACCAGAGTTCTGGAAATCTTTAATCTAGATATCACTCACCATGTCAGAAAGACCAAAAAGGACAGGCAGACGCTCCCAGACACAGATAAAAGGGAAAGCAGCCTCTGTGTCGTGAGGCTGTGCCTCTGGTCGTGTGGACGTGGTGCATCCTCTGCAGGGGCACGCTTGTCCTTTCTAACTGGTGCTGGCCGTCTTAAGCAGCAGCAACAGAGGATTTGCAGGATTGGCTAACCAGGCCATCCTCATCCTCCGAGTCCTCTGCCAGCCAGGCTTGTAGTGGTTTACAGTCCACCTCAGCTGCCAAAACATCTAATTCAGTCTCCATGTCCACAGCTACTCCTGTCGTAGCCTCACTATCACACATGGAGGAGTCAGCTGAATTGTTTGACTACAATGACAGTGACATGCTGCTTGAGGATGCGCAGCAACTACAGTGCTCTGATTCAATCTCTGAGGTTGAGGAAGGGAGTATAATCAACCTAGAGGTGTCATGATCCACCTGGGGCGCTGTCTCGGTCTGGATCCTCTGACGCCTCCCTTGGTCACCCCTTTTGCCGTTACCTGCATGTCCTATGTAGATGCCAGGACTTTGTTTTGGTTTTTCTTTTTTTTTTTTTTCTCTCACGTTCAGCTCAACCTTGATTACTGGCATTCTAATGATCATCACCTGCAGATCATCCTGCCCAGCCTCCTGGTGTATATAAGGAGGCCTCTCTCCTGTAGCTTTACTTCCTCATTGAAGTTTGGACTTTGCTGATCTATGTTTTGGATATGCCTTGTGCTGACCATAGCCTCTGAATACCCATCTGTGAACCTTCCTCCCTCTGCATACTGGTAACTCTCTTCTATTGTCTCAAGTACCCCCTTTTTTGGATTTCCGTGTATGACCCCCTGGCTATGGACTTTTGACTATCCTGATTTCTGTACCCCTTGATATCTGCTTGCCACCCTGACCACGAGTTTGCCTCATCCTTACCGGATACCTTGCCTTGGACTTTATCTTTTCTGTTCAGCATTATTCCTCCATTTTGTGCTCAGCGAAGCAGATTCATTTGTTTTTGTATATTAATAAATATTTTCGTTTTTGACCCCTCAACTTGCATATTTCATCACTGCTCACTGCATTTGGGCTCACACATCCCAACCACGCAAAGTCCGCTTGACAGAATGAGGAAGTGTTTAAACCGTGAGCCTGCAGTGAGCCAAGCAGTAAAAGAGTATGTGACGGGGTTAATGGAGGAGATCTTGCAGCAAGTAGATCTGTTATTTGTTGACCTGCATAAAGGCTTAAGGGGCATCTCAGCTAAGGTGCGAGTTCCAGTTTCTGAAGAGGGGCCCAGAGAACCCCTAACCCTGGAGGAGCGTGCGAGGAGAAGGTCAAACAACTTGTGCTTCTACTGTGGGAGTGACCAGCACAAATTATCAGCCTGCCCTCTGCGCCCCCCCAAGCCATCCAGCACCCCACCTGAGTCAGCGTCAACCAAAAGGACTTTGGTTGCCAGGTCTTCCCCACTAAGTCGAAAAGGTCAGCTTCCGTCAAAGCAGTGCCCTTGAGTCCTCCTGAAGCACTGCCCATCAAGCCGAAGAAGACATGGCCTGTCAGAGACAAGACATCCTTGAAATCAAGGAAAGAAATTTGTCTGCCAATTCCATGCCCCAAAGCCTAGAAAGGCTTTGCCTGCCAAGTCCTTGCCCGAGAGGTCCATCGCTGAATCATTGGACGCAAATCCTGAAACCGTGCAGCAAGATTCCTACCAAACTGAACCTATGGATTCCCAATCCACCCTGCCCACAGAACATGTTCCAGCCGTACCGATGGAGGAAGAGCCCAGCGTGCCTACAGAGCCTGACCCCGTGGTGCCCATGGAGATAGCGTCTGTCCTACCCTCCGGTATGACACCCACCACTCCAAGCCGGCACCTCACGGCTAACTGTTACTGCTCCAGTGCCTTCCAGTCGGCGTATCTCATGTTACTCATCGGCTTCTGAGAACTACTCGTCAAACGAGTGGGATTCTGTGGATTCAGAAGAGGAATTCCCTAAAGAAACTGCACGTCATCCTCGAGGGCAACCTGGCAGGTTCATTGGGTGCATGAGGACCACCTACATAGGAACCACGTTCACTTCCCCGGCCTATGTTTCTGAGCCTTCCCAGGCCCCTGTCACTAAGCCTTCACAGGCTTCTGTCACCAAGCCAACTCAGGCTTCTGTCTCTGAGCCTTCTCAGGCCTCCGTCTCTGAGCCTTCTCAGGCCTCCGTCTCTGAGCCTTCTCAGGCCTCCGTCTCTGAGCCTTCTCAGGCCTCCGTCTCAGCCTTCTCAGGCTTCCGTCTCTGAGCCTTCTCAGGCCTCTGTCCCTAAGCCTTCTCAGGCCTCTGTCCCTAAGCCTTCTCAGGCCTCTGTCCCTAAGCCTTCTCAGGCCTCTGTCCCTAAGCCTTCTCAGGCTTCTGTCCCTAAGCCTTCTCAGGCCTCTGTCCCTGAGCCTTCTCAGGCCTCTGTCCCCGAGCCTTCTCAGGCCTCTGTCCCCGAGCCTTCTCAGGCCCCTGTCTGTAAGCCTTCTCAGGCCCCTGTCTGTAAGCCTTCTCAGGCCCCTGTCTGTAAGCCTTCTCAGGCCCCTGTCTGTAAGCCTTCTCAGGCCCCTGTCTGTAAGCCTTCTCAGGCCCCTGTCTGTAAGCCTTCTCAGGCCCCTGTCTGTAAGCCTTCTCAGGCCCCTGTCTGTAAGCCTTCTCAGGCCCCTGTCTGTAAGCCTTCTCAGGCCCCTGTCTGTAAGCCTTCTCAGGCCCCTGTCTGTAAGCCTTCTCAGGCCCCTGTCTGTAAGCCTTCTCAGGCCCCTGTCTGTAAGCCTTCTCAGGCCCCTGTCTGTAAGCTTCTCAGGCCCCTGTCTGTAAGCCTTCTCAGGCCCCTGTCTGTAAGCCTTCTCAGGCCCCTGTCTGTAAGCCTTCTCAGGCCCCTGTCTGTAAGCCTTCTCAGGCCCCCGTCTCTGAGCCTTCTCAGGCCTCCGTCTCTGCGCCTTCACAGGCTTCTGTCCCTAAACCATCTCAGGCTTCTGTCACTACTCCTTCCCAGGCTTCTGTCACTACTCCTTCCCAGGCTTCTGTCTCCGAGCCTTCTCCGGCTTTTTTCATTAAGCCTTCTCAGGCTCCTAAAACCAAGTCGTTGCAGAGCCCAGCTGTCGCTTCCACAGTGTCTTCGCAGAGCCCAGCTGTCGCTTCCACAGTGTCTTCGCAGAGCCCAGCTGTCGCTTCCACAGTGTCTTCGCAGAGCCCAGCTGTCGCTTCCACAGTGTCGCCGCAGAGCCCAGCAGTGTCCTCGGATTTAGTATGCACTTCCAATGGGAACTGGATCCGTAAAGGGGACTTACAAACATTTGAAAAGGCGCTTAAAGCACTTATTGCTGAAGGGCAACGTCCTGAGTGCTCCAAGCCTAAATCTGGGCGATCGCGCCGCGAGGTCCGCTACATCGGCACCACTGTCCGTACCCCTGAAGGTCTGATCACCTTGGAACCAATACCTCCGAGTTTACGTATGGCTCCAATGGTACCGTGGTTAGGTGTACGGACCTTCGAGTATTTAAAAATGCCCAGAGTGCCTGGAAGGCACACCGCAGAAAGGAGACTCGTTCTAACCGTGCATCCAGCTCTAAGGGACTGTTGCCCGTTGTCACGGGACTTGTTGCCTACGGATCTCCTGAGCCACCTGTTGTGGATACTGTTCCTGAAGGCTGTGCCTTGGCCTCTAACGGCGCATGGATCATCAAAGAGGATTTGGCGAAATTTGAGCACCTCATAAGTACATATGGAGACGTTTATAGTGAACCCGGTTCCGATTCTGAGTACATTGGTTGGTGGTGACCTGCGTTTTGTCTCCTGTTCCAGCTTCGGTGCCCGGAGTGCACCCGTCAGGAGGGGGGTGATGTCATGATCCACCTGGGGCGCTGTCTCGGTCTGGATCCTCTGACGCCTCCCTTGGTCACCCCTTTTGCCGTTACCTGCATGTCCTATGTAGATGCCAGGACTTTGTTTTGGTTTTTCTTCTTTTTTTTTTCTCTCACGTTCAGCTCAACCTTGATTACTGGCATTCTAATGATCATCACCTGCAGATCATCCTGCCCAGCCTCCTGGTGTATATAAGGAGGCCTCTCTCCTGTAGCTTTACTTCCTCATTGAAGTTTGGACTTTGCTGATCTATGTTTTGGATACTCCTTGTGCTGACCATAGCCTCTGGAACCCATCTGTGAACCTTCCTCCCTCTGCATACCGGTAACTCTCTTCTGTCTCAAGTACCCCCTTTTTTGGATTTCCGTGTATGACCCCCTGGCTATGGACTTTTGACTATCCTGATTTCTGTACCCCTTGATATCTGCTTGCCACCCTGACCACGAGTTTGCCTCATCCTTACCGGATACCTTGCCTTGGACTTTATCTTTTCTGTTCAGCATTATTCCTCCATTTTGTGCTCAGCGAAGCAGATTCATTTGTTTTTTGCTGTTTTTGTATATTAATAAATATTTTCGTTTTTGACCCCTCAACTTGCATATTTCATCACTGCTCACTGCATTTGGGCTCACACATCCCAACCACGCAAAGTCCGCTTGACAAGAGGAAGGGGGTGCCGGTGACACACAAATAACTGGCACTCATGTTACCCCAGCAGCTGCAGCATACTGCAAGTTGGCTCCAGTGACGAGGAGATAGGGGGTGATGACGATGATGAGGTCACTGACTCCACCTGAGTGCCTGATCGAACAGAGGAGTCAAGGGAGGAGGAGGCACAACAAAAATGAGGCAGAACCTCCTCTATGAGCAACCGTAGCCAGTCCAAGGCATCAGAAGTCACAGCTGCTCAGGTGCAGAGCGCTGTTGTCTCAAAGCACATGTACAGGAAGTCTGCTGTTTGGGAGTTCTTTAAGAAATGTGCATCAGACCGCACCGTTGTTATTTGTAATCTATGTCAGATCAGGATCGAGCGTGGGAAAGACAACCCACGCTTGGGTACCACGTGCTTGAGGCAACATATGACCACCTACCACGCATCCCGTTGGCACAACACTTTGCATAGGACCTCCTCCTCCTCTGTCTCTACCCCCATTATATGTCCTGCCATGTCATTGCCTACAACCTCCACTGACAGGGATGATGCTACAGTAATGGGTGTACCAGGTCCTTCCTCGGAATGTAACAGCATCCCATCAGCTGAATATTTACGCAGTCAGATTACGTTGCCCCAGCTGCTGCAGTGTAAGAAAAAATATAGTCCCAACCATCTCCAAGCACAGCGTCTAAATGCCAGCTTAGAAAAATTACTCCCATTACAGCTGGTGGACTCTGCTTCATTCCGTGAATTTGCTGAATGTGCTGTACCACAGTGGCAGGTTCCAAAACGCCATATCTTTTGACAGAAGGCCATTCCAGCACTATACCAGCACATGGAAGACAATGTTATGGAGTCATTGGGAAAGGCAGTCAGCAGCAAGGTGCACATGACTTTAGACACGTGGTCCAGCAAGCATGGACAGGGCCGTTACATTTCCTTCACGGCACACTGGGTAACTCTGCTTGGAGCTGGGAGGGATTCAGGACAGGGCTCTGTGCTGGAGCTTGTTCATCCACCACGCCTCCAGAAAGCTGCTTGTATGAGGTCTGTCTGCTCCACCACCTCTTCCTCCTCCTTCTCTGTCTCTGGTGAAGTGTCAGTTAAAACAGATGCGTGGCAGGGGCTACACAATGGCTCAAGCAAAAAGATGCCATACTGTGCTTGAGCTGGTTTGTTTAGGGGACAGGAGCCACACCGGGCCAGAAATTCTGTCCGCTCTACAGGTGCAGAGATGGTTAACACCACACCAGCTTCAGCTGGGAATGGTCGTCTGTGATAATGGCAGCAACCTTCTCTCTGCCCTACGCCAGGGTAAATTGACGCATGTACCATGCCTAGCACATGTCCTAAATCTGGTGGTACAGCGTTTCCTAACCAGGTACCCAGGACTGGCAGAGATTCTCAGCCAGGCCAGAAAAGTCTGCAGCCACTTCTGACGGTCATTCCCAGCAAGTGATTGCCTGGCATAAATTCAAAGAGAATTCCACCTTCCCACAAACCGTCTGATCTGTGACATGCCCACCAGGTGGAACTCGACATTAGCAATGCTGCAGCGTCTGCACAAGCAGCAGAGGGCCATCAATGAGTACCTGTGTGAGTATGGCACAAGGACAGGTTCAGGTCAACTTGTTTTTTTTCCCTCCCACAGTGGCTGATGATCAAGGATGCATGCACTGTGCTGTCACCAATTGAGGAGGCAACGAGGATGGTGAGCAGGGACAGTGCATGCATCAGTAACACAATTCCTTTAGTGTTCCTGCTGGAGCACACTCTGTGGGGAATTATAGATGTGGCACTAGAGGCAGAGCAGCAGGAGGAAGAGGAGGCCTTCCCTAGCTCTCAAGGCCCCAGTCTTTATGCAGACAGCATTCCTGCGGGTCCTCAGATCAGACAAGCGCTGGATGAGAGACTTTCCCCTAACTTCTCTTCCTTCAAACGCTCCCTTAAAACGTTCCTATTTAGGGAAGCCTACCACCCAACTCACTGACGCAACCATCAATCACTCTCACCTTACAGTCCTCTCCTCTTGTTTCCAACCCCAACCCTCCCAGATTGTGAGTTCCTACGGGAATAGGGCCCTCATCTCCTACTGTACTGTTTGTCAAATGTTGTTCAATGTATTGTAACCCTGTCTATACTGTGCTTATTGTACAGCGCTGCGGAATATGCTGGCGCTTTATAAATAAAGAATAATAATAATAATAATAATGAGGAATATTTAAGCAGTGGGGGCATTGAAGGTGGGGATTCCTCAAGGGAGGGTTTTGTGTGCCCAGAAACCCAAGGACTAGTACGTGGCTGGGAGGAGGAAGTGCACGATGGGGTCATCCTCATTTACCAGGAAGACTCAGAAGCTAATGCCACCTCCAACCTATGATGCATGGGCTCCCTTATCCTGCAAAGCCTGCTAAAGGACCCCAGGATTCGTGCTATCAAGGAGAGGGATCATTACTGGTTGGCAAGCCTTCATGATCCACGATACAAGGGTAAAGTTGCAGAGCTCATCCTGCCAGCACAGAGGGAGCACAGGATGAAACAACTTGAAGACGCTCTAAAGCAACACTTGTGTAACACCTTTCCAGGCACTGATAGGTTACCAAGTGATGACACAGGTGCTTCTGAGGCTGCAGATGACCAGAGGAAGAGCGGTGAAGGCCGGGGCCGCTTGACTGATGCCTTTTTTCATTTTTTAAGTCCACGACTCCCAGGGACGTCAAATGTAGGCACCCATTGCCAGCATCTTCACCATATGGTACAGGACTACCTTGGGGCAAGGGCAGACCTGGATACCTTTACAGCAGATGATCCACTGGCTTACTGGGTGTTGAGATTGGATCACTGGCCAGAACTTAGCCAATATGCTATGCAGCTACTAGGTTGCCCTTCATCCAGCGTGCTTTCTGAAAGGACGTTCAGTGCCCCTAGAGGTTTTGTCACAGACAAAAGAGTGCGTCTGTCCACCGACTCTGTAGACCGGCTGACATTCATAAAAATGAATCAGTCCTGGATCAGCAGCTATCAATCCCCTGATACTGACGTAACTGAATAGATCGGAGATCTCTTCTGCATTCCCAAAACCTCCACCACTGCACTCTTCCACAATACCACAAAAGGGGTTACGGTGTGAAGGCACTTGCTGCCACCAAAGGTAAAATATTTGGGTGCACTGCCACTGATGCCTATACCAGATTCATATCATTTTAATATTGGACCACAGGGTCCACCGCTGCACTCTTCCACAATACCACAGAGGGGTTACGGTGTGAAGGCACTTGCTGCCATCAAAGGCACAATATTTGGGTGCACTGATGCCTGTACCAGATTCATATCATTTTAATATTTGACCGCAGGGTCCAACCCTGCACTCTTCCACAATACCACAGAGGAGTTACGGTGTGACGGCACTAAAGGCCCAATTTTAAAGCACCTATTGTTACTTTCATCCAAAGCCTGCATAAGTTTCACCATAATTTAGCCCAAAAAATCACTAAACTTGTTCTGTGTATCCTAAAACGTCTCCTCTTTTCATACAGGCTGCCGCCCCAAGCAGTTGTTTATGAATAGATTAAAGGAAAACCATTTACCGCCATTTGAAATGTCATTTTTTTGTTTTTATATGTTTCTATACATCCTACAAATCCACCACTTCACGGGCAGGTTATGGGGATCTCCCAGGCACGATATTTGAAGGAATTTTTTTTTTTTTATTCTTAACCTTTATTTCATTTAAAACTCACTGTTCCTTTAAAAACATTTTTTTTTTTACTTTTTGTCCTTGTTTCCTGTCCCCCAGGGCACTGCCCAGACCCCCATACACCTTTTATGGCAAATATCTTGCATATATGCCTTCTTGGAGGGCACTCTAAAAATCGAACTTTTGAGTCCCATTGACTTGCATTGAGTTTGGTTCGTGTTCGAGTTCGAACTCGAACTTTTGAAATTGTTCGAGTTCGAATGCGAACCGAACACGGGGGTGTTCGGCTCATCACTAGTTAAGAGCAATTCTGGACTGAAACTCAAAGTGGAGCAGTCACCATGGAAACAAAGGAATGTCGCCGTTGATTGCTCAATGTCTAGAATGGCAGCCTATAAAGGCCTCGAGCTGCTGGGGAACTCCAGGTTTAGTTGATCCTGTAAGTGCAGATTCGGTCAAGTTAGATCGGACCTGTCAAAGATGGGGTACATTGGAGACTGTAGTCTGTGACAGGTTTAAGCAAATTATGATCATACATTGTGAACTGAATCCCCATCATTTTACCTCAGTCAGGTTTTTTTTTGAACATTTTTAAAACACTGCTTTTTTTGCCGCAGAAAATGATGGAAGAAGGTGGTCAATAATATGGAGTGCTCTTTCTTGGTGTTTTGTATTTAATGTCTTAGATGCAGCCGCTTAGTTTTGAGGTTGAGTGCAACCTTGTGCTGTTTTGTATTATATATATATATTAAGGCTAGGGTCAAACAAAAGCATTTTTACACGCGAACGTAAAACAGTGCGTCCGAACGCATTGATGTATTTTTTCACGGAATATGCGAAAACGGTCATACGATGCGCATTTTCGTGCGTGATGTTTTACGAATCCAAACCAGGAAACTTTTTGCGTCTGGACGTTATGTTGGCCGGACATGAGCAGGGTCTGACGTCTCCTAATCACACACACACACCGCTAGCGGACGCAGCGCACTCTGTACGTCCGTACTAGAGGTTCTGCATTCTCGAAAAAATGCGTTCATTTTCCACTTGCGTTGCGCGGCCGGACTTTCGTGCGACTGTACTTCATATATTGGCTGTCATTGCCCGTCATTTGCTGCTAGTGCGGCCGTGATTAAGTGCGCCAGAATGCACGTTAAAAATGCGCTGGTCTGACCCCAGCCTTAATGATACATTTTCAGAGTTATTCAGAGAGAGGAGAAAAGAAGGAGAATGACTGGAGAAGTGAAAATTCTAGCTCAAAATAGCCAAAACAGAAAATTTCTCCCATTTATCTCACTTTCCAAATCGGCTATTTTGACCTAGAATTTTCACTTCTCCAGTCATTCTCCTGCTTTTCACCTCTCTCTCAATAACCCTGCAAGTCATAAACTGAGATTTGAAAATATAAAAAAGTTATCATAGTAGAATGAATTGAATTATCTTTAATGACCCATAAAAACATATCTTAAACTGGACAAGTAAAAGATTTTGCCCAGAACAACTAACATGGTTTATTCACTTTTGCTGCACATTATGCAGAATTAAAAGATAAATAGAAAATCAGAATAATAGATTTTTTCATACAGGGTTATTCATAGAGAATTGAAAAGTCACTGCATGTTCGGTGACTTTTCGTTCCCTTCAATTCGGTGCGATTCGGCGATCCCATTTAGGCGACCCTGCGGTGTATTCAGCAAGCACCACAGGGCCGTCGTCGTGCAGGGAAAAACCACCGCAAAACCCAGCGAATGTTTGGAAAGTGAAACGCTGTTTGAAAACTACAGAACGAAAATGTCTGAAATTTACATATAAGATCCAATGAATGATAATAAAAAGGGCTGTTACAGAAAAAGAAAAAACGATTTAACCACTTCGCTGCTGAGGACGCGCTCAGCGCGTCCTCAGCAGTCCCGCTGGTGTGCTGAGGACGCGCTGAGCGCGTCCTCACATTGGGGTCAGCGTTCGGCCGGGTTCCGGCCGATCGCTGGCCCCTCCGGTGCGGGCTGACATCCTGGATGTCAGCCGCGCATCCAGACCAGCAGCCGCCAGAATTAGGTGTCATCGCGGGGGAGCGATGACACCTAAATCAGGCGCCCCCCCCGCATGTGCGGAGGAGGCGCCTGAAAGGGAGGGGGGGGAGGTCCTTCGGACTTCTCTCCCTCCCGATCGGCGGCGCACAGGGGGTTAACCCAGGCATCATTTGGAAGGGCACAGCTTGCTGGATCGCGAATCGGCGCTGAAAAGCGCCGGTTCGCGATCCTTTTCCGGAGCTGGCCGACATCTTGGATGTCGGCCAAGCCTCCGGGAACTCCCCCAGAGGACTGGCGTCATCGTGCGTAGCACGATGACGCCAGTCCTAGAGTTAACCCCTAACTGCCACCAACTGTGGAGATAGGGAGTTCCAATGAACTCCCTATCTCCCGATCCGTGGCAGCTAGGGGTTAAATTTTGGTATGGTTGGATCGGCCAGAGCATGGCCGTTCCAACGATACCAAACACTACAGTGAAAAATTTTGTAAAAAAAAAAAAAAAATGAAAATAAAAATAAAACAAAATTAAAAAACAAAATTAAAAAAAAAAATTAAACACTTTTTTTTATTTTTTTGGGTTTGTTAATGCAGCAATATTGTTCCATTTCAATTATAATGTGAACAATGATGCTGCACTAACGATTTTTGTATGCGGTGCGTTTGTTAAAAATAGTGTCATTTTCCCCAAAAAAAAATGTAATGAGACCCCATCTCTAATTTTTTTAACAAGCGCACCCCATACAAAATATAACCGCAATTGCTCGCATGTTAAAATGTGGAAAAAAACACTTTACACATTGTAAATTATTGAAAATACATATTTTATTGCATCTTTTGCTATAATATACAGACATGACATAACGTATACATATAATAATGACATATTATGAATCTACCGAGTCTGACGGAAAGAACGATATATAATATGTCTGGGTCATATACTAAAATAAGCCTTCAAAATACGTTTAAACATGATGCGCAAAACAGGTAAAAATGACCTCAGCATAGGGGCGGGAAAAGCCTCAGCAGCGAAAGGGTTAAAAAAAAACGTAAAAAAATTTTTTGCAAAAGAATCCTGAAAAAATGCCTAAAAGATCCTAAAAATAAAGAGACTTTTTACTGCAGAATAAAATAATAAACGGTTTATTAGATATTGAATTAAAACGGGAACGTTTTTAACATTGAATCCTATGGGTTTCTCCTGATTAAACCTGTCGAATGAAACCAACGCATGGCAGGGCATTTCGGCAACTTTCACTGCTGGTTTTTGTTCTCTGAATAGACGAAGCATTGCTTCTCTATGGGGATTTCACTGCCCTTGAACAGGCACCGAACAGGCACCGTATGTGCAGCAATTCACCAACATTTGGCGAACTGCCTGCTCTCTGAATAGCCGAATGGCCAAGAAAGGTAACCGAACGCTGAATTTCAGCGTTCGGTTACCTTTCAGCCACAATTCGGAGCTCTTTGAATAACCCTGTTTGTTTTCCCCAAGACAAAAACTGCAAAAATCCCAAATTTTCATAAGAAACAGTGTACTCACCCTGGCATCATGTTCGTGCTTGCTAGGACAATGTGATGTGAGCAGTGAATGAATGACACAGGATTAAAACTGAGAGGGGATGGGGTTGTATGAAGGGGGGGAGCCAGGAGTGGGGGGCAGGAAGGAAGAGGGTGAGAGAAGTACATGGAAGAACCTAAATATTGGTGGGGAGAAAAATAACTTAAAAGTTAGGTATCATATACTGTCACAAAATACATCCACATCACATATCACTCTATTGAGCATCTTTTAAACTGCATCCTGTATCTGAAATTTCCATACAATTGCAGAGCTCAGAAATGCAAAAGGAAATGGCAATAAAGAATAAAGTGTGATTCTGAGCATTGAGGAAGAAGAAACTGTCATAGATAACATGACATGATGCTTAGGAGGATCAGGACATAATGAGAGTGAGACCTACAACATATGCAAAAAGGAAAAATAACCTAGTGTGTAACATGTTAGACATCATTGTGCACTCACAGCATAGGGGCTGAGAGACACAGCTTGCTAATTGATTTAATTCACTTTATTTTATAATTTATTAAGGATCAAATGCTAGGATTTTAGTGATAAAATATTCCGAATTATTATTATAATTGCACCACACATCAGATATGTGTATTAGTGATAACATAAGAACTGCCTAGATAAGGTCTCTGTATACGTATTGGTTAAATAAAAAACACGTAAGAGTGCCACACTCATTCTTATGATCACCACATACAGGGCCACATTATATTCTTAATGCAAAAATCCTTGCGCAAAGTGGAAATCTTTGCGCCAAGCATTAAAGTTTTGTGCGCGCAAATCACTGTTGGAATTACAATCCTCACGCGTTTTTTATCTGCCGATCAATTGCGTGAGCAAACAGGACGCAGCTACAGTAAATGCACTCGCAGTACCGTCTCGCGCAAAAATCTTTGTGCGCGCAGTCTGTTTTCGAAATTCAGCCAATCAGAATTAAGAAGCACACCTGTCTCACGTTAACAAATTGCGTTTGCCACAGTCAATCCGAGTATATATGCTGCAGCAATAATACATGCACACACAATTTCATCCATTGTATTGGTTTGGTATGAGTTGAATGGGCCACTGTGCTTTGGTGCATTCCTTTTTATGGGCTTGGATATTTGGGGTTAGCCAGGTTGTTTAAATTTGCCACTAGCACCAGCTCTTAGGAGTTGCTAAAATTATATGCACGGAAAGGCCATGCGGTAATTACCGCGAAATAGATTGTAATACCATACTTACAATGTTAAAAGTATAGGATGCGCGAAGTACAGTAAGCTCGCGCAGGGTTCGGTAGACGATTGCGCGCGGTTGTTGCGCTGACTATGTAATATGGGATTCGGCGTAAATGGTTTTACCCCACGCATTAATGATTATTTGCGCCAGCGCAAACGTTTGCGTGAAGATTGTAATTTAGCCCACAATATTCAAAGCAGAAATACTATAATTACAATTCATCACACTATTGTTATTTACTGCCAATGGTTGTTATTACTAAAATAATAGTATGGACCCTATTCCCTAGTATGCGTTAACATAGGGACTCTAAGGGGGGAAATCTGCACTTTCAGATGTCCCCGTAGGGTCCCCATGTTAACGTGATATTTTCCCGGGCAGGCACTAGCTCAGCACCTCTCCCTGGAACACAGCACTATCCGCTGGGATACTCGCGGTAGTGGTTCTGCGCCGCTGTGAGTATCACCCCTTGGAGTCCATAGGAATCCATGGAGGGTTGAGCTTCCAGGCGGCAAGATCAGGCAATGCCTCAGAGTGATCACGGGAGGGAGACTGGGAGCAATTTGTTCCCAGTCCCACTCCACTCCCAGTGACAAGAAGTAGTGGATCGGGCCACTGATCTCGCCATGAGATGAGAGTATCTGATTTATTGGGGGGTTTAGGGGGTGCTAAAGCAGAATCATTTAGCACCAGCTTTTAGAAGGTGCTAAAATTTTGCCTTGTGCGTCCCTATGGTAATTAGTGCTAGCACTTTGTAAAACCTTACTTATTGAAACACTAATGTACGTTTGCACTCTACGTGTTACTTATAGGATGCGCAAAGTACAGTAAGCTCGAAAAAGCTAGCGCAAAAAACAGTGCGTAAACAGGCGTAGCGTCAGGAATGTAATAGGGGTAGCAATTGTTAAGCACACTTATCCTGGTGCTAACGCTTACATATCGACGTGCTAAGGCTAAGGTCAGACGAAAGCAGTTTTAACGTGCGTTTAGCCGCACGAAATCACGGCCGTGCTAGCAGCAAATGACGTCCAATGCCGGGGAACATACGACGAACGGCCGCACGAAAGTTCGTCCGCGCAAGTGGCAAACGAGCGCATTTTTTCGAGAACGTCAAACCGCTACTACTGACGTACAGAGTGCGCTGCGGCCGCATAGCGGCGTGTTTGCGCGATTGGGAGACGTCAGACGCTGCACACGTCCGGCCAACATAACGTCCAGACACAAAAAGGGTTTTATTGATGATCCGTACAAAATCACGGACGAAAATGCGCATCATATGACCGCTATCGCGTATTCCGTGAAAAAATACGTCCATTCGTTCGAACGCACTTTTTCACGGACAACGTGAAAAATGCGTTCGTCTGACCCCAGCCTTACAGATTACTAACAGGGGTAGCGTCAGGAATGTAATATGGGTGGCATGCGCTAAACACACTTACCCTGGCGTTAACGCTTACATATCGTGGTGCTAATGTTAACACCAACTATTGAATAGAGCCCTATGTTTTTTTAATATAATGTAATTTATTACTTCACTCTCATAATTATTTAATTAACAGCAACTTGGAGCATGGATTGTTTGATTTTTATTACATTGTTGTAATTAACCCTACAATAAATTACTAACACATTTTTCATATTATTAAATACAAGTAGGATTAGTCTATCATATTGTTTTCTAATTCTTCTCACTAATTGTGAGTGCTAAAATCTCACTTCTTTCTATTATGCATCCTGTTTCTCTTCGAGCACTCAATAATTCATATTATGAAATAGTTCCTGTCAGTATAAACAATATTGTTATTATCTGAAAATGATTAATTAAAATGATTGTGATATCCAAACGACGCTTCTTTGTATGGATTATAATGTTACTGGCTGCTAGGTTATCTCACCCTTAGTATCATTGTATCATTATTCAAGCAGACATAGCCCATATTTTAGGGTGTGTACATACACATGTTGCATTTATTGCTTACAAAATTAAATAATAACTGACTGTCAATTTTCATGTTCTTTATCATGAACTGAACAAGAAACACCCATAAAGTGTAGATGGGGATCTAAAATGTCAAAAAAAGAGGAGCAATTCATGGAACAGGCACAAATTTCTGCACATGTCTATGCAAACGCTGTGTTTCATTATATCAAAATAAGGACTTATATTTTAAAAAAAAAAAAAAGGTCCAACAAAAGGAGGCAATGCTGGGTAAATATTTGCCATGATAATATTTGGTTTAATTTGCCCCCTGGTTGCCCCCAAATTGGACTTTATAAGGCAGATTAAAACCCAGATGGGGAGGACAAAGAGCCAATTTATTGTTATCAAACTGACATGAAACACGCATATTTTTTTCAAGTGATGCCATCATTAATCCAGGGGGAGTCCTCTTTGCATTCGACCCAAGGGTGTGGAGGATGGGGCCACGGGGTTTGGTGTCTGGCGTCTGACACGTGCTGGATGCAGGTTCTTTATTGAGGAGCACAGACAATAAGTATTCGGGTATTTTTTTTAAGAACACAAAGCCAGAGCAGAATTCATGAGCCAACTGTCATTTGAATAAAGAGCCTGAAATTCAAAATGTTATTGTTTAAAAACATACATCAGTCTAGTTAACTGATCACAGGGAGATGAGGGGGGAGGGGCAATAGGAAAGCCCCAGGCTGTGGCCAGGGAAGCAAGATGCTCATTGATACTATTATTATCATCATCATTAATATTATTATCTGTTATAAAAGTGCAACAGTGTCCACAGTGCATTACAGCAAAGACTTGGGAATTAAGCTAACTAAATGACAAACAAACTTAAAACCACAGAGACAAGAAGTAGAGGGCCCTGCTCTGAAGAGCTTACAATCTAATGACTGATACTATTTGTTATGTATGCTAGAACTATAAATGTCGGGCTCTATTCCCTACCCAACGCTAAAATGGGGACGCTAAATGTGAAAACCTGCACCTGCAACATTCCCATTTTAGCTTTAGATTCCAGGGCAGGCGCTATCACAACACAGCGCTACACATAGTGATACTCATGATAGCGCTTCTGCGCCACCGCGAGTATCACCTTCTGGAGCCCGTAGGATTCCATGGAGGGTCACGCTGCCCGGCCAGGAGATCACGGAGTGCTACGGAGTGATCGCCGAGGGAGACTGGGAACTATTTGTCCCTAGTCTCACTCTGCTCGATGCTCGGAGAAGAGGCAGATCAGGCCACCGTTCTCGCCGCGGAGTGATAGGTGCGCATCAGATTTATTGGGAGGGTTTAAGGGGGTGCTAAAAGATTTTAAAAAAGTGCCAAGGGTCATACACAGGTAGCACCATAGTAAGGTTATCTAGGGAAACAACTATCAAGCACCTTAACTTTGGGAAGGGGGTTTAAATAGGGCGCCACATCTGTGGACACACCCTGCACTTCCCCCTCCACCTTCCCATGCCCATGTATGGCAGAAGGTGAGCGATGGCCACGAGGGGCATGTCTCCCATCTGTAGTAAAACCCAGTCACACCCCTAACTAGAGGCCCTTGAAGCCACCATCCGAGACCACACTTAGACACGCCCTCAACATGTTGGACGCTGGCCAGGCCCAGGCAGAGGCGAGCCCCAGTGTGGCAAATGTGTAGAGAAAGGACCGAGGAGCCAGGGAACAGTCGGTCGCTCGGCAGACCTGTGGGGACCCGTGGGTGAGTCCTGACATCTATCGAATAATCCACTTGGCATATATAAGATACTTTGCTTTTATTTCTCAAGTCAAATTTTATTGTCTTTAACCTCCCTGGCGGTCTACGTTTTTCAGAATTTCGTGTCTAAAAGCATCTCAATTTTTTTTTCTAAAGGAAACGTGTTTTTGTACATAGTTAGCCTGTAATAATTAGGAATCACGCACTGAAATCCGTGCAATCAAGAGTCCTTACTGGTAAAATCCTTTAAAAAAAAATAATAAAACAAATAGTAAATACACTGTCAGGGTTATCCAAAGAGATCCGAATTGCTTGAGAAAGGTAACCGAATGCTGAAAATCAGTGTTCGGTTACCTTTCCTGGCCATTCGGCTATCCAGAGAGCAGGCAATTCGCCAAATCCTGGCGAATTGCCTGAACATACGGTGCCTGTTCGGTTCCTGTTCGAGGGCAGTGAAATCCCCATGAAAAAGCACTGCTTCGGCTATTCAGAGAACACAAACCAGCAGTGAAAGGTTCCCCTAATACCCTGCCATTCGGTGGTTTCATTCGGCAAATTTATTCAGGAGAATCCCATAGACTTCAATGTTAAAAATATTCCCGTTTTAATTCAATATCTAATAAACCGTTCATTATAAAATTCTGCATCAAAAAGTCTCTTTATTTATAGATTTTTTAGGATACTTTAAGCATTTTTCAAATTTTTTCAGTTAACTTATTTTTTTTGTAACAGCCCTCTTTATGATCATTCCCTGGACCTCCTGTGAAAATTTCAGACATTTTCGCTTAGTAGTTTCTTTGCAAACAGCGTTTCTTTTTCCCAGATTCATACAAATGGTTTTTCTAATTTATTCACTGCCTCCTCTACGTCACAGCTGCTTCGGCTCTGGGTGATTCGGCTCCTTTTCGGCTCCTGTTCGGCTCCTGTTCGGCTTTTTCGAAGCTTAATCCAGATGTTTTTGCTTGTTTTCAGAGTGCATTCGGTTAGTTTTCGTCAGGTTTGCGGCAGCTTTTCCCTGCAATTCGGGGACCCTGTGCTCTTTGCTGAATACACCGCAGGGTCACCGAAATGGGATCGGCAAAAGGAACCGAATTGAAGAGAACGAAAAGTCACCGAACGTGCGGTGACTTTTCGAATCTCTTTGGATAACCCTGTGTGTCTGATAAAGTTTGAAACACGACATAATAATTTATTATCCTAAAAATAATTATCCAAAATAATGCAAATAAATTATATTCAATAAAATACAACAAAAAACACTGAAATCTGTCTGAAAACAAGGGTGAGACGATGTATGGTCTGTTTCTTATCTTCTAGTGCCACCTAGTGGCCGTTCATTAACATTGCACTTTGGATTATACAGTGTTATATAATTTTTTTCTAAATTTTGCTGCTGGTCCCGCCCCCCTGCATCATGTGACTCGCAGGGAGCCTTACCAGGAAGCAGCTCGCTGCGATCACACTGCAGGGGACAGCGAGGGAGCCAGGAGGAGGTGAGTATGCATCCAGCCCGAGTGTGGCTCGGGGTTACTGTTCGCGGTATTGAAATTTAACCCCGAATCAGACTCGGGAATACCACCAGGGAGTTTAATAGCCGCAATCGGTCTTGAATGTATTATATTTTCAGGAGTTATGTCCATATTTTTTGATATCAGGGAAGGGAGAAGCAATTTGAAGTGCCTAGTGCTGCACCAGTCCTAAATACACCCCATGCTCATAAAAATGTCTGATGTGTTTCGTTGATTAACGAGATATTACACCTGTACTTAAGCTCTAATGAAACGGGCATGTGTCAAGTTGAGGGGAAACGTGTGGGAACGCAGTTCCCTCACTGTTTTTACAGAGAGAACCGAGTTCCTATTGGTCCCACACACTATAAAGCTTGTATCCGGGGGTCCAATCGTTTGTTTCCCTGTTAAGTCACAATAAATATCATAGAATTCTGTAAAAATACACCTTTACATATGCATAAATATTTCCGATTTGATTGGGTGTTTGTATAACGTGAGAGATAATCATTACTAACAGGGTTATCCAAAGAGATTCGAATTGCTTGGGAAAGGTAACCGAACGCTGAAAATCAGCCTTCGGTTACCTTTCCTGGCCATTCGGCTATCCAGAGAGCAGGCAATTCGCCAAATCCTGGCGAATTGCCTGAACATACGGTGCCTGTTCGGTCCCTGTTCGAGGGCAGTGAATCCCCATGAAAAAGCACTGCTTCGGCTATTCAGAGAACACAAACCAGCAGTGAAAGGTTCCCGAAATGCCCTGCCATTCGGTGGTTTCATTCGGCAAATTAATTCAGGAGAATCCCATAGGCTTCAATGTTAAAAATATTCCCGTTTTAATTCAATATCTAATAAACCGTTCATTATAAAATTCTGCAGCAAAAAGTCTCTTTATTTATAGATTTTTTAGGATACTTTAAGCATTTTTCTGAATTTTTTAAAAAAAATTTAAAAGTCCGATTTTTTTTTGATTTTTTTTTCAGTTTGCTTATTTTTTTTGTAACAGCCCTCTTTAGTATCATTCCCTGGATCTCCTGTGAAAATTTCAGACATTTTCGCTCAGTAGTTTCTTTGCAAACAGCGTTTCATTTTCCCAGATTCATACAAATGGTTTTTCTAATTTATTCACTGCCTCCTCTACGTCACAGCTGCTTCGGCTCTGTGTGATTCGGCTCCTGTTCGGCTCCTGTTCGGCTCCTGTTCAAAGGTTAATCCAGATGTTTTTGCTTGTTTTCAGCATGCATTCGGTTAGTTTTCGTCAGGTTTGCGGTAGCTTTTCCCTGCAATTCGGGGACCCTGTGGTGTTTGCTGAATACACCGCAGAGTCACCGAAATGCAATCGGCAAAAGGAACCGAATTGAAGAGAACGAAACGTAACCGAACGTGCGGTGACTTTTCGAATCTCTTTGGATAACCCTGTAAGTAAGGGACAGAAATCTTGGTGAGTTCCCACGCTCATTTTTTTGAAGATTTGACTCCTGGACACGAGTGATGCCATCTTCTAGTTCCCTCCTAAGAGACTAGTACAGGCTGAATAGTTGTCGTCATTGCTGTCTAATTTTGCCACAATATGCCTCTTTCTTTTAATGAGAATAAAAAGGAGAAACAAATGTCGGAGGGTCTTGATATTACCTTTCAAATATTGCAAGTCCTTTATTGCTCTTGCATTAGCACTGACCTCTATCCTACTGGAAGAGCAGAGCAAGTTGACAAAATATAATTCTAGTTGGGTGGAGAGACTGATTTATTTTATTTATTTTTTTATTACTTATTTTATATTTTTTACATATCAATATATGTGCATTATGTCACGTAATGCTATTTAATGTTACTTCATGCTATTTAATGTTACGTCATGCTGTTTAATGTTACGTCATGCTATTTAATGTTTCAGGCATTAAAAATAGTTTTATTTCGATTTTTCCATATTTTTAGAATTTAAGTATTAAAACCTTTTTTTTATGTAATTATTTTATCTTAGGCACTAATATATTACATTTTATGTTGAACTAGACTTTGTTCTAATGGTTGATGTTCTAATGGTTGATTTCAATGTTTTAGCTATGTGATGTTATTTGATATCAGGGATATCTGTTGAGTAACAGGAGACGACTGATGTATGCAGGAATGACATTGACAATGATGTGTGTGGATATTAGGCCAATTGTCCATTGACAGATTCAGAGTGGCTGTTACCATCTGCGCCTGTGTCTGACGCGTGCGGGTCTTGTGCCCTGGATGAGGATACAGAGGGCAGTCTATTGAGGATAAGAGGGACTTATTGGCGGAATGGGTTTGAGGAGCGTACCTCTTCTGCAAACAATACAGATTCAAACTGGTCCGGATACTTTCACCCGCTTCCAGGATGCATTTATTATCTGCACTTTAAGTCCAAAGTATTTGGGACAAGATACAAAATTATTATTTTAGAAAAAAGACAGAAATCTTTATTATTCTTTTTACCTTGATTAATATTTGGATTGGCACCAAAAGAATTCGAATTAATTTGTTTTATAAATGGAAAATAAGTGCTAGCTTACAATGCTGGCGTTAAAATAACAACGATAACGGGGAAAACCTGCGCCTGCAGGTTTCCTGAAGGCTCCCTATTTTAGCATTAGATTCCGTGGCAGGTGCTACTTCAGCACCTTGCCCCAGAGCCATAAGCTACCCTCCAGGGCTGGACTGAGACAATAAAACAGCCCTGGACTTCATCCAGACCGGCCCACTCCAATATGCAAACACGCAGGGCCGGATTAATATATTGATATGGACTAGAGCAGGGCCAGCACAAGACATTGTGCTGACTGGATCCAAGGATGAAATACTGACTCCCCCCCATGCCCACCACAACATGTTGATGCGTATCACAGAGTGGCACAACAACAAAACTCACAGTAATGTGCAGTGTGTAAGAGCGTATCACAGAGCTCCTCAGCAATAAAACCCGCAGTAATGTACAGTGTGTATGAGCGTATCACAGAGCTCCACAGCAATAGAATTAACAAATAATTATGGATTATTAAAATAAATTGTATTTTAATATGAATTATATATTCATGTAAATGTAATTTGAACAATTAAAATAAATATGCATTAAAATATACATAATTTAAATTAGAATATTGATTAAATTATTTTATAAAAAATAAATCATATGATAAATATTAAAATATGCCTTAATAAAATGTAATTCGGGGACACTTCTAAGAAGGGGCTCAGAACTGTGACATACAGGGTTATTCAGAGAGTGGTGAAAACCTTGAGAATTGCCAGGAGAATGAACAATCTAGACCAAATAGCCAATTTGGAAAGTGAGATAAATGGGAGAATTTTTCTGGTTTGGCTATTTTGACCTAGAATTTGGACATGTCTCCCTGCTACATGGCTATGGCTTATTAGCAAATACTTTCCTGAGCTCTGCAGACTCCTGTGATAATTAACCCCTTGAGTGCTCCTATAGAGAAAGCACAGCGCTGCCACGGCTTAATAGGCTATAGAAAGGGAGCAGGGGAGAGGGACCGTCAGATCAGAGGATCTGTCAGATTTGCGGCTCCCTGCATGCCTGGCTGTGAGACGCATCAGGGCCCAGGTATAAGACATAAGGGTGGGATTCGCCCTCACTTGGCATGTTTAGTCAATACCTTACGTATTTTCACATTTTGGGGATGGCTCCTGGTCACAGTAAAGGCATTAGAGGTTTGTAGCAACATGTTGTGCTCCAGCTGCTGCTGACTTCAAACTCTGAAGCCACTAGTTACTGGAAGGAGAAGCTGTAAGTAAAATGTGGAGCGGAATCCTCACAGTCTCTGTGGATTTCGCTCCTTTACACACAATAAAGCCATAGCCAGCTCCAGAATCCATGTGTGGGTGTCCAAGGAAGCCCCCCTAACCCACCCCTGCAATGCGGAAATCCTTCAGACATTTGAAACAAGTCCTGACATTCCACACTTGTGTTATCCAGTCCTGGTTATACTAAGTGCTGGACTAAGTTTAAAAAACAAAAAAAGCACCCCCAGGCTCAGCCGGCCCACTGACCCATCGGCCCCTCTGGAATCTCCCGGTGCTCCCGATGGCCAGTACATGCCTGCTACCCTCAGGTATACTTGCGGTAGCACTTCCACACCACCACAAGTATTACTTCCTGGAGTCCATCACCTCCTGGAGTGTTGTGCTGCTGTGCCTCGAGATTGCATAGGGCCAAGGAGTGATCGTAGAGGGAGACTGGGGACTATTTGTCCCCAGTCTCACTCTGCTTCCAGGCAGCCAGAAGCAGCGAATCAAGCAGGGGCAGACTGACAAGTAATGGGGCCCCTGGGCAATAGGAGACCATGAGGCCCCATTTTGCTGCACCCACATGAGGCCACACCCTTACAAAACCCCACCCCTACACCACAACACCCACATGTACATTATTGTGCTAAAGTATTTATTTCTGAACTCCTTAAAATAACCTTTTTGAAAATTGTGTGAAGAAAATCCACTTTGGCCTAGCAGCGAATTGGAGAATCCAGTGTGCCCCCTCCAGACTTAGAGATGGCCACCGCACTGCTGCAGCAGCCATTACCAACTCACTAAAGCTGAGACTGCACCGCGGCACAGAATGTCCTTGTGGCAAATGTGGAAAACTGCTGATCACTTTAAAAGCTACTGTACATTACTGACACACTGCACATTACAGAGCTCCACAGCAATAAAACTCCCAGTAATGTGCAGTGTGTATAAGCGTATCATAGAGCTACACAGCAATAAAACTCCCAGTAATGTGCAGTGTGCATAAGCGTATCATAGAGCTCCACAGCAATAAAACTCACAGTATTGGGCGGCATAGGCTCAGCACGTCGCCAGCAGCAAAGAGATTAAAAGGAAAAAAAGGGGGTAAATTTTGAGTAGAGTGTCCATTTAACCTCTTGCTGCCCCGCACCAATAATCAGTCGCCTACTTGTACCTCACAATGCTGCCAAGGTGCTTGCTGTCATTCTTACTTTGTGGAGTGCAGGCAGCAGATAATAATGTGGCGATTCTACGAGCAATACCAGCCTTTTGGGTGCAGGGCTAGGGGCAATGCCGGACTGCAACAAGGACACAGGTGCAGAATTTTACACACAGCAGCCTGTTTAAAGACAAATACATGCATTTACACCAACAGTGAGCAAATACATGCATTTACACCAACAGCCATATGTTCACATACATTACCATATATCCCCTACAACCCATGGTTATGTAATAATAAAACTCACAGTAATGTGTGCTGTGTATGAGCGTATCACAGAGCTCCACAGCAATAAGACTCACTGTAACGTACCAATAGTTTATTCAAGCCCCAGTATATCAATTGTATTTCCCCCTCCCCAAAATATGAATTGTATTTCCCCCTCCCCAAAATATGAATTGTATTTCCTCCATCCCCAACATATCAATTGTATTTCCCCCTCCTCAGTATATCAATTGTATTTCCTCCCCTCCTAAGTATATCAATTGTATTTCCTCCCTCTCCCCAGCATATCAATCGTATTTCCTCCCTCTCCCCAGCATATCAATTGTATTTCCCCACTCCCCAGTATATCAATTGTGTTTCCTCCCTCTCCTCAGCATATCAATTGTATTTTCCCCCTCTCCAATATATCAATTGTATTTCCTCCCTCTCCCCAGCATATCAATTGTATTTCCCCCTCCCCGGTATATCAATTGTATTTCCTCCCCTCCCCAGTATATCAATTGTATTTCCCCTCTCCCACCCCAGTATATCAATTGTATTTCCCCCTCCCCAGCATATCAACTGTATTTCCCCCCTCCCACCCCAGTATATCAATTGTGTTTTCTTACCTCCCCAGTATATCAATTGTATTTCCTCCCCTCCCCAGTATATCAATTGCATTCCCCCTCCCCAGCATTACAATTGCATTCCCCCCTCCCCAGCATATCAATTGTATTCCCCATCCTCCCCAGCATATCAATTGTATTTCCCACCTCCTTAACATATCAATTGTATTCCCCCCTGCCCAGCATATCAATTGCATTTCCCCCTCCCTCCTCAGCATTTCAATTGTATTCCACCCTCCCTGCCCAGCATGTCAATTGTATCTCTCCCCCCCTTGTTCTGCTCACCAACATTCATTGAAAAAAAATCTTCTGTGGGCAGTGGAAGCAGCCTCAGGCAGGCTGGCTGGTTGGACTCCATCCACCTTGTCTGTTCTCTCTCTTCTGCCGCCACGTGACCTAAGCGAATCATGTGAGGGACAGAACCAATGCAATGTGCCTGCTCCAGTTTAGAATGTGGGATGCAGGAACGCTGCAGTGCCACCACGGGGATTTAAGAGTGCGCCGCTGGGCCAAACCGGTGGGGCCCAGTGTGCCTGCGCAAACTAGGCCCCTACCAACCCACGGGCCCTCGGGCACTGCCCGAGCGCCCGACGGGTCAGTCAGCCCCTAGGATCAGGCCACCGTTCTCACCACAAGATTTAACGAGGCAAAAGCTGAACCATTTAGTACCAGCTTCTAGGTGACGATAAATTTTTCGTTAACCCATGACTGCATTAAATAGTGTTAGCCCTTTGTAATACCTAACTTATCCTAACGCTAAGTACTGATTGCGCCCCCCATGTTAAGCATAGGGTGTGCAAAGTACATTAGGCTCGCACTGATGCTAATGAATTTTTAGGAGGTTTAGCGTTAGGGATGTAATATGGGGGGGCATGCGCAAAAGTCATGTATCCTGACTTTAACGCTGTCAGGTTCAGTATTCAGGTGGAGAGGGGGGAGGCCTCAGGATGTAGAACAAGCTGGTCTGGATACTGGAAATAGAGGCAATGGTACAATTGGGATTTTGTCAGAGTGTTGTCAGGAACAGAGTAATGGGTTAAAGGGCAGGCAGCAACAGAGCATAAACGAGTGGGCAGGCCAAGAGTCGGTACACGGGTGTAGCGCTGGGTTTAATTCCCTGTCGTGGCAGTACCTATTTTTGGCCACCGGAGGGAGACAAGCGCGATGAGAGACATTGAACATTGGGACTAAATTTCCCGGCATGCTTTGGGAGCGGACACAGGAAGTGGGTGGGACACAGACACTTACATCCTGAGCCTCGTGGAGAGAGCTGGCAGAGCGCGCCAGGGAGTGAGAGGAGCAAGACGCAGAGCAGCAGAACGAGACAGCGACTAGGCCGGAGCGCAGCTGGGGCCTGACAGAGCTAAAGACCGGGTTATTCAGCCTTACCAGAGGAAGACCCCGTGATTCACAGGACTACCCGCGCTGATATTGAGGAAGCCGGAGGACCCCGAGTTAGGAGTACCGCAGATCGATTGGACAGGGAGAGCAGGCGGTGAACTGGATATCTTGTGGCAGTTACAGAAAGCCAGACAGCGGATCCAGTAACCAGGAGAACCCCAGTCAACATCGAGCGGAGAGACGTCCTGGGTCGAGCGGAGCATCAAGTATCTGGCGGATGGGTGAGAGGCCTTCCAGGCCGTTGTGAAAATAAAGCACGCTGCTGTTTGTTTCCAAAACCCACAGGGCCCCAACTTGTCTAGTCGAAGATACCTCATAAGCAATTCACTGGTGTGACGGTTGTCCGCGGCCCCCCCTCCCGGCGCCTGGCAGCGGCTTCCTCGCTGCTCGCTGGCCAGGCGCCGAGTGATATCGCGGAACGCTTCCGCACACGTGGGACGCCGGGGGGCGGGGCCAGGCGTATGACGCGGACCCGCAGAGTTTAAAGCCCGGCTTCTCATTCTCACTGGTGCCCTGACGTGGTAGTTACTTCCCGCAGAGCTCTTGTATTCTGTTGTAAATTATTGGCTATTCTGTGTATTGACCCTTGGCATTTGGCAAACTGACCATTCTGTGTACCGACCCCTGGCATTGGCAAACGAACCATTCTGTGTACCGACCCCTGGCATTGGCAAACGAACCATTCTGTGTACCGACCCCTGGCATTGGCAAACGAACCATTCTGTGTACCGACCCCTGGCATTGGCAAACGAACCATTCTGTGTACCGACCCCTGGCATTGGCAAACGAACCATTCTGTGTACCGACCCCTGGCATTGGCAAACTAACTATTCTGTGCATAACCCCTGGTATTGGCGTTTACTCTTCTATCTTAGTATTGAGGTCAGTCTGTGTGGCATCCTAAGCACGCATCAGACTACCTCTTCTATTGTTTAGGTCTTGGGAAGAGCCAACCATTCTAGGTCTTGTGTACCCTCCTAGTATCGTTCTTTGTGTATACCTATCTTGACGTGATTCTGTATCTGTCTAGACGTGCCGACCACTCTAAGGATCGGAAGGGTAGTGAGCGGTCTGCGTAAAGGGACCACCATCTTGGTAACCAGGGGGATCCGTGACATTACGTCAGGGCCAATGGATCCCGCAGACCTCTCTTCTCAGTTGACAAGAATTGCAGCCCGACAAGAAGAGCAGGACCACAGGATGGACCAAATTGCTCTTGCTCTGCAAACCCTGTTGAATCGATCCACTACTGGTACTGCAAGTCCTCCAGAACCAGTATTGCCTAGGGCCAGTTCGGCCTCACCCGAGGGGTGTAGGCTCAGTATGAAGGCACCCGTACGCTATGATGGTACGCCTAACTTGTGTCGGGGTTTTTTGACCCAACTAGAGATTCTATTCGAGAACAATCCAGGCTCCTGTGTATCCGATAAAGCCAAAGTAGGCTACCTAATTAACCATTTAACTGATAAAGCGTTACTGTGGGCCACGCCATTGTGGGAAAACAAAAAGCCCATCATATATGACTATGAGGGCTTTACCTCTGAACTAAAACGTACGTTTGATCCCTCTAGAAGGGCCACCAATGCGGCAGGTCCTTATTCCACATTAAGCAAGGTAATAGGAGAGTCTCCGACTATGCCATAGAATTTAAGACCTTGACTTCTGAGGTACACTGGCCTAACGACGTTTTAACCTTGGCGTTTACCGAAGGCCTGAACGAGGCTTTGATGTTTGAGCTGGCTCCCTTGAAGTTGCCAGAACATCTGGACCATTTGGTTGATTTCTGTATTGCCATGGACGACCAAATTAGGGACAGGAGGCATTCTAGAGACAGACCCAGAAGGGTTTTGCCTCCTTTACCCTTGGTACCCAGACACACCAATACGTCAGGTACTTCAGAGCCAGAAAGAACCGATCTACGGTCGTAGAACCCATGCAGATAGGTAGAACAGGTATTTCAGAGGCTGAGAGAACTTACAGAAGGGAAGGGGGCTCTGTTTTTACTGTGCCGGGGCAGGGCATTTTCGTCTTCAATGTCCTCAAAGACCCAGGGGTGGCAGGGGTGACACTGGCAAGCCGGGCCAGAGAACACCTACTAGCCAGGTAATCGGTTCGCTCTATGCCTCCTTTGTTGATAACGAAAAAAAAAAAACCCGGATTCTGGTGCCCATCTCCTTAACCTGGGAGGGGTGCACCTCGAGACTGAGGCGTTCCTAGACTCTGGAGCCTCAGGTAACTTTATGGATAGAGTGTTTGCCTCCAAGAACCTCATGCCTCTAGTTCTCAAAGAAAGACCTCTAATGGTGGAGGCCATAGACGGGAAACCTTTGTCATGTCCCCATATCACCCACGACACTATAGAGGTATGCATGAACACAGGGGTTTTGCACCGGGAAACCATACGATTCCAGATTATTGACTCTCCCTCATGCCCCGTCGTCCTAGGGTTTCCATGGTTGACTGAGCATAACCCAGTGATTGATTGGGTCCAGAGAGACATAAAATGTTGGGGTCCCAGTTGCCAGTTGAAATGCATGGGCAGGGTCACTGTTATTGGTAGCCTTAATATCGCCACAGCACCTCCTTTATCCACAGTAGTCCCTGACTGTTATCAGGCATTAAAGGAGGTTTTTTCGAAGGCCAGGACTGAGGTTTTACCACCACATCGCCCGTATGACTGTGCCATAGAGTTACTCCCCGGTACTATGCCTCCCAGAGGACATGTATACCCCTTGTCGCAAAAGGAGAACGACATTATGGAGGAGTATATAAAAGAGAATCTCGAGCGTGGATTCATTAGACGGTCCTCCTCCCCAGCAGGAGCTGGTTTCTTTTTCGTCTCCAAGAAAGAGGGAGACTTGCGACCATGCATAGATTATAGAGGTTTAAACAGAATAACCATAAGAAATGCATATCCCATACCCCTTATAACAGAGTTGTTCGACCGACTGAAAGGGGCCCGTATATACACGAAGCTCGATTTACGCGGGGCCTACAATCTGATAAGGGTGAAAAAGGGGCACGAGTGGAAGACGGCTTTTAATACGCGTAGCGGGCATTACGAATACCTGGTAATGCCCTTTGGCTTATGTAACGCGCCAGCTGTGTTTCAGGATCTCATAAATGACACCCTAAGGGATTTTCTGCAAACATTCGTCATAGTGTATCTCGATGACATCCTGATATACTCTCCAGATAAGGAGACCCATCACGCCCATGTGCAACAAGTGTTAAGGAGACTATTGAAGGCCGGCTTATACTGCAAATTAGAAAAGTGCCTATTTGATATAGAGAAGGTGCACTTCCTTGGGTATATCATAACCCCTGAGGGGTTTCAGATGGATCCTGGTAAATTGTCGGCAATCCTCGACTGGCCCCTACCCCAAGGGCTTAAAGCCATTCAGAGGTTTCTAGGTTTTACCAACTATTATCGAAGGTTCATTAAAGACTTTTCGGCCTTGGTAGCTCCTCTCACGGCCATGACTAGGAAAGGGGTGGGAAATCAGAAATGGACACCCCAGGCCAGGCAAGCCTTCGAGGCCTCAAACAGGCATTCACGACTGCCCCTGTTCTCCGACATCCTGATCCAGCTCTGCCCTTCCAACTCGAGGTTGACGCCTCCGAACTCGGTCTTGGAGCAGTCTTGTCCCAAAGGCGGGCACCCGATAAACCTTTGCATCCATGCGGCTTCTATTCCCGGAAGTTGTCTCCGGCCGAGAGAAACTATGACATCGGTAATAGAGAGTTGTTAGCAGTTATCGCAGCCTTGGCAGAGTGGAGATACTTATTAGAGGGATCTACGGACCCAATCGTTATCATAACTGATCATAAGAATCTCACGTACATTGGAGACGCGAAACGATTGAACGCCAGACAAGCGAGATGGTCTTTGTTTCTTTCAAGTTTTAATTTCGTCCTCACATATAGACCTGGGTCAAGAAACATTAAAGCAGATGCGTTATCTAGACAGTATGAATCCTATGAACATAACGTGCAGGATCAACATCCCATTGTACCTCAGGAGAGGATTATAGCCTCTACCACGATTAGTGTCTCATCCCCTCTGATGATCCGATTGCAGACTGTCCAAGATAAGGCTCCGGGGGGAGGCCTCCCGCGAAGCTCTTTGTACCTGAGAAGGAAAGAGAAGAAGTCCTTAAGATTTACCATGACAATAAAACCTCTGGGCATATGGGGATCACCAAAACAGTGGCTAGCATCCGAAAACTGCTATGGTGGCCCACGATGCGCCGGGATATTAAAGATTACATAGCCGTGTGCGAGGTATGCACAAGAAATAAGAGTCCTAAGACAGCGCCCATTGGTTTACTCCAGCCCCTGCCTATCCCCGAACGACCATGGTCGCAGATAGCCATGGATTTTATAGTAGAGTTACCCGAGTCCAAAGGGAATACTGTTATACTCACGATTATAGATCGCTTTTCCAAAATGGGTCACTATGTTCCTCTTCGGAAGCTACCGTCAGCAGCCGAGCTGGTGCCCATTTTCATCGCCAACGTGGTCCGCATACACGGTATCCTCTTGGGATTGTTTCTGATAGGGGGACCCAGTTTGTCTCCAGATTCTGGAGGGGGTTCTGCAAGAATGTGGGAATAGACCTGTCCTTCTCCTCGGCCTATCACCCCCAAACGAACGGGGCAGCAGAAAGGGCCAATCAAAATGTTGAGAAGTATCTCAGGTGTTTCATATCTGAACGACAGGATAATTGGTCAGACCTGCTACCTTGGGCCGAGTATGCCCTAAACAGTGCCGTGAGTGAAGCCAGTGGTCATTCCCCTTTCTTCACGGTTTACGGATTTGATCCTCCCGTGCTTCCCACTGCATTTCCTGATACCGCGATTCCTGCTCTGGATGAGCACTTAGCGTCATTGACTGAGACCTGGGGGAGGGTTAAACAGGCACTGGAGAGGAGCAGTATTGTCCAGAAAACGAAGGCCGATAGACGTAGGGGACCAGCACCTGTGTATCAAGTCGGGGACAGGGTTTGGCTTTCTTCGCGGAACATTAAGCTCTTAGTGCCATCGATGAAACTAGCCCCCAGATACATAGGCCCTTACAAGATACTGCGGCGACTCAGCCCGGTCTCCTATGCCTTGGCACTGCCCTCCCATATCAGGATACACAACGTGTTCCACGTGAGCCTTTTAAAACCGCTTTTGTGTAATCGGTACACCAGGGCCCGTGTCCCTCCTCCTCCGGTCTCTGTGGAGGGCGAGGAGGAGTTTGAAGTTAAGGCCATTCTGGACGCCAGGGTTTCTAGGGGGGTCCTTCAGTACTTAGTGGACTGGGTGGGCTACGGTCCGGAGGACCGCTCTTGGCTTCCGGCTACTGAGGTTCATGCCCCTCGCTTGGTGAAGGCCTTCTATTTGGCTCATCCCTGTGCCCCTGGGGGTCGTCCAGTGGCCGCCCGTAGAGGGGGGGGTTCTGTGACGGTTGTCCGCGGCCCCCCTCCCGGCGCCTGGCAGCGGCTTCCTCGCTGCTCGCTGGCCAGGCGCCGAGTGATATCGCGGAACGCTTCCGCACACGTGGGACGCCGGGGGGCGGGGCCAGGCGTATGACGCGGACCCGCAGAGTTTAAAGCCCGGCTTCTCATTCTCACTGGTGCCCTGACGTGGTAGTTACTTCCCGCAGAGCTCTTGTATTCTGTTGTAAATTATTGGCTATTCTGTGTATTGACCCTTGGCATTTGGCAAACTGACCATTCTGTGTACCGACCCCTGGCATTGGCAAACGAACCATTCTGTGTACCGACCTGGCATTGGCAAACGAACCATTCTGTGTACCGACCCCTGGCATTGGCAAACGAACCATTCTGTGTACCGACCCCTGGCATTGGCAAACGAACCATTCTGTGTACCGACCCCTGGCATTGGCAAACGAACCATTCTGTGTACCGACCCCTGGCATTGGCAAACTAACTATTCTGTGCATAACCCCTGGTATTGGCGTTTACTCTTCTATCTTAGTATTGAGGTCAGTCTGTGTGGCATCCTAAGCACGCATCAGACTACCTCTTCTATTGTTTAGGTCTTGGGAAGAGCCAACCATTCTAGGTCTTGTGTACCCTCCTAGTATCGTTCTTTGTGTATACCTATCTTGACTGATTCTGTATCTGTCTAGACGTGCCGACCACTCTAAGGATCGGAAGGGTAGTGAGCGGTCTGCGTAAAGGGACCACCATCTTGGTAACCAGGGGGATCCGTGACAACTGGCCAGTTGAATATTGTACCCGGGTACCATAACACACACACACACGTACATTCTGGGACATAACCTGTGCGGGACTCACTCCCCAAACACAACAGGGGGTTAAAGATTTATTTTTTCCTTTTCTTTTCCGCTGCGCGTTTCTCGAATTACAAAGCATTGTATTTCTTTTCCGCTGCACGTTTCTCGAATTGCGAAGCATTGTATTTCTTTTCCGCTGCGTGTTCCTCGAATTACGAAGCATCGTATTTCTTTTCCGCTGCGCGTTTCCCGCATTGCGAAGTACTGTAAATATATCTACGTATACCGTGTTATTCATTATATGCCATTTATTGTAGTAAACTATATAATTTATAAAATCCACGACGGTGCTGGAGTATATTTATTCCCTAGTGCGGGGAGACTGACCCGAGGTTCAATTTCAGCGGCTCCTCCGGGAGTGAGCGCTACACGGGTATCAATAAGGGGAATGCAGTTGTTAAGCACTTACTAAGGGGTACTGAACTCTATACTAAAGCGTCTGTATATTGTGAGAACCTGGCTTTTATGGGACCGGGATACAGGTCCTACCCCCCAGACGAGTGATTCGCCAACGTCATCGGTGAGTCCCCAGGGGAAGCAGGAGAGAAAAGGAAGCACTGGATGGTGTGTTCACCCCTAGGGGTACAGAGAAGTCGGCAGCCTGGAGGGAGGTGGCGGCGTATGGCTCTGTGGGTCAGACCTTGGCAGCATTGTGGTATCCTATGGCTGCGTTTAGGTGGACAACTGCCATTGGAAGAGATGCAGCAATGTGTGGCTCCGTGAAGCGCACCCCCATGGCACACCAGGACAGCGTGCAGGTAAGCGGCCCCTGGCACCCCGAGGGTAGATTCCTGACAAACTCTTACCCATCCGAACGCTACAGTTAGCGTTGTGTATGTAATCTAGCTCATGGTGTTTTATATTTGGTTCCTTTATTATTATTTTTTAATATATACGTTGTTTATGTGTTTATATGTCTGTTATCCAAATTAACATCGAAAACTTCAGATAAAGGAAAGTGTATTGTTACACGTAATCTCACCTTTTTACTGTCCCTATCCATCTGAATCTGCTGGATAAAAGTAAAAAATGTACCCGTCACTGTTGAAACCAAAGGAATATTAAAGGTGACTGTTCCAGTTCCAGGAACAATTTCAATGTGTTGTCTGACTGTCGCCACTAATCTCCTAGCTGCTAATTGGAAGTCGACTGTGGTACCTACCGTGAGTACAGTTAAAATCAGATTGGGTGAGCTACAATTCTTGGATGTAATACCCAGGAATTTGATTTGATTATCTGGGGTTGGGAAGGATCATTGGTTTATTTGGGACGTTTTCACATCAAGATCTGACGCCTTGGTTACCCAGTTTAGAGCTGGGCTCTATCTGTATGTACCCTGATGCTCCACTGGCCTGCTAGATGGTTTCTAATGTTATTCCGTGTATTGTGGTGTATATCTCTGTTGTTTTCCCTCCCCCCCTTTTTCTTTTCTGTATCTCCCCTTGTTTTTCAATTTGAAAACTTAATAAAACTTTATATTTAGAAAAGCAAAAAAAAAGTGATCGTTCCAGTTTCTTTAAAACAGGATGAATGGAGGGTGAAACATAAGAGATGAAGATGGCCAAACCCATCAGATAAAAAGAAAAAATGCAAAAGGAAGATATTAGGAGACACGATGGATAGGGCAGAAACACAATGGGGTGAGGAGAATGGGATTTAGAAACATTGGGGAAAGGGTAAACGGTGAGAGTGGTGCTTATGAATAAACACCTTGCGGTTTAAAGTTAAATGGAGGGATTAATAGGTTGTGGAGGAGACAATGTGGAATAGGAGAGTTTGGGAGAACAAAAGGGAAATGGTGAAAAAGACAAAGAAGATATGAGAAGCCCAAGGTAGCAACGGAAAAGAGCACAAACAAGGGAGATATGTAAAAAATAGGGGGAGATATGTAAAAAAACATTTAATGGCTGTGGGGAGATAGGGATCTATTTAGAGGTGGGGGTAGGGTTGACACATGAAATTTTGCCCCCCCCCCACTGTACCACTTATCAGCTATCCATCAACCAGACACACAGTCACTAACACGCATTCAGAGACATGCCCCCAAACTCCAAGACGAGGTTCGGGTCCCATTGTCCCCTGGCTGCAAGACAGGAGTCCATTAACCATGCTGACCCCCCAAGACAGTGGTCCCCAGACCCCAAGACAAAGGACCTCATGAACACTGAGCTCCAAGAAAGACTTCCCAAGCCCACAGCACAAAGGACTCAAGGCCCCAAGACATGGCCAATAGAGTGGGTGGTTCTAACCCCTTCCTCAAAAGTAAGTGGTCCTTCCTCAAAAGTAAGTGGCCTCACCCTTTCAAGAGTATCTGTGACCACATCCCTCTTTCCCCAAGATTGATTGGCCCCAACTCTTCCTTCACTGGGTGCATCCATTTTGTGATCTTTTAAGTCGTAAACTGCCCCCCCATATCTTTACATCACTTGCTCCTTACTTTGTGGCACTGAGCATAGAATGGAGTGAATGAGTCAGGCAGCCGACTCATATTATTGTATTGTGTGTGATGTATTAAAAAGATGTGATGTAGATTAGAAGTCTTTTAAGCTCCCTGTTTTATCTCATTCAGCTGTCAGCTCTTATCTCGAGTAGTCTGGAGATCAATAGCCTTATCTAAACATTCACTCCTTCACCCACTGACTGTTAAATACCGTAGAAGCTAAACCACAACAGTAATGTAAAACATTTGCACAGATTTTGGTAAATGTTGCATCATGGGGAAAATCCACAAAACGGAAACGCGAGATAAAAAAATCTTACTTTATATTTCCTAGTAACATGCAATTATTTCAAACAAAGAAAAACAAAACAGCAGCATGTGTTTTATATAGTGGTTATGTTTGTAATGCATAAGTAATCTAGTTGCAGTTTATGTAAGTGTTAGTGTCCCCTTTAATATGCTGAATTGATTTAGGTAAAGTCTAAAATCCACTAGAATGCCCCTTTCACAGTCCCAGGAAGGCATCTCAGACACAGTTAATGGGCCTGGGAAGATCTTTTAGAAAGGACTCAGCGGCTGCACAGACCCGGGAAGACACATGGATACATTTTCTCCCATCTGTTACATTCCTGGATGTGGCGCGTGCTACTCTCGTGCCTGGGAATTCCCTGGACAATGATCACAGGAGGCTGGGAAGATGGACAAACGGTTATTGCTAATCTCTGCACAATGGGCGCACCATCAAGTAGGATTACACAGGGGATGCTTCATTGTTTCAGCTTCCAATACAACATTTTGGGCTGGATTGCGTTTTATTGTACGGAGCTCAGAGTCTGAGATATTAAGCTTCATACATCACCATAGGAATTAGCTCAGAAACCTGCTCCCTTCTTTGTCCTCTTAATAAAGTTAACGAATAATCTCCAATTTAGTTTATGCATCAACAGCTTGAAAGATTTATGGTGAATACCCTGAAATCTAAAATGTAGGTCAAAACTGGAAAAAAAAAATAATCCAAAATTAGATTCTTGACTATTTTAGACGACAAAGAGATTCTCAATCAGCCATCATCCCATTGACTAAAAGAGGACGTTTTAAAGGTAGAGGAAATATTTTCAAGGGTTGGTCGTTTTTTCTACTGCAAAAATAAACGTTATTTGTAATATCCCTTTAGCAGAACAACCAATATATTCACTAGGATAATCCCACACAAAGTTCTTCTTGTTCACACAATCAACAGACAAAATTATTACATTTATTATGAATCTGAGAAGTATAATACTTTATTACTTAGACTGTCACTACAGGAGCTTATTTCATATATACATATATTCTAAAAAAATACCCAATAATCTCTAGGCAAACATTTATTTAATTTTTTTGAGAAAAGATTTTACCAGGAAGGATACATTGAGATTTCTCTAGTTTTCAAGTATGTCCTGGGTGGCGAGTATGTACCGTTAGGTGTCTTGCCCAAGGACACTTACTGGAGAGGTTGCTCGCTGGGATCAAACCCATGACTCCACAGGCTCTCTCCACGCAGAGCAGTGATGTTACCTCTACTCCACCCAGCCAACAGCTTATGGATTTCCATTGCTCTCTACTTCTTAAACCCTTCACTACCAAGTGATTTTCCAAAAAAGCATTGTCAGAAACCAGTGTTTTTTTGTAAAATCATTTTAAATTATTTTTAAGTAAGAAATGTTTGAGTTTATACCCATTCTATGTCTTACTGTAAATAACCTATTTTTGGCCAGCAGATGGCGCCATCTACTGTCAAATTGAGTTACAGAGGTTTTAGAGCTGGTCTATTTTCTTCTATTTCTCCCTGCATTGGCGGCTGAAAGCTCGATATTTCAGAGCTTTGAGCAGCGGATTTTACAGTTTTAGATTATTGGGCATTACGCCCACAGGGCTAAAACTTTGGGAGCACCTTCTGCAGCCCAAAAGCAAACAAAATTTGTTTGCAGCAAACTAATTTAATTTGCTTTTGGGCTGCAGATCAGCAGATCGAGATATCTTGATATCGGGGCACCAGATGGTGACTTTGAAGCCCGAGATACACTATATTGCCAAAAGTATTCGCACACCCATCCAAATAATCAGAATCAGGTGTTCCAATCACTTCCATGGCAACAGGTGTATAAAATCAAGCACCTAGGCATGCAGACTGTTTTTACAAACATTTGTGAAAGAATGGGTCGCTCTCAGGAGCTCAGTGAATTCCAGTGTGGAACTGTGATAGGATGCCACCTGTGCAACAAATCCAGTCGTGAACTTTACTCACTCCTAAATATTCCACAGTCAACTGTCAGCTGTATTATAAGAACGTGGAAGTCTTTGGGAACGACAGCAACTCAGCCACAAAGTGGTAGGCCACGTAAACTGATGGAGCAGGGACAGCGGATGCTGAGGCGCATAGTGCGAAGAAGTCGCCAACTTTCTGCAGAGTCAATCACTACAGACCTCCAAACTTCATGTGGCCTTCAGATTAGCTCAAGAACAGTGCGCAGAGAGCTTCATGAAATGGGTTTCCATGGCCGAGCAGCTGCACCAAAGCCATACATCACCAAGTGCAAAGCAAAGCATCGGATGCAGTGGTGTAAAGCACGCCGCCACTGGACTCTAGAGCAGTGGAGACGCGTTCTCTGAAGTGATGAATCGCGCTTCTCCATCTGGCAATCTGATGGATGAGTCTGGGTTTGACAGTTGCTAGGAGAACGGTACATGTCTGACTGCATTGTGCCTAGTGTAAAGTTTGGTGGAGGGGTGATTAAGGTGTGGGGTTGTTTTTCAGGAGCTGGGCTTGGCCCCTTAGTTCCAGTGAAAGGAACTCTGAATGCTTCAGCATACCAAGACATTGTGGACAATTCCATGCTCAAATTTTGTGGGAACAGTTTGGAGCTGGCCTCTTCTTCTTCCAACATGACTGTGCACCAGTGCACAAAACAAGGTCCATAAAGACATGGATGACAGAGTCTGGTGTGGATGAACTTGACTGGCCTGCACGGAGTCCTGACCTCAACCTGATAGAACACCTTTGGGATGAATTAGAGCGGAGACTGAGAGCCAGGCTGAAAGGTATTTTAATATGATAGGTAGTTTTTAATTTTCTGTATGATTATAAATGTCCTGTGAAAAGCCTGTTCTGATAAAATGGGCTGTTACTTCCCCCCCTCCATTTCCTGTATGCGCACAGTTTTTCTTACATAGGATGTTGGCCTGCAGGAATTTAGCTACATTTCCTGTTTCTTGTCTTTGCTACATGATGTAGAAATGTATCTGTATGCTGATTGGCTGTTATATCACATTCCTATGTTGAGTGGAAAGCAATTTCTTTCCTATAACGAACGGTTCTATTGGATGTTGAAATAATAAACGGCTCTGACTGACGACAATATAGTTAGACGTGAAAACAGCCATATCCCGGTGTGGTTGGTTTTATTGTCTCCTCTGATCAGAGCGCAGCGTATTGCAAGCATCTTACTTCATTTTTGATATATGAGCAAAAAATGACAGACTATTTGAGATTCCATATATGGTAATTATATTAGGAAAATTGTTTTTATTTGTTTAAAGTTATAATTTAACACAGGCCTTCTCGTCCAAAATCAGTGTGTGACCTCACAAACGCGCTTCTGGAAGAATGGTCAAAAATTCCCATAAACACACTCCTAAACCTTGTGGACAGCCTTCCCAGAAGAGTTCAAGCTGTTATAGCTGCAAAGGGTGGTCCGATGTCATATTGAACCCTATGGATTAGGAATGGGATGTCACTTAAATTCATATGCGAGTCAAGGCAGGTGAGCAAATACTTTTGGCAATATAGTGTATCTCGATATCGGTAGTGAAGGGGTTAAACAGAAGGTTCACAGTGATTGTTTGAACAAAGCATTTAATTGATGTATCACTTAAAGAGATATTTAGATGGGGATTTTTATTGTGCATTGTTGTGCTTTCTTTTCATGGTGTACATGTAACCTTCTCAGAGTGGTAAAACAAGCAAAATAAATCATCTAGTATGAAGGAAAACCACAATATTCTCACCAGGGCTGCCATCAGAAATCTTGGGGGTCCTTACTGAACCACTGTTTGGGCCCCCCTTCCCTCAGCTGGCTATTTCCATAAACTAATTAATTAAACGTTTTGCCTCTTTTTCCGTTTGCCTTATTTTACAGGGAGTGGGCAAAATCCCTGCTGGATAAAATGTGTTTCCTAGTGGGAGAGGGTTTGCTCTGCCAGAGATTAGCCAGTCTGTGTTTACCGGCCCCAGATGCCACGGCCCACCGGGAAATTTCCCGGTATTCCGACAGGTCAATTCAGTTTGGCATGGAGGGCCCTTACATCTGAGGCACTCTGACAAGTGAGAAAGTGTGCCAGGGCCCCCTAGAGCCACCGGGCTCCTGAACATATCATATGCCGTCACCCCTTGATGGATGCCCTGATTCTTGCACTGCCCTTGTTTCGGAAACTGCAAAATAAAGATCAACGCAATGCAGGTTGACAAAACCCCTTGTAACCTTGTGGCCCCAGATGAGTAGCACAAGCAAAAAGATTCTAAACTCCTTTGGTGGCAAGTGGCCAGCCTGAAAGGGGACAATAAAAAATAGAAACAATAGGGGCTGTGTTCTGACCGAGGCGCTAACGGAAATATTCAGCATGAGCCATAATGCATTAGCATTAAGAGCGTTTAATTTACAATAAGTACCTGCAATGTCCAAACTGCAAGCAACGCTTAATGCTGCGATTCACAACCCTGTCCTCAGGCCAGGTTTTCCAGATATCTGAAGCACAGCACAGGTGATATGATTTGCTGCTCAGTGATTGCAGGATTCAGTCTGCATTTTTCCAAGGTAACCCTTAAGGCTAGGGTCAGACGAGCGTGATTTCTACGGACGTACAGTCTGTGCAAACGGACGTACGTTAGTACGGAAGACACAGTAGTGGCCACACAGTCCGTTTTTCACTGACGTATATTTTGACGGATGTAGGAGGGAAATTAAATTAAAAAGCAAAACCATTTTGTCCGTGACAAATGCTGGACGTATAAATGCAGTCCGTTTGACCACGTTCCATCACTCACACACAAAGCTATGCAGACGTTGCGGACGCAGCGCACTTTGTGCGGCCTTTCTAGGGGTTGTACGTTCTTGCCTGCCTTGCGTCCGTTTGCCGCGGCCGTTGTGCGTCCGCAGTTCAGTGCGGACGTACTTCATGTGTCAGGCTCCAATGGACTTTCTTTCATGCTATCACGGACGTACTTTTAGGCGCAATCACGGACGTGAACACTACGCTCGTCTGACCCCAGCCTAAAACCTGGCCTGTTAGTGAAGACTCGAGGAACAGGGTTGGCATTTTTATTGTTTTTTATTCAACCGTTTATTTTTTTTATTTGCAGCTTATGCCTTTTTATTTATTCACTTTTTAGAATGTTTTAGGTATTTTTATTGATTTTTTTAGACAAAATTTTTGATTTCCCATTATTTTTAAATGGAGTTTTTTTTATTCTATAACAGACCGTTTTTTATTTTCTATAGGTCCTTTTTTATTATTTTCGTGCATTTTTATTATTTTAAACACCTTTTTTAAAATAGCAGAGTTCCTTTTTATGTTTTTTTTTTACCAGTTCGGCAGCTGATCGGCTACTTCTGCCAGCGTTCGGTGGATCGTCGACTGTCTTCGGCGGTCTGTTTGGCGGTCGGCGACGGCATACGTCGGTACTCAGCAGATCCCGTTCGGTGCACTTTGGGATCCCTGTGGTGAATACTGAATTCACGCAGGGTCGGCGAACTGAAATTGCCGAAGTGCAACGAAGTGTGCCAAACGAAAGAGCACTAAAATTTCGCTGAGGGTAACACAAAGAGATGTTGGAGACAGGGCCGCCATCAGGGCATTACGCCCCATGCTGCCGTAAGGGCCCGGGCCCCCGTCAGCAGAGGCGTTGCCCTTTAACAGCTCCAGTATTGGGCTCGATGAGTCCGAATCCAGAGCTGTGTCTCTGCTGCAGGAGCCGGAGGAGACACTGTGTCTCCTCTGGCTCCTGGCAGCGTCACTGGCTGGCTGGGCGGGGCCAAGCAGCATGTGGGGGCCTCCCAAGCACGTTGCTTTGGCTCCGCCCCCTCCACTCAGTGGAGCTGCACGCCTGAGATGGAGGCCTCCCAAGCACGTTGCTTTGGCTCCGCCCCCTCCACTCAGTGGAGCTGCACGCCTGAGATGGAGGCCTCCCAAGCACGTTGCTTTGGCTCCGCCCCCTCCACTCAGTGGAGCTGCACGCCTGAGATGGAGGGCCCGGACTGAAGACATGAAGAAAAAAAGATAGAAGAGAAGAAGATTGAAGAAAAGGTGAAGAAAAGAAGAGCTGAAGGAAGGAAGACAACGGAGTGGTGAGCCAGGGCCCAGCCTAGACCCAAGGCCCAGACCCCAAGGCCCAGACCCAGTCCCCAAGGCCCAGACCCAGGGCCCAGACCTCAAGGCCCAAACCCAGGGCCCAGACCCCAAGGCCCAAACCCAGGGCCCAGACCCCAAGGCCCAGACCCAGGGCCCAGACGCCAAGGCCCAGACCTCAGACCCCAAGGCCCAGACCCCACAGCCCAGACCCCAAGGCACAGGCCAGACCCAGGGCCCAGACCCAGGGACCAGAGCCCAGACCCAGGGACCAGAGCCCAGACCCAGGGACCAAGGCCCAGACCCAGGGACCAAGGCCCAGGGCCCAGACCCCAGGCTAGACTCAGGGCCCAGACCCCAGGGACCAGACCCCAAGGCCCAGTCCCAGAGCCAGGGCCCAGACCAGACCCCAAGGCCCAGGGACCAGGCCCAGCCCAGACCCCAAGGCCCAGAGCACAGACCCCAGGGCCCATTCCCCAAGGCCCAAAACAGACCCAGGGACCAGGCCCAGACCCAGACCCAAAGGCCATCATATACAGCCCATTACTGTGAGATTTATTGCTGTGGATTCTGCGATACGCTCATACGCACTGCACATTACTGGGAGTTTTATTTATTTATTTGAAGGGGAGAAAAGCTGTTAGAGGTTGAGGGAGTGCCGGGGGGCCCGGGGAGGCCTCATCGTGAGGTTTAGTAAGGGGCCCCATCATTTCTGATGGCTGCCCTGGATGGAGAACCTGGAGAACTTGTGGCAATAATGGAAATGATTTAAGAGCCATAACCTAGAAATGGTGGGATAAATTTGAGAAGAAGGTCTCAGTGCAGGAAAAGAAGTTGGAAGCTGCTGTAGATAAGTAGCACATGGAGGGAGATAGAGGAGGTGAGGAAGGAATAACGTCTGACAGAGGTGACAAAAGAAGATGGACGTGGAGCAAAGTTGAACAATGATCACAGGGGCCAAAGAAGGTGCTGAAGGTGGAGCCTGAATTCAGGACATAAAGGTGGAGGTTGAGCACAAGGAGCAAAGGTGGAGTTTGAAGGCAAAATTATAGAGGCTGAGAACAGGTTAAAAGGTGGAGGCTGGGGGGGCGTGGCCGGCGGCAGACCGAGACACACGCACGTTTGCAGAGCTCCGTCCCTGCTAGCATTCTCGGTGGCTATCCTGACTCTTACACGACGGCATCCATACCCAGTTGAAGTCCGGACGTCGGCCATCAGGTGGTGCAACCCCGGAGCCTGTCTGGTCCCCCCCTCCGGGTCCGCAATTTAGGTGGAGGCTGTTGGAGCTGCTGCATCCCTGGTCCGCGGCGGCCATCTTGCCGGCCTGTTGCAGAGACGCTTACCTGGCTCTGAACGAGGACGATTGCTCTGCGAATGGGTAAGAAGGGTAGAGGCGCCGGAGCGGTGGAGGACCCTGGCACTCCTGACATCCGCATCTCGCTTGGAGGGGGACAGGGAAGACGACTACTGCGCCCAACTTCGTCGGATGCTGGGGACCCGCTGACAATAGAGGAGGCCGGCACCCCCCCCCCGTTACCCACGTGGTGATGCCTGGCCCGAGGGAAGATACGCTTCCCGCTACCATGGGTGACATCCGAACCCTGCTGGAGGACGCTAGGAAAGCCTGACAGGCAGACTTTCAAGCCCTCGAAGCGACAGTCGTAGTGACACAAAATCAGGTAGGAGACCTGCAGACTCGCACGCAGGAGATGGAAAGTACGCAGGCCGCAACCACCTCCTCTATACAGGCTCTACAACAGCAAATAAGTAACCTGCAAGCTGTGGTGGTGACGATGGAGTCCAGACACAGACGCAGGAACGCAAAGCTCCGTGGAGTGCCTGAGAATGTGCCGGATTTAGGCCTTTTGCCCTATATCATGCGCTTTTTGGAGGCGGTTTTGGGTCCCACGGAACACCTTCGGGACTCTGTCCTCACAGCCTTCCGTGTGCGGAAGGCGGCCTTGGCTCCCGCAAAAGCGCCGCGCGACGTCCTCATCACCTTTCGGGAAGCAGCTTTACCCTCCGCATTGTTTCGAGCAGTACGGAACACACCGACAGTCCAGTTTGAAGAGGTGTCCATTGCTGTGTACCGGGACCTTCCCTTTTTGGTGCTAGCGGCTCGGCGACAGTTTCGGACAGTTACGGCCCTTCTCTGCGCACATACAGTCAGATATAAATGGGGCGCCTCTGGCTCCCTTATTATTACCTCTCTGGATGGACAGACTCTTGTGGCTAACACGGCGGATGTTGCTGGGGATCATCTTTGGTCCTTGGGTCTGCTTCTCCCTTTATCGGGCTAGGAGGCTGCGACTCGTTCTGGTGGCTCTCCACGACCCCCCGGCGACCCAGATTGAGATTACCCTGTTAAGGACACATCGCCCGCTTCCCTGAAATAGAGGATCTTGGTGATGTTGCCTATCCCGCGCACCATTATGTTATGTTCCCCTCCCTTTCTTTGTTTTTAACAGGTGTCTGTCCTGCTGGAGGTGAAGCTCTCTCCCCCCGCCACCCCCTCCCCCCCTCTTTTTTTTTTTTTTGGCATATACCGAGTGCGTGCGAGGTGCGCCATCACGGTAATGTTCGCCGTGCCTGGCCCTCGCATACTCGGGCCTCGTGACACTACCCCTCCATGGCCTCCCTCGGGAGCGTGCAAGGAGAGTCACGGTTCTGGTCTTTGCCACACTCCCCGCCTCCCTCTTCCCTTCCTTTTTTATATTTTCTTTTTTTTTTTTTTTACCCGGGAGAGACGCTCTCCTCCCCCCACAGCGTTATGTACTCCCTGTTTTCCTTTTCCCCCTTGTATTTTTAACTTTCTACAGGCTGCGTATATACAGACTTTTGTGGACTATGCTTATAATAGTGACGATATATTCAGTTTTAAGTCATGACTCTGCGAGATTACTTAATCTTTTCTTGTTCTCCTGTGCCTTACTTATGTGGTGGCCCTGCGAGTCCACTCTTGTCAGTTGACCTGTGAACTTTTTTGCTCAGAAATAAAAAATTTAAAACCAAAAAAAAAAAGAAACAGGAAGGAATTGTAAAAAAATAAATAAAATAAAAAATAAAAAAGGTGGAGGCTGAGCACAAGCAACCAAGAGGGAGGAGGAGCTTAAGGGATAAAAGGTGGAGACTGAATCCAAGAAACAAATTTGACATAGGAAACTGGAAATGATAGCTGTGAAAGTTGGGAAAAAGGGGCAAAGGTAGAGGCTGGAAACAAAAGTGGAGGCAAAGAGAGTACAAGAGACAAAGGTAGAGGTTGCAGTCAAAGGAAATTTGTACAGGCTGAGAATAGCAAACAATGTCTGTGGCTGGGAACAGAAGACAATGGTGGAGGCTGATAACAAAGAACAAGGTGGAGGCTGAGAACAGAGAACAAAGGAGGAGGCAGATGACGGGGGATGAAGCTGGAAACAGGGGACAAAAAAGTGGGGGCTGAGAAGAAAGGACAAAGAGGAGTCTGAAAACAGGAGGCTACAGTGGAGACCAAACAAAGGACACATAGGTGGAAGCTGAGGAGCGGAGACAAAGCTGGAAACTGGGCACAGGTGACAAGAGCGGAGGCTGAGCACAAAGAACATACAAGTCGAAGCCAAGGGGAATTGTGCAGGCCAAGGGCAGCTACAGAGGACAGCGGACTAAGCAGGAGGCTGAGAACAAATTACAAAGGAGACCAAAGCAGAAACTGGACACAGGAGACAGAGGTGGAGGCAAAGAACTGGTGACAAAGGTGAAAGTTGAGGACAGAGAACAAAGTTGGAGGCTGAAATCAAGAGACAAAAGTAGGAGGCTGAGCACAAGGGGAAAAGGTAGAGGTTAGGTAAAGATACCCTGAGCACAAATGGGCTGGCTATCTACCAGCATTGGGCAAAGGTAGGAGGATGACAGGCCAAATGTGAAGACTGTGCGCCAGTGACAATGGTAGAGGCTATAGGCAAGGGACAAATTTTAGGTAGTAGGTCAGACACAGGAGACAAATATCAACTCTGGGAAAGAGGATAATAATGGTGGAGACTGAGCACAAAGGGCTAAGGTGGAGGCCGAAAACTGGGAACAAAGGTGGTGGATATTGAGAAGGGACAGAGGTTGAATGATGAGAAAAGGAAACAAAGGTGGAGGCTGAAGACAGGGGACAAAAGCGGAAGCCGTGCATAATGGACAGAGATAGAGGTTGAGTACAGAAAATAAATGTTAAGGAAGAGCACAGAGGGGCTGTGATAATCAGAAAAAGTAAGATGCTGAGCACAAATATGGAGGCTGGGAACACAGGGAAAAAGGTGGAGGCTCCTCCAAAGTTCAAAATGTGGAGGCTACACTCAGGAGAACAAACGTGGAGACTGTATACAAGGGATAATGAAAGAGAAGAAAGTTTAAGTGGGGAGATGATGGGTGAGTGGCAAGGCTGGAAACAAGGGACAATGTTGAAAGCTGCAAAGAGAGGGCAAAGAGAGGACAAATGTGGAGGCAAAAATGTGGAACAAAGGTGAAGTTTGTTATCAGAGGACAATGGTGGAGATTGAGGACAGGGGATAAGTGTTAAGGAAGATAAAAAGGGACTATAGCAGTGGGCAAAGGTAAGAGGGTGAGCACAGAGAAGACCAATGTAAAGACTGTGAAAATGGGGCAAAGGTGGAGGCTGCTCAGGGTTATGACAGAGGCTGCACTCAGGAGACAAATGGGGAGGTTTTACACAGGGGACAATGTTTGAGGCTGTGGGCAAGGGAAAACGTTTAGGTAGGTAGTCGAACACAGGAGAAAAAGATCAAGACTCGGAACAGAGAAACAATGGTGACGCCTGAGCATCGAGTACAAACATGAGGCTGAACACAGGAAACAAAGCTGTGACGGTTGTTGATGGGGCACAAAGGATGCACACAAAGGGACAAAGGTAAGCTGGTTTGGTGAAGGGTCAAAGGTGTTAATTGTAGGAAAGGAGGAAAAGGTGGAGGGTGAGAACTAGAGACAATTCAGTGAGGGATAAGGACGGGTCAACGCTGGAAGCTGAGCAAAAGAGTCAACAGTGGAGACTAAAGACAAGGGACAAAGGGGAATGCTGAGCATAAGGGACAGAGGTAGATGTTGAAACCAGGGGAGAATTGTGGTAACTGGGGACAAAGGGTAAACATTAAGGCTGATAAGAAACCAGAACGGCGGAGGCTATGGGAAAAGCACAAAGGTGGAGTCTGGGAACAAGAGACAATGGGGTTAACTAGACATGAAGCATCTGGAGACAGAGAACAAGGGGAAAATATGGAGGGTGAGGACAAATGGAGGCTTGAAGAGGATTTGAAGGGATAAAGTCAGTGGCTAGAACAGACAGAGGATAAAGTGACTTGTTAAAGCTGTGATCAAAGGACAAAGGGGAATGTAGAGGCTGAACATATGAGATAAGTGTTAAAAGGAAGTATAGATAACAAAGGAGGCTGTGAGCAGAAGGCAAAGGTGAAGGCTGTGGAGGTCCAGCGAAGAGGACAATTATGGAGTCTGACATCAGAGTACAAAGGTTAGAGACTGTGCAGAGGACAAAGGTGTAGGTTAAGGACAAGGTGGAGGCTGAAGAAAGAGAGAAAGATGGAGGCTGAAATAGAGGTCAAATTTGGAGGTTGATGACAAGGCTCAAGGATGAGCATAACCATGAGATTGAGGGGAATGTGGAGGCTGGAGCTAAGTATGTAAAGGTTATTGTAACTATAGTCTCATGGCAAGGAACAAGGGGGAATGTGGGCGCAGGAGAGATGGGGGTGTTGATAAATGATCACATAATCAAAATAAAGGAGAAGCCAGGTAAAGGTGGAGACTGAGGACACGATCAAAACTACAGTGAGGCTGAGGACAAACAGAGGAGGCAGGGGAGGACACAATACAGTAGGCAGAGGTGGAGGCTGAGAACATCCAAAAACATGGAGTGGAGGACAGGAGTCCTAATGAAGGCACAGTCAGGAGATTAGGACACTGAGGGGGGGGGGTACAGGAGCAAATAGAAAGATGGAGATAGAGAGTTAGAGAGAGAAATAGAGAGATAGAGATGGATAGAGAGATAGAGATATAGAGATAGAGAGATAGAGATATAAAGAGATAGAGAGATAGAGAGATAGAGATATAAAGAGATAGAGAGATAAAGAGATAGAGAGATAGAGAGATAGAGAGAGAGAGATAAAGAGATAGAGAGATAGAGGTATAAAGATACAGGTAGAGAGATAGAGGTATAAAGATACAGGTAGAGAGATAGAGGTATAAAGATACAGGTAGAGAGATAGAGGTATAAAGAGATAGAGAGATAGAGAGATAGAGATATAGAGAGATAGAGAGATAGAGATATAAAGAGATAGAGAGATAGAGATATAAAGAGATAGAGAGATAGAGAGATAAAGAGATAGAGAGATAGAGAGATAGAGATATAAAGAGATAGAGAGATAGAGAGATAGAGATATAAAGAGATAGAGAGATATAAAGAGATAGAGAGATAGAGATATATAAAGAGATAGAGAGATAGAGATATAAAGAGATAGAGAGATAGAGATATAAAGAGATAGAGAGATAGAGATATAAAGAGATAGAGAGATAGAGAGATAGAGATATAAAGAGATAGAGAGATAGAGAGATAGAGATATAAAGAGATAGAGAGATAGAGAGATAGAGATATAGAGAGATAGAGAGATAGAGATATAAAGAGATAGAGAGATATAAAGAGATAGAGAGATAGAGATATAAAGAGATAGAGAGATAGAGATATAAAGAGATAGAGAGATAGAGATATATAAAGAGATAGAGAGATAGAGATATAAGAGATAGAGAGATAGAGATAAAGAGATAGAGAGATAGAGAGATAGAGATATAAGAGATAGAGAGATAGAGATATAAAGAGATAGAGAGATAGAGAGATAGAGATATAAAGAGATAGAGATATAATAGAGATAGAGAGATAGAGATATAAAGAGATAGAGAGATAGAGATATAAAGAGATAGAGAGATAGAGAGATAGAGATATAAAGAGATAGAGATATAAAGAGATAGAGAGATAGAGATATAAAGAGATAGAGATATAAAGAGATAGAGAGATAGAGATATAAAGAGATAGAGAGATAGAGATATAAAGAGATAGAGAGATAGAGAGATAGAGATATAAAGAGATAGAGATATAAAGAGATAGAGAGATAGAGATATAAAGAGATAGAGAGATAGAGATATAAAGAGATAGAGAGATAGAGATATAGAGAGATAGAGATATAAAGAGATAGAGAGATAGAGATATAAAGAGATAGAGAGATAGAGATATAAAGAGATATAAAGAGATATAAAGAGATAGAGAGATAGAGATATAAAGAGATAGAGAGATAGAGAGATAGAGATATAGAGAGATAGAGATATAAAGAGATAGAGAGATAGAGATATAAAGAGATAGAGAGATAGAGATATAAAGAGATAGAGAGATAGAGATAGAGAGATAGAGAGATAGAGATATAAAGAGATAGAGAGATAGAGAGATAGAGAGATAGAGATATAAAGAGATAGAGATATAAAGAGATAGAGAGATATAGATATAAAGAGATAGAGATATAGAGATAGAGATATAAAGAGATAGATATATATATATATATAGAGACAGAGAGATATAAAGAGATATAGAGAGATAGAGATATATTTAGAGATAGTGAGAGAGAACGATAGAGATATAGAGATATAGATAGATATAGAGATAGAGAGATATAAAGAGATAGAGAGAGCTAAAGAGATATAAAGAGAGAGAGAGATTAGCGAGCTATAGAGAGAGAGATAAAGAGATAGATAGAGAGAACGATATAGAGATATAAAGAGATAGAGATATAGAGATATAGATAAATATAGAGATAGAGAGAGATATAGAGAGATATAAAGTGATATAAAGAGATATAAAGAGATATAGAGAGATTAGCGAGCTATAGAGATAGAGGCGAAGTAACAGGTTGGAGTCACAGGGTCAGAAAGTGACTGTGAGAACATGGGGAAGCTCAGAGGCTGAGAGTGACACAAATACTCACGTGGACGAACCAGGTGAACTGAGGCTGCGGGGAAATGCGGTGCTGTGCGGGGATTCCTGGCTCTGCGGGTTACAGTGTGTGCCCGGCTCTGTGCAGCCCGGGACTCCTTAACGAGGAGCGGCGCTTCGGAGTCAGCTGTCTGTCTGTCCAGGGTGAGATGTCTGTCTGTCCGGGCTGAGCGTGCTGTCTGTCTGTCCGGGCTGAGCGTGCTGTCTGTCCGGGCTGAGCTGTCTGTCTGTCTGTCCGGGCTGAGCGTGCTGTCTGTCCGGGTTGAGCTGTCTGTCTGTCCGGGCTGAGCGTGCTGTCTGTCTGTCCGGGCTGAGCGTGCTGTCTGTCTGTCCGGGCTGAGCGTGCTGTCTGTCTGTCCGGCTGAGCGTGCTGTCTGTCTGTCCGGGCTGAGCGTGCTGTCTGTCTGTCCGGGCTGAGCGTGCTGTCTGTCTGTCCGGGCTGAGCTGTCTGTCTGTCCGGGCTGAGCGTGCTGTCTGTCTGTCCGGGCTGAGCGTGCTGTCTGTCTGTCCGGGCTGAGCTGTCTGTCTGTCCGGGCTGAGCGTGCTGTCTGTCTGTCCGGGCTGAGCTGTCTGTCTGTCCGGGCTGAGCGTGCTGTCTGTCTGTCCGGGCTGAGCGTGCTGTCTGTCTGTCCGGGTTGAGCTGTCTGTCTGTCCGGGCTGAGCGTGCTGTCTGTCTGTCTGTCCGGGCTGAGCGTGCTGTCTGTCTGTCCGGGCTGAGCTCGCTCTGTGATCCTCCTGGCTGCCCTGCTGGATTCCCGCGTGCCGCTCGCAGGGTGTGATCCGCGGCGCGTGCTGCTCGCTCTATGTAAATCACAGATCGCAGCTGATTCGCTCTAATTCCCGGCGCGTGCGGCTCGTGTCAGCCTGAATGCAGCCACTACTGCGCGCGACAGAGAGGGGGCAGAGGGCACTGACAGGGGGGAGAGAGGGGACCCAGCAAGGGCTCTGAGAGGGTAGCGAGGCTGAACAGAGACTGACAGAGAAAGAAGAGATAAATGACTGAGAGTGCAGAGAGAGGGCAGAGCTAGTGAGAGGGGGCAGAGAGAGGGCAGAGAGAGAGAGGGCAGAGAGAGAGAGGGCAGAGGCAGAGAGAGAGAGGGCAGAGAGTGAGAGAGGGGGCAGAGAGAGAGAGAGGGCAGAGGCAGAGAGAGAGGGCAGAGGCAGAGAGAGAGAGGGCAGAGGCAGATAGAGAGATAGAGGCAAAGAGAGCAAAGAGAGAGTACAGAGAGAGGATTGAGCTAGTGAGAGGGGGCAGAGAGTGAGAGAGGGGGCAGAGGTAGAGAGAGAGAGGGCAGAGGCAGAGAGAGAGAGGGCAGAGAAAGGACAGAGAGAGCAGAGAGAGAGTGCAGAGAGAGGACAGAGAGAGAGGGCGGAGAGAGGACAGAGAGAGAGAGGGCAGAGGCAGATAGAGAGATAGAGGCAAAGAGAGCAAAGAGTACAGAGAGAGGATTGAGCTAGTGAGAGGGGGCAGAGAGTGAGAAAGGGGGCAGAGAGAGAGAGGGCAGAGGAAGGACAGAGAGAGCAGAGAGAGAGTGCAGAGAGAGGACAGAGAGAGAGGGCGGAGAGAGGACAGAGAGAGAGAGGGCAGAGAGAGAGGGCAGAGAGAGAGAGGGCAGAGAGAGAGGGCGCAGAGAGAGGACTGAGAGAGAAGGCAGAGATAGAGGACAGAGAGAGAGGGCAGAGAGAGGACAGAGAGAGAGGGCAGAGATAGAGGGCAGAGAGAGAGGGCAGAGAGAGAGGGCGCAGAGAGAGGACTGAGAGAGGGCAGAGAGGGCTCGTTTTCACCAAGCCTGATATTATTCACCCAATGTAATTAGAGCACTTTCCATGAAAGTATAACAATGTGTCCACCACATTCCACCCTGTGACACCTGCTGATACATTGTAACAAAACATAACATAACCCAGTCACTCTGTATATAGAAATTAGCTATTTATTACACATAGTGTGTATGAGCTATATACATCCAGCTACAGTGTGTATGAACGTGTGTACAGTGTGCATGAACATGTGTGTACAGTGTGTAGTGTGTATGAACGTGTGTACAGTGTGCAGTGTGTATGAACGTGTACAGTGTGCAGTGTGTATGAAGTGTGTGTACAGTGTGCAGTGTGTATGAACGTGTGTACAGTGTGCAGTGTGTATGAACGTGTTACCAGTGTGCAGTGTGTATGAAGTGTGTGTACAGTGTGCAGTGTGTATGAACGTGTGTGTACAGTGTACAGTGTGTATGAACGTGTGTGTACAGTGTGCAGTGTGTATGAACATGTGTTACCAGTGTGCAGTGTGTATGAAGTGTGTGTACAGTGTGCAGTGTGTATGAACGTGTGTGTACAGTGTGCAGTGTGTGTGTACAGTGTGCAGTGTGTATGAACGTGTTACCAGTGTGCAGTGTGTATGAACGTACATGTGTGTACAGTATGCAGGGTGTGCATGGAGATAGGGCAATAAGTGCAGGTGTATTGAGCACAGTGTGAGCATAGTGTTATACAGAGTGCAGGGGAATATAGAGACACAGCTCGCAGTGTAATGGATACATTGATACATTTTACAGAATCTATAAACATTGCTGTGACTTACTGGTACTGGATGATCTGATCTTCTGCTTTCCTGCGCCTGGAGGATGGAAATGGAAACATCTACAGAAGAGTGAGTTCCCGCCGGTCTGTGAGCTGCAGCCTCCGGTCTGTGATGGGGTCCCCGGTCTATATGATGGGGGTCCTCGGTCTGTGAAGGGAGTCCTCTGTCTGCGAAGGGGGTCCCCGGTCTGTGATGGGGTCCCCGGCCTGTGAAGGGGGTCTCCGGACTGTGATGGGGGTCCCTGGTCTGTGATGGGGGTCCCCGGCCTGTGAAGGGGGTCTCCGGACTGTGATGGGGGTCCCTGGTCTGTGATGGGGGTCCCCGGCCTGTGAAGGGGGTCCCCGGACTGTGATGGGGGTCCCCGGCCTGTGAAGGGGGTCCCCGGACTGTGATGGGGGTCCCTGGTCTGTGATGGGGGTCCCTGGTCTGTTATGGGGTCCCCGGCCTGTGAAGGGGTCCCCGGACTGTGATGGGGGTCCCCGGCCTGTGAAGGGGGTCCCTGGTCTGTGATGGGGGTCCCTGGTCTGTGATGTGCAGCCCCCGGTCTGTGGAGACATAAGAGAATAGTGTAATGGAGGTTGGAGTTTTCTGAGCAGCATCACTCACAGTGTTAAAGGAGATCTCCATAGAGTATATAGAAGGAAGGTAGAGGGCACCGTGACTCCCCCCCCCCCCGCGCCTTATCTCCCTCCCCCACCCAATAATCATACCACATATACAGACACAAAGATCGCTTTTGTATTTGGGATAACAGATGGGGACCCACGCCAAAAAGTGTTTATTTAAACTACCCAAATCCGAAGGAAAACGATGCTTCTATGCAAGAAGAAAGAGTTGGTGCTGATGCGGGGGAGGGGGCGTGTAATGAGTGATGGGGGGGGGGAGTGTGCCAGACGCGTGCAGCCAACTTATTCCCAGAGCAGACACTGCGACCACCAGTAACATGATGTGACCCCCCAGCCCCCCCCCCCAATGCGTCAAACCTCAAAGGTCTAAATGGATCTAGCAATGAGGAGAACAATCTCATGATATGATCCTTACCCTCTAATTTTTACTTTCATATAAATTGTATCTTTCTCTCTCACACTCTTTCTTCCTCTCATTTTCTCTCTCTTTTTTCTCTCTTTCTCTCTCCCTTATTCTCTCTCTCTCTTTCTTTCTTTCTCTCTCCCTTATTCTCTCTTTCTCTCTCTCTCTCTTTCTCTCTCCCTTATTCTCTCTCTCTCTTTCTTTCTTTCTCTCTCCCTTATTCTCTCTTTCTCTCTCTCTCTCTTTCTCTCTCCCTTATTCTCTCTTTCTTTCTCTCTTTCTCTCTCTCTTTCTCTCTCCCTTACTCTCTCTCTCTCTGTGTTTCTCTCTTTCTCTTTTTCTTTCTCTCTCCCTTATTCTTTCTCTCTTTGTTTCTCTCTCTCTTTTTTCTTTCCCTCTCCCTTATTCGCTCTCTTTGTTTCTCTCTCCCTTACTCTCTCTTTCTCTCTCTATTTTCTTTCTCTCTCACTTACTCTCTCTTTCTCTCTCTATTTTCTTTCTCTCTCCCTTACTCTCTGTTTCTCTCTTTCTCTTTTTCTTTCTTTCTCCCTTATTCTCTCTCTGTTTCTCTCTTTTTCTTTCTCTTTCCTTTACTCTATCTCTTTGTTTCTTTCTCTTTCTCTCGTCTTTCTCTTTCTCTTACTCACTCTCTCTCTCTTTCTTTCTATTCATTCTCTCTCTCTCTCTATTCATTCTTTCTCTTTCTTTCTTTCCCTCCCCACATAAAAGATTGCATTTATTTCGAGAAGGTATATACAGCAGCCTATTCACCAAGTGCTTTCAAGCAGATCTAGATACTCCTCTCATATTATGGCTGCACCTCAGTGTGCTTCAGCAGCAGAATGAAGTTGTATAAGTCACACGTTCAGGTATATGTATGATGCATAATGCTGTGTGTAATGTATAAGGGAAAGAAGTCCTTGGGAATGGATATGATCGTTTAGACACTCAGGGATGGATGCCAAGCCCTTATTTTATATAGGTATTACTTTTTATATGTATAAACATTATTCTGGGTTTCTTTTTTTGCATTTCACTAAGCCCTGAAGGTTCAGATTCCAGGATGAGCAGTGTTTATGCTACAAGGTCCCCACATCCTGAAGCTCCTGCATATTGGATGCTTTGGGGGATTACAACAATCAGTTTGGGATATTGCAGCTTGAGATGCTGCTTTACATGATTTATTCTTCTTATAATAATGTGTCTTTATAATCCAGCCCATGCAAGCCACTCTTGATTTGTATATTTCATATGTTGTTTTTGTCCCCCCCCCCCATGACAGAATGCAGACACCCTGGCATGGGATGAGGGGGGGGGTGCCAGATGCTATTTTGTTACCCAAATAGGGTGTGTGAGGTTATTGTCAGGCTGGGGGGGGTGGTGTGTTTCCAGATGGGGGGCCCTGACCCACGCCAATATATGTAACAATATTCAAATCTCAACTGAAAGGCAGGGACATAATATACACAAAAAAACAGGGTTTAAATCAGGCTGCCACTGGATTGGCCAATCAGAAGCCCGGGACGAGGCCACGCCTATGCCCAGGACAGGTGCCGAGAGACTCAGTGCACAGGTTACTATCAGCACAATATAGAGACCTGGATTTGCATATATGGCATGGAAGCAGGTCACATCTGCTCAATGGAGCTTTATTCCACATTTTGCATCTTTGGGGATTAGGCTTTGTGTGAGACATGTGTTTCTCTTTCTTTCATCTTTTTATGTTTTAAATCTTTTTTTTTTTTACTTCTCTATGTGCACTAGAAAACGAAAACTATAAACTTTAGATACACTTTATACTGTGTGTGTATGTCTCTAGAATTATTCTTTTGTTTTAGGTAATTTTACTCGTTCTTTATTTATTTCTCTCGCTCTCTATATCTCTTCATTTCTTGTGAAATGGTGACCTTCCATTTTTTACCAATTGTATGATGTTAATGGCAAACTATACATATATGTATTTACACTTAAAAGCTTTGTTGGACCTCTAAAAAAAATCTTCAAAAGACTGGTTTTAAATATATATAAGATGTAAATTATAAATACAAATATTTTTCTTTTGGTGGATATATCCCAAACTGCAAGTAATTATTACCAGAATATCTAAGTATACTTTGGACACATACAGGGCTATTCAGAAAGAGGTGAAAACCTTGAGAATGACTGGAGAATTGAAAATTCTCCCATTTATCTCACTTTCCAAATTGGCTATTTGGTCTAGATTGTTCATTCTCCTGCCAATTCTCAAGGCTTTCACCTCTCTCTGAATAGCCCTGATAATAGATCTATAGAGGGATAGACAATGTATATACGTGTTTGGATACAGTTTAATAAAATGAACTCTTTAGAAACCTGGGAGGTGCAATGAATGCTGTTTGTGCACACACGAATAGGGCTTGTATCGACATTTACATCTTTATTGCCAAACATTAGAATTCTAAAGGAAAACAAACTGAAGAACCCAGTGTAATGCATTACAATCGTGATAATAATATACTTTTCAGGGTGTAGTACCTGTTTTTATCATACAGCACATCATACATAACCCACAATTCTAGGATATATGGAATATGCAATCTCTCCTCAGCAGTTTGCAGTCATTGTGTTAAAATGTAAATAATTGAGGTCAGTGTTTGGGGATGTCAAAGCTTGGGTAATAATTGGTATTAGCTTGGAGATAATGTGTTTGGGACAGTAGCTTTGCATACAAGTGGGAATCAGTTACCTGTCCTGAGCAGATGGTGTGTGGAATGAATGCACTGGGAGGAGTGGGCTGTGCCCCCCCCCCCTCCACCCCTAGGGCTTCTGCAAGTTCCAAAACGACTCGAATGGGCTGGGCTTGGGCTGGCAGATTCAGTATAAATACAGAGTTAGAAACTGAGAACAATCACTACCTCTTACTGCCTGTGGGACCAGAGCATCTCCCTGAATCTCTGTGTGTACCATGGCTCCACATCTGGCAATGACTGACTCCCTGCAGAGCTACCAGACCAAACCTGACAAGAAAACCAGAGAGTCCAGTGAAATGAGAAAGGTGAGTTACAGCCAGGTACATGGGGGTCTTCTCCAGTGTGTGCCTCAAAGAACCTCTGTGTGTGTGTGGCATATTCTGAGTTAAAATAGAATATTAACTCCAAAACATATTTTATTCTTTTCAGACACTTAAACCTCTCATGGAGAAGAGAAGAAGAGCTCGAATTAATGAGAGCCTAAATCAGCTGAAGACCCTCATCCTGCCACTCATTGGGAAAGATGTAAGTTTCCTTCTTAGTGACATATACAAATACATATGTTCACTTAAATTATCCCTGTAGTATTTGAAAAGTCATTGCATTATTCAAGAAGCTGTGTTAAAAAAATTGCATGACATTATTTTTATAAGCAAGTGTTACTGTTGAATAATTTAGTGATATTATGCATAGTCTATTATTTACTATAATATTGAATGTTTACAAGATAAAAGCAATATTTTCGATTGGTCTCATATGGCGTGATTTGGCTGTAAAATTCATTAAAGGGGAAATATGTTTAGAATGATGCTTAATACTGACCTGAGCTGAGAAATACAACGTGACACTTTACAAATAGAGGTGCATGGGGCAGATTTAGATGGATATTACTGCAGGGAGTTTACTACTTTTCAACATATTTTAGATGAGATGAACAATATTTTTGAAATAAATGTGTGTGTTGAAAAATGTTCCCTCTTTGAATATGCTATGATGTGTTTATTAATCGGATTTTATTCTCCTTGTGTTCAGAATTCCAGGTATTCCAAGTTAGAGAAGGCAGATATACTGGAAATGACAGTGAGGTTTCTGAAAGACATCCATCCAGCTCAAACACAAAGTAAGTCTATCTATCTATCTATCTTCATTTTCTTCGTTTAACTCTTACTCTCCTTTTATTCTCTCTCCTCTTTCTTTCCCATCTTGTCTTCACTCTCTTTCAGTCTCTTTCATTCTCAACTTTATCTCTCTTTTTCTTTTCATCTCTTTCTTCCTCATTTCCTTCTCCTTTTCTTTATCCTTCTTTTTGTCACCCTTTATCTTTGTGGTTTCCTTCCCTCCATATCTCTCTCCTTCCTCCCTTTTTTCCCTTTTTCTTTTTGTTCTCTTTTTTTTTTCTCATCTGTGTTTTCTTTCTTCTCCATCTCTCACCTTCTTTCCTTTTCTCTCCTCTATATCTCTTTCTCTTCTCCATTGTTAGCTTTTCCTTCTGTTTCTTTCATCCTTTCAGTCTCTTTCTCTCCCTCCAACCTCTCCTCCCTTTTAATGATGTAAGACACTTGGATGTTCAGTCTAATTCCTTCTCTCTTTCTCAGAATCTGCAGAACGATACAAAGAGGGATACAGAGCCTGTATAGATCGCCTCAGCGATATCCTCAGTAAATCCAGCGTGATGAGCGGTGAAACCAGCAGCCGGCTCCTGGATCACCTGCAGAGGAGTCCAGAGGTGTGCTGCCAAGACTTCAACAAGTCCCCCTCTCCCAAGCAGAACAGCCCCAGGATCGCCCTGAACCTGAGCCCCAGGAGACCAGAGATCCACCCCCCTTCACTCAACCTGCCACCAACTCCCAGAGCCGTCCCCATCCCACCACAACCCAGCAGCGAAAATCTCTGGAGACCCTGGTGATCATCAGAATGGACTTACAACCCCCCCCCCCCCAATACCACCACCACCACGGTTATGACACTGAAGCTATGAATCACATGAACATTGCACAATGCTCATTGTCTACCAAGAATTGGTTTATAAATATGACTGTAACATTGATACATTGTTACCTTCAGGCAGGGTGAGCAACATCCCCAGCAACAAACAGGTTAAACCAAATGTCTTCTTGGTATCTATGCACCAGATAGAGAATATGAAAAATAATGTAATTTAAAAGGCACTGTTTTACAAGCAGTCCTTAATTTAACTCTTTGGGTGCTGGAGGGTGATTACATTGACGGTATCAACTGTTCATTTATAGTGGGAGCAGTTTATTTTATTTATTTGTTATTTTTAGTCCTAACTGGGGATTAAAGGTATAGGGTAGAGATGTGAACCCTGCTAAACCCAAAGGGTTTTTATTCGGTATGCGAGTTGCATTAAATTAATTTAACCCCTTGGTTGCCAGATCTGCAGTAGCAGACAGAACAAAAAACATCTTACCTCCTAATAGTGGCAACAACAGGGGTTAAAAGGACTGGGTCATGTGCAATACGTTTTATTTTGTAAGTATATTTTTTTTATGGTGGCACTTATTTTGATGGATTTTGATACTAAAATATATTTTATAAAATAAATATTTTTTCGGAAAACAAACTTTGTCAGTTGTGATTTGTTTTATTCCGTAAATACACAAAACAATTTACAAACGCAAAATTGCAATTTTTCAAAAATTAGACAATGTTTGTCGTCAACCATGGAGAAAAACAAATAGGGGCAAATAAACACTAACATAATATACCTGCAAGTTTATATATAATATTACCAAATCTCACCCACCCCTTTTCATAATCATATACATACTGTAAACTTCTATTAGTGATATACCTGCGCCTGAGTATATACAAACACATTCATTAATATGTGTAATAAAATATAAATAACCATACCCATTATATTATATACCCAAACGTAAACCCCATCGCTTACTAAAACCTACCTACAGTATTCCATCCCTGGACAAGCACACTAGTAAACAATATATTCGCACATAGCTATTTACAAATACATTCAGTATCCAAATACTCACTCGGACACAAAACACACACACACACACACACATATTAGTAGCTGAGAGAGATACATATAAGCCGTTTACAGATACACTCAAACATACAAACACACACACTCATACAGGGGATACATAATATATATTGGCACACAGACACATAATCAATTTAAATTCACACTCATCACACTCATCACACTCATAGGCTGGGGACAGACAAGCGGTAGTAAGAGAGGAAGGAACGTCCGTGAGAGTGGACGTTCCGTCCACTCGACGCCCGTCTGGCCACCTCACTGAGCGCAGTTAGTGCGCTCAGCGCTGCAAGACTCGATGCTCCTATGGAGACTCACGCTATGCAGCCCCGGCAACGCGTGTCCTAGTGCCTTGACAGAGAAGCTTGCTGCACGGACACAGCATGGCCGCTGTTGCGTGTGCAATTCGTGCGTGCGCAACAGCGTGTGGTCGGCCCCTGCGACAGACGCCGGAAGGCACGTCAGTATGTGCGCACATAGGGCACTCATCCGATCACAGCCATATATGTATTTTCCTGCTCTCTCTCATATATATTCGAACGCACAAAGTGCAGCAAGCCTCCCCGTCAAGGCACTAGGACATGCGTTGCCGGGGCTGCAAAGCGTGAGTCTCCATAGGAGCATTGAGTCTTGCAGCGCTAAGCGCACTAACTGCCCTCAGCGAGGTGGCCAGACGGGCGTCGAGTGGAAGGAACGTCCACTCTCATGGACGTTCCTTCCTCTCTTACTGCTTGTCTGTCCCCAGCCTATGAGTGTATATTTGGTATATATCCACCATAAGGAAGATGCACCCCTAGGTAATTTCAATAAAATTTAACCATTATTTGGGCCTTTTATAAAGACTTTGATGGGGTCAAAAAAGCAATCCTATTTTACCATTTTAATTCACCAAATAAAGGTTCCATTTTATTGAAAAGTACCAGTCGTGCATTTTCCTTATGGTGGATATATGAACTTTGACAACACTGGTGTCTATTGCATCTGGAATACTCAAGTCGGGGGAGTTTAATGTGCTGGGATTGAATATATATAGATTTTCAATATTAAAAAAAAAAAAAATTATATATACACCGTATTCTACGCTCCATAAAACGCACCTGACAATAAGACGCACCTAGTTTTTAGAGGAGGAAAACAGGAAAAAAAATATTCTGAATCAAATAGTGTAAGTAATGGATATGCCCTCATGGATATGCCCCAGCTCCTCTCATGGATATTGCCCCAGCAGCTCTCATGGATATACTGCCCCATCTCCTCTCATGGATATGCCCCAGCTCCTCTCATGGATATACTGCCCCATCTCCTCTCATGAATATGCTCCAGCTCCTCTCATGGATATGCCCCAGCAGCTCTCATAGATATGCCCAGCTCCTGTCATGGATATGCCCCAGCAGCTCTCATATATATGCCCAGCTCCTCTCATGGATATGCCCCTGCTCCTCTCATGGATATGCCCCAGCAGCTCTCATGGATATGCCCCAGCCCAGCTCCTCTCATGGATATAATGCCCCAGCTCCTCTCATGGATATGCCCCAGCTCCTCTCATGGATATTCCCCCAGCTCCTCTCATGGATATGCCCCCAGCTCCTCTCATGGATATGCCCCCAGCTCCTCTCATGGATATGCCCCAGCTCCTCTCATGGATATTGCCCCAGCTCCTCTCATGGATATGCCCCAGCAGCTCTCATGGATATACTGCCCCATCTCCTCTCATGGATATGCTCCAGCTCCTCTCATGGATATGCCCCAGCAGCTCTCATAGATATGCCCAGCTCCTGTCATGGATATGCCCCAGCTCCTCTCATGGATATGCCCCAGCAGCTCTCATGGATATGCCCCAGCCCAGCTCCTCTCATGGATATAATGCCCCAGCTCCTCTCATGGATATGCCCCCAGCTCCTCTCATGGATATGCCCCCAGCTCCTCTCATGGATATGCCCCAGCTCCTCTCATGGATATTGCCCCAGCTCCTCTCATGGATATGCCCCAGCAGCTCTCATGGATATACTGCCCCATCTCCTCTCATGGATATGCCCCAGCTCCTCTCATGGATATGCCCCAGCAGCTCTCATGGATATGCCCAGCTCCTGTCATGGATATGCCCCAGCAGCTCTCATATATATGCCCAGCTCCTCTCATGGATATGCCCCAGCTCCTCTCATGGATATGCCCCAGCAGCTCTCATGGATATGCCCCAGCCCAGCTCCTCTCATGGATATAATGCCCCAGCTCCTCTCATGGATATGCCCCCAGCTCCTCTCATGGATATGCCCCAGCTCCTCTCATGGACATTGCCCCAGCTCCTCTCATGGATATGCCCCAGCAGCTCTCATGGATATACTGCCCGATCTCCTCTCATGGATATGCCCCAGCTCCTCTCATGGATATGCCCCAGCAGCTCTCATGGATATGCCCAGCTCCTGTCATGGATATGCCCCAGCAGCTCTCAGATATATGCCCAGCTCCTCTCATGGATATGCCCCAGCTCCTCTCATGGATATGCCCCAGCAGCTCTCATGGATATGCCCCAGCCCAGCTACTCTTATGGATATAATGCCCCAGCTCCTCTCATGGATATGCCCAAGCTTCTCTCATGGATATGCCCCAGCTCCTCTCATGGATAATGCCCCAGCAGCTCTCATTGATATGCCCCAGGTCCTCTCATGGATATGCCCCAGCTCCTCTCATGGATATGCCCCAGCAGCTCTCATGGATATGCCCCAGCTCCTCTCTTGGATATGCCCCAGCTCCTCTCTTGGATATGCCCCAGCTCCTGTCATGGATATTGCCCCAGCAGCTCTCATGGATATTGCCCCAGCAACTCTCATGGATATATAGTGCCCCAGCAGCTCTCATGGATACTGCCCCCAGGCCCCAGCTCACCTCCTGCCGCCGCCTGTTCGGCTCCCTCTGCGCGTCCGGTGGCGTGGAGCTTGGGCGCTCGCCTGGGGGAGCCACGTGACCAGCCACGATCTCGCGAGAACTCGGCTGGTGACGTGGTTCCCCAGGCGAGCGCCGAAGCTCCATAGCTTCGGACGCTCGCAGGGAGCCGAACACTGCGTCGCAGGGTGAGACACCCGCCCTTAGGGTGACGGTGTCACCCTAAGGGCGGGTGTCACCTGGTGCGGGCCGCACCCTCCGCCCCCACCTTGCGACGCCACTGCCCCAACGTGCACTTCTGCAGTATTCGCTCCATAAGACGCACACACTTTCCCCCCACTTTTTTGGGGGGAAAAAGTGCGTCTTATGGAGCGAAAAATACGGTATATATATATATATATATATATATATATGATTTCACCAGGAAGGCGCTCACTCCAGGGAGTCTTCTAAAATATTTTTTTTTTGTGCCTACAAAAGCATCAACACTTACAGTTACAAGCATTTATAAAGCGCTAACAAGTTCCATAGCGCTGTGCAATGGGTGAGACAGAATAACAAATATACAAGTTAGAAACACACAGAACAGTAGGAGAGAGGACCCTGCATTTCTTGTCTCTTTATTTGTTTTCCTTTACTGCAATGTAGAAACCCATACTTACCGAGAACATCTTCGATTACAATAACAAATATATATTACACTTTTCTGTTTATAGAATCTATAATACAGTGATACAGTGTATTTAGATGATTTTATTCATACTCATCACTAGGGGGAGTTTTTAACTCCTGGAAACTTAATACTGTAATCTCAGTGGTGCATTCTCCGCACGGGTTTTCTGGTCTAAATCTCATATGCTCAGCCACTAGACATGTGCATTTCTTTCTGTTTCGGACGAATTGAGAGCTGTCCATTTTTGGCAATTTGTTGGTTTATCAGAAACATCAGTCAGCAAAAGGGCACCTCGATGAATGAATGAAGAAACGAATGGGAGAGGAATGATTTATATATATGTGATTCATTTTGGTTGGTCAACTAAAGAAAGGTTTAGACAGCACTTACTCGCTATGGGGCAGATCCACTCCTTGGTGCACTGGATACGTAGATTTTGCCATACCCAGAATCAAGGTTGTCATCAGAAATCTTGGGGTCCCTTAATGAGCAGCTGGTTATGGCCCCCCTTCCTTCAGCTGCCCATTTCTGTAAAATAGTTAAAAATAAAATGTTTTGCTGTCGCTTCTGCTTACCTTATTTTTCAGGGATTGGTTAAATCTCCGGTGGTTCAAAAAGAGGATAAAAAGTGTTCCATGGTGGGGGAAAGGGTTCAGTCTGCACCTCTGCCTGATGCAGACCATACTAATTGGTCCCTCAGTGATGAGTCAGATTCCTTTCGCCAACCCCTGATGCTGTGGCCCACTGGGAAATTTCTTGCTATCCTGGTGGGATAGTCCTGGGTTGCATGGATGGACCCTTACATCTTTGCTACATACGGTGTGGCAAGGGCCTCCTGGAGCCACTGGGCCCCTGAACATATCACTGGCTGTCACGCCCCCCCTGATGACAGTCCTGCCCAGAATGAAGTCCAAGACACCCAAAAATACCAGCACTGTTGAAGTGTCTTTCTGTTGGATGCCTGGCGACAGTGCCCTGGTGAGACCAATCTAAGGATGCATAGCATTAAGTTTAAATCTGGGTGGGGGGCTTTCTGGTCCTCATACTCACTCATGACTAATGGTTGAGGGCTGTGTGGCCTCCTCTGATTTAACCCCCCACTATAAGTGGGAAGGGGTATAGGATGGCCAGGAGGCCCTTATTTTTGCAGGCTATGAGGTTCAGTAGTGGTTGGATTTCCCAGGAGCCCACTCAATCTCCCACTTTATGCCTCATCTGCTGAGAATAGGTAATGGTTTAATTGATTGTGAAAAGGGTTCCGAAGCTATGTTGATGCAGCACAAAAACATAATTTCAAAGCAGCATGTAGGGGCAAGTGATGATTGCTCACCTGATATGTCCTGAGTTGCAGGAAGACTTACGCTTGGCCTCAGGTCAAAGTTATATGTGGAAATACAATAGATTCAGGGGCATACTTAGGGAGGCGGCGGGGGAGCAAAAAGTTTTTTGTTTTTTTTTACTTTTGCAAAGTATTTTACCAGGAAGGATACATTGAGATTTCTAATTTTCAAGTATGTCCTGGATCATAGGCAAGGCCTAGGCTGGCACTTTACAGGAGGCAGCAAAAAACCTCACCACTAAAGAGATTACTCACAGTGCACTGAAATTAAGCCAACATTTTGGTGTTCTGTTGTTCCCTGCACTTCGGGGAATCAAATTTGCCCACTCTGCAGTAAATTCACCATTCACCGCAGGATCCCCAAAGTGCAGGGAGTCGGCCGCCGAATGCCACCACCGCAAACCCGTGGCCTGCTGTTTTAAAAAAAACACTGAACGAAAATGTCTGGAATTTACATATAAGATCCTATGATTGATAATAAAAAGTTCTGTTACAGAAAAAAGAAAAACCGCTATTAAAAAAAAATGGGACAATTTTGCCGAAAAAAATTCTAAAATATGAACTATTTATATGCAGTAATTATTTACTGCAGATTAAAATAATAAATGGTTTATTAGATATTGCATAAAAACAGGAATATTTTGAACATTGAAACCTATGGGGTTCGCCTGAATAAACCTGCTGATTGAAACCACCGAACATCAGGGCATTTCACTGACATTTCTCTGCTGTTCGGTGTTCTCTGAATAGATTAACCATTACTTCTCTATGGGGATTTGCACTGCCTTCGAACAGCACCGTACTTGCTGGCAGTTTGCCAAAATTTGTGTGTGAGCATATCACAGAGCAGAGGTGTACTTAGGGGAGTGGCGGGGGCGGGCCACCCCAGGTACCAGTGATTATTGGGGTGTCATTAGGGGGTACTAGGAGGTGCCACTGTCACTGTGTGTCAGCTTTGAGCTGTGTTCTCAAACAACGAGCAGTGGAGCAGGACGTTTGCATTAGGAATAAAATAGAATAGAATAAAAATCCCCCTCTCCTCCCTCCATAGCTCCTCCCCTGCCCCGCAGCAGCTCCAGGAGAGGGGAGGGGGATGTGATTTGTATGCAGAGAGAGAAGATGACAGTAAACGGCAGGTAAAGGGGGGTATCAGCAGAATACGAAGCCCTGCATGCTTACTGCTGTTTAAAGTGGACCTTTCCTTAACCAGCACTGCAGTGATCAGAAATTTGTCATTGAGCTGCCTGGCTCTTGGTGAGGTCCTGCATAAAGGGGGTCAGGCTGCATTCACTGCATCACCAGTGAATAGGCAGCCCAGGGTAAACAGGGACAGTTAAGAGGGAGTCTTAAAAAACTGGAAAAAATACCATAGCAACATCGTATACCTGCAAAAAACACACCCATTCTCTGCTCAGCAACTCCAATCCACAAAACCAGCCACCCACACACACAACTCCCATCCCACAAAACCAGCCACTCACACACACAACTCCCATCACACAAAACCAGCCACCCACACACAACTCCCATCACACAAAACCAGCCACCCATAGAACTCAATCACACAAAACCAACCAACCCACAACCCCATCACACAACACCAGCCACCAACACACAACCCAGCCACCAACACACAACTCCTATCACACAAAACAAGCCACCCGAACACACACACAACTCCCATCAACAAAACCAGCCACATGTGTATTTTTGTTCATAGCATGAGGATGGATATGTTGTGAGTTCGCAAAATCACTTAAAAATAATAATTATTAAAAAAAATCTACACTCACCTCTTATTGCACAGCACAGAGGACACATGATTCACCATCAGCAGATTCATAATATATCATTATTATACGTATATGTCATGTCCTGCCAGAATGCTCTAACTAAAAATATTTTTGAAAACATTAAAAAAGAGTGTGTAATTTTTTTTTTTTACATTTTAAAGTTGGGGGGGGGGGTGCCAAATATAGGATCCGCCCCGGATGCCAAATGTTCTAGGTACGCCCCTAGTAATAGATTACTGAAAATTAGTATCAAGCAGATAAAGTGATGCAACCAAAATATTTCAGATCCTCCAACAAAGGAGAGCGCACACATCCAAAACAAAATAAAACATGACTGAACAAATGGAGGCTGATAGAACGGATGGAGCACTAGAACCTTCCTCCTTTGAACTGGATGTAGGCATGTATTTATATAGAACGTCAGTGTGTGTATGAATAAAGAAGTCCAGCGCTATTTCCAAAGTCCATAATACCATGATTCAATACAATGCCATTTTTATTTACAGTTGTGTTCAAAATTATTCAACCCCCACTGAAATTGAGTGTTTTGGCCAGTTTGACTTTGATTTTGATCATTCAGTCATCTTGCTTACAATTAAATCAAAGAGGCACGTGTAGGTCAGACAAATATAACATAACATTTATAATGAAATAACCACAAATGTCTTTTCTGTGCTCACATCATTATCAGTTTTATTCAACCCCCAAGTGACATTCAATCTTAGTACTTAGTACAACATCCTTTTACAGTTATAACAGCTTTTAAACGTGAAGCATAGCTGGACACAAGTGTCTTGCAGCGATCTACGGGTATCTTCGCCCATTCGTCATGGGCAAAAGCCTCCAGTTCAGTCACATTCTTAGGCTTGTGCACTGCAACTGCTTTCTTTAAGTCCCACCAGAGGTTCTCAATCGGATTTAAGTCAGGTGACTGCGATGGCCACTGAAGAGATGGCCACTGCGATGGTACTGAAGAGAATTCATGGTACCTTGCACATGCTGAAGCTTCCCTGTACCTGCAGAAGCAAAACAGCCCCAAAGCATGATTGACCCCCCCGCCATGCTTCACAGTAGGCAAGGTGTTCTTTTCTTCATAGGCCTTGTTCTTCCTCCTCCAAACATAGCGTTGATCCATGGGCCCAAACAGTTCTAATTTTGTTTCATCAGTCCACAGAACACTTCTGTGGTTTGTCCACATGACTTTTGGCATACTGCAGTCGACTCTTCTTATTCTTTGGAGACAGCAAGGGGGTGCGCCTGGGAGTTCTGGCATGGAGGCCTTCATTACGCAGTGTGCGCCGTATTGTCTGAGCTGAAACTTCAGTACCCACATCTGACAAATCTTTTCTCAGTTCCTCAGCAGTCACACGGGGACTTTTCTCCACTCTACGCTTCAGGTAGCGCACAGCAGTCGAAGTCAGCATCTTCTTTCTGCCACGACCAGGTAGCGTTTCAACAGTGCCCTTTGCCTTGAATTTGCGAATGATGCTTCCTATGGTCTCTCTTGGTATGTTTAACATCTTTGCAATCTTCTTATAGCCATTGCCCTTCCTGTGAAGAGTAATCACCTCTTCTCTTGTCTTCCTGGACCATTCTCTTGACTTCACCATGTTTGTAACCACACCAGTAAATGTCTAGAAGGAGCTGAGTATCACAGTCATTTTAAAGCTGCCTAATTGGTGCTTATTATGCTTTATTGCTGCTCCGTGACATCCACAGGTGTTTTCAATACCTGATTGAAAACACTTGAATGAACCTCTGTTCTTCAGAGTGGTAGTCTTTAAGGGGTTGAATAATTGTGTCAATGAAGAATTCACAAAAGAAACATTTACTACTGTATTACAAAACCAATTGATGTCATTTTAGTTGCATATGGTTCTTTAAAAAGTCCTTGTAGGATTTCATTCTGAATACAATTACAAATGTACACTAAATTCCCTAAAACCCTTTACAGCATTGGGGGTTGAATAATTTTGAACACAACTGCATATAGTTAACATTTTTTGGCAAGAAATTGATTGACTGCACTCAGTGCCATTATAGGAGTAATTCAAAGAGCACCGAAATATCACCGACATATCGGTGCTATCTCGTTCCCCGCACTTCGGGGAATAAAATTTCCCGACCCTGTTGGGAATTTAGCATTCACCACACGGTCGCCAAAGTGCAGGGAAAAGAGGCCGAATGGATCTGAAAATTCCCCAAATATCCGCTTATAAACCCGCCGATATGATCCAAAAAATCGGATCGATCCAAAATGCCACAAAATACCCGCCGAACTTACCCGTCGATCTGCAGCAAACCCACCAAACACGTCTGAAACAAGCAGATGATCCACTGAACACGGCACCGACCAGCGGCCGGAAAAAGCTGACAAGCTGAGGAACGGGGTATAAAAAAAATAATAGTAATAATTGAAACTCAAAAAATTTCATATGTTGTTTACAACAAAACTACTGGATGAAAATGTCTGGAATTAACATATAAGGTCCTATGAATAATAATAAAAAGGACTGTTACAGAAAAAAACAAACATATTTAAAAAAACAGGAAAATTTGTTTGCTGAAAAATGACAAAAAAATTCATAATTAAAGAAACTTTTTGCTGCAAATTAAAATATAAACGGTTTAATAAATATTGTATAAAAACGGGGATATTTTTAACATTGAAACCTATGGGATTAACATGATTTAGGCTGGAGTCAGACCAGCGCACTTTAAGGCTGGGGTCAGACGAGCGCAGTGTTATCGTCCGTGTTGCCTCACATTTGTACGTCCGTGGCAGCATAGCATTCTGACCAATGGAGCCCCACACACACGAAGTACGTCCGCACAGAGGTGCGGATGCATGACGGGCGCTGCAAACGGACGCAGGTTAGGCAAGAACGTAATACTGCTAGAACGGACGTGCGGAGTGCGCCACGTGCACAACGTCTGCATAGCTTTGTGTGTGAGTGATGGAGCATGGTCAGACGGACTGCATTTTTACGTCCAGCATTTTTGACGGACAGAATGTTTTTTCATTGTAATTTATTTTCCCTGCTACATCAGTCAAATAATACGTCAGTGAAAAAAACGGACTGTGTGGCCACTACCTTGTTGTCAGTCAGTAAGTACGTCCGTACTGCACGGACGCACAGTCCGTACAAAATGCGCTCATCTGACCCTAGCCTTAACGTGCGTTCTGGCGCACATAATTACGGCCGCACTAGCAGCAAATGACAGGCAATGACGGCCAATATACGAAGTACGGTCACACGAAAGTCCGGCTGCGCAACGCAAGTGGAAAATTAACGCATTTTTTCGAGAAAGCAGAACCGCTAGTACTGACGTACAGAGTGCGCTGCGCCCGCTAGCGGTGTGTGTGTGTGATTTGGAGACGTCAGACCCTGCTCGTGTCCGGCCAACATAACGTCCAGACACCCAAAGTTTCCTGGTTTGGATCCGTAAAAAATCAGGCACGAAAATGTGCATCGTATGGCCGTTTTCGCGTATTCCATGAAAAAATACGTCAATGCGTTCGGACGCACTTTTTTACGTTCGCATGTAAAAATGCTTTTGTTTGACCCTAGCCTAAACCATCGAACATCAGGGCATTCCACTGCTGTTCTCTGAATAGATTAACCATTGCTTCTCTATGGGGACTCGGAGTTCACTGCCGTCGAACAGGCACCATATTTCGCTGGCAATTCGCCAATATTTGGCGAATTGGCAGGTTTTGAATAGCCGAATGGCCCCGAAATTGCACCACACTAGGGAAATTCACCATTCAGTGCAATTTTGTGGCCAGTTCGGCTCTCTCTGAATAACCCTGTATGTGTAAACATCCACTACAGTCATACACAGAGTTATCAGCCAGGTCTACAAACATGCAGTCTACTCCTAGGATTATTACCTGTAACTTAAATGCTAAAGCCACTTTTATAAAAGCTTGCGCTCCACATAAATATCATTTTTTTATTATGATTTATGAGCTAGATATTTTGCTGAAACAGCATATAACAGACTTGATAAATATCTGTATGAAATGTAGCCAGCATACAGGGAATATTTCACACTCACATGAACTCATTTCAGTGTGAATGGCCTCCGCTCATATATACATAGGCAGGTTTGGTGTTTGTAAACAATAAATAGTAAGTGAGAGAGAAAAGAGTGAAGGGATTTGAGAAATGCTTATTTAACCCCTTACTGCCGGGGGGTTTCTGCCCTGTGGCAGGGTGTTAATAGCAGCGAAGTGTACTTTACCCTCAGTGGTAAAGGGTTAATATGTTGTTAAAATATGATGTTGTTGTTCAAAATAGGTTTACAGGGATCTTCCTGCTCTGTTATTTATTTATTTATAAAGTATTTTACCAGGAAGGATACATTGAGATTTCTCTCGTTTTCAAGTATGTCCTGGGTTCAAGAACATTGAATTGTTACAGTGTACAGAAATACAAAGTAGTAAAATGCAAGATATTAACACAAAACAAATATACAGATTAACAGAAAATAAATATGTAGGAAATACTGTCACTATGTTACATGTTTACAGGTGCATTCCGTATTGAGGTATGTTAATAGGGAGCTCTTAAGTGACTTTAGACTGAGGGCCATTTGATGGTGTCTGGGAGGTTATTTCATAATTGTGGTGCTCTGTAGGAAAATGAGGATAGAGCCACTTTCTTTTTGTATTGTGGTATTGCAAGTAAGGTGCAGGTCCTGGATCGGAGGTGATAGAATGAGGGAACTGCTGGGGGAAGCAGCCTATTCAGGTAGGGTGGCAGCTTTCCAGAAAAGCTCTTAAACACCAGGTTGGAAAGGTGAAGGGTGCGTCTAGATTCCAGCGATGGCCAGTTTAGTTCTATTAACATGTCACAATGGTGGGTCATGTAGTTACATTGTAGCACAAAGCGACAGAATGAGTTATACGATGTAGTACGTTTCTGGAGGTGTGTTTGCGGGGCAGCTGCATGCACTACATCTCCGTATTCAATAGCTGGCATAAGCATTTGTTGTACAATCTGCTTTCTTACCGCGGGGCTCGCAGGATTTGTTTCTGTACAGGGCACCTAGTTTGGGGTAAAGTTTAGATGAACATTTTTCAATGTGGGGGCCAAAGGGTAGATTTGGGTCTAACCACATACCTAGATATTTGAGAGAATTGACTGTGGTCAGTGTGCCATTTGATTTTGTCCTGACACATAGATGGGGTGTTTGCAATTTGTGTAGTTTAGGTGCTGTTCCAAAGAGCATTGTAACAGTTTTGTCAGTATTTAGAAAACGTTTGTTGTTTGATCCACTTTTCTACCTCTGTGAATTGTTCTTGCAGCACGGCCTCCAGCTGTGGGAGATCTGGTTTGCTGGTATAGATTACAGTGTCGTCTGCGTACATGTGTAGAGTTGAGGCTTTGCAGACATTGGGCAGATCATTTATGAATATTGTGAATAGCAGGGGGCCGAGTATCGAGCCTTGGGGTACACCGCATGTCACTGGGAGGGGGAGGGAAGTGCTGTCAGAAATGGACACATATTGCGACCGATCAGACACATATGATTGGAACCAGGTTAGCGTAAAGGCCATGGTATGGAGCATGCTCGGCCCGAACAAAACACTGCCCTCCGGCAGGCTGGTGTTTCTTGGAGAAAGCCAGCTGCACACACCCCTCTAGCAGGCTGTGCCCACCCCTTTCAGCAGGCTTCATCCACCTCTTATTAAGGAGAGACTGGCCGCTTCATCTGCCCAATGAGTGATACACCGGATCTTGGATTAGAGATATGGGGGTGTTTCAGACCTGTCTGACCCCCTGGATAATATTGGTGCCTGTAGTGTTTTCTGTGTGCATATTAACAGGAGCAATCACCAGTTTGTGACGTGTTCATAGAGCAGCTCTTTATTCAGCTCAGATCCAATACAACACTAACTGAATAACTGACAACAGGACCTAAAATGGCCGCCGATCATAGAGTTCTCCGTAAACAGTTCCAGAGTGTCCTTTCTTAAAGTGACAGTACACCACATCTCCCCAACTAATTCCAAATCCCCCCTTTAAACAAGCAACATTACTGAACAATAAACAAAACTATAAACAGGTGTTAAGAATGCAAAATACACATTATCCCATGACATAATCTTTCAGTCTTTCAGGAAGGCGTGTCACTCTTCCAGCTCTTGTTGTTATCTGCTGAGATTCTGTAGAATTTACAGGGACTAGGGCTCCTTGGTCTCCATCTAAATTTGACACTTCAGTTTCTGAGTCTGTATGTTCTGCCATTGTTGTTTCCGCTCCTCGCACAGGTACAAGCAGCTGGGGCTCTATGTGGTCTTGATCACCTGTGGTATCCCTCCTGAGATGACGGCGGTTTCTCCTGTACTTTCTGCCATCAGGTCTGGCAACCACATATGATCTTGGCTCAGGACCTATGGATGATATTGTGGCAGGCTGCCAACCCGCTGTTGTCTCCATAAGGACTGCATCCCCTTTATGGAAGGGTGGTAGTGACTTGGCACCATGATCATAATACACCTTCTGCCTGCGCTGCAATTTTCTCAGTTGTTGGTGTGCATGCTGTGGGATCCGTGGCTGTAATGCAGCAGCAACAACCGGTAACTTGGTCCTCAGCACCCGGCCCATTAGAAGTTGTGCTGGAGAGTAGGCCATACCAGTGACTGGGGTGTTGCGCAACTCCAGAAGCCCTATATGAGGATCTACTCCTGATTCCCATGCCTTTTGGAGCACGAGTTTGATCGTTTTTACAGTCCTTTCAGCTAGTCCATTAGACTGGGGGTAGCCAGGACTAGAATGAGTAAACTTTATACCCCATTTGGCAGCAAAGTCCTTCACCTCAGCACTCGCAAAGGGTACATGGTCGCAGATGATTTCTGTTGGGATGCCATGTCTACTAAAGGTTTCTTTCAGTTTGCCAATCACCGACAATGCTGATTTATCAGACAGCTTTAACACTTCTGGGTACTTGGAGAAATAGTCCACTACCAAAAGGAATGAGGCTCCTCGCCACTCAAAAATGTCCGCTGCCAGTTTTTGCCAAGGAAGGTGAGGAATTGTGTGTGAGAGTAATGGCTCTTTTTGATTCGCTGGTTGGTGGCTAGCACAAATCTTGCAGGTCTCTACCATGTGCTGTATGTCCTTGGACATGCTGGGCCAGAACAGGATCATCCGAGCCCGCATTTTGGTTCTCTGTATCCCTTGATGGCACTCATGCAAACTGTCCAGAATTTTCCTGCGAGCATTCTGAGGTACCACAATCTTGTCACCAAGCAATAGGAGAGCATCCTCCATGCGGAGCAAGTGCTTACATTGCCAAAACGGCTGTAGACTTAGACGAAGCTGCTTTTTCCTTTGTGGCCAACCTTGAGATAGGTCTGCATCTTCTGCTGTGGAAGTCTGTAAATAAGATAGCATATCAGCTCCAATAGTTTCTGATACTGACAGCGTATAAACAACCCTTTCCTCTGATAGCATGTCCTCTTCTTGCTCTGGCGGATCCACAGTAGCCCTAGAAAGGGCATCAGAAATATGCATGTCTCGTCCAGGAGTGTAAACAATCTCTAGGTCATATCGTTGCAGTTGTAAGAGCATACGCTGGAGCCTTGCTGGCGCTTTGCTCAATGGTTTAGTGAGAATTGCTTCAAGAGGCTTGTGGTCAGACTGAACTGTGACTGTTTTGCCGAATACAAACTGGTGGAACTTTTTTGTTGCATACACAATGGCCAATAGTTCTTTCTCTATCTGGGCATAATTCTGCTCTGTGGTAGTCATTGCTCTAGATGCATAAGCTATGGGGCAGTTATCCTGAAGTAAGCACGCTCCAAGACCTGACTTAGACGCATCTGCCTGAATCACCACTGCTTTTGTTGGGTCGAAAAATCGCAATACTGGAGCCTCAATCAGTGCCTGTTTTAAAGATTGTACCGCTTTAGCATGCTCCGGACCCCACTGCCACAAAATATCCTTGCAAAGAAGCTTCCGCAACGGCGCTGTAATCTCTGCCTCCCCAGGTATGTATTGTGCAAGATACCGGACCATGCCCAAAAATCTCTGTAGCCCTTTTTTGTCCTCAGGGTCGGGCATTTTGCTAATTGCCTGGACCTTCTCCATATCAGGTTGAACACCAACAGGGGTGATGACATGTCCCATATACCGGACTTCTGATACTTTGAATTGAATTTTGTCTGGGTTGAACTTGATGTTCTCTTCTAATGCTCGATTCAATACCTGGTGGAGAATCTGATCATGTTCCTCATGTGATGTAGCAGCAATAATCATGTCATCAGCTATGATATGTACACCTGGGATGTCCCCAAAAATCTCCATATTCTTCTGCTGAAATACTTCACTGGCTGACTTTATACCAAATGGCATCCTGCAAAATCTAAAGCGCCCCCATGGGGAGTTAAAAGTACACAGTTCAGATGACTCTTTGTCTAATTTCACTTGCCAGTAACCATCCTTTTCATCAAGGATGGTGAATACGGTTTTGCCTGCAAGTTGACTCTGTACGTCCTCTGCGGTAGGGATATTGAAGTGGTGCCGCTTTATAGCCTTGTTGAGGTCACGAGGGTCCAAACATACCCTCAAAGTGCCATTCTTCTTTTCTGTAACAACGAGGCTGTTCACCCAATCAGTGGGGGTGTGTACTCTAGCAATGATCTGATCTTTTTCTAATTTCATGAGAGTCTCTTTAAGCTTTCCTAGTATTGAAAATGGGATTTTTCTGCATCCGTGTATGACTGGAGCAGCACTTGGGTCCAAGTAGATATGGTATGTTCCCTTAAATTGCCCAATTCCTCGAAATACCTCAGGGTAAAATTTCATCAGATCGTCTTTCGTATGGATGGTTTGTGTAGACACTGTGTGGACTTTACGCAGCAAATCCAGCTCCTGACATGCTGCTTTTCCCAATAATGGAAGTGTGGAGCATCGCGTAATAAAGAATTCTAGCTCTGCCGTATGTGTCGGAGTAGCTGCAGTCAGACACACAATACCTTCTGGGCGGATTCTTGATCCTCCATAAGCAACCAAAGTAATATTAGTATTTTTGATGCATAATCGTCCAGGAATCCCGTTTAAAAACGTGTGAGGTAATACATTTGCCTCAGCACCAGTATCCAGCTTAAAGTTAATGGGCGCACCATTGATTTGCACCTCAGAGAACCATGCAGAGTTTTTCAGTGCTTGGCTGCGTTTTTTACAGTTAGAAGGCATATCTCTCAGCATTGCTCCAATAGATAAAGTATTTACAGTTTTCAGATTTTCACACTCTTGCCTCTGTGATTTACAACATCTTGCAAAGTGATTTCTTTTGTGGCAAATGTAACAAATACATCCAAATGCGGGGCATCTTTGAGATGGGTGTACTTTGCTGCACCTAGGGCATACTTTTATTGTCTGCTCAGATCTTGTAGCCTCTTCTGGTTTACTGTGTGTAGGTTTGTATTTTAATGCATGAATAGTCTGACAAGCACTCGCTGACATGTTTGCAGACATAACCTGAACCTGTGCTTTAGTAGCTTCAGCAGCCTGACATATGTCCATTGCCTTTTGTAGTGTGAGTTCAGCCTCTCTGAGTAAACGTTCTTTAAGTCTCCTGTCAGTAACACTGAAAACTAATTTGTCTCTTAACATGTCGCTGAGTATGGCCCCAAATTCACAGTCTCTGGCCTTCAGTCGAAGTTCTGTCATATACCTTTCAACACCTTGCTCCTCCAGATGTGGGTGTGTCCAAAACTGATGTCGTTCAAACACAACATTTTTCTTGGGATTGCAGTGGTCCCTGAATAACTTGAGCACTGAATCTAATGTCCTTTCAGCAGTAATGGTTGATTCCAGTGTGTTGTAAACTTCTTGGCCTTCCTCCCCCAGAACATGCAGGGCTATGGCAATCTGGGTTTTCTGCTCCTTTTTATGAAGCTCAACTGCCTCAGCATAAATTAAAAAGCTTTGCTCCCATCTCCTCCAGTTTTCACTCACATTTCCAGTGAACTGGAGAGCTTCTGGCGGTCTGAAAATCTCCATGCTGATGCTGGATAAACTGCAAACAAGATCCTTATCACGATGGCTTTCTTCAGGCAGGTGATAGGTCCATCACTTCTGACACCATGTAGTGTTTTCTGTGTGCATATTAACAGGAGCAATCACCAGTTTATGACGTGTTCATAGAGCAGCTCTTTATTCAGCTCAGATCCAATACAACACTAACTGAATAACTGACAACAGGACCTAAAATGGCCGCCGATCATAGAGTTCTCCGTAAACAGTTCCAGAGTGTCCTTTCTTAAAGTGACAGTACACCACAGGTGCCCGTCTGTGTGTATCCAGGGGGCTCTGTTTAATGTGTTGCTTGTTTCCGGGAGAACAGGTTTTGAGCTAGACCTGTTTCCGGGGGAGGAACTTGACTTCTGATCCCTGCAGGGAATGCGGTGCTGGCCAGGATCCGGGATGCTGCAGGGTCAGGGCTCCACGGCTGAGTGTGTGGATGGAGACGAGCTGGGGAGTGATGACGGGTTCTGGGGAGAGAGCCCCTGTCGCACCTACTACTGCCTTTACCTGTACCAGGCAGGGAGGTCAGACCTGTTTGTAACAGCTCACACTGTGTGGAGGGAGGGGTCATTTACCAGACTGAGACACCTGAACCCTGTGTATTACACACAGCTATCAATTTCCAGACTGACAGGTCAAATCTCTATATACAGTTGTGTTCAAAATTATTCAACCCCCAATGCTGTAAAGGGTTTTATGGAATTTAGTGTACATTTGTAATTGTATTCAGAATGAAATCCTACAAGGACTTTTTAAAGAACCATATGCAACTAAAATGACATCAATTGGTTTTGTAATACAGTAGTAAATGTTTCTTTTGTGAATTCTTCATTGACACAATTATTCAACCCCTTAAAGACTACCACTCTGAAGAACAGAGGTTCATTCAAGTGTTTTCAATCAGGTATTGAAAACACCTGTGGATTCACGGAGCAGCAATAAAGCATAATAAGCACCAATTAGGCAGCTTTAAAATGACTGTGATACTCAGCTCCTTCTAGACATTTACTGGTGTGGTTACAAACATGGTGAAGTCAAGAGAATGGTCCAGGAAGACAAGAGAAGAGGTGATTACTCTTCACAGGAAGGGCAATGGCTATAAGAAGATTGCAAAGATGTTAAACATACCAAGAGAGACCATAGGAAGCATCATTCGCAAATTCAAGGCAAAGGGCAATGTTGAAACGCTACCTGGTCGTGGCAGAAAGAAGATGCTGACTTCGACTGCTGTGCGCTACCTGAAGCGTAGAGTGGAGAAAAGTCTCCGTGTGACTGCTGAGGAACTGAGAAAAGATTTGTCAGATGTGGGTACTGAAGTTTCAGCTCAGACAATACGGCGCACACTGCGTAATGAAGGCCTCCATGTCAGAACTCCCAGGCGCACCCCCTTGCTGTCTCCAAAGAATAAGAAGAGTCGACTGCAGTATGCCAAAAGTCATGTGGACAAACCACAGAAGTTTTGGGATAGTGTTCTGTGGACTGATGAAACAAAATTAGAACTGTTTGGGCCCATGGATCAATGCTATGTTTGGAGAGGAGAAGAACAAGGCCTATGAAGAAAAGAACACCTTGCCTACTGTGAAGCATGGCGGGGGTCAATCATGCTTTGGGGCTGTTTTGCTTCTGCAGGTACAGGGAAGCTTCAGCGTGTGCAAGATACCATGAATTCTCTTCAGTACCAGGAGATATTGGATGACAATGTGATGCAGTCCGTCACAAACCTGAGGCTTGGGAGACGTTGGACCTTTCAACAGGACAATGATCCCAAGCATACCTCCAAATCCACTAGAGCATGGTTGCAGATTAAAGGCTGGAACATTTTGGAGTGGCCATCGCAGTCACCTGACTTAAATCCGATTGAAAACCTCTGGTGGGACCTAAAGAAAGCAGTTGCAGTGCGCAAGCCTAAGAATGTGACTGAACTGGAGGCTTTTGCCCATGACGAATGGGCGAAGATACCCGTAGATCGCTGCAAGACACTTGTGTCCAGCTATGCTTCACGTTTAAAAGCTGTTATAACTGTAAAAGGATGTTGTACTAAGTACTAAGATTGAATGTCACTTGGGGGTTGAATAAAACTGATAATGATGTGAGCACAGAAAAGACATTTGTGGTTATTTCATTATAAATGTTATGTTATATTTGTCTGACCTACACGTGCCTCTTTGATTTAATTGTAAGCAAGATGACTGAATGATCAAAATCAATGTCAAACTGGCCAAAACACTCAATTTCAGTGGGGGTTGAATAATTTTGAACACAACTGTAACACTCACTGTGCATGATGCTATTTTGCAGCCTATCACAGTCGCTCGCAGCCAGTGAGTTTTATTGCTGTGGAGCTCTGATATGCTCACACACCGCACATTATTGAGTTTTATTGCTGTGGATCTCTGTAATAAGCTCATACACGTTGCATGTTTTTTTTGGGGGGGAGCAATTCGTCCATCGCTCCAGGCAGCACAGTGGCTTGGGCTGGCCCTGCCAGCCTGGATATCATTGCAAACTATTAAAAGGGCAGTTGTGGTTGAATGATTTGGATGAAAGCCGGATTGATCTGGGGTTAAATAGTTCCAATACTGATAGTAATCGCGTAATTGAGTGTAAACTAATTTTTCCGGAATTTTTGGCATTACAGTAAGCAATGATATTGGACGGTAGTTTAATACCAAAGTATTGTCTCCACTTTTATGGATAGGTACCACCCTTGCAGTCTTCCAGAGTTTGGGTATATATCCAGTCGCCAGTGATTCATTGATTAGGGTTGTGACAGGTTTTGCAATTTGCCGGCGCGCTGATTTTCAGCAGCATTGCTGGGATTTGGTCAGGTCCTGACTGGTGTCTCACTTTTTGGTTACAGAGAAGTTTAGTAATGGCAATGACAGGCACCGGTCTAAAACTGAATTTCCCTTTGATACAGGGTTTTTGCACAGTTGGAAGGATCTGACTTTTGTGCTGCCTTTCTGAATGTGGTTCAATTGCTAGCTTAGCAATCAGGGTTTTGGCGCATCCAACAAAATAGTTATTAAAGGCATTTGCTACATCTAGGGGGTGTTGCAGGGTTTGGTTGTTTACTTTGACAGCAGCTGGTTGGGAGTGGACAGGGGGTGATTGTATGTTAATTATGATTTTCCAAAAATTTCTCGGGTTTGATATGTTATTATTTTGATTTTCATTGAAGTATTGGGCTTTTGCCATTTTTTGTTTGCTTTGTACATGCATTCCGCCATTTTCAGTATTCACAGTGATCGTTCATGGATCCAGTACTCTCGAAATTTGACCAAAGTGAATCTCTAAACTGGTACATTTGTGTGAGGTCAGCTGTAACCCAGGGGAGATGTTCCCTTTTGACTTGCACTTTACGCAGTGGGGCATTGGCATTCCAGACTTGCAGGAGCTCTGACTGAAATTATTAAATTGCACAGTCCAGGTCTGGGATTAGGTTTAGCCTGTACCATGTGAGCCATTTGAGATCATTTAGGAAGGATTCAAGATTAAATTTCATGAAAGACCTGATGATTATTACCTTTGGGGGAGATTTTGTGGCCTTAATTTTGCGCAAACAGTACACTAGACAGTGATCACTGAAGCTATTAGCAAGAACACCTGCCTCCTGTATACTATCAGGACATGAGGAGAGAACCCAGTCCAGCAAGGTCTGGTTAAGGCTTTTCATATTAATGTGAGTGGGGGAGGAGATTAATTGTTTTAACTGGAAAGCCTGAAACTGGGAGCAATGTTTATTGTTTTTAGGATTCAGCCAATCAACATTAAAATCACCGAGGACCAGCAGTTCACTTTCTTGGTTTTGAGCTACCAAATTACTAAGGATTTGGGTTATGTCAGAAAGGGAGTGCACTGGGGAGCTCGGTGGGCGATAGAATCCAGCAACAATAATTGGTTTACTGAAAGGGATCTCAATAATACCAGAATGGAAATCAAAAGTGGCTGGGGAGCTAGAGTTTTGCAGAGGGGTGAACTTTGTGGACTCGTCAACATAAATAACAATTCCTCCTCCTCTCTTTGCTCTGTCCTTTCTATAACATGAATACCCTTGTATTGATATGGCAGAGTCTGGTACTTTAGGGGTTAGCCATGATTCTGTCAGCACAATGACTTTAGGTTTGTAATGGAGGCACCAAGCTTTACGCTCGTCCAGTAAAGGGACCCTCTACTGATCCTGACCACTTTATAGTTTTAAAAGGGATCTGGATGTGAGGAGTGACCCCTCTTACCGCATCCTCAACTGCCTCGGTCTGGATATATCACAACATGAAGTGGAGGAGTTTCCAGCTGCATAGCTACAGAGCTCACACTGCAAAAAATGAACAGCTAGGATTACAGGGACACTTTACACACCATGACCACTTTTTCATATTAATGTGAACAGACTGTGTGGCGCGCCCACCCCCCCTTTTTCCTGTCTCCCTACAGTTGAGTCTTGTAGGTATTGCTGTATGAAGTGGATGAGTTTCCTTTGCCCACAAAGCCATCACCAGGCCACAGGACTTGAATATCTCGCCTGTCACCGGGGTTTAAAAAAAGTATATTTTTAACTACTGTAATTCCTTGTAAATTGTACTAAAGTCGAAAAACACACATCCATGTTTAAAGTGCTCTCTAACGAAGCATTTAAAAAAAGTGTGAAGTTAAAAACATACATACAAATCATCACAAACCATTAATTTATTCATCTGGGAGGCATCATGCCATACTCCTCAACACCCTACAAAATTGCAGGTTGCACAGTATTTTTGATGAGGATGTATCAGACCCGCCCAGTCACGTGGTTTTCCTTATGTCCTCCTGATCACCTATCACCTGTGTGCTGTCACTCAATTTTCAACAAGACTAAGGGAGTATGTATCGCAAGCACGTGTTTCATGACTCTCACAATGCTGAAGATCTCACAATTGGTGGTTTTTAAGAGCATGACCTTATCAAAATACAGTTGAATTGCACTCAGCAATATCACTACAGTTAAAATTAAATTTTTCTGTTTTTTTTTTACAGTAAAATCTCCAAAATACAGACTGGATTCCAAACCTGGTGTAAACGTAACCAGAGCTGTTGTAAACCTACCTGTTCCGCTATAGGGCCTGATCACAACTTGGACGTTAAAGGCGAGACGCAAACGGAAGAAGTTTGCGTCTGACATTTTCCATTCGAGGCTCGCCTTTACCGTCCATATTACGACGGAGCCACTTTGGCAGCAGCTTGAATCTAAATACTTTGGCGCCTTAAAATGATAACATCAGCACCGCTAAACGCCGCTAGTGTTATCTCCTCAAGGAGTCCATGGAGAAACACTGGGGACTATTTGTTACCAGTTTTCCTCTGCCTGTGTAGCGAGGGACTGAGGGGAGTATTGGATTTGTGGGTGGGATTAGTTTTGTGTGTTATGTGATTGTGCTGAAGCGCAATCACTTAACACCAGGGTCTGAGAAATGTTATTCTTTTCAGAATAACATCAGGGGCGCATGGGGAACGAGCTGGTTGGAATAGCTCGTTCTCTTCCTGCTTGGACCACATTAGGGTCTCCCATACAAAGTATAGAATATGCTAATGTACAGTAACTTGGTGTACCAATCCGAAATACAAACTCAGCTTGCATCTCGGATGAAATAGAATGGGTAAAAAATAAGTACAATGCTTGAGACGTTATGCTGTACAGCTCGAGCCTAGTGCTTAACAGCCAGTTTGTGATCTGGCCCATAGTCTATGGGTTGATAAGTTTACACAGCTCTGGTTAAGTTTACACCACAGTTAGAATACAGTCCTATATTTTTATGTTGCATTTGTTTTGAGTTGCTGAGGCCTGAGTTATAAGGGATCATTATGTTAAACAGACACACGCCTGACAATAACTGAGTTAAGAATGAAAGCCATGATGCAATTCTTTGGCATAATGCCTAGTCAGTCATCTGCTCGTGCCTTGTCTTGTTTGGGCGCTTTCCAGCCTTCTAGGCTGGTAGGTGTATTTTTTCAATATATTATTATATTGCCAGAGACACGGAAGACAAGGTATCTGAATACGGTGACCCTATTCCGCTGGTTGGCTGGATGATAAGGGAGGGTAGTGACAGACAAGATTTATTACTTGATAGTTGTTTGGTGTGGCCTTTTTACATGGCTAACATCACCATGCATCCTCATATTAAATCCTAATATTTTCTTGGAATGACATTTCCTGAACCAGCCATCATAATGTGGCATATTGTCTTCATATAGCATAATGTCCACGTAAATAGAGTTATAACGGCACACAGGCTAATATGTTTTGGCCAAACATCTGGTCTAAAAACAGTGTGTTAGTGCAGTTTACAACATGCTAATGTAGTGTATATAGTGTGCCAAGTGCTCGTCATCCCTGGCTGCTGAATTGATGCAGTGAAGTTTGCCCTACAAGGGTTACTGTATGGAGAGAAAGGTTAACACATGCATAGAGATGCAGAGGAACATGCTAGTGTCCATGCTCACTACTTTACAGCACAAACAAAAAAATATGTTAAAGTGCACCCGTCATACATATCTGTAGGAAGCCACCATAAGCCTTCTGATCACACCTGACTGATAAATTGAACATCAAATTGCGATCATTTGGAGGAAATATTTCAGTTGAGCCTTTCTTCTAACTTGTCTGTATTAAAGTGCTACATTTTTACGCTATGATGCGTCTGTATGTTTTATAATTGTAGCCTACACCAGGAGACTCCGTGCTAGACCTATGGTTTATGGGAGTGCTTCAGTTTTTGGTGTTTCTTCACTGCATGCTCCATATTTTTGCTTTCAGGTTGTATTTTTGCACTTGTTATGTGTGGGGGGAGTGCTGTGAGCTGTTGTGATTAGTGCTGGTAAATCACACACCACACTTATGTTTTTCTTGAGCCTTTCTTTCTTAAGATTGTTATTCTTCCTCATAATTTCTAATATTTCTGTAGTTTAGTGAATTGACCACTTCTCAGAAAGAGACTCTCCATCATTGCTTACATACAGAAAAAATGGCGTTGCGCCCATACTCACCAGAGCGGCTGCAACAGCCAGGAGTAACAGCCCAGTTCATGTATAAAACATAACAAGAAGAAAAAAATGATGTCATCTGCGCTCGTTTCTATACAATTCCATGTGCAACAAAACACTATCAGAGGTTTTAGTTTGCGTTAATCGCCATTGAAACGTAAGCTCACTCGCCCCATCAAGGCACCTCTTTGTAGAGTGAGTCCTAACCAATGTACCAAACGCTGCTCTTCTGAGCAGCTGCATGCTCTCCTGCTGCTTTTCAGCTAAGGAGAGGCAGAAAAATGGTGGGTTTTATTTATGCACTTCCCATTTGGGGTTGAAAACAAAAGCATGGAAAAAGGAACAGCAGCAAAAATGACCAACTGGTGTTACAGCTGAAAAGCAGCAGGAGAGTATGTAGCTGCTCAGAAGAGTAGCTTTTGGTACATTGGTTAGGACTCACTCTACAAAGAGGTGCCTTGATGGGGCAAGTGAGCTTACGTTTCAATGGCCAATAAAGCAAACTAAAACCTCTGATAGTGTTTTGTTGCACATGGAATTGTATAGAAACGAGCACAGATGACATCATTTTTTTTCTCCATCACTGCTGCCAGGGGTAATGTTGAGCAGGAACAACTAGGAGCGCAGTTCCACCACTTTTTTATTTAGCAGAGGGAATTTAGTTTCTATTTAGCTGATCTATTGGAAAGATGCAATAGCTTGTATAAACAATGTTGCACAAATGTCTATACAATACACCAAGAAGACCGCACGCATACAATGAAAAGTCCAAGGGATTCTCTTGATTCTAGTGTGCCCTGCAATATGAAAGATAAGACATACATTGTGAGGTACGTCAAATTCTTAAAGGCAGAAACCTTCTCACTTATTCATGACCCATTGTGAAGTTGGCTCGACCTAAGTCTTCTTCCAATGCACTTGGAAGAAGACTTTGGTCAAAATTCGTGCTACTTTATTTTGTTATATCTTGTTTATGTTTTACTGTCCTTTGACCCAATGTGAGGTGGTTACATATTTATAGCCTTCCTGGAGTCTCCACAGCATCAAGTACCTGACCTGGAATCTGGATCTCACTGGGAAGGAACCTGGTGGTTAGTGGTGGTTAGTATTCAAACGTGTTGATTGCTTATGCTGTTAAAGTTCAGAGCAAACTTCACGATGGCTCATGAATAAGTGAGTAGGTTTCTAATCATCTTGTGTGTGGGTCTTTAAGAATTTGACTTACTGTGCAATGTATGTCTTATCTTTTATATTGTAGGACACACTAGAATCAAGAGAAACCCTTGGACTTTTCATAGCAGGCACGATGACTTCTTGTTGTATTGTATTTATTTAATTGGTGTATACATATGGAGTGAGTATACACGGGACCTTGCTACTACAAACCGATTGCATCTATTAGCTGGATCTGCGCCAGTTCTCCTTTTCACCTTCCTGTTACATATTTTTGTTTATTATCACAAAAATTGCTATATTTAATGCTGTTTCCAGGGCTTGAGAACATTGGCGATGCACAGCAATTACAATTTCTCTATATTTTCCATGGGAATAGCATTCTTATTCATAAAGATGTGCTGCAGCAGCTAAAGTTTTGGTCATTTTTTTTTATATATGTGCAGAATAAACAGTTTCCTGCCTATTCCCTAACAGGGTGGATGCGTGGACCAGAAGTATCCAGCCTGCTTCATGTATAAAACATAACAAGAAAAAAAGTTGTCATTGCACTCACCCGTGTAGCTCCATGCGAAACAAAACACAATCCGAGGTTTTGGTTTACTTGAATGGCCATTAAAGTGTAAGCCCACCCACCATGTCATGGCACCCTGGTCAGGTGAGTCCTACCTAATGAAACCAAGAGCTGCTTTCTAAGCAACCACATATGCTCATGCTGCTTCTCAGTCCTGAGAGAGACTGGTGGGTTTACAGGAACAGTAATAGCATTCTTATTCATAAAGAGGTGCTGCAGCAGCTAAAGTTTTGGGCATTTTTTATAACAGACTCAAAGGTGGCAAGAAAACCTGATGAGTTCCTACACTTATTTTTTTGGTGATCAATGCTGACCATGCTAGTAATCCCTCCATTAAATGGCATATATTAGTATCCAGGTAGGAAAGGAAAGGTTTACAGGGAACTCCCAGCTCCGCCAGGAACGTTGCGAAGCCAACAATGCAAAACATGCTATCATATAGTTATTAAAAATATTCACAGGGTGCTAGGTGTGCCCGCAAATTGCTTCCTTTTTGGTGAACTGGGTGGAACACAGCCATCCCTCAATTAATAGAATACATTTCACTAATAAATTTGTGTCATTTGAAAACCACAGCTAAGCAGTCTGCCTAAAGATCAGATTTAAAGGGAAAAAAATGACAAAAAGGTAGAGCAATCGCTATGGAAACAAACTAGACATTTTATTTTATTTTTTCTAAGCGAACAGTAAAATTCTTGAGAGAGCGACTGTAATTCCCGAGATCATCAGCCACCATCAAGATCATCATTTAATTAAAATATTATTACTGTTATTGTGGCTAGAATGATGCAATTCTGTGCATTTTGAATTTACTTTAAAAAGCATATTATTACAGAATAGCAATTTACCTTATTCGAATAAAAATGTGCGAAACACAAATAACTGCGTTGAAAAAAATAGAAGAATGTAATTCAAATTTCCTATGTGGCTCAGGTCAGCATATTATTATTTTTATTATCTTTTAATGTAAACGCAGTTTGCTGTTTAGTGAATCAAGCTGTTTTTTTTTTATTCCAGGGAAACCAGTTTTTCGTTTTAGGAGAGATGCCTAGACACACGTCTGAAAGGGAGGGTAATTCCGCTGTAATTTCTCTTCCTACGTCCTGTGGCCCGCGTGTTTAGCGGACCTGGGTGAATCGCCCAGACTTGTATAACTACAAGTGCCGAGGCCCGTCCGCCCAGTCTCACTGAGTAAGCAGTTTCAGTCGGCGTTTCCCAGCCGAGGTTACAGGCAGCTGAGGGATTTGTAATGAGTCTGAATAATTACTTCAGAAGCGTGAGAAAACATCAGGCTTAAGTGCAACGGATCACCTCACACGTGTGCACGAACTGCAGGCCCAACCAACACCCATGCTTCAGAAGATGCACCAGACACGCGTTTTATAGGCGCGCACGAATGTTGGCTTTGGTGTTTGCAGCACGCCATAACGTCATCTATTATTCCTCCTAATGTCATCAAATAAAACCAAAGGGATGAGTGTTGAGGTGGCAACTTTGGAACAATAGTAAGGGTTCGCTTGGAAACCTAGTTCCTACACTATTTTTGCTGGGTAACTAAGCTCCCAACTGGCCCACAACAGGTTTCTTTTCATTTTAAGACAGAAGAAGGGAGACCAGGCACTCAGGTCACACAGTGGCAACTTTATAAGACATCAAGTAGACAACATTTCCACAGAGACGTCAGCCTTTGTCAACCATGTGGACTTTGCAAAGAATGACATCTAGCTGAAAAGTGGTCTACTTGATATCCTATAAAGTTGCCACTGCAGGAGTGCTTGGTCTCCCTTCTCCTGCTGGATTCTATGGATTGGGACAATAATGGAGTTGGTTTAGCCCCTGCCCCTTTTCTTTGCTATTGATCTGTTGCATGCAGAACCCTTCCCTTTCCAAATTTTATGCTTCCTTTTAATTTATGATAAATATAAGAGTTTATGATGATTTTCATTAAAATCCCCTAACATCCCGGGCTGACTATAGTCGTATCATCAGATTTCACTGTAGGATAAGGGCGAGATAAACATGATTACTTGGGAGAGGTTAGGCAGAACTCAGAGGACGTTCCCACACTTGTTATGCTGAACATGACCCCTGATCAGTAGTATAAGCCTCGATATGTGCTATTGTGCTTTCAGCCACTACATTGAAAAACTCTCATCTAAACTTTACCCCAAACTAGGTGCCCTGTACAGAAACAAATCCTGCCTGTGCCCCGCAATAAGAAAGCAGATTGTACAACAAATGCTTATGCCGGTCATTGAATACAGAGATGTAGTGTATGCAGCCACTGGTGTATTTTGGCATAGGCCAACAAGGCCTAGGCCTAGGGCGGCACTCTCCAGGGGGCGGCGGCCCGCCGGGTGGCCCCACCCCTAAAAAAATAATATATATATATATATATATATTATTTTTTTTTTTAACTTTTGCAAACTATTTTACCAGGAAGGAAACATTGAGATGTCACTAATTTTCAAGTATGTCCTGGGTAGGCAATGCCTAGGCTTTCACTTTCCAGGTGGCAACAAAAAACCTCACCACTAATTGGGTTACTCACAGAGCACCGAAATGACGCCAACATTTTGGTGTTCTGTAGTTCCCTGCACTTCGGGGAATAAAATTTCCCCACCCTGCAGTGAATTCACTATTCACCGCAGGGTCCCCAAAGTGCATGGAGTCGGCCGCTGTATGCTGCCACCGCAAACCCATGGCCTGCTGTTTTCAAAAGAACTACTGAACGAAAATGTCTGGAATTTACATATAAGATCCTATGATTGATAATAAAAAGTTCTGTTACATAAAAAGAAGAACCGATATTAAAAAAGGGGGGGGATTTGCCCAAAAAATTCTGAAAACTTACTAAATGGTACTAAAAAAAAAAATCAATAAATAAAGACTTTTTACTACAGATTGAAATAATAAGTGGTTTATTAGATATTGCATAAAAACGGGAATATTTTTAACATTGAAACCTATGGGGTTCGCCTGAATACCTGAACCTGCTGATTAAAACCACCGAACATCAGGGTATTTCACTGACATTTCTCTGCTGTTTGGTGTTCTCTGAATAGATTAACCATTACTTCTCTATGGGGATTTGCACTGCCTTCTAACAGCACTGTACTTGCTGGCAGTTTGCCAAACTTGTGTGTGAGCATAGCACCAGAGCAGTGGTGTACTTAGAGGAGTGGCGGAGGGCGGGCCGCCCCAGGTACCAGTGATTATTGGGTTGTCATTAGGGGGTACTAGGAGGTGCCACTGTCACTGTGTGTCAGCTTTGAGCTGTGTTCTCAAACAACGAGCAGCGGAGCATGGCGTTTGCATACGGAATAAAATCGAATAGAATAAAAATCCCCCTCTCCTCCCTCCATAGCTCCTCCCCTGCCCCGCAGCAGCTCTAGGAGGGGGATGTGATTTGTGTCCAGAGAGAGAAGATGACAGTAAACGGCAGGTAAAGGGGGGGGGGGTACCAGCAGAATATGAAGCCCTGTCTGCTTACTGCTGTTTAAAGTGGACCTTTCCTTAACCAGCACTGCAGTGATAGAAATTTGTCATTGAGCTACCTGGCTCCTGGTGAGGCTGCATGCGTGCAGGTCACACTCGGTCCGGCCAGTCAGGTGGTACTGAGTCTCAGTAGCACCTGACTGGCTGAACCACGTGACACGCATGCAGCTGCCCACCCTTTCGTTAACATGGACTGTCACTCTATTCTGGACTGAACACGCACCAGGAATGGAATCAAAGCCACGGTGCACCCTCTGGCAGTGGCACCCCACTGCTGACAAGATGGCTCCACGCACAGGCACAGCCGCGATCCTAACGTGGCCTGGAGGGACCTCCTGCTGAGTCTGTACACAGTCCCTGCTGACTCTGCACACAGCCCTACCGCGGACGGAGGCCGGTAAATGTAGAATAAATAATTGCTGTGTGCTCATATACACTCGGTTTGCTGGGAGTTTTATTGCAGTGGATTCTGATGCACTCATACACACCACACATTGCATTGCTGGGAGTTTTATTGCCGTGGATTCTGATATGTTGACACACACCACACATTGCATTGCTGGGAGTTTTATTGCAGTGGATTCTGATGCACTCATACACACCACACATTGCATTGCTGGGAGTTTTATTGCTGTGGATTCTGATACGCTGACCCGCACATTGCATTACTGGGAGTTTTATTGCTGTGTATTCTAATACACTCATACACACTGCACATTGCATTGCTGGAATTTTTATTGCTGTGGATTCTGATACGCTGACACACACCAAACATTGCATTGCTGGGAGTTTTATTGCTGTGGATTCTGTGATACACACTGCATAGTACTGTGAGTTTTATTGCCTTGGAGCTCTGGGATACACTCATACACACTGCACATTACTGTGAGTTTTATTGCTGTGCAGTTCTGTGATATGCTCATACACAGTGCACATTTCTGTGGGTTTTATTGCTGTGCAGCTCTGTGATACGCTCATATGCAGTGCACGTTTCTGTGGATTTTATTGTTCAACCAATTAGAGTGGCTGTGATCCAGTATACTTAACATGCGTGGCTGTTCTTTGTAAAAATGCTTGAATTTAAACATTTCATAATTTTATTTATCTCAATAGATACATTTGAAATGGTATACAAAATATACAAGTAGGCACTTGGTATCCACTTTTAATATGAAGAGAGGAAAAGGCGGAGCTCTAAGAGGAAAAGGTGGAGCTTAAAGAGGAAGGGTGGGGATTAACCAGGAAGAGGTGTGGCCTTGACAGGAAGGGGTGCCTCAAATTTAAATTAGGGGGTGCAGTTTAGTTTAGTCAGGCCTAGGGCAGCACAAAACCTAAATACACCACTGTATGCAGCTGCCCCGCAAACACACCTTTATAAGCTTACTGCATCATATAACTCATGCTGCCACTTTCTGTTACAATGTAACTACGTGACCCACCACTGTGACCACTGTGACTTGCAGTATCACAATACAAAAAGAAAGTGGCTCGATCCTCATTTTCCTACAGAGCACCGCAATTATGGAATAACCTCCCAGACGCCATCAAATCTTCCCCCAGTCTAAAGTCACTTAAGAGATCTCTATTAATATATCTCAATAGATGTAACATAGTGAGTATATTTCCTACATATTTATTTTCCGTGTTAATCTGTATATTTGTGTTGTTTTTAATAACTTGCATTTATTACTTTGTGTTTCAGTACCTACTATAAAATTCAATGCTCTTGAACCCAGGACATACTTGAAAACGAGAGAAATCTCAATGTATCCTTCTTTGTAAAATACTTTATAAATAAATAAATAGTTTCACTGCATACATAGCATAACAACGTCTTGCAGGGGATGTATTCGTGCATAGCCGAAGTAGGCCTGGGCCTAGGGCAGCCAATTGGAAGGACGCAGGGGGGTAGTCAGAGGCCTATGTGTTCCTAGTGGCGGCCCTGCTGTATTGTGATACATGAATTCCTTCATATTTATTACAATTATTCTTCATATGATTAAACTAAAGAGGACACAGAAGCACAAGTACGTAATTTTAGCTCAGTGAATTTTACACCTCCAGAAGGCTGTCCACTGGCCAGGAAATGCTTTTGGGGTAGGGACATACTCCTGCCACCATGATTGCTTGTATTAACCCAAGCGGTGATGATGGCTAGAGTGTCCCTTTTAAATGAGTCTTATTAATAATATATGCTTTACCACAGATATGTAATATACACACAATCAGGGTTATTCAAAGAGAATCGAAAAGTCACCGCACGTTCAGTGACTTTTCGTTCTCTTCAATTCGGCTTGATTCGGCGATCCCATTTCGGCCACCCTGCAGTGTCATCAAGCACCACAGGGACGTCGAAGTGCAGGGAAAAGCCGCCACAAACCCGCCGAACACTCACCGCAAAACGCGGCGAATGCACAGCGAAACCCGCAAAAACATCTGAATTTACCCCGTCGGAGAAACCTGAGCAGGAGCCGATCACAGCGCAGAGCAGCCGCCGGAAAAACCCGACACCGCAGACGAAAGGAGTGAAAAAAAAAAGTATGCTTGAATGTTTGAAAAGTGAAACGCTGTTTGCAAACAAACTACTGAGCAAAAATGTCTGAAATTTACATGTGAGATCCAATGAATTATAATAACAAGGGCTGTTACAGAAAAAAGAAAAAACGTAAAAAAGAAAAACGGAAATGTTTTTTGCAAAAAAATCCCGAAAAATGCTTAACAGATCCTGAAAAATCTATAAATAAAGAGACTTTTTACTGCAGAATATTATAATAAACGATTTATTAGATATTGAATTAAAACGGGAATATTTTTAACATTGAAGCCTATGCGATTCTCCTGAATAAACCTGTCGAATGAAGCAACCGAATGGCAGGGCATTTCGGCAACTTTTCACTGCTGGTTTTTGTTCTCTGAATAGACGAAGCTATGGGGATTTCACTGTCTTCGAACGGGCACCATATGTGCAGGCAATTCGCCAACATTTGGCGAACTGCCTGCTCTGTGGATAGCCGAATGGCCAATGAAGGTAACCGAATGCTGATTTTCAGCGTTCGGTTACCTTTTCGGCCCCAATTTGGAGCTCTTTGAATAACCCTGATTGTACTTTGGCAACTATACAGACACGATTTGTAAGTGCTTCATATTATGTATTGATACACGTTGAGGTTGGGCCAAGGGGCACTTGCCTAGAATTAATCTAGCTTCTTGGTACTACATAAAAGGATTTGCAACAAGCCCCAGGACACACAAGCCTCTTTTGTGAACCTAAAGGTTGAGACTGCCAGGCTTCGATCTCATCAGGTTTAACCCCTTAACGATTTTCTTATCTCTTTTTTGACACCGCCATTAGTATTCAAGTGGCTCTCCATTCCAGCAACGCAGTCATACGTTTCTCAATCTCACGGGTTAAACGGGAACCGTCGTGCAAATGCTCGCCCTAGAGGAGTTTACAAAAAAAGTTGTTTGTGTATGAAACACATGCCAATGTGTCCTGGAGGCAAAAAGCAATCCAAGTGACAGCTCTGCTCTGATACATGGGAAAATGTGAATCTGATCTTACGCATATTATAAAAGCACTCGATCATAATCCTGGGGTTGTGCAGCGAAGCCATCATTTCCCCTGTTCACTTTTTTTATTATAGGTTAAGACTAAGTCGCAACAGCCTTAGGTGACTCCGGAAAAGTCATTCTGCTCAAACTGTTTTCTTTTTTTCTTCAAAAACCAAATTCACAAGACTATAAAGTATGTAAAACGCATAATTTTTTTCTTAAGAAACGCGCTCTAGGTTCAAACTTGTTTGGTGTAAATGTTGTGTATGCGTTTGATTGATAGCTAGCAGCGTGCAGCATGTGTGAGAAGATAGTTAAAGATATGGCGCTTTTCTGAAAACTTTCCCACGCCTTTTCTGATTAAATGTGACATCCAATATAACGCTCATCACATTTTTCAGAGTGTCGTTTCCAAGTTTGCTTTGCTGGCGTCACACAGGGATCTTAATGAATCCATAGCAATGTCAGTCATTACATTGCGTCCCTCGGAAGTATGTCTAAGATAATGACCCACTGTATGCCTCAGTGTTGTGCAAGAACATTGGAAATTGATTCTTATAGGGTTATTCAAAGAGATCCGAATGGCTGCCGAAAGGGAACCGAACGTTGAAAATCAGCGTTCGGTAACCTTTCTTGACCATTCAGCTATTCAGAGAGCAGGCAATTCGCCAAATCTTGGCAAATTGCCTGCACATACGGTGCCTGTTCGAGGGCAGTGAATTCCCATAGAGAAGCAATGCTTCGGCTATTCAGAGAACACAAACCAGCAGTGAAAGGTTCCCGAAATGCCCTGCCATTCGGTGGTTTAATTCGGCAGGTTTATTCAGGCGAATCCCATAGGCTTCAAATGTTAAAAATATTCCCGTTTTAATCCAATATCTAATAAACCGTTTATTATAAAATTCTGCAGTAAGAAGTCTCTTTATCTATAGATTTCTTCGGATATTTTAAGTATTTTTCTGGATTTTTTTTTTAAAAACAAAATCTTTTTTTTTTACTTTAATTTTTTCTGTAACAGCCCTTTTTATTATCATTCCTTGGACCTCATGTGTAAATTTCAGACATTTTCGCTCAGTAGTTTCTTTGCAAACAGCGTTTCACTTTTTGAACATTCAAGCTTACTGTTTTTTTAATTTATTCACTCCATTCGTCTGCGGTGTCGGCTTTTTCCGGCGGATGCGCTGCATGTGATCGGCTCCTGCATTTTTTTCGGCGGGTTCATCTAGATGTTTTCACGGGTTTCGGTGTGCGTTCGCCCTCCTTTTGCAGTGAGTTTTCGGTGACTTTTCACTGCATTACGGCGACCCTGTGGTACTTGCTGAATACACCGCAGGATCGCCGAAATGGGATCGCCAAATGGAAACAAATTGAAGAGAACGAAAAGTCTCCGAGCTTGCGGTGGCTTTTCGATTCTCTTTGAATAACCCTGTTAGTCTCCTTTGTAGGTTTGGAGTTTGGGCAGGTGTATTATTATATATAAATATTATTATTTATATAGCGCCACAAATTCCGCAGCGCTTTACAAGATCAGTGTACAAGGAGTTGATACATGCGAATGCCACAACATCGTACGACAAATCCCATTTGAATGGGAACAGTCAGAAGTCTGATGTAGTCGTTCGCAGTCTGGTTGAAGTCTGAAGCAATGGCCGAGGGTTGAATCTATTCTGTGTTGTAGGATTAATCATACGAGTATGGGCAACTGTAAGGGAGCTGGTTCCGGGGTGACAAGTGTGAGCCCAATATGCAATGATGGGAAATAGAAAAACGTATATGAACAAAAGGGATTTATTAAGAGTAAGGCATAAGAGGCGGTAAACAATTATGTAGCTGGGTAATAAAGGAAAAACACTGTATAAATAATAATCAGCAATAAGAAACTAAAAAGGCAAGATGAGAGAAAGGTAGACCAAAAGTAACAAAACTACATATAAAGGAAAAGAGTAGATTGAATTTAGAGCAGGGTTAAACCAGATATGGAGAGAAATAGGAGAAGGAAGAGTGAAGGAGATCTTTAGAAAAATAAATAGGAAAATAGAAAACGGAAGAGTCTTTGAGGCAGAGGGTCCTGGGTATGCAGGGGGTCCTGGATCTGCAGAGCGACAGATTCAGCGGGATGCGGGGTAGCAGGCTCTGAGGGTTTGGATGTAGGGCGCCCCACTACCTGTCCTCACTAATCACCAAATACACCCCAGCCCGCTCCCTAAGGTCAAACAGTGACCTGCGCATAGCTTCTCCCCGCATCACCTCTTCCCATGATAGACTGCAGGACTTCACACGCGCAGCCCCCACTCACTGGAACGCTCTCCCTCGTACTGTCAGACTTTCCCCTAACTTCTCTTCCTTCAAATGCTCCCTTAAAACGTTCCTATTTAGGGAAGCCTACCACCCAACTCACTGACGCAACCATCAATCACTCTCACCTTACAGTCCTCTCCTCCTGTTTCCAACCCCAACCCTCCTAGATTGTGAGTTCCTACGGGAATAGGGCCCTCATCTCCTCCTGTACTGTTTGTCAAATGTTGTTCAATGTATTGTAACCCTGTCTGTACTGTGCTTATTGTACAGCGCTGCGGAATATGCTGGCGCTTTATAAATAAAGAATAATAATAATAATAGGGCAGCAGGCTGAGGATTCTGTAGGTTGCAGGGCAGCAGGATCAGAGGGTACTTGCAGGATATAGGGCAGCGACAACTGGAGGACCTGCGGGATGCAGGGGAGCACCTTCTGTAGATCCTGCGAGATGCAGGGCAGCGACAACTGGAGAACCTGGGGGATGCAAGACAGCAGGCTCTGAGGATTCTGTAGGTTGCAGGGGAGCAGGATCAGAGGGTACTTGCAAGATGTATGGTAGCAGGCTGTGGATTCTGCAGGATGCAGGGCAGCAGGATTAGAGGATCCTTGCAGTAAGTAAGGCAGCAGGCTCTGAGGATTCTTGCAAGATGCAGGGCAGCAGGATCCTTGTAGCAGGAACTATGAACAGTATGGTGGGAACCAAGACAAAACAGGTTAAAGCAAGCATTGATAGAATACAGCTCCTTCCTAGTGAGAGGTTCACTAGACCAATGCAGAAGCATCTTGTTTTGGGAGTGGCCCTTTTTTATAGTGGAGAAATCATGATGTTATGGCTAGCACCTGGTTGATGGAACAACTTGGTTCTGTAGGAGAATCACTGTTAGTATTTCGCTGAGACACTTTGCCTTTAGTTCTTTTATGGCGCCGGCGGCTAGGAACCTGACAGCGACTTGTTAGTCAGACAACTATGGACCCAGTGACCAACCAGTTTTATGCTGTCCGCATAAATGATTACTTGTCTGACATATGTTTTGGAGAAAAAGTATAAGAATAAGCATGAAATTCAATGTATATTCCTGGGGGCCCATTTTCTACTATTTTGACAATATGAGGACAATTTGCATATAACTGTACATGCTATGAAATTGTCATTTATTGTTTTACTGGGGGATATATGAGGATTCCATGTCACAAAGAGGGTAGAACTGACCTCACTGGTTTGTGCGAGGCAAGGTAGATATACATTTAAGAAGTATGAGTGCGATTGTTTCTGAAACTTATCAAAAACATTTTTTCCTCTGTTTTGCATGTTTGCGGATACAGAAATAAGAAACATTGACAACATTTTTGATTATATGACTGAGTAAGGCATTCATCATGATAAATTGTGAAAAAATATTCATTCACTGGTCTAGTGTGAAAAATACATTACATTCTTCACCTGTGTGAACGTTAACGTTAGCCCTGGTGGCCCTAGCGCGGGCACACCATATTACAATCCAAATGCTAACGGGTTAAAAGACCCATTAGCGACTGGTATCTTGTTCTTTTCAGCACGAGATTAATGTACTTTGCGCTCCCTATACTTAACATGGGGAGCGCAAAGTGTTAATTAGCGTTAGGATTACAATCTACTAATGCTAATTACCATCTGGCTGCGGTTTACCCGAAATTTAACCACAGCCTGGACCAGGTGCTAATTGATTCTGCTGCTGCAGAATCTGTCAGCACCAGCCAAATATCCCCCCAAATTAATCAGATACTCGCCTTCCATCCCACGGCGAGTACCGCGGCTCCAAACGCCTCCTCTGTCCGCCGGGAGCAGGGAGAGACTGGGGGAAAAAGTCCCCCAGTCTCCCTCTGCGGATCACTACGCCGACCAGCCGGATCTCGCGAGGCGAGATCCGGCAGGTCATGTGACCAGCATCGCCTGCCTCATTGCAGTCCTATGGACTCCATTGAGGGGATGCTCGCTGCGACGCTTAGCGCTGCCGCGCGCATCCCGGGGCTTAGCTCAGGCCTACGATGCAGGCAGCTTTTCTAGTGCCTGCATCGTAATATCATGCTAAAACGGGGACACAAAGGAGAAACCTGCAGGCGGAGGTTTTCCTCCTGAGAGTCCCCGTTTTAGCACGATGAATGTAATAGGGCCCATTAGCTTTTACCCAAAATTAATAGTCTCACAAAGTTTGCTTTGCTGAGTTCAAGAACCAAAAAAAAGAGCAATCTAAGCCAAATAACAAAATCAAAACTTTGATCTTTTCATATTGATTCATATTGATAAACTTTATATAGTAATTCTTCTTTTCCTTTTTTATAATAACGTTTATTTATCTTTGTCTTATATTTAAATTGGCAGTAATCCTGTATATTTCATTTGTGTTAAGGATGGAACAAATACCACTGCTACAATCAAAAGATGCTTGTCTGTACTAAGGTAATTTCCCTTAGAATGAATGGCAGCCACCAACAGGTAATTATTAATTATATAGAAGGAGTCATCCAGGTTCAAAGGTTACATAGTCTGAGATGGTCTCATGAGTGTAACTTTTCAAAGTAACAACATGTTCGCTTTCTTGGCATAAACAGATCTTTTTGTCACTAGGACAAAAAGGAAATTTAACGACCTGTTTTGTATTCATTCACCTGTGTGCTTTGATGATCTTATCTCTGGCCAGTAATGAAGACAAGAGATCACTTCTCTATGGCAATGATCAAAGGATTACAAGTAGTACCAGAGGGAATCACATCAGAACCACCACAACCATGAACAATGGTCTGCTCAGGTTAGACGTATACCACTGATTGAACGTTGAAATGCAATTCAGATGACACTTGATATTCGTTATATGGGTGAAAACTCCTATAGAGAAAGGTCTGAGGAGAACACACTGAACAGTAATAATCTGAGTTTGTAAGACTATTTGCATGAGAGTGCAGAGAACATCTCATTAGGGTGTTCATCAATGAAACATTCATTAGACAGAAACCTGAATAAAATGACTTTTTGGATTTTTTTAAAAATAAGAAGCAGTTTATAAAAAATATAAGCATTTGAGAAGTGGAGGCTCGTTCATAGGGGCAAATGCATGGGGCAGCACACCACCAAGTGAATAAGTTGCAAATAACAAATATAAAGCTAAAAATCACTTGGCATTTATTAAGAGGAATTTTCATTAAAAACGAGCATGTAATATATGTGATAACTGTGTTAAAAAGCTGTGGTTTTGCTGTTTCTTTATGAAAAATGTCCCATTTGAGACCATTTAAGGCTAGGGTCAGAGTGGGGCAGTCGGAACGCGCGTGCAGGCGCACTAAATCACGGCGGCAGTAGCAGCACATAACGGCCAATGACGGCCAATATACGCAGTACGTGCGTACAAAAGTGCGCCGACACCACGCAACCAGCAAATGAACGCATTTTTATCAGAACGTGAAACCGCTGCTACTGACGTACAAAAGTGCGCTGCGGCCGCATAGCAGCGTGTGTGCGTGATTAGGAGATGTCAGACGCTGCTAGTGTGCGGCCAACATAACGTTCAAACAGCCGGATTTCCCTAGACTTCTTTTTACCCCACCGTCATGAAATACGTCCAGAATTGCGCATCGTCTGACCACTTAAGCGTATTCCGTGAAAAAATGCGTGCGCACGCATCGACGTACATTTTGACGGTGGCCGCAGAAAATGCGCTCATCTGTCCCTAGCCTAAGGCTAGGGTCAGACGAAAGCATTTTTCCCCGCGAACGTGAAAAAGTGCGTCCGAACGCATTGACGGATTTTTTCACAGAATGCGCAAAAACGGTCAGACGACGCGCATTTTCGGGCGTGATTTTGTACGGATCTTCAATAAAACTCTTTTTGCGTCTGGACGTTATGTAGGCTGGACATTAGCAGTGTCTGACATCTCCTAATCACGCAAACACGCCGCTATGCCGCAGCTGCGCACTCAGTACGTCAGTACTAGCGGTTCAGCGTTCTCAGAAAAATGCGTTCAAATTCCACTTGCGTTGCACGGCCGGACTTTTGTGCGGCTGTACATCGTATATTGGCCGTCATTGCCCGTCATCTGCTGCTAGTGCGGCCGTAATTATGTGCGCCAGAACGCACGTTAAGGCTGCTGTCAGACGAGCGTAGTGTTCACGTCCGTGATTGCGCCTAAAAGTACGTCCGTGATAGCATGAAAGAAAGTCCATTGGAGCCTGACACATGAAATACGTCCGCACTGAACTGCGGACGCATGACGGACGCTGCAAACGGACGCAGGTTAGGCAAGAACGTAATACTGCTAGAACGGACGTGCGGAGTGCGCCACGTCCACAACATCTGCATAGCTTTGTGTGTGAGTGATGGAGCATGGTCAGACGGACTGCATTTATACGTCCAGCATTTTTGACGGACAGAATGTTTTTTCATTGTAATTTATTTTTCCCTCCTACATCCGTCAAAAATAACTTCAGTGAAAAAACGGACTGTGTGACCACTACTGCGTCATCCGTACTGACGATGTCCGTACTGCACGGACGTACAGTCCGTAGAAATCACGCTTGTCTGACCCTAGCCTAAAAGTGCGCTGGTCTGACCCCAGCCTTAGACATGCTCAGTTTTCTCACAGATGGAAATTGTGACGTCACATATTCACTTTGCATTGGGACAGGTGTAAAGATGGGCTTTACAGAGGTACACATGTAGTTAAATTCGAGTGGCCCACCATCTTTAAATGTCAGCAGCCACTACTGTATATGAGACCCAAAATATAAACTTTTTCCTTTGGTAACATTTGTGTCATTGCAGAGATGGTAAATATCCAAATATCTTACACTCTTCCTAGATCTGGATAAGCATCATTTGAAATTCATTGGTACCTAAGTTAATGTAGTGACAAGCAGAACAAATTTGCCCCTGTTCAAGGCACGCCTGAGCACACCAGAATACTATGTGTGTGTTAACGATGATAGAGGAAAGTACATTAATGTAAGCCTGTTACATAAAAATGAAGGTACAGTGTTTTTCAAATTGTCTTTGACCGCTAATGCATGTGAGATGGTAGGAAACTGAATACATTCAAAGTGAACCTCAATACAGAATGCACCTGTAAACATGTAACATAATGACTATTTCCTACATATTTATTTTCTGTTAATCTGTATATTTTGTTGTTTTTTAACCCTTTCGCTGCTGAGGCATTTCCCGCCTCTGTGCTGAGCTCATTTTTACCTGTTTTGCTCATCTTGTTTAAACGTGTTTTGAAGGCTTATTTTAGTATATGACCCAGACATATTATATATCGTTCTTTCCGTCAGACTCGGCAGATTCATAATATGTCTTTATTATATGTATACGTCATGTCCTGTCTGTATATTATAACAAAAAATGCAATAAAATATGAATTTTCAATAATTTACAACGTGTAAAGTGTTTTTTTTTCACATTTTAACATGCGAGCAATTGCGGTTATATTTTGTATGGGGTGCACTTGTTAAAAAAATTAGAAATGGGGTCTCGTTACATTTCTTTTGGGGGAAAATTACGCGATTTTTAACAAACGCACCGCATACAAAAATCGTTAGTGCAGCATCATTGTTCACATTATAATTGAAATGGGAACAATATTGCTGCATTAACAAACCAAAAAAAAAGAAAAAAACTTGTTTTATTATTTTTTTTATAATTTTTTTTAAATATTTTTTAATTTTTATTTTAAATATTTTTTTAAAACTTTTTCATAGTCATGTTTGTTATCCTTGGAACGGCCATGCTCTGGCCGATCCAACAGTACCAAACTTTAACCCCTAGCTGCCACGGATCGGGAGATAGGGGGTTCATTGGAACCCCCTATCTCCACCATTGGTGGCAGCTAGGGGTTAACTCCAGGACTGGTGTCATCGTGCTATGCACGATGACGCCAGTCCTCAGGGGGAGTTCCTGGAGGCTTGGCCGACATCCAAGATGCTCCGGGACAGGATCACGAACTGGCGCTTTTCAGCGCCGATTCGTGATCCGGCTCCCCAGGGGTTAATGACAGCCACCGTTTGGAAGGGTAGGCTGTGCCCTTCCAAACGGTGCCTGTATTAACTCCCTGCTCCGCGGCGATCGGGAGGGAGAGAGGTCCGAAGGACCTCCCCCCTCCCTTTCAGGCGCCTCCTCTGCACATGCGGGGGGGGGGGCGCCTGAATTAGATGTCATCGCGTCGCCGCGATGACATCTAATGTCCCCGCCGGGGTCCCGAGTGCTGGGCTGACATCCAAGATGTCAGCCCGCACCGGGGGGGCGCAGCAATCCGCCGGAATCCCGCGGATTGCTGCCTCCTGTGCATGGACGCGCTCAGCGCGTCCATAGCACAGGAGAACCACTTGGCTTGGCTGAGCGCGTCCATAGCAGCCAAGTGGTTAATATCTTGCATTGTATTACTTTGTATTTCTGTAACAACTGTAACACTTCAATGTTCTTGAACCCAGGACATACTTGAAAACGAGAGAAATCGCAATGTATCCTTCCTGGTAAAATCCTTTATAAATAAATAAACCTGTTATGTGAATTTTTTTTATTTTTTTTTAAATTAAGGGCTATGTAAACAGGCAAGGCCCAAGCCATGGTGCTGCCTGGATCCAAGGAGGAAATGCAGCCCCCACCACAGGTCTAGGCCCTAGCCAGTCGGGTCCTTGGCCTGATCGTGAGCCGGGCCTCGGGCCTGGTTGAAGTTTGGACCAGACAATACATGCTGTGACGGGACGGCCGCCACTATGCTGTAGCGCAGTACAACAGTTCAAGTGTTTATTTATTTTTGTGTTATAAAAATAAGGGCTAACAAACTTTTAATAAGTACCCCAATGTGATTTTCCCTGTTTTATAGATATGCCAGTTAACTAAAGATTTCTGATGTCTATGTGTTATTCCCTGTATAGTGTAGATCTCTGTATTAGTACCTGCTATTGTGTAAATTCTCTCAGTAAGAAATTCCTTTTGTTTACCCTTCCTTTCTCCTTCCCCCATTCTCCATTGTTTGAAGGCCCTGGGTAGTTATCTGATCTGTGATGTTGTCTGTTTGATTGTATGCAAATGTGCTGGTCCTTGACTCTATCTGTCCTCTCTGTGAATAAACAGTCAGTTCTATTCTGACCAAGCTTGAAGTCACGACTCATGTTTTGGAGTACCAGGAATCTTCTGCCCGCTGTGCCAAGGAAAGGCTCCAGGTCTACAGCTTCGGCTTATTCCTGGGGGTGCTAGCCAGGCTCTCTACCATACACCAGGCCTTGAGCTGTGGCTAAGGTACCAGAGAAAGGTGTGAGAGTCACGAGGAGAAACTGGGTGTCCAGCGAGGAAGCAGCATTTGGCAGATGTGACCCTGTCCGGGCACAGAGATCTGTTACAATGGTGGCAGCGCGTGGGATGCTTCCTACAGTCTAAGGACATCCAAACCATCACCGGGATTTGATATCCAGACGGTGCAGCAGATGCAGAAGATGGCCACAGTCACAGAGACAGAATTCAGACGTAGGTTACGAGAATGGCAGAACCAGCATAGGGGACCGATGACAGAACAGGTCCTGCTGGAAGAGAGTGCAAAGATCCGCCTGATGATGTGGTGGGAAGCTCTTCATGCCGAGCGAATGTACAATGGCAAAATGATCCCCTTGGGCTACGCGAGGTACGAGATAATATTGGAGAGTCGAATGGTGGGCCTGGGAGAACAGCCACCAGAAGAGGATGTGCAGGAGCTCCGCAGACTGATTCTGAAGGAAATGGCACTAGAGGAAAGATACAGAGCCCTCCGATGGTATGCAGCAAAAGTGTACCCCTGGCTAGCGGATGACAGCCCGACAGAAGGCTATGGCTACGGCGGCCTTGGACTGTTACATGAGAAGCTAGTGGAGGATCCAGATTTCGGGACTGAATCGGAGTGGCATCTGGAGGATATCTTGGAGTGCCGAGAGAGAGAGATTGAGCTCTCTGGTGAAGTTCTGTTCCAGAAGGATGTGGAATTCCTTGGTGTCCAGGAATGGGAGCTGGAAATAGCCTACAAGAAGTTGATGGAGCCAAGCCTAGCTGTTGATTGGACTCTATTTGGCTGGGTCGACCTAGAAAGACCAGCAGACACACAAACCAGGGGGCAGAGCGCCAGTAGTTTCTGCCCAGCAAGTGCGGCAGTGTTGGAACGTCGAGGGGAGGAAGAAGATCAGAGGCCCCAGATGGTGGACACAGAGAAAAAGGATCTTACCGACAGTTCCGTCGAGGAGGAACAGCTACAAGGGGACTGCCAAGCAATGCTAGATTATGGTCAGCAACTTGGCTCAGAGTTTATGCCCCTAGAGCAGCAAATTTCCCTAGAAGAAGAGGCTGCGGTCCTTCCCACGAAGGCCGGAGGATGTGGGGCAGTTGGCCCAGATTCAACGTTTGTATCGGCAAGCGCTCCAGCGCTTACGGATTATCATTTATGTATGGGGGAGCGGTACCCCAACCCAGCGGAAAAGCTGGCATCGCAACAGAGGGCATCTCTGGAAGAGAGTGCTGTTTGTACCTCTCCCCAACTGCAGGTAATAATCCCAGGAAGGGAGACAGCTGGTCTCACTCCTCAGCAGATCGAGCCCCAGCGTGAGGATGGGGGTGCCCCCTTTTTCCAGTCAAAGTGTGCTGCTGACCCCCTCCCCTGGGATGTGGGAGACATTTACTGTGGGAGTATAGATGAGACTATGGTTTCCAAGTGTGTGCCCTCTGAGTGCTGGGCAGTTGGCGCAGATCCCCAGCCATCTCCTGATGAGACACCAGCCACCCCCCATTCTCTCCAGCAGCTGATCGCAATACCAAGAGATGGGGCAGCTGTAATCTCTTCTGAGTGGACAGCGCAATCTAGGGGAGGCCGCAGAAGCAGTTTTGCTCCCCAGCGCCCGAATCAAACTTTCCGGCAGGATGTTTTTCTGGGGTGGGAGTTTGCGACTAACGCGGGTCTAGACCTGTGGGAGGTCGAAGACCTGGTTAGTCTGTTTTGGAAGGGGGAGATATGTGATAGAACACAATGTCGTTGTGCTACTTGGAGGGGCCTGCACACTAGCCTCCTGCCTACAGACTACAGCCCGTGAAAGAGACTATTGGGTAACTGGTAGGTCAAACAGTGACCTGCGCCTAGCTTCTCCCTGCATCACCTCTTCCCATGATAGACTGCAGGATTTCTCACGCGCAGCCCCCACTCTCTGGAACGCTCTCCCTCGTACTGTCAGACTTTCCCCTAACTTCTCTTCCTTCAAACGCTCCCTTAAAACATTCCTATTTAGGGAAGCCTACCACCCAACTCACTGACGCAACCATCAATCACTCTCACCTTACAGTCCTCTCCTCCTGTTTCCAACCCCAACCCTTCTAGATTGTGAGTTCCTACGGGAATAGGGCCCTCATCTCCTCCTGTACTGTTTGTCAAATGTTGTTCAATATATTGTAACCCTGTCTATACTGTGCTTATTGTACAGCGCTGCGGAATATGCTGGCGCTTTATAAATAAAGAATAATAATAATAATAACTGGTAGACCTTTTAAAGATATTTGGTGGGGTCCGTGGACATCCCCAAGTGGACCTGCAGAGGGTCTCACCAGGTCTGCCAACTGGTAACTTGGGGGAGGTATGTGACGGGACAGCCGCCACTACGCTGTAGCGCAGTACAACAGTTCAAGTGTTTATTTATTTGTGTGTTATAAAAATAAGGGCTAACGAACTTTTAATAAGTACCCCAATGTGATTTTCCCTGTTTTATAGATATGCCAGTTAACTAAAGATTTCTGATGTCTTTGTGTTATTCCCTGTATAGTGTAGATCTCTGTATTAGTACCTGCTATTGTGTAAATTCTCTCAGTAAGAAAATCCTTTTGTTTACCCTGCTTTCTCCTTCCCCCATTCTCCATTGTTTGAAGGCCCTGGGTAGTTATCTGATCTGTGATGTTGTCTGTTTGATTGTATGCAAATGTGCTGGTCCTTCACTCTATCTGTGCTCTCTGTGAATAAACAGTCAGTTCTATTCTGACCAAGCTTGAAGTCACGACTCATGTTTTGGAGTACCAGGAATCTTCTGCCCGCTGTGCCAAGGAAAGGCTCCAGGTCTACAGCTTCGGCTTATTCCTGGGGGTGCTAGCCAGGCTCTCTACCATACACCAGGCCTTGAGCTGTGGCTAAGGTACCAGAGAAAGGTGTGAGAGTCACGAGGAGAAACTGGGTGTCCAGCGAGGAAGCAGCATTTGGCAGATGTGACCCTGTCCGGGCACAGAGATCTGTTACACATGCCAAGGCCTTTGACAGGGTGGCACAATGCCGCCCCTGGCAGACACTTGGAGCCATGGCACCATCTGGCTCCATGGATGGGCTAGCACTACATATAAACTCTGTTTTTAAAAAAATCTTCCAATTGTGAATTTTGTGTTTTTAATAGAAATTTTTACATACAACCTTTTTCTTATAGAAGCCAACATCTTACCTCCTTTGGGGGCTCTTACTTTGAGGCGTCTTTTTTGAAAGACAGGACAGGACAGGCTTTGGTCAAAGATTTAGTGCTGCCCAAAGCCTGTTCTGCACATGCCAATGACCCTAAAAGCTGGCTTCATCTGGCCAACTTGTAGTTGAAGGGAGCAAATCTGAGTGGCGGGGGGGGGGGGCTCTCAAGGGGGCAGAGGGGGCAAATGTGGGTGGGTGATCGCAGTTAGGAGGATTATGCACCATCTTACAAAGTACCCAATAAACTGCCCACTCTCTCTATATATACAGTATATATATACATACATACATATTCTACTAAGACTACTTATTCGGCATATAGAGCATTAAGCGCCTGAGGCTCAGAGCATGTGCTTTGCTGTCAGCTGGCTTCTATCGGTATTTTCTAGCCTGTGAATTTGCTGAGTGCTGAACACCTGCATCCAACTTGTTGCCTGAAACTAAATGTTTATTCAATACACTTTTTATTTAACACGCAAGCCTGATGAATGAGATAAAATCCACATCAAACTATTTATTAGGTTTCCTGGGGAGTAACACAGTGGAGTAACCGCTAAACTAGAAATAAGAGATAACAGGTAGGACAGTGACGGCCGGATTTACATCTCAGGAGGCTGTAGACAGGGAAGTCTGGACCCCCCCCCCCCAAAAAAAACCTTCTAAAAATACTTACATTTTAAGTTATTATAACATTTAAAAAAACTGAAAAACAGTTAAGAAGGGGCAGAACCTGTTGCCCTAAAATGAAGCAGGGCTCGGGTTAACCTTAAAACCAGCACAAATAGTAATCTAACCCTAACTTCTAAGTCTAACCCTAGGTATGAAAATGAAGCACCATTTCACCCCAGAGCAAACCAAAATTCTGGGCATCAAACTACAGCTATGTCTAAGGTTTTTTTTAAGATATGACTCTTTACCACTTCATTTTTTGATGTTGCCTTATTTTCAGCAATTTGTCAGTGGCATATCAAAATTTGCAAGATTTTGGATCAAAAATGGGTGGGGGGGGTCGTTTTTTAATTTTTTTTTACATGGTCATGTTCGTATCATTAGAAAGGCCAGATTCCTACTTGTTAAATGATAACTAACTTTAACTTGTGGGTTGTAAATAGTGGAGATGCAGAGGTCCAAAGGACCCCCGCTCTCCTTGCATCAGAGCTTGGGCCCTATTCCATAGTGAACACTAACAGTAGCGTTCAGATGAGTAACTGACTGTTAACGCTAGTATAAGTGACTTTAACGCATGCCCTAATATTACCTTCCTGACGCTAAACCCATAAAAAAATCACTTAGCGCATCGGTGACTGCATTATCTTCTGCAAGCTTACTGTACTTTGCAAATCCTAGAAATAACATGGGGAGCGCAATCATTAACTAGCGCCTCCATAGGTAAGGTATTACAAAGTGCTAACGTTAATTACCGAAGTGATGCTCAAGGCAAATATTCAGCTATACCTAAAAGCTGGTGCTAACTGATTCCGCTTATTCCGAATCATTTAGCACCCCCTCACTTTCCAAAGTCCCCCTGTCAGTTCTCACTGCAGGGCCATGATTTAAGTTGTTGAATAAACAATGAGCTGTGCCATCAACTTCACAGTGACACTTGCTGGCAGTGCGTGAAATGAGAAAGTGAGTTAGTGCAGCACCACTGTTCACTTTATAATTGTAAAGTAAACTATTTATTTATTTATAAAGGATTTTACCAGGAAGGATACATTGAGATTTCTCTCGTTTTCAAGTATGTCCTGGGTTCAGCAACATTAAATTGTTACAGTTGTTACAGAAATACAAAGTAATAATATGCAAGATATTAAAAAAATAGCCCAAATATACAGATTAACAGAAAATAAATATATTCTCTATGTTACATGTTTACAGGTGCATTCTGTATCGAGGTATGTTAATAGGGAGCTCTTAAGTGACTTTAAACAATAGTGCTGCATTAGAAAAAAAATGGTGTTAGTGTATTTTTACATTACCAGGCTTGATATCATTGGAAAGGCCATACTTTGGCCTTTCCAACAAAACCTTATATGTCCTTCAAGCCCATAGGGCTCCAGAGATACCGTTGTCTGAATAATAGCAAAATGTAATCTATATTTTTTGTTACGGAGCAAGGTGCCCCCTTGTGGAAGGTGCCTGTAGGCACAGGCCTACTCTGCCTAATTATAAATCCAGGCACTGAAGACAGTGGCAAATTGCGATTAAAACAGCCAACCAAAAACAATCGGGTCTGTACTTTTTCTGGTTGTGATATTTTTCAGTAGGTCCTGTGTGCTTTAGCAACTGATAATATCATAACAGAGGATCAGGCACACAAACTCCAAAATGTTTCAGTTCTTTTTGTATATCCAATACACAAACAGGGTTATTCAGAGAAAGGTGAAAACCAGGAGAACTGGCAGGAGAAGAGAACAATCTATACCATATAGCCGATTTGGAAAGTGAGATAAATGGGACAATTTTCCTGGTTTGTCTATTGTGACCCACAGGGTTATTCAAAGAGAATCGAAAGGTCACCGCACGTTCAGTGACTTTTCGTTCTCCTCAATTCGGTACGATTTGGCAATCCCATTTTGGTGACCCTGTGGTGTATTCAGCAATAGTGATGAGCCGAACACCCCCGTGTTCGGTTCGCATTCGAACTCGAACAATTTCAAAAGTTCGAGTTCGAACTCGAACACGAATCGAACTCAATGCAAGTCAATGGGACTCAAAAGTTCGATTTTTAGAGTGCCCTGCAAGAGGGCATATATGCAAGATATTTGCCATAAAAGGTGTATGGGGGTCCGGGTAGTGCCCTAGGAGACCGGAAACAAGGACAAAAAGTTAAAAAAAAAATGTTTTTAACCACTTGACTGCTAAGGACGCGCTCAACGCGTCCTGCCAAGTGCTCCTCCTGTGCTATGGACACGCTGAGCGCGTCCTAGCACAGGAGGCAGCAATTGGCCAGGATTCCGGCCAATTGCTGCGCCCCCCCCCGGTTTTGTTAATGCAGCAATATTGTTCCCATTTCAATTATAATGAGAACAATGATGCTGCACTAAGGATTTTTGTATGCGGTGCGTTTGTTAAAAATTGTGTAATTTTCCCCCTAAAAAATGTAACAAGTCCCCCATTACTAATTTTTTTAACAAGCGCAACTCATATAAAATATAACCGCAAACGCTCGCATGTTAAAATGTGACAAAAACACTTTACACCTTGTAAATTATTGAAAATTTAAATTTTATTTCATTTTTTGTTATAATATACATACAGGACATAACATATACATATAATAATGATATATTATGAATCTGCCGAGTCTGCCGGAAAGAACGATATATAATATGTCTGGGTCATATAATAAAATAAGGCTTCAAAACGCGTTTAAACATGATGAGCGAAACCGGTAAAAATGAGCTTAGCACACAGGCATGAAATGCCTCAGCAGCGAAAGGGTTAAAGGAACAGTGAGTTTTCCATGAAATAAGGGTTAAAAATAAAAATGAAAAATTCCTTCAAATATCGTGCCTAGGAGGTCCCCATAACCTGCCTGTGAAGTGGCGGATTTGTAGGATGTATAGAAACATTTAAAAACAAAAAAATTACATTTCAAATGATGGTAAACGCTTTTCCTTTAATCTATTCATAAACAACTGCTTGGGGCGGCAGCCTGTATAAAATGACATTTTAGGACACACAGAACAAGTTTAGTGATTTTTTGGCTAAATTATGGTGAAACTTATGCAGGCTTTGGATGAAAGTAACAATAGGTGCTTTAAAATTGGGCCTTTAGTGTCGGCAACAGTGCCGTCACACCGTAACCCCTCTATGGTATTGTGGAAAGGTGCAGGGTTGGACCATGCGGTCCTATATTAAAAGATATGAATCTGTTAAAGGCGTCAGTGCACCCAAATATTGTGCCTTTGGTGGCAGCAAGTGCCTTCACAACGTAACCCTTTTGTGGTATTGTGGAAGAGTGCAGGGTTGGACCATGCGGTCCTATATTAAAAGATATGAATCTGGTAAAGGCGTCAGTGCACCAAAATATTGTGCCTTTGGTGGCAGCAAGTACCTTCACACCGTAAGTAACACCTCTGTGGTATTGTGGAAGAGTGCAGGGTTGGACCCTGCGGTCCAATATTAAAATGATATGAATCTGGTATAGGCGTCAGTGCACCCAAATATTGTGCCTTTGGTGGAAGCAAGTGCCTTCACACCGTAACCCTTTTGTGGTATTGTGGAAGAGTGCAGGTTTGGACCATGCGGTCCTATATTAAAAAGATATGAATCTGGTAAAGACGTCAGTGCACCCAAATATTGTGCCTTTGGTGGCAGCAAGTGCCTTCACACCGTCAGTGGCGTCACTAGGGTTGGGTCCCGCGTGCGGTAACTCATGGTGTCACCCCCCTGAGTTTTACGTTATTTTTTAAACTACTCTTACTCATAAAGGCAGTACTCCCATATAATACTGAATGCTCATAAATAACGGCGCACATTACTGTGAGGTTTTTAAAAAAATCTAGAAATAAAGAGACTCTTACTACAGAATATAATAATAATCGGATTATTAGATATTGGATTAAAACGGGAATATTTTTAACATTGAAGTCTATGAGGCAAAACATTTCCCACACCGAATACACAAAAATGTCTGTAGCGCTCACTCCCGGAGGAGCCGCTGAAAATGAACCACGGGTCAGTCTCCCCGCACTAGGGAATAAATATACTCCAACACGCTGAACAGTCTTATATTTTAAAAGGTTTACTAAAAGGTTTGCAGTTCTTGAGACACGGTATATACAGGAAGATTTACAGTACTTTCGTAACACGATAAACGCGTAGCGGTAAAAGAAACGAAAACACGAGGGCTTCGTATTTTCGGAAAAAAAACCCCGACCGAGCAGAAAATTAAAAGATACGAAATTCGAGGAAAACCGCCGTAGCGGGACACAATAAAATACACAGTTCTCGTATCACGGTAAACGCGCAGCGGGAACAAAAAAGAGGAAAAATGTTCGAATGTAACTTTAACTTTGCCCCCTTGTATGGATAGGAAAAAAAGGAAACTGAGTCCTGCACAGGTTAAGTCCCAGAACGTGAAGTGGTATGTGGTTGTGTGTGTAGGGTACCCGGGTACTTTTCAACTGGCCAGTGAGTTTACTTTAACGATGTCTTCGACTAGTCAGTTGGGGCCCTGTGGGTTTTAGAAGGAAAACAGCAGCGTACGTTCTTATTTACACACGGCCTTGGGGGCCTCTCACCCATCCAGCGCAAGCTTGAGGTTCCGCTGACCCAGGACGTCTCTCCGCTCGATATTGACTGGGGACGCCGACCACCGGATCTGTTGTCTGGCCTTCTGTCTGTCAGCCGCGACTCAGCCAGCTTACCGCCTGCTCCCCGCTTCAATCGACCGCGGTACTCCTTACTCGAGGGGTCTTCTCTCTTAGCACTGCACTCGGATAATAGATGGTGATGTCTATCTCCCGCAAGGCTGGGTGACCCAATCCTAAGGCCCGATCCACTTTGTCTGCGCTCCGGCCTATCTGTTGGTCTCTCCTTCTCTGTAGTGCATCCACTCTCCTCTGCTCTCTGGTCGCTCTGCTGCTGCTGTTCTCCACGAGGTGCAGGATGTGCAGCGCTCTCCACAAACCCACCCACTTCCTGTTTCTTCGCAAAGCATGCATGGACATGTAGTTCAAGTGTCCAGGGTCTTTAATCGTGATAGTCTCCATCTTGTGGCCAAAAATGGGTACTGCCACAGTAAACTTTAACACATCGCTACACTCTCCCCCTCCTAGAACTCTTGGGTCTCTCCAAGGAGGTACAACAGTTACATTATCCTTTTACAATATGCACACAGTTTATACAGCATATACAGGTTCAGCAGCATACATGCAGTGGGTTAGAAACACTTTCTCAAGCTGACTCATGTTCTGGGCTACCTCAGCTAACATAGCAGACACTTCGGGCAATCTCTGCACAGTGGTGATGGCCTCTTCAGTGCTATGTCTGGTGAGTCATAGGTAAGTCGCTGGGGCGGTCGAATAGAGCGTTTTTGTTCAGGCTCCTTCCGTTCCTCTTCAGGGTAAGTACTATTATAGGTATAGGCTTCAGTCCTTATGTCTGCACTGGAGCAGACACTTCCTCCGAGTACGATCCCTCCAGGGAAGGCATAGAACTATAGTCGTAAGGCGTCCTCAGAGGTCTCCAACAGTATCCGGGACCCTTAACGGAAGTTCAAGGGTTTCAGGGAGTTCCATATTCTCGGGGAATTCCCACTGAAATTCAGGAGCTTCAGCCCTCAAGTTACTTTCCCATTGACAAGGAACTGGGACAACCTCTTCAGGTTCGGGCGAGCGCATCCAATCTAAACAGAAACTCTCTTCGTCGCTGTCTCTTTCGCTCTCTCTCAACAACCCGAGTCTGTTGAGACCGAGTAACAGGAGGAACACGTGGAGCATGCGGATTCGCCGGAGGAAGTTCGTTTTCCACTGGTATCCTCACAGCCTCTCTCAAAGGTAACAAGTGATTTCGGTGCCAATTCTTGAGGGGACCAGCCTTTCCATCAGGGCGAATCTGATACACCGGCAGACCTGGCAGTTGTTTGCAAACAATGTAAACCTGAGAACTCCATCTATCCGCCAGCTTGTGTCTCGCAGCAGCACCCAAATTCTTCAACAGAACCCTATCACCGGGTTGTAGATCCTGTATTCGAACCTTCAAATCATAGTTCTTCTTGTTCCTTTGCTCCCTGTTACCTGAAGTCAAACGGGCCTGTTCAAACGCAGAAGCCAGATTCTTCCGAAGTCTATCCACATAGTTTCTATGAGAAGCTACCGACGTCTGGTCTAGAGATAACCCAAATGCCAAATCAACCGGCAGTCGAGCTTCTCTTCCGAACATAAGACGGTACGGTGAATATCCTGTTGCATCACTCTCCGTACTGTTATATGCATGCACCAGAGTAGCTATATGACGACTCCAACTCTGCTTCTCCACATTAGACAAGGTCCCCAGCATGTTTAGCAGCGTGCGATTAAACCTTTCAGGCTGAGCATCACCTTGAGGGTGGTATGGCGTAGTTCGAGTCTTTTGAATTCCCAACAACTCCAGCAATTGCCCGACCAATCTACTTTCAAAGTCTCTTCCCTGATCAGAGTGTATTCTTCTTGGCAGGCCGTAATGAACAAAGAACTTTTCCATCAGCACCTTCGCCACTGTCGGAGCGCGTTGGTCTTTTGTAGAAAAAGCTTGGGCATAACGGGTGAAAGTGATCAGTCACTATCAGAATGTTCCCTTGCCCACTAGCATCCGGCTCTAAGCACAGGAAGTCAATGCACACCAAATCCATGGGTCCCTGACTCTGTAGATGGCTCATTGGAGCAGCTCGGGTTGGTAGAGTTTTCCTCTGAATGCACCTCAGACAGGAATGGCAATAACTCTCAACTTCAGCCCTCATGCAAGGCCAATAAAACCTATCTCGCACCAACTTAAAAGTTCTCTCAGCACCCAAATGTCCATGCTCATCATGCAATGATCGCAACACACTCTCCCTGTGTTTAGTGGGGAGAAATAACTGTTGAATCTCTTCGGAATTGGTCGAGGGGCCCCTTCGGTAGACCACCCCATCCAACATCTTCAACCGCTCCCACTCTTTGTAAACCAATCTGGCCCCATCCGGGGAATTGGTTAACAGAATCTCTCGCTGGTTTGCAATCAGGGCCTTTATGGTCAATGCAATCAAAGGGTCTCTAGCTTGATCCGCTTTCAGGTCCTGCTTGGAAAAGGTAGGTAGATTTTCATCCCTCAATTGCGAAGGGTTACAGTAGAACTCAGGAACAGCCGCGGCCATGACTCCTATGGCCTCCGCTTCAACTCCTCCCTTGACCCGGCGTTCTGTTCCTTGACACAAAGCTTGCACTCCGTCTGGAGTCACCTGAGTCCATTCTGTAGTGTAGGGTCTTCTTGATAAAGCATCAGCATCTCGATTGTTTACCCCAGGGCGATACTTCAGGCTGAACCGAAACCCTGACAGAGCGGCCAACCACCGATGTCCCGTTGCGTCCAGTTTTGCAGTAGTAAGGATATAGGTGAGAGGATTATTATCCGTCTTGATCACGAACTCAGCTCCATACAGATAGTCTTTCAACTTGTCCACCACTGCCCACTTCAAGGCTAGGAACTCCAGTTTGTGAGTAGGATAGTTCTTCTCAGAAGGCGCAAGGCTCCGGCTCACATACGCCACAGGCCTCAGCAATCCATCATACTCCTGATATAGGACTCCTCCCAAACCTTCTCGGCTGGCATCCACATGTAGTTCATACGGCTTGTGAGGGTCCGCGTAGGCCAGAACAGGAGCTCGGGTTAGATTCTCTTTCAGCTTCACAAACGCACCTTCACATTGACTAGTCCATTCACCTTGTATGGACTCTTTAGCTTTCCTTGGTCCTGGAGCGGAGGGTTTCGGTCAGAGACCTTACAGCCTTCTTCGGTGGTTTCTTTCTGTAGGAGTTTGTTCAGCGGCTGAGCTATCTTTGCGAATCCTCCCACAAATCTTCGATAGTATGAGCAGAATCCCAAGAAAGATCTAAGTTCAGTGACGTTTCGAGGTCTAGGCCAAGAAGCTACGGCCTCCAACTTTCGAGGATCTGTCGAAACACCTTCTGCCGAGACCACGTGTCCCAGATATGTGACTGACGGTAAACAGAACTGGCATTTCTCCAGAGACAATTTCAACCCCTCTTCATGGAGCCTCTTCAAGACCTTCTCCAAACGTTGCTCATGCTCTTCCAGAGTCTTCCCGAACACAATTATGTCATCCAGGTACACTAACACTTCGATTAGATTCATATCCCCGACTGTCTTCTCCATCAACCGTTGGAACGTGGCTGGAGCTCCCGTCAGACCTTGAGGCATTCTATTGAACTCAAAGAATCCCAGTGGACAAATGAACGCAGTTTTCTCTTTGTCTTCAGGGTGCATCGGTATCTGATGATATCCGCTTCGCAGGTCTAGTACACTGAACCACTTTGCTCCAGACAAACACTGTAAGGCATCTTCAATCCGAGGAGTGGCATATTGGTCGGGGATGGTTCTTCGGTTCAGGGTGCGATAGTCTATGCACAAGCGGACAGAACCATTCTTCTTCCTGACCAGCACTATTGGAGATGCATATGGGCTCCTGGACTCTTGAATCACATTGGTTCTCTGCAACTCATTTAGCTGTTCTCGCAGATCATCCAAGTCTCCCAGCGGAACTCGCCTTGACCTTTCACGAAACGGCTTGTCTTCTTGCAACCGAATGCGATGTTCCGTACTCTTAGCCAGGCCCACATCGAACTCATCTTTCGAGAATAATTCTTTCCACTTTAGAACTTGAGACTGAAGACGTTTCTTCCACTCAGGTGAAATGGGGCGTCCTTAGGGTAGAATCTTTCATCTGGAATCTCTTTATCCACTCCCCCTCCTAAATCGGTGGAGAGGGGTGTAGCAGACTCTACTTGCCCGATAGGCATTCGTGCTTTAAGGACTACTGGAGAATCTGTCACATTGCACACACTGACCGAGACTCTTCCTCGTGTCCTCTTCAAGGCTTTTGTGGAGATTATTTCAGGAATTACTTCGACTCCGGTTTCACTCCCATGACTGACATCGGTTCCCAGCACCACATAGGGACCTGGTTGCGATCCGTTCAACTTGACTGAAACCCGGAAGCTCGCTACTTCTCCTGCTTGCAGAACCTTCTCTGTCCCACCCAGTCTCCACAGTCTTCCCACCTCAGCAGGTGCTTTCCGTTCTTCCACCATCCTCTGATAGACCGGTCGTAACATGGGGTGCACTCCTTGAGTTGACCCTTCTTCCACTACGATGGGGGTCAGGAGACGCCGCACTAGGTCCGTATTCGTCCCCACTATCAGAGAGCTTCTGTTCGCACCCGAGGGTCGGGGCACACAATGGCCAAGGCGTCACAGCCTCCGGACTGTCCGATGACTTCAGATCCGATCTCCAACCTTACTTGCAGATACCCGTCATAAGGGAGTTTCTCAGTGCCGATACCCCATATTTCCAAGTCCTTCAATTCTTGCAGAGGAATGTGCTTTAAGTGTTTCTCATAGAAGTCTTTATAAATCAAAGTCACTTGAGCCCCTGAATCTAACAGAGCTTTGGTGTAGACTCCACTTGGATTGGCACAATCGGAGAAGGACCTATCAGCTGGTCAGGAAACTTGGTGGAGGTATCCGGACGCTTAGACCCAGTTTGCTGGACCCTGGCCTTTTTCTTGGCCCGTGCAGGTTTTGGGCGTGCATTGCTTCCCCATGACGTAGACCCGGATGCTAAGGGAGTGACTCTTTCCATTCTGGCAGGCTCAGCAGTAGGCTTAACTTTGGGCCCTCTTGCCCTCTTAGCTTTAAATTGATTCTTGGAGCGAGATTCAACTTCTGGGCACCTAGGTTGCTCCTTTACTGGTGCCCTCTGGCGTTTCCCGCTGGCGGAGTAGATAACAGTCCCTCTAGGGCTTTCAGCAGCCACTCAACTTTGTCCTTCTCAGGCTTCCGGCCTTTACACTGCGCACGGAAATGGCCCATTTCTCCACAACCGAAACATCTCTTCCTCGAAAGTGGAGACACGGTTGCTTGTTGAGGTTCTAATAAGAGATTTGAACCAGACGCCACGGCAACTTCAGTCGTCTGCATACCTGTTAGGAACTTTTGCATTTCCCCCTGCATCTCGGTCACCTTCATCAACACCCTGCACAGTTCAGCGTGCGCTTTCTGCAGTTCAGTTTGAGCTTCCTGTACCTTCTTTACAGTCTTGAACAACTCGCTTCGTTCAGAAGAGTTCGATTCTTTCGCAGCCTTTTCGACGAAGTTAAAACCGACTAACTGCTCCTGTTCATCCAGATCAGATCCATAGGTGTCTAACGAGTCATTTTCAGGCTGCAGACCGTCGTTATATCTTGCAGGTTGTGCATAAGCCCTTTCTCCCCGCCTGAAGGATTTCTCTTCCAGCAGAGCCTCCTCCTCTCGTACCACTCGGATCAGTTCCAGGTACTTCAACTCTTGATTAACTGCTCTGCTTCTCAGCTGCATCATCACCGGATCTAACGGTTGAGAGCCCCTCAGGATCTGCTTTATTCGTATCTTGTCTACGTCAGCCGGTTTGGCCCCTTTCTTGAGGAGTATTTGGTGCAGAATCTTATCCAAGCGCCCCATGTAATCAATCATTCTCTCACCTCTCTTCTGATAGGTGTGTTCGTACTGATATACTAGTTCCGCTGCCTTTTCTGTTCGCCCAAACACTTCTTCAAGAACGTTCAGATAATCCAAAGCAGTACAATCTTTCCTACTCAGTTTTAGGTTTCTCACCGCTTCTGACGCAGGTCCCTTTAAACTCTCGGTGATCCTTTGCTTTTTCTGGGCCTCAGGGACGTCCCACTCATCCAGTGCCTGCATCGCCTGTTCCACCCATTCCTCAAAGGTTTCTTCTCCCGCCGGAGTTGGTACATTTCCTGTAAAGTTCCTTAACCGTCGATAACCGAAATTAGTGTGAGGAGGGCTTGTTTTCCTGACATTTAGCCAGCAAATCTCCAATAGCCACGATAAATTCAGGCCCGATCATGGCCAACGGACTGGGCGCGGGAACACTTTCGGCTTCGCCACGTGGCGCACTTGGCTGAATCAGTTGGACTTCCACCTCATCGGTCAGCTTCACGCTCGCGCCCCGAAAACATGCTGGAATACCTTTTCTCCATTCGAGAAGAACATGCGTGTGAGAGGTATCTGGGTTTTTCTTAATGTCCAGGATTAACCCCCGATGATCTGGTGCTAGCGTGGCCACGGCCTGGCGAATCTGATCTTCGGCCCAAGTGTCTGCGGGAATATCCATGACTATGCAACATGCTAACTGACTACTATGCTCCCCACACCATTCGGCAGCAGTGTCTGGATCCATATTTAACCCTTTAGATGCGGTTTTTCCAGAGACTGAATCCCGGAAACGAGCCCCCACGTGTAGCGCTCACTCCCGGAGGAGCCGCTGAAAATGAACCACGGGTCAGTCTCCCCGCACTAGGGAATAAATATACTCCAACACGCTGAACAGTCATATTTTAAAAGGTTTACTAAAAGGTTTGCAGTTCTTGAGACACGGTATATACAGGAAGATTTACAGTACTTTCGTAACACGATAAACGCGTAGCGGTAAAAGAAACGAAAACACGAGGGCTTCGTATTTTCGGAAAAAAAACCCCGGCCGAGCAGAAAATTAAAAGATACGAAATTTGAGGAAAAACCCCGTAGCGGGACACAATAAAATACACAGTCCTCGTATCACGGTAAATGCGCAGCGGGAACAAAAAAGAGGAAAAATGTTCGGAATGTAACTTTAACTTTGCCCCCTTGTATGGATAGGAAAAAAAGGAAACTGAGTCCTGCACAGGTTAAGTCCCAGAACGTGAAGTGGTATGTGGTTGTGTGTGTAGGGTACCCGGGTACTTTTCAACTGGCCAGTGAGTTTACTTTAACGATGTCTTCGACTAGTCAGTTGGGGCCCTGTGGGTTTTAGAAGGAAAACAGCAGCGTACGTTCTTATTTACACACGGCCTTGGGGGCCTCTCACCCATCCAGCGCAAGCTTGAGGTTCCGCTGACCCAGGACGTCTCTCCGCTCGATATTGACTGGGGACGCCGACCACCGGATCTGTTGTCTGGCCTTCTGTCTGTCAGCCGCGACTCAGCCAGCTTACCGCCTGCTCCCCGCTTCAATCGACCGCGGTACTCCTTACTCGAGGGGTCTTCTCTCCTTAGCACTGCACTCGGATAATAGATGGTGATGTCTATCTCCCGCAAGGCTGGGTGACCCAATCCTAAGGTCCGATCCACTTTGTCTGCGCTCCGGCCTATCTGTTGGTCTCTCCTTCTCTGTACGTGCATCCACTCTCCTCTGCTCCCTGGCGCGCTCTGCCTGTTCTCCACGAGGTGCAGGATGTACAGCTCTCCACAAACCCACCCACTTCCTGTTTCTTCGCAAAGCATGCATGGACATGTAGTTCAAGTGTCCAGGGTCTTTAATCGTGATAGTCTCCATCTTGTGGCCAAAAATGGGTACTGCCACAGTAAACTTTAACACATCGCTACATGTCCAAAATCCGAAAAAAAGTCGATACGAAAAACGAGCCGAAACGAAACGAACTGAAACGGAAATTGGCCAAAACCATCTGAAATTGTCGAATTACGAACGAAACGAGCCGAAACTAAAATTTTATATCGAATATGCAGACTATTACATGACCTATATATACGTATATATCAACACGCAGATTTATATACACCCACCCACAGACCATATATACACATACGCACATGGGGGGTGGCAATGTGGACAATCTCAACTAAATGCGCCCCCCCATTTGGCTGATCCCTCCAGAAGAAATGTTGAACCTGACAGTGCAGAGAATATATATATTATTCTCTGCTCTATCGGGTTCAATATTTCTTCTGGAGGGATCAGCCAAATAGGAAAGGGGCAATTAGTTGCCAAAATGTGTGTGTAATACAAGTCTGGATATATATATTTATAAGAATATAGATAATCTTATCTACATATATATATATCATACCTGCCGTTACCTTCCCCTATAAATTTGCTAAAATATTACACACAAAAAAACAAACCACTGCCTGAGACCCCACGCAGCCCACATGCCCCCCCTCTACCTGGCTGAATGTATATAAAATATATAATTAAATACATTCAGCCAGGTAGAGAAAGAAAAAAAAAAGGTTTTATTTTATGTTTCCGGGGACATTTAAAAATGTCCTCGGATTTTTTATTTTTTTTAGAAATGTGTCGCCTTACCTTAGCCTGGTGGTCAGTGGGGGCTCCCTGGATCCTGGTGGGGGCTGGGGCGTCTGCCGTGGCCGCAGGTGCAGTGGCTCCCTCCCTGCGCTGCCCATCTTTGCCACATGCACCCGGGCGGCTAGCCCGCACAGTCGCAGCTCTGTCATCCGGCAGCCGCATGCTCCTTGCTCCTCAATGCTCCTCAAGGGGATCCTTGGGAGGCCCCTGCAGGCTACCCTCTACAGTGCCTGATTAGAGGACCGTGTCTGCCTGATGTTTTAGTAACAAGAATGTTTTATCCCATAGGCTTCAATGTTAAAAATATTCTGTTTTTAATTAAATATCTAATAAACCGTTGCTTATAATATTCTGCAGTAAAGAGTCTCTTTATTTCTAGATTTTTTAGTATTTTTTAAGCATTTCTTATACTTTTTTCCAAAAAAATTTTGTTTCGAACTTTTGGCGAACAGCCGACACCCCAAAAAGTTCGAAGTTTGCGAACTTTCGAACTGCCAATGTTCGAATCGAACTCTGAACTGATCGAACCGAACAGCTCATCCCAATTCAGCAAGCACCACAGGGCCGCCGTAGTGCAAGGAAAAGCCGAACACTCACCGCAATACCCGGCGAAGGCACACTGAAACCCGCAAAAACATCTGGATTGACCCCGCCGAATACACCGGAGAAACCGAGCAGCCGCTGATCACAGCGTAGAGCAGCCGCCGGAAAAACCCAACACCGCGGACGAATGGAGTGAAAAAAAACCCAGTACGCTTGAATGTTAGAAAAGTGAAACGCTGTTTGCAAAGATACTACTAAACGAAAATGTCTGAAATTTACATATAAGATCCAATGAATGATAATAAAAAGGGCTGTTACAGAAAAAAGAAAAAACGATTTAGAAAAAAAAGGAAAAACAAATTCGCAAAAAAATCCCGAAAAATGCCTAAAAGATCCTAAAAAATCTATATATAAAGAGACTTTTTACTGCAGAATATTATAATCAATGGTTTTTTAGATATTGAATTAAAACGGGAATATTTTTAACATTGAAGCCTATGGGATTCGCCTGAATAAATCTGCTGCATGAAACCACCGAACAGCAAGGCATTTTGGCAACTTTTCAATGCTGTCTTTTGTTCTCTGAATAGACAAAGCATTGCTTCTCTATGGGGAATTCACTGCCCTCGAACAGGCAAAGAACAGGCACCGTATGTGCAGGCAATGCGCCAAGATTTGGCGAACTGCCAGCTCCCTGTATAGCCGAATGGCCAGGAAAAGTAACCGTACGCTGAATTTCACTGTTCTGTTACCTTTCGGCCACAATTCGGATCTCTTTAAATAACTCTGCTAGAATTTTCAATTCTCCAGTCATTCTCCTGAGTGTACGTGAAAAGCGTAAGTCAGTGGAGGCGCTAATAACTATAAGAATAATATACTTATGTTATGCAGCCAACTGGAAAAGGGAACACAAAACCTTGACAGAAATGTGTTCAATATACAAGAAGAAAATGTAGAAGGGAATCCTAGTGGCGTAATCTGTTAACAATACACTTGTGAGGGTGGATATTGGATTCCTAATGTGGGCAGGGGTATCGAATCTTAAATGCCTAAATAGTAGTCACTACTAGTCAGTAGAAAATGCCTACATATTCTCAAAAGGACTGGCAGTGGATGCAACCGTATAATATCTCTATGTGAGTGCTATCAATACACAGATGCAATACAAAGTGCATATAGTGCAGCAATAAATAGTGCTAATGATATACAAATGCAGTAAAAATGCATACAATATAGCAATACATATTCACAATTATGTCTTGGGGGGACAGTGCAGTTTACATTTGCAGTAAATACCAACGATCAATATAGAGTGCATGCACAGTCTAAAAATGACTGGTGATAAAGTGCAGCCGTAGGTGGTCTATCTGCAATGTTATCGCTGTACAAAATGCAGTATAAAGTGCATAATAGCATATATTATGACAACAACTAAAGTGCTAGTAGAAGACAAATGCAATAAAAGTGCATACAGTGCAACAATCAATTTCCACAGATGGGTCCCTAAAAGACAATACAGTTCAATCATGCAGTGTGTCCGGGCACACGTATCTGGTAAAGTGTATGTAGTGCAGCTATATATAGTCCAGTCCTGTAGAGTGTATATACAACTGCAGCAGCAGGCTGTGCACACAAAGTGCTAAAGGAAAGAAAAAAGTCTGTTGCCACCTTTATATATATATTCCGAATATGCGTCTAGATCTTAATAAGATGTCTTCTCTTTTGGTCCTAGTGGGCTTCCAGTCCTCAAAGGGGAGAGGGGGAAAAAGAATAGGGTAATAGTGCAATACAGTCTAAATGCGTTGGCGAGTATCCGTAACAAAATAAACACTTACACTTTCCAGAGTCTAATATCCCCAGGCTCTAGTTTGAAGTGCCTTGGGCCAAATAGAGGGTGGCCACTTCCCTTTGATTCTTCTTCTTGATTACCTCAAACACAGAAAAGTGGAGAGAGACAGCGCTCTCATAGCGTAGCTTGAAATCAATGATGTAAATTATGAGATAGACTTAGTCGCAATCACCAATACTGGAGCCTTACTGATCCAGGCTCAACTCCTTAGCAAGTGGTACTCCTTATTCTGTGGGTACCTTAACGTCTTTGTCTGCTTGTTAGTCTCCTGGATGGATGCAGATGGTAGATGAGGCACATGGAGCTGTGTGGTGGGTTACTACGTGCAGTTATGTGAACACTGCGGGATCATCATGGCGATGTTGGAGTAGTCAAAGCAGATTCTGCAGCGTAACAGGTCATCAAGGTTCTGCACGGACTGAAGTTTGGGAGATATCTGGCCTTTCAGCTAAAGGGGATTGCTGTACCCTATATTTACATCAGAAAAGCATATACCAAGCCAATGTATCCATCACAGCTCAGGACCATGTGAGTTCATTTTCATCGACTCAATGCTTTTATAACACACTGCAATTGCAGAATCACGCTATGGTCTTTGTATATATGTACTTTATTCACATGTGAATTGCCATAAGGACAACGTGTGTGTGGGACAGGGTCATCCCTGAAAGGACCCGCTGCTGATGTATTGAGCCTTAAAATATCTGGGCTCTGAACCTCGTGAGTGGCCATTTGTCATCATATGATCATTATTAGCCAAATTGTGGTTATGTACTGCGCAATTGTGCTTTTCTCTTATTTATATTTCATGTATCCAAGTACATCAACATCTTGTGGCCTCTTATTGGGTAATATCCCTCTGTGTGTACACTTATTAAGGTGCTGAACTGTTATATTGTATACAATTATCCTCATGCATTCTCATAGGCTGCATGCTGTTTTCACTTATATATATATGGGTTTTATATAGGCGCTTTCCGGTTTCTCGTGTGTATTATCTTTTATTATTAGTCATAGGACCTTATATTTCAGTGCATTTTCATGCAGTATTTTCTTTTAAAACGCCTTTTAAAAGTGTTTTTTTTTTACCACTGTTTTACGACTTTTGGGCCTTTCCTGCGACTGGTCAGTGGTCTGTTCGGTGTGTCGCCTGCCTTTTTTCGGATCGATTTGGCTGTCTGTTTGGCAGATCGTCGGATGCATTCTGATTTTTTTGGTGGCTTTTTGTATCGATTCGGCAGGCTTTCAGTTTTTAAAAAAAATATTTTACTAATAAATGGTTTCCGTAATACTGATGCAACTTGCCAGCAATCTCCTCTCTGTAAATGTTTATGATATTATGGTGACCCCTAGTGCTTGCAGAGCAAATCTATATTTGGTGAAGAAAGATGCAAGTCAGCTAACATATGGAATAGTCTTCACTGTAATGGCACCATCGAGCTAAAGCCTTGTGAGACCTGAGTGAAGACCAGTGGCGACTCTAGGAACAATATATGGGGGAGCACATGAGATACCACAGTCAAAACTGGAGGGGCAATAATAATTTTCGCCACTAAATCATATCACTGAAAAAAACTAACAGGGTTATTCAAAGAGCTCCGAATTGCTGGAGAAAGGTAACCGAACGCTGAAGTTCAGCATACGGTTACCTTTCCTTGCCATTCGGCTATTCAGAGAGCAGGCAGTTCGCCAAATCCTGCTGAATTGCCTGTACATACGGTGCCTGTTCGAGGGCAGTGAATCCCCACAGAGAAGCAATGCTTCGGCTATTCAGAGAGCAAAACCCAGCAGTGAAAAGTTGCCGAATTGCCCTGCCATTCGGTGGTTTAATTCGGCAGGTTTATTCAGGCGAATCCCATAGGCTTCAATGTTAAAAATATTCCCGTTTTAATTCAATAACTAATAAACCGTTCATTATAATATTCTGTCAGTAAAAAGTCTCTTTATTTTCAGATTTTTTTAGGACCTTTAAGGCTAGGGTCAGACGAACACATTTTCACGTTGTCTGTGAAAAAGTGCGTTCGAACGAATGGACGCATTTTTTCACGGAGTACGCGATAGCGGTCATACTATGCGCATTTGCGTTCGTGATTTTGTACGGATCATCAATAAAACACTTTGTGCATCTGGACGTTATGTTGGCCGGACATTAGCAGCGTCTGACATCTCCAATTCACGCACACACGCCGCTAGCGGACGCAGCGCACTCTGTACGTCAGTACTAGCGGTTTTAGGTTCTCGACAAAATGCGTTCGTTTGCCACTTGCGTTGCGCAGCCGGACTTTTGTGCGACCGTACTTCGTATATTGGCCGTCATTGCCCGGCATTTGCTGCTACTACGGCCGTGATTAAGTGCGCCTGCACGCGCGTTCGCACTGCCTCAGTCTGACCCTAGCCTTAGGCATTTTTTGGGATTTTTTTGCAAACATCTTTTTTCCGGGGTTTTTCTTTTTTTAACCACTTGGCTGCTAAGGACGCGCTCAGCGCATCCAGCCAAGTGGTTCTACTGTGCTATGGACACGCTGAGCTCAGCACACAGGTGTGAAATGGCTCAGCAGTGAAAGGGTTAAATATTTTTTTCTTTTTTCTGTAACACCCTTTTTATTATCATTCATTGGACCTCAAATGTAAATTTCCGACATTTTCGCTCAGTAGTTTGTTTACCAAACAGCGTTTCAGTTTTCAAACTTTCAAGCTGTTACTATTTTTTTTTGTTCACTCCATTCATCTGCGGTGTCAGGTTTTTCCGACGGCTGCTCTGTGCGGCAACCGGCGGCTGCTCGGGTTTCTTCGGCGGGTTAATCCAGATGTTTTTGCGGGTTTCGGTGTGTGTTCGCCCTCGTTTTGCGGTGTGGTTTCGGCGGGTTTGCGGTGACTTTTCCCTGCATTACGGCGGCCCTGTGGTGCTTGCTGAATACACCGCAGGGTCACCGAAATGGGATTGCCAAATCGCACTGAATTGAAGAGAACGAAAAGTCACCGAACGTGCGGTGGCTTTTCGATTCTCTTTGAATAACCCTGTAAGTATATTTGAATAAGATTCCAAAATACCAGAGTAATGTGGTGTAATGATACCTTTTTGTTTTACTAACCTGATACTTAAATTCAATATTTTATTCACCGCAATTTGACAAAATGAGACAAAAATAATAAACAGTGTGGCATGTAGTTTACCCATTAACCCTTAAAATTACATTAATCAAAGGAAAACATTAAAGTAATACACTGAGGAATGTAGCCTACCCATTAACCCTTAAAATGCTAGTAATCAAAGGAAAGCATGAAATGTATACACCGTGAGGCATGTAGCCTACCCAATAATCCCTAAAATACCATTAATCAAGGAAATGATAAAACGTATAGTGTGAGGGATAAAGCCTGACCATTAATCCTTAATATACAACTAAACCAAGGGAAAAATGAAAGTAATACACAACCAGCAGAGTTATTCAGAGAAAGGTGAAACTCTGAAGAAATTTTGGAGAAGTGAAAATTCTAGGTGAAAATAGCCAAACCAGAAAAATTCCCCCATTTATCTCCCTTTCCAAATCGGCTATTCGGTCTAGATTGTTCTCTTCTCCTGCCAATTCTCCAGAGTTTCACCTTGTAGTGAATAGACCTGAATGTGATATATACAGGGTTGTTCAGAGAAAGGTGACACTTTTGGAGTAGTGAAAATTCTAGGTCAAAATAGTTAATTTTGAAAGTGAGATAAATGGGAGAATTTTTCTGGTTTGGCTATATTGACCTAGAATTTTCACTTCTCCAAATGTTCTCCAGAGTTTCACAATTCTCTGAATAACCCTGTTTGTCTGACCGTTAGCCCCTTCACCGCTAAGCCATTGTAACCCTGTGAAAAAAAGTTAAAGTTAAGTTTTTATTTTATTATTTATGATTTTTTCTTTACACTAAATATAATCATTTTGGCTCTCATTATCATACCTAGTTTGACTATGTACATCATACTGGGACAGAGATACACACAGTGGCGTGGGGGGGGCCAGGGGGGCCGTGGCCCCGGGCGCAATTTTATTAGGGGCGCATTTTTTTTTAAACAACAAATTGCGGCCCTAATACTCTCCAGCAGCTTGGGTTTACTCGGCCAGAGGTGTCTGCTCGGTCCACCGAGTCCGGAAGTGAGGAGCAGGACGTCCTTCCCTGACTCCTTCTTCCTGTTGAACGTCATTGGCTGATGTGAGTCACGTGACACGAGAGAGGCTTCGTTAGCTGCTGTGGCGCGGGAAGGAGCTGCCTGCCGAGCAGGAGGCTACCCAAGGTACCTGTGTGATCACACACAGTGTGAGGCCAATAGAATAGCACTGCCTGTGTGCCTGCCAGCAGCCCAGACTCAGTGTAGTAGAGAGGAGAGAGACTGGCTGGGAAACAGAAGGCAGCCATTGAGGATGGAGCAGCTGCCCTCAGCCCCCCAGAAGCTGCAGGACCAAAAGGAGCCACAGGAACTGCACCAGGAGTTTCCATGTCTAATTGCCCAACGTGCTCCTGCTGGAGAGTGAGGAGCAGAGAAACATCACACCGGGCTGCCAGGAGGTGAGTTGTTATCTGCCCATGCTCTGCCCCTCCTCTCCTTCACTGTAAGCTTCTTCTTTTTTCATCTCTGTAGCTGCCAAGAGACCCCCCCCCCCTCATCCTGCAGTGCAACAAGCTGTAACATGTGAGGGGTCTCCTGTGTGCAGACAGACATTGCTCCTTTATAACCCCTGCAAAGCCAGGGACCTGAGCAGCACAGTACATGCACTTTCTTTTAGTTATCCCTCCTGCTACCCTGAAAAATAGTTTCCCATGATTTCTGTAAGTATTGTATCCACTATCTGCCTTCATCCCCAGCTTAAATATTATTGCAGTACAAATTAATTGTCCTGGTGCAAAGTTCCTGGTTCCCAGTCTTTGATTAAAAAAAAACCAAATATATATAGATATACACACACACTGTATATATGTGCTGCATTTGCATATGCCAATGTGTGAGGTGATATATACAGTGTATATATAGGACTTTTATCTGTGTGCAATGTACAACTTGTATGTCTGTGCTGTGTGTACATTTTGTACTTGTGCTGTGTTTATATCAATGTGTACAGGTTGGGCTGCCCTAATTCTGAGTTCTGTACAGCAGCAGAAATAAACTGGCTGGCGCTGCTCATTGTGTCTCTTGCATGTGCTGCACAGTGTGTCTTGTTTCTACTGTAAGCCAAAATAAACTATTTACAAGCAATAAATCTCAAATTCTGATTTACACTCACTGGCCACTATATTAGGTACCCCTTGCTAGTGCCAGGTTCGACCCCTTTGGCCTTAATTCTTCGTGGCATGGATTCACAAGGTGTTGGAAACATTCCTCAGAGATTTTGGTCCATATTGACATGATAGCGTCACGCACTTGCTGCAGATTTGTCGTCTGCACATCCATGATGCGAATCTCCCGTTCCACCACATCCCAAAAGATGCTCGATTGGATTGAGATCTGGGGATTGTGGAGGCCATTGGAGCACAGGGAACTCATTGTCATGTTCAAGTAACCAATTTTTTTATTATATCAGTATTTTGTTAATATATAATATATGTGCTTGTGGGGTAAGGGGTTCAATACTCAACTGGTGGAAGGGAATCTGGGCATGTTAACGTGTCCACAGGTTGGGGGGGGCGCACAATTCTTGCCTTGCCCCGGGCGCTGTCAACCCACGCTACGCCACTGGATACACAGGGTTATTCCGAGATCCGAATGGCTGCTGAAAGGGAACCGAAAGCTGAAAATCTGTGTTCGGTGACCTTTCTTGGCCATTTGGCTGTCCAGAGAGCAGGCAATTCGCCAAATCCTGGCGAATTGCCTGCACATATGGTGCCTAACAAAGAAAAAAATGTCATCTGCGCTTACTCCAATTATACCGTGTGAAACTAAACACAATTAGAGGTTTGGTTTCTTATTAATGGCCATTATAAGACTAGCTCGCCCGCCAACGTCACGGCACCTCTAAAAGGGCGAGTCCTAACCAAAATGAAACCACAGGCTGCTACATAGCAAACCATACCTGCTCATGCTGCTTGTCAAACATGAGGTAGACTGGTGGGCCTTTATTTATGCTCCCCCAGAAACAAAATCCACTTTGGGATCAAAACAAAGACACGTAGCGGAGTCTTGCTGCAGGGATGACCTAGCTGGAAGTACATTGAAACATACATAGTGCAGGAGGCGAGCTAGTCTTATAATGGCCATTAATAAGAAACCAAACCTCTAATTGTGTTTAGTTTCACATGGTATAATTGGAGTAAGCGCAGATGACATTTTTTTCTTTGTTATGTTCTACACATGTTGTTGGGCTGGATGCATTTGGTGTCTTTGTTAAGCAATGCTATTCAGAGAACAAAAACCAGCAGTGAAAGGTTCTCTAAATGCCCTGCCATTCGGTGGTTTCATTCGACAGGTTTATTCAGGCGAATCCCATAGGCTTCAATGTTAAAAATATTCCCCTTTTAATTCAATATCTAATAAACCGTTGATCATAATATTCTGCAGTAAAAAGTCTCTTTATAGATTTTTTTAGGATATTTTAAGCATTTTTCGGGATTTTTTTTAACTTTACTTATTTTTTTCTGTAACAGCCCTTTTTATTATCATTCATTGGATCTCATATGTAAATTTCAGACATTTTCGCTCAGTAGTTTCTTTGCAAACAGCGTTTCACTTTTTAAACATTCAAGCAAACTGTTTTTCTAATTTATTCACTGCATTCGTCTGCGGTGTCGGCTTTTTCCGGCGGCTGCGCTGCGTGTGTTCGGCTCCTGCTCGGATTTTTCCGGCATTTTCGGCGGGTTAATCTAGATGTTTTTGCAGGTTTCGGTGTGCGTTCGCCCTCGTTTTGCAATGAGTTTTCGGCGGGTTTGCGACGTCCTTTCCCTGCAATTCGGGGACCCTGTGGTGCTTGCTGAATACACCGCAGGGTTGCCGAAATGGGATCGCCAAATCGAACCGAATTGAAGAGAACGAAAAGTCACCGAACGTGCGGTGGCTTTTCGATTTTTTGAATAACCCTGACAGTGATCTGAAAGACGTGGGGAAGCTGGATGCTGATCCCTGTTGGGGGGCAAGGAATAACCGGGGGGGGGGGCAATTGCTCCCCTGTAGTGATGGCTATGGTGGGGACCCACCGTAAGGTCACTAGAGCTGTCGCCTGTTACTAGCACCCTGCCAAACCTTGTTTTTGTTTAAATGCGTTCCCTCTGTAGTAATATAATGTAAAGGATTATTCAATAAGCGACGAACTTGCCACCAAGGGCACCGAACGGTACAATTTAGTGGCCGTTCCGCTATTCAGAAAACTGTCAATTTGCCAAATACTGGTGAATTGACATCGGTACAGTTCGCCGCAATTCGCCAATCTTCGGCGGCAGCGAAAATGCTTGCACCTGAAACCTTGCAACACTTTTCCTGCAAGAACTCTGGCCTAGATTTTTGGAGAGACCTGGTTTACCAACTCCAGATCCCACTCCTGCTTTGCCCTGCCTGACTTGTCCACAGGTGCGCTCCTTGAGGCTATCAGAACACAAGAAAAGGAAGCCACGCTTGAGCCTCAATGCTTCTGCATTGTCCCACAAGCCAGCAAGCAAAGAAATCAGTTTCTTTTGATCCTGAGATACTTACCTCTCCCAGCCTTGCCTTGAACCCCTGCCCCCTGGTCATCAAATCTCCTGCGTCCTGCATATCAAGATTCCAGTCAGCCCTTTTCCTGTCTTGTGTCCCCAGTAAGTCTCCTGCTGTTTGCCCTCTGTGTCTCCCTGTGTCTTGTTCCTCCCTTCCTTTGTATCTTCATCCTCCCATACCCCGCTGGTCAGCCCCATTCTGGGACTGCTTCTGTTATACAATATCCATTTGCCATTACACTGCCTGGACTTTGCAATAAACCCGATTGCCCATATTGAGCTCCCTGTGTATCACTGCATCATGGGATCTTTACCTGCCAGCCTGCACGATCCTGACACCCATAGAGAAGTAATGGTAAATCTATTCAGAGAACACCAAACTGCACCGAAATGTCAACGAAATGCCCTGATTTTTGGTGATTCAGTTCGGCTGGGTCTTTATTAGGGATGTGCGTTTTTCAGGTTTCTAAATTTCGGAATTTTCACGAAATTTCCGAATTTGTGCATTCGAATTCGGCCGAGTTTCCGAAAATTTTCAAATCCGAAAACGGCAGATCCGAAATTTTTTTTAGAGCCGAAACGAAAACTTTTCAGAATTTTAGAATGGAGTAGAAATGTGTAAAATCGAAATTCATTTTCGTTCAATTCATGATTTCGGCTCCATTCCTGATTTCGGTTCCATTTCAGTAATTTCGGACATCGTATTTATATCGCTGATTCTGTAATTAAATTTTGTATCATTCCCATCTCAGTGTATCCTTCCTGGAAAACCAGAGAAATCTCAATGTATCCTTCTTGGAAAACATGAGAATTCTCAATGGCAGAATTATCGTATCGGCAGAATTATCGTATCGTATAATTATCGTATCCGAAAAACCATTAGTTTACGTAAAAATGAATAGACACTTTGAAACGAGAAGAGACGTTCCGAAAAACACGAAAATTTCCGAAATCACGAAAAAAAAGTCGATATGAAAAACGAACCGAAACGAACTGAACCGAAACGTAAATCGGCCGAGACGAGTCGAAACGAAAATTTACAAAATCCGAACGAACCGAAGCGAAAAAAAAAATCAGTGCACAAGCCTAGTCTTTATATATTTTGTTTTTACTGTATCCGTTTATTTATTTACCGGTTTTTTTGTTTACAGCATTTTTTTTGTATTTAGGTGAAATTTTTGATTTCCCTCTCTTTTTTTTATTCTGTAACAGACCTTTTTATTTCTTTATAGGACTTATTTTTATGGTTTTAAACACCTGGTTAAAGAATAGCAGAATTCCCTTTTTGTTCCCTCGGCAGTTCGGCAGTCAGTTCAGTGTTTGGCGGCTCCACTTTCTCTGCACTTTGGGGATCCTGCGTTAAATAGTGAATTCACTGCATGGTCAGCGAACTGGAATTGCCAAAGTGCGCCGAAATTTCAGTGATCTCTGAATATCCCTTTTAGTTTGTCTTCTTGGCGTCAGAATGTTGACTCTGTATTGTTTATAAAATGTTGTTGACTATCTGTAGTACGTTTTGCGGTTTCTCTTTACAGACCCAGTCACATGGCTCCAGGGATATTAAATGAACTGAAAATAGCATTGCAGTTTACCTTCTAATCTTTGCTATAAAACCGCAACAACTTTAAAATCAACAAAAATTCATCAGTAAGTGTACTCATCTTAACGTCTAACAGGTCTTTCCTGCTTCTTCAAATACAATGCTTAAAAGGGATTATATTTCTTTTAAAATTTTGTTCTTCTCTATTTCTCCAAATTCACATCTAGTTCCTCCAATGATTTATTTGCAATGATCTGCCCAACGTCTGCAAAGTCTCAACTGTACACATGTACACAGACGACACTGTAATCTATACCAGCAAACCAAATCTCCCGCAGCTGGAGGCAGTGCTGCAAGAATAATTCAGAGGTAGAAAAGTGGATCAAAGATAACAAACCTTTTCTAAGTACTGACAAAACTGTTACGATGATCTTTGGTACAGCACCTAAAAATATTGCAAAATCCCCATCTATGTGTCAGGACAAAATCAAATGGCACGCTGACCATAGTCACTTCTCTCAAATATCTAGGTATGTGGTTAGACCCAAATCTATCCTTTGGCCCCCACATCGAAAAACTCTCATCTAAAATTTACCCCAAACTAGGTGCCCTGTACAGAAACAAATCCTGCCTGAACCCCACGGTAAGAAAGCAGATTATAGAAACATAGAAAAATGTCGGCAGATAAGAACCTTTCGGCCCATCTAGTCTGCCCAATTACATGGATACTTTACCTGGATTTATCTTTTGTTTAGGATAGCCTTATGCCTATCCCATGCCTGCTTAAATTCAATTACTGTTTTGGCCTCTACCACTTCAACTGGAAGGCTGTTCCATGTATCCACCACCCTCTCAGTAAAATAATGCTTTCTGATGTTACTTTTAAACCTTTGCCCCTCTAATCTAAGACTATGTCCTCTTGTTTTGCTACTTTGTTTCCTTTTAAATATACTCCCTTCCTCTACCTTGTGGATTCCCTTTACGTATTTAAATGTTTCTATCATATCTCCTCTGTCTTGTCTTTTTTCCAAGCTGTACATGTTAAGATCATTAAGCCTTTCCTGGTAACTTTTCTCCTTCAAGCCGTACACCATTTTAGTAGCCCTTCTCTGAACTCTCTCTAAGATGTCTATATCCTTCTGGATATACGGTCTCCAGTACTGCACACAGTACTCCAAGTGAGGTCTCACCAGTGCTCTGTACAGTGGCATGTGCACTTCCCTTTTCCTACTGCTAATACCTCTCCCTACACAACCAAGCATTCTGCTAGCATTTCCTGCTGCTCTATTACATTGACTACTTACCCTTAGATCCTCTGAAATAATAACCCCTAAATCCCTTTCCTCAGATGTTGAGGTTAGGACTGTATCAAATATTCTATATTCAGCCCTTGGGGTTTTACGTCCCAGGTGCATTATCCACATTAAAACTCAATTGCCACAGCTCCGACCATTTTTTTAGTTTACCTAAATCATTTGTCATTTGGCTGATCCCTCCAGGAACGTCAACCCTGTTGCAAATCTTTGTGTCATCAGCAAAAAGACATACTTTTCCATTAATACCTTTTGCAATATCACTAATAAAAATATTAAATAGAATGGGTCCAAGTACTGACCCCTGAGGTACCCCACTGGTAACAAGACCTTGCGCCGAATAAACTCCATTTACCACAACCCTCTGTTGCCTGTCACTCAGCCACTGCCTAATCCATTCAACAATATTGGAATCCAAGCTCAAAGATTGCAATTTATTGATAAGCCTTCTATGCGGAACAGTAGCAAAAGCCTTACTGAAATCTAAATAAGCAATGTCTACTGCACCACCTGTGTCTATTATTTTTGTTACCCAATCAAAAAAATCAATAAGATTAGTTTGGCATGATCTCCCTGAGGTAAACCCATGTTGTTTCTGATCCTGTAATCTATGTGTTTTTAGATGGTCAACAATCCTTTCCTTTAACATGGTTTCCATTAATTTCCCCACTACTGACGTAAGACTAACTGGCCTATAGTTCCCAGATTCCTCCCTACTACCCTTCTTGTGAATGGGCACAACATTTGCTAATTTCCAGTCTTCTGGGACGACTCCCGTTAGCAAGGATTGGTTAAATAAATCTGTTAATGGTTTTGCTATTACATCACTGAGCTCTTTTAATAATTTAGGGTGGATCCCATCAGGCCCCATTGACTTATTTGTCTTTACTTTAGACAGCTGCTGTAGAACCTCCTCCTCTGTAAACTGATATGTAATTGTCTCGTTAGTGTTTCCTCCTAACTGAGGTCCCTTTCCTTCCTTTTCTTCTGCAAAGACTGAACAAAAATATTCATTGATTGTACAACAAATGCTTATGCCGTCTATTGAATACGGAGATGTAGTGTATGCAGCCGCCCCGCAAACGCACTTTTCATAAACTTTGTATAACTCATTCTGCCTTTTTGTGCTACAATGTAACTACATGACCCACCATTGTGACATGTTAAAAGAGCTAAACTGGCCATCGGTGGAATCTTGACGTACCCTTCACCTTTCCAACCTGGTGTTTGAGATTTTATGGGAAGCTACCACCCTACCTGAATAGACTGCTTCCCCCAGCAGCTCCCTCATCCTATAACCTCCAATCCAGGACCTGCACCTTACTTGCAATACCACAATACAAAAAGAAAGTGGCTTGATCCTCATTTTCCTACAGAGAGCCGCAATTATGGAATAACCTCCCAGACACCATCAAATCTTCCCCCAGTTTAACGTCACTTGGTAAACATGTAACATATGGAGTATATTTCTTACAAATTTATTTTCTGCTAATCTGTATATTTGTGTTTTGTTTTAAATATCTTGCATTTATTACTTTATTTCTGGAACAACTGGAACAATTCAATGTTCTTGAACCCAGGACATACTTGAAAATGAGAGAAATCTCAATGTATCCTGCCTAGTAAAATACTTCATAAATAAATAAATTAACATGCGGATGCCTTCCATGACTATCCTCAACTTAATTATTAAATGTAAGTTATAGCGCTAACGGGCTGTACATCGACTTGAATGGCGAATTATATAAACCTGTACATATTTATACAGTTTATAAAGCCTTGTGTTTATATTTTAGTAGGCCCATCAGTCTTTTAGTGCTTCAATCTTCTTAGTTTACTTAAAAGAAGCTGTAAACAAAAGACGACTATTGCGCAGTTTATCTGAACAACATATAACTGCATCATATTTTGATGTAGTTATATATTGTTCAGACATACTGCGCAATAGTCTTCTTTTTGTTTACAGCTTCTCTTGTACACTAAGTAGAGGTAAAATCACTGCTCTATAACCATGGAGAACCAGGTTGCTTGGGTAAGACACCTAAAAAGGTACATACTGGCCTACCACACAATATAACTGCTCTGCTCTTCAACCATGGGGATGCAAGTCATATCCCATTCTGCACGGCCCTTACGGATTACTGAAATGGAACCGAAATCACAAATAGAGCGAAAATAAATTTCGATTTGACACATTTCAAGTCCATTCGAAAATTCCGAAAATTTTCATTTCGGCTCGGAAATTTTTTCCGATCTGACGTTTTTCGGATCCGGATCAATTCGGAAATTCGTACGAATCCGAAGACACGAATCGGGACATTTCGTGAAAAATCCGAAACCCGAAACGCACATCCCTACCTTCAATACAACGGTGGACAAGCAAGTCTCGACTTTAGGAGAACCGCAAGGTCGCTGATCTACAATCCTAAAAAGCTGACCCCATCCAACTCCGAAGACACCACCAGCAGGACACCTAACGATATGGCTACGCCTACCTCACAAAAATACACGTACTTCTCATACAGATTGTAAATTCCCTTGGGAACAGGGTCCCCTTGAATCAGGTCATATCATCCATGTGTGGTATTCCAATGTATCAACTCCTTTATGCTGATCTTGTAAAGCGCTGTGCTAAAGAAATATGTGGCGCTATATATAAATAAAGGATAATAGAATATATAAACACAAGGTTTAATAAACTGTATAAATGTATATGTTTATGTAATTTCCCATTCAAGTCGAGGTACAGCCGGCTAGTGCTACACCTCACATTTAATAATAGATTTTTTGGTTCAATAGAGAGACCACTAAATACGTGTTGAGCGAAAAGGGATACATAACAATCTGGGTTTCGCTCACTGCACTCGACAGAAACGACTCTTGCGAAACTGACTGATGACTTCGTAACCACCAAATCAAATGAGCACTACTCTTTGCTGATCCTTCTTGACCTCTCTGCTGCCTTTGATACAGTTGACCACTCAGTCCTCCTTCAAACACTTAGGCCCCGTTCACACTGTGCGACATGAAAATCTCGCAGCTTTCCGCGCAATTTTCATATTCGTGACATTGCGCGTGAATATTGCGCGATATCGCCGTTATGCGCAATATTGCACAACACCACCAATACAAATCGCGAAAAAACAGCCATGTACCAGCGACATTGAGCGACAAGATGTGAACAGCTTCATTGAAATGCATTGGAAAAGCTACATAGAGCGATATCGTGGCAAAATCTGCACGATAAATCGCTCCGTGTGATGTAGGCCTTCAAGGTACTGTTGTTTCATGGTTCTCTAACTACATGTCCCAATGATCTTTTAGTGTCGCGTTTTCTGGAAGTACCTCCTCACGGCAGCCTGTCTCTGTTGGAGTGCCCCAAGGTTCAGTACTGGGCCCTCTTCTTTTATCAATCTACACTGCCACTCTAGACAAAGTGATCAGCTCTTTTTGATTCCAGTCCCGTCTATAAACTGATGACACTCAAATATACCTCTCCTCCCCTGATCTTTCCCGGCTTCCTGGATCGAGTCACTGACTCTCTATGCTGCAATTGCTGGAGGAGACAGCTCAGTGTTTGCATAACTCCTCATATGAATTTATCTGCATGTGGTCTAAGAGGCGCACATGTTAATTTACCTTTGTATTTGTTTATATTAGAATGTTGTTTTATATCACTTTACATGGACAATGTGATCTGTAAATGATGGAAATAGATTTAGCATTTTTCTGTTGCAAAACATTCATTTTGCATTAGAGATTTGTAGAGGACTGTGTTTATGCATATTATTGAACATTATCTGGTTATATTTATTGTAGTTTTCATGGTGTCTGCTTAAAGAGACAGAATAAAAGAGCAAAAAGAAATCTTTATGAAACATGCCATTTCTTTAGACCTGTGCAGTTATAGCGAATAAAATCACATAAAATAAAACAAATTATTGGGCAGAGGCTGTAAGCAGCCTCTGCCCAATCATTTAAAGGGACCCCCCCCACAAACTGTATTTTTTAATAAAGTATCCCTTTAATGAGGATCTGTTAATTTGGAGGTCATGCTGTATTCGATGACCAACGTTTGCAGTTAGTTTGTTAAGACCCATTGTGACAGAAGCCCCTCCTCATTTTGAGACTCCCTTTTCATGTGAACAACTCTGGCTGGTGTAGTCAGACTCACCCCCATTAAATACAGACACTACTCATCTTTTGTCCCTTGTTGCAGGAGCTCCTCCTCCCCATAAGACCCTGAAACTTTTCTACTCAATTTGCGCCCGTATACAACTTGTGTAGCACAGGAACCGCAGAGCTATGGAATTGCGCACTTTACATACGCACGTTCCCGTAGTGCCTGCCCAGAACAATGGAGTGGAGCTGAGTGCACATGCACAGATCTGAACCATCGCTGCCTCTCTGAGAACCCTGCCAACGTGAGCGGCCTCATAGAAGGTGATATCAGCACCCTCTGCGTGTCGACGTCACTAGTGACAGATCTGGTGACAGCCAGCTGAGAAATTCTAAATCCCAGCTGCTAGATAAGTTGGGTGGGAAGGAGGAAGCTCCTCCACTTCACTCAGCAGTTTAACCAGAGGCCTGTTCAATACCTCAGCAAGTGCTAAGTTAGGCTAGGGTCAGACTGAGGCAGTGCGAACGCGCGTGCAGGCGCACTTAATCACGGCCGTAGTAGCAGCAAATGCCGGGCAATGACGGCCAATATACGAAGTACGGTCGCACAAAAGTCCGGCTGCGCAACGCAAGTGGCAAACGAACGCATTTTGTCGAGAACGTAAAACCGCTAGTACGGTTGTACAGAGTGCGCTGCGTCCGCTAGCGGCGTGTGTGCGTGAATTGGAGATGTCAGACACTGCTAATGTCCGGCCAACATAACGTCCAGATGCACAGTGTTTTATTGATGATCCGTACAAAATCACGAACGCAAATGCGCATAGTATGACCGCTATCGCGTACTCCGTGAAAAAATGCGTCCATTCGTTTGAACGCACTTTTTCACGGACAACGCGAAAAATGCGTTAGTCTGACCCTAGCCTTAGCAACTTGCCATTGAACGCCGTTCAACCGCTCAGCGCTCAGCAGTGCTAACCTAGCACTTGCAGCGACCCGAGGAGATGCCGAGTGTGACGTTTTAAAGACGGCCGCCGCCATGAAGCAAGTAACAATGCCGTACAGCAAGATGGCCGCCGCCTCGAAGCAAGTAATAATTCCGTACAGCAATGTTAATTTTGAGGTTTTTGTTCACCTAAGCACAAAATATTTATTTATTATTTCCCCCTGCACATAGATATATATTACAGTTCAATTTATATATTGTTTCAGAAGTAAACATAACGTTTATTCATTAAAAACTATCATTTTGTGGTGTGTGCATACCAAACGGAATTGTGCTGACTGCTTCTCTTTATTATATTTTGTCCGAGTGATCCGAAAAACAATCTGAATTTTTCATTAAGAAATCGTCGGCCATTTTGGATTCAAAATTCACATCCAAAGGGTTCAACGACACTGCTGCAGCAAACTGAATTGCTGCGCTGCAGCAATTCAGCAGCTGCTGAGGTATTGAACAGGCCTCAGATCTGAGCAAGAAGGGGGGCTCCCCAGATTTAAAAAGTGGTCAGGTTGTGCAGAGTGCTTCTTTTTATGGTATTTTTATGTTTAAAAGGGAGACATGTAAGATTTCTAAAGTGACATCTTTAAAGTTGACACATAAAATCTACATACTGATCAGCTGATATCATGCTCAGCAAAATTCAGCTTCCACACAGGTACATTTGTCAATGCGTGCTGCAGTGTTGGAAGTGAGATGGATATTGCGGATGCTGCAAATTAGTGCATGCTGCAGAGGATGGTTAATGCCAGTTAAGGCAGGATACAGTGAGGTAGTTTGTGCCGGGTCAGGCAGCAGTGGGTGCAGTGAGGTAGTTAATGGCATTCCATAAAGATTGCATTGCAGGGACGTAATTCATGCCAATCAGTGCAGGTTGCAATGGTGTAACTACCGTTAGTCAGGAGCGATTGCCGTGGGTGTAGTGAGGCAGTTCATGCCAATTGGTGCAGCGAGTGCAGTTAGATTGTCAGCAAGTGCAATTCACAGTGGGTGCAGGGAGGTTATTAAAGCCAACCAGTGCAGTTTGCAGTGGGTACAGTGACATAATTCATGCCAGTCAGTACAGTTTGCAATGCATGCAGTTAGGTAGTCAGTGAATTTTGCATTGTAGTAATTAATGCCAGGCCATGTAGGGTGCAGTGAAGCAAGTAATGCATGTAAGTGTAGCCTGCAATAAGGCAATCCGTGCCAGTCAGGGCAGGTTGCAGTGGGGTAGTTAGTGCCAGTGAGGGCTGGTTGCAGCAAGGTAGCTGGTGCCAGTCAGGGCAGGTTGCAGTGAGGACGTCGGTTGCAGTGAGGACGTTGGTGCCAGTCAGGAAGGTTGCAGGGGGGGGGGGTGCAGTTGGTGCCAGTCAGGACAGGTTGCAGAGGGTGCAGTTGGTGCCAGTCAGGACAGGTTGCAGGGGGGTGCAGTTGGTGCCAGTCAGTGCAGGTTGCAAGGGGGATAGTTGGTGCCAGTCAGTGCAGGTTGCAAGGGGGGATAGTTGATGCCAGAACTGCCAGTCAGTGCAGGTTGCAGGGGGATAGTTGGTGCCAGTCAGTGCAGGTTGCGGGGGGGGGGTGGGAGTAGTTGGTGCCAGTCAGTGCATGGTAGGGTGGGTAGTTGGTGCCAGTCAGGGCAGGTTGCAGGGGGGGTAGTTGGTGCCAGTCAGTGCAGGTTGCAAGGGGGATAGTTGGTGCCAGTCAGTGCAGGTTGCAAGGGGGGATAGTTGGTGCCATAACTGAAAGTCAGAGTCAGTGCAGGTTGCAGGGGGATAGTTGGTGCCAGTCAGTGCAGGTTGCGGGGGGTGGGAGTAATTGGTGCCAGTCAGTGCATGGTAGGGTGGGTAGTTGGTGCCAGTCAGTGCAGGTTGCAGGGGGGCAGTTGGTGTCAGTCAGGGCAGGATGCAGGGTAGTTGGTGCCAGTCAGTGCAGGTTGCAGGGGGGGCAGTTGGTGCCAGTCAGGGCAGGATGCAGGGTAGTTGGTGCCAGTCAGGGCAGGTTGCAGGGGTGGGTAGTTGGTGCCAGTCAGTGCAGGTTGCGGGGGAAGTAGTTGGTGCCAGTCAGTGCATGGTAGGGTGGGTAGTTGGTGCCAGTCAGGGCAGGATGCAGGGGGGGGTAGTTGGTGCCAGTCAGGGCAGGTTGCAGGGGGGGGGCAGTTGGTGCCAGTCAGGGCAGGATGCAGGGGGGGGTAGTTGGTGCCAGTCAGTGCAGGTGGGGTAGTTGGTGCCGGGGGATGATGCGGGGGAGGCTGGGATAGAGCCATGTGGTGCTGTGGCTGCTGCAGGAAGGAGCCGATTCATTCAGATAGTCCCTCCCCTTCCAGGCTCCGCATCCAGGAACAGCCGGTGTTTCCCCCCAGATCTCAGCACGAAGCGGCCGCAGGACCGACCCGAGCTCAGGATTCAGGAACATGGCCCTCTCCAAAACCTCCTCCATCCAGATCAGCAGGTGAGCCCCCCCCCTACACCCCAGGGGCCCCGGAGAGCCTCCATGCACCTGGTGCACCGCCATAACCTGAGGAGGAGATGCAGCAGGCCTGTGCTCTGCCACACACGTGGGCGCTGCTTTTGGTCAGGGGGTGTGCAGAAATGACGCAGTGACAGGCGCAGGAATGACGCAAATAGTTCTGGGGAGGGGAGAGCGATACTGGCGACCTGTGTGAGGGTTGGGAAATAGTGCAAAGGCTGGGGGATATGGATAGAGGGCAGGGTGATTAAACCCATCCCCACCTATAGGAGAGCACTGCCTGATACAATGTATACAGAGATAGTGTATATATATATATATACTGAGTTATTACCTGGGTGGCCTCCTGTATATATGATATAAACTGTCCATTTTTACCCATGACAGCTCGGTGTTTATATTACCTGGGTGTTTTCTCCTGGGATGGTCTTATAAACTGTGAATTATTACCCCTGATGGCCTGATTTATTTATATATATATATTGTATATAATCCCTGCCAGTTTATGTAACCTGCTGTGTGTTATGTTTTGGGATGGCCTGTATTTAAATTGCTTTATCTTCTGGGATGATTTGGGGTAATCATTAAAGGGACACTAACAAGCTGTAACTAATTACTTTTGCATTACAAACACAATCACCTTATAAAACACAGGCTGCTGTTTTTGTTTGATGTTATTGCATGTTAAAAGGAAAAACAATACAAGATTTATTGTGAAAAAGGTGCCAATGTTTACGTTTCAGTTACTATTGTAACTTTCTTCAGGACCTTTTATGTCCTGAAGAAACTTTCAATTAGTAACTGAAACGTAAACATTGGCAATTTATTCACAATAAATCTTGTATTATAAGAAGTCCTAGGAGTGTGGGCCAATTTTGCTACATTATATATACAGGATAACATTTTTTTTTCTTCTGTGAATTATTACCCTGATGACCCGGTACATATGATATAAACTGTATTTTAATCCGTCATAGCTCAGTGTATATATTAAAGGAATACTCTATTAAAAACTAGAGTTCCCTGTTTTTCCCTTAAATAATTGGGCAGAGGCTGCTGACAGCCTTTTGTCCAATTATTATTTTTTTTCTTTTAACTTTTTTCTCCCTTGCCATACCCAGCTCCTCCTCTCCAGCACAGAGACTTCAAAACTTGGACGTATCTGAGCTTTTTTATGCAATTTGCGCTTCTTAGATTTGCTGTGTAACCTAAGGGATGTAAATTGTGCAGCGTTAGCGGGTCTATGCTCATGGCGTAAGCAAGTCCCGTAGTGCTTGCGCACAGCGATGGATTGGGGCTACACACGCATGCACAGGTCTGATCCATTGGCTTTCTCCCTGACAACAGCCAGCTTCACGGGCAGTTTCAGGGAGGAGACGTCCACACGCGGAATGTGCCAACTTCTCGAGTAACCGAACTAGTGACCGACAGCCGAGACGTTCCATCCTTCCAGCTGTGTGGTCCTGCTGGGGAGCGGGGATCTCTCCATTTCACCCCACATTTATAAACAGTTCGGGGGACCCTGGGAGGAGGGGGGAGGATACTTCACACACCATGGCCAAAGCTAAAGTGGTCAGGGTGTGTAGAATATCCCTTTCACCGTGTGTTATCACCCGGGATAAATAGAAATAATAATGGATTTATTCTGGGGAACAAGCAGAGTCAAGTCATGGGCGAACACCGTTCCTCTATTTTAGCAGAGGGAGCCGAGTTCCCTTTGGGTCCTTACACCTTAAAGCTTTCATTCAGGTGTTCAATCATATCTTTCGCTACTAAATCACAATAAATATAGGATTTATCATATTTTTGTTAAAATCCACATATATACATAAATGTATCAGATGTACACAGAGTGTGTGTTAAATTCAAGATGATAATTGAGGGAGAGAAATCTTGGTGAGTTCCCATGCTTCGTTCTTTAGGACTTGACCTCTGGGAACAAGTATGGTGAAACTGTGGTGCTGCTGTTCCATAACATGAATAAATTCCATTCAGCATTGTCTCCTGTAAGTTCACTGTAATTTTGGCGAAATTGATCACCGAAGTGAAAAGCACTGAAATTTCATTGCTTTTTGAATAATCCTTTAAAATGTTTTCACTACTTTGGGATTGCAAGCCTTCATGTGGAGTGTCTTTTACTTTTGTCATTGTGGGGGTGTTTTTGGCATAGCTTGTTTGCAAACGGGCTCTCATAAATGCAGAAGAGAGCGGTAGAAAATGTGCTTCCTTCTGATAGAGTAAGAGTTTCTTTCAAGTAGGGCAGAGTTCTTTCCCTGTGGCTTCCTTTAAGCAAGTCTTCTTACCTCGAAGCAACCATAAACATAAACCAAACCATGGTGTAGCCCATAGAACTAATTAATAAATAAATAATAACAGATGAAGGGAACACTCATGTGGTATGGTGTCACCCCTCGGAGACCAGATCTGTAGGCAGCCGGTATAAAGTAGAGGTACCGGATCCTCCTTTGGATGATTGCCAGTGTGGTTTCTTAGGTAAAAAAGGAACAGCAGCAGGACGATCAATAAATGAGTAAAATCAATTTATTTCCATAAAATACAATGCAAAGCGGTACTGAGACGCGTTTCGCGATAAATCGCTTCCTCAGTCAGTGCCAACAAGCCGGGGACGCGCCTGAGCCTGGAGGCCAGCCGAGCAGGCAACTCGGCCGGCCTCCAAGCTCAGGCGAGCCCCAGGCTCGGCTGGGCCTCTAGGCCCAGGCCAAGCCGAGGGCTCGACTGAGCTTGGAAGTCGGCTGAGTAGGCAGCTCGGCTGGCCTCCAGGCTCAAGTGAGCCCCCGGCTCGGCGGGCAGCCCGGCCGGCCTCCAGGCTCAGGTGAGCCCCCGGCTCGGCGGGCAGCTCGGCCGGCCTCCAGGCTCAGGTGAGCCCTCGGCTCGGCGGGCAGCTCGGCCGGCCTCCAGGCTCAGGTGAGCCCCCGGCTCGGCGGGCAGCTCGGCCGGCCTCCAGGCTCAGGTGAGCCCCCGGCTCGGCCGGCCTCCAGGCTCAGGTGAGCCCCCGGCTCGGCCGGCCTCCAGGCTCAGGTGAGCCCCCGGCTCGGCAGGCAGCTCGGCCGGCCTCCAGGCCCTACTTGGAAAGGAAAATTTTCGGCAGATTTTTTTTCAGCTGAATTCTCCATTTCGCCCGAAAGCACCATTTTCAGCTGATAATTTCGGTGGCCGACATTTCGGTGCATCCCTAGATTAGGGGGGGGGGGTTATTTGGACCCTCGTATCTTCCCATTGTTGGCAGCTAGAGGGTCATGTTGCTATTATTGGAAAGGCCGGAGCATGGCCTTTCCAGTTCTCCCAGACATGACCAAGGTTAAGTGTAAATAAAAAAATATTTTTTTCTCCTTTTTGTAAATTTATTAACACAGCAATATTGTTCACTTCAAATATAATGTGAACAATAATGCTGCACTAACGAAAAATGTAGTTTTTCAGTTTTAGCTAAAATCGTGGGTTCCCATTTTAAATTTTTTTAATAAGTGCACCCCATTAAATATATATAACCGCAAAGGCTTGGATGATAAAATGTGAAAAAATAATTTTACACGCTGTAGATGGTTGACAATTTTCTGGAAATTCAATTTATTTTTAAAAAAATGTTTCGTTATTGCATTCTGGCAACACATGGATTATACATAGATTCATAATATATCATTATTATATCGAGTCTGCTGGAAAAACGGATATATAATGTGACTTCAAATCGCGTTTAAACATGATGAGCACAAAACGGTAAAAATAAGCTCAGCACACAGAGGTGAAATGGCTCAGCAGTGACCGGGTTAAAAAGAACTCATTATCATAACAAAATCCCAATTTTAACCACTTCAATGCGGAGGACGCGCTCAGCGTGTCCTCCGCATTACCGCTGGTATGCGGAGGACGCGCTGAGCGCGTCCTCCCATTGGGGTCAGCCGCGCATCCGGAACCGCAGCCGCTGGTATTAGGTGTCATCGCGGCAGCGCGATGACACCTAATTCAGGCGCCCCCCCCGCATGTGCGGAGGAGGCGCCTGAAAGGGAGGGGGGAGGTCCTTCGGACCTCTCTCCCTCCCGATCGGCGGCTCTGCGGGGGTTAACCCAGGCATCATTTGGAAGGGCACAGCCTGCCCTTCCAAATGGTGCCTGGCATTAACCCCTGGGGAGCTGGATCGCGAATCGGCGCTGAAAAGCGCCGGTTCGCGATCCTTTCCCGGAGCTGGCCGACATCTTGGATGTCGGCCAAGCCTCCGGGAACTCCCCCTGAGGACTGGCGTCATCGTGCGTAGCACGATGACGCCAGTCCTGGACTTAACCCCTAACTGCCACCAACGGTGGAGATAGGGAGTTCATTGGAACTCCCTATCTCCCGATCCGTGGCAGCTAGGGGTTAAATTTTGGTATGGTTGGATCGGCCAGAGCATGGCCGTTCCAACGATACCAAACACTACTGTGAAAAATGTTGTAAAAAAAATAAATAAAAAAAAAAACAATTAAAAAAAAAATTATAAAAAAAAAATAAACACTTTTTTTTCTTTTTTTTGGTTTGTTAATGCAGCAATATTGTTCCCATTTCAATTATAATGTGAACAATGATGCTGCACTAACGATTTTTGTATGCGGTGCGTTTGTTAAAAATAGTGTAATTTTCCCCAAAAAAAAATGTAACAAGACCCCATCTCTAATTTTTTTAACAAGCGCACCCCATACAAAATATAACCGCAATTGCTCGCATGTTAAAATGTGAAAAAAAAACACTTTACACATTGTAAATTATTGAAAATACATATTTTATTGCATTTTTTGTTATAATATACAGACATGACATATTATGAATCTACTGAGTCTGACGGAAAGAACGATATATAATATGTCTGGGTCATATACTAAAATAAGCCTTCAAAACACGTTTAAACATGATGAGCAAAACCGGTAAAAATGACCTCAGCACAGGGGCGGGAAAAGCCTCAGCAGCGAAAGGGTTAAAGAAAGATTGTGTCCCTAGTGGAGAAACTAAATTCTTTGTTTTATCTCTCTACAGCTACCTTGTGTTACTGTAAACAAGCTGCAAAGAGCAGTCTTCTTCTCTGACAAAAAGTTCTAATAGATTTTGCTGCTTTGCAACAGTCAGAGAGTAGGCAGAATACAGGGAGAGTCCTGGGGTCACTCACTGCTGTACAGGGAAAAGATTAAAGGGGTTATAATTGCTGTAAATCCCTGTAATGTATATATGCGTTATTACTATATTTTCCACACACAGGCATTATGCAGCACATAGATATTTTTATATTCTGTTGGTATTTTTTGGAAGCTGCATTGCTTACAAACACCCATAAGCAGGAGATCTGACCATTTTTATTATCTATATGGATTTCACTCTATTTGACACACAGGCTATATCTGCTTGCATGTTAATAGTGCAGAACTTATTTCAAATTGAAAAAGCAACACCATCTATAATTTAGACCCTTTCATTCCACCAGTGGGCCTGCAGATTTTCCGTTGCCATCTCCATTTTACCGTCGAATTCTGGGGTAGGCGCTGATGTATCTAGGTAGCAGGCTCAGGCGAGCCCCATGCTGGGCTGGCAGATTTTCAGCCTTTTTTTCGGTCAATTTTTCATATCAGCCGAAAGCACCATTTTCGGCTGATAATTTCTGTGCATCCCTACTTACTGTATATTTGCCTTGCTCTACTGTGCCACTGCAACTGGGCTGGATGGACCCTGCAAGTGCAACCCCAGCGATAACCAGTCGTGACATGAGCAAAGTTAATAAAAAATAATGTAAATATCTCAAACTATCGCAAAATTTCTCTCTTACCCTATATTAACTTCACATCAAATGTTTAAAATAAATGTGGTGATATTACATTCTTCAACAGAAAGCACTTGGTAGTGAATGGTAAAAAAAAAAAGGTAAAAAACCCAAAGCAGGGAATTCAAGGGAAAAAACATATGTAAGCACAATTTAGATGATGTGAATTTTAAGATACTCTGGTGTTTCGTTACTGTTACAAGTGATTGTTGTACAGTGATATATACACTTTATGCAAGATTCATTATTAATGCACAGACTTTATCAATTTAATAAAAATAGGTTGATTATCTGAAAAATATTTAATTTGGCACACGACTAGTTTATATCATTTTTCCCTGTAGGGATTTATATAACTGCTTGTATTATTTTGAATTAAGCATCGTATTAGTGATTTCGCAGCACTATGAAGTGAAATACATATGGAGTCTCGCGGCTCATCCAATGCCCTCTGGGCTGTTCTCTTACCTAATAAGCTGCACGAGGGTTAATTACGTTGTTATCAGGGGAGGTGAACACTTCAATAACACTAGAGAACAGAAAATGGTTTTAATTAACTGTGTTCATGTGAAAATTAATAAGATGTCTAATAGATTTAAATGCAGATGAAGTCTGAATTCATCAGATTGATAAAAGTCACTCTGATCTTATCTTAGAAATAATATTTTGTTTTTACTTATCTACAGAATGCATGCCAGCACTGGTGTCCGCAGAAATTTTTCCGGAGGGGGGTAAAATTTTAATGGCATCCATATTCTGCCCTTTTGACAATGCAATGAAGGGGACAGTCATAAAATAAAGCATAGTAATACGGAGGCTGCGAAACATGATGCAAGTCTAATAGAAGAATAAAGGTGTAAGTGTCTGACCTGAGTGTTGCATTTTCTAGGCCATCTCTGTATACACAAACCATGACCCTCCCACACATACTGGCACACACACACCAGGCCCCCTCCAAACATATACATACATACACGCACACACACCAGCCCCCTTCCTACACACATACATATATATATATATATATACCCCCTCCCTGCGTCTCTGTATACACAGTTATAGAGCCGGCTCTGTATACAGATATACAATCTGTGTCCCCCTCTCCTCTTAGATTGTAAGCTCTTGGACAGGGTCCCCTCTCCTCTTAGATTGTAAGCTCTGGAGCAGGGTCCCCTCTCCCTTAGATTGTAAGCTCTGGAGCAGGGTCCCCTCTCCCTTAGATTGTAAACTCTGGGACAGGGTCCCCTCTCCTCTTAGATTGTAAGCTCTGGGGCAGGGTCCCCTCTCCTTTTAGATTGTAAGCTCTGGAGCAGGGTCCCCTCTCCCTTAGATTGTAAACTCTGGGACAGGGTCCCCTCTCCTCTTAGATTGTAAACTCTGGGACAGGGTCCCCTCTCCTCTTAGATTGTAAACTCTGGAGCATGGTCCCCTCTCCTCTTAGATTGTAAAATCTGGAGCAGGGTCCCCTCTCCACTCTGATTGTAAGCTCTGGGACAGGGTCCCCTCTCCACTCTGATTGTAAGCTCTGGGACAGGGTCTCCTCTCCTCTTAGATTGTAAGCTCTGGGGCAGGGTCCCCTCTCCTCTTAGATTGTAAGCTCTGGAGCAGGGTCCCCTCTCTGCATAGATTGTAAGCTCTGGAGCAGGGTCCACTCTCTGCATAGATTGTAAACTCTGGAGCAGGGTCCCCTCTCCTCTTAGATTGTAAACTCTGGGGCAGGGTCCCCCTCTCCTCTTAGATTGTAAGCTCTGGAGCAGGGTCCCCTCTCTGCATAGATTGTAAGCTCTGGAGCAGAGTCCCCTCTCCTCATAGATTGTAAGCTCTGGAGCAGGGTCCCCTCTCTGCATAGATTGTAAGCTCTGGAGCAGAGTCCCCTCTCCTCATAGATTGTAAGCTCTGGGGCAGGGTCCCCCTCTCCTCTTAGATTGTAAGCTCTGGAGCAGGGTTCCCTCTCTGCTTAGATTGTAAACTCTGGAGCAGGGTCCCCTCTCCTCTTGGATTGTAAGCTCTGGGGCAGGGTCCCCTCTCCTCTTAGATTGTAAACTCTGGAGCAGGGTCCCCTCTCTTCTTAGATTGTAAGCTCTGGAGCAGGGTCCCCTCTTCTTTTAGATTGTAAACTCTGGAGCAGGGTCCCCTCTCCTTAGATTGTAAACTCTGGAGCAGGGTCCCCTCTCCTTAGATTGTAAACTCTGGAGCAGGGTCCCCTCTCTTCTTAGATTGTAAGCTCTGGAGCAGGGTCCCCTCTCCTTAGATTGTAAACTCTGGAGCAGGGTCCCCTCTCTTCTTAGATTGTAAACTCTGGAGCAGGGTCCCCTCTCCTCTTAGATTTTAAACTCATCATTAAACTCATATTAGTCATGGTGCTCCTCCTCCCCAGGCAGACAAACTAGACCTCAGACCAGGGGCCATCAAGCTTAATAAAGATTTGACAATCACCTTTTTTTGCTGTGTCCAGCAAAATGGCCACAGCAGCAGCAGCCCCTGCATCTCAGCCCAGGCAGCCTCTCCCAGCTCTAGAGTGAGTAGGAGCACATGGTGGATTGGAGGCGGAGTGAGGAGGTGACCTCACAAGATCCACACAGACCACCCCCACACTGACCTGAACTCCAGTGCAGCCTGCTGTGAGTAACCAACACTTGAGCAGGCTGCACACACAGCTGTCTGGGCAGAGTAGACAGGCAGCCCTGAGGCGCGTTCAATACCTCAGCCGCTGCAAGTGCTAAGTTAGCAACTTGCCATTGAACGCCGTTCTGCTGCTCAGCGCTCAGCACTGCTAACTTTTAACTTAGAACTTGCAGCGACCCGAGGAGATGCTGCGAGTAGCTGAGTGTGACGTAGTAAAGATGGCCGCCGCAATGAAGCAGTAAGTAACAATTCAGTACGGCAATGTTAATTTTGAGGTTTTTGTTCACCAAAGCACAAAATATTTACTTATTATTTACCCCTGCACATAGACATACAGTTGTGTTCAAAATAATTCAACCCCCACTGAAATTGAGTGTTTTGGCCAGTTTGACATTGATTTTGATCATTCAGTCATCTTGCTTACAATTAAATCAAAGAGGCACGTGTAGGTCAGACAAATATAACATAACATTTATAATGAAATAACCACAAATGTCTTTTCTGAGCTCACATCATTATCAGTTTTATTCAACCCCCAAGTGACATTCAATCTTAGTACTTAGTACAACATCCTTTTACAGTTATAACAGCTTTTAAACGTGAAGCATAGCTTGACACAAGTGTCTTGCAGCGATCTACGGGTATCTTCGCCCATTCGTCATGGGCAAAAGCCTCCAGTTCAGTCACATTCTTAGGCTTGCGCACTGCAACTGCTTTCTTGAAGTCCCACCAGAGGTTCTCAATCGGATTTAAGTCAGGTGACTGCGATGGCCACTCCAAAATGTTCCAGCCTTTAATCTGCAACCATGCTCTAGTGGACTTGGAGGTATGCTTGGGATCATTGTCCTGTTGAAAGGTCCAACGTCTCCCAAGCCCCAGGTTTGTGACGGACTGTATCACATTGTCATCCAATATCTCCTGGTACTGAAGAGAATTCATGGTACCTTGCACACGCTGAAGCTTCCCTGTTCCTGCAGAAGCAAAACAGCCCCAAAGCATGATTGACCCCCCCGCCATGCTTCACAGTAGGCAAGGTGTTCTTTTCTTCATAGGCCTTGTTCTTCCTCCTCCAAACATAGCGTTGATCCATGGGCCCAAACCGTTCTAATTTTGTTTCATCAGTCCACAGAACACTATCCCAAAACTTCTTTGGTTTGTCCACATGACTTTTGGCATACTGCAGTCGACTCTTCTTATTCTTTGGAGACAGCAAGGGGGTGCGCCTGGGAGTTCTGGCATGGAGGCCTTCATTACGCAGTGTGCGCTGTATTGTCTGAGCTGACACTTCAGTACCCACATCTGACAAATCTTTTCTCAGTTCCTCAGCAGTCACACGAGGACTTTTCTCCACTCTACGCTACAGGTAGCGCACAGCAGTCGAAGTCAGCATCTTCTTTCTGCCACGACCAGGTAGCGTTTCAACAGTGCCCTTTGCCTTGAATTTGCGAATGATGCTTCCTATGGTCTCTCTTGGTATGTTTAACATCTTTGCAATCTTCTTAAAGCCATTGCCCTTCCTGTGAAGAGTAATCACCTCTTCTCTTGTCTTCCTGGACCATTCTCTTGACTTCACCATGTTTCTAACCACACCAGTAAATGTCTAGAAGGAGCTGAGTATCACAGTCATTTTAAAGCTGCCTAATTGGTGCTTATTATGCTTTATTGCTGCTCCGTGACATCCACAGGTGTTTTCAATACCTGATTGAAAACACTTGAATGAAACTCTGTTCTTCAGAGTGGTAGTCTTTAAGGGGTTGAATAATTGTGTCAATGAAGAATTCACAAAATAAACATTTACTACTGTATTACAAAACCAATTGATGTCATTTTAGTTGCATATGGTTCTTTAAAAAGTCCTTGTAGGATTTCATTCTGAATACAATTACAAATGTACACTAAATTCCCTAAAACCCTTTACAGCATTGGGGGTTGAATAATTTTGAACACAACTGTATATTACGGTTCAATTATATTTTGTTTCAGAAGTAAACATAACGTTTATTCAATAAAAACTATAATTTGTGGTGTGTGCATACAAAACAGAATTGTGCTGACTGCTTTTCTTTATCATATATACCTCAACTGTTGTCCGAGTCATACGAAAAACAATCTGAATCTTTCATTAAGAAATTGTCAGCCATTTTACTTCGAAATTCGCATCCAAAGCGTTCAATGACACTGCTGCAGCAAACTGAATTGCTGCACTGCAGCAATTCAGCAGCTGCTGAGGTATTGAACGGGGCTCAGGTTCTGGGGGGGGCGAATGTCCCCCCTTGCCCCATCCTGCGGACGCCCATGCATGCCAGTTACTTTTAGTATGTTCTTCTTTTAATTGGTTCAGGTTCTATTCTCCAAACTGTTGATGATAAAATATAATAAAAAGTTTCCCATTCTGTCATCCACACTACTTGGTTTGATTTAGTGAATAAGTCCCCTTTTTTTAAAGCTTCAGTGACTAGTGCTGCTTTTTTTGATCATTTGTAGTGTTTTGTAAATATTGAAATAGATGGTTCAGCGCTTGGTTAAATTGATATATCTACTTGTCTAGGATTGTTAAGTAAGGTTCGAGTCAGACGAGCGCAGTGTTCACATCCCTGTTGCCGCACATTTTAACGTCCGTGGCAGCATACAATTATGATCAATGGAGACCCACACATGAAGTACGTCCGCACAATGGATGCGGCAAACGGACGCCAGTTAGGCAAGAACGTAAAACCGCTAGAACGGACGTATGGAGTGCGCTACGTCCGCCACGTCCGCATAGCTTTGTGTGTGAGTGATGGAACATAGTCAGACGGACTGCATTTTTGACGGACAAAATGGTTTTTCATATTAATTTTATTTCCAATCTACATCAGTAAAAAAAACGTCAGTCACAAAAAAGGACCGTGTGGCCACTACCTTGTCGTTAGTCAGAAAGTACGTCCGTTGTGCACGGACGCACAGTCTGCACAGAATGCGCTCGTCTGACCCGAGCCTTACACAGGATCTTTGAAAGAACACTACTCATCCTGACCACTTTAATGTTTTAAAGTGGTCAGGATGTGAGGAGTGACCCCCACCCTCCCCGCTGCCCTGATCGGGCAAAAACGCTGGATGATGTGTGGGAGTTTCCTCCACCACACCCACCGTCGCCGGCAGCTGGCTATTTAGCATTTCTTGGCTGCTGATAACGTGCTGTTGTCGCCCTCTCTCAGACCTCCCGTCTTTACCGGAATCCACCTGGTTCACTTGGGAATAGGCCGGGCCGGCACGGACAAGGATTGACTGGACACGAATCTCTTCAGGAAAGGCAAACCTTATTGTGACGTCACCTGCACAGTCCGGATTGAATCGCTAGGACTGAGCCCAGATTACATTCAAACATGGGGTTTTATACCCAGAATACATAATTAGGTACATCCCAATTAGCCCACCCCATGGTGACACTATCCCACCCCATGTGGGTCCGCACCTCCCTTAATTGAATACAAAGACATTCCACACATTGGTCGTAAATTGGCAGACTTCATGATATTTTGACAATAGAGGATTTACCACTTTCTCTGGATCCTGCTTATGCCCACCTCCCTAGGACTTGTTTATTGTATATCCTAGATAAGGCCTCGTCTGGTCTTCACATTTCCCTTTGTTCGGACTCCAGCTCTCTGACCTTGAAGTAACTATTCTCCCATCCTGTCACTTCATGCCGACCCGGATCCTCGTTAGTTTAATTGCCTTACTGTTAGTTTAACACATTCCAAAGATTCTATGCAAGCTACATCCTAATTTCAGCTAATATCTACTTATTTAGATTCAAGTGAACCAATGTTCTGAGCAAGATGGCCGCCTGGCTCAAGATGGTAGCCATCTCCTGACCTGAGTCCCTTACACCGTGATAGCCTTATTAAGGCTGGCCGTCCACTGGCACCCTAGTCGGGTGCCCGACTTGGTCACCGACTACGGACAACGCAATCTGCCGATCGGGGTCATTCACTGGAAGCGTCTGTGGACGACCCAGATCGGCTGATGGACAGGCCAGCCAACAACTCGAGTTTCAGCACCAAGTACAGCCCCCCCCCCCAAAAAAAACTCACCAGGCTGGAAGGAGGAAATTAACCCCCTGTCCCTGTTGCTGAATAGGCTTCAGCACCAGGGACAGCAATGCTGAAATACAGCCGGCTCGCAAAGAGAAAAAAAAAAAAAAACAATAAAAAAAGACTTTAAAAAAAAAAAAATGGAACCTAAAATTCCGCCTAATAAATCCGGAAAAATAGTCCAAGAGGATGGAGTGCAGCGAAAACAATGTTCCTTTCTATGAGTCCCAGGAGTAGATTTCCCAGATCCTGAAGAGAACTTTCTTCCTAGGGTAACCTCAAAAAAGGAAAAACATCATCGTGCGATCTGATGTACACCACATGGATAAACCAAAGAAGCGTCAGCACACTCACGTGAAATAGAGCCTTCCTGGCTCTGGATGATGCACCTCTGGGTTATTAACGGCTACCCACTTGCCCTTTTCGGTACAGGTAGTCTTGATACTTCAAGTCTTTACACCCTTAAATATGGATACAGACCGCGCATAGCATAGACTGTAATACTATGGAAAACAGAAAAGTGGAATAGAAATATACTCACACTTTCATGGACCTAACCTAGGTCCTTAGGAATCAGGCTCAGAAGTTGTTGTAGGGTACAACTGCAAATGCGGTGAAGTAAAAATCAAAAATTTAATAAAAGGCGCATCATCCAGAGCCAGGAAGGCTCTACTTCACGTGAGTGTGCTGACGCCTCTTTGGTTTAACCATGTGGTGTACATTAGATCGCACGATGATGTTTTTCCTTTTTTGAGGTTACCCTAGGAAGAAAGTTCTCTTCAGGATCTGGGAAATATACTCCTGGGACTCATAGAAAGGAACATTGTTTTCGCTGCACTCCATCCCCTTGGACTATTGGTATATATTTTGGTGGTTCGGGACAGGAACCACGCGTGAGTGCCTGTAGTGATCCTTCCTTAATATCTTATCAGTGCTGCCATATTGTGTTTGTAAATCCAGAAAAATACCGAAAGAGACAAATAAAAAAAATTTCAATAAATAAAAAGGGTTTTTGCTAAGGATTATAAAAATAAATGGTTGAATAAAATCTTTATTTTTTCCATTGAATCCTATGGGCTTCGCGGACAGCTGTTTTCCTATAGAATGTATCTTTTCACGTTTCCCCTGCACACGGCGGTTATACTGTACAGTGCATCTTTTACATATTTCCCTGCCGCAGCTTGGCTGTTTAATTATACAATGCATTTTTTTCATTTAAACTTGTACCACATCGTCCCAGCATCGTTCGATGAATCCAAAAAAGTTGGAAAGATCGCTAGTTGTAATCTCTTTTTGTAGTTTTAGATCGCTAGCTGTTATAATTGCAAAAAATCGTCTGAAATTGTCCGTCGGTGGTCGGATGCAGTGGAAGAGGGCTGATTCATCTGCATGTTGTAGGATCGGTTGGACGACTTCAGACGATATTGGATGTTTGCACCTTCGCACAAATACAGTGCCAGTGTACGGCCGGCCTAAAAATACTTTTTTTTATTGAAAATATTAATTTTCACTTCTGTGTGGAAGTGCAGGCTATTCCAATGAAGCCTGTGCTTCCACCCGGTGGACAGTATTTCACTGAGACATAACAACTTCTAAAAGCTGGTGTTACGTGGTTTTGCAAATGCAGAATCACTTAACACTCTCAGAAAACCTCCCCATTAAACCCCATACTCGCCTCTCATCCCGCGGTGCAGAGGGGAGCATGATCCGACATTTCCCTTCGTCGCGAACAAAGTGAGACTGGTAGTTCTTAGTCCCTCCGCAGCACTGCCCGATCTCGCGGGAGCAAGTTCGCACAGAGCTCAAGGCTGGGATGATGCATATGACTCCATGGAGTCCTTGGGACTCAATGTGCCTATACTCGCAGTGGCGCTTAGCACTGTTGCTGGCATATGACAGCCTTGCACTTTGTTCTGGGGCCAGGTGCTAACAGGGGTGCTGGATTCACACAGCCCAGCCAGGGCCGGTGCAAGCATTTTTGTCTACGCAGACGAAGATGTGTTTTGGTCCACCCCCCTCTCCGTGCCATGCCTATCAGGAGCATTTGGTGTCTTCTCACAGAGAGTAAAGGACGCTGAACATTGCTCTTGCACAGACAACCTCTAGCTGTGGTCACTGATTGAGTGATACTCCTGTGCCACACTGCCAATCTATGCTGTGCCACAGTGGCAATACCCACAATACATTACCAGTGCCACAGCTTCCCTACCTTACCACTCTGTCACGCTTTTGTTGTGATAGGCCTGTATAGACAGGGTTACAATATATTGCGACTGAACAACATTTTGATAAACCATTGTGGAAAGGATAACCCTTATGGCGCTCTACAGCCCGTGTAATACAGATCTTTAAGGTCTCTGGTCGTGTGTGTGCTGCCAACAGTGGGGTGGTTGCAGAGCCTTATAACTGCTACAAAATTAAATACAAAAAAAAATGGATACTTTTCAGTGCGGCGCTGCTCAAGACTATACATAAATAAATATATATTAACAGAGGTTGCCTACATAATACAACCCTTTTGTACATATACATAAATAGTTCTGCTGTAGCTGAAAACATAAAACTCTGTTAATATATATTTATAGTGAGGGAAAGGGGGGTTTGTGAGGGTCCTGGGGACGAGCAACAGCACTAGTGGCCTGCTCTACGGTGGGTGCTGGCTCAGGTCTCACAAGGTTTTAGCTTGCTTGTACCATTACAGGGATGAATGCTCCATATGCAAATCAGCCTGCTCTCACCCAAAAAGGGTGGCCAGTTCTGATTACCAAGGACGTCATCCCTGATATATATTTATGTATGTATAGTCGTTAGCAGCGCCGCACAGAAAGGTATCCATTTTTCTTGTATTTAATTTTGGTAAACCAGTACAGGAGGAAACGAGGGCGTTTAGGATGGCAGGGTACGGCTGGCGCCAGCCACAATTACTTCTAGGGAGTCAGGGTGCAGGTTGGTGGAGGTTGAGCCCTGCTGACATTATTGGTGGGGCTGCCCTGCTCTACGCCATCTTGGTGGAGACAGTCTGTAGATACCGCCCCCACTGGGAGGCTATTCCATGTGTCTACTACCCTTTCTATATCACTGTTGCGTGGAATAGTCTCCCAGTGGGAGCAGTACAAGTGAAATAGAAAGGTTAGTAAGTGACACAAATGTAACATTTCGGTTTCAACCGTGACCTTTGTCAAACATGCTTGACAAAGATCCTGGTGGAAACCGAAACACTGCACCCTGCTCCAATAATAGATCAGCTATTCTTTCATTGCACCATGGAGTGACCGGCCCCTCTCTCCGATAGTAATTTATCAATCGGAGAGAGGGGCCAGGCACTCCATGGTGCAAAAAAAATCCAAGAGCTGATTTATGACTGGAGCATTGCGGTTTCCACCAGGATCTTTATCAAGCATGCTTGACAAAGGTCCTGGCAGGAAACCGAAACGCTTCACCCTGCTCCAATAATAAATCGGCTCTTGTTTTATTGCACCATGGAGTGACCGGCCCCTCTCTCTGATAGTAATTTTAGTCTGGCTGCTCTTTCCGATCAATTTTGTTATTTTTTCTGTACAGCCTGTAGCGCTGTTTTAGTTCTGTTGCTGTAATTACCCATTTTTGGCCACCAGGGGGAGATAAGCGCAATGTTAACTATACTGGACACATTGGGACTACGTTTTCCAGCATGCTTTGGGGCAGAGACAGGAAGTGGGTGGGGAGAACGGACAGACATCCGCAGCCTCTTGCAGAGGAGAGCAGTGTGCGCCGAGGGGAGAAGAGAGCAAGACGCACGTGAGACAGGGAACGATTGTGACCAGGCCGGAGAGCAGGTCCTGCCTTGCGGACGCTGGAGATCGGTTTCAGTGACTTGCCAGAGACCTAGTATCCACCGCTGAGAAGTTTGCAAAGACGCAGAGCTGCAGATTGGACCCCGAGTTAGGAGACCGCGATGATCCAATGGGAGTGCAGGCGGTAAGCAAAAAATCTTGTTGCAAAGACGGACAAGCAAGAACAGCGGATCCGGTGGCACAGAGTCCCAGCCAAATCGAGCGGAGAGACGTCTTTGGTCAAGCAGCGGAGCAGATTGTCTGGCGGATGGGTGAGAGGCCTTCCAGGCCACAGTAAAGTTAACAAAGCACGCTGCAGTTTGCTTAGATCTACAGGGCCCCAACGTGACTAGTCAAAGATACACTGAATCCATTCACTGGCCGGTCGAATCTAGTACCCGGGTACCAACACACACATACACGCACACCTTCTTGGGACACAACCTGTACGGGACTTACACTCCGGCAACGAAGGGGTTAAAATTTTTACCACTGCGCGTTTCTCGCATTACGAATTCCTGTAAATATATATATATATACCGTGTTTGCTTTATATATGCCAGTTTATTTGAGACCAGTAAACTATATAACTTATAAAATCCACAACCGGTCTGGTGTATATTTATTCCCTAGTGTGGGGAGACTGACCCGAGGTTAAATTCAGCGGCTCCTCCGGGAGTGAGCGCTACACGTGTATAATAATTTGGTAACTTCCTGTGGTTAAACTGCAGTTACCTTTTACTGATGAGCAAAGAAGATATGTAACTCTGTTCGTGACAAAACGTCCAAAGGTTGCAGCTAGCTACAGGAACACGCCGTCGATACAAATCTATGTGAAGCCTTTCTAACACCGCGCTGATTTGATCACCGTAGTGATGAGGTCAGCAGTGCTTAGACACTTTTGGGAAAGGCTTCTGATTCATACAAGGTACGTAAAGTCCCGGTGAAATGAATTCCTCTTTCCGAGTTACTGTGCACAGGAAGAGAAATGACTCGCATGATGAAACAAAGGGGCACTGCACGTTGTTTGATTAGCACATATACATGCATTTGATCAATTGAGATGGTTTATTCTCAACTGTTCGTTTGCATCGCTTCATTCCCACCACAATCGTCCTGATGCTCAGGCTCATACGGTCTGTCGTTAAATTGCAAAAAGCAGTCCTAAAACAGCAAAGGTACGTTTTATCATCGTGAAAGCATGTAATGATTGGTTTATTTATTAACGCAGAATTAACCCAGGGTATTTTAGATCAAAACAGCTGAGCTTATCATGCACTTGGATCACAGCATCAATATATCAAACTAGCTTTAAAAAGTAACTTGTTGTCAGTTTTGCCAATTTCACTGTTCAGCACATTATTATCATTATTTATTAAGCGCCAACACATTCCGCAGCGCTGTACAAGGTGTAATGGGTAAAGACAGGACAATTCTACAATACATACAGGAGACAGGTCAGTATACCTGCCAGCAGATACAGGAGGATATGAGGACCCTATTCCCGTGGGAATTTACAATCTAGATGCACATGCACACATGCACAGCACATGCAGCCAATACTGTCTTTATAGACATTTCATTTTCATCCCCTTATACAGGGTTATTCAAAGAGCTCCGAATTGTGGCCGAAAAGGTAACCGAATGCTGAAATTCAGCGTACACTTACCTTTCCTGGCCATTCGGCTATTCAGAGAGCAGGCAGTCCGCCAAATGTTGGCGAATTGCCTGCACATACGGTGCCTGTTTGGTGCCTGTTCAGGGCAGTGAATTCCCCATAGAGAAGCAATGCTTCGGCTATTCAGAGAACACAAAACAGCCGAGAAAAGTTGCAGTAATGCCCTGCTATTCAGTGGTTTCATTCAACAGGTTTATTCAGGAGAATCCCATAGGTTTCAATGTTAAAAATATTCCCGTTTTAATCCAATATCTAATAAACCGTTTATTATTTTATTCTGCAGCAAAAAGTCTCTTTATTTTTAGAATTTTTTTTAGGATCTCTTAGTCATTTTTTGGGATTTTGTTACGAAAATATTTATTCTGTGTTTTTTTTTTAAATCTTTTTTCTTTTTTCTGTAACAGCCCTTTTTATTATCATTCATTGGATCTTATATGTAAATTTCACACATTTTCGTTCTGTAGTTTCTTTGCAAACAGCGTTTCACTTTTCAAACATTCAAGCGTACGGTTTTATTTTGTTTTCCACTCTATTCGTCTGCGGTGTCAGGTTTTTCCGGCGGTTGCTCTGCGCTGATTGGCTCCTGCTCGGGTTTCTCCGGTGTGTTCGGCGGGGTTAATCCAGATGTTTTTGCGGGTTTCGGTGTGCGTTTGCCGGGTTTTGTGGTGTGTTTTCGTCGGGTTTGCGGCGGCTTTTTCCCTGCACTACGACGGCCCTCTGGTGCTTGCTGAATACACCGCAGGGTCGCCGAAATGGGATCGGCAAATCACACCGTATTGAAGAGAATGAAAAGTCACCGAACGTGCGGTGACTTTTTGATTCTCTTTGAATAACCCTGATAGCATTGTACTGAATTATTTTTGTGGTTTTAATCCGCTCCCCCCCCCCCACACAAAATTCCAAGTTTATGTCCCATACCGTGCCAAGTACCACGCAAAGTCTGAAAAAAAAGGACTTGTGTCTGAGCCGGTGCTGACGTGTTATGAACTCTGGAACACCTTCCATGCTATGCTTTGGCTATCCAGTCCTAGTTTTCCCACATTCTTCACTGAAGGAAACCTCTGGCATTCCCTAATTCATCCTGGACCTGCTATTTATAGGAGTTGCCCCCTATTCCCTGATGCTTTGACAGTACAAGCTGCCCATGGTTCTAACCTGACTCTATTCTCTGCTTTGTTTGTTGTCTAAGGCTAAGGTCAGACGAACGCAGTTTTAACGTGCGTTTAGCCGCACGAAATCACGGCCGTGCTAGCAGCAAAAGACGTCCAATGCCGGGGAACATACGACGAATGGCCGCACGAAAGTTCGTCCGTGCAACGCAAGTGGCAAACGAACGCATTTTTTCGAGAACGTCAAACCGCTACTACTGACGTACAGAGTGCGCTGCGGCCGCATAGCGGCGTGTTTGCGTAATTGGGAGACGTCAGACGCTGCTAATGTCCGGCCAACATAACGTCCAGACGCAAAAAGTGTTTTATTGATGATCCGTACAAAATCACGGACGAAAATGCGCATCGTATGACCGCTATCGCGTATTCCGTGAAAAATACGTCCATTCATTCGACCGCACTTTTTCACGGACGACGCGAAAAATGCGTTCGTCTGACCCTAGCCTTAGTCTTGAATTATCTATCATGTTTCCTGTCATCCCCATCTGACCTGTGTCTTGTATGTACAAGCTGCTTGCTGTGTTTCACCTGATGTAAATCACCTGTTTTCCACCATGACCCGCTTGCCTGCCGTGTGTCCTCCTGCTGCCATGAACATGACTGTTTACATCATCAATTGTTTCACGTTATTGATGAATCGCATCCTTTGTAGCATCTCTTAATGTATTGCTTTCCTGTGGTATGTGTGTTATAGTCATTTTGTTGCGTAAATTATGGAACTGTTTTATTTATGAGCAGTTCTTTCTGAAGATGGCCTTAGATGTATTTAAAAAAACAAAAAACGCCTTACCTAATTCAGAGCACTCCACATACTTAAAGCTGCTCAAGTGTTTTAAAATCTTTAAAGCTAAATTAAAGTGCACTCCTTTATCTTCATACTTACCAGTGGTAATCTGGTTTTTAGTTTACACGTAGAGTTGAACGTTGACCACCTTGTAATTTTTTGGACATCCTTCAAATGTATCAAGTTTGGGGATAAGGCCCATGTCAGACAAACGCAGTGATCACGTCTGTGTTGCCGCACAGTTTAGGCTAGGGTCAGACTAATGCATTTTTCGCGTTGTCCGTGAAAACTTGCGTTCGAACGAATGGACGCATTTTTTCACGGAATACGCGATAGCAGTCATACGATGCGCATTTTCGGCCGTGATTTTGTACGGATCATCAATAAAACACTTTTTGCGTCTGGACGTTATGTTGGCCGGACGTGTGCAGCGTCTGCCGTCTCCTAATCACGCAAACACGCCGCTAGCGGACGCAGCGCACTCTGTATGTCAGTAGTAGCGGTTTGACGTTCTCGAAAATATGCGTTTGTTTGCCACTTGCGTTGCGTGGCTGCACTTTTGTGCGGCCGTTCTTCGTATGCTGCCCGGCATTGGACGTTATTTGCTGCTAGTGCGGCCATGATGTAGTGCGGCTAAACGCACGTTAATACTGCGTTAGTCTGACCTTAGCCTTAACGTCCGTCGTAGCATAGAATCATGATCAATGGAGACCCACACACGAAATACGTGCGCACCGAACTGCGCACGCACAATGCACGTGGCAAACGGACGCAAGTTAGGCAAGAACGTAAAACCGCTATTTATTTATTTTTATTTATAGACGGACGGGCAGAGTGTGCCATGTCAGCGTAGCGTTCTGTGTGAGTGATGGGGAGATGACAGACGCAGCGCATTTGCGACGTCCAGCACCTTGACGCACAAAATGCCTTTTCATATCCTTTTCAAATTTTTATCATTTTTCATATTAATTTTATTTCCCATATTTATTTCCCTTTTTATTTCTACGTCCGTCAACAAAAACGGACCGTGTGGTGTCTACAGTATCTTCTGTCAGTACGTCTGTCCGTTATGCATGCACGCAGAGTGCGCTCAGACTGCGTTCGTCTGACATTAGCCTAAAGGTAGACTACGTTGCTGATAAACGTTTGTTAAATGTGTGATACAGTGCAGTGGTTATGGTTATGTTTACATGGTTATGTTTGGTATTGTCAGGTCTCGACCCTGCCCCCTGGTGGTGGGAGTAGGGATTTTCCAGTTTGCTGGTTTTCATGCTCAGGCTCTGCAGACTATCTCCATTGGGATGATGGCCTGCAGTCACATGACCTGCTCAGCCCTATATATAGGGTCAGCAGTGCACTTGATTCTTGGATCAGGATAGACCTAATTCCATTGAGTTCCTGCTCCCTGTATTGCTATCTGTATTTCTGTGTATGACTCCTTGGCTTTGGTTCCCGGTTTATGCTCTAGTCTGTACCCTAAATTGTAATTTTGTATTCTGATATCTTGTGTATGACCTGGTTTGGCTTCATGGACCTCTCTTCTGTATGTATCTCCCTTGTTTCTTGTTCTGCAAGTGTGTGCTGGAATCTGCTATCAGCAACAAACCACAAACCTGCCCTAAAGGCTTCAAACTTCACAGCCTAAAGGCTCCCCATCACCCTATAGGGGGGCCTATCACTACAGGTATTTCTGGAAAGTCCCCATGCTGTCCTTTCCAATGACACATCATTTGACCTTCTAGAGCGTGTGGAAGTGGAGATACAATCAGGTCTATTCACTAAAGGTGAAAGTCAGGAGAAGTGAAAATTCTAGGTCAAAATAGCCAAACCAGAAAATTTCTCCCATTTATCTCACTTTCCAAATCGGCTATTCAGTCTAGATTGTTCACTTCTCCGGTCAGTTCTCCAGACTTCACCCTTTGGTGAATAGACCTGAATGTTTCAAATGTCTAAACTCCCCTGAATCTCTTACAATGGGATTGTAATTTGGAGGGTAGGCGAATGCAGGGCTGCGAAACTCTGGCCCACCAGATGTTTCTGAAGTACCTCTCCCATGATTCCCTAGCCATCTATTGCATTGACAGAATTCTGGAGAATTTTAAGCATCAGCATCTTGGGGGCCATGAGTTTGACAGCCCTGACCTAAAGAGGTTTGTGAGCATCAACTGGATCTGTATCTCTTTGCTGATACTAACGTTCACAATAAATGTGTGCAATAATAACTACAAATGGATGTTCCCTCTAAAAGCATGAAATGAATATGCAAATACTATATAAGTAGTACAGGTGATAAATAACAGACACCGGCTGGGTGGAGTAGAGGTAACATCAGTGCTCTGTGACTGTGGAGACACAGGTTTGAATCCCAGCAAGAGCACCTCTTCAGTAAGTGTCCTTGGACAAGACACCTAACGGTACATACTCGCCACCCAGGACATACTTGCAAACAAACAAAATCTCAATGTATCCTTCCTGGTAGAATCCTGTCTCAAAAAAAAAATAATATGTATAAGACACGTGTACAGTGTGATGTGCTAAAAAAAATGAACTTCTAAAACATCCACTGGATGGCGCTAATTTACTGCAAGTAGAAATCTCTAACACTAATCCTCCTTTAACCACTTCGCTGCTGAGGACGCGCTCAGCGCTTCCTCAGCAGTCCCGCTGGTGTGCTGAGGACGCGCTGAGCGCGTCCTCACATTGGGGTCAGCGTTCGGCCGGGTTCCGGCCGATCGCTGGCCCCTCCGGTGTGGGCTGACATCCTGGATGTCAGCCCGGCATCCGGACCAGCAGCCGCCAGAATTAGGTGTCATCGCGGGGGCGCGATGACACCTAATTCAGGCGCCCCCCCCCGCATGTGCGGAGGAGGCGCCTGAAAGGGAGGGGGGGAGGTCCTTCGGACCTCTCTCCTCCCGATCGGCGGCGCACAGGGGGTTAACCCAGGCATCATTTGGAAGGGCACAGCCTGCCCTTCCAAATGATGCTGGCATTAACCCCTGGGGAGCTGGATCGCGAATCGGCGCTGAAAAGCGCCGGTTCGCGATCCTTTCCCGGAGCTGGCCGACATCTTGGATGTCGGCCAAGCCTCCGGGAACTCCCCCAGAGGACTGGCGTCATCGTGCGTAGCACGATGACGCAAGTCCTACAGGGTTATCCAAAGAGATTCGAAAAGTCACCGCACGTTCGGTGACTTTTCGTTCTCTTCAATTCGGTTCCTTTTGCCGATTGCATTTCGGTGACCCTGCGGTGTATTCAGCAAACAGCACAGGGTCCCCGAATTGCAGGGAAAAGCTGCCGAAAACCTGACGAACACTAACCGAATGCACGCTGAAAACAAGCAAAAACATCTGGATTAACCTTCGAAAAAGCCGAACAGGAGCCGAACACAGGAGCCGAACATGAGCCGAATCACACAGAGCCGAAGCAGCTGTGACGTAGAGGAGGCAGTGAATAAATTAGAAAAACCATTTGTATGAATCTGGGAAAAAGAAACGCTGTTTGCAAAGAAACTACTGAGCGAAAATGTCTGAAATTTTCACAGGAGGTCCAGGGAATGATAATAAAGAGGGCTGTTACAAAAAAAATAAGTTAATTGAAAAAAAAAAAAAAAAAATCGGACTTTTTAAAAAAAATTAAAAAATCTGAAAAATGCTTAAAGTATCCTAAAAAATCTATAAATAAAGAGACTTTTTGCTGCAGAATTTTATAATGAACGGTTTATTAGATATTGAATTAAAACGGGAATATTTTTAACATTGAAGCCTATGGGATTCTCCTGAATAAATTTGCCGAATGAAACCACCGAATGGCAGGGCATTAGGGGAACCTTTCACTGCTGGTTTGTGTTCTCTGAATAGCCGAAGCATTGCTTCTCTATGGGGATTTCACTGCCCTCGAACAGGAACCGAACAGTCACCGTATGTGCAGGCAATTCGCCAGGATTTGGCGAATTGCCTGCTCTCTGGATAGCCGAATGGCCAGGAAAGGTAACCGAACGCTGATTTTCAGCATTCGGTTACCTTTCTCAAGCAATTCGGATCTCTTTGGATAACCCTGCTAGAGTTAACCCCTAATTGCCACCAACTGTGGAGATAGGGAGTTCCAATGAACTCCCTATCTCCCGATCCGTGGCAGCTAGGGGTTAAATTTTGGTATGGTTGGATCGGCCAGAGCATGGCCGTTCCAACGATACCAAACACTACAGTGAAAAATGTTGTAAAAAAAAAAAAAATGAAAAATAAAAATAAAAAAAATATTAAACACTTTTTTTTTTTTTTTTTTGGTTTGTTAATGCAGCAATATTGTTCCCATTTCAATTATAATGTGAACAATGATGCTGCACTAACGATTTTTGTATGCGGTGCGTTTGTTAAAAATAGTGTCATTTTCCCCAAAAAAAAATGTAACGAGACCCCATCTCTAATTTTTTTAACAAGCGCACCCCATACAAAATATAACCGCAATTGCTCGCATGTTAAAATGTGAAAAAAAACACTTTACACATTGTAAATTATTGAAAATACATATTTTATTGCATTTTTTGTTATAATATACAGACATGACATAACGTATACATATAATAATGACATATTCTGAATCTACCGAGTCTGACGGAAAGAACGATATATAATATGTCTGGGTCATATACTAAAATAAGCCTTCAAAACACGTTTAAACATGATGCGCAAAACAGGTAAAAATGACCTCAGCATAGGGGCGGGAAAAGCCTCAGCAGCGAAAGGGTTAAGACTGTAAGAGATACAATGTAAAATATGCTAGTTTATAACCTGTAGCCAAAAGCTTCCCAGTACACAAACTAAGTTACCCCCTACCCTTACCATCCCCTTTTATGTCTCTGCCGTTTGGAGCTCTGCTAGTTTCAGGCCAGTTTTAGGGTTTAGGGAAGTCTACTGTTCTCCAGGTTACTGGAGATACGAGATAGCAGCTGAATGACATATGACAGGGAACTTATCCCCTGGTGATGTCCTTTGAATACATCCCACACAAAACAATGATTTTAAGTCAGTGATTTATTTATTTGTAAAGTATTTTACCAGGAAGGATACATTGAGATTTCGCTCTTTTTCAAGTATGTTCTGGGTTCAAGAACATTGAATTGTTACAGTTGTTACAGAAATAGAAAGTAATAAATGCAAGATATTAAAAACAAAACACAACTATACAGATTAACACAGAATAAATATGTAAGAAATATATTCACGGTGTTACATGTTTGCAGGTGCATTCTGTATTGAGGTATGTTAAGAGGGAGCTCTTAAGTGACTTTAGAAGATTTTGATTGCGTCTGGGAGGTTATTTCATAATTGTGGTGCTCTGTAGGAAAATGAGGATCGAGCCACTGTCTTTTTGTATTGTGGTATTGCAAGTAAGGTGCTGGTCCTGGATCGGAGGTTATAGGATGAGGGAACTGCTAGGGGAAGCAGTCTATTCAGGTAGGGTGGCAGCTTCCCAGAAAACTTCTTAGGCCCATGTCAGACGAGCGCAGTGTTCACGTACGTGTTGCCGCACATTTGTACGTCCATGGTAGCATACAAATATGATCAATAGAGACCACACACGAAGTATGTCCGCACAGAAGTGCGGAAGCACAACGGACATGGCAAACGGACACAGGTTAGGCAAGAACGTAAATCCGCTAGGATGGACGCACAGAGTGCGCTGCGTCTGCAACGTCCGCATAGCTTTGTGTGTGAGTGATGGAACGAGGTCAGACAGACTGCATTTGTACGTCCAGCATTTTTGACGGACAAAATGGTTTTGCATTTTAATTTATTTTCCTTGCTACATCAGTCAAAAATAACGTCCGTGAAAAAATGGACTGTGTGGCCACTACCTTGTCGTCAGTTAGAAAGTACGTCTGTACTGCACGGACGCACAGTCCGTACAAAATGCGCTCGTCTGACCCTAGCCTTAATCGCAGGTCGGAAAGGTGAAGGGTGCGACTGTATTCGGCTGGTTTGGCCCTTAACATGTCACAATGGTGGGTCATGTAGTTACATTGTAGCACATCGTGACAGAATGAGTTCTAGAATGTAGTAAGTTTCTGAAGGTGTGTTTGCGGGGCGGCTGCTGCATACACTACATCTCCGTATTCAATAGCCGGCATAAGCATTTGTTGTACAATCTGCTTTCTTACCGCGGGGCTCAGGCAGGCTTTGTTTCTGTACAGGGCACCTAGTTTGGGGTGAAGTTTAGAGAAGAGATTTTCATTGTGGGGGCCTAAAGATAGATTTGGGTCTAACCACATACCTAAATATTTGAGAGAAGTGACTGTGGTACATTCCTAATGTATTTTTTTTCTCAACATCTCTTTATAAATGACCCACAAGTTTCCATTTCCTCATGTTTAGAACTAAGTGATCAAAAGATCACACAATGGATACACCCAGTGACACATATAGAGTAAAATATTTTCTTAACTAAACAAACAGGAGAAAATCAAAGGACATGTAAGATATCATATATTATTTTAGATCACATAAAATAAACACAATAAGGACATTTCATTATATGGTGCTAGTGGCCCTTTAATGCCCTTTAACTTTGTTACAGGGCATTAAAGGGCCACTCCCACCATATGATGGCTTGTCTGGCCACGTCTATTTTGATAAGCTAAAGTTGTTTTGTTCCTAGAGTGTCCCTTTAATTAGGATTTTGTGCTCTGCGCCTATGTGAAACCGTCCTGTCTAATGTCATAACATCTGCTACTGTACTGTGCTCTCCATTCATTTTTATCTGTTCAGTACCCAATGTTTGCTGCATTCGAGCATTACCTTCTGCTAATGGCTGGACTATACAGACTCTGTTTGGGGACGACTCACAAGGAAAGGTTTAATAGGACACATCTTTGTGCAGCTACTGAATTCCTGTAATTTGTATATGAATGGAAATGAGCAGGATGCGGTTTCCATCTGCTCTTCTGATAATTTAGGCACCAAGTTACCACAGCAACATTAAAATGAGGTCTATCGGCTGGAGACTGGAGTAGAATAGGAAGCCGGATCTGACATGTGGGTAAAACCCAGCATTTGTATCACACATGACGTGACTGTGCTCTGCCTATTGAAAATCGCTCCTCATTGATTCTCTGCCGTGGCTGGGCATGCAGGGTGTGTAATGGGTTGTCAACAGTTCTCTGATTGCCTAAAAGGTGTCATCAAAAGGTATTGTAACCTTTACGAAATACACATCTTCTATATATATCTCTTTTTAACCCTGATTTTACCTCGATGGCAAACTATAATTTTCAAATTTTTCCATGCATTATTTATATGACAAATAGTACGAAAGATGGTATGTTTTGTGTTGATATATTCGCATTGCACTTCCACTTTTAAAAAAGATGTGTTCCATTTCTCTCCTATGAGAACAAAATTATTACTTTTGAGTTCTCTTTGCATTTAGTTATATAGTTTTAGAATTAAATTCTAACACTATAGGTTTTTTTAATTTTTGCTCTTGCGTTGTTAGAATTTTGTTACAACAAGGTTAATGGGTTATTCGAGTCCCTTGTGCACACTATACATTAACTTTTTTTTATGTAACCTGAGGTTTACTATGAGGAGACACCGTCCCCCGTGGAAAGACTAAATCTGCAAAATGTATCTTTATTTTCATAGTTTGCAGCAATTTGTATAAATGGCAAAATCAATGGATTCACTTCAAATACTGTATTTCATAATATACTGAATGATAAAGATATCGTCAATGTGTATTTATAGAAGTGTACTTTATGTGTGGGAGCTGTAAATGTGTCTAAATTCCAAAGAAGTATTTGGGGAATGTTATGTATGCATGAAATGAGAGCTAATCTATGAAAGTGGTGTGTATGTGTGATGCGAGTTGTGGTATGGAAGCGATGTCTGTGTGTGTGATGCGAGTTGTGCTATGGAAGTGATGTCTGTGTGTGATACGAGTTGTGCTATGGAGGTGCAGTGGTGTAGCGTGGGTTGTCTGCACCCAGGGCAAGGCAAGAATTCTGCGCCCCCCCAACCTGTGGACCCACCCTGATTCCTTCCACCAGTAGAGTATTGACCTCCTTACCCCACAAGCGCATGTATTGTATATTAATAAAATACAGATAGAATTAAAAAATGAAACACACATGCCCCCCATGCTACGCCACTGCTACCAGTCACCCTGTCCCAGTATACCCTAGCATAGTTCCACTCTCACACTATACCCAGTCACTATCTCCCAGTACCCCAGTCACTTTCTCCCTCTCTCCCAGTACCCCATCCCTCTCTCCCAGTACCCCCATCCCTCTCTCCCAGTACCCCATCCCTCTCTCCCAGTACCCCCATCCCTCTCTCCCAGTACCCCATCCCTCTCTCCCAGTACCCCATCCCTCTCTCCCAGTACCCCCAGTCACTCTCTCCCAGTACCCCGTCACTCTCTCCCTCTCTTCAAGTACCCCTAGTCACTCTCTCCCAGTACCCCCTAGTCACTCTCTCTCCCCAAGTACCCCCTAGTCACTCTCTCTCCCCAAGTACCCCCCAGTCACTCTCTCCCAGTAACCCCAGTCTCTCAGTATCCCCACTTTCTCCCAGTACCCCCAGTTACTCTCTCTCCCAGTACCCCCAGTTACTCTCTCCCGGTACTCCAGTCACTCTCTCAGTACCCAGTCACTCTCTATCCCAGTACCCCTAGTTTCTCTCTCAGTATCCCCACTTTCTCCCAGTACCCCCAGTCACTCTTTCTCTATCCAAGTACCCTCACTCTCTCTTAGTACCCTCACTCTCTATCCAAGTACCCCCAGTCACTCTCTCCCAGTATCCCCAGTACCTCCTCACTGTGTGTTGGTCACACTGCTCCTTGATCACACAGTGTCGCCTACCTGTGTGGAGTTGCTGGTGGCCCAGGGGGGAGCTGTCCAGGGGGCTTAGTGGAGACTGGATTTTAAATGTGCTGCAGGGCAGGTGCCTCCCTCCCTCCTTCCTGTTCAGTGGCGGGGGGCTGGCACAGGGCTTCAATGGGAGCCGACAAGCGTGGTACAAGGTGTTCCGTCAACTAATGCTGCGCTGTATTCCCGTGACTCATGTCAGCATTAAGGAGGAGTCAGGACAGGACCAGAATTTTCTGTCCTGGTCCTCCCTTCCGGAGGCTGAGTGCTAAGTCACCGCCGGCACAGCAAAACTGGCAGGTGTCCGTGCAAGGGCCTCTCACGGACACCAGTGTCTGTGAGTGGACACCTTGCTAAACCCTGTTGGAAAATATTAGTGGTTCAAGTTTCTTTTGAGATTTTGCGCCCCCTAAGAAAATTGCGCCCGAAACCCCCCCCCCATGCTATGCGAATTGTGCTATGGAAGTGGTGTCTGTGTGTGTGATGAGCATTGTGCTATGAAAGTGGTGTGTTTTCGGTGTCTTCAATTTTAGAATTCTGGGGATGAAGATGTCTTGCTGAAGAGTTTGTTTTGGGACCTTTGGAACCAGAGGCTTTTCTTTTATTGAATATACAAAAGATACATCAAGGTGAAAAACAATACTTAACTTTGGACTATAAACACACTTTCAGGAGGTGGTTCATGCTCTCCTTTTTAAAACCAATGGTATACCAACAAAGTAAAAAAGTCCTGTATCGAATCTGGCTCTCCCAGGGGCTGTTATCACTTATGGCTTCTTAGATGGAGGCAGGATGACCTCACTAACAATCATCAACCGTAATAAACTGTGCAGTCCGTTCCTCCCAATAGCCGGAGTAGTAACCCAAAGATTTAATACTTCAAATAGTAATGTAAAACCAGGACTTTCTTTAATAATATAATGACATTAAAATCCATTTAAAATATGCCCGACGCGTTTCGTCTATGCATTCAGACTATTTCAAGGGCAACAGTTACAAGTAAAAAAAAAATTGTCTTTCTTTATTGAGGTTAAAATAATAATAACAACGTGTGGACAATTAAGGGTAATGACTCGGTTGGATAAATTATTATTTTTGTTTGCTTATTACCAAAATTAACATCTAGTTACATTAAAACAGTTAATAATTTTCCTACGCACCGAAGAATAGATAGGACACATAACTTCATTAGAGCATTATTCTGAGTGTTTTGCTAGCAAGAATAGAAAATAAAAGCTTTGATACGCGTGTTTGGAGACTAAAAGAACACCTATTTTATTGTTTTTTACAGGATTATGCGTCCTGATGATGCCAACATTGCCGGCAATGTCCATGGTGGGACCATTCTGAAGATGATTGAAGAAGCTGGAGCTATTATAAGTACTCGCCACTGCAACAGCCAATCAGGGGTAAGCTGGCAAACTCCTAAAGGGGTTATTCACGAACTTCTGAATTGGCCCAGAATTGTACCAGACAGGTAATTTCAAAATTCGGCGCAATTCGGCGGCAGTGAAATTGCCCCATAGAAGATTATCATGTCTGCACAGACCGCCGAACAGCACCAAAATTCTGTTGAAATGCCCTGCTTTTCAGTGCTTCAGTTCGACAGGTTTAAACAGGCGAGTCCCATAGGATTCAATTTAAAATCGTAATATCTTTTAAATTTATTTTTAAAAAAACAACAAAAAAACACCATGGGCCTTATTCCTTGATGTCCACTAAAATGTGGCCGCCAACATGGAAATCCTGCGCCTGCAGATTTCCCCATAACGGGGAAAGACATACATGCAGAGAAAAAGCATGTTTGTCACACATGCTCAAAATCCTCTTAAATGGACTACTTGGAAATTTGGAGACTTTTGGTTACTAATAAGGGCCTTTAGTAGCGTTCGCCTATCAGCCAGCACAAATCTCCTACGTGGATCCTTACTAATCACTGTGAAGAACAAAGTGAAAAAATCATAGTGACACAAATATGTGTTTCAAAATACAAAAAATACTATGCTAAGGAGATCACCTCTTAAATAAATACATGAGAAAGCACCAAATTCTTTTGGAATAAATATGTTAATGTGCAAATTACCAGTTTTACTTTATAAACGAAAATAAAACCTGTAATGCTAACATGAGGCCAATGAGCCCCAACCGAGTGACCACAAACAGATCTCTGGTCTACTCTGGCCAGAGATAAACTGCAGAAATATATTTATATCCACTCAGGATATCCCAAAAACGTGGCTAGTATGAGCAAACAAGTATAACTGGGCTGACTGCTAGAGAAAGTCATACAGGAAAACAAGGGGCCATATTTGTTGGTGCTAACTTAACCAGAGCTGTTTATAGTAACTTAACCAGAGCTGTTTAAACTTCCCAGAGCCATTATAGTCTATGGAGTTGTTAAGGTTTACAACGGCTCTGGTTAAGTTAGCACCAACTTTGTAATATTGCCCAAGAGGTTTTGTGCTCAGTTCCCATTAATCACAGGAGGGGCTGCACATGCAGAGAAAGGCACACCATGCTGATAAACACACACATGCAGACACATCTATACATCAAAACATTAGGGTTTATATTTCCTGGCCACCTGATGATCCCCTCCTTTGTGTCTTAACCTCTCTTGCTGTGCTAGCACGGTAGGATATCCCTGTTGAGGCTGTGTGGAACATGGCTAATCGCCCAGCAAGTGTCAGAGCACTTTTGTTTGGCAAACAGAGCATAACATTGTATCCTCACTCGCCTGCATCATGGTCGGGTTCTTCCTTTCACAGGGAGGCAGACACTGGGAAAGGCATACATGCAGGGAAGAAAGCATGTTTGTCACACATGCTCAAAATCTTCTTAGACTACTTGGAAATTCTGAGACTTTTGGTCACACGCTGTCTACTCTGGCAAAGTAAGGTAGTTTGTTCACATACCTTCTGTCATGTTCCACGCCATCTATGTAGCACAGCGGCCAGCAGTGCCTTCCACGCTGCTCGCTGGCCGGCCGGCCGCCAAGTGAAGAAGTGGATTGGCGCGATCACGTGGTAAGTCCGTGGGTGGGGCGCGGTGTGATGACGCGGCGCCCGCTGAGTTTAAAATCCGTAGCCTGAGACAGGTCGGTGCCCTAACGTGGTTCTCACTCCTCTCAGTGGTGTGTATTTTCTGATTACTATTCTGTGTACCAACTTGGCTTGTATTTTGTTTCTCTCAGCTCTTAACCGCTGGCAATCCATTGACCACCCGATTTGGCAATACGACCTCTGCCACTTGGCTGACACTCTACTCTGGCGATACGACCCTTGGAATTTCTGATAACCCGCTCTGGTATATGACCCTTGGCATTCCTGATAACCCGCTCTGGTATACGACTCTTGACATTCCTCTGACAGTCCATATTGTATGAACCCCTGGTCAGTTGTACTGGCTGCGTAGTCCTCCGATTCTGTTTATAGGTAGACGCAACGACCATTCGAAGGATCGGAATTGTAGGATAGTTGTGCTCCGTATAGGCTTCAGACATTTATATATCGATGAGAAACGTAACACCATCCTTTTTATCAGAGCCTCAGCTTCACCACTGCGCCAGCATCCCTGAGGAATGCTTGTTTGCCTTATGGTACTGATAACTCTGATTGTTCCCCCTGGAGACCCGAGGTTGAATCGACCTAGGTTCAGAACAATTTATCACTAAACATTTTTTTTTTTTAAATTTAACAATTTTTATTGTGTACGCATTGATACAAAAAGATGACAACTTAATACAGGGAAAAGGTAAATACATGAAAAAGCGAAACGAATTTTGGTAGCCAAAAACCTGGGGGGGGGGAGCGTTCTACAATGCATACATCATTTATGTATTAACATTAAAAATACATAACAAAGGAAGATAGAGCTATGTTAAACAATAAGCTATGTTAGCTATGTTAAACAATAAGTGTATCATATCAAAAAGTGCAAAAGCATGAAAACTAAAAGAAATGTGAATCTGCCCGGACTGTCTCATCTCAACAAGGGCTATGGAGAAGGACATGAGACGAGCTATATGCTCAGTCAGTAGCCTTAAAATCATTTAGGACTCAGGCTAATGTCAGACGAACGCAGTCTGAGCGCACTCTGCGTGCGTGCACACGGACGGACGTACTGACGGAACATACTGTAGACACCACACGGTCCATTTTTGTTGACGGACGTAGAAAAACAAAGGAAATATGGGAAATAAACTTAATATGAAAAATGATAAAAATTTGAAAAGGATATGAAAAGCCATTTTGTGCGTCAAGGTGCTGGACGTCCCCAGCTGCTTCTGACATCTCCTCACTCACACAGAAGTGGCGCACTCTGCGCGTCCGTCTAGCGGTTTTACATTCTTGCCTAACTTGCGTCCATTTGCCACGTGCGGTGTGCGTGCGCAGTTCGGTGCGCATGTACTTTGTGTGTGGGTCTCTATTGCTTATGATTCTATGCTACAATGGATGTTAAACTGTGCGGCAACACGGACGTGATCACTGCGTTCATATGACTCCGGCCTCAGGTGTAAAGGGGCTTCTACCCGCAATCCTTTCCTTAGAATACCAAGTAGTATACTGAAGGGACGATTGAATAGTTGTGTGTAGGGCTGATGATAAGGAGGGAAAGTAACATTGCCAAGTGCAAACAACCTGTTGAGTGTAGAGTTCCTTATTTATCAATGTATAGATTCGATCCATACGAATAAGGTAATTTAGTTTTGTCTGATAGAGGGAAAGAGGGATAGGGATAGACTGACTCCATGTATGTAGGATGGTCTTATGACCAACAGTGGCCACTAGTGAGAGGAATTTCTTATGTTTAATTTTAATAGAAGGAACAGGACCAAGGATTCAAAAATCTGGTGAAAGGGGTAAAGAGAGGTGGGTAACTGAAAAAATATAAGACTGGACCGCTGGCCAAAAAGGTTTGTATTACAGGGCAACTCCAAAACCAATGTTATGGGTTCGCATAGGGCTCAGTATGTTTGAAAAATGACAAGACCGGGTTCCATCCCATACGGAATATCTGCAGGGTGAATAATACGCATGGCGAATTACCTTTAAAAACATTTCCTGGTATGACACTGTTGGTAAGATGTTTAATATATATGCATGTGCAGACAACAAGTCATCTATCGAGTGTGACGGGAAATGGCCAAGCCACTGCATCGGACCTGTCTTTACTGCGGGCCAATTCACAATATGACAAAGGAGGTCATGTAAAGAATATAGAGCGTAATCGTTCTGTGCCTGTGGTCGATTTATGATCTTGTCTATTGGCGAGAAGGAAGCGGTTACTGTAGGGATATATAAACGTAGTTGGAGATATGCAAACCATGGAAAATGTAATGAGGGGTTTTTGGTCTTAAGAGTCAATAATAATAACACTGTTTATGTGGAAGGGTCTAAAAATTGGTACAATAATCATGATTCCCCCATCGCCCATGCTGTAATTGGTGTGGATTGTAGGCTGAGAGAAGACAACTCCCCATCCCAGGAATAAATGTGGGGAATCCAAACCATTTGTGGCTGGATACCTTGTTATATTTTCCGTTTAATGGGATATTTGCTCATGGATTGTTAATGGGGCCTAGTCTAAGAGGTGCTGAAGAACTGAGCACTCCTTGTAGAATGACATGGGGCCATATTACAAAGTTGGTGCTAACTTTACCAGAGCCATTACAGTCTATGGAGTTGCTAAGTTTACAACTGCTCTGGTTAAGTTGGCACCAGATTTGTAATACTGCCTATGGTTTATTATTCAGTACCAGTATAACTAAGGTGTAAGCAGGTAGAAAGAGGGAAGTCCGTGGTCTCCGCTCAAGCCAGGGAATCCATCCCCAGGCGATGACGGCATAAGCAAGTCCAGGCATTGTAAATCAGGCCACTATGTGGCAACTATATACAATATATAGAGAATAAAGAGGATCCGTGAGTAAAGTTTTATTTTCTGTTTAGTTAGCACGTTCTTTATTCTTCGTATTGACAAATAATCGCTTCTTCCAGTTCTACATAACTTTTAATGTCTGTAATACTGTCTGTGTTCCTGGAGATGGAGCCAAATATCTTGTTTAAGGCTTGTGGCTGCTATTCTGTGCAATTGCCGGAGTGCCCTGTGACACCCAGAGGGTTGGAGCATTTTTATACTAGTTTCTCAGTACTAAGCAAAATATATAGCTTGTAACACTGGCATAGAAGAGCAAGGTGAATGATAAAATCTGATCGAAGACGATCTATAGGACATAATGATGCGAGCAGAGCATAGTGGGTAGGAAAATAATTTATTGGTGCTTATTCACAAACAAAACTACATAATTGTATCTTTAAACTATTTCAGGATGTCAGTGCCTGTTTGGATGATTTCAGGCCTGATCAGAATGTTTATAAATGTCATGCAACAGAATTTCACACGTGACACCTTTATCTCTTCCTAGGAGAAATGCGTGGCTGCTCTTGCTCGAGTGGAGCGTACAGACTTCTTATCCCCAATGTGTATTGGAGAAGTGGGTAACGTTAGCGCCGAGATTACATACACCTCAAAGCACTCAGTGGAGGTGCAAGTCAATGTATTGGCAGAGAATATCCTTACAGGTAAGATCCACTAAGGTCTGCATTCAAAATGAAATCACTAAGATGAAAGAAAATCGACATGAAAGCTCATTCTCCGAATTACTGTCAAACGTGACCAGCTCAGAGGACAATACTGTAAACAGGCTATTCATTTTGTGCACTGGCTACAGTGGCTGGTAGGAGTAGAGGTAACATCACTGCTCTATAACCATGGAGACGCAGGTTCGAAGAGCACCTCTCCAGTAAGTGTCCTTGGGCAAGACACCTAACGGTACATACTCGCCACCCAGGACATACTTGAAAATGAGAGAAATCTCAATGTATCCTTCTTGGTAAAATACTTTCTCAAAAAAAATAAAAAATGATACTTACAATATGGTTGATGTGGCCTTACTACCTAGAACTAGCGTTACTATGGCTAGTAAACCATAAAAGATGAGCAATTTCTTTATTAATGTCTTCTTGTCATATGTGATACAGCTCATCATTAGGGTGTGTAATGTTTATTACTTCCGAGCTGTAAATCACTTCACGCAGTTTTCATACTTTTTGCCATGAACCAGATAAGGAACATCTGAAAGGTATAAATGACATGAAAAAAATAAGTCACACAGGGTCAGTTCATCCAGCAGACCTATCTTCATTAGGATGTCTACTTGTCTAAAATTGTTGCTTGTTTTTAAGGTATTATTGCATTGACAAGTTATTTTTAATTGGCAATGTTAATGTCATTCTATCAGAGAACACAAAATCTTCTCCAAATCTGAGGATTGAACAAAAACAAATTAATGAATGCCAAAATGCCAAATATTGCCAGAGCCGGGTGAGGCTCTTTATAGCGTGAGTGAGAGCTGATATATCTCTTAAAATCATATATATACACAAACAGTATTGTGCTATGTCTGTCTTTTTTTTGAGGTACCGATCCTCCATCAACTGAAGACGCTTGTTATTCCATACCGGGTAAATAATATTTATCACCCTATTGTCTACACACTGGGAAGCGCCGCACCTTTTTTTCTTTTATTGTCTTTTATTTGTCACCTAGGGACGACATACATGGGTGCAGTGGCGATCGTGTTATAGGCTCTACCCCGCTCAATATTATATTTGTTGCGCCCTACCAATTTTTTCTATTTTTTATGTTAAAGATTCTACCAACATAGGGCTCTATTACATTCTTCACGAAAAAACGCACGCAGAACACGTAAATTTGTGTGCGCAGCGTTAAACCTTAATGCGCGTAAAACATTGCTGGTATTACAATCCTCGCGCATTTTTTCATCCGTCAAAAAATAACGTTCGTAAAACGGACGCGCAAAAATACGCGAGCAGCAACGTTGCGCACAGAAATCCGTGTGCGGACTGTTTTTTCACGCGATTCAGCCAATCAGAATTAAGAACCACAATTGTCTCACGTTAAGTTTTTGTGCCTGTCAAAGTCAATCTGCGCATATATGCTGCATCAATAAAAAAAACACGCACAACTTCTCAATTTTATTTATTTTTTTCTTTTCTTTGAGAAAGTATTTTACCAGTAAGGATACATTGAGATTTCCCTCGTTTTCAAGTATGTCCTGGGTGGCGAGTATGTACCGTTAGGTGTCTTGCCCAAGGACAATTACTGGAGAGGTTGCTCGCTGGGATCGAACCCATGACTCCACAGGCTCTCTCCATGCAGAGCAGTGATGTTACCTCTACTCCACCCAGCCGGTACTGGGTATTGTTTGGGTATGTGTAGAATGTGTAACTATACTTTGCTGTATCTTTTTTTTTTTGTGCTGGTGTATTTGGTTTCGGCCAGGACGTTCAGATTTGCCGTTACCACCAGCTTTTCAAAGACGTTAAAATTATGCGCGCAAATGCTGTGCGTTAAAATTTGCGCATAGATTGTAATACCATCCACGTACCAGCACACAAACTCATTTGCGCTCACAATGTTAAGTATAGGATGAGCGCAGTACAGTATGCGCGCGCAGCGTTTGCGCAGGCTCACCTGCGGTAGATGTTAACACGCATTTTTTGCCTAGACATTGTAATACGACGTTCAGCGTAAAGGGTTTTGCCCCTCGCGTTAATGCATTTTTGTGCACGTGCACATTTTTGCGCAAAGAGTGTAATAGGGCCCATAGTATATATATTTTATTCGCGCTTAGTTGCGTTTGCGTACAATCGACAGCCAGTATGGTACATGCTAGTGTTTGATGCATATTTGAGAATTTACATAAATCCCTTCATATGGATTATGACCGTATTTTAGACAAAAGTGGGGTCTCTCCGCCAAGTCAGATCCTTTGTACAGCATACACGTCCAGCTTGATTGTAGCAGAGTTTCCCCACAAACCAGTCGAGACTCAGTGATTGGGTAAAGCAGGAATAATCTTTAATCTCACACACAGCATTTTTGTATGGTGAACAAAATTTGCATCCCCTTGCAGGGGATTATTAACATGCAATACGAAGTTGCCCTCTCTGGCACCTGGTGTCTAAGTGACCCTCTTCCCCGTTCCATGACTAGAATAACATGAAAGGGTATCCTGGCCCTGGAATAGATCACTACAAACCCAAACACAACCCCCCCCCCCCCCGATAGTTCACTCTTGTCTACGGCTTCAGCCCAAAAGGCACCCTGATCGGCGGTATCTTTTTATCACCACAAGGAGAAGAAAGGACCGGACTGTGGTGACTTTCAGATCTTTCCGTAAGTTCCATGCAGCCGGCTTGCGTTTGGTAGTTACTCTTTGCACTACAGAGGGTATTCTTGCAGTCGGGGTGCACAGATCAGGTTTGCTTCGCTCAGGCACACATTTCAGCGGGGGTCAGACCATGAGGTGCTTTTACAGTCTTTTAGTTTAGGAAAAAGGTTTCCTCACATAAGTCCAGGAAATATGGACTGTGAATGCATGAAGACTGGCCGTGATGGCAGGAAGCCCAACGCATTGTCCTCCTCATTTAATGGTAAAAGCAACCTATGGAATATTTGTGTTTGACAACTTTGAATTTTTAGGATTTAAATAAAATTCATTGCTTCTTCTAAAAAAAAATGTATGGGCTCCGAGTAAATGCAGTTTTCAGTCACAGTGGGTATCCAAGGTTTATCATTTCTGGCCTAAAGAGCTGTCAGTTTATTATCATGAAGTTGCCACCGTTTTGGTTGTGGGTGGACATGAAACATCGAAAATATCGCAGATTGACTTTCAGATGCTAGGAGATTCTTTCAACACACACAGACACACACACACACACACACTCTCACACACACACACACACACACACACGTAGTGAAAGATACACAAAGACATTGACAGAGACACTGGCAAATACACTGAAACGCAGAGACACCAACGGCAAAAACTTGATAAAGTCTACAGTTCTAGCTGAAACATTGCTGGTATTCATTTATATGAACCTCTGCCACACCACATGTAGGGCCACATTACATTCCTAGCGTTAAAACGCAGGTGCTAGGGAGGAAAAACTGTGCCCACAGTTTTCCCCCTAGCGCCCGCGTTTTAACTCTAGATTACGATGCAGGTGCAAAAAATGCTGCCTGCATTGTTTGCAGGCGTTAACCCCCGGGATGCACGCGGCTGCGTTAAGCGCGTCTGCGCACATCCTCTCAATGGAGTCCATCGGACTCCATTGAAGCAGACGCTGGCGGTCACATGACCAGCTGGATCTCGTCAGCGTAGTGATTTGCAGGGGGAGTCTGGGGGGACTTTTCCCCCCAGTCTTTCCCTGCTCCCGCCGGACTGAGGAGGCGGTTGGAGCCACGGGACAGGAGGTGAGTATACGATTTTTTTTTTGATTTTTTTTTTTTGGGCTGGTGTTAACGGATTCTGCAGAAGCAGAATCCGTTAGCACCAAGTCCTGGCTCTGGTTAACTTTTTGTTAACCGCAGCCAGACTTTAATCAGCGTTAGAACTTTGCAATCCTAACGCTGATCAACACTTTGTGCTCCCCATGTTACGTATATAGAGTGCAAAGTACAGTAACCTCGTGCTGCAAAGCGCAACATACCAAATGCTAACGGGTTACTTAACCCGTTAGCGTTTGGATTGAAATATGCGGTAACTACTTGGGCTAACGTTAACGCTCACGCAGGTGAGCGCTAATGTTAGAACCAAGTATGTAATGTGGCCCACTATGAGGAGTGCCCTGATCCTTTTTCCTATTGCCATGTGTCCACCAGCAATCCAGGGATACGTAAACACCCTCCACTATAGTCGAAAAGTACTTTGGATTAATGGGGCCATTGAGTGCATTGTTCTCTTCCTCCTTTTGAAGACACAGAAACAATAACAAACATGCACAGAGAATAACAATTACACGGACAGGGATATATATATGGAAACACTGACAGAGAGACACTGACAATCACAGATCTGAAACCGACACTGATAAAAACAGGCACAGATGGACACAAAGAGAATGACAAACACAAAAGACACACAAAAACTGACATAGACACTGACACTGAGAGAGACACATACACTGACAGAGACGAGGAAAGACATCCATACACAGAGGCCCCGTTCACACCTGGGCGTTTTACAGCGCGTTCCTGTGCGCTGTAAAACGCCTAAACACGGAAATCCCATGATTTCCTATGGGGCCCCTTCACACCTGGGCATTTTACAGTGCGTAGGAACGCGATGTAAAACGTCCTACACCCAAAGAAGTACAGGAACTTCTTTGGGGCGTATTGCAGTGCGTTAGCAGCCATAGACTGCAGCGTGAACGCGCTACAATGCGCATTCGCGCGTTTTTCATGTTTGCGCGATACGCGCGTCAAAAAACGCGTAGATTACGCACGTCAAAAAATGCTTAGGTGTGAACCCAGCCTTACAGACAGCGACACAGTAAAAAAAAATGGCATAGACATATATACAATGACAAACAGTCCTAAAGAGAATTTGACAGATACACAGAGACTCTGAGCGCTACACACAAAGGCACAGAAATTCACAACCGAGCCTGCCAACCCATCCCACATAAGCAAGTCCCCTGCAGAGCTTACTGTTGCCTTCCCTCTGCTTCCTTTGAGTCCCAATGACAGCGGCTGACGGAGAGAAAGCTTGACAAGCAGAACGGGGTTCAACACACATTGGAGTCACCTCTCTCACTCTCTGTAGTGTGGCTAGTGGTTGCTTTGCTGCAGCTCACCTCACTGCGACAGCTTGGTCCGCATCAGGAGGCATGGGAACTTGTTCCCACACCACTCTTCTGATCAGGAGGCAGTAGGCATGCAAACTGTCAGAATCCAGCTACTGAGTGTTACACACTATGAATTTTTTCTTACGTATATTGCTACATTAATAGAAATTGTACAATAAGAGTATTTTTAAAAAATAATTATTATTTTGATCCATCCACTTAAAGATCCTGAAGCATACGAAGGTCATCATCTGGAAGATTCTTTATCTGAGCTTGATCTCTTTTTCTCCTTCCTTCATTCATTTCTAAATGAATTGTGCAACGTCCTGCTCTTTACCTGTCTTAGTCACAGCACGGGATTGGGAGTTTCTGGAGTCAGAGAGACTGTTCAGAGAGAAGAAAGTTGAATTTAGGTTACAGATTTAATCTTTTTGACAGGCAAAAGGGTCCTCTGCAAGGCGCCAAATATTTTGCTACATTTTAAAAGGGAAAGAAGGAAAATTCTTTGGCAAGCATGTTGGAAAATCTACAGTGAATAACATGCAGTTGACAGTAGATATAGTTCTATATTTAGGGAACATCACTTGAAAATGAGGAACTTTATGAAGCACCAAAAACAAAGGCAAGGTTTGGCAATATATGGTAGGGATGCATTGGAGCACTATCGGAGGAGTAAATTGGAGATTGGGTTATGGAAATGCTGCTGGTAGACTGGTGAGACCAAGTCTGGGATTGAGATGTTAATTCATACTTAGTTTAGAATATTTTATGTTGTGTCCTAAAGTAAAGGATTGTAAGAAAGGACAGGAATGTGGTGGACAGATTGCTGTGGGTGGAAAAGCCTATTATTATTGTCCATTATTTATTTAGCGCCAGAAATTCTGCAGCGGTTTAAAAGATCATTGTACAAGTGGTTGATACATTGGAATACCACACATGGATGATATGGCCTGATTCAGGGGTCCCCTGTTCCCAAGGGAATTTACAATCTATGAGAAGTACAAGTATTTTGTAAGGTAGATGTATCCATATCATTAAGTGTCTTGCCCAAGGACACTCGCTGGTGGCGCCTTGAGTGGGATCAAGTCGTCTCTCCATGATTGTAGATCAGCGACCTGGTGGTTAGGTTGAACCCGCTTCCCTTAGAGTTGCTTCTCCATAGTTGTATTGGAGGGATGAGGTGAACTGAATTTAACTTGCTTCTCCAGTCGAAAGGCAGAGCTGTCACCACTGGGCTCCACAGCCGATATTGTGAGGTAGGCAAGTATGTACCGTTAGGTGTCTTACCCAAGGACACTTACTGGAGAGGTGCTCTGGCTGGTTTTCTTTCCTTTTAGTTCTGTTATGCTTTACCTGGAGGGGGATGCCATCTCTATGAAATCCTTGGTACAGCTACAATCATCAGAGCTTCTTTGATGTTTGCGGTCCCTGCATCTAAATGAGTTCTGGGTCCAGCGGACTTGGAAGAGGAGGAACAGAAATTCTGAGTTCAGTCCACATGCACTGAGATCTTAAGTGACCTGGTCCCACACACCCTGTAGCTCATGATTTCCCACGTTTAACATTTACTAGTCCTATCTGGAATTTCTAGATTCCCAGCAAATTACAACCTACAAGATATGCTCCTCCAGTCCTGGGTTTATCTCTGTAGGTATATAGAGTCCGGTAAGTGGGCACAGAGACTGAAGCCTTTCTTTTTATTTTAGTGCGAAATCGTCATTTGTTCTTTTCCGTTCTCGGAGTTCTGTCTAGCCGCGTTGATACAAAACTACATTATTAAACCTCCGAGGATTTGGAAGCACTTTACAATTTGTTTTGAAGAAGTTTAATCTCGTTCCACTTAGAATTGTCACTATCGGCAATGAATCTGCTTTTCTACAGTAACCCATACTGATTCTATCGCTGTTTCTGCTGCAGCAGCTTATTAAATCCTGAAATTTCAAACTCTAGAGGCCCAGGGACTATTTCTTTTCCCCTAAACAGACACAACCACTCTCTGGTTCTTTGATGTGAATAATTGGAATGCAAGGAGAACATAGAATATGTAATCACAGCATTACTCAGACATTAATCATTCTATAATTCATAAAATGAAAAAGTGGGAAATGCATAAATGGACATTCTCGGAAACCACGTGTGTTACTTACCTTGCATTATACAGACTAGGTTAGAATTCATTATTTTTGGGTGTTTTTTTAACTATACAGCCCACCTATCAGATTATCACACGCGGTGTTTGTTTTGCTGTGTTTTTGAAGATGTATTTGGCATCTTTACATATATAGCTTTATTAGTTTTCATGTTTACACGGCAGGGGATTATATTGTAGCTCCGTTGTCGGCGTGGTACTGAATGCTAATCAGTCTCTACTTCTCTTCTTTCAGAAAACAATAACACATAATACACATTTTTTGTAACGTGTCTCAACCGCATATGTTTCAAGGGGCTCAGCCAAGCATCCTTGGTTTCTCTTTGTACCCATACCTGGCTCTTGATCGCCTCAAACCAGGTGTTATTTTAGGTCCAGATCGTTCTCCCCCCTCGTGTGTCTGCACCATTCAGATTCCCTCTTAGTGTATAAAGGGACACTACACTTTCATAAGATGGAACTATTTTACTTGTGCATTACTAACAAACCACCTTATAAAACACTTAAGGCCCTAACGCAAAAACGCTCGCGCATCGCAGGATTTTTTGAGCACAGCATTAACCGTTAACGCGCAAACATCAACGGTGGTATTACAATCCTCGCGCATTTTTTCGTTCGTAAAGCTGATGCGCAAAAATGCGCTCAAAGTACTGTTGCGCGCAGAAATCAGTGAGCGCAATGTCATTTTTAACGTGAGTCCGTCATTTTTGTGGGGACTGCGCACAACAGATGTACGTTTTGACGGAAGGCAAGGTAGTGGCCATTATTTTTGACGCGAGTCCGTCATTTTTGTGCAGACTGCACACAATAGATGTACGTTTTGAAGGAAGACAAGGCCATTTTTGACGGATCTAGTAAAAAAACACGTGCGCATCAACTTTCTCCGTTGTGAATCCGCAGTTTGGTACGGTCAGGTTGTTACAATTTGCCGTTACCACCAGCTGTTCAAAGACGTTAAAATTATGCGCACAAACATTGTCCGTTAAATTTTTGCTCTAAGATTGTAATACGCGCGCGCCAGCACACAAATGCATTTGCGCTCACAATGTTAAGTATAGGACGCGCAAGTTCATTATGCTTGCGCAGGTCCATCCGCGTTAACGCGCATTTTTTGCGCGGATGTTGTAATACGATGTTCAGCGCAAAGGGGTTTGCCCCTCGCGTTAACGTGTCTTTGCGCCCGTGCAAAATTGTGCGCGAGGAATGTAATAGGGCCCTTACAGGGTTATTCAGAGAGAGGTGAAAATCAGGAGAATGGCTAATTTGAAGTGAAAATTCTAGGTCAAAAGAGCTGATTTGGCAAGTGAGAGAAATGGGAGAATTTTTCTGGTTTGGCTATTTTGACCTAGAATTTTCACTTCTCCTGTCATTCTCCTGGTTTTCACAGCTCTCTGAATAGCCCTGATAGTTACATAGGCTGAAAAAAGACGTGCATCCATCGGGTTCAGCCTTTCACACATTACCTATTGCTGTTTATCTAAAAGAAGGCAAAAAACCCAGTTTGAACCACTCACCGAACATTCAACATACTGGGAAAAAAAATAATCTTTCTTGACCCCAGAATGGCATCAGATTTCTCCTTGGATCAAGCAGCTTTTACCCACATATTAAATATTATAACCCTTAATATTACAACATGCTGCTGTGTTTTTCCTTTGAATTAATTGCATGTAAAATGAAAAATAACGGTTTTAACTCCATTTTCCATTTTGTGTATTTTTCCCATGATGCAACATTTACCAAAAATCTTATAGTGACTTTCACTCTACAGCTGTGGTTTAGTTTCTACAGTATTTAACAGTCAATGGGGTGGAGGAGTGAATGTTTAGATATGGCTGCAGGGGGGCTGTTGTGTGGCGTATGCTGCCTGAGATAAGAGCTGGCAGTTGAATGAGATATGTCAGGGAGTTTAAAATACTTATCTTTCCCCCTGGGGATGTCCTTTGAATACATCCCACACAATATAATGATGTGAGTCTCTTTCCATTACTACAGATCCATTCACTCCATTCTATGACCAAAGCCACACAGATGAGGAATAAGTGCTGGAAAGATACCAGTGTGGTTGAGTGGTTTACAGCAAAAAAAAAGTCACACAATGGATGCGCCCAGTTATTATTATTATTCTTTATAAAGCACCAGCATATTCCGCAGCGCTGTACAATAGTTACACAAAGAGTAAAATATTTTCTTATCTAAACCTACAAGAGAAAAACAAAGCACATGTCAGATATCGGCAACATAAAATAAACACAATGAGGACATTTTCTTTTTTGATGGTTAGTGTCCCTTTGATCTCACCACATTCTTTGTTCCCTGTTGTGGTTGTCATATCCCTTCTTTTGTGTGTATCTCTTGTATTGTGGTCTTGCCTCCTTTTCTGGTTATTCTGCTTTCTTCAGTCTTCAACCTTTGGCTTACAGTTAGTTAAAAGTTTTTATAAAGTGCTAACTAGTTCTGTAGCATTGTAAAATGGGAGGCAGAACAACAAATATACATACAGGTTCAACACACAGTACAGTAGGCGAGAGGACCCTGCTCAAGAGCTTACAATCTAAAAAGATAGGGGTGGCACACTAGGTGAGGGTTAACCGAGAATGAAGTAGCAGGGGTGCATGTGGGCTATGTGGGAAGATGGAGCAAGAGATGAACAGAGGGAGATCATGGAGTGAGCTGATAGGCTACTCTAAAGTAAGGTGTTTTCAGGGACTTCTTGAAGGACTGGAGAGACTGGGAGAGTCTGTTGCGGGGGAGGGAATTCCAAAGAAAGGGGCAGCTCGGGAGAAGTCTTGAAGGTGGTAGTTGGGGGTACGGGTACGTGAAGCTGATGGCATCAGATCATTGGCAGAGCAAAGTGGTCGGGACAGGATGTACCTGTTAATAATGGAGGAGATTTAGGCGGGGGCGCGGTTATGGAGAGCTTTGTATGTGAGCCAGGGCCAGCGCTAGCATAAGACGGCACAGGCGGCCGCCTTACTATCTGGCTTCCTGCCAGTTTGTGGGGGCGGAATTCCCCAGCCCGAGCGCCGCCATCTTGGTCAGCCGGGGAGACAAGGCGCAGCGCTAGGGGCCGAACCACCTGACCAGCGCCGCGCGCGATCTCGCAAGAACGCGGCTGCGCTGGTCATGTGGTTCCCGCCCGGCGAGTGGCAAAGCTGCATCATGTCAGCGGCCGCTCGCCACCATGGAAGAGGAACGCCGGCAGAGCCTGGGTGGCCTGGCAGCAGGTGAGAGCTGGGGGCAGATATATCCACATTTGAGCTGGGGGCAAATATATCCATGAGTTGGGGGCAAATATATTTGCTCCCCAGCTCATGGATATGTATATATATTTGCCCCCAACTCATAGATATATATCCATGAGCTGGGGGCAAATATATCTATGAGTTGGGGGCAAATATATATATATCCATGAGTTGGGGGCAAATATATCCACATGTGATCTGGGGGCAAATATATATATATATCCATGAGCTGGGGGAAAATATATTCCATATGAGCTGGGGCAATATATACCCATGTAATCTGGGGGCAAATATATATATATATTATATATATATATATATCCATGAGCTGGGGGCAAATATATTCCATATGAGCTGGGGCAATATATACCCATGTAATCTGGGGGCAAATATATCCACATGTGAGCTGGGGGCAAATATATCCACATGTGAGCTGGGGGCAAATATATCCATATGAGCTGGGGCAAATATCTCTATGAGCTGGGACAATATATACCCATGTAATCTGGGGCAAATATATCTACATGTGATCTGGGGGCAAATATATCCACATTTGAGCTGGGGGCAAATATACCCATGTGAGCTGGGGGCAAATATACCCATATGAGCTGGGGGCAAATATACCCATATGAGCTGGGGGCAAATATACTTCTGAGCAACCCTAGTGTGTGTGTGTGTGTATATATATATATATATGTGTGTGTATATATAGAGATTATCATGGCACCTCTATCCTGATTGGCTTGACATGACAAGGATTGGGGGGGGGGGCACCAAAATGCACCTTTGCCTGACTAGATAAAAATGCTTGCACTGGCCCTGATGTGAGCACAAGTAATTTGACTTAATTTGGCTTGTTTTCCACTTGTGCAATCGGTCTTTCACCTTGGCCTGTCTACATCTCTTATTAGTATGGCCTTTTACCTTGCCTTTACTAGGACTGGTAGCTTAGCCCTTTCTCGCCTCTGGAGTGTTGGTCTGAACTTGTGGTTTGTTACTGTGACAAATAGTACATGAAAGACAGTAAACAATAGTATATAAAGGATTGTGATATGGTCTTCTTGAAGTGACGTCATAAAGTCTAAATTTGTCCCACACATCAATAAAGGAAACCATAATTGTAAAAATGCCACAACCACAGTCATCCAAAAACCGTTACATACGCACATGCTGTTTCCAATGAAAGTACAGAGGGGAAAAAGAAAAAGAGCAACGATTACGTGTGAGAGGTTACAAAGGGCACGGGCAGAGGCTCAGCAGCAGAGCCGACACCGGTGCAACCCTCGTTCCCTGGCACTATATTTAAATCCTCTCTGGACACTCGTCTGGCTCTTTAATTTATCCCTGTGGGATTTTTTGGTTGTGTTTTGAATCCTATGAAATCATGTGCTCATCTTTGTCACCATTCTTTGCTGACAAGAGGTGGATAGCTCTCTACACACCCTTCAACGCCAATGATATCGGTTCCTGGAGTCCACAGGACTTGGTGGAGCCCAGCACATCCCAGCTGAGCGCTCACATTTGTGGAGTTGCTTAAGCTGCAGATGAAGTGTGGATTGATACAGTTCCTAGCGAGGGGAAGTGGGGGATTGCAATGCCCTCTGCACCATGGGATTAGAGGTGAGGTAGTATTTTTTTAGGGGTGTATTATAGTGTGTCAAGTGATTGTGCAAAAGCAGAATCACTTAACACCAGGTCTTGGGAGTCGGTATTTCTGTGAAAATACTGGCTACAGGATAGAAGCAACTGTCTTGGAATAGCTTGTTCTTCTATTTCAAGGTGCAAATTAACCCTCCTATACAAGGTATAGGAGACATTAAGTTACAGTAGGGCTAAGCCTGAGCCACAAGCAAAGTTTGTGTCAAGAGTGGAAAAACGATTACAGCTGTTAAGATAACTCTCGGAGCTGTTAAGTATAGCATCTCCAGTAGTTATCTTAACCGTTTGCAGCTGGGCGGGTTGTGCCCGGCGGTGGGGCTTTAAAGCCCGCTGCTGCAATGTGCCCCTCCTCCAACCCACCTACGCAGCAGTCGAGCATCATTCCTGCAGGGGGACGGCCTGAGTTCAAGGTCCACCCGCTACGGGGATGGCAAAGTATGCCCCGCAACGGGAATGGGTTAAAGTCAGCTGTGGAACAGGGCCTTTAGTTTATTAACCCTTTGACACCGTGGGATGTGCTATGCAGTCAGCGTGACGGAAGGGCTTTGAAGCCGCAGGGCATACATCTTTCTCCCGCCGACTTCAATGGTCTGCCTTGGCCCCTCCCCGCAGCCAGTGCACGCTGTTGGCTTCAGCGAGACGGCCTGAACTTAGGCCGCTTGCCTGCACCAATGATGTGCGTCGCTTGCGGGCTGGGTCGAAATCAGTAGCACCTGTCGGCGAGGCATACCTGTACGCCTTGCTGACGTTAATCCTCACCCTTCCTTAAGGGGTTAAGGCTTAATTTCAAAACATCTGAAATTCACTTTTTATTTATAGCCAATCAATTCACAAGTTTTGTTGGGATGTTTTCCTCTCCGCTTTTAAATGTATAATTCTTTGATAAAACAAGACACCCCAGGCTGGAAATCATAGTGTTAATAATGTCTAAGAAAAAAAAATGGACTAAGAGAACAACCACTACAGAAAACAGAAGCGGCTATAGCGTTTTGGGGTTAAAATGGTTATAAACCATATATTATTGTGCTATATCTAATAAATACTCCGATCCTGGCCAATATACTGCAGAGCGACGTGTCTCTGGGTCATGTCAGACAGTTTATGGAGCAATATATTGCTAACCTCCTCGCTCTGTAATGTCTATAGTACGACAGTAAAATAGTCTTTGGAAAAGATATAAAGATATATAAATGTTATATATACTGCGTTTTATTCTTCTGTGCTCCCTATAGGGAAGCCCTACATCTATTCAAATTCCCAGAGGAAAGACAACCTCTGCAGAGTGTAATTTCTTTGGAGGCACCCTGGGAAAGGTTAAAAAACACAGAAATTATATATATATATATATTTAAAGAATATAGAAGCCTGATGCCAACCGTAACATTCTTTATGAATGTGTTCCACACCGCAATCTTGGTTGTTTTTATTTCCTGGGAAACTTGTGGGAAGGCGACTTTGATATATCTGTAATTAGTTTTGTTTTATTGGGGTCGCAAGAGACTCACGGCTAGTGGTAACAGGCAAAACCACTCTCTTGGTTTTGAGTATAAGCCAAAACCTAGTAGTCAGGTTTTATTTATTTGTTTTATTTTTAAAGGTGAAAGCGATAGTAACAGATTTTACCGATGTTGAGGTTGCCATGGTTAATGCATTGTTTCTGAAAAGGTGGAAAAGGGGAGACGTTATCAGAAAAATAGAGGCTACATGAGATCTTGCATTCCTAACCAACGTCTCTCTAAGATCAGGCGATCTAAAAAGTAGACCTCCCACTGTTAAACTACAACTCCCAATGTGCATGGCCGCACAAGCTTCATTGGTGCCGTCGCTCAACAATAGCAGAATAATAAAAAGTATCTGATACTGCACACATCCTATGAGTAAGCACAGTGCATGATATTATCAGCAGACTAAATAACAGATTTAACCTGTCTGCCATGATTTGCCATCCTTCTGTCTCCTTCTTTATCAACCCGCACCTTCTGTTCAATTGTACACTTTATCTTTCCTTCTCATGTTCCAATCGGCTTTTCTTCAGTTCTATCTTTACTTTCACATTTCTGGTCTATACCTTTTTTTTAGGTCTATTATTTTTCTTTATCCTTGAACCCAAATACATCTCCGCATTAATGAAGGTTGGTTTCTTCCTTATGTTAAAGGGACAAGCAATATTTCGACCATATATCCAATGATTAGTGTGACGTAAGTCACTTTGGACTTGGGGTACATGGGCCTAGAACTGTATTTGAGAGGTGAAGTTTTATATTGCTTCCCTGCCCTTTCCTTTGTCAAAGTCACCCTGTATATACAATTACAGATGCAGGGTGTTTGTGTTTTCTGTACCCTATTCCCTGATGACTGTGTTACTATACTTACAATCTATGAGATGGACAAGTATTTTGTGAGGTAGGCACATCCATATTGTTAGGTGTCTTGCCCAAGTACACTCACTGGTGGCGTCTTCTGAGTGGGATCGGGTTGTCCTTCCAAGATTTTAGAGCAGCGTCCTGGTGGATAGGTTGAACCCGCTTCTCATAAAATCAAGACCTCTCCATAATTGTATTGGAGGGATGTGCTGAATGGTATTTTGACTTGCTTCTCCACAGTCGAAGGGTAGAGACGTTACCACTGGACTCCACAGCTGATATTGTGTGGTAGGCAATTATGTATTTTTTTTTTGTAAATAAAATTCAACAATATACAAAGATCATACGATAATCATTTAGTAATATTCAAATGGGGAGAGACGGAAAAAAGAAAGGGGTAAAGGGAGAAAGAAAAAGGGTTGCCCAAACCCAGAAAAAAGGTAAAGAAGAAGAAATCATTGCATGCTGTGCGAGAGAAAAGGGGAGTAGAGAAAGTTCAGAGGGGAGAATAGCGATACCCAAGCATTCATATATTCCAGCACCATAACATTAAAAGAGCAACAAGAGTGATTCAGCCCGTAAGTTACCATCGTTACGCGCAATTCGTGACGTTCGAGCCCTTGTCCCCAGTCCCATCAATTCTAACCCATCTGGTCCAACCAAGGGGACCACGTTTTGTAGTATGCAGTAAGGGTGTGGTTGGAAATGGCCGTACGTTCGTCCATAAGTTGTACCTCTTTGATTTTGGGCTAAATTTTTGAAAAAGCAGGTGTTGTTGGACAATTCCAGTGTTCGGCCAGGACACGGCAGGCTGCAAGGGTAATCTTAGCCATCAGCTTGTTTTCCTGTCTCATCATATTCGACAAGGGACGAGATCGTAAATAAGCCCAGGGGTCCTTCGGAGTAGCTGTAGTTAAAACTGCTTGGACGAAGGTATGAGCTTCGTCCCAAAACTTTTGGATCCTGGGGCAAAACCCCACCACATATGAGCATAGGTACCTCGGAGACCACAACCCCTCCAGCATAAGTCCGGAGTCATAGGGGGGCAAGTATGTATTTTAGGTGTCTTTCTACTGGCATACCACCAACATCTATCTCTGGCGTTGTGGGACAACATCATAATGTAGAAACAGAAAAAATGGCGTCGCGCCCATACTCACTTATTTTCGGAGCGGCAGCAACTGCCAGGAGTAACAGCCCAGCCAATGTATAAAACATAATAAGGAAAAAGAGTGTCATCTGCGCTCGTTTCTATGTGTTCCATGTACAACAAAAATGGAGGTTTTTGTTGTTTCAATGGCCATTGCAACGTAAGCCCACTCGCCAACTTCAAGGCACCTCTTTAGAGTGGGTACCTAACAATTGTAACAAAAGGCCGCTCTACTGAGCAGCTCCAAGCCCCTCCAGCTGCTTTTCACAGCCAAGGAGAGACAAGAGCTGGGTTTTATTTATACACGCACCAAACACTTCCCATTTGGGATCAAAAACAAAAACATGGAAAGAGGAACAGCTGCAGAACGACGGACTGGTGTTACAAGCATGATATACATAAATACAGAAAAAATGGCGTCGCGCCCATACTCACTTATTTTCGGAGCGGCAGCAACTGCCAGGAGTAACACCCAGCCAATGTATAAAACATAACAAGGAAAAAGAGTGTCATCTGCGCTCGTTTCTATGTGTTCCATGTACAACAAAATGGAGGTTTTTGTTTGTTTCAATGGCCATTGCAACGTAAGCCCACTCGCCACTTCAAACCTCTTTAGAGTGGGTACCTAACAATTGTAACCAAGGCCGCTCTACTGAGCAGCTCCAAGCCCCTCCAGCTGCTTTTCAGCCAAGGAGAGACAAAGATGGTGGGTTTGATTTATACACGCACCAAACACTTCCCATTTGGGATCAAAAACAATAACATGGAAAGAGGAACAGCTGCAGAACGACGGACTGGTGTTACAAGCATGATATACATAAATTACAGAAAAAATGGCGTCGCGCCCATACTCACTTATTTTCGGAGCGGCAGCAACTGCCAGGAGTAACAGCCCAGCCAATGTATAAAACATAACAAGGAAAAAGAGTGTCATCTGCGCTCGTTTCTATGTGTTCCATGTACAACAAAAATGGAGGTTTTTGTTTGTTTCAATGGCCATTGCAACGTAAGCCCACTCGCCACTTCAAGGCACCTCTTTAGAGTGGGTACCTAACAATTGTAACCAAAAGGCCGCTCTACTGAGGAGCTCTAAGCCCCTCCAGCTGCTTTTCAGCCAAGGAGAGACAAAGATGGTGGGTTTTATTTATACACGCACCAAACACTTCCCATTTGGGATCAAAAACAAAAACATGGAAAGAGGAACAGCTGCAGAACGACAGACTGGTGTTACAAGCATGATATACATAAATACATTATTGTTGTACATGGAACACATAGAAACGAGCGCAGATGACACTCTTTTTCCTTATCATAATGTAGAAGACATAAAGTTTTTGAGTGCCCCTAGTATATGTTAAAGGAGAGTCAAACGCTAACAACCACAAAGGCAAACATTGACAGACACACAGACAATGACAAACACTCACATATTTCCAAATACAGACCTATATATATATATATATAAAGAGAGCGCAGAGGTTTTATGGTTCCCGTCGTTGTCTACTCTCTTCCCCCTGTTAGCTGTCATATTGCTGTGTAAGTCTATGGCTGCAGCTGATAGCACTGCAGAAAGCACGGTTCATGCTGCCCATATGGACCGTGCAACTTGTCTATGTGGCTTATGGTGGTGACCAGGGATGCTGTGGCAATTCAGTCCCCTCTCACTCCCCCCTCTACTGTGGCCCAGTACTGTCATTAGGCAAGTGCTCTAGGCCAACACCTTCACCTTATTGTTCCACAGAGACCAAGTACTAAGGCTTCTGTCTCCAAAGCCCTTTCCTAGTGTTGTCAGTAGAAACCACTCTTTATTGTGCTTTATTAATAAATGTCTCAATCTCAAACAATGGTTTTCTCTTTTAGGTAATTATTTTTACTGACTGTAAGTCTGTTGTGGGTTGTTGAACTCTAACTTGGCACCCCTTATCCCCTTGATTGTTGTGACGGCACATGGCAGTGACTCTCAAAGAGTTAAAACTATTTCAATCTTTGCATTTTGTCTCTACTCTGGCACATAAACTGAACAGAATAGATGTCGTAGTGTTACAAATTATGAATAACAAAGTATTTACTGCTCGTTATTCAGTTAATACTATAAATAAATATTTTACTCCATTCAGAAATGCATATGGAAGCAGGGACCAACTGATAGCGGATTCTTTGATTACAGATCCCTAGCTCAATTCATACCGAAACCATTGCAGATGTATTTGGAATTTATAAAGAAAAAAATTCTCTTGCTAGGCAATAGTAACCATGCCAACCAATTTTTCACACTTGGCAACTACAGCTCGATGTGTGATGATTACTCAAAAGCTGAGAAAAGTTTTATTTTATAGCTCTGTCATCGCATCTTCCTTTTTGTTCCAAGTCCCTTGCTTGACCGGTCCCAGATGGGTTCTGATTTTCCAGAGAAAATGCCGAAAATATGCAGCAAAAATAAAGTTTATTTTACGGTTTCAGGATGGAACATTTTCCACTAACTTTGATGTCACATGAGATGCGCACCATACATTATTTAAAGCTCTGCACTGATCAGATCCTCTTTTTTTTGTTACTTTTGTGGGGGATGTTTTTATCCTTTTCTAGATCTTGCTGTGGGAGTAATACACAAAGTATCAGAACCATATGGCACCATTCATTTGGATATGTTTTAAAAAATATTTCCTCTCAAAATTGTTTTTATTGGATCAAGTAGTACAAATAGTCAGAATTTTGGAATCTAGCACCGAAGAATCCCTATTTAAGTCGGAGTGAACAAAATGCTGTGTCCACAATGTACTAAATAAATTCAAGCCACATTGTGTCCGGACCTGACACTCCAAGAAGACAGACTGTCAGCATAGGATGCAGGCATGCTAGTTTGGCATGCCCCATTTCGGGATTGGTTTACCTCCTTCATTGAGCCTTCTACTTATCCCACCTTCACAGCATGCAATGATTGGGGTATCCCCTAATATTTTCTAGTGTTTCTGTGTTTTCTTTTATATATTTATCTGTTTTTTAGTTGACCTTTTCTCTGTTTTTTTACACTATGCTTTTCCAATTCCACTTGAATGGTAATCGTTCTGGCCTAATATTCCGTCCTCTTCCTAATATTCATTCTTCTGCCATTGATATTTTTTCCTTCTGACGTAGGCCATCTGCTGCCTCCTTCCCTTTTCTCAGGTTCTTCAGCTCTTCATTTTTCCCAACTCACCTCCTTTTTCCCCAATGCCTACTGTTTCCTTCTCCTCGTTTCCACCTCTGCCATTCGAAACAATATACAGTATATACACCAACATTCAAGGTGCTCCAGTCTCATGTCTTATTCGATTCCTTCCTTTTCCTTAGTGCCTTTCTCACATGCAATGCTTCGCTCTTATATAGAGGTTTGACTGTTTTAATTTTAATTTTTACTTCTCTCATTATTCATGTCAAGTGTCCAGTCTCTTTCGCTCTTTCATTGTGCCTCTTCCACAAAGCCTTGTATCCAACCTTATCTGCATCTCCCATGCTTTTACTCCACCTCTTATTTGCATCTCACCTCTTCCTTGACCACATATCTTGTATCTACTTCTTTTAAATTCAACCTCCTCCACATATCTTGTTTTGATCCTTTAATTACCATATCACTGTAATGGCTGCAGGATGGTTCAGGACAACCCCTACTCACAAAACCAATAACTCCTGCAACCAAATACAGTACCAGTCCTTGATGGTGCAGGGTTTCACAATGATGATAAGAAAGGAGCCTGAACCAGACTCGATTACTAGTCCTTGCAATGGCTGGACTTGTAATGTGTCACAGAACAGGTGCGGTAAACAACAAGACCAAGGTCCAGGATGTATTCGGTATCAGTTCTTTGGATGGCTAGATAACCGTGGAGGGAGAATAACCAGGCACAAGATGGGGTCAGGAGGACAGAAGAACACATGGTCCAGTCAGTACACAAGCGTCAGATCATAGAACGGTCAATAACTAGCCATATCAGCACAAATGGGAAATGGAATGGTCAATAAAGAAGCAGGGTCACCACGAAAGAAAATTAACCAAAGAATCACGTGCTATTGGTTACTAGAGTAAGTCACTACAGGGCAGTGTGTACTGAAGAGGTCAACATTTAAATAGGTTCGAAGGTCCCCAACTACTCTGGTGTCATCCTCATGCGTCAAGACGTCCATGTGCAGAATTGTCAGAATTGATGGTCTGCATTGTGGCGCTTAATGTTTTGTATGTTCCGTGACAGAATTGTTACTGCGACTTGACGCACGGACTTCCATACTTGCATTGTACAAAAGGATATGGGAGCAGGGACGAGGTCGCTAAACTGGCCTAGGAATTTATTATTATGGGGCAATATCCATGAGCTGGGGGCAGTATCCATGAGCTGGGGGCAGTATCCATGAGCTGGGGCATATCCATAAGCTGGGGCATATCCATAAGCTGGGGCATTATCCATGTGCTGGGGCAGTATCCATGTGCTGGGGCAGTATCCATGTGCTGGGCAGTATCCATGAGCTGGGGGCAGTATCCATGAGCTGGGGCATATCCATAAGCTGGGGCATTATCCACGTGCTGGGCATTATCCATGTGCTGGGGCAGTATCCATGAGCTGGGGCAGTATCCATGAGCTGGGGCATATCCATGAGCTGGGGCATTATCCATGAGCTGGGGCTTTATATCCATGAGCTGGGGCATTATATCCATGAGCTGGGGCAGTATATCCATGAGCTGGGGCAGTATATCCATGAGCTGGGGCAAAATCCATGAGAGGAGCTGGGGCAGTATATCCATGAGAGGAGCTGGGGCAGTATATCCATGAGAGGAGCTGGGGCAGTATATCCATGAGAGGAGCTGGGGCAATATCCATGAGAGCTGCTGGGGCATATCCATGAGAGCTCCTGGGGCATATCCATGAGAGCTCCTGGGGCATATCCATGAGAGCTGGGGCAGTATCCATGTGTGCTGGGGGCAGTATCCATGTGTGCTTGGGGCAGTATCCATGTGTGCTGGGGGGCATATCCATGAGAGCTGGAGCAATATCCATGTGTGAGCTGGTCTGGGGGCAATATATCCATATGTGAGTTGGGGCAATATATATCCATGGGTGAGCTGCTGGGGGCAATATATAATTGTGAACTGGGGCAATATATCCATATGTGAGCTGGGGGCAATATATATCCATGGGTGAGCTGCTGGGGGCAATATATCCATATGTGAGCTGGGGGCAATATATATCCATGTGTGCTTTCACTGCCTTCGAACAGGCACCGTACTTGCTGGCAGTTGGCAAAAATTTGTGTGAGCATATGAGAGAGCTCCACAGCAATAAACCTCACATTAATGTGCGCTGTGTGTATGAGCATTCAGTGTTATATGGGAGTACTGATTTAGGAGTAAGAGTAGTTAAAAAAAAATTCCGTAAAGCTCGGGGGGGGGGGGGGTGACACCATAAATTACCGCACCGGGTGACACCAACCCTAGTGACGCCACTGGATGGGGAGCCAGTTAGTGGACTCGCACAGTGGAGCAGCAGAGACAGAGCGGCAGGTGAGGTGGATGAGCCTGGCAGAGGCATTTAGTGTGGATTGTAGGGCAGAGAGGCAGGAGAGAGGTAGGCCAGCTAACAGATTATTACAATAGGAATGACACGTACCCAGGATTCTGGTCGCTGCTCTATGCTGGGAAGGATTTCTGGAGCAGGCAATCCTTACAACACCCATTCCCACCTGTTGTATTCCTCTTTCCTTTATATCTCTACTGCATTTCTCTTTCTTTCTTCGTGTCACATTTTCAGAAATGCTTGCAGACTTTTCACTAATTGTATTCTCCAGCAGTTTTGTATTGACAACATGGTTCATTCAAGGTTGCCGTAAGCCTTTGTGATATAGGGTTTTTCTTCTTTCCCTCGCTTTGAGATGAAATAATTTTGAAAATATAAATATTTTCATTAAAGGGAAGTTAAAGAATAAAAGGGCATGACTAGAAATGTAAAAGTGGAGGAATTTTGCCTGAAAACATGCAGTTAAAGAAACAAATATATTAAAGTAAATAGACTTGTAGAAGTAAATATAAAGATTTTTTGTTTTTCTTAAGCTGTTTTGAGGCGGGTATCCCTAGTCCATAGTCATTAATAATCAATATACTTCTCTTCTTCATTGATCTGTCTTCACTGTGTGTGTATTTTTATGTTGCTGACCTTGACTCTTGCTTATGTTGCTGTTTTCAGTGAAATGCTTTGATGAACTCAGCACAGTTCAAGATAGACCACCTGTGATTGCGTTCCCATCATGAATAATGTATTCTAAGTATCAAGATGCTAGGATCTTGTGTTTGTCACTCCGTGGCTGATTTTTAAGGTCTTCTAATAGGCAGCTTGCAAGAAACTGGCCTGCAAAAAGCATTCAGAATTATTGACCTTTCTTCTGGCTCATCCAGGCAGTCACTCTAATGGGAAAAGTCAGCACCAGCCAGGAACGGATAGCTACTGTTCTAGTTTCCAGTAGGGATGCACCGATACCACTTTTTAAGACCGAGTACCAATACTGTTTAAAAGTACTCACCGATACCGAGTACCGATACTTTTATTTTATGTCATGTAAACGCTTTCCAATAAGAACAGACCTCATATAAAAATGCCCCCAGCTCACATGTATATACCCCAGAGATATATATATACAGAATGCCCCCAGCTCACATGGATATTGCCCCCAGCTCACATGGATATGCCCCCAGCTCTCGTGGATATTGCCCCCAGCTCTCATGGATATTGCCCCCAGCTCTCATGGATATTGCCCCCAGCTCTCATGGATATTGCCCCAACTCTCATGGATATGCCCCCCCAGCTCTCATGGATATTGCCCCCAGCTCTGTGTGTATGTGTATATATTACACATACACACACAGACCCCAGATCAGACATGGGCCAGCTGTCCGAATGCTGTATCGGCATTCGGACAGACCCCTGCAGCTCATCACGTTCATACTTACCTTCCACGAGCGCTGCCAGCAAAGTCTTCGCACGTGCGCTCGTTGGAAAGCCCCCAGCCGCGATCACTTGGAAGTTCGCAAGATCGAGGCTGGGGGCTTTCCAACGAGCGGACGCGCGGAAACTTTGCTGGCAGCGCTCGTGGAAGGTAAGTATGAGCGCGATGAGCTGCAGGGGCCTGTCCGAATGCCGATAGAGCGTTCGGACAGCCGCCCCCGCCTCTCGGATGCCAGTAAGGCAGCTCAATGCTGGCTTCCGGTATCGGGGGAAATATCGGGGGCACTACACGAGTACCAAGTACTCCTGCAGTACCCGGTATTGGCACCGATACCGATACTAGTATCGGTGCAACCCTAGTTTCCAGGAGTCCATAGGATTATGCTTCAAATGTATAAATAATGTGCTGTTTGTTACTTTGTTTACCTTTTGATAAAGGCTCATCAAGAGCCGAAAAGTCGGATTAATATGTAAACGTACCAATAAAGATTTTTTGTTTTTCATTTGGGAGTCCTGGAGTGCATCTCATATTGCAAACCTAGAGAGAGATAGGTTTGCGGCTGCTCGTATTTTTCCGGCGTGTTTGGCTTGGTTTTTGCGGTGGTTTCTGCGGGTTTTCGGTGAGTGTTCGGCGAGTGTTCTGCAGGTTTGCGGCGAGTTTTCCCTGCACTATGGGGACCCTGCGGTGGTTGCTGAATACACCGCAGGGTCGGCGAACTAGTAATCACCGAATCGCCTCGAAGTGCGGGGAACGAAAAGTCACCGAACGTGCGGTGACTTTTCAGATCTCTGAACTGCCACACATTCAGGGTTATTATCAGCATAGTGAACCAGCAGTGCATCAGGTAGTTTTATTTTAACTCCTTGGATGCTAAGTTGTAACTTTGACCTGGGTGGGCCCATCTGTTCAGGCTTGGTTTAAAGAAAACCTATCCGTGAACCAGGGACGTGCAGTCAGTGGAGGCAGGGGAGGCAGAGTGGTAAGTTAATAAACTAAAAACAAACTCACCTGCTCCCCCCCCCGCTGTCAGCTCAGTCCTCTGCCTCTGCAGGCATTAGTTTTCCCAGCCTATGCAATTTGCATAGTAGGACATTTCCCCGCTGCACTAATTGAGTAAACTGCTCGAAATGTGTGCAGCAAACGTCAGAGACAAGTGCTGCCTATTTCATGATCACTGCTCATTAGTGCCGCAGAGACTGACCGGAACTGATAGAGCATTGGAAAAGCTTGGACCAATGGGAAAGCACCATTGGTCCAAGCCATTCCCAAAAAACGCCTGCATTAGAGGACTGCCTCTGATTGACAGGAAGGGGCACATCTAGCAGTTAGACATGCCCCTTCCTGTCAATGATAGGCCAGGCAGCCCTCCAATGCAGGCTGTGAAAAGATTGCATGATGGACAACCCCTGACTGGCTGCATGGGGGAGCTGCAGTCCAGGAGCCTGGCACAGGGGTGCCCTGTTCTGCCACTCAGATCTGCATCAGCTGGGGATGCCCATTTATACCCCAGGCCAGTTATTGTCTGCTAACTGGTGCTGGAAGAATGCACAGCACATCTGCCCACCAGGAGGGATCTGAGGGGGTGCAGCAGCCTTTGAAATTCAAGCAGCAGCAGGAAGCCCTCTTTGCCCAGCTGCAAGGTAAGTGACCTCATGGGGGGAGAGAGGGTTAATGATGGGGAGGGAGAGGACATGGCTTTCCTCAGTGCTGATTTCCTGATGTTCAGATAGTGCTTAGCTGCCAATCTGTATGATGTATTGTACCTCTAGCCAGGCTGCCTGGGGAGGGACAGGACAGGTGGGGGACTCAGCAGATGCAAAGTTGCCAGCAAGACTCTCACAACTCATCTTCTACCAGGGCTGTCAGATCACAGCGTGTGCTTCATGGGTCACTGGCTTTGTGCTGGGGTGTCAGATCTTGATTTTGCTCCCTGGTCAGTGCCTGAAAGTGCTGCCCTGCAGTGTGCAGAAGTCAGGTTGGGTCAGTTTTCCAGTTGGGTCAGTGGCTTGCTTTCCCTTCAGTATAATATGAATGACGCAAAATGTATAGGTGCTTTAAGGAAACCTAATGGATGTGGCCAGGCTCTTCTTAATAGTACTTTGTTATAGGGGCAGCATATAGAGAGCGTGTGTGTGTTCTTACAGTGCCAGTCTCTTTACACACACTCTTTCTTTCACATGCTGTGTGTATGTATATTTTTAGATCTCCAATCTGTGTGTGTGTTTTGCCAGCGGCAAGCATTGGGTTAACCTTTTTATGAGCCTGAAATATCAGGGTTATTCAGAGCAAGGTGAAAACCTTGAGAATTGGCAGGAGAATGAACAGCCAATTTGGAAAGTGAGATAAATGGGAGAATTTTTCTGGTTTGACTATTTTGACCTAGAATTAAATTCTCCACTCATTCTCAAGGTTTTCACCTCTTTCTGAATAGCCCTGTATCAGGGTTATTCAGAGAGCGGTAAAAAGCAGGAGAATGGAAAATACTAGGTCAAAATAGCATATCTGGAAAGAGCGATGAATGGGAGAATTTTTCTGGTTTGGCTATTTTGACCTAGAATTTTCCATTCTCCAGTCATTCTCCTGCTTTTCACCTCTCTCTGACTGAATAACCCTGTATGAAAACAAGTCTAGGTACAAGGACCCAGGACTGTAGATTCTTCATTTAGGAAGTCCTTGCCAATGCAATTTAGAAGGCATATTGTTAGATAATGATTCTGTATAAAGGAGTGAGAGGTCTGTGGGAACAGAATCGGCTTCCAGTCAGTCCTTACTTGCAGTGTCTGTCCTTCTGATGTACTAAATGCCTGAAGCCTCCTCTTTGGGAGCTAGGAGGTTTTCTGGCTGTTTTGCATTTGTATATCTGCCTCTGATACTAGCCAGTGCCTCACCAGCCACTGACCTCACCGCACGTCACTGCCGTGAACCCGACGTTCAGAGAAACTTGACTTTGCAATTTGCTTGGTCTCTGGGACAGATCTGATATCTCCATCACCAGAACAATCATGCGAGTCCCTTTTCTGAAATCGTTGTCCTTACTGCCTTGAGGACGTAAAAGCCTTGACTGTACTATACCTGAACACCTATCATCCAGGTCTTCTGTTGGGCCATGGGATAATGCTATGGTGGCACTTTAGCAGCATTGTACGTATATTGGTAGAACAGTATTACCCATATTTCGAAGCTGTACCTAAAGAGCGCTGGTGCCACCTGCTTCAGCTCAGACACTGCCTGGAAGGTGGTACTCGCTCCCTGATGTATATCTCTTGGGGTGCAATCATGCTGGACCAGGCTTCTGCTACACTTGTCTCTATCCGTCTCTATGGGAAAAAAATAGGTTCCATGGAAACATTAATTAAAAGTTCTAAAGCCTTAATTTCCTCTGAAAAAGCTGGTTTACAAACCGCAAGCGTCATCATGGTGATGACATGGTGACTGCATTCATTACTGTGGAGATCCAATTATGATGATCTTGCTCTCCATAAACGTATGGGTCCAGATGTATATCTGTAATGATACATGACATTTTTATGGGGATATTCTTGTAGTGTTTAATTGTTCCATAAATATATTCTATTGCTAATCAGCATGATGGGTCACGTTCTATCTACTCAAAGGCTCGCCACACAGTATATATAATATATTATCTTATTCTATTATTTATTTTATATATATTTAGTAATATTATAAATTTTATAGGACTGACGCAGCAGTTTCTGCTGCTTTTCTGCTGCCTTCTCTTCCTCTTGCACAATCCCTATCCCCTTCCTACTCCACAATAAACAAGACAGATATTCACCCCCCCCCTTCTGTGAACAAGGAGAATAAGCATTACATAGGTTATTCATCATTTCAAGCAAAAAATAGAAGCTTAAATTGCTAAAATGCTTCTTTCACTGGATGGGACTCATCATCAAGGCACACTTTAAAAACCACTAGAATATCTCTTTAACCCCTTACCGCTGGGGAGGGCATTAACACTGTCAGGGCGTACTGGTATGCCCCATTTGTCAGCTGCTGCAGCAGGCCCCTCCTCTAGCCCATCTATGCAGCTGTCACTTGTCATTGGCTGCAGAGGGACAGCCCGAGTTCAGGCCATCCGTCAAGCGGCAACCAATGACGTGCAGTGCACGCCAACTGGTAGGCGGGCCTTTTGCGGCCCATAGACGCCAGCCTGCATGCTATGCCGCCACATGGCATTCAGTCCCACCCGTCGCGGGGACAGCATAGTACGCCCCCATGGCGGCAAAGGGTTGAAGTATTGGAAAAGGGTTATATACACCCTTAATTGGAGTTACAGTACCGAAATATCTGGAGGTCTGGAGTTTGACCTCCGTGTTTTAGGCAATACCTCCCGTTTTCCTCAGCTGAAAACAAGAGCCATTTTTCACCATAGAGACTTGTCCGCAAGTAGTCCCTTAGATTTACCCTGAGCAACCTCAGACGCTAACCATCCACCCCCAAATCCTAACTGCAACGCTTAAAACAATATCATTACTGGTACAAAACTGTTGCGCTTTGCCATAAACATGTTTATGTGTCAAGTAGGCTTTAAATCCTGTCCTTTTTAAAATGTTGTGACAAAATCTCGAGCAGACGTTACTACCGATCTGACTATTTTTATTAACGTCGCTCAGTTCTGACCGGATACAGAACCTTCTATTAAACAAAGAAAATAAGAAGCACATCATTTCAACTTAACTTAATGTACTTTGCTTGAAACGTGGTGTGAACGTGTTTTACTTAAAACATTTGTTTTTGTCGGGCTTGTTTATTCCATTTCTGTCATAATACATTCGTTTCTCTTTCCTCGTTTCGTGTTTTGACACCTCTTGGCAGAAAGACATAACAGGATATCTCCTCACTGATCCCCGGCAGCGCCTCCTCTGTGCTACTGTAGGGGACGCAAATGCTACTCTCCACGTTGAAACCCTTTTAATCTTTTCACTTTAACTTCTTTTTTGTAAAGTTGGAAAATCATGCAAATTTTTGTAACTTTTAATAAGGGTTTATTCTGCTGCTTTATAAAATTAAGGCCTAATAAATCCAGGCTGATGAAACAAAATTGTGAGCAAATGAAACTACAGGTTGAGCACTCTATATCCGGAATGCTATTCTTCCTTGTCAAAAATAATCGCTGTTACTGTCATGGAACCAGAATACTTATTTGTTTTCCCCCTATGCGTTTACTTAAAATGGATTAGTCCACTTTCCCTGACTAACTCCCATAGTTAGTTTGGTCCAGCCCCATTTCCGGCCTCAGCAAGCTTCCTATCCCCCAGTCTACCATAGAGGCATATGAGTAAAGATCCTGTTGTGTACTGGATAATTGCATCTTGTTTTTACCTTCTCCCTATAACATAGCATACCAAGAGAAACCCTCTCTAACTTCAAGACAGCTTTTATTTGCTGTTACTTTCCCAATAAAGTGAAGCAACTACAAAGGACTTTGCGTGCTTTCAAAAGGGGATGAGTTAAGCTATCTGACTTCAATCATATCCTGCAAGTGACATTCATTTCTCGCTTATGACCCTGGGGTTCCATAATAATTACTCACATCAGGTGGCATGCTGCTGTGGTGAGAGACCGCACTGAGCAGAAGAGTCATCCTACAGGATAGCCCTTCGCTCACTTTGTGCACCTGTTTACAGTGATGGTGACCGACATTCAAATGTTATAAGGTCATATAATGCAGCAATGTATGGCGTCCTCCGTTAGCACCATCATTGGATGGGGAAACGTGATGAGCCCAGTTTTGGATTGGGACATGTACCGGCTGCTATATCTCATCACAGGATGAGATCTTATTATTATTATTTATTATCATCATTTATATACCGCCAACAGTTTCCGCAGCGCTTTACAATAACCAAAAGGGAACAAGTTACAAATAAACGGACATAGGATAGAAACCCTAGGCCTAGAAGACCCTGCACGGAGCTTACAGTTTAGAGGGATTGGGGTTGAAGAAGACGAGGCGAGTTTTACTGGATGTCAGAATCATTAGTGCCAGCAGTTTGGGAATGGTGGGACAGTGGAAGGGGCTTTAATCATGTGTGAGTAGGTGAGCAGAGGGATGAGTTGCATCAGTGAGGTGGTACGCTAATCTGAAGAGATGGGTTTTGAGGGATTTCTTGAAAGCCTAAAGATTAGGGGAGAGTTTGATAGGGCAAGGTAAGGCATTCTATAGGACCGGAGCTGCCCTTGAGAAGTCTTGGAGGCGAGAGTTGGCAGTACGGGTGTAGACAGAGGACAGGCGGAGATCAGCCACCGAGCAAAGTTTTCTAGAGTGGATGTGGTTGTGTAGTAATGAAGACATGTAGGGAGGAGTTGAGTTATTGAGCAATTTGAAAGGTGAGCGTCAGTATTTTAAACTGTATCCTGAAACGTCCTGGAAGACAATGGAGGGACCGGCAGAGGGGAGAGGTACGTGAGGTGCGCCTGGTGAGAAAAATAATCCTAGCGCCTTCATTCATTACAGATTGCAAAGGGACAATGCAGGCATTGGGGAGACCAATAAGGAGTGAGTTGCAGTAATCAAGCCGCAAAATGACAAGAGTAAGAGCCAGCACCTTCGTGGTATCTCGTGTCAGAAAGGGGAGGACACGGGCAATGTTCTTGAGTTGATAGTGACAGGTATCACATTGATCATTAAGACCAACGTGATATCCTCTCTCTAATGGTATATCACATGTAATGTGAAGCTAGCTTCTACAGGTATGTTTTAAAAATGATGGCACCATAAACATTAACATGGAATTCCAAGGACGTCAGACTGATGCCACCATTTTCCTGTGCAGTTTATATGGATGCCCACTGCCTAGAGTATTCAAGAATAAAAATGCAGATTATTCACACAATTCACTTTCCAAACCCAGGAATAATCCTCCTTTACTCTTTTATGACTCCCTCTTTTGTAGTTTCCGGTGAGCTTTGCTAAGAACCTAAAGCCCAAAGCAGATGGCAAACACGCAGCGTTTGTTTGAGTTAGTCAGTGGATACTACTACTAATTAGATTGGTGCTAATCCACCCCCCCAACACGAGGAAATTAAACTTCTGATCAAATGACTTCCTGAAGGCAGAAAGAGCAATGGGAGAAATTTAAAAAAAAGCAAAAGATGAGATCACTAACCACAAAGCAAATGCAAAAAAAAAAATGCAATATCTGCCAACGTTTACTGGGCCAAATTTCCGTTTTAATAGACATAGCGTGACGGAGCCACTAACACCTGTCATCTAAGGAAGCGTTCCCAAACCTTCTTATGCAACAGAATATGTGTAGCTATTTAATTGGATACGAATAACCAGCACATTCATGTATTATTCAGCAAGTAGCCCTAATAATACAGTTACTGTTGGAGCCACCATTCTAAACTGGGCGTCGGTGTTTGCGAGTGGGTTTGAAATGGTTGCAGTTCCACTCGCAAATATTAACATTCTGCATGCTGTCACAAGTCGAGAGGTACGTACAGTTACTGCTCAATTTCTGTGGCGGCTTACTGTACTTTAACATGTTGTATACTTTGTGTAGGTTGTGCAAAGGGAGTGGCATAATGAGCGGGGAGTGTGACCACCCTCAGTGAAATGTCAGGAGGGGCAGCAGCGGACACTTGATTCTGGAGGCCTTAACAAAAATGGCGGGCCATTGCTGTGCAGTGACGTCCTCGCTGTAGTTTATACAGTATATGCATTGCTGACGGTGTTTTTGTCATGGTCACCAGCATAATACAATCTTCAAACGCACAGTGCACACCTGTGCAAAGGCTTTGGGAGCTGCAGAATAATGAGCAATTCCCAATCGTTTATCTTCCCGGCAGTTGGAAAATAATATATTGTATCCTATAAAATGGTAAAGCTGGTGTTAAGTGATTTTTGAAATTGTATAATCACTTAACACCTGTAAACAATCCTTTAAAAGAGTCAACCGATATTTAACTAATTATCCCACAAAGAATCTGAGGGAGTGATCTGCTTCCTCTCGTCTCTTTTGGAAGGACTAATTTATTTATAAAGGATTTTACCAGGAAGGATACATTGAGATTTCTCTCGTTTTCAAGTATGTCCTGGGTTCAAGAACATTGAAGTGTTACAGTTACAGAAATACAAAGTAATACAATGCAAGATATTAAAAAACAACACAAATATACAGATTAACAGAAAATAAATATGTAGTAAATATAGTCACTAGGTTACATGTTTACAGGTGCATTCTGTATTGAGGTATAGGTGACTAATAGGGCTAGATGATGATCACATTTGAGACGTTACTGGAGAGCTGCATATAGAAAGCTCCTGTGCAAGCAGTGGCGACTCTAGGAACAATATTTAGGGGGCAGATAAGATACCACTGTCAAAAGGGGGGCACTAATAATTTTCGCCACTAAATCACACCACTGAAAAAAAACTAAGGGCCATATCATCTGGTGTGAGGTAAAACGCCATCACTAAAGGAAAATTTAGCGTGAGTCGCTAAAACTTAGCGCCTGATGACCTACTAACAGATCACCTTGTCCGCGGGAGTCTGTGTACAAGGTTGTTTAGCGCACCCTAGGGAAACGCTAAGACCTGGGCTGAGACCCAGCACGAATGCGGTTGTGTACAGGATGGAGCTGTTTTTTTCCAGTGCAGAGTGCCGGGCCATACCTATCCCCTACCCTCACACGCTTAAATAAGTATGAACACATCCAGCAAAGAGCCCTCACCCCCTGCATTATTAAAATCCTCCAAGGTGGCCGTATTATCCATGTTTTGATGCACACATATATTAATTAAGGCTGATGGGCATTGCATGATAAATGACACCCAACAGCATGTAGAATCATTACAAGGCATTTAATAAATCTGATGGCCAGGTGAGTGACAATAATTTCCCTGCTGCCACATATAAATAATACATGTTTCAGGGCAAGACTTATCCATGTGTCCCTTTAAACATGGTCCACACGGTCACCCTAATAATCAACCGTTCCATACTATGAATAATCCCCAGTATAAAATGTTTAGAATTAGGCAATATTTTAGAATTAGAATTTTATTAATAAAGGATACATTTATAATAGAGCCTACTGCAACAGCAGCGACATTGCTGACCAGATCTATTACTATGGTGTACGGGGCCAAGAGAGCACCTGTGCTGCATTCCTTTCCATTGCCTATTAATTGCCTGTTAATTTTGGGCGAGGATCTGTTTTTTCTGTTTTTTTGGAGATAGCACCAGGGTTGAGCAGTAGGTAAAATTTTGCGATTAGCTTCCCTCAAAAAATTAGGGCAGGCCCAAAGTGATCTGTTGCAAAAGCACTAGAGATCTCTAGCTCTACCCATGTTAAGTATAGGATGCAGAAAATACAGTAAGCTCGCGGTACAAATAGTGAATAACGACGCGCTAAGTGATTTTTCCCATTTGTAGCGGGAGGCAAACGATCTGTCGGTCAGGCGCTAGATTGAATTTACCTGGTGCTAACGCAAAAACATGCTGACGCTAGGGTTAGCTCACACCAGGTTATAGTGCCCTAAATAAGTATATGTAAATAAGATTCCAAAACCCCAGAGTAATGTGATGCAATGAGTAATCTGATGCAATGATACCTTTTTATTGTACTTACCTGATACATAAATTCAAAATTTTATTTGGCGCAGTTCGGTGGTGTTTGCCAATGTCTGATAACTGCTTCAGCGACTCCAAATTTAGCAAATTACAATGACCATTCGCAAAATAGGGAATTTGCAATATTTTCAGTGAAATTAATTCCCCAAAATGTGACGAAAAGCAGCAGAGGATCTAAAGATAAATAGACCCTTTAGATTCTAACTTCCATAAACCCAGGGAAATACAATAAAAATTATAAACAGTGTGGCATGTACTAACCCCAGTGTGGCATTAACCCCTAAAATGTCATATATCAAGGAAAATAATAAAATGGATACTGTGAGGGATGAAGCCTGCCCATTAACCCTTAATACACAACTAAACAAAAAACTAAAGTAATACACAATGTAATATATACAGGGTTATTCAGAGAGAGGTGAAAAGCAGGAGAATGGAAAATTCTAGGTCAAAATAGCCAAACCAGAAAAATCTCCCATTTATCTCACTTTCCAAATTGGCTATTTTGACCTAGAATTTTCCATTCTCCAGCCATTCTCCTGCTTTTCACCTCTCTCTGAATAGCCCTGATAGTCTGAACGTTCACCCCTTCGCTGCTGAAACATTTCGACCTGGGCAAACCTTTACGTGCACCTATTTATTTAATTTTTTATGACTTTTACTTTACACTGAATATGGTCATGTTGGATATCATTGGAAAGGCCAGAATCTGCCCTTTCCAGTGACACCTAGATCGTCCTATTTACAATGCACAGGGACAGAGATACAGCGGTCCGAATATGTGAAAAAAGCTGGATGCTGATTTCTGATGGGGGGGCTAAGGAATAACCTAGGGGGGCAATTGCCCCCCCTTGTCCCCCTGTAGAGACGCCTATGTGTGCAAGCCTTTTTCCATTTGCGGCTTGTCCATTAATGGCTTTGTTCCAGTCAATCCGCTGCTTCCGTGTAGCTGATTAGAGCTGGAGAACCACTGTTTAGGTGGTTCTCCTAGTGCTCCGTACAATCTGATTGGCTGCCTATCATTGGTGACTTGGTCACAAATTTTGATTGCAGCCATCATTGTTCGTTTACATGGTTTTAGATTCTGTATTATATTTAAGCGGAGTGCTCTGTAAATGGTATGGTTTGTATCTTTAGACACACACACATAGGTTCCCTAGGGTTTAAGGCATCATTTTGATAATCCGAATAACTATTATTTATTTTGACTTGACAAGAAAATGTACGCCTGTATAATTTAAGCCTTACAGTGTGTGGATGCGTGAGCTTAACTGGACCTCTGTTGCTCCTGCAGAAATAGTGGTGGACCTGTGTTCCAAAGCTTTTCACTCAACGCGACTTCTGTTTACTAGGATGACAATGATTAACTCTTGATTTCCACCATTTCGATTTTTCTCATCTTACCGGAAGCTACTACTGGCAATCTCCCATGTTAGAGCTGCTCTCCATAGCCCCTATGGCTTGATGTCCACACATCCTGTGTCTTGCGCTCCATTTTACATAACAAGGAAGCGGGTAGTGCAGGCTTCTTTTCCGGAGCACTGCTTCAATGGAACAACCTGGCAGAAAACTGCATTCTCAAGAAACATGCATTCTGTAGGAGGATCAAACCCATACTGTCTGCTAAAACCTATACACATTGTTGTCAGAGCAACCTACCTTGCGCCCGGCTGAGAGTGAAGGGAGGGCGCAAGCCGTGCGCTGGGAGGACTCGGTCTGCAGAGCTTGACAAACCATCCACAGCAGACCAGGTTCCCAGAAGGCAGGGGAAAGCCGCCAGACATTCAAAGGGGTCCAGGCATCCTGACAGGTGGTGGCAAGTGCAACATCACAAGACCAGGCCATGCCGCAACCAACATGGTATCCTCTACGGATATGCTGGCCCTCAGTGTTGCCTCCTTCATAGGCACAACTACCTGCCCCCAGCTGATCACAGGAGGAGAAGCCTGTCCCAGGCACCCGATTTAAATTCAGTCCACCTTCCGTTCCTTGCTCAGATGTTCTGTGTTCTCTCAGTGTTCACTTTTGCGCAATGTTGTATTCTACCCTGTTCCTGCTTCCCCATGTTTGATTCCCAGTGTATGACCCTTGGCCTGTTAAACGACTTTGTCTGCTTGCTGCCAACCCACAACCCCTTTCTTATGACTTCCTTACCTCCTCTCGTCCAACTGCCTGCTCACCAACTTCGTTTACCAGCCTCTAGCCTTGACCACAAGACCTAAACGAATGTCTACTCCACTTGGTAGCGTTCCTAACATCTAAATTAAAGTCGTCTCCTCGTGGCCTTCTCAGCATATTTGGCTCCAATAAGTATAACCTGACGATTGTTGTTATTCACTGAGCAGAATTGTGCAGAACTAAAGATCTCAGAAGTCAAAATATTTGAATTTGTTATTTTGACCTTGAATTTGCGATTCTGCACAAAATCATGTTCGAGAAATCTAAATGCATGTTAACTTGCAGAACGCTTTCTAAATTAATAATTCTGTCACTTTCTCTATACATTTCCACTTTCCCCCCTCTCACTATTTCTTCACAAATTCCTACTAAAATTCTGATTCAGAAAAAAAGTCCCCATCTCTTCATCTACAGATGGCCAATATATATTACGCAATGTGCTGCAGCATTAATATATAATGGGTTAATATATTCCCAAGGTGTAAATAACAGAGAGGGCGTCTGTCTATTAAATGTAAGCTTAGTAGAGAAAAAAAAAATAGAAAAGGTTGCATTGTTCGCTTGGTCCTAAGGATGAAAAGATTTCTTGCAGTTGCCATGGCAACCGGCCTGTCAGGTTAGTTTTATTTAGGTCCATCGGTAATTCACATTCCCAAAAGCATGTTGTCAGATTCACTTTTAGTCAAAGTAGAGGGGAAATATTTTCCATATTATTTTCTTGTTGTTTTCCCATAATATATAATTGCATTTAAATGTAACCGTTCTGGTGCTGACAGGAAGGTAGTATAAAGACGTAGCTTTATTTAGACAGACTTCATTAAATTGGCAAAAGCCGTCACACAGAATTCTGTTAACTGGGGAATATTTCCATGATTATCTAGTTATGCTTTGCGTTTCTATGAAAAGCGTAGAATCCATTAAGAATTTTTGAGCCTCAATTACAGTTACATGTACACACGGCGTTACTTCTCTACCTTGAGCATCGTGGTCCTCACATCAGTCGACAAAATCCCAAAGTTTTCTTCTTCTTCTGTAAAAAAAAATTCTTATTATATTTTGCTTAGAAACCTGACAATAGCCTAAAAATTAGAATGAATAATATTGAGTCGCAGATCTTTCTAATTAAATTATAAATTAAATTAAAATAGCTTTTTTTTTTAGTGTAATAAGGCATTACTAGAGCATAGTGAGTATAGAAACTATATTCAGGTTAAACGTTCGCTTGAGGACCTGTGGACTTGCTCATGGAAAGGTCTCAGCTTCCAGGATTTTGAGTCATCTTTTAGGGCATGAATCGGCAGCCTTCGCCCTCTAGATGTTTTGGAATTACATCTCTCATTATGTTCAGACAGTCATTGCTTTGGCTGAACCTTATGGGAGATGTCGTTTCAAAACCTCTGGAGGGCCAAGTTTGCTGACTCATGTTTTAGGACTTTCCTGAATCCAGTTTACTGCATGTAACAGAAGCTCCCTCCACCTTGATACCCTCAATGTCCATGGCATATCTGACAGTGAGCGTGAGACTGGTCATATAAGTGTTTGGTTTATTTAAATCTTTTTTAGAACTATTGTTATTGCTGTCTGTTTAATTGTTTGGCCTTCTGTTGATCTCCGGCCATTCCAACAACATCTCACCTGATGTTGGGGGTCATATTCTTGCTGTCTGTTGTATAATAACAGGAGTGTATCTAATGATGATGATAGTCTGCTAGTCCTGTTTTATTGTGTACTAATCAGGTTTCTGTATCTCTTAAAATAATTCTCAATCCCTTTCATGTGGACAATGTGTTCTGTTTATTGTGTAATTGTACCCCCTCTCTTTCCCATATAAACTGGTCTCCATTTCAGCTAAAACTTTATTATTATTCTCTGCACTGAGCTAGGTGTGGTGTTTGGGGAGAGTTACCAGGCGTTATATACTGCTCCCTCAAGTTCTGGCTGAGGGTTGTAGAGCAAGGAAAGCTGCTGTAGTCCTGCTTGACTGGGAGAAGGGACAGACTAGAGCCCTGCAAACCTTCGATATTCGAATCAAATTCAAATCGCTGACGTATTCGATTCGGAAGTGAGCAGATCGATTCGAAAACGTTTCAAATCAGTCACTATCTTAATCAGAAGCTCTGATAATGGACTCTTGGAGTCCGATTCCGGAGCTTGTCTGGCCGCGATCCACGTCCCCAGCAGTGCACGGTGCCTCCCAGGCGCACAGCACGCGGTTGGGAATAGCATGCTGATAGGCGCTGCCCCCTCCAGCAAGACTGTCATGTGAGACGTCACATGATGCACAGAGGAGGCCGACAACGGACTGGATCAAAGCTGCAAAAAGGTGTTAGGCCGGGACAGAGTTGTGAACAGCAGGCAGGTGTGCGCCAAGTTGTTGATGGTGAGTATAACTACCCTGTTACTCCTTTATTAGGCTTCTTTTGTGGATGGTGAAGCCAGGTGATGGAATGGATCATTCATCATCACCAGAAGAAGATGAGATGGCCGCCAGCCTGCTGTGTGGGGTAGAATGAGAGCGACCGGGGTGGGGGAGCTTAGAATTGGTCATATTAATTATATGGGGGCCTGCTCTGTGTGGGGAGATAATAAATTCTATGTAACATCAGCTGTAACATCTGCTGAACCTGCATACACAAACCTATCCAGGCTGCATCCTACAGGAAAGCTGCACTCAACCATTCGATTCGACATTCAATTTGAATTCGATCCTTAACAGCCGATTTGATTCGTGGTTCGATTCAAGCAGAAATTTGTGATTCACAGGGCCCTAAGACAGACATTCGTGTCTGGTCCTCAAGTCGGGGACCAGTCTCCCCCTGTTCCTGTTACACTGCACCTGTCCGCACTTGTCAGTCTTTTTGGAACACCATCAACGACCGCAATCAGAAAGGTTGAACTGGCTGGACCTGTGTAATTGTCAAGCTGTACTTAAAGTCACTATGTTTTGCCGTATGTATAAAACACATTCTGTCTTTTGATGCTTTCCCAAGGCTCTGTGTGATACATACTCGACAGATGGATTCCATGCCTATTGCCTTTTTAAAATATCATTCGGTCACAGCGACTTTGACCTCCTAAAGGGCAATCTGGACGGCACTTCTCCTCATGTTGAGGCCATGTACTGACCTTTCTTTGTCTTGGAGCGACATGCACACGATGCGCATGAATTTTGACGTGAAGATTTAAAAAAAAAAAAAAACTAGAAATATGGAAGATGAAGTCTGGATTTCCACACACGTACAGCTGGTACAGGATGTCAAATGGACACCCGTCTGATGTTCTATACTCCCACCTATAGAAAGCATCAGGTCCCCTGACAGGTCTCTAACATTGTGACCAAAATTCCGCGTCCGTTCTCACGTGTGGGAAAAAGTTTGTGCATACATCGTGTGGTGTTCCTTATATGATCCATCAAAATTCTATGATGGATGTCATGTTGCGCGATAAAATGGATGCATTCAAAGTGTGTTCGTGTGGCCTAAGTCATTGTTGCCTTGATGACAAAAGTCAACCCTGAAAAGCCTCAGGAAAATTGTGACTCACATAGTACTGCGTAGGAAATGCAGGCATCACACAGGGACATGGAACATCACAGAAGGTTACATACATACACAGGAGCAGAGCAATGACTAGGCAGAGCAATAGGTTCTCAGTGTTTTTCTAAAGGTGATGAGAGGAGGCAGCACATCCCCTTCTGGTCTTCAGTTTCGAAGATTAGAGCCATGTTTTTTTAAAAAAAAAAATTTTGTCTTGGTTTTTGGAAACCACTTATTAGCAGATTTTGGGAGGTGGTAATTTTTTTATTCTGAATGTTAAGAGAATCCGGTGAGGCTCAGTAGTTTTGTATGTCCTATAAAAAGTAACAGATGCATTAACATTATAGTAAGGGCTTGTTTTAGTTGAGTGGTAGCTGTAGCTAACGGTTAGGCTAGCTGTCCACTGGGTCCGTAGTCTAGCGACTTCAGACAAGCTGAGGCATGACTAGGGTCGGCCACTGGAAGCGTGTGTAGATGACCCAGGGCGAACAACAGACAGGCCGCCATCGAAGAAAAGGAAAAAAAAAAGCCACTGCAGGGGAAAAAACCCTGTCCCTGGTGCTGAAACTTTGTTTCAGCACCAGGGACAGCAACGCTGAAAGTGGCAGAAAAAAGAAAAAAAAAACTTGCTGAAGGCTGCAGGGGAAAAAGAAACCCTGTCCTTGGTGATGAAATAGGTTTTAGCATCAAGGACAGCACCGCTGAACGCAACCGGACTGAGGAAAAGAAAAAAAACCTGCCACGTTCAGCAAGGAAAAAATCGTTAAGGGTTTATTCAAAGAGATCCAAATGGCTGCCGTAAGGTAACCGAACGCTGAAAATCAGCGTTCTGTTACCTTTCTTGGCCATTTGGCTATTCAGAGAGCAGGCAATTCGCCAAATGTTGGTGAATTGCCTGCACATACAGTGCCTGTTCAGTGCCTGTTCGAGGGCAGTGAAATCCACATAGAGAAGCAATGCTTCGTCTATTCAGAGAACAAAAACCAGCAGTGAAAAGCTGCCGAATTGCCCTGCTGTTTGGTGGATTTTCAACAGGTTTATTCAGGCGAATCCCATAGGCTTCAAATGTTAATAATATTCCCCTTTTAATTCAATATCTAATAAACCGTTGATTATAATATTCTGCAGTAAAAGTCTCTTTATTTATAGATTTTTTAGGATCTTGTAAGCATTTTTCATGAATTTTTTGCAAAACAAAATCCGATATATATATATTTTTTTAAACGTTTTTTCTTTTTTCTGTAACAGCCCTCTCTATTATCATTCCCTGGACCTCATATGTAAATTTCAGACATTTTTGCTCAGTAGTTTGTTTGCAAAAGCGTTTCACTTTTCTCGTTTCGTGTTTCTCTGGTGTGTTCGGCGGGGTTAATCCAGATGTTTTTGTGGGTTTCGGTGTGCAGTCGCCTGGGTTTTGCGGTGAGTGTTCGGCAGGTTTTCAGCAGCTTTTCCCTGCACTATGACGGCCCTGTGGTGCTTGCTGAATACATTGCAGGGTCGCCAAAATGGGATCGCCAAATCACACCGCATTGAAGAGAACGAAAAGTCACCGAACGTGCAGTGACTTTTCGATTCTCTTAGAATAACCCTGTTAGTCTTTTTTTTTTAAATTTGGGAATCAAACATTTTGCCTAATTCCCCCTTCAAATTGCAAAAGATCAATGAATAAAAAGCTTTTTGCTGCGGATAAAAAGAATAAATGATTGAATGGAAAAAAGAATATATAAGCGAAAATGTTTTTTTTACCGGATTTGCCTGTCAAACTTGTCTACAGGACAATTTCTCTGCTTGCGGAACAGCGGTTTAACTTTACAATTCATCTTTTTTTCATGTAAATCATACCAGATCGTCCAACAAATCCCATTCAAATGGGAGAGATCACTAGTCTGATGTAGTTGCAAAAAATCTGACGTCGTCCGATGGAAGTTGGAGGCTTGATCGCACAAATGTGGACCTAGTGGACGGGCAGCCTTAGGGCAGTATTACATAGCTGGTGCTAACTTAACCAGAGCTGTTGTAAACTTCCCAGAGCCATTATAGTCTATGGAGGTTTTAAATTTACAACAGCTCTGGTTAAGTTAGCACCAACATTGTAATACTGCCCATATTGTTTGGAAATATATCTACCATTATTGCTGAGCTACTTGCTAGTGGACACTTAGGCTAGGGTCAGACGAAAGCAGTTTTAACGTGCGTTTAGACGCACGAAATCACGGCCGTGCTAGCAGCAAATGACGTCCAATGCCGGGGAACACACGAAGTACGGCCGCACGAAAGTTCGTCCGCGCAACGCAAGTGGCAAACGAACGCATTTTTTCTAGAACGTCAAACCTCTAGTACGGACTACAGAGTGCGCTGCGTCCGCTAGAGGCGTGTGTGCGTGATTGGGAGACGTCAGGCGCTGCTAATGTCCGGCCAACATAACGTCCAGACACAAAAAGTGTTTTATTGATGATCCGTAAAAATCACGGACGAAAAAGCGCATCGTATGACCGCTATCGCGTATTCCGTGAAAAAATGCGTCCATTCGTTCGAACGCACTTTTTCACAGACAACGCGAAAAATGCGTTAGTCTGACCCTAGCCTTAAGGTACAGACGGTGGTCTCTGTTTTTTGAAAAGATGACTGGATTTTTCTCAGGTGTTGGCAGCTTTTATGTTATTTATATTTGTCATTTAATAAGATTTCACATTTTGAAAGAGAAACACTCCAGCCTAGCCCTCACTCTTAATATTAATACATTAATGTTACGCCGAATTTGCATCCATTTAAAAGAAAAAGTACACGAACCCAGGACATACTTGAAAATTAGAGAAATCTAAATGTATCCTTCCTGGTATAATCCTTTGTAAATAAATATATAAATAAATATGGTGAGCGTTTAATACTCACCCACTTGAGGATCTTGGCTTGGCAATGTATCCATAGCTTTTGCAATGAACTGCACACAGCTGTTAAAATTCTCCATCTTTTTTTGTCTTTTTTCATTCTAATGCAGCACTACTGTTCACTTTCCAATTATAAAGTCGCCAATAAGTGTGGAGGTAAATGGCACAATGTGTTATTAACCACGAATACAATGGCGCATAAGACGTGTACATAAAACATTTGGAGGGCCAGGGTTGCTGACCCCTGATTTATAGGAATATTTCTATTAATACGGTATACATTAATTACAAGGATCCCAGGACATGGCAGCAAAATGACATATTGTAATATTAAATATTCCTATAAATCAGGGGTCAGCAATCCTGGTCCTCCAAATGTTTTGGAGCTATATTTCCCTTGAGGCTCTGCAAACCTAATCAGCAGCTGAGCATCACGGGAAATGTAGTTTCAATACATTTGGAGGGCCGTAGTTGCCCACACCTTATCTAAAGAGAGTGGGTGTTTTGGACCCCTGTATCCCCTTTCTTTACACCCCACAAAGTCAAATGATGTGTCACTGGACTGGTCATAATCTGGGGTGTATAATGAGACCAAACATGACCCTGTAAAATCTGGAAGTTTTTTTTTTTGGATGTTGGGGTGGAGAGCAAACTTGCATGGAGGGAGGCCCAAGAAGCTGTTTGCCCAGGGCCCAATCAATATTAAAGACGGCCCTGACTCTTCTGGTGGGTTTGTTGTAATTACATATCTAGGACTGCTGGCGTAAGCAACGATGCACTTAAAAGGTTAAAATAATAGTAATAATAAAAAGAATATCCAGCCAACAGAGGTTAGTCTGTTATTTGTGTTTATATGCCCTGGGACAGGTTTGTGCTTCTGTGTGGTCTCATTATTTCCTATTAGTAATTATACTTCTGGCAAGAAATTTAAAGGGCTTAATTTAATGCACGGAAATCTTGACAGTGGCTCTTTATCAAGTTGAGAAAAACAAGACAGCTTCCCCATGGCATTCTCTTTCCCAACTGTATCGCACTACATCCATTTATATTTTCTAAACTATGTAAGCCCCATGTAAAGGCAAGTCTACATCTTTCATTTTGTGTACTTTTTTCTCAGCAGTATTTTTTTTTATATCTAATCCTAATCACTTATGCTGTCAAGCTTAGTCATGTGACCATACAGTGCGCTTTAAAGGGAACCTGTCAGGCAAACGCAGTCTGAGCGCACTCTGCGTGCGTTCGTGCATAGCGGACAGACGTACTGACGGAAGATACTGTAGACACCACACAATCTGTTTTTTTTTGACGGACGTATGGGAAAAAAAGGAAATCATGGGAAATAAAATTAATATGAAAAATGATATAAATTTGAAAAGGATATGAAAAGCCATTTTGTGCGTCAAGGTGCTGGACATCGCAAATGCGCTGCGTCTGACATCTCATCACTCACACAGAATGCTACGCGGATGTGGCGCACTCTGCGCGTCCGTCTAGCGGTTTTACGTTCTTGCCTAACTTGCGTCCGTTTGCCACGTGCATTGTGCGTGCGCAGGTCGTGCCCACGTACTTTGTGTGTGGGTCTCTATTGCCCATGATTCTATGCTACGTCGTACGTTAAACTGCTCGGCAACACGGACGTGATAACTGCGTTCGTCTGACACGGGCCTTAGTGCTCACACTGCTTTGTAAAGGGAATTTAAATTTTTCTATGCCTTTTACATTGAGATCCCCCTGCATATAATCTTTGGATACCTCCAAAACATGGAAATTGGCTGCTGCTTTGCATATTCTTGATTTAAAAAAAAAACTATGTATTTTTGCTAAGCAGTAATGTGTTTTTTAAGAGTAAATTTTATAATCTATAAACCTTTCACAGATTGCACACTCCAGTGATTATGCACAATATTTTCTTCATTTATAACCCCCTGAATCTTATTCCTGTACCGTAGTGATGACCTAAAAACGTTCCCTTTATTCTGTCCTCTCCCCGTCTGTTGTGATGCAGCAGTAAAGTTTGTTGAACTTTTTGTTACAGGGAGTTGGAGCTGCTTGGTGTAGTTCTTTACAGTAATGCAGGGTGACAGGAGGGACAGAGAATTTAATTGCTCCCTAGGGGGCACACTAATATTGCATTAGTAATGTATACATATGAGTATTTTATGCTAAGTTTCAGTTCTCGTTCCATTTCAATGCAACATTGAGGTTACACTTATTTGATAGTGAAAGGGTTAAAAGTCACTTTCATTAGCCCTTCGTGCTATTATTCCCTGTCCTCTCAAAGTCACGTAGCTCCATTTTAAAGCGATACCCAACCCGTGTGATTCGCGCCTTCCTTTGATGATATTATTTACAGAAGGTACGTGCAGGAAACACTAATGATCATAGAAAGTATCCACTCATATTATATTCTAAATGGAGAGTTTCTAATAAAAGAAAGTCTATAGTCAGTGTTCAACAAATATATGATTTTAAGTAAATAAAGATAAGGTACAACTGCATGCTTTTACTAGCCAAACACACTTTTGTCCATAGATTTTGACAAGGTAATCCATAGGTGTAGGTAACAGTTATAATTCTAGGAGCCAGTGGTTACATGAGTCCTGGATTTGTCTAGGTCACTGGTTCCCTACCCTGTCCTCAAGTACCCCTAACAGGCCAGAATTTAAGGATCACCTTGGGGAAATGCAGACTGAATCCTGCAAACACTGAGCAGCAAATCATATCACCTGAGCTGTGCTTCAGATATCTGGAAAACCTGGCATTTTAGGGTTCCCTGAGGACCAGGGTTGAGAACCACTGGTTTGGGCCTGGTTTAGGTTATATAACCGGAACAAGAATCTGTGTCTTCCCATTGTGCCCACTTTAAGTCAACCCAACCATGGAACCCGTGTTAATTTAGATCACTAATAATTTTCATCCAAGACTTGGTCAACTAAATAATTTTTTGGACTATAACTAGATTGAAACTAAATAAAAAGTAATTTATGGTGACTAAAACTTTTTAATAAAAGTGTTTTAAAACAATAAAAATGTGTGGAAATAATGTATTAATAATATTCTAATAATAGCATGTTCATGGCATTCAGGACATATTTGAAACCAAGAGAAATCTCAATGTATCCTTCCTGGTAAAATACTTTATAAATAAATCAATTCAGGACAAACATCACTAAAAAGCATAATACAGTGTTGTTCTGTGACCTCTGTGTAAATGTGTTTATTATCTTCTCTTACTTTGCTGTCTAGGGACGTACCTTATTAATCTAAATATGTAATTGTTTTTTAATTAAAACTCTAGCTGGCAGCACAGATTTAATCAGGTTTCTAGTATACTCAGAGGTTTAATTGTAGGTGGTTCAATTATAATCGAGACTCCTTTCATGGCGCTGATATATCCTTGGGACTCCAGTATCTCTCTCTAGATGGCTTTTCTGCTTCATGAAAACATGTTGACCTGAATGTTTTTGCTGCCGTACTGAGGCCTTTAATGTGTTCAGCACTAGGGGGCTGAGGACCACATTGAAAAACACTTATTCAAGGTGTTTTGGATAATAGTTTCCTATTTTCGAGGCAAGGTTGGGTTATATAAACATTATTATGTAAGCGCATTATGTAAATTCAATCGAGATATGTTTTTTTTTCCCATGAGCGGAACCTGCATACATAGCATTCTTTTTTTTTTTTCGCCTATTTTGTATTTTGCTATCACAGTTTTTGTTTAATATTCCGAAAAAGGGGTTAAATACGGTATTAACCCCTGATGTGTCCCCCCCAACAAGTGTTTAAATTTGCCTCTCACCCTGAACTGCAGTCTGCACTCAGCGTTGAAAGACGTAAAGAGTTGGAAGATTGAACAATCGTTCAACCAGCTGGCTCCTCCTTCAATTATGTCAGATTGACGTTGACCGGCTTCATGGCTGTGGTGTGACTCCTGAAACACTGTACAGGGGGCAATGGGGCATGATGTTTGTGTCAAAAAACAAGCAGAATCTCTTGCTTAAAAATAAGGCAATGATGCTAGAATTATAGTGGTATAGAAAAAACCCAGAGCAGAATATGTTTGCCAGTTAGGGTTAACCCTAAAAGTAACCCTCATACTATTGCTAACCCTAAAACCTCATTCTTTAATAACCTTAAATATTAATCCATAATAATCCAAAGAACGTCCTTTTGTGTCCACCCAGTGCCCTTTGCACAGTAAGCTCCTTAGGGAGCAGGGCACTCTCTGTCTCATGTCTCTATAACTATAGTGTGATATAGCCACTGGACGCAGAGATCATTGCTTCTGCTTTTCTTTATTGTGCAGGCATGAAATTTGCAGGGTACAGTATGAACAGCAAATAAACAAACACCCACTCCTTTATGCGAAGGCTAAGTAAACCGTCAGTATCCCTCTCTGAGGTATTGGGCGGCTAAGCAGCTTACCAATCAGTGAAAACAAAAAAATTGAATGTACTTCCCTTCTGTGTTCAGGATTGTTCTCCCTTTCCTGCTGCACCCTGCACCAAGACTGCCCTCTCAGAGGGAACCACATATAAAGGGCAGTCCTAATTAGTCATCAGCTGTTGATCAATCCTATAGGGAAAAGGGGAGTCCTCCATCCGCCTGCTGATAAACCTGTGGTCTACAACACTGCCCCTAATCACACTGTCATATACTGTAACTTATTGTATCCCCTGTACCATGTTGCGTAATACGTTGGTGAAATACAAATAATCTAATAATAACCCCAACCCAAAAACTTACACTAGCATTATTTTTGTGCTTTACTGTCATTAGAAAATTACCCTATATGGTGCTACATTGCATTGAAAATTACAGATTTTTCGGATGAAAAACATATTTTTTTGTAAGTTCTCTGAATTTTCAATACATTGTTTAAAACTTCAACCTTTTTACCACAGTTATTTTCTCTGTGGCCACAAGGTGGCGACCTAGCGACAGAATAGCGATAAATGCAGTATGCATCTCTTGATGAAACATCGCAGTGACCGTGAACCTGTTACTGACAAATATAATATTTAAATGTTATAAACGGACACATTTATTCTGTTTTTCAGCTGCTTTTTTACTGTAATATACAGTACATGTCACCATCTACTGCTTACTGTTTCTTCTTGTTTAGTACAAATGAGTTAAAGTTAGTATGTATTAACCAGTATTTGTTATCACCATCTTTGTAAATTATTGGTTATAGGTAGATACTTCAGATCGTGCTAGAAATGTATACATTTCTTTTTAATAAGCACCCGGGTTCAATTTGATCCTTCGGTTTAAATCTGATCCAACAGCTTAGTAGAGTGAGCAGTGTTTGACCTAGATTCTGTATAACATCGCCAATGTTTGTGTATGTGTGATCATGCATAAAGTAGCATTATAAATGTCTCGTCATGCATAATAAAGCATTATGCAGGAGTCTGATCTGTGTTTTACAAGTGTCTGATGAAATCACATAATATATTAGAGAGCTCTATTTATTTAATCGCTAGCCTGTAGTCCATCCTTGTATTAATGTGCTTTTTGTGATTCTTCGAATAATATAAACTGAAGGAAAGGTATTTAAAAAGTCATTGGAATTTGCTAAAGAAAAAAACAATAGATTTGGTAATTACATAGATATATAAATATACACACAAATTAATCTTATGCTATTCTATACAGTGGATAGCAAACGTTTACACCCCCCATGTTAAAATGTCAGGTTTCTGTGATGTAAAAAAATGAGACAAAGAAATCTTTTCAGAACTTCTTCCACTTTTAATGTGATCATAGGCGTGCGCAGCCTATTACATTAGGGTGTGCACCCAAAAGCTCAAACACAAACACATATATATATATATATCCACAAGTTTCAGCACTCACGCCTCTCACAAGTATCCTTTGACTCTTTTTGCCTCAGTGCTGTTTATCCAAGTGTGAGCATATGTACTATAACGGAGACAGGATGCACTCGAGGACTTCATTAAATGTTTCCTTTATTGCACCAACATTAAAAAAAATTATTCCGCTCCAGCGAGAGCCCTTATCAAAGTTGATAAAGGCTCACGCTGGAGCCAAAACGGTTATTTTAATGTTGGTGCTGTAGCGCTCACCCCCGAAGGAGCCACTGAATAAACCTCGGGATAGTCTCACTGCACTAGGAATTATTACACACCAGCACTGTTGTGGATTTTCTAGTTTTATATACTTTACTAAAAGATAAAGTGTTGTAAAATATAAATGTGCGTTGAATGAATTTACAGGATGCGTCACGCGGGAAAAACACGCAGCGGAAAAAGAACGGTTAACCCCCTCAGTTCTGGAGTGTAAGTCCCGCAAAATAGCTCGACATATATATGTACAAAGTTTAGGGTACCCGGGTACTGTGTTCGACTGGCCAATGAACGAAAAGAGCAATCTTCGACTAGTCACCATTGGGGCCCTGTGAATTTAAACAATATTGCAGCGTGCATTTCTGTTTTGGAACTGTGGCCTGGAGGCCTCTCACCCATCCGTCGAACGAAACTGTCCAGCACTCGATGCCTCGACCAAAGGATCGTTCTCCGCTGTGTACTGGGACTCTGTGCCACCGACTCTGCTCCCTGCTTGCCAAATCTCCACAACTGAAACAATCGATCCACCGCCTGCACTCCCAATCGATCGTCGCGGGGTCTTGCCGGAACCAGCTTGTCCTCCTGACTCTCAGCCCTGAGTAGGTAGGTCACAGCACGATTTCTGTCCCGATCTCCAGCACCAGTACGACAGCGTCTGCACTCCGGCCTGGTTGCGATCCCTGACCGCTCCAACGTGCGTCCTCCACCTTTCACTGCTCCGCTCACTCTCTGCGCGTCAAAACACGAGGCTCCCCAGTATATCCTCCCCTTTGTACCACCCACTTACTGTCCTCCCGCAAAGGGTGATGGGAGATGGAGTCCGCTCTGTCCAGCATACTGTATTCCGCAATGTCTCCCTCTGGTGGCAGCAATAATTCAATGCACCAGAATACAGTTTTTAAAGCAGCGCTACAGTGCAATAAAGGAAACTTTTAATGAAGTCGTCCAGTGCATCCGGTCTCCGTTATAGCGTGTGTGTATATACAGTATATATAAACAAACAAGAGAGCACTTCAGTCAACACACTCAATAACAAACCAACATCAGCAGCTTTATACATTTGAACATTTTACCAGATTTTAACCCTTCAAAGTTTCCAACATTTCTTTCCCCCTTCAGAATTACCACAGTTCTTAACCCATTTGAGGTATTTTACAAGGTTCCTAAACCTAAGCTCTGTTAAAAATAGTGGAAATTTAGTTCACAATGAATGGCCATAAATTGTTCCAAGATGGTGGCCCCTACTGGAAATAGGCAGCGATCTGGTGCTGGATAGTGGCCTGGCACCTAAAGGGGTTAAAGAAATACATCGCTGGAAAGGACAGACTGTGACCATTCCAGTGGTGCCTTTCTTGACTTGCTAGCCCCCGACAATGGGGAGATAGAGGGGCCAAAGAGGATGCCCCCTCCACTTCAGGCACTCCCCGTGTTCTGGCAGGGGGAGGCCTGAAACTGCCATCATCGCGCCTTGCGCGGTGACGCCAGTGCACCGAGATGGGTATGCAACGCAGATCTGACTTGAAGGAAGTCCGTCTGCGTTGGACACCAGAGACGGAGGTGAGTATAGGCAGGAGGGAGGAATAAAAGCACAGGACGTGCCATGCCATCCTGCGGCTTTAAAGCCCACTTGCTGCAGGACGGCATGGCATGTCCTACATCGTTAAGGGGTTAATGCAATTACTTCAAACAAAGATATAAACAACCGCATGTATTTTTAGAAGTTTTTTATAATGTGTTTTAGAAGGTTATTTTGTTTGTAATGTCTAAGTAATCTAGTTACAACTTATGTAGGCGTAAGTGGTAGTGTCCATTAAGGGGAAAAGGGATGTCCCTTTAAGGGAGGGATGAAATTTGAGTAGAGTGGCCATTTAACCTCTTGCTGCCCAGCAACATTATTTAGTATCCTACCTGTTCCTGTTTACAGAGGGCAGACAACATATACTGTGTTTGTTGATTCCGGGAGTGATACTGGCCCTTTGAGTGCATGATGATGGGGCAAGGCAGGACTGGGACAAAAAAATAGGCACAGGTATATACGCACAGCAACCTGTTTAAAGACAAATACATACATTTACAAACACAGCCATACATTTACATATACATTCTTAGCTATATACCCCCGGTATGTAGAAATAAAGCTCACAGTAATGTGCAGTGTATTAGTGTATCAGATCTCCACAGCAATAAAATGCACACAAGGCAGTCACGGCAAAGTCACGGCAAAGACTGCCAGCGGCAGTCACGGCAAAAACAAAAAAAGGCTGTCTGATTAGGGTGTGCCCAGGCACACCCGGCACACCCTGTGCGCACGCCTATGAATGTGATCTATAAACTGTACAACTCAATTGAAAAACAAACAAATCTTTTAGGTGGAGGGAGGAAAAATAAACAAATAATATGGTTGCATATGTGTGCACACCCTTTTTATAACTGGGGATGTAGCTTTGTTCAGAATTAAGCAATCCCATTCAAATCATGTTAAATATAACTCAGTACACACCTGTCATCATTTAAAGTGCGCCAAATAAAGTTCAGCTGTTCTAGTAGGTCTTTCCTGACATTTTCTTGGTCCGCAGCAAAAGCCATGGTCCTCAGAGCTTCCAAAGCATCAGAGGGATCTCATTGTTAAAAGGGATCAGTCAGGAGAAGGGTACAATTTTTTTTCCATGGCATTAGATAAACCATGGAACGCAGTAAAGAAAGCCATCAACAAGTGGAGAAACTATGGCGCAACAGTGACATTACAAAGAACTAGAGATCTCTGCAAATGTGATGAAAGGTGAGACGAAAACTGGTCAGGGAGGCTGCCAAGAGGGCTACTACAACATTAAAGGAGTTGCAGGAATATCTTGCAAGTAGGGATGAGCTGTTCGGTTCGATGTGTTCGGAGTTCGATTCGAACTTCGCATTTTCGCGAACTACGAACATTTCTGCGTGTTCGACGCATGTTCACCCACAATGCACCACAATGGACCACAATGCACTTTTTCCACTGGCCTGAAGCTTGTAATTGGCTACAGCCTGCACCTGACCACAGTTTAGGTGCAAGACAGGTGCAAGACTATGCCAATCACGGCTCAGAGTCCGGATTGGGCAAATTTTGCCCAATCATGGGCTCACAGAGCTAAGTCCCGCAGCACACTATATAAAGCTTGAACCCAGCCCAGCCAGCACGTGTTTTTCTACAGGAGTGAGAGGAGATTGTTCTGTTAGTGTGTCTTCTCACTGCCAGTGACAGCTATTGGGGGGGTCTCACTTGTTGCAGATATCTGGGAATTGGTGGTGGAAAGTGTGTCTTCTCAGTCAGTGACAGTCAGCTATCAGGGCACTTGCTGCCACCAAAGGCACAATATCTGGGTGCACTGCCACTGACGCCTATATTACCAGATTCATATCATTTTAATATTGGACCGCAGGGTCCAACCCTGCACTCTTCCACAATACCACAGAGGGGTTACGGTGTGACAGCACTGTTGCCGACACTAAAGGCCCAATTTTAAAGCACCTATTGTTATTTTCATCCAAAGCCTGCATAAGTTTCACCATAATTTAGCCAAAAAATCTCTAAACTTGTTCTGTGTGTCCTAAAATGTCTCCTCTTTTCATACAGACTGCCGCCCCAAGCAGTTGTTTATGAATAGATTAAAGGAAAACCATTCACCGTCATTTGAAATGTCATTTTTTTTTTTTTTAATGTTTCTATACATCCTACAAATCCGCCACTTCACAGGCAGGTTATGGGGACCTCCTAGGCACGATATTTGAAGGAATTTTTCATCTTTATTTTTAACCCTTATTTCATGGAAAACTCACTGTTCCTTTAAAAACGTTTTTTTAAAACTTTTTGTCCTTGTTTCCTGTCCCCCAGGGCACTACCCAGACCCCCATAAACCTTTTATGGCAAATATCTTGCATATATGCCCTCTTGGAGGGCACTCTAAAAATCGAACTTTCGAGTCCCATTGACTTGCATTGAGTTCGGTTCGTGTTCAAGTTCGAACTCGAACTTTTGAAATTGTTCGAGTTCGAATACGAACCGAACACGGGGGTGTTCGGCTCATCCCTACTGGCAAGTATTGGCTGTGTGGTACATGTGACAACAATATCCCGTATTATTCATATGCCTGGGCTATGGGGTAGAGTGGCGAGATGGAAGCCTTTTCTTATGAAGAAAATTATCCAAGCCCTGCTAAATTTTGCAAAAACACATATGAAGTCTCCCAAGAGCAGGTGGAAAAAGTTTTCTAGTCTTATGAAACCAAGGTTGAACTTTTTGGCCATAATTCCAAATGGTATGTTTGGTGCAAAAACAACACTGCACATCACCAAACGTAGTGATGCACCGAAATGAAAATTTCAGGTCGAGAGCGAAAATGGCAACTGAACTTGGCTGAAAACTGAGACCAAAACCTAAAATCAGTCATCCAAACCTGGGCTAGGAGGCCCTGCCTCCAGGCCTAGATGAGCCCGGCTTGGCTGGGCCTAGAGGACCCCGGTTCGGATGACCTGCCAACAGCCAGACCGGTGACAGCTTCGCCGCTGGTTGGGGGCTTCCCCCCCAAGCTAGTGACTAATCAGCAGCGAAGCTGTCACCGGTCCGGCCATCAGCAGGGTCAAATACTTCAGCCTCCTTGGCATCATGCCTGTGACCGGTGTCTCTGATACATGCTGTGCGCGCAAGGGGAGCGTGAAGGAGGACTGCACTGGAGACTGCTGGAGGAGCTCGGGGGCCGAAATTTGTGAATGTAGGTAAGTATGTGAATGAAGATGCCACCCCCCCCAATCAGTCATCCAAACCTGGGGCCCGGCTGGGCCTCCAGGCCCAGGTTCGGATGACTGATTTTCAGCTGATTTTTTTTCAGCCATTTTTCCTTTTCAGCTGAAAGTCGAAAGCACCATTTTTGGCCGATAATTTCAGTGGCCAAAATTTCGGTGCATCCCTAACCAAAAGAACACCATACCCACAGTGAAGCATGGTGGTGGCAGCATCATGCTTAGGGGCTGGTTTTCTGCAGCTGGAACTGGGGCCTTTGTCAAGGTTGAGGGTATTATGAACAGTTCCAAATACCAGTCAATATTGGCACAAAATCTTCAGGCTTCTGCTGGAAAGCTGAACATGAAGAGGACAACAACCCAAAGCATACATCCAAATCAACAAAGGAATGGCTTCACCAGAAGAAGATTAAAGTATAGGAATGGCCCAGCCAGAGCCCAGACCTAAATCTGATCGAAAATCTCTATGGGGTTATCTGAAGAGGGCTGTGCACAGGAGATGCTTTTGCAATCTTACAGATTTGGAGTGTTTTTGCAAAGAAGATTGGGCAAATATTGCCTAGTCAAAATGTGCCATGCTGAGCGACTCATACCCAAAAAGACTTCTTTATCTTTCCTTCCTCTACCTAAAAGATTTCAGTTTGTTTTTGAATTGAGTTGTACGGTTTAAAGGTCATATTAGAGGTGGAAAAAGATCTGAAATTATTTATCTTTGACTCATTCTTTTACATCACAGAAAACTGACATTTTAACATGAGTGTGTAGACTTTTGCTATCCACTTTATCTGTATGTGTGTACCTCTATATGAATGTACTAGTAAGGGGAAAGCATGAAACATTTAGGTCAAATTATCATAAATTAAGTTTGGATATTCTTTTGTTTAAGTATAACCACAGTGGGCAGTGTAGTGCTAAAATGATCATGGTAATTTTTCAATGTGTATGTATGTATGTATATATATATATATATATATATATATATTGTTTTTTCTCTTATGTAGGTGCCAAGAGGTTAACCAATAGAGCAACCTTATGGTATGTGCCGCTCTCTCTAACCAATGTGGATAAAGTCGTAGAAGTTCCTCCTATTGAGGTAAGCGCGCTGGCATTTCCATTTTTATACAGAAAAATAAATGTATGTGTAGGCAGAATTTTGCAACACAGGAGGTTACATATAAGGTGGCAATGCTTAAACACATACTTTCCACTCCTTGTCCCGCATTCTTACCTCACAATGTTGGCCCCTATTCCATGGTTGCCATTAAGATAACTATTGGGGATGTTTTTCATAACTTCTGTAGAAGTTATAATGTTACCTTAATGTGGGAAATCACTATTCCACTCTTGCCGCAAGATGGGCTGGCGGCTCATGCATAGCTCTTTCCTACTGTAAATTGACATCTCCAATGTATAGGAGGCTTTAATTTGCACTTGGAGAAGAACAAACTATTCCAATGTAGTTCATTTTTCTCTCCTGGAGCTGTTATTTCTCAAAAAAATAACAGGCTGCACCTCTGCGGACTTCCGGGGCCAGGCACTAATCAATCAGTTACCTCAGAAAAGGTGCGGTAAAAGGGAGGTGGTAAGGAAAGTCTGCTTGCACAGAATTTTTGCTTACAATCTACCTTTTTCAAACAGCCATGGAATAAAAGCCATTTTTGAGTATGTGTCCTGGTCTTCCTCAGTCTTCAGAAACTAATCTTATTTCTACATAATTGAGTATATTTTCCATTCTTGTTTCATAGACTTCTTTATACGAGTGAATTGAACTGTTGGTTTCACTCAATGTTAAAATCATTTTGAAGTGGTAGAGTAAGGAGAAACCTCTTACGACTTATCAAACACTTTCAAAAATTACTTAGATCTTTTTTAAAACATTTAATCAGTTCACATTTGTAAAACTGTCCTAAAATATATAAAATGTTATTCATGTTGCAGTCCTGCTAGTTCACATAGTATTTTCTTTGTATTTGAGATACCAGGGGAGCATTCGCGAACCATACTTTTATTATTTTTTTAATTCTTACATACCAAACTTACAAAACTTATTTTTCACATGGTTTTGTTCTCTCATGTGAGATTGTAAACGGGGATTTAAAATGTGATGCATTCTATGATGCTTACTTTGAATCTTCAAAAACTGAACAGTCTGGGGCCAAGCACAACGAAACCGTTAGGCTAACTGCACTGTGGGAGGCAATAGTTGGGGCCGGGTGATATGGCTCAGCAGTGAAGTGGTTTATTTATTTCACTGTAAAAAAAAAAACACAACAAAATACAGGCTGGTTCACCCACTGTCATGTCACCCAGCATTCCTGATTACATCCATCCAATAAAGTGCTTTTCATAGAAACACTGAGACCATACATCCTACACCCTTTTTAAACTCTGATTACCTGGAGGAAGGCGCTCTTGTGAAGACTCTTGAGAGTGCTACACCGGAGATTGTGACACCGGCCTTATAGACCTTGGCTAATGTAATGCCCCGCTCCCTGGCCCGCTCCTTGTCCGGACCGCCATGCTGGGACGGACGCTGGACTCACCTGAGGTCCCTCGTGGCGAGTTGCCTTGTGCTCCTCCTGCTTCCAGCCGACAAGATGATGGAGAGACCTTTCCGAATCGTCCCACGCCGCCGATCACTGCTGAATGCCGCCTGAGGGCGCGCAACGCGCAGGCGCACATCCTTGTAGGATCCAGGACTTCTGGTACTCTGGCGCCCTCTGCTGGCCGTTTGTGCTCATTACATTACACCTGCTCTGGAGATCCTCACATTCCTCCCTTTGACCTATCAGGAGCCCAGGTATCCCGGTTCCACCCACGAGTCCCAGGTGAAAGGTATTTCTCCGATTCGCTGTGTCCTATTTAAACTTGCCGCCTTACTCCGCTCATTACCAGGTTATACTGTCGCCTATCCGCTTCAGTTTCCCAGTACTCCTCTGTGTTCCTGTTCCGTCTTACTCGGTTACTCTGAGACTCCTGTAAACCGACCCAGATTGTCTACCAACCACGCTGCCTTCTCCCACTAACCGACCTGGATTGCCTACCGACCACGCTGCCTTCTCCTGCCAACCGACCCGCATTGCCTACCAACCACGCTGCCTTCTCCTGCCAACCGACCCGGATTGCCTGCTGGCTACACCACCGATTCTTCACCAAGGTCACCTGATATCCAAGAATACCACCTTAATTTGTAACCTGTTCAACCTGGACTTTTGTTCTACGTTACGTTCCTGCTCCACGCTACTTGCTCTTTACCGAGATCACCTGATACCCAAGAATACCACCTTAGTTTGTAACCTGTTCTACCTGGACTTTTTGTTGTATGTTACGTTCCTCACACTAAATTGGATTATTATTTATGCTTGGTCTTCGATCTCCTTTGCACCGACAGCTTGCAATCGGGTTCCACACTCATACAACCGTACAGGTGTTCCAACCCCTGCATCACAGCTAATTACTCTGACCTCCACTTGTTTGCTGCCTGCCTCAACATCGGAATCACCATATGACCACCCAATGGATTGTCCCTGCTAACTAGGCACCTTTTAATCTGCCTCCTGGACTCCAGAACCCCAACCTAACATTGGGTCCAGTTTACAGATTTCTAAGTCGAGTTAAGATCGTTGTTTTGAAGCCTTTTTTAGAGAAAACAAAAATGGGCATGGATAAGGTCCATGCACTATAACCATTCTAATAAACATAAGCTTTTATGGGGCTTAGAGTTTCTCTTAAACCCCTGGAAGCATTAAGCTAAATATATTGTAGAAAATAAAAAACAAAGCCTTTTTTAGAGCATGTCACCTGGTGGTCTGTGAGAAAATTGAGAAAAGGTTTGATCCTGATGTTTTGATCGGTCTCACTCAATACCAGTGTAATAAACCTCGAGAAAGGTTGGGTTTGATTGACTTGGTATGCTTTTTTCCTTGTCAGCTTTATTACTTTTTCACATCCATAAAAGAATTTACCGGCCAAGCGTTTCATTGTGGTTCACTCCAGCAGTGCCAGAGGTTACACTATTTTTAGTGCTTTGCAATAGTCTCTGCAATGTCTTCAAATGGACTCTAAAGCCTTCCACAAATGTTAAACTATCTTAATAGACCAGACGTATAGAGATGGACGGAGGCCAACAAACCCAGATACTTCTTTACAAGGATGTTGCCTTCCAGTAAGACGTCCTAAGTGTTCTCTTGGTACTTTGCTTAAGATGGTGCAGCGGATGTTGAACATTTACCGTTTGTGATTAAAGTATTTCTATAGCTTTGAGGCGTAGAGGAGAGATTCTAAATAACATAGCGCCATCTCGTTTAATATCCTTTTTCATTGAGGTCAATGGTCGGCTACTGACCATCGTTCTCTACGGATATTTTCAACATTAAAGAACTGTGACAAACACTGAAAACTCACTACTAAGTGGGGTAGTAGTTTGAACGAACATATCGCAAAGAACTTAAAAAGTCCTCTGATCTTAGGATATTATGGGATCATACTCTACGTCAACCAGTACGATCAAATCTGTCCCTATATGCTGAATAATAGTTTGAAAAGAACTGGCAATAACTTTCTGTTGTGTCACTTTGAAGCCTCTTCTTCCTGCAGAACCAGAAAGCTTGTAATTTAGAAGTATATTTTTGCTGGTTCCTCGGGTAGCAAGCTGGGTATATTGTTGTCACATGTTTACAATCAATTATGTAATAGTTGATTTGCTTTTCTTTTATTTTTATGCATAGAGGCTTTCAAGAAAATTAAAAATATATATATTTTTCATTGAAAGTATGCTTCTGAAAATTAAATTAATTTAACATGTGAATTACTCCCAAAAAGAAACTGTTTTTTTTACAGATATTGGTGTGTAAATCCGTACATAAAATGTTACAATACCCCTTTCTAAATTCCATGGGGCATCTAGTCACTATGCTTTCTTGTAAAACTTCGGTAGAATTTACAAATCACTCGTTTACAAACATTTACCATGATAATAATAGTAATTCACCCCTTATACTATTTGCCCTGCAACTGCTGAAGCGGGTGGGTTTAGTTATGTGTCTGAGAAATGTTATTCTTTTCAGAATACTGTCAGACACAGATTGGGAATGAGCAGGTTGGAATAGCTCATTCTCAATCTGCTGTGGCTGCGTAAGTGTCTCCCATACAAAGTATAGGAGACGCTAATGTACAGTAACCTGGCGCAGCATCCAGGATGCAAGCTCAGCTTGCGCCTCGGATGGAATAGGATGGTTCGAAAATAAGCATAGTGCTTGAGCCCTTATGTTTTACAGCTAGAGCACTGTGCTTTGAGTCTAGGTTGAGATCAGGCCCCTAGTCATACAGGGACATTTCAGGGTCTAATAAAAGTTTTTATGGTGTAGTAATATGCTGGCTTACCAATTAACATTTCCTACAGCACTGCACAGCATTAATGTAGGCAAAAATGTTCTCCGTTATTTAATGTTACATTTATTCTTAACGAAGTGTATTTAACACTGAATAATTTATCCTTGTTGTGATACTATATAGATTCTGTCTCTTAATGCCAGGCGTTTGCAATAGACTGTTTCGATCAATCACTATCCAAAGTGTTTAACATTCACTGGCTTATGCTAACAGGAAAGCACTCTGCAAGTAGCTGTGCATTAAAGCTCCTCAATTACATTGTCAATGCATTTAGTTAAGTGAGTCAGGACAAAGATTTAATTTTCTATTTCATCTGAAAAACTTAAGTGCATAATCGAGTAGATATCTGTGATTCAGAAAGTATATTAGTCTTCAGATGTGTAGTCTGTACTTGGAGTGTGAGGTTACAGGGTGATTGCTGTCCATTACGAAGATGTAACGTTAGCTATGTATAGAATATATCTTGTTGCATTGGTTTATGTGTCACTGCGTATTGCTGCTATTCCAAAACTACTAGAAGAAAACCTACAATCTTCAAAATGAAAGTCTGCAATATTGGAACATTCAGGGTAAACTAGTACCAAAGAAGCATGAAAGATTATCTTTCTTGTTTAACCATTTTGATATTTTAAAAAATAAACAAAGATACCCTGCTCTCATGGATATCGTTGCAAACACAACAAACAGTTGCAAACTGTTTTAAAAGGGTCTATCTGTTGCCTGTGATTCTGCCTGATATTTTGTTCCTGCTGCCAGTATTTCTGTTATTTTTCCCTTTGTATTTTTTTTGTTCAGTTTGTTACTGGTTCCCTGTTTCCCTTGTCTGTTTGTACTTCAGTTTCCCTTGTCCTTGCCATTTGTTTATTTTTGGTTTATCCTGACATATGTGTTTCTGTGATTCTAATATTCGTGTATGATCCCTGGCTTTGCTTCCTGAATATTCTATTGTATTTTCCCTTGTGCTCCTTGATTTCCAGTGTACTGACTTCTGGCTTGTCTGACATACCTCTCTGGTTTCTGATCCCTGGCTATTGTATGACTACCAGCTCTGGTTTCGTATTCTGTTTCTGTCTCTGGATTTCCCCTTTGTACTTCTTTGTGTTCTGTTTTGTTTCACCCAGCAGTTTTTGTCTCCCTTAGAGACGGCCATCTAGGGAACAGTATTCAGATTAGGGTTCCCTTTAGTGTGCTGCTGTGTGTGTGTATGTGTCTGTGTATTGGATTTTTCCCTTTACACTTCCTTCCTGCTGTTCTGTACTGTTCCTTTTTGCTGCTTTCCTGGTGCAGCTGTGTGGTTCTTCAGGTCTAGTCTGCCTGTTATGCAGCCAGCAACACTGGGCTATCAACCCAGAATAAGGACTCCACCTTGGCTCACACCGGGTGCCCCCGTGACACTAGGAACAGGAAATTTATTCAACCGTGATTTTCTGTTTCCCAGGGGAATAAATAGGAGGTAAAACGTAGGCAAATTCCCATAGACATTCATCACAATGGGTAAGACCAAAGAACATAGGGGTTATGTGTGGCAAAAGGTTGATGAAACTAACAAAACAGGAAGTGGCTATAAGGAAATGGCAAAAAGCATTGAAATCGCCCATTTCCACTGTCAGTTAAGTTAAGAAGTTTCAGTCAAGTAGAAATGTATGAATCAATCTTGAAGAGAGAATATGTGTCTATATTGCCTCTGCGCCCTGTGAAGAGTGTACAAAAAATTGCCAGGATCACAACTGGAGAATTGTGAAGTTAGTTGCATTCTGGAGTCAGAAAGTCTCCAAAACTACAATCCAATATCATCTACATCACCACACATTCTTTGGAAGGATTTCAAGTAAAACGCCTCTATCCTCCTCCATAAACAAACTCAAGCGTCTTAATTTTTCAAGACTAATGGTCTTTCAATTGGAATCGGGTTCTATGGCCAGATGAAAGCAAAATAGAGCTTTTGGCCAATAAACACCAGACATGTGTTTTGGCACACAGAGCGATAGTCATATGGAAAAGTACGTCATGCCCAGGGCCGGATTTACATCTCAGAAGTCTGTAGGCACAGAAATCTGGAACGACAGTAAATTCTTCACAATTTCACCATATTCCACTATAGATCTCTGGAGCATGCCGAAGTAAAACCAAGGTTCTAGTGATGAAAGAAGAGTCGTTTCTGCACATCACCTCATGTTATACTTGTGTTATTGATCACTCTGTCAAGTCTGGCAACTTTAAATGACTTTTGTTAACTGATTTGTTTCCGTATGTCTTCACAATTTGTTTTAAAAAATAGATTGGCTTTAGGCACTCTACTGCACTGCTGAGTAATTCTCAGACAAAAAACACCCGTCCGAATTGTCTGACTGCCTTGTGACTTCTTTAATGAATTGAAATATTTTATTTATTTTTCAATTTCACATTTTCAGTGAAGGATTAGCATATGAGAAAAAATTACCTGCTAATGAAGAAATAAGTTTAAGAAAGTGACAGTTGAAACAAAGTCTTTTAGTACCTAGAGTGCTTTCATATGACACATTTTCCTACAAATTAATAATCCTATTACATATTTTGTTATCTACCAAGTAGTTATGTTGAACTTTATTACCATGTTCTCCATTATGTTATTTCATGTTAAATTTGTATCCTTATTTATGAGTTTGCCAACATCCCAGTGCTGTACAATGTCCTTTGTGCCAATGATGGTTGCCACATTGCCTTTTGCCACACATTCTACTAACACTTTGCCACTTGCCCTTCTAGCATCTGTTCTGCTCATTTATGTTCATGATGGTGTGCATATATGGAAAATATATACATTTAAATTCCTTAGTGCATGCTATCAACACATTCCTGAAGAAGTCCTCTGGGAGGAAGAAACGTTTTAGCAAAGTTCTTATCTTAATTTGTAACGTTTAATGCAATATATTTTTCTACTTTTGAGATTCCCGGCTCTTTGAATATTTGCAAAATAAGATATTCCAAGCGGGGCATTAACGACTGTTGATGGCTCAAAATCTACTGTGGGGCTTCAAGCAATCCTTACTGATACTCTTCCAAAATCCATAAGGAACACACAGCAGGTTACTGTACTTCTATGCTTTACAGATACTGTTTTTATCTTTTATGAATTCAAAATCTCTTTAAAACAGAGCAAATTACAGTTATCTGTAACTGCTTCCTGGACACTGAGGTCCAGTAGTCCACTGGTGAGTCCGCTGGTGCTGTCCTCTGGAAAGCATAGAGTTATCAGATTTTCTCACAATAATACTCAGTAGAATATTCAATTAAACTGTAATTTATATGTTTCAAATTTTATTTAGAACACAAATGGCAACTCTTATCTTGAGCAGTAATTTGTTGTGTTCTGTGAGAGCTCATGTTTAAATGGTTCTGGTGGCTAGAGTGTCTTCTTTGGAGGATGGGGTGTATAGGAATTTAGAAGGCATGAGATTGTTACCCCTTGCAATCTGATTGTGCCAAACGTTTTTATGTATCTTTAAAACAATAGTGACGTCTGTCCCTTTCATAGATTGTCAGGGTTATCCAAAGAGATTCGAAAAGTCACCGCACGTTCGGTGACTTTTCGTTTTCTTCAATTCGGTTCCTTTTGCCGACTGCATTTCGGTGACCCTGCGGTGTATTCAGCAAGCACCACAGGGTCCCCGAATTGCAGGGAAAAGCTGCCGCAAACCTGACGAAAACTAACCGAATGCACCCTGAAAACAAGCAAAAACATCTGGATTAACCTTCGAACAGGAGCCGAACAGGAGCCGAATCACACAGAGCCGAAGCAGCTGTGACGTAGAGGAGGCAGTGAATAAATTAGCAAAACCATTTGTATGAATCTGGGAAAATGAAACGCTGTTTGCAAAGAAACTACTGAGCGAAAATGTCTGAAATTTTCACAGGAGGTCCAGGGAATGATAATAAAGAGGGCTGTTACCAAAAAAATAAGTAAACTGAAAAAAAATAAAAAATAAATTGGACTTTTAAAAAAAAATAAAGAAAAATGCTTAAAGTATCCTAAAAAATCTATAAATAAAGAGACTTTTTGCTGCAGAATTTTATAATGAACGGTTTATTAGATATTGAATTAAAACGGGAATATTTTTAACATTGAAGTCTATGGGATTCTCCTGAATAAACCTGCCGAATTAAACCACCGAATGGCAGGGCATTAGGGGAACCTTTCACTGCTGGTTTGTGTTCTCTGAATAGTCGAAGCAGTGCTTTTTCATGGGGATTTCACTGCCCTCGAACAGGCACCGAACAGGCACCGTATGTGCAGGCAATTCGCCAGGATTTGGCGAATTGCCTGCTCTCTGGATAGCCGAATGGCCAGGAAAGGCAACCGAACGCTGATTTTCAGCGTTCGGTTACCTTTCTCAAGCAATTCGGAGCTCTTTGGATAACCCTGTTTGTGTCAGGTTAGAAGACAGATATATTAGCAAGCGGCAGGACAAATCCCTTTTCTCCTGCTTAAAGGGTTAAGGTCAGTAGCAGCTACACCAATAGCTAATTGCACATTATTCAGCTCATATAATTTGCTGATATCTCTCAATAGCAATCAGGACAGCAAGGGAAGCATTTGAAGCTCCTCTTTGTGCTTTTTTGGGGCTGGTAAGTAGCTTGGTTACCTAGTTCAGTTCATCAGAAAAATCTGTTTATTTTGTCTCCACAAAGGAGTAGGTTTTTGTTTGTTTTTGGTTTGATTAGTTTAGCAAGGGAAATGGTGCCATGGCTGTAATCCTTATCTGATGTGAAAATAAAGACCCCCAAAACATCTCAAGTGGCTGTCTCAGTGGGCTTATCAGAATAGATAAACCCGTACATCTATATAGAGGTTCTCATGTATTTTTGATCACCAGTTCACTTCATTTTCTTTAAACCGTAGTATGTAGTCCATGTTTTCTGTCTTCCCTCTGTAGATTTAAAACCGTCATTGCTCTGTCACAGTAAATGCACTTGCAGTCCCCAGATAACAACCAAAATGATTTGTTTTTATTTAGTTTTTTCCCTTATTTAATTTCATTGACCAAAAATACAGGGATAATATATAGCTGGAGTCCCCTGTCTTATCTTGCCCTTTGTTGGTAGAGAAAAGATATTTCATTACTGTGGCCATGATTATGGTCATTGGTTATTGGCCACACAAGGCACTTGGAGCAACTGACTTCCAAAATAAAATTCCCTCATGTGCAGGATGCGTAATTGAAATGGTTTAATAAATAATTTGATAGTTTTAATTTTTTGTTCTTTTCCTTTTTTGATATACCAAAACACATTACTTCTCTAGTGGCTGAGCCCTTTGCTTCCTGTCTTGTTCCCGTTTGCATTACATCTACTTGCTACTGTACGATCACTTTTTTTTTCTTTGCACTAAAAATTCAGTAAATCGATTTTATGATATTAATAGCTGACATTTATAAAAGGCAGTTTCAATCAAATTAACTATTTAACCTCTTCAGTGCTAAGGGTTTTTGAGGAAAAGGCCTATACATTCCTATGTTCCCTGCTACCTTTTGAAGTGAGGAGATGTAGCTAATTGCTACACATTGCAAACTTGCTGTGTATGTTGTTAACCTGATCTCTACATTGAAATTCTGGACAGAGAACCAGCATACACGAGTCTGTAGAAAAAAAAATATATATGCTGATTACAATGGTTGATGTACTTAATTTGCAAAGGGTTTATATAATGGTCTTAAGTCCAAAATAATCAAGGGACCTCTTTTTGTCAAGGAGGGAGTCTGTTTGTTTGTTCTACTGATTTGTCATTTGTTCATATAGGCCCATATTACACGCTTCGCGCAGCGCATTGCGTGCGCGCAAATGCACTTTTGCGCGACGACAAAACCATTTGCGCGGAACGTCGTAGTACGACGTTCTTGCAAACGATGCGCGTTAACGTCCAACGCGAGTGACCCTGCGCGAACCCAGCGCGAGCGCAGGTTCCTGCGCGCATCCTATACTTAACATTGTGAGCGCAAATGCGTTACTGCGGATGGTATTACAATCTTCGCACAAAGTCGTACGAGCGACGTTTGCGCGAATTTTCGTAACGTCTTTGAAAACTTGGTGTTAACTGCAAATCTGATCGTTGTGGCCGAAACTAAATAACTCCGCAATAAAAAAAAATACAGCACAGTACAGTTACACATTCTATACATACCCAGACATCAAAAATTAATAATTTGTCAAATTTTTTTTTTGCTACAGACTGACTTTGACAGGCGCAACAACCTAACTTTAGAAAATGGTGGTTCTTAATTCTGATTGGCTGAATCCCGTGAAAAAAATGTCTGCCCACCGATTCCTGCACTCAACGTTAATTTGCGCACGAATTTGCGTGTCGGATTTGCGCACATAAAAAGTTGAAGGCTGAAAAACTGCGCTCGGAGCGTACTACTGCGTTAATTTGCGCGAGCCAACGTTTTTTGTGCGTGCGCCAAAAAAATTGCACTGCGCGAGCGCATTTGCGCGAAGTGTGTAATAGGGGCCATAGAATGCTGGAGATTTTATAGAATGGCAAACAAACCTACAACAGCAGCAGGGCTGAAACAACTAATCGATAAAAAGAGTAATTGACAACTATTTTCGTTATCACTTGGTTGTTGGATTACTTGGTATGTATACAGCACACACTATATAATTTTTTTTTTTATGTCACATGGAGTTAAACTTTAAAAGGACACTCTAGACACCCTGACCACTTTAGCTTATTAAAGCGGTCAGGCTACGTGGAGTGCCCCCCCCCTAGCCCCGTCCGACTGAATATTCTTCCACTTTAGTGGCAGCTGGAGCAAGCTCTTTGAGAGCCAATTGCTGTCAATGAGCTCACTCCAGCTGCTGCTTCAAAGGATGCTACGACTGCAGGAACGGAAGAGCGCAAAGGGAAGGCGGCTCTAGAGGGCGTGCATTACAGGGATACATAAGATTAAAAATGGGAGCTGGGGGCCCAAAGGGGACCAGGAGAAGTAAATGTTTAACCTTTTTGTTATTTCCCCCGAAAACCTGGTTTTACTTTAGAGAATTCTTTGAAATAAATTCAATCTCTAGATCAGCCATGTTTGGAGTTATGGACAAAATTAGCAAAATAATTAGTGATTAATCTCTGTAAACTCATGTTATCATCGGATAATGTGATTGTTTCATCCACTTTCTTTTGGCTGATATAATTCTGTTTCCAGGCATAGCATTCATTAGAACCTGAACAGTAAACAATTATGTAGTGGAAAATCCGATGAAAAGTTTCCTCTGCTGTAAACACATGGGATTTCACAATGTGAAGCACATGATGCTGGCGACAATTATCACGGTGTTTGCATCCTGTGCTAGATCTGTACATTTATATCCTAGTTTCCACCAAGGTTAATTTTAGCTTGAGTTTCCTTAAAGAATCATATTGTTAAATGATTTATTTAAGCTTCTGTTTGGAGGTGTTCTCTTCTGTTCGGAGCTGGGTATAAAGACTGAAGCACGTCCAAACTTAGCCATCACTGTTGTACACACACAGTGGACAGTGTATTTATTTTTGGTTTGCTTATTTTTGCATGTTGTATTGTAAAGAATTGCAGATTTTTCTGGGATACTCTCCGTAGGAAAAAAAAGTAGGAGATAACCTTTAGAGTAAACTCTATCCCACCCCACAAAAAATATTGGTGTGAACAATCAACACCTGTTTAATTTTTTTTTTTTTAACCAATCTATTTTTAGGCCATACAGTTTTTGTATCTAAAATTGACCCAATTTCCTATTTGTGTCACCTTTCAGTTCTTCCAGTGCTGTGCCATCTAGCTACAGGAAGTAGCTTGATGATGAACTACAAGTGCACAACTAGCATTCATGCACTCAACCAAATGCTTTGTATTAAAAACCAGATTACTATCAGTTAGTTGAAAGCTCTTTCAGTTCTTTTTACATCAGCACAATATAGGTTTTGGATGTGACCTTTATCTCTCCTCCAAAGCTCATTCCCAATGGCCAAGATGAGCTGGAGGGAAGGACAGACTTATGCCACGATGACCATTTAAATAATCTTAAATGGACATGGCGATAGAATATCCCTTTAACCTTTGCTGACCCTGCCATGGTGTTTTTTTCTTTCTATCTACATATACTATAAATTCCACTGTGCACATTTCCTCCTGGATCTTCTTGCACAGACACCCAGCTCCAGGAAGTCGCTAGATGCCCCGGCAGCAAACTATTTATTTTTTCAACTTCCTGCCCAGGAAGACAATGCAGTGACTGCTGAGAAACAGCCTTCAATGTGGAGGTAAACCATCTGCTTTTAACATCTGCTACAGTGGACAGGGTATATGTCAGACTTAATCCATCCTCACCACCTAAGCGCCTCTCTGGGTCGGAGTTGAGTAGAGTAAAATAAAGTGGCCAACTAGCCAATTAATTAGCCGATTTGTTCGCATGTGATCGTCATGGGGCCAACAAGGCCTGAAACTTGTGCTACCTTTGCAACTCTCATCCAAATATCTAAAACATAACAAGTTGTTATGTTTTATACATGTTGCTGGGCTGGATACATTTGGTGGTTGCAGCCGCCCTATCGGGGAATAGGCGCAACCCCACCCCTCCTGTATTACGTATGTTTTATTGTACCTCCAGCCAGGTCATCTTTTGCAGCATGATTCCGCCCGTGTCTTGGTTTTTTTGGTCCCAAGGTGGATTTTTTTCTGGAAGGGCTTAAATATGACCCACCAGTTTGCCTCATGACTGAAAGCAGCGTGGACAGTGATGGTTTGCTACACAGCAGCCTGTGGTTTCATTTTGGATAGGACTCACCCTCACTAGAGGTGCCTTGACATTTGGTGGGTGAGCTTACTCTTTTAATGGCCATTAACAGAAACCAAAGCCTCTAATTGCATTTTGTTTCACACGGTATAATGGGAATAAGCGCAGATTACTTTTTTCTCCTTGTTATGTTTTATACATGTTGCTGGGCTGGATACATTTGGTGGTTGCACCCGCCCAATCGGGGAATAGGCGCGACCCCACCCCTCTTGTATCATCCAAATAGCTACCTGCTGAATAATCCACTTTTGTTTTTGGATCGTGTAACTCGCAATTTCTACCAAGAAAGTAATGGTGACCCTGTATTACTTTGCGTTATTATGGAGGACATATCTCGCCGTGTCAGCTGGTCGCGTCTGCTTTGGGTTTCTGGAAAATATAATCCACTAAAAGCCGATGTTGCTTTTGTCTGGTTTGGTGGCAATATTGTAAGAACTAGCATATCCTCCATTGTGTTTACGAGTTTCATATGCGGTGATAAACATATATTTTTCTGACCCTGCTAGCATTTATTTTTGCTGAGTGGGAAGTTGTCAGCCATGTAGAAAATTATTTTCCTGTAAGCTGTAAATTTACTCCACAGTGAGATTTATTTCTGGGGCAGGTCATCATTTTATGGACTAGAGTAAATGGTATTTTTGGTCTAGTGGAGCCATGATTTGGTATCTTTGAATATTAATGGGAGACTCCTACTGTAATCCATTTGCATTTACGGTAATATTAGCACATAGCCTTTCATTTTTATTTATTACTTAATTTTTTCATTTTATGCAGTTTTGAAGAAATACCAAATCCAAAATTTAAACTCAAACGTGTAGTGGGTCTTTATTCTGAACATGCCCGCTTGTCTTAGAAAGGTGTATTTAATTAAATTGTTTTAAATTGTGTTTTAGTATGAACGGCAGGAACTGGAAGAAGCAGGAAGGAAGAGATATGAAGATCAAAAATTAGAGCGTTTGGAAACGAAGCAAAGAAATGGAGAATATATCTTACCAGTTGTAAATCCAGGTAAAGTGTTTTCTAAATTAAAATGTCACTCATTGCTCACAAGCCTTCGACAACTTGAAATTCATTTTTTCCTGCTTTAACTGCATGTATAACAGATTCGAAAAGTGTACAAAATTGTCAGGACATGTTCTAGTTGAAGAATATTTCATGTTCTTTCCAGGTATACACGTTAGGCACGTCCCGGTTTGAAAATAAGACCAGATGGCTTTAATAAGTCGCGTGACTCTTGCAGAATTCTGGAGAGCAGTTCTAAATCAACACAAAACTTATGTGTGCTCATCTAGGATTGGGTTAACCGCACAATGACTTCTTTAATCATACTCTCTTCATTAACTGGAGTTATGGGGTAATCTTTCTCTTGATCGTTCACTCTATATTGCTGAACATTGTTCTCTTGTTCCTTTTCCTCCTCTATATGAAAACAAGCAAGCTGATTTTTAAATGCATATGTTTTGCAATTTTTTTTGTAGTATTAAATATAAGCCTACTTTTATGATGTCAGATTTGCTATATATTGGTGACATACAAGAGTAAATATATGTATTGAATATCACCATCTTGTTGCACTTTATAATGCATACAGCACAGTGAGTAGAACAAAACAAAGAATTAAAGTAAAATTCTCATGACCTTGTTCACATCAGCTTAAATGGAGTCTCTACCTATCAGGTCTCCAGTCATTCTCCTGAGTTTCAAACTTCGTTGAATAGAAGTGAAAATTCTAGGTCAAAATAGCCAAACCAGACAAATTCTCCCATTTATCTCACTTTCCAAATCGGAAATTTGCAGGGTTATTCAGAGAGAGGTGAAAACCAGGAGAATGACTGGAGAAGTGAAAATTCTAGGTCAAAATAGCCAAACCAGAAAAATTCTCCCATTTATCTCCCTTTCCAAATCGGCTATTTGGTCTAGATTGTTCATTCTCCTGGCAATTCTCCAGGTTTTCACCTCTCTCTGAATAACCCTGTTGGTCTAGATTGTGCTCTTCTCCTGCCAGTTCTCCTGGTTTTCACCTTTCTCTGAAGAACCCTGTAACTACTGTGTTTGCAACATTAATGGCAAACGCATAGAATTTCCTTAAAAATGTGCCGGTAACAGATCCCGGTTTGGAGATCCAAGCTGGTACTCCATAATCATTGTAGAAGAACTAATATTCATTCTGGTTACATGAAATCAGCTACCAGAGCTGGGAAATGTTGTCTAAAAAGGACAGATTCTCTGAAAAGCAATTTAAAGTAAGCCCAGATAAATATTCTCCCTCCTTAAACGGGTTGTGGTGATTGACCAAAAACCACTGACGCCTTTTCTAAATTACCGATTCCCCCAGTGGCAGAACAATCCTGTATAATCTGAATCCAAATTTTTTTATTATTTTTTTTGTAACCAGAAGTTAGACTTTAAATGCAAAAAAATTAAATAACCCAGGAAATATGCAGAAACGGTGAAGAATGTAAGAAAATATTTGATTTTTCTTAATGTTTGGGTATGAGGAAAAGCTGGTCAAAGATAACCTATGTGAATGAAAGTGCTCTCTTTTTAGATATATAATTTTTAAAACAGGCCCGTTTCTAGTTCTTCGTCTAGTGTCCGACTTAGCTGCCATTCTGCCTCATCCCTGCAACACGCTTCAGTCCAGTGCCCTGGCCAGACTTATTCTAGTACCTACCTCGCGACCCTGTCATGCCCCCGCATCATTTAGGATGACAAAAGCACAATTTGCTCCAGTCCGTCATCGTGTCTGACGTGGAACACTCTCTTCTGGCACCCATTTACTATTGTGCTGAACGTAGCAATGTCAATGCGCTCGTGTCATTTCGGTGCTATTGAGCGCGCACCTTATGGTGCACTAGGATGATAGAGTATCGTCCTTTTTGAACCCACGCCAGTACAGTTCTCATTGCACTGTTGTCAAATTTCCCTTCAGCATGTCTTATTGCTATTAAGTGTGCATTCTTTGCACTAACCCAGCATAGTTCTCGACCTCTATTTATTCGGTCTCTCAAGTATCCCGACCGGGCTTTTCCTTTGCCATGATATTCCATATACCAACCTGGATTGTTCTGTTATTGTCTTTCTGTACTCCGCACCTTGACTTATACTGAGCTCACTCTCTTGTGTTACCCAGCCACTAGAAGGACTGGTATACATGTGTTATCTGGGATTCTGGGCCTAGTCCGTCCATTCCATCACTCTCACCTTGCAGTCCTTTTCTCCGGTTTCCACCCCCCCAACCCTTCTAGATTGTGAGTTCCCACAGGAATAGGGTCTTCATTTCCTCCTGTACCGGTTTGTAAAGTGTTGTTCAATGTATTGTAACCTTGTCTCTATTGTGCCCATTGTACAGCGCTGCAGAATATGCTGGTGCTATATAAATAAAGAATAATATTAGTCACGTTCCAAATTCAGGAATTACAAGGACTGGTATTCGGGGCTGACTTTAATTTCCTACTGTCATGCTTCCAGCCTGGATACCCATGGAATTGTCATGTTCCCACGTTCCAACCCTGTCTCCCTGCCCTCTGTATTCCTTATGTCTGTGTTTCCCTGTGCTGCTTTCCCTGACATGCAGCTCAGGGGTTAAGTTTATTGCTCGTTGAGCTTCTGCTGGTGATATGGGCTGATTACTCCCCTATTTAAAGCCATGGGCCCTTGCATCCTGGTTCACTTCAGCTACAGATTTGTTCCTGAGCGCTCCCTGTCATTCTATCCTAGTGCTTTCTCAGTGTTTCCCCCTTGTCTGAGTTATAGGTTTCTGATTGACTTCCTGGTATTGACCCTCTGGCCTGGCTGACGGATTTTCTCTGGTGCTATATCCCCGCTTTGGCTCAAGGTATACGTTTTGGTTTTGACCCCTGGCTTATTTATTGACCACTCTTCTGGACATCCCTAGCGGTTCTGTGCATATTGTATTATATGTTGTGTATCCTTGTAGACCACGGCTTTTGTATATTGAAGTCCTTCCCTGCAAGTTGTTGAGTATACTCCTTCAGGTGTCTGTGTTTTCCCCAGGACTCTGCACGGCTACAAAGGTAACCTTTTTCTAAGGACCGATCTATCAGTATAGGGCTCCTTCGGTATTAGCCGTGCAGAGGTCCCCAGTGTCTTCTGTGGTTTATTTCCTTATCCTGATCGTTGTGTCACGCATCTCTGCGTATAGCGACTTTTCCTCTTACCTGGGCCCTACTTGGCGCATGCCAGGTACCGCCATTGTGGCTGAGCGTGACAGGAATTCCTTGGAATCCCTTTGTTAGCAGTCCAGGCCGGATCTTATCCCTGTCTGGTACGTCCCTCATCACTTCCGCTCCAGGATTTCCCTGCAGCTCGCCAGGTCTCTGACCACCTGACACATTTCTCCCAGCCATTATATTGGTTGGATTCGCAATGGAACGTCCAGCATCCCCAGGTGACATGACATGCTCCCACTTCCTGCAAGATGGGAGCCTGTCATGTCGACAGCCTTGGAGACAAGTGCTGTTTTCACCTATTACAAGGAACTTGTGTTCCTCTTCTGTCAAAACCGCATGTCACTTGTTTGCCAAATCACATGTCTTGATCAAGTCCTGTGCACTAATGCTTATGTAACGGTGAGATGCTGAAACCCTCAATTTGAAGTTACAATACATTTGATTTCCTGCCATTTTATTCATTTGCTCGGCTTGAGGTCATTGGGTTGTGTTGGGAATAATGGAATAAAATTGTTATTTCTGTAATAATCAAACCCAAACTCGTAAAGTGCACATTGTAATTGATTTTGATTTATTCCATTTTGCATTTTATGATTCCCTTGTTTACAGAATTTTTTTTTTATTTTTTTTTCTCCTCGTGCAGGAAACATGCCTCTTCTTGCAAAATGTTTTTCTCCAAACAGCTGCGCTAGAAAATAATTTTCAGCGGTTTATTATGTTATAACACCTTCAATCCCCCGTTTTGCTTCACAGCATCCCCCTGTTTGCAGATAAGCCCCGTGCGTTTAAATCCATAATGCATCCTCCTTTTATTAGCTGCTTTAGAATGCACGTTTTCTAAAGAGGAAGCTCTCTGATTTCCCCCAGGGCAGATTACAATCCCTATTAAACAAATCGATTGGCGGCTGAGCTAAAACCTCATGCAAACTGGCTATTTATAATCTGATGACAGCTAAGTGGGCCTTGGAGTGTAGGTAATGAGAAAAAAAAAATCAAAATTCAACTAACACCGTACGATTGAATTTATATAAAACAGTAGACATCCAGCTGTTCTCAGAGATCAAACACTTATCACCCTCATCCACCAATCTCCTCTCCAGATCAAGAGGTACTTGAAACATCCAATTTGCTACAGGCATGTGGGTTCTACAAAGGTCATAAATGGTTCAATCTCCTCCAGTCGGCTTTGTTCCAGGGTAAGGAATCCGGAAAGATTAGATTATTTCCACCACTGCGATTCCATTACTTCTTGGCCATGATATGTATTCCAGTGCTTTTTATTTGAGTAATAATGGCCACATCTGATTCCTTTGTGCTTTCTTTTGCATTTTGATTGTGACTATTAAGCCTGGAAGGATACTGTCTAGGCACCTAGAATGCTTTAAAACCTTCCATTCATTTATTTTCATGAATGAGAATCCAAGCCGGTGGGTCATTGCACTGAAATGTCACCACAGAAGGTCTAGGTCTAGGTGGAAGAGTATGTAAATGTAATGCTCCAATAAGAAATATATAACAAAACGAAACATTCCTGCAATCGACGACTTCACTTTCAACAGCTTCAGTCATTAGTCATATATTATTAATCTTTATTTATAAAGCGCCAGCATATTCTGCAGCGCTCTACAGTGGGCACAGTATAGACAGAGTTACAATACATTGAGCAACGTTTTGACAAACCAGTACAGGAGGAAACGAGGGCCCTATTTCCGTGGGAACTCACACTCTAGAAGGGTTGAGGGTATATATATATTCAATCACAGAAAACTAACACCCTGGATCTTCTTAATATTCACTTTATTCACATAATCCCATTGTCAACATTTCAGATATTATACGTACAATATCTGAAATGTTGAACAACGGAATATTAAGAAGTCCCAGGAGTGTCTTCCTCGATTAAGAGTGTGTATACATATGTTGTCGTTTTTGGAAAAAGTATAAAAATTTGTATTTTTGGATTTGTGCACAAAACAGTATAATCAACATTCTATAACAGGAAATGGTTTGTGGACAACATGACACAGTATGCATCACCAAAACAGAAGAATACAGATATACACCAAAACAAGTAGAGTGGCATAAAAAAATAGAATAAGCCACCAACGATGGATTAAAATGGGAAGTGGCAATCAAAAAGTAAACGAAAAAGGGCTTATTCAGTTATTACAGGCTTAGCAACGGTTTAAACATTAATAGAAGAATAATTCTTCTAATTGATATATTAGGTCCACAGGTAATGAGAGATATTTTATACAGAAAAATGTGCTGACACAGCTCTATGTTACTTCATACATATCCTTTCTGGCAAGTGACTCTTCAGTTTTTCATTTCAATCTTCTACTCGTTCCTTTAAGCTCTTTATCCACACGGACAAAATAAAAAACACAAATGTCTTAAATGATTGTCCGTCTTCTGTGCATCCATCCATGAGACCCAGATAGAATGGTATTGTGCATCTTGAACCGTTGCTAATAGAAAGCAGAACATTAGTCCTAATATTTTCACCTGACACGGAGTTCTTTTTATACAAAACTTTGGCATTCTGACTTCTTCATGATTGAATTTGCAAAGTGGAAGGGGAATATTTGCACCATTTTAGCAGTGAGGTTGTTTCAGCATTTCTAGCCCTCTCTTTACACTCTAACAATACGTTGTCTTAATATCCCAGCATCATCTTTCTACAATGTCCAACACCTTTGACATTTGGACTAAATGACTAGTTCAAGGGTCAGAAACCTTTGCCCTCCAGATGTCTTGGAACTACATTTCCCTTAAGGCTTTGCCAGCCTAATAAATAGATGAGCATCATGGATGGCCCGTGAGGTGTAGAATGGAACGGACTGCTACGGACTGCTGAAATCTGGAGCATACATGGGTACAGGAGTATGCAAGGAGAACAGTTGTGGTAAAGGCCGAGTTTGTGGCAGGCAGATAGAATGCAAGGTCATAGTACAAGCGGAAGGTCGATGTCAGGTGAGATTGTGGTAAACAAGTCCAGGTACGTACACAAGGAGGACTAAATACACTGTAGGAGAGTGCTGACAAATAGAAAGGATGCCTGCTACAGTATTGGAGCAGTGAGTGTAGGGAGAAGTTGCCTTTTATAGGTAGGAGCCGTAAGGACTCCTCCTACCAAGGCAGGGATTTCAATGATGTCATTAACAAGGGTTGCGCCCCTGCTGTCATATTGGTGGAGGCAGGCTAAGCTCGGGCCTGAAGTTTTCGTGTTCTGCCTATCTCCATCGGGAGCCCAAGGAGAGCTGAATCTGAGACAATGCAGTGCGGTACACCGGGGACTGACTTTGATCCGGCGAGCGGATAGCTCCACATGATGGTGAACAGTGAGCGGCCTTGAAGGTCGCGCAGAGAAAACCACTGAGTGCTCTCACTCGTTTACCATCGTGATTAGTATTTTATTTCCATAGAGGAAAAAACAGTTTCCATGGTTCCCTACATACTCCCTAAATAGATACTGGACTCATAATTGTAGTACAGGAGGAGACATTGAGATTTTTGCTGGAATATATCTCTATAGCACCATACTCCTTTTTTATTATTATTATTTTTTTTTTACAGAATTGTGTTTGATATCAGAGACCAGAACTATGATACATTATCTTTGTTTCATTAAACAGACATTCAGCACAATACCGTTTGCTAGATTTATAATTGCACATGGGGTCAGAGATCCCCTACTCTCTCATAATCCACCAGTAGAGATATTACACCGGGCATCCCTCCCTGCGCAAAACAATTTTTTTCTTCTACAATAAGCTAATATAGTGTGTATTTAGCTATCGCTGACATAAGACACTTTAGGATTTAATTAGTTTTATAGCTTTTTCACTGTATATGGTTTCCTCAGCTGGTAACGGTTTTATTAACAATCAAAATATATATATATATTAAAAAAAGGTTTTTTTTTTCCCTCGGATTAAATGCAACTGAATTTAGTTCTTGAGGTAGCTTCCTAAATTTGATATCTCAAGACTGAAATTTTGAGACCTCTCTTAACCCAATCTGCGTCTGAGATTGATGATTGTAAATACAGACATCGAAAGACTGTTTAAAAATTGTAATCCGTAAAGATATAGTAATGACTATATAGCACGATTTTCTATTCTGTATCATCTTGCACATGTCGGAGAAACCTATTTTAAGATCAGAAAGCTCAGAACTCCCTGAACCATCTTACTGGATGCTTAGGCGACTGACCCTTCTTCCCTGCGATCCTCTATTTTTTCTTTAATTGGCAACGCGAATGTCTGTCAGGTATTCCCAGAAATAGTCAAATAAAGCTCTCCTCCTTGAATCCACCACACTTCGCATGTGACCTCTTCTCCCATGACCTCCTTATACTGGAATTTGTTCAATTAAAACTTTAAAAAAGAAAAAAAAAGGAAAAAGGTTAAAACAGTCTTAATTTTTAAGACATCGTTATTATTGGCACATTTCATCTAATCTTGCTTGTGTCTTCTGATATGGGTTCTTCTGTATTTTATGCCTCCTTTTAGGCCGGGTGCACACTAGCGTTTTCTTCTGTGCACTAGGGTGCGTTAAAAAGGACGCACTTTATGACAGAAGAGATTGGTAGACGCCAGACAATGTGTTAATTAAAACGCATGTCGTAAAAACTGAATTTGAGTTGAATGAAAGAAAAAAAAAGCTGGGCTTTTGACATTTGGCATTCAGCACGCGGCCAACGTCGCGTCAATCCTAACGCAAAAGCCTTGGTGTTTCCATGACGGACGTCTTCAGCGCGCGTTATGCGTTGCGCGCGTACCACGTGCGTTCTTCTTTATCTGCGTAATTATTTGCTACAACACACGTCATAAAGAGCGTCATGACGAACACTAGTGCGCGGAAGAAAACGCTAATGTGCACCTGGCCTTATTCGGCAGCACTGTACATGGAGATGACCGTGAAAATCCAGAAAAGGCACGTTTGCAATGTGAAGAAAACAATATCAATTGTTATACCGTTTTTGAGCTTGGATTCCAATATTGTTGAATGGACTAGGCAGTGGCTGAGTGACAGGCAACAGAGGGTTGTGGTAAATGGAGTTTATTCGGCGCAAGGTCTTGTTACCAGTGGGGTACCTCAGGGGTCAGTACTTGGACCCATTCTCTTTAATATTTTTATTAGTGATATTGCAGAAGGTATTAATGGTAAGGTATGTTTTTTTTGCTGATGACACAAAGATTTGCAACAGGGTTGACGTTCCTGGAGGGATCAGCCAAATGACAAATGATTTAGGTAAACTAAAAAAATGGTCGGAGCTGTGGCAATTGAGTTTTAATGTGGATAAGTGCAAGATAATGCACCTGGGACGTAAAAACCCAAGGGCTGAATATAGAATATTTGATACAGTCCTAACCTCAACATCTGAGGAAAGGGATTTAGGGGTCATTATTTCAGAGGATCTAAGGGTAAGTAGTCAATGTAATAGAGCAGCAGGAAATGCTAGCAGAATGCTTGGTTGTGTAGGGAGAGGTATTAGCAGTAGGAAAAGGGAAGTGCACATGCCACTGTACAGAGCACTGGTGAGACCTCACTTGGAGTACTGTGTGCAGTACTGGAGACCGTATCTCCAGAAGGATATAGACATCTTAGAGAGAGAGTTCAGAGAAGGGCTACTAAAATGGTGTACGGCTTGAAGGAGAAAAGTTACCAGGAAAGGCTTAATGATCTTAACATGTACAGCTTGGAAAAAAGACGAGACAGAGGAGATATGATAGAAACATTTAAATACGTAAAGGGAATCCACAAGGTAGAGGAAGGGAGTATATTTAAAAGGAAACAAAATTGCAAAACAAGAGGACATAGTCTTAGATTAGAGGGGCAAAGGTTTAAAAGTAACATCAGAAAGCATTATTTTACTGAGAGGGTGGTGGATACATGGAACAGTCTTCCAGTAGAAGTGGTAGAGGCCAAAACAGTAATTGAATTTAAGCAGGCATGGGATAGGCATAAGGCTATCCTAAACAAAAGATAAATCCAGGTAAAGTATCCATGTAATTGAGCAGACTAGATGGGCCGAAAGGTTCTTATCTGCCGACACTTTCTATGTTTCTATACCATGAGCTAAATAAAAAAGATATCAGTAATCATAAATGATCTGAATCACACCGGAAAATAAGAAAGTGCAAATAAAGTATATAAAATACAGAAATGTATGTAAGCAGTGGGGCTAAAATACTCAATATGAATCTAAAAGTGATCAAAAAGTAAAGGGTGATTAATATAGATACAAACCCAAAGTTATTGTAATAGATCTTTTAAATGAATGACTAGAAATTAATGAGAGTTTAAGGAAACGTACCTCCTCTTATGCTGAGCACATCTCATCACGTTACATGCTGGAAGTGGCCGTCTTTTTCTAGTTTTCTTAAAATATATATGTATGTCTCTATAGATGAGTGTGATCACAGGACTTTAATCTCACTAGGAACTTGAAGTTGTCATGGTGCCTAGATAGTCTCATTAACCCCTTCACTACCAAGCACTTTTTGTTGGAACTAAATTTTATTGTATAATTTGTTTGAAACCTGGGATCGTGAACTTAACAATAAAATATAGGGTAAAATAGAAATTTTGCACAGAAATAGTTTTTCTGATATAGTTACACAATGTAAATTTTCTCTTAATTATTCATGTATTTATCATTTACAGAAATATTGCTGGAATGAAAGATTCTGAACTGTAGATGGTGTCTCTTACATCATTTCACAGGGGGTTTGCATAATTAGTACATAGGCAGATATAGCCTTTGTATCAAATACAGTAACTGTGATAAAGATAGATAATAAAATAGATCTCCTGCTTATGGGGATTTGTATTGATCATAATGAGATTATTAGCAACGCAGCTTCCAAAAAATACCAATATAATATAAAAGGGATATCTTTATGTGGCATAATGCCTGCATCTGTAAATTACATTAACACCTTGTATCTGTACTGTACAGGGATTTTCAGTAATTCTAACCCCCATATCTTATCCATGTGCAGTAGTGAGTAACCCCAGAGCTCTCCCTGTATCCTGCTAAATCCCTGGCAGGTGTAACTCGGCAGCTAAATTTCTGAACTTTTTATTACAATGGGTGTGAGAGCTGTTCCTGGTAGCTTGTTTACAGTAAGATAGGGTGAAAAGAAATGGAGAGAGATAACAACGAGGATTTAATTTTTTTTTACAGGGGGCACGCTCCTCTTGCTTTAAAAAAGATATGTAAATGGAGTTTGATATGCTAAAGATTGCTTTTCAATGTATTCCAATTGGGTTAACTTGATTTTGGGAGTGAAGGAGTTTAGGTTTGTTTCACATTATGTGATTAGTGATACAGTGTATCCCCATATCAAGGCCTTGGTTATTTTTCCAGATGTGATATTTTGGTTTACATTTTCCAAATATTTAAGGATAAGGAACATTAGAGTAATTGTTTAAATAGTTTTTTACCGTTTTACTTAAAGTAGAAAAGTCATAATGGATTAATTGTGTTTTCTTTGCTTCGTGTTTATATTGCTTCAGACAGACAAAATAAAGGTAAGTGTTTGTTGCATTGTATTTACAAATGGTATTGATGGTTGATTTTTTCCTTTGCTCAGCGTTTCACCGCCCTGAAGTTCTAGTGTGTTTTTTTTGTCAAAATTAATTTAAAAAACCTGTTTTATGGGCAGATCTTCTTTAGATCGACCATTGAATTATCCATGCGCTGGAGGCAAAGTATCCAAGTCGCTAATTGCAGATTTACAAATTCTACTGTCATGCTTGGCTTGACTTGATGCAACCACCGTTCAGTGATAGTCATTGAGCGTTGTATCCTTCTGAAAGCCATTTTGTGTTGCAGTCAGATTTTGCTCATTACACAAGACATCCTTCACATTGTGCTTCTGCGCCATGTACGGTAATTGATTCAGGTGAAACATGGTCAGATAACAAGGGTTATGTGAGATCGGGAACGCTACAACTGTTTCTGCTTGAATTATTCTCCACCTTATTATTTAAATTCTCTAGTAAGGTTTTGTATGCAATCTAGACAATTAAAATAGAGGAATGTATACAATATCTGATAAATGTCTTCTCGCAGCTGATGGTTCAGTGAGTTTAGGAGTGTCATTTATTAATGGCTCAAAACACTTACCGAATTGTATGTAATGTAGAATACTTTGAAATCCCTCATTCAAAGCAAATGAAAACATGCTGGTCTTTAGCACAATACATCCATCAGATACCTTTCTTCTGTCAGAGGACCGTGCCGTTTCTAAAGAGCTCTATCATAGACAGAAAAGGAAGCGTGGTTGTTAAAATGCTTAAATATGTATTTTACTTATAGATCCAAAATGAATAGAATTGATGTATTAACAAAAAAGAGGCCATATGCCTGTTTTGTTCAGTGCTTAAAGGAACACGCTAATAAAAAATGCCCCTACCTTCCTTTATATGGCCTTAAATAATTCGGCAGATGCTGCTGCATAACATGCCTTGCTGAGGTCTATGGGCCACGACAGACCCGCCCACCAGTTGGTGCGCAGCACGCGTCATTCGCTGCCTCGGGGCGGTGTAACCTCAGGCCACCCCCCTGCACCCAATGTCGCGCTGCAAGTCAGCTGCATAGGTGGGCCTCAGCTGCCGGGAAGCGGGGCATACTAGTAACCCGCCCAGCGGTAAGGGGTTAAGGGATAAAGGGGGGGCGATACATTTTTTTTAATTGAGTGGCCCTTCTGCATGAATCATTTCATTTTTAATGAAGGTGAAGATATTTTGGGACATGTACAATATGGTACAGGGACAATATCCTAAATTTTATTTGTATTGTATTATATAATTTTATAGAAAACATGGGTTATATACAGAAAAAGCATGTCAGTCTGCCCATTTAACCAGCTCATTTAACCATGTACGTACTGCACCATAACTGTTCTACCAATTTAGTGCTTTGTTGCCCCACCAACTTCACTTTGTTATCCTTTTCTGTTATTCCAGACCAATACACCGTGGGATACAGTCAGTCCAGCTTGATTCATTTAGTGGGGCCATCGGATTGCACTCTACATGGCTATGTTCACGGAGGTTTGTCTTTGTTTATCTTGAACTAAAAATTAGTTTTAAGTTTTTCTTCAATGTTTCCCTGAAGGTTGATCAGGATAATTTAGTGGGGGGTGGGAGTATGAAGCTTGGGTATGAAGGGTGCTACGCAACGCATGCGGAAAAAGACAATAGAAATGTCCTTCTCTGCATGTGCCGCTTGGCACCGTTGATACCCAAGCGGCGATAAGTCAGACCATAAACCGAGTGTTTTAAAAATGATGAGATGTGGATTTTTGAACGTATAAACACATGTCACTAAGATAGAAAAGACATTGGGACAGATTACAAAGCTGATGTTGAAATGGGGACGCTAACAGGGAAAACCTAATGCCTGCAGGTTTCCACATAGCGTCCCGATTTTAATGTGAGATTCCAGGGCAGGCCCTACTTTACCATCTTGCCCTAGAATGATGCTCTACCCTCGGTGATACTTGCGGTATGAGCTTTTGCGCCGCCACTAGTATCACCTCCTGGAGTTCATAGGACTCCATGGACAGTTCCGTTGGTGGGCCATGAGACCTGCATGATCTCGCAAGAGATCTATTTGTCCCCAGTCTCACTCTGCTCCTGGTGGCAAGAAGCAGCAGATCGGGCCTCCGTTCTCGCCTAGCCACACCAAAAATTCAAAACTTGCCAGGGTTCTTTGAGCGATTTTTCAGAAGCTATCCATGATTGGCAATATAGAGGAGTTTAAAAAAAAATCTTTCCATTCACCTATTTTACTCTTAGGCTGGGTTCACACCTAAGCGTTTTACAGCGTGCTCCTGCGCGGTGTAAAACGCTTAAACAATGAAATCCCATGATTTCCTATGTGGGCATGTCACACCTAAGCGTTTTAAAGCTCGCACGAACGCGCTTTAAAACGGCCGACGCAAAAAGAAGTCCGGGAGCTTCTTTTCGGGCATACAGCAGTGCGTTCGCGGCCATATCATAGCTGCGAACGCGCTGCAACGTGCATTTGCGCGTTTTTTGTATGCGCGAACGCGCGTAAAAAAATCGCGTGCATTGCGCGACGCAGCGCTACGCCCAGGTGTGAACCCAGCCTAAAGGGCTTTGTTCAATTCCCTGAAATTCACCGTTCAGTGATTAAACCTCCAAGTCTTCATTTGACACATACTGTACTAATAAAAGTCTGCTCTACAAAGACACATTTTTAATGACACCATATAGAAAACAGATTCTCATAACCGCACTCTGACACTTACAGCGATGATTACTGTAACGAGAATGTGCATACGATAAAAACATAAGGTGCAGCTCTTTCAGCTCTAATGAAAGATAGTATTTCAACAGATTTAATGACATAATTTTATTTTATGTTTTTTTCTCTTCTTACATTAACACCTACATGCGACGAGTTAGCGTTCTTTGCGGTGCTAAGAAAATGGGTTTCCATAGTAACCCTTCATTATCAGGCAGTTACTCTGCATTAATTACACAGCTCCAGACAGTAATTTTTAAAAAGGGCACTTTTCAAAACTGAATACATTTGCAAGTTTAAATTTAGCACATGTTTATAATGGATAACATCATTCCTTAATAGAAACTTGACAGAATTAATTCCATCTGAGAAATCTCTGTGGGTTTGGGAGGTGTATGTTGCTGTTGCTTGCCTTGTTGTGGTTTATTTTTTCTTTTAATGGAATGCGTGTGTCTGTGTATTCCGAGCTACTTTTAAAAGCTTCCAAGTGAAACTGAAATCATAACCACAGAGAGATTTTTAAAGGGATACAATATGGTTAAAACAAGAGTAGGTAGAGAACAGAGGGGTTAAACATTAACCGCTTATGGCCCACTCTACACTCTGTAACGGTGCCAGCAAAACCTGCCAGGTTGGCAGGAAAAGTGATAGATGGTAGACACATTCCTCCACGAAACCTTAGATTCATCATCATAAGGTAATGCAGCATAAATTTTGAGGTAAAGAAAAATAGCTCTTTACCTTGTATTGGTAAAAGAAATCCTGGGGCTGGTGATACTAGGAGTTTGATAGAGCTCTGAGTGGGACAGGTTCCTACAGGGTTATTCAAAGAGAATCGAAAAGTCACCGCACGTTCGGTGACTTTTCGTTCAATTCTGTGCGATTTGGCGATCCCATTTCAGCGACCCTGCGGTGTATTCAGCAAGCACCACAGGGCCGTCGTAGTGCAGGGAAAAGCCGCCGAAAACCTGCCGAACACTCACCGCAAAACCCAGGCGAATGCACACTGAAACCCGCAAAAACATCTGGATTAACCCCGCCGAAGACGCCGGAGAAACCCAAGCAGGAGCCGATCAGCGCATAGAGTAGCCGCCGGAAAAACCCGACACCGCAGACGAATGGAGTGGGAAAAAAAACCAGTATGCTTGAATGTTTGAAACATGAAACGCTGTTTGCAAAGAAACTACTGAGCGAAAATGTCTGAAATTTACATATACGATCCAATTAATGGTAATAAAAAGGGCTGTTACAGAAAAAAGAAAGAACGATAAAAATTTTTATATATAAAAATCGGAAATTTGTTTTGCAAAAAAATGCTTAAAATATCCTAAAAAATCTATAAATAGACTTTTTACTGCTGAATATTATAATAAACGGTTTATTAGGTATTGAATTAAAACGGGAATATTTTTAACATTGAAGCCTATGGGATTCGCCTGAATAAATCTGTCGAATGAAGCAACCGAATGGCAGGGCATTTCCGCAACTTTTCACTGCTGGTTTTTGTTCTCTGAATAGACAAAGCAATGGGGAATTCACTGCCCTTGAACAGGCACCGAATGTGCAGGCAATTCGCGAACATTTGGCGAACTGCCTGCTCTCTGAATAGCCGAATGGCCAGGAAAGGTAACCGAATGCTGAATTTCAGCGTTCGGTTACCGTTCGCCAGTAATTCTGAGCTCTTTGAATAACCCTGCTAGTTCCTTGTACCGTAGTTTAGTGAAGACTGGACAGGACTTCATTAGTGTGCAGCTGCACCTAGCAAAGGTGTGTGTGTCTCAGTGCAAGGAGAGACTGAATGCTGAATGCAGCAAGTTCTGTGTTTGGAGCCAAGCCTGTCAGCAAGGCAGGGTTCTGTGGATGGACTGTAACTGTTCCCTTAGGAAACGGACCCAGCTCAGAGGACTATCACGAAGTACCCAGTAAGGCTCAGTGGAGCGGACTTTTATTTGTTTCAATGAATTTAATTTTTGTCTAGATGCCTGTAACCTTTTTTTGGCAATTGATAGCTGTCTGGAATTAAAGCTGTCATTTTTGGTTGAAGAGACTGCGAGTTTGCCTCTACATTGAGACTAGTTCCCTACAACTCCTATTATTAAAAACTTTGGTTTCTTTCAAATACTTCTCTAAATCCAGAGCTGGTCTCCCTCTGAGCCCTGCTGGATATGACATGCTTCCAGGTCATGGAGCTTTGGTACAAAAGTCCAGGAATCCTGAACGGACGTTCTGGGCAGGACGAAGTCCCTGCATTTGGATGGTTGAGTTAGCCCTCCAAGCCACCCTCAGAGTGGGGAGAGGGAGCGGTGAGCTCATAGCAAAGTGACCACTCATATAAGATTAAGTGGTTACGATGTGTAAGTAGAGTGTCCCTTTAAATAAAATAATGACTATGCACAGTCTGTGAATTCTGTTCAGCCTAAAAAATATGTGTTAGAAACCTCTCCTTCCATTCTATCCGAGCTTTTGATTTTAGGGGTTGTGGTGGGCACATCCTATAAACTCTCATCCTGGAGCATGTGTAGTTAAGCTCTCAAACGCTATTTATTATTACTCAATTAAATTATAAGAATGGACCTGCTGTGTCATGGAATTGAAATTGCACCTTTTGATGATGACAGCTAGGCTTGGCCTTGGCACCAGTGGTTGGTTTAGGCACCAGATTCCTATTTAAGACCTTTATCGAGCCAGGTAATTGTGAAAGAGCGATAAGGATAGGGGAATGTGAAAAAAAATGAAAATGAGGAAACATGGCAAAAAGATCTAAAAAGAACATTTAAAATGAAAGACCATATACCCCAAGAGGATATGGCGCCAAGATATTAGGATGGAGTCGTCTATACACGTCTCGTGAGCCTCTTCTGGAACACTGTCCTTTCAATGTGGCCTGCTAATACCACCATCAAATATAAAGTAATAGCACAGCACAGTATAGTACATTATCTTTGAGTCAATGCTGTGCTTTTTCTGTTCCTCTGGCAATTGCTAAACATCAGAACTTCTCACCAGCTGCCTCCATCACATTCTTCCTGACCTCCCTCACTTGCTCTGTTCTGCAGACCTAGTCCAGCTCCAGCCAGAACTCCACCTCGCTCACTTTTCACCGCAGGTCCCCCACTACATCTTTCTCCTAGCCTGCCTTTTATTAATAATTCAGAGTTGGTGTCCGCATTAACTGATTTTATCCTTTTCACAAACATTGTATTGTATTTGAGTTGTCTATTGTGTGGGACGTGATATGTGCCAAAATCGTCACAGTGCCCCTCAACTTCCAAAAGGTTGAAGAAAAATGAGGAGGCCTGTACTAATTGGCATTTGTCCCCTTATAGAAACCAATACTTGAAAGTGTGAGAGGAGGTACAAACCTTTGTAACGTGTGTCCATCACATTGTCAGGGTGGCACCTGTCGCGGGCCATTGTTGCGACCCAAGTTCAGGGGGTATTGAGCCTGGTATGCAGGGTACGCAACAATGAGTACCTAGAGTAGGTATCTTCTGGTATATTGGTGCATGGTTCAAAAGGATCAGGCAAGCGGATGGTCCGTAGACAAGCAGGGGGGTCTGGTACACTGGGATAGCAATGGAGAACAGGCATATAACTGAACAGGTTGGGAGTGAACTCAAAACTGAGGCGAGTTCCTGAATGGGGAGGGGTCCTTCATGGACAGACAGAGGTGTGTGTTGTGCGTGCTTGGTGCAGACTTATTAACCCCTATCAGTGCTGGAAGTTAGTGCTGACCATCAGGGCAGCACCTTTCCTGGAGCTGATCCAGTAGCAGACATGGTTCCTGACACACATACAGTATGTCACGGGAAAACTATAACTTTCCACTGGGATGTATTTTAGTGGAATGTCAATAGAACAAGGACCGGAAGTCTCCTTCAACAAGTACACGTTGAACAGTTTGGATACAGCAGATGGTTATATATAAGATTCTGTGACATGATGTAGCGGCATATAGAGGGGCTGTCAAAATGAAAATTGTTAGGATGAATCCGAGCATTTTTATGGAATTTAGAAACCATGTCAAGCCATGATTAATAAATGTACATTTTGGTAAATAAAGTTCTGTTGACAGGTAGTTCGATATGTTTTTCACAAAATAGGAAGCCTGAAGGTAGGTTTATCATCCTAACTTTAGCAGTGAAAATGCTGCTGGAGAAGCATTCCCTCTGTTCAACAACATTATTTCAAGAACTCTGCCTTCAGGCAAGATATTAAACGCGAGAGGGCATGAGATCAGGATTGCCCTTTGCTACTCCGTAACTAACCCTGTCACGAATAATAAATAATAAGCCACAAGTCTAAAGTTTTTCCATTTATTATAGTTGGATTGCCTAAACGATGGTATGGATGACCATTTACGCAAAAATATTTTCTAGTTATCTCAATCAATCTCTTTGCAACAACTATTTTAGTGATTATCTAGTATTATCGTGTTTCAGATTTATAATTTTTCCTATAGAGGGTCTACTAAGTATAAATTTCTCCACAAAGATCCAAGCTTCACTGGATCTTCTACTGGCACCCATGTAGCATTCTCACTTCAATATGATGGTCACACTGCTTGTGGTATGTCTGGGACATGAGAATTTTCATTCCTTGATTTAATAATTACAAAGTTCAGCGCATCATAGAGTATATTGGCTTTTCATCATCTACTGTTGCAAAACTAATTATTTTAACAAACCTATATACTCCCTTGTTTTCAAAAACTTGGAACTGCTTTGAAGAACACAATACTAGTGCTCTTTAGTTTTGGCATGCTTTCTTGTAAATGTACCTCAACCAACAGTATTGGTGTGCAACAGTGCCTCCTATCATATTTTGGAGAGCATCCGTGATACCTGTTGCAACCTGCCTAGCTGTACAGCACAGAATCCACTTCAGCCACCCAACAGGGTTTATTTCTCTAATTATACTCTCAATTAGATCCTCACTAGAAGGAACCGTACAACCAAGGTTGCAGCAACTAGTCTAGCTGTTCCTCAAACTTGTAATGCATCAGGTGTCAGCATATTTTGACTTTTTCTATGCCAGGCTCTAGGTTTACACCAGTTTTAACAGCAATAAGCCATGCCTAGGGGGATGTTTTCTAGATCATCCTTCCCGTAGACTTCCTCCACCTAAAAACCCAGTACTCCCTTTCTCCATCATACTCAAAATATTCGTACAAGCCATACGTAAGCACCATACAAAAATGTCCTTGTAGAAACTATGCCCAAAACAAGCCTCATTTCACAGCATCTCTAAACACAACCAGTACCAGGTGCATTGAAGAGGGAGGCTCATACATGCTAAAAATCAGACTGGTACTCGCCAATTCCTGATCCACCACTTACTACAAATAAAGCAGGACATAGCTGCTACCTAGTATGGGTTATCACTCCTTTTATCTTGGGTACCCTTCATGCCGGCAAACCATTTTTCAAAAATCATATAATGTCATAAGGTTTTATACAACAAAATTGAGCTCCCAAGAGGGGGGAGAGAAATCAGAGGGAGAAAATGAAAAATACGTATCCTCAGACTTCCACAACGGCGTCTTTCTTAAGCACGGTAACACAGCAATAAAAAAGAAATGAAGTCTGTAAAGGATAAAATATAGACAAACATAGTGTGATACTGCTACTTGTGGTAAATATTCAGGCCCCTACTAGGACCTCACTTACAGAATGCAGAAAATTTTCAATCCCATCAAAATGAAAAGGTGTATGCCAGCTCCTTATCCACATCGATCGGTAACATTCATGTTCCTGTCTCCCCGGTGTGGAACAGACTGGGGAGACAAGAACAAGCCTGTTACCGATCGATGTGGATAAGGAGCTGGCATACACCTTTCATTTTGATGGGCTTGAAAAATTTCTGCATTCTGTAAGTGAGGTCCTAGTAGGGGCCTGAATATTTACCACCAGTAGCAGTATTACGCTATGTTGTCTATATTTTATCCTTTACAGACTTCATTTCTTTTTTATTGCTGTCATACTGTTTTATCTTGATGTTTCCATTAAAGAGAAGACCATACCATTTTCAAATCACACTGATGTCACTAGGAAAGGGCAGCCAGAACTGAAATGTCAGCGATTTCTTGGTCCAGAGATAGATACAGCAAGTACCGAAACAATTTCAGCCTTCTTTAACCCCTACACTACCATGATCATATATTCACGATCAGCGGTAGAAGACACATCATCCTGAAAACGAGTTAACAGGACCTGGAGCTATGCTGTATCATTGGATCGTCGTATGTTGCAAATTAATTTTGTTTGTACAGGGGTCCCAGAAGGTGCCCCCACTTTTAGCCTCCGGCTATAATGCCCATGGTGTTAAAACTGGTTAAAATCAGCTAGGTGATGTCCTAACATATCGGGCATTACCTAGTCGACACAGAGCCGTAGGCTTCAGTTCTATCTGCAGTAACTCTATTTGGCAGTATATATGTGCCTGCCAAATAGGTTATTACAGTAAGAAATACATTGTGAATAATCCTAAATATTTTATATTGTATGATGTAAAAATTATTTTCCAAAAACACTGTCAGGCACCAGGTAGTTAATGACAGGAACTTGGTAGTGAAGGGGATAAAACTCAAATCAAAGATTAAAGCTGGGACATGATAGTTCATTCCAGAGCATATCTCTAACCCAAAACACACACCATTCCATCCTTCTCATCCATTATTCCCAATTTTGTTACTCTGTTCATTTTGCCTACACGACACTCTTTTATCGCACCCTACATTATATGTACCTAGCCTACTTGATCAATCCCCAAAGAAAATGGAAAGTACACCAGTAGTCCCTTCATACAAACACTAGATGGGTCTAGACACAGACACTCCTCCCTCACATAAATCACAGACTTACATAGAACCATGAGTGATGCACAACATCCCCATCTGATTGCATCAGCTTCCTAAACATGCATCAACAACTGCAGTTAAAACCCTCATATTAACACCTAACCCTTCGTCCCTGACCATAAGTTACCCCACGTTACTCTCAGTCAAGAACCACCGTCGCAAGTAGATAGATATATATCTACCTCAATAGATAGATATATATATACTGTGTCTATCTATCTATCTATGTCTATCCATATATGCGAATTGGAGATTTTGCACAGCTGCACCAGTAAAAACCTTAGTTTTTAGTATGTTTTAGGAAAACATTTAAAATGTTAATGATCCTTGTCTCTGTGAAGCCATAGCAGGTGTGAATGGGGGGAAATTGCCCCTTTTGTTCTGCTCAGCAGGTGGGAGGTGCAATTGCTCATGGCAGGGAAAAAGGGTCAGCCTGAGCTCAAGTGCATATCAAAGAAGCAATTTGATCACATAGACGATCTTTGGATAATTGATATTACAGCTGTGCGTTTAGATTAAAGAAGCAGTGCACTGAGCATGCCCAGGAGTGGGAATTATGGGAATTGTAGTGAGTGGGGTGTACCCTCTATGGGCTGTCTTTTGAATGAACTGAAAACTCTATATATTCTGAAACACGCCATGTAGCTGGGCCTTTGTCCACTTGGAGTTCACGTCAGAAGAAGTGAGGATTTTGGCCCATGTTCCCAATCTCCAGCCCCAGGAGTCACAGATGTCTGGTTAGCTTAAAGACGTGTGAGTAAGGTTCTGTGTTTTAATTTGTTTATTTTCCTGCTGTTTGTGTGTGTAAAGTGTTAAATTATCATATTAATTTTTCTGTAACCCTAAATGCACTGTGTGATACATATTTTTTTATATCATAATAAAATATAAAACTTATTAAGCTCTGCTTCTGCCTGATATTCGATCCACGCTAACTGAAGGACTGGATTATTATAGAGATTTGCCTTTGTTTAAGCTCGAGTCTATCTACTAAACCGTGAGTTGTGGTGGGGTGCATGACCAGAGTTTCAAACCGTCTCTGGGTCAGGCGGTAAGCCCCTTGGGTAAAAAGGTTGGTTTGTGGTGGCAGTGTGATGAATAGAATAAGAAAAGTGGGCACATGGATTGTGGACAACATAGTCAGGATTCTGGGTCGAGTGTAGATGGATACTGTGTTGCAACCCTGTGATCATTTCATCACGTTTGCGTGCTCGTCACGAGCGAAGGTGTTGCTGGGACAGTTAGACAAGCATGCGCGGGGGATTGTTGGCTGCGTAGTCATTATTTTGGGCCTAGGATAGACAGATAGTGATTTGCTTAAGCCTGCGTCCTTCGTCGCAGCGAGCGTTTTTCGTGACAACCACTGCTCCCTAAACACAGAAACATCAAAGTCAAACACCTACCAGACTGTGACTCTGCAGGCCTCCACCAGGCATTACATCAGGGTACAAAGAATCCCTGCTGTACATGTGTCTGGCCTATTGAGACCTTTGGATGAGGCTACTGGACGTGTTCCAAGTTATGGCTGCAGCAGATAGCAGGTATTACCATCCCACAGCTGTCCTGCACTCCTAATCATCACTGGACCTATTACGTGTGTTTGACAAAGATTCAGAGAACCCTGATCAATATTTAAATCAACAATTTTGTAGTCCTGAAAAGATAACGGTGACATTAGCTGTGCGACACCAGGAGAAAGAATATGACAGTGCAGAGTCGACGGATTCCTATACTTTGTATGGATTGACTGTAAAAAATATTCTAAAAGCCAGGTTCTCCAAATTCAAACAGGTTTGGCACGGGGGACAACCCTTCCCGTCTCCCCCCACTGTCTTCCGGTTGGCCGCTGGTCATAAAGGTCTCCGGAAGTGCTTTCCAGCATTTTTACTGTATGTATGTTAGTGGGGGTGGAAAATGTCATGTTTGTGTAAGATGACTTCTCATTGGAAAAATGATCATTGAATCCGTATAGCTGCAGCCTGGTTCAATGTGGAAATACAATAATGAGTTATCTTTGCATTAGATAATGCCACCCACAGTGTATGAATCACCAGTAGGCCATGGATGCTACAGATTCCTTCTTAGCACGGGAAAGCAATGCTAACCCTTTGAGTGCTAGATGAGTGAAAATCATTTTATGCTGCGTCGGGCACACCCGTTCCAATCAGCTCAGAATACATGGTTTTAGTTTGTTGGGAACAATAGCGTTATCGTTTAGATACTTAAATTGCAACAAAATAGATGTATTTTTTTGGATTTCCTGAGCCGATTGACATAATCCAAACTGTAAGAAAGTCAAAATGAGAGAACTATAAAAGTGTATACATATACGTAAATACCCCATATCATTCGAATGTGTAAACGTGAACATTTATTACTTTATTGACTTTAAATGACCATAAATTGTCAATGTTCATGCTCTTTATCACAAGTCAATTAAGGTAAATCCAGAGTGAAGATGGAGACCTAAAAGTTGGACATGCAGGACATATTTACTCATTTACACCCACACTGTGCATGACTATCAGGGCTATTCAGAAAGAGGTGAAAACCTTGAGAATGACTGGAGAATTGAAAATTATAGGTCCAAATAGTCAAACCAGAAAAATTCTCCCATTTATCTCACTTTCCAAATTGACTATTTGGTCTAGATTGTTCATTCTCCTGGCAATTCTCAAGGTTTTCACCTCTCTCTGAATAGCCCTATATACCTTTACATTTATTTTTTCGATCTATTGATTTGTTATTTGTGATATTTAATACAAGTTTGAGTTATCTTCTCTATTTCGGGCCATATGTTTTTCACCGGTGGGGGGGCGGCTAAGGGGTTAGAGCATGGGAACGCCATTACCTGGGTGACAACCAGCTTCTTATGTATATTAATGTTTTAATTATTTTTTTCCTTTACCTTGATTTTATTGTTCATACTTTTTTTTTTTTTCCTGTCGTAAAACCCTGAAAAGTGTTTACAACTTTTGGTCTACCGTGTGCTTACTGGCATTACATTATTTGCTTTCTATAGCTTTTTCGGGTATCCACCATGTATTTCTGCCAACACTACCTTATGTGATTGTCATGCTGCGATCGCTAACAGGGTTATTCGATGAGAGCCGAATTAGCTCCGAAATTGCACCGAACAGTGAATTTACCCATACGGTGCAATTTCGGAGCCATTCGGCTATTTCAAAGCTAGCAGTTCAACAGATATGCTGTTCGACGGCAGTGAAATCCCCATAGAGAAGTAATGGTTAATCTATTTAGAGAGCACCGAACATCACTGAAATGTCAGTGAAATGTCCGGATTTTCGGTGGTTTAATTCGGCAAGTTTAATCAGGCGAATCCCTTAGGATTCAATATAAAATAAATTCTTGTTTTTATAAAATATTTATTAAACATTTTATTCTTTTAATTTGCAGCAAAAAGTCCCTTTATTTATTTTTCGATTTTTATTTTAGGGATTTTTCAGGATTTTTTTTCAGATTTCTTTTCTCTTTAATAGCTTTTCTTTGGTAACCGACCTTATTATTATTCATAGGACCTTATATATTAATTCCAGGCATTTTCATGCAAGAGTTTTTTTTCAAGCAGCTTTTAAAAGTTGTATGTGTGTGTGTTTGTTTGTTTTTTGTCTGTTTTTTTTACCCCTTTTGTTGGCTTGTCGGCTTGTTTTGGCGGATCATCAGCTTTTTTCGGACGTGTTCAGAGGGTTTGCGGCGTCTTATCTGATCTGATTTTTTTCGGATGCGTTCGGCAGATTTTCCCTGCCCTTCGGAGACCTGGGGTGAATGCTGAATTCACCGCTAGGGATGAGCTGTTTGGTTTGATCGGTTCGGAGTTTGATTCGAACATCGCCTGTTCGCATGTTCGCGAACTACGAACATTTTCGCGTGTTCGCCGCATGTTCGCCCACAATGCACCACAATGGACCACAATACACTTTTCCACTGGCCTGAAGCTTGTAATTGGCTACAGCCTTGCACCTGACCACCGGTCAGGTGCAAGACTATGCCAATCACGGCTCAGAGTCCTGATTGGACAAATTTTGCCCAATCATGGGCTCACAGAGCTAAGTCCCGCAGCACACTATATAAGGCTTCACACAGCCTTCAGCACGTGTTTTTTGAGAGGAGATTGTTGTGTTAGTGTGTGTTCTCCCTGCCAGTCTGCCAGCAGCTATTGGGGGGGGGGTCTCATTTCTACAAAATATCTGGGAATTGTTGTAATCTGTGTGTTTTCACTGCCACCTATCAGGGGGTCTCACTGACTTATAGGCAGTTTCTGGGAACCAAAGGCATAATATTTGGGTGCATTGACACTGACGCCTATATTACCAGATTCATATCATTTTAATTTTTTGGACCGTAGGGTCCAACCCTGCACTCTTCCACAATACCACAGAGGGGTTACGGTGTGACGGCACTGTTGCCGACACTAAAGGCCCAATTTTAAAGCACCGATTGTTACTTTCATCCAAACCCTGCATAAGTTTCACCATAATTTAGCCAAAAAATCACTAAACTTGTTCTGTGTGTCCTAAAATGTCTCCTCTTTTAATACAGACTGCCGCCCCAAGCAGTTGTTTATGAATAGATTAAAGGAAAACCGTTTACCGTCATTTGAAACGTAACTTTTTAGTTTTTAAATGTTTCTATACATCCTACAAATCTGCCACTTCACGGGCAGGTTATGGGGACCTCCTAGGCACGATATTTGAAGGAATTTTTCATTTTTATTTTTAACCCTTATTTCATGGAAAACTCACTGTCCCTTTTAAAAAGGTTTTTTTTAAAAAACTTTTTGTCCTTGTTTCCTGTCCCCCAGGGCACTACCCGGACCCCCATACACCTTTTATGGCAAATATCTTGCATATATGCCTTCTTGCAGGGCACTCTAAAAACCGAACTTTTGAGTCCCATTGACTTGCATTGAGTTTGCGTTCAAACTCGAACTTTTGAAATTGTTTGAGTTCGAATGCGAACTGAACACGGGGGTGTTCGGCTCATCCCTATTCACCGCAGGGTCAGAGAATTAGATTTCCCGAAGTACAGGGAACGAAAGAACAGCTTTGAATAACCCTGAAAGTGTATTGCTGTAATCAATAGACACTTTTATTGAAAAAAAAGTTGAGTTATTGTGGTTGCTTATTAGGATTAGATTTTGGTGGTTAGATTTGAGAATTTAATGTTAACGTTCAAGTTTAGGATTTGATTTTAGATTTTCTTCAGTGTAAGCAAGATTTTACAAGCTTATGCGCATGAACATCCAGTATAGACATGTCGAGCTACCAATCACGCTTTCCTTGGAGTGGACCTGGGTTTTGAGGAATAGGGATGAGCGTTCGGTTAGATTCGAACCTGTGTATGAATCGAACATTGGCCGTTCGAGTGTTCGGCGAACACCGAACATTATGGGATGTTCGCAGCCGCCGGTACATTTAGGAGAACTGCGAACACATTTTGCGTGTTCGGCTCCCATAGGTTTACATTGTGTTCGAGTTCGTATTCGAACATTTCGGCCGTTCGGCTGTTCGGATACGAACCGACCACAGGGGTGTTCGGCTCATCCCTATTGAGGAATTATTTAGTGACCCTTCTCTGGATCCAGGCGCAATGTATGTTTTCTAAAATAATGGTAACCTTTAGTTATGGTTTTTGTTTTGTTTTCTGATTGTTGATATGAAACGATCACATCTCCCTCTTTCGGTGCATTTAATTGATTATCAACATATTTAGATATGTTGTTGTAGGAGTTTAATCTTTTCCTCTCTTTTTTTTTCGTTTGTTTTGTTTAAAATGTTTTTATTGCTGTGTATTACGAAGATAGATATCTTCTCAATAAATATAACGCACATCCAAATTCTAGATCAGTCCAATCCTAAATGAAAAGAATTTCGCACATCCTCTGGTTTCTTATCCTCCTCATTCTCTGCCACCATTCCCTTTTCATCTGCTTTGTTTATGACTCCCTATCCTACCCCCTTCTCTCAACCCTTCTAATTATTTCCACCCTCTGCTCTGTTTTAAACAGGGTTATCCAAAGAGATTCGAAAAGTCACCGCACGTTCGGTGACTTTTCGTTCTCTTCAATTCGGTTCCTTTTGCCGATTGCATTTCGGTGACCCTGCGGTGTATTCACCAAACAGCACAGGGTCCCCAAATTGCAGGGAAAAGCTGCCGAAAACCCACCGAAACCTAACCGAATGCACGCTGAAAACAAGCAAAAACATCTGGATTAACCTTCGAAAAAGCCGAACAGGAGCCGAAAAGGAGCCGAATCACACAGAGCCGAAGCAGCTGTGACGTAGAGGAGGCAGTCAGGGTTATCCAAAGAGATTCGAATTGCTTGAGAAAGGTAACCGAACGCTGAAAATCAGGGTTCGGTTACCTTTCCTGGCCATTCGGCTATCCAGAGAGCAGGCAATTCGCCAAATCCTGTCGAATTGCCTGAACATACGGTGCCTGTTCGGTCCCTGTTCGAGGGCAGTGAAATCCCCATCAAAAAGCACTGCTTCGGCTATTCAGAGAACACAAACCAGCAGTGAAAGGTTCCCCTAATGCCCTGCCATTCGGTGGTTTAATTCGGCAAATTTATTCAGGAGAATCCCATAGACTTCAATGTTAAAAATATTCCCGTTTTAATTCAATATCTAATAAACCGTTCATTATAAAATTCTGCAGCAAAAAGTCTCTTTATTTATAGATTTTTTAGGATACTTTAAGCATTTTTCTGAATTTTTTAAAAAAAAATTAAAAGTCGATTTTTTTTATTTTTTTTCAGTTTGCTTATTTTTTTTGTAACAGCCCTCTTTATTATCATTCCCTGGACCTCCTGTGAAAATTTCAGACTTTTTCGCTCAGTAGTTTCTTTGCAAACAGCGTTTCTTTTTCCCAGATTCATACAAATGGTTTTTCTAATTTATTCACTGCCTCCTCTACGTCACAGCTGCTTCGGCTCTGTGTGATTCGGCTCCTTTTCGGCTCCTGTTCGGCTCCTCTTCGAAGGTTAATCCAGATGTTTTTGCTTGTTTTCATAGTGCATTCGGTTAGTTTTCGTCAGGTTGTCGGCAGCTTTTCCCTGCAATTCGGGGACCCTGTGCTGTTTGCTGAATACACCGCAGGGTCACCGAAATGCAATCGGCAAAAGGAACCGAATTGAAGAGAACGAAAAGTCACCGAACGTGCGGTGACTTTTCGAATCTCTTTGGATAACCCTGAGTGTATAAATTAGAAAAACCATTTGTATGAATCTGGGAAAATAAAACGCTGTTTGCAAAGAAACTACTGAGTTTCACAGGAGGTCCAGGGAATGATAATAAAGAGGACAGTTACAAAAAAAATAAGTAAACTGAAAAAAAATTAAAAAAAAATCGGACTTTTTAAAAAAAAAAAAAAAAAAAAAAAAAAAAAAAAAAATGCTTAAAGTATCCTAAAAAATCAATGAATAAAGAGACTTTTTGCTGCAGAATATTATAATGAACGGTTTATTAGATATTGAATTAAAACGGGAATATTTTTAACATTGAAGCCTATGGGATTCTCCTGAATAAATCTGCCGAATTAAACCACAGAATGGCAGGGCATTAGGGGAACCTTTCACTGCTGGTTTGTGTTCTCTGAATAGTCGAAGCATTGCTTCTCTATGGGGATTTCACTGCCCTCGAACAGGCACCGAACAGGCACCGTATGTGCAGACAATTCGCTAGGATTTGGCGAATTGCCTGCTCTCTGGATAGCCGAATGGCCAGGAAAGGTAACCGAACGCTGATTTTCAGCGTTCGGTTACCTTTCTCAAGCAATTCGGATCTCTTTGGATAACCCTGAAAGTGTTAAACTGTAATATTTTTTTATCAGTATAGCTTTGAAAACGGTATAAGTGCATCCTTCAATACTCTGTTTAGATATACAATTACACTTTAAATCCTCACTGCATATTGTACAACGTACTTGAGTTATCTGTGCTGCTGGAGTGTCAGATAACCAGCACGTGCCAACATTAATATAGAATTCTGTTTAAGTAATCAAAATAATCACATTTTCCATTGCTGGACACCATCTGACCTTAAAAATAAAATAATAAAAAAAAAGCTCTGTCACCTAACGTAAACCATATGACTTACATCTGGCCCAGAGGAATGCTTCCACCTAGTTTGACATCATTAAACCATCCATCATATTTTTTATTTTTTTTTCCCTTAATTTTTGCTTTTAAGTTGCCAAAAAAAAACAGCAACAAAATAAAGCATTAAGATAGAAGATTAAAGAGATCCGGAGTTTAGTAAGAGACGGCAGGAGTGAAATCCCAAAACATTTTACAATGTCTCTGTTATTAAATCATTGATTATTTATACGGATTCCAAAGTGCTCTTCTTACTGAAACTTCCCAATAACAAGCATATAAATATCACGTTTCCTGATTTTTATTTATTTATTTTTAATTTTATTTACTTTTTGTACCATTGAAATCGTGGTACGCTTGGTGAAGCTTCTCACGACTCCATCGATGCTCTGAGATGCCAAAGTGAAGAGAAGGTTTCTTCCTCATGCTCCTGCTCCTGGCTAAATGACATTCAATCCATAATGGAGCATAGCTGTAAGAGGGAACATGGAAGGGAGGCTGGTGCTATCCATGGTTCCTTCATCCTGCTTCCTCATTTACAACCACACCAGACTGTATGATGTCCCCCATAGGATGATTATATCATAGGCCAAGACCAATGTATAGGCTGTGCAGCAGATTTGACTATGCATATGTGCAATCAGCACTGAATTGGTCACCCGAGACAAGCTGCAACTTTTCCTGACAAACACACCATCTATTGTGTTGTGAGCACATTGGCTTCACTTAAGTTTGTTTATTCCTGGTGCAGTCTTCACGAGTTAATTGGCACAGTGAACCATACTGTGGACGCAACGCACACTCCAGCCTCTCCCATTATTATTGATTAATCTTGGCGCATGTAAATGGCGTACCGGAGAAGGAATCCAGAGGTCTCTGGCTAAGGATGCATTCTCAGCACTGTAACACTTCTTAGACCTGGAGGGCTCTCAGTTGTGATTACACAGATCCCTGCTCCATGAGATATGGCCCCAGTGAAGCATGTGTTTGTAATTACGGATCACTTAGACCTCTATTGTGGAATACATTCCCGAAATCTGGGCCTAGGTTTGCTATTTTCTTTCTCTATTTACTGAGGCTTCGCCGCCCTTCCATCCTGTTCTATGTCTCGACCCAGTAATTGTGTAGAGCCATCACATCCAGAGAAGTCCCTTTTCTAAAAGTTAGTTATTGGTATATCCACTGAGCTCCGTGTTTAACGGTTTACGTTCAGCTCACATTATTTATACTCCGTATATGAAGCCCTCCTGCCATGCGGGTAATATATATATCTATAAAATCACACATAAGTGGGTTTAGCCCATGGTGGCTGCCATTGAGTTTGCATTGTGAAGGACAGGGCTGTCAAACTCCAGCTTCCCAGATGTTTCTGAACTACTCTATTACTGTCGTTACATTGAAAGAATTCTGGGATTGTATGGTGTCAACATATGATGGGCTGTGAGTTTGACAGCCCCAGTGTAGGACCTGCTTAAAGATGGTGTACATTGACGCTGTTAGCAGGCTTAGCAACATATGATCTTGTCTTTTAACAAAACTCCATCTTATAGTTAAAGAATCTAAAATCTGTGAGACTGTTACTGGGTGGAGTGCTCTGATGCATTTATTGGTGTCTGAAGCACCCTCATAAATGCTTGCTGAGTGCTACCTTCCCCAGTTTATTTTTATTTGGAGTGTGGTTCAGTTCGTACATCAGCAATTCCGAATTTGGATCGATCCAAATTGATGAATTACCAATAATTCTCAAGATTTCAAAATCAATCTGAATAGCATATGTCTACTTGGCGTATGTGTTGGGCTAAGGGTTCCAGCACCAGTATCACTTCTACTGTATATGCTTGGGCACAGAAGTATTTTGGATTTACTTGGTTTTCTTCTGGATTTTGGAATATTTGCATATGATAATGAGATATCTTGGGGATAAGAGCCAAGTCTAAACAAAAAATTCATTTATGTTCCATATACAATATTTTAAATAATTTTGTACCCCCCCCCTCCCCGTATGAGGTCAGGTATGGGATTTAACACTTTCGACATCACATCAACACTAAAAGATTCACCACAAAACACTCACCAAAACTCAAACTTAATGAAAAAAGTAGTACTTTTTTCTTCTTAACCTCCCTGGTGGTATTCCGAGTGTGACTTGGGGTTAAATTTCACTACTGCGAACGGTAACCCTGAGCCACACTCGGGCTGGATGCATACTCACCTCCTCCTGCGCTCCCTGGCTGTCGCCCGCAGTGTGATCGCAGCGAGTTGCTTCCTGGTAAGGCTCCCTACGAGTCACACAATGCAGGGGAGCGGGACCAGGCAGCAAACGTAAAAGAAATTATAATACACTGTATTCCAATGTACAATGTTTATGAAAGGCCACTAGGTGGCACTACAGGATAAGAAACAGACCATACATAGTCTCACCCTTGTTTTTAGACAGATTTCAGTGTTTTTTGTTGTATTTTATTGAATATCATTTATTTGCATTATTCTGGATACTTATTTTTGGGATAATAAATTATTATGTCGTGTTTCAAACTTTATCAGACTCAGTGTATTTACTATATTTTTATTTATTTTATAAAGGATTTTACCAGTAAGGGCTCTTGATTGCACGGATTTCAGTGCGTGATTCCTAATTATTACAGGCTAACTATGTACAAAAACACGTTTCCTATAAAAAAAGAGACGCTTTTAGACACAAAATTTTGAAAAAATTAGACCGCCAGCCAACTGATCGCAAGTAAATCCCCCCAACTCGTTTTGTCCCTTTGTGTCGGCTAATTATAAAGCAAAATGTATATGACACCTCAATCCACAAGTCATACATATTCTAAAATACCCCCTATGTAAAATCTTTACATTGAAATTGTATAAACTGTATATCCGTCCCATTGCTCAGTGCTCTATTTATCACATCATAAATCTGTGGGTAGGGCCCACCTTAAAAAGCTTCCTTTTTTTCCTATTTGTAGATATGAAAATTGTAACAGAAATGGAACATAAAAGCATGAAATTGTGCGTCATTTGAAAGATTTGTAACTTTTATTGGGGGGGGGGGACCACAGCCAACACAGTCTGTGTGCAGATCTGAGGATAACAGGTAAAACTCCATCTGTGATCAGAATGGAATGGAAGCCCAGATCCTGCATTAACTGCACCTAAGAGGAGACACAAACACAGAATGAACAATACATTGTGATCATGTGTCACACCTGGGTAAGGTAGAGGGAGCTGGAACCTAGGGCAGGAGAAGACAAGACTAAATCTGAGGCGAAGTGTCCAAAAAGGGGCAAATCCTAGAGAGTAGTAGAGACAGTCTGAGGGTCAGGGCAGGCGGCGATGGATCAGGAACGAGTAACAGGCCAAAGGGTTCGATACACAGAATGAGAGAGAGTACAAGGGAGACTTCTACGAATTGTAAATCTCAAATCAGGATGCCGCAAATGCTAAAGCAATGGGAGACTGGCCGTCTGGCAGTATATATGGTGGGGTAGAGGTGGCCATCCCCCACCCACTGGGAGAGCTCCAGGTCTGCTATTGGACAGGCCAGCCAAGCCTCCAGGAACATCTCAAGCCAGGCCGCACCCCTCGCCCCGAGCTCTAACTGGTCGGGGCGCGGTCCATCGCCATTTTGCCTTCTCCGGGGTAGGCGAGCATCTCGGCAACCCATGTGCTCCAGCGTACTCGACCATCAGAAGGACTGCCTCCCGCCAAGGCCACAAACACCTCCTCCCACTGTCCCATGCTGGGAGAAGAAGCAGCATCGTCCATCTGTCCGCCAGAGTCGGGCCATTGCGGGAGAGAGGAGCACCTGACCGGACCACGTGCCTGCAGTGCTGGTATGGCCCAGCAGTCTTAACAACGGTGCTCCACACATACGGAATCTCCATGACAATTATGCAAAGGCACGTAAATTATGAAGAAGTTGTGGTTAAGCATCTTGTAGGGAATAAGGCAGATTACAAACGCGACAGTGGGGAGTGGACTTCTAATGAGACCGGGGAGTTACTGGAGCAGAAGTGCATTGAAGAGAGGTATTGGAATGTATATGTTACAAGATGTATATGTTACAAGATAATATGCAGAGTGTGAGTATAAGTCATACAATCGTCCCATAAAATATATCTTCGTCCGTTGTTGTCCAAGACTCTTATCGTTCGTCCATAATCAGTTCGAGTCTTGGACAACAACGGACGAAGATATATTTTATGGGACGATTGTATGACTTATACTCACACTCTGCATATTATCTTGTAACATATACAGAACAAAACAAGGACAACTGCCGCACCGAATGCCAACTTCGGTATCCGTTCAGTTCCACCTTGGGAGAACAGCCGTTGCCCTATTTGTCCCAGCATGCCTCTCACTATCTCTCTCTTTTCTCCGCCATATCACTCATATCCACATGCAGCCGCACACAGCAAATTCCCCATATCGAGCCATGACACATACACATATTCTGCTAACTGTACAGCGTTATATGTTGCCAAATGGGCAAACAGTAGGCATTTTAACATTGTGGAGTTTCGTGTTGCGAACTGAATAAACAGTGCACATTTTAAAATTGCAGAGTTACGAGTTGTGGACTGAGTGTATAGCAGGGACGCTCAGTCAGTGGAGGCAGGGGAGGCAGAGCCGCACCTGCCATTAAGTGATAAGTTAATAAACTAAAAACAAACTCACCTGCTCCCCCGCTGTCAGCTCCATCCTCTGCTTCTGCAGGCATTAGTTTTCCCAGCCTACGCAATTTGCATAGCAGGACGTTTCCCCGCTGCACTAATTGAGTAAACTGCTCAAGATGTGTACAGCACACATCAGAGACAAGTGCTGCCTATTTCCTGGTCACTGCTCATTAGTGCCGCAGAGACGGACAGGCACTGATAGACCATTGGAAAAGCTTGGACCAATGGGAAAGCACCATTGGTCCAAGCCATTCCCAAAAAACGCCTGCATTAGAGGACTGTCTCTGACAGGAAGGGGCACATCTAGCAGTTAGACATACCCCTTCCTGTCAATGATAGGCCAGGCAGCCCTCCAATGCAGGCTGTGAAAAGATTGCATGATGGACAACCCCTGACTGGCTGCATGGGGAGCTGCAGTCCAGGAGCCTGGCACAGGGGTGCCCTGCTCTGCCACTCAGATCTGCATCAGCTGGGGATGCCCATTTATACCCCAGGCTGGTTATTGTCTGCTAACTGGGGCTGGAAGAATGCACAACACATCTGCCCCCCAGGAGGGATCTGAGGGGGTGCAGCAGCCTCCCCCTCTGCCAGGTGCCCATGCTGGAATAAGAGCTGACACTGAGAAGGAGGGCATAGGTTTGCAGGGATCATGGGCACAGGGTTGGGCAGCATGAGATAGTCTGGAGCAGACCCTTCTATCTCCTGTCTCATATCAATGATGGTGCTGGCAAGTGGAGCTTTCCTCTTACACAGGCCCGTCTTTAATATTGATTGGACCCTGGGCAAACATTTTCTTAGGCCCCCCTGAAAGCCCGTCCACTGCATAATTTTGCTCTCCACCCTCAACATCCCCAAAAAAAACCCACAAATACATCATGGACTTGTCTCAAAAAGCTTTAATAATTTAAAAATAAAGAACTGTCTCACAAACAAGTCCTTGATTGATCTGTAACAGTACGTACATGCCAATTATAGCCTCTTCTAGGCTCTCTCATATATTTCTATTAACCGTTACATGTTCTTGGGAGAAAAGGCATGTTAATATCTTAATAACTTTCAGTAATAAAGTGCAAATGAACATTATTATGTTTCAAGTGTAAAACAAATAGCTATATAGTCTAGTAATAGCACAAAAATAAGAATTATATGTCCCAGCACAGACCCCCCCCAGAAATATATGTATCCAGCACAGGTCCCCAGAAATATATGTATCCAGCACAGACCCCCAGAATTATACTTACCCAGCACAGACCTCAGGATCAGGTGACCCGCGTGTTCCTCCGAGCGCCAGCATTCTGCTCCATATGGCCGCCGGCTTCTGAAGGGTGTGATGCGTTCTCGTGAGATCTTGCCAGTAGGCCGCGTCACAGTCTTCACAGGACGGCGGCCACGCGAGGGAGCACGCTGGCACTTGCAAGAAGACACGGCCAGTCAATGGGTCTGCTAGCGCAATGCTGTTAATGCATTCCACTAGCAGTAGTGGCGGTGGTAGTCCAAGGTTTACGCTGGCTCAAGGGGCAGCAGCTTTGGGCCCCTCAACAAAGACTGGGCCCGGGGCAGCTGCCCCTTTTGCCCTGCGTTAAAGACGGTCCTGCTCTTACATGGTCCAGAAAGCCAAAGAGTCAGAGGTGCAAGCTTTGAAATTCAAGCAGCAGCAGGAAGCCCTCTTTGCCCAGCTGCAAGGTAAGTGACCTCACGGGGGGGGGGGGGAGAGAGGATTAATGATGGGGAGGGAGAGGCCATGGCTTTCCTCTGTGCTGTTTTCCTGATTTTCAGATAGTGCTTAGCTGCCAATCTGTATGATGTATTGTACCTCTAGCCATGCTGCCTGGGGAGGGACAGGACAGGCGGGGGACTCTGCAGATGCAAAGTTGCCAGCAAGACTCTCACAACTCATCTTCTACCAGGGCTGTCAGATCACAGCGTGTGCTTCATGGGTCATAGGCTTGGAGCTGGGGTGTCAGCGATTTTGCTCCCTGGTCAGTGCCTGAAAGTGCTGCCCTGCAGTGTGCAGAAGTCAGGTTGGGTCAGTAGTTTTCCAGTTGGGTCAGTGGCTTGCTTTCCCTTCAGTATAATATGAATGACGCAAAATGTATAGGTGCTTTAAGGAAACCTAATGGATGTGGCCAGGCTCCTCTTAATAGTACTTTGTTATATGGGCAGCATATAGAGAGCGTGTGTGTGTTCTTACAGTGCCAGTCTCTTTACACACACTCTTTCTTTCACATGCTGTGTGTATGTATATTTAGATCTCCAATCTGTGTGTGTGTGTGTGTGTTTTGCCAGGGGCATGCGTTGGGTTAACTTTTTATGAGCCTGAAATACTGAAGAGAGTGTAAGCTATAGTGAGCCAGCACACTGATTCAATAATACTATCAGGGTTATTCAGAGAGAGGTGAAAACCTTGAGAATTGGCAGGAGAATGAACAGCCAATTTGGAAAGTGAGATAAATGGGAGAATTTTTCTGGTTTGACTATTTTGACCTAGAATTTTCCATTCTCCAGTCATTCTTCTGCTTTTCACCGCTCTCTGAATAACCCTGATACAGGGCTATTCAGAAAGCGGTGAAAACCTTGAGAATGACTGAAGAAGTGAAAATTCTAGGTCAAAATAGTCAAACCAGAAAAATTGTCCCATTTATCTCACTTTCCAAATTGGCTATTTGGTCTAGAATCAGTGTTTCTCAACTTGTATCCTCAGGAGCCACTAACGGGCCTAGTTTGCCAGATATGTGAAGCTCAGCACAGGTGATTTGATTTGCTGCTCAGTGATTGCAGGATTCAGTCTACTTTTCCCCAAGGTGATCCTTAAAATCTGGCCTGTAGTGGGTCCTGAGGACTGGAGTTGAGAAACCCTGGTCTAGATTGTTCATTCTCCTGCCAATTCTCCAGGTTTTCACCTCTCTCTGAATAACCCTGATAGTATATTGAATCATTGTGCTGGCTCACTATAGCTTACACTCTCCAGTATTTCAGGCTCATAAAAGGTTAAGCTATAGTGAGCCAGCGCAATGAGTCAATAATACTATCAGGGATATTCAGAGAGAGGTGAAAACCTTGAGAATTGGCAGGAGAATAAACAAATAGCCAATTTGGAAAGTGAGATAAATGGCAGAATTTTTCTGGTTTGACTATTTTGACCTAGAATTAAATTCTCCACTCATTCTCAAGGTTTTCACCTCTTTCTGAATAGCCCTGTACAGGGTTATTCAGAGAGCGGTAAAAAGTAGGAGAATGACTGGAGAATGGGAAATTCTAGGTCAAAATAGCAGATTTGGAAAGGGAGATGAATGGGAGAATTTTTCTGGTTTGGCTATTTTGACCTAGAATTTTCACTTCTCCAGTCATTCTCCTGCTTTTCACCTCTCTCTGACTGAATAACCCTGTATGAAAACAAGTCTAAGTACAAGGACCCAGGACTGTAGATTCTTCATTTAGGAAGTCCTTGCCAATGCAATTTAGAAGGCATATTGCTAGATAATGGTTCTGTATAAAGGAGCGAGAGGTCTGTGGGAACAGAATCGGCTTCCAGTCAGTCCTTACTCGCAGTGTCTGTCCTTCTGATGTACTAAATGCCTGAAGCCTCCTCTTTGGGAGCTAGAAGGTTTTCTAGCTGTTTTGCATTTGTATATCTGACTCTGATACTAGCCAGTGCCTCACCAGCCACTGACCTCACCGCACGTCACTGGTGTATAGTACAGGTTTATAGATTAGGAAGTTATGTGTTGCGGACTGAGCAGACAATAGGGGTTTTACATTACGGAGTTTTGTGTTGTGAACTAAGCATACAGTTAGCATTTCTACGTTACGGAATTAACGAGTTGTTGCGAGTTGTAGGGGTTTTTACATTATGGAATTACGAGTTGCAAACTGACTGCACACTGCTGGCTTTCACTTGCAGCATAGAGCGAGTTCAGAACAGACAACACACTGCACGATGTTACTTTAAGTGTGAATTCTACATTGACTGTACAACACACAATTTCATTTTCAGCAAAGTACGAGTTGCGGACAGATCTACAGTATGGGTTTTCCCATTACTGAAAATGTGATTTGAGTTTACGGTACGTTAGTGTATTTTACATTGGTGGAATTGTGAGTTCAGGGCTATAATGTCAAAATGCAGGTTTTACTATATGGATTTTGCATGTAATAGTTTAGGCCAAATAAAGCGTTTAACAACATAAATTTTTACTATAAAAAAGTTATGTAAAATATATTCCAACCCTATTGTAAACGCAACAAGTGCATTTGTAGTTGCTAACTTTACAACAGCTCTGGTTAAGATCACACCAGGGTTGCAATGGAACCCAGCTTTTCTAAAAAGCATACTTAATTTAAATCGATATGATGCTGGGCGAAAAAGTGGTTGTTGGACCACTTTAGTGGCCATTTTTGGAAGAGCATGATTTTTCGAATTCGGGCTGTGTCAAATCTTTTGAATTGAACCAGCTGATATATACATTTTTTTAAATATCGGGCAAAAATCAGTAATATTTTTTTCTTAAACAGCTTCTGAATTAAATCTAGCTCTTAGTATCTGTAAGTGGTAACCAAGTTGAACGGAGTGTGAAGCTAACCAAGCTTTCTGCACTCCAATTCTCTTTGCAAATATTTCCATGATGCATTTAATCCACCACTTATATTTATTGTGGTTTAACATGGAAACACATAATTGAACACAAAAACAGCAAAACATTTTCAGTACATGGGATGAATGGGAACCTATTCCCCTTTAATAATAGCGGTGGAACTAGATGTTCGCTCTACTTTATTTTTGAATCAATTTTCCATGTTATTTGGATTTTTTCTTTTTCCTTTTCTTGTCTTAATAAATACCACTTGTCAGTTTCAAATTGCTGAGTAGGGCTGTCTGAATCGAATGTTTCCTTTTTTTTGTCCGTCTCTCCTTGGAGATTAGCTGACTTGTCATTGTGCCGGTAATTTCATAGTCAACTGAATGTCAACCATTCCATTGACTGATTGTGCCTTTTGGAAAGAGCTTAACCGTAACTGAGCAAGTACCACAGTGCTTTAATAACGGAGTCAAGCCTGACGTACACTGAGCGCGTAGCGAGCTACAACGTAGCGAAGCAAAGAGAAGCAAACATTTTGCAGGCTTGACTTCACTCCGCTCCGCCTCGCAGCCTGTCCACACTGCATTACGTTTGCTTCTCACCACACTGGACAGGAATCCACTAACTAAATTAAAATGTACACGCCAAAACCTTTTATTTTCACAACAGGTCATGTCATATAGGCAAAAAAGTTTCTACTGACTAAAATAAATCTAAATTACTGCTAATTTAATAGGAATAGTATCAAAAAAAATAGAGGAAAAAGGTAACCCTAATTCTATAGCACCCCATGTTATATACAGTATATAACACAGGGAGCGCTATGTATAGAGTAGGGATGCATCAGTACCGCAGACAGAACTCCTACATATACTGTATGTACTCACAACCCAGACACATGAGAAGTCTGGATAGAATATATATATATATATATATATATATGGAAATCGCCACTGTAAAATTGCAGTGTGTATTCAACGTTGTTGCAAACAATAGTGAAACAAAGGCACTTTGAGAATAGCTGTAGTTTTACACTTTTTACGTAAGACTAACGGTGGTCACTACAGATTTTTTTTGTTCTTTATTTTTTATTATTGGAGCTTAATATAACTGGTACAATATAGTAATAGACTTTTCTTTTAATTTTCTTTCCATCGGACAGGGTTTTTTTTTTTTAACGGAGACCAAAGGGACCAAAAGTTCTTTACTTTCTGTAATTTGATTTCTCTGCTTGTGTTTCCAGAAGTTATTAGGTATATGCATTTTCCATTGTGTCGTACAAAGCCTTAAAATAAAATCCAGATTTCTCCTCTTCCAATTATAAACTAATACAAGTACTAAACATCTGATATTTTTTTTTTTCTTTTATTACTTGAGAATTTCCATGATGCAAACGCTCTTTATACCAGAAACGCTTATTTCTGCTGGAACGCGAAGACAAGCATCCCACATGGAAATCCATTATTACATTACTTTGCCTTCATGCACTGCTAAAATAAGCTTATTTCACAATGGTGCATTTCATTTTATTTATTTGCTCTGCAGCCCTTCTGTCCTTTCCGCGACCTTATTGCAATTTAAGTAATTAATCTGCGAGAGGCTTTTTCCTTAATGTAAGTGTGTCTTGACCCTTGCTGATTGCTTCTGAATCTGCAGGGAAATGTAGCCAACGAAGAAGACTGAAGATTTTTTGACTCATTAAGGCTGGTGTCAGACGAGCGTTTTGCAGAGCGGAAGGAACGTCCGTGAGAGTGGACGTTCCTTCCACTCGATGACCGTCTGGCCACCTCGCTGAGTGCAGTTAGTGCGCTCAGCGCTGCAAGGCTCGATCCTCCTATGGAGGATCGCGCTTTGCAGCCCTGTCGAACGCGCAACGTAGTGCTTCGACGAGGCATTCAGCACGTTCGCTGTAGCGCGTGCGATTCGTGCATGTGCTACAGCGTGTGGCCAGCCCCGTCTAAGTGTCACAAGTGACAGACGCTGGGAGGCACATCCGTACGGGAGCACGTAGTGCGCTCGTCTGACCCCAGCCTGAAGGGGCTTTCTAGTGTTTTTTGAGCTTAGTCTTAATGTACTCAGCCTGTTAAAGCAAATATTTTTCCAATTTCCTATCTCCAGTGGTTATTTCTATGAAAAGAGTAGTCCAGGGACTATTTCTTTGTGCCTCAAAAGAAGCCACGGCAGAATCAGGATTTGGCGCAGGGGCTCTGCTGGCACATAGAGCACATACATTTGGGTCAGGAGAAAGAATTCTAGGACTCTTGCTTTAAATAGAAATAACTTGCTAAATGTAGGAAATAAATAATGGATGTAATTTAGGAAAATTATTATTTTTACCGGATGAATTGATGGAAGAGTTCAAAAACAACTAGAATGCTGGGCTGTGGTTGCTCCGTCTTTCTATGCATTACAGGAGATAAAATTCAAGAAAATATAAATTCTTGCCATCATTTAAGAGATGGACACGTCCTGGTGGTATACTGTCTGGTGGAATCATGCCATTTGTAACCTAGGCTTTGTTATTCAATGCCTTTCACACCAGGAGGGCCATACACTGCTCTACTGCAATCTTTTATCTTTTCTTTTGTTCTACAAAGCAGGAAATAAATATAGGGACTCTAGGACAAAGATTGACTTCAAGACCGTCCAATTGAATTTGGGACAATTTCTAAGTGTTATTCTGCAACTGAATATTTCTAATTTGTGTCAGATCTCAGTCTTGTACCTGGACCTGCAATTGGCCTTCAAAGACTTCTTAATCCATCCTGGTCCTCCAATTGACCTGAGCATGAACCCTCTCAACACAAAGTTTAACAGCCATGAGTGCATCACCTTTAGCCTCAATTATTCTACACTAAATTTAATCATAGATTGTGGTAGGATTGTATAGATTTTTAAAATCTATAAATCAAAGATTGTATTGTCTGCAGGCAGTCAATCTTCACTACATACTACTATTCCTCGGGATGTCGCAGTACACCAATAATTTGGCAGTTGCTTAGGAGATACTCGTCGTATGAACAGCTGTCCTGCTTGGGGTTAAAGCGTGTTGGGCACTATCACCTTGCCCTTGCTAAAACCGAGATGCTAAGGGGAAAAAATTTGCGTTTGCTAATTTTCCCTTCGCGCCTCGGTTTTACCAGTGTAGTGCACGCGCAAAAAACGCATTAACGCGAGGGGCAAAACCCTTTGCGCTGAATGTCGTATTATGACGTTCGCGCACAAAATGCGCGTTGACATCTAACGTGAGTGACCCTGCGCGAACCCTTTGCGAGCGCAATTTAGTACGCGCATCCTATATTATTATTATTATTCTTTATTTATAAAGCGCCAGCATATTCCGCAGCGCTGTACAATAGGCACAGTATAGACAGGGTTACAATACAATACATTGAACAACATTTGACAAACAGTACAGGAGGAGATGAGGGCCCTATTCCCGTAGGAACTCACAATCTAGGAGGGTTGGGGTTGGAAACAGGAGGAGAGGACTGCAAGGTGAGAGTGATTGATGGTTGCGTCAGTGAGTTGGGTGGTAGGCTTCCCTAAATAGGAACGTTTTAAGGGAGCGTTTGAAGGAAGAGAAGTTAGGGGAAAGTCTGACAGTACGAGGGAGAGCGTTCTAGAGAGTGGGGGCTGCGTGTGAGAAATCCTGCAGTCTATCATGGGAAGAGGTGATGCGGGGAGAAGCTATGCGCAGGTCACTGTTTGACCTTAGGGAGCGGGCTGGGGTGTATTTGGTGATTAGTGAGGACAGGTAGTGGGGAGCTGAGTTAGTGAGGGTTTTGTAGGTAAGGATAAGGATTTTGAACTTAATTCTGCAGTGGATGGGGAGCCAGTGAAGGGACTCGCAGAGGGGAGCGGCAGAGACAGAGCGGCGGGTGAGGTGGATTAGCCTGGCAGAGGCGTTCAGGATGGATTGTAGGGGGGAGAGGCTGGACAGAGGGAGGCCAGATAAGAGATTATTGCAATAGTCGAGTCGGGAGATTACCAGGGCGTGTATGAGTTGTTTTGTGGTGACAGCGGTAAGAAATGGCCGAATTCTGGAAATATTACGCAGTTTGTATCGGCAGGAGGAGGAAAGAGACTTGATGTGGGGGATGAAGGAAAGAGCAGAGTCAAGTGTAACTCCAAGACAGCGAACTTGGTTTGATGGGGAGATGGTGATACCCTCCACCGTGATAGAGAAGTCAGGAGGTGGGGAGGCATTGGAGGGAGGAATAAGTAGGAGCTCAGTCTTTGACATGTTAATCTTTAGGTGGTGGGAGGCCATCCAGGAGGAGATGCCAGATAAACAGTCACTGACTTTTGAAAGGACAGGGGGAGAGAGATCAGGGGTAGAGAGGTAGATCTGAGTGTCATCAGCGTAGAGGTGGTAATTAAAGCCAAAGCTGTTGATGATTTTGCCCAGGGAGGAGGTGTAGATGGAAAAGAGCAGACGACCAAGGACAGAGCCTTGAGGTACACCAACAGATAGAGGCAATGAAGAGGAGGAGTTACCAGCAAAGGACACACAGAAGGACCTGTTGGATAAATAGGAGTCAACCCAAGCGAGTGCAGTGTCACCGAGACCCAGAGAGTTGAGGGTCTGTAGAAGGAGGGGGTGGTCAACAGTGTCAAAAGCAGCCTATACTTAACATTGTGAGCGCAAATGCGTTTGTGCGCTGGTGCGCGCATGGTATTACAGTCTTAGCCCAAAATTTAACGGACAATGTTTGCGCGCATAATTTTAACGTCTTTGAAAAGCTGATGGTAACGGCAAATTGTTACAACCTGACCAAACCAAACTGTGGATTCACAACGGAGAATGTCGATGCGCACGTTTTTTTTTTTTACTAGATCCACTACCTTGTCTTCCGTCAGAACGTACGTCTGTTGTGCGCAGTCCGTACAAAATGACGGACCCGCGTTAAAAATTACATTGCGCTCACTGATTTCTGCGCGCAATGGTACTTTGCGCGCATTTTTGCACATCGGTTTTACGAGCGCAATTTCCCAACGGATGAAAAAATGCGTGAGGAATGTAATTTTAGCGGGCATTTAGCGTGTGTTTTTGCGTTAAGAATGTATTAGGGCCCGCATTGTATAGTATAACCGCTGTGTGCAGGGGAAACGTGAAAAGATGCATTGTACAGGAAAACAGCCATGCGCAAAGCCCATAGGATTCAATGGAAAAAATGGTAAAGTTTTTATTCTTATTTTATTCAACCATTTATTTTTTTAATCTGCAGCAAAATGCTTTTTTATGTACTGAATTTTTCAGGCAAAATTTTAGGTTCTAAATATATATATATATTTCTTCGCGAGCCGGCTGCATTCAGCGTTGCTGTCCCTGGTGCTGAAGCCTATACAGCAGCAGGGACAGGGGGGTTAATCCCCCCCCCTGCAGCCTGGAGAGTTTTCTTTTGGGGGGGCTGTCCTAGGTTCAGAAAATCAAGTTTTTTCTCTCCGCAGGGTTTTTCCATTTTTTTTTCCCATTGGCCAGCCTGTCCATCGGCCAATCTGGGTTGTCCACAGACGCTTCCAGTGGATGACCCTGATTGGCCGATGGCGTTGTCCGTAGTCGGGGGACCAAGTTGGGTGGCCGACTGTGGTGCCAGTGGACGGCCACAGCCTTAGGCTAGGGTCAGACGAGTGCGTTTTCTACGGACTGTGCTCCCGTGTAGTATGGACGCACTTTTTGACAGACGCAGTAGTGGCCACACAGTCCGTTTTTGTGACTGACGTTTTTTTTAACGGATGTAGTAGTGGAAATAAATTAAAATGAAAAAACATTTTGTCCGTCAAAAATGCTAGATGTATAAATGCAGTTCGTCTGACCACGTTCCATCACTCACCCACAAAGCTATGCGGACGTTGCGCACTCCGCACGTCCGTCCTAGCGGTTCGATGTTCTTGCTAACCTGCGTCCGTTTGCCGCGTCCGTAGTGCATCCGCTCTTCCGTGCGGACGTACTTTGTGTGTGGGCCTTCATTGGTCATTATTATCTGCTACCACGGACGTACTAAAGTGCAGCTACACGGATGTTAACACTGCGTTCGTTTGACCCTAGCCTTAGTGACCCCCCCCCCCTCCTTGAGCTCCTCCAGACCCTGCTATTGTGGAAGCTGTGCTTTTACAAAAATGAATAATCGGATGAAGCTTCTGTCCGCACCCGTTTTAAGATTATTTTTAATTGATTTATTTTATTACTGCCAGGAAGTGTTACTGACACCACTGTCGGTTGCATTTTCATAAAACCTGGATTAAAAGTGCTGCAAACCCAATAAACTCACATGGGAATTCAGGATTCCAGGTAAAAGCTTTTTGATAAAAAGCACTATTTGTGGTTTTGGCGTATAAAATATACTCTTTTCTATAATAAAACCTGCTCTTTCACATCTGTGTCCTTTTGACTGATACAATAAAACGCTTTGCAGATGTTACCCAGCTGCTTTTATTTATCCCAGGATTGCAGCTGCATCTTTCTACCATTTACCATCAATAAACAGTTCATTGAACTACATTCTTGAAATTTGCTGAACCTTCTTTACTCGCATTCCGAGTCCCATTTCCAGCACTTTATTCCGCGGCGCAGTGGATCACAAAGGAAATGGAATTTAGAGGATCATTCACTAAACAGTGAAGTGGTGCGATACCAATCTACTGTTAACACATCACAGTTTAGTGAATAACCCTACAATTTGCTATAAATGGCGAACTAGTAATAAAGCGTTTTTTCCTTGAAATTTTTGATCCTTGATTGACCATTTTATAATTATTGGTTTATGGAAACAAAAACCTGGTAACACCTTTTGTAGTGATACCTTTTTTATTGGACTAACGTTAGTCCAATATAAAAAGTATCACTACATACTGCTATACTCTAGTCATTTTGGCATCTGGACTAACTCGGTTTATCTAATCTACAATATATATATATATATGTGTATATATATAAGTATATAGGATACCAGCAGCTCCTTCCAAAAAATAATGTGCAAAACCAATGCAAAATGTGGTGCAAGGCCCAAGAAAATATACAAAAATCCAAGGAGTGGCCACACTCAAAAATATAAAAATACAAAATTTATTATGATCAAAAAATAAAACACCGTTACCAACGCTTCGGCTCTCTTAGGAGCCATATATATATATAGCCACTCCATCCAAAACCTCAGAATTAAAATCCTCAAAGGAAATTTTAAAGTCTCCCATGAACGTAAGACATTGTAAATAAAAATGATCACATATTTTAACACCATAAAGGAGGGCCTCGTTGTAGACTCTGGCTTTTTAACTCATTATAATAATGTCCCCTAACATTCAGAACTCTAGCTTGTGTTTTTTCTTTCAAGTTGTCATGATCTTATCACTGTTGTTTTATGGGCCTAAGATCTCTCCTGTGTTTATTTGCCCTCTTCTTTGACCATACTATTTTACTCTCACTATTTACACATCTATCCCAACCCCCCTCCCGTGTGCCCCTTAATGTTCAATTCTATGATTTTGCTCCGTAAAGAAGACCAGACCTGAAGAAGACCTGAAGAAGAGAGGAACACTATTGAAAGCTTGTCTTTTAAATGTAATATTAGTCTAATAAAAAGGTATCACTACTACTGCTATACCCTGGTGATTTATTTATATATAGATCATTTTTCATAATTAAAATTCTCTAGGTTGAACAATTATCTAAACTATTAACGTGTCTCATGAAAGAGGCCACTTTATGGACTGCAAGGCTGCTTTTTAAAGGTTAAAGGCTCAACTTGCTTTGATGTATTGCTTTATTTTTCATTTCTGGTTCAGCCTGCTTTGATGTTTCCATTTATTTTATCTTTGATTTGCTTTGATTTATATATCTCTGTATTTTTCAAGGGAGAAAGTAAAGTTTTTTTCCACTATGTGGCTTCGATCATCACCTAAAGAATGAATTTGTGCACGTTTGTAATTTGATTGTTGATTGTAACCCCTAGGACCTCTCATGCTGCAGATGTTAAAATATACAGTATTCACACATGACAAATGTGAATATAAATCTGTTGCTGCGGTGATGGGCACCTTGGGAAACAAAAAAATGTAGAAGAGGATCAAAGAATAAGTGTTTCACTATTTTGGTTACACATGGCCAAAATATGCCAAATAAAGATTAAATTTAGTATAGTGTTAATAAGAGGGGGGGATTTTTTTTTTATTATTTTTTTTTATACTGGTTACATTTTGTGGTGTTAATTTACATTGAAGGGGTCAGGGATCGCTTATGTAATTAATGTCTTAGAGGCAATGGATTCTGGATGGGGAGTGGGTTGGCTGTGCTGTGGTCTAGCTCTTCTCCATTTTCTCTCCTCCCTCACCGGCTTCAGGTTGCCAGCAACCCTACGCAGCAGGAGTACAGATAAGGTTGCATACTATCGTGTTCGCTATGTTACATGACCCTGGTCTCACGGGTGAGCTTATTCCAGCTTTTAAGGCCAGAACGCCCCACTGCAAGGACTTCATGGCACCAAGAGAGTCCTTTGTGCATTATGCAGGATGTTTAGAGGTGATATTGGCAAACATAATGCACAAATCACCGATTGCTGAATCCTGATCATTGTGTCTCGGTTTCTCTATTTTATCTTCGAGTAATGTAATGTACCAACTGGGTGGAGTAGAGGTAACATCACTGCTCTATAACCGTGGAGACACAGTTTTGAATCCTGGCAAGAGCACCTCTCCAGTAAGTGTCCTTGGGCAAGACATCTAATGGAACATACTCACCACCCAGGACATACTTGACAACAAGAGAAATCTCACTGTATCCTTCCTTGTAAAATACTTTCTCAAAAAATTTTTTATAAGTACAGTAAAGATATAAAAAATCCTACTCCCTAACTATAATCCTTACTCTAATCCCAGCCCTAATCCTAACCCACTACCTCCAATCCTGAACAGAACCCTAATCCTATCTCCTAATCATAACCTTAAACCCAGCCAACCCCTAATTCTAAACCTACTCTTGCTGATGGCTCCATCCTTGCCTAAAGTAAGATTGATGCCATGAAACAATGATATAAATTCCAACATATGAGAAAACATTGCATAAAACATCCTCAAACAATTCCTATCATGAATCAATACTATAAATAATAACTTTACTAGATGTGAATCATTATGTAGGCCAGGAAGGTTAGATCATGTATTTTGTTTTTGTTTTTGTTTTTCATCTGTGTGCAAATTGCAATATCCATTTGTTTCAGAATGCAAAGCATTTCCTCCAACACCAGGGAGAATGGAAGAACGTTATTGACTTTTCTTATTCTGTATTTTTTCACCGTCCTACAGCTTCGCGTCCTGCGGGGAAAAATCATTTGTATGTAATTATCCGCTGGAAGTATTTATTTAATTTTGAAATAATAGCATTATATGTTTTTTTTCCTTTTTTTTTTTTATCATCTTTTTTTACATCAAGATTCCTTCCTCTTGGCCAAGATAAATGAAAGGGAAGTAAAGACATGCAAACAGAGGCGATGTTAGGGTGGAGGGACCTAAATGTATTTAGCTGTAGAAATCCTGTTGACATATATGTGACCGAGCATTCCATTTCCACCAAATCAATGACTGTGTCGACACAATGTGTCTTACATTACTTGGTATAGTGCCTGTAACGGATCACCGCTACCCTGCACGGGTAGATCCGCCGTCAGCGCCGAGCTTGTCTGGAGGTGTAGAGTCAGGGGTAGCGGGCTGTATGAATTCGGCGGTGATTAAGCGATTTTGCATGATCCTTGAAGCGTCGCGGTTCCCCAAGCCCTGTTATCCCCAATTACTAGCCGAGACAGGCGTAAAGGTTCAAACAGGTACCAGTTTATTTAACATGGGGGACACAGGGGTATTTATGGGGAATGAAACCATTGTTCTCCCCCGGCCCGCCCTCAGTCCTCCTGCGGTGATCTTTACCTTTGCCTCGAGCCATTGCCCAATCTGCCTTGGTTAACCTGGGGGACCCCTGCGGTGCGCAGCCCTTATCTCGGGTCTCGGCGCCAGCTCATCTGTCCCCCCCCCTCCCAGAACCTCTCCCTGTCGGGGCAGCGCCCAGCCCCCCCTGTGGTGTGAGCGCTCCTTTGTCCTGGTGGCTCCCTGTGGCTTTCAGCCCGAGTTTGGGGTTATACCAGAGATTTCGGGGTGATCCCCTAGGAGCGGCGGCACGCTGAGGGTACAGCTTGGTAGCTCGGGTCCGGGGGCTGGTTCAGTCCAAAAAGCGCCCTGATCGGATCAACAGAGCCCGAGCTGTGGAGGGGGAAAGTCCGGCGGCTGTACCCGAGCAAGAGTCACTGTTTGCCGGCCGCGCTCCAGGCGAGGGATCCCTGGTCGGCGTTCGGGTTTCCCGGGGCGCTTCGTTCTGAAATTCGCACCCCCGTAAGAACCTATTTTTAGGAACATACTGGCCAAGAAGCGCTCTTCTGCGTGGTTTCCACGCTGCGGGGCAAGGCGGGCAAGTTTGGGCGGCTTGGCAGAAACAGTTAGTGGCGGCTCGAGGCATTCACAGACCGGGCGTCTTCCCGGGGCTGTGGACAGGCGGGGAACAGGTCACCAATGGGGAGAATTACAGGGGGAACTTATAAAAATACAACCTAACGAATTCTTTAATACACCACACCAAATCAACATTTTAAAACTTGTACCGCGCTACGGTATAGTGGCGGCCGTTCTGTCACAGTGCCTACTTGCAATGGCGGCTGGTGAACCTTTTAATATGATCTGAAATGTGACTTTTTCAACTTCAGCTTCAAAATAAGATTGGGGAGCGTTAGAGGGAATCGGGAAGGAATATGCACAGGGTTATTCAGAGAGAGGTGAAAACCAGGAGAATGACTGGAGAAGTGAAAATTCTAGGTCGAAATTGCCATACCAGAAAAATTCCCCCATTTATCTCACTTTCCAAATCGGCTATTTTGACCTACAATTTTCCCTTCTCCAGTCATTCTCCTGGTTTTCACCTCTCTCTGAATAACCCTGACAATGTTCCTTGAACCATCGGGCCCCCAGGGTAGTGACTGTAGGTTATATTGTGGGAAGAGAATTGACAGTAAAGGAGAACATCCACCCGAGCCAGCACTCCAGGTGGGGCATAGTTATGATGGACTCTGACTTGGGCAGAGTGTAAAGTGTCCTCATCTTGGGCAGTTTTAAAAAGAATCCCAAGTGCTTGCCATGCTCAGTTACTCTCAATAGTATTTCCAAACTGTGTCTCCACAAAAGGAGCAATATATTCAAACCCAGAGCAACGTTTGGGCTCAAGCATCGAGCCTTTACCGAGCCGACCATCAACAAAATCATCACTAATGGTATTTAGATCTAAACAATTACACTCATTTTCAATGAAAATTAACATCAGGTATTTACAGTTTCAATATATTAATTTTAAGCTTATTGTCGATGGTAATCCGCCCTCTGGAACAGGAAAACAATTAAAATGACAAACATTAGCAGTAATAGAAGCCAGAAGGTGTACCAGGCTGAAACAGGGGCCTCCCCCCTAAGCAACAAGCCAACTATAAAACATATACCTGACACAATATACATTATTTTAAAAAAAAAAAACATGCCTTGCTACAATAAAAAGCTATAATTAATGGAAAACAGCATCTCTTACAACCAAAACGAGCCATTATAGCTCAAAAAAAGGTGTATGTACCAGCCGCAATTAAACTGTGATTTCAATGGGTCTAGTACCATGCACACTAATTAAAATAACAATGAAATATTGTAAACCCAATCTTATTCGAAAAGGAAAAATAAAAATAAATTAAATTGCGTTATTACCACAAAGTGCAGACTATATCAGCATTCTATATTCCAATTAAAAATGTTGGAAACGCCATTAAATATAACTCGTCTAAATAACGTAAAGTGACAGTGTCTAATCATGGTGTTCATAAAATACATAATAATTCTCAAAGCCACTTGTTCTCAAGTGCAAAAGAGTATATATAGTATCGATGCGTTAATTAAGAGAACTGTTGCAAAATAACAATGCTTTGACCTATCTACCGAACTGTCAATGCAAAGTAAATGAATCTTGTAAAATTATTAATGTAAAAGTGTTGTGGCGATAATAGTGACATTGCCTATATATGTGACATATCTTTAGTACCTAAACTGTTAGAGCCACAACCGTACTAGATTACAGGCACACATATACAAAAAGATAAAGATACCAAAAGCAAGTGCAAAGGAAGAAGTAAAAACTCCGTTACATATAGTCCAGAATTCAATTTCTTCTCTATTAAAAGTGCTAATGAGTAGTACAGTGTTAAGGTGCATATGAAACATGCAAACATCGTGCAGTGTGACCTGAAAATACAAAAAAGAGGGAAGAATGGATTCATTAAACATATTCTAAGTAATCATTAATCAGATAAGGAAGTATATATATTTAAGTTTAAATCCTGCGGTTTTGAAGTATCAAGTGTTCTTATCCAAAAGACTTCTCTTGCCTTGACCCTCATTTTCTTAACTACCCCATGTCTAAATTCATAAACCTGTTCGACTATTTAGAATTTTAACTGCGAAATATACCGTATTTTTCGCTCCATAAGACGCACCTGACCATAAGACGCACCTAGTTTTTAGAGGAAGAAAACAGGAAAATAAATATTCTGAATCAAATAGTGTAATAATGGATATTGCCCCAGCTCCTCTCATGGATACGGTCCCCCAGCTCATGGATATGCCCCAGCTCACACATGGATTTGCCCCAGCTCATGGATATGCCCCAGCTCACACATGGATTTGCCCCAGCTCATGGATATGCCCCAGCTCACACATGGATTTGCCCCAGCTCATGGATATGCCCCAGCTCACACATGGATTTGCCCCAGCTCATGGATATGCCCCAGCTCACACATGGATTTGTCCCAGCTCACACATGGATTTGCCCCAGCTCACACATGGATAATGCCCCAGCTCGCTCATGGATATGCCCCAGCTCACACATGGATATTGCCCCAGCTCACACATGGATATGCCCCAGCTCACACATGGATATTGCCCCAGCTCACACATGGATATTGCCCCAGCTCACACATGGATATGCCCCAGCTCATGGATATGCCCCAGCTCTCACATGGATATTGCCCCAGCTCACACATGGATATTGCCCCAGCCAGCTCACACATGGATATTGCCCCAGCCAGCTCACACATGGATAATGCCCCAGCCAGCTCACACATGGATAATGCCCCAGCCAGCTCACACATGGATAATGCCCCAGCCAGCTCACACATGGATTTGCCCCAGCAGCTCATGGATTTGCCCCAGCAGCTCATGGATATGCTCCAGCTCACACATGGATATGGCCCAGCAGCTCATGGATATGCCTCCGCTCACCTGCCGCCGCGTTCGTCTCCCTCTGAGCGTGCGTCCGGCGGCAGGAAGCTTGGGCACTCGCCTGGGGGAGCTACGTGACCGCGATCTCGCGAGATCGCAGTCACGTGGCTCCCCCAGGCGAGTGCCCAAGCTTCCTGCCGCCGGACGCACGCTCAGAGGGAGACGAACGTGGCGGCGGCGGCAGGTGAGCGGAGGCATATCCATGAGCTGCTGGGCCATATTCGCTCCATAAGACGCACCCACTTTTCCCCCCACTTTTTGGGGGGAGAAAAGTGCGTCTTATGGAGCGAAAAATACGGTACTTAGATTTTTATTACATGTGCAAGTATAGGTAGTGGTGTCAGATTTGATGTAGTTGTCGATTTGTATGTTTTGAAAATCTTTGAAAATTCTCCAACATATAGACAACCCTGCAGGGACATTTAAGGATGTATTCCACAAAAGTGGAATTTCATGTTAAAAGTCTGTAATTGTATACCATTTATCACCCCCACAATAGTGTTACCTCTCTGCAAGGAATTACATGAAATGCAGCCAAGACGCAGCTAGTTACCAGTACTTTTTTTTTGTTGGACCTAAGAATTTAATGTGGCCAGTTTTTGTCTTCGTTAAAAGGAGCCAGATCAGCTTTAACCAGTCTGTCACTAAGCCATGGGGTCATCCTTTTGTATGATGACATCAGTGAAAGTATTGAAATTCAGCAATATCAGGATTAGATTTACAGGGTTATCCAAAGAGATTCGAAAAGTCACCGCACGTTCGGTGACTTTTCGTTCTCTTCAATTCGGTTCCTTTTGCCGATCCCATTTCGGTGACCCTGCGGTGTATTCAGCAAACACCACAGGGTCCCCGAATTGCAGGGAAAAGCTGCCGCAAACCCGACGAAAACGAACCGCAAAACCCAGCGAATGCACGCAGAAAACACGTAAAAACATCTGAATTAACCTGCCGAAAACCTTGGAAAAAGCCCGAACAGGAGCCGATCACACACACAGCTGAAGCAGCTGACACAGCAGAAGAGGCAGTGAATAAATTAGCAAAAGCGTTTGTATGAATGTGTGAAAATAAAACGCTGTTTGCAAAGAAACTACTGAGCGAAAATGTCTGAAATTTACACAGGAGGTCCAGGGAATGATAATAAAAAGGGCTGTTACAGAAAAAATAAGTAAACTTAAAAAATAAAAATAAAAAAAAATGCTTAAAATATCCTAAAAAATCTATAAATAAAGAGGCTCTTTACTGCAGAATTTTATAATGAACGGTTTATTAGATATTGAATTATAACGGGAATATTTTTAACATTGAAGTCTATGGGATTCTCCTGAATAAACTTGCCGAATTAAACCACCGAATGGCAGGGAATTTCGGGAACCTTTCACTGCTGGTTTTTGTTCTCTGAATAGCCGAAGCAGGGCTTTTTCATGGGGATTCACTGCCCTCGAACAGGCACCGAACAGGCACCGTATGTGCTGGCAATTCGCCAGGATTTGGCGAATTGCCTGCGCTCTGGATAGCCGAATGGCCAGGAAAGGTAACCGAACGCTGATTTTCAGCGTTCGGTTACCTTTCTCAAGCAATTCGGATCTCTTTGGATAACCCTGTTATTCAGAATTTTTCAATGGTTTTAAAGAACTTTTGAACACTTGACAAGTGGGTACCGTATGGAGATATAAATTAAGGCAAGACTCCACTTTTTTATCTTTTCTTACTGGTGGTTTCATTAATTCAGATTGAGGAGATTTTAAAACCTCTTTTTGTTGAGAATAAAGAACTGGAGAGACAGTCTTGGAATAAGTTTCTCTGTCAAATCCTTTAAATGTTCATTCAATTACTCAGTATCTCTTCCAATTCTCTTTTTGCTAGTACACTGGCTCTTCAGTAGATTCTTATTTGCTGATAAGGGTTAAAGCCATTAAAATGTTATAAAGTATTTTGAAATGTCAGCTTTCAAAAAACATCAGTTTGCAACATGTGTACTTGATATTTTTTATCCAAACGTCAAGGAAAGCAACTTCATCAAAATTCAACGACCTAATAAATTTAGTGCTAGAAGGAATATTCAAAGGACTCTTTAAGGGGCTCCAAAGGGCCACTCCGCAACACCAGCACAACATCAATGTTGTGCCACCATTGTATAAGCTATCATTGAAATAATGCATTTTAGTAAATAGTATTTTTTTCCCAAATGGACATGAAAATACTGGCACGTGTGAGGGCCAAATTGGAGCCCATTGAGGTCCCCTTTGGCTGCAGATGATAATCATGAAAAATATTCTTTACCAGAATTAATCTAAACATTTCCATCAAAAATGTCTTGTAAGAATAACTCAATTTCATAAATACTATTTAAATTTCTGTAGTTTCAGCTTCTCTAGCCCACGAATGTCAAACTCTGGCCCTCAAGGTGTTGATTACCGACAATTCCCACATACCTTTTGATGGTCAAAGTATCTTTGGAGTTGTAACATCTGGGAACCAGAGTTTGACAGCCCTGCATCATACATAATAGATGTATATAATGAAATTACATCAAACATAACTAGTATAGCTTCCTCAGCAACAACAATTTTGTACATCCTATTAAGTATATCAATTGTATGTTTAACATCTGGATTTAATGTCGACGAAACATGGTCTTGACCCCTTACAAAGACAAAAAAGAAACTAGTCACCTTAAATTCTTATGGCTAGCAAAAAAAAATGTCTTTGTTGCGTTTCCTTTAATTCCATGTATATAGCCAATACCATTCTTCATCCTCACACCATTTTTTTTTACACTTAGCAAAAGACCTAGTGACCAATTCTCCATAGCTTTTCTTTAATCAGATGATCTGAAATGCCCTCCTATGAGGACTGCTCGGGAACTCCTCGCTCCAATGAAGGTTTCTGTCCTCTAGAAGAATACCTTAGATTCGTCAAGTCACCGAAGAGCTGTCTCAACGTATGCCTTTGTTACTATAGAGTCAGAGGGCCCTATTTTGACTGAGCCATTGGTGGTAATGAGTGAGCTGTTAAGTATAACCCCTTCATTTGCTGTTGAAGGCCAGCCACAAATTTTGGCTGTGACTGTTATCTATATTTTGTATTGGAACCATTAGCGTGCTGGCAGGAGGAGAATATCTAGTAATTCCAATGTTTCTTGTGATTCTCAGCATGAGGAGTTATTCGAAAAATAATACTAGCTCTCCATAAACTGGTTTTAACTCTTAAAAATAAATAGCTAAAAGAAATCCCTGACTCACACCTGGTCCAATGTTGTACAGAACAACTCACATGCAGAAGGCAAATAAAGAACAAATAGTTTACGGCGTCCATCCCCTGTCCCACTGTGACTTGCTTGCCAGTGAGTGCCAGGAGGCATCACCTCTACCCTTATCAGTTGGGCGCTCCCTTGTATTATGAGTCCGTCTCGTAACACAGTGCATCACTCGTAATAACCAGTGCAAAGCAATAAAGTGTATATGATCAGGTATGCACACAAATTCAGTATATGCCTCAGTGCAGATCGATGTCTGGAGAGGCCAGGATATCCGTAATGGAGTATCGGGTCCCTTTCTTTCTTTTAATTGACTCATAATGGAGACTGAATTAGGGAGCTACTCAGGATTAAAGACTTACTCCAAATTCACCCTTTAGAGGCTCAATATTATCAGCTGAGCCAAAATAGGGCCCACATTGTTTTGTTCCACAAAGCACTGGTATATAGCCAGATGAGCCCCAGGGAGTTGGTGCCTGTCGATGCATATTTATAGCACCTTGCCACTTTACAGATGTTGTTTTATGAAAAAAGTATTTTGTAATGTGGGTAGATATTGTACTGTCAGTGATGATATATTAATGAGTATGTATTGCAATATAAAAAAAGATCGTACGAATAGATATTGCACTGTGAGGGATAATATTGTAATGTTTGAAGGTTTTCATAAATTGCATTTCCTCATCTAAATCTTAGAAGACAGGTTATGATTTCCCTAATTTTTTTCATTTTTCATTGAGGGCTTTAGGGATTTCATAGCAGAAAGGAAAAAAGCAAAGTCAAACGTCTAAACGTGATGTAAAATGACTTGTATTAATCCAATATGTACCAGTGATGCTATTTCAGTTCAAATGTTAAGTTTTGCATGTGTTGAAAAGACACAATGTATATTATGTATATATGTATAGTAAACAAAGGGCACTATCGCGGTGCCCTCGCTAAAACCAGGAATGCTAAAAGGAAAAATTTGCGATCGCTAATTTCCCCTTTGCATCCCGGTTTCACCAGTGGATTACGAGGCAGGTGCTGAGTCAAGCAGCCTGCCCTGTAGCGGCTGCTAGGGTCTTGGATGCTTGTGACAGCGCTAAAGTGCCATCCCGAGCATCCCTTCCTTAGAGTCCATAGGACTCACATGACCGGCAGGATCTCCTCTCGCGAGATCTTGCAGATCGCCGCAGTGATCGCGGAGGGAGACAACAGACTTTTTGTCCCTAGTCTCACTCTGCTTCCAGCGGCCAGAAGCAGTGGGTAGGGCCGCCATTCTCACAGCGGGATGAGAGGTAAGTATTTGATTTTGAAGGGGGGGGGTAACAGCTGGTGATAACTGATTCCACTACTGTAGAATCAGTTATCACCAGCTCTAAGCTGTCACAAACCTTTTAAATTCGCGACGGCTATTTGTAATTAGCATTAGGACTATGTGATCTTAACGCTATTTACTCTCTGCTTACACTTTGCGCTTCCCATGTAAAGTATAGGGAGCACAAAGTACAGTAAGCTCACGCAAAAAAGCACTAATACTGATTCTCTAATGGGTTTTTTAACCCATTAGTGATTGGGAGGTGATGCGGGCGTAACGCCATCACCTCAAGTAACATAATGCTCATATATGTGTCCGCTAGCATTAGCTTTAAAGAGGTGATAGAGCTCAAAGAAGGCAGCACTCACCTTTACTAAGCACCGAGTGTGGGTGCCTCTCGACAATAAAATTCAAGAATACGGATCGTTGCTTTTTAAGAAATTGGAGCAGTTTATTGTACCTTTTCTGCCACCAGGCTGCATTCTGAGTATATGCTAATATTGTGTATAGCACTGTAGCTACGTTGTTTTTGGAGTTTTTTTGCCTATAGGACCCTTTCTCTTCTACTGGTCACTATTACCTGCAATTTAAGCTGGATAATATATACGTGGCCTAAATGAATATAGGGTACGATTCACTATATGCACTTTATGTATGCATTTTGTATATGTCACTTATAATGTTGCACCTTAATATTGGTGGAACACATTGAGTACGTACCGTTGCACTTTAGAGTATCAGTGCTGTTTATCGCACCATTTATGCTACCAGGCCTCATTTTAAGCTCATGCTTTTCACACCATAGCACTTGTTAAGCATCGTGTGTCCATAACTATAACTAAGACACATTGATATCAGTTGACTGAATCATCTGCGCCACTAGGACCCTTCTCATTGTTTAATAAAATACAATTAAAAAGAGAGCACTCCAGCTAACAGCTGCAAAGATTTCAAACAGTAGCTTATACATTTAAACATTGCAAGATTTTACCAAAATGTTAATCTTTTAAAGCTTCTAACTCCTCTTAACCCCTTAGTGACCAGGCAGTTTTACGAAAATCCGTCCTTTAGTGCCCGCTGCTGTTTTTCCGTTTCTGCGCTGTTTGTGTTTAGGTCAAATTTTCCTCTTCGTCGTTTATGCAATCCACACATATTATATACTGTTTTTCCTGCCATTGAATGGACTTTCTAAAAATGATTTCCATCATATCGTATAATTTACTATAAAAAATATGATGAAAAAAATGGGAAAAACACACTTTTTCTAAATTTAATCCCCAAAATCTACATTTGCCCCAAAAAAAACCGCTAGTTTCGAAATTTTGTCCTGAGATTAGAAATACCCAAATTCTACATGTTTTGGCTTTTTAACCCCTTCACTGCTGAGCCAGTTCACCTCTGTGCGTTGAGCTCATTCTGACCATTTTATGCTCATAATTTTTAGATGTCATCTTAAATCCTATTTAAGCAAACCCCCCCCCTCACACATATGGTGAGGATGTCAGTGGGTGGGGGGGTCACCCGGAGACTTGGCCATATTCAATAGCGGGGCTATGGCTGAATGTGAGAAATCTAGAGTATTGTAATTACAGATTAAGTTATAGCTTTGTGAGTTTCCATGCCGTTATAGTAGAAAAGTGTAATTCAGGGGTCAGCAACCTTAGCCCTCAAGATGTCTCCGTCTGTCACGGGGTGTACAGGGCATTGAACCCAATATGCAGGTGAAACCAAAATAAATAGAATACAGGGGTGTACGGCTCAAGGGGTTTATTAAATGTAGGAAATAGAGTAGGATAAAAGCATAAACATAAATGGCTATGGATAACAAAATACTACAATAAGGATGGAATACTTAAACACAGGAAATGGGAGACTGACGGGTAAGACACGAAAAGGGCTGACTAGGGACACAGAGGCAAACGTAGAAGGAAAAGGGCTGGACACAATACTAGTGTAGGAGATACGAAAGGGATAGGAGGAGACAGGTATATGGGAGCCCACAGGAGGGCACACAAGGCTGTAGACACAAGGACACTGGAGGCTGTGGGCCAAAGGGGATAGAGCGCGTAGCGGGCTAGGCTGAATAGAGCGGTCTCTGAAGCAGTAACCGCAGCTGAGGGTCTTGAGAGTAGGAGCTGTAGATCAGAGTCTTTGGATTAGGTGCTGTAGAAATAATCAAGGCGTAGTATCCAGGAAGGGTGATCCAAAAGAGAAGTCCAGTAAGCAAGCCATAGGTCAAGGATAATAGAGAGCAGCGGAGTCCAGGTAACAAATAGCAGCGTGATTTTCCTTTCGTGGAGATCTCGTAACAGGTGTTAACCAACACTTCTGGACTGGACAAGCAGGGCCGTGGCAGGAGAAGCTACTGCCAGCCTCATTACTGTGGGGCAGTATTGGTTTTGGTCTTCCTGCGATGCCGACGTATAGGACCATGACACCACCAACCTAATAATTGCCTAAACATCATGGGATGTGTAGTTTCAAAACATGTGGAGGGCCAAGTATGATGTTCCCTTGTTTAAGGGATTGTTTTGCTCTGGCCCAGTGGATTAATGTATGGTGTGTGGAGGAGGTTTTAGAACAAAATTGTTGTTCGGGGGGATAGATATTATATAATTTTTATATTCTATTTGTATCTTTTGTTAACAGTTTTAATATGATCACTACTACAAATACTCAAAAATGAGAAAGCAGATCAGTTTAGTCAGTTTAAGTTGTGCAAGAAGGACACCATCCAGTGTAGGGAACTTTTTTGTCTAAACAAAATTTCTGAAAAGATTTTACAAATGGTTTAAAAACTAAAAATGTACAAATTTACATCAATTAAATTTTTTAACCTAAATTACAATCTACTATATACACACAATTGGCGGGTATCCTAAGTGTTACTTGCTCATCCCATAATTCAGATAAATGTTCCAATAATATTTTATTCCACAAAAAGCATCAAATGGTGAAGGGTTTACATATTTTTATATAAGGTGTCATTTGTTTTTAAAAGGTTTAAAATGGTTTATACTCCTCTAGAAAGTAGTAACCCTATAATTAGGGTTTTATTATTAATGCTGTTTTCATTATAAATATGTATGCAAATACATTATTATTATTATTATTATTATTCTTTATTTATAAAGCGCCAGCATATTCCACAGCGCTGTACAATAAGCACAGTATAGACAGGGTTACAATACATTGAACAACATTTGACAAACAGTACAGGAGGAGATGAGGGCCCTATTCCCGTAGGAACTCACAATCTGGGAGGGTTGGGGTTGGAAACAGGAGGAGAGGACTGTAAGGTGAGAGTGATTGATGGTTGCGTCAGTGAGTTGGATGGTAGGCTTCCCTAAATAGGAATGTTTTAAGGGAGCGTTTGAAGGAAGAGAAGTTAGGGGAAAGTCTGACAGTACGAGGGAGAGCGTTCCAGAGAGAAATCCTGCAGTCGATCATGGGAAGAGGTGATGCGGGGAGAAGCTAGGCGCAGGTCACTGTTTGACCTTAGGGAGCGGACTGGGATGTATTTGGTGATTAGTGAGGACAGGTAGTGGGGAGCTGAGTTAGTGAGGGTTTTGTAGGTAAGGATAAGGATTTTGAACTTAATTCTGCAGTGGATGGGGAGCCAGTGAAGGGACTCGCAGAGGGGAGCGGCAGAGACAGAGCGTCGGGTGAGGTGAATTAGCCTGGCGGAGGCATTCAGGATGGATTGTAGGGGGGAGAGGCGGGACAGAGGGAGGCCAGATAAGAGATTATTGCAATAGTCGAGTCGGGAGATTACCAGGGCGTGTATGAGTTGTTTTGTGGTGACAGCGGTAAGAAATGGCCGAATTCTGGAAATATTACGCAGTTGGTATCGGCAGGAGGAGGAAAGAGACTTGATGTGGGGGATGAAGGAAAGAGCAGAGTATGTTATTATTATGTTATTATTATGAAAAATTTATAATTTAAATAATTTAACACTGTGTTATACTGTGCCATATGTTAATCTATAGATCACCTGCGCAGCACATGGTTAATGTTGTTCATACTCAAACTGCACCGGGTAATTTAGTCATTAAGAATCCGTTTCACAAAGACATTGTTCGTTCTTTCTTTTCTTTCCGATTTAGCATTTGGGTTTGATTTACAAAGAGCGAGCGTTTATGAACTGAAATGTGAATTAAAAAAGCTTTTGATCTGTAAAACCATTACATAATGATACCTTAACACTTACAATCTAACAAGGGCGTTGCGCTTTTCTTTCAGGTGTTACCATGAAGTTGATGGATGAAGTGGCTGGTATTGTGGCTGCACGTCATTGTAAAACCAACATTGTCACTGCATCTGTCGATGCCATCAACTTCCACCGAAAGATCCAAAAGGGTATGTCACATTTATATACATCTTGCCAATATTTTTTATTATTCATTATTTTATTGTTCTATTTGCCATTGTATAAGTCTGTACATCCGTGTGGAACTGCTGTGTTTATCTCTTGGAGGGCTTCAAGGGTTTGGAGCTAAGGTTATGATGAACCTAATTTACTGACTGTGAATTTTCCTTTCCAATCCCTTGTGCTTTACAGAGTGTGTGTCTCACCTCTCTTTCCCTAATTAGCTCCTTGCATGATGTGTTTTGTAACTTTTTTTTAATACATGAGAACAAAGAAAAGTCACTGACTAGATAAGCCGAGGACATGTTGTCGTCAATGTGTCTAAAGCGCAGTGAGTGGAAATTTTATTCAGATGTTTATAAGGGACACTATATATGAAAAATACCCCCCTTTTATTTGCACTTTAACCCCTTCACACCCAAAGACAAGTAATCTCAATTTTGCATCGTGATACATTGAAAGGCACTCATTAGCATATCAAAATCCAATCTTCACCTTTTTAAAGACAGATTAGTCTGCTCCTGAATTCCAGAGTCTTAACTCTCCCAAGGCACCCTACAGAGCGATACAACAATATAAATGATACTGAAAATGGTGATAATTAATGATAGCAAAAAAGGTTATACTCAACTTCAGATGATTAACTGACAGGCTTCCTGGAGTAGGTCCAAATGCTCCCAAAACAACAACCGCATATACACTGACACAATACGTCTGTGAATATGCAGAGAGATAGAACAAGCTGTATATAGCAGCCCCAAACCTCACTGTAACAAAATGTTCAAACACATTACTGTTGCAGTACAACAGCCAGCAAGAGTTCCATTAAAGAGAGAGCTCTGGGATCATTCACTGCTGTGCAGGGATACGATTCAGTAGGTTATAATGACTGAAAATCTATGTACAGGTGCATGGTGTTACTATAATTTACACATACAGGCATTGTATTTGCATTGTTTTCTTTCTATTAAGGCTATCCTAAACAAAAGATAAATCCAGGTAAAGTATCCATGTAATTGGGCAGACTAGATGGGCCGAAAGGTTCTTATCTGCCGACATTTTCTATGTTTCTATGTTTCTATTGTGCCACATACAGATACTTTTATATTGTGCTGGTTTTCTTTTGGGAGCTGCAATGCTAATAGTCTCATTGTGACCACCATAAATCCCCATAAGCAGGAGATCTGACCATTTTTATTATTTATCTTTATCACAGTTACAGTACATGACACAAAGGCCATTTCTGCATGTATGGTAATGCATACGTTGTGTGACATTGTGCAAGATAAGGGACACCATATTGAGTTCAGAATCTTTCATTCCATCAGTATTTCTGTAATTGATAAACGAATACATGAAAAATTAAAAACTAGTGAATTTATATTATTTTGGGGTTTTCACTATCTCAGAACAACAATCTCTGCATAATTTCTATTTTACCCTATATTTAATTGTTAACTTTGCATCCCGTCTTTCAATGTATCCTTCCAGGTAAAATCCTTTATAAATAAATAAATAAATGTCATGATAAAATATTTCTCAACAAAAATCGGTTGGTAGTGAAGGGGTTAAATAATCCATCAGTTTCTGCAACACAGAACTCTCACTGCAGTGAGCGTTCAAATACAGGATGATGTCAGCATGCAGAGCTTGCTGTCATTGGTGACAGACAGATCATTATGTGAAATAATCAAATCCCATCTGCTGCCTGGAAACGCCTGTGTGGGTGGAGGAAACTATTCCGCTTCACAGCAATATCTGGCAAGCAGGGCTGAAGGAAGGGAGAGGACACGCCATTCCCTACACCCTGACCCTTTAAAAAGTTAAAGTGGCCTGGGCATGGGCGTCCGCAGGATGGGGCAAGGGGGGGGCATTCGCCCCCCCCTGGAACCAGGGCTGCCTGTCTCCTCTGCCCAGACAGCTTTTGTGCAGCCTTCTCAAGTGTTTTTTACTCATAGCAGGCTGCACAGGAGTTCCGGTCAGTGTGGGGGTGATCTTGTGATGTCACCTCCTCACTCCACCTCCAATTCACCACGTGCTCCCCCTCACTTTAGACGCTGGAAGAGGCTGCCTTGGCTGAGATGCAGGGGCTGCTGCTGCTGCTGTGGCCATTGGAATGCTGGACACAGCAAAAAAAGGTGATTGTCAAATCTTTATTAAGCTTGATGGCCCCTGGTCTGAGGTCTAGTTTGTCTGCCTGGGGAGGAGGAGCACCATGACTAATAGTAATCTGGTGGGGATGAATTTACAATCTAAGAGGAGGGGGACCCTGCTCCAGAGCTTGCAATCTAAGCAGAGAGGGGACGCTGCTCCAGAGCTTACAATCTAAGCAGAGAGGGGACCTTGTCCCAGAGTTTACAATCTAAGAGGAGAGGGGACCCTGTCCAAGAGCTTACAATCTAAGAGGAGAGGGGAACCTGTCCCAGAGCTTACAATCTAAGAGGAGAGGGGAACCTGTCCCAGAGCTTGCAATCTAAGAGGAGAGGGGACCCTGTCCCAGAGCTTAAAATCTAAGAGGAGAGGGGACCCTGTCCCATAGTTTACAATCTAAGCGGAGAGGGGACCCTGCTCCAGAGCTTACAATCTAAGAGGAGAGGGGACCCTGTCCAAGAGCTTACAATCTAAGCAGAGAGGGGGATACAGATTGTATATCTGTATACTGAGCCGGCTCTGTAACTGTGTATACAGAGCTGGCTCTGTGTATACAGAGACGGAAGGAGGGGGTGTATATATATATATATATATATATTTATTTATTATTTATTTATAAAGTATTTTACCAGGAAGGATACATTGAGATTTCTCTTGTTTTCAAGTATGTGTGTAGGATGGGGGCTGGTGTGTGTGCATGTATGTATGTATATGTTTGGAGGGGGCCTGATGTGTGTGCCTGTATGTGTGGGAGGGTCATGGTTTGTGTATACAGAGATGGCCTAGAAAATGCAACACGCAGATCAGACACTTACACCTTTATTCTTCTATTAGACTTGCATCATGTTTCGCAGCCTCCATATTACTACGCTTTATTTTATAACTGTCCCCTTCATGACATTGTCAAAAGGGCAGAATATGGATGCAATTAAATTTTGCCCCCCCCCCCATGTGAAAATTTCTGCGGACACCCATGGGCCTGGGTGTGTAGAGCGTGCCTTTAAAATTAGATTAAAAATGGAAACTTCAAGAGACGTTCTAGGGTTAAAATAAAACGGGGTAATGGATTTTATTATCATTAACCCCCCCATTCCTCCATTCCCTCGTCCCATTTCTAACCCTTTAGTCCATTTAAAAACTTGCCTTTTTTTTCCACCACTGGGCGCCTTCAACACTCCTCCAGACGTGACGTGCTGCCAGCTTCCCATGAACCACTACAATCACATAACCGCAGGCATTTTGAGAGCCATTGGAGGAACGTACATCACGAAAAAAGGTCCAGCTTCCTTGAGCTGAGCTTCAATGTCAAATAACATTGAGTGGTCACAGTGCCTAGAGTGTCCCATCAAGTATGGATTGACTGATGAAGAGCACATGTACACGTAGTCCCAAAAAAACAGATGTACCTACTTTATGACCACTTGCTTTTCATTGCTTTGCTGTGAAAGCCAGTCCTGGCAGAGAACATTAAAATAGATAATTCACATGTAAAAAGCAGAGAGATAATTTACTAATTTAAGGTTTCTATTTTTATACACATTTTTTTTTCATATTACCCAGTACGAATCGGCTGAAAGCTACTGAGAGGGTAAAATATTACTGGGTAATGTATGTTGATAGCTCTTCATGGTTTGCAAAATTGCTTCCCACGGAGTAATGGAACATTTCATTATTAATCTGATTGTGTTTTTAAAGAAGCCTGTAATTTGAGGAGCGCCAGTATAATAAGCAAACTTGTCGTAAGGATTAATTTAGTGATCAGGGCAGACATGAAATGAATATTCCTTATGTAATTAAAACGTTACAGGAATAGATGAATTTTGTGCTTTATGTAAGAGGTCCTCGTGTTTGCAATACATCATTTAATTTGCATTCAGATCATGAGGTCATTGTATTATAAACAGCTGATTTCATATAAGGCAGTCATCCATGCATGTTTTCAACATGTATAGCATATTTAATGAATCCGCGGAATGATTAGGTAACTGGAAACAGAGGCATAACTAGAAACCTCAGGGCCCCGGTGCAAGAATCCATGAAGGGGCCCCCTCCCTCGTCGGCTGTGGGAAGGGCCGAGGCGGGCCATTGAAGTCAGCGGTGCGTACCAGTACGCCCCGCGTCTTCAAGGCCCACCCTCCTCGCGGGCCCCAGATACATGTATACCCATATATCAGACCCCCAGTATAAGACCCCCAGTAATTAGCCAGTGTCAGAGACCCCCAGTAATTAGCCAGTATAAGACTCCAGTAATTAGCCAGTATCAGACTCCAGTAATTAGCCGGTATCAGACCCCCAGTAATTAGCCGGTATCAAACCTCCAGTAATTAGCCGGTATCAGACCCCCAGTAATTAGCCAGTATCAGAGACCCAAGTAATTAGCCAGTATCAGACCCCCCACACACGCCACTCATTGAAGCCAGACTCGGGGGGGCCCCCCACTAGAGCTGGACTCGGTTACCTGGTCCTGGTGGTTGGTGCTGGTGCTGGCGCCGGCAGGAGAGAAGCTGCTGCAGCCTATGGGATGGATCCGTCCTCACGTGTGACGTGCCTATCACGCTCGCCAGCTGGCCGCATGTGTGTGTGGGCGTGGTCAGCCAGCGGCGCTGCTCTCAGGTGCCAGAAAATAGTGCCGAAACTCCGCGGCTGCCTGGGCCCCCTCCAGTGGCGGAATGCCAGGCCCGGTCGCAAGTGCGACCGCTGCAACCCTGGTACTTCCGCCACTGCCTGGAAAGCATAATACCTTTCTCTATCCATTTGTCTTGCCTTTCTCATAATGTTAGTCCTACTTTTTCTCTAGATCTGTATATTGTCTACTTGACATGGTCCTTTCTGAAATCTCCCTTTTATTCCACCTGTTTGCTACTTACCATCTTTAAATCTTCTTCAAACGTTTGCACTTGAAGTCTTACCTGATGCGTCTTGCCTGTTGCGTCTTACCTGATGGACGCATGTTCTTTTTTCAGCCTATGTAACAATGAAGTTCCCGTCCTGGCTTTAAAAAAGGATGAGAGGGATAAGATTGAGAATTATAAATATATATATATATATATATATAACTACTACCAACAACAATTAATAATTTTTTTTTTTTTTAAAAAAACCAAAGAGGGAGTTGTCACACTGTGTAGTGTCCCTTATAATCCAAACCGTGGCAGGAGAAGCTTCACAGTAAAACTTCTACGACCCCTGTTTTAACATTTGTAAAATGCCAGCTTTTGCTCCCTGTAATAGTTACGGTAACTTCTCCAGGGCTCCCTCCTGGTGTCATCTCGTGCCCCAAAACCCAGGCTCATACCACACCTAAGTCCACCTTACTACCTTGTCCAATGCTCACGTTATTCTAGACCGTGCAAGACTCTCGTGAGTCATTCTGCATCCTCTAACCAGCAATTTTCACACATGAAAATTGGGACACGTGCCATTCTACAGACATGTCCAGTATCCTGACGCTGACAATCAAGCGTCATTGCATCGTTTCTGTGCCAAGACGTTTTGGCACACCCCATTGATGCCAGAGGAGAACCTTAAACCTTTAGAAACCCTGACCAAACCAGTATACCTTGCCTTGTTGGGGTTGTTCCTTATTCCTGCTAGCATTCTTGACCTCATTCTGATCCGTTGTTCCTGTTTACCAACCCAGCTGTTACAGTCTCTATGCTGTGATCTGGTATCTCCATGTACCAACCCTACTATTGTTTGTGACTACATTCTGAACTGTTTTTACTTTGTACTAGGATTTTCTGACTTTGTGTATTCATCGTTGCCCTGTTTAATCCAGCCACATCACAGGTTGTTGGTTGCTCTCCATTTTGGACCTCACTACCTGAACCCGTTTTAAGGCCAACCTTTAAAAGGACTGTTAATCGGGTTTGGTAAAAGGCTTTTTACCACAACTGTTGCTAAACTCAACCATTCTCATGTCTGGTATCGCACGTGACTCAAGGTTTTTAGCGCTGCGTGTCACATTCAGTCCCTCAGCCGTCACATTGCAACAATGACTATTTTCTCTATTTTCTCGGCAAACATTGGTGGTTATAGAATAACCCACTATATTTTATCTACTACCAAACTGCACCTTGACTGTCTTTAACAGGGTTATTCAGAGAGTGGGGAAAAGCAGGAGAATGACTGGAGAATGAAAAAGTCTAGGTCAAAATAGCCAATTTGGAAAGTGAGATGAAAGGGAGAATTTTTCTGGTTTGGCTATTTTGACCTAGAATTTTTCATTCTCCAGTCATTCTCCTGTTTTTCACGCTCTCTGCATAACCCTGTAAGTGTTTGAAATGTTTCTCCAACAATGACAATTTTTACCGTGGCCAAGTCCTCAAAAAGAAGTGTAGGACCTCACCAAGATTTCAGACCCCCAATCAGCAATTAATGTATCTTGCACCTAACTCGTATACACACTCAAATCTGAGATATATTTTTGCTAAAATCCACATATATATATATGAAAAATCCTTTATTGTGTCTAAACAGGGAAAGCTATGATTGAACACTTGAATACACGCTTTGTAGTGTGTGGGAGTAATGGGAAAACTATGTTCCATCTGCAAAAATTGAGGAGGAACTGCCGTCCCACACATTCTCCCTTGACCCCTGATTTTTATTTTTTACCTCTCGTTGAATAACACATTCTTTACAAAACAATGAGCCTCTAACACAATGTACTATGCAACCAAATTCATTGCGTTATAGACTCCAAAGAATTAGCCATTAAGTTTACATACTTTACCCCTCTTCTTCCAGCACACTCTTCACCCAGTATTTACACTAGAATCCATAAGCTTTTGTTAAAATTCACCCACCCAAGCTCTACAATTCTCTATATTTTCTTATGCTTGTTAATTTTAAACTTTTATTAATATTTAAGGCCCGTGTCAGACGATCGCAGTGATCACGTCTGTGTTGCCGCACAGTTTAACATCCGTCGTAGCATAGAATCACAATCAATAGAGACCCAGACACGAAGTACGTGCGCACCGTACTGCGCACGCACAACGCACGTGGCAAATGGACGCAAGTTAGGCAAGAACGTAAAACCGCTAGATGAACACGCAGAGTGCACCACGTCCGCGTAGAGTTCTGTGTGAGTGATGATATGTCAGACGCAGTGCATTTGCGACGTCCAGCACCTTGACACACACAATGGCTTTTCATACCCTTTTCAAATTTTTATCATTTTTCATATAAATTTTATTTCCCATAGTTCCCTTTTTTTTCTGTCTGTCAAAAAAACGGACCGTGTGGTGTCTACAGTATCTTCCGTCAGTACGTCTGTCCGTTATGCACGCACGCAGAGTGCGCTCAGACTGCGTTCATCTGACTGTAGCCTTAGTCCGTCTGTTTCTCCATTGACTTTGATCCATACTCTCTCAATTACTAACAGGGTTATTCAGAGAGCGGTGAAAAGCAGGAGAATGGCTGGAGAATGGAAAATTCTAGGTCAAAATAGTCGATTTGGAAAGTGAGATAAATGGGAGAATTTTTCTGGTTTGCACTGTTTTTTTTTCTCAATTGACTTGTTGGGCCTATTAGCTTGTTTTGTTTTTTCTTTTTCCTTAGCTTACAGACCATTTAACTTCTCTGTATAATAGGGATGATAATCCACTGTCTCTCTATCACCAGACGGCTTTTCGTTAAACTGTCAATTTGCAAAATACTGGCGAATTCGCAGCAAAATACTGTACAGATTGCCACACGTCAGTGATATTCAGTGGCAGCAAAATTGTACCTATAGAGAAGTAATGGTAAATCTATTCAGAGAATGTTGAACTGCACCGAGGTGTCTGTGAAATGCCCTGATACATGGTGATTCAGTACGACAGGCTTAACCACTTCGCTGCTGAGGATGCGCTCAGCGCGTCCTCAGCAGTCCCGCTGGTGTGCTGAGGACGCGCTGAGCGCGTCCTCACATTGGGGTCAGCGTTCGGCCGGGTTCCGGCCGATCGCTGGCCCCTCCGGTGCGGGCTGACATCCTGGATGTCAGCCCGGCATCCGGACCAGCAGCCGCCAGAATTAGGTGTCATCGCGGGGGCGCGATGACACCTAATTCAGGCGCCCCCCCGCATGTGCGGAGGAGGCGCCTGAAAGGGAGGGGGGGGAGGTCCTTCGGACCTCTCTCCCTCCCGATCGGCGGCGCACAGGGGGTTAACCCAGGCATCATTTGGAAGGGCACAGCCTGCCCTTCCAAATGATGCCTGGCATTAACCCCTGGGGAGCTGGATCGCGAATCGGAGCTGAAAAGCGCCGGTTCGCGATCCTTTCCCGGAGCTGGCCGACATCTTGGATGTCGGCCAAGCCTCCGGGAACTCCCCAGAGGACTGGCGTCATCGTGCGTAGCACGATGACGCCAGTCCTACAGGGTTATTCAGAGAGCGTGAAAAGCAGGAGAATGACTGGAGAATAACTGGAGAATGAAAAATTCTAGGTCAAAATAGCCAAACCAGAAAAATTCTCCCTTTCATCTCACTTTCCAAATCGGCTATTTTGACCTAGAATTTTTCATTCTCCAGTTATTCTCCAGTCATTCTCCTACTTTTCACGCTCTCTGAATAACCCTGCTAGAGTTAACCCCTAACTGCCACCAACTGTGGAGATAGGGAGTTCCAATGAACTCCCTATCTCCCGATCCGTGGCAGCTAGGGGTTAAATTTTGGTATCGTTGGATCGGCCAGAGCATGGCCGTTCCAACGATACCAAACACTACAGTGAAAATTTTGTAAAAAAAAAAAAAAATTAAAAAAAAATTAAAAAAAAAAAAAAAAAAATTAAAAAAAAATTAAACACTTTTTTTTATTTTTTTGGTTTGTTAATGCAGCAATATTATTCCCATTTCAATTATAATGTGAACAATGATGCTGCACTAACGATTTTTGTATGCGGTGCGTTTGTTAAAAATAGTGTCATTTTCCCAAAAAAAAATGTAACGAGACCCCATCTCTAATTTTTTTAACAAGCGCACCCCATACAAAATATAACCGCAATTGCTCGCATGTTAAAATGTGGAAAAAAACACTTTACACATTGTAAATTATTGAAAATACATATTTTATTGCATTTTTTGTTATAATATACAGACATGACATAACGTATACATATAATAATGACATATTATGAATCTACCGAGTCTGACGGAAAGAACGATATATAATATGTCTGGGTCATATACTAAAATAAGCCTTCAAAACACGTTTAAACATGATGCGCAAAACAGGTAAAAATGACCTCAGCATAGGGGCGGGAAAAGCCTCAGCAGCGAAAGGGTTAAACAGGCCAATCCCATAGGATACAATGTAAAAACAATATTTTTTGTTTTTAATTTTTTATTCAACTATTTATTCTTTTCATTTTCAGCAAAAAGTCTTTTGACTTATTTTTTTGAACACCTTTTTGCATTTTTTATACTTTGTAGAAAAAGATTTTTGTTAAAAAAAAATTTAAAAGGCTTTTTTTTTATTCTGTAACAGACCTTTTTATTATTTTTTTTATAGGTCACATTTTAATGCATTTTTATTGGTTTAAATACCTATTAGAAAAATAGCAGAGTTGCGTTTGTTTTTTTCCCAGCAGACTTCGGCAGTTACATCTTTGGTGCACTAATGCGACCCTGCGGTGAATAGTGACTTCACCGAAGGGTAGGCGAAATTAAATTGCCAAAGAGCACCAAAATGCCGTGAATAACCTCTCTAGTGTTATTAACTTTCTACAGAGATGTCTCATTCAGCGATTATATGTCGTCTCAATGTCACAATGATCACATGTGACTGTAACATCCTTACAGCATGAATATTTTTGCTTTATTCTCTGTCCTTTAGACCTTTGATAAAATAAATTTTCCAAATGTTTGACACCAGTCCATTTCAAATGAGCTTATTCATTAGACAAAGTGCCGCTGATATAATGAGAACTGAAATGGGTTTTAAAATAATGAGCTGGAAAATTGAGGGTGTCTAGCCTTGTCTGACCAATACTAATCCACTCTTAATACGTGACATCTGCTCGGCCTTATCTCTGTTCAGTGAAACTGATATATAGACCTTAATCTCAGGTTCTTTCTCTCGGGCAATTTGCCAGGACGCCTCTGGGAATTATGAGGCCGGATCGCATAGACAATGCACTGAGTAAAGCTTTGGTTTTCATTCCTAAATGAAGATTTACATTGTTATATAAAAAAATAAAACGTTACTTAATTTCTATGTCAGAATCGTTACAATTTTTTTCAGCCCCCTAGCGGTATTTGTGCGGCCCGGGGTTAATTTTCAATGCTGAAAGCGGTAACCCCGAGCCACACTCGGGGCTGTATATATTACCTGGCCCTGCGCGCCCTCGCTGTCCCCCGCTGTCACCTCCAGACGATCGTGACGTCACACTTCCTGGTTCCCTTCTCGCGAGAAGGGAACAGGAAGCAAAATCCGCGATCACAGGAGGAGACTGCGATCGCGGGGGTCAGCGAGTGAGCGCAGGACAGGTATGTATACAGCCCGAGTGTGGCTCGGGGATGCCGCTTTCAGCACTGAAAGTTAACCCCATGCCACACTCGGGAATACCATCAGGGGGTTTAAATTACAACTGTTGTAAAAATAATTTATAACGAGACACTGACATTCCTCCTTGGCCCAGAGATTTCTCCTTGGATCAAGCAGCTTTTAACCACATATTAAATATTATGACCCTTAATATTCCATTTTTGCAGGAAGTCATCCAGTCGTTGTTTAAATGTCTTTACAGACTCTGACTCAACCACCTCAACAGGCAGAGAATTCCACATCTCTCTGTAAAACAAACCTTTCCTATGTTTTAGGCTGAATTCCCTTTCGTTCAGTCTAAATGGGTGACCTTGTGTCCTGTGTAAGGTCCTATTAATGAATAGGTTTCCAGACAATGGTTTATAATGGCCTGTGTATATTTACTGTATATAAAGTTATCAGATCCCATATGGCGCCGTTTCTCTAAACAAGTTTATGCTTTTTAGCCTTTCCTCGTAAATCTTAACTCTTCCATTCCCCTTATTCATTTAGTTGCCCGGCTCTGCACTTTTTCTAGCGCCATAATATCCTTTTTTTTAAAAAAAAAGGAAAATGGTGCCCAAAATAGCACTGGGCATATTCAAGGTGCGGTGACTTTGACAAGGGCCAAATAGTGATGGCTAGACGACTGGTTCAGAACATCTCCGAAATTGCAAAGCTTGAAGGATGTTGTTGGTATTCACTGGTTAGTACCTACCAAACATGGTGCAAGGCAAAACAACTAGTGGACCGGCATCAGGGTCATGGGCGCCGAAGGCTCTATTGATACACATGGGGGAGTCAAGGCTGGCCTCTCTGGGCCAATCATACAGAAGTGTTACTGTAGCTCAAATTGCTAAAAAACGTCATGCTGGCCATGATAGAAAGGTGTCAGAACATACTTGACACGTACAAACTACTTAGAAATTGTTGCAGACCATGTACAACACTTCATGACAATAGTGTTCCCTGATAGCAGTGGCGTCTTTGTACAGGATAATGCACACTGCAAAAATTATTCAGGAATGGTTTGAGGAACATGGCAAAGATTTCAGGGTTAAAGCAGGAGGAATAAACCATGAATGTTACACAGCAAGAAGGTGAAGTACACGATTCAAGCATATAACATGAATATTCATTTTATGATTTTTTTTCCTTCTGGTGAATCTAGGCCACTATTGTATTTATGAATATTCTAGTTGGAAGTGCTTACCTCCGTGTCAGTATCTTAAATAAAGTCACGGTCGTGCTGGTGGCAGAGAAGGCGTAGCTTGTTCTAAAACCCAAATGTCTGTCTCTTTTTATTCTACCATTACAGGGTCAGTAAAATAAAAAATTACTTACTATGTTTATGAACACAGACTTTTATGTGTTTTTATTATGGACTTTCCATATACTCATCCACCATGCGGCAAATACAGTTACAAGTATTTATAAAGTGCCAACAAGTTCCTTAGCGCTGTACAATAGGAGAGACAGAATAACAATTTTATATATATATATTGTGACTAGGGATGCACCGATACCGATACTAGTATCGGTATCGGGGCCGATATTGCCGTTTGCACGAGTACTTGTTACTCGTGCAAACGGCCCGATACATCCCGCCGATACCGGAAGCCGGCGCTGGGCCGTATCCGCGGGGCTGGGGAAGCTGGCCGCGTGCATGAAAAGCACGCGGCCAGCGTTCCCCTTCGGCGCGCCAAATACTCACCCTTCCTGAAGTTCCGGTCTCTGGGCAGTGATGCGGTCACGTGGCCGCCGGGCGCTCCTGTGACGCGGCCTCTCGGCTGGAGGCAGCGTCACAGATGCGCCCGGCGGCCACGTGACCGCATCACTGCCCAGAGACCGGAACTTCAGGAAGGGTGAGTATTTGGCGCGCCGGAGGGGAACGCTGGCCGCGTGCTTTACATGCACGCGGCCAGCTTCCCCAGCGTTCGAGCTGGGGGCCAATCCATGAGAGCTGCGGGCAAATCCATGAGAGCTGCGGGGCCAATCCATGAGAGCTGGGGGCAAATCCATGAGAGCTGGGGGCAAATCCATGAGAGCTGGGGGCAAATCCATGAGACCTGGGGGCAAATCCATGAGACCTGGGGGCAAATCCATGAGAGCTGGGGGCCAATCCATGAGAGCTGGGGGCCAATCCATGAGAGCTGGGGGCCAATCCATGAGAGCTGGGGGCCAATCCATGAGACCTGGGGGCAAATCCATGAGAGCTGGGGGCCAATCCATGAGAGCTTGGGGCCAATCCATGAGAGCTGGGGGCAAATCCATGAGACCTGGGGGCAAATCCATGAGACCTGGGGGCCAATCCATGAGACCTGGGGGTAAATCCATGAGACCTGGGGGTAAATCCATGTGACCTGGGGGCAAACCCATGTGACCTGGGGGCAAACCCATGTGAGCTGGGGCAAACCCATGTGAGCTGGGGGCAAACCCATGTGAGCTGGGGGCAAATCCATGTGAGCTGCGGTCAATCTCATATAAATTTTTATGAGGTCTGTTCCTATTGGAAAGCATCACATGACATTAAATAAAAGTATCGGTACTCGGTATCGGTGAGTACTTTTAAAAAGTATCGGTACTCGTACTCGGTCTTAAAAAAGTGGTATCGGTGCATCCCTAATTGTGACAGTATGCAGGGTTGTAGTCCACAGGTATATTAGGCGTCTGGAGAATGCTATTTGCCCACTAAAGGGTTAATTCTGGCACAGTGCCTAATTAAGACTTCCCTGCTGTCATAGAACGGACATAGCGCTCTCCGCCTCAATTCCCAAGACTTTTATTTTCCTGCCAAAAAACCCAAAAGACACAGACATTTGCTTTGGGAAAGACTTTATGTTCCTTCATATTCGTGGTGTGATTTTAAATGTATTGTAAATTGCTTGGTTTTAGTTTAAATGTAAATGTAAACTTAGAAATGTGTTTTAAAGGTGCATCCCTTTCTTTCGTATAGAATGTAAAATAGATTTGAGTACTCTGATTTATGCAAGAGGGTTTTCCCCTTATTCGGTTGCATGTTTGAGCATTTAAGAGTCTGGGACAGTGTTTGACTTTAATCTGATCTATTGGAACAAGTTGTTGCGCTGACTATGTAATACGGGATTCGGTGCAAATGGTTTTACCTTCGCGTTAATGTTTTTTTTGCGCCGGTGCAAACGTTGGCGTGAAGATTGTATTTTAGCCCTAGTATTTTCTAGTCGTCTTATTTTTAACACAAACATCCATTTACAGGAATTAGCTTGATTCTTCTTCCCAAATGAAATGTTTGCATTATATACAAAGCACATGTGTAGCTAGTGCTTCTGCCTCTTATCAGATGATTTTCATACACAAGCCTTCGTGTAGGTTTACGAGTGGTGGGTTGATCAAAGATTTGGTGTGACAGGACCCATTATGGCCACTTAATTCAGCATAAATGGTAATGATGTCTAGAGTGTACTTTTAAAAACTGGCTTGACACTGCTTATATTGTAACGCTTTAATTAAACTTTCCATTTCATTAACTCCATCGGTTGGTTTTGTGTCAACATTGATGTCACTGTTACTTTCATTGAGCGTGTCTAGTGTTTAAATGGTGTTATACTTCATTTTACATCTCCTTAATAGTTCATGACTCTCATTTATAAATTTTAAAAATTAACTAGGTTTTGTCACCTGTTCGTGTCTCCCACACTGCTCTCAATGATTTCTCACGGTGCCACCAGCTACAGATAAGCCATTTAAGTGATCTTATCAGATGAGCACAGCATAAATTGTGCTCATTTGACAGGGAATTATGATACGTGTAAGTGGTTGTTTCACTAAAACAATATATAAGATGTTTTGGAGTACTGGCTGGGTGGAGTAGAGGTAACATCACTGCTCTGCATGGAGAGAGCCTGTGGAGTCATAGGTTCGATCCCAGCGAGCAACCTCTCCAGTAAGTGTCCTTGGGCAAGACACCTAACGGTACATACTCGCCACCCAGGACATTCTTGATACCGAGAGAAATCTCAATGTATCCTTCCTGGTAAAATCCTTTCTCAAAAAAATAAATAATAATTCTCGGTGAAAGATTTGCTGTTCTTCACTTCCAATAACATGTCGTACGAGTGAGCGACGGCTGTGAGAAGAAGAGTCATCCTAAAGGATATGCCTTTGGTCGCTCTTGGCACACGACTGACTGTCGATGCCTTCACTAACGAGTCAGTGTGTTAACATCGCCACAGAGGGCCGATTATGCAGCACTTTTTCGATGACCCTCATTCAGCAACATGGCAAAGAAAGATGGTGGCATCAAGCAAATGTGGTTAATGACACTTCATCTAGACTTTTAACATTCAATTCCCAGTCACTCATTATTAAAGTCCGAGGGGGGGGGACATTACCACCTCCCAAAACCTGGTTTGAAGCGATATTAAAAATCGTCTTCGATTCCACAATGAAAAAGCTGATCAATCCGCGATCCTCGCTCATTATTAGAATATTAGAAGGACACACAGAACAAACAGTTCCATGTTGTCCTCCTACAATGAAGAGAAAAAGACTCTGACATTTTTTTACCAAACGACTCCATCTGCATATTCTTCTCATGGAATGCAAGCACAGGCAATATCGAACTTTGATGAATGGAAACCAAGGTCCACGCAAAGATACAAAGAAGTATCCATGATTTAAAGTTAATATATGGAGACATGATAATGAATGATCAATAGATTAACATATAAATAAATATGTTTTGTTGAGTGTTATAGCATTGTATGACTAATTGTATGTTGGATATGTATGTCCTGCACAGAGCCACAGGCCCGTGACTGTCCTCTCATGTATTAAACAGAATGATAAATGTATAGGATCTGCATTGTATCACAGAAGATATTGCTATATTGTTGTATGTATAATAAACTCTGAATTAGAAATATCTATGTATCTATCTACCCATTTAGATGACTGTTCATCTATCTATACGTCTATCTGTTCCTCTATTTATCTACATTGCTGTGTATCTGTCCATCTATTTATCTACATTTCCGTGTATCTATCTGTTCCTCTATTTACCTACATTTCTGTGTATCTATCTGTTCCTCTATCTGTTCCTCTATTTACCTACATTTCTGTGTATCTGTTCCTCTATTTACCTACATTTCTGTGTATCTATTTCTCTACATTTCTGTGTATCTATCTGTCTGTTATATGAACTTTGCATGGAGTGCGGGTGTGAGCCCAATATGCAATGAGCCATTATGAGAGAGGCAGGTTGCAGGGTTAATCAAGATATTTATTTTAAATAACACAAACAGCAGAAGCAATTGAATAAGAGAAGCGACTCAAGAGGTATAGAAGAAAAGAGGACGAGGTGGGCAACTAACTAAAGTAGAGGAAAGACCTAGGAAAAAGGTTTGAAGAAATAGATGGATGGCTAAGAGTAGTGGGAGAACTGAATCAAGAGGTATTAGATGAGGAGGAGTGGGCGAGGCAGGCAAGGATCTAAAGCAGAGGTAAGATATAGAAAAAGGGAATGAATCAATATGAGGATGGCTGAGAGTGATGAGCGTGGAAGCAGAAGTGAGAAACTAGATGGTTATAGGGAGCTAAAGATAGGGGGAAGCAAAGAGCAGAATGAAAAGGTGAAAAGATTAAATAGGATGAATTAGGAGACACAGGAGGAAACTGAATAAGTAATAACTACTGAATACCAACAGAAAATGAAAACAGATTAACTAAGAAAACTAATCTAGAGTCCAAGGCAAGATATACAGATAAGGGCTCGGCAATATCATGGTCCGGGTACAGGCAGTGGTCGTGGTAATCAGATAGGAGATTAGTCAAAGTTCGTAGCCAGGGGTCTGATACACTATTAATCCAGCAGATGGAGAACAACAAATAACGGTACCGGTAAGTATGGAGTACATATATAATTCATATCAGGGTTGACAGATGGGTAGTCCAGAGGATCAGATGGGTACTCAATAGGGTTATCAGATGATTAGTCCGGAAGGTAGACAGATAGGGGTTCAATGGGTTAAGGAACAAGGAGCTTTCTAGACACAGGTCAGCTTGGTGCAAAGTTCTGACTTCAATGAGGAAGTGCTCAGTAGAGGGTGTGGCTTCCTCATAAGGAGTTCTCATTAGCAGGGGATAGAGTTCAGGTGAGGCTTCAGGGCTTGTGTGTAAAACCAAATGGCAAGTCCTGGAACCTGCATTAAACAGGCGTGCATAGCTTTAAAGGGGGTTTAAACGTGAGGTTCCTGATGCTGTCCCTCTATTTGCCTACATTTCTGTGAATCTATCTGTTCCTCTATTTCTCTACATTTCTGTGTATCTATCTGTCCATCTATTTACCTACATTTCTATGTATCTATCTGTTCCTCTATTTATCTACATTTCTGTGTATCTATCTGTTCCTCTATTTATTTACATTTCTGTTTATCTGTACAACAATCTACTTATCCGTCCCTCTATTTATCTCTTTACTGACTACATAAATTACCTTTTTTGTCTAGTTTTAAAATTCATACATAGAGATCTCCTCCAGCTGTTTAACTCCATTCTAAATAGTTTATTAAATTTAACATTTTCCATGGTTTTTTTTTCATGGTGTTTTTTAAGTACCCATCCTATCTGTTTAAATGATTACAGATTTGAATGCATTCTCTGCATGCTTGGCTAACTCACTCTTGAACATTTCCTCTTCCTTTATGGAAAACAAAATACGCATTTTCTCACATATTTGGTATCAGTTATGAAGAATCCGTTGGGAAAACTCCTCCTTGGTGCAGTGCTACGTGGACATGTTAACGAGCTTATGTGCTTTAATTTAGCCTAATGATCATTGCAGTATCGCTTCAAAGACTCGGCTGGTAAAAGACAAATCTTTAATATGGAAATGTTGCTTAGATATTACCATGTTGGCGAATGAACATGTTTGTTTGACTCACACTGAGTGACCAAATCAAATAGACTAGGGTCAAATTGTAGGTCTGTTCATTGTTATTATGTTTATAAATACATTACCTGTCTGTCCATAATATTTATCTTATCTATTTACTTATTTTTCTATTACTTAATATATGGGTACAATTTGACCCACGATTCAGATGAAAAAAAACCATGTGCATTACAGCTACCTGAGCCTCCATTAACCCCTCGATGAAGAAAAACCACATATAGAGGTTTCTTCTGTGAAAAACATTAAAAAGGAAATTTAGCCTATGATATCCCACTTACTTTCACTTCTTCGATGCGCATGGTTTGCCTACAAAAAAATAAAAATACGTTCATGCATTGCTTTTCTGATGTTCTTTTAAATCAGAAACCAGACATTTGATGAAACGTCTCCATTGCCATATAGTAACGGAATTGCTGGGTAAAAGAATGGTTTGGAAATTCCGTGTGTGTCTCTTTAAACGGAGACTGGCTAAAAATAAAAGTATTAAAAAAAAAACAGAGTTTGCTAAAATACCTTGCAGCTTTTGCTCTTCGCTCACTGTTGTGGCTGGGATACAGTGTGCACTATTTCACGTCTCTGTCTGGAAACCAAGGCTGCTCGTAGATTCTGAATTTATAAAATGTGACATTCGGTAGCTCGAAGGAGACCTTTTTAAAAGCATTGGAATAACTCTAATTGTGTTCTCAATAGATCCCATAGTTATATATTAACATCATTTCCTGGCAGTATTTTAATCCATATTAATCTTCACATATTTAGCTGAAAGCCAAACATTCTTTTTTTTTTAAGGGTTATTCTTGTGGTTTTCAGTTGTGCCTTAATATAGTGACATTGTAATGTGTTACCATTTTAGCTGAATATCCTACAGGAACGGTCAGCAACCATGGCCCTCCAGATGGTTTGAAACTACATCTCCCATGAGGCTCACCCACTCAATTGGTTGGCTGAGTCTTGTGAGAAATGTAGTTCTGAAACATCTGGAGGGTCATGGTTGCGGACCTCTGCCCCACAGTTTCTGCTTATTCCCGGTTACTATGTTTCTCTTTTCATTTTTGTAACATCCTAAATGATATGCCTTTGGTTGCTCTTCGCTGATGATGTGTTTTTTTTTCCTTTTTCAAAGTCACTCCTCATATGGCTCAGAGGAATATAAAGATACATTTTAAACCATTTCAAACATTTTTAAAGTGGGGTGGCGCCGGTAAGATTTTAATAAAGTAACATTCAGTTTTTTTGTTGAGTGGCCTTTGAACCCCTTCACTACCGAGATCGAGATATCTCGGGCTTCAAAGGCACCAGCCGGTGCCTGATATAGAGATATCTCCATCTGCAGCCAAAAAGCAAATGAAATTTACTCTTGGTCTGCAGAAGGTGCCCCCGAAGTTTTAGCCCTGAGGGCTTAATGCTAAAAGAGCTAAAACTGTGTAAAATTGGCAAACTGAATGTCATCACATCGGACATTAAGGAGCCAATGCAGGGAACACTAGCTGCAACTGTAACGGCTCTAACTCAATTTGGGAGTAGATGGCACCGTCTACTGGCCAAATATGTTATTGCAGTAATAAATACACTGGGAATATGCCCTAATATTTCTTTCTTACTATATAATTAAATGATTTTTCAAAAAACCACTGGTTCCTGCCAATTTTTGCTGGGGTTCATGCTGGTTTGTCAAACTCTGGTCCCCAAGATGTTGTTGAACTACAACTCACAAGATTGTCTGGCCACCTATTGCATCCAATGATTTCTGGCAGTTGCAGGCCCCTAACATCTGGGGGGCAGAGTATGACACCCCTGCTGCAATGCATTAGAGAAAAAAATATCCAGCTTGTCTCCCACAGAAATCTGCTTACTTAAGATAAATCATGGATAATTCCAAGAAAGGAAAAAATATTTCCCAGTAGCTATTTATTTAACACCCACATATATCTTGCTGACAGCTCTCACCATGAAACCCATTTTCACCACTATTTTGTAACTTCTGTTGGGTTTTCTATTTATGACCGTGTCTTTGGGCCCTTTAACACTTTCTGCTGGCCTCGCGATCACAATATTTGCTGTTGGTAATGAATATGGTCTGTTAGTCATAGCTATATTTTTAGATTTGTTTATATCAAAACCATATGACATGCATGTACTGGTCTCCTATTTCACAGAAAAGGATTTAATTACAAATTATTGCATCTCTGATTTATTTTTTAAATTTGGTTGAATATCCTACAGGAGGGGTCAGCAACCTTGGCCCTCCAGATTTCTGAAACATCTGGAGGGTCATGGTTGCGGACCTCTGCCCCACAGTTTCTGCTTATTCCCTGTTACTATGTTTCTCTTTTCATTTTTGTAAGATAATCAAACTCGCTTATTTTGGGATTTTTTTTGGGAAGTCACTCATCATATGGCTAGAGGAATATAAAGATACATTTTAAACCATTTCAAACATTTTTAAAGTGCGTTGGAGTCGGCAAGATTTTAATAAAGTACCATTTTTTAATATTTTGTTTGGAGTTTTAGACCCCTTCACTACAGAGATCGAGATATCTTGGGCTTCAAAGGCACCATCCAGTCCCCGATTTCGAGATATCTCGATCTGCAAACCCAGGACATACTTGAAAACGAGAGAAATCTCAATGTATCCTTCCAGGTAAAATCCTTTATAAATAAATAAATAAATGAAATTAATTTGCTTTTGGGCTGCAGAATTTTATAGTTTATAAAATTTTTGCATTCGAGGTTATCGGTTTGTTAAGGCTAATATCAGATGAACGCAGTCTGAGCGCACTCTGCGTGTGTGCATAACGGACGAACGTACTGACGGAAGATACTGTAGACACCACATGGTCCATTTTTTTAACGGATGTAGAAAAAAAAGGGAAATATAGGAAACAAAATTAATTATAATTAAATGACAGGTACAGTCAGCCAGACCAAAAAACCTTCTGAGCGTCAATGTGATGGACGACTCGCAAATGCTCTGCGTCTGACGTCGTGCCATCACGCACACAGGCCGCTACTTGGACGTGGCACACTCTGGGCGTCCGTCATAGCGCTTTTTACGTTGAGGCCTAAGGCTGGGGTCAGACTAACGCATTTTTAACGTGCGTTTAGGCGCACTTAATCAGGGCCGCAGAAGCAGCAAATGACGGGCAATGACAGCCAATATGTGAAGTACGGCCGCACAAAAGTCCGGCCGTGCAACGCAAGTGGAAAATGAACGCATTTTTTCGAGAATGCAGAACCGTTAGTACTGACGTACAGATTGCGCTGCGGCGGCATAGTGGCGTGTGTGCGTGATTAGGAGTTGTCAGATGCTGCTAATGTCCAGCCTACATAACGTCCAGACGCAAAAAGTGTTTTATTGACAATCCATAAAAAATCACGCACGAAAATGCGCGTCGTCTGACCATTTTCGCGCATTCCGTGAAAAAATACATCTATGCGTTCGGACGCACTTTTTGACGGTCGCTGCGAATAATGCGATCGTTTGACCCTAGCCTAAATGGTGTCCGTTTCCACCTGCGTGGTGTGTGTGCACTTCGGTACGCACGTACTTTGTGTGTTGGTTTCTATTGATCACAAATCAATGCTACGAAGGACGTTAAACTGTGCGTCGACACGGACGTGATGACTGCGTTCGCCTGACGCTAGCCTAAACTGGATTTGTAGGTTATTCAGCCATGATGGACATTTTTCATTTTCAACCTGGTTATTCGGGTGTAAAATTTGCCTTTTGTCCGTGCACCCTAATATAGTCATCACACACCCTAAATAAAATCTCAGTATTGTGAGCTCATGTGAACAGTATGCAGCTGTGAAACCTGTCCGTGTTGGATATGCTGAAAAGTAATATAAAGTCTCCATAAAGTAATATAAGGTCTCTGGTGTCGTCAAACTCTTCAGTTCATTGAAGCTGAACACAGTTTATTTGGCCCAAAGCTCTTCCCTGGTGGAGTTTAAATTCCCTTCCAATATGAAAAGCCTTCTGCACCGAGTTTCTGAATGTGAAAGTATCTTATCTAACGATTTCTTCATGTTCTCCAAACATTGCGTTTTAGGCCATCTGTCCTGCATGAGTATCCAAGTACAAAATCTCAAGGAGTTCAGGAAAGCTTTTAATGCTCTTAAAAATTAATGATGTATTTCGCCGCGGTACATGTCTCTGATTTCTAATGGCCTCCCTTATGGTTTTAATTATGGAGACCTGTACCCGTTATTCTTTTAAGCCATGGCTCCATATATGACATTTCTGAAGGCTGTGGTCCACTTTTAAATCTTTAATGCCGTAATTCGATTTGTGTTACAGCTGCCAATAAGTAGAAGCTCTTTTAGCATTTCCGACTGACGTACCAAGAAAAGAGCAGCTGAAAGTGTAGACGGATGAAAATTCAGCACTGGCCGGCACTTTAAAAAAACAGTAACTGAGTTGTAGGTTTATTTATATCAAAATATAACTATTTATTATGAAAGGGTGTATGCAGTATCTTCAAATATTGCTGTAATTCTTAAGAGTCCTCATTAATCACATATGGCCACTCCGAGCTCAGCTGAATGACCAAATGTGAAATGTTATTGAGACTATAGATGTATGGATTCAGTCTATGCCTTCTAATGCCGCACTGGCTATAGTGAAGACCAGGAGTTATGTTTGTTGGGCCACACTCTACATAGAAACATAGAAACATGTCGGCAGATAAGAACCTTTCGGCCCATCCAGTCTGCCCAATTACATGGATACTTAACCTGGATTTATCTTTTGTTTAGGATAGCCTTATGTCTATCCCATGCTTGCTTAAATTCAATTACTGTTTTGGCCTCTACCACTTCAACTGGAAGGCTGTTCCATGTATCCACCACCCGCTCAGTAAAATAATGCTTCCTGATGTTACTTTTAAACCTGTGCCCCTCTAATCTAAGACTATGTCCTCTTGTTTTGCTACTTTGTTTCCTTTTAAATATACTCCCTTCCTCTACCTTGTGGATTCCCTTTACGTATTTAAATGTTTCTATCATATCTCCTCTGTCTCGTCTTTTTTCCAAGCTGTACATGTTAAGATCATTAACCCTTTCGCTGCTGAGGCTTTTCCCGCCTCTGTGCTGAGGTCATTTTTACCGGTTTTGCTCATGTTTAAACATGTTTTTAAGGCTTATTTTAGTATATGACCCAGACATATTATATATCGTTCTTTCCGTCAGACTCAGTAGATTCATAATATGTCATTATTATATGTATACGTTATGTCATGTCTGTATATTATAACAAAAAATGCAATAAAATATGTATTTTCAATAATTTACAACGTGTAAAGTGTTTTTTTTCACATTTTAACATGCGAGAAATTGCGGTTATATTTTGTATGGGGTGCGCTTGTTAAAAAAATTAGAGATGGGGTCTCGTTACATTTTTTTTGGGGGAAAATTACGCGATTTTTAACAAACGCACCGCATACAAAAATCGTTAGTGCAGCATCATTGTTCACATTATAATTGCAATGGGAACAATATTGCTACACTAACAAACCAAAAAAAAGAAAAAAAAAGGTTTATTTTTTTTTTTATAATTTTTTTTAAAATATTTTTATTTTAAATTTTTATTTTTTTTTAAAAACTTTTTTCACATTCAAGTTTGGTATTGTTGGAACGGCCATGCTCTGGCCGATCCAACCATACCAAACATTAACCCCTAATTGCCACGGATCGGGAGATAGGGAGTTCATTGGAACTCCCTATCTCCACAGTTGGTGGCAGTTAGGGGTTAACTCTAGGACTGGCGTCATCGTGCTACGCACGATGACGCCAGTCCTCAGGGGGAGTTTCCGGAGGCTTGGCCGACATCCAAGATGTCGGCCAGCTCCGGGAAAGGATCGCGAACCGGCGCTTTTCAGCGCCGATTCGCGATCCAGCTCCCCAGGGGTTAATGCCAGGCATCATTTGGAAGGGCAGGCTGTGCCCTTCCAAATGATGCCTGGGTTAACCCCCGCAGAGCCGCCGATCGGGAGGGAGAGAGAGGTCCGAAGGACCTCCCCCCAGTCCCTTTCAGGCGCCTCCTCCGCACATGCGGGGGGGGCGCCTGAATTAGGTGTCATCGCGCTGCCGCGATGACACCTAATTCTGGCGGCTGCGGTCCCGGATGCGCGGCTGACATCCAGGATGTCAGCCCGCACCGGGGGGGCCAGCGATCGGCCGGAATCCGGCCGAACGCTGACCCCAATGGGAGGACGCGCTCAGCGCGTCCTCCGCACAGCAGCGGGAATGCGGAGGACGCGCTCAGCGCGTCCTCCGCAATGAAAGGGTTAAGCCTTTCCTGGTAACTTTTCTACATAGCTCTGCGGCATTCTTTAGAAGTCCATCGCTATTGCCGTGCTGGTCAGTATTCAGGTCAGAAGATCCCCCGTACTGTACTAATGCCATCTTATTGGGTCAACATGTCCAATTGTCCTGCCTCCATACTTCTCATAACTCAACATTCACTGATTGGCAAAGAAGCTGTTGTGTTGAAACTAGTGACGACTCTCAGAACAATATATAGGGGGGCACATAAGATACCACTGTCAAAAAAGGGCAGGGGGTGGCGCTTTTTGCCACTAAATCATACCCCTGAATAAACTAAGTATATATAAATAAAGTTCCATGTGGTGCAATGATAACTTTTGTTATACTAACCCAATACTTAAATTTAATATTTTATTCTCTGCACAGTTCGGCGGTTTTCGCTGACGTCCAATAACTGCTTCAGCGACTCCAACTTTCTCAAATTACAGTAACTTCCATGATAACCCCTAAAATGCCATAACAGGGAAATTCAATAAAAATAATAAACAGTGTGGCATGTAGCCTACCCATTTTAAACCCTTAAATGCCATTAATCAAGGGAAAACATGAAATTAATACACTGAGGTATGTAGCCTACCCATTAACCCCTAAAATGTCAGTTATCAAGGGAGAACATTACGGGAATAAACTGTGACGCGTATAGCCTACCAATTAACCCCTAAATTGCTAGTAATCAAGAGAAAACATAAAATGTATACAATGCGAGGCATGTAGTCTACCCATTAAAACCTAAAATGCCATTAATTTAGGAAAAAATAAAATGTATACTGTGAGGGATGAAGCCCACCCATTAACCCTTAATATACAACTAAACCAAGGGGAAAACTGAAGTAATGCACATTGTGATATATTGTCTGACCGTTAACCTCTGCACTGCTGAGCCATTTCAACCCTGTGAAAAAATGAAAATATTTTGTTTTAATTTTATTATTTATTATGGTGTCTTTACACTGAATATGGTCATGCCCTTTCCAATGAGCCCTCAATTGACCATATATGGTGCACGGGAAGTGGGGGAAGCTGGATGCTGATCTCTGGCAGGGAGCACAAGGGGGGTGCAAGTAATAACCTAGAGGGGGAAATCCCCTCCTTTGCCCCCTTGTTGTGATGCCTATAGTTTAAATTGTTCCCATTACTAGATTGAAACTTTGTGTCAACACTCCTCATCCTGTCCAGGATAACTCTATTGAATTTAAACTGAACTTTGTGTAAAATCTTTGTTTTGTCTCTTTCAGGTTGTATCATTACGATATCTGGTCGCATGACTTTCACCAGCAATAAATCCATGGAGATTGAAGTATTTGTGGATGCAGATACCTTGGTTGGCGAGTCACAGGAAAAATATCGTGCAGTCAGTGCATTTTTCACATACGTATCTTTAAGCAAAGAAGCAAAACCTCTTCCAGTCCCTCAACTAGTGGTATGCATTTTCTTTATTCCACTTGACCCGTGGTTATATATAATTACCTATTTAACACAGATGTTTTTAGAAAGCCATGCACAATGTGTTTCCTTCCATGTACCAGCCTCTGTGTTGGGTAGCATGTTATACATAGGGATATGTAACGAGCAACTTGCACAGTGGCAATAAAACATATTTTATTATTATTATTTTTTTAAAGACAAGAAATGACTCCAGGGGGTACAAGAATACAATAGTAAATTGTACATGACATCTGAATATAGCGTACCCCTCCTCGTTGCAAACTCCAAGAAAAAGACAAACTGGGGAAGACATACGGGAGAAAGAAAAGGATAGGAGAAGGAAAGAAGAGAGGGGAGAGGAAAGGCCGAGAGAAGAAAGTGGAGAGAGAAAATAGAGAGAAAAAGGGGGAAAGAGGAGAGGAAGGAAAGGAGAGCGAGTCCTTCCAAAACCCGTCTACCATGACATATTAACCTTAAGCAACCCTCATCTGTAGGCCAGGAGTAGGTAATTATCTAAGCGTCATAATCCAACCAGGGCTCCCACAATTTATAAAACGCGTCCATCGTGTGATGTACCTTGGCCGATAGTTTGTCCATAAGAGCCACGTCTCTAACATTAGCCAGCACCCTGCCAAAGCGGGGGGGCTCTACTGCCCTCCACTCAGCCGCAATGGCACGACGCCCTGCCAACGTCATCTTAGCTAGTAGTTTGTTCTGGCGCAATGAGAGGTCCTCTAGGGGAGATGCGAGGAGAAAGACTGCCGGTGTGAAAGGTATCTCCCTCGCCAGCACAGTTTGGGCTAGAGAATGCAGTTTTGACCATAGGGTTTTAAGACGGGGGCATGTCCACCACATGTGCAGGAAGGTTCCCTTATCGCCACAAAGTCTCCAACACACATCAGTGGTAGTCACTTTCATTTTAACTAGCTTCTCAGGAGTGGTGTACCATCGAAATATCATTATTAGAGATTGCTCCTGGTGCGTAGTGCAAATAGATGATCTCCGAGCTGCTTCCCAGATGTCCAGCCACTCATCACCCTCCAGCTCCTCACCCAGGTCGTTATGCCAAGCTTTAATATATGCCAATTCCTTCCATTCGAGGGTCGAGGTGATAGAGGAGTATATTGTGGAAATAAGTCCCTTGGGGTATCTTTCTTGAAGGCACAAGCGCTCAAACCACGAAGTTTTGGTAAGTGCAGCGGCTTTGAGGTGGGGTTTGATAACAAAGTCTCTCAGCTGTAAAAATCTGAAAAATGCAGAGGGAGGCAGGGAGTGTATACGCTGTAGGTCCGGATGCAGAAAGGATCCTTTGGGGTAGAAATCCACCAGACGCTGAAGACCCGCATCTTCCAGTAATCCAAAAGGTTGTGGGCGCAAGCCCGGGGGGAACTCCTCATTGCGTAAGATCGGAGTAAGCGACGACGGGTAACTGGTGAGATCACATTTAATCGCGACAGAGTCCCATAGTTTCACTGCAGCAACAATGGCCGGGTGTCACGTTCAGCCACAATGGCGGTACCTGGCATGGGCCAAGTAGGGCCCAGGTATGAGGAAAAGCCGCTATATGCAGAGATGCGTGACACAACAATCAGGATAAGGAAATAAACCACAGAAGACACTGGGGACCTCTGCACGGCTAATACCGAAGGAGCCCTATACTGATAGATCGGTCCTTAGAGTGGCCGAATCTGCACTAATGGAAAAAGGTTACCTTGTAGCCGTGCAGAGTCCTGGGAAAAACACAGACACCTAAAGGAGACATACTCAATAACTTGCAGGGAAGGACTTCAATAAACTAAAGCCGTGGTCTACAGGGATACACAACATATAATACGATAAGCACAGAACCGCTAGGGATGTCCAGAAGAGTGGTCAATAAATAAGCCAGGGGTCAAAACCAAAACGTATACCTTGAGCCAAAGTGGGGATATAGCACCAGAGAAAATCCGTCAGCCAGGCCAGAGGGTCAATACCAGGAAGTCAATCAGAAACCTACAACTCAGACAAGGGGGAAACACTCAGAAAGCACTAGGATAGAATGACAGGGAGCTCTCAGGAACAAATCTGTAGCTGAAGTGAACCAGGATGCAAGAGCATGGTGATATGGGCCCATGGCTTTATATAGGGGAGTAATCAGCCCAAATCACCAGCAGAAGCTCAACAAGCAACGAACTTAACCCCTGAGCTGCATGTCAGGGAAAGCAGCACAGGGAAACACAGACATAAGGAATACATAGGGCAGGGAGACAGGGTTGGAACATGGGAACGTGACAGTAGCCCCCTCCAAAAAAGGTGACCTCAGTGCACCTAAAACAACAAACATGACAGACAGAATCAGGAAACCAGATCACGAACACCAGTCACCAAAGTCCTTTGAGGTCCCACTCAGAGTCGTCATCCTCCTCCACAAGACGCCCCCGTCTATGAGGGTTCCTTTGAATGGCAACCCAGTGGTCCTTCCTGAACACCAGTCCAAAGGGCGACTGCACATAGCCCTCAGGGACATGACGGGGTAGGGGGATCTTGGCATCAGTAAGACTGGACATAGAATCAGTGGGACTAGGGTTAGACACCTTTTCCCGTCTTCTCCTTGAACGAGATCTAGAACTGGTGACCCCCCCACACGACACGGCAACAGTGGGAGTAGGCTCGCCTACCTGTGCCTTACCATGAGGTTTGGAAACCTCGGACTCTCTGTGGGGCATGGGTACAGTGGTGTTGCAATGTAGCTCTGGCACTGCTGACACACAGCTTGACTGGGTTTCTGGAACCGCTGACACACAGCTTGACTGGGTTTCTGGCACTGCTGACACACAGCTTGGTACTGGCACACAGCTTGGGACTGGCACCGCTGGCACACAGCTTGGGACTGGCACCGCTGGCACACAGCTTGGGACTGGCACCGCTGACACACAGCTTGACTGGGTTTCTGGCACCACTGACACACAGCTTGGGACTGGCACCGCTGACACACAGCTTGACTGGGTTTCTGGCACTGCTGACACACAGATTCGTACTGGCACACAGCTCGGGACTGGCACCGCTGGCACATAGCTTGGGACTGGCACACAGCTTGGGACTGGCACCGCTGACACACAGCTTGGGACTGGCACCGCTGACACACAGCTTGGCTGGGTTTCTGGCACCGCTGACACACAGCTTGGGACTGGCACCGCTGACACACAGCTTGGGACTGGCACCGCTGACACACAGCTTGGGACTGGCACCACTGACACACAGCTTGGGACTGGCACCGCTGGCACACAGCTTGGGACTGGCTTAACTGGAAGCTTGCCAGCCACGGGCGTGACAACTTCACTGTCAGACAAAGGCAACGTGACAACAGTTTTCCCACCAAACTCCTTGGTTGTGACCCCATCGCCAGACTCCATAATTGCGGCCTTGCTACCTGGCACTATGAGTGCGGTGGGTGATGCAGATAAGCGTACAGCACCGCAGGTAATACAGCCTGTAACAATCTTACGCCCTGGACCACCCTTAGGGTGTCTGACCGTTTGGCGAGGCCACATACGAGAGGCATTAATGGGAATAACCTCCATGGCTTCATCCTTTCACTCCTTCTCAGCCAGGGAGTCAAAGTCCATTTGTACCTCGGGATCAGAAGAAGGGGAATACTCGACTGGGTCTGAGATGTCAGTTACCCCCTCCACAGACCTGGTTACCCCTGGAAGGGCTCTCCTAGGCCTGGACGGTAAAGGGGGTCTGACCTCGGATACATGGCAGGGACTGATACCATCTGACCCATTATGGGGCCTGGCACCATCTGACCCATCGTCGGAATATTCAGCAAGGTTATTAACATCAGTTGCCCCCTCCACAGGTCTGGTTGCCCTAGGAAGGGCTCTCCTAAACCTGGATGGTACAAGGGGTCTGATTACTTTGGATTTATAATGGGGCCTGGCTTTGGTGACCCGACTGTGGGTCGTGGGCACAGCGGGCATCTTGCCAGCCTCTGCGCGCACTGGCATCTTGCCAGCCTCAGCGCGCACTGGCTTGAGTGGGCACCATGATATAAAATGCAATGAACTGGCACAATAGAAACAGTGCTTGTCAGTTCGCCTTCTATTCATTTCCTCAGGGGAAAGCGGACCACGTACCCTGCTTTCTAGAACAGCTTGATCATTAGAAGGGAGAAAAGCTGTATCCATTAACCCCTTCCACTTAGACATGAAATCATCAAATAGGTGCAGCATGGATTCAAACAATTTACGCAGCTCTGCGGGCTTTATGGTTGGCTCTTGCATTATGTCATGTTCAGCCACAATGGCGGTACCTGGCATGCGCCAAGTAGGGCCCAGGTATGAGGAAAAGCCGCTATATGCAGAGATGCGTGACACAACAATCAGGATAAGGAAATAAACCACAGAAGACACTGGGGACCTCTGCACGGCTAATACCGAAGGAGCCCTATACTGATAGATCGGTCCTTAGAGTGGCCGAATCTGCACTAATGGAAAAAGGTTACCTTGTAGCCGTGCAGAGTCCTGGGAAAAACACAGACACCTAAAGGAGATATACTCAATAACTTGCAGGGAAGGACTTCAATAAACTAAAGCCGTGGTCTACAGGGATACACAACATATAATACGATAAGCACAGAACCGCTAGGGATGTCCAGAAGAGTGGTCAATAAATAAGCCAGGGGTCAAAACCAAAACGTATACCTTGAGCCAAAGCGGGGATATAGCACCAGAGAAAATCCGTCAGCCAGGCCATAGGGTCAATACCAGGAAGTCAATCAGAAACCTAGAACTCAGACAAGGGGGAAACACTGAGAAAGCACTAGGATAGAATGACAGGGAGCTCTCAGGAACAAATCTGTAGCTGAAGTGAACCAGGATGCAAGAGCATGGTGATATGGGCCCATGGCTTTATATAGGGGAGTAATCAGCCCAAATCACCAGCAGAAGCTCAACGAGCAACGAACTTAACCCCTGAGCTGCATGTCAGGGAAAGCAGCACAGGGAAACACAGACCTAAGGAATACAGAGGGCAGGGAGACAGGGTTGGAACGTGGGAACGTGACACCGGGCACTCCGTGCGTAGCGCCGGACGATGAGGTGGGGAAGTCCAGAGCCAGAATTGTGGAAGATCCGGAGACATCATTGAAGACTGTTGCACAGTGGCATTTTAATTTGTTGTTTTTAATACAATGCTTGGGCTTTTGCTGTTACGATTATTTTTTAACATGAACAATTGCTGAAATAGCTTATTTTACCCTTGGAGAAAATCATACTTTCAATCAAAACCCTTGATGGAACGTGATGCCATGGTGTATGCAGATAGGATATCATTTATGGACAATAAGCAGATGAATCATAGATGGGATTGGTAGAGACAAAGGTACTTGGAGATGGGCAGACCGATGGAAGGACTTAGACAGGTTTTTGTAGGATTGATCCTTTTAGTTTTCAAAAATGGCTTTCAATGTCATGATTGATGGCCAGTAAACATACTGTAAAGTATGTATCGCTATAGAAACACTGAAAATTGTGCCCTGTAAAGCTATTATAACTCCAATGGTATAAACGTCTATCAATAGTTGTGAAAAGTACCAACATTGTGTATTACACAAAGTCATTTGATGAATATCCATCTTCAGATACACACATTGCCTGTAGTTCATTGATGTGTAATTGTGTGGGTGGGTAATGTGTTTGGAGCCAATTACATAGCAACTGTATGTAGTTACATATGAGACATTTTGGACCTGACAAGCAGTAGACACTTCACTGTGATGTGGACATAATGGTGTATTCTGGTGATGTTTTTGCTGTTAATTGTTGCTAATGAGGAACTGATTGTTGCTTCACATTTATTGCTGTGAGCTGACATGTATCGGCTGACTTTATTGGAACCATATGGGTTTGCAGTGGTGGGAATTCTCATGGATTCTGTGTTATTTCTCCGTTTCTCTAGTGTTCAGTATTAGCTTGTGCTTCCAGAACGGTTTTCAACAGCTTTGGAAGTGCCAATTCCAATGTATCCTATTCTATTGTTTATTTCATTTTGGACACTAATACACTATCAGATTCTGATTGTGTTGCTGATAAACTCCACGTAGTCATAGTTGTTCTGTCCTAAAGCTGTTGCGTAATTTTATTCCTTTGATATTTGTGCTTTCAACTGAATTGTGATTGGTCCAAAGTAACAAAAACATTACTGGCAGCTTAACATTATTGTCTACTATCAAAATTAATAGAATTGAGCACCATGTATTCACAAACCTAGATTTAAAGTAATACAATACAACTGTGGTTTTACTACAATTGGTAGCGCTCGTAGATTCCCTTCTTACTAGAAATAAACCAATATCGTGATCAAAATATCATGGGGAGTAACCCTGCTCCTAGGACGTTGCTTAGAAGCACGATATGGTGAATATAATTAAAATGTAACTTTTAATGAATTGCCACTAAGAGAACCTGCTGCCGTAACTCAAGCAGACACAAACTGAGAAACAGATAAAGGACATGTGACAAATAAAAAACTCAAAAGGTTCCCCTATGGCTGGGAGACTGTCACATTTCCACATTGCAGCCAGGCCCCCTGGTGGTGAAAGAAACACTCTTCAGCTCTTATGGGGTTTTGGGCTAGCCAGTGCAGACCATCCTTCCCTGTGTTTGATTGGTCTGTGGTCACATGACATGCCCTGCTCCTTAAATATGGCCAGCAGTGCATTTGCTCCCTACTCCAGGATAAGTCTATTCTTACGGAGTGCCTGCTTTTGTGATTTTGTTCAGCTATTCTGTGTATGACATTTGGCTTATATTTCTTGACTATTCTCTTGCCTACTCCCCGTAACCTGTATTCTGATTTCCTGTGCGCTGACCTCGGCTTGTATGACCTGCTCTTCTGGTTCCTGATCACTGGTTAATGGCTGACATTTTTCTCTGGCGTCTAGACCTTGCTTTCCCTGACCACTCTTGATAATTTCTGTTTACGTTCCGTAAATCTTGTTTTCTTGTCTTTGTGGATTTTGTCCAGCAGCATATCGTAGCATATAATAGAGGCCAGCTAGAGGACCTCATTTGAGTTTAGGGTTCTGTGTTGCTGCTGGATATTTCGTATTATTGTCTCTTGCCTTCCCCTGTTTTTCTATTGGTGTTTATTTTCTTGCCCTGTAACCTGCATAGATTAAGAAGGCCACTCAAGGACCTTACCCCAGTGCAGGGCCTCCTCTTGTGTCTATTCCTGTTCTTGTCTTTCGTGTTCAGCAGCTGTGTATATTCTGTGTGCTGGGTTCTGTATCCTGCAGAAAGCAACAAGCCTGCCTAAAGGGATTAACAGCACTCAGTACAAAGGGACCCTTCTTGGCTCAAGCCCTGGGCCTTCGTGACAGATTCAAACAGTTATTGAATAACCAAATTATAAAACTAGCGCAAAAATTCCTGACACCGTAGGAATGCGAACCTTCGTGGATTCACGATAAATAGGAAAGGAGGAAAAGTTATTGCAGTAGTATAATCAGAGTGGTAGCATAGTGAGCATATCTTGCATACAAAGTAGCTGGTCCACCTAACTGGACATATACAAGGAAACAGAGAGTGACTAGAAGCACTTCAAATGAGTCCTCTCTGAAAAGTAACCCTATTGCCATAGGAGACCAAAATAAAAAAAAGGAGATTTAAAAATCACCCATCACTCTACGCATTTCACCTACAGAGTGGGGTCCTCAGAAGTATACTGGGAGTGATAGTAAGTATAGTGTCTGTGAAGATACAGCGTAACTGACCATCTGGCCTGAGAGGTTTTATAGTAACAGAGAGGTGGAAATCTCCTCATGATGCTCTTCCCCATGGGGGCAGTACCATCAATCACCCAAGGCCTCCTCCCAAACCCAGCCCCTATCGAGTTTTTTATTTGTCACATGTTCTTTATCAGTTTGTCAGTTTGTGTCTGCCTGAGGCAGTAGGTTCTCTTAGTGGCAATTTATTAAAAGTTACGTTTTAATGATATCCACCATATTGTGCTTCTAAGCTGTTACAAACCTAGATTTGCATATATCAAAGCATCTGATGTTGCCCATGTGAATATTCCACGAGGAGACCAGGTAGTTCGAGCAGATGAAAAGAAAGCCAGATAGAAATGACAGATTACATAAATAGAGGACAAATATGAGAATAGATCGATGAGGCAGGTGAGCATATAGAGAGAGATAACAGACAAATGAGACAGTGTAGAGTTGAGTGATAGATGGTTTGGTGAAATAGATTAAATTGGATTTACACATAATCAGATAGCCGCGATAAATAGACACTGAAGATTGATGGATAGATGAGATTAATAAATGGGATGGATAGCTTAGATTGATAGATGAGTTAAATGAAATTAAGGGCTATCACTGGGTGAGCTTTTACATAATAACGGAAAGGATATGCTAATGTCTTGATAACAATGTAGATAAACAGTTATAAATAAAGTTTTAGATTAGACAGAAATAAAAAAAAATACTCATTCAGGAAAGCTTGATTAGAAATATTCCCCCAAAAATAAAATATTTTCTGCAGAATGAAGGAAATCTTGAAATATTATTATATTTTTATATGTGATGGTTTCAGAGTTAATCTGTGGAACAATGCAGCGATCTGTTTAACACTCTTTAAATTAGCTCCCCCATAAATGTCTCTAATGAAATGGTGTTGGTTGTTTTCATCGTGTCACATTTAACAAGTGTGTGTGTGTGTTTGACACTTTGTTAACAATAAGATTCTAATGTAAAGAATTTCACAAGATTTTACAGGAAACATGTTTTCTCGCTTGCAGAGAGTGCTAATATTAAGCTGATCACTGCTTTTTTTAGATGTTTAGGAAATAATGAACAGGGAAAATTTTATTCGGTAAAAACATATGCTTATTACTTATTTTTAGCTTTTTTTTTTATGCCAAAACATATTACAAATTTTATGTAAAAATTCAGCAAGACTTGTGTTAATTCACTCACGTCTGTTAAACCACAACTGTGCCTCCTGAATATATAAGGAAATAATATGGTTCCCTTTCTTTGTATAAATGGCACTACATGTCTTCTCATCTTTAATTTTTTGGCGACACATAATCAGTAACATATTGTTAGTCGTTAATTATATAAATAATAATTACATGTTGATCCAAATTAGAACCTTCTATACATGTGCTGCTCAGACTCAACATAAAACCACTGAGAGGTTACGTGAATATCATTGATTCTATCTTACAATGACACTTGTCAAGGGATGGGATATATTGCGCAGCAAGTGAACAGTCAGTTCTTGAAATTCTTGTGTTGGAAAATGGACAAGCAAAAAGATCTAAGTGACTTAGACAAGAGGCAAATAGTGACAGCTAGAAGGCTGGATCAGATCATCTTCAAAATGGCAATTCTTGGGTGTTCCAGGTATGCAGTGGTTAGTACCTACCAAATGTGATGCACAGAAGGACAACCTGTGAACCGGCATCAGGGTCATGGGCTCCTAAGGCTAGCTGTCCACTGGGTCTGTATTCGTGCGATGGTGCAATCATCCAATTACCGCCTGTCATCATCCGACCAATCCTCAACATATAGATAAAGCCACAAGAAATTGGGAGCTTTTTTGATCCTGCAAAAGAAGAATATACCACAGTATAGGGACACTGTCTATACTGTGGTATATTCCTCTTTTGTAGGATCAATGAAGCTCCCAATTTCTTGTGTTTTTATCTATGTGTGTATGAAGATTTGGAATATCTCAAAGGGGAGCTTATCCATTCTGATTTAAGTATCTATTTTTTGTTGTACAATCCCACAACATGCAGGCGAATCAGCCCTCGTCCACTGCCTACGACTTCCATCGGACGACTTCAGACGATTTTTTGTGACTACATCAGATTAGCGATCTTTCCCATTTGAATGGGATTTCTCAGACGAAATTGGACGATGTGGTGCAAGTTACGTGAAAAAAAGATGAATTGTATAGTTAAACCGCCATGCCGTGGAAGGGAAATTGTCCTGTAGAGAAGTGATTCAGTTCGACAGATGAAGCCCATAGGATTCAATGTAAAAATATTTTTGTTTGATTTTTTTTGTTGTTTTTTTTTTATTCCACAGTTTATTCTTTTCATCCGCATCAGAAAGCCTTTTTAGTTATTGATTATTTTGAATTTTCTGAGTATTTGTTTCAGTGGCGTAACTAGAAACCTGAGGGCCCCGGTGCAAGAATCCACAAGGGCCCCCCCCCCAAAAAAATCTATATTTTAACTTTTTTTTCCCCTGCAAAATAAAAAAAAGATAGTAATTCCCCCAGCTCACATGGATATATATTGGCCCCAGCACACATGGATATATATATTGGCCCCAGCACACATGGATATATATATAGGCCCCAGCACACATGGATATATATATATTGGCCCCAGCACACATGGATATATATATTGGCCCCAGCACACATGGATATATATATAGGCCCCAGCACACATGGATATATATATTGGCCCCAGCACACATGGATATATATATTGGCCCCAGTACACATGGGTATATATATTGGCCCCCAGCACACATGGGTATATATATTGGCCCCCAGCTCTCATGGGTATATATATTGGCCCCCAGCTCTCATGGGTATATATATTGGCCCCCAGCTCTCATAGGTATATATATTGGCCCCAGCACACATGGATATATATATTGGCCCCAGTACACATGGGTATATATATTGGCCCCAGCACACATGGGTATATATATTGGCCCCCAGCTCTCATGGGTATATATATTGGCCCCCAGCTCTCATGGGTATATATATTGGCCCCCAGCTCTCATAGGTATATATATTGGCCCCCAGCCCCAGCTCTCACGGGTTACATATTAAAGGCTGTAAAGACATATTAAAAACTGCAGAGACATATTAAAGGCTGTAGAGACGTATTAAAGGCTACGGAGACATATTAAACACTGCAGAGACGGGTATATACGGCCCCCCAGCTCTCACCTGGCTCCGTCGGCGTCTTCTCCCGAGTAGGCGAGCGGCCGCTCGAAGCGTGCATCTTGGCCGCTCGCCGGAAACCACCTGATCAGCGCAGAGGTCTCGCGAGGATCTCGTGCGCTGGTCAGGTGGTTTCTCTCCCACGTGAGCGGCCAAGCTGCATGTCAGTGGCCGCTCGCAGGGAGAGGGACGGCCAGCGCGCGGCTCCCAGATTCCGCTGATTGCCGGAATCTGGCGGCGGCGCTGGGCCCCCCTCCAGTGGCGGAATGCCAGGGCCCGGTCGCAACTGCGACCGCTGCGACCCTGGTACTTCCGCCACTGATTTGTTTGTATTTTTTTAGGTTAAATTTTTGATTCCCAATTTTTTTTATTAAACAGAATAGGCTTCTTTCCCTGGCCCAACGCAGCATGTTTTTTTTATTTTATTTACTTCAGTCCGGCTGCATTCTGTGTTGCTCTCCTTGTTTCTGAAACCCCATTTCAGCGCTAGAACCATGTTTGTTTGTTTTTCTCGTTCGGTGACCTTTCTGTCTGCCGACCTGGGTCGTCCACAGACTCTTCCAGTGAACAACCCTGGTCAGCTGACTGCATTTACCGTATGCGGACGTCCAAGTCGGTCATCCAACTACAGACCCAGTGGATGGCCAGCCTAAGGCTCATTGATTGATGTGGAGAGTGAAGGCTAGTTCATGTGGTCTAGTCACACATAAGAGCCATTCCAGCTCAAATTGCTGGAAAACGTAATGCTGTCCACAATAGAAAGGTGTGACAAAACACTTGGCATGTATCACCTACCTAGAGATTGTTGCAGACCATGTACACCCATTCATGGCAACTGTGTTCCCTGATGGCTGAGGCCTCTTTCAGCAGGAAAATGCACCCTGCCACACTGCAACAATTGTTCAGGAAGATTTCAAGGTGTTGCCTTTGCCCCATCATGGTTCTCAAACTTGTCTAGCAGTTCTTTGGTGCCTTGTAGCTTACTTATGTGGTTTTTATCTTTTGTTATGGTGAGCATATCTAATCTTTACCCAATTACTGTGGTTTGGGTATTCTGTTATCCTTGTCAATCTGGCTATGGTATGCTGCTGTCTAATTGCAAATTGTGCAATTCCATCCTATATGATGGATTCCCGTTTTAGCCGGGACCACTGTAAGGACTGGCAATACAGTTCCTTTAGCATTTTCTACATTATTTATTTGTGGTACATACCCTAAACAAGAGAAAGGTTTGTTTGCCAGAAAATCCAGAGGGCGACATTCCATTCCATTCTTTACTGCCACTCCTTTTTCTTTTCTAGTGGTTGCCATTTCTTGTGATTTAGCACATGACCGAGTCGCTTAGAGAGACTAAATATGCAGGGACTTTTACAATGCTTTTTAGAAGCAGTATTTTGAAGGTCTTAGGAATTGTGTTGCAAAAACCCAAATATGCAATCTTTACTCTTACACAGGATTCTAAGTTTTTCCACTGGAACTGATTATTTGAAACCTGGTTCCTATTAGAGATCAGAATCTAATTATCTTTTTTAGAGACCTGAAATGTTCCCTTTGTAAAATATGTAATGTCTAATTAAAGTTGTTCCCTTTTCCATTTGGTTGACGTACTGCATTATGCAATGCTGATTCAGATCTCCTTGTAATGTCGAAGCAATTTCATGAACACATGGAGGTTACAGAGTTTCGTTTATAGATGTCCCAGGATAGACCTTCTTATGTACAACAAACATACTGGTCCCTGGAATGTTCACTAACAGTAATGCATATTGAGAATTCTTTTTATAATTAAAGTGCACCAATTGGGCCCAAACCAACTTTAGCTCATTGGAAAGATCTCCCAAATCTTCCTGTACATTGTGTTTGCCAAACTGCTGACAGATGGATAGTGTTTTTCAAATAACCTTTGTAAAGAAATCTCACCAGGCTACCCATTTGCTACCAGTGTTGTGGCATGCCACATGGCGTCTTTACTTGGGGAGAGATTTATGGCTCTCACAACTGGAGACACTCCCAGAGCTGCCGCTGAACAAAAAATCTCCACAGACTCAGAGCATTTCCAAATGACTCACAGATCTTCTGAAACGATAGGGGGTGCTAGATGTGATGCTCAGTAAGGTTCAAGTATTAACCTCCTGCAAGTGTCAGCTGAAGAAATATAGGGCCAGATTACATTGTGTACACTAAAATGGGGAGGGCCAGATTACATTGTGTACACTAAAATGGGGATTCTAATGGGGAAAACCTGCGCCTACACCTCACGCCAGAACCAAAATCTGCCATCGGTGACTGATACTCCACTTTCGTGCTGCTGTTTCACCTCCTGGAGTCCATAGGGTTGCGCTGCCAGGTTGCGCTTTGGGAGTGATTGCGGAGGGACACCAGGGGCTATTTGTCCCCAGTATCACTCTGCTTGCGGTTGCCAGAAGTAGCAGATCAGGCCGCCGTTCTCGCTGCGGTATGAGAGGTGAGTATTGTATTTATTGGGGGTTTAACTGGTGCTAAATGATTCTTCAAAAGCGGAATCCTATAGCATCATCTTTTAGGACTTGGTAAAAATTTGTTTAGCCCATCAGTGTGGTAATTAGTGTTAGGACTTTGTAATTCTTTGCTTATCCTAACGCTAAATACTGATTGTGCTCCCCATGTTAAGTATAGGGTGCACAAAGTACAGTAAACTTGCGTAAGCTAGTGCAATCACCATTGCGCTAATTAATTTTTATCCTGTTTAGCGTTAGGGATGTAATATGGGGGCATGATTTTAAGTCACTTATCCTGTTATTATTATTAACACTTACATGTACTTGTACTTCTCATAGATTGTAAATTCCCTTGGGAACAGGGTCCCCCTGAATCAGGCCAAATCATCTGTGTGTGGTATTCCAATGTCTCAACTCCTTGTACACTGCTCTTATAAAGCGCTGCAGAATTTGTGGCGCTATATAAGTAAAGGATAATAATAATTACATATCCGAATGCTACAGTTGGCGTTCTGTATGTAATCTAGCCCACAGTGTTTTGGGAGAAAGGGGGGGGGGTGTATAAATATACATTTATAATATATATATATATATATTATAATATGTTAAAAACATATATATAAAACGTCAGTGTGTGTGCATGTGTTTGCACTGCAGTTAAGCAGTGGGATGGGGGAAAAAACCTTTTCAGCCTTTCAGAGTTAATATTAGAAGCATCTTTGCTATCTGAACACCCTTCTGAGCCATGTTGGGCTGAGTTTAGATTAGGAGCTGCAAAAAAATCCCAAAACTTCATTGGAAGTTGTAAAATATAATGGTTTACTGAATTAAGCTACAACAAAACACATATCAAAAATATCTATAACAGATGGAGGGTGCACCTTAAGCTACATGTGGTGGATACTTCTAGAGAGGGGAATTAACGTTTCTGCCACAGGAGGTTGTGACCAGTAAAAAAAATCAACTATAGTACATGACACCTATGGTCAAATGAAATATTCCACTCTGGAACGTTTTACTACCAAGAGTCCTTTGCGGAGGCTTCCTTGCACAAGTTTTCCCAGAATATTCCATTAGAGCATTTTATTTTTGGAAATAATTCTAATGGAGCACTCGTCGTTATCTCATTCCTGACTGAACAGGCTCTAATTATAGCGCCCTAACAATGAAATTGGACAGGTCTGAAATATGATGCGAGAACAGAATATGACTGCATCGTATGCCTGAAATCAGAGGGTCATAAATATTTAACACCTCTTATGAAAAATGTGGAACATTTCCTATAACTAAAAACACTTCAAGTACTGATATTTAAAAGTATTAACTATTTGTGCTTTTCTTGGATTATTTTCTTTATGCATGGTAGATATCCTTTGGCAGGACATGAGTAACAATGTTACATTTGGTACCCGGTCATATGAAGAGAGTCACTATAACAAAAACATATTAAGGAAGCATTCATAAAAAAGAAGCTCCTTTATATTGGCGCTTCTAATGGAGTATACCTTATGTTGTGGTTGAAGCCATAACTTGGTTTGGTCCAGCAGTAATTGCTGTAGATAGTGGCAGGGAGAGTGATGACTGTGTACAGGTACCCATTATCACTAATGACCCCCTTATTTTAAATCACTGCTTCCCTAATCCCAACATGAGCCTTTCATCAACAGGTTTACTTTCAGTGTGATATCCCATCAAGTGATGGATGAATCAAAAAATGCAAATAAATGCAAGGTCATAAACCACATTTTTCTTGGTCCAGTACTGGGTGCCACCATTGAGCGGGTCTGTGGTCATTGTGTTCAGGAGGGCACCTACCTGATGTGAAGAATCCTTCTGCAGTTTATCACCAAGCTGTTAAAAGCAAGGGAGTTATCTATCGGAAATCTGTCCCACTATAATTTATCACTGCTTTTTGTCAGTGAGGTAAGACCACATTGTCAATGGACATGACAGGAGTAAGGGCGGGGCAGCATTCTATATTTATTTATTTATTTATTTATAAAGGATTTTACCAGGAAGGATACATTGAGATTTCTCTCGTTTTCAAGTATGTCCTGGGTTCAAGAACATTGAATTGTTACAGTCGTTACAGAAATACAAAGTAATAAATGCAAGATATAAAAAACAAAATAGGACAAATTTACAGATTAACAGAAAATAAATATATTCACTATGTTCCATGTTTACAGGTGCATTCTGTATCGAGGTATGTTAATAGGGAGCTCTTAAGTGACTTTAGTGACTGGGGGAAGATTTGATGGTGTCTGGGAGGTTATTCCATAATTACCACGCTCTGTAGGAAAATGAGGATCGAGCCACTTTCTTTTTGTATTGTGGTATTGCAAGTAAGGTGCAGGTCCTGGATCAGAGGTTATAGGATGAGGGAACTGCTGGGGGAAGCAGTCTATTCAGGTAGGGTGGTAGCTTCCCAGAAAAGCTCTTAAACACCAGGTTGGAAAGGTGAACGGTGCGTCTAGAATCCAGCGACGGCCAGTTTAGCTCTTTTAACATGTCACAATGGTGGGTCATGTAGTTACATTGTAGCACAAAGCGACAGAATGAGTTATACAATGTAGTAAGTTAAATAATGAATTGGTAAAATAATGTATGCTTTTACCAGCAATAGTATAGTATTTAAATGGATACTCTAAGGTTAAATGAGATGGGGAAAGGAGAGAGTATTTTAACCATTTACATTTTTTTTTAAATAAGTTGCCTTCATTCCAGCTCTGGGCTGCCTCTCCGCTGGTCAGACGGGACATGCTGCTGGGAGGCTATCAATCCAATGACTCTCAGTGCTGATAGCCATTGGTGGGAGTTGGATAGCAAAGGTCCCACTTGCCAGGCACTGGAGCTCAATGTTCAGGTTTTGGGAGGGATTAAGCTCCTGCATTTGGTGCCCCAGGGGGAAAAGGGTTTAGGGCACTGTCATGACTCTTACTCTTACATAAATTGAGTGGTCACAGTGCCTATAGTGTCCCTTTAATTCCCTGTCACACATAATGCGAACCACGACAGATTACCCTTTAATGCTCTCCAACTTTGTAGGTACCGAACCATGACCGTAACATTTCCAACAAGATTCTAATCCGAGCAGAGCTGTAAGGACCTTGTTCTCGCGAACACAGTTTTTCTCTGCACTGCTCAGCTGACGCTCAACATTATGAACACTTTTTTGATGGATGAGTATAGAGTGACATCTTCCTTGCTATGATGTGGCAGTGCAACAGCCTGGAAAGTTAATTAATTGAATTGTTTTGTCATTTAAGTTTTATTGAATTCTTAATACAAGAATTTCAACGAGAGTTGTGTATCAACTGGGGAAAGAAGCACAGCGGGTATAGCCCAAGGGGGGAGAAGAGCCCTGATCCCTCATGCAGAAATGGAGACAGATTTGCGAGAGGGTGGAAGAGCAAAAAGAAGGAAATAATCATAGGAATACAGAGGGGGAGAAGAAAGGGATTAGGAAGGAAGCAACTACTGGTTGGCAGGTGAGGTCTGTAGATATGGAGGGGGAGGGAGCATGAGTGCACTGATGACTAAGAGCTCAAACAAATAAAGAGTTCCAGGTCTTGCGAAAGGCAGCGATCATCTCAAATTTCTGAAGGTAGCTGTTCAATTCACTATATTGAAACTATACTGCAGAGGTGTCTTTTTTATTAATTAGACCTTGGATAAAACTGTTTATGCCACCTCGTCAAAACACTCATCCCAATCCCACCCCTCTGTTAGAGAGCACCCATACTCAGGACATCCCTGAACTGCCACTTCCCCCTCAGACTTCAAGCTGGGGTCCCATTGCACCCCCCCAGCCTCCCAAAAATATTACACGGGGTGGTTGACCCTGAGCCCCACAGAATTCTTGGTCCATGAACATGTCAGTGGGCCACTGTAAATAATGGGGCCCAGGGCAATTGCCTCTTTTGCCTTACAGTGAAGACTGCCATCACAGCCATGTCATATGTTTTCCTCATCCTGATCATGACTTCTGGTTGGCCCCAAATGGGTGATTTCTGTATTTGGGTATTAATATAACTCCCCAATTAATTTCTGAGTTAAGAGACCAAAGACAGTATATTCGGCATTAGGATGGTGGCTCATTTGCTTTAGAAATTAAATAAAATATAATATGAAAAATCCTTAAAGACAAAATCTCAACAAATAGCAACATTATTAAGTATCATATAAAAAAGCGAAAGAAAATTTTTTAACATTTTTAGACACAATTATTTGAGATGCTTTCTCTTTAGGCTAGCGTCAGATGTATGCAATCATCACGTCCGTGTCGCCGCACAGTTTTAGGTCCATCGTAGCATTGATTTGTGATCAATAGAGACCAACACACTAAGTACGTGCGCACTGAAGTGCGCGCGCACCACCCCAGGTGGCAACGGGTGCGATGTAGGCTTCGACATAAAAGCGCTACGACAGACTCCCAGAGTGCGTCCACGTAGCGGCCTGTGTGCGTGATGACGCGACATCAGACGCAGCGCATTTGCGACGTCCATCATGTTGACGCTCAGAAGTTTTTTTGGTCTGGCTGACTGTACCTGTCATTTAATTTTAATTCATTTTGTTTCCCATATCTCCCTTTTTTTTATACATCCTTCAAAAAAAAAAACAGACCGTGTGGTGTCTACAGTATCTTCTGTCAGTATGTATATCCATTATGCACGCACGCAGAGTGCGCTCAGACTGCGTTCGTCTGACAATAGCCTAAACAGGGCACTTCATATTTTGGGAAACCCTGTCGGCTAAGGCCGGGTGCACACTAGTGTTTTCTTCTGCGCACAGTACGTGCGTTAAAACACACTTACCAGCGTTCCGGCATCCACTCGATGCCCGCCTGCCCCCCCTCACCGCTGCAAAGCGCAATCCTCCTATGGAGGATCGTGCTTTGCAGCCCCGTCGACGTACATCCTAGCACATCAACGGTGAGGATCTCTAGGTGGACGCATGCTGCGCGCACACAAGCATGTGACCGGCCCCATCACAGCACCACAACTCTGCAACGGACGCCGGTAAGTGTGTCATAACGCACGTACTGTGCACAGAAGAAAACGCTAGTGTGCACCAGGCCTTAAGGATTCGGGGCACATATGAGAAAAAAATATTTGTCCTTTCGTAAGAGGTGGGAATGGTGTTGCTGCCCTAGATTGATGGGAGCTAAGCATGTACTATTTGTTTTGTTGTACTGCATGTGGCAGGTTAGGATGATGTTTGTTCCATTGCACAATAGCGCCCTGAAATTTACACTGCAAATCAGCTTATTACGACAGTCCTAGAGAGAGAGGTCTGCAACTCTTACTCACAATTGCAAGGGGGGTGTTTGTGAGGGTCCTGAGAACGAGCAGCAGCACAATGGCCTGCTTTACGGTGGGTGCCCGCTCAGGTCTCACAAACAAGGTTTTTAGCTTGATTGTGCCATTACAGAGATGAATTTTCCATATGCAAATCAGCCTGTTCTCACCCAGAAAGGGTGGCCAGCAATGATTGCCAAGGACGTCATCCCTGCACGAGAGGTGCAGCAACCCCCGACGATCGTTTCGGCCTTATTGGGCCTCATCAGGAGGGTATAGCTGACACCCCTCTAGGCACATCAAGCAAGGGGTCCACGTCTTGATGACCCTTTACAATTACAGTGAGAAACAAGGGGGGTGTTTGGCCAGGATGCATCTAAAGCCCATCCCTACATGGGAGCAACCACTGAGGACCATATTACAAAGCTGGTGCTAACTTAACCAGAGCTGTTGTAAACATAGCAACTCCATAGACTATAATGGCTCTAAGTTTACAACAGCTCTGGTTAAGTTATTAGCACCAGCTTTGTAATATGGCCCATTATTTGTAAATTATATATTCACATCTTAGCTAAATGTCAACTGAAAAATGACATCTTGAATTTCAATAAAAAATGTTAGAAACTGATTTCTTGTTCCCCAGGTAGAGTTTTTAAAGAACACAGAAGAATAATGAGGCATAGCACTGATAGGTGTTTATTCACAAAACCCGAATTTATTGGGAACCGACAATAGAACTGTCAAGGTTTCATTGGGGCGAAACAGTAAAGGTGATTAAAATAGTCATATTGCGATGTTTTTCCTGTTGAGTTATTCTGGTCAGAATTAGTAAGTCCTATGACAATTCTATGCAATTTCTAGGGTGCCAAAAAGCCCATCTGCTCACTGTATCACTAAATTGAGTTGGCAACTGATATTTTAAATTCAATGGAAAATAATGGAGGTTCGTGAATTAATCTCTAAGCTACTGGATTTTGTTTGAATTTCTGAAAGACAGAAAGTGGAATTAATTGCGTGCACCACAAAGCATAAGCTGAAATAGAATTGCATCCAATAATTTGTCCGTTATTATTCCAGTCCAAAGAGTGGACAAGTTGAATATTAATATTTGCAAAGCATTTGGATATTCCTGTATTTTTAGTATAGTATATAGTACGTACACAATAAGGACAATATATTGGGTCACCTGGCTGTTTCAACAATATGACATATGGAGCTGGTCCACCCTTTGCAGCTATAACAGCTTCCACTCTTCTGGGAAGGCTTTCCACAAGATTTTGGAGTGTTATTGTGGGAATTTTCATCCATCCATCCATCCCAGTAGAGCATTTATGTGGTGAGACAATGATTTTGGATGACAATACTACGCTCTCAAACTCCATTCCAGTTTATCCCAAAGGTGTTGATTGGGGTTGAGGTCAGGGCTCAGTAAGTCAAATTCTTCCACTCCAATCCAACCATCTCTATATGGACCTTTCTTTGTGCATTGGGCAGAATCGTGCTCAAATACAATAGGAGCTCTATAGAAATGACCTACTTTTTCACAACTGTTTGTAAATGCAGTTGGAGACTGCATGGCTTTGTGCTTGATTCTATACACCTGTGGCAATGGCTTTGATTAAAACACCTGAATTCAATATTGAGGCCAGGGTAACATGAGCGTATTTGAGAGCGGAAGGAACGTCCGTGAGAGTGGACATTCCTTCCACTCTGACACCCGAGTGGCCACCTTGCTGAGCGCAGTTAGTGCGCTTTGTAGCCCAGTCCTATGTCCGTCATAGCTTTTTGACGGGGAGGCGTGTAGCACACGCAACTAGTGCACACGCTACACTGTGTGGTCCTCCCTGTCGGGCCTTCACAAAGCTGCAACGGACACAGGGAAGAACTGTCACATGGACGGACTCGGTGCGCTCGTGTTCCTGCAGCCTAAGAGGTGTTTACTTTTTTCAACTTCCTTGACTCTACAGCTTACTTGATTTCTATTTGAACATGCACAAAATTACATTTGTCCTGCTTTGTTTCAAAACATTGCCCAATATTAAAGTTACATTTAGACCTACTGTTAGCAAACCGTTCCAGCCAGGGTGTTAGTGAAGGTGCACAAATAAATAAATACATCAAAAGCAAAACATAAAATGAAGTTTACATGTATTATATAGAAACATAGAAAAATGTCGGCAGATAAGAACCTTTCGGCCCATCTAGTCTGCCCAATTACATGGATACTTTACCTGGATTTATCTTTTGTTTAGGATAGCCTTATGCCTATCCCATGCTTGCTTAAATTCAATTACTGTTTTGGCCTCTACCACTTCTACTGGAAGACTGTTCCATGTGTCCACCACCCTCTCAGTAAAATAATGCTTCCTGATGTTACTTTTAAACCTTTGCCCCTCTAATCTAAGACTATGTCCTCTTGTTTTGCTATTTTGTTTCCTTTTAAATATACTCCCTTCCTCTACCTTGTGGATTCCCTTTACGTATTTAAATGTTTCTATCATATCTCCTCTGTCTCGTCTTTTTTCCAAGCTGTTCATGTTAAGATCATTAAGCCTTTCCTGGTAACTTTTCTCCTTCAAGCCGTACACCATTTTAGTAGCCCTTCTCTGAACTCTCTCTAAGATGTCTATATCCTTCTGGAGATACGGTCTCCAGTACTGCACACAGTACTCCAAGTGAGGTCTCACCAGTGCTCTGTACAGTGGCATGAGCACTTCCCTTTTCCTACTGCTAATACCTCTCCCTACACAACCAAGCATTCTGCTAGCATTTCCTGCTGCTCTATTACATTGACTACTTACCCTTAGATCCTCTGAAATAATAACCCCTAAATCCCTTTCCTCAGATGTCATATCATGTTTAAATGTATCAAGAGCATATCTATCTTAGTACAGCATCAATCCTGCAATGTGGATAACCATCTATTCATTAGTTAAGACTTGGAAAGTGCTCATTTATAAACAAAAAATACACAAAATAATACATGTGTATATCCATTTGTGTTTTGGTTTTGTGTTTTTAATTTTTTTATTTATAGTTAATAAATCGACACATTTCAAGTCAACCACCTAAATTGAAAATATGTCTGGAGTGCAATATTTTCCTAATTTTTTCAGCGAGATTCATATGGGATATTTGAGATTGTGCAGTTTTTTGCACAGTTCAATTCGGAGAGCTAGTGAGTCTTTATTAATTGAAGAAAAAACACGGAGGCTTCAGTACTTCTTAGATGACATCGGCCTATGTTATCAGGGAAACCAATCACTTGTTCAGGAATGAATTAAAAGAATCCAAGTATTTTTAGGATCTTTTTATTCCAATAAAAGCATATAAAATAATTCTAAAAGCCCGACGCCTTTTGTCTATAAACTAGACTTCCTCAAGGGCAGTATGTTGTACAATCAATCAAAAAATAAACTTTATTAATATTGCTTCTCATAAATGCCAATCAAGTTTAGATCGTCCCTGTATGTCTTCTTCCACATGTGACTTTTGTGTGTTGGCATCGCAGCTTCATTTATCTGGTAGGATTTACTATTATTTTGCATGAAACTTGACCTGGCAGGGTTTATGGGTCACAGTCGTCATTTTCCTATTAAAGATACTGGAAGGTTTTTCTCGCTATGCCAGGCAAGCTGTATTTCCCTGACTGGATCTATTTATTGTAATAATTTTGTCAGGTCAGGAAAGACTTGTCACTGGATGAAGGATGCTCGTGTCCTTAGGCTCTAAGGTGGAGGAGTACAAGATCAGGCCACTTTATTCCAGCAATGATTTGTGACCTAGAAATGACTTTCGCCTTGAAACACAGGCACAGCCATTTGTTACAAGAAACCGGTACTATTTGACCATTATTGCAATATGTAATTTATTTGATTGCATTTTTCTATTACCATTTCAGAATGTTCTCTGTGCAGTTTAGTCTCTCGATGTGCTGTTTTCATACATTATTTAAACTAGTGCGAAAGAACAATAATGGGGAAAAAATAATACGTTGGCAGCGAGAATCACTTGACAGTGTGAGTTCAGAAAAGGCTGTTCAATTCATAATATATGTATGATATATATTGCAATTTTTATTTCTTACCTTAACATGAAATGGGTATGTGCAGCTGCTCCTGCTAAAATGTCACCTCTATTCCTGAGAAAATGAAAAACAATTATAGACTGGTATGTTAATGAGACAGCACATTTAATTATGCTTTATTTTTTTTATCTTTATTTTTCCTGCACAAACTTGGTTACTTTTAAAATGAAATAATTTCTAGTGCAATTAATGTAAAAAAAAAAAAAAATGGGTTGTTGCTGTTCTACAATTTTGTTTGATTTGATTGCAGTACTAGTACTTCACCCACAATCAGATACAGGGTTATTCAAAGAGAATCAAAAAGTCACCGCACGTTCGGTGACTTTTCCTACTCTTCAATTCGGCGTGATTTGGCGATCCCATTCAGCAAGCACCACAGGGCCGTCGTAGTGAAGGGAAAAGTCACCACAAACCCGACGAACACTCACCACAAAACCCAGCGAAGGCACCCTGAAACCTGCAAAAAATATCTGGATTAACCCCATCGAACACACCGGAGAAACCCGAGCAGTCGCCGATCACAGCGCAGAGCAGCCGCCGGAAAAAGCCGACACCGCAGACGGAATGGAGTGGAAAAAATAAACCCGTATGCTTGAATGTTTGAAAATTGAAACACTGTTTGCAAAGAAACTACAGAACGAAAATGTCTGTATTTTACATATAAAATCCAATGAATAATAATAAAAGGGCTGTTACAGAAAAAAGAAAAAACGATTAAAAAAAAAACTGAAAAAATATTTTTGCCCAAAAAATCCCAAGAAATGACTTTTTACTGCAGAATATTATAACCAATGGTTTATTAGATATTGAATTAAAACGGGAATATTTTTAACATTGAAGCCTATGGGATTCTCCTGAATAAACCTACCGCATGAAACCACCGAACAGCAGGGCAATTCGGCAACTTTTCACTGCTGGGTTTTGTTCTCTGAATAGCCGAAGCATTGCTTCTCTATGGGGATTTCACTGCCCTCGAACAGGCACCGAACAGGCACCGTATGTGCAGGCAATTCGCCAACATTTGGCGAACTGCCTGCTCTCTGAATAGTCGAATGGCCAGGAAAGGTAACTGTACGCTGAATTTCACTGTTCGCTTACCTTTCGGCCACAATTCGGAGCTCTTTGAATAACCCTGATAGTAAATCATGTTATATGGCTATCAGTTGTGGAAATTCTTTGATTAAGGCAGCCGGCACACGAGCATACTGTACTGCGTCCATTACGGACGCACTTTTTCACAGGAGATATTGTGAGTACTGCATAAAGTGCGTCCGTAATGTCTGACGTCTCCACACCCTAGGAAAATACATGGCAGCGTTGTTTCTGTGTCCGTTTAGCTTTTTAACATTGATGTTATTTTTGCGTCCGTGGCTTTATGCTTTGCCCGTCCGTGAACAAGTGCGCAGGGGCTTTGTGTGGTGTGTTATTTGACTCCTTTATAAAGCTATGACGGACAGCAAACAGTACGGTCAGACGGACGCAAAATGTTTGCTAGTGTGCCGCCAGCCTTACACAATTTACGTAGTTAATGGGACACTACTGCTTATATAAGCTGTAACTAGATTACTTGTGCATTAAAAACCCACTTTTTAAAACACATGCTGCTGTGGTTTTTTTTTTATTCTTCATTTGAAATAATTGCATGTAAAAAGGAAAAATTAACTTTTTTATCTCTTGTTTCCATTGTGTGGATCTTTCACATGATGCAACATTCACCAATATCTGTTCAAATGTTATACTTTGTGGCTGTGCTTTATCTTGTATAGAATTTAACAGTTAATGAGGTAGAGGAGAGGGTTTAGATAAAGCATCAGGGGGTGTATTGTGATTCAGGATACTCAAGAGAATACAGCTGAATGAGATAAAACAGGGAGCTTAAAAGACTTCTAACCTATCCCAGTGATGTCCTTTGAATACATCCCGGATAATACAACGATATGAGTCAGTGATTGACCCATAGACTTCATTCTATGGCAATTGCCACAGACTGAGGAGCAAGTGATGGAAAGTTACGGGGGGGGGGGAGTTTACCACACAAAAGATCACACAATGGATGCAACCAGTGACACATACACAGGTCTAATCAAAGAAAGGTGAAACTCCTGAGAATGACTGGAGAAGTGAAAGTTCTAGGTCAAAATAGCCAGACCAGAAAAAGTTCTCTTCTCTTGGCAGTTTTCCTGGTTTTCACCTTTCTCTGAATAACCCTGATAGAGTAAAATATTTCTTAACTAAACATACAAGAGAAAAACAAAGCACATGTACGATATCAGCAACATAAAATAAACACAATAAGGACATTTCATTTTTTGGTGGTAGAGCCTTATAAGAAGTGTTATCAAATTTACAGAAAATGTTGGTTCCAGTGTTCCTTCTACTTAGGGCTGGGCGATTTCCTTGATTTTTCACAATTTAACCTCCCTGGCGTTACGATTCTGACATCTTTTAGATGGCAGGTGAGCTTACACTCTTAATGGCCATTAAAAGAAACCAAAGCCTCTAATTGTGTTTTCTTCTTGTTATGTTTCGACTCTGTAAGGCCCCACGCCGCCAGCTTCAGCCCTGGCACACCCTCCAGACTCGCTACCTGCAAAGATGCTCCCGCACCGCAGAGCGTGCCTGGAGGAAATCCCGCTCTGAAGCTGATTTTGTTCACTTCAAGTTTATTCTCCGGTCATACACCTCTGCCCTCCACTTGGCCAAACAATCCTTCTTCTCATCTCTTATATCTACGCTGTCCTCCAACCCTAAACGGCTCTGGTCCACCTTCAACACCCTCCTCTACCCACCTGCACCTCCCCCCTCAGCTGCCTTCAGCGCTCAAGCTGGCAGACTACTTCCTCAGTAAAACTTTAACTCTCAGAAGCAACATCCCAACACAAGATAGTTATCTGCCACCTCCACTCCCACAGGTCCCCTCTGCCACCCTCTGCCGCTTCCTCCCAGCCACTGAGGAGGAAGTCAATTCCTTATTGTCCTCCTCACATCTCACCACGTGCCCGCTCGACCCCATTCCCTCACATCTAATTCCTCCCCTCTCCTCCTCCCTCACCCCTGCTCTCACACACATCTTCAACCTATCTCTCTCCACTGGCTCCTTTCCATCCGCCTTCAAACACGCGCTAGTTACCCCTTTACTAAAGAAACCATCCCAAGATCCCAACTCTCCATCCAACTACCGCCCTGTATCCCTGCTTCCCTTTACCTCTAAGCTCTTAGAAAAACTAGTCTTCAACCGCCTCTCCCTCTTCCTGTCCTCCAATTCCCTACTTGACCCCCTGCAATCTGGCTTCCGTCCCCTACACTCAACTGAAACTGCCCTCACCAAAGTCACCAACGACCTCCTAACTGCTAAAAAAACACGGCCACTATTCTATTCTCATCCTGCTTGACCTCTCGGCTGCTTTTGACACTGTTGACCACCCCCTCCTTCTACAGACCCTCAACTCTCTGGGTCTCGGTGACACTGCACTTGCTTGGGTTGACTCCTATTTATCCAACAGGTCCCTCTGTGTGTCCTTTGCTGGTAACTCCTCCTCCTCCTCATTGCCTCTATCTGTTGGTGCACCTCAAGGCTCTGTCCTTGGTCCTCTGCTCTTTTCCATCTACACCTCCTCCCTGGGCAAAATCATCAACAGCTTTGGCTTTAATTACCACCTCTACGCTGATGACACTCAGATCTACCTCTCTACCCCTGATCTCTCTCCCCCTGTCCTTTCAAGGTCAAACAGTGACCTGCGCCTAGCTTCTCCCCGCATCACCTCTTCCCATGATAGACTGCAGGATTTCTCACGCGCAGCCCCCACTCTCTGGAACGCTCTCCCTCGTACTGTCAGACTTTCCCCTAACTTCTCTTCCTTCAAACGCTCCCTGAAAACATTCCTATTTAGGGAAGCCTACCCCCCAACTCACTGACGCAACCATCAATCACTCTCACCTTACAGTCCTCTCCTCCTGTTTCCAACCCCAACCCTCCCAGATTGTGAGTTCCTACGGGAATAGGGCCCTCATCTCCTCCTGTACTGTTTGTCAAATGTTGTTCAATGTATTGTAACCCTGTCTATACTGTGCTTATTGTACAGCGCTGCGGAATATGCTGGCGCTTTATAAATAAAGAATAATAATAATAATAATAATGTTGCTGGGCTGGATACAATTTGGTGGTTGCAGCCGCCCCATCGGGGAATATGCGCGACCCCGCTCCTCCTGTACTATGTATGTATGTTTGTTTGTACCTCCTGCCAGGTCATCATTCAGCTGTTCCGTGTCTTTGTTTTTTGATCCCAAGGTGGATTTTGTTTCTCGGAGGGCATAAAATAAAAGTCCACCAGTCTACCTCATGACTGAAAAGCAGCGTGAGCCGTGATGGCTGCTACATAGCAGCCTGTGGTTTCATATTTTGGATAGGACTCCCCTTCACTAGAGGTGCCTTGACGTTGGCAGGTGAGCTTACATTCTTAATGGCCATTAAAAGAAACCAAAGCTTCTAATTGTGTTTTGTTTCACACGGTGTAAGAGGAATAAGCGCAGATGACATTTTTCTTCTTGTAAATGTAGATAGTGAGGTCAGTGTAAAAATTGGGGTTTCTGAAACTCTTCTCCATAAACTTTGAATAATAACAAAAATGGCTTCCTTCATTGTGGAACATGCCCAGGACAAACAACGATTTAATCATTATTTCCCTCATCCCAAAATAGCGTTGCTAAAAGCCTTGAGGTAAAATGCGCTTCCCTCACCTCAACTAGCCGGAGAAATGCTACTGACTGAAAACTATTGTCTTCCTCTTGGCAACACAGAACTTCAATATAGAAATATAATACAACGTGAAAAGTTCACGATATCTAATCAATTTGTGGACGGTGCAGCACACAAGTGACCATTTCCCTGCTAATGTGCAGCTTCATCTTACAGCATGTAAAAAATAATGAAATGTGACAGGCACAGTCCCCAAACACAAGAACAAAACACCAGGGCAGAGACAGAGATCACATCGAACCTCTTCAAATTAATGCCATAAAGCGTGTATTATAGGCACAGGTTCTCACCCCCCCCCCCAATTTATATACACACTTTTGGAACTTTTAACACACGCAGGTTAAAGTCGTTAGTCGTTTGGCTAACAGTTCTTTTTGCCATATCTGTTGACTTACAGTTTTAGAAACCACATTTGTATTGGGGTTAAAAAAAATATCTTTTCCTAAGTTTCTTTAATTTAGTTTTTATTGTCTATAAATAACACAGTGAGAATTTTTTTTAACCCCTTAACGCTTGATGTACCAGGTACGTCCTGTGAAAAAGGACGCTCAATTGAGGACATACCTGGTACGGCCTTTTGTAAAAAAGCGCTGGAAGCAATCGGTATCGGTATAGTGTTATGTACTATATATTATTATATTAACGGTTATAATAAAAGTGAAGTATCACTCCAATATGGCCCCCCTTGGGAAGGGAGAAGTGGTAAATGTAAACCATCTTCATTTATAGAAAAAAGAATACAAGGAAGGTGTCAAAAGGCTTTGATATTCATTATTTATCCTGTGATTTTTTTTTTATATATATAAGTATCTAGTTGTTTCTATAAATGATGTGCTGTAATATAAATAAAATGATTTGAAGGAACAGTAGAAATAAGATTTTGGAATTATCGATACTAGAAAAATAAGAACCTACTGGAATATGCTAATTCAGCCAATACTCTATTAACTTGGCTGTCTACTGCTAAATATGTGCAGAATATGTTAAAAATAGCATTTCACACTTCCAGGTGTGTCAGGATGGTTAATGGGAAAAAAAATCTCAGCATTTGAGCTTGATGGAAATCGTTATGAAGGGAATGGGCTGGGAAGGCAAAACAACTAATTGTGCCTTTGATTAACTGAAAGTAAGATTTAAAAATAAGTGGAATTATCAAGTTGTCAGCTCAATTTCCCAACCTGCCTCTTCTATATCATTTATAATTTGTATTTGGACTACTTTGTTCCTCGAATAATGTGCAGCGTGTCTAATTCTTCAAGAACGTAATATTGAAGGGATGTATATACCAAAATTAAGAAACCCAAGTTATCTAGGAACCACTGCTGATCCCCACCACTGTTTTGGGAAAATATATACCTTTACATCCCACAGCACCATGTCCTCCACCATCGTCAACCACAGGCACCCAGCCACATGAAATCCCGTGGTGTCCAGCTGAGGAGGATTGGTGCTGGTGGTAGTTGTTTTTTATTTTCCCTCATTGAAGTGGAGGAAATTCAGACAACGCTCAGTGATTTCAATCCAAATCGCCGCTGCCTACACCGGGTGGGACTGGAGCCCGCATCCACGTCACACTGCAAGGTCACCGCCAGAAAGGGATGCCGTAACCCCATAAACTGGAATCCAACCGAAGAAAGCAGGACCTTAAGCAGGGAAGTGGTGCTGGTAACAATGATTTTATTCAAGTGGGTAAGCAAACCCCACAAATCAGTGACGTTTCAGCCCAGAGGCATTAATCCTACATCATGTACTTTTGAGGCCTGGCTTTCTTCGGTTGAACGCTCACTGATTGACAACCTCTGGAGGTTTTTCTCCCAAGATTACTTAAAATAAGTTTAAGAGGACATAGAGGCTACAGTATCCCTTTAAATTAAATATAACGACTGACTCCCTTATGCCCGTTGGACTGTAAAAGGAAAGCGATTTATTTTCACGAGAACCTTTGACCTTGTGAATAGAAGTGTTGGTGGTAATATCAACTACCAGAGGCGAAGAAGAGTTCATGGAACATTTATGGGATTAGGGAAATCGAGCGAGATAATAATACGGTGGATTGGACGAATAATCATATGATGCCTTGCGGGAGATATAAAAGGATAATGGTGCTTATACATATTAAGGTAAAGAAAGGTTGTTAAGCTATTTAAGAAGGTAATAAGATATTTCAAATGGGTGAATTTTAATATTATAAATTACATTAGAGCTGCCCATCCATTGTATAACTTATTTAATGAGTAGAGGAAATTTGTGAGATGTAAAGTAATAAATGCTGAATATTTAGGCTGAACTATTCACTCTCAGGAAGATCCACAAGAGAATGACAGGATACGTCTTGGCTCGGTTAGGGCTATTAGAAAGATGTCTAACCACAGAATGGCACATTTTGGTTTTCTTCCACTCTCAAGGTGCTCAAGCAACCTAATGATGGCATATAGATGTACTCTACAAGTAAGATAGCATGATGTGTGCAAGATAAATAATTTGGTACATACAACAAAGGGACTTTAATAGTATTTTATTTTCCAATGAAAACATGCATTACTATAACGTTTTTTATTCTGGTCTTTTTCAATACTTTGCCATTTTAAAGGAATATTGAGGTCTTAAAACAGGAGGGGTGGTAAAAAGAGGGGTTAAAAATTAATCCCTCCCAACCCTTCCAGGCTGTAATGGATTTGGGTCCCTGGGGTGGAGGCGGAGCATTTAGAAAGTAGAGTTGGCTAGTGCTTCGTTCCACACTTTGGGCACTATCACCTGCCTGTCTCTACATTGGGGATGCCAAGGGGAAAAACTTGTGCTTGCAAATCTCCATCCCCGTTTTACCAGTGGATTACATAGCGACCGCTAGGCTCCAGGATGCTTGGGACAGCGCTGACTTATCTGATCCCTGAACAAAAAGGTCCAGAAAGAAACAAAGGTCATTTGTTACAAAAGGTGTAAGAGATCAAGACTGTAAAGCTGAAAACAAACAAAGAGGCAAACCTTTAATTCTGTTGATGTTAATTCTATTGATTTGTCACATGCAGTCTGCTCTTTCCTGTATATGTTTCAATATTTGAAATCGCCAGCTGGGAGTTCTCCTGCTCTCTCTCGCATGTTCCTCAACAACACACACTACACGTTTTGTGTTGATATACAATTTTGTTTTTAAAATTGTTTCATTATTGTCACGGGTGATGAACCCAATGCTCCAGAGACAAAGCAAAGTGATGTGCCTCTCCTTTTAGTAATACAGATTACTTCCTGCGAGAAGGCAAATACCATGGTGACATTTACAATTTTCAATTAATTTCTCCAGGCTGCATAAGTGGTCATTTGACAACCATCTCCTCGCGGCTATGTATTGCTTTTGACATGATCCTCCACAGTACCTTGTCAACTGTATCTTGGCTGTTAACGCTTTCACAACTTTAGCTTACACAAGTGCATCGCTGAAACATTTTACTTCCTTCCTGGTTTTTATTGTGTATCTTTCTCATTATTTCTCTTTATCTTTTATCCATAAATCTGCAATCTGAGGTTAATCGCTCACACACAATAAATTAAGAAAATCACACTGTGTGCAGCAAATGTTTACAGAGTTGCCACATAAGACTCATCAACCTCTCATTTGTTAGTCAAATCTTCCCCGGAAGCAATTCTTAAATAACAGACATATATATATATATATATATATGTGTGTGATTATAGCCTTTATAACTTGATAGAACATGCATGCACAAATAAATATATCTTCCTGGAGAATAACCTCTTTCATTTCCATGACATATAGGTAATTAAAAGTACCGTATTTTTCCATGTATAAGACTTTACGTTTGTTTAAAATTGTTATGTCAGAAATTGGCGGTCGTCTTATACACGGGAGTAACTGCACCAGATGTGGGTCTGTTCTGAGTGTTACCATGCTCAGCTCACGCTACCACACTTGCTTCAATGGCCGCAGACCAGAATGTGATGCCACAGGAGTAACTGGCATTACACTGGATAACCCCGCGGTTGCACGGCAAAACTGCCAATACCTTCCCTCTGCAAACAGGCTTCCTCCAATCACGAGCTTTAGGTAACAGACGTCGTAGACATCTGATGCTGAACTACCCAATTGCTATTCTGAAAGCATCCTGCCGAAGGCAGTAGCATGTAGGCATTGTGCAGATGTGACAACACCAGTATTTTGAGCACTCTTCCATGAAAATGGCTGAAAATATAAAGACCGGAACGAAGAGTGATGCAGAAGAAAGCAGTGATGCAATAGTAGCGAAAGAAAGTGATATGCCCAAAGTTAAGTGTGATGCATAATATACTTATGTAATATGTACCTTATGTATCAGTATCTTAAAAATATTACTGGAAAAGAATGTTAAATGTGTTCTGGTTTAAGTTTAAAATATTGCTTTCTTAATCATGGGTTTGAAAAGTAGGGGTCGTCTTATACATGGGGGCGTCTTATACATGGAAAAATACGGTATATAAAATTGTCATTTTATAGCACAACTAGCTATTTAAGTAAAATGTCAAAGACAACCCACAAACACACAGTTGTATTCAGCATAAACCTTCATATACATAATTCAAAATATGAAACGGCACCTCCATTTCTTCCCTCTGCTGCCCCAGCACACCCTCCCCATCCACCCGCCCACCCAGGGCCGGTCCCTAATTTTAGGTATCCTTTCCAGCTGTCTCCACTTCTCTCACTAATTACCTTTACTAAACCCAAAAATCTGGTCCATTTCATGCAATCCCTATGATATTCTACTGGCCACCAGTTTCACCTTCCCTCTGCTCCCATTTGTTTCAGTTACCCTAGTCCCTTAGAGTGTAAGCTCATGGGATGTCTGCCTGAGCTTTTGGTTTAAAGTGATGTATAACCTGGACAGTTATCCGACGACCAGGGTTTTATTTCCTCTTGTATCATGTAAGTCTGCTGTTTGTGCTTCCCCATTGTAAAGCACTATAGAATTTGTTGGCGCTGTATAAGTACTTGTAACTGTAACTTTGTATTTCTGTAACAATTCAATGTTCTTGAACCCAGGACATACTTGAAAACGAGAGAAATCTCATTGTATCCTTCCTGGTAAAATCCTTTATATATAAAATAAAATAAATAGGAAAGATACTTAGGATTACAAACGCTAATTACCTCTTTGCACTCCCCAAAGTGCAAGCTCAGAATTGCTAATGGCTTTCTTAACCCGTGGTGTTCAGAATGTAATATGGTCGGCCCGCGTTAGGGCCACTTAACGCTAACTTTAGCGCTGTGTGAGCGTTAACGTTAAGTATGTAATAGGGCCCATTATTTTTCTTTGACGTAATTGCATGTAAAAAGGAGAGAATAATGTTAGGGTTTTATCTAGGGGTACACCGAAATTTCAGCCGCCAAAATTATCGTCCGAAAATGGTGCTTTCGGCCGAAAGGAAAAACGGCTGAAAAAAAATCAGCCGAAAAGTCGTCATCTGTACTCGGGCCTGGAGGCCCAGCCGAGCTGGGGACTCATCTGAGCCTAAAGGCCAGCCGAGGCGTGGGCTCGGCCGGTCTCCAGGCCTAGGCGAACAGGGGGCTCTAAGGCCCAGGTTCGAATGACTGATTGTGGGGGTGTGACACCTACATTTCCATGCTTGCCTATATTCACATCACATACTTGCCTACATTCACAAATTTCCAAGCTCCTCCAGCGCAGTCCTCCTTCACGCTCCCCTTGCACGCACAGCATGTGTCAGAGGCGCCGGTCGTGGGATGACCCTGCCGATGGCCAGACCGGTGGCAGCTTTGCCGCTGGTTGGGGGCTTCCCCCCCCAGGCTAGTGACTAATCACTAACCTGAGGGGGAAGCCCCCAACCAGCGGCAAAGCTGGAGGCAGTGGGCTCGCTCTGGAGCCTGTGGTAACCTATGTTAGTGGAGGGAAAATAGCCTATGACTCGAGGCAGTGAAGCCCCGGCACCAGGATGTCTGAGGGCGGGCAGGAGGGAGAACAATGGGGACAGTCTACATAAAAGTAAGCTGTGTGGTCTGCATTAAACAATCAACCTACTTTATCCCTATACTGAGTCTCGTCCAGTATGAGGGGGTAGCTTAATTGGGAGCTATCACATTGGCTCGCTTATGCTGATGTCTCTGAGGCAAGCACTGCAACTTTGGCGGATCTACTCTGCTCATGTAGCGGCTTCCACTACAAATTGGACATATCACACGTTTGCAGCTTTATACAGTAACCATTCTGTCGTGGTGAATTAAAACATTATTTAAATAATTAGTATCAAAATAAAGGCATTGTAGTGAAAATAAATGCCGTTTTTGATCTGTAGATTTCTTTTACTCCCTAGACTTATGTGTTAAATTACATTTTTTGAATGCTCCTCATCTGCTCAAACAGAATAATTTGCTAAACCTAAAAAACATTTTTTAAAAATTTACATATCAGAAGGAAAAACATTTCTCTTCTCATGTTTTTGACAAAGGAATTACACATTATATGGAAAATAACGAAACTGAGGGGAAAACCAATTATCAAACACTTCGGATTTTGCCTTCAAAATGTAAATGGTCTGAAAAATTTTCAGTCATTCATAGTTTATGAATATTTTTCCACCAAAGATTAGTGGATATGTACTTCGAGATATGTCAAAATGAGACTCACCACCAGCGTCCTTGGACATAACTATCCAGAAATGTCTCTCACCCCAAGACTGTAAAAAAAAAAAAATTAAGTTGTTCTTTGAAGTGGTAATTTATTATCAAGAAATAAATATCACATTTAATCTTCACCCTAACATGTAGAGCTGGGTAAATTTGTTTAAGCATTTGTAATAGAAAAGGTTGGTATATGTTTCTTATATTCATCTATTTTCTTCTCTCCGTGCTGTGGCTCATCATGAAAATATAAGTACATAACACAGGGTTATTCATAGAGCGGTGAAAACCAGGAGAATGACTGGAGAAGTGAAAAATCTAGGTCAAAATGGCCGATTTTGAAAGTGCGATAAATGGGAGAATTTTTCTGGTTTGGCTATTTTGACCTAGAATTTTCATTTCTCCAGTCATTCTCCTGGTTTTCACCTCTCTCTGAATAACCCTGATATTCTTCAGTGTGTTATTTAAAAGGGATACTGTAGGTTAGAGTTAAAATGGGAGAGGGGATATTTGGAATGCTTAAAAATTAACCCCTCCTCACCACCCTCCTGTTTTAACCCTTTATTTAGATTAAGAAGTTTAAAACTTGCCTTTATTCCATCATTTGGATTACCTCAGTCTGGGCCTTGAAAAAAGCTGTGAGGCTGAAACGTTGCCGTAGTTCTGAAGTCTGGGTTCCAATGAAAGACCCATTAAAAAGAACCCATGAGTGCTGGTGCCATTTTGTTTTCCTGTTTTTCAGTGTTGGTCATGTCATGACATTATTATTATTATTAATAATAATAATATTATCCTTTTATATAGCGCCACAAATTCAGCAGCGCTGTACAAGATCCGTGTACAAGGGGTTGATACATTGGAATATCACACATGGATGATATGACCTGATTCAGGGGGACTCTGTTCCCAAGGGAACTTTACAATATATGAGAAGTACAAGTATTTTCTGAGGTAGGCACATCCATATTGTTAGGTGTCTTGCCCAAGGACACTCGCTGGTGGCGTCTTCTGAGTGGGATCGAGTCGGCTTTCCATGAGTGTAGAGGACCTGGTGGTTAGGTTGAACCCGCTTCTCGTAAAATCGAGACTTGTTTCTCCACAGTTGTTTTGGACGGATTTGCTGAACTGGATTTTGACTTGCTTCTCCACGGTCAAAGGCCAGAGATGTTACCACTGGACTCCACAGCTAATATTGTATGGTAGGCAAGAATGTACCGTTAGGTGTCGAACCTGGGTCTCCACGGTCATAGAGCAGTGATATTACCTCTACTCTATCCAGCCGGTACATGCTGCTGGTTTTCTGTGACCCGCAGCAGTTATGGGACTGAGGGAGCTGAACACACAAGCGAATGTCCAGCCAAGCCAATGACGGTCATTGCGAGCACATTGAGAGCTATTGGAGGGAGATATTTCCTGAAAAGGAGGCTGCTTCTGGGTCTTTTATCTATGATTAGTGCTCCCTGATTTGATCTTCTGGCCGGGGTCGAGCCCCTGCAATTGGAGAGATAAATCGGCCGTCCCAGAGCCCCCCCCCCCAGGGAGTGAGGTCACTCAGATCTAGAGTGCCCCTTTACAAAGATGACAAAATTAGGACTGCAAGTCACAGAAGAGCTCTTAAGATAACATGTGGTTTATTCTCTATGCCAGGGCTGGCAAACACACGGCCCCTTAGATGTTGAGGCCTACAATTCCCAGAATTTTTCCAATGTAATAGATGTTCAGGGAATCACGGAAGTTGTATTTCAGAAACATCTTGGGAGGGGGGTCGACAGCTCTGCGCTATGCCTAGGAAATACAGGAATTCATCCTGCAGTTCACAAACAGCTGGTGCAATAAGTCTATAGCACAGGAAACCTGATGTTGATATGTATGTGTGTGTGTGGAATGTGGATGTGTGTCTTGCTTTGTTATTAAAATAATATAAACATTAAATATGCAAACTATTCCATTTCTACTAACTAGAATCTTGTATAAAATATTTCATATATGTTCAGTGGGCAGAGATATGCAGCTGCATATGTTATAGATTACCGTATTGGTCAATACATTGTCATTGATTATTTTCCACGAGGACAGAGGGACGTCATTCTACACCATATGTTACATGACGTATCGTTGTGATTCAAGCCTGTATCTGAAAACGTCTATAGAAACCCCCATAGATATAGCATACAGTTGTGTTCAAAATTATTCAACCCCCACTGAAATTGAGTGTTTTGGCCAGTTTGACATTGATTTTGATCATTCAGTCATCTTGCTTACAATTAAATCAAAGAGGCACGTGTAGGTCAGACAAATATAACCTAACATTTATAATGAAATAGCCACAAATGTCTTTTCTGTGCTCACATCATTATCGGTTTTATTCAACCCCAAGTGACATTCAATCTTAGTACTTAGTACAACATCCTTTTACAGTTATAACAGCTTTTAAACGTGAAGCATAGCTTGACACAAGTGTCTTGCAGCGATCTACGGGTATCTTCGCCCATTCGTCATGGGCAAAAGCCTCCAGTTCAGTCACATTCTTAGGCTTGCGCACTGCAACTGCTTTCTTTAAGTCCCACCAGAGGTTCTCAATCGGATTTAAGTCAGGTGACTGCGATGGCCACTCCAAAATGTTCCAGCCTTTAATCTGCAACCATGCTCTAGTGGACTTGGAGGTATGCTTGGGATCATTGTCCTGTTGAAAGGTCCAACGTCTCCCAAGCCTCAGGCATCACATTGTCATCCAATATCTCCTGGTACTGAAGAGAATTCATGGTACCTTGCACACGCTGAAGCTTCCCTGTACCTGCAGAAGCAAAACAGCCCCAAAGCATGATTGACCCCCCGCCATGCTTCACAGTAGGCAAGGTGTTCTTTTCTTCATAGGCCTTGTTCTTCCTCCTCCAAACATAGCGTTGATCCATGGGCCCAAAGAGTTCTAATTTTGTTTCATCAGTCCACAGAACACTATCCCAAAACTTCTGTGGTTTGTCCACATGACTTTTGGCATACTGCAGTCGACTCCTCTTCTTATTCTTTGGAGACAGCAAGGGGGTGCGCCTGGGAGTTCTGGCATGGAGGCCTTCATTACACAGTGTGTGCCGTATTGTCTGAGCTGAAACTTCAGTACCCACATCTGACAAATCTTTTCTCAGTTCCTCAGCAGTCACACAGGGACTTTTCTCCACTCTACGCTTCAGGTAGCGCACAGCAGTCAAAGTCAGTATCTTCTTTCTGCCACGACCAGGTAGCGTTTCAACAGTGCCCTTTGCCTTGAATTTGCGAATGAGGCTTCCTGTGGTCTCTCTTGGTATGTTTAACATCTTTGCAATCTTCTTATAGCCATTGCCCTTCCTGTGAAGAGTAATCACCTCTTCTCTTGTCTTCCTGGACCATTCTCTTGACTTCACCATGTTTGTAACCACACCAGTAAATGTCTAGAAGGAGCTGAGTATCACAGTCATTTTAAAGCTGCCTAATTGGTGCTTATTATGCTTTATTGCTGCTCCGTGACATCCACAGGTGTTTTCAATACCTGATTGAAAACACTTGAATGAACCTCTGTTCTTCAGAGTGGTAGTTTTTAAGGGGTTGAATAATTGTGTCAATGAAAAATTCACAAAAGAAACATTTACTACTGTATTACAAAACCAATTGATGTCATTTTAGTTGCATATGGTTCTTTAATAAGTCCCTGTAGGATTTCATTCTAAATACAATTACAAATGTACACTAAATTCCCTAAAACCCTTTACAGCATTGGGGGTTGAATAATTTTGAACACAACTGTATATGAAGTATGCAACAAAGGTGAATAAGGAACTCAATAAAAATGGGTGGACAGTTACCATAGAAACCAAAGGATGCTCTTTTTACATTCTATATATAGAGCTTTACATCATTTTCATATCAGAGGGATTCTCCATAATATTTCTACTGGATGTGGAAAAAAATGTCTCTTATTGAAGCAGTAAATTCACAAATGTCATCAGCTAATAGAAAAGGAATTGCTTAAGGGCAAGAAGTGTGGGTTTCCAGTTGGACATTTTTGTGCTGTGTCGGCTACATGGAATGATACATGTGGGAGGATTCATGAGGGCTGAGGGACTTGTCAGAGAAATCCTTTTAATACTGTCGTTATTTTCTTATCCTTATGCTATATATATATATTTGTTAAAAATAGAAAACTATTCTTTTTCAGAAAATAGAGGTAATATTGGAGGCGCTAACTCCGTTAAATAATATTTCAATAGTTGTAGAATTGTTTGCTGCCTGCTAAGGATAAATACTCACAATAAAACCACCAAAATTGTGATTGAAACAGTACAATTAATATATATTCCTTGCGGCGTAGATTATTGTAAGAAGGAGCAATATAAATCGCCTAAATAAGATAAGCTATAAGGATAACACCAGGGGCGTAACTACCAGGGGTGCAGAGGGTGCCACCGCACCCGGGCCCTTGAGTCCGGGGGGCCCATAATCGCCAGCTTGGGCCTGTGGGCTTGCCTAGAATATAAAATATATATAAATATATATTTCTCTTATGAGTTTTGCTTTGGAGCTCTGTGTTACGCTCATACACCCCACATATTACTGTGAGTTTTATTGCTGTGGAGCTCTGTGATGCTCAGTAATGTGCAGTGTGTATGAGCGTATCACAGAACTCCACAGTAATAAAATGTTCAGCAATGTGCAGTGTGTATGAATGTTTTATCATTGTGGAGCTCTGTGATACGTTCATACACACTGCACATAGCTGTGGAGCTCTGTGATACATTCATACACACTGCACATTGCTGTGGAGCTCTGTGATATGTTCATACACACTGCACATTTGCTGTGGAGCTCTGTGATACGTTCATACACACCGCACCTCAATGTGAGTTTTATTGCTGTGGCGCTTTGTGATACGCTTTTATACACACACCGCACATTGCTGTGAGTTTTATTTCTGTGGAGCTCTGTGATACGTTCATACACAGCGCACATTACTGTGAGTTTATTGCTGCGGAGCCCTGAGATGCACATAGTGCAGATTACATTAACAATGGGATGGACTGAAGAGGTCATAGTGGACCTGGAAAAAATGGGACACTGATTTCTGGAATCAACATTGTGGACCTGGAGGGGACCAATGCATGTTGACGGGAGATATGTCTTTGCTTAGGGGGGGCCCGTTATGGTTCCTGCACCTGGGCCCTGTGGTAACTAGTTACGCCTCTGGATAACACAGAGATACCTAATTACTGTTCAAACCCTGCATAATAAATCAATCATGTATAAAAAGCAATATCATCCATGGAGTGCTGTATGTCTAAAACAAGTATATAAATAAAATTATAAAATGCTTATTTACTAAAACTCACAATTTCTAGGTCTGTGCCCAACCTTGCTGTCAAGAATGGTCAGCTGGTGTTCTCCGGATGTCCCCAATCCCATACGTTTACAACATACAGGGGGAAAAAAAAGTCTCCACTAGTCTCACTTGAAACAGTGAATGGCTTTATTAAGTAAATGCAATAACTTTAAATGTATAGAAAAACAAAACATACAGGTAACTGAGACGCGTTTCGGCACTATAATTACCTTCTTCAGTCAGTAAAAAATCCTTAAATCTTTTGAGAGCACTTAAGATACATTTTATTGAGTTTTAGTAAATAAGCATTTTATAATTTTATTTATATATGCCTTTTTATATACGTGTTTTAGACATACAGCACTACATGGATGATATTGCTTTTTATACATGATTGATTTATTATGCAGGGATTTGAACAGTAATTGTGGATTATTCCAGCCTTGGTGTTAGAATAATCTTAATTTTAATAAAGACAGGAGGGGAATATTTTGCATCTCTTTTCTTTACTAAAACATCAGCAGCAAAGGAAAGTTTACATAGCAACAGCAGTAACCAATCAACAACAAGAGTGTAGTAAGTCCTTAGCCACGCCCTCTTTTCTTGTATGCTGAACGAGCAGGAGAGTCGTGACGTAGAAATTCCAGAAATCCAAGAAGTAGGAAGAACCTAGGAAACTGAAGAGGAGAAAGCCAAGACTAGGCAGGAGTCAACGAGATGGTCAGTTGCAGAACTGGAAGCCAACGGGCGTCCGAAACGATGGGAGACCAACGGGGCCGCAGAAGCAAATCAAGCTACGGAGAAAGCAGAGGATACGTGAAAGTACCATGTGATGGAGGCTTGCCAATCAACAGTTAACGAACCAGGCAAAGCGAAGAATTATCAATAGTTAATCAATTAGGAGACAGTAGCCCGAGGCTAAGCTAACGAGACATGCAAACCCTACTAAGAGGAAGGAAAACCGTTAGATAAATAATGGACAATAAAGTCGAAGTTTATAGGAAAATAACAGATTTTTTTTTTGTTTTTGTTTTTATTGAATATAGTAGTAAACCCGATACAATGTGAACAAACCCGGGCATGGGCGGGCGGGAAAAATATTCGCCTCCTGTCTTTATTAAAATTAAGATTATTCTAACACCAAGGCTGGAATAATCCACAATTTTATATCAAGGCAGGAGGCTTCATATTTTGCAGTTTTAAAGCTGCACCAGGGTCCCAGATGCATGGGAACGAGGACGAAAATAGAAGGTACGGAAAGTAACCGCCCTAGACCAATCAGCCGCCGCCAGTATATCAGATAGAGAACCTCCAGCGTCCGCAACAGAGGAAGCCGCCGCGCCCCGCACGGAGTGAGCGCCAAAATGGGGAGCAACACCTGCTAGGGAGCGCAGCCAGCAAACCCATCTAGAGAGGGTAGGAGAAGAGACAGGTTTGTAGGGAGAGACATCTGAGACCAAAAGTTGGCCAGTCGGAGAGGAGCGCAAAGGACGCAAACGAGAGAGGTAAGTAGTGACACAACGAGCAACACACAGTAGAGGATCGGAGAGAAAGTAAGGGTAGAAAACCTCATGAGATAGAGTTTTAGTACGCCTGGTAAGTGTGAAGGCGACGCCCTCAGGGGAGAAAGCCGCAGCGTGCGCATCAAAGGTTCTAACATCTGAGACGCGGCGAAAGGACACCAAACAAAAAGGACTGTTAATTTGTCCGAGAGCTGACGGGGGCACAGTGAATCATTGTCCGGCCAGTTACGCAGGAATTCGAGCATCAGCGCAACATCCCAGAAATGAACATATTTAGGAGCCGGCGGGCGAGCGAGTCGAATGTCTCGGAGGAGACAACACACGGAAGGGTCCCTACCCACAGGAACGCCACACAGGGGAATGTGAGCCGCCGAAATAGCCGAGCGGAACAGGTTAATGGTACGGTATGATTTTCCCGTCGTGGAAAGCTCCGCTAAAAAATTGAGGATCAAAAGTAGAGGGGCTGTAGCGGGATCAGCCTGTTGTTGCACACACCAACTACACCAAGTTCTCCAAGCGTAGCGGTAGCTCTTTCTCGTGCCGGGAGCCCAGGATTCCCATAATAAAGATCGAGCTGCCTCTGATAGTCCTGGCAGCACGCAGGGTCCCCGGAAATCGTCCACGCCACCAGGGGAAGATTGCCCTCCAAAACCAATGGGTGTGGTCTGCCGTGAGGGTCCAGCAGAATGGATTGTAAGGACGGAAGCAGAAGCGGATGGAGGCAGGAGAGTTCCAGCGTCAGCGGACACCAGGGCTGCGCGTGCCACAAGGGTGATCATCGGGAACGGCGGAAAAGCGTAGGCTCCCGACGGCAGCCATGGTTGGAAGAAAGCGTCCACCGCCGTCGCCTGTGGGTCCGGAAGCCAGTTGAAGTAGGCCCGAGTCTGATGATTCAAGCGGGAAGCGAACAGGTCGAGATGAAGAGTTCCCCTCAGGACCGACAGGCAGGGGAACGTCACCACGTCCAGTTTCCAGTCGCTGGAGTCCCTCCAATATCTTGAGAACCAATCCGCCACATAGTTGGAGGAACCTGGCAGGTATTCTGCCGTGAGGGAGATGTTCCGTTCCAGGCAGTAATTGAAGAGGGAAAGTGTGAGGTCCGACAAGAGCTTGGAGCGGGAGTCCCCTAGTCGGTTCACGTATTGGACCGCGGAGATGTTGTCCATCCGGAGAAGAAGAGAGCAGTCCCTGAGATCCTGGGTAAAGCTGCGAATGGCAAACGAGCCGGTGAAGAGTTCCAAGCAGTTGATGTGAAGTTGTCGTTCCTCTGAAGTCCATGCTCCGCCTGTGGATGCAGCTCCGCAAGTCGCTCCCCAGCCCGATTGGCTGGCGTCTGATTCCAGTATGAAATCCGGCAGGGAGCTGAAGATGGCCCGTCCATTCCAGGCATCCATATGGCGGAACTACCATAGGAGTTCCACTCGAACCTCCGGGGTGACGGGAACCAGTTAATCATAGGAGGGATTGAGGCGAAGGTATGTGGTCTTCAGACGTTGCGTCGCCCGATAATGCAGTGGACCAGGGAAAATGGCTTGAATGGAGGAAGAGAGTAGGCCTACCACTTTTGCCAGATCTCGGAGACAGATGGTATCTGTAGTGAGGACATCGCGAAGGGTCTTCTTGATGGCTCGAAGCTTTGCGGGGGAAGCCGCAGCTGGCAAGACATTGAGTCTAGGTCGAACCCTAGGAAGGTGATGGTTTGGGCAGGGTGCAGTGCCGATTTGTCTCTGTTGATGAGGAAGCCAAGGTCTTGTAGGAGCGTAAACACCAGGGTCGTGTGGTGAGAGGATTGGGCGGGGTCCTGTGCCAGAATTAGGATATGGTCCAGATATATGATCGTTCTGATGCCCTGGGCCCGTACAAAAACCATGACCGGTTTGAGGACTTTTAGATTTATAACTGGTCGAAGGTCCCCAGATTTTCTGTGTACCAGCAATACAGTGCTGTCGAAGCACGGGGGGTCCCGCACGGTAATGATAGCGCCTTTCAACTGCAGGGAGCGGAGTTCCTTGTCTATCAGCGACGCCTCTTGTGAGGAGTAACGGGCCAGAGGCGGGGAAGCAGACTGGACGGGGGCCTGGGAGAAGTCTATCAAAAAACCCGCCACGGTTCGCAGTATCCACGAGTCGGATGTGAGTTCGCACCATTTGTGAAGGAAATAACGTAATCGCCCCGCGACCAGAATGTGTGGTAGCGGAAGCGCAAGGGTACTTACCAGCAGAATAGCGGCGTCTGGGTCTGCCGAAGCCGCGACCAACGGGGCACCCCGAGCCAGGATCGGGCTGGGTCTGTAATGCACTTCCGTGCTTTGTTTGAGGCAAGGCGAGGTCTGTAGGAGGTTTTGTTGTAACGCGTCTGGGGGTGGAAAACCCTTTTCAAATTTGACTGAACCTTTTGTAGGTTCGTGAAAACGTTAACCTTCCGGTTTAGTTCTCTCAAAAAGAGGTCACCAAACAGTAAGCCTTTAGCTGCAGGACCCAGTTCTTTGGTGGACATGCTAGTGAGTTTGGCATCCAGCCGAAAGAGTGCCGCCTTTCGGCGCTCTAACAGAGGGCACGCTGTGCCCATTCGCGGACCAAAGCTGGGTTGAGCGGGCTGTTATTGGTTAGCACTTTGTCTGCCATAACAAAGATAAGGGAAAGGGGACCGGAGATGTCCAGAAGCTTATCCTGGGCGACGCGGAGACCCTGCTCCAAGCCTCTACGAGGGTCCTTGCCAGCCTTTCCCATGAAGGTGACGAAGTCCTCGTCAAATTCAGGGGTTAGGGAGACCTTGTCTGGTAAAGTCGGGCGAGGGCATTCGGCCCGCAAGCGCGCCCTGTCAGCCTTGTCTAGGGGCAGCGCCGCCAGAAGCGTAAAAACTCTGCAATGTGGTCCGGCGGTAGCCAAGCGGAAGACCTAGGGTGTGTGGTGGTGCGCGGGTCAAAAAGGGTATACCTCGAGCGCCAAGGATCTGTAAAGGGGTATCTGCGGACGCCTGGATAGCGTGGCGGCGCTAGAGTGGTTGTAAGGGGCACAATCGCCATGGCGTCAGAACGGGGCTCACCCGTTGAGTTTGGAGTAGCCGGCGGGTCATCAGCGGACTCTACTTCCTCCTCTTCAGGATTGTCAGCCTGGTAGTCATCCAAGTCATATATTTCCTCACCCTTGGAGTCAGAAAGGCGGGAGGATTTTTTAGCGGGCCCTTTACTTTTGCCAGCAGATTCTGACTGGCCTTTCCAGGGTCTTTTACGCGCAGGTTCAGCAGACTCAGATTGGTCCAAGTGTGAGCCTTTGGAGCGGGCCGGTGACTGGGCCTCGAGAGAACCGGGGGTTCTTGCTGGGGGGCGCGGGAAGAGCCGCTAGCGCTATGGGAAGCGTGTCAGATAAAGCAGCCAGAAGCCAAGCCTTCAGTTCCTCTTGGTTAGAGGGAAACTGTGGAGGATCCATATATAAAAACGGGGCTCACCCGTTGGGATATATATAAATATATATATATTATGTGAATGAAAGGAGGCAATTAGCGGGGCTCACCCGCTGCTTAACGCGAGATTAAAATCCCGCCGGAATTAACAGCGTGTGGGAAACGTTTGTGGGGCACTTGCAGCCAAGACCGGACATAAGAGGTAAAACAAGCTGATTTGACGAGGCCAAACAAAGCTGGGAGCATTCGCCTGCCGTCTGAAGCAGGGCACGAGCGCGAATGTTCAATGTTAAAAATTCCTCTTTGTCCGCCGGGACACTAGTAGGAAAAAACGGCAAGCGCAAACCTGCAGGCGGGAAAGTGCCCACGCAGCAGGGAAAAAAAACTAAAAAGGAAGCAGATAGCATCTACAAAACATGACAGAGTACCATAAAATTACTAGTTAGACATTTTTACGATTAAATAAATGAAAATAAATCTAAAGAAATCTAAATAAATCCTGGCGTCCAGGAGCTGTTTTTGAAACGACTCACCTGGAGGCCAGCAGCAAATAAAAGAGGGCGTGGCTAAGGACTTACTACGCTCTTGTTGTTGATTGGTTACTGCTGTTGCTATGTAAACTTTCCTTTGCTGCTGATGTTTTAGTAAAGAAAAGAGAATGCAAAATATGAAGCCTCCTGCCTTGATATAAAATTAGGTATCTCTGTGTTATTCTTATAGCTTATCTTATTTAGGGGATTCTTACAATATTCTACGCCGCAAGGAATATCTATTTCTTATTCTTTTTCAGAGGCAAAAAATGTAAGCTTTTATATAAGCATGTCCTGAGGTATAGAGGAGGGGTATACAACACCCACATAAACATTACTCGTTTTATCCACAACAATATATATGAATGGTTGAGTTGACCCTACCGGTGATTAAACTTGTGACCCTGAGATTTGAATAGCTTCCACGTCAGACGCATTGACAAACCGAACAATTCCACCAAAGTAGATGCAATTCATTTTGTTCCTTTGCCAAGAAATCGAAGAACAAATAGAGATGACCTCAATTTTCTAGCCTGGCTAAATTACAGGCGGAACGCTAATGGAAGAAAAACATGGCTGTTGTTCACATAATTAAGACTCTGAACTTAAAGGTGACAATATCTTGAAAAATATGTCCCCGGAAAGCTCTGCCTGACTTAATTTTGCTGTGATGACTATATAACATGCAGGATTGGATAAGCTCTTTATGGCTGATATAGCTGGGGGGGGGGGGTTCTGCAAATTAGTATTAGAGTGAATTTCTTTCTCCTCTGGCTTCATTTTTCTTGGAATTTATGTTTATGACACATTATATATTGGTGTGGAGGTGGTACTTATTTTTCACACCTTTGACAGAAAGACAACAATCTATTTTCTTGTAGCTTTTTTCTTTCCCCAGACCCGGGCAGAAAACTCTTCCCACGTTCCCAAGAATTTACGCAACTGGCAGTTTTTTTATTTATTTATCTATCCCTTTCACTACCAAGTGCTTTTTTATTAACAAAGTAAATGTTATCATAACATTTACTTGAAACATGGGATCCATAAAATGTGGGGTAAAATGGCAATGTTGCATAAAGCTTGTTATACTGAGACAGTTAAAAAGTGAAAATAACATAAATTTGATCATTTATGATTTTAACATGTGTATCCTTTACAGAATTAATGCTGGAATGAAAGGTTCTAAACTCTAGATGGTGTCCCTCATCTTGTATCATTTAAAATGGAGTATGTACACTCACTGGCCACTTGATTAGGTACACCTGTTCAATTGCTTGTTAACACAAATTGCTATTCATCCAATCACATGGCAGCAGCAGCAGCTCAATGCATTTAGGCATCTAGACGTTGTGAAGAAGACTTACTGAAGTTCAAACTGAGCATCAGAATGGGGAAGAAAGTGGATTTATGTGACTTTGAACGTGGCATAGTTGTTGGTGCCAGATGGGCTGGTCTGAGTATTTAAAAAACTGCTGATCTACTGGGATTTTCACACACAGCCACCTCTAGGGTTTACAGAGAATGGTCCGAAACATATCCAGTGAGCGGCAGTTATGTCAATGAAAATGGCTTGTTGATGTCAGAGGTCAGAGGAGAATACACAGACTCATTCGAGAGGATAGAAAGGGAACAGTAACTCAAATAGCCACTTGTTACCAAGGTCTGCAGAATACCATCTGTGAGCGCGCAATGTGTCGAACCTTTGAAGCCGATGGGCTACAGCAGCAGTAGACCACACTGAGTGCCACTTCTGTCAGCTAAGAACAGGAAACAGGCTACAATTTGCACAGACACAGGAAAAAATGTTGCCTGGTCTGATGACTCTTGATTTCAGCTGCGACATTCAGATGGTAGGTCAGAATTTGGTGTAAACAACATGAAAGCATGGATCCATGCTGTCTGGTATCAACGGTTCAGGCTGGTGGCGGTGGTGGTGTAATGGTGTAGGGAATATTTTCTTAGCAAACTTTGGGCCCCTTAGTACCAATTGACCATCGTTTAAACACAACGGCCTACCTGAGTATTGTTGCTGACAATGTCCATCACTTTATGACCACAGTGTTTCCCATCTTCTGAAGGGGCATTATCCTGATGGAAGTAGCCATGTCACAAAGCTCAAACATCTCAAGGCAGTTTCTTGAACATGACAATGAGTTCACTGTACTCCAATGGCCTCCACAGTCACCAGATCTCAATCCAATAGATCACTTTTGGGATGTGGTGGAAACGGAGATTCGCATCATGATGTGCAGTTGACAAATCTGCAGCAACTACATGACCCACCATTGTGACATGTTAAAAGAGCTAAACTGGCCGTCGCTGGAATCTAGACGCACCCTTCACCTTTCCAGCCTGGTGTTTAAGAGCTTCTCTGGGAAGCTGCCACCCTACCTGAAAAGACTGCTTCCCCCAGTCGTTCCCTCATCCTTTAACCTCCGATCCAGGACCTGCATCTTCCTTATAATACCACAATACAAAAAGAAAAGTGGCTCGATACTAATTTTCCTACAGAGCACCGCAAATATGGAATAATCTCCCAGACGCCATCAAATCTTCCCCCCAGTCTAGAGTCCCTTAAGAGCTCCCTGTTAACATACCTCGATACAGAATGCACGTGTAAACATGTAACATAGTGAATATATTTATTTTCTGTTAATCTGTATATTTGTGCTGTTTTTTTTAATATCTTGCATTTTATTACAATGTATTTCTGTAACAATTCAATGTTCTTGAGCCCAGGACATACTTGAAAACGAGAGAAATCTCAATGAATCCTTCCTGGTAAAATCCTTTATAAAGAAATAAATAACTGCGTGATGCTATCATGCCAATATCGACCAAAATCTTGAAATGTTTCCAACACGTTGTTAAATCTATGCCACGAAGAATTAAGGTAGCTCTGAAGGCAAAAGGGGGCCCAACCTGGTACTAGCAAAGTGTACCTAATAAAGTGGCCAGTGAGTGTATATTAGTATACAGGTATAAGTAACCTTGGTGTCAAATATAGTAAACATTATAAACATGGATAATTTAATGGTCATATCATGCCTATGGGGATTTGTACTGATCCTAAAGAGATTATTGGTATTAAAGCTTCCAAAAATAACTAGAGTATAAAATTAATATCTGTATGTGGCATAATGCCTGCATATGAAAATTACAGTAACACCTTGTATCTGTACTTTACATGGATTTTCAGCAATCATAGCCTCTGAATCATATTTGGGTACTGTACATTAGTGTGTGAGTCCAGAGCTCTCCCTGTATTCTGCCCTTTTACTGGCTGTTGTTCTACAGCAGCAAAGCTTAAACTGTAATTTACAGTGAGGGTGAGGGCTGCTTCTTTCAGCTTTATTACAATAATAAATAGTGAGCGATAGGACTGAGATCTCAAGAGCATCTTGTTTCTCTTTAGGAAGCATGTTAATCTATTAAAAGTATGGAAATGATGTTTTGTATGCCAACATTTGTTTTTCATTGTATTGCAATCCAAGATCGAGAATACATGTTTTTTTTCTGGTGAAAAGAACAAAGCAGAAGGCTCTGAGGGCAGACTAGGCATTAAATAAAATAATACCAGTCCTTATAAATTGTAAAAACCTAAACAGAACAGAGCAGAGTCTAAACAAGTGAATATGGTCGAAGGTGGCGGAGAGTAGAATAAATGGTATAGCAAGGTCAGGGTTAGGGGATACAAAAAAAAACAAGTTCAAAAAATGTAGCACAGGTCTAGGGATAGTTGAAATCTAAGTCAAAACAAGCCAGATGAAACACAGCACAAATCTAAACACACACAGATCGCTAGAACATCAATAAGTCCATGAGGTGACAGTGAGTCCTGGTCAAAGGTCCGATATATAAATACCCCAGGCTAGTGATGTCATCCAAAATAGCCCTATTAGAGGCCGGGAGCAGAAAACAATACAGAGAATGATGCATGGAGTCAAATAAAAGTGGTATCCGATCAAAGCGACAGTTTCAAACATTATTCCTAGAGAATGACACGACATCTCTGTCATATGAGGAGATTTCAATTCTTGGTCAATGTGTAAGCCATGGTATCCCTATGGCAGAGACATAAATTAGGCATACACTGGCCAGGGACTCTAACAGTATTATCCTATGCAGTGAGTTCTACTCAAATCTCCAAAGGTTTTGGCTTGCAGAAGATGCAACGCAGTTTTCCTGGTATCCAGTCCTGCTTCATTTTAACAGTTCTCATTGGAGTCTTCCTCAACACTTTGGTTCTGGGTGTAAGCAGGCTGATTTATATTTCGCGGTCATGGCACCATGGAGCTAAAATAGAAGATACAAGACACCAAAGGGCAGGCCCTTTGTGCTGTTGCCCATTGTCAGTGTTCTCATCCACTTGCTTTTGTTCTCTTGGAGGTAAATGACAGAAGGTGTTCGGTTTTATTGTGTTTACTTATCTGAAAAAATGGTTTCCTAGTGAATGAGGCGGAGAAAGCAAACCCTAAGACTTAATGAATTATGTATGAACTGCAAACCTGACCAAGATCAATAAAATTCAAAACAATTAGAGCTGAAAAGAATGTTTTATGTTTGTGTGTCGTTTTTATTATTCATTTTAAAATCCAGTTAATATAATAACAGCAGACAATATTGTAGTGCCAGGAAATGTTGGGTTACATTATCAAACAGATGTTACTATTTTGCCTTATGGCTTTAAATTAATCCGCATCCTACCCTTATGAGATGTGTCCCAGAACCTTGTGTTTCCTCTACCTGGACGTAATACATATTTTAAGTGTAAGACTGTACCTGTTTTTTGTTTTTTTTTTAGCGCTGCCATATCTAAATATATTTTTGCTAGGACCTCTAACTTCTATTATATGCCATTTATCTACCTTTCCATCTGCTCTTGCTTTATTTAATACATTTTTCTGAAAGGTTGCCTTTAGCACCGCTTGCCACCCATAAGTAAAGTGCTGCTCAGGAGACATCCTGTAGGTGAGAGTCATGGGTGTAGGTACAAGGGAATGATAATCTCACATCAGTGGAAGGATAAAGTGACCAGGACGCATTTACCTGGTAATGGTGAAGATGTAGGAATGGACGCACTTATGAGTAATTTTTAAGAATTCGTACTCTGAATGTATTTATAACCTAAACTACATAAATTGCAAACTCCCCATCTTTTCAAATTAATATTTATTAAAGGTTTTAAAACTTTTTTCTGTTTCTGTTCACAAAAATAAATATTCACAACAAAAGCAGTCAACTAATTAGGGATACAGAAAGAATAAGAAAAGGGAAAGTGAGGGAGGGAGGGGGAAGAATTCCATCTCATAAAATGTTTACAAAATAATATTCAAGCAGTACAACAATGAGTACAAATAAGTATACAGTGACATTAAACATTGTAGTTATTTCCATAAGTACATACATAAACCGTAAAGGTCAAATCAAACCCGTAAAGTGTGGCCATTAACATTACCTACAGTATTATCTTCCCATATGTTCCAAAAATATTTCACCTTTGTGGTAAACGGAGATGGTGGTCTTAATGCCAACTCATATTCCTTATTTTCAAGTATCATTTGGATGACTTCATCACATGTAGGGGTTGTGGTAGTTTTCCAATGTCTGGAATGATAGCTGCTGCTGCAATCAGTATATGTCCTATTATTATTTTATCCACTTTAAGAGTGTTATGTGGAAATTGTTTGAAAAGTAAAAGTTGGGGTGAAAAAGAAACTCCCCATCTATGTGTCAGGACAAAATCAAATGACACACTGGCCACCGTCAGTTCCCTCAAATATCTAGGTATGTGGTTAGACCCAAATCGATCCTTTGGCCCCCAGATTGAAAAAACTCTCATCTAAACTTTACCCCTAATTAGGTGCCCTGTACAGAAACAAATCCTGTCTGAGCCCCGCGGTAAGAAAGCAGATTGTGCAACAAATGCTTATGCCGGCTATTGAATGCAGAGATGTAGTGTATGCAGCTGCCCCGCAAACGCACCTTCATAAACTTACTACATTGTATAACTCATTCTGCCGATTTGGGCTACAATGTAACTACATGGCCCACCATTGTGACATGTTAAAAGAGCTAAACTGGCCATCGCTGGAATCTAGACGATCCCTGCACCTTTCCAACCTGGTGTTTAAGAGGTTTTCTGGGAAGCAACCACCCTACCTGAATAGACTGCTTCCCCCAGCAGTTCCCTCATCCTATAACCTCCGATCCAGGACCTGCACCTTACTTGCAATACCACAATACAAAATGAAAGTGTCTCGATCCTCATTTTCCTACAGAGCACCGCAATTATGGAATAACCTCCCAGACGCCATCAAATCTTCCCCCAGTCTAAAGTCCCTTAAGACTTCCCTATTAACATACCTCAATACAGAATGCACCTGTAAACATGTAACATAATGACAGTATTTCCTACATATTTATTTTCTGTGTTAATCTGTATATTTGTGTTGTTGTTGTCTTGAACCCAGGACATACTTGAAAACGAGAGAAATCTCAATGTATACATCCTGGTAAAATTACTTTACAAATAAATAAAAGAAAAAGAGCCAGTGTAAGTAATGGCAATGGGATGAGGTGAGAGACGTATGGGATGTGAGGCAGAGGTGTTCATTATAGATTGTAGAGGGATATAAACTGAGATCACCTAAAGTCAACGAGAAGAGGGTTACAGTTATAATAAGAGCAGGAAAAAGCAATACAAGAGTCCTGAGTTAGTGCAAGATAGTACAATGATTTTTTTAGTATAAAGCATCAGGATTTGCCTATTGATAGCATGTGAGCAGAGAAGGAGATATCCGAGTCAGCGATTTTGTGGCATCTTAATTGTTCTTCAATGTTCTAGTAAAATCCATTCTAATTTGCACAAAAAAAGTGGGTGATTTTTCACATGAAACAGAATCATTGTTTTTTGAAATGTGCGTTTCTTTTCTGGTTCAATGTTTTTCATCGTAGTGTTCCTCTTTAAGGGCCACATCGTTCGATTGGAATTATTCCCTGTTAGTCTATGTGCCGTTAAGAGCATTATAACTTTTTTATTTTGGATAATTTATATATAATGCTGCTTTTGTAATTTTAACACAGATTGAAACTGAAGAAGAAAAGAATCGATTTAAAGACGGCAAAACTCGCTACCTGCAAACCAAAGCCAAGCGACAGGCAGAAACCCAGTCTTTGACCCAACAGTGAATGCCTTAAGAAGGGATTGGTCGATGGAGACGGAAAAAATAAAAAGTATTGCACAGAAAAGGCTGGCCAACATGATCACTTTAGGGGGAAAATAGTGTCATTGAATGCTATATTGTGTTATGTTGCACCGTGTTCATCATTCTCCAATTTACGTTTAGACTGTTGTTACGTGTTATTTATATGTTAGGTAGCTTAAAACCTTTAGCACGAGGATGGGAGATGTACCCTGCAGCGATCAATTCTCTGCCTTTCATGTGACACATACTAAATAAATGTTGTCGCAGAGGGTGATTTCTTACCAATACCAGTGGTGGATATAATTCTTCCAAGTGAATTAACTCCTAATAAGTGGCTCAGATCCAAGACTGATCTAAACATAACCAGAGCCATTAAAGTCTATGGGCAATATTCCAAAATTGGTGCTAACTTAACCAGAGCTGTTGTAAACCTAACACTTGGGTTAGGGCTCTATCCCATAGTTTGTGTAAGCGTTAGTGTCAGGATAAGTGTGTTTAAACCATGCCACCCATATTACATGCCTGACGCTACCCCCGTTAGTAATCTGTTAGTGCATCTGTGATTGCGGTAGCTTCTGCGAGCTTACTGTACTTTGCCTGTCCTATACTTAACAAGTAGGGAGCAAATGACCATTAGTGTTTCGATAAGTAAGGTATTACAAAGTGCTAGCGCTAATTACCTTCGGGATGCAGACAGCCAAAGGTTAGCACATTCTAACAGCTGGCGCTACGTGATTCTGCACCCCCTAACCCCCCCCCCCCAATAAATCCGATACTCACCTCTCACCCCGCAGCGAGAACTGCCTGATTCGGCACTTCTTCTCGCTGGGAGCAGAGTGAAAGTGGTAACAAGTAGTTCCCAGTCTCCCTCTGCAATCACTCTGCTGCGCAATCTCGTGAGAACAAGATCGCGCAGGGCTCATAGCCCTGGAGTGCAACCCTTCATGGAGTCCTATGGACTCTAGAAGGTGATACTCGAGGCGGCGCGGAAGTGGTACCGTGAGTATCCCAGTGGTTAGCACTGCATTCCTGGACAAGGTGCTGAGGTAGCTCCTGCCCCGGGATATTGCAGTAAAATTTGGACACTAAAGGGAAATCTGCAAGCCCAGATTTTTCCTGTTACCGTCCCCATGAAATAGGGCCCATGGGACAATATTCCAAAGTTGGTGCTAACTTAACCAGACCTGTTGTAAACTTAATTCCATAGACAATAATGGCTCTGGTAAGTTTATCAGCTCTGATTAAGGCTGGCGTCAGACGATCGCGCTATGTGTGCCCATACTGACGTGCTTACCGGCGACCGTTGCAGCGTTATGATGCTGCAATGGGGCCGGTCACACGCTTATGCGCACGCACAACAAGCGTCCGTTATCCAAGCCTCTCCGTCAAAGCGCTAGGACGCGCGTTGACAGAGCTGCAAAGCGCGATTCTCCATAGGATCAACGCTTTGCAGCGCTGAGCACACGGACGTTCCTTCACAGACGTTCCTTCACTCTCACGGACGTTCCTTCCTCTCTCCGAAGACGCTCGTGTGACACTAGTCTAAGTTAGCATCAACTTTGGAATTGAGCCCTAAGGAGGTGCTAAGTTTTATCAGAGCTCTGATTAAGATCCCCACCAGGCTTGGAATCTAGCCCGAGGTGTCTCAGGCACCATCCCTTGTGTCCTGCTACCTCACGTTTCCCACATTCTAAAAGCAACATAATTCCATTTTTTGTTTACTGCTGGACCACATGCCGTCTTCTAGTCCGAAGAGCATTTATGTTGAATGTATTTTTTTATACTCCTAGAGTTTTTTTTTATTATCTATTTTTATTAGAGACTTGCTTGCAAGTGCTTGGAGATATTATTTCTGTGTTAAGATTGCTTATTTTACCTTTGTTAGAATATAGGTGTAACTGACGAGCATGGCGGATGCATTCCGTTTGATACACCAATATATTAGATGATGTTTTTTCCAGCTCACCCTCAAAACATGATTTATCAGAAACAGGCATTTTAGGTAGTTTTATTTAATTTGATAATACTTCTAACAGGGTATTCATATACACACATCGTTCTTTAACGTTTTCATCAGTTTCAAACCGTATTCCTCTTTTACCATCTCCACCCAGGAGATCCAGAGTACATTTCTTTTAGAGTACCTCAATTTATATAGTGTAAAAACACACCTCTGCATCTTGTCAGCTTCGCATGACTTTGCGTGTGGTGATCTAAAACTCATTTCACATCCAAAGAAGGCAAGAATAACATCTTATTGTAGATGCAAGAGCAGTGGCACCTCCCCAGACTCGTGTCAACTACAATTCCCATCACTCACAGGAAGCCTGAAAACCCCGTGTCCACAAAATTCTGCCCTTTTGATATACGAGTGCCTGAGATATGGTATACAAACATCAATTTTTTTTCAAAAAATGGTACATTTTGGACACATTGCCCTTCTTTAATTGTACAAAGCCAAAGCAATAGTAAATATATTGACTAAAATTTTATTTTTTGTGAACGCATTCTCTTTTAAGCTAATTATGCTGCAATAGGTGTCTGCATGTGCATGGGTATATTCCTGTATTACATACGAATATGCCCCTTATAGACCAAACCACCTTGGGATGTGTGGTCATTTGTGTCCTCTCGGAACGCAGTATGTGAGGTCGGCCAAGTTAAATGATCAAATTAAGCAAATAACAGCTCGAAAATGTTTACAACTCAGTGTGGCGTGATCTCCATCTATCGAATATCTCTCCACCACAATGAAAATGGTGAATCCTATTGTATTCCTTAGAATAAATGACTGCATCGCCATAAAGGGATGTTCCAGATCTAAAATGAGAAACCCTATTTCAACAGAGCATGTCATTTTGACTTAAATGGCCAGTGGAAGGGCGTTTAAAACACAATTGATGTCATGCTCATGACATCACAAAGACAATTTGTGTACAAGTCAGCTGTAGTACAGCAACCAGATACAATCAGCTCTTTATATATGTTTATTAACACCCCTGACGGTTATGCCGACTGTGGCTCGGGGTTAAATTTCACCGCTGAAAGCGGTAACCCTGAGCCACACTCGGGCTGCATACATCACCTGTTCCTGCGCTCCCTCGCTGATCCCCGCAGTCTCCTCCAGCGATCATGACGTTTTACTTCCTGGATTCCCTTCTCGCGAAGGACTCTGTGCTAAGAGGACAGCAAGAGAGCGCAGGGACAGGTGATGTACCCAGCAGCATCCTGAGTGTGGCTCGGGGTTACCGCTTCCAGCATAGGAATTTAACCCCGAGCCACACTCGGGAATACCATTAGAGGGCAGAAAAAAAAAATTGAACCGCTTTTAGACGTGAAATTGTGAAAAAAATCAGACCGCCAGGGAGGTTAAACTCATTTTGCTGATGAAACGTATTCTATGGCCCATTTGAGTCAAAGGTACCTGCTCTAATGAACTACATTTTTCACGATATTCGATATGTTCCTATGCCAATTAATAACCTTAATTGCCTTAAACCTATGTTTGTTGTATAACTAGACCTTTCGACCTTTTATTTAAAGCAAGAAAAACAAATAGAAACAATCCCTTACACGTGGCTTGCCCAGTATATGTAATTCCCCAAAGCTTTAGCCACAAGTTCATCATGAGTCTTGAATGGGAAACATTAATTTTCTCCTCGCGGAGCTGATCTCCTACCCTCTGTAAACGTCCGTAAGCAGCTCATTTATCTATGCAGTCCATGGTCCAATTCATTTTAGATCTCACCTGCTTCATCGCTGATGCCATTCTGGGTTCCATACACTGCATGGATTTATAATATGTTGTATTGATTGCGGTAGTACTTTTGTCATTTAGCTTTGTGCTCCAAGTGTACATTTACATATATAGATCTATTTCCATCTTGAAAACCCGTCAGAATAAATGTAAAGTATTTATTTTTCTGGTAAAAGTGTCTAAGTAAAATTTGATTAAGTGCTAGAACCCGCTTCTATATAGTTAAAGGGACATGCATGTCTAGAAGAAATAAAGTTTTGAAAGTTAAAAACTTTATCAATAGACAAATTAGAATAAATCAATAAACATTTTAAGAATTTGTAAAAATACAAATATTTTCTTGCTTTAAATTCTGTCATTTCATCTTCTCTGGCCACGCCCCTCAGCTAGGGGTGTTTCTTCAGCTCCCACTTCCTGTATGTTCCCCGCCTCCTCCCCGCCCACTACTCCACCCATCAAAGCTTCACATGAACTAGCACAAACTGTGCACGTGAAACCCTGTGCACACTCAGGACCTCAGACTGGGGAAACTGAGGAGCTGAATATTAGCCATCTCTGCAACTGTGAGAGCAAGACTTATTCACCCGCTGACTCACACACACACTCATGCTCACTCACCCACTGACACTCTCTTGTGCTCTTTCATGATTTACATACTCACTGTCCCACTCAAACTCCCTCACACAGTCCCTCCCTCTCACCCTCTTGTAATGTCTGTTTATCTTGCACTCTCTCACTTTGTCTTGCACGTTCTCTATCTTTTTCTTGCTGGGTGGCTGCTTTATTTTGTCTGTCTCTGTACCTTTTATTGCTGTCTCTTCTACTTTTTCTTGCTGGCCCTCTGCTTTATTTTGTTATCTCCCTCCGTGCTTTTTTTTTTTTTTGCTGTTCCTCTCTCTGCTGTCTCTCTTTCTCCATGTGTGTATTGATTTCTTCCCTGCCTGTCTCTGCAGTATCTGGTGGTGAAAGAGTTACAGATTGGAATGGCACTCAGCCCCGCTCTCCAGCAACTCAGTTGCACATGCTCAGTGGTTTTTTAATGCATTCCATAGAATACACACTGATTGGTTAGCTCAAAGTGCCTCCTGCAATGGGCGTGGAAAACGCCAAGAAAGAGCAGCAAGTAAATATGAAAAAAATATCATATTTACTTTTTATACCTGCAGAATGAGACTATTGTCTCATTCAAAAGGCATTGTATGTTTTTAAAGGCACTCTGAGTCTCTGACAAAGCATGCATATCCCTTTAACCAAGAAATAAAACTGGGGAGAAGTTACAGTAGATTCTGTTTCAACTACACAGCCTGATGTATTGTGTTTATTGGAGAAAAATGTTATTTGTGATGTGCTGGTCACTAATGTGCAATATTTAAAGTGCACACATATTGCCAAATTATATATACAAATATATTGTTTAAACATTGTGCTGGTATATTGCTAGCAAATATATAATAAAAAATGTCCTTGTCTATGGTATCTATTAGCCTTGCTTTCCCAAGTTGATGCACATGTAATAGAATTTGTGCAGCATATTGTGGGTGGATTGCACACACAGATGTCGCATCCATTCATCTCAGATGCAGTGTTGTGGTAGGTGTATGTTTAAAGCTATATATTTATAGAGAGTTCACCATTGCGATGTGTACTTTCCTGAAGGTGAACTTGTCATCCGCAAAACATGTACGCAGACGACACCATAAACTATACCAGAAAACCAAATCTCCCACAGCTGGAGGACGTGCTGCAAGAACAATTCACAGAGGTAGAAAAGTGGATCAAAGATAACAAATCTTTTCTAAGTACTGGCAAAACAATGCTCTTTGGAACAGTACCTAAACTACATAAATTTCAACCTTCCCATCTATGCGTCAGGACAAAATCAAATGGCACACTGACCAGAGTCCGTTCTCTCAAATATCTAGGTATGTGGTTAGACCTGAATCTCTTCTGGCCCCCACATCGAAAAACTCATCTAAACTCTACCCCAAACTACGTCAGATTGTACAACAAATTCTTATGCTGGTCATTGAATACAGAGATGTAGTGTACGCAGCTGCCCCGTAAACACACCTTCATAAACTCCCTACATTGTATAACTCATTCTGCCGCTTTGTGCTACAATGTAACTACATGACCCACCATTGTGACATGTTAAAAGAGCTAAAGTGGCCATCGCTGGAGTCCATACGCAGGCTTCACCTTTCCAACCTGGGGCTTTATCACCTCTTTTAAGCTAACGCTAGCGCTCACATAAATGAGCGTTAGCATTAGGTTACTTGAGGTGATAGCGTTACGCCCACATCAACTCCCGATCGCTAACTAATTAAAATACACATTAGCGAATCGTTATTAGCACTTTTTAGCACAAGCTTACTGTACTTTGCACTCCCCATGTTAAGAATAGGGAGCGCAAAGTGTAAGCAGAGAGTAACAAGCGTTAGGATCACAAAGTGCTAATGCTAGTTACTCACAGCTTTCCCTAACTCAAAATGTTTGCGACATCGTAGAGCTGGTGCTATCGGATTCCGCTGCTGTGGAATCTGTTATCACCAGCTGTAAAATCCCCAATAATCAAATACTCCCGTCTCATCCCGCAGCGAGAAAGGTGGCCCGCTCCACCGATTCTAGCCACCGGGAGCAGAGTGAGACTGGGAAAAAAGTCCCCAGTCTCCCTCCACGATCACTCCGCTGACCTGCAGGATCTCGCAAGAGACGAGATCCTGCCGGTCATATGACCCAGCAGCAGAAGCCTCCATGGAGTCCTATGGACTCCATGGAGGGGATGCTCGGGACGTCGCTATAGCGCTGTCTTGAGCATCCTGGAGCCTAAAGGCTGCTACGCGTCAGGATGCTGGACTCAGCGCCTGCCCCATAATACACTGGGAAAACTGGGACGCAAAGGGGAAATTAGCAAATGCTAATTTTTCCCCTTAGCTTCCTGGTTTTAGCAAGGGCCAGGTGGTGTTTAAGAGCTTTTCTGTGAAGCTCCCACCCTACCTGAATAGACTGCTTCCCCTAGCAGTTCCCTCATCCTATAACCTCCAATCCAGGACCTGCACCTTACTTGCAAAACCACAATACAAAAAGAAAGTGTCTCAATCCTCATTTTCCTACAGAGCACATCAATTATGGAAAAACCTCCCAGACGCCATCAAATCTTCCCCCAGTCTAAAGTCACTTAAGAGCTCTCTAGTAACATACCGCGATACAGAATGCACCTGTAAACATGTAACATAATGACTATATTTCTTGCATATTTATTCTGTGTTAATCTGTATATTTGTGTTGTTTTTAATATCTTGCATTTTATTACTTTGTATTTCTGTACCTACTGTAAAAATTCAATGTTCTTGTATCGAGGACATACTTAAAAACAAGAGAAATCTCAATGTGTCCTTTCTGGTAAAATACTTTATAAATAAATAAATGCAGCTGACAGGTTCACCAACAGAAATGCACATTTTAAAACACTGTTGGCTTTGTTAATAAAATTAAAAATAATAAAAGTCAAAAGATGAAAAAGATCTCCTGTGCACTTACGGATACATGTGAGTCCAAGGTCCCACCGTATTCCTCCTTGGAGGTCAGCAAATATGATTTATTGGTGCTGATGAAGCAACGTTTCATGTAGACCATACTGTTGGGCAAACATTGCTTCACCTGCAGTGATAAATGACATTTGCTGACCTCAAAAGGTAGAGTGCTGAACTGTCTTCTGTAAAAAAAAATTCCCCTAGTGAAAAGGACATTCTAGAGTTTTTTTTTAACTTAATCTAAATCAGTTCAGCATGTTAAAACATTTTCCATTTAATTCCTACCTTTTTAACAAGTTGTTTCTAGTGAAATGAGGAGTTTGAGACTTCCATCTCCTGACACAAGTGCAAACCCCTTCACTACCCAGCTGTTTTCCATTAAACCACTTCCAGGACCCAAGAGGATTTATGGAAAATAAATGTAAAATGAGTGAACCCTTAAAAAAATAAATTTTAAAGACCATAACTTATTTGACAGAGAGGACTCTTCTTTTGGCTAATCAGCACTACTACATCTATAACATAAAACAATAAGGGCTGGCGTGCCCGTCGCCAAAAAAACGGACTGCGCATGCGCGCACAACCAGCGGCGGTTGGCTGCGCGCGCATCCAACGGCTGCGGCACGCGCACAGCCGGCGTGCGCGAGGGACAAAACAAATCCGATCCATTGGAGAGGCGCACAGCACAGCGCCTCTCCAATGGATCGGATTTGTTTATCTCCTCAGTGCCCGGCCTCCATCTCCTCAAGCCCGGCCTCCATCTCCTCAAGCCCGGCCTCCATCTCCTCAGTGCCCGGCCTCCATCTCCTCAGTGCCCAGTCTGCCAGCCATGTTACCAGTCTGCCATGCACAATACCAGTCTGCCATGCACAATACCAGTCTGCCATGCACATTGTCATGCACAATACCAGTCTGCCATGCACAGTGCCAGTCTGCCATGCACAATACCAGTCTGCCATGCACATTGCCATGCACAATACCAGTCTGCCATGCACATTGCCATGCACAGTACCAGTCTGCCATGCACAATACCAGTCTGCCATGCACATTGCCATGCACAGTACCAGTCTGCCATGCACAATACCAGTCTGCCATGCACATTGCCATGCACAATACCAGTCTGCCATGCGCAGTACCAGTCTGCCATGCACATTGCCATGCACAGTACCAGTCTGCCATGCACAATACCAGTCTTCCATGCACATTACCAGTCTGCCATGCACATTACCAGTCTGCCATGCACAATACCAGTCTGCCTGCCTTAATACCAGTCTGCCATGCACAATACCATTCTACCATGCACAATACCAGTCTGCCATGCTTATTACCAGTCTGCCAGCCATATTACCAGTCTGCCAGCCATATTACCAGTCTGCCTGCCATATACAATACCAGTCTGCCAGACATATTACCAGTTCGCCAGCCATATTACCAGTCTGCCAGCCATATTACCAGTCTGCCATGCACAATACCAGTCTGCCATGCCTAATGCCAGTCTGCCAGCCATATTACCAGTCTGCCATGCACAATACCAGTCTGCCAGCCATATTACCAGTCTGCCAGCCATATTACCAGTCTGCCTGCCATATACAATACCAGTCTGCCAGACATATTACCAGTTCGCCAGCCATATTACCAGTCTGCCAGCCATATTACCAGTCTGCCATGCACAATACCAGTCTGCCAGCCATATTACCAGTCTGCCATGCACAATGCCAGTCTGCCATGCCTAATGCCAGTCTGCCAGCCATATTACCAGTCTGCCATGCATAATACCAGTGTCTCATAATACCAGTGTGCCTAAACACCAGCCTGCCATGCCATGCATACCACGTGCCATTAAATATCCGCATAATGTATACGCTACAAAAAAAATGCCCGCCCAAGCCCAACACAATCTAAGGAGCCCCATGAACTTACAATCTAAGGGGTCCCACGAGTTTACAATCTGAGGGTCCGGTTCCCGTGAGCTTACAATCTAAGAGGGAAGAGGAACCTGCTCTAATATATAAATGCCTTTGTAATGCGCTGTCAGCTGCGCGCGCCCATCACAGCTGCTCAGTTGGCCCTTCTGTTGCGGATGGGATGGCAATGGACGCGTTACAAACGCATTTATATAGAGAGATACTCTTGGATAGGACATTGAAAAAAAACTATGTGGACGTGAATTCTGAGCTGGCGACAACAATAGACTGCCCTCTGGGCAGGCTTTCCACCTAGTGTATAATAATACAACTGAAGCAAAGCTATAAGCTGTTCAAACAGTTTCAGCACCTCGGCTGGCATGTTCAAGGTGCTGAAAAGTTGTGGGCTGACTCTAGAGCCCAAAAAGTAAAATGTCATCTGCGCTTATTCCCATTATACCGTGTGAAACAAAATTAGAGGCTTTGGTTAAAATTAATGGCCATTAAAAGAGTAAGCTCACCGCCAACGTCACGGCAGCTCTAGTGAGGGTGAGTCCTATCCAAAAATGAAGCCACAGGCTATAGCGAACCATAACTTGCTCATGTTGCTTTACAGTCATGAAGTAGACTGGTGGGCTTTTATTTATGCCCCCCAGAAACAAATCCGCCTTGGGATCAAAAAACAAAGACACGGAGCGGAACAGCTGCAATGATGACCTGGCTAGAGGTACAATAAAACATACATAGTACAGGAGGGGTGGGGTCACACCTGTTCCCCGATGGGGCAGCTCCAACCACCAAATGCATCCAGCCCAGCAACATGTATAAAACATAACAAAACTATGTATGTTTTATTGTACCTCCAGCCAGGTCATCATTGCAGCTGTTCCGCTCCATGTCTTTGTTTTTTGATGGCTCAGAACAAGTTATGGTTCGCTATACATATATATTTTCATTTTGTTATGCTTTATACACGTTGCTGGGTTGGATGCATTTGGTGGTTGCAGCCGCCCCATCAGGGAATAGGTGCGACCCCACCCCTCCTGTTCTATGTAGACTCTAGAGCCCATTTGCATAGAAATTTCCTTTGCAGGTAAGGATATTCCTTTGCGTTGCTCCAGAATATGACTAGATTACGTTTACTCAATGCTGGGCAACTGCAGAAGATTTTTAACGTCATGGTAGTGAAAGCATAAAGAGCAAAGACAATGTACCTCAAATGACCATGAAACTAGAAATATCACAACTTACATAGTAGTGCACAGCAGACACAGAAGTTGGCACAAGATACATTGTGTGATCCTCAATAATCGCCACAATTCTCTCTGGAGTGCCTGGTGACGTTTTTGGTTGCTGAGGTCTTTCAGTTCCGATTAATGACCAATGATGGCTCAGAACTTAGCTATGTATTTGATAGTAATAATGATCAACGCAAACAGGTGCTGTGTGATCCCAGAACACATTCCCATTCATATGGTGGATACCAGTGTCCAATAAAAGTAACATATTTTGGTATTAACTTTATATATTAAATTGATCAATATTACCATTATTGTATCCCATGCACTTTTGCATCCCGTGGTAACCCAAACTAATATGTTAATCTTGTCACTTTTGAAGCCTTTAATATGAGTCCCTTAGTTCTTCTGTAACAACTCGTATATTCACTACAATCTAGGTGTGATCTGCAGGGAAAGGTCTCTGCTAACAAATAGAAAATGCTTACAGTCTCAACAGACAATTTAGTCCAGCCTAACCTGCCATCTAAAAAGTCTACTAGTAGTGTAGCAAGAAAGATTTCAGGCTCTACAAATTTCAGAACATACGACACCTTCAACCCCTTACCACTGTGGACCTCCCAGTCGCAAGGCGGAGAATAAACGCTACAACGCGGCATAGCATGCCCACAGGTTCTGAAGCCTTACTTTGATCTGCTTTCCTGGCAGGCCGAGCGCATCATTGGCTGCGGCAGGACCGCCTGAGTTCAGGCAAGAATAAATTATTAGTATTGTTCTTGATCTCCTGGTTTGACTTCAGGCTAGTATTCTCGATTCTAATTTCTGCTCTTGTCCCTGATTGGTTTATATTGATTCTGTGTACTGACACTGGCTATGGTATCTAGACTTTTGGTTTTTCTCTCTTTTCCTTGTATGGTTATTTATTATACGGATTCTGTGCACTGACCTCTGGCTTTGCGTTTGTTCTCTGATCTCTCTCTTGTCCCTGTAGGTTGGGTATTGTTCATATTCTTTATTCAGCTTAGAACTGGCCATTCTAAGGACCAACCTGTCAGATTAGGGTTTTCATTGCTAAATTGGGTTCTGTCTGTGTACTGGATGATTCTCTATCCTGACATTGTTTCTCTAGCCTGGATATTATTTTGTCTGGCCTATACTTCAGGGTGCTCTTTGTCCTTGCCTTTGGTTTTTGTTTATTTGGTACCCTGTTTCCCTAGGAAGCATTATTTTACTGAGAGGGTGGTGGATACATGGAACAGCCTTCCAGTAGAAGTGGTAGAGGCCAAAACAGTAATTGAATTTAAGCAAGCATGGGATAGGCATAAGGCTATCCTAAACAAAAGATAAATCCAGGTAAAGTATCCATGTAATTGGGCAGACTAGATGGGCCAAAAGGTTCTTATCTGCCGACATGTTTCTAGCTTTGTATTTTTGTTTCCCCTGTCCTTGCCTTGTCCTCTGGTTTATTATTTGTTTCTCAAGTCTTCCTTGCCTTTTTCTCCTTGTTAGTTTTACCTTTATATGTATTTTGTTGAATCTGTTCTGTGTAACCCAGTTCTGACTATTCTGTGTATTGACCTTTTGGCTTTCTTTCTAGACTACAGTGTTTTTAACCTTGCCGTGTTGACTACTCGCTGTGTACTATACCTGGCTCTTGCTAACCGACCTTGCCTCTGTGTTCGCCCTGGTTGCACCACTCACCATTCTGTATATTTACCCTGCTTATTTGCCTTGTCTGTTGTGACAGTGTGATTAGGGGCTGGGTGGTCTAGTAGACGTATGGAGATTGCCATTTCCCCCTACAGGGTTAATCCTAAACTAATGCCTGATTAAATCTGCCCTGCCCATATCGGAGAGGTGGTCCCCCTCTGAGTGTGCAGTCTTGTGTGCAGGATGCAGAGTGAAAGACAGCCCAATCCTGAGTCCCCTGAAGGAAGGTAAATAATATTTTATTTTAATAGGTCGGTAAACAGCTTGGCCATTCACCTCGCTAGCCCATTATGTTCCAGTATGTAGTTAGTCTCCGCTTTCAGGAGTAGGTGTTTATTTTTTATTTTGTTTATTTTTGTAATTGTGATATTTTACTCTGCTGTGACTGCACAATAAACCAAGAAAACCAAGACACCGATATTTGAGTCCTGTGACTATATCACACTGTATATATCTGGCTCCAGTGTTGTGCTCCATCCAGCAAAGTTATTTCTTATCGGTAGAATAGATTTGGCCATTCCAAGGACCGGCCTATTAGATTAGGGTTGCTTTCTGGGTGCTACTGGGTGTCTGTGTGAGTTTAGCTTGCCCTTTAACATTACAAAAGGGCCGTGCAGTTTAATTTCTTCTAGTTATATCTATAGAGAATCCCTGCCCAACCAAGTGGTGTCTTCATCTTCTGCCTGTTTATATTAGTTGTCTGCATTCAGCCAATAGCTGTCTCCTGCCTTTTGGAATTTCGACCACATATATGGGTCCCGCCTCGCTCATGCCACGTACCACCGTATCATTTCCATTTTACAGCAGTGTCTGGGAAAACTGTCTCCATGTTAGGCTAGGGTCAGACTGAGGCAGTGCGAACGCGCGTTCTGGCGCACATAATCACGGCCGCACTAGCAGCAGATGACGGGCAATGACAGCCAATATACGAAGTACGGTCGCACAAAAGTCCGGCCGCGCAACGCAAGTGGAAAATGAACGCATTTTTTCGAGAACGTTAAACCGCTGGTACTGACGTACAGAGTGCGCTGCGGCCGCATAGCAGCGTGTGTGCGTGATTAGGAGATGTCAGACGCTGCTAGTGTGCGGCCAACATAACGTTCAAACTTTTCACCCCATCGTCATGAAATACGTCCAGAATTGCGCATCGTCTGACCACTTAAGCGTATTCCGTGAAAAAATGCGTGCGCACGCATCGACGTACATTTTGACGGTGGCCGCAGAAAATGCGCTCATCTGTCCCTAGCCTAACACTCACAATGTGCTGAAACGTGCTCATGAAATTTAGGAGGAAGCACCATATTTCCAGCCAACACAAGGCATCCAATGTATTTGTCTCTTCTAGGGAAATTTGAATTGAAAAATTACAATAGTTACAGAACCAGAAACAAGATGAGAAAGGATGTACAGCATAAGGCTCGGGTCAGACGAACACATTCTGTGCGTCCGTGCACAACGGACATACTTTCTGACTGACGACAAGGTTGTGGCCACACAGTCCGTTTCTATGACTGAGATTTTTTTTTGACTGATGTAGAAGGGAAAATAAATTAATCTGAAAAACATTTTGTCCATCAAAAATGCTGGACATCAATAATGCAGTCCATCTGACTTCGTTCCATCACTCACACACAAAGCTATGCGGACGTTGCGGACGCAGCACACTCTGTGCATCCGTTCTAGCAGATTTACGTTCTTGCCTAACCTGCGTCTGTTTGCCGTATCCGTTGTGCGTCCGCACTTCCGTGCAGACGTGCTTTGTGTGTGGGACTCCATTGGTCAGAATGCTATGCTGCCACGGACCTTAAAATGTGCCGCAACATGGACGTGATCAGTGCGCTCGTCTGACCCCAGCCTAAAACAATAAAATTAAAAGGAATAACTATAGAACTGAGATATTTCACAAGGAACATTCTGTGCCCATTGACACTTATTTTTGATTAGAAAAGACAAAATAGCAAGGTTATGTTGGGTCATTATGGGCCTTATGCCTATCCCATGCTTGCTTAAATTCAATTACTGTTTTGGCCTCTACCACTTCAACTGGAAGGCTGTTCCATGTATCCACCACCCTCTCAGTAAAATAATGCTTCCTGATGTTACTTTTAAACCTTTGCCCCTCTAATCTAAGACTATGTCCTCTTGTTTTGCTACTTTGTTTCCTTTTAAATATACTCCCTTCCTCTACCTTGTGGATTCCCTTTGCGTATTTAAATGTTTCTATCATATCTCTCTGTCTCGTCTTTTTTCCAAGCTGTGCATGTTATTGCGTTCTTTTACAGAATGACCATTGAATTACTATCCAAAGTAACTATTGCATCTGCTTTCTTTTCACTGAGAGGTGTGTGTTTTCTGTTATTGTGATGCATTTTACTATTTTGTATTTCTGTAACCACTCAATGTTCTCGAACCCAGGACATACTTGAAAACGAGAGAAATCTCAATGTATCCTTCCTGGTAAAATCCTTTATAAATAAATAAATAAATAAATAAATAATTTCCTTACAGAGAAGGGAAGAGTAATACCTTATCACAAACAATATCTGCAATAACACCGGCAGGTAGAGAACAACACAACAAAACTATCCAAACAGCGGAATGTCTTAAAATATAGAAATACCTTGGTCTGTGAATATCATCTTCTACGAATTCAATTATCGTATTTTTCGCTCCATAAGACGCACTTTTCTCCCCCCAAAAGGTGGGGGGAAAAGTGGGTGCGTCTTATGGAGCGAATGCATGAGCGATATAACTCAGCTCACCTGTCGTCACCGCCGCGTTAGGCTCCCTCTGAGTGTGCGTCCGGCGGCAGGAAGCTTGGGCACTCGCCTGGGGGAGCCACGTGACCGCGATCTCGCGAGATCGCGGTCACGTGGCTCCACCAGGCGAGTGCCCAAGCTTCCTGCCGCCGGACGCACGCTCAGAGGGAGCCTAACGCGGCGGCGACAGGTGAGCGGAGGCACATCCATGAGCGAGCGGAGGCACATCCATGAGCGAGCGGAGGCACAACCATGAGCGAGCGGAGGCACAACCATGAGCGAGCGGAGGCACAACCATGAGCGAGCTGGGGCACATCCATGAGCGAGCTGGGGCACATCCATGAGCGAGCTGGGGCACATCCATGATCGAGCTGGGGCATTATCCATGTGCTGGGGGACAGTATCCATGAGCTGGGGGATATCCATAAGCTGGGGGGCATATCCATGAGCTGGGGGGCATATCCATGAGCTGGGGGACAGTATCCATGTGCTGGGGCATATCCATAAGCTGGGGGACAGTATCCATGAGCTGGGGGATATCCATAAGCTGGGGGGCATATCCATGAGCTGGGGGGCATATCCATGAGCTGGGGGGCGTATCCATGAGCTGGGGGGCGTATCCATGAGCTGGGAGGCATATCCATGTGCTGGGGCATATCCATGAGCTGGGGGACAGTATCCATGTGCTGGGGCATATCCATGAGCTGGGGGACAGTATCCATGAGCTGGGGCATATCCATGAGCTGGGGGACAGTATCCATGAGCTGGGGGACAGTATCCATGAGCTGGGGCAGTATATCCATTATTACACTATTTGATTTCAGAATATTTATTTTCCTGTTTTCCTCCTCTAAAAACAAGTTGCGTCTTATGGTCAGGTGCGTCTTATGGAGCGAAAAATACGGTATTTGATTTATAACTAGGTTTGTCTATTCAGTACTGCAATGAGCGTCACCATCGAATGTTAAGCTAGTGAATGTTTATTGTGAGAAGTGAGCATAAATATTATGGAACATGCAAAGTGCAAGATTGTCTATGAACATTTTGTCTTCTGTGGCATATTATGATAAGTAGCTGATTTAGATGTCTATATTAAAGTACATTTATTGAAATAAAATTCGATATACAATGGTTTTGGAATGTCTTAATGAAATGCTTTCCCGATTACAAGACACAAAAGTGTCATGTTCTCGCCAGTAGAACAATCTTGAAGAACCATGGCCAGTTTGCATCACATGATCCCCCACCACCAAAACCGCTCAGCCATAAACAGCAGCTTATAGAAACACTGGCTGGCTACAAAAAAGTCACACAGTCTAATATTTCATTGCGGCCCTTTTCCTTTGATTATGGTACGTATTGACCGCGGTTTCGATTCAATAAGCTCATGCAATGTCACAAAATTTATTTCCATCCTGAGTTGCATTAATTTGTCACGGAGATCTTGTACTGATGATGGAATAGTCGCGGTGCTGCATAAAGTCTTTTCCTGCACATCCCAAAAATTCTCAATGGGGTTATGGTCTGGACTGTGCGGTGGCCAATCCATGTGTGAAAATTATGTCTCATGCTCCCTGAACCACTCTTGCACAATTTGAGCCCGAAGAATACTGGCACTGTTATCTTAGAATACATTTAGAATCTCATCTTGGAATGTGCCCGCTCCGTCAGGGAAGAAAATATCCATTGAGGAAAAACCTGCTCATTCAGTACGTTCAGGGAGTCGGGTTTTTTTTGCCAGCTGAAACATATCAATGATAACAATCACTGCAGTAATTATCCAATAGAAGGCTCGCACCTATGTGCTTGGTAAAATCCAGGTGGTGACTTTTTTTTTGGCAAGGCAGTGTACATTCCAATTTATGGTGATTCAAGCAATGTAGAATAGGATGGTAATGCTGTCATTTGTTTATGTTCTTACTGTTTCAAAAACCATGAAGACACTTGAACACAACTCAACTGACGAATGGTAAATTCATCATATAGGAAGCTTACTGCTAAGGCCTATGTCAGACGAGTGCAGTGTTCACGTCCGTGTTGCCGCACATTTTAACGTCCGTGGTAGCATACAATTATGATCAATAGAGACCCACACGCGAAGTACGTCCGCACAGAAGTGTGGACGCACAACGGACGCAGCAAATGGACGCAAGTTAGGCAAGAACGTAAAACCACTACAACGGACGTGCGGAGTGCGCCACGTCCACAACATCCGCACAGCTTTGTGTGTGAGTGATGGAATGTAGTCAGACGGACTGCATTTATACGTCCAGCATTTTTGATGGACAAAATGTTTTTTCATATTAATTTTATTTCCCATCTACATCAGTCAAAAAAAGTCAGTCACAAAAACGGACCGTGTGGCGACTACCTTCTCGTCAGTCAGAAAGTACGTCCGTTGTGCACGGACGCACACAGTCCGCACAGAATGCGTTCGTCTGACCCTAGCCCAAGCAGTATTGTGCACAGTAACAGTAATTAAATTTAATCTGAGCAGTAATGTTTGCATACTCGGTTATGGAAAAAAGAGTGTTATTCAGAATACGTTTTTACCGTTCTGTATTTAAATCAGGAATTCTATCAATATAACATCAAAAAGTGTAAAAGTAAACTACAGTGTATAAAAAGCATTCTCTTTGAAGTGTTCCACAAGCTGTGTCAGAAGAGAGGAGAAAAAAGGCAATTAATGCAATAGATCATGAACAAAGTAAGTCGTTTACCTGAATTTTGACAAACTGCTTTGATGTGGAAGGAATAATTTCAGCAACGTGAGTAGTGACCTGGAAACTTCTAAAAATGTGTGGGAAACCTCAAGAAAGCTGGATTCTGGCAATACTGAAGACAGAAGGAAAGAGAGAAGAACCAATCTCCCTGAACTCGCTCCGGGTTGAAACATATGTTTTTGGTTGCTCGACTATCTCATCAGTCATTAACTCTTTCATTACCAAAAACGTGTACTCGATTTCTGCATTGAAATACAATTGAAAAATTAAAATGCAAACATATTAAACATGTATGAAAATGATTTCCTAAAAGATTTGTGTCCTCCCTGGGGAGAAACAACATTTTCTGGGATATCTCACTACTGTCACCCTATATTACTCTAAAGAAGCAACAAGGAGCATCCTCACTTTGGGAGCTTGTTTGCCCTGGGCCATTTAGCACCTTTTCTTGCCCCAGTGTGTGCATTCCCATTTGTGTTTTTCCATTGTGTTACTGTGAGATTGCTACATTGTGGTAAATTGCATTACCATTAGACTAACATAACTAAAATTTTGGCCAGCAGACTGTAAAGGGAAAATTTGTATATCATAAACTTGGATACCATAACGTCACAAAAGAAACCGTTGACTCCGTCATCTTACTTGACTACAGAGCTTCAATGTGTATTGAAAGAATGGTGGTTTAACGGGTGCCGGACAAAATCCCTACAGCCAGGTTCCCTAATGCCAACATCCCGATGGACAACTTCCAGACAGACCAAGTGCCTGACATACCAACTTCCCTACACTGCCAACTTCCAGACATCCATAATCCCAGCAGCTAACCCTAATACTAACACCCTAACCCTAGATTTAAGGGGGTTAGGGCTAGGTGTAGGGGGGGTTAGGTTTAGGGGAGGTTAGGGTTAGGTTTAGGGGGTTAGGCCTAGGTTTAGGAGGGTTAGGGCTACGTTTAGGAGGGTTAAGTTTAGGGGGTTAGGGCTAGGTTTAGGTTAGGGGATTAGGGCTAGGTTTCGGGGTTAGGGTTAGGGCTAGGTTGGGGGTTAGGGTTAGGTTTAGGGGGTTAGGGCTAGGTTTAGGGGGGCTAGGTTTAGGGGGTTAGGTTTAGGGGAGGTTAGGGTTAGGTTTAGGGGGTTAGGTCTAGGTTTAGGGGGTTAGTGCTAGATTTAGGAGGGTTAGGGCTACGTTTAGGAGGGTTAGGGTTAGGGCTAGGTTTAGGTTAGGGGATTAGGGCTAGGTTTGGGGGGTTAGGGCTAGGTTGGGGGTTAGGTTTAGGGGGACTAGGTTTAGGGGCATAGGGTTAGGGAGTTAGGGCTAGGTTTAGGGGGTTAGGGTTAGGTTTAGGGGGTCCATAAGTAGGGTTAGTGTTAGCCGCTGGGATTTTGGATGTCTGGAAGTTGTCTGTGTAGGGAAGTTGGCCGTCGGGATTTTGGCATTCGGGAACCTGGTTGTAGGGATTTTGACCCAAACCTGGATTAGCATTGGCAAACTTTGTAGCAAGTATGGTTAAACTACAGTGATTTCACTGGATCGGGAACTGCCATCTTAGTTCACTGTACCTTTCACCCTTATTTCCACCATAGTTACTTCCAAAGTTGTGTGAAATAGTTTTCAGTGCAGTTTCCACTGGTGCTTCTGCTGAAGTTGTCCAACACTGTTTTCTACCTTTGTTTTCAGTTTGTTTGGCAGGTTTATGGAGATCGTCTCTTTAAGGTTGCTAAAGCATATATCCCATTGAAATGACAGAGTACAAATAGCTGTAGTATATGCTTTACACAGACGAATAGCGTTGCTACTGTTGATCACTGTAGTTAAACACTGTTCACAGGAAATTCGCCTGGTGGTGTTGGAACACAAACTGAGGGAGTCTTTTTTTTTTTTTTTTGGAGAAAGGATTTTACCAGGAAGGATACATTGAGATTTCTCTCATTTTCAAGTATGTCCTGGGTGGCGAGTATGTACCGCTAGGTGTCTTGCCCAAGGACACTTACTGGAGAGGTTGCTCGCTGGGATCGAACCCATGACTCCACAGGCTCTCTCCATGCAGAGCAGTGATGTTACCTCTACTCCACCCAACCGGTACTTTAAGGTAAAACGTGTTTGGTGTATTTTTTTTTTTAATCCTTTAGATATTTTTACATATATTTTGCTTTTAATTTTGTTTGAGCATATAATAAATTGGATTAGTCCATTTCTTAATCTGGTTCACTGAAGTTTTAGTTGCATCATTATTAGTTCTTCAAATCCTGGGAAATTAAATATGAGAAACACAGTGAGACCAATACATGAGGAAATCATTATTCGGGTCTTTGGTGGGGTACCTCCTAAAGTACCAGAAGCGAGAACATACGAACCGTGGAGGGCTAAGGAAATTGTAAATTAGGTCCTACAGGGAGCACAATGCATGATTTATTTCTGTCCTGATTCGAGCAGATATCTTGGAATATGAATTTTCTGTTTATGTCTCCATGTGCACCTGGGCAGATAAAGTGTGACAAAGAGTGAAAGGATCACCCCTATTGATACTACACGAGGATTATAGAGCCATATATTGAGGCTCAGAAGAACGTGAGTGCACCTCTTGGGAGGGGTTTCTATATTATAGGGGGGTTCCCTTTGTCCTATGCAATTATTTTCTTTTTTCCTTTATTGATGAATGCTTATGAAACATACAGAATAACTTACTGGAGGTCAATTGTGGATTGAGATATTTAGGTATTCCTTGTTTTTTACATTAAGCCCTTAATGACCGGGCAGTTTTATGACTTTCCGTCTGAAAGTGCCCGCTGCTGTTTTTACACTTCTGCGCTGTTTGTGTTTAGGTCAAAATTTCCTCCTACTCGTTTATGCAGCCCACACATATTAAACCGTTTTTCTTGCCATTAAATGGACGTCCTTAAGACACCATTATTTCCCTTGTATCGTATAATTTAGTATAAAAAAATCCCCAAAATCTACAACCGCCAAAAAAGGCCCAGGCTAAATAGTTTTGAAATTTTGTCCTAAGATTAGAAATACCCAATTTTTACATGTTTTTGCTTTTTAACCCCTTCACTGCTGAGCCATTTCACCTCTGTGCGCTGAACTCATTTTGACCGTTTTAAGATCATCATGTTTAAATGCCAATTGAAGCCCTACCCCAGACAAAAGGTTTTTTTTTAAATAAAAACCCACTTTTTTTTATTTTTGTTATACACCAAGTCATGTTTGGTATCATTGAAAAGGCCATAATCAGGCCTTTCCAATGATATCAAACATGATTCTCTAGCTGCCACATTTTGGGAGATAGGGGATCCAAACGAGCCACGCCCTCCACTTATCTATTCTCCACTGCAGGTACCGGGGGCGCCTGGCGATGACGTTATCACGCACGGTGATGATGTCGTCGTGATGGGCAGGCTCCATGAATAGGTGGGGCAAACTCCAAGCTTGCCTGTCTGCTGCGGGAACCCGGCCAGAGATGTGAGTATAGGGAGGGAGGGGATTAGCGACCATGATGTACATAGTATGTCCTTGGTCGTTAAGGGGATTTCCCCACAGGACCTCCTATGTACGTCTGTGGTCAGGAAGGTGTTAATGGCTTCATATCACCCAAGAAATTGTGGGGGTGGTTTATTGGATTTTGCTCTGCTGGGAGAGTTTATTATTCTCAGCGTTTTGGAGTATTGTACACTGGTGTTACTTTTCCAATAAAGCAGCACCGGGGTAAAAAAAAGCTTACAAATACAGTAAATACAGCTTGTGTAACAGTGTAAATTTGTTTTCCCCTCAAAAAAACTCAACACACAGCCATTAAAGGGACACTCTAGGCAACATGACCACCTAAGCTATTTTAGGTGGTCATGATGCCCGGAGTATTCCCTTGCCTGTCCCTCCTGCCTCCGCTCAGCCGATTGGCAGAAAAGGCTGAAAACAGCTGAGAGAGGCGGAGGACTTTACTCCGCCCTCCCAGCTGTCAGTCAGCAGAGCGGGAATCATATTTCCCGCTTCTGTCGATTTTTGCCGAGTAGGAGACGTCATCGCGCTTTCAGCGCGATGATGTCTCCAACTCACCGCAGAAGCTGGCGGCTCCCTCTGAGGGTTAGTGTTGCGCGCATCCTCTTGCGCGCAACACTAATCCTCAGATTGAGCCAGGAGGAAGCCTGCCGATTGGCTGGCTTATGTGAGAGGCGCGCATGCGCGCTTCTCACGTAAACCAGAAGCCAAGACGCATGAAGAAGGACGGGAGCGGAAGAGGAGGGAGGTGAGTAAAAAAAAAAAAAAAGACGCCGCTGGAAAGAAGTGGATTTTAGGGTAAGAGTATTACAGTTACAAAAAAATAAATAAAAACGAAAGATTTATTAAGGGAATAGGGATAAGTTAGGATAAAAAAACGGGGGGGGGGTGATTTTTTGAGTAGAGTGTCCCTTTAAGGTCTAAACTGCTGACAACAAAGGTGCGTACACCCCTAAGTGAACAAACTCCAAATTGGGCCCAATTAGCCATTTTCCCTTCCGGGTGTCATGTGACTGAGAGCGTCCATCCACGTTTTGTATTGCATATTTCACTTTGGACTTGTGCACCTGGGCAATCTTTTTCCCTTGGTGGCGTTTGCAGGTTTGAAGTTGTATATGTGTATTATGCGTATATTATGTTTAGCTGGGGATGTGCTCATAGCGCCTACTTTCACCCACGCTTTGTGACTTGAATTTTATTGTTTGAAGATTAGACATCATGGTGGATATCTCGACCTGGGGCAAAACTGATAGTACTTTGGTGTAGTTGCTTCCCCATATTTGAATAAGAGTTTTCATTTTGCTACCATACACCAGCCATATGTAAATCTACTTATTATATGACCTGACAGCCTAATCACATCATCATACCATCTGCCTCTCCATTCAAAGCTGCCAGCAAGTACTCCAGTCTGAATCATAGGGTAGAGCATATACAGTTGTGTTCAAAATTATTCAACCCCCAATGCTGTAAAGGGTTTAAGGGAATTTAGTGTACATTTGTAATTGTATTCAGAATGAAATCCTACAAGGACTTTTTAAAGAACCATATGCAACTAAAATGACATCAATTGGTTTTGTAATACAGTAGTAAATGTTTCTTTTGTGAATTCTTCATTGACACAATTATTCAACCCCTTAAAGACTACCACTCTGAAGAACAGAGGTTCATTCAAGTGTTTTCAATCAGGTATTGAAAACACCTGTGGATGTCACGGAGCAGCAATAAAGCATAATAAGCACCAATTAGGCAGCTTTAAAATGACTGTGATACTCAGCTCCTTCTAGACATTTACTGGTGTGGTTACAAACATGATGAAGTCAAGAGAATGGTCCAGGAAGACAAGAGAAGAGGTGATTACTCTTCACAGGAAGGACAATGGCTATAAGAAGATTGCAAAGATGTTAAACATACCAAGAGAGACCATAGGAAGCATCATTCGCAAATTCAAGGCAAAGGGCACTGTTGAAACGCTACCTGTCGTGGCAGAAAGAAGATGCTGACTTCGACTGCTGTGCGCTACCTGAAGCATAGAGTGGAGAAAAGTCCCCGTGTGACTGCTGAGGAACTGAGAAAAGATTTGTCAGATGTGGGTACTGAAGTTTCAGCTCAGACAATACGGCGCATACTGCGTAATGAAGGCCTCCATGCCAGAACTCCCAGGCGCACCCCCTTGCTGTCTCCAAAGAATAAGAAGAGTCGACTGCAGTATGCCAAAAGTCATGTGGACAAACCACAGAAGTTTTGGGATAGTGTTCTGTGGACTGATGAACCAAAATTAGAACTGTTTGGGCCCATGGATCAACGCTATGTTTGGAGGAGGAAGAACAAGGCCTATGAAGAAAAGAACACCTTGCCTACTGTGAAGCATGGCGGGGGGTCAATCATGCTTTGGGGCTGTTTTGCTTCTGCAGGTACAGGGAAGCTTCAGCGTGTGCAAGGTACCATGAATTCTCTTCAGTACCAGGAGATATTGGATGACAATGTGATGCAGTCCGTCACAAACCTGAGGCTTGGGAGACGTTGGACCTTTCAACAGGACAATGATCCAAGCATACCTCCAAGTCCACTAGAGCATGGTTGCAGATTAAAGGCTGGAACATTTTGGAGGGGCCATCGCAGTCACCTGACTTAAATCCGATTGAGAACCTCTGGTGGAACTTAAAGAAAGCAGTTGCAGTGCGCAAGCCTAAGAATGTGACTGAACTGGAGGCTTTTGCCCATGACGAATGGGCGAAGATACCCGTAGATCGCTGCAAGACACTTGTGTCAAGCTATGCTTCACGTTTAAAAGCTGTTATAACTGTAAAAGGATGTTGTACTAAGTACTAAGATTGAATGTCACTTGGGGGTTGAATAAAACTGATAATGATGTGAGCACAGAAAAGACATTTGTGGTTATTTCATTATAAATGTTATGTTATATTTGTCTGACCTACACGTGCCTCTTTGATTTAACGCCGCAGGACGTTCCATGCCGTCCTGCATTTGGCGGGCTTTAACGCTGCAGGATAGTATGGAACGTCCTCGGCGTTAGGAGCCCAGCCGGAGGTTATACTCACCTCCCCAGCGGCTCTCACGCAGATCTGTCTTCAATGAAGCCTGATCTGCGTTTTTTACAGCCTCCCGGCGCACTGACGTCATCGCGCTGGCGCGATGATGTGAGTTTCAGGCGCAACCCCCGCCGGAACATGGGGAAGCGCCTGGAGGGGAGGGATCCTTTGGATCGCTCTAGCTCCCCATCGCCGGGGGCTACAAGGCTGTGGCCAGCATCGCTGGAACGGTCACAGCCTGACCTTTCCAGCAATGTATGGGGGTTAAACCCTTAGCTGCCAGGTCGCGACCGGGCACTAATTCGTGCCCGATCGCGGCCTATTTCCGGTGGGGGCCGCCATCTTGGATGGCAGCCCACTCCTCTGGGTCCCCCCCCCCGCGTCAACTGACTCATCGCGCCAAGCTGGGGAAGCCCTCGCTGCAAAGGGATTTCCTAAGGAAATCCCATGCAGGAGATTGGGGGTTCTTTGAACCTCTTTATCTCCTAATAGGTGGCAGCTAAGGGGTCATGCCTGAAATCGTTGGAAAGGTCTGAGCATGGCCTTTCCAACGATATCAAACCTGACCATGTTATAAGTAAAATGAAATTGTTTAAAAATAAAAATAATTAAGTTAATTAAAAAATAAAAACGTGCTTTTTTTTTTGAATGCAGCATTATTGTTCACATTTCAATTATAAATGTGAACAATGATACTTCAATGATTTTTTTTGGGGGAGTTTAGCTAAAATCACGTAATTTCTCCCCCCACCAAAAAAAAAAATGGGGTCCCAAATCTACTCCATAGAATATAACCGCAAAGGATCGGATAATAAAATGCGAAAAAAAAATACTTTACACACTGTGGATGATTGAAATTTTATTAAAAATTCACATTTTTTTTTTACATTTATCGTTCTAGCATTCTGGCAGAAAATGACGTATATATATAATTATGATATAATATTAATCTGCCGAGTCTGCCAGAAAGAACGATATATAATTTGTCTATATAATAATACGTGACTTAAAACCGCGTTTAAACATGATGAGCAAAAACTTCAGTAAACTTCACTTCCGAAAGAGCGCCGAAGTTGTAAAATTACTCCCGTCCTTAAGGGGTTAATTGTAAGCAAGATGACTGAATGCTCAAAATCAATGTCAAACTGGCCAAAACACTCAATTTCAGTGGGGGTTCAATAATTTTGAACACAACTGTATATCGTGAGTCACTATGTACTAGAGCTTATACTCCTTTTTTTTTTTCAATTTTAGAATTGGGCAGAAATATATATATATTATTAACTGTATTATAATATTTAGTTTAGAAACAGATACATTTCAGATCCCATAAAAACTCTTTGTTCTTTTTGGTGATGCACATTTGTTAATTTTATTATTTGTATGACTCAGATGGTCGTTTGTTTAATGACGTACAAAGATACTTTCAACATCTTTTCCACAGTTGGGAATTTTTTAATTTATCATCGCTAGCAAGAGGAAATGCTATAAGATCTGTTAAAATATTCCTGTTGAGATAATATTATGGGTACCTATTTTTTTTTTTTTTTATCGGTTAGTCATTCAGTGATGCAAACAATTAACACTACAGTTAAAAATACCCGCCAAGACCGAGGAGAGTGGCAGCCATTCTGCTGAGCTCCATGCTGATCTGAACTTTTCCCGGCTCCAGACGGCTCTTTATCGACCTGATTTCAGCGCACGCTCCTCGTCCGGGTTCCAGATCCGTTTGGTGTCATTCTGGGACAGAGACTCCGGTATTAGACACTGCTTTGGAACATTCTCGTCTTGGGGCCTGTCACGGATCACGGCCATTTTGAGGCCTACAGTCTGATCCTCATGGGGAAGAAAATGAAGAAGACGGAGGAGGTGGAGGGTCAACTAACTGACATCCGATTGTCGCTGGGCATCGGGCGTATTGGAGAGAGTCAGGGTGGTGGAACCAGAGCAGTGCCAAGCTCAGATGTTTCGGTGGCTGGTGTCTTGCCCCAGCTGGTGGAGAAGGTCGAGACGCAGGTACCGCCATCGCAACTTACTGCTGCAGATCTGCATCGTGTGATGGAGGAATTTTAGGTACTCTGGCACCGGGATTGCAGGAGGTGAGAGCTGCACTGGAACCACTGCAGTCACGAATTGAGGAGGTACAAATCCGGAGCCGGGAATGTCAAGAATTATTGGGCAGTCCTTTCCCTCTCCCCGCCTTTTTTTTTTTTAAAGCCCCAATGTAGGACTACGTTGTTTTTCTTGTCCTGACCATATCCACCTGAGTTGTACTGCAGTACTTGCTTTTTCTTTATTTTTTCCTTGTTTGGCTGTATCTTCTTATGTTTGAGTTTGCCTGGTCCAGCGCGGCCATCGGTGTTTCTTCTTGGCATTGATATATTTCTATAATAATAATTTCAAATACATTAAAAAAGAAATACCCACCAACCCTTAGATTTGACTCCCATTAAAATCTAATGTAGGGGTCAGCAACCTTACCCCCCCCCCCAGATATTTTTTACTTACATTTTCCGGGAGGCTCTGCCAACCTAATGGGCTCTATCACATGTTTTTGCGTTAGCGCCAGGTAAATTCAGTCTAGCGCCGGACCAACAGATCATTTGCCTCTCGCTACAAACGGTGAAAATCACTTAGCGTGCGGTAATTAACGATTCGTAGCGTGAGGTTACTGTAGTCTCCGCGTCCTATACTTAACATGGGTAGCGCTGCAGAGCACTATTGTAAGCAACAGATCGTTTGGTTCCGGCGCTAATTTCTAGGCGGATGCGAATCAGAAAAATTTAGCTACTGCTCAACCCTGGTGTTAACTGACAGAAAAGGAAGAAAAAAAGAATAAAAAAAAGGTCCTTGAACCAAATTGACAGGCAATGGAAAGGAATGCAGCACAGGTGTTCTCTTAGCCCCATACACTATAGTAATGGATCTGGTCAGCAATGTCGTGCTGTTGCAGTAGGCTATATTATAAATGTATCCTTCATCCACATATTTCCTAATGCTAATATTTTGGCTAATTTTAAACATTTAATGTTGGGGGTTATTCATAGTATGTAAGCGGAGGAGAATTAGGATTAGGACCATGTTTAGAAGGGACACATGGATAAGTCTTACCCTGAAACATGTATTATTTATATGCTGCAGCAGGGAAATTATTGTCGCTCACCTGGCCTTCTTTTTGGATTTATTAAATGCATTGTAATGATTCTACATGCTGTTACATAGTTACATAGTTATATAGGCTGAAAAAAGACATGCGTCCATCGGGTTCAGCCTCTCCCACATAACCTACTGCTGTTGATCCAAAAGAAGGCAAAAAACCCAGTCTGAAATATGCAACATACCGGGAAAAAATTCCTTCTTGACCCCAGAATGGCAGTCAGATTTCTCCTTGGATCAAGAAGCTTTTACCCACATATTAAATATTATAACCCTTAATATTCTGTGTCTGCAGGAAGTCATCCAGTCGTTTTTTAAAAGTCTGTACAGACTCTGACCCAACCACCTCAACAGGCAGAGAATTCCACAGCTTTATTGTTCTCACCGTAAAATAACCCTTCCTATGCTTTAAGCTAAATTTTCTTTCTTCCAGTCTAAATGGATGACCCCTTGTCCTATGTATAGTCCTGTTAATGAATAGGTTATCAGACAATGGTTGATAATGGCCCGTATATATTTATATAAGGTTATCAGATCCCCTCTAAGGCGCCGTTTCTCTAAACTACACAGGTTTAAGCTTGTTAGTCTTGCCTCATAACTTAACCCTTCCATTCCCCTTATTAATTTAGTTGCCTGTCTCTGCACTTTTTCTAACGCTATAATATCTTTTTTTAAGACAGGTGCCCAAAATTGCACGGCATATTCAAGGTGCGGCCTGACCATTGATTTATACAGAGGCATTTTTCTCAATGCCCATCAGCCTTAATTAATATACTGTACGTGTGCATATAAACATGGATAATACGACCACCATGGAGGAGTTTAATAATGCAGGGTGTGACTGCTATTCGCTGTATGTGTTCATACTTATACAAGCTTGTGAGGGCAGGGGATAGGTATGGCCCGCCACTCGGCACTGGAAAAAACTGTTCTATCCTGTACCAACCGCATTAGCGCTGGGTCTCAGCCCAGGTCTTAGCGTTTCCCTAGCGTGCGCTAATGAATCTTGTACACTGAGAACCGTGAACAAGGCGATCTGTTGGCGAGTCGTCAGGCACTACATTTTAGCGGTTTGCGCAAAATTTTTGATGTAGCGTTGGCGTTTTAGCTCACACCGAGTGATAGTGCCCAATGACGGACTGAATATCATGGAAGGTTTAATTCCAAAACATGGAAGGTCACATTTGCAGACCTCGGCTTTACAGTGATATTGTTGGGATGAAATGCAACGGAATTTAGATGGTGACCCTCATCTTGCACAATTTCAAGGTAGAAATGGCCTTTGTGTCAAATACAGTAAGTGTAATATAGATAGATACTGTAATACAAGTGGTCAAATCAGTTCATGTGGATTTGTATTGATTATAATGAGAGTATCTGCATGTGGACATATTGCCTCTATGTAATTTCAGGTATTTGCAGCAATTCTAACCACCTGAATCTTATCCCTTTTCATTATTGAGTGATCCGAGGGCTCTCCTTGTCTTCTGCCCTCTCTGGGGCCGGATAAAGATTTCAATGGGCCTGGAGCTGAAGATTGTTTTCGAATTTAGTGAAATGAAAAGATATTGAAGGTTATTTTACTAGTGCAGATACAGGTATATCTACCCACTCTGACCTGTCCAATGTCGCCTCACCTGATTCATGTTAATCCGGCCCTGACCCTCTCCCTAGCTGTTCTAATGCAGCAGTAATTTTCATTGAACCTTAACGGTGATGGCTACACCTTCCAATTCTTTTGCAATCATACAAGGTGACTAGAATAAGGTGTACATGAGCATTTACTTTCCTTACAGGGAAAACAAACTTGCTTTAACCCCTTCACTACCAAGTAATTTTCCAAAAATCTATTTTCAGGAACCTGTGGTTTTTTAAAAAGACATCATTTTAATTAGTTGTACAGAAAGAAATATTTGGGGATATTTTCATTGTATTCTTTACTGTAATAAACTGTATGGCAGGGAGATGCTGCCATGTATTGGCCAAATGGAGTTACTGCAGTTAGAGCTGCAGCTCGTGGTTCCCTGCATCGGCTGCTGAAAGTCCGATAAGGACATTTAATTAACCGATTTTACACAGTCTTAGCACCTTTGATATTATGCCCACAGGGTTAAAACTTTGGGGGCACCTTCTGCAGCCCAAAAAAAACAAAATTCATTTGCAGCAAAAAAAAGTTAATTTGCTTTTGTCCTTCAGAGCTGCAGATCGAGATAACTCTTGCACACCCGATGGTGCCTTTGAAGACCCAAGTTATCTCGATCTCGGCAGTGAAAGGGTTAAACAGATGTGTAAGTGGGGTTTCATGAGCTAAATTTTGTGTTCTGGTGTCTTCTAAATGCATGTTTATACATGATTTTGGCAAGGGGTTAAGAGTTATGTAACAATAGTAGCAATAGACCCTAAGGCCTCGCTATCACAGCAAATCTTTAAATGATAAAGTCAAGGCTCTGAAATTAGCATTTGTTGGACTGGAAAACAAAATAAGCACTGGATGGGTTGGGTTAATTTGCTGATCCGGAACATCTTTCTTTAATGAAGTGAGAGGGCTTGCTGGCATATTAGTGCAACTGTTCCACAAGAGACTTGTGCTTCGTTCATGGATACTCTCTGTATATTGTGCTTGTTGGATAAGATTCTGTGCTATATACTTGGAAAGCTGCCCTTGCTAGCTGATTACAGCTGAAGGTAGTAAATATAGCATTTTAGTTTTAATAGGTCCCGCAGTGGCCTTTTTCCCTTGTTTTTACATGCTCTATAGCACATCTCAAAAAAGTTCATTGATGCGTAATAAAGACATTTAAATTCTATTGGTGCAGAAAGGGCAAAACAGTATCAGGGTTATTCAGAGAAAGGTGAAAACCAGCAGAACTGGCAGGAGAAGAGAACAATCTAGACCAAATAGTCGATAAATGGGAGAATTTTTGTGGCTTGGCTATTATGACCTAGAATATTCACTTCTCCAGTCATTCTCCTGAGTTTCACCTTTCTTTGAATAGACCTGTATATTTTTTTGAAAAATTACTTTAAGGGCAATATTACAATCTTAACGCTAACTTTGGCGCTCAGCTATGTGAGCGTTAACGTTGGGTGAAGTGGCCCTAGCGCAGGCTGCGCATATTACAACCCGAACGCTAACGGGATAAAAAAACGTTAACGCATCAGATTGCGCTCATTTGCACACGCTTACTGTACTTTGCGTTCCCTATGCATAACATGGGGAGTGCAGAGAGTAAGCAAGTAGTAATTAACGTTAGGATTACGAAGTCCTAACTCTTATTAGTCACCGCTGCGGCTAACTGAAAGTCAACCACAGCTTGGAGCTGGTTCTAACTGATTCCGCTTCTGCGTTAGCAGCAGCCTTAAATCCACCAAAAAAATCATCATATACTCGCCTCTCATCACGTGGCCCGATCCGTCTCTTCTGGCTGCTGGGAGCAGAGTGAGACTGGGGAAAAAAACATCCCCAGCCAGTCTCCCTCTACAGACCTGCAGGATCTCCAAGAGGCGAGATCCTGCAGGTCATGTGACCCCACTTTCAAAGCCTCAATGGAGTCCTCTGGACTCAAGGAATGGATGCTCGGGGTGGCGCGTTAGTGCTGCCTCGAGTATCTTCTAGCTTAACGCTGCGTTACGGGGCTGGCTGCTGAATTAGCACCTGGCCTGTAATATGAAGCTAAAATGGGGATGCTAAGGAGAAACCTGCAGGTTTTAGTGACCGTAGCGAGCAGTATGTAAAACAAAACGTTTATGTTCAGAAACACTAAAGGTTTATAGTATCTCTCTTTAGCCCCTTCACTACAAAGCATTCATTTTTTGAAAGAAAAAAAGTCATCATAGCATCTATTTGAAACATGGAATGTGAAGTTAACAATTAAATATACAGTATTGGCAATTTTGCTATTAAATTATAATGTGAATTTGCTCATTTTTAATTTTTCATGTATTTGTTTATCCTTTACAGAAATATTGTTGGAATAAAAGATCCTGAGCTCTAGATGGCGTATTTTATCTTACACGACTTCACACAGGGTCTGCAGTATTAGCATAGATGTAGAAAGATCCTTTGTGTCTAATACAGTTACTATGATAAAGACGTGTAATAAAAATGGTCAGATCTCCTGTTTATGGTGATTTGTAGTGATCATGAGATTATTAGCAATGTAGATTCCAAAATACCAGTAGAATGTAAAAATAATATCCGTGAGTGACATAATGCCTGTGTATGCAAATTACAGGAACACCTTGCATCTGTGATGTACAGGGATTATCATTCATTGTAATCCCATGAATCGTATCCCTGTAGAGCTGTGAGTGACCCCAGATCTGTCCCTGCATTCTGCCCTCTCCCTGGCAGTTGGAATACAGTAACAATGTTTCTGATCTTTTTGTTGCAACGAGTGTGAGAACTGCACCTTGTAGCTTGTTTACAGTAAGATAGGGTGAAAAGGGGACAAATATCGTTTCCCCACGCGGGCACACTAATCTTGGTTTAAAAAGTAATACAAACAGGTTTTGAGATGCTAATACCTGAGTTTGGGAGTAAAAGTGTCAATAACAAATAAAGGTTATTGTTTCTGAGCTGTTTGTGGATAGAATAAACTGGAAAAATGAAAATGTCTAACATCTGCTTTATCTGACTCATACGAAGCTAAAGATATCACACAAGGCAGGACTTGTCATAGAAACAGTATCTGAGTAACAAGGGGTATAAATATATTAAGATATAGTAATGGTATTCTGCATTTGCATGTCTATATCCCTTCATTTCCAATCCTTTGTAACGCTCACAAATAACTATAAATAGCAAAGCACAAATAATAACATAAATATGTTGTATTATTTGTGAAATTAAGAATAGTTTTTTCTATCCAGAGATTTTGGTTGCGGATTCACGGCCTGATACAATAGGTGTTGGGCCGGGCGGTAGACTTGGATCCCTGGGCTTTCTTGCTTCATAGGTCTCAGGTGCCTTTGACGAGCAGGAAAATAAACTCCTTCACAAAATAGTCCTGCCTGCTAGAAGGGCAGTGGCGCAAAAGTGGAATGTACCCTCTCTTCCAACGATGATCCGGGTGCAGATTACTGTTCGGGACAATATGTCCATGGATCGATGGTCAACTCTGGTCCCCCTGTACGCTACCGCAGTTCTATCGCGTTTGGTCACCATGGCTGGAGTTTGAGCCTGTTTGAGGGGGGCATGGTGCAGGACTCCAGGCCCAGGCAGATATATATTTTTTGAGATGGACCATGGTCTTGGTTGGGACGCTTGGGTTAGTGCCCTCCCTACCTCTATCCCCCTACTTCTGTTTTCTTAGTCTGTCTACTGTCCTGTGAGTTTGTTTTTGTGATTATTTCTGAAAGCTAGTGTGGTACTTCATGGTATGCTGTTGATTGCACCCCCTTCGGGCGGTTGTCTGCTATGTACTGACGCTTTAAACTTCAAAATAAAGAATTATAAAAATAAAGAACAAAAAAGAATAGGTTCTTCAAAGTGCTATTGTGCTTGGAGTGCCAAACGTAAAACGCCACTTTCTAAAACCGTATTTGCATTTTCACTATGTGTGTTTTAACCCCAACAAAGAGTTTGAAGAACACTAGTACTCAAAATCTAGTCGGCACACAGCCAGTCAGAGCACAAGCCAGTATGCAGCCAACTCACACACTACTTGGTTTTGGACAGATCAGAGCAAGTGTTAAAGTACATTTTAAACCCTTTGCAGTGGTTAAAAGACCACTGCAAATAAAAATACATATTTTTGGCAATTTCGGTCAAAATTACATTCATATTGAAACATAATTGTGTATTTTTTCCACTAAAATTACCATTTAATTTCCCCCAAATGCCAATTTTTCCCATTCCAGTTGAACAGAATCTCTCTAAATGCCCTTATAAATGTCTGTTGAGAAATAAAAAAATACCTGTGAAGTCTTAAAATAGCACAGATGGTCCCCTGATAGACGTGCCGTGATGTCTGCTAAATTCTTGGATAAATATCATGATTGCAGCAGCCGGAGAAAACACAGTAAAAATAGAAGCCACTCTTTGATGTATCTAGGTTGATGTGTCACTACTGCATCCTTTTTATATTATTATTATTTTTTTTATGAAAAGACAGTTTCATATTCAGGATAATTTTAAGTTCTGTCTGAAGACATAGAAGGCTTGTTTTAGTTCCAAGGGTAGGTTGATGGCGTGATTGAATTTATAAGCGTTAGCCTCAACATAACAAAACATGAAAAATTGCTACATAATAAAAAGCCTCCAGTAAATATGAGAAAGTAGTTCGAGATGTGCTTAAATTAAAAATGAAAATAAAATAAATATGTGAATAAAGTAAACACACTTTGTAGTGATCAAAAGCAGAACCTGCACATGAATGACTGGAAACGGTTAGCGTGCTCTCCCTTGGGACCAATTCCTGGTGGTCTTTTATCTGTAGCATATAACAAGCAAAATGGAGTTTAGTATATACAAACAGACATATTGCCATATAGTGTAGAGTTTGAAAATTATATATATATACAGTTGTGTTCAAAATTATTCAACCCCCACTGAAATTGAGTGTTTTGGCCAGTTTGACATTGATTTTGATCATTCAGTCATCTTGCTTACAATTAAATCAAAGAGGCACGTGTAGGTCAGACAAATATAACATAACATTTATAATGAAATAACCACAAATGTCTTTTCTGTGCTCACATCATTATCAGTTTTATTCAACCCCCAAGTGACATTCAATCTTAGTACTTAGTACAACATCCTTTTACAGTTATAACAGCTTTTAACCCTTTCGCTGCTGAGGCTTTTCCCGCCTCTGTGCTGAGGTCATTTTTACCGGTTTTGCTCATCATGTTTAAACGTGTTTTGAAGGCTTATTTTAGTATATGACCCAGACATATTATATATCGTTCTTTCCGTCAGACTCAGTAGATTCATAATATGTCATTATTATATGTATACGTTATGTCATGTCTGTATATTATAACAAAAAATGCAATAAAATATGTATTTTCAATAATTTACAACGTGTAAAGTGTTTTTTTTCACATTTTAACATGCGAGCAATTGCGGTTATATTTTGTATGGGGTGCGCTTGTTAAAAAAATTAGAGATGGGGTCTCGTTACATTTTTTTTGGGGAAAATTACGCGATTTTTAACAAACGCACCGCATACAAAAATCGTTAGTGCAGCATCATTGTTCACATTATAAATGAAATGGGAACAATATTGCTGCATTAACAAACCAAAAAAAAGAAAAAAAAAGTGTTTATTTTTTTTTATAATTTCTTTTTAATTTTTTTTTCTTTTTCTTTTTCTTTTTTTTTTTTTTTTGACAAAATTTTTCACAGTAGTGTTTGGTATCGTTGGAACGGCCATGCTCTGGCCGATCCAACCATACCAAACTTTAACCCCTAGCTGCCACGGATCGGGAGATAGGGAGTTCATTGGAACTCCCTATCTCCACCATTGGTGGCAGTTAGGGGTTAAGTCCAGGACTGGCGTCATCGTGCGTAGGGCGGAGTTCCCGGAGGCTTGGCCGACATCCAAGATGTCGGCCAGCTCCGGGAAAGGATCGCGAATCGGCGCTTTTCAGCGCCGATTCGCGATCCAGCTCCCCAGGGGTTAATGCCAGGCACCATTTGGAAGGGCAGGCCGCACCGGAGGGGCCAGCGATCGGCCGGAACCCGGCCGAACGCTGACCCCAATGGGAGGACGCGCTCAGCGCGTCCTCCGCATACCAGCGGTAATGCGGAGGACGCGCTGAGCGCGTCCTCCGCATTGAAGTGGTTAAACGTGAAGCATAGCTTGACACAAGTGTCTTGAAGCGATCTACGGGTATCTTCGCCCATTCGTCATGGGCAAAAGCCTCCAGTTCAGTCACATTCTTAGGCTTGCGCACTGCAACTGCTTTCTTTAAGTCCCACCAGAGGTTCTCAATCGGATTTAAGTCAGGTGACTGCGATGGCCACTCCAAAATGTTCCAGCCTTTAATCTGCAACCATGCTCTAGTGGACTTGGAGGTATGCTTGGGATCATTGTCCTATTGAAAGGTCCAATGTCTCCCAAGCCTCAGGTTTGTGACGGACTGCATCACATTGTCATCCAATATCTCCTGGTACTGAAGAGAATTCATGGTACCTTGCACACGCTGAAGCTTCCCTGTACCTGCAGAAGCAAAACCGCCCCAAAGCATGATTGACCCCCCGCCATGCTTCACAATAGGCAAGGTGTTCTTTTCTTCATAGGCCTTGTTCTTCCTCATCGAAACATAGCGTTGATCCATGGGCCCAAACAGTTCTAATTTTGTTTCATCAGTCCACAGAACACTATCCCAAACCTTCTGTGGTTTGTCCACATGACTTTTGGCATACTGCAGTCGACTCTTCTTCTTTTTTGGAGACAGCAAGGGGGTGCGCCTGGGAGTTCTGGCATGGAGGCCTTCATTACGCAGTGTGCGCGGTATTGTCTGAGCTGAAACTTCAGTACCCTCAACTGACAAATCTTTTCTCAGTTCCTCAGCAGTCACACGGGGACTTTTCTCCACTCTACGCTTCAGGTAGCACACAGCAGTCGAAGTCAGCATCTGCTTTCTGCCATGACCAGGTAGCGTTTCAACAGTGCCCTTTGCCTTGAATTTGCGAATGATGCTTCCTATGGTCTCTCTTGGTATGTTTAACTTTTTTGCAATCTTATTATAGCCATTGCCCTTCCTGTGAAGCGTAATCACCTCTTCTCTTGTCTTCCTGGACCATTCTCTTGACTTCACCATGTTTGTAACCACACCAGTAAATGTCTAGAAGGAGCTGAGTATCACAGTCATTTTAAAGCTGCCTAATTGGTGCTTATTATGCTTTATTGCTGCTCCGTGACATCCACAGGTGTTTTCAATACCTGATTGAAAACACTTGAATGAACGTCTGTTCTTCAGAGTGGTAGTCTTTAAGGGGTTGAATAATTGTGTCAATGAAGAATTCACAAAAGAAACATTTACTACTGTATTACAAAACCAATTGATTTCATTTTAGTTGCATATGGTTCTTTAAAAAGTCCTTGTAGGATTTCATTCTGAATACAATTACAAATGTACACTAAATTCCCTAAAACCCTTTACAGCATTGGGGGTTGAATAATTTTGAACACAACTGTATATATATATATATATATATATACAGTCATGGTTGAAATTGTTGGCACCACAGACATTTTTCCAGAAAATCAAGTATTTCTCACAGAAAAGTATTGCAGTAACACATGTTTTGCTATACACATGTTTATTCCCTTTGTGTGTATTGGAACAAAACAAAAAAAGGGAGGAAAAAAAGCAAATTGGACATAATGTCACACAAAACTCCAAAAATGGGCTGGACAAAATTCTTGGCACCCTTTCAAAATTGTGGATAAATAAGATTGTTTCAAGCATGTGATGCTCCTGTAAACTCACCTGGGGCAAGTAACAGGTGTGGGCAATATAAAAATCACAGCTGAAAAGCAGATAAAAAGGAGAGAAGTTCACTTAGTTTTTGCATTGTGTGTCTGTGTGTACCACACTAAGCATGGAGAACAGAAAGAGGAGTTGAGAACTGTCTGAGGACTTGAGAACCAAAATTGTGGAAAAATATCAACAATCTCAAGGTTACAAGTCTAATTATTACATGTCACAATAATACAGATACTCAAACATGCTAGTCTAACCTGCAGTGAAAGGTGAATAGTATACCTCAAGGAATTTATACCTACTATGACTGGGCTAGATAGGAAAAGAGTCGTCAATAAGAAGCCAAGGTCTGGTACATACTTGAAAACGAGAGAAATCTCAATGGAGAAATCCTTTATAAATAAATAAATAAATAAAATAAAATCTCCAGAGATCTAGATTTGCCTTTGTCCACAGTGCGCAACATTATCAAGAAGTTTGCAACCCATGGCACTGTAGCTAATCTCTCTGGGCATTGACGAAAGAGAAAAATTGATGAAAGGTTGCAACGCAGGATAGTCCAGATGGTGGATAAGCAGCCCCAAACAAGTTACAAAGAAATTCAAGCTGTCCTGCAGGCTCAGGGAGCATCAGTGTCAGCGAAAACTATCCGTTGACATTTAAATGAAATGAAACGGTATGGCAGAAAATGGAGTGAGGCCTACAAAGAAAAGAACACAGTATCTACAGTGAAATATGGTGGAGGTTCAATGATGTTTTGGGGTTGTTTTGCTGCCTCTGGCACAGGGTGCCTTGAATATGTGCAAGGCATCATGAAATCTGAGGATTACCAAAGGATTTTGGGTCGCACTGTAGAGCCCAGTGTCAGAAAGGTGGGTTTGCGTCCGAGATCTTGGGTCTTCCAGCAGGACAAAGGAGCAGAGAAAATCAAGATCAAGAAATCCAAGCCAAAGTCAAAACCAGGAGCTCCATATTACATCAGAGTACGCTGAAGCAGGGGAAGGTAAATGGCACAAATCGGACCAAGTGCAACGCCTTTTCAATTTTTATAATTTTTATAAGCAGCTGTGGTGTGGTCTATGTATAAGTGTATTGATGTGTAGATTTAACGTGTGTGTTTAAGTATCTTGCAATCACCGTAATATTTTTTGTTGATGGGCGAGTATAATGGGAATTGTGAGACTGTTGAGTGTCTATAAAAAGATTGCAATCCAATTCAGTGCTCACCAACAGTAGCTGGTAGAAGTCCACGCTCCTGTACCTTGTACAACCATTGCAATCAGTGAAAATATTAGCCAGCATTATCATATTCAAAATGTGGATTTGTGGCTCCAAAGCAAAAATTGACGTTTCAACCCCACAGTGTTAGAATATTTTAAAATTGGTTGGTGTTTTCAGTCATTGGAATTGTTAGGAGTTATAATAGTTTGGGTGGCAACAGTGTGCTGGAATTGGTTTATGTATGATACCATGTGGGACGTAAAATGATTCCTCCCCATTTAATATTTAGTTATCTATAGTTGCATTCTTTTTCTTTCATTTTTGTTTTCAACCCCCTCCTCATCATTTCTTAGTTTGTTGGGTGGTAAGTAGTACTTAGGGGGCGGAAGATGGAGTCTGTTCCCTCATGGTCCCGTGGGATGGTAATAGGAATTCATATAAGTTAGAGGGCAACAGAGGAGGGGAAGTGTGAGAAGGAGAGTGAGGGAACAAATTGAGGGTGAAAGAGTGAATTTGGGGTGTGTGACAAAAATCACTTTGAACTCAGGATACCTGGATTTGGCATTACTGTTGGGAGGTGTGAGATTGCAGATTCTGATGGGATTGATATGTCATATTGCCCCCCACCCACTCCTATATCCAAGTTGGTGTCATGTGTGCCACACTATTGTGTGCATGTGCAATCTCTTATCTGTTATCCAACATATTCAGACAGTCTGATGCTCAGGGTGTAATTACATGGCACTCTATTGTTTCATGTCTGGAGATTAAAATGTGAGTATGGCTAGGTACTGGCTCATTTGATGAGGAGGGAGGGAACCAGGGTGTCCTCTTCCATTGGTCTCCAGGTCCCTCTTTGCACTGTGTATATTTTGCTCATATGTTTCATTAAAACCTAGCTGTATATTTTACCCCAGGTTCTTAGTGCTGCCTCATGTCTGGGGAATTATATCATCGCTCCTTTCATTGTGCCTGTCCTTACCTTTGGCTAAGGGCTGGAGAAGGTGTGATAGATTGCAAGGGAGCGGCATTAACAGATGTAACCCAGTTGGGATGCTGAGATCTGTTACAGGGGGTAGTTGTTAAAGGTAGAAGAGAAAGAGAACAACAGAGAGGGAAAAAAGTGTCAAAGGGAGGTAAAAAGAGGGAAGGTGAATGAAAGAGTGAGAGTATGAGGGAGTGAGAGAGACAAAGATCAAAAGAAAAAGATAAGGAGAAAGAGTGACAGAGAAAGAAAGAAAAGAGGAGAAAAAACATCACCGACAGCCCAGGATAATCAAATATAGTAAGCATGGCCATCCCTTTTAGAGACCTGGCTGGACTTGAAATCATGGCTCCAGCACTTCAAAACAGGTTCTCATTCTGCCAGGAGAGCTCCACAGGTTCCAACTGCTCCACTCAGCCGTGAACCATTCATGGTTCTGCAGCCTGTAGATAATTGGGGATCACAGTGGATGGCGGCTATATTTCTATTTAAACCCCTCACTTCAGGGGAAAGGTGGTCAGTTGTTTTGTGCTCTCTTGTTATCGATATCTCCAGAATGTGCCTTCCTGATAGTATCTATGGCTTTTCTGACTCTGCCTTGTCTCTGTGCTATCCCTGCCTTTACGTCAGACCTCTCCCTGAATTGCATTTTGGATTACAATCAGAGAAGAGCGATCACTCCATTCTCTCCTGAGATCATCTGCAGTCTCTTTTGTTTCGTTCACATTCAGGGACAGATTGTTGACTTTACAGTCCATTAGCCTCCTCCATATGCGGACTCATCACCTTTGCTGCTAATTCCAGGACAGTGTCATCCGTAAACTTGATGATGTGGTTAAACTTGATGATGTGGTTCCAAACTGTGCTTTGCTACACACAGTCATAAATCAGCAAAGTTAACAAAAATGGACTGAGCACGCAACCCTGAGGAGCTCCAGTATTTAGTATAATGGTGTTAGTTTCCAATCTGGAATGTAGGAAGTCTCAGTCAGAAAGTCCAGGATTCATTTACAGAGGACAATGACTTGGGTAATGGCAAGTAGATGGTTCACCTCCATATTGCAAAGGCACAAGCATATTTACAAACAATACCAATGGCATTTATTCTATGGGAGGATTAACAGCAGCAGGAGACACATCATACTGTGAAAAATCTGTTTTATCAAGGATAATCTTAAAGGTTTGAGAAAAATGATCCATGTGGTGCCATCATAAAATCATGGCTCGCAATGTGTTTTCCGAACATTTTTGTAGTGATTTATATAATAAGGAATCAAATCTTACACTTTCAGATTCTATTATTCCAAGTATATGTGTCATATGGACTAAACCATATCCACTAGGTGGGAGAAACTAACAAAAGCATAGCAAAATAGGAAAAGTACTACAAAAAATCTGACTCTGTTACCTTGGCTGCAATTTATTATTTGCTATATATTGTTGACATCTCCCATGCCATTACATAAACCCCTTTGTACTAGCTTGAGAACTAGTCTGGAGTATGTCCATTATGTGGCTTTGTTCATGTTTAACGTCATGTTCTCATGCCAAGGTACTTAGTAATGGCACCACACAATAAGTTAGTGTTTTATTAAAAAGTGTTTTTTTTTTTAATGTGAATGTTTTTAGTGGGCATATTACAAACAAATCTGAAAACCTCCAATGCCTTGGATATAATATGCATGACCATATGGAATGCTGACTGATCCCGGTGAGTGTTCTTCGAACTAGAAGACCGTAATTACTCAATAACACAATGCCAGAGAAAACAAGAAGAAGGAATGCCTGACAAACTAGCCCCAGATGAACATATTGCAAAGTTTGGCCCACGTTCAGCTTCAGAGAGTGAAATAGAAATATTTAAGGTATTCTTTTGTAACCAGACACTATTGTCTCGTGCCAGTACATCAGCAACAATGTATTTAATAACTAAAGATTCTAATAAAGGACTTATGTAAAACCAAAGATGGGCAACATCTGGCACCCAGTATAACTTCCATGATGGACTATAGGGGTTATTCAAAGAGAGCCAAACTGGCCCCGAAATTGCACCGAATGGTGATTTCCTCGTACGGTGCAATGTCGGGGCCATTTCAAAAACCTGGCAATTCGCCAAATATTGTGCAAAGGTCTTCTACAATTATAAACTTTATTATTTGTTATGTGGAGGCTTTTAATCTCACTTTTTGCCCTCCATCATAACTAACAGGGTTATTCAAAGAGAATCGAAAAGTCACCGCACGTTCGGTGACTTTTCGTTCTCTTCAATTCAGTGCGATTTGGCGATCCCATTTCGGCCACCCTGCGGTGTATTCAGCAAGCACCACAGGGCCGTCGTAATGCAGGGAAAAGCCGCCGCAAACCTGCCAAACACTCACCACAAAACCCAGGCTAATGCACACCGAAACCCGCAAAGACATCTGGATTAACCCCACTGAACACGTCGGAGAAACCCGAGCAGGAGCCAATCACAGCGCAGAGCGGCCGCCGGAAAAAGCTGACACCGCAGACGAATGGAGTGGGAAAAAAAAATAGTACGCTTGAATGTTTGAAAAGTGAAACACTGTTTGCAAATAAACTACTGAGCGAAAATGTCTGAAATTTACATGAGGTCCAATGAATGATAATAAAAAGGGCTGTTACAGGAAAAAGAAAAAATGTTTAAAAATGGAAATAATTTTTGGAAAAAAATCCTGAAAAATGCTTAAAAGACCCTAAAAAATCTATTAATAAAGAGACTTTTTACTGCAGAATATTATAATCAATGGTTTATTAGATATTGAGTTAAAACGGGAATATTTTTAACATTGAAGCCTATGGGATTTGCCTGAATAAACCTGTCGAATGAAGCAACCGAATGGCAGGGCATTTTGGCAACTTTTCACTGCTGCTTTTTGTTCTCTGAATAGACGAAGCATTACTTCTCTATGGGGATTCACTGCCCTCGAACAGGCACCGTATGTGCAGGCAATTCGCAAACATTTGACGAACTGCCTGCTCTCTGAATAGCCGAATGGCCAGGAAAGGTAACCATACGCTGAATTTCAGCTTTCGGTTATGTAACCGATCTCTGTGGCTGGACAGGGTCACATCTGCCAAATGCTGCTTCCTCGCTGGACACCCAGTTTCTTCTCGTGACTCTCACACCTTTCTCTTGTACCTCAGCCGCAGCTCAAGGCCCGGTGCCTATAGAGAGCCTGGCTAGCAGCCCCAGGAATAAGCCGAAACTGTAGACCTGGAGCCTTTCCTTGGCACAGCGGGCAGAAGATTCCTGGTTCCCCAAAACATGAGTCGTGACTTCAAGCTTGGTCAGAATAGAACTGACTCTTTATTACACAACACAGAGATACACTCAGCCATCAACCTCATTTACATACAATCAAGCAGATAACTGCACAAATCAGATTAACTACACAGGACCTTCAAACAATGGAGAATGGGGAAGAGAAAGAAAGGGTAAACAAAGGAATTTCTTGCAGAGAAAATTTACACAATAGAGCAGGTACTAATAGAGAGATCTACACTATACAGAGAGAAGGTACAAAGAAACACAAACACCCTGCATCTAGAATTGACTAAGGGTGACTTTAACAAAGGAAAGAGCAGGAAAACAATATAAAACATCAGGCCCGCACCTCCCAAATACATTTCTAAGCCCATGTACTTCAAGTCCAAAGTGAAGCACATCACATATCTCCCCCATTTGCAGGAGACTAACCTGGGAGAAGACCCAAAACGGGTTGATTTCCAGGTTAGTCAGCATTAAAGTCTTTCTCATATCACTGCTCCAGAAATGTCCATAAAGAGTCACAGCTGAGTACAAGCCACTCACCCAGCCGACCCTGGCATCTTCTGTAGGAGGTTGCTGCTGCTGCTGGAGAAAATGTGGGGTGACTGGTGTCTCCTCAGTCAATGGTTGGGGATCTGGGCCAACTGCACAGCATCCAGAGGGCACACAAGTTAAAACCCCAGCCCCATCCATGGCTACAATATAGATATCCTCCCGTGGTTGGGTTCAGAGAACACTGGTGCTCTGCTCTGCCACTGGCTCCTCACCTGGGGCTGTGTAGAGCAATGCTGGCGGTGTGGGGCTGTTTTCCTCTCCCCAGAGATTCAGGCCTTCCAAATGCAGGCAGGGCCCGGATGCACAATGTTCTGACGCCAGCACTTCACCTGGAGGGACAGTTTTCCTCTCGGGAATCACCAACTCCAGCACGCTGTCCTCCCCGCTCACCGGCTCTGGCAACACCATAACTTGGGGATCTGGGGCAACTGTCTCACCTCCTGACAGTGCTGTGGGAAAAGTTCCAATATCCTCGACAACTCCAGAGTCTATAGCTGGCCCAGGCAAATCAAGGCCTTCAAGCTTCCCCAGCCTTCCTTGGCTGGGAGCACACTGGGGCCCATCTGCCACGCATACCAGGAAATTGCTAGTGGGGTCTTTTGTCTGGCCCACTGTCGCAAGGCATTCCTCCCTCTGGGTCATATCAGTGGAGACCGCAGTCCCATCCACCATTGTAAGGCAAAAATCCTCTGCTTCCTGAAGAGAGGAGGCATTTTGTACTATTGGCAACTACTCTGCTTCTCTGTGCAGAGCTTCTCGTGGTGAGTCTGGCTTACCTGCTGACCGAGGTCTAGCAGTCGTTTGTAAGCTTTCTCCAGCTTCCACTCCTTGCTGACTAACGACCCCAAGTCATCTTGTATCCACCACACGTCAGAGAGGTTTAGCAGGTTTTCTCTGTCCTCTGCTATCTCTTCCCATCTCCACTCCGTGTCATCTCCGAAATCTGGGTCTCTGAACATTTTCACAAATAACAGTCCCGGGCCGCTGTAGCCAAATCCTTCTGTTGGGCTGTTATTGTCCATGGTCTCAGTTCCCATTTGGACTACATACCATCGAAGGGCTTCGTAGCTCTCCTCCAGCCGCATCTCTTCATAAACCAGACAAGCCAGATCAGTAAGCCAATTCTTGTGGCGTTGCTTATCCACCAACGCCTCACGCAATTCTATCCTCTTCAGGTACCTTTCTTAGGATGAGAGGAGGATCTTATTCTGGCAGCGCTGCTCTTTATCCAGCGTCTCGTGCCAGAGTTGCCAACGTGCCGTATCAGCCCAGTTCAGCTGAGTCTCATCTGTTATAGGTTACAGGGTGACTTTAACAAAGGAAAGAGCAGGAAAACAATATAAAACATCAGGCCCGCACCTCCCAAATACATTTCTAAGCCCATGTACTTCAAGTCCAAAGTGAAGCACATCACAGGTTACCTTTCGGCCCCAATTCAGATCTCTTTGAATAACCCTGTAAGTATGTATATACTGTGTGTATATATATATATATATATATATATATATACACATACATACATATACACAAACTCAATTTTTTTTTATTTCCCATCAGAATGTATTTAACAGCATTAATTCATTGGCCTTTTTTAAATGTATATACCTAGAGTAGAACAATCATGCCTTCATCCAATAAAGGCGCTTCCTCCTCAGAGCTCCTGTAACTCCGCATCTGTGATCTGGTAGGGGAGGAACGGTCTTTATTTCCCATGGGCTCCAGCCAATTTTCTGTTTCTGATATCCTCATATTATATATGACATATTGTGTCCAACATGTCAAATAAAACTTAACACAGTGAATACTCTTTGGAAGATCAATAAGACTGAAATACAGAGGAGACTGTGATGTCAATCATTCTGAGCCAAAGGTTTAAGACTTGACCCTAAGGACTGAAATCTGTCCAGAGTATTAGGACAGATTTAGGATATGATAAAAATGAGCAGCTCTTAATATTATAAATCACTTTCTGTTATTTCAGTTTTATCATAAACATCATTCTTGGCTGCTGTCTTCTGCTAACTAAAACGTAAAAATAAATAAAAGCTAAACGGGAAAACAAAGTGCCGTCAGGTTCCTCTTTAGAGTTTGCATAAAAACCAGCACGGTCTCCTCCTCTCCGGAGGTCACTTACATCTCGATTTCCCATAACAGGAGAATGTGGGGAGTAACATGTCAAGAATACTTACAGGGTTATTCAAAGAGAATCGAAAAGTCACCACACGTTCAGTGACTTTTACTTCGCTTCAATTAGTTGTGATTCGGCGATCCCATTTTGGCGACCCTGTGGTGTATTCAGCAAGCACCACAGGGCCGTCGTAATGCAGGGAAAAGCCGCCGCAAACCCGACGAACGCTCACCACAAAACCCAGCGAACGCACACCGAAACCCGCAAAAACATCTGCATTAACTCCGCCGAACACGTCGGAGAAACCTGAGCAGCCGCCGATCACATCGCAGAGCAGCCGCCGGAAAAAGCTGACACCGCAGACGAATGGAGTGAAAAAAAAACAGTATGCTTGAATGTTTGAAAAGTGAAACGATGTTTGCAAAGAAACCACAGAACGAAAATGTCTGAAATTTACATATAAGATCCAATGAATCTAAAAGAAGTTTCTAAATAGGGCTTATATAGTAAAAAGAAAAAACGATTTAAAAAGAAAAACGATTTTTTTTCCCAAAACAATCCTGAAAAATGCCTGAAAGATCCTAAAAAATCCATACATAAAGAGACTTTTTACTGCAGAATATTATAATCAATGATTTAATAGATATCGAATTAACTCGGGAATATTTTTAACATCGAAGGCTATGGGATTCGCCTGAATAAACCTGTCAAATGAAACCACCGAACAGCAGGGCATTTCCGCAACTTTTCACTGCTGTTTGGTGTTCTCTGAATAGACGAATCATTGCTTCTCTATGGGGATTTCACTGCCCTCGAACAAGCAACAAACAGGCACCGTATGTGCAGGCAATTCTCCAACATTTGGCGAACTGCCTGTTCTCTGAATAGCCGAATGGCCAGGAAAGGTAACCGTATGCTGAATTTCACTGTTCGGTTACCTTTCGGCCACAATTCGGATCTCTTTGAATAACCCTGATAGTTTTACATGCTCACATCTTCTTAACCAGATTTTGCGGAGGATTATAGAATCTCTTATCTCAAGAAATGTCTGTAAAACCCCAAGGGCAAAAGCCACAAACAAACAGTCACACCTCGCCAACTGGACAACATTCCATTGATACAATTTTTATAAATTCACCTCAAATACGTTACTCTATAAATCTACAAGACAGCCTAAGGCTGGTGTCAGACGATCGCAGTGTGAATGTCTGTTTTTGCGCACATAATAACGTCCGTGGCAGCATAGAATAATCGCCAATAGAGCCCCCCACACGAAGTGCGTCCGCACCGAACTGCGGGCGCACAACTCACGAGGCAAAACGGACGCAAGTTAGGCAAGAACGTAAAACCGCTAGAACGGACGTGCGGAGTGCGCTGAGTCCGCAACGTCCGCATAGCTTTGTGTGTGAGTGATGACTGCATTTGTACGGCCAGCATTTTTGACGGACAAAATGTTTTTCATATTTATTTTATTTTGCCTGCTACATCCGTCACAAATAATGTCAGTTTAAAAAAACGGACTGTGTGGCCACTACTGCGTCTTCCGTCAGAAAGTGCGTCCGTACTTCACGGGCGCACAGTCCGTACAAAATACGCTTGTCTGACACCAGCCTAAACAAAAAATGGCTCGCATGCAGAACCCTTACTGTTGTGAATAAAACAAAAATTGTAATACATATGAATAAATGATGACAATGATCCCTCGTAACGTATTCATAAAAAAGAGAACATATAACATTTACATAGCGTAAGATGCTTAAAAACATATTAAGATTTTTTTTTAATAGGTGTCTCACTCACACGTTCTAGAGCCCAAATCTGGCTCTGTTATCTGTGCTCGTGGGCGCCACACTTGATTTATTTCCATTGTCTGCTATACAGCCAAACCAGACAACTGCTCATTCTTTCCAACCAGTCATATCCACAATTGGACAATATCCATACCTACCCATTCCACCCAGGGCTGGATTAACATAGGGGCTGATGGAGCAGCAGCTCTAGGCCCATGCCCCAGAATAGGCCCAGAGAAAGTATAACTGTCTGCATTGATGGGCATTTGGACCCGTGTATCTCCAACCCCATAGCAGCTACAGGGTCATGTGAGGTATCACTGGAAAGGCCAGAGTATGCCCAAACATGACCAGGTTTTATGTAACAATAAAAATAAAATAATAAATATTTTTTATTTTTTCTTTCTAGCACAGCAATATTTTTCACTTTTAAATTATAACGTGAAAAATCATGCTGCACTAACTCGCCATCACATTTCTCATGTCACCAACAAGTGTGGAGGTGATGGCACAATTCGTTGTTACGAATTGTTACATCAAAAAGCTAAACCGCCGCACTGCAGCAAAGTGCACTGAGGTGAGGGGGACTTTGGAACACTGCGTCATTAATCTTTATACCTCACAAGGTCAAGTGAGGTGTCATTGGACATGACAGAGTCTGGCCTTTGCATTGATACCAAACATGACCATGTAAAATCTAACAGAAAAGAAAAAAATAAGTTTTTATTTATTTACTTATTTTTAGTTCTAAAGCGATGGTATTGTCCATTTATCACGTATAAAATGAGCAATACCACTGCCATTACTCACCTTCTCATTTCCCATGCTGGGAGCAAGGTCAGTGTTTTATACATAGCCATATTATTCATAAAACACCATCCTCCAAACACCAGGAAAATATTTCATTTATTAAATTGTTTGGGTAAAATTGTATATTCTCTCAGAATAATGCAGTAACAGGTTCCCATTTAAATTTTCGTGACAATAATTCCCTATAGAATGTATAACCACAAAGATTTGGATGATAAAATGTAAAAAAATAATTTTACACTCTGTAAATGATTGAAATCTGAATAGAAATTTCCTCACACAGTATCTGGTTATATAGATACCCGTATCTGCACTATTAAATATCCTAAAATAAGTTTTCATTTCAGTAAATTATAAAAAAGCCTACCAAAATATATTCAGCACCAGGCCCGCCATAGAGATCTTAATCCGGCCCTGATTCCACCGAAGGCATTCTATTCACTACAAGCACATTTCTCAAGCTCATTCTGGCACCCATATACCAGGGGATGAATCGCAGGATCTCATTGTACGTTTGACACAACATCATTTCAAAAAGAATGACTCCTTATCCTATCTGAAGTGTGGGGAGGTGGGAGCTGATTTGATCCATTTCTTCTGTCTGGACCTGTACAAGGGTAAAGGAATTCTAGGTAGAAAATACAATCATACCTGGAAAGTATCATACACGAGCCAGTGCCTCTATCCCAAGAGTTAACAAAATTAGGAATTTTCCCCACCAAACACCTGGACACTCTCGACTCATGCAAATGCTTCTAGGGGCCACTAGAAAAATCAATCGGATCACATGCATAACAGCAGATGCAGCAACATCAACAATGCCGGCTGGGTGAATTAGAGGTAATATCACTGCTCTATAACCGTGGAGACACAGGTTTGAATCCCGGCAAGAGCACCTCTCCAGTAAGTATCCTCGGGCAAGACACGTAACGGTACTTACTCGCCACCCAGGACATACTTGAAAATGAGAGAAATGTCAATGTATCCTTCATGGTAAAATCCTTTCTCAAAAAAAAATATGTGCAAAGTCAAACTTTACAATGTGGTTTGAATGGACTGGATAGAACCATAAAACAAAATAGAACATATGCAGGGTTATTCAAAGAGATTCGAAAAGTCACCGCACGTTCGGTGACTTTTCGTTCTCTTCAATTTGGTTCCTTTTGCCGATCCTGCGGTGTATTCAGCAAACACCACAGGGTCCCCAAATTGCAGGGAAAAGCTGCCGCAAACCCGATGAAAACGAACCGCAAAACCTAGCGAATGCACGCCGAAAACCCTCAAAAACATCTGGATTAACCTGCCGAAAACCACGGAAAAACCCGAGCAGGAGCCGATCACACGCAGCCGAAGCAGCAGCTGAGACCGCAGACGAGGCATACAGGGTTATCCAAAGAGATTCGAAAAGTCACCGCACGTTCGGTGACTTTTCGTTCTCTTCAATTCGGTTCCTTTTGCCGATTGCATTTCGGTGACCCTGCGGTGTATTCAGCAAACAGCACAGGGTCCCCGAATTGCAGGGAAAAGCTGCCGCAAACCTGACGAAAACTAACCGAATGCATGCTGAAAACAAGCAAAAACATCTGGATTAACCTTCGAAAAAGCCGAACAGGAGCCGAAAAGGAGCCGAATCACACAGAGCCGAAGCAGCTGTGACGTAGAGGAGGCAGTGAATAAATTAGAAAAACCATTTGTATGAATCTGGGAAAAAGAAACGCTGTTTGCAAAGAAACTACTGAGCGAAAATGTCTGAAATTTTCACAGGAGGTCCAGGGAATGATAATAAAGAGGGCTGTTACAAAAAAAATAAGCAAACTGAAAAAAAATCAAAAAAAAAATCGGACTTTTAAATTTTTTTTAAAAAATTCAGAAAAATGCTTAAAGTATCCTAAAAAATCTATAAATAAAGAGACTTTTTGCTGCAGAATTTTATAATGAACGGTTTATTAGATATTGAATTAAAACAGGAATATTTTTAACATTGAAGTCTATGGGATTCTCCTGAATAAATTTGCCGAATTAATCCACCGAATGGCAGGGCATTAGGGGAACCTTTCACTGCTGGTTTGTGTTCTCTGAATAGCCGAAGCAGTGCTTTTTCATGGGGACTTCACTGCCCTCGAACAGGGACCGAACAGTCACCGTATGTGCAGGCAATTCGACAGGATTTGGCGAATTGCCTGCTCTCTGAATAGCCGAATGGCCAGGAAAGGCAACCGAACGCTGATTTTCAACATTCGGTTACCTTTCTCAAGCAATTCGAATCTCTTTGGATAACCCTGAGTGAATAAATTATCAAAATAGTTTGTTTGAATCTGGGGAAAAGAAACGCTGTTTGCAAAGAAACTACTGAGCGAAAATGTCTGAAATTTGCATATGAGGTCCAGGGAATGATAATAAAGAGGGCTGTTACAGAAAAAATAAGTAAACTTAAAAAAAAAAAAAAAATCGGACTTTGAAAAAAAAAATCTGAATAATTCTTTTAATATCCTAAAAAATCTATAGATAAAGAGACTTTTTACTGCAGAATTTTATAATGAACGGTTTATTAGAAATTGAATTGAAACGGGAATATTTTTAACATTGAAGTCTATGGGATTCTCCTGAATAAACTTGCCGAGTTAAACCACTGAATGGCAGGGCATTAGGGGAACCTTTCACTGCTGGTTTGTGTTCTCTGAATAGCCGAAGCAGTGCTTTTTTATGGGGATTTCACTGCCTTCGAACAGGCACCGAACAGACACCGAATGTGCAGGCAATTCGCCAGGATTTGGCGAATTACCTGCTCTCTGGACAGCCGAATGGCCAGGAAAGGTAACCGAACGCAGATTTTCAGCGTTCGGTTACCTTTCTCAAGCAATTCGGAGCTCTTTGAATAACCCTGATGGAATCTAATGAACAAACTCATGATTTGCAAAACCCCAAACAGCTTTCCAGATTACAGTCTGGTACTCCATGAGTTTTCTTCTGGGGGCAAACGCATTTACTCATTGAGATAGAACTACAAGGAGAGCAGAAGCACCTAGCAATGGGAAAAAGAAAAGATCACCTGAAAGCCTTATTAACACCTATTAGTAGTTATACCACACTTCCCTCTCCACATTATTAAGATGTAGCATCCAAAAATGTCAATAAAATATATGAATAATATCTGTATGTGGTATAAATTCTGCATATGGAAATTACAGTAATTCCTTGTACTGTACAGGGATTTTCAGTTATTATAACTTCATGATTTATATCCCTGCACAGCAGTGAGTGACCCCAGAGCTCTCCATGTATTCTGCCCTCTCCCTGACTGTTGTAATGCAGCAGTAAAGTTTGCTGAACTTTTTGTTACAGTGAGGGTGGGAGCTGCATATTTTAGCTTCTTTACATTAAGGCTGGTGTCAGATGAGCATCTTTTGAGAACGGAAGGAACAGCCATGAGAATGGACCTTCCTTCCACTGTGAGGCCTGTCTGACGCCCGCCTGGCCACCTCACTGAGCGCAGTTAGTGAGGATTGCGCTTTGCAACCCTGTTGAACGCACGTCGTAGCTCTTCGACGGGGAGGCTTTCTAAACGGATGCATTACGCTTGCTGTAACGCGCCTAAATTTGTGTGCGCTACAGCGTGTGGCCGGCCCCATCGCAGCCTCAAAACGCTGTGACGGACACCGGGAGGCACGTCGGTACGGGTGCACATAGTACGCTTGTCTGACACCAGCCTAAAACATGGTGCCTGGAGTGAGATCTCGCAGAGAATTTCTTTTCACTGCAGGGAGAACACTAACCTTACATTAAAAAGGTGTGCAAGTTGAGTTTTGGATGCTAATTTTAGTTTTTCACTGTATTTCAAAGCAAATGCGTGTTAGACCGTTTTGACAGTGAAAGGGTTAATCTGAGTCCTGGTGCGAATATGCATTCACCTCAGGTTTGATCTGTGCTCTTGTAAAGGCTACTATGTAAAGGCTATAAATGACGGTTGGTATAAGGGTGTTCGATATCCAACTATTATCTTTTAGTCTTTCTTCTTTCCCGCTGCTTTTGTTGTATGTCATTACCTGGAGACGCAACATACAAGGAAAAATGTAATAATCCATTGATTTTCAAACTGAGTTCCAATAAACTCTAGCATTCCCTGGGGGAACAAAAAAGAGAGCCTGAAATAATTGCCAGCTATTATGTAGGTACCTATCGTTAGATAATAACAAAGATATCTGAAAAATGATAATACAAAACATACTGTGATATTGTTTTAAATAACTGCAAAGAATAATTATTACCTGCATTCCTACTCACAGAGCTACTAAAACGATCTTGAGCTTGAAGCGTACTATAGTTAAAAAATAAATAGAGCTTGGTTATCTTACGACAGGGTTTTCTTTTCCTATTTTATCATGTCCATCTCATATTTGTGCTCCTGCATTGTAAAACGCTACAGAATATGCTGGTGCTGTATAGGGATGGGCTGGCGGTTCGATCCGAACAGGAGTTTAAATTGAACATTGCCCGTTCGGCGAACATTGAACATTTCCTCGTGTTCGCCGCGTGTTCGCCCACAATGCAACACAATGGACCACAATGCACTTTTCCACTGGCCTGAAGCTCGTAATTGGCTACAGCCTTGCATCTGACCACAGGTCAGGTGCAAGACAGGTGCAAGACTATGCGAATCAGGGCTCAGAGTCCTGATTGGGCAAATTTTGCCCAATCATGGTCTCACAGAGCTAAGTCCCACAGCACACTATATAAGGCTTCCCTGCAGCCTCAGCACGTGGTTTTTTGCAGGAGTGAGAGGAGATTGTTCTTTCAGTGTGTCTCACAGATGTCTAGCAGATTTCTGTGAATTGTAATCTGTGTCTTCTCACTGCCAGCTATTGGGGTCTCACTTTCTTCTAGCAGATAATTATCTGGGAATTGTAATCTGTGTGTTGGCACTGCCAGCTGCTGCCAGGCTATCGGGCTGTATCACTGATTTATAGCATTGTTCTGTATATCAGTATATCTTTAATCTAATTCTAGATACCATACAATAACACAGTTTAATCAGAGTTCATCTGTTTATCTATTCAGAGTAGAATCTGGGTGTCGCCAGCTATCAACCAGGGTGTATCACTGACATATAGCATTGTTCTGCAAAATCGGTATATCTTTAATCTATATATCACTCACCATGTCAGAAAGACCAAAAAGGACAGGCAGACGCTCCCAGACACAGATAAGAGGGCAAGCAGCCTCTGTGACGGAAAGGCTGTGCCCCTGGTCATCGTGGACGTGGTGCATCCTCTGCAGGGGCATGCTTGTCCTTGTTTCTAACTGGTGCTGGCCGTCTTAAGCAGCAGCAACATACAGAGGATTTGCAGGATTGGCTAACCAGGCCATCCTCATCCTCCGAGTCCTCTAACAGCCAGGCTTGTAGTGGTTTACAGTCCACCTCAGCTGCCAAAACATCTAATTCAGCCTGCATGTTCACAGCTACTCCTGCCGTAGCCTCACCATCATACATGGATGAGTCAGCTGAATTGTTTGACTACAATGACAGTGACATGCTGCTTGAGGATGCGCAGCAACTCCAGTGCTCTGATTCAAACCCTGAGGTTGAGGAAGGGAGTATAAGGGAGTATAAGTATACCCCCTAGAGGGAGGGGGTGCCAGTGACACACAAAGAACTGGCACTCATGTTCCCCCAGCAGCTGCAGCACATTTTGCGAGGTTGGCTCCAGTGATGAGGAGATAGGGGGTGATGACGATGATTAGGTCACTGACTCCATCTGGGTGCCTGATCGAACAGAGGAGTCAAGGGAGGAGGAGGAGGCACAACAAAAACGAGGCAGAACGTCCTCTATGAACAACTGTAGCCAGTCCAAGGCATCAGATGTCAGAGCTGCTCAGGTGAAGAGCGCTGTTGTCTCGCAGCACACGTCCTGGATCTCTGCTGTCTGGTAGTTCTTCAGGACATGTGCAGCAGACTGCAGCGTTGCTATTTGTAAGCTATGTCGGAAGAGGATCAAGCGTGGGAAAGACATCAGACACTTGGGTACCACGTGCTTGAGGCCACATATGACCACCTGCCACGCATCCCGTTGGCACAACACTTTGCATAGGTCCTTCTCCTCCTCATCTGTCTCTACCCACACTATATGTCCTGCCATGTCATTGCCTACAACCTCCACTGACAGGGATGATGCTACAGTAATGGGTGTACCACGTCCTTCATCTGAATCTGCCAGCATCCCATCAGCTGCAGATTTATGCAGACAGATTTCGTTGCCCCAGCTGCTGCAGCGGTAGAAAAAATATTGTCCCAACCATCCACATGCACAACGTCTATATGCCAGCTTGGCAAAATTACTCGCATTACAACTGCTGCCTTTCCAGCTGGTGGACTCTGCTTCCTTCCGTGAATTTGACGAATGTGCTGTACCACGTAGGGATGAGCCAAACACCCCCATGTTCGGTTCGCATTCGAACTTTGAACAATTTCAAAAGTTCGAGTTCGAACTCGAACACGAACCGAACTCAATGCAAGTCAATGAGACTCGAAAGTTCGATTTTTAGAGTGCCCTCCAAGAGGGTATATATGCAAGATATTTGCCACGAAAGGTGTATGGGGGTCCGGGTACTGCCCTGGGGGACAGGAAACAAGGACAAAAAGTAAAAAAAAAAAAACGTTTTTAAAGGAACAATGAGTTTTCCATGAAATAAAGGTTAAGAATGAAAATGAAAAATTCCTTCAAATATCGTGCCTAGGAGGTCCCCATAACCTGCCCGTGAAGTGGCGGACTTGTAGGATGTACAGAAACATTTAAAAAACAAAAAAATGAAAATTTCAAATGACGGTAAATGTTTTTCCTTTAATCTATTCATAAACAACTGCCTGGGGCGGCAGCCTGTATGAAAAGAGGAGACATTTTAGGACACGCAGAACAAGTTTAGTGAATTTTTTGCTAAATTATGGTGAAACTTATGCAGGCTTTGGATGAAAGTAACAATAGGTGCTTTAAAATTGGGCCTTTAGTGTCGGCATCAGTGCTGTCACACCGTAACCCCTCTGTGGTATTGTGGAAGAGTGCAGGGTTGGACCCTGCAGTCAAATATTAAAATGATATGAATCTGGTACAGGCGTCAGTGCACCCAAATATTTTTTGCTGATGACACAAAGATTTGCAACAGGGTTGACGTTCCTGGAGGGATCAGCCAAATCACAAATGATTTAGGTAAATTAGAAAAATGGTCGGAGCTGTGGCAATTGAGTTTTAATGTGGATAAGTGCAAGATAATGCACCTGGGGCGTAAAAACCCAAGGGCTGAATATAGAATATTTGATACAGTCCTACCCTCAACATCTGAGGAAAGGGATTTAGGGGTTATTATTGCAGAGGATCTAAGGGTAAGTAGTCAATGTAATAGAGCAGCAGGAAATGCTGGCAGAATGCTTGGTTGTGTAGGGAGAGGTATTAGCAGTAGGAAAAGGGAAGTGCTCATGCCACTGTACAGAGCACTGGTGAGACCTCACTTGGAGTACTGTGTGCAGTACTGGAGACCGTATCTCCATAAGGAAATAGACATCTTAGAGAGAGTTCAGAGAAGGGCTACTAAAATGGTGTTCGGCTTGAAGGAGAAAAGTTACCAGGAAAGGCTTAATGATCTTAACATGTATAGCTTGGAAAAAAGACGAGACAGAGGAGATATGATAGAAACATTTAAATACGTAAAGGGAATCCACAAGGTAGAGGAAGGGAGTATATTTAAAAGGAAACAAAGTAGCAAAACAAGAGGACATAGTCTTAGATTAGAGGGGCAAAGATTTAAAAGTAACATCAGGAAGCATTATTTTACTGAGAGGGTGGTGGATACATGGAACAGCCTTCCAGTTGAAGTGGTAGAGGCCAAAACAGTGATTGAATTTAAGCAGGCATGGGATAGGCATAAGGCTATCCTAAACAAAAGATAAATCCAGGAAAAAGTATCCATGTAATTGGGCAGACTAGATGGGCCGGAAGGTTCTTATCTGCCGACATTTTCTATGTTTCTATGTTTCTATTTTGCCTTTGGTGGCAGCAAGTGCCTTCACACCATAACCGCTCTGAGGTATTGTGGAAGAGTGCAGTGGTGGAGGTTTTGGTAATGCAGAAGAGATCCCCGATCTATTCAGTTACATCAGCAGCTATAACAAAACCGGGTCAGCAATGTTTAGGCACTTGTACTGCGCTACTGTATATGGTGAGAATCGGCGCACACCAGTAGCAACAGGAAGCAAACAGAACAGGCAGGGAATACACAGAGAGAATAGTCAAATGGCAGGCAAAGTCGGCAACAGATCGGGTCCCCAGAACAAGCAGGGTCAGTAACAAGTATACAAACTGATTCGGTAAGCTAGCGATGTGGGAATAAAGGCTGAGACACACTGAGCGTGTAGCGACGCACAGCGTAGCGAAGCGAAGAGAAGCAAACATTTTGCAGGCTTGACTTCACTTCGCTCCGCCTCGCAGCGTGTCTACACTGCATTACGTTTGCTTCTCACCGCACTGGACACCACTAACTAAATTAAAATGTAGACACAAAACCGTTTTATTTTCACAAAGCACATGTTATATAGGCAAAAAAGGTTTCTACTGAATAAAATACATCAAAAATTGCTGTTAATTTAATAGGAATAGTATAAAAATATAAAAAGAAGGTAACCCCTGATCATTTATATTATAGGGACACGGAGCGCTGTGTATAGAGGGGGTAATGTTCTGCTGGGAGGGGTAATGTTCTGTTGGGGGGTAATGTTCTGCTCGGGGGGTGTAATGTTCTGCTGGGGGTGTGTGTGTGTAATGTTCTGCTGGGGGTGTGTGTGTAATGTTCTGCTGGGTTGTGTGTGTAATCTTCTGCTGGGGGGTTTGAGTAAACTGATATCGGTACATTACTGTGAGGTTTATTGCTGTGAAGCTCTGTGATACGCTCATACACACCACACATTGCTGTGAGTTTTATTGCTGTGGAGCTCTGTCATACGCTCATACACAGTGCACATTACTGTTAGTTTTATTTCTGTGGAGCTCTGTCATACGCTCAAACACCCCGCACATTACTGTGAGTTTTATTGCTGTGGAGCTCTGTCATACGCTATATGAAATGAATTTAAGGGGGGAGGGGGTGAAAGTAATTAAAGGGGAAAAATGAATTAAGGGGGAGTGAATTGAATTAGAGTACGAGGACCCTGCTGCCAGCCTGCTTCTGGAGATCTGGAATCAGACAGTGGACCACAGCAACAGAGTGAGAGTGGTAGGTAGCAGGATCACAGGGGAACACTGGGAGTGGCAGGCAGTTTGAAATATGTGGGTATATTGACACAGCAAGACCAGGGGGCACCACCAGGCCACAATGCAAATTTGTGCAGTGCCTGGTGCCCCTCCTATGCCACATTGCCAAAGGAGGGGACCACACACTCTGTAGATTGGCCCTGTGGCACAGGAGGGGCACCAGGCACAGCATAGATTGGCAATGCGTGAGGACGCCAAACACTCCCGATTGGCATGGCACGGATTCGGTGGAGGGGGGCACCAAAACGCAACTTCGCCTGAGTAAACAAAAATGCTTGCACCGGCCCTGGATACCACATACAGACATACACGTATATATCAACACGCAGACTTATATATACGTATATATCAACACACAGATATATATATATACACCCACCCACAGACCTCAGACCATATATACACATACGCGCATGGGGGGTGGCATGTGGACAATCTCAACTAAATGTGCCCCCCCCCATTTGGCTGAACCCTCCAGAAGAAGTGTTGAACCCGACAGAGCAGAGAATATATATATTAGTCTCTGCTCTATCGGGTTCAACATTTCTTCTGGAGGGATCACCCAAATGGGGGGGGCAATTAGTTGCCAAAATGTGTGTGTAATACAAGTCTGGATATATATATTTATAAGAATATAGATATATATCCAGGAGCGTCGCTATGTGGGGGCGGGGGGGGCGGCCCACACCAGGTGACACCCGCCTTTAGGGTGACACTGTTACCCTAAGGGCGGGTGTCTCACCCTGCAAAGCGTGTTCGCTCCCTGCGAGCATCCGAAGCATGCAGCTTCGGCGCTCGCCCGGGGGAAACATGTGACCAACCGATCGAGGCTGGTCATGTGGCTCCCCCAGGCGAGCGCCCAAGCTGCACGCCGCCGGACGCTCAGAGGGAGCGAACACGCGGTGGAGGTGAGCTGGGGTCATTATCCATGAGCTGCTGGGGCCTTGCTCATATCCATGAGCTGGGGGCAAATCCATGAGCTGGGGGCAAATCCATGAGCTGGGGCAATATCCATGAGCTGGGGCAATATCCATGTGCTGGGGCAAATCCATGAGCTGGGGCATATCCATGAGCTGCTGGGGCAGTATCCATGTGCTGGGGCAAATCCATGAGCAGGGGCATATCCATGAGCTGGGGCATATCCATGAGCTGGGGCATATCCATGTGCTGGGGCAGTATCCATGTGCTGGGGCAGTATCCATGTGCTGGGGCAGTATCCATGTGCTGGGGCATATCCCATGAGCTGGGGCAATATCCATGAGCTGGGGCAAATCCATGTGCTGGGGCAAATCCATGAGCTGGGGCATATCCATGAGCTGGGACATATCCATTAGCTGCTGGGGCAGTATCCATGTGCTGGGGAAAATCCATGAGCAGGGGCATATCCATGAGCTGGGGCATATCCATGAGCTGCTGGGGCATATCCATGAGCTGGGGCAGTATCCATGTGCTGGGGCAAATCCATGAGCTGGGGCATATCCATGAGCTGGGGCATATCCATGAGCTGCTGGGGCATATCCATGAGCTGGGGCAGTATCCATGTGCTGGGGCAGTATCCATGTGCTGGGGCATATCCATGAGCTGGGGCATATCCATGTGCTGGGGCATATCCATGAGCTGGGGCAGTATCCATGTGCTGGGGCATATCCCATGAGCTGGGGCAGTATCCATGTGCTGGGGCATATCCATGAGCTGGGGCAGTATCCATGTGCTGGGGCAAATCCATGAGCTGGGGCAGTATCCATGAGCTGGGGCAAATCCATGAGCTGGGGAATATCCATGTTCTGGGGCATATCCATAAGGTGGGGCATATCCATGTGCTGGGGGCATATCCATGAACTGGGGCAGTATCCATGAGCTCAGGCAAATCCATGAACTGGGGCAGTATCCATGTGCTGGGGCATATCCATGAGCTGGGGCAGTATCCATGTGCTGGGGCAATATCCATGAGCTGGGGCATATCCATGTGCTGGGGCATATCCATGAGCTGGGACATATCCATGAGCTGGGGCATATATCCATGAGCTGGGGCATATCCATGAGCTGGGGCAAATCCATGAGCTGGGGCATATCCATGTGCTGAGGCATATCCATGAGTTGGGGCAAATCCATGAGCTGGGGCAGTATCCATGAGCTGGGGCAAATCCATGAGCTGTGGCAGTATCCATGTGCTGGGGCATATCCATGAGCTGGGGCAAATCCATGAGCTGGGGCAAATCCATGAGCTGGGGGCAGTATCCATGTGCTGGGGCATATCCATGAGCTGGTGGATATCCATGTGCTGGGGGCATATCCATGAGATGGAGCATATCCATGAGCTGGGGCAAATCCATGAGCTGGGGCATATCCATGTGCTGGGGCATATCCATGAGCTGGGGCAAATCCATGAGCTGGGGCAGTATCCATGAGCTGGGGCAAATCCATGAGCTGGGGCAGTATCCATGTGCTGGGGCATATCCATGAGCTGGGGCAAATCCATGAGCTGGGGCAATATCCATGTGCTGGGGCATATCCATGAGCTGGGGCAGTATCCATGAGCTGGGGCATGTCCATGAGCTGGGGCAAATCCATGAGCTGGGGCAAATCCATGAGCTGGGGCAGTATCCATGTGCTGGGGCAAATCCATGAGCAGGGGCATATCCATGAGCTGGGGCATATCCATGAGCTGCTGGGGCATATCCATGAGCTGGGGCATATCCATGAGCTGGGGCAGTATCCATGTGCTGGGGCAGTATCCATAAGCTTGGGGCAGTATCCATGAGCTGGGGCATATCCATGAGCTGGGGCAGTATCCATGAGCTGGGGCATATCCATGAGCTGGGGCAGTATCCATGAGCTGGGGTATATCCATGAGCTGGGGCATATCCATGAGCTGGGGCAGATCCAAGAGCTGGGGCAGTATCCATGAGCTGGGGTATATCCATGAGCTGGGGTATATCCATGAGCTGGGGCATATCCATGTGCTGGGGCAGTATCCATGAGCTGGGGCAAATCCATGAGTTGGGGGCATATCCATGAGCTGGGGGCATATCCATGAGCTGGGGGCATATCCATGAGCTGGGGCAGTATCCATGAGCTGGGGCAGTATCCATGAGCTGGGTTCATATGCATGAACTGGGACAATATCAATGAGAGGAGCTAGGGGCATAGCCATGAGAGGAGCTGGGGCAAAATCCATGAGAGCAGCTGGGGCAGTATATCCATGAGAGCAGCTGGGGCAGTATATCCATGAGAGGAGCTGGGGCAGTATATCTATGAGAGCAGCTGGGGCAGTATCCATGAGAGGAGCTGGGGCAAAATCCATGAGAGGAGCTGGGGCAATATCCATGAGAGGAGCTGGGGCAGTCTATCCATGAGAGGAGCTGGGGCAATATCCATGAGAGGAGCAGGGGCAATATCCATGAGAGCTGGGGCAGTATCCATGTGTGCTGGGGGCATATCCATGAGAGCTGGGGCTATATCCATGTGTGAGCTGGTCTGGGGCAATATATCCATGTGTGAGCGGAGGCGCAATATATCCATATGTGAGATGAGGCGCAATATATCCACGGGTGAGCTGCTGGGGGCAATATATAATTGTGAACTGGGGCAATATATCCATATGTGTGCTGGAGGCAATATATATCCATGGGTGAGCTGCTGGGGGCAATATATCCAGAGCTGCTGGGGGCAATATATATCCATGTGTGCTTTCACTGCCTTCGAACAGGCATCGTACTTGCTGGCAGTTGGCAAAAATTTGTGTGAGCATATGAGAGAGCTCCACAGCAATAAACCTCACAGTAATGTGCACTGTGTGTATGAGCATTCAGTGTTATATGGGAGTACTGATTTAGGAGTAAGAGTAGTTAAAAAAATCCGTAAAACTCGGGGGGGGGGGTGACACCATAAGTTACCGCACCGGGTGACACCAACCCTAGTGACGCCACTGTATATATCTTATCTATATATATATATTGTAATGCCCCATGCCACGGTCGGACGCGGCCGCCATATTGGGACGCCTGGCAGACTCACCTGAGGTCCCTCGTGGCGCGTCGCTCCCTGATTCCGATCTTCAGCTCGAGGGAGGAGAGCCAGGATGTGTCCCACGCCGTCTCCGGGATCCAACTGAACAGGAGGCAAGCGCGCATGCGCGATCGTCCATCCCAGAGCATGAAGACCTAGGTACTCTGGCGCCCTCTGCTGGTCAAGTTAAGGTACTGCACCCCACCTGCACTGGAGATCCTCGTATACCACCAATTAATCTACCTAGCACTCAGGTATCCCTATTACACCTGCGAGTCCCAGGTGAACGGTGTTCGTATGATTCCCTGAACCCTATTTAAACCTGCCGCCTTCTCCAGTTCACTAACCAGGTTATACTGTGGTTACACCGCGTTACCCAGTGGTTCCCCTTCGTGTTCCTCTAAAAGGATTCTGACTTCCGTTCCCGCTGCCACAGTACAGCTCCGCTCCGGTTCCTGTTGCCACGGTACAGCTCCACTCCGGTTCCTGTTGCCACGGTACAGCTCCACTCCGGTTCCCGCTGCCACAGTACAGCTCCGCTCCGGTTCCTGTTGCCACGGTACAGCTCCACTCCGGTTCCCGCTGCCACAGTACAGCTCTGCTCCGGTTCCTGTTGCCACGGTACAGCTCCACTCCGGTTCCCGCTGCCACAGTACAGCTCTGCTCCAGTTCCTGTTGCCATGGTACAGCTCCACTCCGGTTCCCGCTGCCACAGTACAGCTCCGCTCTGGTTCCTGTTGCCACGGTACAGCTCCACTCCGGTTCCCGCTGCCACAGTACAGCTCCGCTCCGGTTCCTGTTGCCACGGTACAGCTCCACTCCGGTTCCTGTTGCCACGATACAGCTCCAATCCGGTTCCCGCTGCCACAGTACAGCTACGCTCTGGTTCCTGTTGCCACGATACAGCTCTGCTTCTGTTGCCACGATACAGCTCCGCTTCGGTTCCTACCATCACGGTACAGCTCCATTCCGCTTCCATATTCAGGATTGCCATTGCAGTGCCAGTTCCACCTCCCGGCATACCTCTACCCCTGGACTATTTCCAAGATTGCAACCGTATTTAATTATCCTTACAACTCTCCGTTCTGGACTTTTATTTCTGTCAAAAGAGACATTACATTACTTTATTCTGGACTTATATTCTGTTGTCTTCAGTAAAGCTTAATCAATCATATTCCTTCTGGTCTCCTCCTTCGGCTTGCCATTGGGTTCCATACACCCAACACCATACAGGGGTCAAAGCCTCTGTCCTTACATATATATATTTATCATACCTGCCTTTACCTTCCCCTATAAATTTGCCTGAGACCCCGCGCAGCCCACATGCCACCCCCCTCTACCTGGCTGAATGTATCTAATATATATATTTAAATACATTCAGCCAGGTAGAGAAAGAAAAAAAGTTTTATTTTATGTTCCCGGGGACATTTAAAAATGTCCTCGGATTTTTTTTTTTTTAGAAATATGTAGACTTACCTTAGCCTGGTAGTCAGTGGGGGCTCCCTGGATCCTGGTTGTGGGGGGGGGGTCTGCCATGGCCGCAGGTGCAGTGGCTCCCTCCCTGCGCTGCCTGTCTCTGCCACATGCACCCGGGCGGCTAGCCCGCACAGTCGCAGCTCTGTCATCCGGTGGCCGCATGCACCTCAAGGGGGTCCTTGGGAGGCCCCAGCAGGCTGCCCCCAACAGTGCCTGATTAGAGGGCCGTGTCTGCCTGATGTTTTAGTAACAAGAATGTTTTATCCCATGGGCTTCTATGTTAAAAATATTCCCGTTTTAATTCAATATCTAATAAACTGTTGCTTATAATATTCTGCAGTAAAGAGTCTCTTTATTTCTAGTGTTTTTAGTATTTAAGCATTTTTTATACTTTTTTCAAGTATTTTTTTTTGAATTTTTGGCGAACGTCCCAAAACGTTCGAGGTTCGCGAACTTTTGAACGGCCGATGTTCGATGCGAACTCCGAACAGATCCGAACCGAACGCTTATCCCTAGTACCACAGTGGCAGGTTCCAAAACACCATTTCTTTTCATGGAAAGGCCATTCCAGCACTATACCAGCACGTGGAAGACAATGTTATGGAGTTATTGGGAAAGGCAGTCAGCAGCAAGGTGCACATTACTTTAGACACGTGGTCCAGCAAGCGTGGACAGGGCCATTACATTTCCTTCATGGCACACTGGGTAAGTCTGCTTGCAGCTGGGAGGGATCCAGGACGGGGCTCTGTGCTGGAACTTGCTCATCTACCATGCCTCCAGAAAGCTGCTTATATGAGGTCTGTCTGCTCTACCACCTCTTCCTCTTCCTCCTCCTTCTCTGTCTCTGGCGAAGTGGCAGTTAAACCGACACGTGGCAGGGGCTATGCAATGGCTGAAGCAAAAAGATGCCATACTGTGCTTGTGCTGGTTTGTTTAGGGGACAGGAGCCACACCGGGCCAGAAATTCTGTCAGCTCTGCAGGGGCAGGCGCAGAGATGGCCACGCCAGCTTGAGCTGGGAATGGTTGTCTGTGATAATGGCAGCAACCTTCTCTCCGCCCTACGCCTGGGTAAGTTGACGCATGTACCATGCCTAGCACACAAACTAAATCTGGCGGTACAGCATTTCCTAACCAGGTACCCAGGGCTGGAAGAGCTTCTCAGCCATACCAGAAAAGTCTGCAGCCACTTCAGACGGTCATTCCCAGCAAGTGTTCGCCTGGCAGAAATTCAAAGAGAATTCCACCTTCCCACAAACCGCCTGATCTGTGACATGCCCACCAGGTGGAACTCGACATTGGCAATGCTGCAGCGCCTGCACAAGCAGCAGAGGGCCATCAATGAGTACCTGTGTGAGTATGGCACAAGGACAGGTTCAGGTCAACTTGGTTATTTTTCGCCCCGCAGTGGCTGATGATCAAGGATGCATGCACTGTACTGTCACCATTTGAGGAGGCAACGAGGATGGTGAGCAGGGACAGTGCATGCATCAGTGACACAATTCCTTTAGTGTCCCTGCTGGAGCGCACTCTGTGGGGAATTATAGATGTAGCACTAGAGGCAGAGCAGCGGGAGGAAGAGGAGACCTTCCCTAGCTCTTAAGGCCCCAGTCTTTCCATAGACAGCATTCCTTTGGGTCCTCAGATCAGACAGGAGGAAGATGAGGAGGAGGAGGAGGAATATTTAAGTTGTGGGGGCATTGAAGGTGGGGATTCCTCAAGGGAGGGTTTTGTGTCCCCAGAAACCCAAGGACTAGTACGTGGCTGGGAATAGGTAGTGCATGATACGCTCATCCTCAGCGACCAGGAACACTCTGAAGCTAATGTCAACTCCAACCTACGCTGCATGGGCTCCCTTATCCTGCAAAGCCTGCTAAAGGACCCCAGGATTTGGGCTATCAAAAAGTAGGGATGAGCTGTTCGGTTCGATCGCTTCGGAGTTCGATTCGAACATTGGCCGTTCGAAAGTTCGCGAACTTTGAACTTTTTGGGACGTTCACCAAAAGTTCAAATAAAATTATTGAAAAAAGTATAAAAAATGCTTAAAAAAGCAACGGTTTATTAGATATTTGTCAGGATCGGTTAACCCCGCTTGCAGACTGTAAGCCAACAGACCCTGACCAACCGGTCCTTAGTAATGGCCGGGTTATGGTCAGTAATACTGAGAATGACGAACACAAATAAAGTGGCGGAGTGCAAAGAAAAACAACCTGCGGAATAAAGTAACCCACAATGCTCTAGCTAGCTGGTCCTTAATAATGGCCGGGTTAAGCAGAGCAAACCAACAAAACACACATAGGCAGGGGTTAAGGAAATAGAGGTCCATTATACTATGCCAGAAAGCAGGGCGCTAGAATACAGGGAAGTCGAGACAAGCCGGGATCGTATAAACCAGGAAATCAGTCAGAATAGGAATTAAGAAATAACAACAAGGCACTAGGAGTAACAGGAACCACGCTAGGGCAACTTGCTAAGAGAAAGGAAGCCCTTTAAATAGAGCCACAGCACTTCCTATTGGTGCTCAGAGGAGATGCCCTGCTCTGCTATAGGATCACTGGTCATGTACTGCGATTGGTTGTCCTTCCTGCATGCTGCGTCTGATTCGCGGGCAGCAGCATTCTCTGTCCTGTAGTACACAGTGAAGGGGTTAACTGGTCGCTTGACCCTTTGGTGGGATGGACACTCGGTAGAGGAAGAACTCGTCCAGCGCTGGGAGAGAGAATGGACCAGAAAGAACACAGACAGATAACCGATGCTCAGTTGGTAAAATCTCTCTGACTTTAATATTTCAAGACGCTAGCTTTATATTGTAAAAACCACTTACGCAAGTGGAAAAGCAATATACGTCATACATCTTGCAACATATACAAAATACCACATTAATCAGTCGTGACACACACTGAGGCGGAGGTAACATATCTCATGCGGCATAAACAAATTATTGTTTGTTGCTTTCACACGTAAACGCTTGCAGAAGTTCTGAGAAATACACATTCTAAAGTTCATATTATGGTTTCAACTGTACGGACACAGTGACCGGTCTTTTCTATGTGTTATAGTTAAGCTGATTACTGCCTTGGCGTGTACGGATACAAGGACATGAGCTGTTTGCAAAAATGATAAGACAAAAAGATACGCAACCTTTTACAGAGATACAGCCGTGAGCCGCATTCCTAAACTACAGTTATCTTGCGTAAAACATGAGTTTTATTATTTAGATACATAAAGGCTTTTGGATGTTTTAACCGTGTAGGGGAAGGGAATCAAGGGTGAAATCCCTTCAATCCCCTCTTTTCCTCATATGTTAATTAAGAACATATGATGAATCTAGCGAGATGGTGACATATGGGATTTCACCAGGAAACCTCACATACGTCAAGTGGAGCACATCGGAATAGTGGGAAATATCATTTGCGGAAGGGGTAACACGCAAATGCATCTACTCCGGGTGCTCCTGGTTGTGGTAGCATCCCACTAGATCGTTTCCCTGTCATTGGAGGTTGGAGAGGTTGCGTATGTGTCAGCGGAGGGCAACATAATCGTCTATTGGTGAGGATCAACGTAGGGATGCAAAAAGGGCCAAAAGAAGGTACATGATAATAGTTTCCACCCAACCAGTGGATGACTGGTGAGGCTGGGTGGCATGGGGTGTGTCATCATCCTGTCTAGGGGTATGGGCCGTAGTTGGTGGTTCTGTATCTTCGGAGGTCTCGATACTCTCCCTTTGTCCCATCATGGCGTAGGAGGTCGGGACCTTTAGGTCCCCGTTATCGGGTGCTGGGGTGACCGCTAGTACCTCTTTGGTGCTGTCGTGGGCTTGACTTTCCTTTGGCTTTGTCTTTGTCTTTGACTTTCTCTTTGTCTTTCTCTTTGTCTTTCTCTTTGTCTTTCTCTTTGTCTTTCTCTTTGACTTTCTCTTTGACTTTCTCTTTGACTTTCTCTTTGTCTTTGACTTTCTCTTTGTCTTTCGGAGGCACTAGCTGGCACGGGAGGCATGGATCCAGGTGGGGCTGGCCACCGTAGAATGGCGGTTCTGGTGAAGGCGACAACCGTGGTGGGAGGTCCGTAGGCGAAATCCTCGGGACGTTTCCCCTCCTGTAGGTGCTTGAGGAGGATCCGGTCCCCCTCCTGGAAAGGATGGGTCGGTGTACCTGGGAAAGAGATCTGAACGTAACTTCATCTCTGGTGGATTTCCAAGAAGTAATCAACTGCCTGACATACTCATCCCTAACCTGCTGGAGGTCCCCGAGGTCAGTGAGAACCTGATGACGGGCCCAGGGACTGGGGAACGGTCTACCCATTAGGATCTCAAAAGGAGAAAGCCCTGTATTCCGATTGACGGACATACGGATTTCCGCCAAAACTATCGGGAGGACAGACTTCCAGTTATGAAAGGTGCCCCCCGTAGCTTTCCGCAGACAATCTTTGTTTGCTCGGTTCATGCGCTTGACAAGGCCAGAACTCTGCGTGTGCCAAGGGATATGATACTTCCAGTCCACCTGAAGGGCCTTACAAAGGCTCTATGTCAATCTGGAGGGAGGTACATGCGGGGCCTCTGTCAGAATTGAGCTGGAGAGGAATCCCCCACCGGGGAATTACTTCTCGAGCCAAAATGCGAACCACTGTCTTAGCATCCTCTGCCCTAGTGGGAAATACTTCTGGCCAACGGGAGAACATATCTACCATGACAAGTGCGTACTCCTGAGCCCTACCAGCAACCCTGGGGATATATGTGAAATCAATCTGCAGATGTGTGAAAAAAGTCGTGGGGTACTCTAGATGCTGATGTGCGATACAGTGGGGGTTATTGGGATGGATGCGGAGACAAGTGAGACAGCGGGAAACATAATCCTTCGTGAGGGCTAGAAAATCAGTGATATAAAAACGAGACTCTAGCAACCGTTTGGTAGTTTTGATGCTGTGGTGGCTGGCGCCGTGAAATTGATCGATAAAGAGTGTGGCACTGGATTGGGGTATGCATACTTTACCGTCCTTGGTAATCAAACCAGAGGTGAAATTTTTGTGTAGAGTGGGATAGCACCAGTCTTCTAACTCTGTGTCTATGGCGTACCGCTGTAGCTCACAGAAGAGAAACTCATTAGCAATAGAAAGGGGTTTTAACATGGGAAGGTGTAGGTGGCTGTTGCCGGTGGAGGCCGCACGTTTAGCAGCCATGTCAGCTAACTCGGTCCCCTGGGGGACAACATCATTGTTACGTGTGTGTGCTCTACAGTGCAGAACAGTGAGGGCAGAGGGGAGCATGAGGTCACTTAGGAGATCATCCACAAGGGATGAGTGTGATATGGGTTTACCATCCGCTGCTACGTAGCCGCGTTTCTGCCATTTCTTACCATGGTCGTGGACAACGCCGAAGGCGTATTTAGAATCAGTGTAGATAGTAACGGGCATACCTGTGTACAGAATGCAAGCGCGTGTGAGAGCAATGAGCTCGGCAGCTTGTGCAGAGCGGTAGGGGATAGGTTCTGCCTCGTGAATAATATTAGGCAGGGAGACTATGGCATAACCTGCATGGTAGGTGGTGTCTGTGGGACGGGTACATAAACCGTCTACGAATACTACGTCAGCTTCTGGAACGGGGGTTGTGCACATGTCTGGGCGGGGGGATGTATCAGAGTCAATGGTAAGGAGGCAGTCATGGTCGGGGGGTGTTGTCACCAGTGCCCTTACGTCCCAGGAGAGCGTTAAGGATAGCGGAAGGACCTACAATAGAGATGCTATATTCTATATGTAGGGTCGGGTTGCTGAGAAGAGTTACTTCATAGCCTGAGAGTCTTTGTGATGTCATATGTTGGGCGTGTATACCTTTGAGGAGGGTTAGTACGTCATGGGAGGTGTGTAAGTGTGTTTCATGTCCTAAGATGAACTGAGTAGCCATTTGCACCGCCATCGAGCTAGCTACCAGAGAGCGTAGGCAAGAGGGCATACCTTGGACTGGAGTTGGCATGACTTTAGAAAAAAGGCTACGGGACGCAAGCGGCCCCCCATGTTCCTGGGTGAGAACGCCGGCCATGGTTTTACAGTTGTCCCTTGCAAACAAATAAAATAGTAACATGTAATCAGGGAGCCCCAAGGCTGGACTGGACATAAGAGCGTTCTTTAAGAGCATTATATGCGTTTGTCATCTCAGGGGTCCAGGTGAGCTTGCCTGGGTTCCCCACAGTGTGTTGTCTCAGGATGTTATCATAGTAGGAGCAGTCAGGTATCCATTGTCTACAGTAGTTTATCGTTCCCAGAAAAGACAGCATTTCTTTTCTGGTACTTGGGGTGACCAGGCCCATGACAGACTGGATCCTTTTGTGACTGATACTCCTTTCCCCCTGCCGTAAAACAAAACATAGATATTCAACCTGTGTTTGACACCATTGTAAGTTTTCAAGTGAAACCTTATGACCACAATCTTGTAACCATTGTAGGAGTGACAGTCCGTCAGCCTTGGCGGCTTCGCCTGATGGACTACAGAGGAGGAGATCATCCACATACTGTAGCAGGACTGAACCTTGGCTGGGGTGCCACGATTTTAGGGTGGTCTGAAGCACGATGGCAAAGACCACTGGGGCATTAATATACCCCTGAGGGAGGCGCTTCCGTGTATACTAACAACCCTCAAAAGAAAAAACAAATAGTAGTGCCGTGTCAGGGTCCACAGGAATGCCAAAAAAATGCGTTCTTTAGGTCGATGACTGTGAAATGACTGTGTGTTGCGGGAACAGAGGAAAGAAGCGTTGTAACGTCAGGAACTATGGGAGCAATGGGGATTATTAGTGAGTTTATGGCGCGCAGATCTTGAACAAACCTAACCGACCCATCGGGTTTGCGGACAGGGTTGATGGGAGTGGAAAAGGGGGACACAACCTCTTCCAGGATACCGTCTGTCAGAAACTGTTGCAGCATAGGTCTGATACCCTCAATCTTTTCTTGGGACAACGGGTACTGTTTTTGGTATACGGGGTCAACATTCTTGTGCACTCGGGCCTTATAAGGGGTGCATGGTATCATTCCGGTGTCGAAAAGACCTTGTGACTATAGGGAGGTGAACTCCTTTAATTCAGGGGGCGCGGTGTCTGTGGTTAGGAAAAAGTGACGTGTCCTGCATAAAGTCGGGATTACCGGGCTTTCAATGTGGATGCTATCTGGTGTGTTGTGTATGGACTATTGTAAAAGAGCCAGTAAATCCCTCCCCAGTAGGCTAACAGGGCAATCTTTGATTATTGTAAATCAATGTTGTAACAAGGTTGTGCCGTCATCGGAGGTTAAAGAGAGAGGAACAGTGGTGTATGTAGGTGTGGATACGCCATTGATACCCGTGGAAGGTTCTGACTCAGAAAGGGGACCCGTGTAGTGACAAGCCTCCAGAGTACTGGTGGTTGCACTTGTATCTGCCATAAATGCGATAGATTTGCCATGTATATACAGAGTAATCATTGGGTCATCTCGCCATTTACCAGTGAGTTGGGGTTAGAAGCCATTGTTCTCCTCCTAATTGCATATACTGTTTATCCCATGCGGGATCTCTTTCATAATATGGAAATGCTTCTGAGTCTCCAAGACAGAGACCTTTTACCATATCCATATGAAATGGACTGTTGTCTCCTTCTCGTGGGAAGGGGTCACAACTCTGGATCTACCAGGTACTACATGGATCTACCAGGTATCTGTCTGTACCCCCTACTCTAATTACATAATCCTTGCATGGTTCTCCTGTCTCTGGGGGTGGATATTCATTATAACTGTTTTTATTCCCCATATTCTTATGCTTTATACAAACAAGTTACAAACAGACAAAATATAACAACAGTCAGGGAATGTTCGTCTTACCATCTACTAATTCACCTGATTATACCATACACTTATACTTTAAATCATAGACAGACAAACAAATAAAACAATGATTCACGAGGTTCCACACCGAGCGTCCTCCCAAATATAACAATCTCTTTGTCTTTGGATTCTTTAGATAAGGTAGTCCCAGACCTCCCTTATTGTCTTTAAAACTTTAGAACTTTAGAACTTTAGTGTTAACCCCGAGTTCGTTTTATCTCACAGCGGTCTCTGTCACATACCGGAGTACATATGGTACTCACCCGGTTAAATGAGCAGAGCCTGTCGGAGATCTCAGCAGTGCCTCCAAGTGAAGGGGTTAACTGGTCGCTTGACCCTTTGGTGGGATGGACACTCGGTAGAGGAAGAACTCGTCCAGCGCTGGGAGAGAGAATGGACCAGAAAGAACACAGACAGATAACCGATGCTCAGTTGGTAAAATCTCTCTGACTTTAATATTTCAAGACGCTAGCTTTATATTGTAAAAACCACTTACGCAAGTGGAAAAGCAATATACGTCATACATCTTGCAACATATACAAAATACCACATTAATCAGTCGTGACACACTGAGGCGGAGGTAACATATCTCATGCGGCATAAACAAATTATTGTTTGTTGCTTTCACACGTAAACGCTTGCAGAAGTTCTGAGAAATACACATTCTAAAGTTCATATTATGGTTTCAACTGTACGGACACAGTGACCGGTCTTTTCTATGTGTTATAGTTAAGCTGATTACTGCCTTGGCGTGTACGGATACAAGGACATGAGCTGTTTGCAAAAATGATAAGACAAAAAGATACGCAACCTTTTACAGAGATACAGCCGTGAGCCGCATTCCTAAACTACAGTTATCTTGCGTAAAACATGAGTTTTATTATTTAGATACATAAAGGCTTTTGGATGTTTTAACCGTGTAGGGGAAGGGAATCAAGGGTGAAATCCCTTCACACAGTACCCTGGAATAAGGCTTTCTGGATATCAGCTGCTGTGACGGCCGCAACATTTCCCCGGACATGGGTTGAAGGTGCAACATTTCCCTGGACATGGGGCGAAGGTGCAACATTTCCCCGGACATAGGTCAAAGGCTCAACATTTCCCCGGACATGGGGCGAAGGTGCAACATTTCCCTGGACATGGGGCGAAGGTGCAACATTTCCCCGGACATGGGTCGAAGGTGCAACATTTCCCCGGACATGGGGCGAAGGTGCAACATTTCCCTGGACATGGGGCGAAGGTGCAACACTTCCCTGGACATGGGCCACCGTGACAGCACCCCCCCCCTGACGGCAGGCCCGAGGGCGAGAAGGGAAACAGCGATGATAGGCGGAGACCAGCCCCGGGGCATGAACATCAGAGGCAGCAACCCAGGAATGTTCCTCCGGGCCGTATCCCTTCCAATGCACAAGATATTGCAATCCGCCTCTAGACCACCTGGAATCGATGAGAGCCTGCACCTCGTATTCCTCCTGACCCTGAACTTGGACAGGAGGAGGCTGTTTCACGGGAGTGGTATACCGGTTACAGACAAGGGGCTTGAGTAGGGAGGTATGGAAGGAGTTGGGGATTCTCAAGGACTTAGGCAAATTCAAGGCATAAGAGACAGGATTAATGCGTCGGAGGACCCTGTACGGACCGATAAACCGTGGTGCCAATTTGTGAGAGGGCACCTGGAGTTTGATATGCCGAGTGGAGAGCCATACCCTTTGACCAGGGACATAAGAAGGGCCTGGTCGTCTGTGGCGGTCTGCAAACTTCTTATGGGCTAAAAAAGCTTTTTGCAAAGCGGATTGAATCCGCGTCCAGGACTGACATACTGTAGGAGTTGTAAGTGATCGTTAAGTGCAGGAATGGGTGATTCAGACGGAGTGCCAGGTAGTAAAGCAGGATGGAACCCATAGGTCGCCAAGAACGGGGTATGACCAGAGCTGTCATGTACCACGTTATTCCTAGCCAACTCAGCCCAAAGTAATAAGGAACTCCAATTATCTTGTTGGTGGGAGATGAAGAACCGTAAATATTGTTCTAAGGACTGGTTGGTACGTTCAGCAGCACCGTTAGATTGTGGGTGGTAAGCAGAAAAAAAGGATAAGTTGATACCCATTTCTTTACAGAAGGATCTCCAGAATCGGGAAATTAACTGAGTACCACGATCTGAGACTATTTCCTGTGGTATCCCATGTAACCGTACCACCTCCTTAGCAAATATACCGGCTAGCTGTTCTGAAGAAGGAAGTTTTTTCAGTGGAACAAAATGGGCCATTTTAGAAAAACGGTCAATAACAGTGAGAATGGTGGCATTACCCTCAGATGGGGGTAGGACCACAATAAAGTCCATGGATAAATGGGTCCATGGTCTCGAAGGAACAGGGAGAGGTTGTAATAGACCCACTGGAAGATCAGCAGGGGTCTTATTCTGGGCACACACGTTACAGGAGGCAATAAACTCTCGGATATCAACACGAAGAGTGGGCCACCAATATAGATGAGAAACGGTGAGAATGTTCTTATTGACTCCTGGGTGACCTGCAACCCTTGATGCATGCATAACTTGCAATAACTCCCTTCTCTCGTTCTCTCCTACATACAATCTTTCTGGAGGTAGAGAGCTAGGGGCGGCATTCTGATAGGACAGAATGCGCTCGATCAACTGAGAAGACACTTGCATACACACAGTGGCTATTATATGAGTACTGGGTATGAGAGAAACTGGTTCGGTGTGAGGCAGTTCCTCTTCCTCAAACTGTCTGGAAAGAGCATCCGCCTTGGTATTACGTGACCCTGGGTGGTAGGTGATCAAATAATTGAAGCGACTTAGGAACAACGACCATCTGGCCTGGCGGGGGGACAGTCGCTTCACGTCTGCCAGGTAGGCTAGGTTCTTGTGGTCAGTTAGAATGATCACTGGAATTTGCAAACCCTCCAACAGATGTCTCCATTCTTTTAGAGCCATTATAATAGCCAAGAGTTCTCTGTTACCGATATCATAGTTTCTCTCTGAGTCGGACAACTTCTGGGAGAAGTAGGCACAAGGGTGAAGTGGGGCATCCTAGGTGTCTCTCTGGGAAAGTACTGCCCCTACACCAGATTCTGATGCGTCGACCTCCATTATAAATGGTTTAGAAGGGTTAGGATGTGCTAGAATAGGTGCAGGGGTCAAAGGCTGTTTTTAAATCCTCAAAGGCTTTAAGGTGCAGCGGGAGACCAGTTGGTTGTATTGGCCCCTTTCTTGGTCATAGAGGTGATAGGATCAATTACAGAAGAAAAGTGTGGGATAAACTTTCTGTAATAATTGGCGAATCCAATAAATCTCTGGATAGGTTTCAACCCTTTGGGTAGAGGCCAAGATAGGATGGATTCCAGTTTTTTGGGATCCATTAAAAAACCCTTGGACGACACGATGTACCCCAGAAACGGAACCTGTGTCACATGGAATATGCATTTTTCTAGCTTACAATATAAACCATTTCGTAACAGAGTGCCGAGAACAGAACGCATGTGATCATAATGTGTATGTAGGTCAGGAGAGTGCACCAGAATGTCATCTAGATAGACTATGACACATGAGGAGAGGTAGTCCCGAAAGACGTCATTTATAAAATCCTGAAAAACCACAGGGGTGTTGCACAACCCAAACGGCATGACCAGATATTCGTAGTGGCCGCTATGGGTGTTGAATGCGGTCATCCACTCGTCTCCCTCCTTTATGCGTACCAGGTTGTATGCACCCCTGAGATCCAATTTAGAAAACACCGTGGAACCTCTAAGATGGTCAAAGAGGTCAGAGATTAGAGGAATAGGGTAGGCATTCTTGATGGTGATATGATTCAACCCTCTATAATCTATGCACGGACGGAGGTCACCCTCTTTTCTGGCTACAAAGAAGAACCCTGCCCCAGCTGGGGAAGAAGATCTTCGTATGAAACCCTTCTCCAGTGATTCCTGGATATATTCCTCCATGATACTATGTTTCTTTGGGGACAGTGGATAAATTCTCCCTTTAGGGGGAATGGTACCTGGGTATAACTTGATAGCACAGTCATATGGACGGTGCGGGGGTAGCTTATCGGCCTCTTTTTCGTCAAACACTTGTTTAACAGACAGATATTGCTCCGGAACGGTAGAAGACAAAGGTTTTGCAGTAGGAGTATTGAGTAACCTGATAGGTAACATAGAGGGAAAACAAGAGGAGGAACAGGTGGAACCCCATGCAACAACCTTTCCCTTTACCCAGTCAATGTGAGGATTATGCTTTTGTAACCATGTGAGACCTAAAACGACTGAACAAGATGGTGATGATATGATTTGAAACACTATGGATTCGTCATGATGATCCCCAAGACACATGGATATAGCTTTAGTCTCTTGGGTTATAACAGGAGAGGCAAGGGGCCTACCATCAATGGCCTGTACCATTAAGGGTTTGGATCTAGGAAACAGAGGAAGAAGATGACCTGAGGCAAAGGACTCATCCATAAGATTATCAGCAGCCCCTGAATCCAGCAATGCATCACAATCGAATTTGACAGAACCCCATGTTAGACAGACAGGAAGAAGTAATCGTAGTGAGGTCGGTTTGGGACACAAAGTGAGAACACCTAAAGCCGGTTCCCTCCTAGGACTTAGGTGCGAGCGTTTTCCGGGCGTGATGGGCACTTAAGGCGTTGGTGCCCCCTAAGTCCGCAATATAGGCAAAGACCGTCTCTACGCCTATAGGATTTCTCTTCTTCTGTCAATTTGGTGTGACCCATTTGCATGGGTTCGGTATCAGAGACCTGTGAAGTGCGAGATGGTGGGCTAACGGAACCTCGTGTAGGAACCCTAGCAACGCTTTTTCTGGGTCTCTCTCTGTGTTTAGCTCTATCCCTGATTCTGTTATCAATATCAATCACGTAATCGATCAAATCCTCTAACTCCTCAGGCAAATTCTTAGCTGCTATCTCATCTAGGATAGTATCAGAAAGGCCCTCCTGGAAAAGCAATACAAGGCAATCATTAGTCCAATCAACCTCTGCTACTAGGGTTTTGAAGTCTATGGCATAATCTGCAACAGACCTGGAACCTTGCTTAATTCTGAGCAGGGATCTCCCAGCCCTCTTGGAACGACCAGGAGGATCAAAGGTGCGTCTGAGAGCACGTACAAAGTTGTGGTAGTTATAGACCACGGCATCATCATTTTCCCACAATGGGTTAGCCCATGCTAGGGCTCTACCAGACAAATGATTTATCATAAATCCCACACGGGCACGATCTGAAACATACATTCTAGGGTTTAGTTCAAAATGAATGCTGACCTGAGTCAAAAAGCCATGACACCCAGTCTGTTCCCCACGAAAAAGAATGGGAGAAGTCATGGATACATGGGAGGCAGGTAAAGCAACCTCAGGTGTGTGGGATTGCAGGACTGGGGCAGAGGTCGCCACCTGTGGTTCAGGCTGCAAATAGGCAGTACGGACAAGAATAGTTTGTATAGCCTGAGCAAAGGCATCCATGCGGTGGTCTAATTCATCGACACGAGAGGCACATGCAGCGAGCTGCTGACCTACGTCTGCAGGGTCCAAGGCCCTAGCTTAATGTCAGGATCGGGTAACCCCGCTTGCAGACTGTAAGCCAACAGACCCTGACCAACCGGTCCTTAGTAATGGCCGGGTTATGGTCAGTAATACTGAGAATGACGAACACAAATAAAGTGGCGGAGTGCAAAGAAAAACAACCTGCGGAATAAAGTAACCCACAATGCTCTAGCTAGCCGGTCCTTAATAATGGCCGGGTTAAGCAGAGCAAACCAACAAAACACAAATATTCAGGGGTTAAGGAAATAGAGGTCCGTTATACTATGCCAGAAATCAGGGCGCTAGAATACAGGGAAGTCGAGACAAGCCGGGATCGTATAAACCAGGAAATCAGTCAGAATAGGAATTAAGAAATAACAACAAGGCACTAGGAGTGACAGGAACCACGCTAGGGCAACTTTCTAAGAGAAAGGAAGCCCTTTAAATAGAGCCACAGCACTTCCTATTGGTGCTCAGAGGAGATGCCCTGCTCTGCTATAGGATCACTGGTCATGTACTGCGATTGGTTGTCCTTCCTGCATGCTGCGTCTGATTCGCGGGCAGCAGCATTCTCTGTCCTGTAGTACACAGTACCCTGGAATAAGGCTTTCTGGATATCAGCTGCTGTGACGGCCGCAACATTTTCCCGGACATGGGTCGAAGGTGCAACATTTCCCTGGACATGGGGCGAAGGTGCAACATTTCCCCGGACATGGGTCGAAGGCTCAACATTTCCCCGGACATGGGGCGAAGGCGCAACATTTCCCCGGACATGGGGCGAAGGTGCAACATTTCCCCAGACATGGGTCGAATGCGCAACATTTCCCTGGACATGGGGCGAAGGTGCAACACTTCCCTGGACATGGGCCACCGTGACAATATTGAATTAAAACGGGAATAATTTTAACATTGAAGCCTATGGGATAAAACATTCTTGTTACTAAAACATCAGGCAGACACGGCCCTCTAATCAGGCACTGTTGAGGGCAGCCTGCTGGGGCCTCCCAAGGACCCCCTTGAGGTGCATGCGGCCACCGGATGACAGAGCTGCGACTGTGCAGACTAGCCGCCCGGGTGCATGTGGCAGAGACAGGTGGCGCAGGGAGGGAGCCACTGCACCTGCGGCCATGGCAGACCCCCCCCCCACAACCAGGATCCAGGGAGCCCCCACTGACCACCAGGCTAAGGTAAGTCTACATATTTCTAAAAAAAAAAATCCGAGGACATTTTTAAATGTCCCCGGGAACATAAGATAAAACCTTTTTTTTTCTTTCTCTACCTGGCTGAATGTATTTAATTATATATATTAGATACATTTAGCCAGGTAGAGGGGGTGGCATGTGGGCTGCGCGGGGTCTCAGGCAGTGGTTTGCTTTTTTTGTGTGTATATTTTTAGAAAATTTATAGGGGAAGGTAAGGGCAGGTATGATATATATATATATAGATAAGATATAAATCTATATTCTTATAAATATATATATCCTGGACGCCCCACCAACAAATACTGAAACCCAACAGGCCATCAGCCAGCTGTCCAGTGGCAAGGCCCCAGGATCTGATGCAATTCGAGTGGAAGTCTACAAGGATGGCGGTACAGTGCTTGTCGACAAACTCACTCTGCTGTTCCAGTCTTTCTGGAATCAAGGATCTCTTCCTCAGGAATTTAAAGATGCGTCCATCGTACATCTCTATAAGAGGAAAGGGAATCGACAAGTCTGCGATAATCACAGAGGAATATCACTGCTTTCCATCACAAGCAAGATCCTTGCACGAGTATTGCTGAACCGCCTGACTGACCACCTGGAACAGGGTTTATTACCAGAGACACAGTGCGGCTTCCGCAAAGAGAGCGGCACTGTGGACATGATCTTCGCAGCCCGACAGCTCCAAGAGAAGTGTCAAGAGCAGAATCGTGAATTGTATACCACCTTTGTAGATCTCACCAAGTCTTTTGACACCGTCAGTCGCGAAGGTCTGTGGCGCATCATGTCAAAGTTTGGGTGCCCTGATAGATTCATCTTAATGGTACGTCAGTTCCACGACGGCATGATGGCTTGTGTACTGGACGATGGAGAAGCTTCAGAGGCCTTTCCCGTTACAAATGGCATCAAGCAAGGCTGTGTGTTGGCAGCGACCCTGTTTAGCATAATGTTTTCAGCTATGCTGTCAGAAGCCTTCCAGAACACTTCCTTGGGAGTTAGCCTGAGATACAGGACCGATGGGAAGCTGTTCAACCTGCGTAGACTCCAGGCTGTCACCAAGGTAAAGGAGACTGTGCTACGAGATTTCCTTTTTGCTGATGACTGTGCCTTGAATGCTGGATCAGAGCAGGAAATGCAAGCCAGTGTGGACAAATTCTCAGCAGCATGCGACAACTTCGGCCTCCTTATTAACACAAAGAAGACCGAGGTAATGCATCAGCCAGCTCCGAAAGCCCAACATCAAGAGCCCACCATCACAGTGAAGGGACAAAAGCTGCAAGCAGTGGAACACTTTACATACCTAGGCAGCACCCTTTCCCACACAGTGACAATTGACATTGAGTTCAACTGCAGAGTAGCCAAGGCAAGCTTTGCATTTGGCAGACTATTGACCAACGTATGGGACCGCCGTGGAATAAGCCTTGATACAAAGCTCAAAGTCTACCGAGCAGTAGTGTTAACTACCCTGATGTATGCCAGTGAGACTTGGACTGTATACAGGAGGCATGCTAGGCAACTGAATCGCTTCCACATGACATGCCTCCGCAGACTTCTTAGGATCCAGTGGCAGGATAAGGTGCCAGACACAGAAGTCCTTTCCAGAGTAGGCCTGCCATCAGTTTACACCCTGCTGATGAAAGCCCAGACACGCTGGGCAGGTCATGTTGCAAGGATGCCCGATCATCGCATCCCTAAACAGCTCCTCTACGGTGAGCTGTCTCAAGGAAAGCGGTCGCACGGGGACAAAGGAAGCGATACAAAGATACACTGAAAGCCTCCTTCAAGTCCATGGATATTGATATCACCTCCTGGGAAATCTTGGCACAAGATCGATCAACACGGCGCAAGCTGATCCTCCAAGGCTGCCAGATATTTGAGGACAGAAGAGCAACCATAGCACAAGAGAAGCGGGCACTTTGCAAAGCCAGAACTGCAAATGTTGCAACAGGGGTACCCACACATGTCTGCTCGACGTGTGGCAGAACATTTCGTGCACGAATAGGCCTCATCAGCCATCTGCGGACACACCGTGGACAACCCACAACCTGCTAGATGTCAAGGTCCTCATCGAATACGATGGACAAACATCATCATATATATCCAGACTTGTATTACACACACATTTTGGCAACTAATTGCCACCCCCATTTGGCTGATCCCTCCAGAAGAAATGTTGAACCCGATAGAGCAGAGAATAATATATATATTCTCTGCTCTGTCGGGTTCAACATTTCTTCTGGAGGGATCAGCCAAATGGGGGGGCGCATTTAGTTGAGATTGTCCACATGCCTCCCCCATGTGCGTATGTGTATATATGGTCTGAGGTCTGTGTGTGGGTGTATATATATATCTGAGTGTTGATATATACATATATAGTCTGCGTGTTGATATATACGTGATGGTATCAATGCATCCCTACTCTATACACAGCGCTCCGTGTCCCTATAAATATATATGATCAGGGGTTACCTTTATTTATATTTTTATACTATTCCTATTAAATTAACAGTAATTTTTGATGTATTTTATTTAGTAGAAACTTTTTTTTGCCTATATAACATGTGCTTTGTGAAAATAAAACGTTTTTGTGTGTACATTTTAATTTAGTTAGTGGATTCCTGTCCAGTGCGGTGAGAAGCAAACATAATGCAGTGTAGACACGCTGCGAGGCGGAGCGGAGTGAAATCAAGCTTGCAAAATGTTTGCTTCTCTTCGCTTTGCTATAGGCTTGTGCACCGATTTTTTTTTCGGTTCGATTCGGTTCGGTTCGTTCGGATTTTGTAAATTTTCGTTTCGACTCGTTTCGACCGATTTTCGTTTAGGTTCGGTTCGTTTCGTTTTTCGTATCGACTTTTTTTTCGTGATTTTGGAAATTTTCGTCTTTTTCGGAACGTCTGTTCTCCTCGTTTCAAAGTGTCTATTCGTTTTGACGTAAACTAATGGTTTTTCGAATACGATAATTATACGATACGATAATTCTGCCGATACGATAATTCTGCCATTGAGATTTCTCATGTTTTACAAGAAGGATACATTGAGATTTCTCATGTTTTACAAGAAGGATACATTGAGATTTCTCATTTTTTACAAAAAGGATACATTGAGATTTCTAATTTTTTACAAGAAGGATACATTGAGATTTCTCTGGTTTCCCGGGAAGGATACATTGAGATTTCTCGTTTTTTACAAAAAGGATACATTTATTTATTTATTTATAAAGGATTTTACCAGGAAGGATACATTGAGATTTCTCATGTTTTACAAGAAGGATACATTGAGATTTCTCTGGTTTTACAAGAAGGATACATTGAGATTTCTCTGGTTTTCCAGGAAGGAAACATTGAGATGGGAATGATACAAAATTTAATTACAGAATCAGCGATATAAATACGATGTCCGAAATTACTGAAATGGAACCGAAATCAGGAATGGAGCCGAAATCACGAATGGAACGAAAATGAATTTTGATTTTACACATTTCTAGTCCATTCGAAAATTCCGAAAAGTTTTCGTTTCTGCACGAAAATTTGTTCAGATCTGCCATTTTCGGATCTTAAAATTTTAGGAAAATCGTCCGAATCCGGATGCACGAATCGGGAAATTTCGTTAAAATTCCGAAATTCCGAAACCCGAAACGCACACAGTTTGCTACGCTGTGCATCGCTACACGCTCAGTGTGTCTCAGCCTTTATTCCCGCATCGCTAGCTTACCGAATCAGTTTGTATACTTGTTACTGACCCTGCTTGTTCTGAGGACCCAATCTGTTGCCGACTTTGCCTGCCATTTGACTATTCTCTCTGTGTATTCCCTGCCTGTTCTGTTTGCTTCCTGTTGCTACTGGTGTGCGCCGATTCTCACCATATACAGTAGCGCAGTAAAAGTGCCTAAACATTGCTGACCCGGTTTTGTTATAGCTGCTGATGTAACTGAATAGATCGGGGATCTCTTCTGCATTACCAAAACCTCCACCACTGCACTCTTCCACAATACCTCAGAGGGGTTACGGTGTGAAGGCACTTGCTGCCACCAAAGGCAAAATATTTGGGTGCACTGTCACTGACGCCTATACCAGATTCATATAATTTTAATATTGGACCGCAGGGTCCACCACTGCACTCTTCCACAATACCACAGAGGGGTTACGGTGTGAAGGCACTTGCTGCCACCAAAGGCACAATATTCGGGTGCACTGCCGCTGATGCCTATTCCAGATTCATATAATTTTAATATTGGACAGCAGGGTCCAACTCTGCACTCTTCCACAATACCACAGAGCAGGGTTACTTACAGTGTGAAGGCAGTTGCTGCCACCAAAGGCACAATATTTGGTTGCACTGTCACTGACGCCTGACACCAGATTCATATCATTTTAATATTGGACCGCAAGGTCCAACCCTGCACTCTTCCACAATACCACAGAGGGGTTACGGTGTGACGGCACTGTTGCCGACACTAAAGGCCCAATTTTAAAGCACCTATTGTTACTTTCATCCAAAGCCTGCTTAAGTTTCACCATAATTTAGCCAAAAAAATCACTAAACTTGTTCTGTGTGTCCTAAAATGTCTCCTCTTTTCATACAGGCTGCTGCCCCAAGCAATTGTTTATGAATAGATTAAAGAAAAAACATTTACCGTCATTTGAAATGTCGTTTTTTGTTTTTAAGTGTTTCTATACATCCTACAATTCCACCACTTCACGGGCAGGTTATGGGGACCTCCTAGGCACAATATTTAAAGGAATTTTTCGTTTTTATTCTTAACCTTTATTTCATGGAAAACTCACTGTTCCTTTTAAAAAACAAATTTTTTTAAACTTTTTGTCCTGGTTTCCTGTCCCCCAGGGCACTACCCGGACCCCCATAAACCTTTTATTGCAAATATCTTGCATATGTGCCCTCTTGGAGGGCACTCTAAAAATCCAACTTTTCGAGCCCCATTGACTTGCATTGAGTTCGGTTCGTGTTCGCGTTCGAACTCGAACTTTTGAAATTGTTCGAGTTCGAATGCGAACCGAACACGGGGGTGGTCGGCTCATCACTATCAAGGAGAGGGATCATTACTGTTTGGCAACCCTTCTTGATCCACGATACAAGGGAAAGGTTGCAGAGCTCATCCTGCCCTCACAGAGGGAGCACAGGATAAAACAACTTGAGGACGCTCTAAAGCGACACTTGTGTAACACCTTTCCAGGCACTGTTAGGTTACCAAGTGATGACACAGGTGCTTCTGAGGCTGCGGTTTATCAGAGGAAGAGCGGTGAAGGGGGCCGCTTGACTGATGCCTTTTCCAATTTTTTTAGTCCACGATGCCCAGGGACGTCAAATGTAGGCACCAGCATCTTCACCATATGGTGCAGGACTATCTAGGGGCAAGGGCAGACCTGGATACCTTTACAGCAGATGATCCACTGGCTTACTGGGTGTTGAGATTGGATCACTGGCCAGAACTTAGCCAATATACTATGGAGCTACTAGGTTGCCCCTCATCCAGCGTGCTTTCTGAAAGGACGTTCAGTGCCGCTGGAGTTTTTGTCACAGACAAAAGAGTGCGTCTGTCCACCGACTCTGTAGACCGGCTGACATTTATAAAAATGAATCAGTCCTGGATCAGCAGCTATCACTCCCCTGATGCTGATGTAACTGAATAGAAAGGGGATCTCTTCTGCATTCCCAAAACCTCCACCACTGCACTCTTCCACAATACCTCAGAGGGGTTAAGGTGTGAAGGCACTAGCTGGCACCAAAGGCCCAATATTTGGGTTCACTGACGCGTGTACCAGATTCATATAATTTTAATATTTGAATGCAGGGTCCACCCCTGCACTCTTCCACAATACCTCAGAGGGGTTACGGTGTGAAGACACTAGCTGGCACCAAAGGCCCAATATTTGGGTGCACTGCCACTGACGCATGTACCAGATTCATATCATTTTAATATTTGAATGCAGAGTCCACCCCTGCACTCTTCCACAATACCTCAGAGGGGTTACGGTGTGAAGGCACTAGCTGGCACCAAAGGCCCAATATTTGGGTGCACTGACGCATGTACCAGAATCATATCATTTTAATATTTGAATGCAGAGTCCACCCCTACACTCTTCCTCAATACCTCAGAGGGGTTACGGTGTGAAGGCACTAGCTGGCACCAAAGGTCCAATTTTATTGCACCTGTTTTTACTTTCATCCAAAGCCTGCATAAGTTTCACCAAAATTTAGCCAGAAAAATCACTATACTTGTTCTGTGTGTCCTAAAACGTCTCCTCATTCCATACAGTCTGCCGCCCCAAGAAGTTGTTTATGAATAGATTAAAGGAAAAACATTTACCGTCAATTGAAATTTCATTTTTTTGTTTTTAAATGTTTCTATAATCCTACAAATCCGCTACTTCACTTGCAGGTTATGGGGACCTCCAATGCACGATATTTGAAGGAATTTTTAGTTTTTATGCTTAACCTTTATTTCATGGAAAAATCACTGTTCCTTTAAAATGTCTGTTTTTAAACTTCTTTTCCTTGTTTCCTGTCCCCCAGGGCACTACCCGGACCCCCAAACACCTTTTATGTCAAATATCTAGCATATATTCCCTCTTGCAGGGCACTCTAAAAATCGAGCGTTCGAGTCCCATTGACTTGCATTGAGTTCGGATCGTGTTCACGTCCGAACTCGTACTTTTGAAATTGTTCGAGTTCGTATGCGAACCGAACACGGGGGTGTTCGGCTCATCCCTAGTGCTGTATAAATGCCTGTACTTGTAACTGATCACTACATAAAAGAACACTTAAAAAATAAAAAGGCTAACACGTGAAGAGAACAGAACAGATAGCTGAAATGTATAGCAAAATAAATTGTGAATGAAATAATAAAAATAATTCCTAAATATGACCATACAGCGCATGACTCAAATAGTCTTAAGCATAGAATGTATATGACGAAAATAACGTACGATAAAGTGCTTGTGATTCTTCATTTCCATAGAAACTAGAGACAATCAGGCGAAGCTGACCATTTATCCTGAGAGCATCCTTCCTTTCTCTTTGATAAAATAAGAATCATTTATTTACTTCTGCTTGAAAAACAAGTTGCAGTGAATGTTATACCTATCATATTCTGGTGTTTTTATGCTGCAAACGATACAGTTACATAGTTACATAGTTACATAGTTATATAGGCTGAAAAAAGACATGCGTCCATCGGGTTCAGCCTCTCCCACATAACCTACTGCTGTTGATCCAAAAGAAGGCAAAAAACCCAGTCTGAATGCTTGCCAATATGCAACAGACTGGGAAAAAATTCCTTCTTGACCCCAGAATGGCAGTCAGATTTCTCCTTGGATCAAGAAGCTTTTACCCACATATTAAATATTATAACCCTTAATATTCTGTGTCTGCAGGAAGTCATCCAGTCGTTTTTTAAAAGTCTGTACAGACTCTGACCCAACCACCTCAACAGGCAGAGAATTCCACAGCTTTATTGTTCTCACCGTAAAATAACCCTTCCTATGCTTTAAGCTAAATTTTCTTTCTTCCAGTCTAAATGGATGACCCCTTGTCCTATGTATAGTCCTGTTAATGAATAGGTTATCAGACAATGGTTGATAATGGCCCCGTATATATTTATATAAGGTTATCAGATCCCCTCTAAGGCGCCTTTTCTCTAAACTAAACAGGTTTAAGCTTGTTAGTCTTTCCTCATAACTTAACCCTTCCATCCCCCTTATTAATTTAGTTGCCCGTCTCTGCACTTTTTCTAGCGATATAATATCTTTTTTAAGACAGGTGCCCAAAATTGCACGGCATATTCAAGGTGCGGCCTGACCATTGATTTATACAGAGGCAAAATTATGTTTTCATCCCGTGAGTGAACTCCCCTTTTAATGCATGCCAGTACTTTGCTGGCCTTGGCGGCTGCTGTTTGACATTGCACATTGTTACTTAGTTTGAAGTCTATGATTATTCCCAAATCCTTCTCCTGCTTGGATTTCCCTAACTCCATACCATTTAGGGTATACATTGCTTGTGTGTTCTTCACTCCAAAGTGCATAACTTTACATTTATCTAGATTAAATTTCATCTGCCATTTAAGTGCCCAGTCCCCCAATCTATCTAAATCCCTCTGCAGCGAAGTAACATCCTGCTCACATTGTATTTCTTTTCCTAGCTTTGTGTCATCTGCAAACACTGATACATGGCTTTCAATGCCTATCTCAAGGTCATTTATAAATAAATTGAATAGTATTGGTCCTATAACAGACCCCTGAGAGACACCACTTACCACTGGTGTCCATCTTGAAAATGTACCATTTATGACCACTCTCTGTACCCTATCTTTTAGCCAGTTTTCTATCCAAGAACAAGTATTTTCATCTAGACCATTTTTTCTTAATTTAAATAGTAACCTTTTGTGTGGAACTGTGTCGAAAGCTTTGGCAAAATCTAAGTAAATCACATCCACTGCGACTCCCTGATCTATACTTCTACTTACTTCCTCATAGAACGTAATTAGGTTAGTCTGACATGATCTGTGTTTCATGAAACCATGCTGATTTTTGCCAATTACATTATACCTCCCAATAAATTCCTGAATACTATCCCTTAGTAACCCCTCAAATACTTTCCCAGCCACAGATGTTAAGCTCACAGGTCTATAATTCCCAGGCACAAATTTTAAACCTTTCTTAAATATAGGGACCACGTCAGCTTTTCTCCAATCCTCTGGTACTATTCCTGAAAGAAAAGAATCTCGAAAGATTAAGAACAGAGGTTTACATATTTCAACACATAGCTCTCTCAGTACTCGCGGGTGAATTCCATCTGGCCCTGGGGCTTTGTTCACATTCACATTGTTTAATTTCTGCAAAACCTTGTCCTGAGTCAACCAGTCACTTTGTATTAGTAAGTTTTTATTAATGAATTTCATGTCTCCTGTTATAGGTTTCTCTTTGATAAATACTGAAGAAAAATAATCATTTAAAATTTCTGCCTTATCCTGATCTTCAGTTAACAATAACCCTGACTCAGATTTTAGTGAACCTACATTTCAGTAGAACAAAGCAGGTTAATCCAGGTTATTCATTAAACTTGGAATGGCTAGGAATTTACCAGGATGCAAATTCAAGCCGAAAAAGCCAAATAGGAACAACTCGACAGCCAGGGCTGGATTTATAACCAGGCAGAGTAGGCATGTGCTTACAGGCGCCTGCCACAAGGGGGCACCTTGCTCCGTAAAAATCTTTTTTTAAATTTTATTTTACAATTTACAATCTTTTAGACCACTGGAGCCCTAATTCCTAGAGGGACGTATGAGGTATCATTGGAAAAGCCAGATCATGATCTTTCCAGTGATACTAAATACAACCAGGTTAGGTTTATGGAAAAATAAAAGTAACTAAATAATATTTTTTCCTAATTCTTTTTTCTAACACAGCACTATTATTCAGTTTACAATTATAAAGTTAACAGTGATGCTCTGCTAACTCGCCTTCTCATTTCCCACACTGCCAGCAAGTGTGGAGCTGATGATGCATTACATTGTTTCATAGACAACCTAGACCATGGCACTGTAGTGACAAGAGACAGGAGAGGCAGCGGAACTTTGGAGCCCTGCATCTCTAAACACTCAAGTTTAATTGAGGTGTCATTGGAAGTGTCAGAATCTGGTCTTTCAAATGATACCAAACATGACCATGTATTGTGCAAAAAAAAAAATATTTTTAAAAAAGTTAATTTTTTGCTCTGGTCTACGGCAGAGGCAATATATGCTTTTACTTATAAAACAAACAATGCCACTGCATTAACTCAACTAAGGCAACAGACTACTTTTGATTTGAGCACAGAGAAACCGTTTTTCAACTTTTTTTAATATTTTTTTAAATTTTTTTTTAATAAGTTTGCCCCAAAACGAAAATTGCAAAAGTCATTTTGGCATGTTTCCTTTTTTTTTGTTTGGAGGGGGTAGGGGCGCTCTGCATTTCTGTGCCTACAGGCTCCTGAGATGTACATCACTGTCGACAGCTAAGCTGTTTCTCAAGCTTTGATTTTATTTTTACCTAGAATGTTTAACCCCTTCACTACTGTGATTGTGTATACACAATCAGTGGTAGCAGACACATCAGCTTGAGATCGTGTTAACATGATCTCGGGCTGTGCTGTGTGATTGCAAATTAAATTAGTTTGCTTTCGGGCTCCAGAAGGTGCCCCAAACATTTTAGCCCTGTGGGCATGCAGGATCCCCCTCACTGCCCCGATCTCGAGAAATTGCAGGTTGAGTTTCCTCCACCCACACAGCGTCACCAGCAGCTGGGATTTTGAATTTCCCAGCTGTCGTTAACCAGATCGGTCGATGGATCGGATCCATCTATGCATGCGTTTGCAGCTCTAATCCATTGTTCTGCGCAGGCGCTGTGGAACCTGAGTGCATAAACTGTGCAAGTCCTGTAGCAGTGTGTGTAGGAGCACAAATTGCGTAGTATTACTTCAGAAACTTCTGGGTTTGGAAGCCCCTGAGCTGAAGAGTAGGAGCTGCACTAGGCGAGAGCGAAATGATGAATAAAATCACCGAAAATCCAAAAATAATAATTGGACTGTCAGCAGCATGTGACCAATTATTTAAGGGCAAAAAAGGGAACTCTATTTGAATAAAGCTTTCCTTTAATTCCTTGGTCAATTATCAGTATGGCGACTTACCCTGTAGGCCTATTTATCTATGTTCGAAAAGAGTTTCTCAATTCCACTCCTCAGGGCCCACTAACAGACCACATTTTAAGGATCACCCTGGCGAAATGCAGACTGAATCCTGCAATCACTGAGCAGCAAATCATATCACCTGTGCTGTGCTTCAGATATCTGGCAAACCTGACCTGTATTGGGTCCTGAGAACTGGAATTGAGAAACACTGTTCTAGAAGGATTTATTGTGAACTGACGTTTCAGTTCATATAGAACATTTATCAAGGTTAATAAACCAGATGCAGTGTAACTTTATATACCCCCTTGCCAAGTCAATGGCCCCATTTGTACCCTCCCGAACATACATCGTGATGTCCCAAACAGAGAACCCTGGCTGGGTTGGAAGATAGTTGGCCTTTGAGCTATTTTGTATATATGGATACATTATTGTATATTTTGTATCAACATTAATATGCTTCATATTATGAATAAGTTCTAGAATGTTGAATCACACTATCTAATTTGTTTAGATGTAACCTGTCCGGTTTCTTCCCGGTCGCCAGCGGATCGGTGCTGCTGTGCACATTTTTGTGACATCACGATGTATGTTTGGGAGGGTTCGAGTGGGTTCACTGACTTGGTAAGTGTGTATATATATATTTTGCTAACCTTGATAAGAGTTCTGTATCAATTGAAATGTGGATTCACAATAAATCCTTTTTGAACATTTAATTACTCGTCAGTGTTGCGGACTGCTTTTTGGATTTTTGTTTGTCACAGCCTTGGTCCAGCACCCGACTTCTGTACCATCTAGTAGAGCTGGAGTGTGGGGCTCTTGTGCTGTTCTATATTCTAGAACAGTGGTTCCCAACCGCGCTCCTCAAGTATCCCCAACAGGTCAGGATTTCCAGATATCTGAAGCACAGCACAGGTGATACGATTTGCTGCTCAGTTATTGCAGGATTCAGTCTGAATTTCCCCAAGGTGATCCTTAAAACCTGCCCTGTTAGGGGTACTTGAGGACCGCGGTTGGGAACCACTGTTATCAGATATCATGTTCAGAGCTCTGGCATTTAATGGGTTAGACAAGATATGCAGCTTTCCAGTATGCAACAGGATAGCATTTTTTTTATGTAGAAAAAGACAAAATGGTTAAAAGCTGTTTATGCAGCTCTAAAAATCATTAAATAAATCCTGTCAATCTCACTATTATTGCATTGGTAAATACTAGTTATATTTGCTGGATTATTTGCTGAATGCACTGATAGTGACTCTGTTAGAGCTTCCCCACTCTGGAAAGAAAACAGCACTTAGTTTAGTGCTAAGTGCTACTCGTGATTTTTTTTTTAAATTTAATTGATGGCTTTATAACAGACAGACATCAATACTGTCAAAACATTGAATGTTGTGTCATTTCCATTTACAGCAGAAATATCAGCATCATTATCATCCATAGAGGCCCACATACACCCTCGCATAGCGACAATGCCTCGGTGTCTGCAGCTGCTGGAAGGGAATTCCTCACAGCTCATTGGCTGCATATCTGTATTCAATTGTTGTGACGTACAGATGGTTACAATGTAGCTCCTCAACAACAACCCTTCAGATAACGCATTCTTTTTCCTTAAGGCTAAGGTCAAATGAACGCATTATTTGCAGCGACCGTCAAAAAGTGCGTCGGAACGCATTGACGTATTTTTTCACAGAATGCGCGATAACGGTCATACGATGCGCATTTTCGTGCGTGATTTGTTACGGATCCAAATCAGGACACTTTGGGTGTCTGGACCAGGCCTCGAGTGCAGCGGGAACGCGGCGGAACGGCGTTCCCGCACTTTTCCCGCAGCGGGAACGCTGCGGGAACGCATCTTGCAACTCCCTGGTTGGTGTCTGTAATGGATGCAGCTGGGGACAGACTGCGAGTTGCGCTGCAGCGGAGCTCGCGGCTGGATCTGGCTGACACAGACACGCATCTGCATGTGGTTGGCTGGAGCCTCGGTCACGTGCCCGGATGCTGGCGGTGGTGCAGGCAAGTGCCCGGATGCCGGCCGAAGTCACGTGCGCGCTGTGTGAGGTCACACAGTGCGCCACATGGAGCAGGAGGACAACGTGACCAGGGCCGGCCCGAGCAAGGGCTCCAGGCGGCCGATTTTTATTTTTTATTTTTCTGTAGGGCGGCACATTTTTGAAGCCTGTGTCCCGGCGCAACGCTGCACTTTTTTTTTTATACCAGCGCCGGCATCTTTGAGCAGTGCCGCTGGCGAACCGTGCCCACAGTGGGCCTGGCCGCCAGCTGAGCATCGGGCTCGCCTTGGCCCATCTGCCTAGGGTACGTCTGGGATTGTCCGCCAGCCTGAAGGACCGGCCTGCAACCTGTGCTCCAGCTACGGACCAGGCGCAGGTGTCTCTGCCAATCAGCTGCTTTGGGCTGGGCACGTGGTTTCTGGTCACACAGAGAGCGCTCGCACCCCAGCCCAGGAAGTGCCCTGCTCACATGGAGGACACACCCAGACAGCACGATCTCGCCCTGCAGCCCGACTGAGACTCCCCTGAGGAGACAGAGCGTACCAACATGGTGAGAGCTGACACCCAACCTTCTCATTGCCCTGTCTGTGTGACCTTCTTGCCTCTGGGCGACACGTTAACCCTTTCACCGCCTCCCAGAGCGACCCATGAGGCAATTAAGGCACTCATTAACCCTCTTCTAAAGGGACCAGTTAACCCCCTCACTGCCCCTTAGGACTCATTAACCCTTTCACTGCCTCCAGGGACTCATAAGCTATTCTGAGGGTCTCCTGAACCCCTCATTGTCCCTTGGGGGGCTCATTAACCCATCTGAGTGACCAGGTAACACCTTCACTGCCTCCAGTACCCCCTAACCCATTCTGATGAACGCTTTTACTCCCCTCACTGCCCACCTTGAGCGAACCTTTTTTAACCCTCACGATCCTTCAGTCAGCGTTGGTTGCATAATAATAATATAATTGCATATAGCCACACTGTTTTCCCCCTCCAATTTTTGCCCTTTATGAGGTATAAGAGTAAGGTATCTTTTACCAGACTTTAGTTATTAAAATGAACCTGTCATTGACTAGCTACGTGCTTTGTGTGCTGACAAGCCTTGGGCCCTCTAGTCCTTCTTTCCTTGTTATTTTATTGTTGATCCAGGCATTAAGGCACAGGAGGGAAATTAAGTCCAGATTTAAGCCTAACAACTTCCCTGTGATTTCTCATCAAGCAAAGATCAATGCATAAATTGTTAGAGCTCTGTGAAACGCTCATACACACTGCGCGCTATTGTGAGTGTTATGGTTGTGGAGTTCTGTGATACGCTAATACACACACCGCACATTACTGTGAGTTTTATTGCTGTGGAGCTCTGTGATATGCTAATACACACCGCACATTACTGTGAATTTTATTGCTGTGGAGCTCTGTGATACACTCATACACATTGTACATTACTGTGAGATTTATTGCTATGGAGCTCTGTTATACGCTCATACACACCGCACATTGCTGTGAATTTTATTGCTGTGGAGCTCTGTGATACACACCGCAGATTACTGTGAGTTTTATTGCCGTGGAGCTCTGTGATACGATCATACATGTCACGTGTTTTTATCTTTTTTAGGGGGGGGGAGCATTTCATCCATCGCTCCAGGCAGCACAGTGGCTTGGGCCGGCCCTGGACGTGACCCCACCCCTGTTCCTGCCGGGACAGACTGCGAGTTGCGCTGACACAGATCTGGATCTGGCTGACACAGACACACATCTGCGTGTGGTTGGCTGGAGGCCTGGTCACTTGCCGAATGCTAGCAGAGGCGCAGTCAAGTGCCCGGATGCCGGCCGAAGACACGTGCGCGCTGTGTGAGGTCACACAGTGCGCCACATGGAGCAGGAGGACGACGTGACCCCACCCCTGTTCCTGCCGGGAGAGACAGAATGACCGTCACTTACTGTAGAAGATGTACTCGGTGTAGCTGCTCCAGATCTTGACATCCCTGTACTGATTGATGAAGCCTGCTGTCCCAGTGGAGTTGCAAGCCACAATGTGGAAGCCAGCTTCAGAGAGCCTATCAAAAGCCTGCTCCAGGTAGGTGAACTTCAGGTAAGATCTAGAAGTGTACTTTTCTGGGGGTCGGTCAGGGTCCCTGCTCTCATTTAAAGTTTCCCCGAAAACCTATTTGGCCAAGGCTATCCTGCCACACACCCAGGGCTCGAGTCGAGCGGGAACGGCGTTCCCGCACTTCTCCCACAGCGGGAACGCTGCGGGAACGCAGCGTTCCCGCTGTGGCCCGAGCCCAAACGCTTAGCAGGCGGCCGCCGCACATTGCCGGCGGCCGCGTGCTTCCTATTATAATGGCCGGTGACCGGAAGTGGAGCCGCTCGCCTGGCTGTTTCATAGATCCCAGGCGAGCGGCTAAACTTCCTGTCAGCGGCCGCTGAAGCAGGAAACACGTGGCCGCCGGCAATGTGCGGCAGCAGCAGCAGAGGTGAGTTGGGCTGGGGGCACTATCCATGAGACCAGGGGCAGTATCCATGAGACCAGGGGCAGTATCCATGAGACCAGGAGCAGTATCCATGAGACTAGGGGCAGTATCCATGAGACCAGGGGCAGTATCCATGAGACCAGGGGCACTATCCATGTGACCAGGGGCACTATCCATGAGACCAGGGGCAGTATCCATGAGACCAGGGGCAGTATCCATGAGACCAGGGGCAGTATCCATAAGACCAGGGGCAGTATCCATGTGACCAGGGGCAGTATCCATGAGACCAGGGGCAGTATCCATGAGACCAGGGGCACTATCCATGAGACCAGGGGCACTATCCATGAGACCAGGAGCAGTATCCATGAGACCAGGGGCACTATCCATGAGACCAGGGGCAGTATCCATGAGACCAGGGGCAGTATCCATGAGACCAGGGGCAGTATCCATGTGACCAGGGGCAGTATCCATGAGACCAGGGGCAGTATCCATGAGACCAGGGGCAGTATCCATGAGAGCTGGGGGCAATTATATCCATGACAGCTGGGGGCAATATATACCCATATGAGCTGGGGGCAATTATATCCATGTGAACTGGGGAAAATATATCCATATAACCAGTGCTGTGCATATTATTCTTGGGGTTCAGTGCTGTGTATATTATTATGGGGGCTCTGTGCTGTGCATGTTATTATGTTATTGTTGGGGCTCAGTGCTGTGTATATTATCCTGGAGGCTCAGTGCTGTGTATATTATTCTGGGGACTCAGTGCTGTGTATGTTATTCTGGGGGCTCAGTGCTGTGTATATTATTCTGGGGGCTCAGTGCTGTGTATGTTATTCTGGGGGCTCAGTGTTGTGTATATTATTCTGGAGGCTCAGTGCTGTGTATATTATTCTGGGGGCTCAGTGCTGTGTATATTATTCTTGGGGCTCAGTGCTGTGTATATTATTCTTGGGGCTCAGTGCTGTGTATATTATTCTGGGGGCTCAGTGCTGTGTATATTATTCTTGGGGCTCAGTGCTGTGTATATTATTCTGGGGGCTCAGTGCTGTGTATATTATTCTTGGGGCTCAGTGCTGTGTATTTTCTTCTGGGGGCTCATTGCTGTGTATATTATTCTGGGGGCTCAGTGCTGTGTATATTAGTCTGGGGGTCTGTGCCTGGATATATATATATATTATATATAAAATGCGTTAGTCCAGTTGCCACAATCACGAGTATACCTATACGTAGTCATACCTTTCACTGATCAGTATAGTTTCCAGTTTACACTCTTGAAAGTTTGTCTTTTAAATGTAAAGTTAACCCAATAAAAATGGTATCACCGGCTCGTCCGGCTATACTCGTGATATATATATATATATTTTCTTAAGGTAATGGGGGTTGTGGAATTCGTGGGTGAGTTCCCTCACTTTTTTTCCCAGGACTTGACCCCTGGTCTGGACGTTATGTTGGCCAGACATGAGCAGCGTCTGACATCTCCTAATCACGCATACACGCCGCTATGCCTCCGCAGCGCACTCTGTACGTCAGTACTAGCAGTTCTGCGTTCTCAAAAAATGCGTTCATTTTCCACTTGCGTTGCACGGCCGGACTTTCGTGCGGCCGTACTTCGTATATTGGCCGTCATTGCGCGTCATTTGCTGCTACTGCGGCCATGATTAAGTGCGCCTTTAAGTCGACCATCAATAATTAAAGTCAAGAGATGACAAATGATGAATAATGAATGGGAATAAAATAGACAAGTGGAACAAACAAGAGTCAGTATCCGAAAATGTCCCAAATCCCCCCTCCAACCTACCCTAAAGTGTTAGTGTAAAGAGCTCTGTTGTATAATTAAATATGTTAAAGTGAACCTGTTCCAGCCCGGAACACATCTCTGCAATATCCCATCAAAGATGAATATCGCACTGTAATTAAAGGAACAAAAAAGGGGGGAAAAATAAGCTACCACATGTATAGGGAGTGATTCCAGGTCAAACGAGCCTAACTAGTGTTGGGTGTGACAGATGCACTTTAAGCGAGATTATATATTTAAATGCTCACTTTACTACTTTACTATCAAGACATCTTCTATAGAAGAGCCACCACATTCCATATGTTGTAGTATCAGGACAAGCAATACTTAACATGGATTAATTGTACATAATGCACATATTACTAGTACAGGGTTAATATAAATGGGTTAAGTGAACAGCTTGATCTGTTATCCATAGTGGCTTTAGCAATTAGTTTAATGTCTCGAGCCGCTATTTCAAGGAGCCGCAAGCTTTGTTGGTGGCTTGGATGTTGCAGAAGGTTACTGTCGACGAATGGCTCCTATATTTTGCATAGGATTTATTAATTTGCAGCAAAAAGGAGAAGAATAACTTTCAACATAGCTCATTCTTCTGGCCTCGAGACGGTATTCTGCAAAGGATACTGAAAGAAATGGTGTTAAGCCATTTGTAAATACCAAATCACTTCATCCCTTTAAAAAGTAGATAAAATAAGTAGCGTGCTCACCCCTGATCTCGCAGTGCGGAGGGCAGCATGACCTGCCACTTTCTCTCGCTCTAGGTAGTGAAGTACTTGAAGCAAATAGACAATCTATATTGCTCATGAGCTAGCAAAACGTAATATTCAATGCAATATAAAACATATAGCATACAGTCAGGTCCAGAAATATTGGGACATCGACACAATTCTAACATCTTTGGCTCTATACACCACCACAATGGAGTTGGAATGAAACAAACACAATGTGCTTTAACTGCAGACTGTCGGCTTTAATTTGAGGGTATGTACATCCAACTAAGGTGAACAGTGTAGGACTTACAGCAGTTTGCAGATGTGCCTCCCACTTGTTAAGGGACCAAAGGTAATGGGACAGAATAATAATCATAAATCAAACTTTCCCTTCTTAGTACTTGATTGCAAATCCTTTGCAGTCAATCACAGCCTGAAGTCTGGAACGCATAGACATCACCAGACGCTGTGTTTTATCCCTGGTGATGCTCTGCCAGGCCTCTACTGCAACTGTCTTCAGTTCCTGCTTGTTCTTGGGGCATTTTCCCTTCAGTTTTGTCTTCAGCAAGTGAAATGCATGCTCAATGGGATTCAGGTCAGGTGATTGATTAGGCCATTGCATTTCATTCCACTTCTGTCCCTTCAAAAACTCTTTGGTTGCTTTTGCAGTATGCTTTGGGTCATTGTCCATCTGCACTGTGAAGCGCCGTCCAATGAGTTCTGCAGCATTTGGCTGAATGTGAGCAGATAATGTCACGACCCCTAGGCGCGCTACTGCGAAAGACGCCGGGTTAAGCCACCCACTATCTGTCTCTGCACACTTCTCTCACGCAACAGGGCCGCAGAGCGCGATACAATGATCCCAGGATTGCAACGCAGTACAAGTCTTCTCTTGAAGCGGGTAATGACTACGTCTCCCACAATCCCTGGGATCACTTCCCTATTCTATTAGTTACGCTGCCACCAGTCCTCATGGACACTACACGCGTTGCAGCGAGAGACGCAGGGCTAAGCAACCGCACTGTCCCTATCCCTGCCGTCCCCCAGCAACCGCAACGCACACTTTCATATCTACCCGAGCTTAAAAAAAATCAGCAATTACTCCAATCTCTTAGTTAGCGTGGATCTCATCAGCCTGAAGCAGGACTTAAATACGTTTTATTTATTTATGATATAGGAAAATCACAGTGCATTGTTACAGGAAAAATTATAGCTAGAATAAATCAATTAATTACACACTACACAGCAAATAAAAGAAAAGGATTAACCCAGAACATTACTTACGAATCATAAGCTAGTGTCAGTGATAGGGAGGCGCTATTAAGAGCTGGCAATATTTCCTCAATCCTCGATTGACCTCCAAGGAAATAGCCACGAGCCATGCTTGATTCAGACTATATATATATAAGGCTGTAGTTTTTCTAAGTTCAGCCTCCTAGCTGGCAGAGCCTTTGCCTACAATCCCCAGAATTTCCCCCTCCGGAGCATGCTCAGTACGCTTCATCGTTAATCTTTAATTGCCCAAAGGTGTCCATCTTCCCCCCAGACCCCCCTTAGGGATCAAGGATTTGCTTCCTGTCTTTGAAGATAGGGCCTAAATCTTGGTGCCGGGCTGGCTCCCAAGGTGCGACTAACAGGCTACACGACATGTCAGTTCACAAAGACATTCCATTTTACAGCCACGTGTGATATCCCCCCCAGGGGAGAAAGCTAACCATTTTAATTACATTTTAGCACCCACTTGCAACAGCTGTGGACACAGAGACACGCTTCCCAAATGGTCAGACACAAATATGAATATGACTCTATATGGAGGAGATATGTATAAACAGGCACTTAGACACATATACACAGGCAGACCCTTATATAGATAGAAATACAGATCTAATCTGCCCCATCTCCCATCTCTAATCTGCTACAGATAATATTGCCCGAAACACTTCAGAATTCATCCTGCTGCTTTTGTCAGCAGTCACATCATCAATAAATACAAGAGAACCAGTTCCATTGGCAGCCATACATGCCCACGCCATGACACTACCCACCACCATGCTTCACTGATGAGGAGGTATGCTTAGGATCATGAGCATTTCCTTTCCTTCTCTATACTCTTCTCTTCCCATCACTCTGGTACAAGTTGATCTTGGTCTCATCTGTCCATAGGATCTTGTTCCAGAAGCTCTCAATGTCATTGACTGGCAGAAACTCTTTCACGGGAAAAACACTGAGGATAAGTGGAATATCTTTAAACTAACACTAGAAAAGTACACGTCACAATATATTCCACTGGTTAATAAATATAAAAGAAACTGACTGAAACCAATGTAGCTTAGTAGGAAGGTAACAAAGGAAATGAAAAATAAAAAGAAGGCATTTAAAGCTTTTAAATTTGACAAATCTGAGGCATCCTATAAAGCATATAGGGCAGCCAATAAAGCATGTAAAAATGCGATTAGATGGGCTAAACTAGAAAATGAAAAATAAATAGCCAAAAAGAGCAAGACCAACCCTAAAAGATTCTTTAGGTACATAAATTCTAAAAAACCCAAGAGTGAAAATGTAGGTTCACTAAAATCTGAGTCAGGGTTATTGTTAACTGAAGATCAGGATAAGGCAGAAATTTTAAATGATTATTTTTCTTCAGTATTTATCAAAGAGAAACCTATAACAGGAGACATGAAATTCATTAATAAAAACTTACTAATACAAAGTGACTGGTTGACTCAGGACAAGGTTTTGCAGAAATTAAACAATGTGAATGTGAACAAAGCCCCAGGGCCAGATGGAATTCACCCGCGAGTACTGAGAGAGCTATGTGTTGAAATATGTAAACCTCTGTTCTTAATCTTTCGAGATTCTTTTCTTTCAGGAATAGTACCAGAGGATTGGAGAAAAGCTGACGTGGTCCCTATATTTAAGAAAGGTTTAAAATTTGTGCCTGGGAATTATAGACCTGTGAGCTTAACATCTGTGGCTGGGAAAGTATTTGAGGGGTTACTAAGGGATAATATTCAGGAATTTATTGGGAGGTATAATGTAATTGGCAAAAATCAGCATGGTTTCATGAAACACAGATCATGTCAGACTAACCTAATTACGATCTATGAGGAAGTAAGTAGAAGTATAGATCAGGGAGTCGCAGTGGATGTGATTTACTTAGATTTTGCCAAAGCTTTCGACACAGTTCCACACAAAAGGTTACTATTTAAATTAAGAAAATTTGGTCTAGATGAAAATACTTGTTCTTGGATAGAAAACTGGATAAAAGATAGGGTACAGAGAGTGGTCATAAATGGTACATTTTCAAGATGGACACCAGTGGTAAGCGGTGTCCCTCAGGGGTCTGTTATAGGACCAATACTATTCAATTTATTTATAAATGACCTTGAGATAGGCATTGAAAGCCATGTATCAGTGTTTGCAGATGACACAAAACTAGGAAAAGTAATACAATGTGAGCAGGATGTTACTTCACTGCAGAGGGATTTAGATAGATTGGGGGACTGGGCACTTAAATGGCAGAGGAAATTTAATCTAGATAAATGCAAAGTTATGCACTTTGGAGTGAAGAACACACAAGTAATTTATACCCTAAATGGTACAGAGTTGGGGAAATCCAAGCAGGAGAAGGATTTGGGAATAATCATAGACTTCAAACTAAGTAACAATGTGTAATGTCAAACAGCAGCCGCCAAGGCCAGCAAAGTATTGGCATGCATTAAAAGGGGAGTTCACTCACGGGATGAAAACATAATTTTGCCTCTGTATAAATCAATGGTCAGGCCGCACCTTGAATATGCCGTGCAATTTTGGGCACCTGTCTTAAAAAAAGATATTATAGCACTAGAAAAAGTGCAGAGACGGGCAACTAAATTAATAAGGGGAATGGAAGGGTTAAGTTATGAGGAAAGACTAACAAGCTTAAACCTGTTTAGTTTAGAGAAACGGTGCCTTAGAGGGGATCTGATAACCTTATATAAATATATACGGGGCCATTATCAACCATTGTCTGATAACCTATTCATTAACAGGACTATACACAGGACAAGGGGTCATCCATTTAGACTGGAAGAAAGAAAATTTAGCTTAAAGCATAGGAAGGGTTATTTTACGGTGAGAACAATAAAGCTGTGGAATTCTCTGCCTGTTGAGGTGGTTGGGTCAGAGTCTGTACAGACTTTTAAAAAATGACTGGATGACTTCCTGCAGACACAGAATATTAAGGGATATAATATTTAATATGTGGGTAAAAGCTTCTTGATCCAAGGATAAATCTGACTGCCATTCTGGGGTCAAGAAGGAATTTTTCCCAGTATGTTGCATATTGGCAAGCATTTCAGACTGGCTTTTTTGCCTTCTTTTGGATCAACAGCAGTAGGTTATGTGAGAGATGCTGAACCCGATGGGCGCATGTCTTTTTTCAGCCTATATAACTATGTAACTATGTAACTGTGAAGGCTTTGTTAGGTGTTGTTTGGCAAACTCTAATCTGGCCTTCCTGTTTTTGAGGCTCACCAATGGTTTAAATCTTGTGGTGAACCCTCTGTATTCACTCTGGTGAAGTCTTCTCTTGATTGTTGACTTTGACACACATACACCTACCTCCTGGAGAGTGTTCTTGATCTGGCCAACTGTTGTGAAGGGTGTTTTCTTCACCAGGGAAAGAATTCTTCGGTCATCCACCACAGTTATTTTCCGTCGTCTCCCGGGTCTTTTGGTGTTGCTGAGCTCACCGGTGCGTTCCTTCTTTTTGAGAATGTTCCAAACAGTTGTTTTGGCCACAGCTAATGTTCTTGCTATCTCTCTGATGGGTTTGTTTAGTTTCTTCAGCCTAATGATGGCTTGCTTCACTGATAGTGACAGCTCTTTGGATCTCATCTTGAGAGTTGACAGCAACAGATTCCAAATGCAAATAACACACTTGAAATGAACTCTGGGCCTTTTATCTGCACATTGTAATTGGGGTAATGAGGGAATATCACACACATGGCCATGGAGCAGTTGAGAAGCCAATTGTCCCATTACCTTTGGTCCCTTAACAAGTGGGAGGCACATCTGCAAACTGCTGTAAGTCCCACACCGTTCACCTGAGTTGGATGTATATACCCTCATATTATAGCTGACAGTCTGCAGTTAAAACACATTGTGTTTGTTTCATTCCAACTCCATTATGGTGGTGTATAGAGCCAAAGATGTTAGAATTGTGTCGATGTCCCAATATTTCTGGACCAGACTGTATATGGATGATTGATTATGCACAGGAGACATAGAGGCTCTACCCCAAATTTGTAAATACAGGAGAATCTTCTACAAGAAGGAGAAACAAAGTGTCAACCTGTGAATTTAAAATGTGACTTTTATTGTAACAGAAATAAAAACCAAAAAAGACACAACATCAAAACAAAGTGTAATGGTCAATCTGACCAATAAAAACACATCACCTCAAACGGGTGATCCTTCACCTAATGCTCATGTAGATGGCTCTGGTCTAAATTTCAGTAATACCATTAGATTAGAACAATCTTTGATGACCGGAAAATCCACAAATATTACCTATTGGATGTGGTAACACAATGGGTGAAGGGAAAAGATCTAGAGACATGGGACCGTGGCGCAACCACATACTTGGTTCAAATTACTGAATCAGCCCAGCACTGAATTTTGCCAAGTGCCCACGGCACTACCATATTAAGGACAGAAAAAACACTGCATATACAATTAAGTTAGTCGAAATAAATTGTCATAACCACGTCCCAGTCTCTCCGCAACGCACCAGACGCGCGTTTCGCCGGTATGGCTTGTCAGGAGTCAACACATCCAATAAGTAATATTTGTGGATTTTCTGGTCATCAACGAATGTGCTAATCTAGTGGTTTTACTGAAATTTAGACCAGAGCCATTTACATGAGCATTAGGTGAAGGATCACCCGTTTGAGGTGATGTGTTTTTATTGGTCAGCTTGACCATTACACTTTGTTTTGATGTTGTGTCTTTTTTGGTTTTTATTTCTGTTACTTGAAGCAAATAGTTCTTTTCCAGTGTCCTTGTCACGGCACGTCAGGGATTTGAGCTCAAGGTGCAGGGATACAAATGGCAAGGAGATCAGAATGGTAGTGCAAAGGGATTTATTGGAAACCAGATATATATAACACAGGGCTGGGTCGATATTTCTCTTGTATGTTTAGTTAAAAAAATATTTTACTCTATATGTGTCACTGGGTGCATTCACTGTGTGATCTTTACATACAGAAAAAATGGCGTTGCGCCTGTACTCACCAGAGCGGCTGCAACAGCCAGGAGTAACAGCCCAGTTCATGTATAAAAATTATGTCATCTGCGCTCGTTTCTATACAATTCCATGTACAACAAAACACTATCAGAGGTTTTAGTTTCTTTTAATGGCCATTGAAACGTAAGCTCGCTCGCCCCGTCAAGCAGGGCTGTAGGAAGGGCAAGGCGAGTGAGGCTCGTGCCTCAGGCACAGCTGTGAAGGGGCGCAGCCGAGTCCTGCGGGAACGATTGCCAGCAGCCGCGTGCTTCCTGCTAGAACGGCCGCTGACAGGAAGTGCAGCCGCTCGCCTGGGATCGATGAAACAGCCTGCCGCGATCTCACGAGATTGCGGCTGGTTGTTAGATCCCAGGCGAGCGGCTGCACTTCCTGTCAGCGGCCGTTCTAGCAGGAAGCACGCGGCCGCCGGCAATCGTTCCCGCAGGACTCGGCTGTGCCCCTTCACAGCTGTGCACGCGGCAATGAGAGGTGAGCTGGGGGCACTATCCATGAGACCTGGGGCACTATTCATGAGACCTGGGGGGCAATATCCATGAGACCTGGGGGGCAATATCCATGAGACCTGGGGGCACTATCCATGAGACCTGAGGGGCAATATCCATGAGACCTGGGGGTACTATCAATGAGACCTGGGGGAAAATATCCATGAGACCTGGGGGCAATATCCATGAGACCTGGGGGCATTATCCATGAGACCTGGGGGCACTATCCATGAGACCTGGGGGCACTATCCATGAGACCTGGGGGCACTATCCATGAGACCTGGAGGCACTATCCATGAGAGCTGGGGGCACTATCCATGAGAGCTGGGGGCAATATCCATGAGACCTGGGGGCACTATCCATGAGACCTGGGGCACTATCCATGAGACCTGGGGCATATCCATGAGACCTGGGGGGTCACTATCCATGAGACCTTGGGGGGGCATTATCCATGAGAGCTGGGGCATATCCATGAGACCTGGGGTGGCATTATCCATGAGACCTGGGGGGGCATTATCCATGAGACCTGGGGGCATTATCCATGAGACCTGGGGCATATCCATGAGACCTGGGGCATATCCATGAGACCTGGGGCAATATCCATGAGACCTGGGGGCATATCCATGAGACCTGGGGCACTATCCATGAGACCTGGGGCATTATCCATGAGACCTGGGGCATATCCATGAGTGCTGGGGCATTATCCATGAGAGCTGGGGGCAATATCCATGAGACCTGGGGGGGCATTATCCATGAGACCAGGGGGGGCATTATCCATGAGACCTGGGGGGCATATCCATGAGACCTGGGGCATTACCCATGAGACCTGGGGCATTATACATGAGAGCTGTGGCAATATCAATGAGAGCTGGGGGGCATATCCATGAGCTGGGCCATATCCATGTGAACTGGGGCAATATATACCCATATGAGCTGGGGTCAATAATATCCATATGAGCTGGGGTCAATAATATCCATGTGAACTGGGGGCAATTATATCCATGTGAACTGGGGAAAATAGTCTGGGGGCTCAGTGCTGTGTATATTATTCTGGGGGGGTGTATATTATGCTAAATGTTCTTTTGCTATACGTGCATGTATTCCGTGTGTACTGTATTTGTACATGTACTGTGTGTGCACTATATATGTAGGGCCCCATCACCTCCTTAACGCTAGCACTCACACATGTGAGCGTTGGTGCTAGGTTAAATGAGGTTACTGCATGCTGCCCATATCACATCCTAGCACAGGACCCTCATATTACAATCCGAACTGTAACAGGTTAAAAAATCCAGGAGATTGTGCTTTTCGGTGCGAGGTTACTGTACTTTGCGCTCCCTATACTTAACATGGGGAGCGCAAAGTCTTAAAGCTAATTACCATCCCGCCATAGCTACAAAAGTTCCCCACAGCTAGACGCTGGTGCTAAGTGATGCCGCTTCTGCAGAATCAGTCAGCACCAGCTGGAACCCCCCCAAAAATCACATACATGCCTCTCATCCCACAAAGGGTGGTCCAATCCATTGCTTCTGGTCGCGGGGAGCATCCAGGAGCTTAGCACTGCGCCACTGGTCGGGGACTCTGATTTTTAAAATTATGTGAGGGGGCCACAATTTTCTGTTTTTGCCTCGGGTGCAAAAGGAGATAGCTACAGCTCTGCGTCAAGGCACCCCTCCGTAGAGCAAGTCCTAACCAATGTACCACAAGCTGTTCTACTGAGCAACTACATGCCCCTCCTGCTGCTTTTCAGCTAAGGAGAGGCAGAAAATGGTGGGTTTTATTTATACACGCACCAAGCACTTCCCGTTTGGGGTTGAAAACAAAAACATGGAAAAAGGACCAGCAGCAAAAATGACAAACTGGTGTTAGAGCATAATATACATACATACAGAAAAATGTGTGATCTTTGGTGTTGTAAAACTGACCCCTCCCCCCGCCTCACAGTATCTTTCCATCACTTGCTCCTCACTGTGTGGCCATGGCCATAGAATGGAGTCTATGGGGTGATCATTGACTCACATCATTGTATTGTGTGGGATGTACTCAAAGGACATCACCAGTGGATAGATTAGAAATTTTTCAAGCTCCCTGGTTTATCTCATTCAGTTGCCATCTCTTCTCTGGGTTACCCTGGAGAACACAACACACCCCCTGCTGCCTTAACTGTTAAATACTGTATAAAATAACCACAGCAGTAAAGTAAACCTTTTGCACAGATTATTCGGTAAACATTGCATCATGTGAAAGAGCCACAAAATAAAAACAAGAGATAAAAAAACCTACATTTATTTTTCCTTTTTACCTGCAATCTTCAAACAAAGAAAGAAAACAGCAGAATGTGTTTTATAAGGTTATTTAATTTGTTATGCACAAGTAATCTAGTTACAGTTTAATGTAAGTGGTGGTGACCCTTTAATGCAGTGTTTCCCAAACCTGTCCTCAGGACCCACTGACAGGCCAGGTTTGCTAGATAGCTGAAGCACAGCACAGGTGATATGATTTGCTGCTCAGTGATTGCAGGATTCAGTCTGCATTTCCCCAAGGTGATCTACTAAATCTGGCATGGTTGATGGTCCTCAGGACAGGTTTGGGAAACACTGCTTTAACGATTTGGATGGGAAGGGACCCTTAGAATCACTATTACGCTTTTGCCACCTGCTGGGCTGGCAGCTTGAGTGTTGCGATTCACTGCACGTCATTACTGTTCGTAAGTATAGGAGATGTTAATTTGCACCTACAAATGGAAGCACAAGCTATTCCGTGGTAGCTGGCACTTCCATCCAAGATACCGTATTCACTAAGATATTCCATCTCCTAAAAGCTGACGTTAAGGGATTTTGCATTTGCAAATGCTCTTAATACGCTTGACAAACCCTCCCTAAAAATCCCATACTCGGCTCTCATCCTGCGATGGAGAGGGTGATCTGATCTGCCACTTCCTCTCTCTGGGAGCAGAGTGAGATGAGAGCAAATATTTCCTAGTCTCCCTCTGTGAGTCCTCCTCAGTGCTATGCAATCTCCCGAGAGTGGGCTCATGCAGAGCTTGTGGCTTGGACATGCAGAGCTCCATGGAGTCCTATGGAATAGGCTTGATATGAAAATTATTTTATGCTTAATTTAGTTGACAGACATTCATTATGTAAATATTTTAGTGTGCTTGGGATTATAGGATTTCATTTCTAAAATCATTTTAATTAGCAGGTGAGCAGTGTAAAGCCTGTGTAATTGCACACATACCATGTTGTAATTATAAGAACATATGAACCAGTTGTTTGGAAAGGCAGATTTCAAAATGACACACGAATGTGAAAAAACTGTCAAATTACATATACAGCATATATAAAAAATGATAACTGGTAAAAGCTGTTTGCATAGAGGTAAGAATGCTAAAAAAACAACATGTGACAGGTAACTATATACAATGCTCAGCAGCACCAGTGAAAATTAACTCCCATTTTATCTTATGTTCTGAGACAAAACTACCCCAAACTAGGTGCCCTGTACAGAAACAAATCCTGCCTGAGCCCCGCGGTAAGAAAGCAGATTGTTCAACAAATGGTTATGCCGGCTATTGAATACGGAGTCGGAGATGTACTCTATGCAGCTGCCCCGCAAACGCACCTTCATAAACTTGCTACATTGTATAACTCATTCTGCCGTGATGTGTTACAATGTAACTACATGACCCACCATTGTGACATGTTAAAAGAGCTAAACTGGCCACCGCTGGAATCCAGACGGGCGCACCGCTCACCTTTCCAACCTGGTGTTTAAGAGCTTTTCTGGGAAGCTACCACCCTACCTGTATAGACTGCTTCCCCCAGCAGTTCCCTTATCCTATAAACTCCGATCCAGGACCTGCACCTTACTTGCAATACCACAATACAAAAAGAAAGTGCCTCGATCCTCATTTTCCTACAGAGCACCGCAATTATGGAATAACCTCCCAGACGCCATCAAATCTTCCCCCAGTCTAAAGTCACTTAAGAGAGCTCTATTAATATACCTTGATACAGAATACACCTGTAAACATGTAACATAATGACTATATTTCCTACATATTTATTTTCTGTGTCAATCTGTATATTTGTGTTATTTTGAAGATCTTGCATTTATTACTGCGTATTTCTGTACCTACTGTAAAGATTCAATGTTCTTGAACCCAGGACATACTTGAAAACGAGAGAACTCTCAATGTATCCTTCCTAGTAAAATACTTAATAAATAATACTTTTAGCTCCCCAATCTCCTCATCTCAGTCCAGCTGATACACAGACACCACTTAAACATGCGGGTCGACCTTAGTGAATGCAATGCAGAGTGCAGAGACAAAAGGTGCCCTATTCCAAGGACTAGACATGTGCATTAGTTTTAGTACTAAATCGATTTAGTCCGAATTTTGGGAAAATTTAGTTTTCGTATGATTCAAGAGATATGAAACTGCTCAGTACAGAAAACGAAAGAAACTAAAATAAAATGCACTACATTTTAGTTTCAGTCCTTTTTATGATATTACATTGATGAGTGAAGGAGACCAGCAATGAAGAGCGCAACATCGCAAAGCTACAGAAAAGGTTTGTATGTGTAATCCTTCCTGACCCCTACCCGAAAATCTGACAGTGATAAAGCTCCAGAATAATCACTCGCAGCACAGACAGCCAGCACAGGAGAGTACACCTTTACTTAAGCCTTGCATGTCTATGAGGCAGACAAGATGATAAAAGCAGCTGGAGAAGGAAAACATTCAAATAAATCACACTGAAAGCTAATAACAGAGGAGGGCTGGATAGTAAAAACCCCTTTATAACAAGCAGCGCTGGAAGAAGAGAGGGACTTTATAAAATGTGTGTTATATCCCCTCCCGCTCTGCATAATAGGGGCTTTGGTCTGATACATTTTATATTATCCAGGAGCACTATCCCCCTTTCCTCATCTAAAATACACATTTTATATAAAGTCCCTCTCCTCTCCCAGTGCTGCTTGTTATAAAGTTTTTTTTACATCTGATACATTTAGTATCCAGCTCTTACAGTTACTCTGTCATTATGAACCTTCAGTGTGATTTATTTGAATGTTTTCCCTGCTTTATTTTATTATAAAAATAAATTTGCACCAGTCATCTCTTCTCTGAGCTTTCAGACCGATTTACGTTAATATTTTCCCTCTCCCCTGCTTTTATAATCCTGTGTCTCCCCCACAGAGATAAAAAGTTCCCTCTCCTGTGCTGGATAAGCATTGCATTGCGAAGTTCTGCACCCTCCACATGCCAAAGCAGTAGGATGTTCTATACAGAGAGGGCATTAATTAATGCAGGAGGATGTTCTATACATTATACAGAGAGGGGTATTAATGCAGGAGGATGTTATATACATTATACAGAGAAAGGTATAAATTGAGGAGGATGTTCTATATAGAGAGGGACATTAATTAATTCAGGAGGATGTTCTATACATTATACAGAGAGGGGTATTAAATAATGCAGGTGGCTGTTGTATACAGTATACAGAGAGGGGTATTAATTAATGCAGGAGGATGTTCTATACATTATACAGAGAGGAGCCTCTTTTTTATAGCCCTTTAAATCCAGTGGCTGTGAACGATCGGCTGCTTGTTATATTATCTCTCATACAATGTATCAGGCTCAGCTGTTACAGTAACTGACTAACAGCGCTCAGAGTTTCAGTAAAACAAGGAAATAATATTGTTCTAACCTCTTATCTATAAAAATATTATTTACTAGTTTTACTGAAACTCTGAGCGCTGTGATGAGCAGCAGTCAGTTACTGTAACAGCTTTGACTGACACATTGTGCTGAGAGTGAGAGATACTGTAACAAGCAGCAATCTCAGCCCTCTGAGGAGCCACTACAATAGTAATTGTATCCACTGTTTTTTGGATGAATGAAATTAGTTTTCATACTAAAAACGAAAAATACTGAAAACGAAAATACTGAAAACGAAATTCTTTAGCAACTAAATAAATTGGATTTTAGGACTAATTCATTATTTCAAAACGAAATTTTGTGCTGTGCACATGTATACCAAGGACCTGTTGATAGAGTTTTTAATGGACAAATAGTGCACGGGCCGTTATCCATTAGTGCCTCCCTGTTAACGGCTCTCTTCCAATTGAGGCATTCATTGTATTAGTACTCTTAATATGGTATCCTATAGAAAGATGCATTCCAAGCAATCCACGTCATAAAATGATGCAGTAAAAAAGTTGTGCCTTTGAAAAAAATTCCTTGGTTCAGATGAACCACTTCCTGAACTTACTGTAATGCGGTGTGCTCAACTTAAGAGGAGGTGCGTTTCCTGAAATTCTCATTAGTTTCCATTAATGACAACAAAAACTTTAGTTTTGAGTCTATATGAATTAAAGTGTAGTATACATATAGCATCTGAATGTTTCAACAAAAAATATTTTTGTATAGGACATCTAGTACTTAGAACTCCCCTATAAATGTAAATTAATATGAATGAAGCCTCTCTCCTGCAGTCACTGCATTTAATCCCTTCACTGTAATGCAATGAAAAATAATAGGTTTCAAAACCCCTTAGCAAACCTTTTTAAATCAAGATTAGTGTGCTCCCTGAGGACAAACAGAATTATCTGTGGGATCTCACTACTGTCACTCTGTATTACTGTAAAGAAACTACAAGAAGCTGCTCCCACACTTACTGTAACAAAACATTCCACAAACGTTAATGCTGCATTCTAGCAGCCAGGGAGAGGGCAGAATACAGGGAGAGCTCTGGGGTCGTGCAGTACTGTACAGAGACAAGATTCAGGGGGTTACAATTTTTGATAATCCCGCTAAAGTACAGATATGTGTTACTGTTATTTCCATATAGACACGTTATACCATATACAGATATTATTCTCTTACTTTATTGGTATTTTTTTCAAAGCTGCTAATAACTTCATTATGGTCACTAAATATACCCATAAATAGGTTATCTGACCACTTTTATTACATTTTGCCTTTTATTAATTATATCTGTATTTATACATACACCATTTCTGCCTGTATGATAATAATGCTAACACAATTTAAAATTCTGTGAGATAAGGGACATTATCTAGAGTTTGGAACCTCTCATCCCAGCAATATATAGCAGATGAATAAATACATGATAAATTATAACTGAACAAATTTACATTTATAGTTGATCTCAGAATAAGAAGCTCTGTGCAAAAATGCTATTATACCCTATATTTAACTGTTATCAGAACATCCCTTGTTTGAAATAGTTGTTACCTTTAAAATTGTCTCAACAAGAAGCCCTTCATAGTTAAAAAGTTTAATCAGCAGAATGATTCTTGGAGGCTGTAGCCAACAACCTATATAGGATAGTTGCCCAGGAGGCAATTTCCTATCCTGCTCCTATGCCAGCCTACCTTGGGAGGCATAAAGAGGTGGTTGAAGAATTTTAAAATATTGTCATTAATTATTACAAATTAAATCAACAGCATTGTGTAAATCCATAGCTTTCCTCAAATGAGTTTGAATAGAAAAGTATTTTTTTTGCAGACATTTGCTACCCACATACTTCATATTCTGATGTTCTGGTTTCCCCTTATAATGCCACAGGTACCTGTAACATTAATCTCATTTTCCATCCAGCTAGCAGAAAAAATATATAGTTACATAGAATATATATTTTTTCAGTACTATCTATATACACACCATGTTTACACATTTATTGTAGTAGAGAGCACAGTCTATTATTTATTTGTAAAGGAATTTGTGGACATTGGACAACAGAGAAGGATATTAACTGGAGCTCACCACTAGTAACAGCATCCTGTTATTCTGTAATTTTGTCTAAATGCTATAAAGAGTTGTCAATGAGCTACAATATAGTGTTTACTACTAGGAATTATTAGACACATAATGGCTCTTTTCCTACAAACTGCTGTAGCAATGATTTCAGTGTAATCCAAGATACTATAAATTATCATTTGTTGTTAACACCTCCTTCTCTACCCTCCTGCTTCACATACCCCCTCCTCATTTTCTGATCACCCATAGAGCATTCTTCAAGCTTTACAATACATAAATTATGCTTTTTATTTCTGCATAATAACATTAGAAATGTATTATTGTTGTTGTTGCTATTATTATTATTATTACATTTCTTTTATTGTTATTGTAACATTTATATTATCATTTATTATTGTTATTATTACATTTCTATTGTTGTTATTTTACATTTCTATTATCATTGTAACATTTCTATTATCATTTTATTACATTTCTATTGTTATTTTTACATTCTATTATTATCATTATTATTTTTCTATTATTATTATTATTCCATTTTCTTATATATTTGAAAATTGTTACTTTCTTTATAAATAGTTATTTGTACAAAAAAACACCTAACGTGTAAACAAAACGAAATCATTTCATCCAGGGGATCCTCTTTACTCCTGTAATTAAAATATAGACTGAACTTTAGTATCTCCCACATGGTTTGGCGATTAGAGGGTTAACCAGCAGTTTATAAAGTGTAGAAGAATCTGTTCCAGCCTGAAAATAGTTAAAGGGACTGGACTTGGGGATGCAGTAGGGGGCTTGGTCTTTTTCTGAGTGGGTCTGGTGGGGCTCCTCCTTACAGTTCAACACAATATTAAATAAAGAGTTTAACCATGTGAGTGCCCGACAGCAGAAAGGGCTTTGAGTAACAATGGATCCTCATGACTGAGGTCCCCATGAATTTTAATTTGCTGACAGCAGATGGAAACAGAAGTAGAAGAGAATCTATTAATAATTAAACATTTCACCTCTAGAGAGTGGGAGTAGGTTTGTTGTGGCTTTCATCCACAGCGTTTTGGCACACAAGGGGTTAGGGAACACAATGAAAAGCAAAGCCCAATCTATAACTGCAGCTGTCTGATGGAGGACCCTGGAGATAGGGGCTGGGGGAGCAGACAAAGACAGACTCTCTAGCAGCACATTCTGTGTGTTATTGTCACCAACTAGAGGGGATCTGGCTGGCCAGGGGCAACTGTCAGCCCACTCAGCTGCTGGGTCTCAGGAGGACACCAAGGAGAAACCGCTTGCCTACACCTTGAGCAAGATCAGATGAACAAGGGCGAATTGTCTGCAGAACATCTCGAGAAGTTTCACATCCAGCAGAAACATCCACGTTTTGCAAAGAACAGATGTGATTGAAGCAAAAATAAAAGGTCCAAGGAGAGCTGTGATCTTCAGTCCCACTTGCAGGACTTCATACAGAATGCAAAGATTCCCCATCAATGTCTTTTCCCAGGTTGGACATTTGAGGACTTCTCCTGCCTAGAACTGAAGTAGGTAATGATGCCCCTTCTCCCTCTCCTCTCAGGTTCTTGCCCTCACCCTCTGGTAGTCTGTTTTCTAGCTGTGCCATGCTAATATAACCTGCAGCTGTCTGGAGCCCTTCTTCTCTGGGCACCTTCAAAAGTTGCCAAATTCCAGATTTCTTCACCAGATCCATAACAAAGGGGCTGTAGTTGGAGCTTCTGCTGGTCGGGCATGCGCTCTATGCCATCTGTTCACAAAAGCAGAGAGATGCAACCCAAAGGATGAAACAATAACTGTTTCTGGTCCATGGTGAACCTGTCTTCATCCAGGTGATGGCAAGACTGAGCTTCTTGTTCCTGGAGGGTGGTGGACCTGCACCAGCCTGAGGAGAACTTCACAGGTGGATCAACCTGGACTTGGTAAGCATGCAAACCTGCTGTGGCTCAGGAAGACCCTTTGTCTGTGGTGGGATTCAGTGGAAGACACAGCGTGGAGAAGATCCCCTCATCAAGCCAGCAGCCCACCTTCTGCAGGAACATCGGGTCTTCTGAGGACCTCCAAGGAAACACTTGTCCCTGCTGTTATTTTTGGTGTGTGAGATCTCTGCCTCTGGGATTTGGGATCATCTATTTTAAGGAATCAAAACTAGGAAATCCAATCAGGTCAGGAGATAAAGGATGTTCTTGAAGCAGCAGAGAATCCCCCTCCATTAGCAGCAGGTAAATACCAGAAATCTATTTTAATGTGGTTGTGGAGCAGGAGGGGGATGGGGAGCAAGTCATACAAAATAAGACCTGGTTAAATCACACCAAGGAGGCAGACCCCAAAATACCCTAAAATAGTGTCCAGGAAGCCATCAGTGGTGGGCAGTGCACAAGGCACAGTGTGCTTTATGGTTGGAGATGTGCAGGGTGGTCCTGTCAGGCATCTAATGGATATTTTGTGACAAATATATCTTATTTTGAGAAAGTTCAGGTGGATACAAAGTACAATGGATGTGTCTGTCTTTGTCCCTGCTTGTTATGTAATAGAGGAGGTAGGAGGATGGATGAATAATGCGCTGCATCAGATGGTGAAACACGGTGCTTGGATGGAAGCTCTCCATCATTTAACACAGGGAGATTTGGAGAGGGAAATGATACATAAATACCCCCCCCCCCACCTTGGTGTGATCCCTGGCTCACTATCCATATCTGTGTGTTGGATGCTTCACTGCACACGTGTTTACCGTGTAACAAGCAGGGGTTGATGCTGTGGGTACCAGGATACCTTTTTATTTAGAGGATGGGGAGGGGGTGATGGTCTTTATGCTGATTGCCCGGAATCCCCCCACGCAGCTCCAGCTCTGACTATACAGGAGGGGCCCCATCCCACGCTTTGAAGACAGATGGATGGTCCCCCTGCAGGAGGAGGGGAGGTATGGAGGTCAGGGTCACTGTGGAACATGTACCCAGGAGCAAAGGGGACCTTCTGACCACCTCCTCCTCACAGAGGATCATCTGGACACATCTATCAATAGGTTAAATATACTGATACTAATGTGTTTGTATTTAGACAGTATATATAAACACATGAATCTTTCTACACACAAAAAACACAGCAGGGGTCAATTCCTACAAAAATAGTCTGCCAATCCCTAATAGCCATAAGGCCCTGTATATTTATGACCAGTGTGTGCGTGTGTGACTGTGTATACAAACTCTCTCTCTCACACACACTGTTTCACACACGTACACACACATATATATATATCTTTCACAAGCAACACAAACATAGATATATATATACACACTCTCTCACGCACATATTTATATTATATCTCACAAACTTATTCTTTCTCTATATATATATATACACACAAACTCTCTCACACACACATACACACATATATAAATCTTTCACAAACAACACAAACATATGCTCTATATATATTTATTTATTTGCATGTGGTTTTTTTTAACCATTTGGAGAGGAAATTGTGGTCATTCAGTGCAAGTATGAAATCATAGTGACAGTTATTTTTAGAAACTAGATATAAATATAGCTGTTTTTTTTTTAATACAAATCCAGCAATTGAGAAAAGTGTATAATCTCCAGGTCTGAGAGGGATTGGTCGTTGAAGATGTGGATATTGGGAAGGCATGCTCCTAGTGTCCTGATATGACCATGTATAACACTGATATAACTCCTGCAACCATGGAGGAATCTGAATAGCAACTGGTAATGAATATGTTGTTGAAAAACAGCAATGTTTTAAATGCCTTGTATTTTTAGTTACATTGGGATGAGAGGAGTTCCTCCTCCATTATTCCACACTTTTTGGCAAGTCAAACACACATGTCCCATGAATCCTGTATAACCCCAAGCCCTACACCAACCTCTTGTATTCCTAAAGCCACAATGCAGTATCACTGTGGGAATACTATCACATATAGCATTAAATATGACACAATGTACCCTGCACTGTAATGCCATCTGTTTACTAACCTATAAGGTTGTTGTTTTTTTCTTGATGACATTATTCTATCAATATAGTAATTTTGCTCAGTGGAGCAGAGCTCATAGTATGGTGGACATTTTTGGATCTCTTCTTAAAGGGTCCTTTTGGGTTTATTAACGTAAACTAAATCCATTTCAGAGTTATAAGAATTTTAGCAACTAAAACTATTCTTCTTCTTTTGTGCTTATCAATGTGTACAACTGCTGTTTCTCTCTACTCCAACAAGCAAACTGATTTACTAGCTATATGCCTTTCAACTTCCCACCTCAAAACAGGGGGTGAAATACAATAGTCAATGCTGTATGCATAGGAAGAGATTGGGATCAGGTGACAGAGGGATAGAGGAGGTTACATAAAGTTCTGCTTTTAAATAGGAAAACAGCAGCTACAGTTTATTCTTTTTCTCTCTGAAATCATGATACGGTTTTGGTAATAAGATAATACATTTATTGTATAACAAAAACAACAATCTATTTAAGAAAAAGTATAGCATGCATTCTCTATTGTCTTCAATCTCCATAAACATTGGAGTTCTGCCACAGATGTGCTGTGAGGTTAGTCGCTAGTGAGGCACTGGCATATAAAAGACATGTGCTCTTCTATCAGGGTTATTCAGAGAGAGGTGAAAAACAGGAGAATGACTGGAGATTTGAAAATTCGAGGTCAAAATAGCCAAACCAGAAAAATTCTCCCATTTATCTCACTTTCCAAATCGGTTATTTGGCCTAGATTGTTCATTCTCCTGGCAATTCTCCTGGTTTTCACCTCTCTCTGAATAACCCTGTATGTGAAGCAGACCGCTTCCTACGAAATCTGTGTTATACAGAGAGCTGCTGGATGTCATTTTTACTACAAAGTAGGTGTTATACAGAGAGCTGTTGGATATAATGCTTGCTACAAAGTGAGCTGCTGGATATAATGCTTCATACACAATGGGCACTATTACAATCTGGGCGTTAAAACGCAGGCGCAAGGGAGGAAAAACTGTGCCTGCAGTTTTCCCCCTTGCACCCGCTTTTTAACGCCAGATTACAATGCAGATGCAAAAAAATGCTGCCTGCGATGTAGCGCCCATTAAAAGTCAGGATACTCGCGGCAACGCTGAGCGCAGCCGCGAGCATCCACTCGCTGGAGTCCATAGGACACCATTGAGTTCCTCTCTGCCGGTCACGTGACCGGCCGGATCTTGCATCGCTAGATCCAGCCGGTCGGCGTAGGGATACGCAGGGAGAGACAGGGGGGACTTTTTCTCCCTGTCTCTTCCTGCTCCCGCCAGCCAGAGGAGGCGACCGGAGCTGCGGTCCTCGCCGCGGGACACAGGGTAAGTATGTGTTTTTTTTTTTACTTTTTTAAGCTGGTGTTAACGGATTCTGCACCAGCAGAATCCGTTAACACCAGGTCCTGGCTCTGGTTAACTTTTCGTTGACCAGAGCCAGGGTTTAATCAGCGCTGGGACATTGTAATACCAGCGCCGATTAACACTTTGCGCTCCCCATGTTAAGTATATGGAGCGCAAAGTGCACTAACCTCGTGCAGAGAAGCGCAAGGTCCCAAACGCAAACGGGGTTTTTAACCCGTTTGCGTTTGGATTGTAATATGCCCTGAACACCGCAGCTAACGGTAGTGCTCACACAGGTGAGTGCTACTGTTAGAGTGCAGAGTGTAATAGGGCCCAATGTGTGTTATACAGAGAGCTGCTGGATATAATGTTTCCTACACAACGAGTGTTAGCAGAGAGCTGCTGGATATAATGCTTCCTACACAATGTTTGTTATACAGAGAACTACTGGATACAAAACTTTTTCTGTTGTTTAAGGCCAGCATCAGACTGGGCTTGGAGCTGAATATTTTTGTGTCTTTTTTGGAATTTAGTGAAATGAAAACATATTTTAGGTTATTTAATAGTGCAGATACGAGTATATCTCACCAGGCAGATGCTGTGAGGAAATTTCCATTCAGATTTTAATCATTTACAGCGTGTAAATAATTTTGTTTACATTTTATCATCCAAACCTTTCTGGTTATATATTCTATAGAGAATTTTTGTTAAAATAAAGGGAAATGGGAACCTGTTACTGCATTTTTCTGAGAAAATATATAAAATTTTAACCAAAAAATGTAAATATTTCCCCTATGTTTTGGAGGATGGTGTTTTATGAATAATTTGACTATGTATAAAACACGGACCTTGCTCCCAGCATGGGAAATGAGAAGGGGAGTAATGGCAGTAGTATTGCTCATTTTATATGTGACAAATGGACAATGCCATCGCTTTGGAACTAAAAATAGATAAATAAAAAAAGGTGTTTTTTTTCTTTTTTTTAGATTTTACAAGGTCATGTTTGGTATCAATGCAAAGGCCAGACTCTGACCTGTCCAATGACACCTCACTTGACCTTGTGAGGTGTAAAGATTAGTGACGCAGGGTTCCAAAGTCCCCCCAGTGCTCTTCGCTGCAGTGTGGCGGTTTAGGTTTTTGATGTAGCATTTGCAATAACGGATTGTGCCACCACCTCCACACTGGTTGGTGACATGAGAAATGAGATGGTGAGTTCATCATTGTTCCCTTTATAATTGAAAAGTAAAAAATATTGCTGTGTTAGAAAGAAAAAAATAAAGAAATATTTATTATTTTACTTTTATTGTTACATAAAACCATGCTCTGGCCTTTCCAGTGATACCTCACATGACTCTGTAGCTGCTATGGAGTTGGAGATACAGGGGTCCAAATGCCCATCAATGCAGACTTTCAGGGTTATTCAGAGAGAGGTGAAAAGCAGGAGAATGACTGGAGAATGGAAAATTCTAGGTCAAAATAGCTGATTTGGAAAGTGAGATGAATGGGAGAATTTTTCTGGTTTGGCTATTTTGACCTAGAATTTTCCATTCTCCAGTCATTCTTCTGCTTTTCACCGTTCTTTTAATAACCCTGATAGTAATCCTTTCTCTGGGCCTATTCTGGGGCATGGGCCTGGAGCTGCTGCTCCATCAGCCCCTATGTTAATCCGGATCTGGACAGTCCTGAGTCTGCTCACTCCATGCACCTGGTTGCACAGGACTGTCAGATCCAGGGGGAAGGGGCATGCATGCTTCCCCCCCCCCCGAGCTTCAATCCCATTATAGGAGACCCATTGGTTATTTTGACTCCTGTTTCTCTGGTTCTTTACATCCCACAAGGTGAAGTGAGATGTCATTGGAAAGGCCTGAGCATGGACTTTACAATAATACCACAAATATCCATGTACAATGTACAACAAAAATAGAAGAAATAAAGTAAAAATTTCCTTGTTTGTTCTGAAACCGTAGCATTGTCCGCTTTTCATTTATAAGGTGAACAATGCTGCTACAATAATTCACGTTCTCATTTCTCACTGTGGAACATTGCTCTCCTGAAACTTGTGTCTGGATTGGCACCTGTTGCATGGCGGTGTGCCATCCAACAACACAGAACGCTAACATTGCTGCTGAAGTCCTGTTGTGCAGCAATGACAGAGAAGGTGCATGGCAGCACATGGAAATGATGCCCAGTAAGTGTAGATTCTGATATCTCATCTAGGTAGAAGATACCACAATGAGCTAAAGGACCAAAGTGATATTCATCCCCTGACCAGGAACATGAACCTGGTTGGCACATGTCACTTTAAAGTGAGTCTGCTATGTCCACAACTCTTTGATGATTTGCCAATTAAATATTTAGGAAGAGTTTCAGTAATGCCCTATAAAATATTCGCTGTCACTCACTTCCGCTGAGATGCTAGTAGAGCGGAAAAAGATTAGAAAAGTAGTCTTGTAGGACTCTCTCCTGCTCACTCTTTACAGGTGACTTACTGCCAACGCTTTAACCAAGTAAGCATGTTAATGCTACCGTAGAGTGCCAAACGCATGAGGAAGGTACATGGTAACGCGGTGCCCAGTTTCTGGAGTAGGTTAAGTAGTCCTCTTCAATATCTCATCAAGGGATGATCGTCATGAGCAATGTGGTAACTATCACCATATAATACCTGACAGAAAGACCAACTCTGACAAATACAGTTTCAGTTTCAAAAACCTTTCCCCAAATTATCGATTGCCCTGGTAATAGACATCCAAATGATTCTGCCATGGCAATCATCTGGACTGCTCATTATTGGGTGAGATGAAAAGGAGGACTTTAAGCTTACAAATCTTCTGGTTCCCTGTATAGATTATTAATGAAGTTTGTGATTAGACAGGTCCATAAGGTCCCATTGGTTACATGGAAGTCTGATGCCCTTCAACTACTGTTTTTCATCCATACTCTACACTGCCATGTAGAATATGGGGCGTAGGTGGCAGATGCGAAGCATGCGTTGTTTAGTTGAGGGCTACAGATGACCCTTCTTCCTTATTAGATATTATGTATCCACTTCACATGCCACCGATTTCCTGACAGCATTCCTAATGCCATAATTAGAATCAACCGGATCATCAATCTTGCTCAAAACAGCTAAAAAGGCAGCTTTAGAACAAATCATTTGTAATTTATTAGATTTCTACCAATTCCATGTTATATCAGCAAATATTGTGAGTATAGGCCAGATTCAAGCTGTTGTTTCAAATTACCCTTACATGGTTTTCCTTCAACCAGCTTTCCATCAAATATGGGTTTAAGTCTGCAAACAGACCCCCGCAGTAAACCTTTAATGGAATGTTTTCTGCTGTTTCCATTTAAACGTAAGGCCAACATTCATTTCTTCGGTTTCAGGTTTCTGAAGGTTCCTTAACATACCGAGAAACAGCTGAAACAGTAGAATTTCAGACATTACTAAAACTAAAGAATCAATAATCACAGAACTTGTGCTAATGCAACATTAAGTAGAGTCTTTCCAAGTAAACATTATCATGGCAGATTGTGAAATGCATTTGCTTTAAAAAAAAAATTAATTATATAGGTAGGGGCTAAAAAAAGGCAGACAGGAGTTTTGTTTCAAAATATGACGTAATAACATTAAGCTTTCATAGTTAAATAGTTACAAAGACTGAATAAAGACATGAGTCCATCGTGTTCATCCTTTCATGTATCACCTACTGCTGTTGATCCAAAAGAAAGCAAAAAACCGAGTCTGACGCGCTCGCCAATATACAACACACTGGGCAAAAATTCTTTCTTGACCCCAGAATGGAGTCAGATTTCTCCTTGGATCAAGACGCTTTTACCCACATATTAAATATTATAACCCTTAATGTTATGTTTCACTAATCATTTATTTATTTTTGAGAAAGGATTTTACCAGGAAGGATACATTGAGATTTATCTAGTTTCAAGTATGTCCTGGGTGGCGAGGATGTAATGTTGGTTGTCTTGCCCAAGGGCACTTTCTGGAGAGGTGCTCTTGCTGGGATTCGAACCTGTGTCTCCACGATTATAGAGCATTGATGTTACCTTTACCCCACCCAGCCAGTACATTTCCATTTTTTTTAATTGTATTTTCTTTTTTTTTACCCCCTGCATAGCACTTTATGAAGCTATTCACGTCAAGAACCAAAATCATCTATTCCCCTTGTATGAAGAAGACTTTTTCCATAGTCCTATGAATGCTATTTTGTGCTAACATATAACCTATTTAATACCTGGTTTTTACCTTTCCTCTAATACGTAGAGGTAGGTAGGTTGTACACTTTGATCACATGATCACCTTGCCATTAATTTTATATATATAATTTTATCCTGCACTCGTGGTTTGCTTTGATGAAGAACATTGACATTGTGGCAGGTTTAGACAGCATAATTTTAATCGTAATTTGTGGCCAAATCTCCATCATTGTTCCCTGAGGCGGCTTTAAAACCTATAATATTATAAGCAGTATATATATATATATATATATATATATATATACAAAAAACATGGGGGGGGGTAGCACTCAAACCTTAACTAAGCGTTTCAGTGCGGGTGCGTCTCAAAATAAAATACAAAACAAAAACACGGAGCGAGCACTCCAGACAAACACATTCAAAAACCTGCAACAACAGCTCCATGCATGGGTACATAATACCAGCTTTTACCACATGGTGAAAATTTCATAACTCTGAGCTTTGCTGAATAAAATGGTGGAAATTTGGTTCGCAATGAACGGCCATGAATTGCTTAAGCCTGCCAACAGCGTCAATGTAATCCACCCTCTGGCAGGTCCTACTCTGCAAACCTAATGACTGCCCATAATGGGATAAACTCACTTACTGAGGAACAGGTCCCTTCATGGAGCTCCCGCAGATCAAGGTTAAATAGAACCTGGAGGAGGAGTACCTGTGGCAGGGAGGGGTGCATACCCAGGAAATAGATACAAAAAACATGGAGGGGGTAGCATTCAGCCTTAACTAAGCATTTCAGTGCGGGTGCGTCTCAAAATAAATATATATATACCACTGTATGGTATGATAAATGGAAATTTATGAAGGATAATATAGACTCTTAGGAGCCATATGTAAGATTGAAGCCACCATACCTGACCCCTGGATATGTCTTCCTTGAACTTTATAGGCAGTATTATTAACCCCTTCACTACCGATATAGAGATATCTTGGGCTTCAATGGCACCATCCGGTGCCCCATATCGAGATATCTCGGTATGCTGATCTGCAGCCCACAAGCAAAATATATTTGTTTGGTGCAAATGAATTTCATTTGCTTTTGGGCTGCAGAAGGTGCCCCAAAGTTTTAGCCCTGTGGGCATAATGCCCAAAGAGCCAAAACTGTACAATCAGCTGCTCAAAGCTCTGAAATATCTGGCTTTCGGCAGTCGGTGCAGAGAGAAATAGAAGAAAACAGACCAGCTGCTCAAACCTCTAACTCAATTTGGCAGTAGTTGGCGCCATCTACTGGCCAAAAATAGGTTATTTACAGTAAGACATACAATGGGTATAAACTAAAATATTTCTTACTTTAAAACTAATTAAAAATGATTTTACAAAAAAAACACTGGTTTCTGACAATGTTTTTTTGGAAAATCACTTGGTAGTTAAGGGGTTAAAGAACCACCATAATACAATACTTAAAACATCACATATCAGAAGCAAAACTGACACATGTCACTTGGTGAAAAGTGGCCAATGTTTATCATATAGATATTGCAAACATCAAGATGCCAAAGCAAAAAATTGTCACAATTCCATGGTGTCTAATCCTGTTTGGCAAGGCTGCAGATGCTGTAACATTTTGTGGGTTTGGGTGTAACTGCAGAGCATTCAGTCATATTTTGTGCAGTCAGTGCTGTTTATGATGTGAGGCTCTGTAGAGGGAACACAACATTATTGTATTAGAGTCTCTGAGACATGGAAAGAAAACTAAGGGGAACATTCAATAAGTGACAGTTGTGGCAAACATTGCTGTTGTTGTAATGCAGACACATATCATTGTTTCACAATAGTATAATCCACACAGTGGCAGTAGAGGTTTCATCGTGAAGTTTCTCCTGTGGCTGTCTGGATCATACCTTTGTAACATACCAGCATTTGTTGGCGCAGTAAAAATTACATTTTTCACCGGTGTTTGCAACTTCGGCAAAGTCTAGCACTTGGTGAATAATCCCCTATGTTTCAGAAAAAAATATTTTTGAATAATTTGAGATTCTATTATATATATATATATATATACAGTATATATATATATGGCTTTGACCAGTTGCATAAACCTGATCTCTGCTAAAAAAAAAAAGCCATAGTATGGCCTAGCATTGATTTAAGGGTTCTGTGTAAAAACAGACACAGGATGCAATAAAAGTGAGACAGAGGTCATTTGCATATCCTACCCAGAGTTCCTTGCTGCATATGGGGAATGCGGCACAGGAGCTCGGTGATGCAGTTCTTTGAATTGCTGTGATATGCAAATGGCTTCTGTAATAATAAAAATAACCGTTATAGCGTGGAGGCTTTATATCTAACTTTTTGTCCTCCACCACAACTGTTGTATATATATGTATATATGTAAAAGATATGGACACACTCAGGGTCTTCGTAAAACCTATAAATTTTATATTAATCCATTAAAACCCCAACGTTTAGGTACATACAAGGCCTTGAAAAAGTCTCTTGTATGAGCCGAAGCGGAGTTTTAATAGATTAAAATAAAAGTTATAGGTTTTATGAAGACTCTGATTGCGTCCATATCTATTCCATTACATCTATTAGAGCTTAGAGCAGTTTACAGTTGACCTCAAACCTAGGATTACCCATAGCCATGGCCAATCTGAACGCTGACACTAAACCCTAACCCTTTAGGCCAAAGTCAGACGAGTGCACTATGTGCGCCTGTACTGACGTGCCTCCTGGCGTTCATCGCAGCATTGTGACGCTTCGCGGGGCCGGTCACACGCTGTAGTGCTCACACAAATTGCGCGCACTAGAGCGGCATGCTGCGGACATTCTGAAAGCCTCCACGTCAAACCGCTATGATGCGCATTTGATGGGACCGCAAAGCGAGATCCTCCATACGAGGATCGAGCCTTGCAGCGCTGAGCGCACTAACTGCACTCAGTGAGGTGGCCAGACGGGTGTGAGAAGGCAAAACGCTCGTCTGACCCCGGCCTAAAATCACCTTTACCCAAGGGGAGTTGGGTAGTCCGCAGGTAACCTGGGTAAAGCCTGAAAAGTTCAAGTTTTGCAGCTTTACCCAGCACTCTTGGATCATGTGGGCTTTGCCCAGGTAACGTTAGCATTATCCAATTTCAGACTCTACCTACAACATATGTAATTCAGATGTATGGATGTACATAAATCAGTGTCGTAGATTAAATCATGTGTAGAACCTGGCGGGGATGTAACCGAATCCCTCACATTTTGTAGGGTTTTTGCAGGCTGTGATATTTAGCTTTTTCCGTGCATCGCAGAGTCTCCTCACACTGCAACTACTTCTAATGTATCATCAGCAACTGTCTTTTATTAGTAAAGACACAAGGGCTGTTCATTAAGGTGAATTGTGGAGGATCGACTAAGGGATCTGCAAACCTTAGGCCAAAATACTGCAAACGGAAAACTCCGTCGCTTTGTTTTTTTTATCAGTTCAGCTACTTTGGATTAAAATTTTAAAGGTTAAAAAAAAAGGAAAAAAGTTGATTTTCCCTTAAAAAAAATGAAATGTAGAACTGTCAGTGGACATGTGAATAAGAAGAGGGAAGTTATGCGCTGTGAAGGTCAAACCAATGAAGACTGAGCAGTGAAATGTAAAGGTCAAAAGAATGGAAATCAGGTGACAAATCAACATCAGGAAAAAGGGATCTTTGCAGTGAGTTTTACAGCTGGCATTTGTGTGACGAGACCTCAGATTTTTTCACCTGTCACCTCGCTATGCAGGATCTAAAGGCTGAGATGTGAAAGTTATGGAGATATTCTGTCACAAGAGCGGAATTTAAAGTACAGGGCAAAGGATGGTGTCTAAAATCATCGGAGAACTAAATTTGAAAAGTGTAATATTTGATTCAATGTAATAGCCGTGTATCTTTCATATATTGTGCCATATGAAATTCTATCAATTAGTACATTTGTTTTCTATTATTTTATATGGTGACGTTGTGTTAAACTTATATTATTTAAGATTACGTCTGGCAGATCTCTCATGTGAGTTACAAGTATTTATAAAGCACTCCCAAGTTCTGTAGCGCTGTACAATGGGTGAGACAGAATAACAAATATAAATACAAGTTAAACACACAGCACAGTAGGAGAGAGGACCCTGCTCAAGAGCTTACAATCTAAGAGGAGAGGGGTGCCACACTGGGTGAGGGTAAATAGAGAACAAGAAGTAGTGGGGTGCATGTGGGCTGGGTGGGAAGGTGGCGCAAGAAATGTACAGTGGGTGAGGATATATTATTGTTACGTATAAATCATCAACAAAATAACCGCATTGCGCCTGTCATTATAAACAGGAAAGCAAAATTTAAAAAATAAAGTATATATGAGCACACAAACTAAAAGATCAAGGAGAACCAGGGCAGAAGCAGATATGAATTTGAGTAGAACTGCGAAACCTGATCAGATGAAGTGACATAGAGGATACACTATTTACAAAGAAAATGTGAGGGCATAGAAACATAGAAACATAGAAAAATGTCGGCAGATAAGAACCTTTCGGCCCATCTAGTCTGCCCAATTACATGCATACTTTACCTGGATTTATCTTTTGTTTAGGATAGCCTTATGCCTATCCCATGCTTGCTTAAATTCAATTACTGTTTTGGCCTCTACCACTTCTACTGGAAGACTGTTCCATGTATCCACCACCGCTCAGTAAAATAATGCTTTCTGATGTTACTTTTAAACCTTTGCCCCTCTAATCTAAGACTATGTCCTCTTGTTTTGCTATTTTGTTTCCTTTTAAATATACTCCCTTCCTCTACCTTGTGGATTCCCTTTACGTATTTAAATGTTTCTATCATATCTCCTCTGTCTCGTCTTTTTTCCAAGCTGTACATGTTAAGATCATTAAGCCTTTCTTGGTAACTTTTCTCCTTCAAGCCGTACACCATTTTAGTAGCCCTTCTCTGAACTCTCTCCAAGATGTCTATATCCTTCTGGAGATACGGTCTCCAGTACTGCACACAGTACTCCAAGTGAGGTCTCACCAGTGCTCTGTACAGTGGCATGAGCACTTCCCTTTTCCTACTGCTAATACCTCTCCCTACAAAACCAAGCATTCTGCTAGCATTTCCTGCTGCTCTATTACATTGACTACTTATGACCCTAAGTGCTTATCACAATCAGTGGTTATTGCAGAAGCCACCCTCACATCACAGCAATTCGATGAATTGCGTCCCAGAGCTCCTGTGCCACATTCCCCATATGCAGCAAGGAATTCTGGGTAGGATATGCAAATGACATCTGTCTCACTTTTATGCATCCTGGGTCTGTTATTACACAGAACCCTAAAATCAATGCCATGCCACACTGTGGCTTTCTAGCAGAGGTAAGGTTTATGCAACTGGTCAAAGCCACTCCTAGGACAGCGCTGTTTCGGGTTTGTTGGACCTTCATCAGCATATCCTACCCGGAATTCCTTGCTGCATATGGGGAATGTGGCACAGGAGCTCTAGGATGCAATTCATCGAATTGCTGTGATGTGCAAGTGGCTTCTGCAATAATAAACACACTTATTATTGCGTGGAGGCTTTTTATCTCACTTTTTGTCCTCCACCACAACCCTTGTATATATATCAGGGGTGTGGGAATTGTATCGCCCGACGCCCGGGACATGAAGATCCGGGCGCCGGGCGAGTAGTTTTTCTTGAGATGCAGTCCGGCGACTGCGGACTAATTCCAGGGACGGTCCCAATACCGGATGCCGGCATTGAGCTGGCTTGCCGGCATCCGAGGGACTTGGGCGGCTGTTCGAATGCTCTATCGGCATTTGGACAGCCGCCCCTGGAGCTCTCCGGCATACTTACCTTCCTGAGCGACGCCGGGAAAGTTCCCGCGCTTCCGCACGTTGAAGTACCCCAGCTGCGATCACATGGGAGTCCCACGTGATCGCGGCTGGGGTCCTTCAACGAGCGCATGCGCGAAGACTTTGTCGGCGCCGCTCGGGAAGGTAAGTATGCCGGAGAGCTCCAGGGGTGGCTTTCCGAATGCTGATAGAGCATTCGAACAGCCGCCCCATGTCTGATCTGGGGAGCATTATCTATGAGCTGGGGCATATATCCATGAGAGCTTGAGGGCATTATCTATGAGCTGGGGGGCAAATATCCATGAGCTGGAGCAAATATCCATGAGCTGTAGGCATATCCATGAGCGCATGGGGGCAATATACCATGAGCTGGGGCAGCATCCATGAGAGCTTGGGGGCAAATATCCATGAGCTGGGGCAGTATCCATGAGCTGGGGCAATATCCATGAGCTGGGGCAGTATCCATGAGCTGGGGCAATATCCATGAGTTGGGGCAGTATCCATGAGCTGGGGCAGTATCCATGAGCTGGGAGCAATATCCATGTGCTGGGGCAGTATCCATGTGCTGGGGCAGTATCCATGAGCTGGGGGCAATATCCATGTGCTGGGGCAGTATCCATGAGCTGGGGACAATATCCATGAGCTGGGGCAATATCCATGAGCTGGGGCAATATCCATGTGCTGGGGCAGTATCCATGGCCTGGGGCATTATCCATGGGCTGGGGCAATATCCATGGGCTGGGGCAGTATCCATGGGCTGGGGCAATATCCATGAGCTGGGGCAGTATATCCATGAGCTGGGGCAGTATATCCATGAGCTGGGGCACTATCTATGAGCTGGGGCAGTATCCATGTGCTGGGGCAATATCCATGAGCTGGGGGCAATAGCCATGTGCTGGGGCAGTATCCATGTGCTGGGGCAGTATCCATGAGCTGGGGGCAATATCCATGTGCTGGGGCAGTATCCATGAGCTGGGGGCAATATCCATGAGCTGGGGCAGTATCCATGAGCTGGGGCAGTATCCATGAGCTGGGGGCAATATCCATGAGCTGGGGGCAATATCCATGAGCTGGGGCAGTATCCATGAACTGGGGCAATATCCATGAGCTTTGGCAGTATCCATGAGCTGGGGCAGTATCCATGAGCTGGGGCAGTATCCATGAGCTGGGCCAGTATCCATGTTCTGGGGCAGTATCCATGTGCAGGGGCAATATCCATGAGCTGGGGCAGTATCCATGAGCTGGGGCAATATCCATGTGCTGGGGCAGTATCCATGGGCTGGGGCATTATCCATGGGCTGGGGCAATATCCATGGGCTGGGGCAGTATCCATGGGCTGGGGCAAAATCCATGAGCTGGGGTAGTATATCCATGAGCTGGGGCAGTATATCCATGAGCTGGGGCAGTATCTATGAGCTGGGGCAGTATCCATGTGCTGGGGCAATATCCATGAGCTGGGGGCAATATCCATGAGCTGGGGGCAATAGCCATGTGCTGGGGCAGTATCCATGTGCTGGGGCAGTATCCATGAGCTGGGGGCAATATCCATGTGCTGGGGCAGTATCCATGAGCTGGGGGCAATATCCATGAGCTGGGGCAGTATCCATGAGCTGGGGCAGTATCCATGAGCTGGGGGCAATATCCATGAGCTGGGGGCAATATCCATGAGCTGGGGCAGTATCCATGAACTGGGGCAATATCCATGAGCTTTGGCAGTATCCATGAGCTGGGGCAGTATCCATGAGCGGGCAGTATCCATGAGCTGGGCCAGTATCCATGTTCTGGGGCAGTATCCATGTGCAGGGGCAATATCCATGAGCTGGGGCAGTATCCATGAGCTGGGGCATATCCATGTGCTGGGGCAGTATCCATGGGCTGGGGCATTATCCATGGGCTGGGGCAATATCCATGGGCTGGGGCAGTATCCATGGGCTGGGGCAAAATCCATGAGCTGGGGTAGTATATCCATGAGCTGGGGCAGTATATCCATGAGCTGGGGCAGTATCTATGAGCTGGGGCAGTATCCATGTGCTGGGGCAATATCCATGAGCTGGGGGCAATATCCATGAGCTGGGGGCAATAGCCATGTGCTGGGGCAATATCTATGAGCTGGGGCAATATCTATGAGCTGGGGGCAATATCCATGAGCTGGGGGCAATATCCATGAGCTGGGGCAATATCCATATATCTCGGGGGGGGGGGATATATACATGTGAGCTGGGGGCATTTTTATGAGGTCTGTTCTTATTGGAAAGTGGTCACATGACATAAAATAAAAGTATCGGTACACGGCATCGGTGAGTACTTGAAAAAAGTATCGGTACTCGTACTCAGTCTTAAAAAAGTGGTATCGGTGCATCCCTAATATATACATACATACAGTTGTGTTCAAAATTATTCAACCCCCACTGAAATTGAGTGTTTTGGCCAGTTTGACATTGATTTTGATCATTCAGTCATCTTGCTTACAATTAAATCAAAGAGGCACGTGTAGGTCAGACAAATATAACATAACATTTATAATGAAATAACCACAAATGTCTTTTCTGTGCTCACATCATTATCAGTTTTATTCAACCCCCAAGTGACATTCAATCTTAGTACTTAGTACAACATCCTTTTACAGTTATAACAGCTTTTAAACGTGAAGCATAGCTTGACACAAGTGTCTTGCAGCGATCTACGGGTATCTTCGCCCATTCGTCATGGGCAAAAGCCTCCAGTTCAGTCACATTCATAGGCTTGCGCACTGCAACTGCTTTCTTTAAGTCCCACCAGAAGTTCTCAATCGGATTTAAGTCAGGTGACTGCGATGGCCACTCCAAAATGTTCCAGCCTTTAATCTGCAACCATGCTCTAGTGGACTTGGAGGTATGCTTGGGATCATTGTCTTGTTGAAAGGTCCAACATCTCCCAAGCCTCAGGTTTGTGACGGACTGACTCACATTGTCATCCATTATCTCCTGGTACTGAAGAGAATTCATGGTACCTTGCACACGCTGAAGCTTCCCTGTACCTGCAGAAGCAAAACAGCCCCAAAGCATGATTGACCCCCCCCCGCCATGCTTCACAGTAGGCAAGGTGTTCTTTTCTTCATAGGCCTTGTTCTTCCTCCTCCAAACATAGCGTTGATCCATGGGCCCAAACAGTTCTAATTTTGTTTCATCAGACCACAGAACACTATCCCAAACCTTCTGTGGTTTGTCCACATGACTTTTGGCATACTGCAGTCGACTCTTCTTATTCTTTGGAGACAGCAAGGGGGTGCGCCTGGGAGTTCTGGCATGGAGGCCTTCATTACGCAGTGTGCGCCGTATTGTCTGAGCTGACACTTCAGTACCCACATCTGACAAATCTTTTCTCAGTTCCTCAGCAGTCACACAGGGACTTTTCTCCACTCTACACTTCAGGTAGCGCACAGCAGTCGAAGTCAGCATCTTCTTTCTGCCACGACCAGGTAGCGTTTCAACAGTGCCCTTTGCCTTGAATTTGCGAATGATGCTTCCTATGGTCTCTCTTGGTATGTTTAACATCTTTGCAATCTTCTTATAGCCATTGCCCTTCCTGTGAAGAGTAATCACCTCTTCTCTTGTCTTCCTGGACCATTCTCTTGACTTCACCATGTTTGTAACCACACCAGTAAATGTCTAGAAGGAGCTGAGTATCACAGTCATTTTAAAGCTGCCTAATTGGTGCTTATTATGCTTTATTGCTGCTCCGTGACATCCACAGGTGTTTTCAATACCTGATTGAAAACACTTGAATGAACCTCTGTTCTTCAGAGTGGTAGTCTTTAAGGGGTCGAATAATTGTGTCAATGAAGAATTCACAAAAGAAACATTTACTACTGTATTACAAAACCAATTGATGTCATTTTAGTTGCATATGGTTCTTTAAAAAGTCCTTGTAGGATTTCATTCTTATACAATTAAAAATGTACACAAAATTCCCTAAAACCCTTTACAGCATTGGGGGTTGAATAATTTTGAACACAACTGTACAGTCAGGTCCAGAAATATTGGGACATCGACACAATTCTAACATCTTTGGCTCTATACACCACCACAATGGAGTTGGAATGAAACAAACACAATGTGCTTCATCTGCAGACTGTCAGCTTTAATTTGAGGGTATGTACATCCAACTCAGGTGAACAGTGTAGAATTTACAGCAGTTTCCAGATGTGCCTCCCACTTGTTAAGGGATCAAAAGTAATGGGACAATTGGCTTCTCAGCTGTTCCATGGCCAGGTGTGTGATATTCCCTCATTACCCCAATTACAATGTGCAGATAAAAGGCCCAGAGTTCATTTCAAGTGTGCTATTTGCATTTGGAATCTGTTGCTGTCAACTCTCAAGATGAGATCCAAATAGCTGTCACTATCAGTGAAGCAAGCCATCATTAAGGCTGAAGAAACAAAAAAAACATCAGAGAGATAGAAAGAACATTAGGCGTGGCCAAAACAACTGTTTGGAACATTCTCAAAAAGAAGGAATGCACCGGTGAGCTCAGCAACACCAAAAGACCCGGGAGACCACGGAAAACAACTGTGGTGGATGACCGAAGAATTCTTTCCCTGGTGAAGAAAACACCCTTCACAACAGTTGGCCAGATAAAGAACACTCTCCAGGAGGTAGGTGTATGTGTGTCAAAGTCAACAATCAAGAGAAGACTTCACCAGAGTGAATACAGAGGGTTCACCACAAGATGTAAACCATTGGTGAGCCTCAAAAACAGGAAGGCCAGATTAGAGTTTGGCAAACAACACCTAACAAAGCCTTCACAGTTCTGGAACAAGATCCTATGGACAGATGAGACCAAGATCAACTTGTAATGAGTGATGGGAAGAGAAGAATATGGAGAAGGAAAGGAACTGCTCATGATCCTAAGCATACCACCTCATCAGTGAAGCATGGTGGTGGTAGTGTCATGGCGTGGGCATGTATGGCTGCCAATGGAACTGGTTCTCTTGTATTTATTGATGATGTGACTGCTGACAAAAGCAGCAGGATGAATTCTGAAGGGTTTCGGGCAATATTATCTGCTCACATTCAGCCAAATGCTGCAGAACTCATTGGATGGCGCTTCACAGTGCAGATGGACAATGACTCAAAGCAAACAGCAAAAGCAACCAAAGAGTTTTTGAAGAGACAGAAGTGGAATGTTATGCAATGGCCAAGTCAATCACCTGACCTGAATCCCATTGAGCATGCATTTCACTTGCTGAAGACAAAACTGAAGGGAAAATGCCCCAAGAACAAGCAGGAACTGAAGACAGTTGCAGTAGAGGCCTGGCAGAGCATCACCAGGGATGAAACCCAGCGTCTGGTGATGTCTATGCGTTCCAGACTTCAGGCTGTGATTGACTGCAAAGGATTTGCAACCAAGTATTAAGAAGGGAAAGTTTGATTTATGATTTTTATTCTGTCCCATTACTTGTGGTCCCTTAACAAGTGGGAGGCACATCTGCAAACTGCTGTAAGTCCTACACCGTTCACCTGAGTTGGATGTACATACCCTCAAATTAAAGCTGACAGTCTGCAGTTAAAGCACATTGTGTTTGTTTCATTCCAACTCCATTGTGGTGGTGTATAGAGCCAAAGATGTTAGAATTGTGTTGACGTCCCAATATTTATGGACCTGACTGTACATATACATAGATACACACAACAAAATACTGGTTAAATAAAGGTGTTTATTCATCACATGTATCTGACGCTGTCTCTATAGGCTGTTATGAATAAAGACCTCTATTTTAACACTATTTTGTTGAAATTATCAGGACAAGTTGATCGTCCTGAGGGACAAGTAGATTGGACTACTACTTAGTCCGTGGGACAAGTAGATTTTTTTTAAATTTACACACCCCTGTATATATATATATATATATATATACCCACACAAACACACATCAAGAACTTGTTTACTTTGTTGCAAATCGACTTTTATGTTTATTTATATTCTGTCAGGGTTATTCAGAGAGAGGTGAAAACCAGGAGAATGACTGGAGAAGTGTATATTCTAGGTCAAAATAGCCAAACCAGAAAAATTCTCCCATTTATCTCACTTTCCAAATCGGCTATATTGACCTAGAATTTTCACTTCTCCACTCTATGTCCTGGTTTTCACCTCTCTGAATAACCCTGTGTATCTTTTTATACATTTAGGTTATACATGACTTGTGCTTTAATGATCTCTGCATATGTTAATTGGATGATTGAACTAAATGGTACTTGGTTTCGGTTTATTGTAGCCCGGCTCATAAGGGTCTATTCACAAGCCACCGAAATTGTGTGCAAATTTCGGCCCACTTCGCCTTATTTGGGCTTTTCCATTTCACCGAAAATACTGTGAATTCACTATTTAGCGAATGGTCACTGTATTTTCCTGAAATTGGAGTCACCGAAGCAGTTATCGGACATTTGCCGAAAATTGCGCCGATAACAGCCAAATTGCATTGAACTGACATTGGCGAATTCCACCGAACTGCAAAAAATAAACAAAAAACTGAAGTTTCTTATTCTCATTATACGTAGGTGCTTAAACCAATAAAAAATTACTAAAAAGGTAAATTACAGAATAAAAAGAAATGCCTTTTTTTTTTTTTTTTATATTTAAGATTTTTATTTTGTAAAGCAAAAAGAGGTCACAAACCGACCAGCATAGTTGGCCTCGCAGGGCCAAATATTGTACTCTCATAAAACTCACTTATAACATAAAAAGGGGGGAAGGGGGGGGGGTCACAGGAAAAATCAGCAAGAAGTCGAAAAATAGGGGGGGGGGTCAAAGCAAAAGTCAGCGAAAAGAAAAAACTTTGGGTTCGCAAAACTAAAGTCTCAAAAGTTATCCCCGGCCGGGGAATGTCATCAAGAAAAAATAAACAAAATAAAATAGTGGCCGAAGCGTCTCTGGACCAGCAGGATGAAGATTAAACAGCAAGAGGAGAATCCAAATAAGAGTCATCGGTGTGAAAGAAAATGGTCGCAGGAGTTAAAACAACAGGTCATCCAGAAAATAAAGGATTCATCACCCCGTATCCCGAAATGGTAGCTTACGTAAGACAGGTAGTACAGTGCATGCGAGACCGGGGCTTCCAAGCACAGCGAGCCTGCAGTCATAAAGCTGACCTCCAAGTCGCCTCTGGACCTGATACTCTCCATACCCTCCTCCGTCAGATGCTCGGGGTACAGCTGCACGTGTCAGTGGGTACCGCGGTGCCGTCTGAACGGCCATCGGCAGGGGGTCAGTCTCCGCAGGCTTACGTCTGGAGTACGGTATCTCCGGGTCCGGTGAATCCAGCGCCACCTGGACGTCGCAAGACTCCAGCTCGCCCCCTCCAGACAGCCCCGGGGTCAGCGTCTCAGTCAGGTCGCCGATCCCGACGTACCTCTCCATAGCATCAGGCACGATCCAGCAGGGTCCAGCGGGGCACAAGTTGGATCCTCTCCGAGAGCGTCCACCTCCTGGATTTCTGCATCCACTCTCTGGTCTGCGGTCACCCGGCCAGTCCTCCACGCGGCCATCAGTCGCCCCCACGAGCCCCGGGAAATCGGGCTCTCTTCCTCCTCCCCCAGCTGCTCCAAGCAGGCCTCAAGGGCCGCAAACGCAGCCTCCATGCCACCGGGGGGGGGGGGGGCCGCTCCATCCCACTCGCTCCGTCAATATCAGGTCCCCAGGCATCGCAGACACAGCCGGAAGACAGGGGCCCTCCATCCTCTCAGTCTGCATCCACCAAGCACCGGGTCAGGCTCTCTACAAGCGGAGCAGGAGGGACAACGAGCACCCGGAGGCAGATGGGTAGGCCGCAAGATGGCCGCCAGGGAATCAGACCCGCCGGGCTAAAACTCTGCTGTGCTCCGGGTGGAGGGCAAAAACGGTCACCGGAGCAATCCCCGTTATGGCTAGCCGTCCAGGGACCCTAATAATGGGCAAATTGATGAGGGGTTCCAGCTAAAAAACCCCAATATCAGGCGAATCCTGCAGAGCTCCCTCACGACACGTCTTGTCCCTTTCAGAGCCAGCCACGCCCCCCCAAAGAAATGCCTTTTAAAGAAATTGGGAAACAAAAATGTTGTCAAAAAAATACAAAAAGGTGTTCTAATAAATAAAAAATAGCATAATCGGTCTTTAAAAACATTTTTAAAAAAAGTGATTATGTTTTTACATTGAATCCGATGGGATTCACCTGTTTAAACCAGGCAAAAAAACACAGAAAATCTGGACATTTGGACTTTTGGCGCATTTTGCCGTTCTCTGAATAGAAGACACTATAGTCTTCTAAGGGGCAACTTCAGGGCCAACAAACTGCAACATACTTCACTGTCAATTCACCTGTAGCTGGCGAGTCGGCAGTTTAGTGAACAAACGAATTGGCCCGAAATTGCACTGAACTGTGAAATTCACCATTCTGGGCCAATTCTGAGGTTAGTGAATAACCTCTTTAGTATAATTACTGAGGGCAGGGCTGGCCCGTCCATGGGGCCAGATGGAGCCATAGCTCCAAGCAGCACTTTGCTAGGGGCAGCATTTTGGGCCTCAGGCACACCACACATTACTAGGCACACCACACATTACTATGAGGTTTATTGCTGTGGAGCTGTGTGATACGCTCATACACACACATTGCTGTGCATTTTATTGCTGTGGAGCTCTGATACGCTCATACACACATTACTGTGCATTTTATAATTGCTGTGGAGCTCTGATACGCTTATATACACACATTACTGTGCTTTTTTATAATTGCTGTGGAGCTCTGATGCGCTCACACAGGACACGTTTTTTGTTTTTTTTAAGGGGGGGGGCAGCAATTCATCCTTGGAACCAGGCAGCACAGAGTCTTGAGGCGGCCCTGACTGAGGGAACACTGTTGCTCTGAGAGCAATCTGTGTATATAAATCTATAATTATAGGTATTAATATGTGGGTTAATATAGTTACAAACTATGCAAACAAATCTGACCAATGTTGTATTTCATCCTGTGTAGCATTTCGCTGGCATTGATGAATGAATCCTGGCGTCAGATAAAGCCAAGCATTAGTTTAATGTTCCGGTGTTGAATATCTGTCATGCAAAGAGTTTGATTTTTAACAGGTTATCCCCAATCTATCCGATCGTGTGTGTTATCATACTTTAAAGTTACAGGTCTAATATTATTAGGGTCACCCTTAACATTGGAGCGCTCCTGGGTGAGTCAAATTTGGCAGTCCCCTACAAAGGCATATCTTTCAGTATTGCTACTCAAATCATTGTAATCATGATGATATTAATCAAATTATTCATGATTATTAATCCCCGAGAATCCTAAATTTACTAAATTTTACCAAAACATTGATAACTTTGTATTGGGTTTCTCCAACATTAGGAATCGCTACAACAGCTCCCCTTCTCAAGGCTTGATTAGCAAAACTGAAATACATGTATTCCCAGAGTTTCCCTTCTTTTTAATTTTAGTTTCTTACCTTGTAAAGAGTTTCAGATGCAGATAGATATGGTAATTTAATAATTAGATTAGGTGAGTGGCTATATAGCTGTTTAAATGCATACATGAGCACGTCAGTACGGGCGCACATAGTACATTCGTCTGACCCCGGCCTTTCAATGGGTAATTCCATTTTTTGATAGATGCCTTTTAACCTCCCTGGCGGTCTAATTTTTTCAAAATTTCTTGTCTAAAAGCGTCAAAATTTTTTTTGAAAGGAAACGTGTTTTTGTACATAGTTAGCCTGTAATAATTAGGAATCACGCACTGAAATCCGTGCAATCAAGAGTCCTGGAGGGATCAGCCAAATGACAAATGATTTAGGTAAACTAAAAAAATGGTCGGAGCTGTGGCAATTGAGTTTTAATGTGGATAAGTGCAAGATAATGCACCTGGGACGTAAAAACCCAAGGGCTGAATATAGAATATTTGATACAGTCCTAACCTCAACATCTGAGGAAAGGGATTTAGGGGTCATTATTTCAGAGGATCTAAGGGTAAGTAGTCAATGTAATAGAGCAGCAGGAAATGCTAGCAGAATGCTTGGTTGTGTAGGGAGAGGTATTAGCAGTAGGAAAAGGGAAGTGCTCATGCCACTGTACAGAGCACTGGTGAGACCTCACTTGGAGTACTGTGTGCAGTACTGGAGACCGTATCTCCAGAAGGATATAGACATCTTAGAGAGAGTTCAGAGAAGGGCTACTAAAATGGTGTACGGCTTGAAGGAGAAAAGTTACCAGGAAAGGCTTAATGATCTTAACATGTACAGCTTGGAAAAAAGACGAGACAGAGGAGATATGATAGAAACATTTAAATACGTAAAGGGAATCCACAAGGTAGAGGAAGGGAGTATATTTAAAAGGAAACAAAGTAGCAAAACAAGAGGACATAGTCTTAGATTAGAGGGGCAAAGCTTTAAAAGTAACATCAGGAAGCATTATTTTACTGAGAGGGTGGTGGATACATGGAACAGTCTTCCAGTAGAAGTGGTAGAGGCCAAAACAGTAATTGAATTTAAGCAGGCATGGGATAGGCATAAGGCTATCCTAAACAAAAGATAAATCCAGGTAAAGTATCCATGTAATTGGGCAGACTAGATGGGCCGAAAGGTTCTTATCTGCTGACATTTTCTATGTCTCTTACTGGTAAAATCCTTTATAAATAAATAAATAAATAAATAAAAATAGTAAATACACTGAGTCTGATAAAGTTTGAAACACGACAAAATAATTTATTATCTCAAAACTAATTATCCAAAATAATGCAAATAAATGATATTCAATAAAATACAACAAAAAACACTGAACTCTGTCTGCAAACAAGGGTGAGAAGATGTATGGTCTGTTTCTTATCCTGTAGTGCCACCTAGTGGCCATTCATTAACATTGCACTTTGGATTATACAGTGTTTTTATAATTTTTTTCTAAGTTTGCTGCTGGTTCCGCTCCCTGCATCGTGTGACTCGCAGGGAGCCTTACCAGGAAGCAGCTCGCCGCGATCACACTGTGGGGGACAGCCGGGGAACCAGGAGGAGGTGAGTATGCATCCAGCCCGAGTGTGGCTCGGGGTTACCGTTTGCGGTAGTGAAATTTAACCCCGAGTCACACTCGGGAATACCGCCAGGGAAGTTAAAAAGGCCTTTTTAGTATAAAATTATTATTTGCTCACAATCAAATACTTCACTTGTTTATTTATAAAATCAATATACCGGTACTTGCTTTATCATTTGTCTAACAGTCGTGTGTTTTTTTTAAGTTCCTTGCAAATTAGGTTCATTTCATCTCATCTCTGAGTGATGGGATCAGACATGTTTGACAGTATTTGTATCCAGTCTCGCTTGTCATAGAACTGTATTTTGTACATTGTCGCCTTTGGTAAGGATCAGGGAGGAGGGAACATTTAGGTCAGAATATTGCACTGCTTCTTTTGTCGAGTATTAGAGAAACCAACAAGCGTTTGGGTAAAAAATAATATTATGAATGGTTTCTTTCTAATACCTGAATATTTTAAATTGAAAGAAATTCAATAACACTACCACGCATAATAATCTAAAAAATAAATGTAACCTGCATAAAGCATTAACGCTTTTCTCTACCAAGCACTTGTTTTGTTGAAAAAAAAGATATCATCATAACGTTGAAAACATGGGATGCATGGTTAACCCTTAAATGTAGGGTACATTTGTGTAAAGATTGTTATTCTGTTCCGAAAAGCTTACAATAATATAAATTTTCCATTTTTAATTTTTCATGTACTATTTTTCTTTTTTTTTTTCAAATCAATTTATTAAGAATTTTTCAGAATACATCAAGGCAGTCACGCAGGGCAGGTCCACAGAGGACAGTGATAACAGCGGAAAAATGCACACCAATAATTTGTTAAAAAAACTAAACCACAGGAAAAAGAGACAAACCCCCCCCCCCCAACAGACCACAAAGCAATCGTGCACAGCAGGGAACCATTAGAGAAAAATGTGGTCAGGCAGGTGGCAGAGGCCGGTTTCATGTACTTTTTTAGTCTTTACAGAATTATTACTGCAATAAAATGTTCCAAACTATAGATGGTGTCTCTTCTGGCGCAATTTCAAACAGTGTCTGCATTGTTAGCGTCGCAGCAGTAATAGTGTTGGTGGGAACTACAGAAAACATAATAACAATAGACAAATAAAATAGTCAGATACTCGCCTATGGGGTTTGTAGTAATCATAACAAAATGATTAAAAATGTAGCTTCCAAAAAAATATAGAATATATAAAAATAATATGTGTATATGGTATAATGCGCATAAGAAAATTACTGTATCTGTACTGTATGGGAATTTTCAGCAATTATAACACTGAATCTTATCTCTGTTCAATAGTGAGTAACCCTAGAGGTCTCCCTGTAATCTTCCCTCTTCCTGGCAGGTGTAAACTTTGCCGAATTTATTGATACAGTGAGGATGGGGTTGATCCCCATTGGGCCCTATTCCCTTGTGAACGCTAACTGAAGGGTTTGGGTGAGGGAAGCGCTAACATCAGGATAAATGACATTAACGCATGCCACTCATATTACATCCCTCACGCTAAACCTCACAAAAACCCGTTTGCGTATCGGTGACTGCGCTAGCTTGCACGAGCTTACTGTACTTTGCACATCCTATACTTAACATAAGAGCGTAGTCAGTAATTAGCATTAGGATGAGAACAGCGGCCTGATCCGCTACTTCTGGCCACCGGGTGCAGAGTGAGACTGGGGACAAAAAGTCCCCCAGTCTCCCTCCGCAATCACTCCACGGTGCTGCGAGAGCGAGATTGCGCAGGGCTCACAGCCCGGCAGTGCAACCCTCCATGGAGTTCTATGGACTCCAGGAGATGATACTCAAGTTGGTGCAGAAACGCTACTGTGAGTATCATGGAGGGTAGCACTGCTTTCCAGGACAGGCCCCTGAATTAGCGCCTGTCCCGGAATATGTTGCAAAAATGGGGATGCTGCGAGGCAACCTATAGGTGCAGTTTTCCCCCATTAGCATCACATTTTAGCACGTAGCAGGGAATAGTGCACATACTGTAGTTTCTTCAAAGTAATGCATGGTGACAGGGGATAGATCTCACTGAGAATTTCATTGCTCTCTAGGGAGCACAAACACTAATCTTGCATTAAAAAGGTATGAAAACCAACATGTATACACTATTTTACATTTTATGTTAGGGTAAAATGGGGTAAACATATCTTTGGCAGTTTAAGGGTTAAATTTTGGGTATACTACGTATTTCTCTATCAATGAAGTAAGGGTTATGATAGCACCCCTCCCAAACCCTGGAGTTATGAATGTGAGTTTGACCTCAAGGGTTTTGTTACTTCATCAGTGATACAGCTGAGGATGTGTCCTCATCCTTTCTTAATCATTAGTGATGCAGCAGGGACCTGTAAACCCTGCCTGTCTGACAGCCCATTTTAGGTACAGCTTAGTACAGTGCCATTGTGTTTGCTGTTTTGGCAGGGTCGATATTCATTGGGATTATTCTCCTTTGTTCCCGTTGGATTCCAGTACATGGAATGTCCCACAGAAACGGAGACTGTTGCCAGCATTGTCTAAAGTATTAAGAAATTGGCATACCTTTCTTCGAAGCCAGTTTATTAGTTTTCTTTTTTCTTCGAGATGTAAAGGTACTTCAGACTTTCACAATACCCAAAGACACAAATTAATTTCCACGAGTGTCACATAAACAATGCTGCTCCTCAGACTTGCTGACTGTATTCATTCCCCAAGGGGTTATGACTTGGCTCCTCCGCTGGTACAAATAATGCAAGTGTTTTTCACGGTTGAAGTGACGTTGGATGGAGTGGTGTTTATTGCGGCCAAAACAGGATGTTCTGCACAAATATATCAAACTCACATAATGAATTACTCTGTTTATGGAAACAGAAACATACAGCCAGGTATTCAAAGTGATTGTGGTAAATCTACAAATGATTTATGGCAACACGAAACAGAATAATAAATATGTTGCGAGTTCATTTTCTCTCAATACCCTCTCTGATAAAAGCTCATTTCATCTTATGAATGAATACATTAACCCTTCACTGCTGAGCCATTTCACCCGTGTGCTGACTGAGCTCATAATGCCCATTTTTTGATCTTCATGTTTAAGCACTATTTGAAGTCATGTTTTATTGTAGAACCTACACAAATTATACATTGTTTTTACAGATGACTCATCAGATTCAAAACACACATGTCAAGTCAGGAGGCTTCGTAAAAAAATGTTAATAAGTGTATCTATTTAATCGGATTTCAATAACGTTATGTAAATACATTTTTTCCACTTTATAATCCAAACTTTTGTGGTTATATATTCTGTTAGGTACATTTGTTTTTAAATAATCAGAAATAGAGAACATGTTGCTGCATTTTTCTATTTTAAAAAGCTTTTCTGTTGTCATTTTGGCACATTGATTTCATTAGTTAAATCAGTGTGAAATTGCCATTTATGTTTTTAAACGTACACAAAACTCCAAAATTAATTACAGGATATCTCTAATCAAAAAATGTAATTACATACTAAAAGCATATGTCTGTACACAAAAAAAAATAGTTATCAGTATTTCTTTCAAGGTTTTCGTCTGAATAAAAAGAAAGAAAATATTGACATATTACTTAGGTCAGATGCCTTGAGAAAAATTATATCCCTTGTAATTCGATTGAGTCACTTGAGATAGATTTAGGGACCCTAATTTGCATTTTGTACAAACTCATTTAACCCCTTCACTACCAAGATTGAGATATCTCGGGCTTCAAAGGCACATCTGGTGCCCCGATATCGAGATCTCTCGATCTGCTGATCTGCAGCCCAAAAGCAAATGAAATTCGATTGCTGCAAATTAATTACATTTGCTTATGGGCTGCAGAAGGTGCCCCCAAAGTTTTAGCCCTGTGGGCATAATGCCCAAAGAGCTAAAACTGTAAAATCAGCTGGTGAAAGTTATGAAATATTGGGCTTTCAGCAGCCGATGCAGGGAGAAAAAAAAAAACCATATAATTAAAAATGATTTTACAAAAAAACACTGGTTTCTGCCATTATTTTTTTGGAAAATCATTTGGAAATGAAGGGGTTAAAAAGTCATCTTCCTGCATCTCTTTAGTGAAGGCATGTTTGCATTTATAAAATGTATCTGCCTGAGAAATAAATATATGATAAGGGTAAGTATATACTGTGTTTCAGAAACTATACCCCTGGGCTGGCTGCATCAAATGAGGGGTTATCTATACAACATGGTACCATTGTTAACCCCTTCACTAGCAAGTTGTTTTCCATAAATCAATTGACAGGACACAGTTTAGACTGCAAACATTGCTTTTATTAACCCCTTCACTGCCAAGTGATTTTAAAAAAAGCATTGTCAGAAACCAGTTGTTTTTTGTAAAATATTTTTTAATTAATTATACAGTAATAAATAGCTATTACTGTTAATAACTTATTTGGCCAGTAGATGGCACCATCTACTGCCAAATTGAGTTACAGAGGTTTGAGCTACAGGTCTATGTTTTTTTTCTCCCTGCATCGGCTGCTGAAATCCTGATATTTCAGAGCATTCAGCTACTGATTTTACAGTTTTAGGTCTTTGGGCATTATGCCCACAGGGCTACAACTTTGGTGGCACCTTCTGCAGCCCAAAAGCAAAGGAAATTTGTTTGCAGCAAATGAAGTTCTTTAGCTTTTGGGTTCCAGATCATCAGATGAAGATATCTCGATATTGGTACACCAGATGGTGCCTTTTAAAGCCTCAGATATCTTGATCTCAGTAGTGAAGGGGTTAAGCTGGAGGGGGTGAGCACCCATTACTTGATTATTCAAGTTTCAAAGGATGGTTGTGCATTTTGTCTTTCTGTTGCCATTGTGTATATTTGTCTCACTGTGTACCTAATTTTCTCCAGAAAAGAAAAAAAGCATCACACCAGGTGGTTATAAAACAGATCAGCTTTAGGCCGGGGTCAGATGAGCGCATTATGTGCGCCCGTACTGACATGCCTCCTGGTTGTCCGTCGCAGCATACGTTGCAGTTTTCTCCTCTATTTTTTGTCTTTATTGAGGAAGGCTCATCCTTATATTCAGCTTCCTCAGTCAGTAAATGCCCATGTAAACGATACTCCTCTTTATGTATCAGGTAATCAGTTAAGGAAGCTGTGTGGTCTTGGCGAAACGCGTTTCAGCATACCCTTGTACTCCACTTTTTACCTTATTTACTCATTTTGGTTAATAATAAATATATTTGGTTTTTTATATATCCGGCTTGGGGAACTTTTTGTTCCAGCCCAAATACCCACCTACAGTTGCACATGCAACATAACATTTCCTGCTCATCCACCGGCTCCAGCACCATCCAGGAGAGGGTAGAACACCACCCTGATTAGGTGTCTACTGCGTTATACGCTTGAGCCAGGCATACAGGGCTCAAGGCCCAATGAACACTCCCCTTTTAATACCATCTTACAAGCAATTTATAAAACAGATATCTGCCCTATGATCGGTTCTCTCCGCTGTTTTTTTGTCTTTATTGAGGAAGGATCATCCTTATATACCTTTGAGGGTCGTGCCATCCTGGGAATAGGCACAACGCCTTTTGTACAGAGCCAATTTTATATACGCTCTGTAGTATGTGAGTGTGCATTTATGTAAAAACATCTCCGCATTCCTGTGGTCATACTGTACTGCACTATGTCCTTTTCTCTTTATTGAGGTTGTTGCAGCCTTGGATTTACCTAAAAAGACACTTGGGTCAATTTGCATGAGTTTCTTTCTCTCTGATAGTATCACGTGTTGACTCACTTGTTTTAATTGGAGTTTTATGTTCAGCCACTTGAGCATTATCGTGCACATACACTGCAGAATTAAGTTCAAAATCCTTATCCTTACCTACAAAACCCTCACTAACTCAGCGCCCCACTACCTGTCCTCACTAATTACCAAATACACCCCAGCCCGCTCCCTAAGGTCAAACAGTGACCTGCGCCTAGCTTCTCCCCGCATCACCTCTTCCCATGATAGACTGCAGGATTTCTCACGCGCAGCCCCCACTCTCTGGAACGCTCTCCCTCGTACTGTCAGACTTTCCCCTAACTTCTCTTCCTTCAAACGCTCCCTTAAAACATTCCTATTTAGGGAAGCCTACCACCCAACTCACTGACACAACCATCAATCACTCTCACCTTACAGTCCTCTCCTCCTGTTTCCACCCCAACCCTCCCAGATTGTGAGTTCCTACGGGAATAGGGCCCTCATCTCCTCCTGTACTGTTTGTCAAATGTTGTTCAATGTATTGTAACCCTGTCTATACTGTGCTTATTGTACAGCGCTGCGGAATATGCTGGTGCTTTATAAATAAAGAATAATAATAATAATAACATACTGTCCTCACATTAGACAGTCGGCAATTGTATTCACGTTGTTGTATATTGTTTACATACTGTATATTATCAGCGTTGTGCTAAGAGGAGTACTCTTTTCTTTGTTGCCCATTTCTCTAGGTGACCAATTGGGAGAATAGGTCTCTTTTTACTCCCATCATATAGCAGCAACAACTAATATTTGCATACCTGCGTTTCACAAAAAAAATTTATTCTTTTTTTGGCGCTATCCATTTTCACTTCCCCATTTTTTTCTATCATATATAAATTTATGTATGTACTAACCCTAAGAAATATATTTAAAACATATGTACATATTTAATAGGAAAATAATTTAGAAGCAAGGTCTATATTCAGCTGTAGATAGTATAACTGCCTTACAGGGATATATAGATAGATATTTTCATAAAACACAGATATATATTTAATGTGAAGAGAACATATGAGCAATATCTGTATTAAATGTTGGTACAGACACCTTAACCTTTACACATATATAGAGTTTTTAAAGATTCATTGATGGAGTGTATTATAATATTTCATATCTATGTTTGGATGGACAGAAATTTTATATTTTTTTACTTGGCTTGAAATGTTGTTGTTTTTTTACTGTGGCTGGAATTTAAGGGAATGAATCAAAATAAAGCTTGAGGCTGAGGGAATCATTCTACATAGCGTTAGAGGCACTGGTGTATTTTGGCCTAGGCCAACAAGGCATAGGCCTAGGGCGGCACTTTCCAGGGGGCGGTGGCCCGCCGGGTGGCCCCACCCCTAAAAAAAAATGTTTTTTTTTTTTTACTTTTGCAAACTATTTTACCAGGAAGGAAACATTGAGATGTCACTAATTTTCAAGTATGTCTTGGGTCGGCAAGGCCTAGGCTTTCACTTTCCAGGGGGCAACAAAAAACCTCACCACTAATTGGGTTACTCACAGAGCACTGAAATGACGCCAACATTTTGGTGTTCTGTAGTTCCCTGCACTTCGGGGAATAAAATTTCCCCACCCTGCACTGAATTCACCATTCACCACAGGGTCCCCAAAGTGCATGGAGTCGGCCGCTGAATGCTGCCACCGCAAACCCATGGCCTGCTGTTTTCAAAAGAACTACTGAACGAAAAGAAAATGTCTGGAATTTACATATAAGATCCTATGATTCATAATAAAAAGTTCTCTTACAGAAAAAAAAGAACCGCTATTAAAAAAAAGGGGGGGGAATTTTGCCAAAAAAATTCTGAAAAATTACTAAAAGGTACTAAAGAAAAAAAAAAAAAAGACTTTTTACTGCAGATTAAAATAATAAATGGTTTATTAGATATTGCATAAAAACGGGAATATTTTTAACATTGAAACCTATGGGGTTTGCCTGAATAAACCTGCTGATTGAAACCACCGAACATCAGGGCATTTCACTGACATTTCTCTGCTGTTTGGTGTTCTCTGAATAGATTAACCATTACCTCTCTATGGGGATTTGCACTGCCTTCAAACAGCACCGTACTTGCTGGCAGTTCGCCAAACTTGTGTGTGAGCATATCACCAGAGCAGTGGTGTACTTAGAGGAGTGGCGGAGGGCGGGCCGCCCCAAGTACCAGTGATTATTGGGGTGTCATTAGGGGGTACTAGGAGGTGCCACTGTCACTGTGTGTCAGCTTTGAGCTGTGTTCTCAAACAACGAGAAGCGGAGCATGGCGTTTGCATATGGAATAAAATCGAATAGAGTAAAAATCCTCCTCTCCTCCCTCCATAGCTCCTCCCCTGCCCCGCAGCAGCTCTAGGAGAGGGGAGGGGGATGTGATTTGTGTCCAGAGAGAGAAGATGACAGTAAACGGCAGGTAAAGGGGGGGGGGGGTTATCAGCAGAATATGAAGCCCTGTCTGCTTACTGCTTTTTAAAGTGGACCTTTCCTTAACCAGCACTGCAGTGATAGAAATTTGTCATTGAGCTGCCTGGCTCCTGGTGAGGCTGCGTGCATGCAGGTCACACTCGGTCCGGCCAGTCAGGTGGTACTGAGTCTCAGTACCACCTGATTGGCTGAACCACGTGACACGCACGCACGCAGCTGCCCGCCCTTACGTTAACATGGACTGTCACTCTATTCTGGACTGAACACCCACCGGGAAGGGAATCAAAGCCACGGTGCACCCTCTGGCAGTGGCACACCACTGCTGACAAGATGGCTCCATGCACAGGCACAGCCGCAATCCTAACGTGGCCTGGAGGGACCTCCTGCTGAGTCTGTACACAGTCCCTGCTGACTCTGCACACAGCCCTACCGTGGACAGAGGCCGGTAAATGTAGAATAAATAATTGCTGTGTGCTCATATACACTCGGTTTGCTGGGAGTTTTATTGCAGTGGATTCTGATGCACTCATACACACCACACATTGCATTGCTGGGAGTTTTATTGCTGTGGGTTCTGATACGCTGACACACACCACACATTGCATTGCTGGGAGTTTTATTGCAGTGGATTCTGATGCACTCATACACACCGCACATTGCATTGCTGGGAGTTTTATTGCTGTGGATTCTGATACGCTGACACACACCAAACATTACATTGCTGGGAGTTTTATTGCTGTGGATTCTGTGATACACACTGCATAGTACTGTGAGTTTTATTGCCCTGGAGCTCTGGAATACACTCATACACACTGCACATTACTGTGAGTTTTATTGCTGTGCAGTTCTGTGATATACTCATACACAGTGCCCATTTCTGTGGGTTTTATTGCTGTGCAGCTCTGTGATACGCTCATATGCAGTGCACGTTTCTGTGGATTTTAGTGTTCAACCAATTAGAGCGGCTGTGATCCAGTATACTTGACATGCGTGGCTGTTCCTTGTAAAAATGCTTGAATTTAAACATTTCATAATTTTATTTATCTCAATAGATACATTTGAAATGGTATACAAAATATACAAGTAGGCGCTTGGTATCCACTTTTAATATAAAGAGAGGAAAAGGCGTAGCTCTAAGAGGAAAAGGTGGAGCTTAAAGAGGAAGGGTGGGGATTAACCAGGAAGAGGTGTGCCCTTGACAGGAAGGGGTGCCTCAAATTTAAATTAGGGGGTGCACGAGTTTAGTCAGGCCTAGGGCAGCACAAAACCTAAATACGCCACTGGTTAGAGGGACTAAATGAATGGAAGTACGGCTGAGCTAAAAGGACTATTAATCCAAAAAGTGGCATAATTCAAAACCTGCGTTGAGGCAGTGTTAAAAATGGTAAATATATTTAATTTCTTCCAGTCCTATGATGTTTTCGTCTTCTGTAGGGGAGGATTTTTTTGATAGATATATATATATATACATATATACATATATCCTTAAAAGTAAGACCATACTGGATTCTTGTCATTGTTCAAGATTGACATGTGACGGGACGTTCTGTAGTTCATACCCTTTTTTATGTTCCTTATATGTTCTTGTACCTTCTCATTTAATGGTTCGGAAATTTTACCAATATATTTCATATCCATATGAGCAAGTAAGTAAATTATTGATGTTTTTGATACAACTAGTAATCACACTTAGTGTTCCTCTTGTTCTATATCAATTTCAGTAATTAATTCTACTAACTTTTTATTTGAGGCAATTGACGCAGTTACCGCCACCATGAAAATACCTGGTGACAATGAAAAAAATATTTGATAGAGACTGTTGACTATCTTTGACTTTATATTCATCGCTCCTCTGAACACAGAGAATGGGACAATATTTACTTAAAATATTTACTTATTCTACATAGTACGTGCTTGTCTATTCTGATGCTTGCACGTAAAAAATAAATGGTGCACTATGATTTTTTTCCTTCTCTTTCTTCTTATATATAATAATCAGTGAGTTTCTATCCATTTTTGCTACATCCAACCTTATATCTTCTAATTCTTATTTGCTGTATCTGTTATCTTCCAACACTTGTAGTAGTTTAGGTGACTGTTAGAAACCTTAGTGTTCTTTTGAACAATTTCTTATAACTCATGGTCCCAGTGGTGACCCTGGGTCTGGATGTTGGAGCGGAGGCCGCAAGGCAGGGAGCCTCAGCCAGCCTGCAGTGCTCAGCCTCAGCCCTGCCCGGATGCTGCCTGGAGGGGAGAGTGGACTGCAGGGGCTGGAGCCTGGAGGACTGACACCCAGTCCCAGTCAGAGGCCGCAGGGCAGGGGCAGGGGCTGGAACTTGGAAGCCTGCCTGGAAGATGCTGCCTCGGCTCGGAGCCTCCTCACCTGCCTGGCCGCCTGCAGGCTCTCAGAGTCAGCCCAGGCAGGCAGGCTGGATGGTGTGTCACTACGTGCGGTGAGTGAGAGGGTCCAGGGGACGAGCGCTCACTCAGCGACGGGAAGAAGAGCAAGACAGCAGCGGGATTTCCAGCACGCGCCGCTGTCTCCCTGACCGCGGGTCCGCGGCGCGCCCACACACATGAGGTCTCAGGCGTGCGGAGGGAGCGTTGCGCTTGCGTGCATGCGTCGCGGCCGCCGACGCTGCCTGCTTTAAAAATAAATAGTGCAGCAGGCTGAGGCAGGCCCCGTGCGGTGTGCAGCGCCGCAAAAATTTAAGAAATTTAAGGGTTTACTCCACGGCTCCAGGGGGGGCACGTGCCCCCTTGCCCCAACCTGTGGACGCCCATGCCTCTACTCCACCCAGCCGGTAGCTATTCCAGTTCAATTGACTATTCCTTCAGTTAGTCTTCCTTGCCCTTCCTGATAATAAAAATATTGTCTATTTATTGACTATGTATCTCACATTCCCAGGTATTTATTCTAGCCACCCAGAACCTCCCCCTCTCCAAAGACCATGAAGAGGTTCACATAGCTGGGAGCAAACTGGGTCCCCATGGCATTACCCCTCATCTAACGATAAATACTCTCTAAACAAGTAAATAGTTGTTCTGGAGCATCAATTTAATACTAATACTTTCTAGTTTAAATTCTATTTGTTCCTGCTGGAATGTATTGGAATTTTTTGTAAAGTGTCTTGTGGCTTGTATCCACTTGTCATGTGGTATATAGTGATTGCATGTCTGTAACGACGCATCCTCTGTGTCTAATCTCCTGCATACAACCAGCCTCTGCAGGTGATTTCTGGATGCTAAGCAGCCAGCATTTCATATTCGATGGCCGCCACAGTTGATTAGTGACTCTGAGAACCAAGTATTATCCTGCATCCATGAGTGCAACATGATTGTGTATGGTTAGGTAGTGTTTTAGGTTAATTGGGGCACATTTATGTTTAGGGGTGTTTTTAGGTTTCGGTGTATAATAAGGTTTTGAAGTATAATTGAGGTAAGAGATATATTAGGGGTATGGGTAAAGGATGGGCATGATGTTAATGTTAAGCTTATATATTTGTGTTAGATTTAAAATTAGGGTTACATTTTTTAAGATTAAATAAAATTTTAGGGTTTTGTTTTAAATTGGGAATTAGTTTAGTTTTAGGACTTGGTAAAGAAATACAGTGAGAATTTAGGACCAGGACTGTGTTGTAGATCTGATTATTTCATGAAATCACTAAAGGGAAATCCTCTGTGTTTTTTTTTTTTTTTTTTTTTAAGAAATGCCCCGGTGAACCTTGTTTTGAAAATTACAGGTTGGAATATGGATGGAATAATTTATATTTAGAGCCTTGCATGCCACCACAAAAGGCCACATCTGGTGATCTTTTATAAAAAGGCCCTCCATGTTGGGATTATTATTCGTACAACAATATGCTTCGCTAGCCAAGTTAAAAAAAAATGCACTCAAGTGCTAATGACGAGTTGAGTCGCTGCAATACAAATAAACCCTCTTGCAACATCCACACCTATATTATCACAGAGATAATCTTTATGTCTAGAATGATGTGGGTGGAGTAGGCTAACTATGTAGCAGTATTACTAATAAATTAAAATATAACAATACATTAAATAGATTCTTCCATTTATTATTTTTTTCCTTTTCAGATATCCTAGCTGTAACATGCGGAGTATAATTGCATTAGGTATGGCCTTTACTGACAGTAAAAATGAAAGAAGATAGACAAATATTGCAATCCGTTATAAATTTAAACAGCGCGTGGGTTGAGAGCATTTAAACGCTGAATATATGTATAAATATATATATATTAAACATCTTGACTGCTGCAATACTACATGCCTATGCAAAGCCTGGATAACAATAGGGCAGAACAGCAGGTCCAATAGACAGCATAAAATCACTCCCAGTGTGAGATCCTACCATAAATGTGGTATTACTGCATGGGGTGCGGGGGTTTTATCTACAAACGTCTATCTTCGTTATTGATGCTTGATTTGAGCATAAAAAAATAGCTGATCACTGAAACATAACATGTCCCTACAGATTTTAAGTGCCACGGTAAGCACAAGCTGGTCATGATTAAATACGGACTTTAAGGCTAGGGTCAGACAAACGCATTTTTCGCGTCGTCCCTGAAAAAGTGCGTTCGTACGAATAGACGTATTGTTTCACGGAATACGTGATAGCGGTCATACGATGCGCATTTTCGTCCTTGATTTTGTACGGATCATCAATAAAACCCTTTTTGCGTCTGGACGTGATGTTGGCCGGACATTAGCAGCGTCTGACGTCTCCTAATCACGCACACATGCCGCTAGCGGATGCAGCACATACTAGCGGTATCACGTTCTCGAAAAAATGCGTTTATTTGCCGCTTGCGTTGAACTTTCGTGCGGCCGTACTTCATATATTGCCCGTCATTGGCCATCATTTGCTGCTACTACGGCCGTGCCCATTTACAAGAAGGGTAGTAGGGAGGAATCGGGGAACTGTAGGCCAGTGTAGGCTGTGATTAACCCCTGGGGAGCCGGATCACGAATCGGCGCTGAAAAGCGCCGGATCTTGATCCTCTCCTGGAGCTGGCCGACATCTTGGATGTCGGCCAAGCCTCCAAGAACTCCCCCTGAGGACTGGCGTCATCGTGCATAGCACGATGACGCCAGTCCTGGAGTTAACCCCTAGCTGCCACCAATGGTGGAGATAGGGGGTTCCAATGAACCCCCTATCTCCCGATCCGTGGCAGCTAGGGGTTAATGTTTGATATCGTTGGATCGGCCAGAGCATGGCTTTTCCAAGGATACCAAACATGAGCATGAAAAAAGTTTTACAAAAAATAATAAAAAAAATAAAAAATATTTAAAAAAATAATAATAATAAAAAAAATAAACAAGTTTTTTTTTTGTTATTGTTTTGTTAATGCAGCAATATTGTTCCCATTTCAATTATAATGTGAACAATAATGCTGCATTAACGATTTTTGTATGCGGTGCGTTTGTTAAAAAGAGCGAAATTTTCCCCCAAAAAAAATGTAACGAGACCCCATTTCTAATTTTTTTAACAAGCGCACCCCATTAACAAGCGCACCCCATACAAAATATAACCGCAAATGATCGCATGTTAAAATGTGAAAAAACCACTTTACACATAATAAATTATTGAAAATTCAAATTTTATTGCATTTTTGTTATAATATACAGACATGACATAACGTATACATATAATAATGACATATTATGAATCTGCCAAGTCTGCCGGAAAGAACGATATATAATATGTCTTGGTCATATATCAAAATATGGCTACAAAACGCGGTTAATCATGATGAGCGAAAGCGGTAAAAATGACCTCAGCACAGAGGTGTGAAAAGCCTCAGCAGCGAAAGGGTTAAAGGAAAGGATTGTTGACCATCTAAAAACACATAGATTACAGGATCAGAAACAACATGGGTTTACCTCAGGGAGATCATGCCAAACTAATCTTATTGATTTTTTTGATTGGGTAACAAAAATAATAGACACAGGTGGTGCAGTAGACATTGCTTATTTAGATTTCAGTAAGGCTTTTGATACTGTTCCGCATAGAAGGCTTATCAATAAATTGCAATCTTTGAGCTTGGATTCCAATATTGTTGAATGGATTAGGCAGTGGCTGAGTGACAGACAACAGAGGGTTGTGGTAAATGGAGTTTATTCGGCGCAAGGTCTTGTTACCAGTGGGGTACCTCAGGGGTCAGTACTTGGACCCATTCTCTTTAATATTTTTATTAGTGATATTGCAGAAGGTATTAATGGTAAAGTATGTCTTTTTGCTGATGACACAAAGATTTGCAACAGGGTTGACGTTCCTGGAGGGATCAGCCAAAGGCCAAATGATTTAGGTAAACTAAAAAAATGGTCGGAGCTGTGACAATTGAGTTTTAATGTGGATAAGTGCAAGATAATGCACCTGGGACGTAAAAACCCAAGGGCTGAATATAGAATATTTGATACAGTCCTAACCTCAACATCTGAGGAAAGGGATTTAGGGGTTATTATTTCAGAGGATCTAAGGGTAAGTAGTCAATGTAATAGAGCAGCAGGAAATGCTGGCAGAATGCTTGGTTGTGTAGGGAGAGGTATTAGCAGTAGGAAAAGGGAAGTGCTCATGCCACTGTACAGAGCACTGGTGAGACCTCACTTGGAGTACTGTGTGCAGTACTGGAGACCGTATCTCCAGAAGGATATAGACATCTTAGAGAGAGTTCAGAGAAGGGCTACTAAAATGGTGTACGGCTTGAAGGAGAAAAGTTACCAGGAAAGGCTTAATGATCTTAACATGTACAGCTTGGAAAAAAGATGAGACAGAGGAGATATGATAGAAACATTTAAACACGTAAAGGGAATCCACAAGGTAGAGGAAGGGAGTGTATTTAAAAGGAAACAAAGTAGCAAAACAAGAGGACATAGTCTTAGATTAGAGGGGCAAAGGTTTAAAAGTAACATCAGAAAGCATTATTTTACTGAGAGGGTGGTGGATACATGGAACAGCCTTCCAGTTGAAGTGGTAGAGGCCAAAACAGTAATTGAATTTAAGCAGGCATGGGATAGGCATAAGGCTATCCTAAACAAAAGATAAATCCAGGTAAAGTATCCATGTAATTGGGCAGACTAGATGGGCCGAAAGGTTCTTATCTGCCGACATTTTCTATGTTTCTATGTGATAAAGTGCGGCTGCACGCGCGTTCACACTGCGTTCATCTGACCCCAGCCTAATCAGTTACCAATAAATGTATGGGGATTAGTCAATAAACTGTTAGGGAGTCATGAAAATATGTTAAAAAAATAAACTTATTATTATTTTTAAATACCATATTGTATAAATCCTAAGTGAACCCTTTCATTACATGCCAGGGCTGTCATGCTAAACTCATGAAGGGATTTTCCTAGCACGTTTCCATGGAAGGATTAAATGAATCATGCCGCCAAGATACACCATTGTTTTTCTTTTTCTTTAAATATGTTTTGCATTTCTAGTATGTGATAGCACCCATTGGAATATTTTTTATCACAATTTGTGATGCACGTAAGATTAGTGTTAGCGTTACCCCTCTCAAGCAAAAAAACATACATGTCTATCCACTAAGGGGGTTCTTCAGAGAGCACCGAAATGACAGCGACCGTACAGGGAAATTCTCTGTTCGATGACATTTCGAGGCCAGATCAGCTGTCTCTGAATAACCCCTTAGGCCAGGGGCACACGAGCACACCTGGTGCGCCTGTACTTACCGGCGCCCGTTGCAGTCCTGTGACGCTGCAACGAGGCCGGTCACACGCTTGTGCGCATGCAGCAAGCGTCCACCCAGAAAGCCTCTCTGTTGACACACTAGATGCGTGTCAACGCGGCTGCAAAGCGCGATCCTCCATAGGAGGATCGCACTTTGCAGCACGAGCGCACTGAGTGCGCTCAGCGGCTGCGTCGAGTGGAAGGAACGACCACTCTAATGAACGTTCATTCCACTCTCGTGTGCCCCCGGCCTTAAAAGGTGAAACTCAGGAGAATGACTGGAGAAGTGAAAATTCTAGGTCAAAATAGCCAAACCAGAAAAATGCTCCCATTTATCTCACTTTTCAAGTAGACTATTTGGTCTAGATTTTTCTCTTCTCCTGCCAATTCTCCTGAGTTTCACCTGTAGTGAATAGACCTGTTAATATATATATATGAGTGTGTATACTGGTATTGTTATAGAATTGGAAGCAAAAAATGCTGCTTTTTCCGATTTGACATCTTCAACACCTAGCTCTTTAGAGGAGATAACTTTGTTAGACTTGAGCACGCCAAAATAAATTGTTTCTTAGTAATTGATTTCTGTTAATTCGTTTGTTTGAATTTCATCCATTAAATTACATTCAGACAAAACAAATCACAAGATAAAGCCCTTTTGTGGAACGAGCGTGACTGTGCACTTAAAAAGAAAAAAACATATGCGTCTTAGAGTGACACCCATAACACCTGTGCCCCATCAAACATGGCACAGCTGAGGGCAAAGCAACCCCTCAGTCTCCGTCCCTGCACAGTGGATGGGGCTATTAAAGAAAATGGGACAACATACCTTTTCTCTTCATGGGTATCAGGTATTCAAGTCTTGGGATGTGCATGCCATTGTCCACCTCTTATATTTGAACTGCCCTCAGACCCGGCACATCCATTAGGCGACCTAGGCATTTTTTCTAGGGCACCATTTGCTACAGGGCGGGATCCGAGCATAGGCCGCTCAGCCGCCGGGGCCTCACCCAGGCAGCCGGGGCCTCAGGTAGGTCGCACTGCCGCCGGGGCTGCACGGTCACCAGGGCCTCAATTAGGGCCTGAAGGAATGCCCGACTACTGTCACACCAGACTATCAGGGATTCTAGGACTCCTGATGTGGGTCTGCTGGCTCTTCCACTGGACCAAGAGGAATTCATTCCCCGCCCTTGAAAAAAAAGTAAGCAGGAAAGGGAGTAACAAGTATATACTTTTCAATAATATAAATTATGTTAATGTCATTTTAACATTTATCTTAATATTTTAATAATTTATTTATTTTAATAATATTTAATTTTAATTTACACTTATTTGTGAGTTTTACTTTGAAGCTCTGAGATACACTCATACACACTGCACAATACTGTGAGCTTTTATTGCTGTGGAGCTCTGTGATATTCTCATACATACTGCACGTTACGTGAAATTTATTGCTGTGGAGCCCTGTGATACGCTCATACACGGTGCACATTTCTGTGAGCTTTATTGCTGTGGAGCTCTGAGATACTCTCATACATACTGCACGTTATGTGAAATTTATTGCTGTAGAGCCCTGTGACACGGTCATACACGGCGCACATTATTGTGAGCTTTATTTCTGTGGAGCTCTGTGATACTCTCATACATACTGCACGTTACTGTGAAATTTATTGCTGTGGAGCTCTTTGATATGCTCATACACACCGCACATTACTGTGAGCTTTATTGCTGTGGAGCTCTGTGAGCCATACACAGCGCATATCACATTAAAAATGGGATGAACTGAAGTGGACATGGTGAACCTAGAAAAAAAATGGGACACTGATGGTCTGGAGTCGACATTTTGGACCTGGAGGGGTGCACTGCGTGGGGATGGAGGGGTGGCAAAATATGTTTTTTTCTATGGTGCCAAAACTCTTTACACTGGCACTGACTGCCCCTCCACGTGGGTAGTGGTTCCCAACCCAAAACTCTCTCACCCTTTAAAAAACTCCCTGCCCTTCTTATAATAGTAAAGGGCCCAATAATACCTGTAAAAATATATAATTACAATCTATCTTTTTTTTCCTATTCTTTTTTCAGCTTTGTAAAAACCAAAATTATCCCATACAACATGCACATAATTATAATCACATACAGTCAGGTCCAGAAATATTGGGACATCGACACAATTCTAACATCTTTGGCTCTATACACCACCACAATGGAGTTGGAATGAAACAAACACAGTGTGCTTTAACTGCAGACTGTCAGCTTTAATTTGAGGGTATGTACATCCAACTCAGGTGAACGGAGTAGGACTTACAGCAGTTTGCAGATGTGCCTCCCACTTGTTAAGGGACCAAAGGTAATGGGACAATTGGCTTCTCAGCTGTTCCATGGCCAGGTGTGTGATATTCCCTCATTACCCCAATTACAATGTGCAGATTAACCACTTCGATGCTGAGGACGCGCTCAGCGCGTCCTCAGCATTCCCGCTGGTATGCGGAGGACGCGCTGAGCGCGTCCTCCCATTGGGGTCAGCGTTCGGCCGGGTTCCGGACGATCGCTGGCCCCCCCGGTGCGGGCTGACATCCTCGATGTCAGCCACGCATCCGGGACCGCAGCCGGGACCGCAGCCGCCAGAATTAGGTGTCATCGCGGCAGCGCGATGACACCTAATTCAGGCGCCCCCCCGCATGTGCGGAGGAGGCGCCTGAAAGGGAGGGGGGGAGGTCCTTCGGACCTCTCTCCCTCCCGATCGGCGGCTCTGCGGGGGTTAACCCAGGCATCATTTGGAAGGGCACAGCCTGCCCTTCCAAATGGTGCCTGGCATTAACCCCTGGGGAGCTGGATCGCGAATCGGCGCTGAAAAGCGCGCCGTTTCGCGATCCTTTCCCGGAGCTGGCCGACATCTTGGATGTCGGCCAAGCCTCCGGGAACTCCCCCTGAGGACTGGCGTCATCGTGCGTAGCACGATGACGCCAGTCCTGGACTTAACCCCTAACTGCCACCAACTGTGGAGATAGGAGTTCCAATGAACTCCCTATCTCCCGATCCGTGGCAGTTAGGGGTTAATGTTTGGTATGGTTGGATCGGCCAGAGCATGGCCGTTCCAACGATACCAAACACGAATGTGAAAAATTTTGTAAAAAAAAAAAAATGAAAAATAAAAATAATTTTTTTTTAAAAAAAAAATTATAAAAAAAAAATAAACACTTTTTTTTCTTTTTTTTGTTTTGTTAATGCAGCAATATTGTTCCCATTTCAATTATAATGTGAACAATGATGCTGCACTAACGATTTTTGTATGCGGTGCGTTTGTTAAAAATAGTGTAATTTTCCCCAAAAAAAATGTAACGAGACCCCATCTCTAATTTTTTTAACAAGCGCACCCCATACAAAATATAACCGCAATTGCTCGCATGTTAAAATGTGAAAAAAAAACACTTTACACATTGTAAATTATTGAAAATACATATTTTATTGCATTTTTTGTTATAATATACAGACATGACATAACGTATACATATAATAATGACATATTATGAATCTACCGAGTCTGACGGAAAGAACGATATATAATATGTCTGGGTCATATACTAAAATAAGCCTTCAAAACACGTTTAAACATGATGAGCAAAACCGGTAAAAATGACCTCAGCACAGGGGCGGGAAAAGCCTCAGCAGCGAAAGGGTTAAAGGAGCAGAGTTAATTTCAAGTGTGCTATTTGCATTTGGAATCTGTTGCTGTCAACTCTCAAGATGAGATCCAAAGAGCTGTCACTATCAGTGAAGCAAGCCATCATTAGGCTGAAGAAACAAAACAAACCCATCAGAGAGATAGCAAGAACATTAGGCGTGGCCAAAACAACTGTTTGGAACATTCTCAAAAAGAAGGAACGCACCGGTGAGCTCAGCAACACCAAAAGACCCGTGAGACCACGGAAAACAACTGTTTTGGATGACAGAAGAATTCTTTCCCTGGTGAAGAAAACACCCTTCACAACAGTTGGCCAGATCAAGAACACTCTCCAGGAGGTAGGTGTATGTGTGTCAAAGTCAACAATCAAGAGAAGACTTCACCAGAGTGAATACAGAGGGTTCACCACAAGAGGTAAACCATTGGTGAGCCTCAAAAACAGGAAGGCCAGATTAGAGTTTGCCAAACAACACCTAACAAAGCCTTCACAGTTCTGGAACAAGATCCTATGGACAGATGAGACCAAGACCAACTTGTACCAGAGTGATGGGAAGAGAAGAGTATGGAGAAGGAAAGGAACTGCTCATGATCCTAAGCATACCACCTCATCAGTGAAGCATGGTGGTGGTAGTGTCATGGCGTGGGCATGTATGCCTGCCAATGGAACTGGTTCTCTTGTATTTATTGATGATGTGACTGCTGACAAAAGCAGCAGGATGAATTCTGAAGTGTTTCGGGCAATATTATCTGCTCACATTAAGCCAAATGCTGCAGAACTCATTGGACAGCGCTTCACAGTGCAGATGGACAATGACCCAAAGCATACTGCAAAAGCAACCAAAGAGTTTTTGAAGGGACAGAAGTGGAATGTTATGCAATGGCCAAGTCAATCACCTGATCTGAATCCCATTGAGCATGCATTTCACTTCCTGAAGACAAAACTGAAGGGAAAATGCCCCAAGAACAAGCAGGAACTGAAGACAGTTGCAGTAGAGGGCTGGCAGAACTTCACCAGGGATGAAACCCAGCGTCTGGTGATGTCTATGCGTTCCAGACTTCAGGCTGTGATTGACTGCAAACGATTTGCAACCAAGTATTAAGAAGGGAAAGTTTGATTTATGATTATTATTCTGTCCCATTACCTTTGGTCCCTTAACAAGTGGGAGGCACATCTGCAAACTGCTGTAAGTCCTACACCGTTCACCTGAGTTGGATGTACATACCCTCAAATTAAAGCTGATAGTCTGCAGTTAAAGCACATTTGTTTCATTCCAACTCCATTGTGGTGGTGTATAGAGCCATAGATGTTAGACTTGTGTCGATGTTCCAATATTTCTGGACCTGACTGTACATATAATCCCCTCTCATCATGCATCAACAGTTTTTGGAGGGCAGGGGGAAAAAATGGAAAAATTAGGTTTTGTATATGTGCCCAAAATTCTTGCAGCAGCCCTGCTTGTATAATAATTATTTCAAAATGTTGTGTTGTGTTTTTTTATTTATTTTTTGTCGTTCCATGTGAAAATATCTTATGGTCCATGTTGAAACTGAACATTTACTAAAATTAATAACATGTTAAAAATGTAATTACTGCTATTTCAGAGGAGAGGTTAAAATGTTATACTCATCGCAGAATCTAGTCCCTATACTTGCAAAGAGGAGAATCTCTCGGCTTTCACTCAATGAATCTTAGGGAATTTTACATTTTATTTTTCAAATTTTTCTTGCTTTGGGACCTTCACAGATCATTTCTAGATCTGGGGAAGGATTTTGTCACGAGTCCCCCCTGGGTCTATGATGCTGGACCCTATACACAGTATTCTATCCGATCCTTAGGTGGTCGGCAAAGCTAACTATATTCAGGGAACAAAATGACACGAACCTAGCAAAGGTTAACAGATACCAAACTACAATGAGATACTTGGTCGGGACAACAGGCGTCTTAGTACCAGGAGAGGTAGTCAGCCGCATGCCAATATCGATACACAGAGCTGGTTCGTCAGGAATTGCCGGGGTCAAATACACAGAGTAGCCAATGATATAACAGAAAGCACTGAGGGATATGAGAACCACGTCAGGGCAATGAGTCTGCATGTGCAGACTGGTTTTAAACTTGGCGGCACCGTGTCATCATGCGGCACCCTGCCCCTCGGCCACCCACGTGGCCACCGCAGGCGTGCATATCCCTCAGCACCTGGCCAGCGAGCAGCGAGGACAGCACTGTCAGGCGCCAGGTCCAATCTTTGACATGGGACGTGACAGATTTAGTGAATCATGCCTATGTCTCTGTGGCAAACCTATATTATATGCTGTGAAATAATCATGAATACGTGCACAATGGTCTGATGGTACAAACATCACATTTTACTGTTGCTGAAAGCATATCACTGCTACTGCTCTCTGTAATTTACAAGAAATATGACCTTAACATTTTATATATATTTTTTTGCTTTGTCGAGATTTTCCATGGGCAGCTTAATTGAAAACATTTCACTTCCACTTTTTATGAGAAAGCAATTGTCTACAGATGTCGATTTTTCCTTTTCATGGCGACTGACCGTTCGCCGCAGTGCTGGCATATCTGGTTACTGTACTCTTTCTAAATATAGGATCCTGTTTGCTAAACTATTTGTTGTGATGTTTCCATTACAAATATATACTAAAGCCAGTACAAGCTGTCCTATTATTCTTTTTTTCTATGTGCTGCTTTGGCTGAAAATCATCTCGCCTGTGGTCGCTACCAAATTTCCAGTATTACAAACAGTAAAAAGCAATCCAAGTTAATCTTTGTCGTGCTGATATTTAGGATATAAGTTGCTTAATGTTCTGTGCTCCATACTTCCTCCAATTTCAGGGACAAATGATTACAGTCATTTATTAGGTACAATATATCAAATTATTCCATAAAATGAAAAGGAGGGGACCGGCCAGTCCGTAAAAAAAAGCTAGAAAACATTCCTTCCCGCAGCTGGGAGTGTCTTTACACTATGGTCCCAACGGTAATAAGTAAACAAAGGTAGGAAGAAATAGGCGCAACCGCTGAGTATGTTGGACATTCGCATTGATAAAGGGTACTAACCCAGGATGTTTGCTATCCTTTGGGCTTCTGCATATTAAAAGTGTCACAGTAGTGTGTTGATACATACTCATTGCTTCTGCCCAATTCTTCCTACTTTTGTCGAATGATTCCATTTGTGAAGACAATTGTGTCGAGTTGACCAAAGGTTGAGTATATGCAACATGTATAAGCATGTTTAAAGACTCTACTCATCCTGACCGCTTTAGGACCCTATTACATAGTTGGTGCTAACTTTATCAGAGCTGTTGTAAACTTACCAGAGACATTATAGTCTATGGTGTTGCTAAATTCAGCTCTGGTTAAGTTAGCCCCAAGTTTGTGATATAGTAGAGATGTGCACGCGTTTTTTTTTTCGTTTCGGTTCGGTTTTTCAAACGTTTCGGCTCGGTGTTTCGTATCGATTTTTGTTTCGTGAAATCGGGGAATTTCAGTCCATCCTCGGATTTTCGTTTTGACTTTAGACGTATGGTATTTCGGATGCTCCGATATTTCGGTCGACACGGTAATCCTGCCGATTCGTTCCTTCGGACATATCGTTTTTTTATTAAAGATCCTGGTTTTTCTTATGAATATGCATTGCGCAACTTTTTATAGACTGGGGATTTAGGGAACAGCTAATTAAATATTTAAAATTAAATATATTATTGATGCAGAAAGAAAGCACTGGAACAAGTGAAAAAAGTGACTGACGATATGAAATTACGGAATCAGCAATGGAACCGAAACGGACTCGAAAAGATATGAAAATACGTTGTCCAAAATGGAGCCGTAATCGTGAATAGAACGAAAATAACTTGCGATTTTACAAATTTCATATCCATAGGAAATAACAAAATTTTTTCGTTTCATATCGGGAAATATTTCAGATGGTGTGTATTTCGTTGCCGATCCGGTTCGGACGAATCCGAAGCACCGAATTGGCCCGTTTCGTGAGAAAAGCAAATCGGTACGGAACGCACCTCCCTATGATAAAGCCCTTAGTGTTTGAAAGTGGTCAGGATGCGAGGAGTGCCACTCTTTCTCCTCGCCCTCCCGATCTGGTTAAAATACTGAATGAAGTGGAGGAGTCCCCCCCCCCGCATCACCAGCAGTTGGTATTTTGAATTTCCCGGCTGCCGGTGTCTAGTGACTTCCACACACATTGAGACCGCCAACAATAGTGACCGTTCTCAGAGAGGCAGCTGATGGATTGGTTCTATGCAGGCAATACGTAACTTGTGTACGTAAAGTGCACAGGTCCCGAGCAATGTGCAATTTCTGGATCCTATGCTGTGCAATTTGCGTACGAGCACAAATTGTGTAGCAAAGCCGCAAGGAGTTATAGATTCAGAAGCCCCTGAGCCGAAGTGGTGGAGCTGCATGCGCCGAGGGGCAAGCTGTGAATAATCTCATAAAGGTGAATAAAATCAACTAAAAAAAATAAATAATAAAAATAATTAGACAGATGTTGTGTCAGCAATTATTTAAGGGCAAAAAAGGAACACCATTTTTAAAAGAGTATCCCTTTAAATAAAGTATGACTAATGGTTGAGGCAGCTGTATTTCTGTTTTATTGCTATTTATTTGCACACATCTATTGCTATTTATATTCAAAACAAGCATGCAGTGGATTTTTATACATTTGTCTATTTTTAAAGTTAAACCAATATTGATACAGATAACAAAAAGCATAGCCTCCTGTACAGGGGCAGCGCCCACCAGTATTTTGTGGGTTCAAAGAATATAAATGAATAAAAACAAAGGCATTGTTGGGTCTGTTCTTTCCCAAGGTTTTAAAATAAATGTAATAAATAAATAAAAGAATCTTAGGTGCTAGTGTTGGGCTTGTTTCACATCTGCCCTGTCTGAGCGCACTTTGCACATGCTCTGTCTCCTCTCACATTTTTTATTAATTATTATTCATCTTTATTTATAAAACGCCGGGATATTCCGCAGCGCTGTACAATAGGCACAGTATAGACAGGGTTACAATATATTGAACAACATTTGACAAACACTACACGAGGAGATGAGGGCCCTATTCCCGTAGGAACTCACAATCTAGAAGGGTTGGGGTTGGAAACAGGAGGAGAGGACTGCAAGGTGGGAGTGATTGATGGTTGCGTCAGTGAGTCAGGTGGTAGGTTTCCCTAAATAGGAACGTTTTAAGGGAGCGTTTGAAGGAAATATTTGTAACTTTTTTACTTGCACTTGCAAGGTCATGACTAATCCTGTCTGTGTCAGGATACTGTAACTCTTATACATATAATTGATGGTCTTTTCATAATTAGCTCTTTGGTACCTTTAGCGGAACACTTAAGGCAGTGTGACCACGCAATGTAATTTGAGTGGTGACAGTGACCTGAGTGCCCTCACTCCTGTCCCCTCCCCAGGGGCTCTCAGAGGTCAGATCCATGAGTGCTCAGCAATGAGCCATTGGATTGGCTGGATGCTTATTCGAGCTTCCAGATTCCTTGCGATCAATTGACTGCTACGGCTTGGCAGGAATATTGCTGCTTGTCATGTTCGGCCAACGCAGAGGGGACCTAGCGCTGGAAACAGAATGTTTTTAAACAAAGTTAAAAGGGTTCACTTAAGTTGGGGATTTAGAGGGAACAAAGAGGGGTTTAACCTCTCTGTTCCCCCTCCCATTTTAATCACAGAGTATGCATTTAGCCTTATTGCGGCCAACATACCTGCGGAGCTGGACTCACCTCGGAAGGAAAAATTCCTCAATCCCACATTTGGTAGTGGATGCTGTAATTTGTTAGTCTACTTAATATTTTCATCTTAGCTGTCGGATTCACCTTCAGGATGCTTTCTTGGTTACATAGTCTGAAAAAAGACATGGGTCCATCAGGTTCAGCCTTTCACACATCACCTACTGCTGTTGATCCAAAAGAAGGTAAAAAACCCAGTCTGAAGCGTTATGGTTATGAAGTAGGTGCCGAAAAATATCTATAAAAAAGGCAGAGATTTGTAGCGTCAAAACAAAACGGTCAATTTATATTACTGTAAGTTAACCTTAATATTTGAATTGGTTATTATAGAAATAAGCAGGGAAGGGAGGACCTGGCGTTTCTGAATAGCAAAATGCTCTGTGATCCTAGAGCGTAGGTTTCTAGCAATTAAATTATATGCACATTACAAAAGTTCAACATATGCACTGGGTTTATTTTTATCTTTTGAATTGGGAAAACCTACATTTAAAGCAATGAGTCATTGCTTTGATTATATTTTGTGCTTGTCTTTAAAAAAGGTATTCTTGCTATCTGAAAAGATTCTAGTTTGCCCACTGTTTCAGATCACAAGACTTGCTACAGTTTTCAATAATGTACTTTGGCACATCTAGGAGCATTTTTGAAGTCTGCCTCTTCAAGCGTTGTATTTTTGTGTCGGTCAACCCGTCCTGTCTCTTCCAGAGGGGCATAGGTCATCTAATCCTGCCCTTTCCTTTGTGAAGTCTTGCTTAGGTGAACTAGGCCTGGGCCTAGGGCAGCAGATTGGAGGGAACGATAGCGTTTTTCCCCTAATGTCTTTTCTTTTAGAGGTCCAATAAGTTTGAGCTGTTCGGGTGTATCTCAGAGAATCAATAAAACTCCCAGCAATTAATTTCTAAATGGTGTTAAAAATCACTTGGGGTAAATGCTTTGTTTTTTACGCTATATATTTAGTTACATAAACAACCCAGACAAGTCATGAATATTTGTCTTAATTTCATATTTGTGTTCATATTTAATTGAATATCGTACCAGAGGATTGGAGAAAAGCTGACGTGGTCCCTATATTTAAGAAAGGTTTAAAATTTGTGCCTGGGAATTATAGACCTGTGAGCTTAACATCTGTGGCTGGGAAAGTATTTGAGGGGTTACTAAGGGATAATATTCAGGAATTTATTGGGAGGTATAATGTAATTGGCAAAAATCGGCATGGTTTTATGAAACACAGATCATGTCAGACTAACCTAATTACGTTCTATGAGGAAGTAAGTAGAAGTATAGATCAGGGGGTCGCAGTGGATGTGATTTACTTGGATTTTTCCAAAGCTTTCGACACAGTTCCACACAAAAGGTTACTATTTAAATTAAGAAAAAGTGGTCTAGATGAAAATACTTGTTCTTGGATAGAAAACTGGATAAAAGATAGGGTACAGAGAGTGGTCATAAATGGTACATTTTCAAGATGGATATCAGTGGTAAGTGGTAAGCGGTGTCCCTCAGGGGTCTGTTATAGGACCAATTGTATTCAATTTATTTATAAATGACCTTGAGAAAGGCATTGAAAGTCATGTATCAGTGTTTGCAGATGACACAAAACTAGGAAAAGTAATACAATGTGAGCAAGATGTTACTTTGCTGCAGAGGGATTTAGATAGATTGGGGGACTGGGCACTTAAATGGCAGATGAAATTTGATGTAGATAAATGCAAAGTTATGCACTTTGGAGTGAAGAAAACACAAGCAATTTATACCTTAAATGGTACGGAGTTAGGGAAATCCAAGCAGGAGAAGGATTTGGGAATAATCATAGACTTCAAACTAAGTAACAATGTGCAATGTCAAACAGCAGCCGCCAAGGCCAGCAAGGTATTGGCATGCATTAAAAGGGGAGTTCACTCTCGGGATGAAAACATAATTTTGCCTCTGTATAAATCAATGGTCAGGCCGCACCTTGAATATGCCGTGCAATTTTGGGCACCTGTCTTAAAAAAGGATATTATAATGCTAGAAAAAGTGCAGAGACAGGCAACTAAATTAATAAGGGCAATGGAAGGGTTAAGTTATGAGGAAAGACTAACAAACTTAAACCTGTTTAGTTTAGAGAAACGGCGCTTTAGAGGGGATCTGATAACTTTATATAAATACTGTATATACGGGGCCATTATAAACCATTGTCTGGAAACCTATTCATTAACAGGACTATACACAGGACACGAGGTCACCCATTTAGACTGGAAGAAAGAAAATTCGGCCTAAAGCATAGAAAGGGTTATTTTACGGTGAGAACAATAAAGCTGTGGAATTCTCTGCCTGTTGAGGTGGTTGGGTCAGAGACTGTACAGACTTTTAAAAAGCGACTGGATGACTTCCTGCAGACACAGAATATTAAGGGTTATAATATTTAATATGTGGGTAAAAGCTTCTTGATCCAAGGAGAAATCTGACTGCCATTCTGGAGTCAAGAAGGAATTTTTTCCCAGTATATTGCATATTGGCGAGCATTTCATACTGGGTGTTTTTCCTTCTTTTGGATCAACAGCAGTATGTGATGTGTGAGAAGCTGAACCCGATGGACACATGTCATTTTTCAGCCTATGTAACTATGTAACTATGTAATTGGAGAAATGGGGAGAGCTTTAGAATATAAAGTGCCCACGGCAGCACCATGCCTAGATACACCTCAGGTCCCTTCTATAATTTGGGAGTACTGCGCTTATGTGCACATTGAGTTTCAGCCCTTAACATGGGGAGCGCAAAGAGTAATTAGCGTTAGGATTACAAAGTCCTAAAAGCTAGTGCTAACTGATTCTACTTCTGCGGAATCAGTCAGCACCAGGTGGAAATCCCCCCAAAAATCAGACACTCGCCTCTCATCTCGTGGCACGAACTGCGGCCCGATCCGCTGCTTCTGGCCGGTGAGAGCAGAGTGATACTTGGAAAAAAAAGTCCCCAGTCTCCCTCCCCAATAATTCTGCAGACCTGCAGGATCTCGTGAGAGCGAGACCCTGAAGGTCACGTGACCCAGCAGCATAAGCCTCCATGGAGTCCTATGGACTCCAGAAATGGATACTCGTTGCGACGCTTTAGCCCCGCGGAACTATCGCCTGCCCCATAATATGTTGCTGAAACGGGGATGCTAAAGGGAAGCCTGCAGGCACAGGTTTTCCTCCTTAGCGTTCCAGTTTTAGCAGCAGCATTGTAATACTGACCAATGTATTTAAAAGACAGGGGTCTGTGGAATCTCTGCTCTAATTAGAGAATTCCATTTTTGGCTCTGAGATATTTTGTATCATGGAAGACGAAACAAAGAGTCAGGATTTCAATCTATTTTTGTCCTTCCCCGGGGATCAGATATATAAAAAAAGACTGAGATCTAGCAACAAAAGCTGCATGTCTCCAGGCATCAAACAGAAATGAGCGATGAACCATATAGATAATAAAACTATTGTATTCTATAAAATTTCACTAGCATCAAAACTGAATCATATCTGCAGTCGATAAATATTTGTGCTGGACTGACCTGAAACACCTTGAAATGTTACATTTGCTACGAAATGAATGAGCAAACCTAGAAAGCAAAACAGGAGTTTTAACATGTAGGAATTTCTTCTATTCAGCATACTACCACTTAAGATATCTAGAGAAGTCCATCCGAGCCGAGGTCCGATGATCATAGCTCCGGATACCGGAGCTGGTGGAAACCGATGGGGCCCACTGAGCAAGCGAGTACATGCCAAAACCGGGCCCCTACCAACTTGCGGGCCCTCGGGCAGTGCCCAAGTGCCTGACAGGTCAGTCTGCCCCTGATATCTACTTATTCCAGCATAGCAGATTTTCTGTTGCTATTATTATAGGCAGGGTTTTTTATACTTTTTTTAAAAATAGACATTTTACCCATCTTTTTTGTGTATTCGAGGTCCCTTTAGGTCTGTTACTTTTGTCCAGATAACTTCACAGAACAATGACAAGTTATGCAAATGAATTATATGTACAAAGTGGACTGACTTAAATGGTAAGCTATATATAATAATTATATCCTGGCCTTCGCTGGTCATCTGGCAAACAGGGCAAGTCCTTTGACTCCCAATGACCAACTCTACAAGCTCTAGCTGGGAGAGTCAAAATGTGACTCAAAAAACTCATAGGAGGATCAAACTAAGACAGTGTAGGCCTAGAGTGGATGCTCAATAGCACTAAAGACCTTCCTGACTGGCTCAGCACTTTCTTTGGTGCCCGTCTGCTTATGACTGGAAGTTGGGGAAGTCCTGGGCCACTCGTTTTATTTAAAAAAAAAAAAAAAGTAGCAGTACATTTTAATTATGGCATTAGGACACCTTCTCTGATGTAACTCCTCACCTGCCGGGCCTGAGTGGGAGGGTGTAGGGCAGGTATGTCAAACTCCGGCCCCCCAGATGTTGAGTGCCTACAATTCCCAGAATCCTTTTAATGCAAAGGGTGGCCAGAGACTCGTGGGAGTTGAAGTTCAGCAACATCAGGGGGGGCCAGAGATTGAGATCCCCGGTAGGGGATCTGGACTCCCCATTTCTTTGTAGTGTTGCAGTCATGGGGTGTTCAACCTGATTAACTCGTTGCTTGCTGCTGACGTGGATAGTTTAGTTAAGTAACACACAGCAACTAATTAATTGTATTAACAACTAATGGTTTACTTTGCATTTCTGGGAACTGTTTCACGGTCCAACAAAATACAGAGGAGTTTAATCAGTTTTCATTTTTAGACACTCCTAAAATGATATTACAAACCAATACTTTTGTACAAGCACACGTTCCAAGGGAACCCAGTGGCTGCAAGGTTTCCCGGACACAAAAGTGATGCACAAAGCAAAATAGCAAAAATAGATGGTGAGGGGGAACATTGACTCATTGAGTGCACTCCTACAGGAACAAGCAAAAGTAATACATCTTTTCCCCAATAGCAATCTATGGCTCCTAAAAGTTCTCTATCAATTACAGACTGGCCATTATTAATTGTACTTTCTCTTATGTTGAGCACATCCCATCACGGCAAATGCTGGAAGTGGCCCCTGTTTATACAAATTATACAATTAATTACGCATGGCTATACATATAAACATACATATGCCCCTATACATACACACATTCCCCTATGCATGTATACATTTGCCCACATACAAGTGCTCCTATACATGCACAAATGCCATATAAATACCTGCTCCTATAGTCAGGAAAGGATCAAGGCCCTTAACTTGTATTGCTGGGTCTTTTCGTGCCGGTCATTATAATGTCGGCACTATAAGAGCTGCCGGAGGGTTTGCAGGATCAGTGGCCGCGTCTACGTGGGCTGTTCACTCCTTGCTCCTGGGACCCATTGCCTTACAGGGTTTGGAGTCTGATCGAGTGGACCCAGTTGGAGAAATTCGTACAGTGGAGTCCCTGTAGATTTGCCACTGGTTTTCATGTAGTACTAGTCCTCATTGTTGTTAGATGGCATCGAGCCCTGTGTAATATATATTTCTTGCACTTTGTATTACCTTTGTGTAATTGAAAATGCAGGTTTGTTTGTGCTTCATTGCTCTGGCAGCTTAAAAGGCTTAAACACATTGATAGGGGAAGCCTACCAACACAGTAACCTTCCTCATCTCTCTCTATTCCCATCATTTCCATCACTGCAGTCCTCCCCTTCTGTTTCTCAGCCCTCCTCCCATCTAGATTGCAAGTTCCCAAGGGAATAGGGTCCTCATCTCATCCTGTATATGTTAGTGAAATTTTGACTTGACTGTTTGGTGTATTGTAAAATTGCCTTGTTGCCTATTGTACCTCTGTACAGCGCTGCGGAATGTGTTGGTGCTTAACAATTACTATAATAATAATACTGTTTCTGTAAGCATGTGAAAATATAGTTATTATTGATCCGGCGTTGGTAGACAGGTGTTCTCATGTAATGTACAAATCTACCAGGTATTTAAAGGGGCATTGCACAATGGGAATAGATAAAATGCAATAAATGGTGCAATATACTCACATTTCATTCAAATCTCTTGGATTTGCAGCTTCTGTAGTGAGCTCAGCGAAGACCAGGAAGTGGCTCAGCCAATCAAGACACTTTGGGCCACATTACAATCTTAACGCTAACGTTAACGCTCACCTGCGTGAGCATTAACATTAGCCGCAGTGTCTACGCATATTACAATCCAAACGCAAACAGGTTAAGTAACCCGTTTGCGTTTGGTACCTTGTGCTTTTCAGCACGAGGTTACTGTATTTTGCACTCCCTATACTTAACATGGGGAGCGCAAAGTGTTAATCAGCGTTAGTATTACAGAGTCATAACGCTGATTAACGTCCTGCTCTGGTTAGCGGAAAGTTAAGCAGAGCTAGGACTTGGTGTTAACGGATTTTGCTTCTGCAGAATCCGTTAACACCAGCAAAAAAAAAAAAAAAGAATCACATACTCACCTCCTGTCCCACGGCGAGGACCGCGGCTCCCTCCGCCTCCTCCATCCGGCGGGAGCAGTGAAAGACTGGGGGAAAAATTTCCTCAGTCTCCCCCTGCATATCACTACACTGACCGGCCGGATCTCGCGAGGCAAGATCCGGCAGGTCATGTGAACGCAGGTGTCTGCCTCAAAGGAGTCCTACGGACTCCATTGAGTGGATGCTCGCAGCTGCGCTCAGCGCTACCGTGAGCATCGCGGGGTCGTAGCGCGCGGAAACAATGCAGGCAGCCTTTTAAGCGCCTGCATTGTAATTCCACGCTAAAACGGGGGTGGTAGGGGGAAAACTGCCGGTGCCGTTTTTTTCTCCCTACCGTCCCCGTTTTAGCGTAGAAATCATAATGTGGCCCTTTATCTTATTTTCAATGGGAGCCGAGCATATTCCATAAACCCTACCCAACAGGGGTGTATAAAGAGATAAAATAACATCACCCTCTTTGCTTTCATGTTATATATCGTTCCAATAACTCTTCTGTCTGCGCAGGGTGTTTAAGGGACAATTGCATGCTCAGCGTCTTTATAGAAGGCGAGCGGGTTGGTTGAAGGTTTTGCTGTCTTAACTCTCAACTCACTTCAAACATGGGATAAAATGTCACAAAATAAAACCAGCCCTGCCTTATGTCATCATTAATTTGAAGGGCAATTTACCAGTACGTAAATAAATGTCAACATCACTCCATTGCCAGCACAGCATATAATTAAACTGTATGCCTAATGCAATTGTGCGCCTACGGATGGTAAATCCAATCATCTTTCTTGTTATAGTCGGAAATGAATGCGTTTTCTTACCACTTGCTGTTTTATTAGGTTAACGGGGATTCATATTCTGGATACATCTGTGCGCATGCTGTAGAAAGATTACAACTGTATTACTGCTCCCAATGTGCACTTTAATTAGCAGTTTATTCATTTTCTAAACTCTCTATTAATCATTGGTGCACTTCTTTCCAAATTTTATCTGAGTGTTTCATTTAGCAATAGCAGCTGTAAATGCATAGTTTTTCATTACAAATCACTGAAAAAAGCAAAGAAAAGCCAAAAATAATCTAATATTTTTTTTTTATTATTTATCGTGTTTATTTAATGTCGCTGATATCAAACATGTGCTTTTTTTCCCTTGTATGTTTAGTTATGAATATATTTCACGCTATATGTGTCACTTTGTGCACACATTTTGTGATCTTTTGTGCTGTAAATCGCGCCTTCCCCCTTTACATCACTTGTTCCTCATTGCGTCGCTTTGGGCATAGAATGGACTCTATGGGTCAGACGTACAGAAAGCCAACCTATTGACTTGCATTGTGTGGAATGTATGTAAATACATCACCTGGGGGTACCATTGAGTGTTGTTAGCCTGTTATCAGTTCTCAATCAGCTGCCATCTCATATCTCGGAAAGCCTACACAATACAATAGACCCCCTGCAGCCATGTCTAAACATTCACACCTCCATCCCATTTCCTCTTCACTATTGTTTTATCCTATTCCACAGCTGTAAAGTGAAACTTGTGCTGAGCTTTTGGTAAATGTTGCATCATGAGAAAAGTACACAAAATCGAAACAGGAGATAAAGTCCTAAGTGTCTTTTTCCCTTTTGCATGCAATTAATTCAAACAAAGAAAAAAAACATGTTTTATAATGTATTTTTTTTACACCATTGTTTGAGTTATAGCTTTTAATAGTGGTAGTGTTCCTTTAAATAACCACTTATCCAGTGTGAAACATAGTTGTTCCATGTTATTTCAACCGTCCAAGAAAGAAGACAAATTATTGGCCAAAGCTGAATGTTGATAGGTTTTGTTATTTATTTGTCTCAACCACAATTTAGGTTTAGGTTTAGAAATTAAGGTTAGGGTTAGAAACTATAGTAGAAATTAGGATTATGGTTAGAATTTAGGGTGAGGGTTAGAAACTAAGGTTAGAGTTGGAGTTAGTATTTAGGGTTAGAAACTAAGGTTAAGGTTAATAACTAAGGTTAGCGTTGGGGTTAGTAATTGGGGTTAGAAACTAAGGTTAGTGTTAGTAATTAGGGTTAGAAACTAAGGTGAGGGTTGGGGCTAGTAATTAGGGTTAAAAACTAGGGATGTGCGTTTCGGGTTTCTGAATTTCTGAATTTTCACGAAATTTCCCGATTCGTGTCTTCGGATTCGGCAGAATTTCCGAATCGGATCGGACCCGAAAACCGACAGATCCGAAAAGTTTTCCGAGCCGAAACGAAAAATTTTCGGATTTTTCGAATGGACTTGAAATGTGTCAAATCGAAATTTATTTTTGCTCTATTCATGATTTCAGTTCCATTCGTGATTTCGGTTCCATTTCGGTAATTCTGGACATCGTATATTTAACTATTATCGGTTATATCGCTGATTCTGTAAATTTTGTATTTGTAAATGCGTATCACTTGTTTCTTGTGGCATTCGGGTCAGTTTAGCGTTTTTTAAATCGTTTTGTTCATTTTTTTTGTTCCTTGGCTTTCATACCATTTTAATATGATTAAATAAAGTTGTGAAATGTATATTCATAAGAAAAAAAGGATCTTTATTTAATAAAAAAAAAAAAAAACGATAGAATCGCCAGAATTATCGTATCGACAGAATGAATTATCGGATCCGAAAAACAAACCAAAAATTAATTATGAAAAAATATATAAAGTATAAAAAAAGTAAACCATAGTAGTTTACGTCAAAACGAATAGAGTTAGACACTTTGAAACGAGGAGAACAGACGTTCCGAAAAAACGAAAATTTCCAAAATCACGAAAAGTCGATACAAAAAACGAGCAAAGTGACCCCGAAAACACGAAAAATGGTCGATATTCCGAAAAAAAATGTACACGAAAAACGAGCCGAGCCGAATCGAAACAGAAATCGGTCGAAACGAGCCGAATCGAAAATTTTAAACATCCGAACAAATCGAACCGAATCGAACCGAAAAAAAAATCGGTGCACAAGCCTATTAAAAACTAAGGTTAGGGTTGGGTTAGTAATTAGGGTTAGAAACTAAGGTGAGGGTTAGAAGTATTGCCAAATAAATAACCTGTATCTTCCAAACAATTTTTGGTGTGCTTGATTGCCTTATTTTTTCATTATTATTATCATCATTGTTTATATAGCACCAACAGTTTCCGCAGCACTTTACAATAAACAAAAGGGAGCACGGTACTGATAAACGGACATAGGATGGAAACAATAGGTGTAGAGGGCCCTGCTCATAGGAGTTTAAAATCTAGAGGGATTGGGGTTGAGGAAGACAGGGGGAGTTTTACTGGACGTCAGGATCATTAGTGCCAGTGTTTCAGGAATGGTGGGGCCATAGAAGCAGCTTCAATCATGTGTGAGTAGGTGAGCAGGGGGATGAGTTGCATCAGTGATGTGGTACACTAATCTGAAGAGATGGATTTTGAGGGATTTCTTGAAGGCCTGAAGATCGGGGAGAGTTTGATAGGGCGAGGCAAGTCATTCCACAGCACTGGAGCTGCCATTGAGAAGTCTTGGAGATGAGAGTTGGCATCATGGGTGTAGACAGAGGACAGGCAGAGATCGCCTGCCGACTGGAGTTGTTGTTTTTGAAGTTATTGTTGGGTTAGCTATCCCTGATGGACCATCCATGGTTCCTGAAAGTTTATGGATCGAGGTTTTCTTCACTAGATGCAATGTGCCTCTCTTATACTTTAAGAATAGATAAAAGTCATAAAAACACAGGAAAAATAACCACTGTTTACTAACAGAGGAAGTTCTCTTGGTCTAGTCTTAGCAAGAATGCTGTTTAATATTTTTTAAATTTTAAAAATAAACAACAATTATATGAAACAAGAACGTGACATAACTAGGGGCAATAAGGGCAGTAGATTGAAACGACAATCAGAGCACCACCATGCACGTTGTTGAAAAAATTCTGAAAGATGGCAGGATTTATCCCCCCCCCAAAAAAAAGAAGTATGCATTTTCGATATAAAAATACCTGCAAAGAGAGAACGAACGTAAGCAGCCGTCCTGTATGCTCACAGAGCTCCTTTCCCCTCATATTAGCACGATCTATATTTTCATCACCCTGCAGCTTACAGCTGTGGTTCCCCGACCCCCGATCTATCCTGGGGAGGGAACGTGTGGCCCCCATTTGATTACCCCATGTATCTTTAGTGTAACAGTTCATTTTTAACTTGCAATTCAGTGAACTGAAACCGCAGCATTACCATCCAATTATTTGGCTGTTAATAGATCAACCTGTGATATTTTTCACACATTCTCTCCTCTGTGAATATTTATCAGGTTTTTTTTTTAAAAAGTAACACCAGCCAGAGCCATGCGGAACATAATGAGAAACGAAATAATTAGATAATTTGTCAAATGTGCCAGAACGTATACGTGCAGATTATTATTAGATTTATAAATGGGGGATACACTATTTTCCAATTATTAATTTGCAAACCAAGAGCTTTCAAATATTATTAAATTCCTAATCTGTATGATAATGACAACCATATGCAGAAGCTAACTAATACTTTTAGTAACACTTAGAGAGGAAAACATTTTAAACCATCGCTGTTCATATGTTAATAGGAGTATCCAGCACTTTTTTTTAATTAAAATATTTGGGGCTCTATTAAATTTATCGCGCAAAAGCGCACGCACAGCGCAATTTTTTTTGCGCGTGGCGTTAAACGTTAACGCCCGTAAATTAACGCTGGTATTCCAATCCGTGTGCATTTTTTCATCCGTCCAAAAAATAACGCGCGGAAAAGAGACGCGCAAAAACATCCTCGCAAAAACGTTGCCCGCAGAAATCGGTGTCCCGACTTTTTTTTAACGCAATTAAGCCAATCAGAATTAAGAACCACAATCGTCTCCCGTTCAGTTTTTGTGCCTGTCAAAATCAATCTGAGTATATATGCTGCAGCAATAATAAATCACGCACAACCTCTCAATTTTATTGTTTGGGTATGTGTAGAATTTGTAACTACACGTTGCTGTATTTTTATTTTTTGGCTGGTGTATTTGAGTTCGGCCAGTACGATCAGATTTGCCATTAACACCAGCTTTTAAAAGACGTTAAAATTCTGCGCGCAAACGTTGTACGTAAAAATTTGCGCATAGATTGTAATACCATCCACGTACCAACGCACAAACGCATTTGCGCTCACAATGTTAAGTATAGGACGAGCAAAGTACATTACGCTCGCAAAGGGTTCGCGCAGGTTCACCCGCGGTAGACGTTAACGCGTATTTTTTTGCGCGGACATTGTAATACGACGTTCAGTGCAAAGGGTTTTTACCCTCGCGTTAATGCACTTTTGCGCACGCGTTAATGTTTGCGCAAAGTAGTTAATAGAGCCCTCCCTGGGTATTTTAGGTGTGATAACGTTTTTTAAGTCATTTCCACCAACCTCACTGAATTATGGAATACAGATATATTATATAAAGGGTTATTCAAAAAGCATCAAACTTGCCACAGAATTTACCCGTACGGTGCAATTACGTGACAGTTTGTCTTTTGAGAAAGCTGGCAATTTGCCAAATAAACGCCAGTTAAATACAGTGCAGTCGCCCCAGATCACTCCAATTTGGCGACCTTTGGCAGCATTGAAATTCTCCCTTAGAGAAGTAATGGTTCATTTATTCAGAGACTGCAGAACTGCACTGAAATGCTAGTGAAATGCCCATATTTTCTGTGCTTCTTTTCGACCGGTTTAAACAGGCGAATCCCATAGGTTTGAATGTAAAAAAATTACAGTTTTTACCATTTATTTATTCAGCCGTTTATTCTTTTCGTTTGCAGCAAAAAGTATTTTTATTTATTTTTTAGAATTTTTTAGGCATTTTTCAGTTTTTTTAGGTGAAATTTTTGATTTTCATTTTCTAATGTTTTTTTATTATTATTCTGAACCTTTTTTTTTTGGAACAGCACCTAAACTACATAAATTACAAACTCCCCATCTATGTGTCAGGACAAAATGAAATGGCACGCTGACCACAGTCACTTCTCTCAAATATCTAGGTATGTGGTTGGACCCTAATCTATCCTTTGGCCCCCACATCGAAAAACTCGCATCTAAACTTTACCCCAAACTAGGTGCCCTGTACAGAAACAAATCCTGCCTGAGCCTCGCGGTAAGAAAGCAGATTGTACAACAAATGCTTATGCCGACTATTGAATACGGAGATGTAGTGTATGCAGCCGCCCCGCAAACACACCTTCAGAAACTTACTACATTGTATAACTCATTCTGCCGCTTTGGGCTACAATGTAGCTACACGACCCACCATTGTGACATGTTAAAAGAGCTAAACAGGCCGTCGCTGGAATCTAGACGCACTCTTCACCTTTCCAACCTGGTGTTTAAGAGCTTTTCTGGGAAGCTGCCACCCTACCTGAATGCTTCCCCTAGCAGTTCCCTCATCCTATAACCTCCGAAGCAGGACCTGCACCTTACTTACAATATCACAATACAAAAAGAAAGTGGCTCGGTCCTCAATTTCCTACAGAGCGCCGCAATTATGGAATAACCTCCCAGACACCATCAAATCTTCCCCCAGTCTGAAGTTACTCAAAAGCTCTCTATCAACATACCTCAATACGGAATGCACCTCTAAACATGTAACATAATGAATATATTTCCTACATATTTATATTCTGTGTAAATCTGTATATTTGTGTTTTGTTTTTAATATCTTGCATTTATTACTCTGTATTTCTGTAACAACTGTAACATTTCAATGTTCTTGAACCTAGGACATACTTGAAAACGAGAGAAATCTCAATGTATACTTCCTATTAAAATGCTTTATAAATAAATAAATAAATTTCAATGCATATTCGTAATTTTAAATACCTTTTTTTAAATAGTGTTCCGCTTTTCTTTTTTTTACTTGTTCAGCGGTGTATGGCTGCTGATCAGCAATTTTATGCCAGCTGATCGTTGTAATTCGGCGGATCCCGTTCCACGTGCATCGGGGGATCCTGCGGTGAATGCTGAATTCACAGCAGGGTCGGCAAATTGAAAACGGAAAGCGCACCGAAGTGCACCAAACGAGAGCACTGAAATTTCGGTGCTCTCTGAACAACCCCATAGTCTAATAAAATCATACTTTATTTATATGTAACCACATATTTTTGTACTACCACCTTCCTATCCCCACCTTTGTGCCAATGACATGACCCACTAATTGCTAACCCCACCATTAATGTTTCTTACTCTATTTCCCCATCCCTTTTGAGTAGCTTGACCCATCTCTATTTGACCCTGTTTTCTCTCATTGTTTAATCCCTCAATATCTCACTTTTCATCTTTCCTCACCCTCTAATTCCTTTCTTTTATGTTACTCCCACTTGTGTTTTGGTGCCTCCCACCCAGCTATAGATAGATTGATTTGGACAGGGTATGACATCATATCTTTATTTAACAAGCTACTGGTGCCACCATCTCTGATATCCCATGAGTAGTCCAGGCAAGGAGACCATCTCAACATCACAACACTGTTGACATTATCTACAAGTATCATGATCGACCACTCTGCATAAAAAGGAGGAACAGTGAATGCAGAACTTTAGTATTTATATTAGTGTAACCGATTGCCCCAACCACTGATGGCATGCAATTAAAATGTCAGTGAATATGCGGTGGCACACTAAATGGGAGAAAATGTACCATAATCTTTCCATTTTGGACTTCAATAGATTTTTATCAACCTCCTAGCTCAGACTAAATTTTCAATTGTCGGGTCACTGCAGTTCTCTGTTTAGTGGATAGAATCCATAATTGTATTTGTTGATCGACTCATTTACTATCTGTAGGAATATGTCTAAGAATGTTCTAAAAGAAGATTATATTGTCTTTGCAGGTCTTTCAGAAGAAACAAAGCAGCATGGACCTTTTCCTTTTTTTACAGATATACTTTTGTTAGGCTAATTTGTGCCAGAAGATGCATCTAATCTTTCTGTTTACATTCACAAGTGATCGACGACATACTTTTTTTGATTGTGCCTACATTCTCCACCATGAATGATGAGCAGAGGTTGCACAATAACGCGGTAGCCTGGCTGATATGTGCAGGAATCTCACTGCTAGCAAATACATGGGGGATATTAAGCATAAGTGCCAAACAAAAGAAGTGGAAACCTCTTGAATTTCTCATCTGCACCTTGGCTGGAACTCATATCCTCAATGTGACCATCCCTGTCACCATATATTCTGTGGTGGAACTCCGAAAGCAGCACTCGAATTATGAGTGGAATGAAGGACTCTGCAAAGTATTTGTGTCCACATTTTATACTTTAAGTCTTGTTACCTGCTTTTCTGTAACATCCTTATCATATCATCGCATGTGGATGGTTCGTTGGCCGGTAAATTACAGGTAAGGTTGCTCAGAAATTTAACTTTTGTTTTTATGTTTTTCATTTTAGAATCTACGTATTTGAGTGATGAAAGACTCATTTGTAGAGATGTGCATTCGTTTCGTAAAAATTCGGAATTTGTAACGAAATTTGATAATTCGTAGTTGGAAGTACTTCCGAATAACGAATTGATACAATACAAATTCAAAACGAAATGGTATATAATGAATCATCATAAAAGAAAAATTTGAATAATTGATATCAACTGTCGAATTTGAAATGAACTATTAAATTGATATCAACTATCGAATTGCTCTTAACTTAAAATACAAGTAATAGTCAGCAAAGGACTTTATGAAACAAATTAATTTTGTTTCACTGTTTAATTTGACTCAAATACTAAATCTGTGACACAACTTAAAATTTAACCGTAGCTTTTCTTTTAACAGCAAAATTTGATTAATTGGGGTTTTATTTAGTGATCCAAAATTCGAATTGATATCAACTATCGAGTTGATATATGAAATTCAAATCGATACGAAATCGATACGAAAAACAAAACACGAAACAAAATTAGTTCCGAAATTCCAAAAACGAAATTCTTTAAAAATGTAATGAAACGAACTAAACGAAACAAATTTTTCAGCCAATCACATCCCTACTTATTTGTGATTCTACAGTTTCCACAAAACATTTACAAGTGAGATACAATGCACATCAAAATTACAAACTTATAAAATTAATTTTACGTTTAAAATTAAAACAAATATGTTGTTTGACACATGGCATTTATTAGTATTTTCTACATTTCATGCAAGCAGATTTTACTCTCTTCTCTCCAACTATGCATTATTCTTTTTTCCAATTAGATAGTTCCAGCCAGTGCTCAAATTTCAGTGTAAATGTACCACAACTCATTATTAAGAGACTAAATGTCTATGTTTTCAAAGAGAGATAAAAATGCCAACGCACAATGGCATGAACACAATATAACTGAAACTAATGACAATTTGAGGGCTGAAAATGAACACTGGAGAGATTGTAATTTAATGATTCTTACTCTGACGGCACTGAACACATCTATTACAATAGCCCTATAGCAAGGATTCGAGCAGAAACAATGAAGCGAGTTTTGAAGAATTTTCAATTAATGCCTCACCAGCCACGGTGAAGCCTCTCGATCTCTTAGTAAGCTTTTAGGTATCTAGTCTAAAGGCTTGCTCTCTGACGATTTACTGTACACTGGGAATCTTCTCTGTCACAAAAAAATGTCATATTTCCTGTCGTACTTCCAGGTAATGCATAATTTTTTTTTAAATTCAAAAGTTTTTTATTATTTTTTGAAACACGAAAAGGACAGTAGGATACAGAAAGGAAAAAATTCAGGGTATATAAATCCTTCTAATTACATATAAGGGGGACAATACACACATTCAAATACAAACAAACATTAGCCACCAACTTGTAATTAAAAAGTGGTTCATCGGAAGAGAAATACCAAAATTTAACTAGCTAAGCTCCCACTATTACATGGTAGCACTGTATCCCAAGCAAGTTAGGATCCTCTCTGGGCCGGTAATCCTGAGGCTGCGGTACACTCCGCAGCTAACATGGAATCCCAGAGGGTCCAATGATCCTTTTCCGGTTGCGGGAAATCATATATATGTCTAGCCATCAGCTCATAATCTCTTACATTATTCACCATATCTCGCACGTCTCGGACTGTGGGAACCCCCGTTTGCTTCCATCTACGTGCTATCAGTAACATGGTGCTAGAAGTTATTACACAGAAAAGTTTCCTTTGCAATTTGCCCATCCGAACCATTGAAACCCCAATAAGTAATCCGCAAGAGCGAATGGTAATATTAGTCCCGTTGCCTTTTCCACCAGACCTGAAACTCCCCGCCATAATGGCTCCAATGTAACGCAATCCCACCATACATGAGCCATGGTACCCTTTAGTAGGAGGCAGCGCCAACATATTGATGAAACCGATTTATTCATATGACATTCCCTCGCCGGTACCAGGTACCAGCGGTACAATACTTTTCTCCTAACCTCCATCAAGGAAGCGCACCGATATGCCCCCCTGTCCAGACTGAACGCCCCTCCCAAGCCTGAGAAGGTATCCGCATGCCCATCTCCCCCTCCCAAGCCGATTGGAAGGACCAGATATGGTCTAAAGATGGAACATTCAATGCTTCATAGCATACGGAAAGGAGTTTCACTTTTGTGCTTGGTTTCACCACAAAGCTCGCAAATGGCGACAAGGGAATCTGAGGCAGGGTAGGTGGTAAACTCACACCCGGTCTACGTATTACAGACGCTATCTGATAATAAGACAGCCTCCAGGTCTCCGTTAACTTATAGCGCTGTTTAAGCATTTCAAAGGTCATCATGTTGCCTCCCGATATCAATTGATGGAGATGTCCAATCCCCTTGGAGGTCCACCTAACACTGTCAAAATCTGTTATCCAATGCGTCAATACCTCTATAGGGGTCGCTAGCGAAAGGGAGGTGGTATTTAAAAGGAGGGCACGGCTCAAGTCCCAAACATGCAGGTACCATCTAGTTATCGGCAGTAACTCAGGTAAGGGAGGTCTCTGGCGGCGTGTGAGCCACATTACAGTCGTTATTAGATATTGTTTCGCAAAAGACTGTTCTATGGCTGTCCATTGTGGAGGGCGCGGGGAGTGGAAGTACTCCGCCAGGGACGCCAGTACCGCAGCTCTATGATATATGTGTACATTAGGCATAGCCAGTCCTCCTCTCCGTATGGGGAGGTTGAGCAGCCTGGTGGGGACCCTAGGACGTTTGCCGTTCCATACATAGCAGTTCAAAAGAGACTGAACCTCTTCAATGTATGATTTAGGTAAGCGGATCGGGATGGTCCGAAAATAGTATAAGAGTTTGGGCAATAGTGACATTTTAATAGCGGCCATTCTGCCTATCCACGATAAAGATGTTTTTTTCCATTTAAACAGAAGCTGTCTGACATGAGATAAAAATGGTTTGTAGTTGAGGTCAAATAGTTGGTCAGGAGATTTAGGAATTTTTACCCCTAGGTATTGCAAATAGTCCTCCCGCCACTCAAACTTAAAAAGCTGCATTAACGATTTCCTTGTACTGTTAGGGACATTAATAGATAATGCCTGAGACTTAGGCAGATTGATTTTATGATATGATACCTCGCTATATTCCGTCAGGATTTCTCTAAGTCTTGGTAAGGATTCTGTAGGTTCCGTAATAGTCAGTAAAATGTCATCCGCAAAAAGCCCTATCTTATATGTAGTCGGGCCCACCATAATCCCCACCACCCCATCATCCTGTCGTATTCTCTGCGCCAGTGGTTCTATTACTAAAGCGTACAATAAGGGGGATAGGGGACACCCCTGTCTGGTCCCGTTACTGATTTTAATCTGATCCGATAAAAAACCCGCCGTTAAAACCGACGCCGTCGGAGAAGCATAAAGCGCAAAAATACTTTGCAGCACCGAGACCGGAAAGCCAAACTTCAGCAACACTTTCCGTAAAAACATCCAGTCCACCCTGTCAAACGCTTTTTCAGCGTCTAGCGCCAACAGTACACTCGGGATACGGTAAGTCTGAATCACTTGGATTAAGTCTATCAGTTTCTTAGTATTGTGCGGCCCCTGCCTCCCCCTAATAAACCCAACCTGGTCTGAGCAAATCAGCTGAGGCAGTAGATCCGCTACCCTATTCGCTAGTATTTTGGCATAGATTTTGACATCAACATTTAATAAAGAGATTGGCCTAAAGTTTGGACACAAAGTAGGGGATTTGCCTGGCTTTGGGAGAGGAACAATAGTGGTGCGTAGCATGTCCTCAGGAAATCTACCCTCCTCCGCAGCAGAGACGAAAAGCGATAAAAGGTGGGGAGTCAACAGAGCAGAAAACTTCTTATAGTACGTGTCCGTGAACCCATCCGGGCCTGGGGATTTATGGGATGGAAGGGATTGTATAGTCGTAGCTATCTCTAGTTCCGTGAAGGGGGACATCAGTCCGTCCCTCTGAGTGGGGGTTAGGGAAGGAAGATGGAGGTCCGATAGATACCGATCCACCCGATCCTCACAAGAAGAAGGAAGGAGTGGATCAGGCTGTAAATTGTACAGTTCCCCATAGTAGGTGGCCAGGGCATTCCCTATCTCTAGTGGCTTATACACCGTCCTCCTTCCGGAGTCTATCACCAGGTGAGAGATTCTAGAATTCGCCACCATGGGCCTAAGGTAGCGGGCCAAGAGCCGTCCTGGACGGTCCCTAAATGCGTAATATCGTGCCTTTAATCTACGCTGGGAGAAGAGAAGGGCCTTGTAATTCCAGTCTGACAGTCGCGCCTGCGCCTCCAAAAGTGTTTTCAGGTGTACCGGAGTAGGGTCAGAGCTATTCGCCTGCGCAGCTATATGGATTTGTGACAATATTGAGAGTCTATCAGCCTGACGGGCCTTGTTTAAACGAGAAGCCCATTTAAGACACACGCCTCGCAGGACAGCCTTATGCGCTTGCCATAGTATTTCCGGCGTGGTCCCTGGAGTGTGATTGAGCACGAAATATTCCTTCAGGGTCTGTTCTATTTCGGCCATAGCCCCTGGGTCCGACAAAATGGAGTCGTTAAACCGCCACGTAGACTTCCCCGCTCCCCCCTCCCTTCCCTCCCCAACTGTCAAAAGGATCGGCGCGTGATCTGACCACGTGATATCCAATATCTCGCAGTGCAGAATCAGTGGTAGAGAGGAGCCTTGTAACAAGAAATAATCCAACCTGCTATACATATTGTGTACCTTCGAGTGGAACGTAAACTCCGAGTCACCCGGGTGCCATAAACGCCATACATCGTATAAGCCATGAGAAGAGAGCAGGTCCCTCAGTTTCTGTCCCTGTCTGATACTGCGCTTAGTCGGTATAGGGATCTTAGGGGATCGAACATCTCTCGCAGGATCTATACTGTAATTGAGATCGCCACAGATCAACAACACACCAGCCGCTACAAGGGACACCCTGTTTAAAACTCCAGATATAAAAGAAAGTTGTTCAGTGTTAGGTGAGTATACATTAACCAGCGTATAAGTTTTGTGATTCAGCGAACAGATCAGAATGAGATAACGACCCTGCGGATCCGAAATCTTTCTATGCAATTGGAATACTACATTAGATCTAATTAAAATCGACACTCCTCTTGCTCTGGTAGGGCCCGTAGCGTGGTACTGCGTAGTGAAGTTGCGCAGCCTCAGCAACGGGTGAGCAAGGCGTTTAAAATGAGTTTCCTGCAGGCAGACCACCTCCGCCTTCAGCCTCAACACTTCCGCCTCCAAAGAATGACGCTTAACAGGAGCGTTCAGCCCCTTAACATTATATGAGAGTATCTTCAACATTGCGCATAATAACAGTATGTGGAAAGTACACTTTTTTTTCCTATTCTCAAGTAGCGAAGAGGTGGCAACACATAAAAACAAGAACAAAAACAACACCCAATCCAGGTATACACCTGGGAACTATGTACATTCTTAATCAAAAACATCTCCAGCGAGAAGCCCCAAAGTATGGGGGACCTTCTCTAGCCCCTCGCGGGAGGAGGGAGATGGGGAAACCTCTAGGTCTGCGGAGGTAAAAAGGACCGCAATATAAAAAAAGAAAAAAGAAGATATATAAAAAAAACAACAAAGCAAATGGTGAGAGAGCCAGGTGAGCCCAGTTTCGGGGAACACCTGTCCATGAAGCTAACCCCTCCAGACGTGGAGACCAGTGTCCCACACTTCTGTCAGGCCGACCATCGTGCCCCGGGCGATCCTGCAGCAGCATATTCGATCTTGGGAGCCCTCAGACAAGGCCCAGTGTATAACTCCCAGGCCCTCTAGGCCGTCAAGTAAGATCTCGTCTGTCTTTCTCGCATGAGAAGGCCGCCTTCTTCAGATTCTGTATGCCTATCCGTCGCGTCGGCAGGGCTCTACTCTCATTTTTTGCGCCACTCCGGATCTAGACGCTGAGTGGAGCCACGTGGCAGAGGAGCAGGAGGAGAAGAAGAGCCAAGTTGTTCCATGCCCCATACTTTAAGGAGCCTTGTCCCGGCCTCCACCGAGGTGATTGCGTGGAAGGTTCCGTTTCTGACCACCAATAACTTGACCGGAAAGCCCCATCTGTAAGACACGCCATTCGCCCGCAGAGCCTCTGTCACCGGGCGGAAATTCCTCCGGTGTTGTAGTGTAGCCTTGGACAAGTCGGGAAAAATAGAAATATGTTCATACTCTGGTTTAAGAACATCAGGAGTACGCAAGGCCCGAAGCACATCTTCTCGCGGTTTAAAGTAATGGAGCCTAAGTAAGACATCTCTCGGGGATCTCTCAGGCGCCGAGGGAGGTTTTGGCAACCGGTGGATCCTGTCAAAGAGGAGGGAGTCTAGAGTGGCGTCAGGCAAAAGGTGTTGTAGGATATCGGTCACATATTGCGACAGGGCTTGTGGGGTCACCGAGTCTGGCACACCTCGTATCTTTAGATTGTGACGCCTCGATCTGTCTTCTATGTCTGCCAGTTTCAATAATGCCCCCTTCAATTGTTCCTCCAGATCCTCAACTCTCCCCGCCATCTCATTGTGTGCTCCAGCCTGCTCCGCCATCTTCTCCTCTAATTTATCGGTGCGGTCTCCAATTTCCCGGATCTCTCTCTTAATATCCGCCGCTACTGAGTCTAAACGGGAGGTCAATCTGTCCGAGAGAGAGGTAATTAAGCCCTCTATGCGTGTGGCAAAGGCCTCCATACCTTGCTGGGCCAGTCCTGGATCTGCCTCCGCTCCCGGCGATGTCTGTGTAGAGCCGCCGCCATCTTGAGTGCTCAGGCCTTCCTTCAGTTTCACTCCCCGCGGTGTAAAAAACTCTGCCTTTGTCGTCTTTTTTGAGGCTTTTTGTGTTGCCATCGCGTTCACCCGACCTTCTCCTGCCTGATAGAGACTTTGTGGGGTACAATCGCTTAAGATATCCGTTGATTCAGTGTCCCCTTTGACGGAGCTCTGCTCTCACACAGCCAGCTCTCTCCGCGGTCAGACCACGCCCCCCGGTAATGCATAATTTAGTCAATACACAGCTGATTTCTTTGTGCTTCTGACTGTGCAAATAAGTCAGATTCAAAAAGTGCAAGTCACGTAGTTGGTAAATACTTCCAAAATCTCTATACACATTTGCATACAGGGTTATTCAGAGAAAGGTGAAAACCAGGAGAATGACTGGAGAAGTGAAAATTCTAGGTCAAAATAGCCGAAACAGAAAAATTCTCCCATTTATCTCATTTTCCAAATCGGCTATTTGGTCTATTCTCCTGATTTTCACCTTTCTCTGAATAACTCTGATATTTGTTGAAGTATCAACCCACCCCTGGTACCCAGAACACAAGAACTACAGAGAGCTTCACTTAGGGAATTAGATAATAATCTCCATAAATTATCTCTAAAATGTAGTCGAACATGTCTTCCTCGATTCATGTAGTCGATACATGTCATATATCATCAACCCCATGTACACGTGTTGGGGGAGCACCAATGGGCAATAGTGAAGTCATCAGGAGAGACATAGCTTTCCTATGGAAATTTGTAAAATGTAGAAATTTGTGTAATTTGGGTGTCTTTGTGTGTGGTCTAAACAATGATATAAAGGTTCTAGCAGGAATTGTGTGCTCATGGAACCAGTGTGGCCAATCACACCAGCATGATAAACAAAGTAAAAGGTTTCAAGCACTCCACTTCAATGGGTGACTTTTTTTAACATTCAGCATCATCAACGCCATCACAGAACACATCGACAGCATTACATACCATTGCAAGTGAATTAGTTCAGAGGGGGTGAGGGCATCAGAAAACAAATGAAGAAAGGGGGTTCGTGGCAGAATTTGTATTATGTTAAAGAGGCGCTGTAACAGAGCTCTGTGCCCGGACAGGGTCACATCTGTCATATGCTGCTTCCTCGCTGGACACCCAGTTTCTCCTCGTGACTCTCACAACTTTTTTCTAGTACCTTAGCGGCAGCTTAAGGCCCGGTGCATGTAGAGAGCCTGGCAAGCACCCCACAAATAAGGCGAAGCTGTAGACCTGGAGCCTTTCCTTGGCACAGCGGGCAGAAGATTCCTGGTACCCCAAATCATGAGTCGTGACTTCAAGCTTGGTCAGAATAGAACTGGTTTATTATTACACTGGCACACAGATACACTCAACCACCAACTCCATTTGCATACAATCAAGCAGATAGCTGCACAGATCAGATAACTACACAGGACCTTCAAACAATGGAGAATGGGGGAAGGAGAAAAATTACACAAGGGAATAACACACAGACCTCAGAAATCTTTAGTTAACTGGCAGATATATAAAATAGTGAAAACCAAATATATATAAAAGGTCCACCAGTTCCCCCAATAGTCTCTTTCACTGGCCATAGTCTCTGGGCAAAAGGCTAGCGCACAGCCCCCTCCAAGTCGCACAGTGACACCATGTTCTGTCACAGGCGCAATTTGCAAAAGGTTGCAGAGATGTCTGAATCTTTGACCTCATTACAATAAAACCTGCCCTTCAAAGTGGATCGCCTGGTACCTTTTTGTTTGTGTTCGGTCTGTCTTTGCATGTTTGTTTGTGTTTGTTGTCTGTATTTTGCTATATGTGTGTCAGTGAGATATAGGCAGTCTAGTGTCTAGATTAGAAAATAGTATTAACAGACTGCAACTTCTTTTACGATCAAATGATAATTTTCCAGCATGTTTGATTTAAAGGTTATTTCCATGTAACGGTGCGTGCGGAAAAAATATACAGTTCCTCTATTGATTGGTCCATGTTAGTTAGCAGTATAATCGAGCCATTAATGTTCTTTATGTTGCAACAAAAAGCATATTAGTGGCTATTGTAACCGTACTAAAAATAACCACCGCCACGAATTCTAATTCAATACAGAGTTCTATGTTTATTTATGAGATGTGGCAACATGAAAAGCTCATATTGCTTCCCTGACCTTCAGTTCCAGAATAGAATAATCGTTCAAATTCTGGACATCGTTCTCCTTGAACGTACCAGGTGTTAGACAGCGTAGAGCTTGGGTTTTACTGTTTAAAGACAATATCCAACCTTCAAAAGACTTCTATTTAAGGTTCTCATACAATAAATGGCAATTTTCTGACTAGGGTGGGAAGTAACTGTCATTTAAATTCATTACCAATGCACTTGATCTCATAATAGGTTAATCAAAGATACAGGTCCACTGAGGCCAAAATTCAAGAGCAGCCACAGTTGATCCAAAAAGGGGAGGGGGGTATGAGGAGGATATAAATTAATACCAAAAAATTGGGGAACATATGAGGAGACTATAAATTAGCAGGAATGGAGTGAGCAAGGACTAATTACTTCCCTCCCAGGGTGTTGTGAAACGCCAGTAAAATGTCAAATATACTGAATGCCTGAAGGTATAAAAATACTTAATTACATTTTAGATGTCAATCTGTGCCTCTTCATATATTAGCTACATATTATTAATAATTCTTAGCTAATAAATTATGAATTGTGATAAGATGACATATATCTTGAAAAATGTAGGTCATAATTGCAGCAGTGTCAGGCCAAGCAATAATATTAAGATCTGCCAGTGAGATCAGAGAAACCTATATCCCCTTGTTCCATGAGGAAATATGAGCGGTTTCTGGATCTGTCGTTTCTGTCTCTGTTCTCTCCAGCTCCAGCATAGTGTGTTACCAAATGTTTTCTTTTCCTTGGACAGCTCGTTGGTCTTGTCCACGTTGGAGAGTTTGGAATCTGATTGATTGCTTCTGTGGACAGGTGTCTTTTATACAGGTAACAAATTGATATTAGGACTAGGAGCGCTCTCTTTAAGAAAGTGCTCCTACTCTCAGCTCCTTACCTGTATAAAAGACACCTGGGAGCCCGAAATCTTGCTTACTGATAAAGATGCATTATGCAAACCAATTCGCCTGACGGCTGTCGTGCACGAGCGAATGGCCCAGTTCCAGAGGGTGTGGTCTCCGTGGCTTGCAGTGTTTGCTCCCCCCTCTTACAGCCCTGGCTTTTTCGGGCTAGGCGGCGGATGCTGCGCTGGTGTTGCGGCAGGACTTGGGGGTCGTGGCGGGGACGCGGCTGTGGTGTCCCCCTCTTCCCCCCTTTCCTTTTTTTCTTCTTCTTCTTTTCTTTCTCTTTTCCCATCTTCTGTACCCCCCCCCCCCCATGTATATCCTTTGATTGCTTCTGGAAACTATTCATTACTAAAACAGGGTTTCCTGCACCTGCCCTTGGGATCTACAGGCTGGGTTTGCCAGTTCTCCGCTGCATAACACAAGGGATGTCATTTTAGGCTCAGTGTTTGTAGGATTCAGTCTGCTTTCCCCAAGGCGATCCTTAACATCTGAGTTAGTGTTTACGTCTTTGTTTATTCCCTTTATATGTACTTTGATGTCCTCCCCCTTTTTGTACCCTATTTTCAGTGATTTTGGAAATAAAAAAACTTTACATTTAAAAAAAAAAAATAGCAGATCAATCTATAAGTTTTTTGAAATTGGATTTATTTTCTTGTTATTCTGTCTGTCACTGTTAGAATAAATCTACCATTAAAATGATAGACTGATCATTTCTTTGTCAGTGGGCAAACGTACAGAATCGGCAAGATCAAATAATATCCCCCCCCCACTGTTTCATACAAACAGTACCTTATACTTATACGGGGTTATTCAGAGAGAGGTGAAAAGCAGGAGAATGACTGGAGAATGTCAAATTCTAGGTCAAAATAGCCAATTTGGAAAGTGAGATGAATGGGAGAATTTTTCTGGTTTGGCTATTTTGACCTAGAATTTTCCATTCTCCAGTCATTCTCCTGCTTTTCACCTCTCTCTGAATAACCCTGATAAACTCAACTTCCGTGACGTATGAAAACCCACATGGGGCTCTCATTGCACACCAACTGGACCAACTACAAAAATCACACTTGCCAATATAAGCGTTAAGTGGATTACTCACTCGGCTAGTCCACTAGCCAGCCATTCAAGCACACAAATGGTTAACCTGGTCACTGCCAACATTGCTCCGGAGATCCCTCCAATTCCAGACAACCTTTAGAAGCTGTTGTGTGACTGCTCAATATGCAGTCAACCTCTTGCTAGTAGGGTCACCTCAAGTGGCCCTCGAGAAGGATGGGCCATGTCACATTTGCAACACATATCAGCATTAGTTGTACAATCATTTTGTCACACTGTCACTAGACATTCTTGGTACGAATCCTCCCTTCTTTTGTTTCATTGAATTAGTGATTCATGAAATAATATCATAATTTCTCTGGCATGCTTCAAGTATAAACAAAAAAGTAAAATGAGCAGTAACAATTTTCTCGCACTGCTATTATGTTGTCACATCGTAATCCCACAGAGAGAGATGAATCTTGCGACTGATTGCATTAGAAGTCATTTTTGGATAGCTACTGTGAAAAAACCCGAAAACAGTGAATAAGATATAAAAGTTAATGTTTTTGCTTCAAAATAAGTTATATTCCTTTTTATAATAACACTTTACAAATTACAGTTGTGTTCAAAATTATTCAACCCCCAATGCTGTAAAGGGTTTTAGGGAATTTAGTGTACATTTGTAATTGTATTCAGAATGAAATCCTACAAGGACTTTTTAAAGAACCATATGCAACTAAAATGACATCAATTGGTTTTGTAATACAGTAGTAAATGTTTATTTTGTGAATTCTTCATTGACACAATTATTCAACCCCTTAAAGACTACCACTCTGAACAACAGAGGTTCATTCAAGTGTTTTCAATCAGGTATTGAAAACACCTGTGGATGTCACGGAGCAGCAATAAAGCATAATAAGCCCTAATTAGGCAGCTTTAAAATGACTGTGATACTCAGCTCCTTCTAGACATTTACTGGTGTGGTTACAAACATGGTGAAGTCAAGAGAATGGTCCCGGAATACAAGAGAAGAGGTGATTACTCTTCACAGGAAGGGCAATGGCTATAAGAAGATTGCAAAGATGTTAAACATACCAAGAGAGACCATAGGAAGCATCATTCGCAAATTCAAGGCAAAGGGCACTGTTGAAACGCTACCTGGTCATGGCAGAAAGCAGATGCTGACTTTGACTGCTGTGCGCTACCTGAAGCGTAGAGTGGAGAAAAGTCCCCGTGTGACTGCTGAGGAACTGAGAAAAGATTTGTCAGATGTGGGTACTGAAGTTTCAGCTCAGACAATACGGCGCACACTGCGTAATGAAGGCCTCCATGCCAGAACTCCCAGGCGCACCCCTTGCTGTCTCCAAAGAATAAGAAGAGTCGATTGCAGTATGCCAAAAGTCATGTGGACAAACCACAGAAGTTTTGGGATAGTGTTCTGTGGACTGATGAAACAAAATTAGAACTGTTTGGGCCCATGGATCAACGCTATGTTTGGAGGAGGAAGAACAAGGCCTATGAAGAAAAGAACACCTTGCCTACTGTGAAGCATGGCGGGGGTCAATCATGCTTGGGGCTGTTTTGCTTCTGCAGGTACAGGGAAGCTTCAGCGTTTGCAAGGTACCATGAATTCTCTTCAGTACCAGGAGATATTGGATGACAATGTGATGCAGTCCGTCACAAACCTGAGGCTTGGGAGACGTTGGACCTTTCAACAGGACAATGATCCCAAGCATACCTCCAAGTCCACTAGAGCATGGTTGCAGATTAAAGGCTGGAACATTTTGGAGTGGCCATCGCAGTCACCTGACTTAAATCCGATTGAGAACCTCTGGTGGGACTTAAAGAAAGCAGTTGCAGTGCGGAAGCCTAAGAATGTGACTGAACTGGAGGCTTTTGCCCATGACGAATGGGCGAAGATACCCGTAGATCGCTGCAAGACACTTGTGTCAAGCTATGCTTCACGTTTAAAAGCTGTTATAACTGTAAAAGGATGTTGTACTAAGTACTAAGATTGAATGTCACTTGGGGGTTGAATAAACCTGATAATGATGTGAGCACAGAAAAGACATTTGTGGTTATTTCATTATAAATGTTATGTTATATTTGTCTGACCTACACGTGCCTCTTTGATTTAATTGTAAGCAAGATGACTGAATGATCAAAATCAATGTCAAACTGGCCAAAACACTCAATTTCAGTGGGGGTTGAAAAATTTTGAGCACAACTGTAACTGTAAGTGATTCATGTTTATTGCATGCATGAAATTTCATTCATGAAAGATATAACAAAAGTTACAACTCTTTATTAGAATGCTCAGACTCCAGGGTGGCCTTGTTCCAGTGATGCATGGAAGAAAAGAAATGGAGAAAAGACACTCTGGCCCCTATTACATTCTTCGCACATTTTCGTTCGCGCTGCCCAAATTTTTTAGCGCGCATCGTCCAGCGTTATCGAGCGAAGATTTACGGTGGTATTACGATCCGAACGCATTTTCTCGTCCGTCAAAAAATAACGTTCGGAAAACCGATACGCAAAATGAAGAGTAATACGCGCGTAGTAACGTGCGGACTGTTTTTTCCGTAGGATTCAGTCAATCAGAATTAAGAACCTTAATTGACATCAATTTACCTTAATTGACTCACTTAAGTTTTTGCGCCTGTCAAAGTAAATCTGTGGATATATGCTGCAGCAATAAAAACAAAATGCAGGAATTCACAATTTTTTTGTTTGGGTATGTGTAGAATGTGTAACTGTACTGTGCTGTATTTTTTTTGTTTCGTGCTGGTGTTTTTCGTTTCAGCCAGAACGTTATGATTTGCAGTTACCACCAGCTTTTCAAAGACGTTAAAATTATACGCGCAAACGTCGTTCGTAAAAAGATGTGCATCGATTGTAATACCATCCGCGTACCAGCGCACAAACGCATTTTGCACTCACAATGTTAAGTATAGGACGCGCACAGTTCATCACGCTCGCGCAGGTCCATCCGCGTTAAACGATAATGTGCATCGTTTGCGCAAACGTTGTAATAGGATGTTCAGCGCAAAGGGTTTTGCCCCTCGTGCAAATGCGCATTTGCGCACTTAAAACCAAACGCGAAGGAATGTAATAGGGGCCTCACTGTGGTGCATCAATGACGGGTTTATTGGATAAGTAGTGTCAACATTTAAGCTAGAAGTTTAGTCTGATAAAGACTCGATAAAGGTCAAACTTCTAGCCAAAATACTGTCAATACATAGCATCCAAAAATACATTAAACCTCTGAACCACCCTAAGGAGTGTCTGATCTACAGAAAGAGAGAGACAGACACACAAAGAGTGAGAGATACAAAAACATAGGCAAAAAGCGAGACACAGCCAGAGACCAAGAGACTGCCAGCTAGAGAAACAGACAGCAAGATAGAGACAACCAGAAAGACAGAGACAGTGATAAACAGCCGGAGACATCCATAGACACAGCCGGTCAGAGAGAGAGCTCGCCAGTCAACGAGAGAGACAGAAAGGAAAATAGACAGCCAGCCAGAAAGAAAAATGGGCAGGAAAAAGACATACAGACAGTGCCACCCTTCAATACTTACTGGCTTCTGGTAACACTGTCCTCATGATGTAGTTTCAGGACTCATGCAGCTCCTCTTTGCTGGTCCTGAGAGGCCTCACAGCTCTTTTCTATACCACAAAATTCTTGTATTCTGGAAATAATTCCACCAATGCAGGCACCACAAGCTTTTGCTTGTCACTAGGGCTTAGACTTGTGTACCGATTTTTTTTTCGGTTCGATACGGTTCGGTTCGTTCGTATTTTGTAAATTTTCGTTTCGGCCGATTTCCTTTCCGGTTCGTTTCGTTTACGTTTCGTTTCGTAATTTTTCCGTTATCTGAAAATTTTCGTAAAATCGGCTGAATCCGAATGCACGAATCGGGAAATTTCGTGAAAATTCCGAAATTCCGAAACCCGAAACGCACATCCCTAGGGCTGCAGGGCCCTTCCCAGTGAGAGACCCAAGGGTTCTACCTACCTCATCCCACATAAGGGGCAGGATAGATCTCCAGTGAGCAGCTGATGCTCTTCCATGCACTGCAAATGATCCAGTGAGAATCGCAATGTAAACTCAAAAAGACTGGAGGATGACAATACTGATTGTAATATTTAAAAAATGAAAAGGCATTTTACCATACTCACGTCTCACGTCGTGTTTCCAAAGGTTTGAAACAGCCTATTTACACATTAGCACTTGAGGAAGACCATAAGGTTGAAACGCGTTGTGCAATATATTTTTTAATAAATAGGTCGATTGTGACCTTTTTTACTTTCTATCGGTATACATCCTTACTTCGCTTGAGGCCTGGGGAGATCGTATATCGTATTGCATTGCATTTCCTGGTGGAGTGCTGTCTCCATTGCATTGCATATTCTGGTGGAGTACCGTCTCTATTTCCATCTGTATGAGGCGAAGAGTTCCTGCAATATGTACGAGCTGCCAATGTATGAGCCAACTGTAAAATGGCTCTCCACCATGTGAGTTGATCAGCCTAATGCAAATTGTGGAGATACATTACAATTGATATACTGCGCAATGTATGTCCCATTTGCTTTCTTTTAGGCTCCACTCCATAGGAGGATTTCCATACGCTTCATCTGAGCTACTTTTCCCCATCTATATTTTTTCGCCTATTGGGACTTTGTTTGTATATCTTGGTGGTGTAGATATACGGGACCTTGCAGCATTCTTTGTTCTTTCACATGTGCCATTAACCTTTTCTGTATTTTATGCTATTTACACATTGGATTAGCTTGCAACCATAGAAACCACTGAATAATGCAATTGAATTGTAATATTATATCAATGCTCAAAACTTTGTGTCTGTGCTCCACTATCTTCCTTAGGTTTAATGTAACAAGAATAAATCCTAACAGTGGAATCTATGTACTGTATATTCAGGACACATACAATATATATATATATAGATATATAACCAGGTTTATTTGGAATACACCTTCTTTAATTAAAACCTCATAGATTCTTGAGTTTGATACAGTGTTTTTCTTTTGTAGGCTAAGCAACACCAAGAAGCAAGCTGTACATACCGTCATGGGAATATGGATGGTTTCATTTATTCTTTCGACGTTACCAGCTGTGGGGTGGCATGACACCACTGAAAGATTCTACTCTCGAGACTGCCGCTTCATTGTTACAGAAATCGGTCTTGGCTTTGGAGTTTGCTTCTTACTTTTAATCAGTGGCAGTGTGGTGATGGGGGTGGTATGCATCGGCATTTCTCTCTTTCAGACATTTTCCATCCAAACTGGGCAAAACGTTGATAAAAATAAATTCAACGTACCTACCATTGTAGTAGAGGATGCCCATGGAAAAAGAAGATCATCAATCGATGGGTCTGAACCAATTAAAACATCCCTTCAAATAACATATCTTATATCTGGGATTGTATTTATCTATGACTTTCTAATGGGCTTCCCTATCCTGGTAAGTACAAATCACCTACTAAACAAGAATAACGTAAATTGATTGTATTTTGTAAACTATCCTCCTTTTGCCATGACTTATTGGCTTGACATGCGCAGAGTAGCTGAGTTCACAATACAAGCACATTATAAAGATGAATTCTCTCTAAGTCCCTCCACCCTGGTTTCACCTCTCTTCTCTTTCCCCTCTAAAGCTTTTCATATTCTCTGCTGTTTCTGGCATTCTATCTTTTCTTTATATGCATTCTTTCTGGCTCTGTACGCAATATACACGACTGGAGAAAAACATATGTAGAATCAGCAAATTGGGGATTGGTTTCTCACCACCGAATTGATTTAATGACCCATGCATTTCGTTTGTGACTAAATGTGACTTTGCGATTTTGAGAAACTTAGAGTCTCTCTGATGACCAACCAGTTGGCCGGGCCTAAGGTCGGGGTCAGACGAGTGTTTTTAGGAGCGGAGGAACGTCCATGAGAGTGGAGTTTCCTTCCACTCTGACACCCGTCTGGCCACCTCGCTGAACACAGTTAGTGCACTCAGCGCTGCAAGGCTCGGTCCTCCTATGGAGGATCGCGCTTTGCAGCCCCGTCGAAAGTGTCATAGCGCTTCGACAGGGAGGCTTTCAAAAGGTCGGCAGCACGCCCACAGTAGCACGCACAACTCGTGCGCAAGCTACAGCGTGTGGCCGGCACCGTTGAAGTGTCACAATGATGCAACGAACGCTGGGAGGCATATCAGTACGGGTGCACATAGTGTGCTCATCTGACCCCCGGGCTTATGGATGCACATTGTAGTCTGTTTGACATTATCAGGTCTAGTATTCAATAAAGGTGAATCTCAGGCGAATGACTGGGGAAGTGAAAAATTCAGATCAAAATAGCAAAATTCTCCCATTGATCTCACTTTCCAAATCGGCTATTTGTTCTCTTCTCCTTCCAATTCTTCAGAGTTTCACCTTTTTACTGAATAGACCTGTATGTTTCTGTCAGATTATCATCTTCACTACCACAGTCGTGTTTACACAATCTTCAGTCTTCATGAAGATTACAACATTGTGTACACACAATTGCTGCCTCTAAAGCACATTTGCAAATAAATTTAGTTTGTAGCACAAATGATCCCTTTGCTAACATGCTTTAAAACACTTGTGTACGTTAATAACATATAGACTGACCGTACTACTGACATGTTATGAGTTTCTGTAGCCGGAGTCACAGTGCCTCTCTGCATATATAGAGAGTTGTGCAGAAAGAGTCCCATGTCTGTGCCAGCTGCTGAATCCCACCATCACCACTCCTGCACCCAGGGTACTTGCATTCCATGTGATGTGTGTGGGGTGTGTTAATTATGGAGTTAAAAGTCACTTTAACCAGTTGAGCATGATAGACATGCATAGAAGATCATATGTTTTTGCTCCGCAGCGCGGAGTATGCTCCACGCCTGTCGTGGCTTTGCTCCAGCTTGGTGCCAATCTGAGGCTTCAACCAATGTGGGCTGACATCTTGGTTGACAACCCTCGCTGTGGGACTGCCCCCTCGGCCATGGAAGTCATCTCTAATGAACGTGATGAAGTTAGAAATGGGGATTCCCCCTGCCCCGCAGGGAAGTCGCCTTACAGGAGATACAGAGGTCCTCTGGACTCCTGTATCTCTGGTTCTGTGCATCAAATGAGGTGTTATTGAAGTCTCCTCCTTTTTAATGATGCCATACATGATTATTACATGATTATGTATTGTGAAAAAAAATTATAAAAATAAATGAAAGTGATTTTTTTTTTCTTATGGTTTGTTTCTTTTATTCTAAAACGGCAGCTTTGTCTACTTTTAAATTATAAAGTAAACAAAACCATTGACATAGATTCATAATATTTCATTACTATGTGTATATCTGTTCAGCTTACTGAAAACAACAATATATAAATTGTCTGGGACCTGCAATAAAACACGACTTGAAACAACATTTAAACTCAATCAGCAAAAATGTTGAAAATGAGTTAAGCGCATGGGGCTGAAATGGGTCAGCAGTGAAAGGGTTACAGGATTTTTTATCAAAATCCCAAACACCCTGGTTTCTCAAAATGTTTCCTTGGCAAACCACTTGTTACGGAGAGAATTAATGATGTAATTCTTCACACACGTTAAGGTGAGCATCCAAGTAACAAGCAACAGCCGCCTCATTTGGCCAGAGGTTAAGAAGCAGGCCCGTGAGAAGCTTTTCTGGCATTAGCCTTGTGAACCTCTATCTAACAGGAAGAAAAATGTGTGATTTATTTATCTGGAAGCTGCTCGATTTTCTGCATCAGACAAGTATCTAAAAATACAAGTTGGCCATTTGCTTCAAATAAAAACACTGGTCCGAGGGATTAAAACTAGACCAACTGCTCCAAAATAAAAATGGCAGACGGCCAGCTTTGACATAAACCCTTTTTCACAATACGTTTCATATCCACTACCACTCAATAAAAATTGTGTTATACCAATCTGCGATCTCCTAAAGGAACACGAGAGCTAGTAAATATTGCCTATTCATTTTGCATACACATGTATTTGTAGGAGGAATTACACTAAAACACTTCTGTTTCAGGCAATACTGACCTAATATTTTGAGTCTGAACCTACATTATTATTTATTATTATTATTCTTTATTCTTTATTTATAAAGCGCCAGCATATTCCGCAGCGCTGTACAATAAGCACAGTATAGACAGGGTTACAAAACATTGAACAACATTTGACAAACAGTACAGGAGGAGATGAGGGCCCTTTTCCCGTAGGAACTCACAATTTGGGAGGGTTGGGGTTGGAAACAGGAGGAGAGGACTGTAAGGTGAGAGTGATTGATGGTTGCGTCAGTGAGTTGGGTGGTAGGCTTCCCTAAATAGGAATGTTTTAAGGGAGCATTTGAAGGAAGAGAAGTTAGGGGACAGTCTGACAGTACGAGGGAGAGCGTTCCAGAGAGTGGGGGCTGCGCGTGAGAAATCCTGCAGTCTATCATGGGAAGAGGTGATGCGGGGAGAAGCTAGTCGCAGGTCACTGTTTGACCTTAGGGAGCGGGCTGGGGTGTATTTTGTGATTAGTGAGGACAGGTAGTGGGGCGCTGAGTTAGTGAGGGTTTTGTAGGTAAGGATAAGGATTTTGAACTTAATTCTGCAGTGGATGGAGAGCCAGTGAAGGGACTCGCAGAGGGGAGCGGCAGAGACAGAGCGGCGGGTGAGGTGAATTAGCCTGGCGGAGGCGTTCAGGATGGATTGTAGGGGGGAGAGGTGGGACAGAGGGAGGCCAGATAAGAGATTATTGCAATAGTCGAGTCGGGAGATTACCAGGGCGTGTATGAGTTGTTTTGTGGTGAACATCAATAATTGTCCTGAATCAATATCTCTTCAGTCATATATATATCTTATATTGGCTCTTTTTTTTTATAGTTTTCAATGGTTTTTAATTTGTACACAAATTAGCCTTTATAAATGCACTAATGTGTTGGTGATACATTCTTATCTATCACGGTGCTTGCTTGAAATCTGCCAAGTCATACAGTTTGACCATGTGACATATGGTTTTTCCCTGGTCCTCTAGGATGTCTAAGGGGAAAGTACTACAAACACCTATTTAAAGGCACTCGTGGTGATTAAATAGTTAATATCTGGGGTTTGGAAGACCATACATGAGCTCATATGCACCACTTATGTATTGAGCAGCCATGATTGGCTTTGTGGCCAAGTCGCCAATCATAGTGGTCAACCCATTTTGGTCAAAAAAGCAAGCAGGGACCAGGCACTCCAGAAGCAAGGACGTATTTTATTTACCACAGCGATGTTTCAGGTTGAAACCCAGCCTTGAGAAAAGCTGGGCGTTCAGCCAAAGCATCGCTGTTGTAAATAAAATACGTCCTTGCTTCTGAGTGCCAGGTCCCTGTTTGCTTTTTTGTCTACATAATGGTGGCTTTTCCCGGACCCATGGGCACCCAATTTCCACTGACGTGCTGTAGCACTGTTGCATTGTACCTGAGTGCCATCATCCCCTTACTGCTTGCCACCCGTTTTGGTGGCGTGGCCATAGCCAGTGAAGCAAATTGCATCACGACCATGTACCCTCATCAATCATACGCCCACTGTCCGAATATCAGGTCTTCCAAAGTTGACAAGTCATTTGCCTTAATTCAATGGGAAACATCTGTGATGTAATATTTATATTTTTGTCTCCAACTATCTGTGGTATTGGTAATATTAAGGCATTTGGTTCATGACTGTCTTGCCAACGGCCTGGAGACTCATAAATTCTCCTTGTTTGAGCCGATCCAGGCCTGCCCTTACACTCCTAGCCCATCATCCAGCCCAGGACTTCACTCTAACCTGCTTTGTCTCTGTCCACCTGTTACTGAGCACTGTCCCACTCCTTATTTAAGGGTGGTGCTTCCTCCTAGCAGGGCTCAGTTCTGAGTCTCTAGTGTTGGGTGAGCACTACTGTTCCTACTCCTGATCCTTGTTGCCCTGCAAACCTCCAGCCTTGTATTTGGCCTTGGATCCAGCCTTTGTGAACCCTGCAACTATCCAACCTTTGAGAACCCTGCAAGCATCCAGCTGTCCTCTGCAAAGCATCCAGCCCTTTTCCCTGCATCGCCTTCAGGTGTGGTTCCACTTTCCTGTAGTGTCCACCAGCTCAGCTGAACCGCGTCTGGATCCTGCTCCACCATAGTCCTAGTGCTACCTCTCTGGTTCTACAGTATCCCCACCTGAAGAGTTTGCCTTGTCTCGCCCTAGGGGTTTTGGAGTATGCTGGGTGCCACCTTGACAATGACACAGTGATCAATGTACCATCATCATAGAATAGGCTGGATACCTCTTTGATAAGCAATGTGTTTTATTAGATGAGATTTTAGACCTTCGTATAGTGTATGCTGAGCGTATGGACACTGCTCCCTCTGTTGTTTGATTGCAGTAATAGAATATATCATGTAAAATCTTAGGCCAGTGGCTCAGACATACTGTACCTATCAACTGTCTCAGGACAAGTCCGCGAGTCCTAGCTATTACTTATTCTGTGAAATCTGCTGATGCACTGTGAATTACACACATTCGCTTTATGGCCATGCCAGGGTGCTCTGTTACAACTGAAATCTCAAACATTCGCAAACAATGGTCAGTTGGATAAAGTTCATTATCCTTGTTCATCTATCCATGGATCATTATTATTATTCAGTCTCTTGCCTTGGATTTCTTTTACGTCATTTAACGGTTTCCTTTAAGGCTAGGGTCAGACGAGCGCGTTTTCTACGGACTGTGCGCCCGTGCAGTATGGACGCACTTTTTGACGGAAGACGCAGTAGTATCCACACAGTCCGTTTTTGTGACTGACGTTATTTTTGACGGATGTAAGAGGGAAAATAAATTAAAATGAAAAAACTTTTTGTCCGTCAAAAATGCTGGACGTATCAATGCAGTCTGTCTGACCACATTCCATCACTCACATACAAAGCTATGCGGACGTTGCGGAAGTGGCGCACTCCGCACGTCCGTCCTAGTGGTTCAACGTTCTTGCTAACCTGCGTCCATTTGCCGCATCCGCAGTGCGTCCGCACTTCCGTGCGGACGTACTTCGTGTGTGGGCCTTCATTGTATATTCACTTTATTAATTATTCTCTTGACCGGATTCATCTGATATATGGTCTTCTTCACATACTCCTTTGGATCTATTGTATCCCACCAACATTAATTTCAAATGCCTTAGAAGAATGGTTATACTCCGTGGCGCTAGATATTTCAAATGCCTTGTTTATGTTTTTTAGGAGTTCAATGTGTGTTTTTCTGATACTGTTTATTATTTAATAAATTGTGTTCGTGACGGGGACCCACATCCCCTTCAGTAACTCTCCTCGCACTTTGTTGTGCCGGATTGTTATAGGTGTTTTTTCTATATACTTTGGTGGGTTAGGCCCACAGGGTTGTGGTGTTTGGCATCACAGAGATAGTTTCCTGGTGGAACTATCAGGGTAATTCAAAGAGATTCGAAAAGTCACCGCACATTCGGTGACTTTTCGTTCTCTTCAATTCGGTTCCTTTTGCCGATCCCATTTCGGTGACCCTGCGGTGTATCCAGCAAACACCACAGGGTCCCCGAATTGCAGGGAAAAGCTGCCGCAAACCCGACGAAAACGAACCGCAAAACCCACCGAATGCACGCTGAAAACCCGCAAAAACATCTGGATAAACCCGTCGAAAAACCCGAGCAGGAGCCGATCACACACAGCCGAAGCAGCCGACACCGCAGACGAGGCAGTGAATAAATTAGCAAAACCGTTTGTGTGAATGTTTGAAAATGAAACGCTGTTTGCAAAGAAACTACTGAGCGAAAATGTCTGAAATTTGCATATGAGGTCCAGGGAATGATAATAGAGAGGGCTGTTACAGAAAAAAAAGTAAACTTAAAAAAAATTCTGAAAAATGCTTAAAATATCCTAAAAAAAAAATCGATAAATAAAGAGACTCTTTACTGCAGAATTTTATAATGAACGGTTTATTAGATATTGAATGAAAACGGGAATATTTTTAACATTGAAGCCTATGGGATTCTCCTGAATAAATTTGCCGCATGAAATCACCGAATGGCAGGGCATTAGGGGAACCTTTCACTGCTGGTTTGTGTTCTCTGAATAGCCGAAGCAGTGCTTTTTCATGGGGATTTCACTGCCCTCGAACAGGCACCGAACAGGCACCGTATGTTCAGGCAATTCGCTAGGATTTGGCGAATTGCCTGTTCTCTGGATAGTCGAATGGCCAGGAAAGGTAACCGAACACTGATTTTCAGCGTTCGGTTACCTTTCTCAAGCAATTCGGAGCTCTTTGAATAACCCTGTATATCTTTTTTGTGTATCTGGATGATTACGTGCACCTGCGAGTCTTACAGAGCTGGCTGAGGAGTCCGTTCAACCTAGGGCAGCACATTTCCTGTACTGCCCAGAGAGATTGAGTAACAGTGGCAACAGTGGTTTTGCCTTTCCGCCCCCGGCGAAGATCGTGACAGATTAGAGATGCAGGTTTTGTACTTTTGTTCTAATGGAATGTTTTTTGCATTTGTAGCTTTGATTTATCTTGATAGTTGCGCTAATTGCAGAACCTCTTGATCCTTTTAGTAGCAGTGACATTTAATGAAACTTGAATTGAGCTTCAGTAGTTAGGCATTTGGTGTGGTTTACATATTTAGAACAAAATGTTAGAAGTTCATTATTATTATTATATCACTTTCAACATGCTAATGATGCTGTTTATCTGTGTGGATACGGAAACTGACATCATGTTAAGATGAACCTATGTATATAATCAAAATTATATAAACATATACCTAAAACCTAAAAGAAGCTTTTCAGTGTGTGGGTCAAGAGGGAACGCCATTCCTCCAGAAAAAATAAAGGAGGAACTGTGTTCCCATGCGTTACTGCTTCGTCTGACCCCTGGATATCTTTGTATTGAGAAAGAGAATTCCTGGATCCAGAAAGAACCCTTTCACAATCCTAAGATAAAAACAGTAGCATATAGAATACTCCACTGTGGAGAGTGCCCGTTCAGACATACAATGAGGCCTATACTTTGCCACTGTCAGGATCGGGTAACCCCGCTTGCAGACTGTAAGCCAACAGACCCGGACCAACCGGTCCTTTAGAAATGGCCGGGTTATGGTCAGTAATACTGAGAATGACGAACACAAATAAAGTGGCAGAGTGCAAAGAAAAACAACCTGCGGAACAAAGTAACCCACAATGCTCTAGCTAGCCGGTCCTTAATAATGGCCAGGTTAAGCAGGGCAAACCAACAAAACACACATAGGCAGGGGTTAAGGAAATAGAGGTCCGTTTATACTATGCCAGAAATCAGGGCGCCAGAATACAGGGAAGTCGAGACAAGCCGGGATCGTATAAACCAGGAAATCAGTCAGAATAGGAATCAAGAAATAACAACAAGGCACTAGAAGTAACAGGAAACACGCTAGGGCAACTTGCTAAGAGAAAGGAAGCCCTTTAAATAGAGCCACAGCCCTTCCTATTGGTGCTCAGAGGAGACGCCCTGCTCTGCTATAGGATAGCTGGTCATGTGCTGCGATTGGTTGTCCTTCCTGCATGTTGCATCTGATTCGCGGGCAGCACCATTCTCTGTCCTGTAGTACACAGTACCCTGGAATAAGGCTTTCTGGATATCAGCTGCTGTGACGGCCGCAACATTTCCCCGGACATGGGGCGAAGGTGCAACATTTCCCCAGACATGGGGCGAAGGTGCAACATTTCCCCAGACATGGGGCTCAGGTGCAACATTTCCCCAGATATGGGGCTCAGGTGCAACATTTCCCCAGATATGGGGCTCAGGTGCAACATTTCCCCGGACATGGGCCACCGTGACAGCCACCACTAATATTGTGGTCACTCTGCTTCTTGAATTCTGCTCTGTCCTCTGTATTCCAGTGGTTATCCACCAGAAGAAGTCTTTGTTCGTATTTTTAGAATCAAGGCAAAAATCATTCTTGATTGTGTACCAAATGATACATCTACGCAGTGAAATTCGGGTCCGTTATCAACCATTTGTAATGTACATCACTTTGAACTTGGGGTACATGGCCCCAGAAATGTATTTGGGAGGTGCAGGCCTCATGTTATTTATTGTTTCCCGGCCGTCTCCTAAATTGAAGTCGCCCTGTGCCTGTAGGGTGCAGGGTGTTTGAGTAATCTGTGTTATGTATGAATATTGTTATTGTCTGTCTATCGTTATGGTCTATGTATATTTGACTGACAAACACTGCCCCATTATCTGATGTTTTAAACTGTAATCCTGTTTACCATCCACAACTGGCATTGTCCTGTCTTGTCTAGGTATGTGAACAATGTTTATCCCCTTATTTGTCCTAGTCTAATTATGTAACAAATGCCGTGAAGCAGAAGGAACAAAAACATCAGAATTTAAGAACATGGGAAACTCACAATATTTTCATGGGGAGGGATTATGATGTAGTGCTGTAAAATGCCAGGTTGTTATTTTCAATAGGCTGCCACACTACCCTGGGACTGTATATATGTAAAAATATATAATTATAAAGGCTATATTATAAAGACAAAAAAGGCTTTCAGTGTTGTTGCTATTGTAAGACAGCTCCTAGATCTACTGCATCCTCTTATTTCTGGGGATGCTAGTGTAGCACTCACCCCAAAGGAGCCGCTGAATTAACCTCGGGTTAGTCTCACCGCTCTAGGGAATAAATATACATCAGCACTGTTGTGGATTTTATAGATTATATACTTTACTGATCCCAATAAAGCGGCATATATAATGTAGATACGGTATATGAATGACAGGATTTCGTAATGCGGGAAAAACACGCGGCGGCAAAAGAAAAGTTTAACCCCTTCAGTTCTGGAGTGTAAGTCCCGCGAAAGTAATGTCTCAGAAAGGTGTGTGTGTATGATCTCATGTACCCGGGTACTGTATTCAGCTGGCCAGTGAATGGAATGAGCAAATCTTCGACTAGTCACGTTGGGGCCCTGTAGATTTAGACAATAATGCAGCGTGCTTGGTTAAACTTGGAACTGTGGCCTGTAAGGCCTCTCACCCATCCGTTAGACAATCTGTTCCGCTGCCCGATCAAGGATGTCTCTCCGCTTTTACTCTCTGGAACTCTGTGCCACCAGATCCGCTTCCCTTGCTTGTCCAATCTCCGCAATGAGAAACTACGGCCTACCACCTGCACTCCCAGTGGATCATCACGGTCTCCTTACTTGGGGTCCAACCGGAACTTTGTGTCTGTACACAACCTCTCAGCGGTCTGTAGGTAGGTCTCTGGCAAGTCACTGTCCCGATCCCCAGCACCCGCGAGGCAGCGCCTGCTCTCTGGCCTGGTCACAATCTCTGGCAGTCTCATGTGTGTCTTCCACCTTTCTCCACTTGGCTCACACTGGCTATCCTCTGCAAGAGGCTGCGGATGTCCTTTCTTTCTCTCCCACCCACTTCCTGTCTCCACCGCAAAGCACGATGGAAATTGTAGTTCCGTTTGTGTTCAGCATAGTCCATATTGCCCCTTTCTCCCTCTGGTGGCCACAACAAGTGAATGCAGCAAGCACAATTTTAAAGCAGCGCTACACTAACAAGGCTCTTTACGTGTACCCATCCTTAAGCTTTGTGTAAGGACTGGAGGAAGGCATGAAAGCCTGCTGGTGAGGGAACGGGGGTCCAGCAAGGAAGCAGTATTAACAGATGTGGCCCAGTTGAGGTACAGAGATCTGATACACCATTGTCTGGAAACCTATTCATTAATAGGACTATACACAGGACACAAGATTATCCATTTAGACTGGATGAAATGAATTTCAGCCTAAAGCATAGGAAGCGTTTTTTACAGTGAGAACAATAAAGCAGTGGAATTCTCTGCCTGTTGAGGTGGGTGGGTCAGAGTCCGTACATACTTTTTAAATGACTGGATGACTTCCTGGAAAAACATAATGTTAAGGGTTATAATATTTAATATGTGGGTAAAAGCTGCTTGATTCTGGGGTCAAGAAGGATTTTTTTACAAGTATGTTGCATGTTTGGCGATGCTTCAGACTGGATATTTTGCCTTCATTTGGATCAACAGCAGAAGTTGATGTGTAAAAGGCTGAACTCAATGGGCACACAGCTTTTTTCAGTTAATGTAACTTTGTACCCCTTAATGAAATTATTTTGTACAGTACCACAATGCACCCATAAAAAGAAACAACTCTCTTACACGCTGTGTAAAACAATAAAGTAAATCTTGTTTGCTTTTATAGTTATGTTTCCCTTCTGAGCAATTTCCCCTTAATACACTGAGAGACAGAAAATACTGAAGGATAATTGAATACAGTGAAATGCCATGTCAAGAGTATCCTATGTAAATGCTTTTATTTTATTTTTAAAGATGAATGTGTGCTGTGCTGTCTTATGCCATCCTTCACAATGCCCTTAAACCATTTTTTTGTGTTTTGGAAATCAGTCAACATATGCTCTTACAGAGTGTACAAAAATGTTACAACCTTACTTTGTCAGCATTATTAAATATAATGCAGAATATCCAGTGGTGAATTATTAATACGGAGGGACAGGCATCCCTTCACTTGCCTTTTCCAACCCTGTAAGCAGCTTTACTCGTTTGTAAAAAAATGTTTTTTTTAAACCATAGGGCCGGCGCTACCGCTAGGCAAGCTAGGTGGCCGCCTAGAGCGCAGTGCTCGCCTAGGGCGCAACCGGCTCGACCATCTATGTGTTAAGTTAGCTACTCCGCAGTCTGCTTGCTCACGGACACCCGTCCGTGAGCCGCAGCCTGCCTCCGTCGCCCACGAATCCCTCGATCCTAATTTACGCAAGAGTCTCTTTCAGCTCCTCCTCTTCCTGACGTGGACGATGTGTGCTGGCACGTGCTGGTGCCGGGGGCAGCATGCACCTCGGCACGTGTGAGATCACGTAAGACAGACGCTTGCTGGTCTCGCGTGAAGAAGCCTCTGGACGAGGTGAGAGACAGAGCTGCTCCTGCTGATGCAGGTTATTGTTTGATAAATAGGCTATCACTGTCTCTGTGGTATGTGAGAGCTGGGGGCAATATATCCATGTGTGAGCTGGGGCAATATATCCACTTGCGCTGGGGGCAATATATATATCCATGTGAGCTGGGGGCATATATATCCATGTGAGCTGGGGGCATATATATCCATGTGAGCTGGGGCAATATATATATATCCATGTGAGCTGGGGGCATATATATATATCCATGTGAGCTGGGGAAAATATATCCATGTGAGCTGGGAGCAATATATATATATCCATGTGAGCTGGGGGCATATATATATATCCATGTGAGCTGGGGAAAATATATCCATGTGAGCTGGGGAAATATATATATCCACGTGAGCTGAGGGCAATATATACAGTCATGGCCGAAATTATTGGCACCCCAGACATTTTTCCAGAAAATCTAGTATTTCTCACAGAAAAGTATTGCAGTAACACATGTTTTGCTATACACATGTTTATTCCCTTTGTGTGTATTAGAACAAAACAAAAAAAGGGAGGAAAAAAGCAAATTGGACATAATGTCACACAAAACTCCAAAAATGGGCTGGACAAAATTCTTGGCACCCTTAACTTAATATTTGGTTGCACACCCTTTGGAAAAAATAACTGAAATAAGTCACTTCCTATAACCATCAATAAGCTTCTTACACCTCTCACCTGGAATTTTGGACCACTCTTCCTTTGCAAACTGCTCCAGGTCTCTCTTATTGGAAGGGCACCTTTTCCCAACAGCAATTTTAAGAACTCTCCACAGGTGTTCAATGTGATTTAGATCTGGACTCATTGCTGGCCACTTCAGAACTCTCCAGCGCTTTGTTGCCATCCATTTCTGGGTGCTTTTTGATGTATGTTTGGGGTCATTGTCCTGCTGGAAGACCCAAGATCTCAGACGCAAACCCAGCTTTCTGACACTGGACTCTACAGTGAGACCCAAAATCTTTTGGTAATCCTCAGATTTCATGATGCCTTGCACACATTCAAGGCACCCAGTGCCAGAGGCAGCAAAACAACCCCAAAACATCATTGAACCTCCACCATATTTCACTGTAGGTACTGTGCTCTTTTCTTTGTAGGCCTCATTCCATTTTCGGTAAACAGTAGAATGATGTGCTTTACCAAAAAGCTCTATCTTGGTCTCATCTGTCCACAAGACGTTTTCCCAGAAGGATTTTGGTTTACTCGAGTACATTTTGGCAAACTGCAGTCTTGCTTTTTTATGTCTCTGTGTCAGCAGTGGGGTCCTCCTGGGTCTCCTGCCATAGCGTTTCATTTCATTTAAATGTCGATGGATAGTTTGTGCTGACACTGATGCTCCCTGAGCCTGCAGGACAGCTTGAATTTCTCTGGAACTTGTTTGGGGCTGCTTATCCACCATTCAGACTATCCTGCGTTGCAACCTTTCATCAATTTTTCTCTTCCGTCCACCCACAGAGAGATTAGCTACAATACCATGGGTTGCAAACTTCTTGATAATGTTGCGCACTGTGGACAAAGGCAAATCTAGATCTCTGGAGATGGACTTGTAACCTTGAGATTGTTGATATTTTTCCACAATTTTGGTTCTCAAGTCCTCAGACCGGTCTCTTCTCCTCTTTCTGTTGTCCATGCTTAGTGTGGCACACACTGACACACAATGCAAAGACTAAGTGAACTTCTCTCCTTTTTATCTGCTTTCAGGTGTGATTTTGTATATTGCCCACACTTGTTACTTGTCCCAGGTGAGTTTACAGGAGCATCACATGCTTGAAACAATCTTATTTATCCACAATTTTGAAAAGGTGCCAAGAATTTTGTCCAGCCCATTTTTGGAGTTTTGTGTGACATTATGTCCAATTTGCTTTTTTTCCTCGCTTTTTTTGTTTTTTTTCCAATACACACAAAGGGAATAAACATGTGTATAGCAAAACATGTGGTACTGCAATACTTTTCTGTGAGAAATACTTGATCTTCTGGAAAAATGTCTGGGGTGCCAATAATTTCGGCCATGACTGTATATATATCCATGTGAGCTGGGGGCATATATATCCATGTGAGCTGGGGCAAATATATCCATGTGAGCTGGGGCAATATATATATCCATGTGAGCTGGGGGCAATATATATCTATGTGAGCTGGGGGCAATTTATATATCCATGTGAGCTGAGGGCAATATATCCATGTGAGCTGGGGGCATATATATCCATGTGAGCTGGGGGCAATATATATTTCCATGTGAGCTGAGGGCAATATATCCTTGTGAGCTGGGGCAATATATATATCCATGTGAGCTGAGGGCAATATATCCGTGTGAGCTGGGGGCAAATATATCCATGTGGAATTTTGATGTGTCTGAAATTGAAACTTATGTGACAACTCTTCTTTTTTTTTGATTCGTTAAGAAAAATACAGTTAATTTATATTTGTTCAATACGGATAATTTTAATTTGTTTAATAGAGTTAATTTAAAATTGTTTAATACAGTTTATTTATTTTTATTTTACCTTTACTAGTGGTGCTTTTCAAACTTTATTCTTGAAACTGCTAAATTTCTTTTTATTTTCATGTTGTGTCGCTTTTTTTTTGTTGGGGGGTGCAAGTAACTGGTCTTGCCTAGAGCGCAAAATAGTCTAGCACCGGCCCTGGACATTGGTAATCGGGACACAGAACATCAGATCCCAAATATTTTTTGTTCTAATTGTGACATTGGCCAGACACATGCCTTCATAGCCAATGCATAATGTGATACAATGTTGTATAGTAAATGTCCATGCTGCACAATAGAGGTGTCAGGGATATATTGATGCCCGTCCTCTGGAAAATTCACAAGGGAGTGGGGATCTGCTCCTGCTGGGTAGATTCTGGATAAGATGATCAGGTCAAAGCAGATCCTTAACAAATGATAAATAATTTCTTTCGTATGTTTGTGAACTTCTGTCTGGGCAATATGTTCTAACTGGTGACTGTCATTAATCTGTTTATCATGTCATCAGACCCAGACTGGCTATTGGGCAAATCATATCTGGTAAGATGGAACAAGTCTCTCGCCGACACATTTTGAATTCCACACAGCTGGAATGGTGTCCAATGAGAAATGCTTACAAAGCCGGCACAGATTTTCGCTCCAAGACCCAAATACTATACAAAGGCTGAAAAAGTCAAAATGTTGTGTTTTGTGTCGAAAGAATTGGTATACTATCCCAGACGTATTTTAATTATTTTCGATTTAATTCCATCTTCTGTTTTGTCGAAAGAAATATCAGCAACTTTCAAAATATCAGCTTATTCAGTTGCATGGATTCCGAAAAATGTCGATGAAAAAATTCTCCCGAACCAAAAACTGGATATATTGTGGTCGAAAACACTGCAGATTTCAGTGATTGAGCTGAACGAGCCAGGGCATCAGCAAGTATGCTTGGTGTAGCTAAGCCATTCATTTAGGGATGGTCTTATCATTCTTATGCAACAGAATGGCCAAATCAAGACTTCAATTTCAGCTCATGTTTTGCAGAATAATACATTTTAAACACAAGCAATAGATTTAATATATCTAATGTAACCATATACACTGTTAAAATCTTTAAAATTGTATATAATTCAGCATTTACCTGCAACAATTTAACTCCAATATATGTTTTCTCCTAGGTCACCGTTCTGTAAATTATAGTGATTGTCGGCAACAGATTATAACAATATTGGTTAAGTATAATTGTCAGGTCCAATCTGTCATCTATTCTACAGTTATCCTGAATTTCCTTTTTCAGTCAGAGATTGTAAGATTTGATGTTAAAATTACAAGGGAGGGCTGTCAAACCAACAGCCCCCAAAATGTTGATGCCAACAATTCCCAGAATTGCCAGATGGCCAGAGAATCATGGGAGTTGTAGGTCAGAAACATCTGGGGGGCTGGAGTTTGAAAGCCTTGTTATGAGGGACATTCAATAACCTCTGTTCCTTGAAAGAATGGTGGTTATACTTTAGTGAACTGCAATGGGTCAGGCATGATAAAGAGATGGTGAAGTCTCTCTAGTTAGACAACTGTAACAGTAGTTTGAATTATCTGTCACCATAGTTTTGTCACGTCTCGCGCCGCAGTGCCTGGGTCTCGGCAGCCGGCAGCACCTTCCTCACAGCTTCACTGGCCAGCCGCCGAGTGAAGTAGTGGTTGATCGCGGTCACGGGTAGAGGGCAGGATGGGGCGACGCATTGGTGACGAGTCGCCCGCCGAACTCAGATGCAGATGCCTGAGCCCAGGTTCCTTGCCCTGATGTGGTTTCCGCTCCTCAGTGTGTTCTTAGTGAAACATATCCTTCTGATACCTGTGTATGACTTTGGCTTGTCTGATGATTCTCCTGGCTGCTAACCCCTTGGCACTCGACTGACTACCCAATCTTGCATTCTGACCTTTGACATTGGCTGATGACCCACTCTGGCATAACGACCCCTGGCACTTGGCTGACGATCCAACCTGGTATTAGCCTGTGGTGCTGACTCATGAGCATCCTGGTATTATCCCCCGGTATCTGACTCATGAGCATTCTGGTATTAGCCCCCAGCATCTGCCTCACGAGCATTCTGGTATTTACCCAAGGCATCTGGCTCATGGACATCCTGGTATTAACCCCTGGAATCTGACTCATGAGCATTCTGGTATTAACCCCTGGTGTCAGGTTACCGATTACTGTATTCCATATAGGTAGAAATTTGGTCACTTCAAGGACCGGCAGTGTAGGATAGCTTGTCTGCGTACAGGGAATAGACATCTATACCCAAGGGATACGTGACAAGTTTCTGCTGAAGACCATCAACGTAGTTCTCGTTATGGTTTTCCTTCATTGTTAACAGTGTAATTCAGCTGAAATTATTCAGGGTAGAGTTCAACGGTATCTCAGTCAAAATTACAAAAGAGAAATGGATAAATGAGTAATAAACCCGCTAAGAAAGTATTTGTGAAACAAAAATAATTGCCAAATCATGGCATTTCAATGTGATAAATTATCTACCAAAGGGAATCAAAAGGTCCTTATCTTGACAGATTACTATACTTTCACAAGTTCTTCTTTGAATTGAGTGCGAAAAACATGGCCGCTGCGGTTGACGTTGGTTGAGTACAAAGGCAGTGTTACTATTACACCATGAATTAATTGTGTGAGCCTCCACTACCTACCAATGTTTTATATCAGGAGCGGTAATTGACTCACGCAGGGATTCCTTCACTTTTCCCGTTGTGTGACTTGATAACCACAACTCTTGAAATGGAGCCACAGCATGGAATCCTCAGCATTATGAGAATACCATGGAGTATCAAAGGTGTCAACAGCTAACAGTGGGACATTTAGAAATGATAGATCACATTTTCGTCTTGCAGTCTAATATCCTGAGTCTCTAAAATAAGTTCTGGACGACGTCCTCTGTATTCTATAGACATTGCGTGGATCAAACGGAACCGAAGGGGATGAAGCTATCAGAAAATAAACAACGTTGACTTGTTTATACTGCATTTTTAGTATTTCATAATATTTCCTTTTACTTGCACATTTTAGAAAGCCTACACAATTGGCAGACATCTTTTGTTAAGTGTCAAAACAAAATCGGCTGATAGAACTTTTATTTCAAGCAAGGCGTATCGCTGTGACAGTTTCTGGAAAATAAACTACACTGGGCCATGCTACAAAAAATCCATGACATTACTTATTGGCAGAGGTTGTTCCTGCAGGGATTTCTAGCTTGATATCTATTTTCACAGCGGCTTCATTATTTTAAGATCTGTGATAAAAGGTGCTTTTGACAGTGACAGCAGACTTAAGATTTTTCTCCAGCACAATTATAGCTACAAGTAGACTTTTATTTTTTATTTTCCTTCACTTACGGATTTCCTGAAAAAATGTAAGATTAGCTCTTGTGCCCAATTAACCCCTTCACTCTCGTGATCCTCATATCTCAGGTCTTGAAAGGCATCATCAGGTGCCCGATACTGAGTCATGTTGCTCTGCAGTTTGGCAGGTAAAAAGCAAATGACATTTGTTTGTTGCTGACACATTTCAGTTGCATTCCGGCTCCAAAATATGCCTCTACAGTTTTACCATCACGGGCATGATGTCCAAGGTGCTAAAACTTTTTAAATTCAGCTGGGGAATGTGTCTTACAGACCTTTCCCAGCTGATAATACATGGAGCCACGAGCTGCAGTTGTAACTGCAGTAACTCCATTTGCCCAGCAGATGGTGACATCTGCCTTCCAAATAGGTTATTACAGTAAGGAATACATTGGGAATATTCCCAAATATTTCTTACTGTATAATTAAATAAAATTATTTTACAAAAAAACAGTGCTTTTTTTCGGAAAATCAGTTGGTAGTGAAGGAGTTAACGGAAATCTAAACCGATTATTGCATTTTATGTTATCTTTGTAGCTGTCTATTTGTATTTTTAGAACTTTATGGTGTGTTTTCTACTTACCATATTCTTCAGTCAGCTTTGAAGTTTTTTGTTTATTGCTGTATAATTTAGGCCGATTTTTTTTAAACTGAGTGTTCTCAATCCAAGTATAAATAACATATGCAACTTTATATTACAGTGGCAAGAAAAAGTATGTGAATCCTTCGGGATTACGTGGAGTTTTGCATGAATTGGTCATAAAATGTGCTCTGATCTTCATCTAAGTCACAACAATTTGAAAAACACAGTCTGCTTAAAATAATACAACACAAACATTATATGTTTTCTTGTTTTTATTGAACAGAACATGTAAACATTCACAGTGCAGAGTGGAAAACTATGTGAACCTTTGGACTTAATAACTGGTTGACCCTCCTTTGGCAGCAATAACCTCAACCAAACGTTTCCTGTACTTGCAGATCAGACCTGCACAACGATCTGGATTAATTTTGGACCACTCACAAAACTGTTTCAGTGTAGCAATATTCTTGGGATGGGCTCTCTTAAGGTCATGCCACAGCATTTCAATCGGGTTGAGGTCAGGACTCTGACTGGGCCACTCCAGAAGGCGTATTTTGTTTTGTTGAAGCCATTCTTTTGTTGAATTACTTGTATGCTTTGGGTCATTGTCCTGTTGCATCACCCATCCTCTGCGGAACTTCAGTTGGCGGACAGATGGTCTTACGTTTTCTTGCAAAATGTCTTGATAAACTCTGGAATTCATTTTTCCATCAATGACAACAATCTGTCCAGGCCCTGAGGCAGCAAAGCAGCCCCAAACCATGATGCTCCCTCCACCACGTTTTACAGTGGGGATGAGGTTTTGATGTTGGTGTGCTGTGCCTTTTTTTCTCCACACATAGTGTTGTGTGTTTTTTCCAAACAACTCAATTTTGGTTTCATCTGTCCACAGAATATTTTGCCAGTAGTGCTGTGGAACATCCAGGTGCTCTTTTGCAAACTTCAAACGTGCTGCAATATTCTTTTTGGACAGCAATGGCTTCCTCCGTGGTGTCCTCCCATGTACGCCATTCTTCTTTAATGTTTTCCTTATTGTAGATGTGTCAACAAAAATGTTAGCATGTGCCAGAGATTTCTGTAAGTCTTTAGCTGACACTCTAGGATTCTTCTTTACCTCATTAAGCATTCTGCGCTGTGCTCTTGCAGTCATCTTTACAGGATGACCACGCCTAGGGAGAGTAGCAACAGTGATGAACTTTCTCCATTTGTAGACAGTCTGTTTTACCGTGGACACATGAACATCAAGGCTTTTGGAGATACTTTTGTAACCCTTTCCAGCTTCATGCAAGTCAACAATTCTTGATCGTAGGTTTTCTGAGAGCTCTTTTCTGCGAGGCATGGTTCACATCAGGCAGTGCTTCTTGAAACCAGTAAACCCAAAACTGGTGTGTGTTTTTAAAGGGCAGGTCAGCTTTCAGCAACACATCCAATAATATCACACTGATTGGAATCAAGGTTGGCTCACTCCTGGCTCCAATTAGCTCTTGGAGAAGTCCTTAGGCTAGGGGTTCACATACTTTTTCCACCCTGCACTGTGAATGTTTACATGTTCTGTTCAATAAAAACATGAAAACATATAATGTTTGTGTTGTATTATTTTAACCACTTCGATGCGGAGGACGCGCTCAGCGCGTCCTCCGCATGTCTGCTGGTGTGCGGAGGACGCGCTGAGCGCGTCCTCCCTTTGGGGTCAGCGTTCGGCCGGGTTCCGGCCGATCGCTGGCCCCCCCCCGGTGCAGGCTGACATCCTCAATGTCAGCCCAGCATCCGGAACCGCCGCCGCTGAAATTAGGTGTCATCGCGACAGCGCGATGACACCTAATTCAGGCGCCCCCCCCGCATGTGCGGAGGAGGCGCCTGAAAGGGAGGGGGGGGAGGTTCTTCGGACCTCTCTCCCTCCCGATCGGCGGCGTTGCGGGGGTTAACCCAGGCACCATTTGGAAGGGCACAGCCTGCCCTTCCAAATGGTGCCTGGCATTAACCCCTGGGGAGCTGGATCGCGAATCAGCGCTGAAAAGCGCCGGTTCATGATCCTTTCCCAGAGCTGGCCGACATCTTGGATGTCGGCCAAGCCTCCGGGAACTCCTCCTGAGGACTGGCGTCATCGTGCATAGCACGATGACGCCAGTCCTAGAGTTAACCCCTAACTGCCACCAACGGTGGAGATAGGGCGTTCCAATGAACTCCCTATCTCCCGATCCGTGGAAGTTAGGGGTTAAAGTCTGGTATGTTGGAACGGCCAGAGCATGGCCGTTCCAACGATACCAAACACTACAGTGAAAAAAGTTTTTTAAAAAAATAAAAATTAATATTAAAAATAAAAATATATTTAAAAAAAAAATTATAAAAAAAAAAAAAAACATTTTTTTTTTCTTTTTTTTTGGTTCGTTAATGCAGCAATATTGTTCCCATTTCAATTATAATGTAAACAATGATGCTGCACTAACGAGTTTTGTATGCGGTGCGTTTGTTAAAAATCGTGTAATTTTCCCCAAAAAAAAATGTAACGAGACCCCATCTCTAATTTTTTTAACAAGCGCACCCCATACAAAATATAACCGCAATTGCTCGCATGTTAAAATGTGAAAAAAAACACTTTACACGTTGTAAATTATTGAAAATACATATTTTATTGCATTTTTTGTTATAATATACAGACATGACATAACGTATACATATAATAATGACATATTATGAATCTACCGAGTCTGACGAAAAGAACAATATATAATATGTCTGGGTCATATACTAAAATAAGCCTTCAAAACACGTTTAAACATGATGAGCAAAACCGGTAAATATGACCTCAGCACAGAGGCGTGAAACGCCTCAGCAGCGAAAGGGTTAAGCAGACTGTGTTTTTTCAAATTGTTGTGATTTAGATGAAGATCAGAGCACAATTTATGACCAATTCATGCAAAACTCCACGTAATCCCAAAGGGTTCACATACTTTTTCTTGCCACTGTATTAGGGAAAAAAAATTAACAAAACAATTATGTAGCATGACAGACACCATACATTCAAAGCACTGGGAGCCACTCATGAGAGCAGAAATATAGAACCCGTAAAGACAATATCCTGTTTTTTCCCTAGTGTAGAGTATCCTGATTTGGGTTTCTTCATTATTCTAAACACAGAACAAGAACCACAAATAATAATAATAGCACAGGACAGCTATTTAAGGCTGGCGTCATACGAGCGCACTGTGCCCCCATACTGACATGCCTTCTGGCATCCGTTGCAGCATTGAGACTCTGCAACGGGGCCAGCCGCACGAATTGCGTGCGCAACAGCGGCCGTGCTGTGTCCGTGCAGCAATCCTCTCCGTCAAAGCGCTAGGAGGTGCGTTGACGGAGCTGCAAAGCGCGATTCTCCATAGGAGGATCGAGCCTTGCAGCGCTGAGCGCACTAACTGTGCACAGCGAGGTGGCCAGACGGGCGTTGAGTGGAAGGAACGTCCACTCTCACGGACGTTGCTTCCGCTCTTCAAATACGCTTGTCTGACACCAGCCTAAATAGTCATGATGAGTAAAGTCCCCCAGGTCCCAGAGATCGCTCTCCATGGTTGATATAATGTTGCAGTAAATTTTGCTGTGTTCTTTGTTATAGTAAGGATAGAGGCTGCTGCTTCTAGCCTCTATACAGTAAAACAGGGTGACGAGTGAGGTCTCACAGTGGATTTAATTTTTCCACAGGGAGACCATTAATCTTATAATGAAAAGATGTGCAAATCAGGTTTTATATGATAATTTGTATTTTTCTTTTTCATTCCATGCAAATTTGTGTGTACATATTTTTGGTAGTGAAAGGGTTAACTTTCCCAACCAAGGGAGTTTCCAGAAAACCACTGTCAGGAAGGAGTGTTTTGTTTTTTTTTGGGTTTTTTTGGAAAATCATTTTTAATTAATCATACAGTAAAATACACAGGGTTATTCAGAGACAGCCGAAATGGCACTGAATGTCAAATTTTGGCGAATTGTCAGAAAAATACAGTGCTGTTCGATGGCAGTGAAATCCCCCATAGAGAAGCAATGGTTAATCTATTCAGAGAACATCGAACAGCAGCAAAATGTCAGTGAAATGCCCTGATGTTCGGTGGTTTCATTCGGCAGGTTTATTCAGGCGAACCCCATAGGCTTCAATGTTTAAAATATTCCCGTTTTATTCCAATATCTATTACATTGTTTATTCTTTTCAGTTGCAGCAAAAAGCCTCTTTATTTATTTTTTAGGATTTTTTTCAGCATTTTTTTTGTCAAAAATATTTTGTTTTGTCTTTTTTTTTAAATAGCTTTTACTTTTTTCCTGTAACAGACCTTTTTTATTATTATTCATAGACCTTATATGTTAATTCCAGACATTTTCATCTGTAGTTTTTGCTAACAGCGTTTCAAATTTTGAAACTTTCAATCGTTTTATTTATTTATTAACCCCTTAGTGACCGGGCGGTTTTACACAAATCCGTCCTTTAGTGACCGCTGCTGTTTTTACGTTTCTGCGCTGTTAGTGTTTAGGACAAATTTTCCTCTTACTCGTTTATGCAACCCACACATATTTTACACTGTTTTTCTCGTCATTAAATGGACTTTATAAAGATACCATTTTTTTCATCATTTCATATAATTTACTATAAAAAACATTGTGAAATATGACAAAAAAATTGAAAAAACACCACTTTTTCGAACTTTGACCCCCCAAATTTCTTATGTATCAACAACCGTCAAAAAAATGTAATTCCTTAGTAGTTTCTAAATTTAGTTGTGAGTTTAGCAATACCCAATGTTTACATATTCCTCGCTTTTTTCCTTATTTTATGCAACAATAAGTGCAAGTAGCACTTTGCCATTTCCAAAGAGTTTATTTTCAAAACTAGTGATAGTGACATTGTAACACTGATATCTGTCACTAATTGCTGAATAACCCTCCACATATACATATTTTTTTAAAGCACACAAATCAAGGTATTAAACTTGGGGTATTTTGACTCTTTCCATGCAAACCATTTTACCACAAATCTATGCCAAAGTTTGAGAAAAAAAAAAGTTTTGGTGACTTATTTTTTTTTTAACGCAATTTAAGAATACATGTACTGTGAACTTTAAGGTTTACTGCCAAAAAGCACCCCAAAATATGTTCAGCAACATCTTCTGAGTAAATTGATAGCACCCATGTATAGGTATGTCGGGTAATTTGGGGGCTAATAGGCCTTATTTGGGGGGTGCGCATTTCAGTTTTCCAACTTGGAATTTTCACATTTCGTCATCATGCACCCATTTCCTATTTGGGACATTTTTGAAGCCGGCCAAAGTAATTTACCCCCATCAAACCATATATTTTTAGAAAGGGCACACCCTAGGGTACTTCAAAGAGTTGTATTTTAACACTTTCCATGCACTAGCTCTATGTCAAACTTTCAGGTAGTCACTTTTTGTGTTATGTTTTCACACACATTGTACTTTAGGCATGAATTGTCAAATCCAGTTATTGGTTACTGCCAAAAAACACCCCAAAATATGTTCAGCAACATCTTCTGAGTAAATTGATACCACCCATATATAGATTTGTTCTGTTGTTTTTGGGGTGCTACGCCAATCTTTTGACATGTGCTTGTCAATTTTCTAATTTGACATACAGTATCTTCTTTGCTTATCTTCTTTTTAGGGGCCTTTTTACATACCCCAATTTTATGAACGTGCATATATTTGGTAAGCTAACACCCCAAAGTATTGTAAATGGAGTGTTTTTATGCCATGGATGCAACCGTTTGCTCCAAACAAATTGGATACTGTTTGGTGGTCATTTTTCATTTTAACACCCACATCAGTTTTGGACTGTGATTTAGGAGACACGGTTGTTTGTTACTGCATGAAAACTCTCCAGGTTGTTTTCTGCAAGATCTCCTGAGTACACCCATGCCCCCCATGCATAGGTTTGCCAGGATTTTGGGAAGGTTCAAATCCAATTTTTATGACTTTGTCATTGGAGTTGAAATTGAGATTATTTCTTCAGCTAGGCCTATCTTTGGTTTTTGGTCTACCGCATACCCCAGTTTGAATTATTGCCAGAAAATTGTTTATATTTGTTATGTTGACACCCCAAAGTATTGCATATGGAGTGCTTTGATGCAATGGATGGAACGGTTTTAGCCCAAAACATTTGAAAAGGTGTGTGGCGGTAATTTTTCAATTTTCAGATTTTTACGCTCACATTAGATTTGGACTGTGATTTAGGAGACACTGTTGTTGGTTACTGCATGAAAACTCTCCAGGTTGTTTTCTGCAAGGTCTCCTGAGTACACCCATGCCCCCCATGCATAGGTTTGCCAGGATTTTGGGAAGGTTCAAATACAATTTTTATGACTTTGTCATTGGAGTTGAAATTGAGATTATTTCTTCAGCTAGGCCTATCTTTGGTTTTGGGTCTACCGCATACCCCAGTTTGAATTATTGCCAGAAAATTGTTTATATTTGTTATGTTGACACCCCAAGGTATTGCATATGGAGTGAGTGCTTTGATGCCATGGATGGAACGGTTTTAGCCCAAAACATTTGAAAAGGTGTGTGGCGATAATTTTTCAATTTTCAGATTTTTACGCTCACATTAGATTTGGACTGTGATTTAGGAGACACTGTTGTTTGTTACTGCATGAAAACTCTCCAGGTTGTTTTCTGCAAGGTCTCCTGAGTACACCCATGCCCCCCATGCATAGGTGTGCAAAGATTTTGGCAAAATACAGCACCAATTGTAGAACATAAAAATGTAGGAATAAAATGTAAAAGTCTGGTGCAGTAAAAGAAAAAAAAAACTAAACTGAACTAACTAACTAGAGTGTAAGAAAAAAATAGAAAGGAAAAAAAAATCACAGATCACGCACAGTGTGATATATCTTGAAACAGTCCCCAAGACACAGACCGGGTTGTCCAGGGCATTCTGGGCAGTAAAAGATTGTGTCTCTTCTCTGCCCCCTCTTGAAACACACCCTGCATCTTTTTTGGGGTTTCTGTTTGCCCTCAGTAGGGGGGATTTTAAAAATAAAATGTGTAGCCCCAACTCTGTCCCCCATCACCGCCCGGGGAGCATGTGCATCCTGGTACAAAAACCCTGAAATGTCCTGGAGCTGAAACTGTAAAAAGGACAGCGTCACTCCGGGGTTTGCCTTTTTGCAGAGCAAAAAGGCATTGTGGGTTGCAATTTGCATCAGGTAAATTGCAACCTTTTTGTACCAGGCCCTTGACTTCCGCATAATCTGGTAGGGCTGGAGCAGCTGATCTGCCAGATCAACCCCACCCATATGCCGGTTATAGGCTTTGATGCACACTGGCTTCCTGATGCGCTCAGCTCTGCCACGTACAGAGACCTCCACAGACCTCTCAGTGTGGATGGTGGATAGAAGGTATACATCCTTCTTGTCTCTGTACTTGACCGCCAACAGCTCCTCTTGGCGTAGAGCTGAGGGCTCCCCCCTTTTTAGCCGGGTGCGGACAAGCTGTGCTGGGAAACCTACGCGGTTCTTTCGAACAGTACCGCATGCTGCTGTATCAAAACAATACAGCAGCTTGAACAAAGGGACACTCGTATAAAAATTATCAACCTACAAGTGGTACCCTTTGTTCATCAGGGGAAAAAGTAGGTCCCACACAATCTTGCCACTGGTTCCCATGTGTTCTGGGCAACCTGGAGGGTCAAGGCTACTATCCTTTCCCTCGTACACCCGGAAGGCCTGAGTATACCCACTCTCGCTGTCACAGAGCTTATACACCTTCACTCCATACCTGGAGCGTTTGGAAGGAATATACTGCTTGAATCCCAGCCTTCCCTTGTATTTCATTAGGGATTCATCCACGCAGATATTCCTTCCAGGTGTATAAGCCTCTGCAAACCTGGCGGCGAAGTGGGTAATCAGGGGCGGATTTTATACAGCCTGTCAAACTGGGGATGCTCTCTAGGAGGGCACAGGCTGTTGTCACTGAAGTGCATGAAACGCAAAATGTTTTCATACCTTCTACGTGACATTGATTGGGGGTAAATGGGGGTAGAGCAGATGGGGCTACTGCTCCAGTAGGAGCGAATTGAGGGCTTCTTTATGATGCCCATCAGCATAGTAAGTGCCCAGAATTTCAGAAATTCTGGCACATCTAGCGGGGTCCATTGCTGCCTTGCCAAGTAGGAGTCTGGCTTCGCAGCACAATGCTGATGGGCATACAATTTGATTGGGCAACAATGTGGCCCAACAATTATCCCCCATAAACACCTGCAAAAACTGTGTGGCGGTAAATCCTGCAACATCAATATTGATGCCAGGATTTGCCGTGAAAGGAGGGATATCTGGCCTCTGGCAATGAGGCACTACCCACTCCTCAGCTGGAGCTGTGCCTCTCCTGCTGGCAGGTGGTGGCCCAGGATCTGCATCAGAAACATCACTAGATACATCAGCCAGCGTAGATAATGTATCTAGCGAGGTCTCTGAGCAGTTAGCGGGGTCAAAATCTGGGTCTGAGTCCGACGCAGATGCCTCAGATTCTGACGCCAGGATGGCATATGCCTCCTCGGTGCTGTACACCCTCTCAGACATTATATATAATAGATTATAAAATTTTATAATTATTATATATATAAGCGGATTATTGGTTCTTAGAAGAACCGTTGGGTTTCACAAGAAAATAAAAATAAACACCTAAATCTCTCTAAATCCCTCTAAACCTGCCTCAATTGTTCTAAATCTCCCTAAAATCTCTCTAAATCTGCCTCAATTTTTCTAATCTCACTAAATCTACCTAAAATCTCTAACCTGTCAAATCTGATCTCTCGCTCACCAAAACACAAGTGAGGAGAGGGAGGGAGAATCACAGAGGTCACGGCCAATATTTACAAAATATTGACCTGACCTGACAAATTAGAAATTTTATTTTGATTTTTTATAACTTTTGATTGGATGTTGCTAGCCTGCCTCTCTGATGAAGCAGGCTAGGAACATCCCACACAGCCCCAAGATGACCCTGCCCTTAGAAGGGCAGCGCCATCTTGGCTGTCACTTTTATTTTATTTTATTCATTTTGATTTATTTATTTTACTTTTTTTACTCTTTTTTTACACTTTTTTTAGTCTGCTGGGTGCCTTGATCCCTCGAGGCACTCAGCAGAGCACCTGATCACTTATGTGATCTTTTTTGTACTGAGTGCCACGATACCTCGTGGCACTCAGTACTTCCTGCCGCTACCGGAAGTGATCGCTCGGGGGGAGCGATCACAGACAGACCGGCGGCAGGTAACCATATTGCAAGGATGCCTCGATGTCGAGGCATCCCTGCAATATACTCAGAGCAGCTGGAAGCGATACCGATCGCTTCCAGCGCTCTGTAGAAGTGCGGGGCACCTTTCCGGCGAAACCGGATGTTGATCGCTCCCGGGGAGCGATCACAAGGGGCCCCGGCACTTCTGTCCGCCATTGCACGGATGCCTGGACTCCCAGGCAGCGTGCAATGGCCCTGGAGCTGCTGGAAGCGATCCGATCGCTTCCAGCGCTCTCTAGAAGTGCCGAGCACCTCTCCGGTGAAACCGGATGTTGATCGCTCCCGGGGAGCGATCACAAGGTGCCCCGGCACTTCTAACCGCCATTGCATGGATGCCTGGACTCCCAGGCAGCCTGCAATGGCGTTTGAGCCATGTACATCAGCGGGTCTAAAAGAGACCCGCGGCCATGACGTACATGGTACGTCCGCGGTCACTAAGGGGTTAATCGGCTTGCTGGCTTTTTCCGGCAGCTGGTCGGTGCTGTGTTCGGCGGATCGCTGGCTTTTTTTGGACGTGTTCAACGGGTTTGCGGTACGCTTGACAGGTTTTCTGCGGCGTTTCGGATCAATCTGATTTTTCGGGTCATATCAGCGGCTTATCGGCAGGGTTTTTGGCGGACTTCGGTGATTTTTCGGCGGATTTTCAGATCTGCTCCCTGCACTTAGCACCTGAAGTGCAGGTAATGAGAGAGCACCTCTAAATAACCCCATATTTGGATCCAAATGGAATTACTGCAGATTAGATCAACGTGCAGGATCAGCCGGGGAGCTTTCAGTTAGACATATTCCCAGGTGTTGGTAAAAAGTGTCAGCACCTCGAACATCATGCCCACAGTGTTAAAACTTTAGGAGCATGGGCTGAAGCCAAAATGCAAATGAATTTTATTTGCAATGAACAAATTTCCTTTACTTGGCTCTTGTGGAACACCATATCGAGTATACTCGATATCCGGGCACCAGGAGGTGCCTTGTCGACACAGTATAGTCAGTCTTGGTACTGAAGGGGTTAATTGTACATTAAATATGTTTCCAAGTTCATTGTGATTATGAATAAATCTGTGAAAAGGCTTGCCAAATAGCATATATTACCTTTTTACTTGAAGAGAGAGTACCTGCTGCCTCTTAAGTGCTGCCTCTCGCCCACACTCTGTAAGCTGATTGCTGTTTCCAGCTGGTTGCTGTAATACCGGGCTGATGACTGCCATTAGAATCAGGCTGCCTGTCACCCTTCCCCAGGCAGCACTATGGGCGACTTAAGGTGTTGCAGTGGGAAAAATACATCACCTGGGGAGCCAGGTATCAATAGGATGCTGCTGATTGGCTGCTGCTGCTGAGGAGGACCCCTGCCGACTGCCGGAAGAATGCCAGGCAGCCTAATTCTGGGGACAGACACCATGAGGAAACCATGGTATGACTTGGGGTGAATAGAGGGACTGATCTTGGGTCTGCAGGTATATGGGGGCTAATCAGATGCCTGAGGGTGTATGGGGCTAATCTGGAATCTGAGGGTGCATGATGAACATCTGTTTTTGTTTGTTTGTTTTCAATTCTTTACCTGTCAATGGTAAAAAAGTTAATGTATTCACTTGTATATACTTATATGGAAACATTTGTGCTCCATAGCTTTTTATTTGTATTGTTGTGCTTGTTATTGTTTTCCGCTGTGGTGATTGGCCTCAGAGAATCAGATCAGCGGCGTGCGCAGCTCCAATCCATTGTGCTGCACAGTTGCTGCGGAAGCTGCATACATAAAGTGTGCATGTCCCTTAGCGCTGCACAATATGCAGCTCCAACGCAAGTCGTGTAGTAGCAGAAATTGCGTTAGAAAGCTTCAGGAACTTCTGGTTTCGGGATACCCTGTGCCGAAGAACAGGAACTGCATGCGCAAAGGAGAAAAGGTAAGTAAAAAAACCTAGAAAGAGAAGAAACAGAAATTGGGTAGATGTTGTCAGCAGCCTCTGCCCAATTATTTAACTCCTTGCCGCCCCAGGACGTGCGATGGCGTCCTGGCGGCGGGAAGGCTTTGAAGACACAGGGCGTACAGGTACGCCCCGCTGTCTTCAATGGGTTGCCTCAGCCCCTCCCTGCAGCCTGCACGAGGCACGCGTCATTGGCTACACGGGGACAGCCTGAACTCAGACCATCCCCGTGCAGCCAATGACGCTCGAGCCGTGCATCGGCTGCAGTACAGGCCGCAATATACGGCTCGCAGTGGCACCTGTCAGTGAGGTGTACCTGTACTCCTCACCGGCGTTAAGACACCCCCGATGGCCGACGCCTGCCCATCGTTAAGGGTATAAAAGGGAACTCTATTTTTTATGTAAAATGATCACTGTGACCTGTAAATGGCTGAATGCACCCCTCCCCCCTTAGGCTATAAATGGAAAGTGCCTACTCAAGAATCCCTGAAATAATTGTATAGTATGAAGTCTTAAATAGCGGTAAACCCCAAAACTGGAAAATTAACAAAAGGCCAAGACCCGTCTATACAACATATGTTTGGAGATGCTGAGATAAGACAACACTGTGTTCTTGCTAGACATGTGCATTCGTTTTAGTACTAAAACGATTTAGTCCGAATTTTGGGATAATTTAGTTTTAGTATGACTCAAGAGAAACGAAACTGCTCAGTACAAAAAACGAAAGAAACTAAAATAAAATGCACTACATTTTAGTTTCAGTCCTTTTTGTGATATTACATTGATGAGTGAAGGAGACCAGCAATGAAGATCGCAACATCGCAATATCCGAAGTTCTGCACCCTCCACATGCCAATGCAGTAGGATGTTCTATACAGAGAGTGGCATTATTTAATGCAGGAGTATGTTCTATACATTATACAGAGAGGGGTATTAATGCAGGAGGATGTTATATACATTATACAGAGAAAGGTATAAATTGAGGAGAATGTTCTATACAGAGAGGGACATTAATGCAGGAGGATGTTATCTACATTATACAAAGAGGGGTATTAATTAATGCAGGAGGATGTTCTAAACATTATACAGAGAGGAGCCTTTTTTTTTTAGCCCTTTAAATCCAGTGGCTGTGAGCGCTGAGATCGGCTGCTTGTTACATTATATCTCAGTACAATGAATCAGGCTCAGTTGTTACAGTAACTGACTGTAACAGCGCTCAGAGTTTCAGTAAAACAAGGAAATAATATTGTTCTAACCTCTTACATATAAAAATATTATTTACTAGTTTTACAGAAACTCTGAGCGCTGTGATGAGCAGCAGTCAGTTACTGTAACAGCTTTGCCTGACACGGGGCAGTATTACAATGTTGGTGCTAACTTAACCTGTTGTAAACTTAAAACCTCCATAGGCTATAATGGCTCTGGGAAGGTTACAACAGCTCTGGTTAAGTTAGCACCAGCTATGTAATATGGCCCACATTGTGCTGAGAGTGAGAGATACTGTAATAAGCAGCGATCTCAGCCCTCTGAGGAGCCACCACAATAGTAATTGTATCCACTGGTTTTCGGATGAACGAAATTAGTTTTCATACTAAAGAACTGAAAACGAATTTCTTTAGCAACTAAATAAATTGCATTTTAGTACTAATCCATTAGTTCAAAACGAAATTTTGTGCTGTGCACATGTCTAGTTCTTGCTACCAGGAACATATTTAGGAGGTTTTTGACATGTGCTCTCTTTGGTATAATTGACAATCAACACAAACCAATGAGTTTTAATTTGCTGCCGTGGGATTCGGCGAGGATAACACATTGAGAAATATACTTTGAATTAGGGGAATACGGTAAGCCCCACGGAGAGCAATATTACAAGCAATGTGAACTGTACACAAATTAAACAGTTACAAACACCAAGTAAATTGAGACATAAATGGATTGTCATGTTGTTCAATTACTTTCCTGTATTTGTAAATTAATTGCAGTCTGTGGAAAAGCATGTCAATGTTATTATTTCTGATGATACACCATTAATCAATGAAGAGTTCAGGCTGTAATCATATGAGTAGCCTATACGTGTTTATTACTATTTTTAGGATTACATTTAATTGATCAGAACAAATATAACATTTTCTTTTAATATCCTTTTTATTTACATCATAAAAACAAACCCCGCGTGAGGGTCAATGGTGAAAATGATTTATTGAGGGAATCCTCAATGTGGATCAGTTACAATGTAGGGTTCTTGTTTGTTGCTCACGTTTTGCCATTTTTGTTACCTCTCAGTTTTCTCAGCTCGGTGTAAATGACAGTAAGATTTTTACAGCTAAATGGCAATAATACATTTTGAGTAAGACGGTCTATTGTTGTATAGAGACGCTTAACCCCTTCGCACCCAAAATCAAGTTATCTTGATTTTGCATTGTAATACATTGAAAAGCACTCATTAGCATATCAAAATACCATTTTCACACCTCTTTTACCCCCTTCGCTGCGGGTGACGTGTGGGGAACGTCCTTGTTGACTCCCGCTATATACGGAGGACGCCGCTTTTATAGGCCTCCCGACGTAAATGATGTAATCATGCCGTGTGCGATGACGTCATTTTCAGGCGACCCCCCGGCAAAGGTGACCCCCCTTTTAAGCAGTGCCTGGCTTTAACCCCTGAGGCACCGGACCGAGATCCAGCGCCATTCGGCGATGGATTGCGGCCTAGCTCTGGTGGGGGCCGCCATCTTTGAGCATCGGCATGGCGCACTGATGTCAGTTAGACGGGAACCACTAGCTATATAAATTTAAAATAAATATAAACGCAAAGGCTGGGATGATAAAAGGTGAAAAAAAAACACTTTACACACTGCAGATGATTAAAAATTCAAATATTATTTCATTTTTTGTTAGAATATACATGCAGGCCATGACGTATACATACAGTGGCAAGAAAAAGTATGTGAACCTTTTGGGATTACGTGGCGTTTTGCATGAATTGGTCATAAAATGTGCTCGGATCTTCATCTAAGTCACAACAATTTGAAAAACACAGCCTGCTTAAACTAATACAACACAAACATTATATGTTTTCATGTGTTTATTGAACAGAACATGTAAATATTCACAGTGCAGGGTGGAAAAAGTATGTGAACCCCTAGCCTAATGACTTCTCCAAGAGCTAATTGGAGCCAGGAGTGAGCCAACCTTGAGTTCAATCAGTGTGATATTATTGGATGTGTTGCTGAAAGCTGTCCTGCCCTTTAAAAACACACACCAGTTTTGGGTTTACTGGTTTCAAGAAGCACTGCCTGATGTGAACCATGCCTCGCAGAAAAGAGCTCTCAGAAGACCTGTGATCAAGCATTGTTGACTTGCATGAAGCTGGAAAGGGTTACAAAAGTATCTCCAAAAGCCTTGATGTTCATGTGTCCACAGTAAGACAGACTGTCTACAAATGGAGAAAGTTCATCACTGTTGCTACTCTCCCTAGGCATGGTCATCCTGTAAAGATGACTGCAAGAGCACAGTGCAGAATGCTTAGGAGGTAAAGAAGAATCCTAGAGTGTCAGCTAAAGACTTACAGATATCCCTGGCACATGCTAACATTTTTGTTGACACATCTACAATAAGGAAAACATTAAACAAGAATGGAGTACATGGGAGGACACCACAGAGGAAGCCATTGCTGTCCAAAAAGAATATTGCAGCACGTTTGAAGTTTGCAAAAGAGCACCTGGATGTTCCACAGCACTACTGGCAAAATATTCTGTGGACAGATGAAACCAAAATTGAGTTGTTTGGAAAAACCACACAACACTATGTGTGGAGAAAAAAAGGCACAGCACACCAACATCAAAACCTCTTTCCCACTGTAAAACATGGCAGAGGGAGCATCATGGTTTGGGGCTGCTTTGCTGCCTCAGGGCCTGGACGGATTGTTGTCATTGATGGAAAAATAAATTCCAGAGTTTATCAAGACATTTTGCAGGAAAACGTAAGACCATCTGTCCACCAACTGAAGCTCCGCAGAGGATGGGTGATGCAACAGGACAATGACACAAAGCTTACAAGTAATTCTACAAAAGAATGGCTTCAACATAACAAAATACGCGTTCTGGTGTGGCCCAGTCAGAGTCCTGACCTCAAGCCGATTGAAATGCTGTGGCATGACCTTAAGAGAGCGATTCACACCAGACATCCCAAGAATATTGCTACACTGAAACAGTTTTGTGAAGAGGAGTGGTCCAAAATTACTCCAGATCGTTGTGCAGGTCTGATCTGCAACTACAGGAAAAGTTTGGTTGAGGTTATTGCTGCCAAAGGAGGGTCAACCAGTTATTAAGTCCAAAGGTTCACATACTTTTTCCACCCAGCACTGTGAATGTTTACATGTTCTGTTCAATAAAAACATGAAAACATAGAATGTTTGTGTTGTATTATTTTAAGCAGACTGTGTTTTTCAAATTGTTGTGTCTTAGATGAAGATCCGTGCACATTTTATGACCAATTCATGCAAAACTCCACGTAATTCCAAAGGGTTCACATACTTTTTCTTGCCACTGTATAATAATGATATATTATGATTTTGCCGAGTCTGCCGGAAAAAAGGATATATAATATGTCTGGGTCGTATAATAAACCATGGCTTCAAATCGCGTTTAAACATGATGAGCAAAAGCGGTAAAAATTAGCTCAGCACACAGACGTGAAATGGCTCAGCAGTGAAAGGGTTAAAGCAGGATTAGTGTTCCCCCTGTGGAGAAACAAAATCTGTTGTTTTATGTCTCTCCAAGCACCCTGGGGAGACATAAAACTAGCTGCAAATAGGAGCCCTAAACCTCAGCGTAACAAAAAGTTCAAATACATTACTGCTGCATTACAGCTGCCAGGGAGAGGGCAGAATACAGGGAGAGCTCCAGGGTCACTCACTGCTGTACTGGGATAAGATTCAGGGGGTTATAATGCGTATAAATCACTGTACAGTCCAGATTCCATAATTTCCATATACAGGCATTATGCCACATACAGTTATTATTTTTATATTCTATTTGTATTTTGTGGAAGCTGCATTGCTAATAATCTCATTATGATCACTACAAGTCCCCATAAGCAGGAGATCTCACCGTTTTTATTATTTATCTTTATCACAGTTACTGTGTCTAGCACAAAAGTCTTTTCTGCCTGTATGATAATAACGCAGACCCCATTTGAAATTGTGCAAAATAAGGGACACCATCTAGAGTTCAGAATCTTACATTTCAACAATATTTCTGTATACGATAAACTAATACATGAAGAATTAAAAATGAGCCGGTGACATTTCGGTGCTCTCTGATTAACCCTGATAGAGATTTCCTCCAACTGATTTTAAATAATATTAGCACCTCAGGCATCGAGGGTGATAAAACTTTGAGGGGCACCTTCTGGAGCGCAAATGCAAATGTAATTTTGTTTGCAACAAGTGAATTTAATTTCAAACGATACAACATTGATCCAGATCATATGAACTCAATCTCAGACTGCTGTATCTGCTACTGCTAATCATGTGTACACGATCAGTGTATTGAAGGGGTTAATATCATCCACTCACAAAGGTAGATATTTATCTCTTCCACGAAAGAGGGACACCATAGTATAGCTGGGTTTTTCCACAATCATAAAGAAGGTTTTATTGGACTCAGCTTTTTGTTTTTTCAGACGTTTTTTATATTGTCTGAAAAAATTTAAAAAATAGTCAAGTCTGAGTATTTGTTTTATTGTTATTAATTTGGGCTACAATTTCAGGCTTTAAATGTAGTTTCCTATTTGGTAAATCGTGACTGGTACACATTCTTTTTTATTGGTATAAATGTCATTTGTCATCATATCTCAGATTCCTTATTCTGAAAAACATCTTTATTTTTTTATAAAATGAAGATACTGTTCACACATCCTCGCGTAAGTACAAAATGCCGCTAAGATATGTAACCTTTTAAAAAAAAATATGTCGATGAGATGCTGTTAGTGGCAGATTATTCAGGCTGCTTAAACTTAAAGAACAGCCGCCGAGGTCAGCCAGGCTGTGAAATAATGATTTTCAGAGTCATAGATCCACAGCAACAGCATTTTTTCTTTTTGCAGTTTAAGAACATGAGGTCAGATGTACAGTGGAAAGAGAGAGACAAAAACGTCTGAAAAAGTTTGGTCCCTATCCGAATCTTGCTGCTATGATTAACGACGAGTGAGCCATTAAGTATAACGGCCCCACTCTTTAATCGTAAAGGCTCCCAACCTATTCCAGTCGAGACGCAAACATCTTTGGTTGCTAGGCTCCTACAGCTCCCCAACAGTAATTCAAATCTTCTACGTTGGGTTCACGGGATATTTCTGCGTGTTGAATAATTTCTAGTGTCTAGCAAAAAAAAACTTTAACCCTTTCTCTGCCATGACCGAGCATACTCGAAATCAAATTCTCCTGCAGGAGCACATTTGAGCACAGGCTATTGACAGGGGTGGGTTTGGTCCAGAATCCATTCTCCTTTGGGATACCGGTGGCAAGGGGAGCCTTTCTGCACCATCCTGGGTACTGATCACCACGTCACATGAACCTTTGGCTACCAAGTGGATTTCCAAAAGCCAACTGATAGGAACCAGTGGTGTTATGGAACACTACCTTATATAACCTAAACACTGAAAATGCACTGATAGAAATCATACAGTGCATTTACAGGCAGTATGCCCTGTTTGGCAAACGGAGGACTCCCAGTACTGCTGCATGTGTCCACAACAACAGCAGGAACACTCAGCTTCCTTTCTGTACTCTGAGGGCACTATCATGTGCCTCTCCCTAAAACGGGGAAGATAACAGGGAAAACCTTTGCCTGCAGGTTTCCTCTTAGCTTTATTATGCTTATTCGGCAGGCTGCCCCATAATGCAACACTAACATGCCGCCGTGCGTATCACCTCCTGGAGTCCATAGGACTACATGGAGGCTTGTGCTGCCAGGCCATGTGACCTGCACAATCTCACAAGATTGTGCAGGACCGTGGAGTGATTTATGGAGGGGGACTGGGGACTTTTTGTCCCCAGTCTCACTCTGTTCCCAGCAGGCCAGAAGCAGCAGCTCAGGCCACCGTTTGCACCAAGGGATGAAGGGGAGTATTTGATTTTTTTGGGGGGGCGGGGGTTTCAGCTGGTGATAACTGATTCCGCAGAACCGGTATCAGCCAGCACCAGCTTAGAGCTGTGGATAACTTTTTTGTTCACCGCAGCGGTGCGGTAATTAGCGTCAGGACTTTGTGATCCTACCGCTGATTACTCTTTGCGCTCCCCATGTTAAGTATAGGGAGCGCAAAGTACAGTAAGTTTGCAGTATAAAACGGATTTTTTAACCTGTTAGCGTTTGTGATGTGAAATGACTGGTATGCGTTAGACTAACCTAGTGCTAACGCTCACGTATGTGAGTGCTAGCGCTAGCGTTAAGGAGGTAATAGCACAGGTATGAGTGCAGTTATGAGATTTGCAGTACATGAGTGGATTTTGGAACGTGTTCTGGATCTGATATGCAAATGAATATGTACAGACAGGCATGTACTGCCCATCGGGAGAATTCTGGTGGGCTGATGGCTTAGTGGGCCAGTTTGACCGGCTGCCTGACTGGGCCTGAGCCTCGGCTTGCTTATGTTGGAAGGTCGGCTATGCCTGCCTGCAGCCTGGGGCTCGTCTAGGTTGGACAGCCAGCTGGGGATCGCCCAGGTAGGTTGGCTGGCTAGGCCTGTGCCGGAGCCTGAAGCTCGCCTAGGCCTGACTTTTAATTTTTTATTTTATTTTAAAGACCACTTATTCTTTTTTTTACTTTGCCAAAACAATTGATCTTTTTGTATTTTTTAGACATTTTTGTTTTTTTATTTTTAAAAGACTCATTTATTTTGTAACAGATCTCTCTCAGAGAATGTTTATTTGCATTTAGTTTTCCTTACTTTTCATTCAGGGTTATTCAAAGAGATCGGAATTGTGGCCGAAAGGTAACCAAACAGTGAAATTCAGCGTATGGTTACCTTTCGGCTATTCAGAGAACAGGCAGTTTGCCAAATGTTGGCGAATTGCCTGCACAAACGGTGCCTGTTCGAGGGCAGTGAATCCCCATACGTCCGAACGCATTGACATATTTTTTCACGGAATGCGCAAATTGCTATTCAGAGAGCAACACCCAGCAGTGAAAAGTTGCCGTATTGCCCTGCCATTCGGTGGTTTAATTCGGCAGGTTTATTCAGGTGATTCCCATAGGCTTCAATGTTAAAAATATTCCCGTTTTAATTCAATATCTAATAAACCGTTCAGTATAATATTCTGCAGTAAAGAGTCTCTATTTTTAGATTTTTTTAGGACCTTTTAGGGATTCTTTTGCAAACTTTTGTTTTCCATTTTGGTTTTTTAAATCGTTTTTTCTTTTTTCTGTAACAGCCCTTTTTATTATCATTCCTTGGACCTCATATGTAAATTTCAGACATTTTCGCTCAGTAGTTTGTTTGCAAACAGCGTTTCACTTTTCAAACATTCAAGCGTACTGTTTTTTTTCTTTTCTTCACCTCCTTCGTCTGTGGTGTCGGGTTTCTCCGGCGTCTTCGGCGGGTTAATCCAGATGTTTTTGCGGGTTTCAATGTGCGTTCGCCGGGTTTTGCGGTGAGTGTTCGGCGGGTTTGCGGCGGCTTTTCCCTGCACTACGACGACCCTGTGGTGCTTGCTGAATACACTGCAGGGTCGCCAAATTGCATCGAATTGAAGTGAACGAAAAGTCACCGAACGTGCAGTGACTTTTCGATTCTCTGTGACTAACCCTGATAATCAGGATGAAGTCCAACGTCGGTTTTTGTCTCAGTCCAACCCTGTGTACAGATCGAGTTTACTTGTTTATGGTAGTGAAGGGGTTGAAGCTATAGCCTACATCTGAAGTACCTATCAAATATTATGCACCTTGAATTCTAATTACAGTTGTTAGATGTAACAGGTTACGTCATGCCATTCAGAAAAAGGTTGAAAGTAATAAAAACAATGAATATAAATTTATATAAATTTTATTTTATAAGGGAGCAGAAAGATTCATACATTTCTAACCACTAATACAGCCTCTTTAATGTTCACTCTGGATAGTTAATTACTCAGATTGATGCAACCGTTTTTATTGTAACAATTTCAAATGTCATATTTTTATGTCGCCCATCCACTTTTATTTATGATTTAGATCGAGGATAAAGTCTCGCAAATGCATTCTTTTCTTTTCATATGCATTTCGTGACATTTTTAGACAGACGCCCAAAGCTCTTTCACTTCATTCCATTCCATCATCAAAAGGAAGCTTTGTGCCATTTGAACCATAATTTATTGTAAAACATCCCTAATTGCTTTTGTGTCAGAAATTGCTATGAGAAAAATGACTGTTTATTTTCCCAGAAGAATTCTTGCATAAGGAACATTGTTCTTGTTCTGCCTATTTTATCATTGGCATCAAGAGCCAGACAGCTTTTTTTCCTATAGTCAACATTGACAGTTTTCTAGAATGTTTCCAACTTTGCTCAAAATATAAAGAGCAACCACCAATATTTAACCCCTTCACTCTGAAATCAAGTTAACTCGATTTTGTGTTGTAATACATTGAAAAGCAATCATTAGCATATTAAAATGCATTTGCATACCTTTTTAAAGCAAGATTAGCGTTCCCCCTGAAAATCCACGGTTTTATCTCTTTCCTTTTCCTCTCATCTTACTGTAAAGAAGCTACAAGGAGCCGCTTTCACACCCGCTGTAACAAAAAGTTCACAAACGTTACGACAGCATTACAACATAATAGAGAGGGCATAATACAGGAATACCTGTGGCAGGGCTCAAAATTTCAAGTCCTGAGCTACTAGCCAGGCCTTAAATGTTACTCGCCACCACTTGACCCACCTAACCCCTACCCTGCCCTTAACTCCGCCCCTAAACACAACCTCTTAAATTATCTTATGAAATTATTCTGTTAAATGTTTTATTCAGAATAAAGTTACAAAAATAAATAACAACAACAATTAATTCCCAGACATCAGATCCCAGATATATGTATACCCAGACCACAGATACATGTATACCCAGCCGGAATATGCTGCACAAGCAGCACAAAATAATTTATTGTGCTGCCTGGGTGTGCATTTCCACTCGCCCTCACTTAATTTCCACTTGCCAAATGCGAGTAGGCGAGTGGAAATTTTGAGCCCTGCCTGTGGCATCACTCACTGTTGTACAAGGATAGGATTTATGGGGTTATAAATGCTGATAACGGTGTAGAGTACAGATACAAGGTGCTACTGTATTTTCCATATACATGCTTTACAGCGCAAACAGATAATATTTTAATATTCTACTGGTATTTTTTGGAAGCTGCATTGCTGAATCTCATTATTTTCACTATAAATCCCCCTAAGCAGGAAATCTGACTGTTTAATTAGAGGTGTACATGGCTGGAAAATTTGTTTAGTGTCAAAATAATTTTGTTTTCGTTATTTTGTTTCGTAGTTTCATTTCCTTATGGTATATCGGATCACTGTAAAACCCATTGTAAGTTGGGATTGATTCGATATTTGATATCAATCTGAATTTCAGATCACTAAATAATACCCCAATAAATCACAAACTGCTGTGGAATTATTTAATCACTGGTTCTCTTGTGAAACAGTATAACTAATCAATTTCGTTATATACCATTTTGTTTCAATTCGGATGAAATCAATTTGTTATTTTGGAAGTACTTCCAAAATACGAGTTAACGAATCTTCAAACGAACTTTGATTCGTTACTAAACTAATGCACGCCTCTACTGTTTATTACATTTACTGTATTTGACACAAAGGCCATTTCTGCCTGTATTTCTTTGAAGGAGAAATTAATACATGGAAATTTAAAAATGAGCAAATTTACATTATTTACATTTTATATTATCTCCGAACAACAATTTCTGAGCAAACTTTCTATTGTACTCTACATTTAATTATTAATTCTGATTCCTGTGTTTCAAATTAATGTTCTGTTAGCATTTTTTTCAACATACAAGTTCTTGGTAGGATTTAATGGGGCAGCCATCAAGGCCAAATCAATGGCCGAAACAATTGCCACACTCGATACTCAAATAAAAGCTGCTGGATTTAAACTCGAGTGGAGTGCCAAGAGCTATTTCTTTTTTGCTTATGTCTGGATACTTGTGTCTCAAGAAGGGAAACTGACTTCCTTTAGCAAGCAGCAAGGACCAAGGTCCCTTTTAATATAGAAGCCAAATTGGAGCTGTGTGGCTGGACCTGGCTGAGTCACAATCATTTTGGCACTGGTTGACATGCAGCTAGTTGCTTGTATATTTTTATTGTTGGCTTTGTGTTGAGTTGTGAAACTGAGATTTGGTTGGTAATAGTCAAATTAATGGCTTATCAGTGATGTGGGGCTCGGTGCTGGAGAAACTCTAGGGGCTAAATTACATTCTTCACGCAAAAACGCACACGCAACGCGTGAATTTGTGCGCCAAGCGTTAAACGTTTATGTGCGCAAATCAACGCTGGAATTACAATCCTCGCGCATGTTTTCATCCGTTGAGCACTAACGCGCGTAAAACGAACGCACACAAATGCTTGCACAGTAACGTTGCTCGCAGAAATAAGTGTGCGCACAGTTTTTTCAAGGATTCAGCCAATCAGAATGAAGTTTTTGCGCCTGTCAAAGTCAATCTGCGCATATATGCTGCAGCAATAATAAATGCACACACAACTTCTCCATTTTATTGGTTTGGTATGTGTAGAATGTGTAACTATACTTTGCTGTATTTTTTTTTTTGGGCTGGTGTATTTGTATTCGGCCAGGACGTTCAGATTTGCTATTAACACCAGCTTTTAGGAGTTGCTAAAATTATGCGCGCAAAGGCTGTGCGTTACAAACTGCGCATAGATTGTAATACCATCCGCGTAGCAGCGCACAAACACATTTGCGCTCACAATGTTAAGTATAGGACGCGTGATGTACAGTAAGCTTGTGCAGCGTTCGCGCAGGTTCATCCACGGTAGATGATTACGTGCGTTTGTTGCATGGACAATGTAATACGGCATTCGGCGCAAAGGGTTTTACCCCTCGCGTTAATGCGTTTTTGCGCCAGCGCAAATATTTGCGTGAAGATTGTAATTTAGCCCTAGATGTCCCACCGAGAAGGTGGTGGGTAACCTGGGGAGAACGTTCTAGTCAGGCTGAAATGCATCTCTTAGAATAGAATTTTTTCACAATCTCAATTTGTTGAGGTTTATGTAACTACCAAGTAAAGAAATTCAACGCAATTAAGAAAAATGAATTAAAAATTTATAAATAAATGGAGAAGATGAAAAATCTCTACTTTTTAAATACTGAGCGTCTTTTCTTCATGGTCTACAGTGGGAAAGAAAACTGAAGGAAAAGACCAAATACTTCAAACCAATGGGGGTACTACTTCCCTTCTATGTCTTAACTCTTATTACAGCTAACTAGGATGCCCATACATTCTTTATTATGCACGAAATGCCACGCAATAATCATCCATCAAGCTCACCTGTCCACAAATCCACGCAAAAATAACCCCTCTTGGTGTATTTTCCAATTGTGCTCAAAAGAGGAGAAAATCCTTCTTCATTCTCAAATGGCGATTAGATTCACCTTGGATCAACCGCTAATGCATTACAATTTTAATTTCTATATCAATTTTTATCATATTTTACCAGGAAAGCATCCAGACCATGATTAAATTCATCGATTTAATTGTGTAAAACAACATTCCATATTTTTATTGACTGTGAAAAGCACTGACATTGATATTGTCCATCCAGATTCTGAATGGTTGAGACATAAGTGGGGGTCAGAATGGAGTGATGTAAGCAAAGGAAATGCCAGAGGTACAAACACATGACGAGCTGGGGGGTGCAAGAATAACTAACAGTCATCTGGCAAAGGAAAGGAATCGTCTAAGGCTCTGTCATGGTGCCAGAATGAAGTGCGTTAGTCAGAGGATTCATGAGGTGCTAATTAGGAATAACTGCATGATACTGTGAATACATGTGTCATTTCAATCTGCTCAGGCACAAAAACAATGCTGGATTGAGTCTTCAGCCATGACCCAAATCCTCCAGCTCCAGAGCAGAAGCTGTGCATGACACGCTCCAAATCAAACAAAGCCAACCACTATCCCAAATGGAAAAGCCTTCAAAGAAAACTCGTGCACTGTTTACTTCTAAGTATTTTGCACCAAATGTATGTAAACATAGTCATATAGACGCGCATCTCTTTTTTCAGCCTATCGAGTTCAGCCTTTCACACATCACCTACTGCTATTGATCCAAAAGAAGGCAAAAAACCCAGTCTAAAGCACTCGCTGAATATGCAACATACTGGGAAGAAATTCCTTCTTGACCCCAGAATGGCATCAGATATCTCCTTGGATCAAGAAGCTTTTACCCACATAATGGAAATAATGGTATTTTTAGAAAGTCCATTTAATGTCGGGTAAAACGGTGTATTATATGTGTGGGTTGCATAAATGAGCAAGAGGAAAATTTGACCTAAACACGAACAGTGCAGAAACTTTAATACAGCAGCGGTCACTAAAGGACGGATTTGTGTAAAACCGCCCGGTCACTAAGGGGGTTAATGAATAGGTTTCCAGACAATGGTTTATAATGGCCCCGTATATATTTATATAAAGTTATCAGATCCCCTCTAAGGTGCCTTTTCTCTAAACTAAACAGGTGTAGCGCTCACTCCCGGAGGAGCCGCTGAATTTAAACCTCGGGTCAGTCTCCCCTCACTAGGGAATAAATATACACCAGCACTGTTGTGGATTTTATAAGTTATAAAGTTTACTGATCTCAAATAAACTGGCATATATAGAGCAGCACGGTATACATATATATTTACAGAAGTTCGTAATGCGAGAAACGCGCAGCGGAAAAATAAAAATAAATATTAACCCCTTCGTTGTTGCAATGTGAGTCCCGTACAGGTTGTGTCCCAAGAAGGTGTACGTGTAGGCGTGTGTTGGTACCCGGGTACAAGATTCAACTGGCCAGTGAATGATTTCAATGTGTCTTTGACTAGTCACGTTGGGGCCCTGTAGGTTTAGACAAACTTGCAGCGTGCTTTATTATTTTACTGTGGCCGGGAAGGCCTCTCACCCATCCGCCAGATACTCTGCGCTCTGCTCGACCCAGGACGTCTCTCCGCTCGACTTGTCTGGGACTCTGTGCCACCGGATCCGCTTGTCTTGCTTGTCCGTTTCTGTCACAAGATGCTCTGCTCACCGCCTGCACTCCCACTAGATAATCACGGTCTCCTAACTCGGGGTCCTTCAGCAACTCTGTATCTTTGTTAATTTCCCAGCGGTGGATTACTAGGTCTCTGGCAAGTAATGTGAACCGATCTCCAGCTCCGCAAGGCTGCACCTGCGGTCCGGCCGGGTCGCGATCGTTGTCTGTCTCACGTGAGTCTTGCTCTCTTCACTCCTCGGCGCGCTCTGGGTTTCTTCTGCACGAGGCTGCGGATGTAAGTCTTTTTCTCCCCACCCACTTCCTGTTCCCCACGCAAAGCATGCTGGAAAACGTAGTCCCATTGTTCAGTGTCTCTTACATTGCGCTTGTCTCCCTCTGGTGGCCAAAAATAAGTACTACAGCAACAGCGTTTTAAACCAGCGCTACACAGGTTTAAGCTTGTTGGTCTTTGTTCGTAACTTAAATCTTCCACATGCCTGTTTTATTGCAGATGCTCGGTTAATGAGCTGTAAATTGACATCAACTAAAAGTTTCATCTCTAATCCTATATAATTAACCACTTCACTGCGGAGGACGCGCTCAGCACGTCCACCCGCAGTATCGCGGGGGCGCGATGACACCTAATTCAGGCCCCCCCGCATGTGCGGAGGAGGCGCCTGAAAGGGAGGGGGGAGGTCCTTCGGACCTCTCTCCCTCCCGATCGGCGGCATGCAGGGGGTTAACCCAGGCACCATTTGGAAGGGCACAGCCTGCCCTTCCAAATGGTACCTGGCATTAACCCCATGGGGGCCGGATCAGGAATCGGCGCCGAAAAGCGCCGGTTCGTGATCCTTTCCCGGAGCTGGCCGACATCTTGGATGTCGGCCAAGCTTCCGGGAATGCCCACTGAGGCCTGGCGTCATCGTGCATAGCACGATGACGCCAGTCCTGGAGTTAACCCCTAACTGCCACCAATGGTGGAGAAAGGGGGTTCCAATGAACCCCCTATGTCCCGATTCGTGGCAGTTAGGGACTAATGTTTGGTAATGTTTGATATTGTTGGAGCATGGCCGTTCCAACAATACCAAACAAGAGTATGAAAAAAGTTTTTTTAAAAAAAAAAAAAATATTTAAAAAAAAATTCTAAAAAAAAAATAAACAAGTTTTTTTTTCTTTTTTTGGTTTGTTAATGCAGCAATATTGTTCCCATTTCAATTATAATGTGAACAATAATGCTGCACTAACGATTTTTGTATGCGGTGCGTTTGTTAAAAATCGCGTAATTTTCCCCAAAATAAAATGTAACGAGACCCCATCTCTAATTTTTTTAACAAGCGCACCCCATACAAAATATAACCGCAATTGCTCGCATGTTAAAATGTGAGAAAAAAACACTTTACACGTTGTAAATTATTGAAAATTCATATTTTATTGCATTTTTTGTTATAATATACAGACAGGTCATGACGTATGCGAGGAATCTGGGCCGAGGGGAGTGCTCACCCCTGGCTGCGAGGAGGTAATGTGATTATTCAGGAAGGTTGTGTTCAGTCATGTCATATATGTGGTTTCCAGGATTTATCTAATACAGTTACTTTGTAATAAACAAAAAGGATTGCCGTGATAGTGTGACATGTGTATTAACCATTCCATAAATACAATATGCATGTATACTGTTATAAGGGGATTCTTAACTACAACAAGTTTCCATTGCATCACCATTTCCATGGTGAACGTTAAGCTAAACGGGTTATTCAAAGAGCACGGTGATTTTATAATCTAAGGGGACCTGTTCCCAGTGGTGTATTTAGGTTTTGTGCTGCCCTAGGCCTGACTAAACTCGTGCACCCCCCAATTTAAATTTGATACACCCCTTCCTGTCAAGGGCACACCTCTTCCTGGTTAATCCCCACCCTTCATCTTAAAGCTCCACCTTTTCCTCTTAGAGCTCCGCCTTTTCCTCTCTTTATATTAAAAGTGGATACCAAGTGCCTACTTGTATATTTTGTATACCATTTCAAATGTATCTATTGAGATAAATAAAATTATGAAATGTTTAAATTCAAGCATTTTTACAAAGAATAACCACGCATGTCAAGTATACTGGATCACAGCCGCTCTAATTGCTTGAACAATAAAATCCACAGAAACGTGCACTGCATATGAGCGTATCACAGAGCTGCACAGCAATAAAACCCACAGAAATGTGCAGTGTGTATGAGCATATCACAGAACTGCACAGCAATAAAACTCACAGTAATGTGCAGTGTGTATGAGCGTATCCCAGAGCTCCAGGGAAATAAAACTCACAGTAATATGCAGTGTGTATCACAGAATCCACAGCAATAAAACTCCCAGCAATGCAATGTGCGGTGTGTATGAGTGCATCAGAATTCACAGCAATAAAACTCCCAGCAATGCAATGTGTGGTGTGTATGAGTGCATCAGAATCCACTGCAATTAAACTCCCAGCAAACCGAGTGTATATGAGCACACAGCAATTATGCTGTGGAGCCATCTTGTCAGCAGTGGGGTGCCACTGTCAGAGGGTGCACTGTAGCTTTATTTCCCTTCCTGGTGGGTGTTCAGTCCAGAATAAAGTCTGTGTTAACGAAAGGGCGGGGAGCTGCGCGCGTGCGTTTCACGTGGTTCAGCCAGTCATGTGGTACTGAGACTCAGAGAAATGGCAGTGAAATGCCCTGATGTTCGGTGGTTTCAATCAGCAGGTTTATTAAGGCGAACCCCATAGGTTTCAATGTTAAAAATATTTCCGTTTTTATCCAATATCTAATAAATCATTTATTATTTTAATCTGCAGTAAAAAGTCTTTATTTATTGATTTTTTTTTTTAGTACCTTTTAGTCATTTTTCAGATTTTTTGGGGCAAAATTCCCCCCCCTTTTTTTAAATAGCAGTTTTTCTTTTTTCTGTAACAGAACTTTTTATTATCAATCATAGGATTTTATATGTAAATTCCAGACATTTTCATTCAGTAGTTCTTTTGAAAACAGCAGGCCACGGGTTTGCGGTGGCAGCATTCAGCGGCCGACTCCATGCACTTTGGGGACCCTGCGGTGAATGGTGAATTCACTGCAGGGTGGGGAAATTTTATTCCCTGAAGTGCAGGGAACTACAGAACACCAAAAAGTTGGCGTCATTTCGGTGCTCTGTGAGTAACCCATTTAGTGGTGAGGTTTTTTGCTGCCCCCTGGAAAGTGAAAGCCTAGGCCTTGCCTACCCAGGACATACTTGAAAATTAGTGAAATCTCAATGTATCCTTCCTGGTAAAATACTTTGCAAAAGTAAAAAAAAAAAGTGCCGCCCTAGGCCTGGGCCTAGACGGCCTAGGCGAAAATACAGCACTGCCTGTTCCCGTGAGCTTGCAATCTAAGAGGGAAAAGAGGAGCTGCTCCCGTGAGTTTACAATCTAAGAGGGAAAACAGGTGCTGCTCACGTGATTTTACAATCTAAGAGGGAAAAGAGGAGCCACTACCGTGATTTTACAATCTAAGAGGGAAAAGAGGTGCTGCTCCCGTGAGTTTACAATCTAAGAGGGAAAAGAAGTGCTGCTCCCGTGAGTTTACAATCTAAGAGGGAAAAGAAGTGCTGCTCCCGTGAGTTTACCCTCTAAAAGGGAAAAGAGGTGCTGCTCCCGTAGGTTTACAATCTAAGAGGGAAGAGGAGCCGTTCCTGTGATTTTACAATCTAAGAGGGAAAAGAGGTGCTGCTCCCATGAGTTTACAATCTAAGGCTAGGGTCAGACTGAGGCAGTGCGAACGCGCGTGCAGCCGCACATAATCACGGCCGTGCTAGCAGCAGATGCCGGGCAATGATGGCCAATATACGAAGTACGGTCGCACAAAAGTGCGGCCGCGCAACGCAAGCAGCAAACAAACGCATTTTTTCGAGAAAGTGATACCACTAGTACTGACGTACAGAGTGCGCTGCGTCCGCTAGAGGCGTGTGTGCGTGATTAGGAGACGTCAGACGCTGCTAATGTCCGGCCAACATAACGTCCAGACCCAAAAAGTGTTTTATTGATGATCCGTACAAAATCACGGATGGAACTGCGCATCGTATGACCGCTATTGCGTATTCCGTGAAAAAATACGTCCATTCGTTCGAACGCACTTTTTCACGGACAACGTGAAAAATGCGTTAGTCTGACCCTAGCCTAAGAGGGAAAAGAGGTGCTGCTCCCGTGAGTTTACAATCTAAGAGGGGAAAGAGGAGCTGCTCCCATAGGTTTACAATCTAAGAGGGTAGAGGAGCCGCTCCCATGAGTTTACAATCTAAGAGGGAAGAGGAGCTGCTCCCATGAGCCTACAATCTAAGAGGGAAGAGGAACTGCTACCATAGGTTTACAATCTAAGAGTGAAGAGGAGCCGCTCCCATGAGTTTACAATCTAAGAGGGAAGAGGAGCTGCTCCCATGAGTCTACAATCTAAGAGGGAAGAGGAGCTGCTCCCACGGGTTTACAATCTAAGAGGAAAGAGGAGCTTCTCCCGTGAGTTTACAATCTAAGAGGGAAGAGGAGCCGCTCCCATGAGTTTACAATCTAAGAGGGAAAAGAAGTGCTGCTCCCGTGAGTTTAACATCTAAGAGGGAAAAGAGGTGCTGCTCCCGTATGTTTACAATCTAAGAGGGAAGAGGAGCCGTTCCCGTGATTTTACAATCTAAGAGGGAAAAGAGGTGCTGCTCCCGTGAGTTTACAATCTAAGAGGGAAAAGAGGTGCTGCTCCCGTGAGTTTACAATCTAAGAGGGGAAAGAGGAGCTGGTCCCATAGGTTTACAATCTAAGAGGGAAGAGGAGCCGCTCCCATGAGTTTGCAATCTAAGAGTGAAGAGAAGCCGCTCCCATGCGTTTACAATCTAAGAGGGAAGAGGAGATGCTCCCATGAGTTTACAATCTAAGAGGGAAGAGGAGCCGCTCCCATGAGTTTGCAATCTAAGAGGGAAGAGAAGCCGCTCCCATGAGCCTACAATCTAAGAGGGAAGGGGAGATGCTCCCATGAGTTTACAATCTAAGAGGGAAGAGGAGCTGCTCCCATGAACCTACAATCTAAGAGGGAAGAGGAACTGCTCCCATGGGTTTACAATCTAAGAGTGAAGAGGAGCCGCTCCCATGAGTTTACAATCTAAGAGGGAAAAGAAGTGCTGCTCCTGTGAGTTTACCCTCTAAGAGGGAATAGAGGTGCTGCTCCCGTAGGTTTACAATCTAAGAGGGAAGAGGAGCCGTTCCCGTGATTTTACAATCTAAGAGGGAAAAGAGGTGCTGCTCCCATGAGTTTACAATCTAAGAGGGAAAAGAGGTGCTGCTCCCGTGAGTTTACAATCTAAGAGGGGAAAGAGGAGCTGCTCCCATAGGTTTACAATCTAAGAGGGAAGAGGAGCCGCTCCCATGAGTTTGCAATCTAAGAGGGAAGAGAAGCCGCTCCCATGAGCCTACAATCTAAGAGGGAAGAGGAGATGCTCCCATGAGTTTACAATCTAAGAGGGAAGAGGAGCCGCTCCCATGAGTTTACAATCTAAGAGGGAAGAGGAGCTGCTCCCATGAGTCTACAATCTAAGAGGGAAGAGGAGCTGCTCCCATGGGTTTACAATCTAAGAGGGAAGAGCAGCCGCTCCCATGAGTTTACAATCTAAGAGGGAAGAGGAGCCGCTCCCATGTGTTTACAATCTAAGAGGGAAGAGGAGCTTCTCCCATGAGTTTACAATCTAAGAGGGAAGAGGAGCTGCTCCCATGAGTTTACAATCTAAGAGGGAAGAGGAGCCGCTCCCATGTGTTTACAATCTAAGAGGGAAGAGGAGCCGCTCTCATGAGTTTACAATCTAAGAGGGAAGAGGGGCTGCTCCCATGAGCTTACAATTTAAGAGGGAAGAGGAGCCGCTCCCATGAGTTTACAATCTAAGAGGGAAGAGGAGCCACTCCCATGAGTTTACAATCTAAGAGGGAAGAGGAGCTGCTCCCATGTGTTTACAATCTAAGAGGGAAGAGGAGCCGCTCCCATGTGTTTACAATCTAAGAGGGAAGAGGAGCCGCTCCCATGGGTTTATAATCTAAGAGGGAAAAGAGGTGCTGCTCCCATGTGTTTACAATCTAAGAGGGAAGAGGAGCTTCTCCCATGAGTTTACAATCTAAGAGGGAAGAGGAGCTTCTCCCGTGAGTTTACAATCTAAGAGGGAAGAGGAGCCGCTCCCATGGGTTTATAATCTAAGAGGGAAGAGGAGCTGCTCCCATTAGTTTACAATCTAAGAGGGAAGAGGAGCCGCTCCCATGAGTTTACAATCTAAGAGGGAAGAGGAGCCGCTCCCATGTGTTTACAATCTAAGAGGGAAGAGGAGCTGCTCCCATGTGTTTACAATCTAAGAGGGAAGAGGAGCCGCTCCCATGAGTTTACAATCTAAGAGGGAAGAGGAGCCGCTCCCATGTGTTTACAATCTAAGAGGGAAGAGGAGCTGCTCCCATGTGTTTACAATCTAAGAGGGAAGAGGAGATGCTCCCATGAGTTTACAATCTAAGAGGGAAGAGGAGCTGCTCCCATGAGCCTACAATCTAAGAGTGAAGAGGAGCCGCTCCCATGAGTTTACAATCTAAGAGGGAAAAGAAGTGCTGCTCCCGTGAGTTTACCCTCTAAGAGGGAAAAGAGGTGCTGCTCCCGTAGGTTTACAATCTAAGAGGGAAGAGGAGCCGTTCCCGTGATTTTACAATCTAAGAGGGAAGAGGAGCTGCTCCCATTAGTTTACAATCTAAGAGGGAAGAGGAGCTGCTCCCATGAGCCTACAATCTAAGAGTGAAGAGGAGCCGCTCCATGAGTTTACAATCTAAGAGGGAAAAGAAGTGCTGCTCCCGTGAGTTTACCCTCTAAGAGGGAAAAGAGGTGCTGCTCCCGTAGGTTTACAATCTAAGAGGGAAGGGGAGCCGCTCCCATGTGTTTACAATCTAAGAGGAAGAGGAGCTGCTCCATTAGTTTACAATCTAAGAGGGAAGAGGAGCTGCTCCATTAGTTTACAATCTAAAAGGGAAGAGGAGCCGCTCCCATGTGTTTACAATCTAAAAGGGAAGAGGAGCCGCTCCCATGTGTTTACAATCTAAAAGGGAAGAGGAGCCGCTCCATGAGTTTACAATCTAAGAGGGAAGAGGAGCCGCTCCCATGTGTTTACAATCTAAAAGGAAGAGGAGCCACTCCCATGAGTTTACAATCTAGAGGGAAGAGGAGCCACTCCCATGTGTTTCCAATCTAAGAGGGAAGAGGAGCTGCTCCCATGTGTTTACAATCTAAGAGGAAGAGGAGCCGTTCCCGTGATTTTACAATCTAAGAGGGAAGAGGAGCTGCTCCCATTAGTTTACAATCTAAGAGGGAAGAGGAGCTGCTCCCATGAGCCTACAATCTAAGAGTGAAGAGGAGCCGCTCCCATGAGTTTACAATCTAAGAGGGAAAAGAAGTGCTGCTCCCGTGAGTTTACCCTCTAAGAGGGAAAAGAGGTGCTGCTCCCGTAGGTTTACAATCTAAGAGGGAAGAGGAGCCGCTCCCATGTGTTTACAATCTAAGAGGGAAGAGGAGCTGCTCCCATTAGTTTACAATCTAAGAGGGAAGAGGAGCCGCTCCCATGAGTTTACAATCTAAGAGGGAAGAGGAGCCGCTCCCATGTGTTTACAATCTAAAAGGGAAGAGGAGCCACTCCCATGAGTTTACAATCTAAGAGGGAAGAGGAGCCGCTCCCATGTGTTTACAATCTAAAAGGGAAGAGGAGCCACTCCCATGAGTTTACAATCTAAGAGGGAAGAGGAGCCACTCCCATGTGTTTCCAATCTAAGAGGGAAGAGGAGCTGCTCCCATGTGTTTACAATCTAAGAGGGAAGAGGAGCCGCTCCCATGAGTTTACAATCTAAGAGGGAAGGGGAGCCGCTCCCATGTGTTTACAATCTAAGAGGGAAGAGGAGCTTCTCCCATGTGCTTACAATCTAAGAGGAAAAGAAGAGCAGCTCCAGTGAGTTTAAAATCTAAGAGGAAAAAGAGGAGCCGCTCCAGTGATTTTACAATCTAAGAGGGGAAAAGAGGAGCCACTCGCATGAGTTTACAATCTAAGAGGGGGAAAAGAGGAGCCGCTCCAGTGAGTTTACAATCTGAGAGGGAAGAGGAGCCCACTCTAATATATATGTGTTTGTAATGCGCTGTCAGCTGCGCGCGCACCCATCACAGCTGCTCACTCGGCCCAGACGGTGACGGACGCGTTACAAACGCATTTTATATATAGAGATACTCTTTGATAGGACATTGAAAAGCAAATTTGTGGACAAGGATTATGAGCTGGCAGCAACAACAATAGACCAATAAACTGCCCTCCGGGCAGGCTTAATAGCTAGTATTCAATAAATGCAACTTCACAAATTTACCCTAGCAGCATACTTGAAGCACAGTTACATCCAGCAGCGTTACATTCTGAAGGACAGACCATTTCTAGGCTATTTGAGAATAGCTAGATGCGTCTGGAAATTTTGAAACAATAACCCGTAGCGCTCAAAAGCGTTCTTTGTGGTGTGGCTGTCCAGTCATCATGGTCCCTTCTGGTTTGTTTTTTTTCTCTTGAAGAAGGCTATGAAGATCTGCCTTACTAGATTTTGTGCCCCATTTTTCTGTTTCTCTTGGCAAGACCTGAGTGAGATTAATTGAGAAAAATTGAGTGAGATTTTGTAAGACTATTCACGGCCAACAAGATATCCTCAGCACAATATTTACTAACTTGCAGTGGGATTTTATTTTATTTATTTATTTATAAAGGATTTTACCAGGAAGGATACATTGAGATTTCTCTCGTTTTCAAGTATGTCCTGGGTTCAAGAACATTGTTACAGAAATACAAAGTAGTAAAATGCAAGAAATTAACACAAAACAAATATACAGATTAACAGAAAATAAATATGTAGGAAATATAGTCACTATGTTACATGTTTACAGTTGCATTCTGTATTGAGGTATGTTAAGAGGGAGCTCTTAAAGGACTTTAGTCTGGGGGAAGATTTGATGGCGTCTGGGAGGTTATTTCATAATTGTGGTGCTCTGTAGGAAAATGAGGATCGAGCCACTTTCTTTTTGTATTGTGGTATTGCAAGTAAGGCGTCTTCATGTATAGAGTTTCTGGTTTTTCATTCCAAAGTTGTGTTTGTTTCTGTGTGTAAATATCTTAAGATTCTGCTGCAAAGTGTCAGATACCATCTCATTAAAGGAAACGGATCCATGCACTTGCCCACGAGTTCATTCGTCACTGCTTATAATGTGTAGAGCTTTGCTACGCCTGTCCAGTCCTAAGTGCATTTTGCAAATTAGATTTTTTTTCAGCAGGGCACTCCTCGTGAGGTTTTGTCGTTCAATTCTAGACTTTTCGGTGCTTTTGAGTGAATCTAGTATGATGTAAAGAACCATGCTGAAAATTTCCTAGAGACCTTGGGCCCTATTCCGTGCAGCATGCTAAAATTGGGATGCTAACGGGGAAAACCTGCGCTCGCAGGTTTCCCCGTAACGTCCACATTTCAGCACGATATTATAGGACAGGCACCATACCCCGGAATGCAGCGCTTCTGAGATTGCACTGCTGCAAGTATCACCTCCTGGAGTCCATAGGACTCCAGGGAGGTTGTACCTCCGGGCCGCAAGCTCTGTGCGATCTCGCTCCCCTGACATCGAGTAGTGCTGCAGAGTGATTGCGGAGGGAGACTGGGAGCTATTTGTTTCCAGTCTCACTCTGCTCCCGGGGACAAGATGCAGCAGATCAAGCAAATGTTCTCACCACGGGATGAGAGGTGAATATCGGATTTATTGAGGGGTTTTAGAGGGTGCTAAATGATTTTGCAAAAACGGAATCATGCAGCACTAGCTTTTAGGCGCAGCTAAATATTTGCCTTGCTTATCACTGCGGTAACTAGCGCGAGGACTTTGTAATAACTTACTTATGGAAATGCTAATTAATGATTGCGCTCTCGATGTTAAGTGTCGGATGTGCAAAATACAGTAAGCTTAAAGAAGCTGGCGCATTGACTAATGCACTAATGGATTTTTTACAGGATTTAGCATAAGGAAGGTAGTATGGGTGGCATGCGTTAAAGTCACTTATGCTAGCAGTAACACTTACTCCTCTTGACGCTACTGTTAGCGCTCCCTAGGGAATAGTGCCCCTTGGGTGTAGAACATAAGCATCATCTCTAAGAAGTATGAAAGGTTTCCCTTACTTGTGCAAACCTAAAAATTAAGCGTTACATCTAACATTGGCCAATGTGCAGGGCCGGTGCTACTTGTGCCCCCCCGAAAAAAATTAACTGTTTAAATGCCGGAGGGGGACGCACAAACTGTGCATGCAGGGGGGCACACACTGTGCACGGGGGGGACACACACAATACTATGTATGCAGGCCACACACGGTTGTTCGGTGTCCATCTTACCCCTCCTCTGGTCGAGCCCGGGATCGGTCTGTGCCTCTTTCTTTCCTCTGCCTCTTTCTTTCCTCTGCCTTCTGTGCCTCTTTCTTTCTTCTGCCTCTTTCTTTCTTTCCTCTGCCATCTGTGCCTCTTTCTGCTGTGCCTCTTAATTTCGCCTTTTGTTTCATCTGCCTCTTTCTTCTGCCTATATCTTTCTTTCATCTGCCTCTTTCTTCTGCCTATATCTTTCTTTCATCTGCCTCTTTCTTTCTTTCATCTGCCTCTTTTTTCATTCATCTGCCTCTTTCTTTCCTCTGCCTATATCTTTCATTCATCTGCCTCTTTCATTCATCTGCCTCTTTCTTTCCTCTGCCGCTTTTTTTCATTCATCTGCCTCTTTCTTTCCTCTGCTGCTTTTTTTATTTCATCTGCCTCTTTCTTTCTTTCATCTGCCTCTTTTTTCATTCATCTGCCTCTTTCTTTCCTCTGCCTATATCTTTCATTCATCTGCCTCTTTCATTCATCTGCCTCTTTCTTTCCTCTGCCGCTTTTTTTCATTCATCTGCCTCTTTCTTTCCTCTGCTGCTTTTTTTCTTTCATCTGCCTCTTTTCTTTCTTCTGTGCTTCTTTCTTCTGTGCCTCTATTTTTGTTTCTCTTTTTTCGTGCCTTTCTTTCCTTTCTCTCTTTCTTCTGTGCCTTTCTTTCATCTGCGTCTCGTGGTAACTACACATCATCTGGTGGGTGCCTGCACTTCATCATAAGACACCCACCTTCTGCTCTGCTAATGGGGGTCCGCAAGCTGTCAATGTTGGCTTTGTGAGCCACCACTGCCGGCTACACAAGCCGCACAATGAGGAACAGTTACAATAATGGAACTCGCATTGGGGGCCGGCTGCGCCCCTAGGCTGCAGTGTGCCCGAGGTGGTTGCCAAGCAAGCCTAGTGGAAGCACCGGCCCTGCCAATGTGCCACATCTTATTTCATGAACCTTAGGTGAGCTTTGTGGCGAACCTAGCCCACGACTGTTAGAAAAGTGACAATAACCTTTGACACTCCTTGAGTTACTTTATTCGTTGTGTGAATCAGTCGTTTATATATTTAAATAATTTAGACTCTTATAGATACGAAAAACAACCATATTGTGCAAGATAACATAGGGAGTGAATATTTTCTCTTTACGTTTATGTTACTTGCAGAATGAGTCCTCAGGTGGGGGAATATTATGTGATAGAATGTCTTTATCATTTTCTGTGGTTTTTGTGGTCATTCTTATCTCAGTTTTATTTTCCACATGAGTGCACAATACTAACTTCTGAGCGTTGCTGGTTTATTTCTAGCAATTCATTCTCAGCTAGAAAGAAATATATTGAGCGAGATTCTGTTGTGGTTCTGTACTCCCCACGATGGAAGACATTGGAATCTTTTAAAACAAACGTCGCAAATGTATGCGTCTGCAGATTTCCTGTAGAAATCGCTGTGTGGATATTGTACATAAGAAAATGGGAATTGCAACCAGCAGCAGATTGAATCAGCATGAAACCATGGATGTAAACACAAGCCTCTCCTCATGTGGCCTTGTTCGTTCTGTATTTCCTTTTCTTTCTGGAAGTCCAATGCCTGGCCGCCAAGCACCCTCTGTGCCAAGCACCCTCTGTGCCAAGCACCCTCTGTGCCAAGCACCTATTGCAATGCCATCCTCTGCTTTTCCACTTTCATGATTACCTGTCAAATCATACATGCATTCGCACAAACATTGCCATGCGCAGTCAGGGTTTGTGATAGGTATTGCTCTGCATCCCCTGCCTATACTGATTTAATATGCCTGCACTCCATACAGTGGATAGGCTGAGCGTGAGGATGAGCTATTGCTGGCCTCTGTCTCTTTAACAGCAGGACACATGTCAGTATTGACAGGAAAGGCTCTGCCCCCCCCCCCGGCTGCACGTCACTAACACATACATGCATTTGTCTTTTTAACCGTAAACCTTTTTCACCCTCTTGTGTTTTCTCTTGATTTACTCAATATTGCCTCATTTGCTTCAATGTTATTTGTTGTATTATTTAATTTTCCCCATTTGTATTTTTTTAAGTGTAGTTTCACATTTTCAACCCAGTCTGTTTATTTTAAGGTTGCTGTTGTGTTATTGCAGTATTATTAGTGTAATGACAGTATTCTAGCATACAAGCGTATCAGCTGAAACTTCACCTACTAAAATAAACCCAAACCACATACAAATCTATAGGAAAGCTCAGGTTACCACCTGCTGTCTGTGCGTGGTACTGCAAGCCGCAAGTTGCCTTGAAGTTAGTGAAAGTTTGATTTATAGGGGGTTATTCAGAGAGCACCGAAATGTCGCCGACATTACGGTGATCTCTCTTTCCGCGCAGTTCCCTGCACTTCGGGGAATCGATTTCCCAACCGTGCGGTGAATTCAGGATTCGCCACAGGGTCCCCGGAGTGCAGGGAAAACCCAGCGCAAACCAGTTGAGCATCCACCGAAAACCGACCGGAACGGCCGCAAAAAACACACCGAACACAACGAGCCACCAAACACAGCGCAGACCGGCCGCTGTAAAAAACAGACAAGCTGACGAATGGGGTAAAAAAAAAAACAACAACAAAACAATACGATTGAAAGTGTCAAAATTGAAACGCTGTTTGCAAAAAAACAACTGAACAAAAATGCCTGAAATTAACATATAAGATCCTATGAATGAAAATAAAAAGGTCTGTTACAGAGAAAAGAAAAAACGTTTTAAAAAAAATCCCGAAAAATACCTAAAAGATCCTAAAAAAAAAAATCAATAAATAGATTGCTACAGATTAAAATAATAAACGGTTTATTAGATATTGGATAAAAACTGGAATATTTTTAACATTGAAGCCTATGGGGTCGCCTGAATAAACCTGACAAACAAAAATACTGAACAGCAGGACACTTCAACAACAACTTTTCACTGCTGTTCAGTGTTCTCTGACTAGATAAACCATTGCTTCTTTATGGAGATTACACTGCCTTCGAGCACACCCAGTAAAAAGACGCTACAGCACTGATTATATATAATTATTTTTATTTCTTTCACAAGTTGTGCACCTGGTTTTATACACGTGCATGTGCGATGTGAAATATCATGATACACTTTGTATAAAATCGTTCTATACAACAAACTATATGCACTGTATGGATTATTCACATATATGATATATATATATATTTTATTTTTTAATTTTTTTGAGATTTCTCTTGTTTTAAAGTATGTCCTGGGTGGTGAGTATGTACCATTAGGTGTCTTGCCCAAGGACACTTACTGGAGAGGTTGCTTACATGTAGATCAATGCTCAACACCCGAGTCCCAATACTGCATCAAAGACTAAGCAATACGTTTGTGTAGTTTTTGACCTATTTGTCAGGGTGGCACCAGGCATGGGCCATGGTGGGACGCCAGTTCAAGGGGTTTGAGCTTTTAGCGCAGGGATATGCAGGTTGTGTTAGAAATACAAAAGCATGTACTATACCATTTAAACTGTAGATGGTGCTGTTGTTATAGTGTACTATGGGTTCTGCACTTGTTGGTGTGTTCACAGGAAGGAAGTCTTTTTTTTCTCTCTCACTTCTTTGATTTCTCTCTGTGTAATGCCTGCTGCAGTTACCAGTCACTAGTCTGTTATAGTTGTTTATTGTTTTATGCACAAAGTAAAGTTTACTGCTGCAAGTTCACAAGATTCCAGAGCCTCTTTCATACATAACCAACAGGTTGTACCTTGGAGTAGGCTGACTGGTGCTGGTAGTAATCCATGGCGCATTACAAATGGTATATATAAAGAGTGGTCAGGACAGTCCTTAGGTCAATGGGCTGGCAGCAAGAAGGCAGGGTTGGTGGGCAATGCAGGTGGTCTGGTACACGGTATTAGTGATGAGCCGAACGCCCCCATGTTCGGTTCGCATTCGAACAATTTCAAAAGTTTGAGTTCAAACGCGAACACGAACCGAACTCAATGCAAGTCAATGGGACTCGAAAGTTAGATTTTTAGAGTGCCCTCCAAGAGGGCATATATGCAAGATATTTCCCATAAAAGGTGTATGGGGTCCGGGTAGTGCCCTGGGGGACAGGAAACAAGGACAAAAAGTTTTTTAAAAAAATGTTTTTAAAGGAACAGTGAGTTTTCCATGAAATAATGGTTAAGAATAAAAACGAAAAATTCCTTCAAATATTGTGCCTAGGAGGTCCCTATAACCAGCCCGTGAAGTGGCGGATTTGTAGGATGTATAGAAACATTTAAAAACAAAAAAATTACATTTCAAATGACGGCAAATGGTTTTCCTTTAATCTATTCATAAATAACTGCTTGGGGCAGCAGTCTGTATGAAAAGAGGAGACATTTTAGCACACGCAGAACAAGTTTAGTGATTTTTTGGGCTAAATTATGGTGAAACTTATGCAGGCTTTGGATGAAAGTAACAATAGGTGCTTTAAAATCGGGCCTTTAGTGTCGGCAACAGTGCCGTCACACCGTAACCTCTCTGTGGTATTGTGGAAGAGTGCAGAGTTGGACCCTGCAGTCAAATATTAAAATGATATGAATCTGGTATAGGCGTCAGTGGCAGTGCACCCAAATATTGTGCCTTTGGTGGCAGCAAATGCCTTCACATCGTAAGTAACCCCTCTGTGGTATTGTGGAAGAGTGCAGTGGTGGAGGTTTTGGGAATGCAGAAGAGATCCCCGATCTATTCAGTTACTTCAGCAGCTATAACAAAACCGGGTCAGCAATGTTTAGGCACTTGTACTGCGCTATTGTATATGTTGAGAATCGGCGCACACCAGTAGCAACAGGGAGCAAACAGAACAGGCAGGGAATACCCAGAGAGAATAGTCAAATGGCAGGCAAAATCGGCAACAGATCGGGTCCTCAGAACAAGCAGGGTCAGTAACAAGTATACAAACTGTTTCGGTAAGCTAGCGATGCGGGAATAAAGGCTGAGACACACTGAGCGTGTAGCGACGCACAGCGTGGCGAAGCGAAGTAAACATTTTGCAGGCTTGACTTCACTCCGCTCCTCCTCGCAGCGTGTCTACACTACATTACGTTTGCTTCTCCCCGCACTAGACAGGAGTCCACTAACTAAATTAAAATGTACACACAAAACCGTTTTATTTTCACAAAGCACATGTTATATAGGCAAAAAAATAATAATAGGAATAGTATAAAAATATAAAAAAGGTAACCCCTGATCATATATATTATAGGGACACAGAGCGCCGTGTATAGAGTAGGGATGCATTGATACCACAAAACAGACATATACGTATATATCAACACGCAGACCTATATATACATATATATCAACACGCAGATACAGTCAGGTCCAGAAATATTGGGACATCGACACAATTCTAACATATTTGGCTCTATACACCACCGCAATGGAGTTGGAATGAAACAAACACAATGTGCTTTAACTGCAGACTGTCAGCTTTAATTTGAGGGTATGTACATCCAACTCAGGTGAAAGGTGTAGGACTTACAGCAGTTTGCAGATGTGCCTCCCACTTGTTAAGGGACCAAAAGTAATGGGACAATTGGCTTCTCAGCTGTTCCATGGCCAGGTGTGTGATATTCCCTCATTACCCCGATTACAATGTGCAGATAAAAGGCCCAGAGTTCATTTCAAGTGTGCTATTTGCATTTGGAATCTGTTGCTGTCAACTCCAAGATGAGATCCAAAGAGCTATCACTATCAGTGAAGCAAGCCATCATTAGGCTGCAGAAACAAAACAAACCCATCAGAGAGATAGCAAGAACATTAGGCGTGGCTAAAACAAATTCTTTGGAACATTCTCAAAAAGAAGGAATGCACCGGTGAGCTCAGCAACACCAAAAGACCCGGGACACCACGGAAAACAACTGTGGTGGATGACCGAAGAATTCTTTGCCTGGTGAAGAAAACACCCTTCACAACAGTTGGCCAGATCAAGAACACTCTCCAGGAGGTAGGTGTATGTGTGTCAAAGTCAACAATCAAGAGAAGACTTCACCAGAGTGAATACAGAGGGTTCAACACAAGATGTAAACCATTGGTAAAACTCAAAAACAGGAAGGCCAGATTAGAGTTTGCCAAACAACACCTAACAAAGCCTTCACAGTTCTGAAACAAGATCCTATGGACAGATGAGACCAAGATCAACTTGTACTAGAGTGATGGGAAGAGAAGAGTATGGAGAAGGAAAGGAACTGCTCATGATCGTAAGCATACCACCTCATCAGTGAAGCATGGTGGTGGTAGTGTCATGGCGTGCCAATGGAACTGGTTCTCTTGTATTTATTGATGATGTGACTGCTGACAAAAGCAGCAGGATGAATTCTGAAGTGTTTCGGGCAATATTACCTGCTCACATTCAGCCAAATGCTGCAGAACTCATTGGACGGCGCTTCACAGTGCAGATGGACAATGACTCCTCAAAGCATACTGCAAATGCAACAAAAGAGTTTTTGAAGGGACAGAAGTGGAATGTTATGCAATGGCCAAGTCAATCACCTGACCTGAATCCCATTGAGCATTCATTTCACTTGCTGAAGACAAAACTGAAGGGAAAATGCCCCAAGAACAAGCAGGAACTGAAGACAGTTGCAGTAGAGGCCTGGTAGAGCATCACCAGGGATGAAACCCAGTGTCTGGTGATGTCTGTGTATTCCAGACTTCAGGCTGTGATTGACTGCAAAGGATTTGCAACCAAGTATTAAGAAGGGAAAGTTTGATTTATGATTATTCTGTCCCATTACTTTTGGTCCCTTAACAAGTGGGAGGCACATATGCAAACTGCTGTAAGTCCTACACCGTTCACCTGAGTTGGATGTACATATCCTCAAACTAAAGCTGACAGTCTGCAGTTAAAGCACATTGTGTTTGTTTCATTCCAAATCCATTGTGGTGGTGTATAGAGCCAAAGATGTTAGAATTGTGTCGATGTCCCAATATTTCTGGACCTGACTGTATATATTTACACCCACCCACAGACCTCAGACCATATATACACATAAGCACATGGGGGTGGCATGTAGACAATCTCAACTAAATGCACCCCTCCCCCCATTTGGCTGATCCCTCCAGAAGAAATGTTGAACCCGACAGAGCAGCAAATATATATATTATTCTCTGCTCTAATGGGTTCAACATTTCTTCTGGAGGGATCAACCAAATGGGGGGGAGGCAATTAGTTGCCAAAATGTGTGTCTAATATAAGTCTGGATATATATATTTATAAGAATATAGATATATATCTTATATATATCATACCTGCCCTTACCTTCCCCTATAAATTTGCTAAAAATATACACGACAAAAAAAAAAAAAACAATGCCTGAGGCCCTGCGCAGCCAACATGCCACCCCCCTCTACCTGGCTGAATGTATCTAATATATATAATTAAATACATTCAGCCAGGTAGAGAAAGAATAAAAAAAAGTTTTATTTTATGTTCCCGGGGACATTTAAAAATGTCCTCGGATTTTATTTTTTTTAGAAATGTGTCGCCTTACCTTAGCCTGGTGGTCAGTGGGGGCTCCCTGTATCCTGGTTGTGGGGGGTCTGCCGTGGCTGCAGGTGCAGTGGCTCCCTCCCTGCGCTGCCTGTCTCTGCCACATGCACCTGGGTGGCTAGCCCGCACAGTCGCAGCTCTGTCATCGCATGCTCCTCAAGGGGATCCTTGGGAGGTCCCTGCAGGTTGCCCTCTACAATGCCTGATTAGAGGGCCGTGTCTGCCTGATGTTTTAGTAACAAGAATGTTTTATCCCATAGTCTTCAATGTTAAAAATATTCCAGTTTTAATTCAATATCTAATAATCTGTTGCTTATAATATTCTGCAGTAAAGAGTCTCTTTATTTCTAGATTTTTTTAGTATTTTCTTTAAGCATTTTCTTATACTTTTTAAAAAAAAATCGAACTTTTGGCAAATGTCTCAAAAAGTTCGAAGTTCGCAAACTGTCGAACGGCCGATGTTCGATGTGAACTCTGAACAGATTCGAACCGAACAGCTCATCCCTACACGGTATCAGCAGGATCACAGAGTAGGTCAGCTCACTACAAAGTAGGACTACTAATGCAAATTTAGCGCTTGCTACGGTGCAGGATGCTGAATTCAGCACCTGCCTCGTAATCTGGTCTATAAACGGAGACGCTAAGGAGAAATTTGCAAGCACAGGGTTCCTCGGTTTAGCAAAGAGCAGATGATAGTGCCCTTAGTGTTTCGGATGTTCCTATTTGGTTCATGACAATCGACCATATTGGTTGGGTATTTGTAATGAAAAATGTGTAATTTGTGCAATACGTTCCAAACATAAATTTCTGCACTTACTAATGCAAAGGATTCTTCTTGTGATGCTAGTGTATATATCAACACTAACAGTTTTTTATAATTCAAAGCTAAACAGTATATTACCTTAATTGACTCCTAAATGTGCGTACCTACAATATCTCTTCATCTTGGTCCTATCGCAGGTACTTTGCTCTATCGATTTATATGTTACTGTAATCTACATAAAAAGACACAAAAATATGACATTAACCCATGTTGATTTTACATTCCCAACACACAGGTTGTAAGCTTCGCCAGTTTGAGGTTTGACACATCGTACGACTGGATGGTGCTTTGCGTCTTGTGGTGCACCGTAGTCCAAGCATTGCTTCTACCAATGTTCCTCTGGGCCTGTGATCGCTACCGTGCTGATGTGAGATCCGTCTGGGACAAATGTATTGCCATTATGTCCAATGATGATACAGATGAAGGTGAGACTTATGTTTCGTGCATATGAGTCAGAACTTGTGACAATATTAAGTAATATGTTAATGGTGTCAAGTTTCTTTCTAAGCTTTTTTCCTGTTCTCTCATTTGAAAAGAAATCCCATATATAACTAAACAATACATTTGACATAACGTAGTTGTCTAGGTCCCAAAACACTTTAAAATATGCAGTCATAAGTGTAGATCAATCATTTCCAGACCTGATCCTTATCTGTAAGAGCATTGGCGGCCCGCCCATAGTGGCAGTGACGCACCATTTCTTTGTCTCCTCAAAAATAAAGTATCATTGTAAGGAAGGAGTCGAGGTAATATTTATATTACAGTCATTTTGTTCTTGTTGTTCGTTATTTTATTATTATTATCCTTTATTTATAAAGCGCTAGCATATTCCGTAGCGCTGTACAATGGGGAAGTACAAACATGAGACATACATGATAAACAAGGAAAAGACAATCCTGCCCAAAGGATAGCTTGTCTAGGAAGTACAGCACTTTACCAAGTGCTCAGCCAGACATCCCGTGAGCTTACAATCTATGGGACGGGGTAAGTGAAACAGATGGGAGCAGAGGGAAGGTGAAGCTGGTTGCTAGAAGAAATGTTGTGATGGTTGCATGGGAAGGACCAGAAGCTTGGGCTGAGTAAAGGTAATTAGAGAGAGAGAAGTGGAAACAGCTGTAAAGGAGCCCTTAAATTATGGACCTGGTCTGAGTGGGAGGGTGGATAGGACAGCAGAGTGGAGAATCTTGTGGTCTGTGATGGTCAGTGTATGCTAGAAAATAGAATACAGATTTGCTAAGTGTGTTTTTAAAAAACTACACAGCAGGAGGGGAGGGAGGAGGAGCAGGAAGAGGAGGGAGGGTGAGAGGCAGAGGTGAAGACCAAATAAAAAAGTTTAAGTAAAAAGGAGGGAACATTGAAACATGGAATCAGCCAGAAATTAATACATTTAAAAATAAAATACAGTTGCAAGAATGTGGCTCTTTGGAAGATAGCGTTGGATGGCATTCTGAAATCCTGCTACCTTATTCTTGTTCCGGGGTGTTGGTCAGTGTATGCTTATGCTGGTTCCGGGGAGCAGAGGGGAGAATCTTGTGGTCTGTGATGGTCAGTGTATGCTTATGCAAGTGTTCGTTGTAAAATAAACTGATCCGGCCTTTCTGAGGGTATTTTACACATGCTATTCAAAGAGCACCCTGCACTAAGCAAAATCAAATTCACCAACCCTGCGGTGAATTCAGCATTCACCACAGGGTCTCAGAAGTGCAGGGAAAATCCGCCGAACACACCCGAAAAATCGCCGTGCCAAATGGAAAAAACGTCGAAAAACATCAAATCTGATCCGATAAACTGCCGTAAACCCACCGAACGCATCCAGAAAAAGCTGATCATCCGCCGAACATGTAGAGTAATGCATAATTTTAATATAGAGATGGTCACTTGACATTGCATCAATATAAAATAGCAGGAATAAGTAGCAAAATATTGAATCAATGAGACTAGTATCATGTTCGGCACATTTTATATTCATATCTTGTTGAGAGTGAAGATCCTTTCTATGCAGCAATGTTTATAAATAAAAATGAGGTTCTGTGATTTTAACTATAAATATATTTTTCACTTTTATAGTAAATGCCCAGATATCTCCCTGAAATTTATCATGTTTTAGTCTTTCCTGCTGTCTCCGTGTGCAGATAACAGCCCAGACGGTGGCATCCATTCTGATCTTATCTACGAAAGGCCGTATGATTACAGTTATGGTAATGACCTCATGGCAATGGATCGTGTGAATAAATATGACCTTTCTGCATTGGAAAGAGGAATCCCACAGATTTACCCTATGAAGGAAATTCACGACGATAAGATGCATTATCTTCAGGTAAAGTAATTAATCCATGTCTACTCCGTAACTCAAAACTATACATAACAATGATTACATACAGTACATTTTTAATACAGAGGCAGCTCTCTGAATCGGTAAAATAGGTGGTTGCCTTAGGCCGGGGTCAGACGAGCGCACTATGTGCTGACGTGCCTCCCGGTGTCTGTTCCATCGTTCTGATGCTTCGACGGGGCCGGCCACATGCTGTTGCGTGTACGCGAATTGCACTCGTTACAGCGGACGTGCTGAGGACGTTTTGAAAGCCTCCCCTTCGAAAACCCTACAAAGCGGGAGCCTTCTATGGAACGTCAAATGTCCTTCGTAGATTTTGACGGGGATGGTTTCAGCAGGTATACAGTTGTGTTCAAAATTATTCAACCCCCAATACTGTAAAGAGTTTTAGGGAATTTAGTGTACATTTGTAATTGTATTCAGAATTAAATCCTACAAGGACTTTTTAAAGAACCATATGCAACTAAAATGACATCAATTGGTTTTGCAATACAGTAGTAAATGTTTCTTTTGTGAATTCTTCATTGACACAATTATTCAACCCCTTAAAGACTACCACTCTGAAGAACAGAGGTTCATTCAAGTGTTTTCAATCAGGTATTGAAAACACCTGTGGATGTCACGGAGCAGCAATAAAGCATAATAAGCACCAATTAGGCAGCTTTAAAATGACTGTGATACTCAGCTCCTTCTAGACATTTACTGGTGTGGTTACAAACATGGTGAAGTCAAGAGAATGGTCCAGGAAGACAAGAGAAGAGGTGATTACTCTTCACAGGAAGGGCAATGGCTATAAGAAGATTGCAAAGATGTTAAACATACCAAGAGAGACCATAGGAAGCATCATTCGCAAATTCAAGGCAAAGGGCACTGTTGAAACGCTACCTGGTCGTGGCAGAAAGAAGATGCTGACTTCGACTGCTGTGCGCTACCTGAAGCGTAGAGTGGAGAAAAGTCCCCGTGTGACTGCTGAGGAACTGAGAAAAGATTTGTCAGATGTGGGTACTGAAGTTTCAGCTCAGACAATACGGCGCACACTGCGTTATGAAGGCCTCCATGCCAGAACTCCCAGGCGCACCCCCTTGCTGTCTCCAAAGAATAAGAAGAGTCGACTGCAGTATGCCAAAAGTCATGTGGACAAACCACATAAGTTTTGGGATAGTGTTCTGTGGACTGATGAAACAAAATTAGAACTGTTTGGGGCCATGGATCAACGCTATGTTTGGAGGAGGAAGAACAAGGCCTATGAAGAAAAGAACACCTTGCCTACTGTGAAGCATGGCGGGGGGTCAATCATGCTTTGGGGCTGTTTTGCTTCTGCAGGTACAGGGAAGCTTCAGCGTGTGCAAGGTACCATGAATTCTCTTCAGTACCAGGAGATATTGGATGACAATGTGATGCAGTCTGTCAAAACCTGAGGCTTGGGAGACGTTGGACCTTTCAACAGGACAATGATCCCAAGCATACCTCCAAGTCTACTAGAGCATGGTTGCAGATTAAAGGCTGGAACATTTTGGAGTGGCCATCGCAGTCACCTGACTTAAATCCGATTGAGAACCTCTGGTGGGACTTAAAGAAAGCAGTTGCAGTGCGCAAGCCTAAGAATGTGACTGAACTGGAGGCTTTTGCCCATGACGAATGGGCCAAGATACCCGTAGATCGCTGCAAGACACTTGTGTCAAGCTATGCTTCACGTTTAAAAGCTGTTATAACTGTAAAAGGATGTTGTACTAAGTACTAAGATTGAATGTCACTTGGGGGTTGAATAAAACGGATAATGATGTGAGCACAGAAAAGACATTTGTGGTTATTTCATTATAAATGTTATGTTATATTTGTCTGACCTACACGTGCCTCTTTGATTTAATTGTAACTGAATGATCAAAATCAATGTCAAACTGGCCAAAACACTCAATTTCAGTGGGGGTTGAATAATTTTGAACACAGCTGTAGATCCCCAGTGGGATGCAGGCCAGGAAACCTGAATGGGAAAGCTGGATTTGCAAGTTCAAGCCCAGCCAGGTGTCTTAAAGGGGTCTTGTCTGTCTTAGAGGACCCTGACCTTTACAGTCTGACAGTATCACAGTAATAATTACACGATAGGCAAGCTCCTCAAACCAGGCAATGTGCCGGATAAATTTTCAATTAAAGTCATAAAAATTATGTTTAGCTGCAAACATTGTACAGCCTCATAGTTATATTAGTTAAACGTGGAAGGGGAGTATGGACATGATATGTATCTTTAAAAATATTCATTCTTTCATATTATTTCATTATTTCATATTAATGTAGAGGAGGACTATATTTGAAAAAAAAGTGGAATGTCATCAATAAAAAATACCTGCACTGGAACAAGACACTTTAAAGTTGCTGGCCAGTGCGGCATCAACAGATCCGTATAGATAGAACAGTATAGAGAGCAAGGAATCTTATGAAACTTAGCATTTATTAAATTCAAAATAATAATAAAAAGTAGAGGCAAAAATACACACATACACACACAGGGTTTTTCAAAGAGATCCGAATTGTGGCTGAAAGGTAACCGAATGCTGAAATTCAGTGTACAGTTACCTTTCCTGACCATTCGGCTATTCAGAGAGCAGGCAGTTCGCCAAATGTTGGCAAATTCCCTGCACATACGGTGCCTGTTTGTTGCCTGTTCGAGGGCAGTGAAACCCCCATAGAGAAGGAATGCTTCGTCTATTCAGAGAGCAAAAACCAGCAGTGAAAAGTTGCCGAAATGCCCTGCCATTCGGTGGTTTCATTCGGCAGATTTATTCCAGCGAATCCCATAGGCTTCAATGTTAAAAATATTCCCGTTTTAATTCAATATCTAATAAACCGTTCATTATAATATTCTGCAGTAAAAAGTCTCTTTATTTATAGATTTGTTAGGATCTTTTAGGCATTTTTTTTTTGCGAAAATATTTTTTCCTTTTTTTTAAAATGTTTTTTTCTTTTTTCTGTAACAGCCCTTTTTATTATCGTTCATTGGATCTTATATGTAAATTCCAGACATTTTCGTTCTGTAGTTTCTTTGCAAACAGCGCTTCACTTTTCAAACATTCAAGCGTACTGTTTTGGTTTTTATTCACTCCATTCGTCTGCGGTGTCGGGTTTTTTCGGTGGCTGCTCTACGCTGTGATCGGCGGCTACTCAAGTTCCTCCGGCGTGATCGGCGGGGTTAATCCAGTTGTTTTGCGGGTTTTAGTGAGTGTTCGGCGGGTTTTGCGGTGAGTGTTCGGCGGGATGGCGGTGAGTGTTCGTCTGGATTGCAGCGGGTTTTCCTTGCACTTCGGGGACCATGTGATGCTTGCTGAATACACTGCAGGGTCGCCGAAATAGGATCCACGAATTGCGCCGAATTGAAGCGAACGTAAAGTCACCTAACGTACGGTGACTTTTTGATTCTCTTTGTATAACCCTGACAGACAGACTGACACATCAGTAGATTTAAGCGTAGGGTTCCCTCCAGAGCTTCCTATAAGCAACGTGAATAAGGAAAAGTATTCGCTAGTGAAAGAGGTTCTGGCTGCCTAACTACAGCAAATCTAAGAATGCCAGCCTTCTAGGGTTCGCTGCAATCGGACAGGAGGAAGGTTCAGTAAGAGAGTATGGACAGCGGTTGGGAATCACTGATATACAGCATAACTTTATGTCATGGTAACTTAGGAAGGCAGTTACTGATAAAGTTCAAGAAATTGCTTATTTAGCCAGGTGGAATTTCTGTCCAGTATCGATGTGCTGTGTGTGTAGTAGCACTTTATAACATGGGGAAGGGGGTCACTTATCAGCCACATAGAGGGCTCTTCTGGTTATCCTGTCCTAAATGTGAAATCGCAAGCAGTGGACATGACAAGGGGTGACGCAAACGTGACAGGAAAGAAACCCACAAACCAGCATCTGAAATATATAGGTGCAATACAAATGTACAAAAAATAATAAATAGGGATGGAGGGTGGAGAAAAAGAATCAAGATGTGCGCGAGAATGATAGGTGCAATCAAAGGAGCAAAGGCAGATACAATGACAAAGAGAAATAAGGTAAACAGAAGGACCAGTCACTCAGGGCTTGATTTTTTCAGGGCACCCAGGACCTTTCTAAAGCTACACGAAAGTGGACCAAAACGTTGCAGCTCCTGGAGTAAAAGCTCCAGTTAAAACCAAGCCCTGTGTGACCGGTCCTTCTTCTCTCGCTATCTATGTAAGAGCTGGTGATAGTGGACTGTTGGATCCATGAATGGTGCAATATAATCACAGATGTGCCCTTCTGAATGCTATGAAAAGAGAAACGAGGAGAGTTGAGCATGAGTTGAGATAAGAGAATGACATTTGGGGCTGGATGGAGAAGAAAAAAGAGACCTAAGACAACATAGAAGGGGAAGAAATGTAGGTTCTAGTAGAAAGGCGATTGAGAGACACTTTTTTGAAGTAATGGGAGTGACACTAACTAGAGTATAACTGGAACAGGAAAGTCAAAAGGGAAAATCTTTTCAAATTCTTATGCATACTTACAACACACAACAGTAAAAATCTGTATTTACCAGCCTGTATTTACCAGCCAATGAGCCATATATACCTCTGCATTCAGACTAGAGGTGTGCAATCGTTTCGTAATGAATCGCAATTCATTACGAATTTCGTTAATTCGTATTTCGGAGGTACTTCTGAAATAACGAATCGATTTCATCCGAATTGAAACAAAACGGTATTACAAAATTGATTTGCTATTGTACTGTTTGTTTTCACTGTTTCACAAGAGAACCATGTATTGGATGAGCAGGATTTGATTATTAGGATATTTAGTTACATTAGTGGTCTGAAATTCAAATTGATATCAAATATCGAATCGCTCCCATTGACCATACATTACAAATAATGATCCAAAATTCAAATCGATATCAAATATCGAATCGCTCCCATTGACCGTACATTACAAATAATGATCCGAAATTCAAATCGATATCAAATATCGAATCGCTCTCATTGACAGTACATTACAAATAGTGATCCGAAATTCAAATCGATATCGAATCACTCCCAAATGACAGTACATAACATAACAGTATCAAACGAATTAATTTCATTTTTCTATTTCACAATGCACCCAGTCCCTGTCAATTGACTTTGGTGCTAAATCTGTTGCGTTCAGCACCACAAGCCAATCAACAGATCAATATATAACCAATAACCACATAACCCTAGCTTGCCTTTTAACAGCAGAATTTGATTTTTATTTTATTTTTTTTAGTTAATGATATCGAATCGATCGAAAAACTACAGTACACTACATTACAAATGAAATTTTGAAACTAATCCGTTTCGATTTACTGTTTCACAATGCACCCTGTCCCTGCTAATTGGCCTCTGGTACTAAATCTGTTAGACAGCTCAATATTTATCCCTAGCTTGCCTTTTAAGAACAAGATTTGATTAATTGGGGTTTTATTAAGTGATCGGAAATTGAAATCGATATCAAATATCAAATTGATTTTGCATTGCTCCGAAACGAAACGAGATATTAAACAAAATACAAACCGAAAAACGAAACCAAATTCCAAAAACAAAATTACTTTGAAACTAAACAAATTTTTCAGCCATTCACACAAAGCACACCACATTTGTATACCCATGTATCCACAAGCACATATATGTTAGTACATTACCCCATGTTTTAAAAGACACATGTGATCATTGGCTGCATTTTCCTTAGGACTACTGGTAAATTAATTTATTCAAAGTAAAATATAATATCATGATTCTCTTATTTTTTTGCCAGTAAAGTTCTAATCATTTCATACTAGATTTTGTTTTACATTTTATTAATTATATTTGCTCTTTTCTATCTTTTGATGAAGTATAAACCTTTACATATTCATTTAATTTCTTTACAGGCAGACACTCCATTATCTTGAGAGCCATTGACAGATAATGAAACCAACCTTGTTATTATTAGCTTTATTCCACAATCTTCTACGTATAGAAATCTCTTACAAATATGCGCTTGTGGTTACTTTCCCCAGTAGAGACTTCATCCCTGTACATCAAAATCATACATGTTCAGAATCACTAGGTGATACAAAATGTTTTCCATTTGGAATTAATTGAATATTACAATACTTAAAAATGATATTTAAAGTGTAGAAAATGGATTATGAACGCATATTTAAGGACTTCCTAAATTCAACTATATATCTGGTTTTAACAAAAAAAGTATAGTGTAACTCCATAAGACCAATGATTGTTTTCGCATTTTCACACCTGGAAAGCGTATTTCTGAATGTCTCATCATTTTGTTCTGTTCTGTTATTTTTAGTATACATGATTAATATGCTGGGCAAATTGAAGAATGACAGCACAGAGGGAATAAACAATTAACACGTAATAATTTTAATTTTTTTTTTTAATAATCAAAATTACTTTTAAATGGTCTTTTTTTTTGTCTTTCTTTAAAAGGGGATTACTTTTTGTATGGAGTATTTGCTTGCACTGTTGCTGCTCTTATGGGGTATTTTTTATTTATTTTTAAGCATTTAATAATATATATATTATATATTATTATTATTTTATTTTTTTTGCTTGGTAGAGCTAGACAAAAGGTACAGGTGTGGGAGATCTCCAGTAATTCGGTCTTGTGCTTTCTGAATTTCAGATTGGTCTCTTTCCTCCAACATGATGAATAGTGAATTAAAAAGTGGGCAGCTTCAAGTGCAATCAAACGCCAAACACACCTGTCTCTATTGTGTACCCCAATCCCTTTTATCTGCGAGAGATTTCCGAGGAGCAGCGTGACCTCTCTCTAGCAGTGGACACTAATCTCTATTTTCTTTGTCTTTAGGGTTGATAAAACTCTCAGTCTTAAAAAATCGTATTGTTACCATGTGCGTCCCTTTTGTTTACAATATGCATGTATTGGTGTGCTGTTATTTTGTATTTTCTAGACGCATCTTACATCTGGCTTGAGTTATTTCAGAAAGAAAAGTCGTAATTCCACTCATCTAATTTAAAAATAGGTGTCACTATTTCATGATCTAAAATTTCTCCCCCTAATAGAATGGGTGGACAAAAAAAATACATAACAAAATATATGTAAACTTTGTGATTGCAACATATTGTAATATAACTTACAATTACTTCTCTGTAGTTCGATGAGACACCTTGACTAACAGTATTAATTGTAAAACACTGCCATTAATTTATTTTAAGCTACAAGAAAAAATTAGTTACTTTGGATTAATTCACATTAATAAATATTATTTATTGTGGTCTCTAAAAGTGGTGCCTGTAGATACTCGAGTATAGCGCGACCCGAATATAATGCGATGGATAGAGATTTATTATGGAAATGAGAGAATACTCTAGACTCGAATATAACGCGAGGAAATATTTTTATAAAAGTATACTGTACCGGTAAACAATTAAACTCCTTTGAGGTTTTCTTAACACAGTCAAGCTCCCCCTCAGGCCAGGGTACTCTGCCCTAGAATTATTGTATTGTTACAAAGTAAGAAGCCATCTGCCACCCGTCTTCTTACTTCCGATAAGATGGCTGGTGGAGTGAGATGACCAACGCAGGGAATCATTCACCAATAGCCAGCACGCCGGGAGGTGTTGTTTTCTGACCTTCGGCTCGAGCAGGCAGGCTCATCCACTGAGTCATCCGCCGATAGTCAGCCCTCCTCCAATGGGTTGGTGATGTCACTGCAGAGGCGCTGCGCGATTCTCCTTACATTCAGAATATGAGAAGAATCGTGCAGCGCGTCTGCAGTGACGCTCAGGACAGGGCAACAACGGGGTGGGACTGACTATTGGTGAACAACGTAGTGGAAGAGCCCGCCTGCTGGAGCCGGAGGTCAAAAAACGACATCCCCCCCCCCCGGCGTGCTGTGCGGAGCGAGGGTGTATGCTCGGTTTTTAGCCAATCAAGATTGGCTTAAAATCGAGCATGCACCCATGTTGAATGATTGGCTCAAAGCGTGCCCTCTGGCCGCGATGGATCCCACCTCTTCCGTCAGAGAGCCCGCATTCACTTCAGGGAGACTAATGGATCTTCCGGGCCACTTGGGATCCTTGAGCAAGTCAAGTTTTATTATTCACATGTGATCTAGATGTCTCGAATATAACGCGACCCCTCCAGTTTTAAGGTACATTTTTGTCACCAAAATCTAGTGGTATACTCGAGTATCTGCCTTATTTAATGCATCATTCAATGCAAAACAATTTTAAAAATAAATTAACTTTTTTAGGATCCAACGCAAGTGTGCATAGTTTTACTATTTACTTAATAATTAATAACAGTAAAAAAAAAATATTAATCACCAAGCCACGATGTGCCATGAAGGTATATTTTATTTCATTTTTATTCTTTAAATTTATGCAAAAAAAAATATTTTGTTTGAGACTGCAAGCAAACGTCTTAATTTTTCCTATTGTATGTTTCAGGTCCCTCCAACGAGACGGTATTCACAGGATGAAACGGACATTTGGGCTCCTGGTCAGATACCAGCTTTCCTTCACACGTGGGGATCTGCAGAAGACATGGCAGCAATCTCGTTCTTCACTTTACCTAGACGTGAAAGGAGGAGTAGCTTGGCGTTGTATCACGAGGAATGTCACATGCCGTATAGAAAGTGCCGCAAGTCATGTGGAAGCCTCATTTCATTGAAACATTTTGCCCTAGAGGAACTTTACAAGGAAGATTTCAAATGCTTTAGCCGAGAAGAAATAGCCAGTTTCATCGATGAAACCCCTCGTCCAAGCCCTAGGAAAACTTCTTTGAGGTCCACTTCCATCTCCCTAATACCAGACAGTTCACAACATCAGACAATTGCTCACTTTGCTTTAACAGACTTTGAACGAGAGCCGCAGGTCTTACGACGGTTTTCAACCCATGAAAAGAGTTGCACACTCGAAGTTCCTGGTCAACTACGTCCTCACGACGAAAACAAAAGATTTTATACAGAGGGACACAGAGGGAATCGTAATAGTCACAGACATGTTCTGAACATAGAATCTCAAAAACTGGATGGTATAGCAACTGAGAATTCCAACAGTTTAAGCAGCACATGGACCGGGCAAGGCCATCTATTAAACGTACAGGGCAAAGGAAGCACAAACAGCTTTTTAAGTTTGCCCTCTGCCTCCTCTGGATACATAACATTCCATTCTGATTCAATCGGTTCTTCGTCCTAGGGAACGACTTCGTAATCTCAGACAATACGTCAAGATTTGACAATTCAGGGTAGACGTTTTTATTGTTGTCTTTTAATACCTGGAATTGGATATAGCACCAAAGAAAAAGACTAAAAAAATAAACTGTAAATACGGAAACACAATTACTACTTTTTTGTGCATTTCTTAAGAAAAACAAAATTCAGGAAAAAAATATGCACAAAACATTTTCAACTAGGATTTCTTTAACGGTCCCTGTAGCTTTGAAATGAAACTGCTACGTATTTATATTTCCCAGAATATTTTATTAACTTGAAACAGTTAAATCTTCTATATTCTATGGAAACACGTTTAAAAAAAGCCCCAACAATATCTCTTAAATCATCATAAGTAAATCCAATATATGCATGCTTTTGTATTGCTCTAGTCTCTATCTTTACTGTTGGCTTCTTCACATACTTGCTACAATTTTCTACCCCCAACAAAACATGCTCAGTGTAATGTACACTGAAAATGTGAAATATTGCATTTTTAATAAAATAATGTAATTCTAGTAATGTATGCTTTTTCTGTACTATATCATATCACAACTTTTTTATTAAAAAAAAGGAATATGTGCCGAGTGATCCACATATGCCGAAAATATACACTAGCTCTATTCACACTTGTTTTCCTACAAATGAAATGTCGAGCTATTAGTATTTTTAAAATAATTTGTCCAGTTGTTTGTACAATGGACTTGGCAACCTTTTATTACGCAGTATATTGTCTGTTTGTTTTTTAATACGTTTGAAGTTAAATGGATTTTAAAAAAAAATAATAACTTTGCCTTTCAAGTCTTCAAAGCAAGAACAACAAATTTTTAAATGAATATTTACTTTCGGTGAAAATAAAGGCTTTTCTGATTGGTTGTTTAATTTTAAAATGCATGAATTTCAAGAGATGCTTTGTATATAAACGTGTGTATGATATTTTACCATCTATGACTACGTGATAAAAATATACACTTTTCAAAACGCAATCATACTTTTATTGTCCTGGGTTGTTTACAGCACTGATACAAACAATACCCTGCTGATTATTCAAATGCAGAAAAGATTAAAAACAAAAACAGACCACTGATTTTGCAGGTGGGAGACAATTGAGAAGTGGTAACCACTAGCAAGTCTATTTTCAAGCTCTTAGCGGAATTTTGTATATCATTCGCGTTAAAACCTCAATTCACACTACGACTGGTAGAATACTAACCGTCTTAACCCCTTCACCACCAAGTGATTTTCCAAAAAAACATTGTCAGGAAAAATTATTTTTAAATAAGTAAACAGTAAGAAATATTTGGGCATATTCCCAGTGTATTTGTAATGTAATAACATATTTGGCCAGTAGATGGTGCCATCTACATCCAAATTGAGTTACAGCCATTACAGTTGCAGCTTGTGTTCCCTGCATCGGCTCCTGATTGTCCGATGTCAGGACATTCAGTTAGCCAATTTTACAGTTTTACCTCTTTAGGCATTATGCCCACAGGGCTAAAACATTGGGGGCACTTTCTGCAGACCAAAAGCAAACAAAATTAGTTTGCAGCCAACAAATTTCATTTGGTTTTGGGCTGCAGAGCTGCTGATCAAGATATCTCGATATCAGGCACCCGATAGTGCCTTTGAAGCCTGAGATATCTCGATCTCGGTAGTGAAGGGGTTAATTGCCACAAAATGCAAATTTGGCTTATAAACAATGTCCATAGTTCTGATAGAAGAGTGCAGATTGGTTCAGAAATACATGGTCAGACGTCCAGAGATTGAAAACCATTTTAAAAAAGTTTTTTCCCTAAAATGCTTTGATTTTTACCTTAACCCCATCACTACCAAGTGCTTTATGTTGAAAAAAATTATATCATAACATTTATTTTAAATGTGGGATGTTAAATTAACAAATACAGATTAAAATAGACATTTTGCACAGATATTGTTCTCAGAGGTAAACAATTTAAATAATGTAAATTTGCTCATTATTATTTTTCCGTGTATTCATTTATCCTTTAAAGAAATATTAATGGAATGAAAGGTTCTGGACTCTTGAAGGTGTGCTTTATCTTACACAATTTCACAACTGTGTCTGCATTATCAGAATACAGGCAGAAGTGGCCTTTGTGTAAAATATACAGTAAATGTGATGCATATAGATAATAAAAAATGTTCAGATGTCCTGCTTATGGTTGTTTGCAGTAATCATAATGAGAATATTAGCAATGCAGCTTCCACAAAATACCAGCAGAGCATAAACAAGATCTGTATGTGTGCATACCTAACACTATCAGGGTTATTCAAAGAGATTCGAAAAGTCACCGCACGTTCGGTGTCTTTTCATTCTCTTCAATTCGGTTCCTTTTGCCGATCCCATTTCGGTGACCCTGCGGTGAATTCAGCAAACACCACAGGGTTCCCGAATTGCAGGGAAAGGCTGCCGCAAACCCGACAAAAACGAACCGCAAAACCCAGAGAATGCACGCCGAAAACCCTCAAAAACATCTGGAATAACCTGCCGAAAACCAAGCCTGAGCAGGAGCCGAACACAGCCGAAGCAGCCGAAGCAGCTGAGACCGCAGACGAGGGAGGTGAATAAATTAGCAAAATAGTTTGTGTGAATCTGTGAAAATGAAACGCTGTTTGCAAAGAAACTACTGAGCGAAAATGTCTGAAATTTGCATATGAGGTCCAGGGAATGATAATAAAAAGGGCTGTTACAGAAAAAAAAACTTAAAAAAAATAGGACTTTTAAAAAGAAAAAAAAAATTCTGAAAAATGCTTAAAATATCCTAAAAAATCTATAAATAAAGAGACTTTTTACTGCAGAATTTTATAATGAACGGTTTATTAGATAGTGAATTAAAACGGGAATATTTTTAACATTGAAGTCTATGGGATTCTCCTGAATTAACTTGCCGAATTAACCACTTCGCTGCGGAGGACGCGCTCAGCGCGTCCTGCCGCAGGAAGGGTTGGCTGCAGAAGACGCGCTGAGCGCGTCCTCCCGAAGCAGCCTGCGATCGGCCGGATTCCGATCTTGGATGTCAGCCCGTCAGTCCTGGACTGCCGCGTCGGCGCGATGACATCTATTTCAGGCGCCCCCCACGTGTGCAGAGGAGGCGCCTGAAAGGGGGGGAGGTCCTTCGGACCTCTCTCCCTCCCGATCGCGGGGGTCCTGAGCTTAATGCCAGGCACCGTTTGGAAGGGCACAGCCTGCCCTTCCAAATGGTACCTGGCATTAACCCCATGGGGGCCGGATCACGAATCGGCGCCGAAAAGCGCCGGTTCGTGATCCTTTCCCGGAGCTGGCCGACATTTTGGATGTCGGCCAAGCCTCCGGGAACTCCCTTTGAGGATTGCGTCATCGTGCATAGCACGATGACGCTAGTCCTGGAGTTAACCCCTAGCTGCCACCAATGGTGGAGATAGGGCATTCATTGGAACCCCCTATCTCCCGATCTGTGGCAGCTAGGGGTTAATGTTTGATATTGTTGGATCGGCCAGAGCATGGCCTTTCCAAAGATATCGAACATGACCGTGAAAAAAGTGTTTTTTAAAAAAAATAAAAATAAAATAATAATAATAAAAAAATAAACAAGTTTTTTAGTTTTTATTTGTTTTGTTAATGCAGCAATATTGTTCCCATTTAATTTATAATGTGAACAATGATGCTGCACTAACGATTTTTGTATGGGGTGCGTTTGTTAAAAATAGCGAAATTTTCCCCCCAAAAAAATGTAACGAGACCCCATTTCTAATTTTTTTAACAAGCGCACCCCATACAAAATATAACCGCAAATGATCGCATGTTAAAATGTGAAAAAAAACACTTTACACGTTGTAAATTTTTGAAAATTCAAATTTTATTGCATATTGTGTTATAATATACAGACAGGACATAACGTATACATATAATAATGACATATTATGAATCTTCCGAGTCTGCCGGAAAGAACGATATATAATATGTTTGGGTCATATAATAAAATAAGGCTTCAAAACGCGGTTAAACATGATGAGCGAAACCGGTAAAAATGACCTCAGCACACAGGCGGGAAATGCCTCAGCAGCGAAAGGGTTAAACCACCGAATGGCAGGGCATTAGGGGAACCTTTCACTGCTGGTTTGTGTTCTCTGAATAGCCGAAGCAGTGCATTTTCATGGGGATTTCACTGCCCTCGAACAGGCACCGAACAGGCACCGTATGTTCAGGCAATTCGCCAGGATTTGGCGAATTGCCTGCTCTCTGGATAGCCGAATGGCCAGGAAAGGTAACCGAACGCTGATTTTCAGCATTCTGTTACCTTTCTCAAGCAATTCGGATCTCTTTGGATAACCCTGTATATTTAATGGACCTGTTTAACATTACTTAATTAAATAAGGAGGAAGAAGATATTGTGGACTAGAAAAAGAGAAGAGAAAAGAAAATTAATCCCAAATCACTAACCATTTTTATCCGGATTTAAGAAACAAAACCAAAATATGATTTCCTCTAATTATTTTGCCTGGCGTAAAACAGATAATTCTAAGAGCTGAACCCTTGAGTGACACATTGTATGCACATTGCTGACATGCCTATTTGTGTTAATAGTCTCAATGCTGGGTTGAATAGACATTTTCATTTCACTAGAAAGTATTCTACACTCATTAACATCTTCGCCATGTCAGGGCTGCCAATCAATTCTCCATAAATAGAAGTCAGTCCTGTATGCATGACTTCAACACAAATAGAATAATATATTAAGTCAACTGTTTATTTGAGAGAAATGTGACACGGACACAAAACACCTGTGCCGGTTATTTAAGACAAACTGTCTATCAGGGTTATTCAGAGAAAATTCTAGGTCAAAATAGCCGATTTGAAAACTGAGATAAATAAGAGAATTTTTCTGGTTTGGCTATTTTGACCTAGAATTTTCACTTCTCCCAAATTTCTCCAGAGTTTCACCTTTCTCTGAATAACCCTGGGTGTCTTTTTTTTAAGTGCAATACACACGTGAATTAATAAAAAATAAAACCAAAACGCGTTTCACTGCTACAGCAGCTTCATCAGTTGGTATAAGAACATCTTCTTATGCCAACTGATGAAGCTGCTGTAGCAGTGAAACGTGTTTTGGTTTTATTTTTTATTAATTCATGTGTGTATTAAATAATTTTTTATCTATTGGAGAGTGAAGGATTTCCTTGTCTTCAAAGGGGATAGGTGTATCCCAAGTTACACCCAAGTGCATATACAGAGCCAGTGAAGTGCACAGGCTCATAACCACGTGAGTTTTATAGAGTGTCCACCTTCTATTTCTATAGTTTGACAGAACTGTACTATGGTCTGTGTCTATGTCTCCTATATATGGTCGAGGCGAATGATCTTTGGAGCTGTATGAAGACAGGATGGGGTCATCCCTGAAGAGACCCACTGCTTTAATATTGAGCCTTGAGTTTACAGGCTCTACCATATGTGAGTGTATTCTCCCCACAAATTCTTTCTTTTTTTTGCCTTATATGTGCAGACATACTGTGCCATATATGTGTCTTTTTTTCTTATATGTATCCATGTGATCATAACGATATACCGACCAGCCTTGCACACCAAGATATATGGGGTAACTTTATTCTGTATTGCTCTATATTTCCACTTGCATAGAAGGTGTGTTGTTGTGCTTTTTGTGGTACTAGCTTCCCATGGATGTGGGGTTTTTTATAGGCGCTTTTCTCATTTCTTCTTTTTTCACTAATTATACATAATAATCCATCTGGTACTTTATACTGCGCGATTGTTGTTTGTATTTTTCGTTATAGGGCATATATACAGTTTGAAGAACCCCACTTGCAAGCTTGGCTATCTACGATAAGTTTTCTTGTTTTAGAGGTGAAAGTAGAACATTTGTATAGATATTCGGTGTTAAATATTAAAATTTAGCTAATCAAATTTATGTCCTATGTATAATTACCATAATTGAAATTTCAATAAACCGTTTTCTTCCCATATAGCAAACAAGGCAACAGCTGCGAGTAACACTGATCAGCGGAGATTCTCAGTAAAATCAAACATAAGTCTGTGTTAGTATTAAGAGAAATCTGGCTTTCTTTTGTTCTCACCGTACCTTTATTAGATTTCAACATCCAATAGAAACGTTCGTTATAGACAAAGTTTCATATACACCCCCAAAGGAATGTGATGATAACAGCCAATCAGAGCAGATACATTTCTACGTCAGAGTTTAACCAACAGTCAAGCATAGGTACTTATTACCATATATGGATCTCAAGAAATCTTTTTTCTATCTTCCCACATTTGCACACTTTTTCTGCACTGAACATAACAGGAAATCAGCTACAAATTCCACAGACTATATCCTATAGAAGGAACAACTGTCTACATGCAGAATTGACACTTAGAAAAGGAGGGGGAGAGTCACAGCCCATTTTATCAGAACAGGCTTTTCAATATAGGATTTTTATATTCATACAGAAAATTTAAATCTAACATTCGGCATTACCATAACACTCTTTTGTGTATTTGCTCGATTAAATAAAGGGTGAAGGATACACCCATATAGGTGAGCTGCATACGGTTATCTACACGTAAACATATCTCAGTGCTAGTTCACTGCGAACCGTAATAGGTTCAATTTCTTAATTAGCGTTAGGATTACAAAGTCCTAACACTAATTACCGTCCCATTGCATTTAACTGAAAGGTTAACCACAGCTAGGACCTGGTGCTAACCAATTCTGCTTCTGCAGAATCAGTCAGCACCAGCTAAAAAAAACAGCAAAACTCAAATACTCAACTCTCATCCCGCGGCGAGAACGGCGGCTCGATCCGCTTCTTCTTGCTGCCGGGAGCAGAGAGAGACTGGGGAAAAAAGTGCCCCCAGTCTCCCTCCGCAAATCACTCCGCCGCCCTGCCGGATCTTGCAAGGCGAGATCCTACAGGTCATGTGACCAGCAGCGGAAGCCTCAATGAAGTCCTATGGACTCCATAGAGGGGATGCTCGCAATGGTGCTTAGCGCTGCTGTGAGCATCCCGAAGCTTTGGGCCACGTTACTAGGGATGAGCCGAACACAAAAGTTCGAGTTCGACCGCGAACACGAACCAAACTCAATACAAGTCAATGGGACTCGAAAGCTAGATTTTTAGAGTGCCCTGCAAGAGGGCATATGTGCAAGATATTTGCCATAAAAGGTGTATGGGGGTCCGGGTAGTGCCCTGGGGGACAGGAAACAAGGAAAAAAAGTAAAAAAAAATCATTTTTAAAGGAACAGTGAGTTTTCCATGAAATAAGGGTTAAAAAAAAAAATCCTTCAAACATCGTGCCTAGGAGGTCCCCATAACCTGCCCGTGAAGCGGCGGATTTGTAGGATGTATAGAAACATTTAAAAACAAAACAATTACGTTTCAAATGACGGTAAACAGTTTTCCTTTAGTCTATTTATAAACAACTGCTTGGGGAGGCAGCCTGTATGAAAAGAGGAGACATTTTAGGACGCGCAGAACAAGTTTAGTGATTTTTTTGGCTAAATTATGGTGAAACTTATGCAGGCTTTGGATGAAAGTAACAATAGGTGCTTTAAAATTGGGCCTTTAGTGTCGGCAACAGTGCCGTCACACCATAACCCCTCTGTGGTATTGTGGAAGAAATGAGACCCCCACAATTGCTGGTGGCAGTGAGAACACAAAGATTACAACAATTCCCAGATATTTTGTATAAATGACTGACCCCCAAAATAGTTGGTGGCAGTGAGAACACAAAGATTAGAACAATTCCCAGATATTTTGTAGAAATGAGACCCCCCCCCCAATAGCTGGTGGCAGACTGGCAGTGAGAACACACACTAACACAACAATCTCCTCTCAAAAAACACGTGCTGGGGCTGCAAGGGACTCCTTATATACTGTAGTGTGCTGCGGGACTTAGCTCTGTGAGCCCATGATTGGGCAAAATTCGCCCAATCAGGACTCTGAGCCGTGATTGGCATAGTCTTGCACCTGTCTTGCACCTAAACTGTGATCAGGTGCAGGTTGTAGCCAATTACAAGCTTCAGGCCAGTGGAAAAGTGCATTGTGGTCCATTGTGGGCGAACATGCTGCGAACATGCGGAAATGTTGGAAGTTCGCGAACATACGAACTGGCGATGTTCGAATCGAACTCCGAACACATCGAACCGAACAGCTCATCCCTACACGTTACGGTGTAGGCTGATGGAGTAGCACCTGCACCGTAAAAATAATATAACTATCATTAACTGAAATATTTTTAGTGTGATTTTACCACGAGTCAGACTAAAATACAATGTAACCCACGTAAGTCATTGATATCTGATATCTTGATACCTGAAATAACAAAATGTGCCAGTAGATGGTGCTCTGATGTCATTTTTATGCATCTCGTGACTAGAGGGTGATACAGCACTACTTTAGGTTTAAGAACATTTTAAAAAAATAGATTTTTGTAAGAAAATTTAATTTATATACAGTATCTCACAGAAGTGAGTGCACTCCTCATATTTTTGTAAATATTTTATTATATCTTTTCATTTGACAACACTGAAGAAATTTCACTTTGCTACAATGTAAAGTAGTGATTGTACAGCTTGTGTAACGGTGTAAATTTGCTGTCCCCTCAAAATAACTCAACACACAGCCATTAATGTCTAAACATGCTCTGAATCCCAAAATATTATATTCTGAAGTATTTGGAGCAAGCAAAATCAGATCGGACTGATTCGGATTATCAGAAGGGTCAGATATATTCGTCCATTTCTGATATACAGAACTGTTATGAAGTAAGATAGAAATACCTAAAGAAGGACGTACAAAAGGTTCAAGAATGACGAATGATGAAGAATTATGTATAAGCACCAAAATGATGCATATTTTTAAAAAATGGCACACAGAGTGAAGCATATGCTTCAAAGATGCTTAAACTGAAGTATACACAAATCAATATGTGATATCTTTGGAATTGTCATAGAGTTTGTGACGTGCAAACGGTCCTGATACTTTTAAAGTGGTCAGGATGTGTAGTCTCCCCCCTTCTCCCTCCCCCTCCCAGCAAAGGGTGAAGTGGAGGAGTTTCCTCCACCCCACTCAGCGTCACCAGCAGTCAGAATTTTAGGTATTTCTCAGCTACCGATCACCAGATCGGTCAATAGGGATGTCAGCACACACAGAGCATCCATAACATCACCTTCTCTGACAGCAATTGTGGTAGTGATAGGTTTTAGAGTGTTAGCCGATGGATTAGATCTGCACATGCGCGCAGTTGCGATCCATCGTTCTGTACAGACATTACAGATGTTGCGTACGTAAAGTCTGCTAGTCCTATTGCTCTGCGCAATTTATGGTTCCTATGCTACACAAATTGCACTGAACAGCTTCAGGGACTTCCAGGTTTGGGAGTCCCTGAGCCGAAGAGGAGGAGCAGCACGTGAGAGACAAAAGGTAAGTAGAAGCTCCCAAAAAAGAAAAACTAAAAAGTAATTACCCTGTCAGCAAGAAAAGGAAGCTTTATGTTTTAAAAAAGCATCCCTTTAAAGAATGGCTATATTTCTATATAAATATGATTTTTCAAAACACCTGTTTAAAACCAAATACACTATCAAAAAAGGATAGATTTACAACATAAAGCCTTATATTGCTCCACCTATCCCTAACTTATTCCTCTTTATCACATAATCATAAATTATACATAACTCTTAATGCTATTCTTGTTCTATGGAACTTACGACATATTTGGTGTGGCTGTTTCATAGGACTAAAATATTTGGACGTTTACCAAAAGGATATCGGACGTTTACCAAAAGGTTTTAACATTGTGAGTGCAATAAATGGTAAACATGGGCACAGGAAAACATTTGTTTTGAATTAATTCTGGTTCCAAAAATTTCAGATTCTGAAATATTTGGAACAAGCCAATTAGGAATATCGGAAGCTTCCGCTACTTCAGATCGGACAGATTCGGAATATTGTAGGGGCTCCAAATATTTGTCCATTTCTGATATTTGGAACTGTGATGAAGTATTTAGAAAAAGCTATAGAATGACACTCAAATGGTTCCAAAATGACACCAAGAATGACACATATGCTCCAGAAATGATGAACGGAATGGAACATATGCTAAGTGACGCACGTAAAGACACATAGCTTTCAATAAAGCTGTAGAGCATTCCGAATTAATCCAAATATTTCTGGTTTTATTCTGAGCGGGCAAATTCTAATCAGATCGATTTGGATCGAATCAGGATTTTTTTTATTCGGAGACCAATTTGGTTCAGATGTTGACAATTTGGATTGATCCGAATGGCAGGATTTCCGTTTATTCAGTTGAATTCCAAATTAATCTTAACCCAAACACACATGTCTACTATATAGGTGGGCAACAGCTCAAGGGTACGTAGTTTCTAAACATCTGAATGGCCGGGGTTGGTGACCCTGCACCAAATGATACCAGCAGCAAAAATCACTGAACACCAGGGTTTCTGAGCTGGTAATCTTTTTTCTGAAATCTTGCTCAAGATGAGAATAACAAACTGCCATGGAACTCAATGTATCCTTCCTGGAAAAATGCTTTATAAATAAATAAATGATTCCACAATACGGTTAATTTACAGTGGGGAGCCATTCCAGGACATACTTGAAAACGAGAGCAATCTCAATGTATCCTTCCTGGTAAAATACTTTATCAATAAATAGTTTTCAGCCAAGCCAAAAGTAAAGTATGTGGCTTGGCTGGAAAAGCGTCTTTAGGTATTAAATGTTAACAAGTGAGCTGTTGACTATAACGGCCCCACTCGGCACCTTAATGGCTCAGTCCGTATAGGGCTCAAAGATTTTATATGTTAATTGAACTCAACCCACTCCTCAACTGAGTCATCAGCAATAGTTTAAATATTATTATATTATTGTCTGCCTACTCAATTTTATATGGTACTGATACTTTGTTTATACTGTTACAATAATGAGTATTTATAAAGTGCCAATATATTTTTTAGCACTGTACAATGGGTAGGACAAAACAAACCAAATTAAAAATCAACTGACAGTGACAGCGAAAGAGGACCCTGCTCAAGAGCTTACAATCTAAGAAATGTGGTATCACACAGAGGTGAGCGTAAATTGCAGCGTATGAGTAAAGTAAAGGGAGGCTTTGTGACTGTGTGGGAGATACATCAACAAAAGGTGCAACAGGGGATCCTTTTAGGAATCTAATGTGTCAGTAGTCATATTTCTAATTATTTATTTTTCTTATTAGGAATTTAAATAATATTTTGGGAATCACATGCATCTCTGCTGTGGTGATGACAATAATAAAATGATCTTATGATAATAATGCAATTGCATCTCGATTCACAGGAGAAGTGACTCTGTCAGTCAGACTGCCACCCGTCTGTCATCTGTCTGAGTGCGTGAAATGGATTTCGGATAAAGCTCAAAGACTTGAAGGTTAAATACCCGCCACCCGTCGTGTGCCTGGGATCACCTTGTCACCTCACGCTGAGGACATCGCATGCTAGTTTTACAGCAATTATTCACTGAATTGAATTTACCGCCTTGTAAATCTTCTCATTCCTCCTAACTCACCAAGGGGAAGGATCCTAGTGAGTGTAATCCTCAGAAAATCAGAATGGGCGCTTAATTTAATAACATCACATATATTTCTGGCGTATCAAAGTATAGAATCCTCATACTGAATTAAAAATTACGTTTCTATTCATTTTTGTTTAGTTTTGCATTTATTGTCTCAGTGCATTCATACCCAGTATTCCGCATATGAAGAAGAAATGTATTCCGTATACAAACAACAAAAAACCTGTGATAAGTAAAGTATGAGTATTTTAACCCTTTCGCTGCTGAGGCGTTTCTTCATGCCGCGGCCTTTGACAGCGTGGCAAAATGCCACCCTCGGCAAAGGGCCGTCTGGAGCCACTGCACCATCTGACTCCATGGACAGGCCGACCCAAACCCTAGGCATTGCCACATGTATGGTAGGTGGCTAAGACCTACTACAAAAGAGTTGTGATGAAAAACAACAGAGAGGATGCCCATATTGCTTTAAAACCTATCCCTGTTCAGCAGAATTAATATTAAAAAATAGTTAAAATAGTGAAATTAAATATAATTAATCGTGGATTAATTGTATTTCCAGCAATTTTAGTCCGTGTGCCATGATCTGACTCAACATGTCCTGCAGGAGATTGGATAAAGATATTTTATTAATAGGAGTATCTATTGGTAGGGTGTAAGGCAGACCGGGCATTCTGGGTGCTGTCAGAGGAACCAGACCTTTGTCAAACATGCTGCAGCTGTATTAGTCACAAAGGCTGATGGATTTAGTAGGTCTAAGTCGCCACCTTGTGGACATAGATGAAAGTGATGTGATAAAAAATTAGACCTCTATTACATTCTTAAAGCAAGCATTACCACTTGCAATTGTGTTCAAAATTATTCAACCCCCACTGAAATTGAGTGTTTTGGCCAGTTTGACATTGATTTTGATCATTCAGTCATCTTGCTTACAATTAAATCAAAGAGGCACGTGTAGGTCAGACAAATATAACATAACATTTATAATGAAATAACCACAAATGTCTTTTCTGTGCTCACATCATTATCAGTTTTATTCAACCCCCAAGTGACAGTACAACATCCTTTTACAGTTATAACAGCTTTTAAACATGAAGCATAGCTTGACACAAGTGTCTTGCAGCGATCTACGGGTATCTTCGCCCATTCGTCATGGGCAAAAGCCTCCAGTTCAGTCACATTCTTAGGCTTGCGCACTGCAACTGCTTTCTTTAAGTCCCACCAGAGGTTCTCAATCGGATTTAAGTCAGGTGACTGCGATGGCCACTCCAAAATGTTCCAGCCTTTAATCTGCAACCATGCTCTAGTGGACTTGAAGGTATGCTTGGAATCATTATCCTGTTGAAAGGTCCAACATCTCCCAAGCCTCAGGTTTGTGACGGACTGCATCACATTGTCATCCAATATCTCCTGGTACTGAAGAGAATTCATGGTACCTTGCACACGCTGAAGCTTCCCTGTACCTGCAGAAGCAAAACAGCCCCAAAGCATGATTGACCCCCCCGCCATGCTTCACAGTAGGCAAGGTGTTCTTTTCTTCATTCTTCTGCAGAATCATTTAGCACCAGCTTAACACCCCCCCCCCCCCCATAAATATCAGACACTCACCTCTCATCTCACGGTGCGAACATTAGCTCGATCCACCGCTTCTGGCCGCCAGGAGCAGAGTGAGATTGGGGATAAATAGTTCCCAGTCTCACTCCGCAGCCATGCACAATCTCGACAGAGCGAAATCGCGCATGGCTCGCGTCCCAACAGCACAACCCTCCATGGAGTCCTATGGAATCGAGGAGGTGATACTCATGGCGGCGAATTAGCTCTGCTGCGAGTATCTAGGAGAGTAGCACTGCGTTATGGGGTAGGCTCAGTGGTGTATTTTGGCCTAGGCCAACAAGGGCTAGGCCTATGGCGGCACTATCCAGGGGGCAGCGGCCCGCACTGGTGGTCCCACCCCTAATGTTTTTTACTTTTGCAAAGTATTTTGCCAGGAAGGATACATTGAGATTTCACTAATTTTCAAGTATGTCCTGGGTAGGCAAGGTCTAGGCTTTCACTTTCCAGGGGGCAGCAAAAAACCTCACCACTAAGTGGGTTACTCACAGAGCACCAAAATAACGCCAACATTTTGGTGTTCTGTAGTTCCCTGCACTTCGGGGAATAAAATTTCCCCACCCTGCAGTGAATTCACCATTCACCGCAGGGTCCCCAAAGTGCATGGAGTCGGCCGCTGAATGCTGCCACCGCAAACACGTGGCCTGCTGTTTTCAAAAGAACTACTGAACGAAAATGTCTGGAATTTACACATAAGATCCTATGATTGATAATAAAAAGTACAGAAAAAAGAAAAAACGCTATTAAAAAAAAGGGGGGGAAATTTTGCTGAAAAATTACTAAAAGGTACTAAAAAAAAATCAATAAAGACTTTTTACTGCAGATTAAAATAATAAATGGTTTATTAGATATTGCATAAAAACAGGAATATTTTTAACATTGAAACCTATGGGGTTCGCCTGAATAAACCTGGTGATTGGAACCACCAAACATCAGGGCATTTCACTGCCATTTCTCTGCTGTTTGGTGTTCTCTGAATAGATTAACCATTACTTCTCTATGGGGATTTGCAATGTCTTCAAACAGCACCGTACTTGCTGGCAGTTCGCCAAACTTGTGTGTGAGCATATCACAGAGCAGTGGTGTACTTAGGGGAGTGGTGGAGGGCGGGTCGCCCCAGGTACCAGTGATTATTTGGGTGTCATTAGGGGGTACTAGGAGGTGCCACTGTCACTGTGTGTCAGCTTTGAGCTGTGTTCTCAAACATCGAGCAGCTGAGCAGGGCGTTTGCATACGGAATAAAATAGAATAGAATAAAAATCCACCTCTCCTCCCTCCATAACTCCTCCCCTGCCCCGCAGCAGCTCTAGGAGAGGGGAGGTGGATGTGATTTGTGTGCAGAGAGAGAAGATGACAGTAAATGGCAGGTAAAGGGGGGTATCAGCAGAATATGAAGCCCTGTCTGCTTACTGCTGTTTAAAGTGGACCTTTCCTTAACCAGCACTGCAGTGATAGAAATTTGTCATTGAGCTGCCTGGCTCCTGGTAAGGCTGCGTGCATGCAGGTCACGCGGTCCGGCCAGTCAGGTGGTACTGAGCCTCAGTATCACCTGACTGTCTGAACCATGTGACACGCACGCAGCTGCCCGCCCTTTCATTAACACAGACTCTCACTCTATTCTGGACTGAACACCCACCAGGAAGTGAATCAAAGCCACGGTGTACCCTCTGGCAGTGGCACCCCACTGCTGACAAGATGGCTCCACGCACAGGCACAGCCGCGATCCTAACGTGGCCTGGAGGGACCTCCTGCTGAGTCCGTACACAGTCCCTGCTGACTCTGCACACAGCCCTACCGCGGACGGAGGCCGGTAAATATAGAATAAATAATTGCTGTGTGCTCATATTCACTCGGTTTGCTGGGAGTCTTATTGAAGTGGATTCTGATGCACTCATACACACCGCACATTGCATTGCTGGGAGTTTTATTGCTGTGGATTCTGATACACTCATACACACTGCACATTGCATTGCTGGGAGTTTTATTGCTGTGGATTCTGTGATACACACTGCATATTACTTTGAGTTTTATTGCCCTGGAGCTCTGGGATGCGCTCATACACACTGCACATTACTGTGAGTTTTATTGCTGTGCAGTTCTGATATGCTCATACACAGTGCCCATTTCTGTGGGTTTTATTGCTGTGCAGCTCTGTCATACACTCCTATGCAGTGCACGTTTCTGTGGATTTTATTGTTCAACCAATTAGAGCAGCTGTGATCCAGTATACTTGACATGCATGGCTGTTCTTTGTAAAAATGCTATTTTAAACATTTCATAATTTTATTTATCTCAATATATACATTTGAAATGGTATACAAAATATACAAGTAGGCACTTGGTATCCACTTTTAATATAAAGAGAGGAAGAGGCGGAGCTCTAAGAGGAAAAGGTGGAGCTTAAAGAGGAACGGTGGGGATTAACCAGAAAGAGGTGTGCCCTTGACAGGAAGGGGTGCCTCAAATTTAAATTAGGGGGTGCACGAGTTTAGTCAGGCCTAGGGCAGCACAAAACCTAAATAAACCACTGGGTAGGCTGCCCCGTAATATGGTGCTTAAACAGGGAAGTTAAGGGGAACCTACAGGTGCAGGTTTTCCCCGTTAGCATCCCTGTTTTAGCACAGGGCAAGAAATAGTGCCCTAGGTGAGGGAAAAGATGCTCATATTTCAACACTACTAAAAAAGATTTTTAGGAAGTATTTGGTGAGTGTATAAATAAAACCCCCCATGCTGTGTCTTAGCTGAGAAGCAGCAGGAGAGTGTGCGGTTTCTCAGAGGAGCGGCTTCTGGTTTCATTAGGCAGGACTCGCCTAGAGGTGCCTTGACTGGGCAGATGAGCTTACACTTCAATGGCCATTCACGTAAACCAAAACCTCTGATTGTGTTTTGTTTCACATGGAGTTGTATAGAAATGAACGTAGGTGACAACTTTTTTTCTTGTTATATTTTTATACATGAACTGGGTTGTTACTCCTGGTCGTTGCAGCTGCCCTGGTGGTCAGAGGCGGGACACAGCTTTTTTCTGTATGTGTATATATTTATGCATACAAAGCACACTATATATGTGGGTAGCAGAGCAGTTAGGAGCCTCACGCTATTAACTGTACATTTAACCTTTTTTTCTGCCCACTGTATCAGTGTTCAAAGCCTCCTCACAACCCTCAGCTCCCTTTGTCATGCTAAGCAATTTGAAGTGGTTTGTTACTGGACAGATGTTTACTAATTCACTAAGGACAATGGGATGGTCCTCATGTTTAAGAATGAAGGTTGCCCCCTTTTGTCTGGATTTAGGCTTCTTTTGGGTGAAACTAGCTCTTTAGAAAAGAAAAAAAGGGGGAAAAAAGAGGCATTTACTAACAAAGCTGCCATAAATCTACTTTCCCTTTTATTATCTCCTGCGGGTCGTCCACTAACACAATATGATGTTAATAAGTACGACTCATTCTGTTGAGCTTTTCACCTCAAATGCCCATTCGGGAGAAGCCCCTTTGTCTCCCAATCCAAACCCAATGGCTTTAAACAACTAGGAGTGAAGTCTATAGAAATTCTCCAAGTCCCCTGTTTGATGTGAGATTATATCTAAGAAAATGGACACGTGCCTCTGGGATTTCTTAAGATCATCTCTCATCAATCATAACACTAAAGAGTTTTATAGTCAATTCATTTTAGGTATAAATATATGCGTGCCATATTTTTTATTAGGATTTCTCCAGCATTGTCCAGGTTCTGGATGTCCCTCAGGGACCCATGGCATCTCTAAACTATAGTGTCCATACATAATAGGCCTTTCTACAATTTTCCTCGCAGCAGGGACCCTGCTTTTCCAGGCGGGTGAGTGCGACTTGTCTACAGGACAGACCTTTCCTCCCTTTTTTTAGGCCAAAATTACTTTTTTTTTACTTTTCTCTAAATAATAGATTCTGTATGCAAAGTAGGGTGCACGTAATTTATTTTCTTGTTCAATCTACATTTTATTTTTACAAAAAAAATTAAGTACAGAATCCACGTTAAAGCAGATACACAACCTGACAGGGATATTCAAAGAGATCTGAATGGCTGGAGAAAGGTGACCGAACGCTGAAAATCAGCGTTCGGTAACCTTTCTTGGCCATTCGGCTATCCAGAGAGCAGGCAATAAGCCAAATCCTGGCGAACAATCCTGTTACTGAGACATGGTTCAGTGAGAAAAATAACTGGGACATAACAATACCGGGGTACTCTTTATATAGAAAAGACAGAGAAGGTAGGAAAGGAGGAGGAGTGGCCCTGTATGTGAAAAACAACATAAAAAGGAACCAAATAAAAGTGAGCGAGGTGAACATAGAGTCAGTTTTGGTTACGCTAACATTTGGCAATCATACAGTAGCTTGTGTAGGTGTGATCTATAGACCCCCTGGACAAGTAGAAGAGCTAGATAATCTGCTGTTTGAGGAAATAGCCAAACTGGCAATGAAGGGGGAAGTTATTATCATGGGGGACTTTAATCTTCCTGATGTGAACTAGAAAACCAAAACAGCTGGGTGCACCAGGAGTACAAATATTCTAAACTCCCTACTGGGATTATCTCTAACACAAGTAGTTGAGGAGCCGACCCGTAAAGAGGCCATATTGGATTTAATACTCACAAATGGAGGTTTGGTATCGGACGTTGTTGTAGGTGAAAATTTGGGATCTAGTGATCACCAGTCAGTATGGTTTAATATAAGAACAGGGATGGAGCCGCACCACAGAAAAACAAAAGTTTTAGACTTTAAAAAAACAGATTTTTCTAAAATGAAATTTTGTGTGAAGGAGTCATTATTAGACTGGAGGAGTTTAAAGGGAGTCCAGGAGAAATGGGATTATTTAAAGGAAGCATTATTGAAGGCCACAGGCAATTGCATTCGGCTTGTTAGCAAAAACAAAAAAGGGAAGAAACCACTGTGGTACTCTGCAGAAGTGGCCAAAATAGTGAAGAACAAAAAGACAGCATTCAATAATTATAAAAAAACTCAGAGTGAAGAAGATAGGCAAACCTATAAGATTAGGCAGAAAGAGGCAAAGCAATTTATAAGAGCTTCCAAAGCACACGCAGAAGAGAAAATAGCTCAGTCAGTAAAAAAGGGGGACAAAACATTTTTTAGATACATAAACGAGAAAAGAAAAGTAAAACAAGGATTAGTTAGATTAAAAACAAAGGAAGGAAGGTATGTAGAAGAGGATAAAAGTCTCGCTGACTGCCTCAATGAATATTTTTGTTAAGTCTTTGCAGAAGAAAAGGAAGGAAAGGGACCTCAGTTAGGAGGAAAAACTAACGAGACATTTACATATCAGTTTACAGAGAAGGAGGTTCTACAGCAGCTGTCTAAAGCAAAGACAAATAAGTCAGTGGGGCCTGATGGGATCCACCCTAAATTATTAAAAGAGCTCAGTGATGTAATAGCAAAACCGTTAACAGATTTATTTAACCAATCCCTGCTAACGGGAGTCGTCCCAGAAGACTGGAAATTAGCAAATATTGTGCCCATTTACAAGAAGGGTAGTAGGGAGGAATCGGGGAACTATAGGCCAGTTAGTCTTACGTCAGTAGTGGGGAAATTAATGGAAACCATGTTAAAGGAAAAGATTGTTGAACATCTAAAAACACATAGATTACAGGATCAGAAACAACATGGGTTTACCTCAGGGAGATCATGCCAAACTAATCTTATTGATTTTTTTGATTGGGTAACAAAAATAATAGACACAGGTGGTGCAGTAGACATTGCTTATTTAGATTTCAGTAAGGCTTTTGATACTGTTCCGCATAGAAGGCTTATCAATAAATTGCAATCTTTGAGCTTGGATTCCAAAATTGTTGAATGGATTAGGCAGTGGCTGAGTGACAGGCAACAGAGGGTTGTGGTAAATGGAGTTTATTCGGCGCAAGGTCTTGTTACCAGTGGGGTACCTCAGGGGTCAGTACTTGGACCCATTCTCTTTATTATTTTTATTAGTGATATTGCAGAAGGTATTAATGGAAAAGTATGTCTTTTTGCTGATGACACAAAGATTTGCAACAGGGTTGACGTTCCTGGAGGGATCAGCCAAATGACAAATGATTTAGGTAAACTAAAAAAATGGTCGGAGCTGTGGCAATTGAGTTTTAATGTGGATAAGTGCAAGATAATGCACCTGGGACGTAAAAACCCAAGGGCTGAATATAGAATATTTGATACAGTCCTATTCCTCAACATCTGAGGAAAGGGATTTAGGGGTTATTATTTCAGAGGATCTAAGGGTAAGTAGTCAATGTAATAGAGCAGCAGGAAATGCTAGCAGAATGCTTGGTTGTGTAGGGAGAGGTATTAGCAGTAGGAAAAGGGAAGTGCTCATGCCACTGTACAGAGCACTGGTGAGACCTCACTTGGAGTACTGTGTGCATTATATGTTTTCATGTGTTTATTGAACAGAACATGTAAACATTCACAGTGCAGGGTGGAAAAAGTATGTGCACCCCTAGCCTAATGACTTCTCCAAGAGCTAATTGGAGCCAGGAGTGAGCCAACCTTGAGTCCAATCAGTGTGATATTATTGGATGTGTTGCTGAAAGCTGTCCTGCCCTTTAAAAACACATACCAGTTTTGGATTTACTGGTTTCAAGAAGCACTGCCTGATGTGAACCATGCCTCGCAGAAAAGAGCTCTCAGAAGACCTACGATCAAGAACTGTTGACTTGCATGAAGCTGGAAAGTGTTACAAAAGTATCTACAAAAGCCTTGATGTTCATGCGTCCACGGTAAGACAGACTGTCTACAAATGGAGAAAGTTCTGCACTGTTGCTACTCTCCCTAGGCGTGGTCGTCATGTAAAGATGACTGCAAGAGCACAGCGCAGAATGCTTAATGAGGTAAAGAAGAATCCTAGAGTGTCAGCTAAAGACTTACAGAAATCTCTGGCACATGCTAACATTTGTGTTGACACATCTACAATAAGGAAACATTAAACAAGAATGGAGTACATGGGAGGACACCACGGAGGAAGCCATTGCTGTCCAAAAAGAATATTGCAAAAATATTGCACGTTTGAAGTTTGCAAAAGAGCACCTGGATGTTCCACAGCACTACTGGCAAAATATTCTGTGGACAGATGAAACCAAAATTGAGTTGTTTGGAAAAAACACACAACACTATGTGTGGAGAAAAAAAGGCACAGCACACCAACATCAAAACCTCATCCCCACTGTAAAACATGGTGGAGGGAGCATCATGGTTTGGGGATGCTTTGCTGCCTCAGGGCCTGGACGGACTGTTGTCATTGATGGAAAAATTAATTCCAGAGTTTATCAAGACATTTTGCAGGAAAACGTAAGACCATCTGTCCGCCAACTGAAGCTCCGCAGAGGATGGGTGTTGCAACAGGACAATAACCCAAAGCAAGTAATTCAACAAAAGAATGGCTTCAACAAAACAAAATACGCATTCTGGAGTGGCCCAGTCAGAGTCCTGACCTCAACCCGATTGAAATGCTGTGGCATGACCTTAAGAGAGCGATTCACACCAGACATCCCAAGAATATTGCTACACTGAAACAGTTTTGTGAAGAGGAGTGGTCCAAAATTACTCCAGATCGTTGTCCAGGTCTGATCTGCAACTACAGGAAACGTTTGGTTGAGGTTATTGCTGCCAAAGGAGGATCAACCAGTTATTAAGTCCAAAGGTTCACATACTTTTTCCACCCTGCACTGTGAATGTTTACATGTTATGTTCAATAAAAACATGAAAACATAGAATGTTTGTGTTGTATTATTTTAAGCAGACTGTGTTTTTCAAATTGTTGTGAGTTAGATAAAGATCAGAGCACATTTTATGACCAATTCATGAAAAACTCCACGTAATCCCAAAGGGTTCACATACTTTTTCTTGCCACTGTATATATATATATCAGAAAGTAGGCGCATCACGAAGTCTTCAGTAGGAAAAATATTTTATTTCTTAAAAGAGATCAATGTTTCAGTCCCCACTGGGACTTTTCTCATATCTTGAGTCGTTCTTTTTCATGGAATAAAATCTTAATCCCATTGAAGACTTTGTGATGTGCCTACTTTCTGATGGATATATGACTGGCAGCTAGACTTGCACCAGAGCCAATACAAATTATATCCGTAAGTGCGGGGTTCCTTTGAGTGTTTATATATATATTATATATATATATATATATATATATATATATATATATATATATATATATATAAACAATGTTTATATTTTTTATTGTAGAAGCCATCTGCACATCACAGCAATTCAAAGAACTGCATCCCAGAGCCCCTGTGCTGCATTCCCCATATGCAGCAAGAAATAACCCTGATAGTATGGCATGGCATTGATGTAAGGGTTCTGTGTAAAAACAGACACAGGATGCAATAAAAGTGAGACAGAGGTCATTTGCATATCCTACCCAGTTACACAGAACCCTTACATCAATGCCATGCCATACTATCAGGGTTATTCAAAGAGAATTGAAAAGTCACCGCACGTAAGATGAATTTTCGTTCTCTTCAATTCGGTGCGATTTGGCGATCCCATTTCGGCGACCCTGCGGTGTATTCAGCAAGCACCACAGGGCCGTCGTAGTGCAGGGAAAAGCCAACGCAAACCCGACGAACACTCCCCGCAAAACCCAGCGAATGCACACCGAAACCCCCAAAAACATCTGGATTAACCCCGCCGAACATGCCAGAGAAACCCGAGCAGCCGCCGAACACAGCGCAGAGCAGCCGCTGTAAAAATCCGACACTGCAGATGAATGGAGTGAGAAAAAAAAACAGTACGCTTGAATGTTCTAAAAGTGAAACGCTGTTTGCAAAGAAACTACAGAACGAAAATGTCCGAAATTTACATATAAGATCAAATGAATGATAATAAAAAGGACTGTTACAGAAAAAATAAGTAAACGTAAAAAAAAAAATTCACAAAATAAATCCTGAAAAATGCCTACAAGATCCTAAAAAATCCATACGTAAAGAGACTTGTTACTGCAGAATATTATAATAAACGGTTTATTAGGTATTGAATTAAAACGGGAATATTTTTACCATTGAAGCCTATGGGATTCTCCTGAATAAACCTGTCGAAGGAAACCACCGAATGGCAGGGCATTTCGGCAACTTTTACCTGCTGGTTTGTGTTTTCTCTGCATAGCCGAAGCAGTGCTTCTCTATGAGGGATTTCACTGCCCTCTAACAGGCACCGTATGGCGTATGTGCAGGCAATTTGCCAACATTTGGCGAACTGCCTGCTCTCTGAATAGCCGAATGTCCAGGAAAGTTAAGCGTACACTGAATTCCAGCATTCGGTTACCTTTCGGCCCCAATTCGAAGCTCTTTGAATAACCCTGTATGGCTTTCTTTTTAGCAGAGATCAGGTTATTCTAAGGCTGGGGTCAGACGAACGCAGTACGAACGTGCGTTGAGCCGCACTTTATTACGGCCGTAGTAGCAGCAAATGACGTCCAATGACGGCCAATATACGAAGTACGGCCGCACGAAAGTTTGGCCGCACAAACGCAAGAGGCAAACTAATGCATTTTTTCGAGAACGTGGAACCGCTACTACTGACGCACAGAGTGCGCTGCGTCTGCATAGCGGCGTGTGTGCGTGATTAGGAGACGTCAGACGCTGCACATGTCTGGCCAACATCACGTCCATTTGTTTTTCCTAACTCCGTCAAACTATACGGCCGAAATTGCGCATCGTATGACCGCTATCACGTCTTCCGGGAAAAAATGCGTTCGTCTGACCCTAGCCTAATTCTTTGCTTGTTTACCATAAACAATATATATATATATATAATCATTTATGGTAAAGAAGTAAAGAATTAGAATCGTTTGAAAAACTATCATCTTTAGATGACATTTTATTACAAAAAAAGTGTTTTCAAATATCATTAAAATAGATTTAATTCAGTTTTTAGATCTAAATGAATACAGCAGCATGCACTGTTTCTTACAGGTAACTTGATTTCTTTACCATGAATGTTAAAGAAATGGAAAATTTCATTTTTTCTTAATATTTAAAATGTTTATTAAATGTTTGAACTAAGTTGCCCCTTGGCTATTATGGGATATATACCTTATTGCTTGACGAATGCCGGTGACTGTTGAAATGCTTTGTCTGACGAGCTGTGGTTTTGTGTGCAATTTCCCTGTTTTGCTGTTTTCTTCTTTTTATTTTGTGTACCCTACGATTTCAAATTTTAAAAAAGCATAGATATTATGTGGATAGATTTTATGTATTTTGTAGATTTTTTACATTAAAATCCTACAATGTATATTGGATTGTGAGCTCCTTGACATTAATGGTAACACATTTAATGTAAGGCAAAAGAGACACAAATTTGGAGAGTTTTTCAATCTCTTTTTGGTAATGAAAAGCAATTTATTATGCTTAATTTTCATATCAGTCATGTTGTAGTTAACCCCTTAAGTACCAGAGCATCACAAACCAGTTCATTATTACAAATATAGCCATTAGCTATAAACTCCAATTCAGGACCTGCACCTTTCTTGCAGTGCCACAATACAAAAAGAAAGTGTCTCGATGCTTATTTTCCTACAGAGCACCGCAATTACGGAATAACCTCCCAGACTCCATCAAATCTTCCCCCAATCTAAAGTCACTTATCCTCCCTAGCGGTAATCCCCAGTGTAGCTTGGGGTTTGTTTTCAGCACCAAAAACGGTAACCCCGAGCCACACTCAGGCTGGTACATACCTTGTCCCTGCGTTCCTTCGATGTCCTCCCGCAGTCTCCCACAGCTTCTGGGTTCCCTTCCCTGCGAGCACTGTGACGCAGGGGGCGGGACCTGGCGGGAAATTAAAAAAACACTTTGCACAGTATAAATCATAACCTGTCAGGTCTACATTGTATCAAACTATTTCACCTCAGGTTTGTCCCCAATGCTTTGTTCAGTGCCCTGCCTGCACTTTTGAACATCCATGGCATCCAAAAAGCATCCCTGTAGGTCAAAAGCGGTTTTAGACCAGCTAGAAAACAGCGATAGCGAATTAGAATTACTTGCAGAATTAAGCGATAGTGATTTGTGGGGAAATTCGTCATCAGACACTGAAAGTGACGACAGTGATGATTCTGCGACTGAGCTCAGTAATGTGTGAACTTGGTGCTCTATTGACTGTGGTACGGATCAGGCAGCGCCCCCAAGATTCCCATTTACTGGAGCATCTTGTATGAAAGTAGACGTTGAATGCGACAACCCCTTGGCAATTATTTCTAACCGATGAGGTTATTGAAAGCAATAGTTACGGAGAGAAACTGTTACCAAGAGCAACAATTGGTTACTCTGCATCAGAAGTTTCCAAGAAGCACAAAGTGGGAACCAGTGACCCAAGATGACATTTGGAACTTTCTGGGCCTAATAATACTTCAGGGAGTGGTGGGGAAACCCCTGCAGATGTGGTATTGGACATCTAATAATTCACTTGCCACATTCTTTGGCACAGTCATGTCAGAGTACAGATTTTTCCTGATCATGAGATTCCTTCACTTTGAAAACAACGAAGAATTTGATGAAACTACTCATCCTTCACCAAAACTAAAGAAAATGTCTGCCATGCCATTGGACAAGGCAGATTTTGCTTTATTACAGAGTCTAGATGCAAAAAAGTGAGAAGCTGTGGACTTCATTTGCATATCCTATCCAGAGTTCTTTGCTGCATATGGGGAATGTAGCACAGGAGCTCTGTAAAAAGTTCTCTGAATTGCTGGGATGTGCAACTGTCCTCTGCAACTGTAAACTTTATTATTTGCAGTGTGGAGACTTTTTTGCCCTCCGTTCAATTTAGGGATGTGCGTTTCGGAATTTCGGAATTTTCACGAAATTTCCCGATTCGTGTTTTCGGATGCGGCCGATTTTCCAAAAATTTTTAGATCCGAAAATGGCAGATCCGAAAAGTTTTCCGAGCCGAAACGAAATATTTTCGGAATTTTCGAATGTACTTGAAATGTGTCAAATCGAAATTTATTGCTTTGAAACGAGGAGAACAGACGTTCCGAAAAAACAAAAATTTCCGAAAATACGAAAAGTCGATACAAAAAACGAGCTAAGTGACACGAAAATACGAAAAATGGTCGAAATTCCGAAAAAAGTACACGAAAACGAGTCGAGCCGAACCGAATCGAAACAGAAATCGGTCGAAACGAGCCGAATCGAAAAGTTTAAAAATCCAAAAAATCGAATCGAACCGAAAAAAAAAATCGGTGCACGAGCCTAGTTCAATTGAAATGCTTATGTATATATATATATATTATATACAGTATATATAGTTCTCTCTTTTTTATCTTATGGTAAAACCACAGTTTTAGACATGCAGAAAATACAAGTAAAGGTCCATTATTTTTTGTATTCGGACTTATTTCTTACTTTTTGTATATGATAATATATGTACTTAATGTCGCGTTTATTTGTTTTTCTGCGGTAAAATAATTTAGATTATTAAAATATAAATCGATTTGAGGTACAGATAAGAAAAGGAAATGCAACTAAAACTTTGTGTGTCCCCCACAAACTCCAATATGGGGACCGTGACATTTTTCTCTATGACCAGACGTCACTGCTCTGTGAGCTGTCTCTTCCTATTGTTAGATCCCTTGTGTCCTCTTCAGCGTAGAATTGCTAATGGACAGGCTGGATGTGGCCATGGGGCTGCATTTTCTTCTGGATGAGGCGTGAAACTGATTAAAAGCTTTTTTAAATAGGATCTCTAACTTAGCACAGGGTTTCCAACCCCTTGCTGGGGCAGAACATTTTAATTTTAACTGAACCTGTCAGCAAATTTTCCACTTGTTAATATGTGAATGAGCTGGATGTGTTAACAGAGAGGATGGGGTGAATGATGACTTTAAAAGCAGCATGTTGCAATTATTTCTGCATGTTAACAAAACATCGCCGGTGCTGGGCCTTGGGATACGAGCACCTTGTGGGATGATCTATAGCAGCTTAAAAATGTATTCCACTTGATACGTTCATTATCAGAAATAAATGACATAAAAAAATAGATTCCGTCTGGAGAAAAAATTAAATCACAAATGTGAAAAGTGACTTTATTATATGCATTAGACCAAGTCATTCAAATTAAAAAAAGATAAAATGCTAATATATATATATATATATCCAGGATGTCATTATTATTATTATTATCATTGCACTTGCTTGGGTTGACTCCTATGGGTTGACTCCTATTTATCCAACAGGTCCTTCTGTGTGTCCTTTGCTGGTAACTCCTCCTCTTCATTGCCTCTATCTGTTGGTGTACCTCAAGGCTCTGTCCTTGGTCCTCTGCTCTTTTCCATCTACACCTCCTCCCTGGGCAAAATCATCAACAGCTTTGGCTTTAATTACCACCTCTACGCTGATGACACTCAGATCTACCTCTCTACCCCTGATCTCTCTCCCCCTGTCCTTTCAAAAGTCAGTGACTGTTTATCTGGCATCTCCTCCTGGATGGCCTCCCACCACCTAAAGATCAACATGTCAAAGACTGAGCTCCTACTTATTCCTCCCTCTAATGCCTCCCCACCTCCTGACTTCTCTATCACGGTGGAGGGTATCACCATCTCCCCATCAAACCAAGTTCGCTGTCTTGGAGTTACACTGGACTCTGCTCTTTCCTTCATCCCCCACATCAAGTCTCTTTCCTCCTCCTGCCGATACCAACTGCGTAATATTTCCAGAATTCGGCCATTTCTTACCGCTGTCACCACAAAACAACTCATACACGCCCTGGTAATCTCCCGACTCGACTATTGCAATAATCTCTTATCTGGCCTCCCTCTGTCCCGCCTCTCCCCCTACAATCCATCCTGAACGCCTCCGCCAGGCTAATTCACCTCACCCGCCGCTCTGTCTCTGCCGCTCCCCTCTGCGAGTCCCTTCACTGGCTCCCCATCCACTGCAGAATTAAGTTCAAAATCCTTATCCTTACCTACAAAACCCTCACTAACTCAGCGCCCCACTACCTGTCCTCACTAATCACCAAATACACCCCAGCCCGCTCCCTAAGGTCAAACAGTGACCTGCGCCTAGCTTCTCCCCGCATCACCTCTTCCCATGATAGACTGCAGGATTTCTCACGCGCAGCCCCCACTCTCTGGAACGCTCTCCCTCGTGCTGTCAGACTTTCCCCTAACTTCTCTTCCTTCAAACGCTCCCTGAAAACATTGCTATTTAGGGAAGCCTACCACCCAACTCACTGACGCAACCATCAATCACTCTCACCTTACAGTCCTCTCCTCCTGTTTCCAACCCCAACCCTCCTAGATTGTGAGTTCCTACGGGAATAGGGCCCTCATCTCCTCCTGTACTGTTTGTCAAATGTTGTTCAATGTATTGTAACCCTGTCTGTACTGTGCTTATTGTACAGCGCTGCGGAATATGCTGGCGCTTTATAAATTAATAATAATAATAATAATAATAATATCATCATTTATATAGCGCCAACAGTTTACGCAGCACTTTACAATAACCAAAGGGAACGAGATACAGATAAACGGACATAGGATGGAATCAAGAGGTGTAGAGGGCCCTGCTCATAGGAGCTTACAGTCTAGAGCAGTGGTTCTCAACCTGTGGATCCTCAGGACCTTCAATTGTCCTTGGTCATTAAGTCGCGACCCAAAAATAATTGAATTTCTGAAACATTTTAATTTATTCCACAGAACAACGTGTGCAATATTCTACAATGTATGCACTTTTTAAACAATTTTGTAAACAAACAGGGATTCTTTCCAAAATGGATAGTGCAGTAATCACAGCACTAGTGAAAACGAAAGTGCTGCTGAGGCACAAACCCAATAAAATAAACTATAATTGAAACATATGAAATTAATTAGAACTTAAGGGAAAACTGGGAATGCTTCTTGCTCTTAGTAAGTGTCTCAACGTCTGGTGTGATGGTAGACAAAGCAACTCTAATGTATTGTAAATCACTACTGAATAATAAAATATTATAAAAATCTTAAACTCATCTGCTCCGCGCTCCCCCGCCGTCCATCTCTGCCACTGCGCACATTATTTTTTCGCAGCAGCCTGCCCTCCCTCAGCCTACGCAATTTGTGTAGCTGAACGCTACACTAAATACATAAGCTCAAGCTGGCCAAGAGATTAAGAAGTCTGTAGCGCGCGTCTGGCAGTGCCTACTTCCTGAACCTACACTCTTCAGTTTCTCAGAGAGACACTGATGAGCAATGGAATAGCTTGGACCAATCGGTAAGCACCATTGGTCCAAGCCAGTCAAAAAACGCCTCCATGAGAGGCTGGCCTATATAAATATACTTTGCTTCACTGAGATGTGCGTTTTGCACAATGGCTCCTGGTGTTGGGAGTACAGAGCGTGCCACCAGTCACTGAGTCCCACCCCACACCTTCCCATTACAGATTCTTTCCCTTTCCCACTTTGCCATTACAGAGTATCTTACCTGATGCAGTGAGTCCCAGGTGGCGCCTGTGAACATTCAGAGGTAGCCGCGCTGCCTGGAACCCATTGCCACAGGTAAGATGCATCAGCTGGTTCCAGGCAGTAGAGAGGCCTGGGGGCACTTGCCCCATGACCCAGTCCGCCCCTGGTCGTGACCCACTTTTGGGTCGCGACCCACCACTTGAGAAACACTGGTCTAGAGGGATTAGGGTTGAGGAAGACAGGGGGAGTTTTACTGGATGGCAGGATCACTGGTGCCAGTGGTTTGGGAATGGTGGGACAGCGGAAGCGGCTTCAATCCTGTGTGAGTAGGTGATCAGAGGGATGAGTTGCATCAGTGATGTGGTACGCTAATCTGAAGAGATGGGTTTTGAGGGGTTTCTTGAAGACCTGAAGATCAGGGGAGAGTTTGATAGAATGAGGCAAGTCATTCCACAGGACCGGAGCTGCCCTTGAGAAGTCTTGGAGGTAAGAGTTGGCCATGCGGGTGTAGACAGATGACAGGTGGAGATAACCCGCCAATCGGAGTTGTCTAGAGGGGACGTGCTTGCTGAGTAATGAAGACATGTAGGGAGGGGTTGAGTTATTGAGTGATTTGAACATGAGTATCAGTAATTTAATCTGTATCCTGAAACGTACAGGAAGCCAATGGAGGGACTGGCAGAGAGGGGAGGTATGCGAGATGTGTCTAGTGCGAAAAATAAGCATGGCACTCGTGTTCCATTTTCTAATGTTTGCACGGTGATGGTCACTCGACTCCTTATTTGTATGATGAATGAACATGACAGTACTGAGGATGGTAAATCAAACCTAACTTTTATTACTCCATTTAAAAGTCACAAAGTCAACGTTTCAGCTCCATCCAGGAGCTTTCCTCAGGACATTTATAATATATAAGCATCGAGAGGATTTGATATTATTTTTGCATACTGAATAAAGAAACCTGAGGCTGAAGAGGCCAAACGCATCTCAGTTTACTTTTTATTTTACTATTATTTTGTTTATTTTAATACAGTAATCTATTTATTTTCCAGTCTGGATTGCTACTCATTACCCCCCCACCACCCCAACAGGAAACATGTGGACTACCAGCGGGGAAAAGAGGGCTTGACACCACCCATTCCTTAATGTGTCACAGGCTCATACACTGGAGCCAGGTTCCCTAGTGGCTCCAGAAATGGTGATTGAGACTGATTATATTTCCTATCATCATGGCTAAGAACCTGCTACCCTGTGAGAGCTCTCTCTTTTTATTTTAATTTGAGGAACCTGAGGACCACCACCACAGAGAGGGCTGTGTCACCCCAGAAGCTAACACAAAGTGGACAAAACAGAGTCAATATATAGGGCTCTGGATCATGTGAGTGGTGCTCCTAGCATTTTATAGATTCAAGAACTTCTATTTGTATTGCGCAATTTGGGTTTTTAATTTTTTCTTATTTCTTTAAAATCTCTGGATTGAGTGAAATTCAAGTACTGTAAGCAGGATCATTTATAATATTGACTGGGCCCTAGGCATACATTCTCTTGCCCCACCCATGCAGTTTTGCTCTCCATCCCAGCATCCCAAAAAAAACCACAATATAAAAAAAACACTTTTTTGTTTGTTTTTTTTCTTCTTTTACATTTTACATGGTTATGTTTGGTATCATTAGAAAGGCCAGACTCTGACATGCCTGACCGCTCTCCATACAGCAGTGCGGTGGCTTGTGTTTTAGATGAACCAATGCATAATAACGTATTGAGACATCACCTGCACATTCGGTCCCGGCTTGGAAAATGAAGAGGTGAGTTATAAAGCAAACAATGCTGCTGCACTAACTAAAAGCACATAATGCCACTACCTTAGAAAGGAGAAAAATACAAGTAAGTTGTGCATTAATTCTTTTTGTACATTTTTCTATTTTTGCACAATACGTGGTTATATTTGCTATCATTGCAAAGGCCAGTCTCTGACCTCTAACAGCATTGTGCCAGGTCCCTCCATCTGGCCGCGTTCCAGCGAGCGGCTGTCGGCATGTGAAGGATGTAAAGCGGTTGCTGGGGCCTCCAGCCACGCTCTCGCGAGATCATGAAGAGTTATATAAATATTTATACAAATTCAAAAGACAGGCTTTTTCAGAAGGGTAATAACGGTCAATTAGTCCTTGTACCCTAGCGCTCATACCTCCCTTAATTATAATCTAAAATAATAAAAAATAGTAGGCACTCACCTTGATAAAGGCTCCATGGTGCCAAACGCTGTGATTTGATATTAGATATAGGGTTTAACCAAAAAACCTTTAATGAAGACCATGAATGCCTAATCTTTTTCATGTTGGATTTTATATATTATATATGCATCAAATAATCAAATTTTTGCAGGACGTAAAGATACTTTTTTTTTATTGGACGATCAAATAAAATAACAGGACAAGCTGACGAGATTCTCCTCTTCAAGGCAGACGTATTCTGATCAATCAGGCAGAAAGCAGCATGGACAACATAAGGCTAGGGTCAGACGAACGCATTTTTTCGTGTCGTCCGTGAAAAAGTGCATTTGAACGAATGGACGTATTTTTTCACGGAATACGCGATAGCGGTCATACGATGCGCATTTTCGTCCGTGATTTTGTACGGATCATCAATAAAACTCTTTTTGCGTCTGGACGTTATGTTGGCCGGACATTAGCAGTGTCTGACGTCTCCTAATCACGCAAACACACCGCTATGCGGCCGCAGCGCACTCTGTACGTCAGTAGTAGCGGTTTGACGTTCTAGAAAAAATGTGCTCGTTTGCCACTTGCGTTGCGCGGACGGACTTTCGTGCGGCCGTTCTTCGTATGTTCCCCGGCATTGGACGTCATTTGCTGCTAGCACGGCCGTGATTTCGTGTGGTTAAACGCACGTTAAAAATGCTTTCGTCTGACCTTAGCCTAAGGCACAGCAAATTGGTGAAGTGATCTATCTACCTGTATATACATATATTTTACTTTAAACGTCAATACCTCTGCAGGTGTTGTTTAGGTAAGAGATGAATTAGTGGAGAATTGCATTTGCACATTTTCCACCTGAAAAAACACTGGACAGGGAATAAAAAAAACCAACCCCATTTTTTTGGACTATATTCTACAAGTCCCTTGCAGTTTTCCGCCGATTCACTACTTGAATGAATTTATCAGGGTTATTCAAAGAGAATCGAAATGTCACCGCACGTTCGGAGACTTTTCGTTCTCTTCAATTCGGTGTGATTTGGCAATCCCATTTCGGCGACCCTGCAGTGTATTCAGAAAGCACCACTGGGCCGTCGTAGTGCAGGGAAAAGCCGCCGCAAACCTGCCGAACACTCACCGCAAAACCCAGGCGAATGCACACCGAAACCGGCAAAAACATCTGGATTAAACCCGCCGAAAATGCCAGAAAAACCCGAGCAGGAGCCGATCACAAACCCGACACCGCAGACGAATGGAGTGGAAAAAAAAAAACAGTTTGCTTCAATGTTTGAAAAGTGAAACGCTGTTTGCAAAGAAACTACTGAGCGAAAATGTCTGGAATTTACATATGAGATCCAATGAATGATGATAACAATGATAAAAATGAAAAAACAGAAAAAAGAACAAACGTTTAAAAAAAATATAAAAAAACAAAAAATCGGAAAAATTATTTTGGGAAAAAAAATCCCCATAAATGCTTAAAATATCCCAAGAAAACTATAAATAAAGAGACTTTTTACTGCAGAATATTATAATGAACGGTTTATTAGATATTGAATTAAAACGGGAATATTTTTAACATTGAAGCCTATGGGAATCACCTGAATAAACCTGCCGAATTAAACCACCGAATGGCAGGGCAATTCGGCAACTTTTCACTGCTGGGTTTTGCTCTCTGAATAGACGAAGCATTGCTTCTTTATGAGGATTCACTTCCCTCGAACAGGCACCGTATGAGCAGGCAATTCGCCAACATTTGGCGAACTGCCTGCTCTCTGAATAGCTGAATGGCCTTTCGGCAGCTATTCGGAGGTCTTTGAATAACCCTGTATGTGTTTTTTTTATTGCAATCAGCTGTAATCAGATATCCAAACTCCATTGCTTCCTTGGATTTTTTTTTATTGAAATCAAAAAGGCAGACATAAAGATGCATTTTACACTAATTTGATTTGTGCAATCGATACAATAATATAAAACAAGTATAACGTATTTTAAATAAAAAGTGCTATTATACAAGTAACTGGCATATTATCAGGACTGATATTGGGCCATTCTCACTTATTCTTATAAAGAATGTTAAACAATCTGCTCTTTTCAAGCATGTTCAGGGCTTTATTTAACTCAAGGTGCTTCACAGTCAGCAACCAATAGGTTGAATCCAGTTTACCAGGGTCTCCAGATACTCTGTTCTGTGACGATCTGTAATAAATCTTGATTCGTTGAAAGTCCAGAATTGGGTTTCGATTGACCCACATTAGGGTCTTGACGGGCTTTAGCTAATGTGGTGGCTTGAGGGAAGGTGCTGCTGGGTTTTTGGGAATGGACAGGTTGTCGCTTCTGCTTAGAGGTGGAACTAATGGTGGGCTGAGGTACTGGTGGCATGCTGCTGTCCATGGTGTTGAAGTCAGACACATTGCTGTTTGGAAGAATTCTGGTCAAATCAAGGGGCACGGTGTGGCCAACCTCCTCCGTCTTCATCAGAAACTGACCAACACTGTAAAGACAGTTTCTGAAGCCAGCTTGGTACTCGGGGCTCTTAAAAAGCGGGACTCCTGTTACAAAAGAATAATAAAAATAAATGAATTAATGGCAAATAAAAAATGGATTAAAATAAATGATATAATAACAAAGTAAAATAATGGTATATATCGATCGATCATTAGATGGATAGATAGTAAAATAGGCAAAATACAAAGAATAATAAAAAAATAATTGAGGCTCGTAGAAGCAATGCACCAAGTTTGTGTAATATACAGAGATAATTAAAGGAACATTATTAGATTCTGAACTTTATCCAAATCATTTCAGCATATTAGGCTGGGGTCAGACCAGCGCACTTTTAACGTGCGTTCTGGCGCACATAATTACGGCCGCACTAGCAGCAGATGACGGGCAATGACGGCCACTATACGTTGTACGGCCGCACAAAAGTCCGGCCGTGCAACGCAAGTGGAATTTGAACGCATTTTTTTGAGAACGCTGAACCGCTAGTACTGACGTACTGAATGCGCAGCTGCGGCATAGCGGCGTGTGTGCGTGATTAGGAGATGTCAGACGCTGCTAATGTCCAGCCTACATAACGTCCAGACACAAAAAGAGTTTTATTGACGATCCGTACAAAATCACACCCGAAAATGTGCGTCGTCTGACCATTTTTGAGCATTCCGTGAAAAAATACGTCGATGCGTTCGGACGCACTTTTTCACGTTCGCGGGGAAAAATGCTTTCGTCTGACCCTAGCCTTAAAAGAAGATTTAAACTAATTTACATCCATTACTTATTTCCTACCTTTCGTGAGTTACTTAAAAGAAGAGTCTGCGGACTTTCCCCTTCTGACCAAAATGCTTGCACTTACCAGCTGAGTGCTGTGTCAATATGGGACCAGCATAGCGGTGCACAGCAGATTCATGATTTAGTGCAGGAGCATAGCTATTAAGTTAATGTATGTGTTTAAGGAGGGAGACGCCTGCTGACTCTTCTTTTAAGCAGGGATAACTTATTAAAGCAGTGTTTCCCAACCCTGTCCTCAGGGAGCACCTACAGGTCAGGTTTGCCAGAAATCTGAAGAACAGTAGAACTGAACCATTGCAATATTCAATCTTCATTTCTCCGAATCCTTAAAATCTGGCCTGCGGTTAGCACTCCCTGAGGACAGAGTTGAGAAACACTACTCTAAAAAGGTAGTAAATTAAATATGCTTTTGTTATAGCAAATTTTATATATTCAGCTGTACACAGAAAATATCCCTCTGCTGCTCAAAATACATTGGATATTAACCCTTTCACTACCAAGTGATTTTCAAAAAACCATTGTCAGAAACCAGTGTACAGTGTTTTTGAAAAAATCGTTTTAAATCAAATTATACATTAAGAAATATTTGATCTTATATCCATTGTTTTTCTGACTGTAAATAACCTATATTGGCCAGTAGATGGCGCCATCTACTGCCAAATTGAGTTACAGCAGTTTGAGCTGCAGGTCTAATTTCTTCTTTTTCCCCCTGCATCGGCTGCTAAAAGCCCGATGTCAGGGCATCATCAGACGATTTTACACAGTTTTAGCTCTTTGGGAATTATGCCCAAAGGGCTAAAACTTTGGGGGCACCTTCTGCATCCTAAAAACAAAATTAATTTCCTTTTGGGCTGCAGATCGAAGTAATTCGATATCAGGCACTGGATGGTGCCTTTGAAGCCCGAGAGATCTCGATCTCGGTAGCGAAGGGGTTAACTAATTCCAAGCTTCTTTTACGCTTTGAAGAAAATGTGCTGCACTAATAATACCCACTTGAAATTGACAGATTGTAAGAGAACACCTTACAATAACTAAATTATAATTTATTCACAACTCTAGCATTCAGATCAACTATTTAGGAAATTATTGACTTCCAAGCATTATATTATTTACTTATTTCATATTTTTCAGGAGTTGTGCCAAATATGTAATGTGGATCACTAATATTCCTCTCTAGAAGTGGAGTCAGGTGATGTTTGTTACCTTATAGTTGCGTTTCTAAATTAATTAAAGGATTTATTCACTGAGCTGTGAATTTCAGCAGAAAAGCAAATTTTAGGCCACGATGGCTGAATTTGAACATTTTTCCATCATTGGTATCCATTCAACTTTAGTGCTACAGCCCAGAATTCTGAGTTTCTCTCATTTCATTAAGTTAATAAGCCCTTTTTTACATGTTGGGAGGACTATTAAAATTTAACAAAAAACATTTTTGAGGACTATTAAAACCTAAATGGATCCTGAGAAATAATTTTTAGAAATAACATATTATTTTTTAGAAGTTATTTCATTAATCAATGTTTATCAATGTATCAGGCCTGACAAGGTAATACTATCCTTGATCTGCTGGTTGTTTCAGTATATAGGGGGTTAATAGAGTTATCACAAAATCAATGCAGTTAAACAAATTACAGTGTTATATTTTATTTTACCTTGCATAGAGTTCTGAAGGGTCTTCAAATATTTCACAGTCAATTCCAGAATATCTGCTTTTTCCATCTTGCGTTTCCTAATCTATAAGTAGTGAAAAGTAAATGAACTATAAGTAAATCTTACCCTTTTTTGACCATGCTGTGCCTGGTCAAACAAATAAACACTGCCACTAAGTAATATTCAAAGGGGTCTCATGAGGACTTACATTCTGGGAATAATTATTTTCCAGAAGGGTTTTCAGCTCTTCTAAGGAGACATTTATTCTTGCTCTTCTTTTCTTCTCCATCAATGGTTTAGAAATCTGAAAATAAATAAAAATAAACATGTTAGTAAATAGCTATAACACATTAACTAAACACAGTGCCAACTATTATAATACTAATAATATATTTTCCTCATATGCTCTTCCAGGCCTAAACTCACCTTTCTAAAATTGCAGGAGTTCATTTTATCCCGAACCTCTGGAGTTGTGACCATGTCTGATGGATATGAGGACAGATTCTTCTAAAGGTGAAGCAGCTGGAAATTGTTTCAGACTATAGTAGGATCCCAACTTCTGTGGTGTGCTAGAGCCTTGAGATGTGTTCTCTGTAGAATGATCCCACTTGGAGAGGTTCTTCTAAGGCGGCAATGTGTCTCCAAGAATTGTTTTGTGTTGGGATTCTGCTCTGAGAGTTTTCTGTGATGGGATCCTAGTTTGAGAAGTCCTCTGTGGTTGATCCTTTCATGAGATGTTCTTCACACTCCAAAGTTCTTTCTTGTGGCACTGTGCAGACTAGAAACTTTCTTGGTTGGAATCTTCTGCTTAGAGATGCTTTGAGTGGACTTTGTCCCAATGATGGAATCCTGCTTTATACTCTCTCTTGATTTACATCTGAATGTGGCACTTGACCCATGGCCGGTGTCTATCAAAACACAAAGCACTAATCCAGTGGCCAATCAACCATGAAAGCATTCATTGCAGCTTTTCATTGATCAGCAAAGTTGCTTTGCTTTCTCTGAAGTCTTTTTAAAAACTTTTATTTTGTCTGTTTTTGTTACCTACTTTAACCAATAACTATCATTGTTTTCCATGTGTCCCTCTCCAAAGGGTTTCCAAAGAGAAATAATTTATGAGGGACTCAATTCCCTAGATGGGAGGAGACATCACAGATGTAGAAAGATATGTCTGTACTTGTATTTGTATGTGCTTGTGTGTCTATATATGGATTTATATACTGCACAAGCATGGATATATGTATACACTAGAGGCCAAATTAAATTTTTCACGCAAAAAACACACGCGCAACGCGTGAATTTGTGCGCTAAGCGTTAAACGTTGACGCACGTAAATCAATGCTGGAATTACAATCCTCGCACATTTTTTCATCCGTCGAGCAATAATGCATGTTGAACGGATGCGCACAAATGCGCCTGTCAAAGTCAATCTGAGCATATATGCTGCAGCAATAATACATGCACACACAACTTCTCCATTTTATTGGTTTGGTATGTGTAGAATGTGTAACTATACTTTGCTGCGTTTTTTTTTTTTGGGCTGGTGTATTTGGGTTCGGTCAGGTTGTTCAGATTTGCCGTTACCACCAGCTTTTAGGAGTTGCTAAAATTATGCGCGCAAAGGCTGTGCGGTAATTACTGCAAATAGATTGTAATACCATCTGCGTACCAGCGCACATTCGCGTTTGTGCTCACAATGTTAAGTATAAGACACGTGCTGTAAAGTACGCTCGCGCAGGGTTCACCCGCGGTAGACAATAACGTGCGTTTGTTGTGCTGACAATGTAATACGACATTCAGCGCAAAGGGGTTTACCCCTCGCGTTAATGTTTTTTTGCGCCGGCGCAAACGTTTGCGCGAAGAATGTAATTTGGTTAGGTTAATTCCAGATTATGTGTACACCAGTTTGCAAATATTAATTCACTTAAAATATTATTTACAAATGTCACACAATGGCAGATATTACCAGAAATGTTATCATTTTTACTGCTTGATACAAATTCTAAACAGTTTGAACATTATTAACATTGTGTATAATCTTTCATGCTCTGATTACACAATTTAACTGACACATATAGTGTAGATAGATATTGTGTAACATAATGTTACATATGCTCTAGCGTGTAATATGTAAAATACATATGTAGCACCTGCTCAACTTTAATCGAGATTTAGGCTAGGGTCAGACGAACGCATTTTCGCGTTGTCTGTGAAAAAGTGCGTTCGAACGTATGGACGTATTTTTTCACGGAATACGCGATAGCGGTCATACGATGCGCCTTTTCGTCCGTGATTTTGTACGGATCATCAATAAAACACTTTTTGTGTCTGGACGTTATGTTGGCCGGACATTAGCAGCGTCTGACGTCTCCCAATCACGCAAACACGCCGCTAGCGGACGCAGCGCACTCTGTACGTCAGTAGTAGCGGTTTGACGTTCTAGAAAAAATGCGTTCGTTTGCCACTTGCGTTGCGCGGACGCACGTTCGTGCGGCCGTACTTCATGTGTTCCCCGGCATTGGACGTCATTTGCTGCTAGCACGGCCGTGATTTCGTGCGTTTAAATGCACGTTAAAACTGCTTTCGTCTGACCCTAGCCTTAAGGTATCAGTAAAAAACCTTATGCTGCAGCTCTTGTTTGTCATATCATAAAACATATGTGGCACCTCATATTGTTTAGTGTGTAGTAGGGCTGTGCAATTAATTGCAATCGCAATCGAATCGCGATTTCCAACCCTGCAATTTCTAAATCGCATAAGGCTGCAATTTTCGGCTCCCTGTTAACTTCCGGCGGCATGGTGCTTTGGGCGCTCGCAGGGGGAACCACGTGACGAGTGGCGTTCTCGCAACTCGTCACATGGTTCCCCCAGGAGAGCGCCCAAGCTCCATGCCGCCGGAAGTTAACAGGGAGCCGAACATGTGCCGCACAGAGGTGAGCTGGGGCAGTATATCCATGTGCTGGGGCAGTATATCCATGTGCTGGGGCAGTATATCCATGTGCTGGGGCAGTATATCCACGAGCTGGGGCAGTATATCCACGAGCTGGGGCAGTATATCCATGAGCTGGGGCAGTATATCCACGAGCTGGGGCAGTATATCCATGAGCTGGGGCAGTATATCCACGAGCTGGGGCAGTATATCCACGAGCTGGGGCAGTATATCCATGAGCTGGGGCAGTATATCCATGTGCTGAATACTGAATACATTTAGAATGTATGTAGCATGTTTGAAAAAGCAAAAACAATTGGCTAAATCGCAAATAAAATCGCAATCGCTATATTCATTCAAGAAATCGCAATATGATTATTTTGTCAATATTGCACAGCCCTAGTGTGCAGATAACTAAATACATTTCATGTGGTTAGGCAGCCATGTGTGTAAATATCGCTGGAAGAAGGTACTGTCAGGGTTATTCAGAGAGAGGTAAAAAGCAGGAGAATGGCTGGAGAATGGAAAATTCTAGGTCAAAATAGCCGATTTGGAAAGTGAGATAAATGGGAGAATTTTTCTGTTTGGCTATTTTGACCTAGCATTTTCACTTCTTCAAAAGTTCTTCAAAGTTTCACCTTTCTCTGAATAACCCTGCCTGTGTATCTATCTACCGATCTATCTATATTATATCTATCTATTGATCAACTGTATCTATTTGTTGTCTATTTATGTGTAACTATCTGTATGCTCTGCCTGACAATCTGTACCTACCTCTCTCACTCTCTCTCTATCTAGTTATAGTCAGGGTTATTCAGAGAGCGGTGAAAACCAGGAGAATGACCGGAGAATGGAAAATTCTAGGTCAAAATAGCCAAACCAGAAAAATTCTCTCATTCATCTCACTTTCCAAATCAGCTATTTTGACCTAGAATTTTCCATTCTCCAGTCATTCTCCTGGTTTTCACCTCTCTCTGAATAGCCCTGAGTATCTTTCTACAGAATATCAAATCAATTAATCAGTCTATTTATGTAGCTATGTAGGTATAGGTAGCAATTCACCTATCACTGTCTATCCATTGTATATCTTGATCTATCTGCTCTAGAGTCACTGACAAAATTAAATTAGTTTATTTCTTTCATAGTTGAATAAACATATTGTATACAAACAAAACATTCATTACATGTATTATTATATAATAATGCCCTAATAATGCATACAATAGAGACGAACATTTCCAGTTTCCGTTTTTAAATTAATGTTTCCATCACTTACATTGATTCACATGCAGGGTTATTCAGAGAGAGGTGAAAACCTTGAGAATGACTGGAGAATTGAAAATTCGAGGTCAAAATAGTCAAACCAAAAAATTTGCCCATTTATCTCACTTTCCAAATTGGCTATTTGGTCTAGATTGTTCATTCTCCTGTCAATTCTCAAGGTTTTCACCTCTCTCTGAAGCCCTGACAGTGGATGCCCTTTCAGTATTTATTTAACTCTTTGTGGTAGCTGGGGGTCAGGCAGTGCTGAGGGTCCCTGCTTATTGCCACGTGTAATAATTCCCTTAGATAAAGCCCCTTCTGGCTCTGTGCCCTGGGGGGGGCTCCCTGCTGGGGGCTGAGGATACGGTCAGTCATGAGGCCAATTCAGAAGCTTCACGCTCCTCTCCTGACAGCAGGGACCCTCCACCAGGACTAATAGTCTAACAAAAAAAGCAATTTTCTGCTTCTTATAGTTCGGAAGTCAGGGATGCCCTCATTTTCCGCTGCTGATTGAGACATAAAAACCAGAAGGTGTGCTTAGTGCTTACACCCCCCCTCACTCCACAATAATGTTTTCTTTTCATGCTAAGGCACAGTTAATACTTTCCATAATGTCCTTTCTGCAGGTGGTCATTTTTTATGTGCACTAGATTTATTTATAAAGGATTTTACCAGGAAGGATACATTGAGATTTCTCTCATTTTCAAGTATGTCCTGGGTTCAAGAACATTGAAATTTTACAGTTGTTACAGAAATACAAAGTAATAAATGAAAGATATTAAAAACAAAACACAAATATACAGATTAACACGGAAAATAAATATGTAAGTAATATAGTTACTATGTTACATGTTTACAGGTGCATTCTGTACCGAGGTATGATAATAGGGATCTCTTGAGTGACTTAAGACTGGGGGAAGATTTGATGGCGTCTGGGAGGTTATTCCATAATTGCGGTGCTCTGTAGGAAAATGAGGATAGAGCCACTTTCTTTTTGTATTGTGGTATTGCAAGTAAGGCTAGGGTCAAACGAAAGCATTTTTCCCCGCGAACGTAAAAAAGTGCGTCCGAACAAATTGACGTACTTTTTCATGGAATGCACGAAAACGGTCATACGATGCGCATTTTTCGTGCGTGATTTTTTTCGGATCGTCAATAAAACTCTTTTGGCGTCTGGACGTTATGTAGGCTGGACATTAGCAGTGTCTGACATCTCCTAATCACGCAAACACGCCGCTATGCCGCAGCTGCGCACTCTGTACGTCCGTACTAGCGGTTCGGCGTTCTCGAAAAAATGCGTTCGTTTTCCACTTGCGTTGCGCGACCGGACTTTCGTGCGACCGTACTTCGTATATTGGCCGTCATTGCCCGTCATCTGCTGCTAGTGCGGCCGTAATTATGTGCGCCAGAACGCACGTTAAAAGTGCGCTGGTCTGACCCCAGCCTTAGGTGCTGGTCCTGGATCGGAAGTTATAGGATGAGGGAACAACTGGGGGAAGCAGTCTATTCAGGTAGGGTGGCAGCTTCCCAGAGAAGCTCTTAAACACCAGGCTGGAAAGGTGAAGGGTGCGTCTGGATTCCAGTGACAGCCAGTTTAGTTCTTTTAACATGTCACATAAAATCTCTTTTGCTCCAGAATGTAACGAGAGATGATAGGAATTATAGTCAAAAAACCAAGAGAAGTTAGAAGAATTATCCTAAATTATAAGATTGAATACATAGCAAAAACAATCACATTACATTAATAAAGATATGTTCTTTTTGCCTTCTGGATCACCACGTGACTTTAAGAAATGGGCTAATAATTATATTTCAGATTTCTGACCCACTTTGTACTAAAACCCAATTTGACTGGATCTGGGAAAGGTGAGACTTCATCTAAAATTCAGCTATAAATAATTTGCAGATATATTCCACCTCCTACTTTTTGGGGCTGTGGAGACTAAATTGGTGGAAGGTAAAGATATTTAATTAGAAATATTCTATAAGCGATAGATTGCATGAATCACCCTTAGCATAGATTTGGATAGAATTATATTTTGAATACTTTCAGTTGCTGATGCAAGAGGAACACCAAATTCCATGCAAACTCACTATACAGTGCCAGTGTAATGCATTACTTATATATGTTTAATGTAATATATATATATATAAGGGTTGTGGTGGAGGACAAAAAGTGAGATAAAAAGCCTCCACACTATAGTAAGTGTGTTTATTATTGCAGAAGCCACTTGCACATCACAGCAATTTGATGAATTGCATCCCAGAGCTCCTGTGCCACATTCCCCATATGCAGCAAGGAATTCTGGGTAGGATATGCAAATGACATCTGTCTCACTTTTATGCATCCTGGATCTGTACTTACACAGAACCCTAAAATCAATGCTATGCAACACTGTGGCTTTCTAGCAGGGTCCCAAGCATCCACTGCAACTGGTCATCATGCCTAGCTCCTAGCTGATGAGGGTCCAACAAACCCGAAACAGCGCTGTCCTAGGAGTGGCTTTGACCAGTTGCATAAACCTGATCTCTGCTAGAAAGCCACAGTATGGCATAGCATTGATTTTATGGTTGTGTGTAATAACAGACCCAGGATGCATAAACGTGAGACAGATGTCATTTGCATATCCTACCCAGAATTCCTTGCTGCATATGGGGAATGTGGCACAGGAGCTCTGGGATGCAGTTCATCAAATTGCTGTAATGTGCAAGTGGCTTCTGCAATAATAAGCACGCTATCAGGGTTATTCAGAGAGAGGTGAAAAGCAGGAGAATGGCTGGAGAATGGAAAATTCTAGGTCAAAATAGCCAAACCAGAAAAATTCTCCCATTTATCTCACTTTCCAAATCGGCTATTTTGACCTCGAATTTTCCATTCCCCAGCCATTCTCCTGCTTTTCACTTCTCTCTGAATAACCCTGTATATATATATATATACTCAACTCCGCATTTTCTCAGTTCTGTTAATTTAGTTTCCCGATATTAAATGTCATTTTTACATACTAAATAAATTCTGTCTGCTACTCTTGCTATCCCTGGCTGTATTTTTCTCCAAAACAGACTGTGACAAATCAGGAAATAAATAGGATGGATCCTGGGGGAGGGGGACTGGATAATAAGGTCAGAATTCCAAAAACAAAACTCTAAACAGTGAGGAAATGTTTCAATTTGTTTCATCCACCTGAATAGTGTTTTAGCCATTATATAATTCCTAAAGAGTTGGTGGCTTTATTTTACTGATTGCTTGCTTATATTTATATTTGGTGGTTGTTCTGATACTTTAATTATATTTTATTCTCCTAAATGTAGAAATCTCCTGTTACTTTAAGTTCTTAAATAGCTTTTTCATGTTTATGTTTCTTTACAATTTATACATATTTTGTGTGTCTGTGTATGTATATTTATATGAACATTGTAGTTTTTGTTTCTTTATATTTTATATAAAATATTTTGTGCTTTGTCTTTCTGTATGCTTTATCTATTTTGTATATGATAGTGTAGATTTCGGGCACTGAGATTATGTTGTCTTTATTTTCATGTAGTGCATCGTTTGTTTTTGTGTTTCTATATATCTTGTATATTTTTATACATAACATTGTAGTTTTTGATTCTTTGCATTTTATTTATTTTCATAGACAACATTGATTTTGTGTGTTGTGCTTCTTTACTGTTTAAATATTTTTTTTATATATTATAATATTGAAGTTTTTTGTTTCTTTATATTTTATTTATCTTTTATAAAACACTGCAGTTTGTGTTCTGTGCCTCTTTATTTTTTAATCATTTTATATATAATATTGTCGTTTTTGTGTTTATAGTTTATTTATGTTTTATAAAACACTGCAGTTTGTGTTGTGTGCTACTTTATTTTTTAATCATTATATATATAATATTGTAGTTTTTCGTGTTTCTATATGGTTTATTTAGGCTGGGGTCAGACGAGCGTAGTGTTCACGTCCGTGATTGCGCCTAAAAGTACGTCCGTGATAGCATGAAAGTAAGTCCATTGGAGCCTGACACATGAAGTACGTCCGCACTGAACTGCGGACGCACAACGGCCGCGGCAAACGGACGCAGGTTAGGCAAGAACGTAATACTGCTAGAACGGACATGCGGAGTGCGCCACGTCCACAACGTCCGCATAGCTTTGTGTGTGAGTGATGGAGCATGGTCAGACGGACTGCATTTATACGTCCAGCATTTTTGATGGACAGAATGTTTTTTCATTGTAATTTATTTTCCCCTCCTACATCCGTCAAAAAATAACTTCAGTGAAAAAACGGACTGTGTGACCACTACTGCGTCATCCGTACTGACGATGTCCGTACTGCACGGACGTACAGTCCGTAGAAATCACGCTCGTCTGACCCCAGCCTTAGGTTTTATAAAACACTGCAGTTTGTGTTCTGGTCTTCTTTATTTTTTAATCATTTTATATATAATATTGTCGTTTTTTTGTGTTTCTTTATGTTTTATAAAACACTGCAGTTTGTGTTGTGTGCTACTTTATTTTTTAATCATTTTATATATAATATTGTAGTTTTTTGTGTTTTTATATGGTTTATTTAGGTTTTATAAAACACTGCAGTTTGTGTTCTGTTCTTCTTTATTTTTTAATCATTTTATATATAATATTGTCGTTTTTTGTGTTTCTTTATAGTTTATTTATGTTTTATAAAACACTGCAGTTTGTGTTGTGTGCTACTTTATTTTTTAATCATTTTATATATAATATTGTAGTTTTTTGTGTTTCTTTATAGTTTATTTATGTTTTATAAAACACTGCAGTTTGTGTTGTGTGCTTCTTTTTTTCATAGCATAAACCAAGGGGCTTTTTTTTTTGTTCGTGTGTCTGTGTAAAGGAAACATTGAAATTATAAAGAATTGTGGGGTAATTGAATAGTTTTCCACCAAGCTAAAGGCACAGTGTGAGTTCTGCAGTTAAAGACTCTTCTTTAGGCAGACAATAAGTGTGCACCTATCTGCATTAAAACAGCAGGGTGTGCATCACAACAGCCCCAAATTAACAAATTAGGAGCACTTTTGTAGTAATTTGTTATTTAATGATTGCCTCCTTGTGCATGCAGAGTGCTGCTATCAATCCATTTACAACTCAAGTGATTTGCAGTTAAAAGGGGCTTCTATGCATAGCTATACATTAGAGAAAGATCAAATGGGGAAAGTGACTGGAGCCCTGCGCCCTGTATACTGAATTGTTATAGGCACATGTCCTGGGACAAATAAATGGCTTTACTGCACATGTTTTAGAGGAATCCCCTAATCCCATCATATATATACCTTACCACATGCTCTGATAACATCTTGGAAATATATTCTAAATTCAAAATGTACAGGGATAGTATAGAGGGAGGGAGAAAAAACAGGTGAGAGAGTTATAAATGGAGAGGAAGTGAGAGAAAAGCAGGAGAGAAAGAAAAGAAAACTGGGATAGAGAGAGAGGAGAATAAGAGATGGGAAGAGTAAAAAGGAGTGCGAGGAAAAAAGAGAGGGAGGGAAGGAGAAAGAAAAGAGGGAGAGTAAGAGGTGAGAGAAAAAAGAAAAGTGAAGGAGAGTAAGAGAGGAGGGAGTGGAAGAGAGGAGGGAGAGAAGAAAATGACAGAGAATAAATTGGGAGAATAAACGAAGGGAACAGAAAAGAGAGAAATAGAGAGGGAGTGTAAAAGAGGAGAGAGAAAGAAAGTATAGAGAAAGAGAGTGGGGGAGAGAAAAAAAAAGAGGGAGTGTAAGAGACGAGAAAAAAACAGCAGAGAGGGAAAGAGGGGGAGAGAAAAACAGAGGGAAAGTAAAGGAGGGGAACATAAAAATAGAGAGAAAGAGAGAGAGAGAAAAGGAGACAAAAAGAGGACAGAGAAAAAAGAGAGGGAGTAAACGAGAGTAACATAAAATAGAGAGAAAAGGAGAGCCAGAGGGGAGAGAGAGAAAGAGAGAAAGTATATAAGAGAGGAGAGAGAAAACCAGAGCAGAGGGGAAGAGAGGAGAGAGAAAACCAGAGCAGAGAGGAAAGAGAGGAGAGAGAAAACCAGAGCAGAGAGGGGAAGAGAGGAGAGAGAAAACCAGAGCAGAGAGGGAAAGAGAGGAGAGAGAAAACCAGAGCAGAGAGGGAAAGAGAGGAGAGAGAAAACCAGAGCAGAGAGGGAAAGAGAGGAGAGAGAAAACCAGAGCAGAGAGGGAAAGAGAGGAGAGAGAAAACCAGAGCAGAGAGGGAAAGAGAGGAGAGAGAAAACCAGAGCAGAGAGGGAAAGAGAGGAGAGAGAAAACCAGAGCAGAGAGGAGAGAGAAGAGCAGAGCAGAGAGGGAAAGAGAGGAGAGAGAAAACCAGAGCAGAGAGGGAAAGAGAGGAGAGAGAAAACCAGAGCAGAAAGGGAAAGAGAGGAGAGAGAAAAGCAGAGAGGGAAAGAGAAGAGAGAGAAAACCAGAGCAGAGAGGGAAAGAGAGGAGAGAGAAAACCAGAGCAGAGAGGGAAAGAGAGGAGAGAGAAAAGCAGAGCAGAGAGGGAAAGAGAGGAGAGAGAAAACCAGAGCAGAGAGGGAAAGAGAGGAGAGAGAAAAGCAGAGAGGGAAAGAGAGGAGAGAGAAAACCAGAGCAGAGAGGGAAAGAGAGGAGAGAGAAAAGCAGAGAGGGAAAGAGAAGAGAGAGAAAACCAGAGCAGAGAGGGAAAGAGAGGAGAGAGAAAACCAGAGCAGAGAGGGAAAGAGAGGAGAGAGAAAACCAGAGCAGAGAGGGAAAGAGAGGAGAGAGAAAACCAGAGCAGAGAGGGAAAGAGAGGAGAGAGAAAACCAGAGCAGAGAGGGAAAGAGAGGAGAGAGAAGAGCAGAGCAGAGAGGAAAGAGAGGAGAGAGAAAACCAGAGCAGAGAGGGAAAGAGAGGAGAGAGAAAACCAGAGCAGAGAGGGAAAGAGAGGAGAGAGAAGAGCAGAGCAGAGAGGGAAAGAGAGGAGAGAGAAAACCAGAGCAGAGAGGGAAAGAGGAGAGAAGAGCAGAGAGGGAAAGAGAGGAGAGAGAAGAGCAGAGAGGGAAAGAGAGGAGAGAGAAAACCAGAGCAGAGAGGGAAAGAGAGGAGAGAGAAGAGCAGAGCAGAGAGGGAAAGAGAGGAGAGAGAAGAGCAGAGCAGAGAGGGAAAGAGAGGAGAGAGAAAACCAGAGCAGAGAGGAAAGAGAGGAGAGAGAAAACCAGAGCAGAGAGGGAAAGAGAGGAGAGAGAAAACCAGAGCAGAGAGGGAAATAGAGAGAGAGAAAACCAGAGCAGAGAGGGAAAGAGAGGAGAGAGAAAACCAGAGCAGAGAGGGAAAGAGAGGAGAGAGAAGAGCAGAGCAGAGAGGGAAAGAGAGGAGAGAGAAAACCAGAGCAGAGAGGGAAAGAGAGGAGAGAGAAAACCAGAGCAGAGAGGGAAAGAGAGGAGAGAGAAAACCAGAGCAGAGAGGGAAAGAGAGAGAGAAAACCAGAGCAGAGAGGGAAAGAGAGGAGAGAGAAAACCAGAGCAGAGAGGGAAATAGAAGAGAGAGAAAACCAGAGCAGAGAGGGAAAGAGAGGAGAGAGAAAACCAGAGCAGAGAGGGAAAGAGAGGAGAGAGAAACCAGAGCAGAGAGGGAAAGAGAGGAGAGAGAAAACCAGAGCAGAGAGGGAAAGAGAGGAGAGAGAAAACCAGAGCAGAGAGGGAAAGAGAGGAGAGAGAAAACCAGAGCAGAGAGGGAAAGAGAGGAGAGAGAAGAGCAGAGCAGAGAGGGAAAGAGAGGAGAGAGAAGAGCAGAGCAGAGAGGGAAAGAGAGGAGAGAGAAAACCAGAGCAGAGAGGGAAAAAGAGAGAGAAAAAAAGAGGAAGAGTAACAGAGGAAGAGAGAATAATAGAGGGAGAAAATAAGAGAAAGATAAATACAGAAATTGTGGAAAATGGCAAATATATTGCTAGTTTATCTAAATTTGTCTTCAACGTACCTATTTTTGTAAAGTGGATAACTCCACAATTAATCTGACACCACAATTTATAACTGAGTTATAACATATTTATCAGTGGCATAAGAAGTGGAAAGCCAGCTAAAGAAGAAAGGACATATGTAAATAATTCAGTGTGATAAGAGGCTGGGATGGATGTGAATGCTGTGTTTTAGATGACATATTGCTAATTAGTGAATAACACCAAACCTAGAATAATCTCTGTCTCGTATCTATCTATCTATCTATCTATCTATCTATCTAATCTATCTAATCTATCTATCTATCTTCTATCTTTCTGTGTGTGTTGCTTTATCACTCTATTTGTTTATTTTAATTTCATCATTTTAGGATAACAGAAGAGTCAGAATTGTATAATAATAAGAGAGTTCATATATTTGCAGACACAGAGCGACATCATAATACACATATGTAGCTACATCCTAATATCACATATCACAATCCATCAAACTTCCCTCTTTCTCCTGCTTTGTGTTTTTTTTTACTTCTTGTGCACCTGCCTGGCCTGTGAGATCATCAATCATCAGGGTGTCAGGCAGCACAGCGTGTGGAATGCAGAGGGTTAAGTGTCACTTGGTCTTTCTTGTGGAAGCAGTCCGCTGTATTTTTGGCCCCAGGGGCAGGATGGCACCTCGCAGCGTGAAGAATTGCTGTGACCTCCCCTGTCTTTTCACTGCACTCAGTGTATGGTGGCATACCCACTGCCAGGGGGCAACTCTGCCTGACGCTCCTGCAGTTTCCAGGGCACATAGAGCCAGATGCCCAGCCTAGGCACGTGTCTGCCCCATGCCTGCTGGCCACATGGCAGACTGGAGGCATCCTGCGGACTTCTAGGAGCTGTTAAAGGTCTGCTGATTAGGAAGGGACAAAGGGGGGTATTAGGGAAATAAAGACAAAGCCACATAAACCGCACCACTTTGTGTCCATCAGGAGGATGAAAAGACCTGATTGGGACCTGGAGAATATTTATAGGATTACTGTGCAGAGGATGAGGTCCCATTGTGCTCTTCCAGAAGAAAGTGATACAGGAGCACATCAATGGGGGGTGGGGGGGCTGCCTTTGTCCTTATGTATGTGACTATAGATACTTACTCTGAATTACTATGACATTGCCATCAATAACTAACCCTCAATAATGTGTCTGTAATAAGATATCTATCATGATGCTTATTGAAAATGTAATCCAGGCCTCTTTATATGCTCTTTGTGGGTTTATCCCATAATATCCTATTTAACAAGTAATTCAGCAGAAGTTTACTTAGTGATTGTTACTTAATTATTTTATACAAGGTGGAAAGCCTGCCCAGAGGGCAGTCTATTGTGGATATACTGCCCCAGCTCATGGATATATGGCCCAGCTCGTGGATACTGCCCCAGTTTGTGGATACTGCCCCAGCTCGTGGATATACTGTCCCAGCACGTGGATATACTGCCCCAGCTCCTGGATACTGCCCCCCAGCTCCTGGATACTGCCCCCCAGCTCATGGATACTGCCCCCCAGCTCCTGGATACTGCCCCCCAGCTCGTGGATACTGTCCCCAGCTCGTGGATACTGCCCCCCAGCTCGTGGATACTGCCCCCCCAGCTCGTGGATACTGCCCCCAGCTCCTGGATACTGCCCCCAGCTCCTGGATACTGCCCCCCCAGCTCGTGGATCCTGCCCCCAGCTCGTGGATATTGCCCCCCCAGCTCGTGGATACTGCCCCCAGCTCGTGGATACTGCCCCCAGCTCGTGGATACTGCCCCAGCTCGTGGATACTGCCCCCCCAGCTCGTGGATACTGCCCCCAGCTCGTGGATATTGCCCCCCCAGCTCATGGATACTGTCCCCCAGCTCATGGATATTGCCCCCCCAGCTCATGGATACTGCCCCCAGCTCATGGATACTGCCCCCCCAGCTCATGGATACTGCCCCCAGCTCATGGATATTGGCCCCCCAGCTCATGGATATTGCCCCCCCAGCTCATGGATACTGTCCCCAGCTCATGGATATTGCCCCCCCAGCTCATGGATATTGCCCCCCAGCTCATGGATACTGCCCCCAGCTCATGGATATTGCCCCCCAGCTCATGGATACTGCCCCCAGCTCATGGATATTGGCCCCCCAGCTCATGGATATTGCCCCCCCAGCTCATGGATACTGCCCCCAGCTCATGGATATTGGCCCCCAGCTCATGGATACTGTCCCCCAGCGCTCATGGATATATGCCCCAGCTCAGACATGGGGCGGCTGTTCGAATGCTCTATTGGCATTCGGACAGCCGCCCCATACTTACCTTTCCGAGCGGCGCCGGGGAAGTGAAAGTTTCCCGCTTCCGCTCGTTGAAGGACCCAAGCCGCGGTCACGTGACCGGGGCTTGGGTCCTTCAAAGAGCGGAAGTGGGGAAACTTTCACTTCCCCGGCGCCGCTCGGAGGTTGGATGTGCTCGACAGCCGGGTAGAGGCTGCGAGCGCAGCCTCTACCCGGCTGCCGCGCACATCCAACCCCCGAGCGGCGGAGGGACCTTTCCCTTCGCCGCTCGGGGGTTGGATGCGCGCGGCAGCCGGGTAGAGGCTGCGAGCGCAGCCTCTACCCGGCTGCTGTGTGCATCTTGTAACCGCCACGGCGAGCCGGCTCGTGCCGCGGCGGTTGCATGCGCGCGCAACCAACCGCCGCTGGTTGCGCGCGCATGCGCAGAGTAAGGCTTGGCGACGGACACGCCAAGCCTTACTCAATTATAGTATAGATAGTTATCATTCTCATTGTGTTTTTTGAAGTAAATTATTCCAGAGCGTTTATTTATAAACTGAGTGGCTGTCCAATGCTGGCGGATTGACACTAGCACAATAACGGTGCGGTTTGCCACAGTTCGCCGCAATTCGATGATCTTTGTGGCAGCGTAATTATCCCATAGAGAAGTAATGGTTAATCTATTCAGAGAACGTTGAGCAGCACCGGAGTGTCAGTGAAGTGCCCTGGTTCTCATTAATTCAGTTCGACAAGTTTAACCCTTTCGCTGCTGAGGCATTTCACGCCTGTGTGCTGAGGTCATTTTTACCAGTTTCGCTCATCATGTTTAAACGCATTTTCAAGCCATATTTTATTATATGACCCAGACATATTATATAACGTTCTTTCCAGCAGACTTGGCAGATTCATAATAGGTCATGACGTATACATATAATAATGATATATATGAATATTATAACAAAAAAATGCAATAAAATTTTAAATTTCAATAATTTACAACGTGTAAAGTGTTTTTTTCACATTTTAACATGCGAGCGTTTGCGGTTATAATTTTTATGAGTTGCGCTTGTTAAAAAAATTAGAAATGGGGACACGTTACATATTTTTATGGGGGGAAAATTACGCTATTTTTAACAAACGCACCCCATCCAAAAATCGTTAGTGCAGCATCATTCTTCACATTATAAATGAAACTGGAACAATATTTCTGCATTAACAAAACCAAAACAAACAAAAAAACTGTTTATTTATTTTTTATTATTTTTTTAATATTTTTTTATTTTCATTTTTTATTTTTTTTGATAACTTTTACCATGGTCATGTTTGGTATCGTTGGAAAGGCCATTCTCTGGCCGATCCAACGATACAAAACATTAACCCCTACCTGACATGGATCGGGAGTTAGGGGGTTCCAATTAACCCTCTATCTCCACCATTGAATGGCAGCTAGGGGTTAACGCCAAAACTGACATCATCGCGCTATGCACGATGACGCCAGTCGTCAGGGGGAGTTCCCGGAAGCTTGGCCGACATTTTTGGGCTTTTGTGTTTTTTTTTTTTATTGCTGTAAGTTAGACAAATATCAAACGCGAATCTATACATAATGCAGTCATTTTTAAAGGGATCGCATATCTTTTCTTGCCATTATATATGTGTGGAATTATATTTCTGAGATAGTCACCCATACTAATTACATGATTGACCTGTACCCTTAGAAGGTCTAACCTTTGCGCCTGGTGGTGATTCTCAGTAACAACCCAGGGTGGAAACTCCTGAACAAACATTTTGGGTCATCTCGGATTCATTTAAATCAGTTTGTAAGTGATATCACATTTAGTTATTTTGGATAAATATATTTTATATTTTTGGATTTTAACATTTATTTTCACAAAATTTACTGAACTCCATATCTTTACTTATTTCAATTTTTGGCATCCAATTGTTGAGTTGAATGAATGCTAAAAATTCAGACTTTGACTGGTGTAGGTGATATATGTGACGAAAATAACCATTTTTTTAGTATCTCTCCAAATGGTCTCCTTTTCCAACTTGTCTCCAGTAATTGCTGGAAGGTTGTCGGTTTACTACAGATTAGGACACTTCCCTGTCTTTATTCAGTTGCAGGACCGGTTCTCCATAAGTCATTGACAGGTATGTGAGCTCAGTAGGTTTGGTTTCGGGTCTTTGACTTGGGTGAAACTTGGTTCTCTGTTGAATCCTGATGACGATAATATTTAGAAATGATTTCATTCCTTGTTGAATAACTGAGGCAATCCATTCTTTTGTCGTGAAAAGGGTGAATAAGGCCAGACAGGCGGCCTCCTTTGTCAAGAGAAGAAGAGATCTTGTTGAAGGTAATTTGATACTTAATGATCTTCTTCCTTGTCATAAATGGCTTTGTCTCTCAATGGTTTCCATAGGAAGGCTTTCTAATAAGAAACTGGCTCTTTATAAGCTGATAAACATGCAGTAGACCACTGACCCAATAGACAAAGAGAACCCCTTTCAAAGCAATTCAGAGGGCAGAATTACACTGTATCCTGCCTTCATGTCTATAAACATTTCAGATAAAACGAAACATCAATGCGATTACAACTAAAGGACTGGTGCCCATCATAACATACCCATCTGGCTTCATGCTGCATCAGTCTATATTATAGTGATTTGGTGGTATCCGTGGATCTACTGATCTACCAAACTGTATCATGATTCTCTTTGAATCTTTGAAAGGACATTCCATCTAACAACGTTTTTATCTTTGTCAGATGATGTGTTCCAATGTTTCAATCAGCACAGCGAGTCTTCTCACTGCCCCGACTCAAACGTTGCAACACATCGTCTAATAAAGCCATCAGATTATTTTGGAGTACCCGGTACATTTTTTTTGTTCTGTCTATTTAGGCTAGGGTCAGACGAACGCATTTTCACGTTGTCTGTGAAAAAGTGCGTTCGAACGAATGGACGTATTTTTTCACGGAATACGCGATAGCGGTCATACGATGCGCATTTGCATCCGTGATTTTGTACGGATCATCAATAAAACACTTTGTGCATCTGGACGTTATGTTGGCCGGACATTAGCAGTGTCTGACATCTCCAATTCACGCACACACGCCTCTAGCGGGCGCAGCGCACTCTGTACGTCAGTACTAGCAGTTTAACGTTCTCGAAAAAATGCGTTCGTTTTCCACTTGCGTTGCGCAGCCGGACTTTTGTGCGACCGTACTTCGTATATTGGCCGTCATTGCCTGGCATTTGCTGCTACTACGGCCGTGATTAAGTGCGCCTGCACGCGCGTTCGCACTTCGCTCGTCTGACCCTAGCCTTAAGCGGTTCACCTCCTTGGTCCCTGGAGCACCCTATCCTCGTGGTAATGTATTGTCCATAATTGAGTGCAGCTCCCACTTCTGTTTTTCATTATTTACCTTTGCAGCTGTAAAATAGAGAGGTTAGTGAAACTTGTGTATCTCGGCTGAGCTTTCTGCCTGTACACGCTGTAACTTGGTATCCATCCTCTTCCTTCTGCACCACCCAACACATCGTGTTCTCTTATTTTTTCGGAACGTGGTTAATTATATACTGTATTTCCTAAAGCTCAAAAAATATTTGCCAAAGACCTAAGATAGTGAGACTTTCCTTTTCAAAAGGGCTGAACCACCCCTCCCCTAATTGAGTACCATCAGCCAGAAATATTTAAATAAGCCTCAAATTATTTCCTAATATTTTTATTATAATGTTCCGCTAACAGCCAATAAACCATCCCAGGCTTCTTACAATGCCATTTTATTTATTTATAAAGCATTCTACCAGGAAGGATACATTGAGATTTCTCTCCTTTTCAAGTACGTCCTGGGTTCAATTGAATTGTTACAGTCGTTACAGAAATACAAAGTAATAAAATGCAAGATATTAAAAAAACAACACAAATATACAGATTAATTCTTTATTTATGGAATTTTGACGATAAAGCCAAGAATTCTCATTAGCAAGTAAAACAAAACCTGTAACATACAAGTGTGAAAGCTGGGTGTAGTAGAGATAATATCCCTGCTCGATGACCGTGGAGAAACAGGATCGAATCCCAGCAAGAGCACCTCTCCAGTAAGTGTCCTTGGGCAAGACACCTAACAGTACATACTCGCCACCCAGGACATACTTGAAAATGAGAGAAATCTCAACGTATCCTTCCTGGTAAAATACTTTATAAAAAAATATAAAAAAAAAACATTGTAGGAAAAGAAAAGGATAATGTCACTTATTGACACTACTATGCAGCATAATGTCATCTAGGAAATAGTACAGGTTGTGCACCAATTATCTGTATTTCTGAAATCCAGAATATTTCAAACTATGGCATTTTGGGAGGCTTCCAAATTCCAGAATTACTTACCTCCCTGGTGCTCCAGACAGGTTCTGCTGCAGTCTGATGCTCCTCCGATGGCTGCAGCACAGCGTAGACCCCATTGTGGGACTCTGGGCAGCTCCAGCTTGAGACATGCTGCCCAGAGACACACTGGCTCTGAGCAGCATGTCATTTGGAAAAGACTACTCATTGTCTCCCAATGTGTGTACATGTTGGTGCTGCAGCAGGAAGTGGATTACTGCTCTCCAGCCATGTTCTCTTTTTTCCTCTGACATCCGATTCTCTGATTCCAAAATCTAGAAGAAAACGAAATCCAGAATCCCAAGCATTCAGACTAAGGAGTGCTCTATCTGTATGTTCAAAAACATGCAGCAGACGTTTAAGATTAGAGTGCAATCCACAAATAATGGGGTGCAGAAAGCTGGGGTTAATGCACTACTTCCACATGGTGTGACCAAATCCATATATTTTGCTATGCTTTTGTTGTTTTTAAAGTTTTAATATAAGCTTTACAAATGACCTTTGGGTTCACACCTGTGCGTTTTTTTACGCGCGCAATACGCATGTTTTTTTACACGCGTATCGTGCAAATGTAAAAAACGCGCAAACGCACATTGGAGCGCATTCACGGCCATAGACTGCAAATTGAACGCAAATACGCCCCAAAGAAGCTCCCGTACTTCTTTGAGCGTAGGACGTTCCTGCTCGCTGTAAAACGCCCAGGTGTGAATGGGTCCCATAGGAAATAATGGGATTTCCCTGTATGCGTTTTACAGCGTGCAAGAACGCGTTGTAAAACGCTTAGGTGTGAACGGGGCCTGGTTTTCCTACACATGGATAATTTCTCTAGAATATACATAATAGCTTCATACTGTCATGGAGGACTAGAATTAATCATTACTGTATTTTAAAATTAAATTATAAGAAGTTTTTATATTCTATTGTTGCATTTCAGTCTTTAGCTTTCAACAGCTCCACCTACTAAAATCATTCTTTTTTTTTTGCAGTTTTCATAATCTAATACTCCAAAATAATATATATATATTTTCATTTAAGTTGTGGCGGAGGGCAAAAAAATGAGATTAAAAGCTTCCACACAGCAATTAATAAAGTTTATTATTGCAGAACTCATTTACACATCGCAGCAATTCAAAGAACTGCATCACAGAGCTCCTGTGCTACATTCCCCATATGCAGCACAGAACTCTGGGTAAGACATGCAAATGATGTTTGCAATTTCTCATTTTTCTGCACCCTGGGTCTGTTTTCACACAGAACCCTCCAATCAATGCCATGCCATACTATATGACTTTTTTTCCTAGCAAAGGTCAGGTTTACGCAACAGATCACAGCCACTCCTGTACAGCTGTTCTGGGCTTATTGTGCCCTCATCAGCAGGAGATAGACAGTGACCAGTTGCGGTTTGATGCTTTACCCCCTAGGGCAAATCAATACTCATTTAAGTTGTCGTGGAAGGCATAAAATGAGATTAAAAGCCTCCACACTGCAAATAATAAAGTTGGCTGTGACCTGTTGCATAAATTTGACCTTTGCTTAAAAAAATGCCATTTAGCATGGCATGGCACTGGTAAGGAGGGTTCGGTGTTAAAACTGACCCAGGATGCAAAAAAGTGAGAAATTGCAAACATCATTTGCATGTCTTACCCAAAGTTCCTTGCTGCATATGGGGAATGTAACACGTGAGCTCTGTGAAGCAGTTCTCTGAATTGCTGGGATGTGTAAATGACTTTTGCACTAATATACCGTTTTTTTCGCTCCATAAGACACACCTGACCATAAGTCGCACCTAGGTTTTAGAGGAGGAAAACAGGAAAAAAAATATTCTGAATCAAATAGTGTAATAATGGGTATACCCAGCTCCTCTCATGGAATATAGCCCCAGCTCCTCTCATGGATATACTGCCCCAGCTCCTCTCATGGATATACTGCCCCAGCTCCTCTCATGGATATACTGCCCCAGCTCCTCTCATGGATATACTGCCCCAGCTTCCTCTCATGGATATTACAGCCCCAGCCCCTCATGGATATACTGCCCCAGCTCCTTCATGATATACTGCCCCAGCAGCTCTCATGGATATACTGCCCCAGCTCCTCTCATGGATATATTGCCCCAGCTCCTCTCATGGATATACTGCCCCAGCTCCTCTCATGGATATATTGCCCCAGCTCCTCTCATGGATACTGCCCCAGCTCCTCTCATGGATATACTGCCCCAGCTTCTCTCATGGATATACAGCCCCAGCTCTCTCATGGATATACAGCCCCAGCTCCTCTCATGGATATACTGCCCCAGCTCCTCTCATGGAATACAGCCCCAGCTCCTCTCATGGATATACTGCCCCAGCTCCTCTCATGGATATACTGCCCCAGCTCCTCTCATGGATATATTGCCCCAGCTCCTCTCATGGAATACTGCCCCAGCCCTCTCATGGATATACTGCCCCAGCTCCTCTCATGGATATACTGCCCCAGCTCCTCTCATGGATATACTGCCCCCAGCTCCTCTCATGGATATACTGCCCCAGCTCCTCTCATGGATATACTGCCCCAGCTCCTCTCATGGAATACTGCCCAAGCTCCTCTCATGGATATACTGCCCCAGCTCCTCTCATGGATATACTGCCCCAGCTCCTCTCATGGATATACTGCCCCCAGCTCACCTCCTGCCGCCGCCGCGTGTTTGTCTCCCTCTGAGCGTCCTATGGCATGGAGCTTGGGCACTCGCCTGGGGGAGCCACGTGACCAGCCGCGATCTCGCGAGAACTCGGCTGGTGACGTGGTTCCCCCAGGCGAGCGCCGAAGCTCCATAGCTTCGGACACTCGCAGGGAGCCGAACACTGCAACGTGCAGTATTCGCTCCATAAGACGCACACACTTTCCCCCCCACTTTTTTGGGGGAAAAAAGTGCATCTTATGGAGCGAAAAATACGGTATATATATATGTCTACCAACAGATGGGAGGTCCTTATCTAAAGGGCAGCTGTTCAACTAGACATAAAATCTATCACACAAGGTCTTTCTTACCTTTTATTTCCTATTGAAAGTCTACTTTTTCTTTCGCGACTTGGATGTAGCTGGAGATTGATACAAAAGTCAATTTGATATGCACTGTCCTGATATCTCCTTTCTTTGGGAAACATATGGTGTATACGGCTCTACTTGTGGGGTAAAAGTCTGAAACCAAAGGAAAATTAAGCGAAAAATTCAGCAATTAGCAATGGTCAGGATCAGCGTGAAGAGTAATCTGTTATCGTGTTAGGATCACAGCTCTATTCAGGAATTCCTCAACCTCTTGTTGGTCCTGATGGCAGCGCCGGGCACGATCATCCCTCAGTGGTGTTAACTACGCCTGTGGAAAATTGGCATCAAAATTGAGTTGTTTAAGAAAGGTTACACCAAATTCATTCATTTTATGCGAGGTGATGAGTATTATGATCATGCAAAATGTAGACCAAACATCCAAATCGAAAACCCCTTTATTCTATCTCAAATATATAATCCCATTCCCAGCGTTTGTAAAAAAAATTAAAAAATTCAGCAATTGCTATATTACAAATAAAGAAATAAACTGAATAATTCCCCTAATCTGCCAATTTGAGAGAATTTAAATTTCTGATTTTACAAAATGATAGCTGAATTTGATTTAAAAATAAAAATAAAAATAGTGGCCTACTTTAAGGTTTAACATGCAATTCTCCAACATTTCATCACTAAAGGGGTTATTCACTAACCTCCGACTTGACCCGAAATTGCATGGAAAAGTGAAATTCATACAGGCGAATTGACAACAAAATATGGTGCCGATTGTCGCAATTCGGTGGCCCCAAAATCTCCCCATAGAAGACTATCAAGTCTTGTATTCACAAAATGCTGAACTGCACTGAAGTTCGAGCGAAATACCTTGATTTTGGTTTTCTTGCCATTTTATATTTATAGGGTATTAAGGAAGCACTGTCTCTTTTTTTCCCTTTTGGTTTACAGATTTATGTGGTGAAGGGAAGTACCACTTATTGGGTCCTGTAGCGAATCCATCACTTAGTTTTTAGCACCACAAAACGTTTTTTCTTATAGACATATTTGCCTGAGTCCAAATCCCTAGACTAAACTGAGCTTTCACCTCGAAAATAGTGAGTCCCCTGTGTGAGGTTACTGTATATTAACGTCTCCTATACTTATTATAGGAGATGATAATTCTCACCTCCAAGTGGAACTGTAGGCTATTCCCATGTAGCCTGCACTTCCATCTGGGAGACAGAATTTTACTGTGAACTAATGTCTCTGTTAAACTGGTGTTAAGTGATTCTGATTTTGCAAAAATCTCATAACATTCCCTGTAAACCCCCCATTTAAATCCATACTCACCTCTCATCCCGCTGTACAGAGGAGGGGGGCATAATTCGCTGATTCGTCTCGCCTGCAGCAAATAGTTTCTAGGCTCCCTCCATGGAGCTGCACAGTCTCAGGTGCTAGTCAGGGCCGGATTAACATAGGGGCTGATGGAGCAGCAGCTCCAGGCCCATGCCACAGAATAGACCCAGAGTAAGGCTAACTAAGTCTGCATTGATGGACATTTGGACTCCTATATTTCCAACTCCATAGCAAGTACAGGAACATGTTAGGTATCACTGGAAAGGCTGGAGCATGATCTTTCCAATGAGACCAAACATGAGAAGATATTGTTACATAAAAAATTTTTTCTTTTTCTTTCTCACACAGTAATATTTTTAATTTTTCAATTATGAAGTGAACAATGAGGCTGCACTAACTCGCCATCTCATGTGTGGAGGTGATGGCACAATCCGTTATTACGTATTGTTACATCAAAACCCTAAACCGCCGTACTCCAACAAAGTGCACGTGTGGCTTTGGATCCCCGTGTCACTAATATTTACTGTACATCTCACAAGGTCAAGGGAGGTGTCATTGGACAGGTCAGAGTCTGGCCTTTGTATCAATGCCAAACGTGACCATGTAGAATCTAAAAGAAAAGAAAACAAAAAAAACTAGGGCTGGTAACGATTAAAATTTTTGTGTTTGATTAATCAATTTTTTTTAATCGATTAATTATAATGCACATACAGATCCAACTCATCACTCATGCCCCCAGCTCATCACATGGATATATTGCCCCAGCTAATCACATGGATACATTTGCCCCCAGCTCACACATGAATATATTTGCCCCAGCTCACACATGGATATATTTGCCCCAGCTCACACATGAATATATTTGCACAGCTCACACATGGATATATTTGCCCCAGCTCACACATGGATGTATTTGCCCCCAGCTCACACTTGGATATATTGCCCCAGCTCACATATGGATATATTGCCCCCAGCTCACACATGGATATATTGCCCCAGCTCACACATGGATATATGGTCCCCAGCTCATCACATGGATATATTTGCCCCCAGCTCACACATGGATATATTTGCCCCAGCTCACACATGGATATATTTGCCCCCAGCTCACACTTGGATATATTTTCCCCCAGCTCACACTTGGATATATTTGCCCCCAGCTCACACATGGATATATTTGCCGATAGCTCACACATAGATATATTGCACACAGCTCATCGCATGGATATATTTGCCCCAGCTCATCACATGGATATATTGCCCCAAACTCATCACATTGATATATTTGCCCCCAGCTCACATGGATATATTGCCCCCAGCTCACATATGGATATATTTCCCTAACTCACACATGAATATATTGCCCCAGCTCACATATGGATATATTGCCCCCAGCTCACATATAGATCTATTCCCCCAGCTGACATGGATATATTGCCCCAGGTCACATATGGATATATTGCCCCAGCTCACATATGGATATAGCCCCCAGTTCACACATGGATATAGCCCCCAGTTCACACATGGATATATTGCCCCAGCTCACACATGGATATATCTCAAATCCCCTAACGAGGAATAATTACCTATTATTCAATTAAAACATATACTTTTATTGTTCAATTAAAAAATTAGAAGGGTTGTAAAATTAGAACACAAATTAGTTTAAATTAAACAAAAGTTCCCACATTGAATCAGTGAGAAAATTATTTTCTAACTGATTCAATGTGGGATCTTTTGTTTAATTTAAACTAATTTGTGTTCTAATTTTACAACCCTTCTAATTTTTTAATTGAACAATAAAAGTATATGTTTTAATTGAATAATAGGTAATTATTCCTCGTTAGGGGATTTGATATACATCTTATTCTGTGTTCAATCACTAACCTATTCTATAGCCCTCAGCACGGTGTTTTTTTCCATCGGTTCTATCCACACATGGATATATATTGACCCCAGCAGCTCACACATGGATATATATTGCCCCCAGCAGCTCACACATGGATATATATTGCCCCAGCAGCTCATCACATGGATTTATTTGCCCCAGCTCATCACATGGATATATTTGCCCCAGCTCATCACATGGATATATTGCCCCAGCTCATCACATGGATATATTGCCCCCAGCTCATCACATTGATATATTTGCCCCCAGCTCACCTGGATATATTGCCCCCAGCTCACATATGGATATATTGCCCCCAGCTCACAAATGAATATATTGCCCCAGCTCACATATGGATATATTGCCCCAGCTCACATGGATATATTGCCCCCAGCTCACATATGGATGTATTGCCCCCAGCTCACATGGATATATTGCCCTAGCTCACATATGGATATATTGCCCCAGCTCACATGGATATATTGCCCTAGCTCACATATGGATATATTGCCCCCAGCTCACATATGGATATAGCCCCAGCTCACACATGGATATATTGCCTCAGCTCACACGTGGATATATACTGCCCCCAGCAGCTCACACATGGATAAATATTGCCCCCAGCAGCTCACACGTGGATATATATTGCCCCAGCAGCTCACACGTGGATATATATTGCCCCAGCAGCTCACACATGGATATATGGCCCCCAGCTCACACATGGATATATAGCCCTAAGCTCACACATGGATATATGGCCCCCAGCTTACATATGGATATATGGCCCCCAACTCACACAAGGCTATATGGCCCCCAGGTCACACATGGATATATGGCCCCAGCTCTCACCTCCTGCTGCTGCGTGGTCTCCCTATGAGCGTCCGAAGGCACAGAGCTTGGCCACTCGCCTGGGGGCACCACGTGACCAGCCGCGATCTTGCGAGAACGCGGCCAGTTACGTGGTTCCCCCAGGTGAGCGACCAAGCTCCATGCTTTCGTTGCTCATTGGGAGACAAACACTTTGTGCTTTGCGCCGCTGGTCGAGTAAAATATTTTTAATCGACCAAAAAAAATGAACGACTAATCGATAGAGTAATCGTTAATTTCCACAGCCCTAAAAAAAACCTTTTCTATTTACATTCAGGGTTATTCAAAGAGAATCGAAAAGTCAGCGCACGTTTGACTTTTTGTTCTCTTCAATTCGGCACGATTTGGCGATCCCATTTCGACGACCCTGCAGTGTATTCAGCAAGCACCACAGGGCCGTCGTAATGCAGGGAAAGGTCGCCGCAAACCCGCCGAAAACTCACCGCAAAAAACGGCGAAGGCACACCAAAAACATCTGGATTAACCCCGCCGAAAACGCCGGAAAAACCCGAGCAGGAGCCGATCACATGCAGACCAGCCGCTGGAAAAACCCGACACCGCAGACGAATGGAGTAAAATAAAAAAAAAACTTTGCTTGAATGTTTGAAATGTGAAACACTGTTTGCAAAGAAACTACAGAACGAAAATGTCTGAAATTTACATATGAGGTCCAAGGAATGATAATAAAAAGGGCTGTTACAGAAAAAAGAACAAACGTTTAAAAACAATTTTTAAAAAATCAGAAAAAAAATTTTGGGCAAAAAAATCCTGAAAAATGATTAAAATATTTTTAAAAAAAATTCTATAATATTCTCTGAATAGACGAAGCTATTTTCACTGTCCTCGAACAGGCACCATATGTGCAGGCAATTCGCCAACATTTGGCGAACTGCCTGCTCTCTGTATAGCCGAATGGCCAAGAAAGGTAACCGAACGCTGATTTTCAGTTAGAAAGCGATGGCATTGTCCAATTTTCACGTATAAATTGAGCAATACCACTTCCATTACTATCATTCTCATTTCCCACGCTTGGGAGCAAGGTCAGTGTTTTATACATACAGGGTAATTCAAAGAGATTCGAAAAGTCACCGCACCTTCGGTGACTTTTCGTTCTCTTCAATTTGGTTCCTTTTGCCGCCGGAAAAAGCCGCAGAGTGAAGTGAATAAATAAGCAAAACAGTTTGCATGAATGTTTGAAAAGTGAAACGCTGTTTGCAAATAAACTACTGAGCGAAAATTGTTACAGAAAAAATAAGTAAACTTAAAAAAAAAAATATCGGACTTTTAAAAAAAAAATTTAAATCAGAAAAATGCTTAAAATATCCTAAAAAATCTATTAATAAAGAGACTTTTTACTGCAGAATTTTATATTGAACGGTTTATTAGATATTGAATTAAAACGGGAATATTTTTAACATTGAAGCCTATGGGATTCTACTGAATAAACTTGCCGAATTAAGCCTCCGAATGGCAGGGCATTTCGGGAACCTTTCACTGCTGGTTTGAGTTCTCTGAATAGCCGAAGCAGTGCTTTTTCATGGGGTTTTCACTGCCCTCAAACAGGCACCGAACCGGCACCGTATGTTCAGGCAATTCGCCAGGATTTGGCGAACTGCCTGCTCTCTGGATAGCCAAATGGCCAAGAAAGGCAACCGAACGCTGATTTTCAGCGTTCGGTTACCTTTCTCAAGCAATTCGGATCTCTTTGAATAACCCTGATAGTCATATTATTCATAAAACACCATTATCCAAAATACAAGGGAAATATTTCATTTGTTGGTTAAAATTGTATATTTTCTCAGAGAAAAGCAGTAACAGGTTCCCATTTAATTTTTTAATAAGAATTCCCTAAAGAATATATAACCACAGAGGTTTGGATGATAAAATGTGAAAAATTTATTTTACACCTTGTAAATTGTTGAAATCCAAATGTAAATTTCCTCACACAGTATCTGCTCCGTTACATATACCCGTATCTGTACTATTAAATAATCTAAAATATGTTTTCAGTTCACTAAATTCCCCAAAAAGACACCAAAATATTCAGCTCCAGGCCCATAGAGATCTTAATCCAGCCCTGGTGCTAGTAAAGCACCGAATGGTATTTTGTTTGCTTCTCCACGGTCAAAGAGTAGAGACGTTACCACTGGACTCCACAGCAAATATTGGGCCATATTACAAATTTGGTACTAACTTAACCAGAGCTGTTGTAAACTTACCAGAGCCATTATAGCCTATGGAGGTTTTAAGTTTACAACAGCTCTGGTTAAATTAGCACTAGGCTTGTGCACCGATTTTTTTTTTTCGGCTCGCTTTGTTCGGATGTTTAAGCTTTTCGATTTGGCTCGTTTCGACCGATTTCTGTTTCGATTCGGTTCGGTTCGGATCGTTTTTCGTGTACATTTTTTTTTCGGAATATCGACCATTTTTCGTATTTTCGTGTCACTTTGCTCGTTTTTTGTATCGACTTTTCGGAAATTTTAGTTTTTTCGGAACGTCTCTTCTCCTTGTTTCAAAGTGTCTACGATAATTCTGGCGATTCTATCGTGTTTTTTTTTATTAAATAAAGAACCTTTTTTTCTTATGAATAATTGAATATACATTTCACAACTTTATTTAATCATATTAAAATGGTATGAAAGCCAAGGAACAAAAAAAATGAACAAAATGATTTAAAAAACGCTAAACTGACCCGAATGCCACAAGAAACAAGTGATACGCATTTACAAATACAAAATTTACAGAATCAGCGATATAACCGATTAGTTAAATATACGATGTCCAGAATTACCGAAATGGAACCGAAATCACGAATGGAACCGAAATCATGAATAGAGCAAAAATAAATTTCGATTTGACACATTTCAAGTCCATTCGAAAAATCCAAAAAATTTTCGTTTCGGCTCGGAAAACTTTTCGGATCTATCGGATTTCGGGTCCGATCCGATTCGGAAATTCGGCCGAATCCGAAGACACGAATCGGGAAATTTCGTGAAAATTCCGAAACCCGAAACGCAAATCCCTAGTTAGCACCAACTATGTAATATGGCCCATCGTGTAGTAGGCAAGTATGTACCGTAAGGTGTCTTGCCAAAGGGCACATACTGGAGAGGTGTTCTGACCTGGATTCGAACCTGGGTCTACACAGTTATAGAACAGGGAATTTTACCTCTACTCCACCCAGCCGGTACAATACCACTAGGTTCCCCATTTAAACATCGTTTTTCTAACTCCTGTAAAATACTGCTTGCTTATTTAAAACAGTTTTTTAAGTGTTATTTAACACGGTGTAATGGTTCACCCGTCCTGACCTTATTATGCATCCTGCGAGAAATGAGGATTAGTTCGAAACCTTCCGTAAAATTGCAGTTAATGCATCTGGTCATGGTATGGGTGGGCTATCATCGTGTGGGACTTCTCACGCATTGAGTCTTTTTTTGCTGATTCTTGTTTTGTTACCCTTCAAATCTGTTGAGGAGGGTCCTCATCCTCTAACAAAATCACAATTTTATGCTGCTAATTCCCTCAACCTCCTCTCTTTGTAGTTTTTATTGTCAAATTTTCTGGCTAAAGCCACCAAAACCGCTTCATCAGAACTTTTATTCGTAGAAATATAGACTGGTGGTGTTAACTCATAATGTTGAAACTAGAAACTTGTAGAAATTTATTTATTGTGGGAGGCTTTGAAATTTTTTCCTAAAATATTCTAGACAATATATAGTTGGAAAAATAAAATCAAAACAGGATTTACATCGCTATATCTGTTAGTATAAATTCTGAAGCATTCACGTTAATGTAACTGTCATTTATGGTGCAATATATTTTATTAACCTTGGTATGTGTCGGTTTTTACAGGTTTTAGCATATCGTTTTATATTTGTACATTTTTATAGTTGATATGAACCAGGGGAAAAAAAAAAATCACACAATGTAATATGCAAAATCATCTTATCTGTTGAATTTCTTAAATTGATCGTAACAAAATATTTTAACAACTGTAAACCTCTGAAAAATAAATATATGCTTATACAGTAATACATAAGATTCAGGTTCATAATTTCCTATTTTTTATTTTTGATGTTCCATATAAAGGGATTGTGGGGGAAATGGGGAAAATGCCTTTAATGGGATAAATTACATTATGAAAATCAGTTTTCTTAAAGCAACAACATTTTACTGCACATTTTAAATATTGGTTCTTTGAATCTTCTGGTTTTATTCCAAAAAAAGACAGCTATTCAGTCAAGACTCGTACAAAAATATATTTCACTATATGTATATTTGATCCATTTATCAAACTCAAATTGATACAATAGTCGATAACCAGAAAATACCCTCTAACAGTGATCGCGACATGATGCATTACTCAGCCTTCACCCCTGGATGTTGTCATTTATCCTTTCCCATATGGTTTTCAGAGTTTTCCAATGCATCCGTGGACTGTTAGCGTTAAGAAGATGTGCTGGGAAAGTTGATTTATTTGAAGGACCTGTTCCCAGGAGCTGCTTGGGCTTTTGTAGGAAAGTGTGTCGAATTTGTGAGGAGAGCATGGAGAAAGAGGCGGATTGTCCATTTTCCACGCTCCAAACCTTTGCTTAGACTATAGATAAAATCCGCATTGTTCTTTAAAAAGGGCTGAGTTTGTGTTACAGACACCCAGGGTTATTTAGGCCTGGGATGAGAATATGTAATGTGAACTTTGGTTGAGCATCTCCGCACATGATTCTCCCATGCAAATCACAGAAAGTAAAATAGGTCAAGCCGTTTGAGAGGCATCCTATATGATGGGTATAAAGACGTAACCAGAAGCTGTCTACAACAGCATGCAAAGGGCTAATCTTAGAATATGAATGCTAAACCTCTACCCATAGTAACTGTAATACATTTAACTAAAATGGATCTTCATGGTCATTGGGAATTAGGACCATATATATTTGGACACAGGCACAATTTCATACTTTTGACTCAATATGCCACCAGAATAAAATTAAAACGAAACAATCCAAATGAATATGAAGAGCAGACTTTTACCTTTTAATTCAAGGGGTTGAACATAAATATCAAGTACAAATTTTAGGAACTGCAACCATTTTTATACACAGTCCCCCCCCACCATTTTCAAGGTATCAAATGTAATTGGACAAATGAATATAATCATAAATAAAATGTTCATTTTTAACATTTTGTTCAGAATCCTTTACTGGCAATGACTGCCTGAAACCCATGAACCCTGAAGTCTGGAACTCATGGACATTACCAAAGACTTGGTTTCTTCCTTTCTGATGCTTTGCCAGGCTCTAACTGCAGCTGTCTTCAGTTGTTCTTTGTTTGTGGGTCTTTCTGCCCTTAGTTTTGCCTTCAGCAATTGAAATGCATGAACAATTGGGTTGAGATCTGGTGATTGACTCGGCCACTTCATAATATTCCACTTCTTTTCTTTCAAAAACTCCTGGGTTTCTTTCGCAGCGTATTTTGGATCATTGTCCATCTGTACTGTGAAGCGCTGTCCAATCAACTTTGCTACATTTGGCTGAATCTGGACTGACGGTATATCTCTAAACACTGCTGAATTCATCCAGCTGCTTCTGTCTTCTGTCACATCATCAATAAACACCAATGACCCAGTGCCACTGGAAGCCATGCATGCCCATGCCATCACACTGCCTCCACCATGTTTTACAGATGATGTTGTGTGCTTTGGATCATGAGCTGTTCCAAGCCTTCTCCACACTTTTTTCTTCCCATCATTCTAGTACAGATTAATCTTAGTTTCATCCATCGAAAGAATGCTTTTCACTCGGACAATGATACGCCCACCTCCTGGAGAGTGTCCAGCACTTGTCTGGATGTTGTGAAGGGGTTTTCTTTACCATAGAGAGGATTCTGTGATCATCCACCACTGTTGTCTTCCGTGGACATCCATGCCTTTTTATGTGGCTGAGCTCACTAGTTCGTTCATCTTTCCTCAGTATGTACCAAACCGTTGATTTGGCCACTGCTAATGTTGCTGCTATCTCTCTGATGGATTTTGTTTTGTTTTTGAAGCCTTACAATGGCCTGTCTCACATGCATGGACAGTTCCTTTGAACACATGATGCAGGTTCACAGCATTAGATTACAAATACAAATACCACATTTAGAATCAACTCCAGAGCTTTTACCTGTTTAATTGATGAAGAAACAACGAAGGAGTAGCCACACCCGGCCATGAAACAGCTTTTGATTCAATTGTCCAATTACTTTTGGTCCCATGGAAAAGGGGGTTGGCAACTCTTAAGAGCTGTAATTCCTAAACCCTTCCTCCAATTTGGATGTACATGCCCTCTAATTAAACCTGAGAGTGTGCACTTTCAACCCATATATCCATTATATAACTATAGCTTGAATATATCTTGGTAAATACCAGAAAAAAATAAAATTGCGTCTGTGTCCAAATATATATGGACCAAACTGTATATTTAGTACCAAAAAATAAAAAGACTTTAACCACTTAAGATTATGCTGTCATGCAATGAATGGGCCCAAGCTGTATTTCTATCAGGGCAAGCACCCTTGCTTGGCTGTTCCGACCACAGCCTGTTCCCCAAGCCGGCTCATCCAGATGCAGCTGACAGCCTCTGCCCAATTATTGTAAAAAAAATTGTTTTGTGATTTACTTACTTCCCTTTTCTCAACTTGCTTTCCTCGCCCGGTTCTCTTCGAGCTTGGACTCTGACTCTGAAGCCTTTTTGTACAATTTGTGCTCCTACACAATATATGGAGGAGCCGAAGAGGAGGAACTGTGCACATTGAGGGAGAACAGGTAAGTAAAATCACCCCAAAAACCACAGTTCCTCCTCTTCGGCTGCTCCACATATATTTGTGTAGGAGCACAAATTGTACAAAAAGCTTCAGGGACTTACAGATTCAGGAGTCCGAGCCGAAGAGGAAGAACTGTGCACGTTGAGGGAGAAAAGGTAAGTAAAATCACTCCAAAACCCCCCAAAAAATTACAATAATTGGGCAGAGCCTGTCAGCTGCATCTGGCTGAGCCGGCTTGGGGAACGGGCTGTGGTCGGAACAGCCAAGCAAGGGTGCTTGTTGGATGGTGAGCAGGTTTTATTTTTTGGTACTAAATATACAGTTGGGTCCATATATATTTGGACACAGGCACAATTTTAGTTTTTCTGGTATTTACCAAGACCTATTCAAGCTATAGTTATATACTGTGGAGTATCCCAAGGCTCGATACTTGGTCCCCTGCTAGTCACAATGATAAATGATCTGCCCAAAGTCTGCAAAGCCTCAACTGTACACATGTACGCAGACGACACTGTAATCTATACCAGCAAACCAAATCTCCCGCAGCTGGAGGCCGTGCTGCAAGAAAAATTCAGAGGTAGAAAAGTGGATCAAAGATAACAAACTTTTTTAAACACTGTTACAATGCTCTTTGGTACAGCACCTAAACTACATAAATTGCAAAATCCCCATCTATGTGTCAGGACAAAATCAAATGGCACGCGGACCACAGTCACTTCTCTCAAATATCTAGGTATGTGGTTAGACCCAAATCTATCCTTTAGCCCCCACATCGAAAAACTCTCATGTAAACTTTACCCCAAACTAGGTGCCCTGTACAGAAACAAATCCTGCCTGAGCCCTGCGGTAAGAAAACAAATTATGCAACAAATGCTTATGCCGGCTATTGAATACGGAGATGTAGTGTATGCAGCGGCCCCGCAAACGCACCTTCAGAAACTTACTGCATTGTATAACTCATTCTGCCGCTTTGTGCTACAATGTAACTACAGGTGCATTCTGTATCGAGGTATGTTAATAGGGAGCTCTTGAGTGACTTCAGACTCGGTGTCAGGTCCTAGAGGCCCTGACCCCTTGGCGCCCCCTTTCTATGCCACATCCTGCACGCCCTATGCAAGTTCCAGGACTTTATCAGACTAAACACATTCCTGGACTCTGACATTCTACCCTGGAACCTCACCTGTCCTTCATCCTCCATCAGTCCTGCATTTAAGGAAGTCACACCCTCTACCCTGGACTTCCTCATTGAAGTCCCAGACTGTGTTCCTGTGCAGAGCTATTCCTGAACCCTCCTTTGTGGTATCGCCAAAGACTGCCTAAGGACTCCTGTTTCTACCTGAACACTCATTCTTCATACCGGTACCCCCTTTTTGCTCCTTGTTTCCCCCATCTGGAACCCCGTGTATCAGACCCCCTGGATATGGACTTGGACCACCCTGCCTGCCACTTTGCCTAGACCCCTGAATTCCCAACGACCACTCTATTGATATATCCCTACTAGTACCTTTGCCTGAATGTCTGTTATCTGTATTGTTTAGTGTTTTTCTTTATTCATTGTCTGCCCCATCTGCTGTTAAGTTCCCCTTATGTCTATTTCTGCTTTCCACTGCTCTAGCCTCTTATTCTCATCTTTGCTATCCCTCATTCCTCCTCCTTTCTAAGTACTTCTATATTGTTTTCTCTTACCGCTCGTCCCACTACTCTCAGACATCCCTCTTGCCTCAACCTCCTTTCCCTGCATCTTCTCTCCTCCTCTAAAGCTATTCCCCACTGTGCCCAGTCTCCTCTCGTCTGGTTCGGGTCTTGTTTGGTTCATGCTTCTTGTGTTGTTGTGTTTTAATATAAATAAACCCTTTTGTTTATCTTGCAAACCTGCCTCACTGCATCTTGGGCTCACTACCACACCTGCTGCATCAATCACAGTCTGAACCCTGACACTGGGGGAAGATTTGATGGCGTCTGGAAGGTTTTCCATAACTGTGGTGCTCTGTAGGAAAATGAGCATTGATCCACTTTCTTTTTGTATTGTGGTATTGCAAGTAAGGTGCTGGTCCTGGATCGGAGGTTATAGGATGAGGGAACTGCTGGGGGAAGCAGTCTATTCAGGTAGGGTGGCAGCTTCCCAGAAAACCTCTTAAACACCAGGTTGGAAAGGTGAAGGTTGCGTCTAGATTCCAGCGACGGCCAGTTTAGTTCTTTTAACATGTCACAATGGTGGGTCATGTAGTTACATTGTAACACAAAGCGGCAGAATGAGTTATACAATGTAGTTTATGAAGGTGCGTTTGCGGGGAAGCTGCATACACTACATCTCCGTATTCAATAGCCGGCATAAGCATTTGTTGTACAATCTGCTTTCTTACCGTGGATGCACGAATACATAGGCCGTAAGTCGACTAATGGCTTGGCTATATAGCACAATGCCCATAACAGATGAATGTTGCAGGATGCTTCAAAGAGGTACAATTAACCTGCTGGATGTTTTTACTAATGCAGAATGGGGAACGAGATAAAAGATTCTGAGCTGAACTTAAAAACAAAGACTTCTTTACAAGTTCTAGAAGGATGCAGATGTCAATGCATTCAGGCAAAGCTTCCTAGAGTTGCTTATACCTCTTTACAAGCTTTTCCAAACCACGTACAACATGTTTATACAGAAAAGAAAGGAGGATTCTGATCAACTGTAAACACTGTGGAATTTAAGACTTGTTTTAGGGTGATATATATCACATTCACTAGCATCCTGAAGCATGCTGTGTCAATACGGGATGCCTTCTGTCTTGTCTGCAGCACTACTGCCCCCTTCTGTGCTTAGATAGTATGTAGGGTTCCCAGATCGGCCATGTTTTCCTGACTAGTGATGAGCCAAACACCCCCGAGTTCGGTTCGCATTCGAACTCGAACTTTCCAAATGTTCGAATTCGAACTCGAACTCAATACAAGTCAATGGGACTCAAAATTCGATTTTTAGAGTGTCCTCCAAGAGGGCATATATGCTAGATATTTGCCATAAAAGGTGTATGGGGGTGCGGGTAGTGCCCTGGGGGACAGGAAACAAGGACAAAAAGTAAAAAAAAAACGTTTTTAAAGGGACAGTGAGTTTTCCATGAAATAAGGGTTAAAAATAAAAATGAAAAATTCCTTCAATTATCGTGCCTAGGAGGTCCCCATAACCTGCCCGTGAAGTGGCGGATTTCTAGGATGTATAGAAACATTTAAAAACAAAAAAATTTACGTTTCAAATGACGGTAAATGCTTTTCCTTTAATCTATTCATAAACAACTGCTTGGGGCGGCAGCCTGTATGAAAAGACATTTTTGGACATGCAGAAAAAGTTTAGTGATTTTTTTGGCTAAATTATGGTGAAACTTATGCAGGCTTTGGATGAAAGTAACAATAGGTGCTTTATAATTGGGCTTTTAGCGTCGGCAACAGTGCCTTCACACCGTAACCCCTCTGAGAATATGAATCTGCAGGCCTCAGGATATGAGGCGTCAGTGGCAGTGCACCCAGATATTGTGCCTTTGGTGCCAGGCCAGCAAGTGCCATCATACAGTAACCCCTCTGTGGTATTGTGGAAGAGTGCAGGGGTGTAACATGCAGTCCTATATTAAAAAGTTATGAATCTGGTAAAGGCATCAGTGCACCCAGATATTGTGCTTTTGGTGCCAGGCCAGCAAGTGCATTCATACAGTAACCCCTCTGTGGTATTGTGGAAGAGTGCAGGGGTGGACCATGCGGTCAGGGCCGGTGCTAGACTATTTTGCGCCCTAGGCAAGACCAGCTACTTGCACCCCCCCAAAAAAAACAAAAAAACGACACAACATGAAACTGCTAAATTTCTTTTTATTTAAGAATAAAGTTTGAAAAGCACCAATAGTAAAGGTAAAATAAATATAAACTGTAGTAAACCATTTTAAATTAACTCTATTAAACAAATTAAAATTAACTGTATTGAACAAATATAAGAGTTGTCACGTAAGTTTCAATTTCAGACACATCAAAATTTCACTTTGCGTGCCTTATCCTTTGCAAATTTTCATCATGCGTATATATATTGCCCAGGCCAGCTCACATCATGCATATATAAATTGCCCAGGCAAAGGCCAGCTCACATCATGCGTATATATATTGCCCAGGCCAGCTCACATCATGCGTATATATATTGCCCAGGCCAGCTCACATCATGCGTATATATATATATATATTGCCCAGGCCAGCTCACATCATGCGTATATATATTGCCCAGGCCAGCTCACATCAAGCATATATATATATCGCCCAATCCAGCTCACATCATGCGTATATATATATTGCCCAGGCCAGCTCACATCATGCGTATATATATTGCCCAGGCCAGCTCACATCATGCGTATATATATATATTGCCCATGCCAGCTCACATCATGCGTATATATATTGCCCAGGCCCAGGCCAGCTCACATCATGCATATATATATTGCCCAGGCCCAGGCCAGCTCACATCATGCATATATATATATTGCCCAGGTGAGCTCACATCATGCATATATATATATTACCCAGGCCAGCTCACATCATGCGTATATATAAATTGTCCAGGCCAGCTCACATCATGCGTATATATATTGCCCAGGCCCAGGCCAGCTCGCATCATGCGTATATATATATTGCCCAGACCAGCTCACATCATGCGTATACATATTGCCCAGGCCAGCTCACATCATGCATATATATATATTGCCCGATCCAGCTCACATCATGCGTATATATATATATTGCCCAGGCCAGCTCACATCATGCGTATATATATTGCCCAGGCCAGCTCACATCATGCGTATATATATATATTGCCCATGCCAGCTCACATCATGCGTATATATATTGCCCAGGCCCAGGCCAGCTCACATCATGCATATATATATATTGCCCAGGCCAGCTCACATCATGCGTATATATATATTGCCCAGGCCAGCTCACATCATGCGTATATATATATTCCCCAGGCCAGCTCACATCATGCGTATATATATTGCCCAGTCCAGCTCACATCATGCGTATATATATATTGCCCAGGCCAGCTCACATCATGCGTATATATATTGCCCAGGCCCAGGCCAGCTCACATCATGCGTATATATATATTCTGAATCTGCAGAGTCTGCCGGAAAGAACAATATCTAATATGTCTGGGTCATTTTATAAAATGTGGCTTTAAATCGCGTTTAAACATGATGAGCGAAAGCGGTAAAAATGAGCTGAGCACACAGCAGTGAAATGCAGCATATTAGAGGAAGATTAAGTAGAGAAATTAACACTTCTCAGAAGCAGACACCACACCCTCAGTATAGTCTACATACATACAATGTATCAAATTGATTAGACCAGACTAAAAACACCTGTTGTTTATGCCCTTCAAAAATGCAGGTCATTTAGAGGTGAGAATCTTTTCACGTACACATTAGTTTTTAATTCAATATCTAATAAACCGTTGCTTATAATATTCTGCAGTAAAGAGTCTCTTTATTTCTAGATTTTTTAAGTATTTTTAAGCTTTTTGTATACTTTTTTCAAAATTTTTATTTTTTTTGCGAACTTGAACCGAACACGCCAAAAAGTTCGAAGTTCGCGAACTTGCGAACAGCCAAAGTTTGAATCGAACTCCGAACTGATCGAACCGAACAGCTCATCCCTATTCCTGACCACCTAATCTATTCGTGCAGATGGGGAGTGCATGAAAAATGCAACCTTGCAGCATGTAGAATCCATACAAAGCAGGTAAAAACTTAAAAAGGAATCCCAGGTGACCTGCCTTGATTCCCTTCCTACAGCATATCAATTATGCATGTTGCAGGGCATTACCTTTCCTTGTGCTCCCCTCTGCATGAAATAGTAATGCGTGTACGGAAAACATGGCTGATCTGAGAACCCTATCAGCTGCCCCTCTAAAATCAGCTGCTCCGCTAAAATGGGAAAAGTTAAAAAGTTAGCATTCGCTAATCTCCCCTTAGCATCCCTGTTTCACCAGTAAATTAAGGGGCATGCGCTGAGTCCAGCAGCCTACCCTGAAGTGGCCAATAGTCTCCTGGATGCTCGGGACAGTGCTAAAGTGCAGTCCCGGCCATCCCCTCCATGGAGGCTTCTGCTGCCGGGTCACATGACCGGCAAGATCTCGCCTCTCGCGAGGTCCTGCAGGTCAGCAGAATGATTGTGAAGGGAGACTGGGGACTTTTTCCCCCAGTACATACTCGCCACCCAGGACATTTTTGAAAATGAGAGAAGTCTCAATGTATCTTTCCTGTAAAATACTTTATATATATATATATAAAAAATATTTTCTCTTTGTAGATCAAGCAAGGTCAGCATATAGTCAGTGTGCGAGAAGTGCATACATGCAGCTCAGTAATTAGCAATGTGCATGCTAGAATAAGTGTGTGGTTTAAACACTTTTGTATGACTAAAATACACAATTTTCAGCCCATCCAGGTAAAATAATATGTCATTGAAATAGGACATGTCATTTTCTCACTAGAATGACCCTTTAAAAACCAAACGTAGTTTTTCTTAAAAAGACGACAACAACAACATAACATATACATTTTTACATTTCTTTAGTGCACACTATACCAGGGTTATTCAGAGAGAGGTGAAAAGCAGGAGAATGACTGGAGAATGGAAAATTCTAGGTCAAAATAGCCAAACCAGAAAAATTCTCCCATTCATCTCGTTTTCCAAATCGGCTATTTTGACCTAGAATTTTCCATTCTCCAGTCATTCTCCTGCTTTTCACCTCTCAATGAATAACCCTGAAGAACTTTCTATAACATTGTCTATATTCACTTGGAGAAAAAAATTCACAGTGAAAAGCCCTGTCGAGTTAAATCCTTGTTGTTTTAAAAATCTTGTCGAAGTGTATTTTAACCGTTGAAAATTGGATCATAAAAGAAAAATTTGCACATTGTATCTCCCACCAGACACTCTCCCTGCGACTTATTATGATCCTTTGTTTAGGGTTTATAATGGTCTCCCATGGCCTCCTGACCTATCAGTCATTCTTCGCTCTCTGAACTGTCCTACACATGAACACAGGACCTCTTTTATCCAACTTCCTCGCAGTGCTTCCCACACTTACTACTAGAGGAACCCTTTATTTTTGATCCTTTGAAAGATAAGTGTGGGTTTTGGAGTCATTGTTTCTAAAAAGTAATTTCGAATTCTTTTGGACTCTGACTCCGACACAACTCCACTTCAAAACAAGCTCCATCCATCTGGAAAAAGCAAAATCAGTACTGTCATAGAGGTTTTGTTAAGCTTGTTTTGTTTCTCTTCTTTCTTTATATTCGCCTATGTTCCCTTCTGCAATTCTTCTGCTCTTCAAACACATTACAAAACACAATACACAAAACACAAAAAGGCCAGTGTGTTTATGTGGGCTAGAACTGATGAACTGGGTATATTTCTAGAAAAACAAACAATCATATCATGGTAAAAATGCAAAAGAGAATAATCCTTGAAATGTTCCTAAATTTAGGCCAGTAAAGACAAAAATAACTACTGTGACATATATACATGCTAGTTAAGATATTATCAATCAGCAAAAAAGTATGAAAATATCTGACATTTCCATTTGGCATTTAAGGTGTTATTCAGAGAGCACCGAAATTTCAGTGCTCTCTCCTTTGATGAACCCTCAATTCGCTTACCCTGCTGGAGGTAGCAGCCGAACGCCGATCAACCTGCTGAACGCAACTGCCGACCACCAAAGAAACTGGCGGACGCAGCTGACGATCCACCGAACGTGGCCAAAAGACCGCCAAATGCAGCCGACGACCCGAACGCAGCCGAAGATCCACCGAAAACTGCCGCACAAACCGCCGAACGCATCTGCAAACCGCTGGAGCAGCCGATGACCCACCAAACAGACCGCCACACGACGCCGAAAAAAATGCAACGTTTAAAAGGTGTTTAAAAAAAAAGAATGCATGAAAATTATATACAAGGTCCTATGAAAACCAGTAAAAAGGTCTGTTGCAGAATAAAAAAAAATGCTATTTAAAAAATATCAGAAGCAAAAATTTCACCAAAAAATTCTTAAAAAGAATAAAGAGACTTTTTGCTGCAAATGAAAAGAATAAACAGCTGAGAAGATATTTAATAGAAAAAGTTTTTTTTTTTTTTTTTACTTTACATTGAAACCTATTGGATTTGTCTGTTTAAACCTGTTGAATGAAACCACTGAAAATCAGGGCATTTCACTGACATTTCAGTGCTGTTCGGCGTTCTCTGAATAGATTAACTATTACTTCTCTAAGGGGAATTTTACTGCCACCAAACTGCACCTTATTTAGCATGCAATTCACCAAAATTTGGCGAATTGTCAGCTTTTTGAATTGCCAAATTGCCACGAAAATGCACCATGCAGAAATTCACTGTTCGGTGGCCAGTTTGGCTCTCTTTGAATAATACCTTTATTGTTTTTCTCATCCCATTTGTCATTAGCATAGTCTATTTTTAAAGGGTATTACAGTGGTTGGGTCTGAAATACAGCTCTGTGAATAGTTCTAGAGATGTAAAGGCTAACCTTAGTAACTCATGTCTTTCCAAACAACATATCCCATGATACTAAACCAGGTTTATGACTGGCTGAGCATCATAGGGATGGCAGTTCTGAAACGTGCAGTAATCATTACTGTAATGAATGTAGTTAGAGATCCTAAAATAAATCAAATGACATATCCAGTATATAACCATACAAAGAAATAAAGTGAAAGCAGATCATGGACATTTCAAAAAATATTAAACATCACCGCTCCAGAGGATCTTCGTTTCCGGATTCACACCTGAGACCGCGTTCCTCTACTCCCCGCATGCACTGCAGTATCGGGCGAGGCCGTCACCAGGTAATAAAATACTCCATCACCAGTATTTGTTTGAAGTATAAAAGGTTGGTATTTATTGAATAAAAAGACTGATTACGCCCGACGCGTTTCGTCTAATAGACTTCCTCAGGAGCAAACAGTCAGGATGTGTTTTTTTTATTTATTAATCATTACTGCCCTGGATGAATTTCTTTGGGTGCCATAGATTTGCATGCAAATTCCTCTACATGCCATTTATTCCCCAGATAGCGGTTAGATAATTATTATTGTCATTTATATATCGCCAACAGTTTCCACAGCACGTTACAATAACCAAAGGGAACGAGATACAGATAAATGGACATAGGTTGGAAACACTAGGTGGTAAAGGCCCTGCTCATAGGAGCTTACAGTCTAGAGGGATTGGGGTTGAGGAAGACAAGGGGAGTTTTACTGGATGTCAGAATCATTAGTGCCAATGGTTCAGGAATGGTGGGACAATGGAAGCGGCTTCAATCATGTGTGAGTAGGTGAGCAGAGGGAGGAGTTGTATCAGTGATGTGGTACATTAATCTGAAGAGATGGGTTTTGAGGAATTTCTTGAAGGCCTGAAGATCAGGGGAGAGTTTGATAGGGTGAGGCAAGTCATTCCATAGGACTGGAGCTGCCCTTGAGAAGTCTTGGATCGAGAGTTGGCCGTCCGGGTGTAGACAGATGACAGGTGGGGATCGCCCACCGACCGGAGTTGTCTAGACGGGACATGTTTGCATAGTAACGAACAATGATAAATAAATAAATCCGGCACTCTTCAATATTAATGATGGATTTAATTCCTCAGCACAAGAAAACAACGTTTCGACCCTGACGGGTCTTTGTCAAGTCTTGACAAAGACCCGTCAAGGTTGAAACATAATTTTTCTTGTCGTTTTTGTCATTTTTCAAATCCATCATTAATATTGAAGAGCGACAAATTTATTTATTTATCATTGGATGTTATTGGACTTGGGAGTGGATTCTGGCACAAAACAAGCGGTGAGCAGTATCTAGAAGTAGAACTATTGCTTGATTATTGCGTAGTAACAAAGTCATGTTTGTCAGTGTCTGTGCATTATACAGTGTTGCTGTGCGTGTCTCTGCCATGGTGTATTGTGCCTGCAGAAAGTACCATTTGTTATTGCTCTGCAAGCTATATACGCACCCATACCCGGCTCACTGTTAGGTGTAAGGGTCTGGAACCCAGGATGTGGAGGTTTGGTTCACAAGGGGTTAATCCAAAGGGTGGTCATGCGTTCTAAGGTCAGGGCTGGTGGCAAGGTACGTGGCCTGTATGGGGAGCCGGGGTCTGATGCACAAAAAGGAAACTGGGGGGGCGTGTCCTGACCTCGAGGAGAGTGGTTGCCTTTTAGCTGAGCTCCGTGCTGAGACGTTGGATTTTGCTATCCAGCGGCCGTTTTTGTACCCCGTTTTTGGCACGCTCTCCTCTGAGGGGTCACTGATTGTCCAGGGATCCTTTTGACATATTGGAGTGGAGAGGACCCCGGCTCCGTGAGACCCAATTGCAGTCTCCCCCATCTGCAGCACACAGCACGTGGCGGCCATCTTGCGGCCTGTGTTTGTACCTATCGACGATCATGGGCAAGAAACTGAAGGATCCCGGAGCGGTTGGGGGCTCTGCCCTACCAGACATCCGGACTTCTCTGGGAGTTGGACGGACGGGAGGGGCTGGAGGCCCTAAGGTTGCCTCGGTCTCGCCGCCATCAGATGGAAAGATCACAGCTGACCGGCCCCCACCTGTGAGTGTCCCTGACGCTCTGCCCGCGGCACCGTTACTCACCTCCGCAGAACTGCAATGAGTAATGGAAGACTTTCGTGCACTCTGGCGACAGGACCTGAAGGAGGTGAGAGCTGTCTTGGAGCCCTTGCAGACGCAGCTAGCCGACGTTCAGACTCGGACACAGGAAACAGCGGCAGCGCAGGTGGCTACTGCTGCCACAGTGAAAGATCTACAGGCACAAGTTACTCACCTTAGTTCTGCTGTGCTGGCTCTGGAGACTCGACACCGGCGCAGGAACCTCAGGCTACAGGGAGTCCCCGAGGAGATACGAGGGGATGAGCTCCTCAGGTATGTGGTGGAATTGGTGTCCTCTCTCTTGCAGCTGGATGGGGATATCTCGCCTCCGCTGGTCTTGTCGACGATTCGATTGAGAAAATCTGCAGCAGCCCCGGCGGAAGCACCGCGCGATGTTCTACTGGTCGTCCGGGACACGGATGTTCACTCTCGGGTCCTATCTGCGGTTGGTCCCTCGTTCCGGGTCACCCATGCCTCCAGCTGCCTTACTTTTTTCCGGGATTTGCCCTTTCTGGCGCTGGTGGCCCGGCGAAGTTTCAAGGAGGTCACTTCTCTGCTGCGCACTCGTGGGATACGCTACAGATGGGGATCTTCGGGATCGCTCATTATTAATCATGATGGCAAGACACATGCAGTGACTTCCGTAGCAGAGGCACGAGCGGTTCTGCTTTCTGCGGGAATTGGACTGGAGCCGCCAGGTCCACTGGCCCCGATGACGGAACCTGGCTGAAATGTGTTCCCCCCCTCATGTTCTTCACACTCTCTGCTTATTCCTTGCAAGTTCCCCCCTCCCTTATTATTATTATTATTATTATTCTTTATTTATAAAGCGCCAGCATATTCCGCAGCGCTGTACAATAAGCACAGTATAGACAGGGTTACAATACATTGAACAACATTTGACAAACAGTACAGGAGGAGATGAGGGCCCTAATCCCGTAGGAACTCACAATCTGGGAGGGTTGGGGTTGGAAACAGGAGGAGAGGACTGTAAGGTGAGAGTGATTGATGGTTGCGTCAGTGAGTTGGGTGGTAGGCTTCCCTAAATAGGAATGTTTTCAGGGAGCGTTTGAAGGAAGAGAAGTTAGGGGAAAGTCTGACAGTACGAGGGAGAGCGTTCCAGAGAGTGGGGGCTGCGCGTGAGAAATCCTGCAGTCTATCATGGGAAGAGGTGATGCGGGGAGAAGCTAGGCGCAGGTCACTGTTTGACCTTAGGGAGCGGGCTGGGGTGTATTTGGTGATTAGTGAGGACAGGTAGTGGGGAGCTGAGTTAGTGAGGCTTTTGTAGGTAAGGATAAGGATTTTGAACTTAATTCTGCAGTGGATGGGGAGCCAGTGAAGGGACTCGCAGAGGGGAGCGGCAGAGACAGAGCGGCGGGTGAGGTGAATTAGCCTGGCGGAGGCGTTCAGGATGGATTGTAGGGGGGAGAGGTGGGACAGAGGGAGGCCAGATAAGAGATTATTGCAATAGTCGAGTCGGGAGATTACCAGGGCGTGTATGAGTTGTTTTGTGGCGACAGCGGTAAGAAATGGCCGAATTCTGTAAATATTACGCAGTTGGTATCGGCAGGAGGAGGAAAGAGACTTGATGTGGGGGATGAAGGAAAGAGCAGAGTCAAGTGTAACTCCAAGACAGCGAACTTGGTTTGATGGGGAGATGGTGATACCCTCCACCGTGATCGAGAAGTCAGGAGGTGGGGCGGCATTAGAGGAGGAATAAGTAGGAGCTCAGTCTTTGACATGTTGATCTTTAGGTGGTGGGAGGCCATCCAGGAGGAGATGCCAGATAAACAGTCACTGACTTTGGAAAGGACAGGGGGAGAGAGATCAGGGGTAGAGAGGTAGATCTGAGTGTCATCAGCGTAGAGGTGGTAATTACAGCCAAAGCTGTTGATGATTTTGCCCAGGGAGGAGGTGTAGATGGAAAAGAGCAGAGGACCAAGGACAGAGCCTTGAGGTACACCAACAGATAGAGGCAATGAGGAGGAGGAGTTACCAGCAAAGGACACACAGAAGGACCTGTTGGATAAATAGGAGTCAATCCAAGCAAGTGCAGTGTCACCGAGACCCAGAGAGTTGAGGGTCAGTAGAAGGAGGGGGTGGTCAACAGTGTCAAAAGCAGCCGAGAGGTCAAGCAGGATGAGAATAGAATAGTGGCCGTGTTTTTTAGCAGTTAGGAGGTCGTTGGTGACTTTGGTAACCACTTGATTGACTCTATGTTTATACCTGCTGACTTTCAGGGCTTACTGATGTTTCTCTGCCGGAGCACTGAGACCCCCCCCCCCCCCCTTTTTTTTTTTTTTTTTTTGGTGATGGGCATCGGGAGGAAACCTGGGCGAGCCGCTAGGGCAACTACCTAGGCTCTGTTTGTCCTCTTGGCCCCAGGTCCCCCGGCCACGTGGCTACTTCCATGGCCCTTGGTGTCCTCACGGTCGTCGAGGTGAGCCAGGAACGCCACAAATTAAACGGCAGTCCCTCCCCATCTTCATTTCCCCTCCACCCTCCCCTTTTTTTTCTTTTTCCTTTTTTTTTTTTTTTTTTGTGTGTGTTTCCTCAGTGCTCTTCCTACCGGATTTCACCGCCCTCCTGATGAGTTAATATCCCCCCCACCCCTCCTTCATTATGTTCCCCTTTGATGTATTATGGCTCTATGTGGCCATTTCAGTTTGCTGGCTTTCTGTTTGAATATGCAACTATTCTAAAATAAAGAATATAAAAAAACAAAAAAACAAAAACAAAAAGGAAACTGGTGAAGCCGGGATCCAGTGGCATCACTAGGGTTGGTGACACCCGGTGCGGTAACATATGGTGTCACCCCCCCCCCCGAGTTTTACGGATTTTTTTTAACTACTCTTACTCCTAAATCAGTACTCCCATATAACACTGAATGCTCATACACACAGCGCACATTACTGTGAGGTTTATTGCTGTGGAGCTCTCTCATATGCTCACACAAAGTACGGTGCCTGTTCGAAGGCAGTGAAAGCACACATGGATATATATTGCCCCCAGCAGCTCTGGATATATTGCCCCAGCACCTCACCCATGGATATATATTGCCCCCAGCTCACATATGGATATATTGCCCCAGCTCACAATTATATATTGCCCCCAGCAGCTCACCCATGGATATATATTGCCCTGCTCACATATGGATATATTGCGCCTCAGCTCACATATGGATATATTGCCCCAGACCAGCTCACACCTGGATATATTGCCCCAGACCAGCTCACACATTGATATATTGCCCCCAGACCAGCTCACACATGGATATTTCCCCAGCTCTCATGGATATGCCCCCAGCTCTCATGGATATGCCCCCAGCACACATGGATACTACCCCAGCTCACATGGATATGCCCCAGGAGCTCTCATTGATATGTCCCAGGAGCTCTCATGGGTATGTCCCAGCAGCTCTCATGGATATGCCCCAGCAGCTCTCATGGATATGCCCCAGCAGCTCTCATGCATATTGCCCCCAGCTCATGGATATGCCCCAGCAGCTCTCATGAATATTGCCCCCAGCTCATGGATATGCCCCAGGAGCTCTCATGGATATGCCCCAGGAGCTCTCATGGATATGCCCCAGCTCCTCTCATGGATATGCCCCAGCATCTCTCATGGATATTGCCTCCAGCTCATGGATATGCCCCAGCAGCTCTCAAGGATATTGCCCCAGCTCATGGATATGCCCCAGCAGCTCTCATGGATATTGCCCCCAGCTCATGGATATGCCCCAGCAGCTCTCATGGATATGCCCCAGCTCCTCTCATGGATATGCCCCAGCTCCTCTCATGGATATGCCCCAGCTCCTCTCATGGATATGCCCCAGCTCCTCTCACGGATAATGCCCCAACTCCTCTCATGGATAATGTCCCAGCTCCTCTCATGGATAATGCCCCAGCTCTTCTCATGGATATGCCCCAGCTCATCTCATGGATATTGCCCCAGTTCATGGATATGCCCCAGGAGCTCTCACGGATATGCCCCAGCTCCTCTCATGGATATTGCCCCAGCTCCTCTCATGGATATGTCCCTAGCAGCTCTCATGGATATGCCCCAGCTCCTCTCATGGATTTTGCCCCAGCTCCTCTCATTGATACTGCCCCAGCTCTTCTCATTGATACTGCCCCCAGGCCCCAGCTCACCTCCTGCCGCTGCCGCGTGTTCTGCTCCCTCTGAGCGTCCGGCGGCATGGAGCTTTGGTGCTCGCCTGGGGGAGCCACGTGACCAGCCGCGATCTCGCGAGAACTCGGCTGGTGACGTGTTTCCCTCAGGCGAGCGCCGAAGCTCCATAGCTTTGGACGCTCGCAGGGAGCCGAACACTGCGTCGCAGGGTGAGACACCCGCCCTTAGGGTGACGGTGTCATCCTAAGGGCGGGTGTCACCTGGTGCGGGCCGCACCCCTCGCCCCCACGTTGCGACGCCAGTGCCGGGATCTTAGCTCTGATAAAGCACAAAACAAGTGAGCACTGTGCCACTGGAGCTTGGGGTTTAAATAGGGAGCCAGGGCCGGTCCCGCCTACCCCTAGCCCCACCTCTCCAGTCCCCCTCCTCCACCACTGGAGCAGAGAGGGGAACCCAAGACGTCACGGCTGATGTCACTTTGGGTGCAGACGCTGAGGCCACGCCCTCCGATGTGCCGTGCGTATGCCGACCCACCTGGATGCTGCAGCCCCGAGGAGACCCCAACACCATGATGGGAGGAGGACCCTGGGGCCTGCACCCAGGCCGGAATGCCCGCACGCGCCGGTCATATGAGTGACGAGTCACCCCGTGCCCCGCTGAAGGATGCCGTTGGGAACACGGTGAGTCCTGGGAGGCGGGGAAGGGGCCTGGCGTCGCCGGTACCTGACATTCACTTAGCCAAGTACAACGCTCACTCCCATGCAACAAATTTGTGCTCCCACTTCACTTTCACACTTACAAAAAGCAGAAAGTATTCAAGCCAGCACTTTTTGATGGGCTTGAATACTTTCTGCTTTTTGTAAGTGGGGTCCTAGCAGGGGCCAAAATACTTACTCACAATAACAGAATTATGCTATGGTCATCTCATTTTATCCTTTACAGACTTCAATTCTCTCTTTTTTTGCTCACTCCCATGCCACTGAACCACTTACCAACTCCCATTCCACTCAGTCTGTCATTTTCATCTCTCTCAGCCACGTTCACTCCATGTCAACCCTGTAGACATCCACATTCCATATATTATCAGGTCTATTCAGTAAAGGTGAAACTCAGGAGAATTGGCAGGAGGAGTTAAAATTCTTGGTCAAAATAGCTAAACCAGAAAAATTCTCCCATTTATCTCACTTTCCAAATCGACTATTTGCTCTAGATCAGTGGTTTCCAAACCTGCCGTCAGGACCCGCTGGCAAACCAGGTTTGTAAGACATGTGAAGCACAGGTGATATAATTTGCTGCTCAGTGACTGCAGGATTCAGTCTGTTTTTCCCCAAAGTGATCCTTAAAATCTGGCCTGGTTGAGGCTCCTGAGGACAGGTTTGGGAAACACTAGTGTAGCACTGCTTTAAAAATGGTGCTCTGGTGCCTTGAATTATTGCTGCCACTAGAGGGAGACAGAGCTAGAGACATTGTGGACTATGCTGGACAAAGGGGACTCCATCTCCCAGCACCCTTTGCGTGAGGACAAGAAGTGGGTGGTACAAGGTGGAGGATATACTAGAGCAGCCCCATGTTTGGCACGAAGTGTGAGCAGAGCAACGAGAAGTGAAATCGTCAAGGATCACAACCAGGCCAGAGTGGGGTCGCTACTCTATTCATGCTGGAGATCGGGACGGAGATCGTGCTGTCAACTACATACTCAGCCCTGAGAGATTTGGAGGACAAGCTGGTTCCAGCAGGACCCCGAGTTAGGAGGCCGCAATGATCTAGTTGCGGAGATTCGGCAAGCGGGGAGCAGATTCGTTGGCACAGAGTCCCAGGATACAGCGGAGAAAGATCCTTTGGTCGAGGCATCGAGTGCTGGACAGTTTGTTTGACGGATGGGTGAGAGGCCTCCAGGCCCACAGTTCCAAAACAGAAACGCACGCTTGTTATATTGTTTCAATTCAGAGGGCCCCAATGGTGACTAGTCGAAGATTGCTCTTTTCGTTCACTGGCCAGTCGAACATAGTACCCGGGTACCCTAGGCATTGTGTATATATATATTTTGAGCTATTTTACAGGACTTTCACTACAGAACTGTCAGGATCACCCACGTCAACCCTGCAACCTGCACAATGCACATTCCTGGACTCTGACATTCTACCCTGGAACCTCACCTGTCCTTCATCCTCCCTAATCAGTCCTGCATTTAAGGGAGTCACACCCTCTACCCTGGACTTCCTCATTGAAGTCCCAGACTGAATTGCAGTGCAGAGCTTATCCTGTGTGAATTATGATCACATTAGAGTGCTAGTCCCAATATCTTAATCGCACACATTGCTCGCACAACAGCACATTTAACATAAAGTATCTATCTGCTTCAAATAATTTAAGACAGTATGAAATTGTGATTAAAAAAATATGAATCAAGATCGTATTACAGAGTGTTGCTCCCAGTACCTTAAAAAAATAAATCACATAAAAAGTGTATTTTCCTGCCTGTTTGGAGCCAAAAGCCAGCTTAGCACGCAAGGGCAGGGATAAACTTCATTTACGGCACTGAGTACCAAGCCCAATTTTTCCTGACAAAAACAGCCGAGCTTATTGAAGTGAGTGCACTTAAAGGTTTTTCCAATTTACTCAGGGCTGGCCCTGTGCTGCCTGGAGCCAAGGATGAAATGCTGTCCCCTCCCCCACCCCACGCCAATACACCCTCATAAAATGTATTTATTTATTATATATATATATATATATTCAGAGTAGGTAGCACTCAGTCTATGTTAGCTAGGAGTAACTTTAGTGCCCGGGTGCTACTCGTGGAGTCAATATAGTAAAAAATAGATAAGTGCACACCGGGACTTGTAAAATAGAAAAACTTTATTTGGTATGCATTAAAAACCAGGAGTGTGCAGTCACTGCCCATAGTGCTGAGGTGCTGCCTGGCTGAAACCATCAGCAGCTCGTCCTCCCAAACCTCTGCAGCTGGAAGAAGATTACAATTTAACACTGAGGTTTCATGTTGGTCACGTCTGGCCACACACAGACACATTCCCCAAGACCCCAACCCCTCCACACACTGCTACATGCAGACTGAGACAGTGATCCCTCCGCACAGCACTTTCTGCCGTTAATAGAGGATGTCTGTGAGCTGACAGCTGGAGGGAGAGCACGGCGTGCAGGCAGCTCCCAGACATCCTCTATTAACGACAGCAAGAGCACAAATTGCTGTGTGGAGGGATCACTGTCTCAGTCTGCATGTAGCAGTGTGTGGAGGGATCACTGTCTCAGTCTGCATGTAGCAGTGTGTGGAGGGATCACTGTCTCAGTCTGCATGTAGCAGTGTGTGGAGGGGTTGGGGTCTTGGAGAATGTGTCTGAGCTGAAATCTGGAGGGAGAGCACGGCGTGCAGACAGCTCCCTGGCTCCCCTCACTGTACACATTACAAAGCGCGCTGCAGTGCTGGAAACCTCCAGTTTTTGGGGTGAAGTACCTGAACAGCTGCTCCTTGGCTGCCTCCGATGGTTTGTTGTACTCTGCCCTCCTCCTGCAAGTCAGGTGATAGTGACAGCCCGGTCTTAGCTGGTGGAACAGTGACCGTGCCCCCACACACGCAGCCACGCTGCCCAGGAGTGGGAAAGCGGCGGCCGGAAGCAGACAGTAACGAGTGTGTGGGCGGGCCGGATCTCATTCTGCAGAATGAGATCTGGCCCGCCAAAATGCGTGTTAATCCTTCTCCTGCCAGCTGTCTCTCTCTCACTTCCTGCCAGCGCCGCAGAAGCCAGGGAGGAGTTCGAGGGGGCATGGACTGCCTGCTGCAGATGTCTGTCGCTCCCCCTCTGACATCATCAGAGGGGGCCTGTCAGCTGCCGACCGCCATCTTTGAGGCTCTGCTCTGGGCGCACGGGGCCCAGGTAGGCCGCAGTAACTCCTCCGAGGCCTGCGGCCTACAGTAAACATAGATGCTGACAGCGGGCCCCCCCTAGTCCCTGGGCCCCTTATTGCTGCATGGGCTGTAATGCCCTGATGGCGGCCCTGGTAACACCCCTGTGCTTCCTGATTCCCCCCATCTTGAACCCCTGGCTACCAGACCCCCTTGATCTTGGACTTTGACCACCCTGATTGCCGCCTTGCCTAGACCCCCTCCTTTGCCCACGACCATTCTATTGCCTGCCCCCTGCCTAAAACCATTGCTTCTAATATTCTGTGTTATATGTGTAGCGCTCACTCCCGGAGGAGCCGCTGAAAATGAACCACGGGTCAGTCTCCCCGCACTAGGGAATAAATATACTCCAACACAGTTGTGAGTTTTTATCATTTAAATAGTTTACTAAAATAATAAGCAAATGTTGAGACACGGTATTCACAAGTATTATTACAGTATTTTCGTATCACGGTAAAACGCGTAGCGGAAAAGAAACGAAACACGAGGCTTCGTATTTCGGAAAAATATAAAATATTCGCAACCGAACATAAAAGAAATGCAATTTCCCGATCATTCAGAAAAAGGGGACACGTAGCGAAACCCAAACATACAATCCCTTCGTATTGCGGTAAACGCGCAGCGGAAAAGAGAAAAATATAATTCGGAACGTATCTTTATCTTTAACCCCTGTTCCGATTCGTAAAAGAAATGAGTCCTGCACAGGTTAAGTCCCAGAATGTAAAAGGTGTATATGTGTGTATGGTACCCGGGTACTGTTCAACTGGCCAGTGAATTTACTAAAGGAAGGTCTTCGACTAGTCAGTTGGGGCCCTGTGGACTTTAAAGAGAAAACAGCAGCGCGTCCTTTAATCACAAAACAGCCTTGGAGGCCTCTCACCCATCTGACGATTGCTTTAGGCTCCGCTGACCCAGGACGTCTCTCCGCCCGATTTTGACTGGGGATACTAGCGGCCGGATCCGTTGTCTGACTTCATGCAGCTTGTCCAGCTCACCGCCTGCTCTCCGTACCCGATCAACTCGCGGTGACTCCTCTTCGAGGTCTTCGGTTCCTCCGGTCTGCAGCAATTCCTGGATTCGGGCAAGTCTCCTTCTCCTCAGGTTGAGTGATCCAATCAGGACTGACAGGTCTCACTCGGGCTCTGGCCTAGGCCCTCTCGCAATGTCTTCAGTGCGTCTGCTTTCTTCAGTTCCCTGGCGCGCTCTGGCGCGTTCTCCACGAGGTGGAGGATGTAAGTGTCCAGTCTCCACCCACTTCCTGTCTCCTTGCAAAGCATGCCGGGAAATGTAGTCCCAATGTCCAGTGTATCTAATCGCGACTGTCTCCATCTTGTGGCCAAAAATAGGTAATGCCACAGCAAGATTTTAACACAGCGCTACACTCTCCCCCTCCTAGAACTCTTGGGTCTCTCCAAGGAGGTACAACAGTTACATTACATTTCCACGATATTGAATACAGTTTACATAACATGCACAGGTTCAGCAGCATACATACAGTGAGTTAGGAACACTTCCTCAAGTTGACTCATATTTTGGGCTACCTCAGCTAGCATAGCAGACACTTCGGGCAACCTCTGTACTGTGGTGATGGCCTCTTCAGTGCTATGTCCTGGTGAGTCGTAGGTGAGTCGTTGGGGCGGTCGAACAGAGCGTTTTGGTTCTGGCTCAATCAGTTCCTCTTCAGGTGGAAGTACTATAGGTGTTGGCTCAATCCTCTCTCTCTATCACTGGAGCAGACGTTTCTTCAGAGTATGATCCCTCCAGCGAAGGCATAGAACTATAATCGCCTGAATAAGCTTCAACTTCCGGAGCTACCGGGATCCCAACAGCCTCAGGGACTTCCAGCTGAAATTCAAGAGTCTCAGGGATTTCAGCAGTCTCAGGGACTTCTAGCAGAAATTCAGGAGCTTCAGGCCTCAAGTTACTCTCCCACCGCTCAGGAACAACGACAACCTCCTCAGGCTCCGGTGAGCGCATCCAGTCTAGACAATAACTCTCTTCTTCACTGTCTCTTTCGCTCTCTTCGGCAACCCGGGTCTGTTGAGACTGAGTAACGGGAGGCAAACGTGGAGCAGGCGGATTCGGCAGAGGCAGTTTGTCCCCAACTGGCATTCTCACAGCCTCTCTCAAAGGTAACAAATGATTTTGGTGCCAGTTCTTGAGAGGCCCAGCCTTTCCATCCGGACGAATCTGATACACTGGTAGACCCGGCAGTTGTTTGCAGACAATGTAAACCTGGGAACTCCACCTATCCGCCAACTTGTGTCTCGTAGCAGCACCCAAGTTCTTCAATAGGACCCTATCACCGGGTTGTAGATCTTGTATTCGAACTTTCAAGTCATAGTTCCTTTTGTTTCTTTGCTCCCGGTTTCCCGAGGTCAACCGGGCCTGTTCAAATGCAGAAGCCAAATTCTTTCGAAGTCTATCCACGTAGTTTCTATGGGAAGCTACTGACGTCTGGTCTAGAGATAACCCAAACGCCAAATCAACCGGCAGTCGAGCCTCTCTTCCGAACATAAGACGGTACGGTGAGTATCCAGTTGCATCACTCTCCGTACTGTTATATGCATGCACCAGAGTAGCTATGTGCCGACTCCAACTCTGCTTCTCCACATTCGACAAGGTCCCCAGCATGTTTAGCAGTGTGCGATTAAACCTTTCAGGCTGAGCATCACCTTGAGGGTGATATGGTGTAGTTCGGGTCTTTTGGATTCCCAACAACTCTAACAATTGCCCCACCAGTCTGCTTTCAAAGTCTCTACCCTGATCAGAGTGTATCCTCCTTGGCAGTCCGTAATGAACAAAGAACTTTTCCATCAATACCTTGGCCACTGTCGGAGCGCGTTGATCTTTTGTGGAAAATGCTTGGGCGTAACGAGTGAAATGATCAGTCACTATTAGAATGTTCCCTTGCCCACTAGCATCCGGCTCTAAGCACAAGAAGTTAATGCACACCAAATCCATGGGTCCCTGACTCTGCAGATGGCTCATTGGAGCAGTTCGGGTCGGTAGAGTCTTTCTCTGAATACACCTCAAACAGGAATGACAATAACTTTCTACTTCAGCCCTCATGCAAGGCCAATAAAACCTATCTCGCACCAGCTTAAAAGTTCTCTCTGCACCTAAATGTCCATGCTCATCATGTAGGGATCGCAGCACACTCTCCCTATGTTTAGTGGGGAGGAATAACTGTTGAATCTCTTCAGCGTTGGTTGAGGGGCCCCTTCGGTAGACCACCCCATCCAACATCTTTAACCGCTCCCACTCTTTATAGACCAATCTGGCCCCACTCGGGGAGTTAGTCAACAAAATCTCTCGCTGGTTTGCAGTCAGGGCCTTTATGGTCAAGGCAATTAAAGGGTCTCTGGCCTGATCCGCTTTCAGGTCCTGTCTCGAAAAGGTAGGTAAATTTTCATCCCTTAACTGCGTAGGGTTACAGTAAAACTCAGGAACAGCTGCAGCCATGACTCCTATGGCCTCCGCTTCAATCCCTCCCTTGACCCGGCGCTCTGTTCCTTGACACAAAGCTTGCACCCCGTCGGGAGTCAACTGAGTCCATTCTGTAGTGTAAGGTCTTCTCGATAACGCATCAGCATCTCGATTATTCACCCCAGGGCGGTACTTCAAACTGAACCGAAACCCTGACAGAGCGGCCAACCACCGATGTCCCGTTGCGTCCAGTTTTGCAGTAGTAATGATGTAGGTAAGAGGATTGTTATCCGTCTTGATCACAAACTCGGCTCCATACAGATAGTCTTTTAACTTGTCTACCACTGCCCATTTTAAGGCTAGGAACTCCAACTTGTGGGTAGGGTAGTTCTTCTCTGAAGGCGTAAGGCTCCGGCTCACGTACGCTACAGGCCTCAGCAATCCACCATACTCCTGATACAGGACTCCTCCCAGGCCTTCTCGGCTGGCATCCACATGTAACTCATATGGCTTGTGAGGGTCCGCATAGGCCAAAACAGGAGCTCGGGTTAGACTCTCTTTCAGCTTTACGAAAGCTCCTTCACATTGACTGGTCCATTCACCTTGTATAGACTCTCGAGCTTTCCTTGGCCCTGGAGCGGACGGGTTTTGGCCAGAGACCTTGCAACCTTCATCTGTGGTTTCCTTCTGCAGGAGTTTGTTCAGTGGTTGAGCTATTTTCGCAAATCCTCCCACAAATCTTCGATAGTATGAACAGAATCCCAAGAAAGATCTAAGTTCAGTGACGTTTCGGGGTCTAGGCCAAGAAGCTACGGCCTCCAACTTCCGAGGTCTGTCGAAACACCTTCTGCTGAGACCACATGTCCTAAATACGTAACAGACGGCAGACAGAATTGGCATTTCTCCAGAGACAGTTTCAGCCCCTCTTCATGGAGCCTCTTCAAGACCTTCTCCAGACGTTGCTCATGTTCTTCCAGAGTCTTCCCAAACACAATTATGTCATCCAGGTACACTAATACTTCGATTAGATTCATTCATCCCCGACTGTCTTCTCCATCAACCGTTGGAACGTGGCTGGAGCCCCCGTAAGGCTTGAGGCATTCTATTGAATTCAAAGAACCCCAGTGGACAGATGAACGCAGTTTTCTCCTTGTCTTCAGGATGCATTGGTATCTGGTGATACCCACTTCGCAGGTCTAGTACACTAAACCACTTTGCTCCAGACAAACACTGTAGGGCATCTTCAATCCGAGGAGTGGCATATTGATCGGGGATGGTTCTCCGGTTCAATGTGCGGTAGTCTATGCATAAGCAGACAGAACCATTTTTCTTCCGGACCAACACTATGGGAGATGCATATGGACTCCTGGACTCTTGAATCACCTTGGTTCTTTGTAATTCGTTCAGCTGCTCTCGCAGATCATCTAAGTCTCCTAGCGGAACTCGCCTTGATCTTTCACGAAACGGCTTGTCTTCTTGTAATCGAATTCGGTGCTCAGTACTCTTTGCTAGGCCCACATCGAACTCATCTTTTGAGAACAATTCCTTCCACTTTAGGACTTGAGACTGAAGACGTTTCTTCCACTCAGGTGAAATGGGAGCGTCCTTGGGGTAGAATCTTTCATCTGGAATCTCTTTACCCTCTCCCCCTCCTGAATCGGTAGAGAGGGGTGTAGCAGACTCTACTTGCCCGATAGTCATTCGTGCTTTAAGGACTACTGGAGAATCCGTCACATTGCACACACTGACCGAGACTCTTCCTCGTGTTCTCTTCAGAGCCTTGGTGGAGATTATTTCAGGAATTACTTCGACTCCGGTTTCACTCCCATGATCAAAATCGGTTCCCAGCACCACATAGGGACCTGGTTGCGACCCGTTCAACTTGACTGAAGCCCGGAAGCTCGCTACTTCTCCTGCTTGCAGAACCTTCTCTGTTCCACCCAGTCTCCACAGTCTTCCCACCTCGGCAGGTGCTTTTCGTTCTTCGACCATCCTCTGATAGACCGGACGCAACATTGGGTGTACTCCTTGAGTTGAACCTTCTTCCAACACAATAGGTGTCAGGAGACGCCGCACTAGGTCAGTATTCGTCCCCACTATCAGGGAGCTTCTGTTCGCACCTGAGGGTCGAGGACACACAATGGCCAATGCATCACAACCCCCAGACTGCCCGATGACTTCACAGATCCGATCTCCAACTTCACTTGCAGGTACCCGTCATAAGGGAGTTTCTCAGTGCCGATACCCATAATTTCCAAATCCTTCAATTCTTGCAGAGGAATGTGCTTTAAGTGTTTTTCATAGAAGTCTCTGTAGATCAATGTCACTTGAGCCCCTGAATCTAAACAGGGCTTTAGTGTAGACTCCTTCCACTTGGATTGGCACAATAGGGGAAAGACCTATCAGTTGGTCAGGAAACTTGGTGGCGGTATCCGGATGCTTAGACCCAGTTTGCTGTACCCTGGCCTTTTTCTTGGCCCGTGTAGGCTTTGGGTGTGCATTGCTTCCCCATGACATAGACCCGGATGCTAAGGGAGTGACTCTTCCAGTCCTGGCAGGCTCGCAGTTGGCTTGGCTTTGGGCCCTCTCGTCCTCTTAGTCTTGGCTTGTTTTTGGAGCGGGGTTCAACCTTCGGGCACCTAAGTTGCTCCTTCACTTGTGCCCTCTGGGCGTTTCCTGCCGGTGAGGTAGATAACAGTCCTTCTAGGGCTTCCAACAGTCCCTCGACTCTATCCTTCTCAGGCTTTCGGCCTTTGCACTGTGCGCGGAAATGGCCCATTTCTCCACACCCGAAACATCTCTTCTTTGAGAGCGGAGATGTAGTTGCTTGTTGAGATTTGGTTAAAGGATTTGGGCCAGACGCCACAGCGACTCCCGTCGTCTGCATACCTGTGAGGAATTTCTGCATTTCTGCCTGCATCTCTGTCACCTTCATCAATACCCGGCACAGTTCCGCGTGCGCTTGTTGCAATTCAGCTTGAGCTTCCTGAACTTTCTTGACGGTTTTGGACAATTCACCCCGTTCAGGGAGGTTCGATTCTTTGGCAGCCCTCTCGTAGATTTAAAAACAACTAGGTGTTCTTGTTCGTCCCTATCAGATCCATAAGTGTCTAGAGAGTCGCTTTCAGGCTGCAGGCCGTCGTTATGTCTCACAGGTTGTGCATAAGCCCTTTCCCCCCGCCTGAAGGATTTCTCTTCCAGTAAAGCCTCTTCCTCTCGTACAACTCGGATCAGTTCCAGGTACTTCAACTCTTGGTTACCTGCTCTGCTTCTCAGCTGCATCATTACTGGATCTAGAGGCTGAGAGCCCCTCAGGATCTGTTTTATTCGGATCTTATCTACTTCGGCCGGTTCGGCCCCTTTCTTCAGGAGTATCTGGTGTAGAATCTTATCTAGGCGCCTCATGTACTCAGTCATCCTTTCACCTCTTCTCTGATAGGTGTGTTCGTACTGATATACCAGTTTGGCCGCCTTTTCGGTTCGCCCAAAAACTTCTTCAAGAACGTTTAAGTAATCTAAAGCAGTACAATCTTTTCTACTCAGTTTTAGGTTTCTCACCGCTTCTGACGCAGGTCCCTTTAAACTCTCGGTGATCCTTTGCTTTTTCTGGGCCTCAGGGACATCCCACTCATCCAGAGCCTGCATTGCCTGTTCCACCCATTCTTCAAAGGTTTCTTCTCCCGCCGGAGTTGGTACTTTTCCTGTAAAATTTCTTAACCGTCGATAACCGAAGTTAGAATGAGGAGGGCTTGTTTTCTGACATTTAGCCAGTAGATCTCCAATAGCCACGATAAATTCAGGCCCGATCATGGCCAACGGACTAGGCGCGGGAGCACTTGCGGATTCACCACGTGGTGCACTTGGCTGAATTAGTTGGACTTCCACCTCTTCGGCCAGTTTCACGCTCGTGCCCTGAAAACATGGCGGTACACCCTTTCTCCATTCGAGAAGAACATACATGTGAGAAGTATCTGTTTTTTTTTCAATGTCCAGTATTAACTCCCGATGATCTGGTGCTAGCGTGGCCACGGCCTGGCGAATCTGGTCTTCAGCCCAAGTGTCTGCGGGAATATCCATGACTATACAACATTCTAACTGGCTACTGTGCTCCCCACACCACTCAGCAACAGTGTCTGGATCCATATTTAACCCTTTAGATGCGGTTTTTCCAGAGACTGGATCCCGGAAACGAGCCCCCACGTGTAGCGCTCACTCCCGGAGGAGCCGCTGAAAATGAACCACGGGTCAGTCTCCCCGCACTAGGGAATAAATATACTCCAACACAGTTGTGAGTTTTTATCATTTAAATAGTTTACTAAAATAATAAGCAAATGTTGAGACACGGTATTCACAAGTATTATTACAGTATTTTCGTATCACGGTAAAACGCGTAGCGGAAAAGAAACGAAACACGAGGCTTCGTATTTCGGAAAAATAAAATATTCGCAACCGAACATAAAAGAAATGCAATTTCCCGATCATTCAGAAAAAGGGGACACGTAGCGAAACCCAAACATACAATCCCTTCGTATTGCGGTAAACGCGCAGCGGAAAAGAGAAAAATATAATTCGCAACGTATCTTTATCTTTAACCCCTGTTCCGATTCGTAAAAGAAATGAGTCCTGCACAGGTTAAGTCCCAGAATGTAAAAGGTGTATATGTGTGTGTATGGTACCCGGGTACTGTTCAGCTGGCCAGTGAATTTACTAATGGAAGGTCTTCGACTAGTCAGTTGGGGCCCTGTGGACTTTAAAGAGAAAACAGCAGCGCGTCCTTTAATCACAAAACAGCCTTGGAGGCCTCTCACCCATCCGACGATTGCTTTAGGCTCCGCTGACCCAGGACGTCTCTCCGCCCGATTTTGACTGGGGATACTAGCGGCCGGATCCGTTGTCTGACTTCATGCAGCTTGTCCAGCTCACCGCCTGCTCTCCGTACCCGATCAACTCGCGGTGACTCCTCTTCGAGGTCTTCGGTTCCTCCGGTCTGCAGCAATTCCTGGATTCGGGCAAGTCTCCTTCTCCTCAGGTTGAGTGATCCAATCAGGACTGACAGGTCTCACTCGGGCTCTGGCCTAAGCCCTCTCGCGATGTCTTCAGTGCGTCTGCTTTCTTCAGTTCCCTGGCGCGCTCTGGCGCGTTCTCCACGAGGTGGAGGATGTAAGTGTCCAGTCTCCACCCACTTCCTGTCTCCTTGCAAAGCATGCCGGGAAATGTAGTCCCAATGTCCAGTGTCTCTAATCGCGACTGTCTCCATCTTGTGGCCAAAAATAGGTAATGTCACAGCAAGATTTTAACACAGCGCTACATATGTTTAAATCTGTATTGTTTATTCATTGCTTGCCCCATGTGCTGTTAAGTCCCCTTTGTGTCTATTTCCACTCTCACTCTCTAGTCTCTTATTCCCATCTTGCTATCCCTTATTTCTTCTGTTCCTAACCGCTCCCATATTCAGTTCTCCTTATCTTCCCTTCCCATAACTCTCAGCCATCCCTCTGTTGTTTCTACCTCCTTTTTCTTGCATCTCCTCTCCTCCCCTGCATCTATTTCCCCATCATGCCCAGTCTCCTCCAGTGTCTAGTTCTGATCTATTGTTTCAGTGCATGTCTTTTATGTTCTGGTGTTTATTATTTAATAAACCCTTTTGTTTCCCTGCATACCTGCCTTTTTCACTGCATCCTGGGCTCACAACCCACCTGCTGCATTAATCCCAGTCTGAACGCATGACAAGAACTGAGGGGGTTAACCGTTCTTTTCTGCTGCGTGTTTTTTCCGCATGATGCATCCTGTAAATTCATTCAACACGCATTTATATTTTATAGCACTTTATCCTTTAGTAAAGTATATAAAACTAGAAACTCCACAACAGTGCTGGTGTGTAATAATTCCTAGTGCGGTGAGACTATCCCGAGGTTTATTCAGCAGCTCCTCCGGGGGTGAGCGCTACACTAGTCTAAATTGTTTCTCCTGAGTTTCACATTTTAGTGAATAGACCTGTATGTTTCATATATAGAAACTGTGTGTATGTACAGGTGCATCTCAATAAATTAGAATGTCGTGGAAAAGTTAATTTATTTCATTAATTCAACTTAAATTGTGTGAGTGTTAAATAAATTCATTGCACACAGACTGAAGTAGTTTAAGTCTTTGGTTCTTTTAATTGTGATGATCTGGCTCACATTTAACAAAAAAACACCAATTCACTATCTCAAATTAGAATATGAAGACATGCTAATTCAGCTAATGAACTCAAAACAACTGCAAAGGTTTCCTAAGCCTTCAAAATGGACTCTCAATTTGGTTCACTAGGCTACACAATCATGGTGTAGACTACTGATCTGACAGTTCTCCAGAAGACAATCATTGACACCTTCACAAGGAGGGTAAGCCACAAACATTCATAGCCAAAGAAGCTGGCTGTTCAGAGTGCTGTATCCAAGCATGTTAACAGAAAGACACGTGGAACGAAAAAGTGTGGAAGAAAAAGATGCACAACCAACCGAGAGAACTGTAGCCTTGAGAGACTTGTCAAGCAAAATCGATTCAAGAATTGGGGTGAACTTCACAAGGAAAGGACTGAGATTGGGGTCGAGGCATCAAGAGCCACCACACACAGACGTGTCAAAAAATGTGGCTACAGTTGTCGTATTCCTCTTGTTAAGGCACTCCTGAACCCCAGACAACGTCAGAGGCGTCTTACCAGGGCTAAGGAGAGGAAGAACTGGACAACTGGACAGCTGCCCAGTGGTCCAAAGTCCTCTTTTCAGATGAGAGTAATTTTTTTTAATTTAATTTTGAAACCAAGTCCATAGAGTCTGGAGAAAGGGTTTAGAAGCTCATAGTCCAAGTTGCTTGACGTCCAGTGATAAGTTTCCACAGTCTGTAATGATTTGGGGTGCAATATCATCTGCTGGGGTTGGTCCACTGTGTTTTTTTTGAAAACCAAAGTCACTTCACCTGCTTACCAAGAAATTTTAGAGCACTTCAGGCTTCCTTCTGCTGACAAGCTTTTTAAAGATGCTGATTTCATTTTCCAGCAGGAGTTGGAGCCTGCCCACACTACCAAAAGCACCAAAAGTTTGTTAAATGACCATGGTGTTGGTGTGCTTGACTCGCCAGCAAACTCACCAGGCCTGAACCAACATAGAAAATCTATGGAGTATTGTCAAGAGGAAAATGAGAAACAAGAGACCAAAAAATGCAGATGAGCTGAAGGCCACTGTCAAAGAAACCTGGGCTTCCATAGCACCTCAGAAGTGCCACAGACTGATCACCTCCATGCCACGCCGAATTGAGGCAGTAATTAAGGATCCCGGTGGGCCGATGGCTCAGTGGGCCGTCCGCCTGGGGCTTGGCTAGGTCTAGGCAAGCCCCAGGCTGCGGGCCTTGTCAGACGGCTGGCTCTCTCTGATGATATTCCTGTCCTGTGGCTGTGCTGGCAACTCTGGGAAGCCAGCGCAGTGAACGCACCTCGCCAGCAGAGCTTCCAGGCTAACTTACTGTTTGGGCGCCGCCTGCTGCCATCACCTGAGCATTGCATGCTGGGAGATGTAGTTCTAGTCTGGTTTTCTGTAGATTGCAGAAAACCGGTCTCAAACTACATTTCACGGCATGCAATGCCAGCAGGCAGCACCCAGACAGTGAGTTAACCCGGAAGTTCGGGCTGGCTTTCAGATGGAGGGAACAGCACCTGTCAAGAGAGATAAGCAGGTGCTGGGCAGCATGGAGAACAGAGGGAGGCAGAGGTCAGCTTGCAGACAGAGCCTGCTGGTAAGTATAAGGGGATCTGTGTCTGGACTCTGTTCCCTCCTTCAGTTTACTGATCTGTTTCTCTGCCTCTCGCTTTATATTAATCTATCCCTCTCGCTCCCCCCCATCCATTCATCTCACGTCCACCTCTCTCCCCAATCCCCATCATGTGCCCTATTACAAGTGTGCCATAACAGTCTGCCTTGTTACCAGTGTGCCTTAATACCAGTCTGTCAGCACACCATTCTGTCATATTACCATTCTGCCATGCTTACCAGTGTGCCATGACACCAGTCTGCCATATTTCCATTCTGCCATGCATACTAGTGTGCCATAACACCAGTCTGCCATGCATACCAGTGTGCCATAACATCAGTGTGCCATGCATACAAGTGTTCTGTAATAGCAGTCTGACATGCATGGAAAGGTGCCATAACACCATGCGTACCAGTGTGACGTGCCATAATACCAGTCTGAGTCTGATATGTACAGTAATACCAGTCTGCCATACATTCCATTGTCAATTTTCCTTGGCACTTTGCCACACATACAGTAAAAAAATTGCCGGCCAACACTAGAGTCCGCTGGTTTTGCTTGAAGAAAAGGCTGTCAACCCTACCCCCACGAGACCACGGGGAGTTGGCGCTGTACTGACTCCAGGGTCCAGCACCTGGGCTTGGAATCACTGAAGAGCGACGAAATGCAGGGAATTGGAAACCCAAAGCACAGAACTTGCACGCAATTTAAAAGAATATAAAATAGTTTAATTTCATTAAATGCCTCAAAATACAAACAAATCCTTAGCTCCAGCCCATAGCGATCTTAACGCCGCGGGACGTACAGTTACGTCCTGCATTAGGCGGGCTTTAACGCCGCAGGACGTAACTGTACGTCCCCGGCGTCTGCAGCCCCCCAGCGGCAGATACTCACCTGCTCTGGCGGTTCCCGCGCTGCTCTGACTCCCACGGAGTCAGACCGGCACTTTTGCTGCCTCCCGGGCCGGCGCACTGACGTCATCGCGCCGGACGCGATGACGTCAGTTTCAGGTGTCCCCTCCCAGCCGGAGCAGGGGAGGGGAGGGGGGATCCTTTGGATCCCTCTAATGCCAGGCATCCCTGGAAAGGGCACAGCCTGGCCTTTCCAGGGATGTATGGCATTAACCCCTTGATGGCAAGGCTGTGACCCAGCACCAATCGGTGCCAGGTCACAGCCTTTTTCCGGTGGGGGCCGCCATCTTGGATGGCAGCCCCACCTCCGGGACTCCCCACGTCCACTGACGTCATCGGGCGTGGCCCGATGACGTCATTTAACCAGGGAACCCCTAGCTGCCAAGGGATTTCCTAAGGAAATCCCATGGTGGAGATAGGGGGGTTCTTTGAACCCCTTTGTCTCATGATCGGTGACAGCTAGGGGGTCATGCAGGGTATCATTTGAAAGGCCTGATCATGGCCATTCGAATGATATCAAATCATTACTTGTAAAATAAAAGTGAAAAAAAAATAATAAAAAAAATAATTAAAATTAAAAATAATTAATTAAAAATAAAAACGTGCTTTTTTTAATTTTTTTAATGCAGCACTATTGTTCACATTTCAATTATAATGTGAACAATGATGCTTCACTAATGATTTTTTTTGGGGGTTTAACTAAAATCACGTAATTTCTCCCCAAGAAAAAAAAAGTTCAATTTTTTTTTAACAAGTCTACCCCATAGAATATATCCGCAAAGTCTCGGGTAATAAAATGCAAAAAAAAAAACACTTTACACACTGTGGATGATTGAAATTTTATTGAAATTTTTTTTTTTTTTTACAATTTTGTTATAGCATTTTCGCAGGGCATGACGTATACAGTTGTGTTCAAAATTATTCAACCCCCACTGAAATTGAGTGTTTTGGCCAGTTTGACATTGATTTTGATCATTCAGTCATCTTGCTTACAATTAAATCAAAGAGACACGTGTAGGTCAGACAAATATAACATAACATTTATAATGAAATAACCACAAATATCTTTTCTGTGCTCACATCATTGTCAGTTTTATTCAACCCCCAAGTGACATTCAATCTTAGTACTTAGTACAACATCCTTTTACAGTTATAACAGCTTTTAAACGTGAAGCATAGCTTGACACAAGTGTCTTGCAGCCATCTACAGGTATCTTCGCCCATTCGTCATGGGCAAAAGCCTCCAGTTCAGTCACATTCTTAGGCTTGCGCACTGCAACTGCTTTCTTTAAGTCCCACCAGAGGTTCTCAATCGGATTTAAGTCAGGTGACTGCGATGGCCACTCCAAAATGTTCCAGCCTTTAATCTGCAACCATGCTCTAGTGGACTTGGAGGTATGCTTGGGATCATTGTCCTGTTGAAAGGTCCAACGTCTCCCAAGCCTCAGGTTTGTGACGGCCTGCATCACATTGTCATCCAATATCTCCTGGTACTGAAGAGAATTCATGGTACCTTGCACACGCTGAAGCTTCCCTGTACCTGCAGAAGCAAAACAGCCCCAAAGCATGATTGACCCCCCGCCATGCTTCACAGTAGGCAAGGTGTTCTTTTCTTCATAGGCCTTGTTCTTCCTCCTCCAAACATAGCGTTGATCCATGGGCCCAAACAGTTCTAATTTTGTTTCATCAGTCCACAGAACACTATCCCAAAACTTCTGTGGTTTCTCCACATGACTTTTAGCATACTGCAGTCGACTCTTCTTATTCTTTGGAGACAGCAGGGGGGTGCGCCTGGGAGTTCTGGCATGGAGGCCTTCATTACGCAGTGTGCGCCATATTGTCTGAGCTGAAACTTCAGTACCCACATCTGACAAATCTTTTCTCAGTTCCTCAGCAGTCACACGGGGACTTTTCTCCACTCTACACTTCAGGTAGCGCACAGCAGTCGAAGTCAGCATCTTCTTTCTGCCACGACCAGGTAGCGTTTCAACAGTGCCCTTTGCCTTGAATTTGCGAATGATGCTTCCTATGGTCTCTCTTGGTATGTTTAACATCTTTGCAATCTTCTTATAGCCATTGCCCTTCCTGTGAAGAGTAATCACCTCTTCTCTTGTCTTCCTGGACCATTCTCTTGACTTCACCATGTTTGTAACCACACCAGTAAATGTCTAGAAGGAGCTGAGTATCACAGTCATTTTAAAGCTGCCTAATTGGTGCTTATTATGCTTTATTGCTGCTCCGTGACATCCACAGGTGTTTTCAATACCTGATTGAAAACACTTGAATGAACCTCTGTTCTTCAGAGTGGTAGTCTTTAAGGGGTTGAATAATTGTGTCAATGAAGAATTCACAAAATAAACATTTACTACTGTATTACAAAACCAATTGATGTCATTTTAGTTGCATATGGTTCTTTAAAAAGTCCTTTTAGGATTTCATTCTGAATACAATTACAAATGTACATTAAATTCCCTAAAACCCTTTACAGCATTGGGGGTTGAATAATTTTGAACACAACTGTACATATAATAATGATATATTATTAATCTGTCAAGTCTGCCGGAAAGAACGATATATAATTTGTCTGGGTGGTACAATAATACGTGACTTAAAACCATGTTTAAAACCATCAAAATGAGCTCAGCAAACTTCTACTTCGAAACAGCGCCGAAACTATGTAAAAATAAAAATAAAATAAAGAAATATTATTTGTTTCTTTCTAACAGCAATATTTTTCAATTTAGTTTCAATTTACAATTATAAACTAAACAACCTCACCACCTCATTTCTCATGTCACCAACAAGTGTGGAGTTGATGGCACAATCCATTATTACAAATTGTTACATCAAAAACCTAAATCCCGCACTGAAGCAAAGAGCATTGGGGGGGACTTGGAACCCTGTGTCACTAATTTTTACATCTCACAAGGTCAAGTGAGGTGTCAATGAACAGGTCAGAGTCTAAACATGACCATGTAAAATAAAAAAAAACTTTTCTTATTTATATATTTTTAATTCCAAAGTGATGGCATTGTCCATTTGTCATGTATAAAATGAGCAATTCCACTGGCATTACTCACCTTCTCATTTCCCACGCTGGGAGCAAGTTCAGTATTTTATACATACAGGGTTATTGAAAGAGAATCGAAACGTCACCGCACATTCGGTGACTTTCGTTCTCTTCAATTCGGTGCGATTTGGCGATCCAATTTCGGCGACCCTGCGGTGTACTGTATTCAGCAAGCATCATTCACAGGGCCATCGTAGTGCAGGGAAAAGCCTGCTGCAAACCCGACAAACGCTCACCACAAAAACATCAGCATTAACCCTGCCGAACACGCCGAAGAAACCCGAGCAGCCGCCGATCACAGAGCAGAGCAGCCGCTGGAAAAAGCCGACACTGCAGATGAATGGAGTGAAAAAAAGGAAAAACAGTACGCTTGAATGTTTGAACAGTGAAACCCTGTTTGCAAAGAAACTACAGTACGGAAATGTCTCTCGGATCTCTTTGAATAACCCTGATAGTCATATCTCTACTATAAAACAGTGAGGTCCGGCGTGTCCGTCGCCAAAAACCCATATGCGCGCGCAACCAGCGCAACCAACCGGCCAAACAGTATGACGGCGGAGTGTCGAATGAGTGCGCAAACACATTCTACACTCCGCCGTAGTACTGTTTGGGCGGTTGCTTGCGTGTGCAGCTGGGTGCAGCCAATCGCTGCAGCACGCGCCCAGCGTGCGCGAGGGACATAAAAAATCCAATCCAATCCAATCGCACAGCGCCTCTCCAATGCATGTGATTTTTTGTGCCCCTCACGGTTCCCCCCTGCCCAGAGTCTCCCCCAGTCTGCCAGCCTTATTACCAGTCTGCATGCACAATACCAGTCTGCCAGCCAAATTACCAGTCTGCCAGCCATAATACCAGTCTGCCATGCATAATACCAGTCTGCCAGCCATAATACCAGTCTGCCAGCCTTATTACCAGTCTGCCATGCACAATAACAGTCTGCCAGCCATATTACCAGTCTGCCATGCACAATACCAGTCTGCCAGCCATATTACCAGTCTGCAATGCACAATACCAGTCCGCCAGACTTATTACCAGTCTGCCAGCCTTATTACCAGTCTGCCATGCACAATACCAGCCATATTACCAGTCTGCCAGCCATATTACCAGTCTGCCATGCATAATACCAATGTGTCATAATATCAGTGTGCCTAGCTACCAGCCTGACATGCCATGCATACCACTTGCCATTATATATACGGATAAAGTAAATATACGCATAATGTATACGCTACAAAAAAAATGGCCGCCCAAGCCAAACACAATCTAAGTGGCCCCATGAGTTTACAATCTAAGGGGTCCCATGAGCTTACAATCTAAGGGGTCCCATGAGCTTACAATCTATCCCATGAATTTACAATCTAAGGGGTCCCATGAGTTTGTAAACTCGTGGGACCCCTTAGATTGTAATCTAAGGGGTCCTGTTCCTGTGAGTTTACAATATAAGGGGGTCCTGTTCCCATGAGTTTACAAACTAAGAGGGTCCTGTTCCCGTGAGTTTACAATCTGAGGGTCCTGTTCCCATGAGTTTACAATCTAAGGGGTCCCATGAGTTTACAATCTAAGGGGTCCTATGAGCTTACAATCTATCCCATGAATTTACAATCTAAGGGGTCCCATGAGTTTGTAAACTCGTGGGACCCCTTAGATTGTAATCTAAGGGGTCCTGTTCCTGTGAGTTTACAATATAAGAGGGTCCTGTTCCCATGAGTTTACAAACTAAGAGGGTCCTGTTCCCGTGAGTTTACAATCTGAGGGTCCTGTTCCCATGAGCTTACAATCTAAGAGGGAAGAGGAACCTGCTGTAATATATAAATGCCTTTGTAATGCGTTGCCAGCTGTAAGCGCACCCATCAGAGCTGCTCAGTTGGCCCTCCTGTTGCGGATGGGTGTAACGTTGGGGGCTTCCAGCCCCTCCGGTGTGCTTGGCGGCAGCATGTCTGATGCGGCTCGCTTACCAACGGCCGGTTTAAATAGAGTCAGGCAGGGAGGTGGCTGCATGAGGCGCGGCTTGAGAGGGGGGCGTGGTCTGGTGACGCAGACCTATCAGAGGAGTCCAGGTCTTTTAAACACCGACAGTTCCTTCTAAGAAGTGCCAGATCGTGGTTATCCATACCTGAGCTCCCTGTACCTGAATTCTCTCGTGATTGAACCTGTTATTGACCTCTGCTTGTTTTCTGACTATTCTGCCTTCCGTTGCCCTAGACTATTTCCTTGTACTACGCTTCTGCACTGATATCGACCCGGCTATTCCATTTGACTATTCTATACTCTGTATTCCTGATTCTGGCTCGTCTGACTACCCCCGTGTTGCTGACCTGGTTTTGTATTACGACATTGTCTTTGATTAACCCTTTCTGTCTAGCTAGTATACCTGGCCAATTCTAAGGACCAGACAGTTAGGGATTCTTCTACGGCTACCCTGTTGGTCGTTTTTTGGCTCTGTGGAGTGTTGGGCTTTAAGGACTGTGTGGTGGGATCTGGGAACCGTGACATTACGATCTGGCCAAATGGATCCCGCAGACTTAGCACAGCATTTGAGTAACTTTGTATCCAGACAGGACGAGCAGGACCATAGAATGGATCAGTTTGCTCTCGCCTTACAAACTATCCTGTCTCGTACGGCTCACCTGGAACCAGCTGAGGTTGCACCTCCACCTGCTATTCCTGTGTCCCCTGTTGTTCAGACTTCCCAGGTACACATGACCGCTCCTATGAGGTTTGACGGTACTCCCTCGGAGTGCCGGGGGTTTTTTGGTCCATGTGGATATTCATTTCAAACTAAATCCACAAATGTTTAACACTGACATAGCCAAAGTAGGGTTCATTATTAACCATCTGTCTGGCAGAGCGTTGACATGGGTGAATCCTTTATGGGAGGCAGAGAAGCCTATCGTACTGAACTATAAAGAATTCATAGCCGAGTTAAAACGTACGTTTAATCCTACCAGAAAGGCCAAGGTAGCTGGCAAATCCTTGTTCCGCATACGTCAAGGGAACAGAACTGTGTCTGATTATGCCATAGAATTTAAATCGTTAGTTTCTGACGTGAACTGGACTAATGAGGCTCTGGTTCTGTCTTTTATGGAGGGGTTATCAGAGTCATTGATGCATGAGTTGGCTCCTTGTAACTTACCTGAGGTGTTGCGTGAACTCATAGATTATTGTATAGATCTGGATGATCAGATAAGGGACAGAAGAACACCAAGAGAGAAATCTAAGAGACCGTTACCAAGGTTGGCTCCTGTCTTTCAGGCACCACCCAGAGAGTTATCTCCTCCCTCTGAGCCAATGCAACTAGGCCATACTAGGCTTACAGAGGAAGAGAGAACAAGGCGTCTTCGTGAGGGATCGTGCCTGTATTGTGGTGGAAAAGGACATCTTCGACTTCAATGTCCTGTTCGCCCTAGAATGCATGATAGGTCGGAAAACTACCGCACCTAAGGCAGTTGAGGAGACAGGCCTTGGGTGTGACATTCATGTCTCCTGTCAAAGACACTAGACTCTTGTTACCAGTATCCATAGCTTGTGAGACCAAGACCACGCATACTACCGCTTTTATTGATTCTGGGGCTGCTGGTAATTTCATTGATGTTGAATACGCTTCCTCCATCTCTCTCCCTCTGGTTGTAAGAGAGACACCCTTGGCGTCAAAGCCATAGACGGTAGACCGTTATCCTGCCCCAGGATAACTCACAATACTGTTACAGTGGTTCTTACCACTGGTCTCTTGCACAAAGAAGAGATCATATTACAGGTTATCCGTTCACCTTCCAATCCTGTTGTGCTTGGTTTCCCTTGGTTGGTGGAACATAATCCTGTTATTGATTGGGCTAAGGGTGAGATACAGTTCTGCTTGTTTTGTAAATTGTTTAATACCCATTCAGCATATTGGTGCCCTGAACACACGTACAGCTCCTCCATTGTCTACAGAGGTTCCTGACTGGTATGCCGACCTCAGGGCTGTGTTCGATAAAAGAGAGGCAGAGAAACTACCTCCACATAGACCGTATGATTGCGCCATAGATAATCACCCAGGTACCATGCCTCCTCGAGGCAAAGTATATCCTTTATCCATAAAGGAGAACCAAATCATGGAGGATTTGGAGGAGTACATAAAGGAGAATTTGGAGAGAGGTTTTATTAGACGTTCCTCTTCTCCAGCAGCGGCTGGGTTCTTTTTTGTGTCTAAAAAAGAGGGAGATTTACGCCCGTGTATCGATTTTATAGGGGGCTTAACAAGATCACCATCAAGAATGTGTACCCTATCCCTCTTATATCAGAACTGTTAGACAGGTTAAGGGGATCAGCATTCAGCAATATACACAAAACTCGATTTAAGAGGGGCTTACAACCTGATACGTATAAAAGATGGGCATGAGTGGAAAACAGCATTTAACACCAGGAGTGGACATTATGAATATCTGGTCATGCCTTTCGGTCTCTGTAATGCTCCAACTGTATTCCAAGATTTTATTAATGATGTGCTCAGAGATTTTTTGCAATCCTTTTATCGTATACCTAGACGATATACAGGTTTACTTTCCCGATCTGAAAACCCACCATGAACATGTCAGACAGGTATTAGCAAAATTACTAGACAATGGTCTTTATTGCAAACTGGAGAAGTGTTTATTCGACATTACGACTGTGAAATTTCATGGGTACATTATCACTCCAGAAGGTTTTGAGATGGATCCTTCCAAACTCACGGCCATCTCAGAATGGCCTCTTCCCCAAGCCCTCAAAGCCATACAGAGGTTTCTGGGGTTTTCCAACTATTATAGGAGATTTATCAAGAATTATTCTGCTGTAGCTTCTCCTATCAATTAATATGACACGTAAAGGTCTGAAAAAGCAGGTCTGGTCTTCACAATCCAAACAGGCATTCAAAGCTCTCAAACAGGATTTCACTTCCGCTCCCGTGGTACGGCATCCTGATCCTAGAATTCCATTTGTTCTTGAGGTTGATGCTTCCGAGATAGGCATTGGGGCTGTCCTATCTCAAAGAGAGTCTCCAGGGAGCCTCTACATCCTTGTGGGTTCTTTTCAAGAAAATTATCACCAGCATAATGCAATTATGATATCGGTAACAGAGAATTGCTTGCTATTGTGTCTGCCCTGTCAGAGTGGAGACATTTGTTGGAGGTTACTCTTGACCCTTTGTTGATAATCACTGATCATAAGAACCTTACGTACATCGGGGATGCAAAACGTTTGAACTCGAGACAGGCCAGGTGGTCATTACTACTGTCTCAGTTTAATTTTGTGTTGACTTACAGACCAGGTGACCGCAATGTAAAGGCTGATGCCTTATCTCGTCAATATGACCCGTATGAATCAAATACACAAGACCACAATCCTATAGTTCCTCCTGAACGTATTGTGGCTTCCACTGTCTTGTCTGTTTCCTCGCCTTTCCTGGAACTCCTCCAAGCAGCTTAAATGGGGGCTCCACCTCACAAGCCTCCAGATATGTTGTTCGTGCCTGAAAAGGAAAGACAAGAATTACTCATAATGTTTCATGATTCAAAACCAGCAGGTCATCCTGGTATTACTAAGACTCTTACCAGTATCTCCAGACAGTTCTGGTGGCCCACCATGCGACAGGACGTACGTCTGTTTGTTTTAGCTTGTCAAGTCTGTGCCAGAAGCAAAACCAGTAAAACCTTGCCTGTCAGTCTATTGCAGCCTTTACCCATTCCTAATAGGCCTTGGTCTCATCTATCCATGGATTTTTTTGTGGACTTACCGAAGTCCAAGGGTCATACTGTGGTTCTGACAGTTGTAGACCGCTTCTCCAAAATGGCTCATTTTGTTCCTTTACCTAAGCTTCCTACAGCCAAAGAACTGGCGGTCATCTTTGCTAGAGAGATTGTACGAATACATGGGGTTCCGTCTGAAATAGTTTCTGACAGAGGAGCTCAGTTCGTCTCTCGTTTCTGGAGGGATTTCTGTGCGGAGATGGGGGTGTGATTGTTCTTCTCTTCAGCATATCATCCACAAACCAATGGGGCAGCAGAGAGGGCAAATCAGGGTCTCGAGCAGTACATACGTTCAGGGGCGTTGTAACGTGGGGGCGGGTGGTGCGGCCCGCACCAGGTGACACCCGCCCTTAGGGTGACACCGTCACCCTAAGGGTGGGTGTCTCACCCTGCACCGCGTGTTCGCTCCCTGCGAGCGTCCGAAGCTATGCAGCTTCGGCGCTCGCCTGGGGGAAACACGTCACCAGCCAAGTTCTTGCGAGCTCGCGGCTGGTCACGTGGCTCGCCCAGGCGAGCGCGGCTCAGAGGGAGCAGAACACGTGGCTCAGGAGGTGAGCTGGGACATTATCCATGAGCTGGGGCATATCCATGAGCTGGGGCAATATCCATGTGCTGGGGGCATTATCCATGAGCTGGGGGCATTATCCATGAGCTGGGGCAATATCCATGTGCTGGGGGCAATATCCATGTGCTGGGGGCAATATTCATGAGCTGGGGCAATATCCATGAGCAGGGGCAATATCCATGAGCAGGGGCATATCCATGAGCTGGGGCAATATCCATGAGCTGGGGCATATCCATGAGCTGGGGCATATCCATGAGAGCTGCTGGGGCATATCCATGAGAGCTGCTGGGGCATATCCATGAGAGCTACTGGGGCATATCCATGAGAGCTGCTGGGGCATATCCATGAGCTGCGGCATATCCATGAGCTGGGGGCAATATCCATGAGAGCTGCTGGGGCATATCCATGAGAGCTGCTGGGGCATATCCATGAGAGCTCCTGGGGCATATCCATGAGAGCTGGGGCAATATCCATGTGTGAGCTGGTCTGGGGCAATATAGCCATGTGTGAGCTGGTCTGGGGCAATATATCCATATGTGAACTGAGGCGCAATATATCCATATGTGAGCTGGGGCAATATATATCCATGGGTGAGCTGCTGGGGGCAATATATAATTGTGAACTGGGGCAATATATCCATATGTGAGCTGGGGCCAATATATATCCATGGGTGAGCTGCTGGGGGCAATATATCCAGAGCTGCTGGGGGGCAATATATTCAGAGCTTCTGGGGGCAATATATATCCATGTGTGCTTTCACTGCCTTCGTACAGGCACCGTACTTGCTGGCAGTTGGCAAAAATTTGTGTGAGCATATGAGATAGCTCCACAGCAATAAACCTCACAGTAATGTGCGCTGTGTGTATGAGCATTCAGTGTTATATGGGAGTACTGATTTAGGAGTAGGAGTAGTTAAAAAATCCGTAAAACTCGGGGGGGGGTGACACCATAAATTACCGCACCGGGTGACACCAACCCTAGTGACGCCACTGCATACGTTGTTTTACCACACAACAACAAGACAATTGGTCGGAGTTGTTGCCCTGGGCCGCGTATGCACGTAATAACACCGTTAACGAGACCACTGGCCACTCTCCTTTTTCTGCTATCTATGGTTTTTTCCTCCGGCTCTACCGCTTCAGTTTGCTGAACAGGCCATCCCGGCTTTCGATGAACATCTCACACGACTACAAGATATTTGGAGACAGATTCGCGAAAACATGGAGAGCAATGTTGCTGTCCAGAAACGCAAGGCTGACAGGCATAGGTTACAAGCTCCTTCCTACAACGTGGGGGATAGAGTTTGGTTGTCCACTAGGAATGTGAAGTTGCGGGTGCCTTCTATGAAAATGGCACCTCGGTTTATCGGTCCATACAAGATCATTCGCCGCGTTAACCCTGTGGCTTATGCTCTTGCCCTTCCTAGACATCTTCGCTTGCACAACGTCTTCCACACCTCCTTACTGAAGCCTTTGTTGTGTAACAGGTACATGCGGGTCGTTCCTCCTCCTCCACCTGTTCTGGTTGATGGGGAAGCGGAGTGTGAGGTTAGGAAAGTACTGGATTCTAGGCTGTTCAGGGGTGCTCTGCAGTACTTGGTCGATCGGGTGGGTCCTGGATTCCGGCTTCCGACATGTCTGCCTCTAGGTTGGTCAGGGAGTTCTATGTCTCGCACCCCGATTGCCCTGGTGGTCGTCCTGCCACTCGCCCCGGTGGTCGTCCTGTTGGTCGTCCGGTGGCCTCCCGTGGAGGGGGGTACTGTAACATTGGGGGCTTCCAGCCCCTCCGGTGTGCTTGGCGGCAGCATGTCTGATGCTGCTCACTTACCAACGCCCGGTTTAAATAGAGACCGGCAGGGAGGTGGCTGCATGAGGCGCGGCTTGAGAGGGGGCGCGGTCTGGTGACGCGGATCTATCAGAGGAGTCCAGGTCTTTTAAACACCGACAGTTCCTTCTAAGCAGTGCCAGATCGTGGTTATCCATACCTGAGCTCCCTGTACCTAAATTCTCTCGTGATTGAACCTCTTATTGACCTCTGCTTGTTTTCTGACTATTCTGCCTTCCGTTGCCCTAGACTATTTCCTTGTACTACGCTTCTGCACTGATATTGACCCGGTTATTCCATTTGACTATTCTATACTCTGTATTCCTGATTCTGGCTCGTCTGATTACCCCCGTGTTGCTGACCTGGTTTTGTATTACGACATTGTCTTTGATTAACTCTTTCTGTCTAGCTAGAATACATATACCTGGCCAATTTTTAAGGACCAGACAGTTAGGGATTCTTTTACGGCTACCCTGTTGGTAGTTTTTTGGCTCTGTGGAGTGTTGGCCTTTAAGGACTGCGTGGTGGGATCCGGGAACCGTGACAATGGGATGGCGATGGACGCGTTACAAACGCATTTATATAGAGATATACTCTTGGATAGGACATTGAAAAACAAATATGTGGACATGAATTCTGAGCTGGCGACAACAACAATAGACTGCCCTCTGGGCAGGCTTTCCACCTAGTTATTCATAAAACACCATCCTCCAAAACACAAGGGAAATAATATTTTTAAAAAAAATTGGGTTAAAATTGTATATTTTCTCAGAAAAATGCAGTAACAGGTTCTAATTTCAATTTTTTTTAACAAAAATTCCCTATAGAATATGTAAGAATTGATATTCTTCTAAATATATAACCACAAAGGTTTGGATGATAAAATTTGAAAAAAATTATTTTACACGTTGAAATTTGAATGGAACTTTACTCACACAGTAACTGCCTTGTTAGATAAAGCCGTATCTGCAATATAAAATAACCTAAAATATTTTTTTCATTTCACTAAATTCCAAAAAAAGCCACCAAAATCTTCAGCTCCAGGCCCATAGAGATCTTAATCCGGCCCTGCTAATTAGTATTTAGGCTGGGGTCAGACGAGCGTTTTTAAGAGTGGAAGGAACGTTCCTTCCACTCTGACGTCCGCTTTTTTGATGCTGCAAATTTTAGGCCTTAGGCTAGTGTCAGACGAGCGTCTTTGGAGAGCGGAAGGAACGTCCATGAGAGTGGACGTTCCTTCCACTTGACGACCGTCCGGCCACCTCGCTGAGCGCACTCCGTGCACTCAGCGCTGCATAGCGTGATCCTCCTATGGAGAATCGCGCTTTGCAGCTTCATCAACGCGCATCCTAGCACTTTGCCGAAGAGGCTTGGATAACGGATGCTTGTTGAGCGCATTTCGTGTGCGCGCTCAAGCGTGTGACCGGCCCCGTTGCAGCGCTACAACTCTGCGACGGACGCCGGTAAACATGTCAGTACGGGCGCACATAGCACGCTCGTCTGACGCCAGCCTGCACAAACGTGTTTTGAAAATCTGGTTCTTCTATCATTTCAGCTTGACTATTTGGCCTAAAATGTGCAAATTCATTTTTTAAACTCTGCCTTAGTACGAGGCTGAAGTTAGTTTCTTATTCGGCCAGTTACTTATTCGTGGAAGTTGGTTTCTGATTCTGTTGAATTCTAAGTATGTAAAATTTCAATAAAAACCTGATTTTAGATGGTTAATTGCCATTGTGCCAATGATTTTAACATGGATTCATATAGAGGTGGATGCCCTCTACCAAACAATGTCAAATATAGCATGGCCCAACTGCAATTTGGGCAGAAAAATCAGTGCCAACTGTGCCAAGGGTGTCGATTTTTACTATTTTGAATAAGTAACTGATGTTTTCAAAGGGTTAACTGCCATTGGGCCACTGAATTCAACATGGATTTATATAGAGGTGGATGTCCTCTATCAAACACAATTGTCTTCAGCCTGGCCCAATGGCAAGTTTGCCACGAAAACAGTGCCAACTGTGCCATGGGTGCGGATTTTTACTGTTTTGAATAAGTAACTGATGTTTTCAAAGGGTTAATTGCCATTGGGCCACTGAATTCAACATGGATTTATATAGAGGTGGATGCCCTCTACCAAACACAATTGTCTTCAGCCTGGCCCAATGGCAAGTTTGCCACGAAAACAGTGCCAACTGTGCCATGGGTGCGGATTTTTACTGTTTTGAATAAGTAACTGATGTTTTCAAAGGTTTAATTGCCATTGGGCCACTGAATTCAACATGGATTTATATAGAGGTGGATGCCCTCTACCAAACACAATTGTCTTCAGCCTGGCCTAATGGCAAGTTTGCCACGAAAACAGTGCCAACTGTGACATGGGTGCTGATTTTTACTATTTTGAATAAGTAACTGAGGTTTTCAATGGGTTAATTGCCATTGGGCCATTGAATTCAACATGGATTTATATAGAGGTGGATGCCCTCTATTAAAATCAGTGGCACAATGGGTGGTGTGGTTTGGCCGAGCTCTGAGAATGTTGGTGTAATGCCCAGATTTTCAGTGGTTCAGTTTGACAAGTTTAAACAGGTGATTCCCATAAGATGCAAATAAAATTTTCTAAACCTTTTATTTTTTCTTCAACAGTTTCTTTTCATTTGCAGCAAAAAGCTTTATTAATTTCGTTTTTTGTTAATTTTTTTTAGGTATTTTTCTGGATTTTTTCAGCAAAATTTTATGTATTCTATAGGGAATTCTTGTTAAAAACATTTAATTGGGAACCTGTTACTGCATTTTTCTGAGAAAATATACAATTTTAACCAAAAAATGAAAATAATTAAATATTTCCCTTGTGTTTTGGAGGACTGTGTTTTATGAATAATATGACTATGTATAAAACACTGACCTTGCTCCCAGCGTGGGAAATGAGAAGGTGAGTAACGGCAGTGGTATTGCTCATTTTATACGTGACAAATGGACAATGCCATCGCTTTGGAACTAAAAATAAAGGTTTTTTTCTTTTAGATTTTACATGGTTATGTTTGGTATCCATGCAAAAGCCAGACTCTGACCTGTCCAATGACGCCTCACTTGACTTTGAGAGGTGTAAAGATTAGTGATGCAGGGTCAGGCCAGCCATCAGAAATTTTGGGGCCCCTTACTGACCCTCAGAATGCCCCCCCACGATCCCCTCTTCCCATAGGAAATCAATATTTACTGTGAATCGTGGTCACATTACAGTGTTCGTCCCAATATCTTACTACAAAACAGTCTGTTATGCACACAAAAATAAAAATACACAAAAGGGTGCTACCATATATCAGGACCTCTCCTTAATGAGTCCCAAGGAGATCAACACAAAAACCTGAACATGGAAGCACACCATAAAATAAAATATATATCTTTATTCAAAAACAACACTGCCACAATACAAAAAAACAAATCTAAACATAATCATTGCACTTCCGTATATCACAGAAAAATAAATATATGAAACCATATGATTGGTGCACAAAACAGTACCCGGACCCTCATACACCTTTTATGGCGTATATCTTGCATATATGCCCTCTTGGAGGGGGCCTTTGTTCGAAATGTGTTCGAATTCGCGGTCAAACGTTTTCAGATGTTCGAGTTCGAATGCGAACCGAACATGGGGGTGTTCGGCCCATCACTAATTGGCAGTAGTTCTTCTTACGGAGCATACACTGTGGTGGAAGGGGTTATCCTCGTAGACAGATGAGAAATGATCAGTGCTAGGCCCACACTGGCTGTTTATATTTCGAGTCAAAACAAACTTGGTCAATAGTACAGTCCGGGTTGGTAACAGAGAGGGCTCGCATAGAAGCAGGGTTGGCAACAATATCTGTCACTATTCAGCGTGTGGCAGGATCAGCAATCGTTATGAGGCTGCTCTGGGGTAAACCATACATACAGGCTGATATGCAGATAGAATCGTCAGTAAACCGTCCGGGTCGATAACAGAGAGGATTCGTATACAAGCAAGGTTGGGCAACAGGGTATAAGAATCGAGAAGTAGAGAAACAGTCGAGCAAACTAAACACTAGCGATGCAGGAAAATGACTCCATGTCAAGGCAACGCGTGCTCTATACTTAAAGGCCGGCGGCTACACATCATCACGCCCCGCCCCCTGAGCAGCCACAACCAGGCCGGGGACAGCCGGAGCTCCTGGCACTTGGCCAGCCAGCAGCGCTCTGTGTCTGGGATCCCCCTGAGACCCACCAGGAGCCCCAGGTGTGACCCCAGGTGATTTATTCCAGGTTCAATGTGCACTTTGAAGGAGAAACCAGAAGAGGCAGAGAAAGTTATCCTGTCCCCTTAGCAGCTAAACACCTCCAAAGCATAATGTTTCAAACTCCATATTTGACGGTGGAGATGGTCTCCATGGTAACCATTTGTCACCATGGTAACTGTGGTTAAGGTAACCGTGGTTGCCATGGTAACCATTTGTCACCATGGTAACCGCTTGTCGCCATGGTAACCATTTGTCGACATGAGCGCTACAAAGGTTCTATCTATAATTTCATTTTCGGCATGGTACCCGCGGCTGCTATGGTAACCGTGGTCGCCATGGTAACCATCTGTCTCCATGGTAACCGTGGTTGCCATGTAACCATTTGTCGCCATGGTAACCGCTTTGTAGCCATGGTAACCGCTTGTCGCCATGGTAACAGTGGCCGCCATGGTTACCGTGGTCACCATGGTAACCGTGGCTGCTATGGTAACCGTGGTCGCCATGGTAACATCTGTCGCCATGGTAACCGTGGTTGCCATGTAACCATGTGTCGCCATAGTAACTGCGGTCGGCGTGGTAACCATTTGTCACCATGGTAACCCTGGCTGTCATGGTAACAGTGATCGCCATGGTAACCATGGCTGCTATGGTAACCGTGGTCACCATGGTAACCATCTGTTGCCATGGTAACTGTGGTTGCCATGTAACCATTTGTCGCTCTGGTAACCGCGGTTGCCATGGTAACCATTTGTCACCATGGTAACCATTTGTCGCCATAGTAACCATCTGTTGCCATGGTAACCGCGGTTGCCATGGTAACCATTTGTCACCATGGTAACTGGTCACCATGGTAACCTGTGGTCGTCACGGTAACTGTGGTCGCCATGGAAACTGTGGTCGCCATGGTAACCATTTGTCGCCATGGTCACCATGGTAACCGTGGCTGCTATGGTAACCGTGGTCGCCATGGTAACCATTTGTCACCATGGTAACTGTGGTCGGCATGGTAACCGCTTGTCGCCATGGTAACCATTTGTCGCCATGGTAATATTTGGTTGCCATGGTAACCGTGGTTGCCATGTAACCATTTGTCGCCATGGTAACCGCTTTGTAGCCATGGTAACCGCTTGTCGCCATGGTAACAGTGGCCGCCATGGTAACCGTGGTCGCCATGGTAACCGTGGCTGCTATTGTAACCGTGGTCGCCATGGTAACCATCTGTCGCCATGGTAACCGTGGCTGTCATGGTAACCGTGATCGCCATGGAAACTGCGGTTGCCGTGGTAACTGTGGTCGCCATGGTAACCTGCGGTCGCCATGGTAACTGTGGCTGTCATGGAAACTGTGGTCGCCATGTTAACCATTTGTCGCCATGGTAACCATTTGTCGCCATGGTAACCGTGGTCGCCATGGTAACCATTTGTCACCATGGTAACCATTTGTCGCCATAGTAACCATCTGTCGCCATGGTAACCGCGGTTGCCATGGTAACCATTTGTCACCATGGTAACTGGTCACCATGGTAACCTGCGGTCGCCATGGTAACCGCGGTCGGCATGGTAACCATTTGTCGTCATAGTAACTGTGGTTAAGGTAACCGTGGTTGCCATGGTAACCGTGGTCGCCATGGTAACCATCTGTCACCATGGTAACCATTTGTCACCATGGTAACCGTGGTTGTCATGGTAACCATTTGTCGCCATGGTAACCGTGGCTGCTATGGTAACCGTGGTCGCCATGGTAAACATCTGCCGCCATGGTAACCGTGGTTGCCATGTAACCATACGTCGCCATGGTAACCGCAGTTGCCTTGGTAACCATTTGTCACCATGGTAACTGTTGTTGCCATGGTAACCGTGGTTGCCATGGTAACTGGTTGCCATGGTAACATTTGGTTGCCATAGTAACCGTAGTCGTCATGGTAACCATTTGGTTACCATGGTAACCGTGGTTGCTATGGTAACCATTTGTTGCCATGGTAACCATTTGTTGCCATGGTAACCGTGGTTGCCATGGTAACTGTGGTCGCCATGGTAACCTGCGGTCGCCATGGTAACCTGCAGTCGCCATGGTAACCTGCGGTCGCCATGGTAACCATTCGTTGCCATGGTAACCATTTGGTTACCATGGTAACCGTGGTTGCTATGGTAACCATTTGTTGCCATGGTAACCATTTGTTGCCATGGTAACCGTGGTTGCCATGGTAACTGCGGTCGCCATGGTAACCTGCAGTCGCCATGGTAACCTGCAGTCGCCATGGTAACCTGCGATCGCCAAGGTAACCGCAGTCGGCATGGTAACCATTTGTCACCATGGTAACCATTTGTCACCATGGTAACCACGGTCGGCATGGTAACCACGGTCGGCATGGTAACGCTTGTCGCCGTGGTAACCATTTGTCGCCATGGTAACGTGGTTGCCATGGTAATATTTGGTTGCCATAGTAACCGTAGTCGTCATGGTAACCATTTGGTTACCATGGTAACCGTGGTTGCTATGGTAACCATCTGTTGCCATGGTAACCATCTGTCTCCATGGTAACCGCGGTTGCCATGTAACCATTTGTCGCCATGGTAACCGCTTGTCGCCATGGTAACCGTGGCTGCTATTGTAACCGTGGTCGCCATGGTAACCATCTGTCGCCATGGTAACCCTGGTTGCCATGTAACCATTTGTCGCCATGGTAACTGCGGTCGGCGTGGTAACCATTTGTCACCATGGTAACCGTGGCTGTCATGGTAACCGTGATCGCCATGGTAACCGTGGCTGCTATGGTAACTGTGATCGCCATGGAAACTGCGGTTGCCGTGGTAACTGTGGTCGCCATGGTAACATGCAGTCGCCATGGTAACTGTGGTCGCCATGGAAACTGTGGTCGCCATGGTAACCATTTGTTGCCATGGTAACCATTTGTCGCCATAGTAACCATCTGTCACCATGGTAATCGTGGTTGCCATGGTAACCATTTGTCACCATGGTAACTGGTCACCATGGTAACCTGCGGTCGCCACGGTAACTGCGGTCGGCATGGTAACCATTTGACGCCATGGTAACCGCGGTCGGCATGGTAACCATCTGTCGCCATGGTAACCGCGGTTCCCATGTATCTATTTGTCGCCATGGTAACTGTGGTCGCCATGGTAACCGCCGTCAGCATGGTAACCATTTGTCACCATGGTAACCGCGGTCAGCATGGTAACCATTTGTCACCATGGTAACTGCAGTTGCCATGGTAACCATTTGTCACCATGGTAACTGTGGTCGGCATGGTAACCGCGGTCGGCATGGTAACCGCTTGTCACCATGGTAACCATTTGTCACCATGGTAACTGTTGTTGCCATGGTAACCGTGGTTGCCATGGTAACCGTGGTCGCCATGGTAACCATCTGTCGCCATGGTAACCATTTGTCACCATGGTAACCGTGGTTGTCAAGGTAACCATTTGTCGCCATGGTAACCGTGGCTGCTATGGTAACCGTGGTCGCCATGGTAAACATCTGTCGCCATGGTAACCGTGGTTGCCATGTAACCATACGTCGCCATGGTAACCGCAGTTGCCTTGGTAACCATTTGTCACCATGGTAACTGTTGTTGCCATGGTAACCGTGGTTGCCATGGTAACTGTGGTTGCCATGGTAACATTTGGTTGCCATAGTAACCGTAGTCGTCATGGTAACCATTTGGTTACCATGGTAACCGTGGTTGCTATGGTAACCATATGTCGCCATGGTAACCGCTGTCGCCATGGTAACCATTTGTTGCCATGGTAACCGTGGTTGCCATGGTAACTGTGTTCACCATGGTAACCTGTGGTCACCATGGTAACCTGCGGTCGCCATGGTAACCTGCAGTCGCCATGGTAACCTGCGATCGCCATGGAAACTGCGGTCGCCATGGTAACCATTCATCGCCATGGTAACCGCAGTCGGCATGGTAACCATTTGTCACCATGGTAACCATCTGTCGCCATGGTTACATCTGTTGCCATGGTAACCATTTGTCACCATGGTAACTGGTCGCCACGGTAACTGCGGTCGCCACGGTAACCTGCGGTCTCCATGGTAACCATTCGTCGCCATGGTAACCGCAGTCGGCATGGTAACCATTTGTCACCATGGTAACCATTTGTTGCCATGGTAACCATCTGTTGCCATGGTAACCACTTGTCGCCATGGTAACCGCAGTCGGCAAGGTAACCGTGGCTGCTATGGTAACCGTGGTCGCCATGGTAACCATTTGTCGCCATGGTAACGTGGTTGCCATGGTAATATTTGGTTGCCATAGTAACCGTAGTCGTCATGGTAACCATTTGGTTACCATGGTAACTGTGGTTGCCATGGTAACCATCTGTCGCCATGGTAACCATCTGTCTCCATGGTAACCGCGGTTGCCATGTAACCATTTGTCGCCATGGTAACCGCTTTGTAGCCATGGTAACCGCTTGTCGCCATGGTAACCGTGGCCGCCATGGTAACGGTGGCCGCCATGGTAACCGTGGCTGCTATGGTAACCGTGGTCGCCATGGTAACCATTTGTCGCCATGGTAACGTGGTTGCCATGGTAATATTTGGTTGCCATAGTAACCGTAGTCGTCATGGTAACCATTTGGTTACCATGGTCACTGTGGTTGCCATGGTAACCATCTGTCGCCATGGTAACCATCTGTCTCCATGGTAACCGCGGTTGCCATGTAACCATTTGTCGCCATGGTAACCGCTTGTCGCCATGGTAACCATTTGTCGCCATGGTCACCATGGTAACCGCTTGTCGCCATGGTAACGGTGGCCGCCATGGTAACCGTGGCTGCTATTGTAACCGTGGTCGCCATGGTAACCATCTGTCGCCATGGTAACCCTGGTTGCCATGTAACCATTTGTCGCCATGGTAACTGCGGTCGGCGTGGTAACCATTTGTCACCATGGTAACCGTGGCTGTCATGGTAACCGTGATCGCCATGGTAACCGTGGCTGCTATGGTAACTGCGGTCGCCATGGTAACCATTTGTCGCCATGGTAACCATTTGGCGCCATAGTAACCATCTGTCGCCATGGTAACCGCGGTTGCCATGGTAACCATTTGTCACCATGGTAACTGGTCACCATGGTAACCTGCGGTCGCCATGGTAACTGTGGTCGCCATGGAAACTGCGGTCGGCATGGTAACCATTTGTCGCCATAGTAACCATGGTTGCCATGGTAACCGTGGTTGCCATGGTAACTGTGGTTGCCATGGTAACCGTGGTCGCCATGGTAACCATCTATCTATTTGTCGCCATGGTAACCGCCGTCAGCATGGTAACCATTTGTCACCATGGTAACCACGGTCGGCATGGTAACCATTTGTCACCATGGTAACCGTGGTTGTCATGGTAACCATTTGTCGCCATGGTAACCGTGGCTGCTATGGTAACCACGGTCGGCATGGTAACCGCTTGTCACCATGGTAACCGCTTGTCACCATGGTAACTGTTGTTGCCATGGTAACCGTGGTTGCCATGGTAACTGTGGTTGCCATGGTAACATTTGTTTGCCATAGTAACCGTTATCGTCATGGTAACCATTTGGTTACCATGGTAACCGTGGTTGCTATGTTAACCATATGTCGCCATGGTAACCGCTGTCGCCATGGTAACCATTTGTCGCCATGGTGACCATTTGGCACCATGGTAACACTTGGTTGCCATGATAACATTTGGTTGCCATGGTCATCATGGTAACCATTTGGTTACCATGGTAATCGTGGTTGCTATGGTAACCATCTGTCGTCATGGTAATCGTGGTCCCCATGTGTTGCCATGGTAACCATTTGTCGCCATGGTAACCGAGGTCGGCATGGTACATTTGTCGCTATGGCAACCGTGGTTGCCATGGTAACCATTTGCTGCTGTGGTAACCGCGGTTGCCATGGTAACCATTTGTCACCATGGTAACCGTGGTTGTCATGGTAACCATTTGTCACCATTGTAACCATGGTTGCCATGGTAACAATTTGTCGCCACGGTAACTGTGGTTGTCATGGTAACCATTTGTCGTCATGGTAACCCTGGTCGCCATGGTAACCATTTGCCGTCATGGTAAGCGTGGTCGCCATGGTAACCGTGGTTGCCATGGTAACCGTGGTTGCCATAGTAAACGTGGTTGCCATGGTAACCGTTGTCGATATGGTAACTGTGGTTGCCATGTAACCGTGGTCGCCATGGTAACCGTGGTCGCCATGGTAACCAATTGAACCCATGTATTGCAGTTTATATTTGGATTGGCAGTCCGTTGCCAATTACTCAGCCACCTGGTCGCCTAAAGCTTAAAAGTTTCTCCATCGCCAATGAACCATGTGCACTACAAATGTAAACTTAAAAAAGGATGATTTAGAAAGCACCATTTGCATCTTTTGAATTTCCAGCATTGAGGAAAGCACGTCAGAGATGGGATTTGAATCCAAGTATTGCAGTTACATGTGCACTACAAATGTAAACCCACCGTCCGTCCGTCCCACCGTCCGTCTGTCCATCCATCTCACCGTCCGTCCGTCCCACCATCCGTCTGTCCATCCATCCCACGGTCCGTCTGTCCATCCATCCCACTGTTCGTGTGTCCATCCATCCCACTGTCCGTCCCACCGTCTGTCCATCCATCCATCCGCCCCACCGTCCGTCCTACTGTCCGTCCCACAGTCCGTCCGTTCCACAGTCCGTCCGTCCCGCCGTCTGCCCATCCCACCGTCTGTCCATCCCAACGTTCGTCTGTCCGTCCGTCCATCATCCCACTGTTCCTCCATCCCACGTCTGTCCATCCACCCATACACCCAACTGTCTCTGCCAATACATCCCACTGTCTTCCCCCCCATCCATCCCATTGTCTTTCCGTCTATCCATACATCCCACTGTCCGTCCATCCATACATCCCACTGTCTGTCCATACATCCATACATCCCACTGTCTGTCCATCCCTCCATTCATCCCATTGTCTTTCCCTCCATCCATCCCATTGTCTTTCCCTCCATCCATCCCATTGTCTTTCCCTCCATCCATCCCATTGTCTTTCCCTCCATCCATCCCATTGTCTTTCCCTCCATCCATCCCACAGTCTTTCCCTCCATCCATCCCACGGTCTTTCCCTCCATCCATCCGACGGTCTTTCCCTCCATCCATCCCACGGTCTTTCCCTCCATCCATCCCACGGTCTTTCCCTCCATTCATCTCACGGTCTTTCCTCCATCCATCCCTGGCTGTCTGTCCCTCTGCGTATCTTTCTATTCATGTCTGTCTGTGCCTCTGCGTATCTTTCTATTCATGTCTGTCTGTGCCTCTGCGTATCTTTCTATACCTGTCTGTCCCTCTGCGTATCTTTCTATTCCTGTCTGTCTGTGCCTTTGCGTATCTTTCTATACCTGTCTGTCTATCCCTCTCTATCTTTCTATACCCATCTATCCCCGTCTGTCTGTCCCTCTGCGTTTCTTTTTATACTTTTCTTTCTATCCCTCTGCGTATCTTTATATCCCCATCTGTCTGTCCCTCTTTTTATCTTTCTATACTTGTCAGTCTGTCCTTCTGCATATCCCCCGCCAGGCAGGGTATTCCCTATGAAGGAGATATGGGTTGGGGGGGTGACACCATGAGTTACCACCACGGATGCCACTATCCCTAGTGACGCCACTGCCTGGCACACTCCAATCGCCTTATAGACAATCAGAGGCCGTGGAAGATGCCTCACAACAGGAAGACTCAGGGCAAAGGTAAGTGGCCAGAGCCATGGTGGCCACCCAAACAACTCACCTATGTTCTCTCACAAAAAAGGGGGGGTACACCCGGGAACCTCAGCATTCCAACACAAAGCCAGTCCCAGCCAGTCCACAATAAGTCCCAAAAGTCAAATCAAAAACAAAATCCAACACATAGCAGAGCATACACCACATGCGAGTGGCAGATGTGCAAGTTTGGTACTTTTTCCTTTGTAAAGCAGTGAAATCTATATATACACATATAATATCCATCAACACCTACTGACCTGTCACTTCCAGTTTTGGAGAGACGTTGCCAGGTGTGCAGCAATGGTGCTATTGGTAAGTGTACAGCACATTTTATCTATGTATATGTTGTATAGTTGCTTTGTCAGTTACTTTTAAAAAGACCCGGCGCAGCGTCTTCTATAAAAGTAAAAAAGATGCTTCATTCAAAAGTCATAATTTTTCTTTGTCATATTTTCTACAGCCTGCTACCTTGATAAAGGATCCTGAGAGGGCCGAAACGTCGCGAGAAGCCTACAGGCAGTTTTTTTAATATGATTTTTGAATAAAGCATCTTTTTTACTTTTAATTAAAGACCCTGAGTGCGTCCATCCAGTTTTCACTGGGGTTTCTGCATTTTCATATGGATTTTTGCACCTGGGCAGCCTTATATTTGGTGCATGCAGGTATTATATATATATATATATATATATATATATATATATATATATTTATATTAGAGCAGTAATGGAGCGGTAATGTTATTTGCCATTAAAACAGAAAAGGATGTTCTTTCTTTATAAGCAGAATCCCTGAAAATTATATATAACTCCTTGTATAAAGTGTAGGTTTAGGTGCAGTTTTGCTTGATATGTTCTCTGAGTGAAAGCAATTCAAATGGGCTGCTGGGAGTGAGGAGAAAGGATCTGTAGGGTGAGAAATATTTTGGAAGAATGGTGTATATTTAGCTCAGGTGAATGAACACAGGAACAGTGTATACTGAGAGAAAAATAAAAATGTACTTGGATAGACGAGGCTGAAGTTAGTTTCTTATTCGGCCAGTTACTTATTCGTGGAAGTTGGTTTCTGATTCGGTTGAATTCTAAGTATGTAAAATTTCAATAAAAACCTGGTTTTAGATGGTTAATTGTCATTGTGCCAATGATTTTAACATGGATTCATATAGAGGTGGATGCCCTCTACCAAACAATGTCAAATATAGCATGGCCCAACTGCAATTTGGGCAGAAAAATCTGTGTTTTCAACGGGTTAATTGCCATTGGGCCACTGAATTCAACATGGATTTATATAGAGGTGGATGTCCTCTATCAAACACAATTGTCTTCAGCCTGGCCCAATGGCAAGTTTGCCACGTAAACAGTGCCAACTGTGCCATGGGTGCTGATTTTTACTGTTTTGAATAAGTAACTGATGTTTTCAAAGGGTTAATTGCCATTGGGCCACTGAATTCAACATGGATTTATATAGAGGTGGATGTCCTCTATCAAACACAATTGCCTTCAGCCTGGCCCAATGGCAAGTTTGCCACGAAAACAGTGCCAACTGTGCCAATGTGTTGATTTTTACTGTTTTGAATAAGTAACTGATGTTTTCAAAGGGTTAATTGCCATTGGGCCACTGAATTCAACATGGATTTATATAGAGGTGGATGTCCTCTATCAAACACAATTGCCTTCAGCCTGGCCCAATGGCAAGTTTACCACGAAAACAGTGCCAACTGTGCCAAGGGTGCTGATTTTTACTATTTTGAAAATGTGATGATTTCAAAGGGTTAATTGCCATTGGGCCACTGAATTCAACATGGATTTATATAGAGGTGGATGCCCTCTATTAAAATCAGTGGCACAATGGGTGGTGTGGTTTGGCCGAGCTCTGAGATGGCTGCCTGATCTCTGAGCTTCTGCGCAGGTGGCGCTTCCACAACTGACACTAGCCTCCACTGATCAGCCCTGGACTTCATTGTAGCCTGTGGGGTTTAGCTTCCATGCCCAGGAGCAAGTTGAGCCCCAAATCGAGCCAAGCTGACATTGCCCAGTATTTTCCCCTGCTGTCGGCAGTGGTGCGTTCAGAAGCTGTCAGGATGGCGTCGTCGTGAGTCCTTCTGTCGGCGAAAGGTGAGCCTTGTACTCGGGGTGACAAGAAAGCTCTTTCTCACTATGAAGGATGACCTTCAGACTGACCTCAGGGTGGGCCTGGAGAGGCTACGGACGGACATTGGCGCACTGGGGACCCGCATAGCCAAACTCGAGCATCAAGTGGAAACTGATCACACTGAGGCGCAGGCTATATTACGAGAGGTCTGCGACAACTATGTGTTGCTTCAGGAGGAAGTAGAATACCTGGACAGCAGGTCCCGCCGCTCCAACCATTGTATCGGAGATGTCCTGGAGACTGTTCCGCACCCTGTTGTTCATGCCACTCCGGAGGTGGAGTTGCGCCTAGATAGGATCCATAGAGCCCTGCGCCCACGCTTGGGTCCCAACGAACCCCCGTGGGATGTGGTGCTCAAGTGCTGGTATTACTCCACCAAGGATGCCCTGCTGCTTGCAGCCTGTTATGGCACCTCCTTGATTGAGGGGGTTGCCCAGAATCTCTTCAACGATGTGGCTTCTTCTATGCTTCAGAAGAGAAGAGCCCAATGGCCTCTTACAGAGCTTCTTCCGCACAAGGAAGTCCGCTACCCTGGAGGTTTCCATTTTGCCCCATAGAAACATAGAAAAATGTCGGCAGATAAGAACCTTTCGGCCCATCTAGTCTGCCCAATTACATGGATACTTAACCTGGATTTATCTTTTGTTTAGGATAGCCTTATGCCTATCCCATGATGGGGCCATCATATCCCTGTGCTCACCGGCCGATTAAACTTGCCTGCTGGAGGCATTGGGGATCCCCATGCCAGCAGATCTATTCGTGCTCCTGGACAGAGGCCGTGGAACGGAGGTATCGGCCTTACCACAACACCAGGCCTGGGTTAACACCTGTCATCCCCACCATTGAAGCTCCTTGTAGCTACCTCCGCTCCTCCAGTTTTGTGCTCCCTCATTTGTCGGGCCCTCGTCTTCCCGTTCTGCCGTGCTCTCCCTGGTCCCGTACCCCTCAAACTTGCATTCCTCCATGATTTTTGATTCGGACGTTTTCTTGGTCGACTGACCCTCCTATTGCTCTGGTTTGTTGCGATGATACAGGCTGCAGGGTTCCACCACATTTAAAAACTTTTTGCCTTTGTTTTGCCCTGCACCTTTTTTGCCCCATTGGGCACCTTATTTTACACCCTGTTTTCACATGCCCCTATGTGTGTTTCTGTTCCTCAATATTCTGCTTGCTCGGAAACTGTGTTTTTCCTGCCCACTGCTTACGTGCATCAAGCGGCTACCAGCTGCGACCCGACTTTGGCCTTCGAACCATCTCCAGACTGGACAAGGGCGACATTCCACAAACTGGGCAATGGCTGAGGCTGTGGTGGCCATTCTATTCAGGGACTGGGCAATGGCTGGAGGCAGTGGTGCTCCGGCGCCGGGATGTCTGAGGGTGGGCAGGAGGGTGAACAATAGGAACAGCTCCATATAAATATGACCTGTGTTTTGCACAAGAAACAGATTCTGTTTGCAATTCAACCTAAAATGTGTCTTGCCTCGTTCTTGGGGCAAAAACTGCAGCTATAATACACACTCTGCCCAGTAGTTGTATGTGCTGCTATTGGGCCCTGACGCCGTGTATCCAGCCAGGGTACTCCGTGATCGTCACATTTGTGCACTTTCTCATGGACCCTAGCCCCAGGCCTTACTGATGCCAGAGTGGCGGGGTTGAAGGGTGCACGGTGAGGATGAGCCTTTATGGGAGTGGACGCTCTTTCTTTTTGTATTATTCACATGACTATCGCATGGATCGCACTATAAATAGCGGTTTCAGTATGGATGACATGGGATGGGGGGTTTGTAATACTTTTCTGTCTGTGGGGATACTGTTATGTTCTGCTATAAGATTTTGGGTCTATGGATGTCTGCCTCGATTGGGACGGGGGGTTACAGTTTTTTCTTTTTAATCCACATGGACATTGAGTCACGTCCAGTGGTCCTGGGGGTGCCCATGCCTCGTCCGGCGTCCCAGGTGGTACCCGGCAGCGCCGTGCTCACTTTTCGCTGGCTGGGTGCCTATTGATATACCGGCTCGCGGCGGTCACATGGGTGGCCAGGAGGCGCCTGTTTACCCTTGCTGGCTGTTGTACCCTGCAGATAGTAAGCTTTACCAACCATTCAAGGATCGGAGGGGTATATAGGGTTCTGTATACAGGGACCAGCATCGTAGTTCTAGGGGGATCCGTGACACATTGTATAGTTCAGACTGTCAATAGTGGTTTACGTGTTGATATGGACGGGATGGGAGGGGGGTTTAGTATAAGAGCACTCCCATAGGGTCACCCCACACTTTGGATGGGAGGGGGAATGTATTCTTTATGCTAGTATGTGGGGTCACTGTTCTGTATTGCTATACTGAGGGTGGGGGGTTTGCTTTCATTCTCTGTACGGAGGTGCCAAGGACACAGCTGAATTTAGGGTTTTTCTTTCCTCATGGGGGGTCGGGAAGGGGTGGGATTTTTTGGGGGTTTTTTCCGGGAGCTTCTCTCTTTGGAGAGGTGGGGGTGGAGGGGACGCATATATATGAGAACTGCTTGTGATTTGCTCCAAGGGGGTTCAATGTCTTCTCAGCTCGTGGTGGACGTGCAGTGTTGAGCCTCAGCCTTGTTGCCAAAAAGGATCTTGGTTTCTGTGCCAAACTGACTATTGGGCCAGGCAAAAGACAACTGTTTTTAACGAAGGGCATCCAACTCTATATAATTCTATGTTGAAATCAGTGGCCCAACCGCATTTAACCCTTTAAAAACATCAGTTACCTATTCAAATTGATGGAAATCAGTGCCCATAGCACAGATGGCACTGTTTCTGTGCCAAACTAACCATTGGGCCAGCCTAATGACAACTGTTTTTAATAGAGGGCATCCAACTCTATATAAATACATGGTGAAATCAGTGGCCCAACGGCATTTAACCCTTTACAAACATCAGTTACTTATTCAAATTTATGAGAATTGGTGCCAATGGCAGTGTTGGCACTATTTCTGTGCCAAACCGACCATTGGGCCAGCCTAACGAAAACAGTTTTTAATAGAAGGCATCCAATTCTATATAAATTCATGTTGAAATCAATGGCCCGACAGCATTTAACCCTTTAAAAACAGTTACTTATTCAAAATAATGAAATTTTTTTGCTTGGCACGGTTGTCACTGTTTTTGTGCCAAACTGACCATTGGGCCAACATAATGACAACTGTTTTTAATAGAGGGCATCCAACTCTCTATAGATCCATGGTGAAATCAGTGGCCCAATGGCATTTAACCCTTTAAAAACTAGGGATGCACCAATACCACTTTTTTAAGACCGAGTACCGATACTTTTTTTTCAAGTACTCACCGATACCGAGTACCGATACTTTTATTTTATGTCATGTGAACGCTTTCCAATAAGAACAGACCTCATATAAAAATGCCCCCAGCTCTCATTGATTATGCCCCAAGCTCTCCTGAATATTGCCCCAGCTCTCATGAATATTGCCCCAAGCTCATGGATATGCCCCCAGCTCATGGATATGCCCCCAGCTCTCATGCATATGTCCCCCAGCTCTCATGCATATGTCCCCCAGCTCTCATAGATATACCCCCAGCTCTCATAGATATGCCCCCAGCTCTCATAGATATGCCCCCAGCTCTCATGGATATGCCCCAGTTCATGGATATTTCCCCCAGCTCTCATGGACATGCCCCCCAGCTCATGGACATGCCCCCCAGCTCATGGATATGCCCCCAGCTCTCATGGATTATGCCCCCCAGCTCTCATGGATTATGCCCCAGCTCATGGATTATGCCCCAGCTCATGGATTATACCCCAGCTCTCATAGATTATGCCCCAGCTCATGGATATTGCCCCCAGCTCTCAGATATGCCCCCAGCTCATGGATATGCCCCCCCAGCTCATGGATATGCCACCCAGCTCAGTGTGTGTATGTGTATATATTACAGCAGGGGTGTGGGAATTATATCGCCCAACGCCCGTTATATGAAGATCCGGGCGCCGGACAAGTAAATATTTTTGAGACTGCTCCCAGCACACGAGCGCCGTTGGGAAACAAAGCGCGATCATCCATAGGAGGATCGCACTTTGTACACTGATCGCAGAGAGTGGAAGGAACGCCCACTCTCACGGATGTTCCTTCCTCTCTCTCACAGAGTGGCGCACAAGCTTTCGATTCACACTCCCCATCCTGCACCGCTTTTATACCCGCCGAGAAGCATGAATATGGAACGGGGTGTCTGGGAGGACGTTTGGGGGGGGTTGCAGAGACTGCCTGATACAAAACAGACCCTGTGTCCAGGTGAGCAGCTCTGCCACGCAATATGCCAAGCAGCCCTTTCCCTCGCTCCGTGAGTGTTTATCATGAGGAGGGTGGAGCGGCATCTCCTAGGGTATAGTAAACAGAAAGCGGCGCTGGCACAGGGATAAAAGCGAGCAGCTCGGAGGCCGTGGAAATGCCTTACCCAAAGAGGATCTGAGTTAACCCTTGCCACTGTGCCCTTTAAATGCCCAAATCACTAGGTCAAACGAGGTTCAGTATTTTCCTGGCACACAAGGCTGGCCACAAGGCAGCGGGCACTCAGCATGGAAATACCCTGGCTAGATTATAGGACAGGGGGAAAAAACATGTCCACATTCACTGTATGGCATGTCCACATTCACTGTATGGCATGTCCACATTCACTGTGGGCATTATCTGGTCTGAGGTCTATATCTGTGGGCATTATCTCATCCGTGGTCTATATATGTGGGCATTATCTGGTCTGAGGTCTATATCTTTGGGCATTATAAATTATGTGCATGCTGTTATGAATAAAGACCTCTAAACACTATTTTGTTGAAATAATTTTTCTTATCAGGACAAGTAGATTGGACTACCACTTAGTCCGTTGGACAAGTAGATATTTTTAAAATTTCCACATCCCTGTTACACATACACACACACAGACCCCAGACCAGACATAGGGCGGCTGTCCGAATGCTCTATCGGCATTCGGACAGGCACCTGGAGCTCTCCGTTCATACTTACCATCCTGAGCGACGCCGGTAAAGTTTCCCCGCGTGCGCTCGTTGGAAGGCCCCCAGCCGCGATCACCCACGGGAAAATTTACTGGCGTCGCTCAGGATGGTAAGTATGAACGGAGAGCTACAAGTGCCTGTCCGAATGCCGATAGGGCAGCTGTCCGAATGCTCTATCGGCATTCGGACAGGCCCTGCAGCTGCTCTCCGCGTTCATACTTACCTTCCTGAGCAACGCCGACAAAGTCTTTGCGCGTGCGCTAGTTGGAAGGCCCCCCGCCGCGATAACGTGGGAGTCCCTGGTGATCGCAGCTGGGGGCCTTCCAACGAGAGCACGTGCGGAAGCTTTACCGGCGTCACTCAGGAAGGTAAGTATGATCGCCGAGAGCAGCTGCAGGGGGCCTGTCCAAATGCTGATAGAGCATTCAGACAGCCGCCCCAGCCCCTCGGATGCCGGCAAGCCAGCTCAATGCCGGCTTCCGGTATCGGGGGAAATATTGGGGGCACTGCACGAGTACCATGTACTTCTGCAGTACCCGGTATCGGCAACCACAGGCGTCTCTACAGGGGGGCAAGGGGGGGCAATTGCCCCCCCTAGGTTATTCCTTGCCCCCCCATGTGCCCCCCCACCAAAAATCAGCCTCCAGGTTCCCACACTTTTTCGGATCGCGATATCTCCATCCCTGTGCATCGTGTATGGATGATCTAGTTGTCATTCGAAAGGGCAGAATCTGGCCTTTCCAATGATACCTAACATGACCATATTCAGAATGAAACAAAAGTCATAAAACAATAAATAATACCGTGTTTGTAAACGTATACATTTTCACAGGGTTGAAATGGCTCACCAGTGAAGTGGTTAATGTTCAGACTAGACAGTACATTGTGTATTAAATTCGCTTTTGCCTTGGTTTAGTTGTATATTAAGGGTTAATGGGTAGGTGTCATCCCTCAAAGTATACATTTTATTTTTTCCTTGACTAATGGCATTTTAGGGGTTACTATGGAAGTTAGAATCTAAACGGTCTAATCATCTTCGATCCTCTGCTTTCCGTCACATTTCAGGTAATTAATTTTGCCGAAAATATGGTGAATTCCCTATTTAGAGAATGGTCACTGTAAATCGCTAAAATTGGAGTCGCTTAAGCCGTTATTGGACATTTCAGCGGAAACCGCCAAATAAAATATTTAATTTAGGTATCAGGTTAGTACAATAAAAAGGTATCATTGCATCACATTACTGTGGGGTTTTGGAAGGAACCTTATTTATATATACCTATTTAGGGCCCTATTAGCTGGTGTGAGCTAACCCTTGCGTCGGCATGGTTTTGCGTTAGCGCCAGGTTAATTCAGTCTACCGCCTGACAAACAGATAGTTTGCCTTCTTCTAGAAACGGGAAAAATCACTATTAGCGGTTTGTAGCGCGAGCTTACTGTACTTTCCGCGTCCTTTACTTAACATGGGGAGAGCTAGAGATCTCTAGCGCTTTTTGCAACTAACAGATCACTTGGTGCCAGATCTCATTTTTTTGAGGAGCGCTAATGCAACATTTTACCTACTGCTCAACCATGGTGCTAACTCCAAAAAAACAGAAAAATACAGATCCTCGCCCAAAATTAACAGGCAATTGAAAGGAATGCAGCGCAGGTGTTCTCTTGGCCCCATCCACCATAGTAATGGACCTGGTCAGCAATGTCGCTGCTGTTGCAGTAGGCTCTATTAAAAATGTACCCTTTATCTACATATATCCTAATTCTAATATATTGGCTAATTTTAAACATTTTATGCTGGGGGTTATTCATACTATGTAAGTGGTTGAGTATTAGGGGTTAGGACCAGGTTTAAAGGGACACATGGATAAGTCTTTCTTGCCCTGAAACATGTATTATTTATATGCTACAGCAGGGAAGTTATTGTCACTCCTGTCACCTGGCCTTCTTTTTGGATTTATTAAATGCAGTGTAATGATTCTACATGCTGTTGGGTGGCATTTATCATGCAATGTCCATCAGCCTTAATATACTGTATGTGTGCATATAAACATGGATGATACGGCCAGCTTGGAGGATTTTAATAATGCAGGGGTGTGAGGGCTCTTCCCTGGATGTGTTCATACTTATTCAAGCTTGTGAAGGCAGGAGATAGGTATGGCCCGGCACTCTGACCAGAAAAAAACTGTTCTATCCTGTTCACAACCACATTAGCGCTGGGTTTCAGCCTGGGTCTTGGCGTTTCCCTGGCGTGCGCCAAACCACCTTGTACACGGACTACTATGGACAAAGTGATTTGTTATTAGGTCGTCAGGCACTAAGTTTTAGCAACTCGTGCTAAATTTTTCCTTTAGTGATGGCGTTTTAGCTCACACCAGGTGATAGGGCCCTTAGTTTTTTTCAGTGGTATGATTTAGTGGTGAAAATTATTAGTGCCCCCACAGTTTTGACTGTGGTGTCTTATGTGCCCCCCTAAATATTGTTCCTAGAGTCGCCACTGTCGGCAACCCTATTAAAAACATCAGTTACTCATTCAAAACAGTAAAAATCAGCACCCATGGCACAGTTGGCACTGTTTTTGTGGCAAACTTGCCATTGGGCCAGGCTGAAGACTATTGTGTTTGATAGAGGGCATCCACCTCTATATAAATTCATGTTGAATTCAGTGGCCCAATGGCAATTAACCCTTTGAAAACATCAGTTACTTATTCAAAACAGAAAAAAATCGGCACCCATGGCACAGTTGGCACTGTTTTCGTGGCATAAATCCATGTTGAAATCAGTGGCCCAATGGCAATTAACCCTTTGAAAATATCAGTTACTTATTCAAAACAGTAAAAATCAGCACCCATTGCACAGTTGGCACTGTTTACGTGGCAGACTTGCCATTGGGCCAGGCTGAAAACAATTGTGTTTGATAGAGGACATCCACCTCTATATAAATCCATGTTGAATTCAGTGGCCCAATGGCAATTAACCCTTTGAATTCATCACTTATTCAAAATAGTAAAAATCAGCACCCATGGCACAGTTGGCACTGTTTTCATGGCAAACTTGCCATTGGTGCAGGCTGAAGACAATTGTGTTTGATAGAGGGCATCCACCTCTATATAAATTCATGTTGAATTCAGTGGCCCAATGGCAATTAACCCTTTGAAAACATCAGTTACTTATTCAAAATAGTAAAAATCAACACCCTTGGCACAGTTGGCACTGTTTTCGTGGCAAACTTGCCATTGGGCCAGGCTGAAGACAACTGTGTTTGATAGAGGACATCCACCTCTATATAAATCCATGTTGAATTCAGTGGCCCAATGGCAATTAACCCTTTGAAATCATCACTTATTCAAAATAGTAAAAATCAGCACCCATGGCACAGTTGGCACTGTTTTCATGGTAAACTTGCCATTGGGCCAGGCTGAAGACAATTGTGTTTGATAGAGGGCATCCACCTCTATATAAATTCATGTTGAATTCAGTGGCCCAATGGCAATTAACCCTTTGAAAACATCAGTTACGTATTCTAAATAGTAAAAATCAACACCCTTGGCACAGTTGGCACTGATTTTTCTGCCCAAATTGCAGTTGGGCCAGGCTATATTTGACATTGTTTGGTAGAGGGCATCCACCTCTATATGAATCCATGTTAAAATCATTGGCACAATGGCAATTAACCATCTAAAATCAGGTTTTTATTGAAATTTTACATACTTAGAATTCAACAGAATCAGAAACCAACTTCCACGAATAAGTAACTGGCCGAATAAGAAACTAACTTCAGCCTCGTTGCCTACGTATGGATTTCAGTGAGTTTAGCAATAAGGCTCTTCGAATGAGCAAACCAGAAAAATCATGCTGATTTGTAAAGGTCAAGTTAGTGCTAGGGGGTACATGTCTTTACGCTGCACTTCCTATATTCGGCCAGCAGGTGTCGCAATTCCCAGGCGGACTCCGTCTTGGTCTCTTCTCACTCACTAGCGGAAGTGTGCGCCGTGGTTCACTTTCCTCTCTGCCTCCTCCAACATGGCCGGCGGTAGCCTGGTGCGGGAGGGGAAAGTCAGTCTGTTCAGCTTTTTGCTGGGGCTTTCTGTCATTTGTTTGCCGGTATTGACCAGCCGGTTTACCGAGCCCGACCAGGTCCTGCTGGCCACAACTCCTGGTAGGATGGCGCTGGTGGTCTTCGTGGCAGCTCTGAATGGTCTGCTGCTACTCCTGTACCGGGGTCTGCTCTACCAGGTAATGCATGAATGGGACACGCATGCTGAGTCTCCCACTCACACCCAGAACACACGTCCCTCTGATCCCCATGAAGAAGAAATGCACAGGTCCTTCTGCTCCCCCGACAGTCGTGCAGGGGTCTCCCTGGCCACTCCCCACAAACGAGAGGCAGGCATGCAGGGGTCCCCTGACCCCCCCCCCCACGAAGCAAGCATGGAGGGGTTCCCTGACCACCCCCCACGAGGCAGGCATGCAGGGGTCCCCTGACCACCCCCCCACGAGGCAGGCATGCAGGGGTCCCCTGACCACCCCCCCACGAGGCAGGCATGCAGGGGTCCCCTGACCCCCCCCCACGAGGCAGGCATGCAGGGGTCCCCTGACCACCCCCCCCCACGAGGCAGGCATGCAGGGGTCCCCTGACCACCCCCCCCACGTGGCAGGCATGCAGGGGTCCCCTAACCACCCCCCCCACGTGGCAGGCATGCAGTGGTCCCCTGACCACCCCCCACGAGGCAGGCATGCAGGGGTCCCCTGACCAACCCCCCACGAGGCAGGCATGCAGGGGTCACCAGACTCCCCCCCCCCCCCCCCACAAGAGGCAGGGGTCACCAGACTCCTCCCCCCCACAAGAGGCAGGGGTCCCAGACTCCTCCCCCCCACAAGAGGCAGGGGTCCCCAGACTCCTCCCCCCCACAAGAGGCAGGGGTCCCCAGACTCCTCCCCCCCACAAGAGGCAGGGGTCCCCAGACTCCTCCCCCCCCCCACAAGAGGCAGGGGTCCCCAGACTCCTCCCCCCCCCCACAAGAGGCAGGGGTCCCCAGACTCCTCCCCCCCCCCACAAGAGGCAGGGGTCCCCAGACTCCCCCCCCCCCCCCACAAGAGGCAGGGGTCCCCAGACTCACTCCCCCCCCCCCACAAGAGGCAGGGGTCCCCAGACTCAACTCCCCCCCCCACAAGAGGCAGGGGTCCCCAGACTCACTCCCCCCCCCACAAGAGGCAGGGGTCCCCAGACTCACTCCCCCCCCACAGAGGCAGGGGTCCCCAGACTCACTCCCCCCCCCACAAGAGGCAGGGGTCCCCAGACTCACTCCCCCCCCCCCACAGAGGCAGGGGTCCCCAGACTCACTCCCCCCCCCACAAGAGGCAGGGGTCCCCAGACTCACTCCCCCCCCCCACAAGAGGCAGGGGTCCCCAGACTCACTCCCCCCCCCCACAAGAGGCAGGGGTCCCCAGACTCACTCCCCCCCCCCACAAGAGGCAGGGGTCCCCAGACTCACTCCCCCCCCCCAAGAGGCAGGGGTCCCCAGACTCACTCCCCCCCCCCAAGAGGCAGGGGTCCCCAGACTCACTCCCCCCCACAAGAGGCAGGGGTCCCAGACTCACTCCCCCCCCCACAAGAGGCAGGGGTCCCCAGACTCACTCCCCCCCCCCCCCCACAAGAGGCAGGGGTCCCCAGACTCACTCCCCCCCACAAGAGGCAGGGATCCCCAGACTCACCCCCCCACAAGAGGCAGGAGTCCCCTTACCCCCCCCCCAGACGCAGGATGCAGAGGTCCTCTTGTCCCCCCAGAATCAGTGTGTCAGGGTGCAGACCTATATGTATAAAATGTATACGTTGAATCTTGTTACATTTACAGGAAGCTTGTCACCATGCTGTAAGGTAAGGACAGACCTAGACTCTGGCTGAATGCCTCTTCCTCTTTATTTTAGCCTGTATTAAACTGTGATGCTGTGACCGTTTAATGCATAAATACAGATTACAGGGTGTTATGATTATTTTGCTGTTCCTGCTGTAGCATAGTGCAGCTTCAGCAGCTGAAATATGTATATACAGGTCTAAACAAGTGATGGGAAGAAATGTCTGATACAATCACTGGTGATAGACTGTAACAGATATTCAATTCTCAAAAAATACAGTAAATATAGACAAAATATGAATCTCCTATGCACCCCAGCATGTAGTGTGTGTGACAGCAACTGGGGTTTACTGGTCTCCAGCTTGTGGACCAGACCCGACACTTTTACAGCGTCAGTTCCTTCTCATTCTTAGGCTAGGGTCAGACTAATGCATTTTTCGCGTTGTCCGTGAAAAAGTGCGTTTGAACGAATGGACGTATTTTTTCCCGGAATACGCGATAGCGGTCATACGATGCGCATTCTAGTCCATGATTTTGTACGGATCATCAATAAAACACTTTTTGCATCTGGACGTTATGTTAGCCGGACATTAGCAGCGTCTGACGTCTCCTAATCACGCACACACGCTGCTAGCGGACGCAGCGCACTCTGTACGTCAGTACTAGCGGTATGACATTCTCGAAAAATGCGTTCGTTTGCCACTTGCGTTGTGCGGCCGCACTTTTGTGCAGCCGTTCTTCGTATGCTGCCCGCCATTGGACGTAATTTGCTGCTAGCGCGGCTGTGATTTAGTGCGTCTAAACGCACGTTAATACTGCCCTTAGCCTTAGTGATTTAATGTCAAGCTGATCATTTTCTATAATCACGTGTCGTGACGCCTATGTGACGGGTCTGATTGGCAAAGTATGGCTACTGGAAAGAAAAACAAAGAAATATCCCAGCATAGTGCAGATTGCTTATGGGAAATGTAGTTTCAACATCCTTATCTATAGGAAATATACTCCATACAATGAGCCCTCATGGCTTGCGGTATGAGCACTTTTCTTTAAATTTCCGAGGGGTCCCACACTAGACCGATTGCATTGAATCCAATCTACTGATGACCCCACCTGTTGGCGCTGTAAGAGCGCTTGAGGCAGTTATCTTCATATTTGGTGGGATTGCCCTCTACTTCGTCCTTTTTGGAGATTGGTACATGAGGGTGTATGTCATATCACTGACTTGGGTAGTCGCAGTGAATGAAACTTCTATCTTTTGCTACGCTTCCCGACATCCATCAAGATTATGCGCCGGTCTGTGGCGCTGCGCCTTGTTTTTGCAGCTTGATTATTGATCCCCACGTTTTGGGGGACACAAACCGCCCCTACCAGACGGATGTGGATAACCAGAGTGGAGTCCTTGAGGGCCAAGGATCGATTGGTAGCGAAGGAACGTGAACAATCGGATGTCTTTTGTAATTCATAGATATACTGGGACGATTTTGTCTCGGGAGGCCTGACGACTGACCGTCCATCTGTGGCATGAGAGTATCACAGACGGGCATTATCGCGGTGGTCAGCTTGGGGGCCCCGGGTGGCTGCTGTTTCCCCCATGTGCTGTGTTCATCGCACTGATATTGCTTAGATATCTTCCCATCTTCTTCCTTCCCGCCCCCCCCCCTTTTTTTTTTTCTTTCTCTCTCCTCTTCCCCTTTTTTTTCGATCACTTTCATATCTCTTCACCTTTCCGGTGTCTGTTATATTTGTATTCTTCTTACCTGATGTGGTCACTTTGACTTACCTTCTCTCTTTAATATCTTTCTCATATTCTCACTCTGATTAGAACTAGAGATTGACACGAATGGCTACATGACATGTCACAATTTACTGGAATTTTTTGACCCTAGAACACACATCCCTTGGTGGGAGACGTCCTGAATACTTTACATGGTACTGCAGTTACAGACCATCACTCGGACTTACATTGTGTTTATTGCAACCTAAATGTCTGACAATAAGATCTAATTGCAATGACTCCACTCGGTCGCGTTACTTTATTTCGCAGCGTAAAATATGTGACATATTCTGTTATCTTTATTGTGTCATTTTCTTTGATAAATGTTTTATCTCAATAAAAAAATAAAATTCCGGGGGTCCCCACACACCTTCAATCTCTTTCTTATATCAATTCCATGATATCCCTATTGTATATGGAAAGGAAAGAAAAAGAACGAACCTATAAGGTTTCCCCTGGCGTGAATCTGTATTAAAATCACCAATATGAATGAATTGACCAAAAGCAAACTTACTCTTTATAGAGCCTACGCTGGCTCTAGATTAACAGGCATGTGGGTTTTAAGGCAAAAAAACAATCTCCTGAATGCTGCAGCAATATTAAAAACAACTTTAGTTTGTCATTTATTTTATGTGATATATATTAATCAGGACGCTTTTCGCCGACTCGTGGCTTCCTCAGCTGGTACAGAATACATGTATGGTCCTTCTGATCTAAATACTGTCCCCCATTAGATCCTTCCCCTGAAGGCTTAATGGCCACAATGACAAAGGCGGAATATGTTCAGCACATGCATAATACAGCTTGGTTTGCCATTCTGACAGGGTTGCATGTTTCATCAGAACACTGTCACCATGGACATTTCAAGTCAACAAATGCTTTGCACCTGGGTTTGTCAAGAACTGTCCGTATGGGGCCCCTGAATTCATAGCAAGGGCAGGGCCGGATTCAGAATTGGGCAACGTAGGCATGTGCTTACAGGTGCACACCACAGGGGTTGCCTTTCTCTGTATAACTACACTGTTTTTTTTTGTTTTTGGGGGGGGGGTTCTTTTAGTTTTGCACAGAAAGGTCCCACCCTGTGGTAGACACAGTTACAAGTCCCTATACGGCGCCAACAGATTCTGTAAGCGCTTTACAATGGGGAAGCATGAACAGGAGACATAATAAAACGTAAGGAACAGATGGCCCTGTCCGTAGGATAGTTGTCCTGCTACTCCTTTCTCTGTAAAACTAAAAAAAAAATATTTTCACACAGTGCGCCCCCCCCCCTCCCCGTAGTGGCCACCTTTCCCTTTAAAAGTGTGTTTTTTTTTTTGTTTTTTTTTAACAGTTTGTAATAAATGAAAATCATTTTATAATCTTCAGCCTGGAGGTTGGTCATGGTGAGGAGACTGAGCAGTGTGAGCAGCCATCTCTCCTGCTCGTCCTTAGCTCTTCTTCCCTTCTTCATTCACCCTGTCAACACTTGTGAAGATTCTGTTTTGCAAGTTATTGAAAATGTGTAATGTGCTACTGAAAATAAATTTTTTTTTTTTTTTTTTATTGGGGGGGGGGGTTGCTCCAAATTTGAGGCTCCTGGGATGTAAATCCACCCCTGAGCAAGGGTGTGGAGTCCTTATGTATTTCTACTTGAGGCATTTTGACAGCGCAATACTTCTAGTCCCTGCATGTTCTGTGATGTTCTGTTTGTGTAGGTTTGCCTGGCGCTTTTTTGTACAAACTTGACTTCTACTAAAGGCTGCGGGCACACGAGCGCACTTTTGGCGTCAGTCTGACCGCACTGTTTGTCCGTCGTAGATTTTCAAAGGAGTCAATAGAGAACAACACACGAAGCACGTGCGCTCTTTTTCACGCATGCGGCAGTGCATGTTGCAATGGATGCCAAAATTTCACAGACGTGAAAAAGCTACACAGACGTAGAGAAACCCCCGCATACAGCTTTTTTTTTTATTTTCCCAACATCAGTCAAAAATATAAATTCCAGTTTTTTTTTTTCCTCCTTTTTGTAACAGACACTTCATGTGACTTTTTCAAAAAGAGTTCTCAAAAAACCTGTTGCTATACAAGTTTTTTTTTTTTCTTTTCTCGTCCGTCATAAGTAACTGATACAATGTAACTGCAATCTCATCTGTTATAAAATGCATATGCTTCAACGGACGCACTTTGCACACTCAGTACGCCCGTGTGACTGCAGCCGAACGCCTGTGATCCTCCTCGGATTGCACGCCGGGAAGTGGGTTAAGGGATTGCAGCTATGAGAATTAATAGGCTTTTCCAGGCCAGATTGAAGGAAATGCACAGCAACAGCTGACTCGGGGTGATCACACAGAAAATAACTTCCACTCTGACTTTGCGCCTGCACAACAGAAAAATACTGCTTTATCATTGAATCGAATAGACATAAATATGAATTTCATATGCGAGTAAGGCTGTGGTCACGCAAGCGTTTTTGAGTGGATGGAACGTCCGTGCAAGTGGACATTCCTTCCACTCTGACGTCCGTCTGGCCACCTTGCTGAGCGCAGTTAGTGCGCTCAGTGCTGCAATGCAGGATCCTCCTATGGAGGATCGCGCTGTGTAACCTCATCAGCGTCCTCCCCGTCAAATAGCTTTTGACGGGGAGGCTGAAATAATGTCCGGTGGTAGCGCTTTCAATTCGTGCGCACGCTACATCGTGTGGCCCTCCCGTCCAGCCTGTCAAAAGCTGCGATGGATGCAGGGAAGTGCGGTCACACAGATGCACTCAGTGCACTTGTGTGCCCGCAGCCAAAGGCCAGTGTCAGACGTGTGCGCCTGTACTGACATGCCTCCCGTCGCAGTGTTGTGACGTTTCGATGGGGCCGGCCACACACTGTAGCGCGCGCATCAAATGCGCAAACTACATCGGATGTACTGAAAACCTCCCCGTCGAAACGCTATGATGCGCGTTTGACGGGGCTGCACAGCATGATCATCAATTGGATGATCGAGCCTTGCAGCGCTGCGCGCACTAACTGCACTCAGCGAGGTGGCCAGATGGGCGTCAGCGTGGAAGGAACGTCCACTCTTACGGACGTTCCTTCTGCTCTGAAGAACGCTCGTTTGACACCAGCCTAAATGCACGTACATACTTGGGCACTTGTTAGCAAATACATATAAATGCTTGTATGAAGACTTTTTTTTTTTTTTTTTAATGAAGATTTCTTTTTTTTCTGTCCCAGATGAAGGTTTGCATCTTCTCTTTCATACATCCTATATAATATTCCCGATCTTCTCGGAAAACCCTTAATTGGGGATCGATGCCTTGCGGTCCTAACGGCAGAAAATAACCACAGAAGGCGCCCACCTTGATGCAATCATCAAGGCTCCCGTGAAAAAAGCCTGCAGCTTTTATGTTAATTTACAATGAGCAAGTCACAGCCAATACATCTTTAATTAAAAGAACATGTCAGATTCTGTCTGCACGTCGTGATAACCTGTAGATTCAGGTTTTTTCCAGCATTGATGTCTGTGCCATGAACCTATTGCTTATCTAGATTCCTGTCACAGATCCCTGAAAAACCTTTAAATGTTTTGTATCTGAATGATATCAAATACCGTATATATTTTTGAAGGATATTGTCTGCAATTGACCCACAAGCTAAGCTAGTGTTTCATCAACACGAGGAGAGTAACAGGGCATATAAACCAGATGTTTGCAAGAAAAGTCCATTGCCCTTATTTCCCTCCTGTCCTGTCACTGCCATCTTTCCGAACTCCTCCACAGCTTGTAATGCTCAGCGCCTTTTATTCAGAGGCAATATATGATTCTTACTGTCTGCGCAGATCCAGGGGGGCTGGTATTCTGAGCAGCCACATCTCTTGTATTTCTGTGCAACAGTTACTCCCTGTGGTCATCCACCTTGGTCCTGCAGATGTTTTGGAAATGCATCTCTCACAATGCCGATACACTTATTACGTTGGCTGGGACTCATAGGTATTGTAGTTGCAAAACATCTGGATGGCAAATGTTACTGACTCCTGATTTAACCCCTTCACAATGTGTCAGAGGGCTAAATTGTTTGATTTTAGTGCTTTTTTTTTCTGCCCTTAAAAAAACTCCTAATTCTTCATTTTAAATTTCAGGTGGCTATCAGGGGTGCTTTCCTAGGTTTTGCATTTGGATGCGGCGTTCTCTTGAGCATCACTCAGTCACCATGGAAGCACTTTGGATGGTGAGTAATATGGACTTGATATTTTACTGACCTCCATAGTCTGTTGTATATCGTTGTGAAGCTCAGCCTCCAGGGACCAGAGGTCTCCTCATTCAGATATACATTACCAATCTTGAAATGATGCCCCTAAGGCTGCGGTCACACGAGCGCACTGAGTGTGACCGCTCCTCCCTCCCTCCATCGCAGCTTTGTGACAGGCTTGACGGGGAGGGCAATACGGTGTAGCTTGCGCACTAGTTGCGTGCGTACGGTACACCGGACGTGCTGAAAGCCTCCCTGTCAAAAAGCTACGACGGACGTAGCACGGGGCTACAAAGCGCGATACTTCATAGGAGGAGCACACTTTGTAGCGCTGAGCACACTAACTGCGCTCAGCGAGGTGACCACACGGGCATCAGAGTGGAAGGAACGTCCACTCTCACGGACGTTCCCTCCGCTCTCAAAAACGCTTGTGTGACCGCAGCCTTAACTGCTTGTACATACCCAGGGTTTCGAAACGTACATTAAAAATAAATTTGTCCAACAAACTAAGGTGGTTGAAGCTACTCGTCCAGATCCGTAAGATTCTAGTTCTTTTAGAGCTTCTATTGTATCTTTTCCACCTATGTGCGGGCACTTTTGTCAAATTACCCAGTTACCAAATTCCAAGGTTGGTTTTAGTGCATAAGCAGAACCCGTTGCCTAAAATTAAGCATTAAAAGGTGCAAGTTGTTAGGGTTAACTCGAATTCTAGCTGCATCCCTAAAAGTAACATGGCTCGGCTAGTGTGCAAAAGTTTGAAAAGAATAGGATTTATATAATTAATGGTCTGCCGGACCCGGTAACAAACACTGACAGCTCACACCTTTCTGCCGTTAAACCTCAGGGAAATATGCGCCGTGTAATTTTGCATCTCCCAGGCTGCTTTGACCAAGAGGAGCATGGGTAAGTTCCTGCACTCATGGTCTCCAGACTGGCTCTGTTTTCCGGGGCACATGTAACCTATACATGCTTAGGGGTGGCGCATTACAGTGCTTCCCCACAGTATGTAGAATTCATAAGCTGCAGGAGAGAAGTCCGTTCACTAATTGAGGTTGATGTGATTTACTTGGTGCAGCATATGAACTTGATACATAGCAGGGGAGCACTTTACAAATTTGTTGACAGGGTTAATATTGCCTTCTGTAATGGAAGGGCTGTATGAGGAGTTGGTTTAGGTAAATCAACAAATGCGCCTCCTGTTTGGCTAGATCAGGGATCTAGACGAGAAGCGGATTTAACCCTAACAACGTTCAGCAGCAGGATTGGGTGTTTGGAGTACATGACACGGGCTGGAGGATGCTGGGATTTATTTACGTTCAACAGCAGGATTGGGTGTTTTGTGGAGCAAATTTTAAATAATTTAGTAAAATAATGTTTTGTTTATTGCTGTTTATATATAAGCTCAACATCACCAAACCACTGCCTGGTTTCTGCTGGAAACTGCATCAGATGACAGGACAAGTGATTTATTGCCTTTTCAGGACCTGCTCGACTCCATCTGCTCTGCTTGAACTCCAGAAGGAGTCAACCAGGACATACTTGAAAACGAGAGAAATCTCAATGTATCCTTCCTGGTAAAATCCTTTCTAAATAAATAAATAAATAAGAAGAAATAGGTTTAAAGCAGTGGTTCACAAACCTGTCATCAGGACCTGCTGACAGGCCAGGTTTGCCAGATATCTGAAGCACAGCACAGGTGATATGATTTGCTGCTCAGTGATTGCAGGATTCAGTCTGCTTTTCCCCAAGGTGATCTGCAAAATCTGGCCTGGTTGATGGTCCCGAGGACAGGTTTGGGAAACACTGGCTTAAAGGCATCAGTCACCTAGGGCTTGGTTTTGACGGGAATTTTATTGCAGGAGCAGAAACAATTCAGTCGTTCACTCGGGACCATTATCAAGGCTTGAGAAAGGTCCTGAGTGCCGGACCTAAACATTGCTTTCTCTGCAATAAAGCTCCTGTTAAAACCATTTGCTTTGTGACTGGTCCTTCTCCTGTTGTCTACATTAGGGCTGCTGACCTTGGACTGTGGGACTCCTGGCTGGTGCAGTTTTGTCACACATGTGCCCTTCTATATTTTTGATCAAGAAAAAAGGTTTAGACAGTACTCTCACATGGGGCAGATCCATTAAACGGTGCACTTGATACTCTTGATTTTGCTGTATCCAGAATGAAGCTCAGGAACGTAAGGAGTAGCAGTGCTCATGGATCTGTTGAAGGGTCTTTTTATTGGATGAGTTTCACATTATAACGGTACCATTTCAGCCTTCCGGCTTGTCGACAAAAGCAGAGTATCGAGTGCAACGTGGAGCAGATCTGCCGCTAAGTGAGTGCTATCTAATCCTTTTTTTCACCTCAAATACTTCTGCTCTGCTTGTCTGAAGATCTAAACAGGAGAAAACCCTGCCTGGAGCTGTGGTAGGATTTTCCCATCCCTGATGGACACAGATATATAACCGGTTTTGTAACCCTGACCACTTGACGTGTCTGAAACAGAAGCACAGTCAGTCTTCTTCAGGTTCCTCATTCGATAGATCAAATTAATAACTGGGCGTTTGTATTTAAACAAGATTTTCAGGGTTTTACAAATGGGTGTATCTATGTAGTATAGAACCAACGGCCACTTATCCCGTTACAGCAGCCCCATACAGACACCGACGAGGAATATTAACATTCAAAACCAATGGCCTTCATTCACTACGGGGCTCAGCATCCTTTAAACTCCACTTGTTTTGTAACTTCATTTCCCATGAGGCCCAGCCAACCTAATGAATGACTGAGCATCATGGGAGATGTATTTCCAAAACATCTGGAGGGCTACAGCTGCTGATTAAAAAAATCCTAAGAATCCCTTTTTCTGTAAAACCAATTGATAGCGAAAGGGTTATTTTTCTGTGCAAAAACTGTTTTTTGTTTTCCCTGCAGAATATGGTACCTTTTTTTTTCTTCTATTTTCATGAAGACCTCAATCAGCAAAATGGTCCGGCTCATATGCGTGAAACGTCTCTTCTGTCAGTGCAGAGACGCTCGTTGTTTCTCATTTTTCAAGCGGAGACGTCCTTGAAAGACCTCACTGGTCTATTTTAGATCTAACAGAGTGTTTTATTGAACATAACCTGATGTTTTGATGCCAAAACCGAATTCTTGTTGTGCAGGTATATTTGCTCCCTTTCGTTTTTCCATTATTCGGAATATTTGGTAACGGCATTGAATAACCCCAGAAGCCTGTCACTCGACTCCTATCTCCTGAATCACAGCGTGGAATACACTCTGGCTGCTATTTCCTCCTGGGTCGAGTTTACGATGGAGAGGATGCTTTGTCCAGGTACGTGCTGTACAACAACAAACCAAAAAAGGCTCAAGTTGGAGCGCTTCAAATTACAGCTCCAAGGTTCCCAATCCAGGGCCCTAATCCCCATGTACACCGCATTTTACACGTGTCAGTGCTGTGTCTGTTAGCTAACATGCATGCTTTGATCTATGTGCTTTATTAATAATAATTTGTGCTATGGGTATTCTGAGTAATGCACATTTGTTAAAATGATCTGATGATAAACCCTGTACGTGAACAGCTTATTGGGTTTGAGCTTGTGAGTGTAGCAGGAGACGTGCTTCTTCATTTGATTTCTGATCAAAGTAAGGGTTGATGACATTTTGGTACATCTACAGTTGTGTTCAAAATTATTCAACCCCCAATGCTGTAAAGGGTTTTAGAGAATTTAGTGTACATTTGTAATTGTATTCAGAGTGAAATCCTACAAGGACTTTTTAAAGAACCATATGCAACTAAAATGACATCAATTGGTTTTGTAATACAGTAGTAAATGTTTCTTTTGTGAATTCTTCATTGACACAATTATTCAACCCCTTAAAGACTACCACTCTGAAGAACAGAGGTTCATTCAAGTGTTTTCAATCAGGTATTGAAAACACCTGTGGATGTCACGGAGCAGCAATAAAGCATAATAAGCACCAATTAGGCAGCTTTAAAATGACTGTGATACTCAGCTCCTTCTAGACATTTACTGGTGTGGTTACAAACCTGGTGAAGTCAAGAGAATGGTCCAGGAAGACAAGAGAAGAGGTGATTACTCTTCACAGGAAGGGCAATGGCTATAAGAAGATTGCAAAGATGTTCAACATACCAAGAGAGACCATAGGAAGCATCATTCGCAAATTCAAGGCAAAGGGCACTGTTGAAACGCTACCTGGTCGTGGCAGAAAGAAGATGCTGACTTCGACTGCTGTGCGCTACCTGAAGCGTAGAGTGGAGAAAAGTCCCCGTGTGACTGCTGAGGATCTGAGAAAAGATTTGTCAGATGTGGGTATTGAAGTTTCAGCTCAGACAATACGGCGCACACTGCGTAATGAAGGCCTCCATGCCAGAACTCCCAGGCGCACCCCCTTGCTGTCTCCAAAGAATAAGAAGAGTCGACTGCAGTATGCCAAAAGTCATGTGGACAAACCACAGAAGTTTTGGGATAGTGTTCTGTGGACTGATGAAACAAAATTAGAACTGTTTGGGCCCATGGATCAACGCTATGTTTGGAGGAGGAAGAACAAGGCCTATGAAGAAAAGAACACCTTGCCTACTGTGAAGCATGGCGGGGGGTCAATCATGCTTTGGGGCTGTTTTGCTTCTACAGGTACAGGGAAGCTTCAGCGTGTGCAAGGTACCATGAATTCTCTTCAGTACCAGGAGATATTGGATGACAATGTGATGCAGTCCGTCACAAACCTGAGGCTTGGGAGACATTGGACCTTTCAACAGACAATGATCCCAAGCATACCTCCAAGTCCACTAGAGCATGGTTGCAGATTAAAGGCTGGAACATTTTGGAGTGGCCATCGCAGTCACCTGACTTAAATCCGATTGAGAACCTCTGGTGGGACTTAAAGAAAGCAGTTGCAGTGCGCAAGCCTAAGAATGTGACTGAACTGGAGGCTTTTGCCCATGATGAATGGGCGAAGATACCCGTAGATCGCTGCAAGACACTTGTGTCAAGCTATGCTTCACATTTAAAAGCTGTTATAACTGTAAAAGGATGTTGTACTAAGTACTAAGATTGAATGTCACTTGGGGGTTGAATAAAACTGATAATGATGTGAGCACAGAAAAGACATTTGTGGTTATTTCATTATAAATGTTATGTTATATTTGTCTGACCTACATGTGCCTCTTTCATTTAATTGTAAGCAAGATGACTGAATGATCAAAATCAATGTCAAACAGGCCAAAACACTCAATTTCAGTGGGGGTTGAATAATTTTGAACACAACTGTATATATGTGTACCTAATGTAAATGTCCTCCTGACCTCTGCATTTTATATGTATGGAGTGGTGAATCCTCCCCTTTACTAGTCACAAGGATTGAGCATGCGTTCATAGGCCTCTAGATCAGGGCTGTCAAACTGCAGCCCCCCCAGATATTTTGGAGCTACAACTAAGACAGGAAGTCCATAGGTGATTACTCAGACAGCTGTGTGTTTGGAGATTTTGCAGACGCTGGCGAACGCAAATGTAGTTTTTTCACAAAGGAGGTATTCAGTCACAGGAGAAGCTTCTCCTGAGGCTGTTTGAACTTTGCTTTTGTGAAGCGTCAGCGTTTGTTGGCATTGCAACAGTGATCATCCCCCCCCCCCCCGTGTCTGCAACATCAGCAAACACCAGCCGTATGTGAAATACCCTCAGTGTTTAATACAATTGTGTAAAGCAGAAAATATTAACAGGCCTGACAATCACACAGCCAGAGAGTGTAATTTCTGCAGGTGTGTTTGATCATTTGGACTGCCTATGTTATTGTTTTTTGCTTTGTTTTCTGTTTTGAAAATGTTCACAGATTGTGGATTGTGGACAGTCTTTGGTGACCTAAACTGTAACAAAATATGGATTGTGTGAATACTGCAGGCATGTCTTTGCCTCCAGCTTTAGGCCGGGGTCAGACGAGCGTTTTTCAGAGCGGAAGGAACGTCTGTGAGAGTGGATGTTCCTTCCACTCTGACGCCAGTCTGACCACATTGCTGATTGCAGTTAGTGCACTCAGCGCTGCAAAGCGCGATGCTCCTATGGAGGATCGCGCTTTGCAGCCCCGTCGAACGCGCGTCGTAGCGTTTCGGTGGGGAGACTTTTGGCACGCCTGATTTGTGGCCGGCCCTGTCGAGGCGTCAGAACACTGCGACAGACACAGGGAGCCACATCTGTACAGGTGCACATAGTGCGCTCGTCTGACTCTGGGCTTACTGATACCGGCTTGCAGCGCACTGTGCAAATTGGGAGGCCGGGCAGACCGTTTCATCATTCTTCATTGTTTTCAAAGCAAATCGTTTGTCTTTTTCCCTTCCGTGCTGATCTCCTGTAAGCAGATTTTAAACAGGAGTTTTGACTTGTTATGGAAATAAAGCCAAACGATACATATTAATGTCGCTGAAATACACCGCAATCCTCCAAAGCTGTCAGTTGAATTAACAGAAATCCTGCTACCATAGTTTGACGTGCCGAGGAGCTCAACGAAAGGTTGCTACTGGCATAGCGGCAAATATTGTAACATAACACACTGGAAACAGAAACAGGGATTTTCTGCTGGTTTATTGCAATGAAAAATGAACTACAAAACCCTGTCAAGGTCCGTTCCCCCCCCCCCCCCCTTCTCTCTTCCTTTCCCCTAATCTATTGTGTCTGCAATTTGTCTGATAATGCAGGGCTCAAGCAGATAACATGGCTGAGTGCTATTGGATTGATAATGGTGCTCATCGGGGAATTGCTGCGGAAATGTGCGATGCTCACAGCCGGATCCAATTTCAACCACATTGTACAGAACGAGAAGTCGGAATCCCACACGTTGGTAACGTCTGGTGTCTATTCCTGGTTCAGACATCCGTCTTATGTCGGCTGGTTTTACTGGAGCATGGGAACGCAGGTACGGCTTCAAATCAAATAATTCTACCTGTTGTTCACCTCAACATATGTTTATTTATGCTTGTTCGTTTTTTTTTTGTTTTTTTTAATGAATTTTTCCGGGTGTATTCTATGCGGGGTCACATAATCGGTGACATATGCCTGTTTTTTTAATGCAGTGTCTAAGTGCTCAAATCATTTTTTTTGATGTTTATTCTGATGATTCACTGCGAAAGACACGCTATATCCCATGTTCAATGTAGTATGTAGTAGGAAAAAAGCTTAAATTAATATAATTTAGCATAGTAATGCAATGTTTGATACGTCAGTTTGGAAAGTGCAGACTTATCTTCAAATAAAGCTAAAAAAATGTAATGTTTATTTTCAGGAAAGTTCTCAATCTTATAGCAAACGTACATTTTCTAATAAAATGCTGTAATTTATTGGTATTAATTGCAATGATGTGGAAAACCCTTTCACACCCTCTCCACATTTAAATTTACGTTGGAGGGAACATCATTATTACAGAACACGTGTAAGATTTAGTCCTTTTTATATTATTATTTTTTTATTTATTTTTTTTAGACTAAATATTTGTTTCCAATTTTATTTTTTACATTTTTATTCTGTAAAAGAATTATTTTTAAGGACCTTTTTTTTTTTATTGATTTAAACCCCTATTAGAATAGAGTTCTGTTTTTTTTTTGGTTTTTTTTTACATTCTCCAACTTTTTCATGAGTCTTCAGCGACTCCATCTTCGGTGCAGTACGGTGACCCTTCAGTGAATAGTGAATTCACCAAAGTGCACCGAAACATCTATGAAATTCTTGTGCTTTGAATATCCCCTTTAGTGTTACTTTGAGTCCTGCCAGCACAGGATAATCCGCGTGTGGGTTTATGGTGCCTATAAATAGATCTTTTGTGAGTCTATTCTGGAAATCCACACAGTGACCTGATTTGTAGCTATTGTCGGCTACATTTGCATTCACACACATGAACTGAACAGAAAACATTTTAGATTGTATCCATGCGTTTTTGCCCAAAATAGAACTTTGTGATTAACCCTTTGATTGCCTGCCACGTAAGATACATGTATCCACGCAACAACTGATCCGCAGCTGCAGGAGTAATTTGAGTTTCAGGATAGGGAAGCATTTTCAACATATAGTCTGTAGCTGGAGGGTTGTCAGAAGCTGTGAGGGAGCCCACAGCAGCACGAGTACAATCTCTGCCTGGGAGGAATCTGCATCGCACATACGCCGGTGCTCAATGGGCAACTGTGTAGTGGTAAAACAGACTTACGTTAGGAGCTGTTGATGGTCTTCCTTTTTGTTTTGCTTCTCCATGGGGGAGAAGACTTAAGGGGCTGAATCTGAGAAGGATTCAACTGATAGAATATCCATGAGGTTCGCATGTGTGATAGTAAAAACCCATGGGTGAAGTCTCGTGTGTGTCAATATAATAAACATTTCATCATGTATTTGTTGGACGGTCTACACTGTTTAGATGAAACTATAGAGATGTTTACCAATAGTGTATGCAATTCTACTGTTGTCTGATGCGTAGAAGAAAATATTTACTATGTTTCTTTATAATCCAGTTTGCTTCACTTGGGCTGTTAGAACTTGCTCTTCACCCCTGGGTGGGGTTACCCTGTGCCATATTATTTAGGCTAGGGTCAAACGAAAGCATTTTTACACGCGAACGTAAAAAAGTGCATCCGAACGCATTGACGTATTTTTTCACGGAATTCGCGAAAACGGTCATACGATGCGCATTTTCATGCGTGATTTTTTACGGATCCAAACCAGGAAACTTTGGGTGTCTGGACGTTATGTTGGCCAGACACGAGCAGGGTCGGACGTCTCCAAATCACACACACACACCGCTAGCGGACGCAGTGCACTCTGTACGTCCGTACTAGCGGTTCTGCGTTCTCGAAAAAATGCGTTCATTTTCCACTGGCGTTGCGCGGCCGGACTTTCGTGCGACCGTACTTCGTATATTGGCTGTCATTGCCTGTCATTTGCTGCTAGTGCGGCTGTGATTATGTGCGCCAGAACGCACGTTAAAAGTGCGCTGGTCTGACCCCAGCCTTATTTGGCTAGATTTTTTTTATTTTTTTTCCTTCTTCTATCATCCTTTGCGCACACAGCTTGGGGCAGATAGGGACATGATTATGGGAGGTTGACACCGCTCAGATTTATTTCCGTCACGCACTCTACATTAATGTTTACAGTGCGGGGAAAAACTATTCTAATAGGGAGCAAAAAAGGTTACGGTTCCTCCTGAATGCCAGAGAGAAATATCTTATTACGCAACCACTGCTTATTAAGCTTTTTATTACATAATCATTTTCAATCTTTACATTAACCCTATAGGTGTCATTTGTGTACTTCAAGGATGTGGTATTAAAACGCACTCACCCTTTGCTCTCTTCTGTTTTTCTTAGATTTTGCTCTGCAACCCCATCTGTTTTTTTGGTTATACCCTTGCATCCTGGAGGTTTTTTCGCGAGCGGGTGGAAGAAGAGGAGTACTCCTTGATCCACTTTTTCGGGGAGCAATATCTGGAGTATAAACACAACGTTCCCACGGGCCTGCCGTTCATAAAAGGAGTAAAATTGGAGCCGTAAAGGAGTGCGCGCAACACGAGCCTTATTTCTACACAGTGGGATGCCAAACACGTCCCCAGTCTAGTTTGAAAGGGCCTAACGTGTTCCGCCTCGCCCTGTGGAACTTCAGAAAGTGCGCCCAAGTGGTTTTCTAAATTTTCCATTAAAACTGACCAGATCAAGGGCTACAAAGACGCAAATACAAGAGCTAACAAGATTTGTATCGCCATCCAAAACCCCAATGGCTCGTTGAAGACTTCCATATGACCAAGAGAGTCCACCGTATCGGTCTGAGGGTGTAACATTATCTCAGTACCTCAAGCCAGACACCTGGAGTCCTCTCATTTCACTTTTCTAGAAGGCCTCTTTTTAGGTAATCAGAGAAAAAAAAAAGTGTTGCTGGTAGAGTAAATCTCTATTTCTATAGTATTTATATGCATGGATATGGGAAAAAGCAGATTCAAAAGAATAATACATTCACAGGGCTACTCAGTTGTAGCCTAACCTGGGCAAACAAATCAAGTTAATTAAAATTGCATTGATCCTCACATCCCAACAGAGGCCATCCAATGAATAACTTGTCACGGAGCCGTCTTTCTTTTGTATCTTGGGTTTCTACCACCAAAGGGCCGCGGATTCTTAATAGTAAGGTGGTGAGACAGGGTCTGCAGAAAATAATTTTTGGCACGCAATAGAAGGTGATTCAAATCAATTTGACTTTTTTTTTTTGCATTTTATACTCTTTTAGAAAGGCAGATTAATGACGTATGTGAAGCAATAGAGGTAGCCGCATCACTAGGATATTGTATATAGAGATCGTATGTCGCAATCTATGTACAATCAGCGCCTGGGAGATTACTTGGATTTACAAACTTTCTCAACTGAAAATATGTATGAAAGTGCGATTGTGTGAAAGTTCCTCCCTTAAACAATAAAAGCACCCTCGGAGGAAAAGACGTTTCTATAGCATGGCATTCCGTTGACTTCTTGCCTCCCAGACACTAATGTAGAACAAGGAATGGGCGTCCCTGTACCCACTGATTTATTCTGCCATTTGGCTGGGATGTCATCCTCGGAAAAGTGTGTCAACCTGACGGCCCAATTCGGAGCAGTATAGTTCTGGGTTGTCAAACTCCTGGCCTCCAGATGTGGATACCTACAATTCCCAGAATTATTCGAAAAAAAACCAAAAAAGGTCAAGCTATAACGTGAAGACGTGAGCTGTTTCTGTGATGGCGTAAGGCTATAGTGTGCGTGAAACCAGTATATGGCACAGGGTGGCTTATACTAACACAGGGTAAACCAATGCGACCTGCTGAGAGGAGTAGTTAACCAGCTGTCTGTGCAGTAGTTTGACAGCAGAGATGTGTAAAGTGGGTATACTGTTTCAGCAGGTTACAAATGCTCTACAATCACTCTTTATGAGATTGTCGTCATAGTATTTTTTTAAGAGTCTTCTGTATTACTGTAGTAAGTCTTTTTCTGATACTGTTATAAAAGTTCATTTACATCCTCACTGCTTCTTTAAAAAAAAAAAAAAGAGCAATTCCACCAGAGACATTAATTCATGAGTGCAACTATGGGCCTTCTGATTTTTTATTTATTTGATAGAATTGAGTTTCCCATAATGTTCCACTTCTTCTTGAGCATCGTGGGGGAAAGCTAGTAGCTCTGAAACGCCTTGGGTCAGCTCCGATGTTGCTGACCTCCTGGATGGAGTTCCATGGTGTCCCTCTGGGTGTTTTTGGGAAGACTAAATTTATGTGGTCCGTTTTTTTGTACAATGATACATAAAAGCGTTAACCTCTGGAGCTCATTACGGCTGCTAGTCAAAGGGCACCATTATTTACCAAAGTCGCACCAACAGAAATCGCAGCAGGAGAAGCTTCATAATGTATCTTTGGCAAACCTGGTGCTCTTTGAATAACCTCCACTGTTTACTTCCTGTCATTCACTTACCCAGATCTTAACGGATTGACAACATTCATCTTAGGCTAGGGTCAGACGAACGCATTTTTCACGTCTACCATCAAAGTACATTGATGCGTCCGAACGCATTTTTTCATGGAAGACGCGATAGCGGTCATACGATGTGCAATTTCGGCCGTATTTTTTTGTCGCAGATCTAAAAAACAAATGGACATGATGTTGGCCGGACATGTGCAGCGTCTGACGTCTCCTAATCACGCACACACTCCGCTATGCTGCAGTTCCACGTTCTCGAAAAAATGCGTTCATTTGCCAAACTTTCGTGCGGCCGTACTTCGTATATTGGCTGTCATTGGACGTCATTTGCTGCTACTACGGCCGTAATAAAGTGCGGTTCAAACAGCGTTCGTCTGACCCCAGCCTTATCTAAGGCGCATTTTATGTGACAACATTTATAAGTGCAACTGTTTTGTGTACTTTATATACAGTGTTTGTGTTATAAATCAGCCATGGCTTATAATTCTCCACGCGCTCATTCTCAAATACATGATTCGGCAGGTCATAATCTGATAAAACACAGTTGATGGTTCACAGATCCTTAAAAGTAGTGATGCTTCTCCTTCCTACTACAAGCAGCCAACTATCAGTCAGGAGGAACCTGTGACCTGTTTTTTTTTTTTTCTTCCTATAACCCACACAAGTATTGTAATGAAGAATGTATCCTTTAAGGTTCTCTGTGTCTTTAGAAGTGTCAGAAAAGGTCAGATAAACTATTGGCATCTCACAGTATATACAGTGGTGTTTGTTGGGGGGGTTTATGTGTTGTGTAATGTATCAAAACAGTGAAACCAAAGATTGATTTTTCGTATACATGCCGTGGGAATGGTCTGCACAAAGCTATAAACTTGTACAGGACTAAAGGAAAATGTTAGATACCCCCACAACCACACACATAACAGTATGTTAGGATATAAATCTGGATATCCTGTTTTGACACATTGATAAACAAGCAGTGGCATTGAGGCTTAATATGGCAGATATCCGTAGCGTCTGTACAGATGATCCATGTAATTGGACATGGGAAATAGAACATACTGAGCTATTTGATTTTATTTTTTTTTATTTTATTTTTATCTCTTAATGTAATTGGCATAAATAATGTTTAGAAGATGTGGCTGCTAAATAATGACACCGTTGATGTAATTTAATTTTCATGACATTTACATCTTGGCTTCTTTTCTGGGTTTTCGGACGTCAATTGACCAGAGCTGCCCTGTAGATTGTCTTCATTTAGTTGTCTCGGAGGCTCAGCTTCTTCTATAACTCAAAATGTGTTGCCTTGACCTGATTTTAGGGAAAAGAAATAAGTCAGAGTAAGGTCTGATGGGTAAGGAGGATATGCAGGTCCTGCAACACAATCCTGTGGGTGGTCCTGATGATGAATGAAATTGCAGTGAAAGGTACTGGTTGGCTTCTTCCAGATCATTGACTTGAACATTGCCCGCGTGGTGGCTGATAGAGTATGGCTCCTTCATGGTGATATTCAGAGACTCGTCTTCTGTCAGGAAACTACAATTCCCTGGAGTACTTACAAGACACACCCTGAGTTTTCTGCTGGAATTAGTTTAGAAGAATCGATGTCGTGTAACCGTTGAATTGCCGCGTTTTGACTGTGACCTTGTTCAGCTGTTTGTTAACCAAATATCTCTTGATGCCCGGCTGGTTGCCTGGCACGGCGTGTTTATCCATGACTGATATAGAGTAAATGGGGACGAATGTTAGATTGAAACTCCCATGATCCCTGGCCGACCAGCCACTGCACAGCGAGTTTTGGCGTGCACACATGCTGGGGCTGCAGCAGCCAGTGTGTCTCGGCTCTCCTGCTGCACCCCCCCCCCCCCCCCTCTATTACACTTCGGATTCTCCCAGATGCGACGGACACGGGAGGCACGTTAGTAAAGGCACACATAGTGCGCTCGTCTGACCCCGGCCTAAGCTGGAAACTGATTGCCTCCTGACCATTGGAGTCCGAAAGCTTTTTCAACTTTAACCGAAGTTGGCTGGAGGGTGATTAGTGACGCTGCTTCAGCAACCAGCCTCGCATCAAAACGGCAGCTTCGCAGCTTCTAACGGAGTACGCCTCGGGTTTATCAAGTACTGACTTTTATGTATTTCAGCATATTCTATATCTGAACACGGCTTGTTCTTAACAGAATTCACTCTGTTTCATGACGGAGTGTTCTTATTATTTTTGCTGAATTAGAGTACGAGGATAAAGGACCAAGAAAACGTATTGAACAGTTGTTCATAAATCTCTGGTCTGGATAAAGTATAAGGTTTCAAATTATATATATATATTTTTTTTTTTTTTGCAAATTTCCCACAAAATAAATATGCTATTTTGACACATCATTTGCTCTGTCCCATGCAGTGTATTCTGGGTATTGCAGTCCTGGATGCTTCTTCTCCCTGCTGCTGTTCAATTTTTAATTACATTTTGAAGTATTACCAACACTGATATGTCATTGCACATTTTTATAGATTTCATTTAGATCATGAGTTTATTATGGATTGAAGAGTGTCTGCTCGGTTGTTGTATCAACATTGTGTTCCTTAATTTACAGGATGCAACACTTTCATTAATATTACTTTGATTTTTGCAAGGCATCGCGATCAAACACAAATGAAAATTTACTGATTTGGGAAAAAATACTTATGTCATTTTGAAATTTAGCATTTGATTTGGACTTGAATGGCAGGCAGGGGTCAGCAACCTTGTCCCTTTAGATATTTTGAAACTACATTTCCAATGAGGCTCTGGATCTTGCATCTGGGGGGGCCAAGGTTACTGACCCCTGAACTATGGAATCCTATGTTTTAACAATCAGCTTGCAAGTCGACCATATCCTGCTGCCAGCAGATGCAAGTGTGTTTTTCAGCCCTGTGACGGTGTCAAATGCAAGATAAAATAACATGCTGTATTTTAATATCAATTTTACATTAAATTACGACGTGTATATGAACATAATTTTTTTTCTAAAGTAGGGTTATCATTCTTTTGCGCCCCCCCCCCAACTCCCATGATTCTTTATTGCATTCACAGCATTCTGGGAGTTGTAGGTAATAAACACCGGGGGGGGGGGGGTGCCTGGAGTTCGAGATGCCGGATTTAATGGTTTTGGTGCTGTTTTGGCCGCTTGCTCCTGCTGCATTTTTACAAGAACTTCTTTATGTGAATTTCAACACATTTGAGTCTGAAATATGTGCTAGTGTCTTTACTAAAGTTGAATATTTGGGATGACCTGGACCAGGTCTGTCAAATTGACAACCCCCACGTGTTGGTGCCTACATTTCACAGAATTCTGTCAATGCAATAGATGGCCAGAGAATCATGGGAGCTGTAGTTCTGAAACATCCAATGCAGAGTTTGACAGCCTTGACCTAAACTGTATCCCTCCACCCATCAAATGTCATCCATGGCAAAACTCTGTATCCTACTGGGCCAATCCTGCAGCTTTTCCCACTGATTCCCAATGGGTTTGCTTTTGTTTGTTTTTCTAGATGAGGTATCAAGCTTGCCACTAGATAATTTGTAAAATCTGGTCAGATATAATACAGTTGATTTTGACCTTTGCCTCGCCCCTCAGGTTTGAAACCCCCTGCAGATTTTACTGAATAAAAACAAGAATAATATTCATAAAGTAATTTTTATATTGAGAAGCTACTTGTAAATGATCTGTATAAAATGACCTGTGTACTTTACGTTTAATGCACTTCTGTATTCATGCTGTACCAACAGGATTATCTGTAAAATAAACGACTTTAATATATTTTTAAATAAATACAGTTTGAATGAGTAAAGTTGCCTTGGATTTTATTTAACATTTATGTTGGACCTGGGTGGGCAGGATGGGCCCAGGCACACCCTAATGTTGTAGGAGGTGAGAGGACCCCCCCCTCCCATGTTTTAGATGTCCCTTATTTGGTTCATGCCGAATAACATAAAAACTCTGATTACAGGCTTACTTGTAATGAAAAATGCTATATGTTATGAAAGTAAGTTTCCAATTAATAAATATTCAATGGGCTGCGCGCACCCTAGTGCAGGGGTGGGAAATTACAGCCCCCCAGATGTTTTGAAACTACATTTCCTGTGATGCTCGGCCGCTCATTAGGTCTGTAGAGCCTCAAGGGAAATGTAGTTTCAAAACATCTGGAGGGCCGCAATTGCCCACCCCTGCCCTAGTGGATCGGGCTGCGTGCATGCTAGGGACGTTGGGTTTGTTATATCACAGCTGTACGGTTGTGTGGCCTTTACAACGGTTTCTTTAAAAATCCCTTTAAATATTTGCGCCCACAGGCCATAGGATAATTTTAGGATTTGCATATAGTCTTCATCCCTTTATGTCCTATATTATTCCTTGATGCTCTATGCACTGGCACTTTCAATACTCCCTCGATGAGTTACAAATCGTCTCATTTCTACGTTGGCAAACACTATCTTTAAGATTTGTGTGTGTATGTTGTGAGCTGGCACCCAGTAACCACATGGTCTGTAGGAAAGGCTTTATTTTAACACTTAACCGCTAGGCAGGTCTTGATGCCAGCAGAACGTACTAGTACACCCCCCCCCCCCCTTGTCTGGCCACCATTCCTCTGGCCTGCCAACGCAGCTGCTGCATACATCATTGGCTGCAAGGGGATGGTTTGAGTCCAAGCCGTCCTGCGGCAGCGACTGGCACGCACCAGCTGGTGGGTGGGCTGGACACAGCTCACAGTACACCCCATGTTTTGCTGCCTACCAATCTTTGACTTACACGCAGTCGAATATTACACAAAGAAATATACACAGATCTTTTCTCTCTTAAATCAGGACTCCAGAGTCTGCTTTCTCCATAGAGCGAGCTTCAGCTTCCCTCCTTGCTCAGGGCACTCTCTCTGAATTCCCTGCTGAGAATCCTTTTTTACCCAGCAGGTGAGGAATTCCCTAATTAGTCCGGAACCCCTAGACTAGATCTTTCGCATGCTGAGCTGTATGGAAAGTGTGGTGTTTCGTCATAGCCCACCCTACTCCAAGTGCTCCACCCCACTGAACCAAACCATAGGAATTATCTTTGCACGGATTATCCCTGGAGATGAATTGGTTAACTGCTTTAAAGCACATGCAGTGACATAGCCATAACTTAAAAGGGACACTACCACAAAAAAATGAAATGATTTATTTTACGTTGCTGATATGTTACATGTGATTTTGTTTTTCTCATGTTTAAGAAAATATTGTTCCCTTTGTGTCACTGGGTGCATCTATTTTGTGATCTTTTGTGTTGTAAAGATATGGGGAGGGAAGTTTACGTCACTTGCTCTCCTCACTGTGTGGTTTTGGCCATATCGTGGCGTCTATCAGGGAGAAAGGTGAAACTCAGGAGAATGACTGGAGATGGGGAAATTCTAGGTGAAGGTAGCCAAACCAGAAAAATTCTCCCATGTATCTCACTTTCCAAATTGGCTATTTGGTCTATCTTGTTCTCTTCTCCTGGTTTTCACTTCTCTCTGAATAACCCTGTATGGGCCAGGCAGCTGACTCAAATCATTGCTTCGTGTGGGATGTGTTCAAAGGATATCACCAGGGGTTGGATTAGAAGTCTTTTAACCCCTTAAGGGCCGCTGACGTACCCTGTATGTCCTGTCCTCGGGTCTCCCTTAGACCCGCGGACGTACAGGGTACGTCACCGGCGCCAAATCCCCCTCCCGCCCGATACTCACCTCCCTCGTCGGATCCCACGGCGATCTGGCAGGGAGGAAGCCTGCCCATGTGATTTACATGGGCAGGCGAGGCTGATGACGTCGCCACGCTGCGTGGTGACATCAGAAGGTGCCCCCATGTGTTTCAATGGAGGGGAGGGGGGGCTTCGGAGCCCTCTATCTCCCCAACCATTGAAGCTAGGGAGATGCCGTTTGCACCGCTGGAGAGGGGAGAGCCTCCCCTTTCCAGCGGTGTATGGCATTAACCATTTCGCCGCCGGATCACGTTGCGGCGCCAATTGGCGCCAAAACGTGATTCAAACCTGGAGGGGGGCTGACATCTTGGATGTCAGCCAAGCCTCCAGGTCCCCCCCCCACCCACTGACAACCTCACCATATGTGTGAGGATGTCAGTGGGCCAGTTAACCCTCTAGCTGCCATGTAGAGATAAGGGGATCCTAAGGATCCCTTTATCTCCCGATCCATGGCAGCTAGATGGTCATATTTGCCATCATTTGAAAGGCCTGATTATGGCCTTTCAAATGATACCAAACATGACCAGGTTTGGTTTTAAAAAAAAATGTAAAAAAAAATAAATTTTTTTTTAAATTTTATTAAGTTTTTTTTGTCTGGGGGGAGTTTAATTAAATAGGACCTAGGCTGTCATCTAAAAATAATTAGCACAAAATGGTCAGAATGAGCGCAGCGCACATAGGTGAACTGGCTCAGCAGTGAAAGGGTTAAAAGGTAAAAACATGTAAAAATTGGGTATTTCTATTCTCGGGATAAAATTTGGAAACTATTTAGCCGGGGTCTTTATTGGTGGTTATAGCTTTAGGGGATTAAATTACAAAAAAGTGTGTTTTTTACCATTTTTTTTCATCATATTTCATATTTTTTTTATATTAAATTATTGGATATGATGGAAATAATGGTATTTCTAGAAAGTCCATTTAATGGCGGGAAAAAGGGTGTATAATATGTGTGGGTTGAATAAACGAGTAAGAGGAAAATTTGATCTAAACACGAGCAGCGCAGAAACGTAAAAACAGCAGCGGTCACTAAAGGACGGATTTGTGTAAAACCGCCCGGTCACTAAGGGGTTAAGCTCCCTGTCATATCTCATTCAGCTGCCAGTTCTTAACACAGGTAGCCCAGAGAACAAAAGCCAGGTCTAAACATTCCTTCGTCCACCTCACTAACTGCATGTGGCGCTTATAGCCAGAGAAGCAATACCTAATTAAATTTTTCCTTCTTGCCTACAATTAATTCAAAGAAAGTAACCCAGCCGCATGTGCTATAAAGTGGTTTTATTTGTAATGTACAAATAATCTAGTTAGTTTATGTAAGTGGTAGTGTCCTTTTAAGAGCAAGTTAGAGATCCCCCTCCTCCCACTCTATGGAAAGGGCGGGCTGAAAGCCCAGGATTCCTCTTATCTCATTAGGAGGAGGTCCTTCACCGTGGACTCCAGCACACTGTAACGGTTTCTCAGTGCAGCTTGTGGATAATGATCAACAACTAAAGCAGCAGGAGGTCACAGCGTGTGTTAGCATTATCAGCTCTTCTCTTTTGGCTGAATGTTTTCCTTTAGCTGAAAGCCATTAATGGTGTTTTTTTTTTGGGGGGGGGGGGGGGAGATATTTTTGGGCACCCGAAATTTCGCTGCATCCCTAGAATTCGTGGTACACATTGATTTTTTTTTTTTTTTTTTACTTTTAAAAATCCAGGTTCCCTAACTTTTGAAATTGAGGAGACCTGTCAAAGCCGACAAACCTGGTGGCTCTGCGATGCTTGGACGGACGCTATCTCGATTTTCAGTATAGTAACATCAAGGGCAACCTTTAACTTGAAATTGCCCAGTCCTAGCATTCAAAGACAAGATGACATCCGCAAGCACAGCGTGCTGACACCCATTGATTCTCGATTTGGTCTCTAGTAGGTGGGAAATTCCAATCCCATCTGCAGAATGATCACCCGCAGCGTTGAGGAAACTCCTCTGCTTCACACAGAGCTACTGTCCAAATGGGGCTGGAGGGAGGGGTGCTCCACGCAGCTTGACAGCTTTAACAAGCTAAAGGGACTCTCTCCATGCAGCCTGACAACCTTATTTTTGTGTTTAAGTGATTTATGCAAATTAACTTAATTCAATTTGAAAAACTCCTGGTCTGGCATTGCAGATCACTGCAAGATCTGCCGCGTCTCGCCACTAGCAGAAGGACATGGTTCAGACTCTGTCAAGAGAACTGTCAGTGGAAGGACAATGTGTAAGAATTCCAGTGGGTACCAATGCCAGCATAACATTGCTGCAGGTATTTGAAAGGGGCTAGTAATGGTTAACAGCTTGCACGGAATTCTCCAATTAGCAGCTTCTTATAACCAGCTCACCCAGAACAGAACTCATAGATTAACCCAATTTTGATCAATCGATGCCAATTTGCAAATATTTGCTACGGCCGAGCATATAATTCATATCTGTAAAACGGATACATTGGTTTTATTGGTAGAATTTCAAGAAAAATGCAAGACACTTTATATATTTTCAAGTGCTTTTTCTGTTGGTTATGTTGGGTTTCAACCTGCAGTATTCTTTGCTTTTCAGCAGCGGATCTTCATTGAACAGGCTAAAGGTCCAATTATCAGCTTTCATATCCAAGGATTTTTCATAATTGTCTTCAGAGCAAGCTGTAAGCTCAGACCTAAAAGAAAAAAACATTGAAAATATGCTTATAATGGGGGAGGGGCTGGAATATATATGTATAGTTTATACTACAGGCTGCAAATTCCAGGTGGAAGGGTTCTCCCAATCACCCATACAGAATCTAAACTACAGAAACAGTTCATGGATTGCACAAGCCAATTAAATAAAAGTATCCTTTATCATGAATCAATAACACAAACCTGTCCATGTTATCAATACGTTCTCATTGCAGTACAGGTACGTTCCAACAATGCTTAGAAATACATTTATGAGCAAAAATACACCCTGTTCCAAATTATTATACAAATTCTATTTCCTTGTCAAACTGAAAAACAAAATAGTTAATCTTTAACTCATGGATGGCATTGTGTCACAGGGCTCTTTTGATCAATGAAAACAATCTGACACCTGTGATAATTAGATTGCCAGGTGCGCCCAATTAAAGGAAAAACTACTAAAGGAGGATGTTTCACATTATTAAGCAATGCACCATTTTCAAGCAATATGGGGAAGAAAAAGGATCTCTCTGCTGTCGAAAAGAGTGAAATAGTTCAATGCCTTGTACGAGGTATGAAAACATTAGATATTTAACGAAAATAATGCGATGATCACGCTTAAGAGATTTGTGGCTGATTCAGAGCACAGATGGGTTTGTGCAGATAAAGGCACATTGAGGAAGATTTCTGCCAGATCCATGCAGCGGATCAAGAGAGCAGCTGCTAAAATACCATTACATGGCAGCAAACTGATATTTGAAGCTGCTGGTGCCTCGAGTCCCACGGACATCAAGGTGTAGAGTCCTCCAGAGTCTTGCAACTGTGCATAAACCTTGCATTCGGCAACCACTAACCAATGCTCACAAGCAGAAACGACTGCATTGGGCAGAAAAATTACACGAAGACTAATTTTCAAACAGTCCTGTTCACTGATGAGTGCCGTGCAACCCTGGATGGTCCAGATGGATGGAGTAGTGGATGGTTGGTGGATGGCCACCCTGTTCCAACAAGGCTGTGACGCCAGCAAGGCGGTGGTGGAGTCATGTTTTGGGCCGGAATCATGGGAAGAGAGCTGGTCGGCCCCATTAGGGTCCCCGAAGGTGTAAAGATGACCTCTGCAAAGTATGTGGAGTTCCTGACTGACCACTTCATTCCCTGGTACAGAAGGAAGAACTATGCCTTCCGTAATAAAATCATCTTCATGCATGACAATGCACCATCTCATGCTGCAAAGAATACCTCTGCATCAATGGCTGCTATGGGGATAAGAGGAGAGAAAGTCATGGTGTGGCCTCCATCCTCCCCTGACCTCAATCCTATTGAGAACCTTTGGAGCATCCTCAAGCAAAAGATCTATGAGGGTGGGAGGCAGTTTACATCGAAACAGCAGCTCTGGGAGGCTACTCTGACATCTTGCAAACAAATTCAAACAGAAACTGTCTAAAAATTCACAAGTTCAATGGATGCAAGACTTGTGAAGCTGCTATCAAATAAGGGGTCCTATGTTAAAATGTAACGTGACCGGTTAAAATGTTTAAAACGTTTGATTGAAATAGCTTTTGTTTTCAGTAAATATGCTGCAAACACAACAAATGACAATTTTCAGTCCTTTTGAAACTTACTGTGCGTAATAATTTGGAACAGTGCATTGTAAGTTTTTTATTTTGAAAAAAATACTGTTTTCATTAGGTTTGATCAATAAAATTTGATTTGTAATCTTAATTGTTGTAAACAGTCAAATAATTGATGATAACATGAGAATTATGCTAAGTAAATGAGAAAAATATCATTGGCATAATTTGGAACAGGGTGTAAGCACAGTACATTAGTACACAGTTACACAGTTTTATAAGGAACAATCAAGGAAATGTAGCTTAAAGGCTGAGTGCAAAAGGATATACAGCAAGAAGATAAGACAATTATAGTAACATAACATAGCAACAAACCGTTCGAACAAGACAAAAGGTGCTCCATTTCAGCAGTAATTCCAGTCTTAAATTATTGATCTTTTGAATTATATGGGGCCCTATTCCATAGCTGTTGTAAACTTAACTCCATAGATTATAATGGCTCTGAGAAGTTTATAGCAGCTCTGGTTAAGGCCAGCGTCAGACGTGCGCGCTATGTTGTGGTGAGGTGGCCAGACGGGCGTCGAGTGGAAGGAACGTCCACTCTCACAGATGTTTCTTCCGCTCCTCAAAGACGCTTATCTGACACTAGCTTTAGTTAGCACCAGCTTTGGAATATTGCCCATAACTGGGTTTGTTATTGATTCATATTAAAGGATACTTTCTATTTCATTTGGTTGTGCAATCCCCGGTTTGTTTTGTTAGCTTCCTTTATCTATCTACCATTTTTTCTCCCTGTAGCGCAGATGATTGAGTTTTTTTTTTATTATTATTCACATATGCGGCATGAAACTACTTCATATCAGAAAACATGGACAAGGTATCACTACTTTACACTATTAAATTCATTGAATACAACCACTAGGGGGTCCAGAATGTTCAAAGACTACATTTTGCATCACAAAATCTAAGCAAAGAGACTATGGTACGTCTAAACATTGCCCTCATTGGTTGGTTCATTAAGACTTCCTGGACACACTAATTATAAATAAATATATTACATAACTGATTATAATAAAGTATTTTACCATATAAAAAGGTATGCAGCAGGGACTGTATATCAAATTTGTTTTGTTTAGGGTATGGAACCTGCGTCAGTGCCCTGTGAAGACGGCTTCAAGATAACTTCATTACATTTTAATAATAAATGTGTACTATTCAGAGTTCTATACGTATAACACACATACACAAAGGCCTGGTGTGTATGATTATTCCCATTTCTTCAGGCCAGGGTCAGCAACCTTGGCCCTGCAAATATTTTGGAACTACAGGTCCCTTGAGGCTCTGCAGCCATGTAAATAGCTGGGCATCATGGGAGATTGAGTTCCACAACATTTGGGGGGCGGGGGCGCAAAGGTTGCTGACCCCTGCCTATAGTGAAAGAGCAAAGTTCAATAACAGCCCCCGCTGAAGAGAGCACAGGTTTTCAACTTTTGATCACTTTGTCACCATGTAAAATGTCACTCAATCAGGTGTCATAGATATATAAAGTAAGTCAGGATCTGGTTTGGACAGTAAATTGGAACTCCACTCAAAAATAGTTTAACATGGCTGCTGTCTGTATGGAAATTAATAACTATCAATTTATAGTTGACATTTCAAGCTTTGCACATAAATAAAAGAAAGGTTAGAATTATGAAAAATTATGCATACCTGCTGTGCATCTCCGAAGCAGATGAAGTGTCCTCATGCACTTTCTCTGTAAAATCCTCCTTCAGGTCTTTTGTTTCTTTTAATCTAGTATTAATTTATGGAGCAGGATTAGATAATTCATCAAATATTAAAGAATTATTTTCTATACTTATGATTCAGGGTTCTTCGCCAGGATCCCCCCTGTGTCCCGTCTAATGCCTGCTGCACCTCTGTGTCTACCACCCCAAGGAACCTTCCAAGTATCCTGGTGTGATGGAGTAACTGTACCCTGAGTAACTCCATCCACGGGCTCTCTTCCATGTAACAGTCTCCACCGTCGCTGGAGAAATCTTACATAACAGCTCACCCCCCAAAACTTTAACCGCAGTTGAAAGAAGGATGCACACCATTGAAAATCAAAAAGCAAACTAAGTAGTTTATTCACACAGACACACAGCTACCCAGGCAAGGAACAACCCCCTTCCTGAATACAACCAAACAGATAACATCATAGATCAAATAACTGCACAAGACCTTCAGACAATGGGACCTCCTGGGAGGAGAAGGGGAGGGGGAAAGCAGGTAAAACAAAGGAATATCTTCTATTAGAGAGAATTACACTATACAGGGAATAACACAAAGACATCAGAAATCTTTAGTTAAACAGTGCAAAATCAAATATATTTAAAAGGTCCACTAATTCCCCAATATTCTCTTTCACAGGCCATAGTCACTGGGCAGGAGGCTAGCCCATAGCCCCCTCCAGATGCCCCAGTGACAGTAGGTTTCGTCACACCTGGTATCTTTAGTCTCCTCATGTCCCTCCTCAAGTGTACTCAAGACCCCGCTGTATTCAAGCCTCCTGGTACCTCTCCAGTGATCTCATATCCTGGGCTCTGCAGCCTTAACGTGAACTCCAGCCTCACTGTGATTTCCATTACACTCATCCGGCTCATGATACTCTGGTTTCTGCAGTCCACTACCCTCCACCCATCTCTGTGTTTGGTGTATTTAACTGCATACTGGGCTCATATCCGCTAGCCCTGTACCCCTCCAGTACTGAACCTTACAGGAAGATTCTCAGGGAGTTTAACATTACCAGACAGTCATATCCAATCGAGGCCACAGAAATAATCGAATGGAATTAACAACATATTACGCCATACTCCATTACTGCACCTTCATACCTGGGTTCCAGACGTTCCTTGACCTTTGCGATGGATCGCACATAAGGAGCAATCTGTTTTGCAAATTTTGTCAGGTAATTGTTCTCGTGTTTTAGCTGTAGAAGGTCATGGAGCTGAGCTGTCAATAAATAAATGCAGCTATAAGACAGAAATCCATAGTAAGTGCTTCACTTAGTGTAACATTTAGTTATCGACATTTTAGCAGAGTTTTCTATTTACTTATGTAGGTTCTGCGATGAGGATTCCACAAAGTCCATCCAACTCACAAGGATTCAGAGGTTATTAGTATTGCGCAGATATAGGTTCCAGTTACAAGTTTTTATAAAGTGCTAACAAGGGTGACAATAGCCCCCCCTGCTGCATTATCTAAACATACCCTCCTCCACCTCATTAACTGGTGAATACTGTAGATTAGTGTAGCGCTCACTCCCGGAGGAGCCGCTGAAAATGACCACGGGTCAGTCTCCCCGCACTAGGGAATAAATATACTCCAGCACCGTTGTGGATTTTATAATTTATATAGTTTACTTAAGTAAAAGGCATATAATAATACACGGTGTTTGTAGATATATTTACAGTATTTCGTATTGCCGTAAACGCGCAGCGGGAAAAAGAAATGCGAGACTTCGTATTTCTGGGAAAATACACGACCGAGCAGAAAATACAATGCTTCGTAATTACGAGAAAACGCGCAGCAGAAAAACCCAAAATAAGATGCAAATCTTTTCCCCTTTTTCGGATCTTAGGCAGTGAGTCCCGAACAGGTTAAGTCCCGATTGGTGAGTGTATGTGTGTGTTATGGTACCCGGGTACTATTCAACTGGCCAGTGAATCTTTTAAGCGATGTCTTCGACTAGTCAAGTTGGGGCCCTGTGGGTTTCAGAAATAAACAACAGCGTGCTTGCTTGAGCTTTTGTAAAACCGGCCTTGGAGGCCTCTCACCCATCCGTTGATCACCCAGGCTCCGCTGACCCAGGACGTCTCTCCGCTTGTTTCCTCGCTGGGATACCGGCTACTGGATAGGTGGTCAGGCTTTCTGTGCTCCGGCCCGGACTTGTCCAGCTACCGCCTGCTCTCCCGTCCTATGGACTCGCGGTACTCCTCACTCGAGGTCCTCAGCTTGTCTGGATAACAACTTGGGCGATGTCTGTCGATGAGTAAGGCTCCTTCTGGCAAGGCAGGATAACCCCACTTGGATCCCAATAGGCCACACTTGCGCTCCGGCCTAATCACGGTTCAGCTCCTGCAGCACTGCGTCTTCCCTCATGCACTCCCTGGCGCGCTCTGGCGCGTTCTCCACGAGGCTCAGGATGTACAGCGTCTGTGTCCCACCCACTTCCTGTCTGTTTGCAAAGCACGCCGGGAAATGTAGTCCCAATGTTCAGTGTCTCTGATCGCGCTTGTCTCCCTCCGGTGGCCAAAAATAGGTACTGCCACAGTAAGATTTTAAACACAGCGCTACACTCTCCCCCTCCTAGAACTCTTGGGTCTCTCCAAGGAGGTACAACAGTTACATTTACATTTCGATACAATTAGATAACATATACAGGGTTGGCAGCAGACATACAGTGGGCTAGATACACTTCTTCAAGCTGACTCATGTTTTGTGCTACCTCAGCTAACATAGCAGACACTTCGGGCAACCTCTGCACTGTGGTGATGGCCTCTTCAGTGCTATGTCCTGGTGAGTCGTAGGTGAGTCGCTGGGGCGGTCGAACAGAGCGCTTTGGTTCAGGCTCAATCAGTTCCTCTTCAGGTGGAAGTACTATAGGTGCTGGCTCAGTCCTTCTTTCTACTACTGGAGCAGACATTTCTTCGGAGTATGATCCCTCCAGTGAAGGCATAGAACTGTAGTCATAAGACTCGGCTTCGGGAGCTACAGGAATTTCAACAGTCTCAGGAATCTCTAGCTGAAATTCAAAAGCTTCAGGGATTTCAACAGTCTCAGGGACTTCCAGCAGAAATTCAGGAGCTTCAGGCCTCAAATTACTCTCCCACCGCTCAGGAACAACGACAACCTCCTCAGGCTCAGGTGAGCGCATCCAGCCCAGACAATAACTCTCTTCTTCACTGTCTCTTTCGCTCTCTTCGACAACCCAGGTCTGTTGAGACCGAGTAACAGGAGGCAAACGTGGAGCAGGCGGATTTGACAGAGGCAGTTCGTCCCCATCTGGCATCCTCACAGCCTCCCTCAAAGGTAACAAATGATTCCGGTGCCAGTTCTTAAGAGGCCCAGCCTTTCCATCCAGCCGGATTTGATACACCGGCAGACCCGGCAGTTGCTTGCAGACAATGTAGACTTGAGAACTCCATCTATCCGCCAACTTGTGTCTCGCAGCAACACCCAAGTTCTTCAACAGAACCCTATCACCGGGTTGTAGATCTTGTATCCGAACTTTCAAGTCATAATTCCTCTTGTTCCTTTGCTCCCTGTTTCCTGAGGTCAAACGGGCCTGTTCAAACGCAGAAGCCAGGTTCTTCCGAAGTCTATCCACGTAGTTTCTATGGGAAGCTACCGACGTCTGGTCTAGAGATAACCCAAACGCCAAATCAACCGGCAGTCGGGCTTCTCTTCCGAACATAAGACGGTACGGTGAGTATCCAGTTGCATCACTCTCCGTACTGTTATATGCATGCACCAGAGTAGCTATGTGACGACTCCAACTCTGCTTCTCTATGTTCGACAAAGTCCCCAGCATATTCAGCAGCGTGCGATTAAACCTTTCAGGCTGAGCATCACCTTGAGGGTGATATGGTGTAGTTCGGGTCTTTTGGATTCCCAACAGTTCCAACAATTGCCCAACAAGTCGGCTTTCAAAGTCTCTACCCTGATCAGAGTGTATTCTCCTTAGCAGGCCGTAGTGAACAAAGAACTTTTCCATCAGAACCTTGGCTACTGTCGGAGCGCGTTGATCTTTCGTGGAAAAGGCTTGGGCGTAACGAGTGAAATGGTCAGTCACTATTAGAATGTTCCCTTGCCCGCTAGCATCCGGCTCTAAGCACAGGAAGTCAATGCACACCAAATCCATGGGTCCCTGACTCTGTAGATGGCTCATTGGAGCGGTTCGGGTTGGTAGAGTCTTCCTCTGAATACACCTCAGACAGGAATGGCAGTAACTTTCCACTTCAGCTCTCATGCAAGGCCAATAGAATCTGTCTCGCACCAGCTTAAAAGTTCTTTCAGCACCCAAATGTCCATGCTCATCATGTAACGATCGCAGCACACTCTCTCTATGCTTAGTGGGAAGGAATAGCTGTTGAGTCTCTTCAGCGCTTGTTGAGGGGCCCCTTCGGTAGACCACCCCATCCAACATCTTCAACCGTTCCCACTCTTTGTAGACCAATCTGGCTCCATCCGGGGAATTGGTCAGCAGAATTTCCCGCTGGTTCGCAGTTAGGGTCAATGCAATTAAAGGGTCTCTGGCCTGATCCGCCTTCAGGTCTTGTTTTGAAAAGGTAGGTAGACTTTCATCCCTCAATTGTGTAGGGTTACAGTAAAACTCAGGAACAGCCGCAGCCATGACTCCTATGGCCTCCACTTCAATCCCTCCCTTGACCCGGCGCTCTGCTCCTTGACACAAAGCTTGCACCCCGTCTGGAGTTAACTGAGTCCATTCTGTAGTGTAGGGTCTTCTCGATAAAGCATCAGCATCTCGATTATTCACCCCAGGGCGATACTTCAGGCTGAACCGGAACCCTGACAGAGCGGCCAACCACCGATGTCCCGTTGCATCCAGTTTCGCAGTAGTGAGAACATAGGTAAGAGGATTGTTATCCGTTTTTATCACAAACTCGGCTCCATACAGATAGTCTTTTAACTTGTCTACCACTGCCCACTTCAAGGCTAGGAACTCCAACTTGTGGGTAGGATAGTTCTTTTCTGAAGGTGTAAGGCTCCGACTCACGTACGCTACAGGCCTCAGCAATCCACCATACTCCTGATACAGGACTCCTCCTAGCCCTTCTCTGCTGGCATCCACATGTAACTCATACGGCTTGTGAGGGTCCGCATAGGCCAAGACAGGAGCTTGAGTTAGACTCTCTTTAAGCTTTAAGAAAGCGCCTTCACACTGACTAGTCCATTCGCCCTGTATGGACTCTCGAGCTTTCCTTGGTCCTGGCAGGCTCAGCAGTTGGCCGGACTTTGGGCCCTCTCGCCCTCTTAGCCCTGGCTTGATTTTTGGAGCGGGGTTCAATCTCCGGGCACCTAGGTTGCTCCTTCACTGGCGCCCTCTGGCGTTTCCCGCCGGTGAGGTAGATAACAGTCCCTCTAAGGCTTTTAACAACTCATCAACTCTATTCCTCTCAGGCTTTCGGTCTTTGCATTGTGCGCGGAAGTGGCCCATTTCTCCACAACCGAAACACCTCTTCTTAGAAAGTGGAGACGCAGTCGCCTGTTGTGATTCAGTTAAAAGGACCTTGGCTAGACGCCACAGCAACTCTGGTTGTCTGCATGCCTGTATGGAACTTCTGCATCTCCGCCTGCATTTCTGTCACCTTCATCAACACTCGGCACAGTTCCGCGTGCGCCTGCTGCAATTCGGCTTGAGCTTCCTGTACTTTCTTAACAGTTTTGTGCAACTCACCACGTTCAGAGAGGTGTAATTCTTTGGCAGCCCTCTCTGTGGATTTAAAAGCGATCAGGTGCTCTTGTTCGTCCACGTCGGACCCGTAAGTATCCAGCGAATCGCTTTCAGGCTGCAGACCGTCGTTATGCCTTACAGGTTGTGCGTAAGCTCTTTCCCCTCGCCTGAAGGATTTTTCCTCCAGCAAAGCCTCCTCCTCTCTGACAGCTCAGATCAGTTCCAGGTACTTCAGTTCTTGATTACCTGCTCTGCTTCTCAACTGCAGCATCACTGGATCTAGAGGTTGAGAGCCCCTCAGGATCTGTTTTATTCGGATCTTATCCACTTCGGCCGGCTCGGCCCCTTTCTTGAGGAGTATCTGGTGCAGAATCTTATCTAGGCGCCTCATGTATTCGGTCATTCGCTCACCTTTCCGCTGATAAGTGTGTTCATACTGATATACAAACTCTGCGGCCTTTTCTGTTCGCCCAAAAACTTCCTCCAAAACGTTTAAATAATCTAAAGCAGTACAGTCTTTTCTACTCAGTTTTAGGTTTCTCACCGCTTCTGACGCAGGTCCCTTTAAACTCTCGGTGATCCTTTGCTTTTTCTGGGCTTCAGGGACGTCCCACTCATCCAGGGCCTGCATCGCCTGCTCCACCCATTCCTCAAAGGTTTCTTCTCCCGCCGGAGTTGGTACGTTTCCTGTAAAATTTCTCAACCGTCGATAACCGAAGTTAGTGTGCGGAGGGCTTGTTCTCTGACACTTAGCCAGCAAATCTCCAATAGCCACTATGAATTCAGGCCCGATCATGGCCAACGGACTGGGCGCGGGAACACTTGCGGATTCGCCACGTGGCGCACTTGGCTGAATCAGTTGGACTTCCACCTCATCGGTCAGCTTCATGCTTGCACCCTGAAAACACACTGGAACACCCTTTCTCCATTCAAAAAGAACATACGTGTGAGAGGTATCTGTTCTTTTTAATGTCCAGAATTAACCCCCGATGGTCTGGTGTCAGCGCGGCCACGGCCTGGCGAATCTGATCTTCGGCCCAAGTGTCTGCGGGAATATCCATGGCTATACAACATTCTAACTGACTACTGTGCTCCTCACACCATTCGGCAACAGTGTCTGGATCCATATTTAACCCTTTAGATGCGGTTTTTCCAGAGACTGGATCCCGGAAACGAGCCCCCACGTGTAGCGCTCACTCCCGGAGGAGCTGCTGAAAATGAACCACGGGTCAGTCTCCCCGCACTAGGGAATAAATATACTCCAGCACCGTTGTGGATTTTATAATTTATATAGTTTACTGAAGTAAAAGGCATATAATAATACACGGTGTTTGTAGATATATTTACAGTATTTCGTATTGCGGTAAACGCGCAGCGGGAAAAAGAAATGCGAGACTTCGTATTTCTGGGAAAATACACGACCGAGCAGAAAATACAATGCTTCGTAATTACGAGAAAACGCGCAGCGGAAAAACCCAAAATAAGATGCGAATCTTTTCCCCTTTTTCGGATCTTAGGGAGTGAGTCCCGAACAGGTTAAGTCCCGATTGGTGAGTGTATGTGTGTGTTATGGTACCCGGGTACTATTCAACTGGCCAGTGAATCTTTTAAGCGATGTCTTCGACTAGTCAAGTTGGGGCCCTGTGGGTTTCAGAAATAAACAACAGCGTGCTTGCTTGAGCTTTTGTAAAACCGGCCTTGGAGGCCTCTCACCCATCCGTTGATCACCCAGGCTCCGCTGACCCAGGACGTCTCTCCGCTTGTTTCCTCGCTGGGATACCGGCTACTGGATAGGTGGTCAGGCTTTCTGTGCTCCGGCCCGGACTTGTCCAGCTACCGCCTGCTCTCCCGTCCTATGGACTCGCGGTACTCCTCACTCGAGGTCCTCAGCTTGTCTGAATAACAACTTGGGCGATGTCTGTCGATGAGTAAGGCTCCTTCTGGCAAGGCAGGATAACCCCACTTGGATCCCAATAGGCCACACTTGCGCTCCGGCCTAATCACGGTTCAGCTCCTGCAGCACTGCGTCTTCCCTCATGCACTCCCTGGCGCGCTCTGGCGCGTTCTCCACGAGGCTCAGGATGTACAGCGTCTGTGTCCCACCCACTTCCTGTCTGTTTGCAAAGCACGCCGGGAAATGTAGTCCCAATGTTCAGTGTCTCTGATCGCGCTTGTCTCCCTCCGGTGGCCAAAAATAGGTACTGCCACAGTAAGATTTTAAACACAGCGCTACACTAGATAAGCCACAGCCACAAAGTAAAATACTTTTGCACAGATCTTGGTAAATGTTGCATCATGGGAAAAATCCACAAAATAGAAAACAGGAGATAAAAATCCCTAATTTTATTTTTCATGTAATCATTTTTACATGCAATTCCTTAAAAAAAAAAAGGTTTTAGAAGGTGGTTTGTTTGTAATTCACAAGTAATCTATTTACAGCCTGTGTAAGTGGTAGTGTCCCTTTAAATGGTGTGGTGTTCAGGCCTCAGAATGGGGAGTGACTCCCTTAAATAGGGAGAACAGGAGTAATTAGGGAGGGCCAAGGGTTCCCTTAGGATGGGCTGGTGGGAAGCTAGGACTGGAATCAAAGGCAGGTACAGGAACGGCAAGTGCAAATGTCAGTGTATTTGAGTCATTAATTAAGTGTAAGGCTGGGGTCAGACAAGCGTCATTGGAGAGCGTAAGGAATGTCCGTGAGAGTGGACGTTCCTTACACTCGACGCCCGTCTGGCCGCCTCACTGAGCTCAGTTATTGGATCGCGCTTTGCTGCGCTGAGTGCGATCCATTTAATAAGTGCTGTTTTGGGATGCTGTAATCTTTCCTAAATCCCCATTAAATTTTGAGGACAATATTAGGAAAAAAATTTATTATTTTGGAAACATAACGAGCAAAACAGGAGGCTGAGCTACAGGACTTGTTGTTGTTTTGCTAGACTATAGCCACCAAAATACCTTCATAAATCTCTTGTTCATTGGCAACTCTCTGATATGTCTCCTCCCAGATCTAAAAAGCCAAACATAGACAAATTGATATATACAAGTTAAATTTACACTGATTATTGAAACACATAATACAATATAGACTAAATGTAACCAACAATACACTCTGTGACGGATCCCGCTACTCGGGGTGAGCAGATCCGCCGTCAGCGCCGAGTACACCTGGAGGTCGGTAGTGTGGTAGCGAGGTGCCGCTGGTGCTCGTAGGATACCCCGAGTTTGCAGCGCTGTAGAGTAGTCCTTGAAGTGTCCCAGTTCCCAAAGCCCTGTTATCCCCAATTACTAGCCAAGGCAGGAGTAAAGGTTCAAACGAGTGATTTATTTTTCATGGAGAACATAGCTTATTTATGGGGAAAAAAGACATTGTTCTCCCCTGGTCCGCCCTCAGCCCTCCCGGGGTGATTTCTGCCACTGCCTAGAGCCATGGCCCAATTTCCCTTTGTTCACCTTGGGCCCCCCTGGTGGGTGCAGCCCTTATCTTGAGGCTCGATGCCAGCTCGTCTGGTGAACTTTCCGTGGCTCTGAATGAGCGGGGAACAGGGGAACAACAGGGAAAATCATATTGAGGTACTTATAAAAATAAGGGCTAACGAATAAACACTTGAACTGCGCTACAGCGTAGTGGCAGCCGTCCCGTCACATACTCTACATCTGAACAATTTATATGTGGTAGGTAAATAGTCATTTCAAGCAAATAGCTTTTGCCTAGGCCAGGGGTCAGCAAAGCTGGCTCCATGATGTTTTGGGAACTACATCTCCCATGATGCTTCGTCACCCAGGGGCTGACTGAGCTACAAGGGAAATGTAGTTCCCAAAACAACAGGAAGCCAAGGTTGCTGACCCCTGGTCTAGGCCAATAGTTACTTGACCTTTATAACACCATTTGCTTAGTTAAAAACCTTGCATCTTGTTGATGGGCATTTACCATAAAGTGTGGCCAATGGCAGATGTGCACCACCGCGCTCTTTTCCCATTCATGTTCTCGGGCACTGCAATCTCGTCTGGGAACCCAACATATAAATCTATAAAATCTTTCAAAAACCCACAAAAATGTGTAACATGCTAGTAAAATGAGTGGGGCTTTGGGAGCCTCGGGAAAGCTATGACAATGAAGAGGTTTCTCTCAATTCAATGTATGAGCAGCTTAAGGATGTGAACTGAAGCACTCGCATGTGCATTATAATCACAGGTTCCAGGAGATAGAACATACAAAATATAGAGAATTCAGAGCACACCATTACAAACTATGCAAAAGATATAAAAAAACCCTGCTAACTTAGTGAAACAAATGATGGAGATTTGGTTCCAAGATGTGATGACATATTGCATAAGCCTGCCACAGCGCCAACATACCCAATCGTTGGCAGGCCCTACTCTATGCCAACCTGAATGTCTGCTTTTTTGCTGTATACCCATTTACTTGGAACATGCATCCCAATGGGGCTCCTGGCAGATCAAGGTTTTAAATAGAGTCTGCAATGAGGCAGGTGTGACAGGGAGGGTTTTCCACAGGACAGACATTTTGGCTTATATAGGTTAATGTTTTGAATTGTATATATTGAAACATTGTCTATCCTGTGGAGGAGGAATAAATCCTCTACTCCTTGAGATACACGTATTTTGGTGTTTGTATATTTGTTGCAAGTTCTCTACGGCCATGGTGTGTGAAGGCCGCCTTCCGGCACTACGGCTTCTGGTGAGGACATTTCACATTGGTTTCTATTTCCTTTGCATTGTATTTCATCTTTCTGGTCTACTAGAGACCGGCTGCCATGTCAACCTCGCTATCCTTTCACTTGAGAATGGATTAGTCCACTCTCCCTGTCTAACTAGTTAGTTAGTTTGGCCCAGTTCCTTTTCCTGTGCAGCAAACTTCTCCTTCCTGCTTTTTCACCGTGGAGGCTTGTGAGTAAGATCATGTAGCTTGGCAGTAGTATTCGGTTTTACCTTCCTCCCATTCCAAATCATACCCTAGAGAAGTTCTCCTCGACCCACTCCACTACTTTCAAGACGCCTTTTATTTGCAATTACTTTCTCAAAGTGAAGAAAAATATAAAGGACTTGGAGTGCGTTCAAAAGAGGATGAGTTAAGCTATCTGACTACAATCATATCCTGCATGTGACATTCACTTCTTGCATGTGATCCTGGGGTTACAGAATAGTAGTAAAATAACAAATTGTAATTTGGATCCTTAGATCCAAGTAACAATTTCTTCCAGTCAATACCCAGCTTTTCATCTACAGACACTCACCTCTTCAAATGCTGTCCTCATCATTTCAACTGATGAATATTCAGATGCTATCTGTATATCAACCTGGAGAGACTTCTGTATTATATCGCTCATGCTGTCCGTTTTGATGAGGGAATGATGCTTGGTCAGGTCTCTGTGAAGCTCTTGAACCTGGTCTTTAAGATTCTGAATTTCTACCTGTATGCCCTGAAAAGCAATACACAAAACATTTGTCAGCATAAATAGTACCACGCTGGAGCTGGCTTTACCTTCACCACATTCAATGTAGGAGCAATGAAGTCGGTTGGAGGATTCGGGACCTGATATGTGTGTTCATAGCTGTGGCAGTGCCTTGTGAAAGGGCTATCTGTTCCCTCTGCCAGTAGGACCTTGGTGCTGATATATCGGTGTAGGGTGGGTTTTCGGACAATGGATCCAGTAAGGGACATTTTGTCACAGGAAGCACAACATCCTGGCATGATTAAGCTCTTGGACGATTGACTGTTGGGAATCCTGGGGAAAAAAATGAATATACATTTCAGTTCCATGAACTACAGGAATATGCTGGCAGTTCAATTCACATTCTCATACTTGTGTGGGCATGGCTCGGGCAATTGCACATGTCAACGGTGACTAGATCCAGAATTCACTATGTCCAGTTCAATTCGAAGCTAACTTGCCCTGTTCGATGCTGACCTAGAGAGGAATTCTTGCCAGGAAGCACTGGCTGTAATGGGCTTAGTAGCGCCCACTAAGGAGTAGCGAAGTTGAGGTCTTTAAGGACTGAAATATCTGCTTGATGTTTACACACTGCTTGGTATACACAGACTTATACTCTGAAGTCAGGGAGGATGAGAGAACAACGGAGTTGCTACTAAGCACTAAAGGTTTCAAGACCGATAGACAACTTAGAGCACGTTCAAAAACACAAAGAGACTTTAGACAGTAGGTGAATTGTACGGACTGCAGGGCAGTCAGGAAATGTGCAGATTTAATGTTCTCTGATATACTGGAGCAGGTCAACAGTACCTTACGATATGCAGAGGTAACTGACACACATAGGGGTCTATCGCTGGTACAGTTTCGAGTATACTTATTGGCTTGCGCACAATGCACAAATGCTGAACATAAACAATATTTTTCGATCGTGGTTTTCATATAAATTCGTGGCAACGAATCATGAGCCCTTGGTCGGATATAGTAACCTAATGAGGCCACAGACGATACTCAAAGACGAGATGGGACAAAACCCCAATAACGAGTGAAAACCCCAGCGGCAAACATGGGGTAAAAACCACCAAAGCAAAACACTGGCGATCGTATTCGTAGCAGCAACAGAATGGTCAGGTACAAGCCGGGTCAAAATCAGGAGCAGGAATCGTATACAGAAATGGGTCGGCAACAGAATCAACAATAGGATCAGCTTAGCGGGAACAGAACTCCACGACCGGGCGACGAGGCAACTCCTCGCACCCTGTTTTAAACCCAGCGGCTCCTCGTGACCATGCCAGGCCCCGCCCCCTCAGATGCCGCTCGGCCATTACCTGGTGCTGGCATTCGATCAGCTATTGGCACAGGACCTTGCCCAGACCCCCCAGGCAGCACAGCAGGGGCTGAGGATATGACACTGGCTTTCCACAGTGGTGAAGTCCGAGAAGAAAATGCATGGGAACGTCCAAGATTTCTGCCCCCCAACTAACCATTGTCATCTTATACCTAAAGCATTCTCACATTTGATATTATACAAATATAAATTAGATCTAGGCTTGGTTTTATGCAATAAATTATGATAAATCAGCATATACGTAAAGTGCAACAAAAACGGTAAAGTGCTAAGGAGAAGTGCAATTTAACAAAATAATGTAACAATCGCCGACCAAAGCCCCCTGTAGCAGATATATCAGTGCATGTGAAAATCTGTACACCCTCCAAGAAAAATTTTAAGTTAAAGTTAATATATTCATTAGGAAGGCTAAAGACAAAACCACTCACGTCATCAAGGGCCATTAAATATGGCTCAATTCTTAGTTTTATATATCTATATCCAGCAACTTTCCCCTTCTTTTACGGTAAATTCTTCACTTCACAAGACCCATTTCACAATGGTGTACTTCAGATTTGTAGGAAATATAGACCATACCACAAACAGGCAATGTATGTAAGGTATCATGACAATCATGCACGGTATGGATGCAACGAAGACGGAGCTTCTACAGTCGGCTCTACACAAAATTACTTGTAGTCTCCAGTAACCACTGACAGTAGTCCCACTATACCAATAATGAAAACTAATCCTTCCAACATTTGCAAAGTTAAACAGGTCTGCTAGGTCCCTCAAGTTGCAGAGAGTGCAATTTGTCCCCCAGTTCTCTCAATCTATGTTGCGTGTAGCCACCGGTGCGCTTGTTTCATTCTATACAATGCTGACAGGGTCTGTTAGGTCGTAATACTTCAACGATACAAAGTCAAACTAGACCAGATCACAAAACCCATACAGGACCCAAAACGGCCCACCAATCCTCTGTACTGAAAAATCGAAGGGTCTTGTTTGTATTTGGTGTTCTGTATTGTGACAAAATGGTCATCACACCTTGTAGAGTGCATATAGGATCATCTACGTATCACAATAATGTGTTATATATATATATATATGTTGTGGGTCTACTGCCGCTTTGAACTTGCACATGATCTGCCAGAATAGCAGAACCTTAACAATACGGGTTATGCATCATCCACTCATTAGAATGCCAAATGCAATCCTGATAAACCCAAAAAAAAAACCACAAATCTATATTAGACAATTATTCAACAAATATATATACATACACACTGTATATATAATGGTTTACCTTGAAGAAGAGTTCTTTTCATTGAAATAAAGCTGTATTTTTCTCTTTTTTTCACTAAAGCTTTATAAAAGTCCAGTTTGGAAATCTTTTCAGTGATGGTAACAGGACTGTCAAAATATTTGCTTTCCTCTAGCATAGATCTCAGTTTGTGGCATGAGTTGGTTTGAGTATATATAAATATATATATAGACGGTGCTAGTCAAATGAGCTCTTAAAGTTCCTTGAAATTCTGATATAAATAGTGGCAGGCTGGCCATGTGTTCACACGCCTTTGTCTAGCCCCTTGGCAGTGCTAATCACCCAGGTGAAAACACAAAGGGGCATATGATTTGCTGTACATGGAAAACACTGCCTGCTCAGAGCAGATAATGGAATCACAATGTTAACACAGATCTGTTGGCACATGTGTACTTTTCTGTCATAAATATCTCTATGTAATGAGACAGATAAATACAGACAGTGATTTCTTTAGCATTTTAGGATAAAATACGAGTCTGCTGTGACGTTTAATGAAAAACTAGTCCTGTTACAGATTGAATAAGAAGACATTAATTACTCAGTGAGGCAGACAGACTACTGATGGGACCCCTGGGCAAAAGGAGATTATGAAGCCTCCTTGTACCCCCTATATGTAAGCCACACACCCACATACACACAATGCCCAAATGTACATCCCTGTGTTCCAGAATTTAAGGCTCTGCACCATTTGCAAAACAGTTTTAATAAATTAAGAAAATCCACTTGAGCATGCCGGCAAACCGGGGAAACCATAAGGCCCCTCAAGGCTTAAAGAGGAGAAAGAGCATTACCCAAATCCTATGGTCCCCAAACATCAAGACCAACGAGCTGTTTGTTACGATATTCCATAATCTTAGGGTTTAGACTAAGGCTACAGGTTCACTGAGAGGCGGCCACACTACCACAGGGGCTAAACAATGAGGTATTTGAGGGGAATTATGCTGGGGAATATGTGAGGAGATCATGCTGGGGGTATGTGAGGGGAACGACTCCGAACATCCAGGGGTATTTGAGGAGATCATGCTGGGGGTATTTGAGGAGATCATGCTGGGGGTATGTGAAGAGATCATGCTGGGGGTATGTGAAGAGATCATGCTGGGGGTATGTGAAGAGATCATGCTGGGGGTATGTGAAGAGATCATGCTGGGGGTATGTGAAGAAATCATGCTGGGGGTATGTGAAGAGATCATGCTGGGGGTATGTGAAGAGATCATGCTGGGGGTATGTGAAGAGATCATGCTGGGGGTATGTGAAGAGATCATGCTGGGGGTATGTGAGGAGATCATGCTGGGGGTATGTGAGGAGATCATGCTGGGGGTATGTGAGGAGATCATGCTGGGGGTATGTGAGGAGATCATGCTGGGGGTATGTGAGGAGTTCATGCTGGGGGTATGTGAGGAGATCATGCTGGGGGTATGTGAGGAGATCATGCTGGGGGTATGTGAGGAGATCATGCTGGGGTGAGGAGATCATGCAGGGGGTATGTGAAGAGATCATGCAGGGGGTATGTGAAGAGATCATGCTGGGGGTATGTGAGGAGATCATTCTGCGGTGAGGAGATCATGCAGGGGGAATGTGAGGAGATCATTCTGGGGTGAGGAGATCATGCTTGGGGTATGTGAAGAGATCATGCTGGGGGTATGTGAAGAGATCATGCTGGGGGTATGTGAAGATATCATGCTTGGGGTATGTGAAGAGATCATGCTTGGGGTATGTGAGGAGATCATTCTGGGGTGAGGAGATCATGCAGGGGGTAGGTGAAGAGATCATGCAGGGGGTATGTGAAGAGATCATGCAGGGGGTTATGTGAAGAGATCCTGCTGGGGGTATGTGAGGAGATCCTGCTGGGGGTATGTGAGGAGATCCTGCTGGGGGTATGTGAGGAGATCCTGCTGGGGGTATGTGAGGAGATCCTGCTGGGGGAATGTGAGGAGATCCTGCTGGGGGTATGTGAGGAGATCCTGCTGAGGGTATGTGAGGAGATCCTGCTGGGGGAATGTGAGGAGATCCTGCTGGGGGAATGTGAGGAGATCCTGCTGGGGGTATGTGAGGAGATCCTGCTGGGGGTATGTGAGGAGATCCTGCTGAGGTATGTGAGGAGATCCTGCTGGGGGTATGTGAGGAGATCCTGCTGGGGGTATGTGAGGAGATCCTGCTGGGGGTATGTGAGGAGATCCTGCTGGGGGAATGTGAGGAGATCCTGCTGGGGGTATCTGAGGAGATCATGCTGGGGTATCTGAGGAGATCATGCTGGGGGTATGTGAGGAGATCATGCTGGGGGTTAGGGATGAGCGTTCGGTTCGGATCTGTTCGGAGTTCGATTCGAACATCGCCCGTTCGTCGAACTCCGAACATTTCCGTGTGTTCGCCGCATTTTCGCCCACAATGGACCACAATGCACTTTTCCACTGACCTGAAGCTTGTAGTTGGCTACAGCCTTGCACCTGACTACAGGTCAGGTGCAAAACTATGCCAATCACGGCTCAGTTTTGAAATTGTTCGAATGCGAACCGAACACGGGGGTGTTCGGCTCATCCCTACTGGGGGTATGTGAAGAGATCATGCTGGGGGTATGTGAGGAGATCATGCTGGGGGTATGTGAGGGATTATGCCGGGGTATTTGTGTGGCATTCATTTTGGAGGTATGTAGGGGAATTAACCTGGGGCACTGTGAATGAAGAATTATGTTTGGGATATGTGAAAGGAATCATACTGGGGGTGGATTAGATGAGTAAGGATAAAAACAGAGACGCACAAGGAGGTGGCACAGACACTGACAGATACAGATAATGATAAATACACTAGATACATATACAGGGAAGCAAAGACCTCCTACAAAAATAATAGCACATATTATGGTACTAAAAATAACTAAAATATTGCAAATGAGTGAAACGCCTGACGCGTTTCATCTGACAAGCAAACTTTATCAAGAGCAGAAATCAACAATACATAAGCATAAGAAAGTCCTACTGAGTCTGGGGATGTGGCACGCAGGTGGCCTTCTGCCTTATCCACATTTAGGAGCTTTTCACCAGGGCAGGATCCCACCTAACCACTCAGGCCCCCCCATGTGTTGAGAAAAGAGGGAGTTTAACTGTAGGTAACGTTTCGGTAGCCACAGCCTTTATCAATCTTGACAAGGGACTCTTGGGCTGACTACCTGGGGAGTCGTCGCACCTTCATCTATTCATACTCTGATCCAAAGGATTAAAATAGCCAGGTGCATTATTACGTTTATTTTAGGTTTAAAACCTGTGGCTACCTGGACAGAAAAGGGTTGTGTTGTGTATGCCGTGACTTTTTAATAGTTTATGTGAGGAGATCTATAACCATGTAGTCACTGTATTACTGAATTATTATTTTTTCACTGGACAGTGGCCTCAGTTAATCTGGTGTTCTAGTTCGGATTTCTGGGAACTGTCAGATCACACAATGTTCAGCCTTGTCACAGCCAGGTCTCCTATTCACAATTACATAGTGCAGCTGTTTTCATTCTTTATAAAGAAGAACAAAGAGTCAAGGGCAATTAATAAGGCATCTAAAAACCACAGCATGAAGACAGCTGTGAATGTATGGTATGGTCCTCCAATTAAAGCGTACATTATTAATGCGGTCAGTCATGAGTTAACTCCGATATGTTACTTCTAATGTAGTTCATTTTTTTACAATGATACATATGGCCCCAACCTGAAAACCAAATTGGAATTTTAGCTATAGTCGTGGTTGAGTACTTTTCATAAGATCTAAAATGTTGTAGCCAAGGAAGTTGCTGCGCTCCTACTCCTTTGTCAAATTCCTCTCCATTTACCAGTTGTAGGTGAGGCAGACAGAAGCTTTCTGAGTTGTTGGTGTTTAATGGAGGGGGGGGTCAGGGAGGGTCCTGTTAGGGCATAGAGGACTCAATCTGGAGGTGAGCGTATGGGAACAGATTCCCATATGCCCAGGACTGACTGGCTTGAGAAAGACTGCACCAACAGCCAAAATGTTACTTATTTTTTCCAAATAAGGTGTGTCCTTACTATTGGATTGTGTCTGGCTCCCATCTCTTTTTTGCAGTGTACTGAGGAGTTGGTTACTCCGGGACCCAGTAATTGGTATTATATCCCTTTATTAGTAAAGCAGTTGGTCTATGTGCAGGCAGCCTATTTCATGTATTGTGCATAGGACAGCCTAAACATCTGCAGTATTCCTGTCTGAAGCAAAACTCTACAAGACTGAGAAAGGAATCTGAGGTGTATGGAGGAACCTACATACTGTGGGCGGGTGGCCCTCTTCCACATATTGCTGGGCATGATGACCATCATCCTGCCCCATTATCTCTTCTCACTACATGGAACAGGTAAAAGGGAATGGGGGCATAGAACAAAAAGGCTGAGGGCATTGTAAGTGCTTGGGTAGCATTTGATCACCACGTTATCCAAATTCCTCAAACGCCCTACAAATCCTGCCTTTTCTCCTCTCAGAGAAGAGAGGTCCAATAAACCAACAAGCCATTTTCCACCGTTTTGTAGCAAGGGGAACATCTCAGAATCTCTCATTCCAAATTATAACACACAACATTGCGGCAAACTAGATACTTCAGAAAGCGCTGAAATTTCTTTTGCTTTTTAGTTTGGGGCTCTTTGGTGCGCTTGGGTGGTTCCATTTTGCCAACCCCACGGTGAATTCGCTGTTCACGCAGGGTCACCGAAGTGTGCTGAAGTTGGAGTCTGAGGACTGCCATGCAGGAAAAAAAAAAAAAAAAAGGAACTCTGCGATTTTTCTAATAGGTGTTTAAACCGATAAAAATGCATTAAAATGTGTGTAAATAATAAAAGTATGTTACATAATAAAAAATAAAAAACCGCCTTTTAAAATAAAAATAAAAAGGCTTTTGGTGAAATGAAAAGAATAAACAGTTGAATAAAAAAAAAAAAAATTTGCCTGGTTAAATCTGTCCAACTGAATCACTGAAAATCAGGGCATGTCACTGACACTTCACTGCAGTTCAGCGTTCTCTGAATAAATTAACCATAACTTCTCTATGGAGCAATTTCGCTGCCGCTGAATAATTGCCAAGTTGCTCCGATCTGCACCGTTTTTCGCTGTCAATTCGCCAGTATTTGGCGAATTGACAGCTTTCAGAATAGACGAACTGCCACGAAATTGCACTGTATGGTGAAATTCACCTTTCGGTGCAATTCAGTGGCAAGTTCGCCCCTTACTGAATAACCCCTTAAGTCTTGATTTGGTTGAGAGTCTGTCCATCCTCCAAGATATGGGGACTGGGCATTGCTTCTGGAAAGCTGTTGATCTAGTGGAAGTTCTCCTGCAAACCTGAGAATTTTGCCAAAACAACCCATATTACAAACCAAACGGACACTCATTATTCTGTCAGCCAGCAGAATATCAATCCTGCAACATTGGACCTATTCAATACCTCCAAACCTTAGCTTTTTTTTTTCTGATAAACCTTGCTTTTAGGATGGACTGGCTTTTGGACAAGAAAGAATCATAAATGAAAGGTTCCTCCATGTATGGAATCACTTTATCTTCACACTGGGCCTAAGATCATTGGTCACTAAGGCTGGGGTCAGACCAGCGCACTTTTAACGTGCGTTCTGGCGCACATAATTACGGCCGCACTAGCAGCAGATGATGGGCAATGACGGCCAATATATGATGTACGGCCGCACAAAAGTCCGGCAGTGCAACGCAAGTGGAATTTGAACGCATTTTTTTGAGAAGGCTGAACCACTAGTACTGACGTACTGAGTGCGCAGCTGCGGCATAGCGGCGTGTGTGCGTGATTAGGAGATGTCAGACGCTGCTAAAGTCCAGCCTACATAACGTCCAGACGCAAAAAGAGTTTTATTGACGATCCGTACAAAATCACGCCCGAAAATGCACGTCGTCTGACAGTTTTTGCGCAGTCCGTGAAAAAATACGTCAATGCGTTCGGACGCACTTTTTCACGTTCGTGGGGAAAAATGCTTTCGTCTGACCCTAGCCTTAGAGGTGTGTTAGACACACTTTTACTTTTTCTACCTGGTACCTACAACAGTTATTGGACAGAGAACCAATTAGCCACTGTTTAACGCATGGTTGTCTTTCAGTTGCTGCCATGATGGATGTGGTGTCAGGGTAATTGCATAAAAACTGGATGACACTGGCCACATTACTGTTATTGGCGTGGTTCTACAGTTGTGATTTTTCAATTTAGACCTGGAATTCTATTCACATAAAACGTCTTTGATTAAGCTATTTATTCTTTATTGAAGATGATATGTTAAGAAAAATACTAAAACATATTTGAAATGTGAACTGGTAACCCATTACATAATAAAATATGGTACTTTGCGTTGCATGCAGGCTTGTTACACTTACATGCCTACATTGTTGTGTCCCGCACCCACACATCCTCCACTAACGCTCCCAACGCGGCATAGGTTTAAGAGCAATAGTGGCTCCAGACAGCGGGCAAACTCCGCTCCATAGTCTGTATTGATCTACAAGATAAAGCAGATGTGTCATTTGACGATATAACAAGAAATAGATACTGTATGTCATCATATCTATTACATATCTACAATCCCAGCTCATAAAAATCTATTACACCATGCAATTGTGTAGTAAATCAGTCACATGCTTCCTATGAAGCACTCTCCTAATGTTACAGCAAAGGAAATGATGGATGTCACTATATGATGCCTTTGGGAATACAAGGTAGAGATCACATGACACATTCCGTGAAGAATGGATTTGTTCACAGTGTAGATTATAGGATGGACTAGGATAGTCCATGTGTGAAACTTTAACACAATCTACCGCCTTGCTTTGGTTCTATTTGTGGAAAACATTTGTAGAAGGTACCCTTTCACAAAACACACCACCAAAAGTACGGTAAAGTTCACTTAAAAAAGTCGCAGCTATTAATAAAAAAAAGAAAATGACTATTCTTGGCTGCCTGGTAGAAATTGTTGAAAACTGAGGTGATCTTACTTGCTTCAAAAATACAGATATGAAAAGAGCCTAAACATGACGTGACCTTAAAGCACGTAATAAATAATAAACATGAGCATGGGGTAAAAATGGTGCCAAGTCATGTCAGAAAAATGACATTAAAATGAACCCCTAACCCTTAATCCCTAACCAATTCTGCACAATTTTTCAATGCGAGTATCACTACAATTCTATGACGTTGGCTTTGGTTTTAGTCAACAGATTTTGCACAATTTTTTTGTCGTGAGAGCAGCTCGATAAGGATCGGAATGATCGAAGCATTGCAGGTTCTTTTTTGATGGTGGAATAAATATATCCATGCCTAATTCTCGGAGACTTCAACATTCCCATTGACGATCCTTCCGCCCCTGCTGCCTCCAAACTTCTTTCACTCACGTCCTCCCTTGGACTCACACAATCCTCCCTCCTCCCTACCCACCGCGATGGTCATGCTATTGACCTTGTCTTTTCCAACCTCTGCTCCATTTCTGAGTTCAACTGTCGCCCTTTCCCCATCTCTGACCACCACCTTCTCTCTTTCAACCTATCTGGACTTCCTAAACACCCTGCTCCCCCACCCCGCACACACACTCGCAGAAATCTACATGCTGTGGATCCCCATCAATTCATCAATTCTCCAACCTACTTCACCACCTCCCTCATACCTCATCCTTCACCTGCCCTGATGCTGCCACTAACCACTACAACACTACGCTTATCTCTGCTCTAGACACTCTTGCTCCTCTTCGACTCTGTAAGGCCCCACACCGCCAGCTTCAGCCCTGGCACACCCTCCAGACTCGCTACCTGCATAGATGCTCCCGCACTGCAGAGCGTGCCTGGAGGAAATCCCACTCTGAAGCTGATTTTGTTCACTTCAAGTTTATTCTCCGGTCATACACCACTTGGCCAAACAATCCTTCTTCTCATCTCTTATATCTACACTGTCCTCCAACCCTAAATGGCTCTGGTCCACCTTCAACACCCTCCTCTACCCACCTGCACCTCCCCCCACAGCTGCCTTCAGCGCTCAAGACCTGGCAGACTACTTCCTCAGTAAAACTCTAACTATCAGAAGCAACATCCCAACACAAGATAGTTATCTGCCACCTCCACTCCCACAGGTCCCCTCTGCCACCCTCTGCCGCTTCCTCCCAGCCACTGAGGAGGAAGTCAATTCCTTATTGTCCTCCTCACATCTCACCACGTGCCTGCTCGACCCCATTCCCTCACATCTAATTCCTCCCCTCTCCTCCTCCCTCACATCTTCAACCTATCTCTCTCCACTGGCTTCTTTCCATCCGCCTTCAAACACGTGCTAGTTACCCCTTTACTAAAGAAACCATCCCTAGATCCCAACTCTCCATCCAACTACCGCCCTGTATCCCTGCTTCCCTTCACATCAAAGCTTCTAGAAAAACTAGTCTTCAACCGCCTATCCCTCTTCCTGTCCTCCAATTCCCTACTTGACCCCCTGCAATCTGGCTTCCGTCCCCTACACTCAACTGAAACTGCCCTCACCAAAGTCACCAACGACCTCCTAACTGCTAAAAAACACGGCCACTATTCTATTCTCATCCTGCTTGACCTCTCGGCTGCTTTTGACACTGTTGACCACCCCCTCCTTCTACAGACCCTCAACTCTCTGGGTCTCGGTGACACTGCACTTGCTTGGGTTGACTCCTATTTATCCAACAGGTCCTTCTGTGTGTCCTTTGCTGGTAACTCCTCCTCCTCCTCATTGCCTCTATCTGTTGGTGTATCTCAAGGCTCTGTCCTTGGTCCTCTGCTCTTTTCCATCTACACCTCCTCCCTGGGCAAAATCATCAACAGCTTGGCTTTAATTACCACCTCTACGCTGATGACACTCAGATCTACCTCTCTACCCCTGATCTCTCTCCCCCTGTCCTCTCAAAATTCAGTGACTGTTTATCTGGCATCTCCTCCTGGATGGCCTCCCACCACCTAAAGATCAACATGTCAAAGACTGAACTCCTACTTATTCCTCCCTCCAATGCCTCCCCACCTCCTGACTTCTCTATCACGGTGGAGGGTATCACCATCTCCCCATCAAACCAAGTTCGCTGCCTTGGAGTTACACTTGACTCTGCTCTTTCCTTCATCCCCCACATCAAGTCTCTTTCCTCCTCCTGCCGATACCAATTGCGTAATATTTCCAGAATTCGGCCATTTCTTACCGCTGTCACCACAAAACAACTCATACACGCCCTGGTAATCTCCCGACTCGACTATTGCAATAATCTCTTATCTGGCCTCCCTCTGTCCCGCCTCTCCCCCCTACAATCCATCCTGAACGCCTCCGCCAGGCTAATTCACCTCACCCGCTGCTCTGTCTCTGCTCTCCCCTCTGCGAGTCCCTTCACTGGCTCCCCATCCACTGCAGAATTAAGTTCAAAATCCTTATCCTTACCTACAAAACCCTCACTAACTCAGCGCCCCACTACCTGTCCTCACTAATCACCAAATACACCCCAGCCCGCTCCCTAAGGTCAAACAGTGACCTGCGCCTAGCTTCTCCCCGCATCACCTCTTCCCATGATAGACTGCAGGATTTTCACGCGCAGCCCCCACTCTCTGGAACGCTCTCCCTCGTACTGTCAGACTTTCCCCTAACTTCTTTCCTTCAAACGCTCCCTGAAAACATTCCTATTTAGGGAAGCCTACCACCCAACTCACTGACGCAACCATCAATCACTCTCACCTTACAGTCCTCTCCTCCTGTTTCCAACCCCAACCCTCCCAGATTGTGAGTTCCTACGGGAATAGGGCCCTCATCTCCTCCTGTACTGTTTGTCAAATGTTGTTCAATGTATTGTAACCCTGTCTATACTGTGCTTATTGTACAGCGCTGCGGAATATGCTGGCGCTTTATAAATAAAGAATAATAATAATAATTGATCATTATTACTGGAGTACATCATCTTTTTCTAATTTTGTTTTATCCCTCACCCCACACCTCCCATCTTGTATTGTTACATTGCCCTGTTCCTCTCTAGGTTGAAGGCACGTGGTGACAGTGGCCTTACAAGGGGGGTGCGGGAGGTGCGGCCTGCCCCCTGGTGACTCCGCCCCTAGGGTGACTCCCAGTGCTAAAAAAATATATATATTTTTTTATATTTAAGTATTTTACCAGGAAGGAAACATTGAGATTTCTCTCGTTTTCAAGTATGTCCTGGGTAGACAAGGCCTAGGCTGGCACTTCCCAGGAGACGGAAAAGAAGAAAAAAAACGCCACTATGCATCCACAATACTCCTCAACCACCTGAGGCAAGTTGACTGGCGGAGGCTGGAGCCGATCAGAACATCTCATGCAGTCTGCTGTGTGTGTACAAGCATTCGAGCAGGCTGCATGAGTGGCAGCCAGGTATGTGTGTGGTGTGTAGACTACAGTACCCAGTCACTGCCTTTACTACACCCCAAATTTAAGGTCTCTTCTACACCACTACTACTGCACCACCCAGTCACCGTGCCACTACCAGGCACTGTCACCCTCCTACACCTCAACCACTGTGCCTCTGCGTGGGTGGAAGGCCAGACACTGAGGCAGACTGTACATGCTGAGAGCTCACTGATCTCAGCATGTAAAGGTTGTCTGAGAGTGATAGGACTCCAGCCGCTGCTCACGGGAATGCTCATACACAGCACACATTACTGTGAGTTTTGTTGCTGTGCAGCTCTGTGATATAGAAATGTGCCGTGTGTATGAGTGTATCACAGAGCTGCACAGCAACAAAACTCACATTATTGTGCCCAGTGAGTGAGCATATCACAGAGCTCCACAGTATTTAACCTCTCAGTAATGTGCGCTGTGTACGAGCATTCAGTGTTATATGGGAGTTCTGATTTATTTATTTATTTGCAAAGTATTTTACCAGGAAGGATACATTGAGATTTCTCTCGTTTTCAAGTATATCCTGTATGTTCATTTATGAGTAAGAGTAGTCAAAAAAAGAAACTGTAAAACTCAAAGGGGGGGGGGGTGACACCATGAATTACCGCACCGGGTGACACCAACCCTAGTGACGCCACTGGTGGTGACATACTATTTAGCTTTTAACAGAGCATGTTTTGGGGCTTGGGCTGTAGCTCCAACAGCCCCTCTGCCAATTTTGGTTCTGTTCCCAAAACTATTAAGACAGAAGTGAGGATAATTTACCAACCACTGGCAACATTTTCTGAGGATAGGAGTAACTGCTTCACATGACATGAAAACAGAGGTCCTAGTGCAGGGAACTCAAACTCTGCCCCCCCCCCCCAATGCTTCTGAACTACACCTCTCATGATTCTCTGGCCACATATGCATTCAAAGAATTCTGGGAATTGTAGGCAATAAACAACTGGGCGGTAAGAGCCAGAGAACCCTGTTCTAGATGTTCAACACTAAGGCACTCAGCTAATGGTAAACTGAGCAGCCAAGGGCTCCCTACATGTTATTCCGAGCTATTTTACCACACACACATTGCAGAATATTCTGAGACGTTTTACCTTGCTGCTCTGGGATGGTCTCAAACGATGAGGAAGCTTGACAATTTGCTGTAGGCGCTCCATAAGTTGCTTAATTACAGAAAAAAAGACATAGGAGATTTCCAAAAATTAAAATAGCATACAATTAAAGCAGACCTCTCATGAGCAGTGTGACCGTTCCTAAAACGGAGCAGGGGAAATGACATAGATCAGTGCTTCCCAACCCCGTCCTCAGGACCCGCTGACAGGTCAGGTTTGCAGGATATCGGAAGCACAGCACAGGTGATATGATTTGCTGCTCTGTGACTGCAGTATTCACGCATTTCCCCAAAGTGATCTGTAAAATCTGCCGTGTTAGAGGGTCCTGAGGACCAGGTCGAGAAACACTGACATAGATCATAAAGAGTAATTTTAGATCTTATTACTAAATTCCATATTTCAGGTGTATTTACCTTGACTCCGGTGCTGTGCATTCCTCCATTTCTCGGAGTTTGGGAGTACGACAATGCATTAACCCCTACCTGTGGTCCCTTAAAGGGACACCAACACCAAAAAATGAAATGTCCTTATTGGGTTTATCTTTTGTTGCGGATATCTTACATGTGCTTTGTTTTTCCTCTTGTACGTTTAAGAAATATTTTACTTTATATGTGTCACTGGATGCATCCATTGTGTGATCTTTCGTGTTGTAAACTGCCCCCCCCCACGATCTTTACATCACTTGCTCTTCACACTGTGGCAATGGCCATAGAATGGAGTCTATGGGTTGATCACGGTCTCACATCTCATTGTATTGTGTTGTATGTGTTGAACATACAACACCAAGGGGTAGATTAGAAGTCTTCTAAGCTTCCGGTCATATCTCATTCAGGTGCCATCTCTTATCTTGAGTAGCCTGAAGAACAATAGCCCCCTGCAGCCTCATCTAAGCATTCCTTCCTATATCTCATTAAACAGTTTACTTCAGTGGCTTATCTAATCTACAACATTTAAGAAAAACCTTTGGTAAATGTTGCCTTAACAAAATGGTATGGAGATAAAAGGAAAAATAAAGTTAGTTTTTTAAAAACATACAATTACTCCCCCCTAAGAAAAAAACAGCAGCATATGCTTTATAATGTGGTTTTGTTTGTGATGCACAAGTAATCTAGTCACAGTTTATGTAAATGTTAGGGTCCCTTTAAAATACTCCTCCCATACGAGTGGTCCTGCTTGAGGATGCACCACCCTGCCGTTATGTTTGCTTCTTGGCCAGAGTATCAGCATTCACTGAGTTACTGATAGAATAGGAGGAATACATGTTGATGTTGGTTTCTCTCCTTTCACTCAATTCTCAGCAATGATCTCTATCCCCAAAAAGCTGCTGACAGACGAGAGGGAAAACTGCTCTAAAAATGTGTGGAAAGTTGTTATCTGCCACTAAACTAGTAAAAGGGGAACAAAAAACTTTTTCTAAATACTGACAAAACTGTTACAATGCACTTTGGAACAGCACCTAAACTACACAATTTGCAAACACCCATCTATGTGTCAGGACAAGATCAAATGACCCAGTGACCACAGTCGCTTCTTTCAAATATCTAGGTTTGTGGTTAGACCCAAATCTATCCTTTGGCCCCCACATCGAAAAACTCTCATCTAATCTTTACCCCAAACTAGGTGCCCTGTACAGAAACAAATCCTGCCTGAGCCCCGCGGTAAGAAAGCAGATTGTTCAACAAATGCTTATGCCAGCCATTGAATACGGAGATGTAGTGTATGCAGCTTCCCCGCAAACACACCTTCAGAAACTTACTACATTGTATAACTCATTCTGTCGCTTTGTGCTGCAATGTAACTACATGACCCACCATTGTGACATGTTAAAAGAACTAAACTGGCCATCGCTGGAATATAGACGCACCCTTCACCTTTCCAACCTGGTGTTTAAGAGCTTTTCTGGGAAGCTACTACCCTACCTGAATAGGCTGCTTCCCCCAGCAGTTTCCTCATCCTATAATCTCCGATCCAGGACCAGCACCTTACTTGCAGTACCACAATACAAAAAGAAAATGTCTCAATCCTCATTTTCCTACAGAGCACCGCAAATATGGAATAACCTCCCAGACGCAATCAAATCTTCCCCCAGTCTAAATTCCCTTAAGAGATCTCTATTAACATGCCTCAATACGGAATGCTCCTGTAACATAATGACTTTATTTCCTACATATTTCTTTTTCTGTTAATCTGTATATTTGTTTTTGTGTTAATATCTTGCATTTTACTATTTTGTATTTCTGTAACCACTCAATGTTCTTGAACCCAGGACATACTTGAAAACGAGAGAAATCTCAATGTATCCTTCCTGGTAAAATCCTTTATAAATAAATAAATTTCTGGTCTCGGCTGAAGTATGTTAATGGTTAATGTGATTGTACTGATGCCATATGCTGATAAAGAATGTTTAAGCCCCCTCCAATGAGGGTTTATTTCACAGTGCAATCTTAATCAATAAAAGAAAAAGGTTGTAATTCTGTGAAACCATTTTATCTATTCACTAAACAATGAGTAATCATAAAAGATCACCAACATTAAACCAGTCTAGCGGCATTCACAGAATTCCTAACAGACACATATTTAGCTACCTTGACCTATTTATTTATAAAATATTTTACCACGAAGGATACATTGAGATTTCTCTCGTTTTCAAGAACATTGAATCTTTACAGTAGGTACAGAAATACAAAATAATAAATACAAGATATTAAAAACAAAACACAAATTTACACAGAATAAATATGTAGGAAATATAGTCACTATGTTACAGGTTTACAGGTGTATTCTGTATCGAGGTATATTAATAGAGATCTCTTAAGTGACTTTAGTCTGGGGGAAGATTTGATGGCGTCTGGGAGGTTATTCCATAATTGCGGTGCTCTGTAGGAAAATGAGGATAGAGCCACTTTCTTTTTGTATTGTGGTATTGCAAGTAAGGTGCTGGTCCTGGATCGGAGGTTATAGGATGAGGGAACTGCTGGGGGAAGCAGTCTGTTCAGGTAGGGTGGCAGCTTCCCAGAAAAGCTCTTAAACACCAGGTTAGAAAGGTGAAGAGAGCATCTAGATTCCAGCGACGGCCAGTTTAGCTCTTTTAACATGTCACAATGGTGGGTCATGTAGTTACATTGTAGCACAAAGTGGCAAAATGAGTTATACAATGTAGTAAGTTTCTGAAGGTGCGTTTGCAGGTCAGCTGCATACACTACTGGCCACATTACATTCTCCACACTAAGGCCCCTATTACATTCCTAGCGCATTTGCGCGAGGGGCAAAACCCTTTTCGCTGAATGTCGCATTACAACATTCGCGCAAACGATGCACGTTATCGTTTAACGCGGATGGACCTGTGCGAGCGTGATGAACTGTGCGCGTCCTATACTTAACATTGTGAGAGCAAATTCATTCGTGCGCTGGTACGCAGATGGTATTACAATCGATACGCATCTTTTTACGAACGATGTTTGCGCGCATAATTTTAACGTCTTTGAAAAGCTGGTGGTAACTGCAAATCGGAACGTTCTGGCCGAAACGAAAAACACGAGCACGAAAAAAAGAAATACAGCACAGTATAGTTACACATTCTACACATACCCAAACAATAAAATTTGTGAATTCGTCCGTGTTTTTATTATTGCTGCTGCATATATACTCAGATTTACTTTGACAGGCGCAAAAACGTAAGGGAGTCAATTAAGGTAAATTGATGTCAATTAAGTTTAATTCTGATTGGTTGAATCCCGTGAAAAACACAGTCTGCGCACTGATTTACATGCACTACCTTACTGCGCGCGTATTACTCTTCGTTTTGCACGTCGCTTTTACGAACGTTATTTTTGGACGGATGAGAAAATGCGTTCGGATCGTAATACCACCGTTAATTTTCGGGCGATAACGCTGGACGATGCGCGCAAAAACAAATTGCGCTGCGTGAACGAAATTGCACATAGATTGTAATAGGGGCCTAAAACGGGGGCGGTAGGGAGAAAGCTGCGCCCGCAGTTTTCTCCCTACTGCCCCCGTTTTAGTGTGGAATTACAATGCAGGCACTTAAAAAGCTGCCTGCATTGTTACCGTGCGCTACTCCCCTGGATGCTCGCGGCGGCGCTGAGCACCGCCGCGAGCATCCACTCGATGGAGTCCATAGAACTCCATTGAGCCAGACGCCGGCGGTCACATGACCTGCCAGATCGCGCCTCGCCTCGCGAGATCCGGCCGGTCGGCATAGTGATACGCAGGGGGAGACTGAGGAACGTTTTCCCCCAGTCTCTCCCTGCTCCCGACGGATGGAGGAGACGGACAGAGCCGCGGTCCTCGCCGCGGGACAAGAGGTGAGTATACGATCACTTTTTTAAATTTTTTGGCTGGTTTTAACGGATTCCGCTTCGGCAGAATCCGTTAACAGAAAGTTAACCACAGCCAGGACTTGGTGTTAACTGCGGCCGGACGTTAATCAGCGCTAGTTGTAATTGTAATACTAATACTAATTGTAATTGTAATAGTAATGCTGATTAACACTTTGCGTTCCCCATGTTAAGTATAGGGAGCGCAAAGTACAGTAACCTCGTGCTGAAAAGCGCAAGGTACCAAACGCAAACGGGTTACTTAACCCATTAGCATTTGGATTGTAATATGCGGTAGCCACCGCGGCTAATCTTAATGCGCACACAGGTGAGCGTTAACGTTAGCACCTAGATTGTAATTTGTCCCTACATCTCTGTATTCAAAGACTGGCATAAGCATTTGTTGTACAATCTGCTTTCTTACCGCGGGGCTCAGGCAGGATTGGTTTCTGTACAGGGCACCTAGTTTGGGGTAAAGTTTAAATGAGAGTTTTTTCGATGTGGGGGCCAAAGGATAGATTTTATGTCTAACCACATACCTAGATATTTGAGAAAACTGACTGGTCAGCGTGCGATTTGATTTGATCGTATCTGGCAGATTGCTTTCAAGCGCACAATAATTCAGCGTTATTCAAAGGACAACAAAATTCCAATTTACATAAATATACAGAACAATGCTTTTCTTTGCTTTTCCCACAGGCCTACTGAGTGGAGACATCCAGTTATATACAATGTCGTTCTAGGTATTGAATAAATAATTATATACAGTAAATTCAATTTCAACTATAGAAGACTTTAATAATTTCAGATGTCGCGCACTTACATATCCTAAGTCGAGGAACTCGGCCTTGTTGGCGGAACTCAGAAATGCTGAGCAAGTAACGAGATGGACCTGACGAACGAATAAATGCATAGCAAGTAATGTAAGAAGGGGAACCCCACAAAAGTAAAAGGCAACAAGGTGGTCCTGACAAACAGAGCATTTTATAGTGGGAGAAATTGAAATTATATTCAGTAAGGAAGGTTAAAGGTTCTAGAGTTAGTGACACCTTGGCAAAACTCAAACAGGAGGTCCCTCTTGTTATGCAAAAAATGCAGACAGTATATCAATCCTTTTAGATTAGTCGCCTCACACTGCTTTCTGTGCAGACAGAATTACGTGAATAATGAATATAGGAAGATGGTTGTTTGGAAAACGAACATGCGTGTAAATAAACGAGTGTATTCATATAGAGCGCTGCTGAGCGGGTTAAAACAGTGTGTGCAGGCTCTGCAGATGGTTAGTGAGTGTCACTAATGTCTGGCTGTATAAAATGTGTATTCATGAGATGTAAATGGGTGGTTTCATATTCTTACCTGCAAAGTGGGTAATAGGGATGCCAGATGGGACAGTTGTCCCTTGAAGGCCTTTTCTTTCTCCTCGTGTTGACTTGAAACACATACAGTACATACACACTATTATGTTGTGATTCGAAAGGTTTAATTCTGAACAATGGCTTGAGACGTATGACGTTTGTAAGTTAAATACACTGAAAAAAGACGTATGTCCATCGCGTTCAGCCTTTCACATATTCAGCTACTGCTGGTGATCCAAAAGAATGACCCCCCCCCCCAAATCTGAAGCACTTTCCAAATATGCTACATACTGGGAACAAAATTCCTTCGACCCCAGATGGCGTCAGATTTCTAGTTAGACCAAACAGATTTTAACCACATATTAAATATTATAACCCCTAATACTATGTTTTTGCAGGAAGTCTTCTAGACTCTGACACAACCACTTTTTGCTCTCATTGTAAAATAACCCTCCCTATGCCTTGTTAGATTTCCTTTCGTCCAGTCTAAGGCTAATGTCAGACGAACACAGTCTGAGCGCACTCTGCGTGCGTGCACAACGGACGGACGTACTGACGGAAGTTACTGTAGACACCACACGGTCCGTTTTTCTTGACGGACGTAGAAAAAAAAAGGGAACTATGGGAAATAAAATTAATATGAAAAAAAAATGATAAAAACGTGAAAAGGATATGAAAAGCCATTGTGCGCGTCAAGGTGTGGGACGTGGCAAATGCGCTGCGTCTGACATCTCATGACGCACAGAGAACGCTACTCGGACGTGGCGCACTCTGCATGTCCGTCTAGCAGTTTTACATTCTTACCTAACTTGCGTCCGTTTGCCACGTGCGTTGTGCATGCGCAGTTCAGTGCGCACGTACTTTGTGTGTGGGTCACTATTGCTCATGATTCTATGCTACCACGGACGTTAAACTGTGCGGCAACACGGACGTGATCACTGCGTTCGTCTGACATTAACCTAAAATGGGTGACCTCGTGTCCTGTGTATAATCCTATTAATGAATAGGCTTCCAGACAATGGTTTATAATGGCGCCATATATACAGTATTTATGTAAAAGTTATTTGATCCCGAGGTCCTGTTTTTCTAAACTGAACAGGTTTAAGCTTGTTCGTGTAACATACCACTGTACAGCTTTCAGCAGAATCTTCTTGCGTTCTTCTAGCTTTTCCTGTAGACATGACCAGGATTTAAAATCAACTTTAAATATTTACAACGCATTTTTCACTCATTAATTGAAAATATTTTTATTTTTTTTGCCCCTAATTGGACAAATGCTGTCAGCCTCTTCCCAATTTTTATTTTTTATTTTTTGTGATTTTATTCACCTTTTGTTCCTCATCAGCTTTGGGGCTTCCAAACCTGGAGGTCCCTGAAGCTTTACTAAGCCATTTGCACTCCTACTGCAAATTGCGCACCATTACGGGACTAGTGCACTTTATGTATGCAAGTTCTGTAGTGCCTTTTGTCAGATGGATTGGACCTGCACGTGCAGGCACAGATCTGATCTATCGGCTGCCTCCCTGTGATCGCTTTCTATCACAGGCTGTCTCCAAGGGAAATGTCAGCACGTTCTATGCGGGCTGACATCACTGGTATTTATACATTTTTGTATTTAAGTATTTATTTAAACATTTATTCATTCTAAATGACAAAGGAGATGTATATAATGCAGTATTTGTATGTTTTATTGCAGTGTGTTGACCCCACGTTCCTCCCCGATATCTATCACAGCACAATTATCCCACACCTCCAATCCCTAGAGTGGTTGGCACGTCCACCTACAACAGGATCGGAGGAGAAAACACCAGTGACAGAATAAGGGTTAACAAAATACAGAATATCAGAAGGAATACTGTCAGAAGGAATGCCAAGGGTCGTATACCAAAGCGGATTATCAGAAATGCCAAGGGTCGTACACCAGAGTAGCTAGTCAGCCAGATGCCAGAGGTCGTATGCCAAATCAGGTAGTCTAAGGAATGGCAGGGGTTAAGAGCCAGGAGGAGAGTCACACAAGCCAGGTCGATACACAAAACAGTAAATCAGACATACACAGTACTGAGGGGAGTGAAAACCACATCAGGGCACTGGCCCTGTTTCAGACTGTCGATTTTGAACCCGGGGGAGCCTCGTCATCACGCCGCACCTGCCCGTGGCGTACCATGTGATCGCGGCCGCCCCACTTCTTTACTCAGTGGCCAGCCAGCGAGCAGTGTGGAAGGCGCTGCCGGCCCCCGGATGATACAGACGGCGTGGGACACCCCTGTCGTTCTAGGTCTACTGACTGATCTTGTGTTTATCGCTACTACTCCTCCCCCTATTTTGGTTAATGATTTAAATGATCTGTGTATATAATGGTAGGTGGTATTTTGTATTATTTTGTAGGATTAAGGCAATTTAGGCCGAAATGTCACATTTGTTGGGGGTCCGTCTTATTTTTTCCTGCTATTGTTATGGATTTCGGAGTCCCTGTACTGTCAGTGATCCGGCGGGGGTTCCTAAGTGCGTGTGGGCTCCCATCCCCAGTTGACTGAGACGCCTTTTTTCTGTCATCGCTATTGACAGATCTGGTGACCGGCAGCCAGGAAATTCAAAAACCCAGCTGTTGGAGACGCCGAGTGGGGTGGAGAAAACCTTTTTTCGATCACATAATTTACAAGTTGATTAATGACAGAATGACTGCACGCTTTGTTTATTTTTAAAGTTTTTGCTTAGTTTTAGAGAAATAAAACTGGGAATAATTGCCCACAATAAGTACAGTTGTGTTCAAAATTATTCAACCCCCACTGAAATTGAGTGTTTTGGCCAGTTTGACATTGATTTTGATCATTCAGTCATCTTGCTTACAATTAAATCAAAGAGGCACGTGTAGGTCAGACAAATATAACATAACATTTATAATGAAATAACCACAAATGTCTTTTCTGTGCTCACATCATTATCAGTTTTATTCAACCCCCAAGTGACATTCAATCTTAGTACTTAGTACAACATCCTTTTACAGTTATAACAGCTTTTAAACGTGAAGCATAGCTTGACACAAGTGTCTTGCAGCGATCTACGGGTATCTTCGCCCATTCGTCATGGGCAAAAGCCTCCAGTTCAGTCACATTCTTAGGCTTGCGCACTGCAACTGCTTTCTTTAAGTCCCACCAGAGGTTCTCAATCGGATTTAAGTCAGGTGACTGCGATGGCCACTCCAAAATGTTCCAGCCTTTAATCTGCAACCATGCTCTAGTGGACTTGGAGGTATGCTTGGGATCATTGTCCTGTTGAAAGGTCCAACGTCTCCCAAGCCTCAGGTTTGTGACGGACTGCATCACATTGTCATCCAATATCTCCTGGTACTGAAGAGAATTCATGGTACCTTGCACACGCTGAAGCTTCCCTGTACCTGCAGAAGCAAAACAGCCCCAAAGCATGATTGACCCCCCGCCATGCTTCACAGTAGGCAAGGTGTTCTTTTCTTCATAGGCCTTGTTCTTCCTCCTCCAAACATAGCGTTGATCCATGGGCCCAAACAGTTCTAATTTTGTTTCATCAGTCCACAGAACACTATCCCAAAACTTCTGTGGTTTGTCCACATGACTTTTGGCATACTGCAGTCGACTCTTCTTATTCTTTGGAGACAGCAAGGGGGTGCGCCTGGGAGTTCTGGCATGGAGGCCTTCATTACGCAGTGTGCGCCGTATTGTCTGAGCTTAAACTTCAGTACCCACATCTGACAAATCTTTTCTCAGTTCCTCAGCAGTCACACGGGGACTTTTCTCCACTCTACACTTCAGGTAGCGCACAGCAGTCGAAGTCAGCATCTTCTTTCTGCCACGACCAGGTAGCGTTTCAACAGTGCCCTTTGCCTTGAATTTGCAAATGATGCTTCCTATGGTCTCTCTTGGTATGTTTAACATCTTTGCAATCTTCTTATAGCCATTGCCCTTCCTGTGAAGAGTAATCACCTCTTCTCTTGTCTTCCTGGACCATTCTCTTGACTTCACCATGTTTGTAACCACACCAGTAAATGTCTAGAAGAAGCTGAGTATCACAGTCATTTTAAAGCTGCCTAATTGGTGCTTATTATGCTTTATTGCTGCTCTGTGACATCCACAGGTATTTTCAATACCTGATTGAAAACACTTGAATGAACCTCTGTTCTTCAGAGTGGTAGTCTTTAAGGGGTTGAATAATTGTGTCAATGAAGAATTCACAAAAGAAACATTTACTACTGTATTACAAAACCAATTGATGTCATTTTAGTTGCATATGGTTCTTTAAAAAGTCCTTGTAGGATTTCATTCTGAATACAATTACAAATGTACACTAAATTCCCTAAAACCCTTTACAGCATTGGGGGTTGAATAATTTTGAACACAACTGTATATACAGGGTTATTCAGAGAGCGGTGAAAAGCAGGAGAATGACTGGAGAATGGAAAATTCTAGGTCAAAATAGCCAAACCAGAAAAATTCTCCCATTCATCTCACTTTCCAAATCGGCTATTTTGACCCAGAATTGAATTTTCCATTCTCCAGTCATTCTCCTGCTTTTCACCGCTCTCTGAATAACCCTGATCGTGTCCATGGTAAACTTTTGGTTACCTTTGTGGCTGTCCAACAATGGGTGAACTGGAACTTATGAGATTTCCCACCTACATTAATTTAGCAATTTGTAAACAGAGGGAATTTACTTGATGTATTTTTTTTCTTTACTGTATATGTCACCAACTATGCAGAAAGTACAAAAAAGGCTCTTTAATTACAGGGTTATTCAGAGAGAGTGAAAAGCAGGAGAATGACTGGAGAATGAAAAATTGTAGGTCAGAATAGCCAAACCAGAAAAATTCTCCCTTTCCTCTCACTTTCCAAATCGGCTATTTTGACCTAGAATTTTTCATTCTCCAGTCATTCTCCTGCTTTTCAAGCTCTCTGAATAACACTGTTTGTAGTCCTGTGAGCAGGGCTCTCTTTTCGCTATGATTGTTTATTTGTGTCTTGTTCCCTTTGGTTATTGTAAAGCTGCGGAAACTGTTGGTAATATATAAAAAGATAATAAATAATAATAATAATAATATAACAGTGCTTCTGCTCTGTACATAAGCTTGTAGATCTACACTGACATCTTGTGGAGACAAATCATAAGCGCAGCAAAACCACTCATTAGACTTTTCCACAGGAGCCTTTTAAATTAGTCGTACGACTACTTGGTCGTGTGTAGTCGTGCGAATAGGTCAGACTAATACTCCAACATGGGAAGAGTATTACTGGTGCCCATTGCACCTGACCTCAGATTACATCACACTAGAGACTGCTCCCATTCGAATGGGATTTTATGCTTCATGTCGGGCAACCAGGGCCACATGCCATTTCTGGAATTGTGTAAAATCAAAACTCGTTTTATTTTATATAACCACGCTGAAACATTTATATACAGCTGTGCAGATGGAGTTATATAGACCAGGGCCGGATTTACATTTCATAAGCCTGTAGGCACAGAGAACTACCCCCCCCCCATATAAAAGTCCCCCCTCCAAAGAAATAAATAGTCAAAACTGGGGGAAATGTATTTTTAATCTGTGCCCCAACATAAATCTGGCCCTGTATATAAACCTGGTAAGTATATAGGTTGCCTGGTATATAGCTGTGTAGATATATAGCTGTGTGTGTTTTCACATTGTACACAAATACTAGATACATACAATAAATACACTTCATATTGCACATATCCATACATTTTATATACTGACATTACTTATAGGTTCTACACACATCCAATGTTATATACACACCTTATGCAATATACACCTTTTATTACACAATCGTACATTATATACAGATGCTAGTTACACCTTGTAATGCACGAATCTACACTACACACTCTACAGACCCTATTCTATCATCGATGCACCTGCAGGTTTCCCCGTAGCGTCCCCATGTTAACATGGTATTCCAGGGCAGGTGTAACCGCAGCACCTCACCCCAGAAGCAGCACTAATCGCTGGGACACTCGCGGTAGAGTTTCTGTGGCGCCGCGAGTATCACCTCCTGGAGTCCATAGGACTCCATGGAGGGTTGCTCTTATGGGCCGTAATCCCTACGCAATCAATTCTGTGCACAAGCCTTGTCTGTGAGCAGCACCATCAATTAAAAGAGGAGGCAGCTACATTTCTACAAAAGGGCTCACTACCAGGAGAACCTGCACTAATGACAGCACGCCAAAACATGGTGATGTCAGCAGATCGCAAAAGGCCCAACAGCCAAGGGAATCAATCCCTGTTGCTGATTGACAGTAATGTAGGCAGAGGAAATCCCTTCGCTTACACAGGGAATCGGAACAGTGGGGTGGTGGGACAGAAAGGGGGAAGACATACTCCTCTCACCCTGACCACCTAAATAAGCAAATATGGTCAGGGTGTGTAGATTGTCTATTTAATGTTTTATTTTGAAATAATTATTGAATACTGAATTAAAAAATTATATCTAAGCACATACCCCGACCAATGTGTCTGTGAAACTAAATCCAGAGAGGTTTTGTCCTATAAATACCTCTCTTACAATGTGCACATACATTTCCCAGAATTCCCAGTTCCCTCATTACCTCCATGAGAGCATGTGATCTTTTCTCAGTTATATAGGTCAGTGAACGAATGCCGATTTATATAAAAGGAAGGGATGGTCTGTCAAATGGATAAAACTTGTTTTGCCCATAATAGGTGAACCTTAAGAAGTTGGTATCATTGTATGATGTATTCCGATGGTAGATGTCCAAAAACAGCAGAAAAGTGATAAAGAAGTTTAAATGATAGAAATCATCTCCGAAACACAATGAATATGGGATCTCGAAGAGAAGTCAAACAGGAAGAAAGCATCACCATTATCCCTTGCCATGGTGTAGAGATCTACAACTCATTTGGAGGTGTCTGAAGACTTGGAGCTTGACTACTTGAGAGTCGGAGACAAGATCTTGGGGCTTTGGAGGTTCTAGCTGCGAGCGTTCTAGTTTGCGTTGCTAGTTATATACCCTTTAACACAGATTATTCTGTGATGACATCCTCTTAAGCTTTGCGTGCTGCGTTGGGAGGCCTAGGTTGGGGGAGGAAGAGGAAACGGGGCAGGAGAAATATGCTGTGCTCTAGTACTAATCTGTTTTCAGTTTGTCTTTTTATATATGTTGGTCTGTCTACATGCATATTTCAATCAATTCCCCTTAAGCCACCAGTGCGGCAACAATGGCTCTGGCTGTGCTTTTGACCCCAGGTCTCCTGGCCTTGGGACCCCTTCCATGGCCCCGACTTTGCTTCGGATTGTCGGGGTGAGCCGGGAATGTCCCCCCTTACTCGGGCAGTCCCCCGCCCCTGCCAATTTTTTTTTTCCCCTGACGTCCACTGGCAGCCCTCCCCTACCTCTTTTTGTGCACTGCCCGGACAGACCCCTCACCCCCACTTTTTTTGAGATTTTCCTCGCAGCAGAGTTTTGACAGTTGCCGCACTGGTGGCTCACCCAGGGCAACACAGTATCCTGCAAACCAAAAAAAAAGGGGGGGAGTAATGGGGGGGAAGGGAGTCCCGACATCCCACAGGTGTACATAAAACAAAAGACCCCAGAGTCCTCAAGGGAAGGTCCTCGACAAAAGGTATCGCCTGGTCAAAAAGAAAAAGGAGACAAACACCACAACACTGCATAGCTCATTAAATGGGGGAGGGGGAATCATTGCTCAGGTAAAGCTGGCAAGGTAAAATAGGGAAGGCAGGGGGGGTCATCTCAACATGGGTAGAAGGAATGCCAATTTCGTAGTGGGGTCACCAAAACAGTCAGCGAGGGACATCCGATCGGCGGGAGCCCCCCCCCCCCCTCAGCCAGTTACACAGCAGCGGGGCCAGCCATCTCAGCCGGAGTCAATATGTGGCACAGAGCCTATAGTCCCCACGAGGACAGACAGAGGGAGAAGGGTCTGCCATCTAGACAGCTTCCCAACCGCACCTCCAGCTCCAGGCACCGCACCACAGCCCAGATCCAATCTCCGCCGCACCTCAGAAAACAGCCAGGCTGGTGACAGCAGCGCACAAGGGGGATCCACCACCGTCCCGAAGTCCGCAGGAACAACCAGGAGTATACAATCCATTCGTAAAATCTCAGCTAGGGGCCGACAGTGGGTAAGTAGATCTTCCGTGACAAAGGGATCGCTTGCAGAGAAGAGGCTGGCCTGGGTACTTCAAGCAGGTCATCACTGTCAGCCCTCAGGAGATCACGGCCAGGGACACCACCTCCGGTACTCCACCTCTCCTCGCCCGACTTATCCGAGCCAGCGACCGAGCCGGGCAGGGCAGGGGATCCACCGACAAAGCACCAAACGGAGCGGCCGCCTCCCATTCACGAGGCGCCATACATCTCCCCGTGTAATCAGCTGATCCTCTTCCTCAGACAGCCAAGACAGGCATCCATCTAAGTCCGCCATCTCGACCCCACTGCTCCCAAAGGGAGGCCAGATCACCACCCTGCCGCAGGAAAGGATCCAAAAATGGCCGCCCGAGGTAGGCCGCAATCTCAGGCCTGAGTCTGGAAAGTGCCCCAAAGTGAGCTAAAAGGCCGCGGTAACGTCTGGATGCAGGGCAGCAGGTCACCCAACGTATTCCCCTCCCCACCAGTCACTGCAGCCGATGATAGGTCGCGATAAGCAGCAGGTAACACTGCAAGTCATCAGGCGCTCAGCAAAGTGCGGCCATCTCCGCCAGCAGTCAGCTCTGCCCCTCCTTGGGTATGCCTTTGTCCCCTTCTTCTCACCTCCCAAGTGTGCCATTACCAGGGGCTGGCTACCTTTGGCTGAGGGAGCCAAGTACAACCGAAAGGCCCATAGTGCAGGGACTCAGCCACCCTCCCCCCACTTAACTGCAGCTCATCTCTGCTTTTACTCGTGGCCTCCGCACCGATTTTCTCTATCATTGTGGCCGCACCGCGCCACAGCAGTAAGCTGCAGCCGTGTGTAAGTGGAAGAGAGGAATGCAGCCCTTCCCTGCTGAGCTCATTTTGAGAGAGATATAGATTAGTAACTTTATACACTGCATGGAGTTTAAATCAATGCTCTGTGATGGACGGTGTACTCTACCTGCATGCTGCTGAACAGACTATTGATTGCGGTCTCCTCTTCTTCGGCACTATTTCTCACCTCTTCAATCATTACTTTGAGGAGCAGAATGGCCTCTCTTGTTAGTGTCTGGAGTTCTTTAACGGCCTGTATTAAACACAAAACACAATGAAATGCCTGACTTTGTTTATTTTCCTTGTAATTTCTTTCTTTAAATGCTTATGGGATATTGTTGCAGTTCAACGGTTACTTAAATATATTTTATCCACTATCGATTACATCCTGTTTCACTTTAAATTGTGGCAAATAATGACATTTAGTCACTACTGTTTCTTACAATTTTAATACCCTGCACAGTCAGTTTGTTCCCTGTCCCCTCATTTACAAGTTCTAAAATGCTTATTTTGCCATTATTAAAGTGTCGGCCCAATTGCAACAGAGAATGACTTGAGCTGTTATTCCGATAGAGTCGCAAACTTTTCTTGCTGCTCCTTACTGTAAATTTACAATATTTTTTTATACAAGCCTTTATCCAGTTCCTCGGTGGGTGTGCCTTGAAGCCACGGGGCGGCATAGTACGCCCCACTGACTTCAATGGGCCTTCTTCGCCCAGCCAGTCGGCACGCACCGCGTGCCATTGGGTGCTGTGAGATGACATGAACTCAGGCCAACCCCCTGCAGCCAATGATGAGAGTCAGCTGCTAGTAGGGGCCCGCCACAGTGGCGCAAGCGGGGCTTACTAGTACGCCCTGCTGGCGTTAACTCTCTCCCGCCAGGCACAACCCACCCAGCGGCAAAGAGATAATTTGCAGTTACCTCAAGAAGAACAAACTATTCCAACGTAGTTTGTAGTTCTCAGCTGGAGAAGGTATTTTGCAAAGAATATCAGTTCCCAGACATTGCTGTTAAGGGAGTTTGCTTTTGCAAAATCACTTAACAAAGACAAAGGGTCTCCAGGAGCCGATATTAGAGGCGGCCACTGCAGCTCTGCCAGCATCAATAAGCAGCTCACATAAATTCCAACTAGAGCCGCCAATGTAACAACATGAGAGAAACAGAGCCCTTAGTAGTGAGCCGTCAAGGCTCAGTTGGAATGGAGTCCTGGATTTATACAAGGAACACCACCACTTACATAAACTGCAAATAGATTACTTGGAAAAAAATTGCATACAAAAAAAGGAAAAATAGTCAAGAGTTTATCTCCTGTTTCCATTTTGTGGATTTATCTCCCATGATGATGCAATATTTACCAAAATCTTGTAGCGCTGGTTTAATTCTGCTGCTGTAATTACTCGTTTCTGGCCACCAGGGGGAGACGAGCGCAATGTAACCCAATACTGGACACTTTTGGACTACGTTTTCCAGCATGCTTTGGGGCAGGGACAGGAAGTGGGTGGGGAGAACTGAGACACATCCGCAAACCTCGTGCGGAGGAGAGCCAGTGCGCGCCAAGGGGTGAATCGAGCAAGACGCACGTGAGACAAGGAGCGATTGTGACCAGGCCGGAGCACAGGTGCTGCCTTGTGCACAGATTTTTTTTTCGGTTCGATTTGATTTTTCGGATTTTCAAACTATTCGATTCGGTTCGGCTCGACTCGTTTTTTGTGTACATTTATTTTTCGGAATATCGAACATTTTTCGTATTTTCGTGTCACTTTGCTCGTTTTTTGTATCGACTTTTCGTGATTTCGGAAATTTTCGTTTTTTCGGAACGTCTTTTCTCCTCGTTTCAAAGCAATAAATTTCGATTTGACACATTTCAAGTCCATTCGAAAATTTCGAAAATATTTCGTTTCGGCTCGGAAAACTTTTTGGATCTGCCGTTTTCGGATCTAAAAATTTTCGGAAAATCGGCCGCATCCGAAAACACGAATCGGGAAATTTCGTGAAAATTCCGAAACCCGAAACGCACATCCCTACTGCCTTGCGGACGCTGGAGATTGGTTTCAGTGATTTGCCAGAGACCTAGTAATCCACCGCTGAAAGGTTTTACACAGATACAGAGCTGCAGATTGGACCCCGAGTTAGGAGACCGCGATGATCTAATGGGAGTGCAGGCGGTAAACTGAGCATCTTGTGGCAGAGACGGACAAGCAAGACAAGCGGATCCGGTGGCACAGAGTCTCAGCCAAATCGAGCGGAGAGACGTCCTGGGTCGAGCAGAGTGCAGAGTATCTGGCGGATGGGTGAGAGGCCTTCCAGGCCACAGTACAATAATAAAGCACGCTGCAGTTTGTCTAAATCTACAGGGCCCCAACGTGACTAGTCGAAGACACATTGAAATCATTCACTGGCCAGTTGAATCTAGTACCCGGGTACCAACACACGCATACACACACACCTTCTTGGGACACAACCTGTACGGGACTCACACTCCAGCAACGACGGGTTAAAATTCCTTTTTCTTTTCCGCTGCACGTTTTTCTCGCATTACGAATTCCTGTAAATATATATGTATACCGTGCTGCTATATATATATGCCAGTTTATTTGAGACCAGTAAACTATATAACTTATAAAATCCACAACAGTGCTGGTGTATATTTATTTCCTAGTGCGCGGAGACTGACCGAGGTTAAATTCAGCGGCTCCTCCGGGAGTGAGCGCTACCTGTGGGGGCTCGTTTCCGGGATCCAGTCTCTGGATAAAAATGGATCCAGACACTGCTGCCAAATGGTGTGAGGAGCAAAGTAGTCAGAATTATGCATAGTCATGGATATTCCTGCAGACACTTGGGCCGAAGATCAGATTCGCCGGGCCGTGGCCAAGCTGACACCAGATCATCGGGGGTTAATCCCGATTAAAGTGAACCCAGATACCTCTCACACGTATGTTCTTTTTGAATGGAGAAAGGGTGTTCCAGTGTGTTTTCAGGGCGCAAGCGTGAAGCTGACTGATGAGGTGGAAGTTCAACTGATTCAGGCAAGTGCGCCTAGTGGCGATCCCGCGAGTGTTCCCACGCCCAGTCCGCTGGCCATGATCGGGCCTGAATTTATAGTGGCTATTGGAGATTTGCTGGCTAAATGTCAAAAAAGAAGCCCTCCGCACACTATCTTTAGTTATCGACGGTTGAGAAATTTTACAGGAAACGTGCCAACTCCGGCGGGAGAAGAAACCTTGGAAGAATGGGTAGAACAGGCGATGCAGGCTCTGGATGAGTGGGACGTCCCCGAAGCACAGAAGAAGCAAAGAATTACTGAGAGCTTAAAGGGACCTGCGTCAGAGGCTGTAAGAAACCTAGAATTTAGTAAACAAGACTGCACCGCTTTAGATTACCTAAACGTACTACAGGAAGTTTTTGGGCAAACGGAAAAGGCTGCGGAGCTCGTGTACCAGTATGAACATACTTACCAGCGGAAAGGTGAGAAGATAACTGAATATATGAGGCGCCTAGATAAAATTCTGCACCAGATACTTCTTAAGAAAGGGGCCGAACCGGCCGAAATAGATAAGATCCGAATACAGCAGATCCTGAGGGGCGCTCAACCTCTGGATCCTGTGATGCTACAGCTGAGAACCAGAGAAGGTAACCGAGAATTGAAATACCTGGAACTGATCCGAGCTGTCAGAGAGGAAGAGGCTCTACTCGAAGAGAAGTCCCTTAGGAGAGGAGAAAGAGTTTACGCACAACCCGTGAGGCATAACAAGTGTTTGCAAGCGGAAGAGGATTCGTTAGACGCCTATGGATCCGAAGTGGACGAACAGGAGCATCTGGTTGTTCCTAAGTCCACAGAGAATGCTGCAAGAGAGCAAGTTATTCCTATATACAGTGAAATCCACAAAACTGTTAAAGTGCAAGAAGCTCAAGCTGAATTGCAACAGGCACACACGGACCTGTGCCGAGTGCTTTTAAAGGTGGCAGAGACACAGACCGATATGCAGAAGTTCCTTGCTGATATGCGGACAACTGGAGTTGCTGTGGCATCTGGCCAGGGTCCTTCAACTGAATCACCACAAGCAAGTGCGTCTCCGTCTTCAAATAAGAGATGTTTCAGTTGTGGGGAAATGGGTCATTTCCGAGCGCAGTGCAAGAGCCGAAAGCCTGAAAGAAACAGGGTAGAAGAGTTTTTAAAAGCCTTGGAAGGGCTGCTATCTACCTCACCGGCGGGAAACGCCAGAGGGCCCAAGTGAAGGAGCAAACTGGGTGCCCAATGGTTAAAGACCGCTCCAGAAATCAAGCCAGGACTGAAAGGTCGAGAAGGCCCAGAGTTTTGCCCACTGCTGAGCCTACCAGGACTGAAAGAGTTACTCCCCTAGCATCCGGTCCTACATCATGGGGAAGCAATGCACTCCCAAAACCTACACGGGTCAAGAAAAAGGCCAGGGTACAGCAAACGGGGTCTAAACTTCCTGCTACTATGACAAAGTTTCCTGACCAGCTGATAGAGGGAGTCTATACCAAAGCTCTGTTGGACTCAGGGGCTCAAGTGACACTGATCTACTGAGACTTCTATGAGAAGCACTTGAAACACATACCTCTACAGGAGCTAAAGGAACTTGAAATCTGGGGTATCGGGACTGAGAAACTTCCCTATGACGGATATCTACAGGTGAAGCTAGAGATCGGATCCGAAGTCATCGGACAGTCTGGGGGTTGTGATGCATTGGCCATTGTGTGTCCCCGACCTTCAGGGGCCAACCGAAGTTCTATGATAGTGGGGACGAATACTGATCTGGCGCGACGTCTTCTGACTCCTATAGTACTGGAAGAAGGTTCTACCAAGGGAGTACACCCGATGTTGCGTCCAGTCTATCAGCGAATGGTCGAAGAACAGAAGGCACCTGCCGAAGTGGGGCGCCTGTGGAGATTGGGAGGAACAGAAAAGGTTCTGTAATCGGGAGAAGTGGCGAGTTTCCGGGCTTCAGTCAAGTTGAATGGATCGCAACCAGGTCCCTATGTGGTACTGGAAACGGATTTTAATCATGGGAGTGAAGCCGGAGTCGAAGTAATCCCTGAAATAATCTCCACAAAAGCTTTGAAACGAACACGAGGAAGAGTCTCAGTGTATGTAATTTGAGGTAGACTGGTGGGCCTTTATTTATGCTCCCCCTGAAACAAAATCCACTTTGGGATCAAAACAAAGACACGGAGCGGAGTCTTGCTGCAGGGATGATTGACCTGGCTGGAAGTACATTGAAACATACATAGTGCAGGAGGGGTGGGGTTGCGCCTATTCCCCGAAGGGTTGGCTGCAACCACCAAATGCATCCAGCCCAACAGACCCCACCCCTCCTGCACTATTTATGTTTCAATGTACTTCCAGCCAGGTCATCCCTGCAGCAAGACTCCGCTCCGTGTCTTTGTTTTGATCCCAAAGAGGATTTTGTTTCTGGGGGAGCATAAATAAAAGGCCCACCAGTCTACCTCATGTTTGACAAGCAGGTATGGTTTGCTATGTAGCAGCCTGTGGTTTCATTTTGGTTAGGACTCGCCCTTATAGAGGTGCCGTGACGTTGGCAGGCGAGCTAGTCTTATAATGGCCATTAATAAGAAACCAAACCTCTAATTGTGTTTAGTTTCACACGGTATAATTGGAGTAAGCACAGATGACATTTTTTTCAGTTTTCAAATTATGTAATTTATCGGATTCTCCAGTGGTCCTGAAAGCACGAATGTCTATCGGGCAAGTGGCGTCCGCTACGCCTCTCTCTCCTACCGATTTAGGAGGGGGAGCGAATAAAGAGATTCCAGCTGACAGGTTCTATCCCAAGGACGCTCCCATCTCGCCTGAATGGAAGAAACGTCTTCAGTTCCAGGTCCTAAAGTGGAGGGACTTGTTCTCAAAGGATGAGTTCGACGTGGGCCTAGCTAAGAGTACTGAGCATCGCATTCGACTGCAGGAAGAGAAGCCGTTTCGAGAAAGGTCAAGACGAGTTCCGCTGGGAGACTTGGATGATCTAAGAGAACAGCTGAATGAACTACAAAGAACTAAGGTGAGCCAAGAGTCCAGGAGTCCGTACGCTTCTCCCATAGTGATGGTTCGGAAGAAAAATGGTTCTGTCCGTCTATGCATAGATTATCGCACGCTAAATCGGAGAACCATCCCAGATCAATATGCCACTCCTCGGATAGAAGATGCCTTGCAGTGTCTGTCTGGAGCAAAATGGTTTAGTGTACTAGACCTGCGAAGTGGGTATCACCAGATACCAATGCATCCTGAAGATAAAAGAGAAGACTGCGTTCATCTGCCCACTGGGGTTCTTTGAGTTCAACAGAATACCTCAAGGCCTTACGGGGGCTCCCGCCACGTTCCAACGGTTAATGGAGAAGACAGTTGGGGACATGAACCTGATCGAAGTGTATCTGGATGACATAATTGTGTTTGGAAATACTTTGGAAGAACATGAGCAACGGTTGGAGAAGGTCTTGAAGCGGCTCCATGAAGAGGGGTTGAAACGGTCTCTGCAGAAGTGTCAAATTCTGGTTTACCTTCCGTTACGTATCTGGGACATGTTTCAGCAGAAGGCGTTTCGACGGATCCTCGAAAGTTGGAGGCCGTAGCTTCCTGGCCTAGACCCCGAAATGTTACTGAACTTAGATCTTTCTTGGGATTCTGCTCCTATTACCGAAGATTTGTAGGAGGGTTTGCCAAGATAGCTCAACCACTGAATAAGCTCCTGCAGAAGGAAGATGCAGAAGAAGACCACAAGGCCTGTGACCGAAATCCGTCGGCTCCAGGGCCAAGGAAGGCTCGAGAATCTATCAAAGGAGAATGGACTAGTCAATGCAAAGGTGCTTTCATGAAGTTGAAAGAGAGTCTAACTCGAGCTCCTGTCTTGGCCTACGCTGATCCTCATAAGCCGTACGAATTGCATGTAGATACCAGCAGAGAGGGTCTAGGGGGAGTCTTAAATAATCCACCATATTCTTGGTATATTATTTATTATTATTATTATTCTTTATTTATAAAGCGCCAGCATATTCCGCAGCGCTGTACAATAAACACAGTATAGACAGGGTTACAATACATTGAACAACATTTGACAAACAGTACAGGAGGAGATGAGGGCCCTATTCCCGTAGGAACTCACAATCTAGGAGGGTTGGGGTTGGAAACAGGAGGAGAGGACTGTAAGGTGAGAGTGATTGATGGTTGTGTCAGTGAGTTGGGTGGTAGGCTTCCCTAAATAGGAATGTTTTAAGGGAGCGTTTGAAGGAAGAGAAGTTAGGGGAAAGTCTGACAGTACGAGGGAGAGCGTTCCAGAGAGTGGGGGCTGCGCGTGAGAAATCCTGCAGTCTATCATGGGAAGAGGTGATGCGGCGAGAAGCTAGGCGCAGGTCACTGTTTGACCTTAGGGAGCGGGCTGGGGTGTATTTGGTGATTAGTGAGGACAGGTAGTGGGGAGCTGAGTTAGTGAGGGTTTTGTAGGTAAGGATAAGGATTTTGAACTTAATTCTGCAGTGGATGGGGAGCCAGTGAAGGGACTCGCAGAGGGGAGCGGCAGAGACAGAGCGGCGGGTGAGGTGAATTAGCCTGGCGGAGGCGTTCAGGATGGATTGTAGGGGGGAGAGGCGGGACAGAGGGAGGCCAGATAAGAGATTATTGCAATAGTCGAGTCGGGAGATTACCAGGGCGTGTATGAGTTGTATTGTGGTGACAGCGGTAAGAAATGGCCGAATTCTGAAATATTACGCAGTTGGTATCGGCAGGAGGAGGAGAGACTGGATGTGGGGGATGAAGGAAAGAGCAGAGTCAAGTGTAACTCCAAGACAGCGAACTTGGTTTGATGGGGAGATGGTGATACCCTCCACCGTGATAGAGAAGTCAGGAGGTGGGGAGGCATTGGAGGGAGGAATAAGTAGGAGCTCAGTCTTTGACATGTTGATCTTTAGGTGGTGGGAGGCCATCCAGGAGGAGATGCCAGATAAACAGTCACTGACTTTTGAGAGGACAGGGGGAGAGAGATCAGGGGTAGAGAGGTAGATCTGAGTGTCATCAGCGTAGAGGTGGTAATTAAAGCCAAAGCTGTTGATGATTTTGCCCAGGGAGGAGGTGTAGATGGAAAAGAGCAGAGGACCAAGGACAGAGCCTTGAGGTACACCAACAGATAGAGGCAATGAAGAGGAGGAGTTACAAGCAAAGAACACACAGAAGGACCTGTTGGATAAATAGGAGTCAACCCAAGCAAGTGCAGTGTCACCGAGACCCAGAGAGTTGAGGGTCTGTAGAAGGATGGGGTGGTCAACAGTGTCAAAAGCAGCCGAGAGGTCAAGCAGGATGAGAATAGAATAGTGGCCGTGTTTTTTAGCAGTTAGGAGGTCGTTGGTGACTTTGGTGAGGGCAATTTCAGTTGAGTGTAGGGGACGGAAGCCAGATTGCAGGGGTTCAAGTAGGGAATTGGAGGACAGGAAGAGGGAGAGGCGGTTGAAGACTAGTTTTTCTAAGAGCTTTGATGTGAAGGGAAGCAGGGATACAGGGCGGTAGTTGGATGGAGAGTTGGGGTCTAGGGATGGTTTCTTTAGTAAAGGGGCAACTAGCGCGTGTTTGAAGGCGGATGGAAAGGAGCCAGTGGAGAGAGATAGGTTGAAGATGTGTGTGAGAGCAGGGGTGAGGGAGGAGGAGAGGGGAGGAATTAGATGTGAGGGAATGGGGTCGAGCGGGCACGTGGTGAGATGTGAGGAGGACAATAAGGAATTGACTTCCTCCTCAGTGGCTGGGAGGAAGCGGCAGAGGGTAGCAGAGGGGACCTGTGGGAGTGGAGGTGGCAGATAACCATCTTGTGTTGGGATGTTGCTTCTGATAGTTAGAGTTTTACTGAGGAAGTAGTCTGCCAGGTCTTGAGCACTGAAGGCAGCTGAGGGGGGAGGTGCAGGTGGGTAGAGGAGGGTGTTGAAGGTGGACCAGAGCCGTTTAGGGTTGGAGGACAGCGTAGATATAAGAGATGAGAAGAAGGATTGTTTGGCCAAGTGGAGGGCAGAGGTGTATGACCGGAGAATAAACTTGAAGTGATCAAAATCAGCTTCAGAGCGGGATTTCCTCCAGGCACGCTCTGCGGTGCGGGAGCATCTTTGCAGGTAGCGAGTCTGGAGGGTGTGCCAGGGCTGAAGCTGGTGGCGTGGGGCCTTACAGAGTCGAAGAGGAGCAAGAGTGGATTGTTGAGGCCTGTAGCCTATGTGAGCCGGAGTCTTACGCCTTCGGAAAATAATTATCCTACCCACAAGTTGGAGTTCCTGGCTTTGAAGTGGGCGGTGGTAGACAAGCTGAAAGACTATCTGTATGGAGCCGAATTTGTGATATAAAACTGATAACAATACTCTTACCTACGTCCTTACTACTGCGAAACTGGATGCAACGGGACATCGGTGGTTGGCCGCTCTGTCAGGGTTTAGGTTCAGCCTGAAGTAATCGCCCTGGAGTGAACAATTGAGATGCCGATGCTTTGTTGAGAAGACCCTACGCTACAGAATGGACTCCGTTAACTCCAGATGGGGTGCAAGCTTTATGTCAAGGAGCAGAGCGCCGGGTCAAGGGAGGGATTGAAGCAGAAGCCATAGGAGTTATGGCTGCGGCTGTTCCAGAGTTCTATTGTAATCCTACGCAGCTGAGAGATGAAAGTTTGCCTACTTTTTCGAAACAAGACCTGAGAGCTGACCAGGCTGGAGACCCTTTGATTGCATTAACCGTGAAGGCCCTAAACGCGAACCAACGGGAAATTCTTCTGACAAATTCCCCAGAAGGGGCCAGATTGGTATACAAGGAGTGGGAACGGTTGAAGATGTTGGATGGGGTGGTCTACCGAAGGGGCCCCTCAAACAATGCTGGAGAGACCCAACAGTTGTTCCTTCCCACCAAACACAGAGAGGGTGTGCTGCGGTCATTACACGATGACCATGGACATTTAGGTGCAGAGAGAACTTTTAAGCTGGTGCGAGACAGATTCTATTGGCCCTGCATGAGACCTGAAGTTGAAAGTTATTGCCACTCATGTCTGAGGTGTATCCAAAGGAAGACTCTACCAACCCGAACTGCTCCAATGAGCCTCCTACAAAGTCAAGGACCCATGGATTTGGTGTGCATTGATTTCCTGTGCTTAGAGCCAGATGCTAGTGGGCAGGGAAATATTTTAGTGGTGACTAATCATTACACGCGTTATGCCCAAGCTTTTTCTACGAGAGACCAACGTGCTCCTACGGTGGCGAAGGTTTTAATGGAAAAGTTTTTTGTTCACTATGGACTGCCAAGGAGAATACACTCGGATCAGGGTAGAGACTTTGAGAGCCGGCTTGTTGGGCAATTACTGGGACTGCTGGGAATTCAGAAGACCCGAACTACACCATATCACCCTCAAGGTGATGCTCAACCAGAAAGGTTCAATCGCACACTGCTAAATATGTTGAGGACATTATCAAACAGAGAGAAGCAGAGCTGGAGTCATCACATAGCCACGCTAGTACATGCATACAACAGTACGGAGAGTGACGCTACTGGATACTCACCGTACCGTCTTATGTTCGGAAGGGAAGCTCGACTGCCGGTTGATTTGGCGTTCGGGCTATCTCTGGATCAGACGTCTGTAGCCTCTCATAGGAATTATGTGGATAGACTTCGGAAGAATTTGGCCTCTGCGTTTGAACAAGCCCATTTAACCTCTGGGAACAGGGAACAGAGGAATAAGCAAAACTATGATTTGAAAGTTCGGATACAGGATCTACAACCCGGTGATTGGGTTTTGTTGAAGAACTTGGCGGATAGATGGAGTTCTCAGGTCTACATTGTCTGCAAGCAACTGCCGGGTCTGCCGGTTTACCAAATACAACCTGATGGAAAGGCTGGGCCTCTTAAAAACTGGCACCGAAATCATTTGCTACCTCTGAAGGAAGCTGTAAGGATACCAGTTGGAGACAAACTTTCTCTGCAGAACCCGCCTCCGCCCGCTCAACGTTTGACTCCCGTTACTCGGTCTCAGCAGACACGAGTTGTTGGGCAAAGTGAAGGGGATAGTGAAGAAGAAAGTTTTTGTCTGGATTGGGTGCGCTTGCCAGAGTCTGAAGAGGTCATCCCAGTTGCCAAACGGTGGGAAAGTAACCTGAGGCTCCAGAATTCCAGCTGGAAATTCCTGAAACTTCTGAAATTCCTGTAGTTCCTGAAAACGCGTCCTATGATTATAGTTCTATGCCTTCCCTGGAAGGATCATACTCCGAGGAGATGTCTGTTCCAGTTGTGGATGAAAGACCAGAACCCGTTTCTGTAGTACTTCCGCCTGAAGAAGAGCTGATTGAGCCAGAACCAAAATGTTCTGTCCGACCCCCTCAAAGACTCACCTACGACTCACCAGGACATAGCACTGAAGAGGCTGTTACCACAGTGCGAAGGTTGCCCGAAGTGTCTGCTATGTTAGCTGAGGTAGCCAGAAGTATGAGTAAACTTGAGGATGTATACCTAACCCATTGTATGTTTGCTGCTGAGCCTATATAGATCGACTGATGTAATGTTGAAATGTAATGTAACTGTTACACCTCCTTGGAGAGACCCAAGAGTTCTAGGAGGGGGAGAGTGTAGCGCTGGTTTAATTCTGCTGCTGTAATTACTCGTTTCTGGCCACCAGGGGGAGACGAGCGCAATGTAAACCAATACTGGACACTTTTGGACTACGTTTTCCAGCATGCTTTGGGGCAGGGACAGGAAGTGGGTGGGGAGAACTGAGACACATCCGCAAACCTCGTGCAGAGGAGAGCCAGTGCGCGCCAAGGGGTGAATAGAGCAAGACGCACATGAGACAAGGAGCGATTGTGACCAGGCCGGAGCGCAGGTGCTGCCTTGCGGAAGCTGGAGATCGGTTTCAGTGACTTGCCAGAGACCTAGTAATCCACCGCTGAAAGGTTTTACACAGATACAGCGCTGCAGATTGGACCCCGAGTTAGGAGACCGCGATGATCTAATGGGAGTGCAGGCGGTAAACTGAGCATCTTGTGGCAGAGACGGACAAGCAAGACAAGCGGATCCGGTGGCACAGAGTCTCAGCCAAATCGAGCGGAGAGACGTCCTGGGTCGAGCAGAGTGCAGAGTATCTGGCGGATGGGTGAGAGGCCCTCCAGGCCACAGTACAATAATAAAGCACGCTGCAGTTTGTCTAAATCTACAGGGCCCCAACGTGACTAGTCGAAGACACATTGAAATCATTCACTGGCCAGTTGAATCTAGTACCCGGGTACCAACACACGCATACACGCACACCTTCTTGGGACACAACCTGTACGGGACTCACACTCCAGCAATGAAGGGGTTAAAATTCCTTTTTCTTTTCCGCTGTGCGTTTCTCACATTACGAATTCCTGTAAATATATATGTATACCGTGCTGCTTTATATATGCCAGTTTATTTGAGACCAGTAAACTATAGAACTTATAAAATCCACAACAGTGCTGATGAATATTTATTCCCTAGTGCGGGGAGACGGACCCGAAGTTAAATTCTGCAGCTCCTCTGGGAGTGAGTGCTACAATCTTATCATAAGTGTCACTTTACAGCTGTGGTATAGGATTAAACAGTAGTGAAAAGGCGATGGGGTGGGGGAGGGAATATTAGAACAAGGCTGCAGAGTGTCTATTTTGCTGTTTATGCTACTCAAGATAAGAGATGGCAGCAGAATGAAATCTGATAGTAAGTAAATAACACTCAATGGTATCCCCTGATGATGTAAATTACATACATCCCACACAGTGAAAGTCAGTAGGTCAGTTTTCTGGACTTCAAGTTCTGACCCATAGAGTCCATTTATGTCCTATGCCACACAGTGAGGAACAAGTGATGTAAAGATACAGGAAGGTGGGGGAGCAGTTTACGACACAAGATATCACACTGTATGTGTCACTGTGTGCATCCATAGAGTAAAATATTGCTTAACTAAACAAGAGAAAAACAAAGCACATGTATGATACGTATATTAAATCTAATGCCGAACATAGATGTAATTTTAAAACTTAAATTGAGGCTTCCGCTGCCGGTCTCATGACCTGCAGGATCTCACCTCATGAGATCCGGCAGGTCGGCGTAGTGATTCGCAGAGGGAGACTGAGGGACTTGTTCCCCCCAGTCTCTCTGCTCCCAGCAGCAAGAGGAGGCGGATGGAGGCGCCATTCTCGCGCCTGATGGAAGGCGAGTATATGATATTTTTTTGGGGGGGGGTTCAGATGGTGCTGGCTGATTGTGCAGAAGTGGAATAAGTTAGCACCAGGTTCTATCTGTGTTTAACTTTTCAGTTAACCGCAGCTTGGCGTAATTAACGTTAGGACTTTGTAATCCTAACTCTAATTAATACTTTGTGTTCCCCATGTTAAGCATAGGGAGTGCAGAGTACAGTAACCTCGCTCTGAAAAGCGCAAAATCCGAATCGCTAACGGGTTTTTTAATCCATTGGTGTTCAGATTGTAATATGGTGCGCCCGCCTCAGGCAACCACAGCTAACGTTAACGCTTACAGAGGTGAGCACTAACGTTAGTGTTAGGAATGTAATACGGCCAATGTACAGAAAAATTACATATATGTTCAGCATTATATTTAATATATATTTCTGGGATTTTCATTGTAATTCAACACATGCGCCACTAGGATAACTTCCCTTTGTTTCCTTTGTGTACATTTGAGCACAATTTTCCTGGTTGGGGTTTATTGTGTGTATCCTTGGAGGCAGCAGTTAACACTTTAATAGATATATAACTCCTAGCGCCTCCACAATATATATTTTTTGCAAAAAGTCTACAGAGGACTGAAACATTGACGCTTTTGACAAGAAGAGATTATTTTACAAGATTCCCTAGAGTGCGCGTCTTCCTGGTAAAGTATACTTTTCAGCAGCTGTGTACACACACACACACGTGACAGGCTTAAGCAAGATATGATCATATTTTGTGAAGTAAACTCCCATCATTTATTACCTAGATAGGTTGTGGAAAAATTTGCATAAAAATATAAAATCCAGTGAAAACCACAAAAGTCTTTAAATTGTGAAGCAGTGATTGTGTAGTTTTTGTAAAGGAGTGCCCCCCACTTGGTGTACGAAAATTATATATATATATATATACACACACACACACACATATACACACATATATTTTAATACACACTACTATAGTTTGGAATAATAGATGAGATGATGACAGAAATTATTCACACATACAGATGCACATTCTTTTATAGAATTTCTTTGCAAAACACAACCCATTTCTCCTTGTGGAAATATTCCTGAATTTGATTGAACGTAGAGACTTTTAAAAAAACCTAATTTACCAGTTCCAGGTTTACAAGTAATTCAGGTCGTGTTAACCTGGTTTGTGACCTACCATGACAGCTTGATCCAACTTCTCGCATCCTTGCATGTAAGCGGTTTCAATGTCGATGCAGTGTGTCCGGCTCTCTCTATAAAGAATGCATGAAAACGTCCAAATTAAGAGTTACTGCTTTTAGATTTTTTGTACTATACTCCAGTTATATCAAAAGAGACGTACAGAAGGTTGCATATTGGAACAATCAATACTGTATGCACCAAAGACAACTGCGTCTTAATAAAGTTCTGAGTTATTGAAACTAGAAAAATATCAAAGCTTCCTCTGGCCATTTTCATAGATTGGCAGAATTTTTCAGGATATTATTCTGCTCTGTTGTTGATCATGCTTTTCGGATACAGACCTGTCCAAACAAATTGTAACTCAACTTTCTAAACCCCTCATTAACTCATTAAGGACCAAGGCTTTTTAGCCTTGTTGAACATTAGGCTGGCCGTCCACGGGGTCCATAGTCAGACTCCGACTTGCAGGGTTATTCAAAGAGATCCGAATGGCTGGAGAAAGGTAACTGAATGCTGAAAATCAGCGCTCGGTTACCTTTCTTGGCCATTCGGCTATCCAGAGAGCAGGCAATTCGCCAAATCCTGGCGAATTGCCTGCACATTCGGTGCCTTATCGAGGGCAGTGAAATCCCCATAAAAAAGCACTGCTTCGGCTATTCAGAGAACACAAACCAGCAGTGAAAGGTTCCCGAAATGCCCTGTCATTCGGTGATTTAATTTGACAGGTTTATTCAGGCGAATCCATTAGGCTTCAATGTTAAAAATCTTCCCGTTTTAATTCAATATCTAATAAATCATTATAAAATTCTGCAGTATATTTATAGATTTTTTTTGGATATTTTAAGCATTTTTCTGAATTTTTTTTTTTTTTAACTTTACTTTTTTCTGTAACAGCCCTTTTTATTATCATTCATTGGACCTCATTTGTAAATTTCAGACATTTTCGCTCAGTAGTTTCTTTGCTAACAGCGTTTCACTTTTCAATCATTCATGCAAACTGTTTTGCTAATTTATTCACTCCATTCGTCTGCGGTGTTGGCTTTTTCCAGAGGCTGCGCTGCGTGTGATCGGCTCCTGCTCTGGTTTTTCCGGCGTCTTCGATGGGTTAATCCAGATGTTTTTGCAGGTTTTCGGCGTGCATTCGGCAGGTTTTCCCCGCACTTCGACAGCCCTGTGGTGCTGGCTGAATACACCGCAGGGTGGCCGAAATGGGAAAGCCGATTTGCACCGAATTGAAGAGAACGAAAAGTCACCGTATGTGTGGTGACTTTTTGAATCTCTTTGAATAACCCTGTTGGTCTTCTGTCTACAGACAACTCCATCGGCCGAACAGGGTCGTCCACTGGAATCATCTGTGGATGACCCAGGGCAGCCGAAGGAAGAAAAAAAAACCCTGGAGGGGGTGGGGGGACTGCTGCGGGGAGAAAAAAAAGCCTGTCCTTGATACTGAAACAGGGTTTCAACACCAAGACAGCCCCGTCGGAATGCAGCCGAAGCAGAAATTAAAAAAAACACCTCACCGAAGGCTGCGGGATGGAGGGGGTAAACCCTCTGTTTCTGGTACTGAAGTAGGTTAAAAAATGGGGACCCAAATTTTCACCTAAAAAAAAAAAAAAAACCCAATAACTAAAAAGGCTTTTTGCTGTGGATGAAAAAAATAAACGGTTGAACAAAAAAAGGATGAATTAGAAAATATTTTTTTACATTGAATCCTATGGGCTGTTGAACTGAATCACTTCTCTATGGGGCAATTTCACTGCCGCGGCATTGCGGTTTAACTATACAATTCATCTTTTTTTCATGTAATTTGTACCAGATTATCCTGGCATCATCCAATAAATCCCATTGAAATGGGATAGATCGCTAGTCTGTTGTAGTCGCAAAAAATCATGTGAAGTCGTCTGATGGAAGTCGGAGGCAGTGGAAGAGGGCTGATTTACCTGCATGTTGTGGGATCGGTCGGACGACTTCAGATGATATCAGATGACCGCACAAATACAGACCCAGTGGACAGCCAGCCTTATAGACTAGAACAATTTTGCTATTTTTGCTGTGCACATGTTCAAAAGTGAATTTCTGCTTTCTTATTGCACCTCCACATTTTATATATCATTTGTATGAGACAAAGCTTTTATTTCAGTATATTGTGTTTAGGGACATGTGGAGAAAGAGGAATGGTTTAGAGTCATGCCACCATGACCACTTAAATTACCTTAAATGACCATAGTGGCTAGAAGTTCCCATTCCATGCAGTAACAAAGGGAGATAAGTGTCAATATATCCCCTACCTATTGAATGTCACCTGTCTAATTATATATATATATATCCCCCTCAAATATCACCTTGTGATATTTACTCACACTTGCATATCACGGAAGCAATTAATGCAAAGCATGGATTTCTTCTCAGTGGAAAACATGATGTATGGCTCCTCATGAAGAGCTGAAAAACAAAAACACATCCTATTAAAGACACAAAATTACCGTAATATACATTTCACATTATGAATAGCACCATAACGTGCTCAGGTTATTTGTTAAAATTTCAAAAAACCTTCAGGACAGCATTCCTAGTCAAAGAAAAACTCTGGAATAGAAGCTGAGCACAAATGCACTTTGAGATATTTTATACATTTGATTAACCCCTTTATTACCAATTGATTTTCCAAAAAATTTTTTTAAAAATCCACTGTCGTCAGGACCATTTTTTTTTGGAAAATCCTTTTTAATTATTTATAAAATAAGAAATATTCCTGATTTATTTCTTACCGCAATAACGATTTTGGCAGGTCGAAGTCCCCACCTGCTGGCCAAATGGAGTTACTACAATTCTGAGCAGGATCAGATGAGGAGATGTCCATTATAGACATTCCCCAGCTGCTTTTAAAAAGTGACAGCACCTCGGGAATCATGCCCATGGTACCAAAACGTTAGGGGCATGTTCTGCAGCCAAGCTGAAACAAACTAATTTAATTTGCAATGATACAGTATAGCTGCAGATGGTGATCACATGATCTGACTTCTGTATCTGCTACCAATGATTTGGTAAACACAATCATGGTTGTGAAGTTAAGATTAACCCTTTCATGCCGCAGGGTGAACTAAGTCGTCCCTGCAGCGGGTGGGCCTTGAAGCCATAGGGCGTACTAGTATGCCCTTTTGACTTCAATGGTCCTCATCAGCCCCGCCCAGCAGTCGGCTCATGCTGCTGCGGGACAGCCTGAACTCAGGCCGTCCCCCTGCAGCCATTGACGTGTCACCTGCTAGGCAGGCTGGAGGAGGGGCCCGCCATAGCGGCTGGGAAGCAAAGCATACTAGTCATGCTCCTGATGAAGTCTAGGTGACGAAACGAGTCGAGGAATATATACCAGGGACCCATCCTATTGGGCATATGAATTCGAGTATACCTGGTGATATGCTTCATTATTACGGATTTTATGTAAGCGCAATAAATGTTTTATTTGCTATAGATTTGGCTGTCTACACTATTGTATAAACTCTTCTCTCTGATGTCCCTTAACCGTAATTGTTGGGGACCTGAGAACCATCAAATTCGAGGGCTCGCGAAAGAAGGAAGAAAAAAAAAATAGAATCCTTTTCCAAAGGGGAGCAGTATGCAAAGATACCTTGATGTGGCTACAATCAAATTTGTGACTGAGTGCATTTTAAACCTAGCGCATAGATTTATGATTGGGAGATAACACCCTATGTACTATATATTTTTGTTATAGAAATTCTCCCATTGTTTGATCTACACGGATATACTTACAGCATTTCTTATGGATATCCTTGGCATGTTTTGACAGTGACACAATCTCATGACAGGAGAACATTCTGGCTTTATGAGTTTCATCTCGGCACTTATTGCACAGTGGTTGGTTACAGGTGTTGCAATAAAACATCATATCTCCGTCCTACAGAAACAAAGAAAAGGTTTCCTAGTGACGGACACACATGTATCAGACTTATTGTAGAACTGGCATAAATTATAAAAAACAAACCTTCCCCCCCCAATATTGTGGCATATGTAACTACCTCCTCCATAACACTGCAACAGATATGTATACTGTATATAATAATTTCAAATACTTTTCTCTGTCATATGGACTAATTTGCCCATGTTTCTGTCACTTTTGTATCCATGCTCATTTCTCAAATATGTGCATTTTTGTCTCGTTTTATACCTGACACAGGACTGAAGACAAAATATCCTGTCTAGAGATGAGGAGTTTGTGTCAGGGCTGCCATCAGAGGAGTGACAGCCCATGATATGTTCTGGGGCCCAGTGACTGCAGAGGACCCTGGCCCTTGGCAAAGTGTGTGTGTGTGTGTGTGTGTGTGTGTGTGTGTGTGTGTGTGTGTGTGTGTGTGTGTGTGTGGTGTGTGTGGTGTGTCACAAACACGTTGGGCCCTATTCCAAAGTTGGGGCTAACTTAACTAGAGCTGTTGTGATCTTACCAGAGCCATTACAGGGCCCTATCTCCTACCTAATGCTAAAATGAGGACGCTATTTTAGGGGACGCTAGCACTTAGTAATACCTTACTTATCCTAACACTAATTACAGATTGCGCACTCTATACTTAACATGGGGAACACAAAGTACAGTAAGCTCGCGGACGCGAGCGCAATCACCAATGCGCTAAAGGATTTTTCACAGGTTTAGCGTTAGGAAGATAATATGGGGGCCAAGCATTAAAGTCACTTATACTATCGTTAACGCTTACGCATCTGATCGCTACAGTTAGCATCCACTATGGAATAGAGCCCATAGTCTATGGAGTTGTTAAGCCAACAGCTCTGGTTAAGTTAGCACCAATTTGGGAATGTTGCCCATTGTTCTTTGAGCATTTATACGATTGCTAAAATGCTTCTGTTATAATGGATTTATTATAGTTTACTTAAAAAAAACAACTAGAGGTCCCGCTTAACGTTAATATATACTTTTTTTTTTTCTTCTTACCTGCTTCTTGCATTCTAAGTCACAGTTCGCACACTGGACCACTTCTTCACTATCAGTGGAACTGTCCACCAAGAACTTCAGTAGTTGATCAACTGGAGGGAGACCATTGTTCCCTTTCACAATGGACTGATAACTGCGGAAAATAAAACAAACTAAACATTGAATTCAATGGGAAAACAAAGGGTTAAATCCCGAGTCTGGCGCAAATTCAACCAAAGAGGGTGTAAGCTTACCAGAGCCATTAAAGTCTATGGAGGTGGCAAAGTTTCAACAAGCTCTGATTAAGGATGGGGTCAGAGGAGCGCACTGACTGCGCACAGTAACGGACGTACTTTTTAACTGAGGAGATTGTGGTTACATTGTATCAGGTAATTTTGACTGATGTTGAGAAAAAGAAAAAAAAACTGTATGCGGTTGTTTCTCTACGTCCATCTAGCTTTTTCACGTTGATGCTATTTTGGCGTCCGTTGCAACATGCATTGCGCGCGCGTGAAAAAGTGCGCACGTGCTTTGTGTGTTGTTCTCTAAAGACTCCTTTAAAAAGCTACAACAGACAGCAAACCGTGCGGTCAGACGGACGCAAAAAGTGCGCTCGTCTGACACGGGCCTAAATTCATGCCGAATTAAGAATCCAGCCCAAAGTTAGCAAGATATTAAACAAGGACAGGCTATTAAAAATGTAATCCCCCATTTTTCCCCCTTTAATTAATTGTGCAGATGCTGCAGAAGGCATCTTTCCAATTATTATTATGATTTTAATTAATTTCTACTAGCTTAGCAGAAATACCTTTAAGAAAAAAAAAAAAGTAAACTATTATTTCTGTATATAGCAGACAATCCATTGCCGTTTCAGATGGATTACAATTATCAATTTGATCCATCCAGGTTTGAGTATATAAAATCATAAATCATGTGTTAAAAAGGTTAATTATTATCGGAGGGACTATCCTTATTATAAAATATAGTAGGGATGCACCAATACCACTTTTTTAAGACCGAGTACGAGTACTGATACTTTTTCTCAAGTACTCACCGACACCGAGTACCGATACTTTTATTTTATGTCATGTGACCGCTTTACAATAAGAACAGACCGCATATAAAAATGCCCCCAGCTCGCATGTATATATATATATAAATTGGGGGGGGATATATACATGCGAGCTGGGGGCATTCTGTATATATATATATTATCGGGGGATATATACACAGAATGCCCCCAGCTCACATGGAGATTGCCCCCAGGTCTCATGAATATTGCCCCCAGGTCTCAAGCATATTGCCCCCAGCTCACACGGATATTGCCCCCAGCTCACACGGATATTGCCCCCAGCTCACACGGATATTGCCCCCAGCTCTCATGGATATGCCCCCGGCTCTCACAGACCTGGGGACGCTGACTGCGTGCATGAAAAGCACGCGGCCAGCGTTCCCCTCCGGCGAGCCGCAATACTCACCCGTCCGAAGGTCCGGTCACACGGCTGTGGCGCATTCACTCGGCTGTCGGGCACTTCGGTGATGCTGGCTCTAGCTGAGAGACTATCCATGTTCAAGTTGAATTGGAAATTGGATTTATTTGCCATATTGGGTTATGTTTATGAATATGTATTCTTTGATGTACTTGCAATACCGCAATACAAAAAGAAAGTGTTTCGATCCTCATTTTCCTACAGAGCACCGCAAATATGGAATAACCTCCCAGACACCGTCAAATCTTCCCCCAGTCTAAAGTCCCTTAAAACTTCCCTATTAACATACCTCAATACGAAATGCATCTGTAAACATGTAACATAATGACTTTATTTCCTACATATTTATTTTTCTGTTAATTTGGTCTTGTGTTAATATCTTGCATTTTACTATTTTGTATTTCTGTAACCACTCAATGTTCTTTAACCCAGGACATACTTGAAAACGAGAGAAATCTCAATGTATCCTTCCTGGTAAAATCCTTTATAAATAAATAAATGTATCCGTTTTGGCTTTTGTTGTTTCCCCACTAGTAAGGTCTGAGGCCAAAAATAAAAGGCCAAAGCAAGTAAATTACCTTGAACAATATTAAACTTGGATATTGTGTGAAAAAAAAGGAAACTCAATGGGCCTGACGATATAATATCTGTTTTAAAACGTTTCAGTTCTTTTAAGTCAATCCTGCAGGCACTGAAGAGCTTAACAATTTTTTTTCAAGTGTGCTCCAAAAGGAAAAAGGACATCCTCTCTTGCTCCTCTTCGACTCTGTAAGGCCCCACGCCGCCAGCTTCAGCCCTGGCACACCCTCCAGACTCGCTACCTGCAAAGATGCTCCCGCACCGCAGAGCGTGCCTGGAGGAAATCCCGCTCTGAAGCTGATTTTGTTCACTTCAAGTTTATTCTCCGGTCATACACCTCTGCCCTCCACTTGGCCAAACAATCCTTCTTCTCATCTCTTATATCTACGCTGTCCTCCAACCCTAAACGGCTCTGGTCCACCTTCAACACCCTCCTCTACCCACCTGCACCTCCCCCCTCAGCTGCCTTCAGCGCTCAAGAGCTGGCAGACTACTTCCTCAGTAAAACTTTAACTATCAGAAGCAACATCCCAACACAAGATAGTTATCTGCCACCTCCACTCCCACAGGTCCCATCTGCCACCCTCTGCCGCTTCCTCCCAACCACTGAGGAGGAAGTCAATTCCTTATTGTCCTCCTCACATCTCACCACGTGCCCGCTCGACCCCATTCCCTCACATCTAATTCCTCCCCTCTCCTCCTCCCTCACCCCTGCTCTCACACACATCTTCAACCTATCTCTCTCCACTGGCTCCTTTCCATCCGCCTTCAAACACGCGCTAGTTACCCCTTTACTAAAGAAACCATCCCTAGATCCCAACTCTCCATCCAACTACCGTCCTGTATCCCTGCTTCCCTTTACCTCTAAGCTCTTAGAAAAACTAGTCTTCAACCGCCTCTCCATCTTCCTGTCCTCCAATTCCCTACTTGACCCCCTGCAATCTGGCTTCCGTCCCCTACACTCAACTGAAACTGCCCTCACCAAAGTCACCAACGACCTCCTAACTGCTAAAAAACACGGCCACTATTCTATTCTCATCCTGCTTGACCTCTCGGCTGCTTTTGACACTGTTGACCACCCCCTCCTTCTACAGACCCTCAACTCTCTGGGTCTCGGTGACACTGCACTTGCTTGGATTGACTCCTATTTATCCAACAGGTCCTTCTGTGTGTCCTTTGCTGGTAACTCCTCCTCCTCATTGCCTCTATCTGTTGGTGTACCTCAAGGCTCTGTCCTTGGTCCTCTGCTCTTTTCCATCTACACCTCCTCCCTGGGCAAAATCATCAACAGCTTTGGCTTTAATTACCACCTCTACGCTGATGACACTCAGATCTACCTCTCTACCCCTGATCTCTCTCCCCCTGTCCTTTCCAAAGTCAGTGACTGTTTATCTGGCATCTCCTCCTGGATGGCCTCCCACCACCTAAAGATCAACATGTCAAAGACTGAGCTCCTACTTATTCCTCCCTCTAATGCCGCCCCACCTCCTGACTTCTCGATCACGGTGGAGGGTATCACCATCTCCCCATCAAACCAAGTTCGCTGTCTTGGAGTTACACTTGACTCTGCTCTTTCCTTCATCCCCCACATCAAGTCTCTTTCCTCCTCCTGCCGATACCAACTGCGTAATATTTACAGAATTCGGCCATTTCTTACCGCTGTTGCCACAAAACAACTCATACACGCCCTGGTAATCTCCCGACTCGACTATTGCAATAATCTCTTATCTGGCCTCCCTCTGTCCCACCTCTCCCCCCTACAATCCATCCTGAACGCCTCCGCCAGACTAATTCACCTCACCCGCCGCTCTGTCTCTGCCGCTCCCCTCTGCGAGTCCCTTCACTGGCTCCCCATCCACTGCAGAATTAAGTTCAAAATCCTTATCCTTACCTACAAAAGCCTCACTAACTCAGCTCCCCACTACCTGTCCTCACTAATCACCAAATACACCCCAGCCCGCTCCCTAAGGTCAAACAGTGACCTGCGCCTAGCTTCTCCCCGCATCACCTCTTCCCATGATAGACTGCAGGATTTCTCACGCGCAGCCCCCACTCTCTGGAACGCTCTCCCTCGTACTGTCAGACTTTCCCCTAACTTCTCTTCCTTCAAACGCTCCCTGAAAACATTCCTATTTAGGGAGCCTACCACCCAACTCACTGACGCAACCATCAATCACTCTCACCTTACAGTCCTCTCCTCCTGTTTCCAACCCCAACCCTCCCAGATTGTGAGTTCCTACGGGAATAGGGCCCTCATCTCCTCCTGTACTGTTTGTCAAATGTTGTTCAATGTATTGTAACCCTGTCTATACTGTGCTTATTGTACAGCGCTGCGGAATATGCTGGCGCTTTATAAATAAAGAATAATAATAATAATAATAATGAGGTTAGTTGCCTCTTAAAGTTCCATCTAGTTCTTGAATTCGGCCTGAACTCGGGCCGTCCACCTGCAGCCAATGACACGCGGCAGCTGCGTAGGAGAGGCCCACTGTAGCAGCTGCCGTTGTCGCCTGCCACAACCCGCCTGGCGGCATGGGGTTAAAGTAGTTATCCATTAAAACAGTGATACCTAACCCTGAGCTTCAAAAACCCCTAACAGGCCAGGTTCTCCAGATACATGAAGCGCAGCACAGGTGATAGGATTTGCTGCTCAGGGATTGCAGGATTCAGTCTGCATTTCCCCAAGGTAATCCTTAAAACCTGGTCTGTTAGAGGGAACTTGAGGGTTGGGATCAACTGCTTTAAAATATCCAGTAATAAATTTTGGCCTCTATTCAAGCCCAGATAGTAATATCGGCAAAGGCAAAACATCATTGTGAGCCGTAGAACAACGGTGGATTTCTATTAACCAGCATTTGTTGCCGTGTTGGTTTTTTTAACAACGTTTTTGGACACTTTTCAATGCAAGGGGAAAATTTTGTATCAACAAGGTTTAGGTGTTTTTTAAATTTAAAAACATGACAATTTTCTAATCCGAATTCTGACACGTAAGGAAAAAAACAAAAAACAGGCGTAATACCATTTGAAAAAAGGAAAACAATTATATTGTGAGGCACGTAAGTTTCCTATTCAGTGTATCAGTGCTGATTCTCTTACGCCAGGCAGGCTAAAAGTAGATCTACTTGAGCAGCTGTTCTCTTCAAGGGATTGTGATAAACTATATTCTATTTAAAGCATGATTATTATAAGGATGTTTATCATCAACCTTCTATGACCTTTATACAAACACATAAATATATTGACATATATAATTGACATACATAATAGGTATTGTTTGTAAATTCAAGAGTCTATTTACTTTCCTATAATTTTTGTAGAAAAACAAAATAGGAAATAACAGAAGCACAAGGAGGGATGCAGAGTTTATATATAGCTGCACAATTATCAGATTGTTTTTTTATGTAGCAAATTCCATAACATTTTGTATGTGGAAGTGGAAGTCCCAGCTTTCTTCTCACTGTATAATATATCTAAAACGTATTTTATGGCCCTGCAGTGACACTTTCATGCCTAATAATATGTTTGGCTCATTTACAGGCCCCAGATATCTCTGTCCATGTAAGATGACAAATGGGGGTGCCAGGCCCGATCGTAGTAAGTATCAGCTGCGATAGCTCATCTAGGGAATATAAATTGCACTGATCTCAAAAAGCAATGCAATATCCATCCACGGATAGGATATTGTAGCGAATGTTCATTAGGCTGGTACAGGCGCACCTTAAAAAGAATAACATAACAATTCTGTTTCATTTCAGAAGAGTTGCAGTATTGTGAGAGGCAGCTTTCCATGTAACGTGGCGAAAGACTTCTATAGAATTAAAACATGTAAGGGCCGTATTACATAGTTAGCGCTCAGCTGTGAGCATTAACTTAGGTGGCCCTAGCGCGGGCCGACCATATTACATTCCGGGATGCTCACGGCGGCGCCGTGTTACATGGCAGGCTGCTGGATTAGCGCCTGCCCCGTAAGAACAGGCTAAAACAGGGACATTAAGGAGAAACCTGCAGACACAGGTTTTCCTCCTTAGTGTCCCTGTTTTTAGCGTGATGATTGTAATAATCGCCCGAAGATTTCAGTAGAGCAACACATGCCATCAAACAGTGTATTTTGTGTTGCAAGTTTAACCCCTTCTTGGCAGACCCTTTTCCATGTGTACACTGAGAAAAAAAGATATCAGCTCTGCATACCACCTGAAGAATGTTTTCATAAGTAACAACGGATGTTTACTGCAACATTTTACCTGTCCCAGGTTTGATAAATCAAAAGGTGTCCTTCTCCTTTACAAGTAGTAGTCTGCAAGTGCAAAGTTGCTGAATTACCGCTCCCTTTAAAATAAATACGCTACACATCCTAACCACTTAAATATTTTTAAAATGGTCAGGCTGTGAGAAGTTCCCCCTCTTCTCATCCCCCTCCCAACCCCCCTAATTTTGCTAAAAAAGCCAGATGAAGTGGAGGAGTTTCCTCCACCCCCACCGCATCATCAGCAGCCAGAAAATTTGAATTTCTGACTGCCAGTTATTACTCAGACACGTCGTGCTGACATCACTAGTAACCATCTCTGAGACCGCGATCCATCGTTCTGCACAGGCACTATGGGACTTGCGTACGTAAAGCTCGAGTCCCATTGCAGTGCGCAATTTGCATTTCCGACACATGTAGCGCAGGATAGAGTCAGTGACGTCTGGGTTCAGGAGTCCCTGAGCTGAAGAGGAGGAGCTACGCGTGGCGAGGTACAAAAAAGTAAATTTGGGCAAAATAAACAAAAAAAAAAATTTAAATTGGGCAGACATTGTCAGCAGCCTCAGCCCAATTATTTAAGGGCCAAAAAACTGACAGTCTTCTTTTCACTAATCTGCCTGCGCAAATGAATTACCGCTGATATTCTGGTAGGAGAGCAAAGCATTTCATGCAATGAATGGTGACAGTCATCTCTCATGGTGTACATCAGGGTCCTCAGGACTGCACCATATGTAACTGCAGATAATACAGTTGGGGCAGAAGGACATGGAGGAACTATTTTTCCTTGGTCTCCTTCTGATTACATTATAGCAAGGCAGCAGATCCCCTGGTGGACCTCGGGGGGGGGGGGAGCCTGGCAGGGGAGTTTAGAAGTGAGGTGTGTATCTTAAAATGGTTATAAAGTGAATTTGCTCTTGCAATACACTTTAAACCAGGTTTAGTGTCGTACAAATGCCCCTTGGTTTTTGCACGTCGCAACATGAAATCGCTCATCATTCCAGGCAAGTTTTCACATCCTATAACAAGTATAGGAGGTGCAAATAGTATTAGTGTGAAAAAGCCAAGCTGTAAATCAAGTTCCTGCTATAATTGGAATAGAGAGCAATGCGGCACCAATTACATGAGCGCACGCAACGATGACCGAGCTTCAAGCAATTATTACATCCTACAGGAATACTGCCCCAAGATGGCTGAAATACTGCCGGAAAGATCTGCACCGCCCTCTGGTGTCCTAGGATTTATAAACATAAAAAAAAATGCATAAAATTAATAGGTTACATTTGCTTGTATTCATTATGCTTTAGAAAGACGACTCCATGAAGGATGTGAACGTAGCAGCTCCTTCTTTGCATCCTGGTAGTATAACCGGCTTCATCTATTTGGTTGGATGTACTGTGGACCGGCTGCCCTGAAGCTGCACCAGGAACCCGTCTCCTGCTTGATTCTTCATTGCCTGTGCTATATCCTTATTCAGCTTTCCGTGTAAATCTCTGTTGTCACCAATAAAGACATCTATTTTGCTTTTCTTCAGTGCAAGCTAATAGATACAGCCATCCAAAGCAGAGGACTTCCTCTGCATGGAAGACTGTCAAAGTGCACCCGGCAGGCAAAGGTGAGGGAGGGGGGTCCACCTGGCAGGCAAAGGAGAGGAAAGGGGGGTGTCCACATGGCAGGCAAAGGAGAGGGGGGGCACCACCTGGCAGGCAATGGAGAGGGGGGCACCACCTGGCAGGCTGTCACGTGTAGACTGATTGGTATAGCAGGTGGGGTTGTGAGCCCAGGATGCAGTGAAAGAGGCAGGTTCAGAGTAACAAAAGGGGTTTATTTTAGAATAAAAAACACAAGAACATAAAAGACATGAACTAAACAGCAGATCAGAACTAGACACTGGAGGAGACTGGGCACAATAGCTTAGAGAAGGAGGAGATGCAGGAGAAGAAGGCTGAAGTAATAGAAGGGATGGCTGGGAGTAGTGGGAAGGGAGGCTAAGGAGAACTAAATGGGAGCGGTTAGGAACAGAAGAAATAAGGGATAGCGAGAGGAGAATGAGAGACTAGAGAATGAGAGTGAAAATGGACACAAAAGAGAACTTAACAGCACATGGGGCAAGCAATGAATAAACAATAATACACTAAACAAATATATACAAGAATGTGGTATCAAGCAGGAACGTAGAATCAGGCAGGGAACAGGCAATAAGGATAGTCTAGAGGCTCAGCAATGGGTCTGGTTCACGGGGATCTTAGATGGGGGCAGAAGGGAGCAGAATGAGGGGGTACCGGTATAAGTGAAGTGAAATGTCCAGATATAGCAACAGAAGGTCCTTAGAGTCTTTGGTGGTTCAATCAGATGGTTCAAGAGATTCAGGGAGCTTTCAATAGCAGGTATCACAGTCAGAGACTTCAATGTGTAAGTTGATTCTGGAGGGCGTAGCTTCCTGATATGCAGGGACAATTAGGGCAAGGTGAGCTCAGGTGAGGCTCCCGGGCTAGAACGTCGGTGCATGCAAAAAGTTCAGGAAGGTGCATTGTGCATATTGCAGGGTTAGCGTGAGTGACAGGGGCCAGAGCGTGGTGACCCTGACACAGGCAATGGAGGGACACCCAGTTTACTAGGGATAGACCAATATTTTTTTCAGGGTCGATATCGATTCTGGTTATCGGCAGCCTTTCTGGTCGATAGCCGATATCTGGTGCCGATATTCTGTAAATTTATGTTGTGAAAAAACCCAGCACAAATCTGACATTATGCCATTAACGGAATGTGTTTAATTAAATTGTAAACATTGAACCCTGACCAAAAAAATATTATTTAAGCCTTTGCTTTTACAAACAATATGGCCATGTCTAGACTAGGGGTTTTGCAATGACCCCTCATATGGCCCTGTAAGTAAGGGGTCAGCAACCTTGGCCCTCCAAATGATTTGGAACTAAATCTACCATGATGTTCAGCTAATCATTAGGTTCATAGAGACCATGGGAAGTGTAGTTCCACAAGATCTGGAGGGTCAAGGTTGCTGACCCTGCTGTAGGATATTGGTACCAGAAATGCAGTGGACCAATATACTCCTGCCTCTTCTGTGTTGGGAAAACTCTACCAGATGAGAGGGAAGTCCGATTTCTGTTGTCGTCACACTCATATGCAATACCGTCAGTGGGCAAGGGAAGTCCTACAGCAAGAGTTGTCAGCCTACTGTGGGAGAAGCCCTGAATCGGCACTGGGTCGGCACCATTCTGTGGGACCTCGCGTGTTGTGGCTGCAGTGAGCCAGCCTGTCCAATTAATCAGCAAATAAAAGGCCGATATCGGCAATTTGCTGAATTTCTGCTAGCGAATCTGCTATCCCTAACTCTTACTAAGCAGTATATTACAGTATCCTGGTGTCTCAAAATTGGTTTAAATATTCTTTGTAAATGTAAGGAGGGATGCAGGTTATTGATTTGGTTCATCACGAAAGAGCAATTTGCTGTACTTGACACCAGGTGAAAAGTTAACATCTCAGTCTTCTCTTGATTCTATTTTATGGGAAAAGACATTGAGAAGACAGTGTCTTGGAGCAGTAACTTACCCGCAAAGAGGACAAGTGAGGCGACTGTCTATGGCACGTCCCCGGAGGCAGCTTGCACAGAAATTATGGTAACAATCCAGTAGGCACGGATATTCATATTGTTCATGACACAAAAAGCAAGCTAGTGGGTGGCAGTTGGCTTTCTCCAAGTCGTGCAAATTATCCATAGGCGAGAAAATCTCCCCAGACATCTGTATAAAAAAGCCAACAAGACATGCGCGGGTCATTCATTTACAAATGGTTTGGTCACTACAAGCTTTTTCATCTCCTCTGTTTAGCATTTCAATTTAGACTTAAATATTACGGGAAGGTGTGTGTGTGTGTGTGTGTGTATTAACTTGAGAACGAGAGAAATCTCAATGTATCCTTCCTGGTTAGATACTTTATAAATAAATTTAAATCACGAGCATAGCAGTACGTAGTGATACTTTTTTTATTGCACTAATGTTACATTTAAAAAACAAGCTTTCGAGAGTATTCCTCTCTTCTTCAGGTCTGGACGCTTTACTGAAGAGGGGAAGCCTCTCAAAAGCTTGTTTTTTAAATGTAACATTAGTCCAATAAAAAAGGTATCACTACGTACTGCTATGCTCATGATTTTGGCAACTGGACTAACACGGCCTTTATATATTTATTACACACACATCTATTCAAAGAAAAGTGAAACTCAGGAGAATGACTGGAGAAGTGAAATATCTAGGTCAAAATAGCCAAACCAGAAAAATTCTCCCATTTATCGCACGTTCCAAACCGGCTATTTGGTCTAGATTGTTCTCTTCTCCTGGTTTTCACCTTTTTCTGATTAACTCTGATAGGTTATTAATGCAGAGGCTATTTACACATCACAAAAAAGGAGGCCCAGTTTGCAACAAAATTAGAAATTGCAGACGTCATTTATTGCTGGGATGTGTAAATGACATTATTTGCAGTGTGGAGGCTTGTAATCTCATTTTTTCCCTCTACCACAACTTTTTTTTTTTTTTTGAGAAAGGATTTTACCAGGAAGGATACATTAAGATTTCTCTTGTTTTCAAGTATGTCCTGGGTGGCGAGTATGTACCGTTAGGTGTCTTGCCCAAGGACACTTACTGGAGAGGTTGCTCGCTGGGATCGAACCCATGACTCCACAGGCTCTCTCCATGCAGAGCAGTGACATTACCTCTACTCCACCCAGCCGGTACTTAAAGTATATGTAAATAGATATATGTATAAATAAATATTAAATATTAAAAAGGTCATTTAAAAAAATAAAACGGTCTGTTACAAAATAATAAAAGGTCTTTTAAAAAAAATGTAGTCTAAAACAATGCAAAAAAAGGGGTTTTAAAAAATGAAAAATAAAACAATCTTTTAAAGAAAAGAAAAAAAAAAGAATTAAAAGATATTACTTTTTTACATTGACACCTATGGGATTCGCCTGTTAAAATCTTATACTGAAACACTGAAAATCAGGGTCTTTTACGCTGGAATTTCAGTGCGATTCCGCATTCTGTAAATAGAAGACACAATAGTCTTCTATGGGACAAAGTCAGTGCTGTCAAATTGCACTATATTTCGTTGCCAGTTTGACTGTATTTGGCAAATTTATTTATTTATAAAGGATTTTACCAGGAAGGATACATTGAGATTTCTCTCGTTTTCAAGTACGTCCTTTGCGAATAAGAAATTGCACCGAACGTTGAAATTCACCGTTCGGTGCAATTTGGATGTTTTCATGTCTTAGGTGTGCATGAAATACACATTATATCTTTCCCAAGGAACTATAGGTTGATATGTGCTGGGGGGGGGGATTTCCGAGGCATTCTCTTGGAGACCAAGGGCAACGCTGTGTATAAGGACTGCAGATTTCACTGTAAATCTATGTGATGTGCTAAGTAGAGAATATAAAGTGAATCCGGATATATGTACTTCCCTCCACTCACCTTTTTATGTTATATGCCGTATTCCTTCTGTAGTTTGGATAGATTTCTCCAGCGCCTTCTGCTCGCGCTGTCCCAGCTTTCCTTTGTCTAAGTGCGATGGAATGACAGCAATGCCAAGTCTTTTCCCTGGGCAGATACTATGGCACTGACATCCAGACTGTAAAAAAACAGAGCGTCGTCGATCCTAGGGTTACCATTCTATTTAAAGTACAGATATCAAACAATGACAAACCCTCTTATAGGAGAGCAAAGAATTTCCGCATTCGGCACACAGGGTTCCATGACATGCAGAAAATTAATTAACAGGTTTCATTTATTTGTAGACCAACCCTCAGAAACATACTCCTATCCAGCCTTTACCAGCAGCACACAAACACATAACCTGTGTCAAACTCTTTAGGCTTGGGTCAGACGAACGCATTTTTCACGTTGTCTGTGAAAAAGTGCGTTCGAACGAATGGACGCATTTTTTCACAGAATACGTGATAGCGGTCATACTATGCGCATTTTCGTCCGTGATTTTGTACGGATCATCAATAAAACACTTTTTGTGTCTGGACGTTATGTTGGCCGGACATTAGCAGCGTCTGACGTCTCCCAATCACGCACACACGCTGCTAGCGGATGCAGCGCACTCTGTACGTCCGTACTTGCGGTTTGACGTTCTAGAAAAAATGCGTTCGTTTGCCACTTGCGTTGTGCGGACGAACTTTCGTGCGGCCGTACTTCGTGTGTTCCCCGGCATTGGACATCATTTGCTGCTAGCACAGCCGTGATTTCGTGCGGCTAAACGCACGTTAAAACTGCTTTCGTCTGACCTTAGCCTTATCCATTTGCCGCTCGCTATTAACACCTTCACTGCCAACTGATTTTCCAAAAAACACTGGAACCAGAGTGTTTTTGGTAATATTTTTTTAATTAATTACACAGTAAGCAATATCTGTGAATATTTACAATGTATTTCTTACTGTGATCACCTATTTGGCAGGCAGATGTTATGGCCAAAATGAGTTACTGCAGTCCTGAGCTTCGTGAAGGATCAGATGGGGACATGTACATTACAGACATTCCCCAGATGGTGCTAAAAAGTGTTAGCAGCAAGGACACGATGCCCGAGGTGCTGAAACTATGTGGGCATGTTCTGGAGCCCAAAAGCAAATTAAATTAATTTGCAACAAACAAATTTCATTTGCAGTGATACAACATAGGCCCACATCGTGTTTACAGTGTCTCGGGCTGCTGTATCTGCTACTGCTGATCAAGTAGCCTCTTTATAAATAAATGGTAAGACCCCACCTTGAATATGCCGTGCAATTTTGGGCACCTGTCTTAAGAAAGGATATTATAGCGCTAGAAAAAGTGCAGAGACGGGCGACTAAATTAATAAGGGGAATGGAAGGTTTAAGTTATGAGGAAAGACTAACAAGCTTAAACCTGTTTAGTTTAGAGAAACGGCGCCTTAGGCTAGGGTCAGACGAACGCATTTTTCACGTTGTCCATGAAAAAGTGCGTTCGAACGAATGGACGTATTTTTTCACGGAATACGCGATAGCGGTCATACGATGCGCATTTTCGTCCGTGATTTTGTACGGATCATCAATAAAACCCTTTTGCGTCTGGACGTTATGTTGCCGGACGTGTGCAGCGTCTGACGTCTCCCAATCACGCAAACACGCCGCTATGCGGCCGCAGCGCACTCTGTACGTCAGTAGTAGCGGTTTGACGCTCTCGAAAAAATGCGTTCGTTTGCCACTTGCGTTGCACGGACGAACTTTCGTGCGGCCGTTTGTCGTATGTTCCCCGGCATTGGACGTCATTTGCTGCTAGCACGGCCGTGATTTCGTGCGGCTAAACGCACGATAAAACTGCTTTCGTCTGACCTTAGCCTTAGAGGGGAACTGATAACTTTATATAAATATATACGGGGCCATTATAAACCATTGCCTGGAAACCTATTCATTAACAGGACTATACACAGGACACAAGGTCACCCATTTAGACTGGACGAAAGGAAATTCAGCCTAAAGCATAGGAAGGGTTATTTTACAGTGAGAACAATAAAGCTGTGGAATTCTCTGCCTGTTAAGGTGGTTGGGTCAAAGACTGTACAGACTTTTAAACAACGATTGGATGACTTCCTGCAGACACGGAATGTCATGCCCCATGACTCAGGGTTTATTTGTATATTTTAATGTTATGTGTTGAATCTGCCTTTTGCTGCTTACAGTTATTATTTAATAGCTATTTTGTTCCTTGTGCTGTTACAGTTATTCATTTAGATGGGGATTTATAGTGTATAGATATCCTTATGTTGCCTTATGCTGCCACCTAGTGGTCTTTCTGTATTGTACATGTTTTTCTTCTTTTCTCCCTCGCTTTATGATGATGCACTTCCTGTGTGTGTTTAGTTCCACCCTTCCTTCTTGTAAGAGCTGCAGCATGGTGTAGTTATCCAGCAGCACATGTATAGTCATCCTCAAGTTAGGACAGAATCATCTTTTGACCGCAAAAAACCTATAATTCCATCATCTGCTGTATCCTGTGATCTGCTGTAACCTGATGTACGGAATAAAGCAAGTCGTGGAAAGAAACAGTGTTTTGGTGAGTTCAGCTATCTGATAAGGATTGTCCTCGGTGATTGCATCTACTTATACAGGCCAGGCAAAGAGGTCTATGCAAGGGATAAATCGCTATACAACGATCGGAGTCAGAATAGTCAAAAGATGAGTAGAATCCTAAAGAAAAGATGAGTAGAATCCTACAGTCAAAAGATGTGTAGAATCCTACAGACTGCTATTATATATGTGTGTGCTTAATCTGCAATCAAGCTCAGTGCCATCGGCCATTTTATGGAAGCAATGTGTGTGTGTTTAATCTGCAATCAAGCTCAGTGCCATCAGCCATCTTGGGGAAGCACATGATCGCACAAGCTTACTGCATCTCACTTATACTGCATCTGACTGAATATTGAAAACGGTTTCTCTGCATTTAACTGTGTTACCTGCCTGTCTAAGCTGTCGTTCATCTTTTTAAAGAGACAGTACTATTTTTGCAAAAACGTATAAAATGTCCAGACAAGGTTCTGTGCACTCTATTATGGCTGAACCGACGCAGATTCATCACGTCCCTGAACCTGCAGACGTACAAGGAGCAGATTCTGCAGAGTTTGTCGAACAGAGTGTAAAACCCAAACGCACAATAAAACCGACACAGAAACTCAGAGAAAACTATGAATACACTAGAGATGAGCTCTCCAGCAATCTGACAGACCTGTGGGACAGAACGTCACAATGCATGTCAGTTTTACCACAATTTAATGATAACCCAGCTGAATTAAGAGACTCTATAGATCGTCTGTCTGCTGCATATAAACGTTACCAGAGGCTGTCAGAAAAATACACAGACTTCTTGCAGGACTCTAATATGGAAGACTTTTCAGCAGAACTGACCAAGACTGATGCACTAAACCAACAAAGAGACCTCCTAGTGCAAGTTGCCAAAGAAAGGGCAGAATTCCGCATTGCTCAACTGCAAGAGACCAGATCGCACAGATCCACATCAACCAAGCACACTGCACATTCTTCCAGATCCTCTCGCTCCAGACATTCAACGTTAAGCGACAAGCTAATAGAGGCCCGCGCTGATGCGGAGTCAAAGAAAGTGCAAGGCTCCTTTGCTAAAAAACAAGCAGAGTTAGAAGCTCACAGCAAGGTCCGCCAAGCAGAGTTAGAAGCTCACAGCAAAGCCCGCCAAGCAGAGTTAGAAGCTCACAGCAAAGCCCGCCAAGCAGAGTTAGAAGCCCGCCAAGCAGAGTTAGAAGCAAAGACGGAATCCCAAATCAAGATTCTGCAAATGGAAAAGGAGGAAGCAGCTGCCGTAGCGAGGCTGAAGGTCCTCGAAGAAGCAATGGGACAAAGTACTAATGCAGACTGCCCTATCCCAGCAGAACTGGAAGACCCAGTCGAACGCACTAGCAAATACGTTTTACAGCATAACATTTGCAACAATACACAGTCATCTCCTGTACCTCCTCCCAACACTGTTCTGACTCTCAACGCAGAGACCTCTCAGCTCCAAATGCCTGAGCCTCCTCCAGTCCACAACACAAGAACATCTACGCAGCAAATCACATCAACTCAGTCTGCCAGCAAGGTGAATCCCAGTGACAAGCCGCAGCTCAAGCAGCAGCCAGCAGAAGCCTTAGAGACTACACCAAAGTTAAACGTTCTTGCAACGTCATTTTATCCTGGTAAACCTCACCCTTCATCACCAGAGAACTTTAACACGCAAGCGGTTCCTCAAGTTACTTTGGCACCAAAGAGTGAGAGATCAGACTTGACTGACTTCGCCAGATATATGATACGCCGAGAGCTCATTAACACAAGCCTCTCAAGGTTCGACGACTGTCCAGAGAGCTACAGGGCCTGGAGATCAACCTTCAAGGCTGCTATTGCTGATCTGAACCTTACTACCAAGGAGGAACTTGATTTGCTCATAAAGTGGCTGGGGCCAGAATCCACAGATCGTGTTAAAAGACTGAGAACAGTACATGTTGAGCACCCGGATGCAGGTCTCGTTGCTGCGTGGGCAAGACTTGAGCAAGCATATGGCAGCGCTGAAGCCATAGAAGGCGCTCTGTTCAAGAGACTGCAAAACTTCCCAAAAATAGGTAACAAGGACTATCGCAAGCTCCAAGAACTGAGTGATCTCCTCATGGAGCTAGAGTTGGCAAAGACAGACCCACGTCTACCTGGACTAAGCTTCCTGGACACTGCTCATGGTGTCAATCCAGTGGCGTCTAAACTGCCATACGGCCTGCAAGAGAAATGGGCGCAACACGGCTCAAGATACAAAAGAGACTATAACGTATCCTTCCCTCCATTCTCATATTTTGCAGGTTCATCAGCGAACAAGCCTGGACAAGAAACGACCCCAGCTTCAGCTTCAGCGAAACCAACTTGCCAGCTTCATCATCATCACCAGCATCCTCATCAAGGTACGATAACACAGCGGCTAAACGTAGAGACTTTAATAGAACAATATCTGTTAAAAGGACAGACATCTCACCACCCGTGTCCTCTCGTGCAAACCAGAGGGATTCAGGTGATAGCGATAAAGACCCTAATCGTCAGTGCCCTATTCACAAGAAGCCTCACCCTTTAAAGAAATGTCGTGGCCTTAGGGCAAAGACTTCACAAGAGCGCAGGGAGATTCTTCAAAAACTTGGGGTATGCTACAGGTGCTGTGCCTCTTACGGACATTTTGCTAAAGACTGTAAAGTTGTCATCAAGTGCACAGAATGCAGCAGCGACAGACATGTTACAGCTATGCACCCCACTCCACTTCCAGACAACCCACAGCAGCTACCTACCTCTGCACCTGTCTCAAATCATGGCGGGGAGCAACAAGGTAATGCTCCGACTATAGGGAATATTTCTTCTTCATGCACGGAGGTCTGTGGAGAAGGCTTAGATTACAAATGCTGTGCCAAGGTATGCCTAGTCAAGATATACCCAGAGGGTCAACCTGAGAAAGCCACGAAGATGTATGCCATATTAGATGAACAGAGCAACAGATCGCTTGTTAAGCCTAAATTCTTTGAGATCTTCGGCATAAAGGGACACGCAACACCGTATACTCTCAGAACCTGTTCTGGTCGCGTAGAGACTTTCGGCAGAAGGGCCAACGGGTTTATGGTCTCTCACGTCAAGGGGAGAGAGGGAATACTCCTACCAACATTAGTTGAATGTGACCAGATACCAGACGAAAGGGAAGAGATTCCTACTCCAGAGGCTGCATATCACCATCCGCACTTAAGGCATCTTGTAGATGAGATTCCAGTAATGGACATGAATGCTGAAATCTTGGTCCTGCTAGGAAGAGACATTCTCAGAGTACATAAAGTACGCGAACAGTGCGACGGACCAGACGATGCCCCTTATGCACAAAGACTTGACCTAGGCTGGGTAATAGTGGGCAATGTATGCTTGGATAAAATGCACACGTCATCTGAGATCCACTCATTCAAAACTCACGTGTTAGGAAACGGACGTGTATCCCACTTCAAACCGTGTCCTCACCATTATGACGTAAAGGAGAAGCCTCTTGACATAATCTGCGTGTCCGACGTCACTCCTATCCTCTGTGATGACAACCTAGGTACCACAGTGTTTTGTACTACAAGCGATGACAACAAAACAGCTTTATCAGTTGAAGACAGAGAATTTATCAAAGTAATGGACAAAGAATTCTTCAAGGATGAGTCTAACAGCTGGGTAGCACCATTACCTCTTCGTGCTGCAAGGGTCAAACTCCCAAACAATCGTGAACAGGCTTTATCCAGAGTCAAGTCCCTACAACGAACACTAAAGAACAGACCTGAAATGAAGGACCATTTCATCGCCTTTATGAAAAGGATCTTTGACAATAATCACGCTGAACCAGCTCCACCTCTTCGAGAACATGAGGAGTGCTGGTACCTGCCTTTCTTCGGAGTATATCATCCACGTAAGCCAAAACAAATCAGGGTAGTATTTAACTCCAGTGCCAAGCATCAAGGCATATCCCTGAACGATGTTCTTCTCACTGGTCCTAACCTGACCAACAACCTCGTAGGTGTACTCATGAGGTTCAGAAGGGAGCCAGTCGCCATAACTGCTGATATTGAACAAATGTTTCATTGTTTTATTGTACAAAAAGACCATAGGGACTTCCTGAGGTTTCTGTGGCACCGTGACAACAACATGGACAATGAGATGATTGAATACCGCATGAGGGTACACGTCTTCGGAAATAGTCCCTCACCTGCTGTTGCAACATATGGTCTACGAAGGACTGCTCTTGACGGAGAAAAGGAGTATGGAGAAGATGCTCGACACTTCGTTGAGAGAGACTTCTACGTGGACGACGGACTTAAATCCTTACCCACAAATGAAGAAGCCATAGACCTGCTCCAAAGGACACAAGGTATGCTTTCTGAAGCTAACCTCAGACTACACAAGATTGCTTCAAATAGTGTTGCTGTCATGAAGGCCTTTCAACCTGGTGACTATGCCACAGGGTTTAAGGACTTAAATCTGGGAATGGACATGCCACCCGTACAGAGAAGCCTAGGCCTGCGGTGGAACTTATTAAAGGACACCTTCGGCTTCCAAGTCGGCTCTGCAGACAAGCCATTTACCAAACGTGGTGTTCTGTCGGTGGTGAACAGTTTATACGATCCAGTGGGATTCGTGGCTCCCATTACCATACAGGGTAAATCCTTACTTAGACAGCTCTCAGAGACTATTACAGATTGGGATGCTCCACTACCAGTAGACAAGCTTTCAAAATGGAATTCCTGGAAGCAATCTCTACATGCCTTAGATGGAATTCACATACCACGCTGCTACACTCCAGCTTCTCTTGCCACAAGTCAGAGAAAGGAACTTCACATCTTCTCAGATGCATCTACAGAGGCCATAGCAGCTGTCGCCTACCTTAAGGTAAGAGACTCCTCCAATCAAACCCACATAGGATTTCTGTTTGGGAAGGCTAAGTTAGCACCTAAGCCTGAACACACAATTCCCAGGCTTGAACTTTGTGGGACTGTGCTAGCCGTAGAAGTTGCAGATTTCGTACTACAAGAACTAGACGTTCAGATGGACGACATCAAATTCTACACAGATAGCAAGGTCGTTTTAGGCTACATATACAACCAGACTAAACGTTTCTATGTCTATGTCAGCAACCGTGTAGAAAGAATCAGGAAAACATCTAAGCCTGAACAATGGCATTATGTTCCATCCGAACTTAATCCTGCAGATCATGCCACCAGGCCAGTGTCCACAAGTGTCTTCGCAAATTCTTCTTGGTTGACAGGTCCTGATTTCCTGCTGGCTCATCCAGAAGAAACAACAGCTGACGTCTTTGGTCTTCAAAATCCTGACGAAGATCCAGATATTCGTCCTGAGGTTAAGACTCTTCTCACCAGAACTGCACAAAGACTCGTCTTGGGCTGTCAACGCTTTGAACGTTTTCCCAGTGGACAAGGCTTGTACGCACCATCGCGAGGTTAGTCCATATTGCACACTGCTTCCACACGAAGCCCGCAGAGGCTCACTGTCAAGGTTGGCACACGTGCCAAAGGTTTCTTTCTGCAAGGGATATTGCTGAAGGCGAACTGATCATAATACGCAGTGTACAACAGGAAGTCTTCGGCTCAGAAATTAAATGCATTTGTGACAAGACGGACGTTCTAAGAAACAGTCCAATTGCTAATTTGAACCCATTCATCGACAGTAATGACATGCTAAGGGTCGGTGGACGTTTAAACAAGGCTAAGTTGGGAGAGCAAGAACAGAATCCTCTCATCATACCTGCTCGCCACCACGTCTCCACTTTGCTCATACGGCACTACCATGAGGGGTTAAGCACCAAGGTAGACACTTCACAGAAGGTGCCATAAGAGCTGCAGGCTTTTGGATTGTAGGAGCAAAAAGACAGATTACAGCTACACTGCACAGCTGTGTTCAGTGCCGCAAACTGAGAGGGAAACAGCAGCAACAGCAAATGGCAGATTTGCCAGCTGACAGAGTAAGCACTGACCCACCCTTCACTCATGTCGGTCTGGACGTCTTTGGACCATGGATGGTAACAGCCCGCAGAACTCGAGGTGGCCAAGCAAATAGTAAACGATGGGCAGTGATGTTCACCTGTATGAGTGTGCGTGCAGTACACATCGAAGTAATAGAATCTATGGATACCTCAAGTTTCATTAATGCCCTAAGACGATTCCTCGCCATCAGAGGTCCAGTCAAGACATTGAGATCTGATTGTGGAACTAATTTCGTTGGAGCCTGTCGAGAGTTACAGCTTAACTCAAGGCCTATCCAAGACCTGTTAGCTGAAAAGGGCTGTACATGGATTTTCAATCCTCCTCATTCTTCCCACATGGGTGGTTCATGGGAGAGAATGATAGGCATTACACGTAAAATACTGGACTCAATGCTTATGGACTTGAACTCCACAAGACTCACCCATGAGATTCTAATCACCTTCCTGGCAGAAGCATCTGCCATAATCAATTCTAGACCACTTGTTCCAGTGTCTACAGATCCAGAGAACCCAACCATCCTTACTCCAGCTACTCTTCTTACCCAGAAACTCGGGACTGTTCCTGTTCCACCTGGAAACTTTAAAGCAGGAAAAATGTGCTACGACCAGTGGAAGCGAGTACAACACCTTGCCAACTGCTTCTGGAATCGTTGGAAGATGGAGTATCTTTCCACTCTGCAAGGACGCAGGAAATGGCAACGCCTGAACCCGAACGTTCAAGTTGGAGATCTCGTTCTCCTCAAGGACCAGCAAGCCGAAAGGATAGAGTGGCCTATGGGACTTATTAAAAAGAGCATCTCTAGCGATGATGGTAAGGTACGTAAGGTGGAGGTGAAGGTCGCAAGACAAGGAACTGTAAAGACTTTTATCAGACCTATCACGGAACTTATTTTGCTCTTACCGCTTGGAGACTGAACTTACTTAGGTTTTCAAGACATCTAGCAAATTACACTGTCGTTATTTGCACTTGCATAACTACCGTTATGATGTATATATAGTGACATTTTCAATGCCAGACGGGGAGTGTGCTGTTACAGTTATTCATTTAGATGGGGATTTATAGTGTATAGATATCCTTATGTTGCCTTATGCTGCCACCTAGTGGTCTTTCTGTATTGTACATGTTTTTCTTCTTTTCTCCCTCGCTTTATGATGATGCACTTCCTGTGTGTGTTTAGTTCCACCCTTCCTTCTTGTAAGAGCTGCAGCATGGTGTAGTTATCCAGCAGCACATGTATAGTCATCCTCAAGTTAGGACAGAATCATCTTTTGACCGCAAAAAAACTATAATTCCATCATCTGCTGTATCCTGTGATCTGCTGTAACCTGATGTACGGAATAAAGCAAGTCGTGGAAAGAAACAGTGTTTTGGTGAGTTCAGCTATCTGATAAGGATTGTCCTCGGTGATTGCATCTACTTATACAGGCCAGGCAAAGAGGTCTATGCAAGGGATAAATAGCTATACAACGATCGGAGTCAGAATATTCCTGCTGGGTTTCCTTAGCCTTGCTGCATCCAGCTAGTTCCACCCCTTTTGCTCAGTCTAGTTCTGAGGTAAATTACTGGTCTCCTAGCAGCCATCTTAGCTCAATGCTGGACAGAACTAATGTCTTTTCACCTGCATTGTTGTACACCAGTGTTTTCCAAACCTGTCCTCAGGACCCTCCGCCTCGCCAGGTAGTCCAGATATCCGAAGCACAGCACAGGTGACATGATTTGCTGCTCAGTGATTGCAGGATTCAGTCTGCTTTTCCCCAAGGTGATCTGCAAAATCTGGCCTGGTTGAGGGTCCCGAGAACAGGTTTGGGAAACACTGCTGTACACGATTACAAAGATTGTCAGTCTGATCATTAAAGTTTTCAACTGGATTCATCTTTCTACGTGTCAGTTTTGCTGAGTTGACACTGTCTGCTGAACTTTCATTGTGTGAGTACTGGTCAAATACAGACTTAGAGTTAGTCTCAAGCACCTATGCCTCACAGCTTTGCTAGCGAGACAGAATACGGAATATTAAGGGTGATAATATTTAATATGTGGGTAAAAGCTTCTTGATCCAAGGAGAAATCTGACGCCATTCTGGGGTCAAGAAAGATTTTTTTTCCCAGTATGTTGCATTTTGGCAAGCGCTTCAGACTGGGGTTTTGCCTTCTTTTGGATCAACAGCAGTAGGTGACGTGTGCACCACACGGACGCAGCAGCAGCCGGAATTCACATTGTTGCTGTTAGACTCACACACACCCTCAGCATGACAGGGTGTCGCACAGGGACAGAACAAGGCCCCACAAGAACTGACCAGCCAGGAGGAGGATAAACTAGCTGCTGCCAGAGATCAAACGCTGCTACTTTTACCATGAGTGCTTTCCATAAAAGAGATGCACCAGAAACACTGCCCCTCAATCCAGAGGCCCCAGAGACACTGGCTACACCCAGGCCCAGAGAGAGCACCCAGGAGGCCCAGAGAGAGCACCCAGGAGGCCCAGAGAGAGCACCCAGAGAGAGCGCACCCAGGAGGCCCAGAGAGAGCGCACCCAGGAGGCCCAGAGAGCGCGCACCCAGGAGGCCCAGAGAGCGCACCCAGGAGGCCCAGAGAGCGAGCACCCAGGGGCCTAGAGAGCGCACCCAGGGGCCTAGAGAGCGCACCCAGGAGGCCCAGAGAGCGCACCCAGGAGGCCCAGAGAGCGAGCACCCAGGAGGCCCAGAGAGCGAGCACCCAGGGGCCTAGAGAGCGCACCCAGGGGCCTAGAGAGCGCACCCAGGGGCCTAGAGAGCGCACCCAGGGGCCTAGAGAGCGCACCCAGGAAGCCCAGAGAGCGCACCCAGGAAGCCCAGAGAGCGCACCCAGGAAGCCCAGAGAGCGCACCCAGGAAGCCCAGAGAGCGCACCCAGGAAGCCCAGAGAGCGCACCCAGGAAGCCCAGAGAGAGCACCCAGGGCCCTAGAGCACCCAGAGAGCGTACCCAGGAGGCCCAGAGAGCACCCAGGGGGCCCAGAGAGCACCCAGGGGGCCCAGAGAGAGCACCCAGGGCCCTAGAGCACCCAGGGAGCATACCCAGGAGCCCAGAGAGAGCACCCAAGAAGCCCAGAGAGAGCACCCAAGAAGCCCAGAGAGAGCACCCAAGAAGCCTAGAGAGAGCACCCAGAGAGTGAACCCAGAGTGAGAACCCAGAGAGAGAACCCAGAGAGAGAACCCAGAGAGGGGGCCCAGAGAGCGCACCCAGGGGGCCCAGAGAGCGCACCCAGGGGGCCCAGAGAGCGCACCCAGGGGGCCCAGAGAGTGCACCCAGGAGGCCCAGAGAGCGCACCCAGGAGGCCCAGAGAGCGCACCCAGGAGGCCCAGAGAGCGCACCCAGGAGGCGGAGCACCCAGAGAGAGCACCCAGGGGCCTAGAGAGAGCACTCAGAGAGTGTACCCAGGAGGTCCAGAGAGAGCACCCAGGAGGCCCCGAGCGAGCACCCAGGAGGCCCCGAGCGAGCACCCAGGAGGCCCCGAGCGAGCACCCAGGAGGCCCCGAGCGAGCACCCAGAGAGAGCAAAAAGGGCACCCAGAGAGAGCACCCAGGGGCCCAGAGATAGAACCAAGGGGCCCACAAAGTTTGCTGAAGAGCGCTGATCTGACTGCTAAATTAGATAAAAAAATAAATATAAAAAAAAAACACTGCTATTCTTTAAAAGGCACCATTGCTGTGATTTGAACTCGCTCCACCACGAGCAGACAGACGGATGGAAAGAGGGGTGCCAACACTCATGGCCACAATAACGGGGGACTAAGTGAAGCGACACTACGGAAACGTGAGTGATGCAATGGGCGCTGCTTTCCATCCATGTTGTGAAAATTCATGTAGGCACCTAGCGACACCCAGGGGTCCCTGTGGTCTGCTTAAGAGGGCCAAACTACAGGAAAAAAAAAAAACACCTATTCTTTAAAAAGGCTTAAAACAATAAAAATACATGAAAATGTGTGGAAATAACAAAAACGTCCTATAATAAAACTGTCTGTTACATAAGTAAAGAAATGCCTAGAAATAAAATATGGGGAAATCAAAAATTTTGCCTAAAAATAAAAAAATACCCAGAGAAGTCCATAAAAAAAATAATCAGTAAATAAGGCTGGGGTCAGACGAGCGTAGTGTTCACGTCCGTGATTGCGCCTAAAAGTACGTCCGTGATAGCATGACAGAAAGCCCATTGGAGCCCGACACATGAAGTACGTCCGCACTGAACTGCGGACGCACAACGGCCGCGGCCCACGGACGCAAGGCAGGCAAGAACGTACAACTCCTAGAACGCACGCACAAAGTGCGCTGCGTCCGCAACGTCCGCATAGCTTTGTGTGTGAGTGATGGAACGTGGTCAGACGGACTGCATTTATACGTCCAGCATTTTTCACGGACAAAATGTTTTTGCTTTTTCATTTATTTTCTCTCCTACATCCGTCAAAATATACATCAGTGAATAAACGGACTGTGTGGCCACTACTGTGTCTTCCGTACTGACGTACGTCCGTGTGCACGGACTGTACGCCCGTAGAAATCACGCTCGCCTGACCCTAGCCTAAAAAGGCTTTTAGCTGGAAATGATAAGAATAAATTTGTTGAAAACCAAAATTTTTTAACATTGAATCCTATGGGATTCGCCGGTTTAGGCTAGGGTCAAACAAACGCATTATTTGCAGCAACCGTCAAAAAGTGAGTCCGAACGTATTGACGTATTTTTTCACGGAATGCGCAAAAACGGTCAGACGACGCGCATTTTCGTGCGTGATTTTTTACGGATTGTCAAACACTTTTTGCGTCTGGACGTTATGTTGGCCGGACATTAGCAGTGTCTGACGTCTCCTAATCACACACACACGCCGCTATGGCGCACTCTGTACGTCAGTACTAGTGGTTCTGCGTTCTCGAAAAAATTAGTTAATTTTCCACTTGAGTTGCGCGGCCGGACTTTCGTGCGGTCGTACTTCGTATATTGGCCGTTATTGCCTGTCATTTGCTGCTACTGCGGCCGTGATTAGGTGCGCCTAAACGCACGTTAAAAATGCGTTAGTCTGACCCCAGCCTTAAACCTGTCGAACTGAACCACCGAAAATCTGAGCATTTCACTGACACTTCAGTGCAGTTCGGTGTTCTCTGAATAGATTAACCATTTCTTCTCTATGGGACATTTTTTATTGTGGCCATTAGTGGGGCCTCATATTTAAAGGGATACTCTAGGCAACATGACCACCTAAGCTTTTTTAGGTGGTCATGATGCCCTGTGTATGCCCTTGTCTGTCCCCCCTCCCTCCACTCAGTCGATCGGCTGAAACAGCTGAGAGACGCGGAGGACTTTACTCTGCCCTCCCAGCTGTCAGTCAGCAGAGCGGGATTCATATTTCCTGCTTCTGTCGACTATTGCCGAGTAGGAGACATCATCGTGCTTTCAGCGTGATGACGTCTCCCACTCGCCGCAGTAGCTGGCTGCAGCGGCTGAGGATTAGTGTTGAGCGCATCCTCTTGCGCACAACACTAATCAAAGAAGATGGAGCCGGGAGGAAGCCTGCTGATTGGCTGGTTTACGCGAGAGGCGCGCGTGCGCGCTTCTCACGTAAACCATTAGCCAAGATAAAGATTTACAAGGACGGGAGCGGAAGAGGAGGGAGGTGAGTAGAAAAAAAAAAACGCTGTTGTTAACAAGTGGATTTTAGGGTAAGTATTACAGTAAAAAAAAAATAAAAAAAATCCCTACCTAGTTATTGAGGGAATAGGTATATTTTAATGTAAAAAAACAGGGGGGGGGGAATTTTTGCTTAGAGTGTTCCTTTAAGTTTCGCCTAAGGTCTCACAAAGTCTAGAGCTGGTAACCATAAACAGATCTCAGTACAGAGCTTTTCTGTCCACATACTGTAGCCTGCCTTCAATTTTCTAAGAATCAAAGCAGCAGGTTGGCAAAGCATGATGGGAATTGTATTCAACACCACAGTCACTGGCACAGGCTAGGCCTCTCCTGAGCAGGCTGTCTGGTAATGAACCCTTGCACAGGCTGGGCCTCTCTGAGCAGGCTATTTGTAATGAGCCCCTGTGCAGGCTGGGCCTCTCTGAGCAGGCTGTTTGTAATGAGCCCCTGTGCAGGCTGGGCCTCTCTCTGAGCAGGCTGTTTGTAATGAGCCCCTGTGCAGGCTGGGCCTCTCTGAGCAGGCTGTCTGGTAATGAGCCCCTGTGCAGGCTGGGCCTCTCTGAGCAGGCTGTCTGGTAATGAGCCCCTGTGCAGGCTGGGCCTCTCTCTGAGCAGGCTGTCTGGTAATGAGCCCCTGTGCAGGCTGGGCCTCTCTGAGCAGGCTGTCTGGTAATGAGCCCCTGTGCAGGCTGGGCCTCTCTGAGCAGGCTGTCTGGTAATGAGCCCCTGTGCAGGCTGGGCCTCTCTCTGAGCAGGCTGTTTGTAATGAGCCCCTGTGCAGGCTGGGCCTCTCTGAGCAGGCTGTCTGGTAATGAGCCCCTGTGCAGGCTGGGCCTCTCTCTGAGCAGGCTGTTTGTAATGAGCCCCTGTGCAGGCTGGGCCTCTCTGAGCAGGCTGTCTGGTAATGAGCCCCTGTGCAGGCTGGGCCTCTCTCTGAGCAGGCTGTCTGGTAATGAGCCCCTGTGCAGGCTGGGCCTCTCTCTGAGCAGGCTGTCTGTAAAGAACCCCTGTGCAGTAATCGAGCGCAGAGCTCTCTCCAGCACTCGGCGTGCCATTACTCTCGCCTGGCCGGCCACCTGATTACTTAGCGCATGCGCGGAGGCATCTTCTTCCTTTCTGCCGTCTCAGGTCGCCATGGCTCCAGTGGTTAGTATGGAGCTCCTCGCTGTTTACTGTAATAACGGGTCTGTCCGCCGCCGGGCCGGCTCTGTCTACTTGCCCTCCGCTGTCCTGACGTGCGGTGGGCAGACAGGGGGCCCGGAGCCGGCGTAATTTGCTGTGTGTGGGATATGGAGGCGAAAGGGAGACGAGCATGGGCAGCTGCGGCCTAGCACTGACCCCGAGCCGCGGACTAGAGTGCGCACAGCTTCCGCTCTGGTAGGCTCCGAGACCGGAGGAGGGGGGGGGAAAAGATCCGATTAAATAAATCCTTTCATTTTCTTTTTCTCCCGGTCCTGCGAGCTGCTTGTTACGGATGCGGGACAGTGGGCCGGGGAATCTGGCAGCCCTCGCTATGAACCAGGCTGCCTCCAGCTGCACATACACCGCTGGGCCTGGCGGCTGCTTTATTGCAGAGGCTGGGAGAGCAGAATCCTCCCCTGGATCACAAAACCAGAGCGTCTTCCCAGCTCCTAAGCCATATTATCCATTGTAACATGCTATGGTCTTCCGTGTGTTTTGGAACTACATCTCCCATGATGCTCGGCCACTAAATGTTGGCTGAAGCTTCAGGGGATTACAATTCCAAAACATTCTATAGGGCCTAACCTGAACCATAAACACAGGCATTTACTGGGGTCACATACAGACTGGGGTCTGCAAACTGTGGGCAAAAATGGTTTGTCCGGAGCTAAATATACGCTCTTAGTCTGTTTTTTGTTTTCTCTTTGTTTTTAATTTCACGCTTACCCCTGTTTTTTTTTTTAACATTTTTGCCAAGTATTTACATTTAATCGATCAGCCTTTTACGTTTAGTACAGAGGTCAGCGACATTGACGCCCCATGTTTTGGAACTACATTTCACATGATCCGGTGTCGATTCTCATGAGAAGCTGAGCATCATGAGAGTTGTAGTTCCAAAGCATCTTGGTGGCATGGTTACTGACCCATGGTAGTGCACACAGGTTATAGAGAGCTCCTATCTAAAACTGAGATGCCTGGAACACACAGATTTTAATCCATTATCACTAAATTTATTCATGGTATATTTAATTAAAACTCATGTCCTCATGGATCTGCAGGTTGAGTATCTCTTACCCAAAAATCTGAAATGGTCTAAAACACAGCAACTTTTTTTGTGCGTCAGTATGACATCACGAATGGCAAATTCCATCTCTGACCTCGTGATGGGGGTGAATGATTTTTATTAGTTACCATCAGTCTTTGTGTATAAGGGGTATATGAAAAACAACTGGATTTTGCGTTCAGACTTTGCTCTCATCACGAAGATGTTTTATTCTCCTATGCAACTATTACAAATTCTGAAACCGTTTTGGTCCCAAGCATTTTAGATAAAGGAACCTGGAAAAAACATATAACTTTGCCCTAATTAGGCAAACATTCCTTTCTCTTTTACTTTAAAATGTGAGTTTAGTGAGATATATTTTTATTCTAATCGAGTAAACTATTCCTTCAAATGTTTTTGTCTTTCCACCTTTTTTAAAAAAATCCATGCTACATATCAGGCGGAAGTGATTGGTTATTGCTCACAATGGGAACAGCAATTCTAATCACGTGGGCAAAAATAAATGTAGAAATGTAAAAAAAAACGACTTAGGCCCCCGGCACACGAGCGTTTTGAGAGCGTGGAAGGAACGTCCGTGAAAGTGGGCGTTCCTTCCATTCTCTGCGCTCAGCGTACAAAGCGCGATCCTCCTATGGAGAATCGCGCTTTGTATACTTTCAGCGTCCGTTTAGCTTTTTGACGGGGAGGCCTTTTTCACGTCCGGTGGAGGGCTTTCCCCGTCAAAAACCCACGGACGCAGGGAAGTGCGGGCGCACATGAGGCAAAAATACGCTCGTGTGCCGGGGGCCTTAGACGGCAACCACTTTATCAGGCGCATTTGTTTGCACTGGTGTCTGTACAGAATGGTGCTTTTAACAGAAGATGCTCAATGACTTGTAACATCACTGACTTTAGGGGTTATTGACTAAGCAGCAAACTTGATCCGAATGGTGCAATTTTGGGGCAGCTTGTCTATTCACTAAACTGTCAATTCTCCAAATACTGATGAATTGACAGCGAAATACAGTGCAGATCGCTGCAATTCAGCAGTCTTCGGCGGCACTGAAATTGTTCCATAGAGAAGTTATGGTTAATCTATTCAGAGATGGCAAAACTGCAACAAACAGGGTTATTCAAAGAGACTCAAAGTCACTGCACGTTTGCTGACTTTTCGTTCTCTTCAAGTCGGTGTGATTTGGCGATCCTATTTCGGCGACCCTGCGGTGTATTCAAGCACCACAGGGCCGTCATAGTGCAGAGAAAAGCTGCCGCAAAACCTGGCGAATGCACACCGAAACCCGCAAAAACATCTGGATTAACCCCGCCAGAGAAATCCAAGCAGCCGCTGGAAAAACCCAACACTGCAGACAGAGTGAAAAAGAAAAACCGTACGCTCGAATGTTTGAAAAGTATGCTGTTTGCAAAGAAACTACAGAACGAAAATGTCTGAAATTTACACATAAGATCCAATGAATAATAATAAAAAGGGCTGTTACAGAAAAAAGAAAACGACTTAGAAATTTTTTTTCGATTAAAAAATGCCTAAAAGATCCAAAAAAAATATCTATTAATATAGACTTTTTACTGCAGAATATTCTAATCAACGGTTTATTAGATTTAGTCTGTGTTCGATGTTCATTAATCTCTTGATTTTGTACAGTGCTGCGTCAATGCACAGGGTGGTGACACTTAGTACATATTATTTTTTAGACCGCTAGTTGACAGTGTTTGTCATTTGGCCGGGGTGAGCGAGTCACCTTTGCTCATTGTTGTCTTTTTCGATTTGTGAAGAATAGTTTGCATGCTTTAACAACCTGACAAGACAGTGAGTGAAATTAGACGTCTCTGGTGCTTTTACGATTGAACTGATGCAGAGCAGGTCCAGCTCGCAGAAAACATCATTGTACAAATTTTACATTTTGTGCATTGACTTTCTTTGTGTTTCTATTTATTCCCCCCACCCTCCCCTTTGCAGATCTGCAAACATCTGTATGTCTATAAGCTAGTTAGGTTTCATTTTAGGGCTGATGTTCCTTGTGAATGGGCAAATGTCTTGGTTTGGAATCTTTTTTGGTATAGGAGAGGAGACTCAGGTCGTGAGTTCTGCTAAAATAAATCTGGCGTAGCAATAAAAATCTGACCCTTTACAGCACGGGTCAGCAACCTTGGCCCTCCAGATGTTTTGGGACTACGTCTCCCATGATGCTCAGCCACTAATTAGATTGGTTGAGGCTTTTTTGGCTGGCGTCAAACGAGCGCACTATATGCGCCCGTACTGGTGTGCCTTCTGGCGTCCGTCGCAGCATTGAGACGCTACGACGGGGCCAGCCACACGCTGTTGCACAAATTGCATGCGCAACAGTCTGCACAGCAGCCCTCTCCGTCAAAGCGCTAGGACACACAATCCTCCATAGGAGGATCGAGCCTTGTCAGTGAGGTGGGCAGACGGTCGTCGAGTGGAAGAAACGTCCACTCTCACGGATGTTCCTTCCGCTCAACGCTCGTTTGACGCAAGCCTAAGGGAATTGTAGTTCAAAAACATTGTGATAACCAAGGTTGCTGACCCTTGTTTTACAGAATACTCATGATCCAGCTTGTTGCATTTTTACACTGAAGACTCTCTCCCTTTGTACAGCACTATAGAACTTGTGGGCATTTTATAAATGCTTGTAACAAACTACATTTTGATCCAGACACCAAGCCAGGTCTAAACTTAACCAGAGCTCTGAAACTCAGCAACCCCATAGACTATAATGGCTCTGTTTACACCAGGTTTGGAATATAGTCCTTCCTATTGCCCAATTTATAAGGGATATATAATCTTAAACACCTATGTATGCTTGCCAGCGGTGTTTTATGTGTTTGAATTTTGTTGCAACACACTTGTCACTTGGACATTTCTCATTGTTCTGTGTTTGCTGCTTCTGCAGAAAAAGGTCGCTACAAAAGGCAGCAAAAAAAAGAAGCAGCTGTTGAAGTTCACATTGGATTGCACACATCCCGTGGAAGATGGCATCATGGACGCTGCTAACTTTGTAAGTAAACCATATTGTTGCACGTGACTTGCCATGCTATTCTTCCAGTGCTGCACATTGAGGCTAGGGTCAGACGAACGTGATTTCTACGGACTGTGCTTCCGTGCAGTACGGACGTACGTCAGTACGGAAGACGCAGTAGTGGCCACAGTGTCTGGTTTTTTTTTCACTGACGTATATTTTGACGCATGTAGGAGGGAAAATAAATTAAAAAGCAAAACCATTTTGTCCGTGAAAAATGCTGGACGTATAAATGCAGTCTGTATGACCACGTTCCATCACTCACTCACAAAGCTATGCGGATGTTGCGGACGCAGCGCACTTTGTGCAGCCGTTCTAGGGGTTGTACGTTCTTGCCTGCCTTGCAGCTGTGGGCCGCAGCTGTTGTGCGTCCGCAGTTCAGTGCGGACATACTTCGTGTAACGGGCTCCGATGGGCTTTCTTTCATGCTATCACTGACGTACTTCTAGGCGCCATCACGGACGTGAACACTACGCTCGTCTGACACCAGCCTCAAGGGTGAAAGGATGTGGTTGGCATATACAGGTCAAACAATCACACCAGAATGAAGACCCCAAGGGCTTCCAATCTTCTAATTCATAACTGAGTAATTCAAGGGCTTAACCCACTATTACTTCAAATTACTACATAAACCTACTCATACAGAGCATAGCAGAAGCGGGGAATACCAGGTAACAATGTATAGGCTTTATTATACGATGGATATAAAAAGATATGAGGTGCAAATAATCATATACGAAGGAAATTACTCGTATAGCCGTATGTATTAATATATTTTTATTCCTAGTTCTATGGTACTATAATTGGCATCTCCTATATGAGGTGTGCTTGCAACTATGGCCCTCCCAGATGTTTTGAAACCTTTCCCATGATGCTCGGCTGCTCATTAGGATTGCAGAGCCTCAAGGGAAATATAATTCCAAAACATTTGGAGGGTCTGGGTTGCTGACTCCTGATTTATAGGAATATTTAATATTGCAATCTGTCCTTTTGCTGCCCTGTCCTGGGATTCTAGTAATTTATAGAAATCCTGGTGTAATTTGTTTCAGATAGATATTTATAAAATGTTTATCAGAAACAAATTACACCAGGATTTCTATTAATTAAAAGTATCTCAGGACAGGGCAGAAAAATGACATATTGTAATATTAAATATTCCTATAAATCAGGGGTCAGCAACCCTGGCCCTCCAAATGTTTTGAAACTATATTTCCCTTGGGGCTCTGTAAACATAATGAGCAGCTGAGCATCACGGGAAATGTAGTTTCAAAACCTCTGGAGGGCCGTAGTTATTTATAAAGTATTTTATCAGGAAGGATACATTGAGATTTCTCTCATTTTCAAGTATGTCCTGGGTTCAAGAACATTGAAATGTTACAGTTGCAAGCACACCTGTCCTATATGGTCAGTTATAACCGTTATCATTTCAGAGTATCTTCAATGTTGTTAAAGTGACTAAGACAAAGTCATATGTTAATTTTACCGTGTCTTTTTTTAAAATTCTTTCCTTTATGAGAAGGACGACCTTTTGAGAACATTTTGGAATACCACAGATGGCCGCTATAAGCGGAATAGTTTGACATACGAACTCTGATCATAGCCCAATAGATTAACTAGTTGGTAAGCACTAGTTTGGTGGGCTGTGGATTGTGTGACTTCGTTCCCTCTCCCCTGTAAGGCCAAGATTTTGGCGAACACCACGAAGTGCCAAGTTGTGCCCATAACTAAGTTATATAGGAGTTTGACATATGATTATTAACGATCATTCCGTTATTATTTCTTTGGTCCATAGGGTGCACTAAATTAACTTTGTAATGGCAACCCAAGTTGTGGAAGCAGTGGCGTAGTATGACTTTTTGGAAACAAGATTAGGTTCTGGAGGGAAACTTCAATATTTTTTTTTTTTTTTTTTATACCATCCATATTGTTCACGAAATGGCAAAATTACCATTTGACTTAGTCGCTTTTTTTTTTTTTTATTAAGTGTACTCTGAACTGATAACCAACTATTTTATAATTCACCATATAGGAGATGCTAATTTTAGCGCCATTGCACTAGGGATAGATGGATTTGATTTTTCAATATGTTAATCAATACATACATACATCTCTGACATCTCCTTCGTGTACGATAGATTTGCACTTTATGAACCGTTACTGTTTTCACTAGAGATGCACCGATACCACTTTTTTAAGACCGAGTACGAGTACCGATACTTTTTAAAGTACTCACCGATACCGAGTACCGATACTTTTCTTTAATGTCATGTGTCGCTTTCCAATAAGAACAGACCATATAAAAATGCCCCCCAGCTCACATGTATATAGCCCCCAGCTCGCACATGGATATGCCCCCAGCTCGCACATGGATATGCCCCCAGCTCGCACATGGATATGCCCCCAGCTCGCACATGGATATGCCCCCAGCTCGCACATGGATATGCCCCCAGCTCGCACATGGGTACGCCCCCCCCCCCCGCGACGATACTTACCTTCCTGAGCGACGCCGGAATGTCTCCGTGCGTGCGCTCGTTTGAAGGACCCCAGCCGCGACCACGTGGGACCATGTGATCACGGCTGGGGTCCTTCCAACGAGCGCGCGCGGGGAAACTTTCCCAGCGTCGCCCAGGAAGGTAAGTATCATTGCGGAGAGCAGCTGCAGGGCCTGTCCGAATGCTCTATCTGCATTACATTGTTATACATTGTATAACTCCTTCTGTCGCTTTGTGCTACAATGTAACTACATGACACACCATTGTGACATGTTAAAAGAACTAAACTGGCCATCACTGGACTCTAGACGCACCCTTCACCTTTCCAACCTGGTGTTTAAGAGCTTTTCTGGGAAGCTACCACCCTACCTGAATATGCTGCTTCCCCCGGCAGTTCCCTCCTATAACCTCCGATCCAGGACCAGCACCTTACTTGCAATACCGCAATACAAAAAGAAAATGGCTCGATCCTCATTTTCCTACAGAGCACCGCAAATATGGAATAACCTCCCAGACACCGTCAAATCTTCCCCCAGTCTAAAGTCCCTTAAGACTTCCCTATTAACATACCTCAATACAAAATGCACCTGTAAACCTGTAACATAATGACTTTATTTCCTCCATATTTATTTTTCTGTTAATCTGTATATTTGGTCTTGTGTTAATTTCTTGCATTTTACTATTTGTATTTCTGTAACCACTCAATGTTCTCGAACCCAGGACATACTTGAAAACGAGAGAAATCTCAATGTATCCTTCCTGGTAAAATCCTTTTATAAATAAAAATTCGGACAGGCCCTGCAGCTGCTCACTGTGTTCATACTTACCTTCCTGGGCGCCACCGGGAAAGTTTCTGCGCACGCACGGAGACATTCCCGGCGGCGCCCAGGAAGGTAAGTATTGTGTGAGCAGCTCCAGGGGCGGCTGTCCGAATGCCGATAGAGCATTCGGACAGCCGCCGCAGCCCCTCGGGTGCCAGCTCAATGCCGGCTTCCGGTATCAGGAAAAATATCGGGGGGTACTGCACGAGTACCAAGTACTCCTGCAGTGCCCGGTATCGGCCCCGATACTAGTATCGGTGCAACCCTAGTTTTCACTGTATCTTTTTGTCTCTGTCGCCTATATGTTTTTATCTGTGGTAATCCCCACTTGGGGTAGGCTCTTTTTGAGCAGGTGTATGTAGTAATTTACAGGCCAAACATCCCTATTCCGGGTAATTTAGAATCTGTTGTTATTGGGGGAGGAGATTGTGGCTGGAAAGTTGAAATAGCTGAGCTTTCCTGCAGCAGCTCTCAGCATGTAGACACAGTGCTAGCGCTCTGCAGCATTAAATCACAGAGATGATGCCCGGCATCAGTTTGACTCCGAGCAGCATGTCACACTGAGGATGCCCATTGGCTTCCAGCATGTGCGCGATCTGCTGCAGCGCTCAGAAACTTTGTCCCCAAGCAGGATCACTCTTTGCAGCCCCGTCGAACACGCATCGTAGCGATTTGACAGGGAGGGTTTCAGCACGTCCGCTGTGCGCACGCAACTTATGCGTGCAGTACAGTGTGTGGCCGACCCCCGTCGAAACATCACAACCCTGCGACTGACGCCGGGAGGCACGTCAGTACAGGTGTGCATACCGCGCTCCTCTGACCCCAGCCTAAGTCAGGGAACAATGGTGGATCAAGTTAGGTGAAACTACAATGTATTCTCTAATTAGGGAAGTTCCACTGTAGTTTTCGGTCCTCTCCATGATTGTTTATGCTTTAGTTGTTAGTGTAACTTTATAAGCATACGCACTGGTGTTCCAAACCGCAGAACAGTAAGTGGAGAATGGCCACAGTTTCTTCATTTTTACAAAGAATAACCGTGCTACTGATGTTCAGTGTTGCTTTTGCCAAAGATCACTATATGTGCAAACAGTAAAAACACACAAGTGCAGTGAGCTTTGCCACAGCGGTGCTTGGTGATACAGGGATGGACCGAAATTTCATCCACCGATAGATTCTGCCGATAATGGGGTTATCGGTTTCAGTCCGAAAGTAAAACACCAGCTGAAAATTGCTGACACTGAGCGTGCACTCTTTCAATGCTGCTTAGCTGGAGATAATTGTAATTGGAAAGAGTCAGGAGCTGCTACATATATTTATTTCTGCACACAAAGGGTTAACTGCCTACTCACCGATCAGTGCACACAGTAACCTCTGGCCTCTCAGTGACAAGGAACAAGTGATTTATCACTGACCTCCTGCCAGAGGTGTCTGCTCTGAGGGTGGGGGTGGGGGGGGTTAATGGAAGGTATACACATTCATTTTGCAATGGTTTGTCTTTTAGCTTTCATCTTAAAGGCCCCTTTTTATAATGCGTTGTTTTTCGGCACTTTAAAAAAAATAGATTAAGAGGAACAGACTGATGTTTGGGCTCCATCTGAGCCATTTATAGATGTATATCTACTCATTTAAGTTGTGTTGGAGGGCAAAAAAAGTTAAAAGCCTCCACACAACAAATAATAAAGTTTATAGTTGCTGTGTTCTCTGAATTGCTGGGATGTGTAAATGTCTTCTGCAACTATAAAATGTGTGTGTCCCCAAAAATTTTAAATGTGAATTTATGCACTAGATGCAAAATAACTCCACCAAAATAGGACAAAAATATCTTAAACATTTTAATGTGGATTAATTTAAATTCATGATATTAATGTAATAAAATACAAAAAACTCTCTTAAAATAAATTGTAGGGGGAAATTGTTATTTCCGGTTTCGTCCCAAAATTTTCATTTCGTGTGTATGTCTGCCTGTCTCACCAGACACGTATGATCTGATGGATATGTGTGTGTATATAGTCATTTACGGTATCGGTTTCGGTCCCAAATTTTCATCTCTGTGCATCCTTAGTGATTAACCCCTCATGCCTATCAGTTTTGCTTGGTGTCTAATGTCATAGTGGATGATTTGAGGAGGTACAAGATTTTCTTCTAGGAGGGTAACTGCTCTAAATTCATATGAGACTCTCACAAACCCTGGTTTAGTACATATGTGACCGGTTACATGTTACCACAAGGGACTGAACAGACTCCATCAAGCACGCTTTGTTTCCGTAACACCTATAAACTCAAACATTTGCTGTTAAATCTGTGTCATACTGCCTTGCTGTTGATAACCGCCATTCCAAATGGAGTTGTGCAACACTAGGTGTTATGTTTTGGCAGTATTGCCTTGTCAATGGTGTTGGTTGATTTTATGTGTGGAGTTGCATACCTTTCAGTGCTTTTGAAATTCTTCCTGGGATGTTAAACCTGGCGCGTAGGTCTGCAGCTGTGTGATATCTTTCATAAGACCACCTGCCTCCGTATACCACCCTTCCTTTTCATTGTAGTTTCAAAGCTCTGCTTCTCATTAAATACGCAAGTTATGTATTGTCCTTCATTTAAAAGCTGACTCGTCTGCCTTTTTGCAGGAGCAGTTCTTGCACGACCGTATCAAAGTCAATGGAAAGGTTGGCAACCTGGGAGGTGGAGTTGTTTCAATTGAGAGAAGCAAGAGTAAAATCACTGTGTCATCAGAGGTGCCATTTTCCAAGAGGTAAGTAGTTTAAACAAATTTTCACCAACCAGGTTCTGTATTTTCGGTAGAGTATGGTACAGCTTTATGTTCTTTTATCTACTGGAACATAACCACTGTAATAATATACAGTAGCTTGGATACTTTGTTATATAGCCCAGGACAAGCTGGACTCATTTGACAGAAAATTACTCCTTTTATATACGTAATCAGCATTTTGTTCTGGGTCCTATATAACTGAGAAAAGGGAGTTATTCGTGGTCAATATTTTGATGTCCCTCACTGAGGAATGCCGCAAGGGGAGGGACAGATGCAGGACAGCCCCCACACTCTGTCCGTACTCCTGATTGAATGTTGGTTAATTTGCTTACTATAAAGTCAATGTGCTGCTGTCACCCCTGAGGGTGATAATAATAATATATTTTTTGAGAAAGTGTTTTACCAGGAAGGATACATTGAGATTTCTCTCGTTTTCAAGTATGTCCTGGGAGGCGAGTGTGTAGTTAGGTGTCTTGCCCAAGGACACTTACTGGGGAGGTGCTCTTGCCGGGATCGAACCTGTGTCTCCACGGTTATAGAGCCGTGATGTTACCTCTACTCCACTCAGCCGGCACTGTGTTGCTGCCTGATATCCTCCCATTTGGCTCCACACATGGAGGGCAAAACATGGTGACAATCCCTGCATCAGGCGAGTACGGTCATATTCTCAAGGGATGTCATATGGCATTTTTCTTGATCGATCACATCTCTGACATCAATTAGCCCTTCTTTTGCTGGACTTTTACATGAGGTCAGCATTGCCCCTTGCTAGGATTTAGCTATTCTCATTAAGGGCCTCATAGTCTAGGAAATCAGTAGCTCAGCTTCATCTAATTGTCGCAATAAGGCTGTAAAAGCAAGCTGCTGCCTTGCAATGCTCAGGTGGGACATGCAGTTTTACGGGGTGTGCCATAGAACAGGGGAACCTTGAATGGTATGTACAAGCCCTTCATAATGTGGAATAAGACTGAGCGTCGTTATTTGAGGTTTGTCAAGTCTAACAACTGCAGATTGGTTTATTATTGCTTGCAGTTACAAACGTATGAACATTTGTAGTGTTATCAAGTTCCCCAGTGCTCCAGATTGCATAAAACCGAACTAGTGTAGGCAACGTGGGGAGAGCTCTGCGAAAAGAGCTTATTCATAGCAACTCTTCCCACTTTTAGATTATAAATACTATTGTTAAGGCTGGGGTCAGACGAGCGTCTGTGAGGGTGGACGTTCCTTCCACGCGACGCCCTTCTGGCCACCTTGCTGAGTGCAAACTGTGCGCTATCCTATGGAGGATCGTGGTTTGCAGCCCAGTCAATGCACGTCCTAGCGCATCGACAAGGAGGCTTTGATAGCGGACGCTTGTTGTGCGCACATTTTGTGTGCGTGCAACCGCATCCGTTGCAGCGTCACAATGCTGCGCTGATTAGCACGGGCGCTCGTCTGACGCCAACCTAAGACCATAGGAATGCACTAATTAAACGAGATGAACGTTTTTGTACGAGTATATATTTTCATAGAAAATGTCTGTATTTGCTCTGTTATAGTTCAGCAAACCCAGTATTTTCTACTGCTCGGCCTCCTTTTTGGCTTTTCTTTTTTGAGACCTATTTATCATAACTGCTTGTGAAATGTGTTACAGGTAATGTTGCGTCTGAAAGCCTTCACTAGGTTTAATGTGTGCAAGGCGACCTAAGGCTGGGGTCAGACAAGCGTTTTGCAGTGGAAGGAACGTCCATGAGAGTGGACTTTCCTTCCATGCTGATGCCGTCTGGCCACCTCGCTGAGCGCAGTTAGTGCACTCAGCAATACAAGGCTCGATCCTCCTATGCAGGATCACACTTTGCAGCCCCATCAAACGCGCATCATATCGCTTCGATGGGGATGCTTTCGGAACATCCGCAGCATGCCCGCTGTAGTGTGCGCAATTTGTGCGTGCGCTACAGCGTGTGGCCGTCCCCGTCGAAGCATCACAATGCTGCGACTGATGCCAGGACGCACGTAGTGCGCTCGTCTGACCCTGGCCTAAGTCGGTACATAAAATCCAAGTTAATTGATGTTTCTTGTCTCTTCTCCCTATCCAAAAGAATGTTAAATTTAAGGAAAAAATTTGACTTTTTTAGTAAAATCCTTTTTATTTATTTATTTTTTTACCCCTTCACACTTGAGATGTGCATTTTGAAGACCTGAATTATTGCCAATTGGGTGCCCAATATCGAGTTCTCTCAAGCTGCAGCTGAACAGTACAAAGGCAAATAAAATTTGGTGTCGAAACAAGTTTTTGTATTTGGGGCTCCAGAACTTCCCCTGAAAATTTGTCATCTGGGGAATCTGTCTAATGGACCCCAGATGATGATCCTGCACGGAGCCCAGAAGTACAGTAATTCCACTTGGCCGACATCTAATAGGTTATTATCGTAAGGAATAAATCGGATATGCCCAAATATTTCTTACTGTAAATTAAATCTTAGTTTTCAAAACACTGGTTCCTGACACTTGGCAGTGAAGGGGCTAATTAAACACAAAATCGCAAATTGAGTGACTTTTCTGAGAAAACCATGGAAACTTACAACGAATAATAAAATCAGTGACAAATGTACTGGAAACTATGGAGTCAGAAATGCTATATATTCCAATGGTCCCGCATTTATTTATTCTTGTCATGCAAGTATTTGTTACTTATGTTGCGTGTTTACACTAAATGGTAGTGCGGCTGAAGCTGCTTTTCGTGCGTGATTCTTTTTACGGATCATCAATAAAAACTTTTTGCTTCTGGAAGTTATGTAGGCTGGACATGTGCAGCGTCTGACGTCTTCTAATCACGCACACACGCTGCTATGCCGACGCAGCACACTCTGTACATCAGTACTAGCGGTTCTACGTTCTCGAAAAACTGCGTTGCGTGGCCGGACTTCGTATATTGCCCATCATTTGCTGCTACTACAGCCGTGATTAAGTGCGCCTAAACGCACGTTAAAAATGCGCTAGTCTGAACCCAGCCTTATCCACGCATAGGGCATGCATACCAGTGCAATGTCTGCATAATAACAGACTGAAAGCCCAAAAATGTATTGCTTGAGGCAGTATGAGGGACACAATAGCATACAATTTAAATGATTTAAGTGGGTCATGAAATCCCCAACCTGTTCTTGTTGGCTTTACGTATCCACCCATTTACTAGCATTAGACACAGAAACCGGCCTTCCAGTTGCGTATTGTACAATGGGAAAAAACATGGCTTGGGATAAATTGCCATCTTTCCCATTAAAACAACAGTTCCTTTATTTTTATAGTTCTTCGGTGGAGTATATAGCGTTTTTGTTTCTGTTGGAAGGGTTATGTCTCTAATTCTTTTTAGAATGGATTTGGGAACAAAATCCTGCCTTTCAGTCTTGGTTCTGAAGCGAAATGATCTCATGTGTCTTTTTATCTTTTTTGTTTTTAGATATTTAAAGTACCTCACTAAGAAATATCTCAAGAAGAATAATTTACGTGATTGGCTTCGTGTTGTTGCAAACAGCAAGGAAAGCTACGAGCTGAGATACTTCCAGATCAATCAGGATGAAGAGGAGGAGGAGGATGAAGATTAAACAGCAATCTGGAACGGAAAACTTTTATATTATCAAAATAAAATTGTAATTGAATGGTTTTGTGGTTTTGGTCTGTTATCTTCTCCCGAATGGTTATCCTTTGGTATCATTTTTTTCTCCCCTCTCCGATTTTTCAAAATTTGTCTTCTAATGTTACCTGGGTTTGAGTCCTGTTTCACATTTTGTGCAAATGCCTTTGTGGAGAAATTGAAAATTTCTTAATATTCTTCACATTTGCCAAAACATTTCATTTAATCTACACTGCCTGGCCAAAAAAAAAATCGTTATGCACTGCAGTATTTCATTAGACAACCTTTGCTTTGATTCCAGCACGTGTTCGTCGTGGCATCGTTTCAATAAGCTCCTGCAATGTCACATTTCCATCCATAGTGGCATTAATTTGTGGCGAAGATCTTGTATTGATTTGATGGGAGAGTTGAAGCACTGCGTAAAGTCTTCTCCAGCGCATTTATCCCAAAGATTCTCAATGGGCTTAAGGCTTGTTCTGTGCGGTGGCCAATCCATGTGTGAAAATGATGTCTCATGCACCCTGAACCACTCTTGCACAATTTGAGCCCAATGAATCCTGGCATTGCCACCTTGGAATATGTCCGCTGTGCCATCAGGGAAGAAAAAAACCATTGATGGGGGGAAAACCTGGTCATTCAGGGAGTCAGCCTTTTTTTTTTTCCTTTTTCATCTGAAATCTATTAACCTAGCAAATACAGCCGTGATTTAAATCCAGTTGGACTTTTTGGGCCACGGTGTAATAATACCATAGAGGAGTGGTATTACGTTAATCAATGAGAAATTACAGGTTTTCCTACATGTGTTACACGACTGTGTCTCTCTGCTTGGGAACACCTCTCCTGACTGGACACACATGAGCGAGACATGCTGGAAAGAAATCCATGCTCTCCTGACACTTAATTGTCTGCATGGAAGCCATTTTGTCGTCTAATTCAAGGTGTTGGAGATCAGATTTCAAACTCTGGCCTGCCAGATGTTGCTTAATTTCAACTAGTGCTGATGGAAGTTTTTTTTTTTAAATTTATTTGCAGACTTTATCAGTCCATAGAGGTCTATTCCATACCTTCATGAAGTAATCAACATCAAACATGTGCTCTGCTCTATAGTTGCCTGATTTAAAAACTAGCAGCTACTCTGATGGCGACCTTGGCACCCCTGATGTCTCTGAATTATAAGGCTGGGGTCAGACAAGCGTAGTGTTCACGTCCGTGATTGCGCCTAAAAGTACGTCCGTGATAGCATGACAGCCCATTGGATCCCTGACAGATGACGTACGTCCGCACTGAACTGCGGACGCACAGCGGCCCACGGACGCAAGGCAGGCAAGCACGTACAACCCCTAGAACGGCCGCACAAAGTGTGCTGCGTCCGCAACGTCTGCATAGCTTTGTGAGTGATAGAACGTGGTCAGACGGACTGCATTTATACGTCCAGCATTTTTCACAGACCAAATGGTTTTGATTTTTAATTTATTTTCTCTCCTACATCCGTCAAAATATACGTCAGTGAGACTGGCCACTACTGCGTCTTCTGTACTGACGTACGTCCGTGTGCAAGGACGCACAGTCCGTAGAAATCACGCTCGTCTGACCCTAGCCTAAGTGTGACTAAACTTCAAAGGACATGTAGTTTCGAAACCATGTTTGCCATCACGGCCCTCTACAGCAGTGGTTCTCCACTGCGGTCCTCAAGTACCCCGGACAGGTCAGGTTTCCAGATGGCTGAAGCACAGCACAGGTGATATGATTTGCTAAGTGATTGCAGGATTCAGTCTGCATTTCCCCAAGGTAATCCTTAAAACCTGCCCTGTTAGGGGTACTTGAGGACCGCGGTTGGTGAACAGCTACTATACAGTAAGCTTTGACCTCCTGATTTAGATTTGTCAGCAGCACAAGAAAATCTGTATCCTGCACTCCTGCCAAAGTTGCAGTCGAAAGCTTCTTGGTACCACATGTATCCTGTCTGTAGTACTCCATAGAGTCCAATGTGACCCTGCAGGACCTCTGCGTGAACACGTAAACAGCAGGATATGCTTAATGATAAGGTTGTAATAAGACCCTACGTATTGAAAGACAAGCAAACGCCTCTGATTTGGTGAGCGCGCTTCTATTACATTCAGAGGGTTTTTAGGCTTGTCAATCGTAAATACTTGGAAATGGGAACATTTAAAAATATTAGAATTTCAAACTGTTCCTGTAAATAGTCTCACTTGATTGGAACTTTTATGGTAAGGAATTGACTTTGCCTTAAGTAGCCTCATTCTATGCTGGTTGAGCCTGTTCCATGTATTACATTTGGCAATCATACAGTAGCTCGTGTAGGTGTGATCTATAGACCCCCTGGACAAGTAGAAGAGCTAGATAATCTGCTGGTTGAGGAAATAGCCAAAATGGCAATGAATGGGGAAGTTATTATCATGGGGGACTTTAATCTTCCTGATGTGAACTGGAAAACCAAAACAGCTGGGTGCACCAGGAGTACAAATATTCTAAACTCCTTACTGGGATTATCTCTAACACAAGTAGTTGAGGAGCCGACCCGTAAAGAGGCCATATTGGATTTAATACTCACAAATGGAGGTTTGGTATCGGACGTTGTTGTAGGTGAAAATTTGGGATCTAGTGATCACCAGTCAGTATGGTTTAATATAAGAACAGGGATGGAGCCGCACCACACAAAAACAAAAGTTTTAGACTTTAAAAAAACAGATTTTTCTAAAATGAGATTTTGTGTGAAGGAGTCATTATTAGACATGTGCATTCGTTTTAGTACTAAAACGATTTAGTCCGAATTTTGGGATAATTTAGTTTTAGTATGACTCAAGAGATACGAAACTGCTCAGTACAAAAAACGAAAGAAACTAAAATAAAATGCACTACATTTTAGTTTGTCCTTTTTGTGATATTACATTGATGAGTGAAGGAGACCAGCAATGAAGAGTGCAACATCGCAAAGCTACAGAAAAGATTTGTATACGTAATCCTTCCCGACTCCTACCCGAAAATCTGACAGCGATAGAGCTCCAGAATACTCACTCGCAGCACAGACAGCCAGCACAGGAGAGGAAACCTTTACTTAACCCTTGCATGTCTATGAGGCAGACAAGATGATAAAAGCAGCTGGAGAAGGAAAACATTCAAATAAATCACACTGAAAGCTAATGACAGAGGAGGGCTGGATAGTAAAAAAACCTTTATAACAAGCAGAGCTGGGAGAAGAGAGGGACTTTATAAAACGTGTGCTATCTCCCCTCCCGCTCTGCATAATAGGGGCTTAGGTCTGATACATTTTATATTATCCAGGAGCACTATCCCCCTTTCCTCATCTATAATACACATTTTATATAAAGTCCCTCTCCTCTCCCAGTGCTGCTTGTTATAAAGTTTTTTTTTTACGTCTGATACATTTAGTATCCAACTCACAGTTACCCTGTTATTATGAGCTGTCAGTATGATTTATTTGAATGTTTTCCCTGGATTTAAAGTGCTTAATTTTATTATAAAAATAAATTTGCACCAGACATCTCTTCTCTGAGCTTTCAGACCGATTTATGTTAATATTTGCCCTCTCCCCTGCTTTTATATTCCTGTCTCTCTCCCCCATAGAGATGCAAAGTTTAAGTAAAAGTTCCCTCTCCTGTGCTGGATAAGCATTGCATTCCGAAGTTCTGCACCCTCCACATGCCAATGCAGTAGGTCCTACTGAGTAGGATGTTCTACACAGAGAGGGGCATTAATGAATGCAGGAGGATGTTCTATACATTATACAGAGAGGGGTATTAATGCAGGAGGAGGTTATATACATTATACAGAGAAATGTATAAATTGAGGAGGATTGTTCTATACATAGAGGGACATTAATTCAGGAGGATGTTCTGTTCTATACATTATACAGAGAGGGGTATTAATTAATGCAGGTGGATGTTGCATACATTATACAGAGAGGGGTATTAATTAATGCAGGAGGATGTTCTATACATTATACAGAGAGGAGCCTTTTTTTTAGCCCTTTAAATCCAGTGGCTGTGAGCGCTGAGATCGGCTGCTTGTTATATTATCTCTCAGTACAATGTATCAGGCTCAGTTGTTACAGTAACTGACTGTAACAGCGCTCAGTTTCAGTAAAACAAGGAAATAATATTGTTATAACCTCTTATATATAAAAATGTTATTTACTAGTTTTACTGAAACTCTGAGCGCTGTGATGAGCAGCAGTCAGTTACTGTAACAGCTTTGCCTGACACATTGTGCTGAGAGTGAGAGATACTGTAACAAGCAGCGATCTCAGCACTCTGAGGAGCCACTACAATAATAATTGTATCCACTGGTTTTCAGATGAAATTAGTTTTCATACTAAAGAACTGAAAACGAATTTCTTTAGCAACTAAATAAATTGCATTTTAGTACTAATCCATTAGTTCAAAACGAAATTTTGTGCTGTGCACATGTCTAGTCATTATCAGACTGGAGGAATTTAAAGGGAGTCCAAGAGAAATGGGATTATTTAAAAGAAGCATTATTGAAGGCCACAGGAAATTGCATTCGGCTTGTTAGCAAAAACAAAAAAGGGAAGAAACCACTGTGGTACTCTGCAGAAGTGGCCAAAATAGTGAAGAACAAGAAGATAGCATTCAATAATTATAAAAAAACTCAGCGTGAAGAAGATAGGCAAACCTATAAGATTAGGCAGAAAGAGGCAAAGCAATTTATAAGAGCTTCCAAAGCACACGCAGAAGAGAAAATAGCTCAGTCAGTAAAAAAGGGGGACAAAACATTTTTTAGATACATAAACGAGAAAAGAAAAGTAAAACAAGGATTAGTTAGATTAAAAACAAAGGAAGGAAGGTATGTAGAAGAGGATAAAAGTCTCGCTGACTGCCTCAATAAATATTTTTGTTCAGTCTTTGCAGAAGAAAAGGAAGGAAAGGGACCTCAGTTAGGAGAGAACACTAAAGAGACATTTACATATGAGTTTACAGAGGAGGAGGTTCTAAAGCAGCTGTCTAAAGTAAAGACAAATAAGTCAATGGGGCCTGATGGGATCCACCCTAAATTATTAAAAGAGCTCAGTGATGTAATAGCAAAACCGTTAACAGATTTATTTAACCAATCCTTGTTAACAGGAGTCGTCCCAGAAGACTGGAAATTAGCAAATGTTGTGCCCATTTACAAGAAGGGTAGTAGGGAGGAATCGGGGAACTATAGGCCAGTTAGTCTTACGTCAGTAGTAGGGAAATTAATGGAAACCATGTTAAAGGAAAGGATTGTTGAACATCTAAAAACACATAGATTACAAGATCAGAAACAACATGGGTTTACCTCAGGGAGATCATGCCAAACTAATCTTATTGATTTTTTTGATTGGGTAACAAAAATAATAGACACAGGTGGTGCAGTAGACATTGCTTATTTAGATTTCAGTAAGGCTTTTGATACTGTTCCGCATAGAAGGCTTATCAATAAATTGCAATCTTTGAGCTTGGATTCCAATATTGTTGAATGGATTAGGCAGTGGCTGAGTGACAGACAACAGAGGGTTGTGGTAAATGGAGTTTATTCGGCGCAAGGTCTTGTTACCAGTGGGGTACCTCAGGGGTCAGTACTTGGACCCATTCTCTTTAATATTTTTATTAGTGATATTGCAGAAGGTATTAATGGAAAAGTATGTCTTTTTGCTGATGACACAAAGATTTGCAACAGGGTTGACGTTCCTGGAGGGATCAGCCAAATGACAAATGATTTAGGTAAGCTAAAAAAATGGTCAGAGTTGTGGCAATTGAGTTTTAATGTGGATAAGTGCAAGATAATGCACCTGGGACGTAAAAACCCAAGGGCTGAATATAGAATATTTGATACAGTTCTAACCTCAACATCTGAGGAAAGGGATTTAGGGGTCATTATTTCAGAGGATCTAAGGGTAAGTAGTCAATGTAATAGAGCAGCAGGAAATGCTAGCAGAATGCTTGGTTGTGTAGGGAGAGGTATTAGCAGTAGGAAAAGGGAAGTGCTCATGCCACTGTACAGAGCACTGGTGAGACCTCACTTGGAGTACTGTGTGCAGTACTGGAGACCGTATCTCCAGAAGGATATAGACATCTTGGAGAGAGTTCAGAGAAGGGCTACTAAAATGGTGTATGGCTTGAAGGAGAAAAGTTACCAAGAAAGGCTTAATGATCTTAACATGTACAGCTTGGAAAAAAGACGAGACAGAGGAGATATGATAGAAACATTTAAATACGTAAAGGGAATCCACAAGGTAGAGGAAGGGAGTATATTTAAAAGGAAACAAAATAGCAAAACAAGAGGACATAGTGTTAGATTAGAGGGGCAAAGGTTTAAAAGTAACATCAGGAAGCATTATTTTACTGAGCGGGTGGTGGATACATGGAACAGTCTTCCAGTAGAAGTGGTAGAGGCCAAAACAGTAATTGAATTTAAGCAAGCATGGGATAGGCATAAGGCTATCCTAAACAAAAGATAAATCCAGGTAAAGTATCCATGTAATTGGGCAGACTAGATGGGCCGAAAGGTTCTTATCTGCCGACATTTTTCTATGTTTCTATGTTTCTATGTTTCTATTACAGGCTCTATTATGTGTGCTGGTGATACAGATGGCATTTCTTAAAGAATAATGTACTGAGTGCAGTACAAGGGTATAGCGGGTGTAAAGAGTGGTGCAATACATCTGAAAGACCAAATATTTCACAGATACAGGAGGGCTTTATTCCCTTGGGAACGTATATTCTAATTGGGCGCGACACTGAAGGTAGGGACTGCAAGGGTGTGAAAAATGTTAATACCGATTGAGATACACTTTTGGCATAACATTAAAACCACCTGCCTAATCTGTGTGTCCCCTCCTTGTTCTGCCAAACAGCTCTGATGCTTGACGCAGCATTGACTCCACAAAACCTCTGAATGACTGTGTCCCTTTAAATCCTGCATGGTGGGGTTTCGTGAATTGGATTTGTTGTTCCAGCTCGATTGGATTGAGATCTAGGGAATTTGGAGGCTAAGGCAATACATTTATCCCATTCACATTTCTCCCATTTATCTCACTTTCATTGTTCAATTGCCAGGAGATTGTTCATTCTCCTGGCAATTATCAAGGTTTTCACTTCTCTCTGAATAGCCCTGTAAATACATATACACCTATATACACACATCCCTCTATACCTACATGTATTACACAAATTGTTATTATATATATAGAATTAGAAATGGGGCGGACGCCTTCAAGAGGTAATGGGTTAAGATAACAATATTCATATACTGTTGGGTAACCGTGTACAGTATAAGTGACAATAGTTCACAGAAAAAAAAAAGTATTTCCCAAAGTTCAAAAAAATTGGGGTTCAGATTATTAACATCTCACATATTCTCTGTTAGATGAAATCTGAGCTCCAATAAAGTTTATATTGGTAAAATGTAATTTATCCTTTTCCTTGATGAAAACGTACAGGGTGTCAGTCTGAAAGTGGTTTAAGAGTGAGATACCTAGGTATTAATTCTTGCGAATGTTAGAGTGTTGTGTACCTGGGATTGTAACATTCAGGGGATTGGCTACAATCACCTAGTACCCTTTGTTTAAAAGCAAGCGCTGTTTTCAAATTATAAAAGTCTGTGTCTATATATATATATATATACACAAACACACTTGATATATACTGCCTGGCCAAAATAAAAAATATCGCCTAGATTTCACTATGCGCTGAGTCAGTGATCTAGGGTGGCTTTAGTTTGTCAGTTCTAGGTTCAGCAATGGTATGTGCCCAGAACCTGAGCTCATCATTTTGATCGTGAATCTGGGTGTTGATAAGATAAAAGATCACAGGGCTGAGGAGTCGTGGTGTAGCAGATTTGGGCAAGATCAGGGCATTACTTCATTAAAATATAAGGGCACCGATACATTTGGTCACATCTGTAGCTGCAATGATTTTTGCAGATTGTTACAATTATAAAATATAACATTCAGAGAAAGCAGAAGTGGGACATCGTGGAGGTGTGTGATCGGCATTTAATACCTTGACCATCATTTTTTGTCCCTAAATAAGCACGAATTAAAATAGCACCTCAGTATTAGTGTTGCCAGATCAGACTTGTTTCCCCGGACACATAATGCTATTTCATGCAGAGGAGAGCACAGGGAAAGTGCTGCCCTGCAACATGTATAATTCATATGCTGCAGGAAGGATGTCAAGGCAGGTGACCTGGGATTCCTTTCTGATTTCTTACCCGTAGCGTATGGATTAATCATGCTGCGGGGTGACATTTTTCATGCATTGCCCATCAGCATGAATAAATGATATGTGTCCAGGAAAACATGAAGGATGTGGGAATCCTACTCATTGTGTAATCACAGTGACCCAACATAGAAACAAAAGAAAGCCAGGCCCTTACTAAATGTTGCTAGCAAACCAGTTTTACCAGACACTTATAAATTAAGGAAAATGAAGGGAGTGGCCAGGAAATTATAAAGAAAACAAAACAATTCCCATATCATACACCAGAAAAATAAAAAAAAATCTATTTGAAGAGAAAAGATGCTCAAAATTCAAACATTCATTAAAGTGGATCAAACACAACAAACTTTTTTTAAATAATGACAAAACTGTAACGATGCTCTTTGGAACAAAACCTAAACTACACAAATTGCAAAATCCACATCTATGTGTGGGGACAAAATCAAATGGCACGCTGACCACAGTCACTTCTCTCAAATATCTAGGTATGTGGTTGGACCCTAATCTATCCTTTGGCCCTCACATCGAAAAACTCTCATCTAAACTTTACCCCAAACTAGGCGCCCTGTACAGAAACAAATCCTGCCTGAGCCCCGCGGTAAGAAAGCAGATTGTACAACAAATGCTTATGCCGGCTATTGATTACGGAGATGTAGTGTACGCAACCGCCCCGCAAACACACCTTCAGAAAGTTACTACATAACTCATTCTGCCGCCTTGCATTACAATGTAACTACATGACCCACCATTGTGACATGTTAAAAGAGCTAAACTGGCCATCGCTGGAATCTAGACGCACCCTTCACCTTTCCAGCCTGGTGTTTAAGAGCATTTCTGGGAAGCTGCCACCCTACCTGAATAGACTGCTTCCCCCAGCAGCTCCCTCATCCTATAACCTCCGATCCAGGACCAGCACCTTACTTGCAATACCACAATACAAAAAGACAGTGGCTCGATCCTCATTTTCCTACAGAGCACCACAATTATGGAATAACCTCCCAGATACCATCAAATCTTCCAGTCTTATGTCACTCAAGAGCTCCTTACTAACATACCTCAATACAGAATGCTCCTGTAAACATGTAACATAATGACTATTTCCTACATATTTATTTTCTGTTAATCTGTATATTTGTGTTTTTTTTTTTTCCCAATATCTTGCATTGTATTACTTTGTATTTCTGTAACTGTAACACTTCAATGTTCTTGAACCCAGGACATACTTGAAAACGAGAGAAATCTCAATGTATCCTTCCTGGTAAAATCCTTTATAAATAAATAAATAAATAAACATATTTCAAATGAAAATTCTCAGATTTCCCAAGGAAATTTTGACCTAAAAATTACATTTTGTTAAAGATACGGAGGCGAATATTATGCTGAACCTTTCAGGCCTCAAAACCATTTATTTAACAGATCAATACACATAACCATGAACAGGTTACATAGTTCATAGTTACATAGGCTGAAAAAAACATGCGTACATCAGGTTCAGCCTCTCACACATCATCGACTGCTGTTGATCCAAAAGAAGGCAAAAAACCCAGTCTGAAGCGTATCGCCGATATGCAACACTGGGGAAAAAATCCATCTTGATCCCAGAACGGCAGTCAGATTTCTCCTTGGATCAAGAGATCCATCAGGTTCAGCCTCTCACACATCACCGACTGCTTTTGATCCAAAAGAAGGTAAAAAACCCAGTCTGAAGTGCTCGCCAATATGCAACACACTGAGGGAAAAAAATCCTTCTTGACCCAGAATGGCAGTCAGATGTCTCCTTGTATCAAGAGGTAGGGTAAATGGTATCGTCCAGCATGAGGCCAGTCCTGAGCCTGGGGAACCACGGGAGCGTCCTGTGAGAGAGAAACAAAGAGACTGTTTATCCAGAATATTCCAGATATAAAGAGATAGACATTTAACTTCAATAAAATCCTGTCCCCACATGAGATATGAGCATGTGCAGTTCGATTCAGACTGATTCAGAAATCGTCTGAATTATCTGCAATTCGGATCAATCCATTTTACTGATGATCGCATTAGTTTCTGATTAAAAAAATATTAAATTAATTCGAATTTTTAAAAATAGAAATGGTAACCATAGCGTCAACCCTATTAGAAGTGAACTGAATCCCGGTCTAATTCGGTCTAATGGCCAAACATCTGATGCTTTTGATATTCCAAATCTGCTGATTCCGATTATTTTTGAATTTGATAGATTATTTCAGAATCTGAAAAAATGAGACAAAATATTTAGCTGCTGCACGTGTCCAGTGTGGGGTCCGCTGGGAATTTTACCTCGACAATCCAGCAATATTATATAATACATGTATTTATCATGTAATATGCTGTGTGTCCTGTGTGTACGGCGACTCTCAGCAATCTCAGGCAGCCTCTGATACATGAATGAATGTCTGAAGTTACGTGGCGGACTGAGCCTGTTGGTTGTGTGAGCCATCCCATGATCCAATATAATGCTGTCGTAACTGATTATCTGTGATATTCCTGGTGGATTTCAGTTCCGGAATCGAGATCTGTGGATTAACCCTCCCCCTAACTGACCAATCCCAACTATTTCCCGGGCTCCCGGTGAATCGATTCCTCTCATATTTGTGACTAATGAGGCGGCACTTACTGCTTCCAGGCCAGAGCTCGCAGATGAGTTTTCTCCGTCTGTTCCAGGTCAATGCGCCTTATCAGGAACTCGCTGAACACTGCAGGAAACCGAAAACACATTGACCATCAAATCGATTTCATATGATTAGCCTAAGTGACAGAGTCCCCGCAGCGAGTAAATCTACTGGAAACAAAGTATCAGAAGCGAGTGTCTTCCCTCTTCATGGGTTTATATCTCCAGCATGAGAAAGGCTTTATTAAACGCTCAGGATTATCCATGTTACAGTCACCGGGAGGAATTTATAAATACTTCCTATGATTTTTCACATAATGTCCTAGAAGTGCAGCAATGACGTGAAAAATAATCTAATAATCATTGGGAGTGCGCGCGCACCGTCACTCTGCCCCGACTAGATTTATAAGATGATAAAACCCCGTTAATTGTCCTGACTCTGTTATATTACTTTGCTGATGGAGAACTATTATGGTGTTTTGCAGTAAAAGTTAAATATCAGAGAGGACGCGTGCAGCAGATCATTAGTACCGCGCACCATCAAACTTACCAGACGGAGAGTTTTCGGCGGCTTAACATCCACAGGAATCGCCGATATTTCATTGATCCTGGGAGACCTGAAAAAGGACAGAATCGAGTTAGCTTGGGGTGTCGCCTGACTTAGGTGAAATCGATTCCTCCCAGAAATCTGAATAAGGAGACGGCACTTACTGCTTCCGGGCTTAAGCTCTGCGGTGAGGTTTCTCCATCTGATCTAGGTCAATGCTCCTTATCGAGAACTCGCTGGTCACTGCAGGAAACAGAAAAAACACACATCGACCGTCAAAACCATTTCATGTGACCTGCCTTAGGCCTCGATTTAATTCAATCCGATGGTGGAAATCAGGACTTTTTTCCTGCAGATTTTCGGATCTGGGAAGATTCAAATTTAGGTTTACTGGCATTTTGATTACCGATAAAAATTGATTGAATATCGACTCTTGTGACTCTTTAATGGAAATATTGGCTTTATCGAACAATTCGAGTCTTTTGGAAAGCAGCCGATTTCTGAAAAATTTCCAAATGCTGAAAACGGCTGATTAATGGATTTTCATGCAGAAAAATAAAGGGAATTAGACTGAAACCTTTTATTAAACATCAGAGACTCTATTCCATAGCTAGCGCTAACGTTAGTGTTCAGCTATGTAAGCGTTAACACTAAGAATTTAACGCATGCACCATATAAAAATCCGTTAGTGCATCAGTGATTGTGCGAGCTTGCTGTTCTTTGCGCATCCTATACTTAACATGGGGAGCGCAATCACAATCATTAATTAACTTTCGGATAAGTAAGGTATTATTTATTTACTTATTTTATTTATAAAGTATTTTACCAGGAAGGATACTTTGAGATTTCTCTCGTTTTCAAGTATGTCCTGGGTTACAATGTGCTAACGCTAATTACTGCAGCGATGAACAAGGCAATATTTTAGCGACAACTGAAAGCAGGTCCTAATTGGTTCCACTTTTACAGAATCATTTAACACCCAATAAACCCCCCCAATAAATCTGATACTCACCTCTCATCCCGCGGCGAGAACGGTGGCCTGATATGCCGCTCCTCCTTGCCGCAAACAGAGTGAGACTGTGGACAAATAGTTCCCAGTCTCCCTCCGCGATTACTACACAGCGCTGCGTGATCTCACGAGAACTAAATTGCACAGGGATCGCGATCTGGAAGCACAACCCTCCATGGAGTTCTATGGACTCCAGGAGGTGATACTCGCAGCGGCATGGAAACCCCACCACGAGTATTACTGTGTGTACCGCTGCATTCTGGAGCAAGGTGCTGAGATAGCGCCTGTCCCACAATATCTGCAGGCACAGATTATCCCTGTTAGCGTTCTGTTCTGATTTTAACGTTAGGAAAGGAATAGAGCCCCAGATTTTTCTAATAGTCATGTTTAAAAGCACATATCTGGATGATACTGGGTTAAAAAAGGCTTTTTAAGGCATTTACTGGCCTGTTTATTCAGAACAGCAATATTTTAGGAATATCGCTCCGGACGGTTACTTTTCAACTGAATCAGACAAGATTTATTTATTTGATTTTTTTAAACGGCCGATAGAATTAAATCGAGTCCGCATTGTGTAAATTGACTGGAATCATCAGTACCCTGCTTCACTGGACTTACCAGACGGAGAGTTTTCGGCGGCTTAACATCCGCAGGTATCGTCGATGTTTCATCGATCCTGATAAACCTGATAAAGAACAGAATCGAGTTAGCTCGGGGTGTCGCCTGACTGAGGAGAAATCGATTCCTCCCAGAAACGTGAATAAGGAGACGGCACTTACTGCTTCCGGGCTGAAGCTCGGCGGTGAGGTGTGTCCGTTCGTTCTAGGTCAATGCTCCTTATTAGGAACTCGCTGGTCACTGCAGGAAACAGAAAACACATCGACCTTCAAAAACATTTAATGTGATCAGCTTTAGGCCTCGATTTAAATCAATCCAATGAATTAAATTCAGATGTACCGTCATTTTGATTATAGATTAAAAATTGATCGCATATCATCGAAAAATAAAGGGAATTAGACTGAAACCTTTTATAAAATAGCAGATTTTTCTAATAGTCATGTTTAAAAGCACAAATCTGTATGACGTTGGGTGAAAATAAACTTTTTCGGGCATTTACCAGACCAGCAACATTTTTGGAATATTGACTCCGAACGGATACTTTTCAACTGAATCAGACAAGATTTTTTTTTAAAAAAAAAAAACGTCCGATAGATTTAAATCGAGGCCTTAATATCAGAATCCATGCTTCAAGTAAATTTACTGGAATCATCAGTATTAGGTGTCACTGGACTTACCGGACGGAGAGTTTTCGGCGGCTTCAAATCCGCAGGAATCGCCGATATTTCATCGATCCTGGGAAACCTGATAATGGACAGAATCGAGTTAGCTCGGGGTGTCACCTGACTGGGGATACATTTACATGGAAGATAATGTAACGGGATAACACAATAATATATGACAGAGGGGTCTGTTCACAATGCGCCGAAATTTAACGCAATATCTGTAATGTAAAAATGTAGTAAAAATGTGCGAAATAAAAAAACACAAAATAAAAACACAAAAATAACTTTTATCCCTTTCTCGCTGCAGGGCGTGCCATGCCGTCCTTGTGGAGGGTGGGCTTTGAAGACGTGGGGCTTACTATTTTGCCCCATCCAATTCTATAGGCTGCCTCGGCCGCGCCCAGCAGTCGCCGCACGCCATTGTCTGCTGTGGGATTGCCTGTAGTCAGGCCTTCCCCCTGCAGCCAATGATAGACATTGGCGGGTAGGTGGGCCGAAGGAGACGCTTGCTGAAGTGGCTGGGAAGCAGGACGTACAAGGTCAGCCCGGCAGCGTTAACCACTTTCCACAGGTCACAACCCACCCGGCATTAAAAGGTTCAAAAAATACAAAAAGGTCCCTCCTAAATAATGAAAAAATAAAAAAGGTTTTGCAAAAAATAAAAAAGAAAGTGTCTTTAAAAAAAAAACTATATATATATTCCATTTATTACATTGAATCCTATGGGATTCACCTGTTTAAACCTATCGAATTGTAACATCGAAAACCAGTTAATTTTACCGAAGTTTCAGTGCAATTCGGCATTCTGTGAATAGACAAATCAATCGTTTCCAATGGGACAATTTCGATGCTGCTGAATCGCTTCCAATTCCAGCATCGTCTTTCGCTGTCATTTCACCTGTATTTAGTGAATTGACAGTTTAGTGAAAAGACAAATTGCTGTGAAATTCACCATTCGGTGTAATTCGGTAGAAATTTTGAAGATTCGTGTAAACCTACAAAAACATTAAAAAAAACAATAAAATCTGATAGTAATAATAATAGAAAGCTCCTGGCGTGTCATCTCGCCGCAGTAAAAGCAGATTAAATCTAGGTTAAACACATTAATTTCGCCAATTATTAAGGAAACGTAGACTAAATCCAAACCCTAGATACCCCCCCTTTGCAGTGAAACGACAGATCCCTTAAAAAGACATACCTGGTATCGATGACAGATGGCCCGGCCGAGGCAGAGGGGGGTCTTTAGTTCTTTCTTGATCTTTTTGCAGGACGCCCATTTGATCCGTCACCATCATTTCTTTTCTTTCTCTTCTGGCCGTAATCTTCAGGCTCCTTGATCTTTATAAATTCACCCCCGCACTCCTTGTCGTGACGCACTCGCCATGGTGCACGCTTGGACGGCTCTCGGTTGACGGAGTGCTTGGCAATCTTGCTGCAGGGGCCATTGCATTTCCACCAGTGGTGCCTGCAGGCGAGCGCCTCTGTGACGAAATCATGCATGATGGTGATATTGGCCCCCGTGAGGGCATTGAGGCGGTCCATGTGCTCACGAAACACGGGTCCATGCTCTTCAGCGTCTTCGGTCTTAGTGACGTGCTGGTAGGCATGGATCATCTCGTGAAGGAGGGTCTCCACGAGATCTTTCCTCGGCCGTTGCTTCAGGATGGGTTCACTGAGCTGGATGACACAAGAACCCGTTTGATGATTGTAGTGGCAAACTCCGACCGTGAAGGTCATCCGTTTGCTCCACTCAACCTTCACATCAGACAGCAGGCCTGAAAAGAACATCTGGTTGAATTGGATGTCAGGGTTTGGATCTAAGGTCTCCCAGATTGGGTCAACCACAGACACCTCTTCTGCTGTCTTGATGATCTCAGCGATAATTTCGTTCATAGCTTCTTGTCGGTCAGTCTTTACCTTGGAATCCATAATGGCTTTGTCAGTATCAGCGCACAAGAATGAATGTGCAGAGACCACAACCCTGATACATTCCATAGAATTGTGGATTATTCCAGCCTTGGTGTTAGAATAATCTTAATTTTAATAAAGACAGGAGGCGAATATTTTGCAATCTCTTCTCTTTACTAAATCACAGCAGCAAAGAGAGGTTTACATAGCAACAGTAAAAACCAATAAACAAATAGCATTCCCACAAGAGAGCAGTAAGTCCCTCCCACAGCCTCTTTTCTTGCGTGCGGGACGAGCAGGAAGGTCCATGAAACAGAAAGTCCGGAACAACTGAAGATGAAGAAACCTAAGTGAACTTGACGTCAACTGGCCGAACAGGAGGAACCGGAGTTCAACAGGCGAGTCGCAGAACTGCGGAGCAACGGAGTCCAATCAGGCTAAGGAGAAAACAAAGGATACGTGAAAGTACCATGTGATGGAAACGTGTCAATCAGCAGGTAACTAACTCACTAGCGAAGAGCTATCAAGAACACTATGAACAAGGTCGAGAAGACTTGCCCTTGACTAGACTAACTAGACATGCAAACATCAAATCCTACTAATGGAGGGAAAAACAATTAGATAAATGATGGACACAGAGTCGTTGAAGTCGTGTTTTTTTTTTATTTATTTTTATTTTTTTATTCAGTAGAAAATGCGGTAAATGTAAACAACCAGGGCATGGGCGGGAGGGAAAAATATTCGCCTCCTGTCTTTATTAAAATTAAGATTATTCTAACACCAAGGCTGGAATAATCCACAATTTTATATCAAGTCAGGAGGCTTCATATTTTGCAGTTTTAAAGCTGCACTAGAGCCCCAGATGCATGGGAACGAGGGCGAAAATAGAAGGTATGGAATGTAACCGCCCTGGACCAATCAGCAGCAACCAGTATATCGGACAGAGAACCCCCGGCGTCCGCAACAGAGGAAGCCGCAGTGCCCCGCACGGAGTGCGTGCCAAAGTGAGGAGCAACGCGCGCAAGGGAGAGTAGCCAGCGAACCCATCTAGAGAGGGTAGGTGAAGAGACAGGTTTGTAAGGGGCGACATAGGAGACCAAAAGTTGGCCAGTAGGAGAGGAGCGCAAGGGACGCAAACGAGAGAGGTAAGTGGAAAGACAATGAGCAACACACAATAGGGGATTGGAAGGAAAGTAAGTATAGGAAACCTCCGGAGAAAGTGTTTTAGTACGCCTGGTAAGTGTGAAAACTACGCCCTCAGGGGAGAAAGCCACAGCGTGCGCATCGAAGGCCCTAACATCTGAGACACGTCGAAAGGACACCAAACCTAAAAGGACTGTTAGTTTAGCCGAGAGCTGACGGAGGGACAGCGAATCATTATCTGGCCAGCTACGCAGGAACTCGAGCATCAGCACAACATCCCAGAAATGAGCATACTTAGGGGCCGGCGGGTGAGCGAGCCGAATGCCTCGGAGGAGATGACACACGGAAGGGTCCCGACCCACAGGAACGCCACCCAACGGAGCGTGAGCTGCCGAAATGGGCGAGCGGGACAGATTAACTGTACGGTATGATTTTCCGGTCGTGGAAAGGTCCGCTAAAAAATTAAGTATTAGAGGTAGAGGGGTTGTAGAGGGATCAGCCTGTTGTTGCACACACCAACTACACCAAGTTCTCCAGGTGTAGCGGTAGCTCTTTCTTGTGCCAGGAGCCCAGAATCCCCATAATAAGGAGCGAGCTGCATCTGATAGGCCTGGCAGCATGCAGGGTCCCTGGAAATCGTCCACGCCACCAGGGGAAGGTTGCCCTCCAAAACCAACGGGTGTGGCCTGCCTTGAGGGTCCAGCAGAATTGAGTGGAAGGACGGTAGCAGAAGCGGGTGGAGACAAGAAAATTCCAACGTCAGAGGAAACCAGGGCTGAGCGTGCCACAGGGGTGTGATTAGGAGAATCTGAATCCTCCGTCTGCAGACTTCCTGGATCGTGCGTGTGATCATCGGGAATGGTGGAAAAGCGTAGGCTCCCGACGGTGGCCATGGTTGGAGGAAAGCGTCCACTGCTGTCGCCTGCGGATCTGGAAGCCAGCTGAAGTAGGCCTGCGTCTGATGGTTCAAGCGGGAAGCTAACAGATCGAAATGAAAAAGGCCCTCTCAGCATCGACAAGTGTTGGAACGTCGCATTGTCCAATTTCCAGTCGCTGGAGTCTCTCCAGTATCTTGAAACCCAATCCACCACATAGTTTGATGAACCGGGCAGATATTCCACTGTGAGGGAGATGTTCCGTTTCAGGCAGTAGTTGAAAAGGGAGAGCGTAAGGTCCAACAGGAGCTTGGAATGGGAGGCCCCTAGCCAGTGGACATATTGGACCGTGGAGATGTTGTCCATTTGGAGGAGTAGAGAGCAGTCCCTGAGGTCTTGGGTAAAACTGCAGACAGCAAAGGAGCCGGCGATGAGCTCCAAGCAGTTGATGTGAAGGTGCTGTTCCTCTGGCGTCCATGCACCTCCTGTGGACATGGACCCGCAGGTCGCTCCCCAGCCCGATTGGCTGGCGTCCGATTCCAGTACGAAGTACGCCCATTCCATGCTTCCATGTGTCGCAGCCACCATAGGAGCTCCACTCGAACCTCCGGGGTGATCGGGACCAACTGGTCGTAGGAGGGATTGAGGCAGAGGTATGTAGTCTTCAGACGTCGCATCTCCCGATAGTGCATTGGGTCTGGGAAAATGGCTTGGATGGAGGAAGAGAGTAGGCCTACAACTCTCGCCAGATCTCAGAGGCAGAGGGTGTCCGTCAGGACGCCCCGTAGGGTCTTCTTGATGGTTCAAAGGTTTTGCGAAGGGAGACGTAGTTGGCAAGACGTGGAGTCTATTTAGAATCCCAGGAAGGTGACCTTTTGGGCTGGACGAAGTGCCGACTTGTCCACGTTGATGATGAACCCGAGGTCTTGCAGGAGTGTAACCACTAAGGCCATGTGACAGGAAGACTGCACGGGATCCTGAGCCAGTATTAGTATCCCGTCCAGATAGATGATGGTCCTGATGCCTTTTGCGCGTATGAAGGCCATAACCGGTTTGAGGAGCTTTGTGAAGCACCATGGCACGGAGCTGAGGCAGAACGGTAGGCAGGGAACTGCCAGAGGTCGTGGTGCCAGTAAAATTGCAGGATTGACCGAGACCATAAGGTACGCGTCTGTGAGGTCCAGTCTTGTGAACCAGTCACCGTCTCAGAGGAGGTCCCTGTGCAGGTGTATTCCCTCCATCTTGACGTGGCGATAGGACACGAAGGCATTGAGTGCTTTCAAATTTATGACCGGACGGAGATTCCCAGACTTTTTGTGTACTAGGAACACATGGCTTATGAAGCATGGGTGGTCTAGTGCGGGGAGGATGGCCCCTTTTAACTGCAGGGAACGAAGCTCCCTGTCTATCAGTGACTCGGGCCGAGGGCTGTTGAAGCCGCGACCGACGGGAACTCCCCGAGGATTGGGCTTGGACTATATTGCACGTCTGTGCTCTGATTGGTGGTGAGGCGAGGTCTATAGGAGTTGTAGTATCGGCTGGCGACCCGACCTCTTTGTGCGCCAGCCCTGGAGGAAAAACGAGTCTGTGGGTGGAAGACTCTTTTCATATTATACTGGACCTTCTGCAGGTTAGTATAGACCTTAACCTTACAATTAGCTCTTTTAAGAAGAGATCCCCAAACAGCAACCCCTTAGCTGCAGGACCCAACTCCTTGGTGCACATGCTGGTAAGTTTTGTATCAAAACGAAAAAACACCGCCTTGTGGCGTTCGGAAGAGATGCCAACATTGGCGTTACCTAAAAGGCAGAGAGCACGCTGTGCCCATTCTCGGACCATCGCGGGGGTCTAGCGGAGTATTGTTAGTTAATGCTTTGTCCGCCATGACGAAAATAACGGAATGGGGGCCAAAAACGTCTAGCAGTTTGTCCTGAGCGACGCGGAGGCCCTGTTCCAGACCACAACGAGGATCCCTGCCAGCCTTACCCATGAAGGTGACGAAATCCTCGAATTCCGGGGTAAGAGAGACCTTGTCTGGCAAAGTCGGGTGGGGGCATTTTGCGCAAACGTGCCCTGTCTGCTTTTTCTAAGGGACAGCGTAGCCAAAAGCACAGGAGCTCAGCTACGTGGTCAGGTGGGAGCTAGGCCGAAGACCTGGGGTGGGTAGTAGTTCGCAGGTCGAAAGAGGGTACTCCTCGAGCGTCGAGGATCTACAATGGGGTATCCGAGGACACCAGGGAGCGTGGCGGTACTGGCGCGGCAGAGAGAGGCACAATGGCCATGCATCAGAACGGGGCTCACCCGTTGAGCTAGGAGTAGCCGGCGGTCTCTGCTCCTTCCTCCTCCGGGTAATCAGCCCGGTAAATCTCCAGGTCGCAAATATCGTCCCCTTCATGGTGGGCAGACATGCGAGAGGATTTTTTAGCGGGCCCTTGCCTGCGGAGTCAGACTGGCCCTTCAAGGTCTTTTGCGTGACGATGCGGCAGCTTCGGACTGATCGGACTGAGAGTCCACAGATTGAGCCGGGGACTGGGCCCGAGAAAGCACCGGAGGATCCGGCTGTGGAAGTGGAGGTAAAGCTGCCAGGGCTATGGGAGCAGTAAGGAGCCAGGCCTTAAGCTCCCCCTGATTGATGGGATTTAATTGTGGAGGGTCCATCAAAAAAAAAATCGGGAATTACGGGGCTCACCCGTTGCGGATCTTTAATATATATATATATATATATCCGCGAAAGTAGCGCAATATATTGCTGTGTGATCGGGGCTCACCCGATGTGTTGCGGGCTGGTAATAACAAAATGCCGCTTGGTGTATACGAATATATCGAGGCTCACCCGAGTTAACCGCGGGGTCCTGCAGGGTAAACGGAGGCTGTTTATTTCTCAGGGCGCATGAAGTGTGCTGCCGCCTGTCAGCGTTGCGAGCTCCGAATGGCGGCAAACGCATATGGGAAAAGACCCCAAAATGGCCGCCAGGGTGTGCAAGCGCAGTAAAAACACCACGCTCTGAGGAGAAAAGACCACACGCGCGGTTAAAACTGGGAAAGCCGCGCAACGGGTAATTAAGTGCAGAAAAATACACTAAAACCGTGGCAAAACATCGCCGATAGTCACCCGACGGTCAGAGGTGTAAAACGCTCGTCCCGTCGGGAGACCACAAGCAGATGGCAAAGCGCAACCTGCAGGCGGGAGAGTGTCCACACAGCAGGAACGAACCTATGGAGGAAAACAGATTAAATCCACAGTAATACAGTAGAAAAGACATATAATAAAATTACAGAAAGATCAATCGAAAATACAGTAAAATACAATTAAACTAGGCCTGACAACTAGGAGCTGCTTCAAAAACGTCTCACCTGGTCGTCAGCAGCAAAGAGAAGAGGCTGTGGGAGGGACTTACTGCTCTCTTGTGGGAATGCTATTTGTTTATTGGTTTTACTGTTGCTATGTAAAACTCTCTTTGCTGCTGTGATTTAGTAAAGAGAAGAGATTGCAAAATATGAAGCCTCCTGACTTGATATAAAATTGCAGTGATGTCTTAACCCCTTCACTGCTGAGGCATTTCACCACTGTGTGCTGAGCTCATTTTTACCGCTTTCGCTCATCATGTTTAAACGCGATTTGAAGCCACATTTTAATAAATGACCCAGACATATTAGATATCGTTCTTTCCGGCAGACTACGCAGATTCATAATATATCATTTTTATATGTATACGTCATGACCTGCCTGTATATTATAACAAAAAATACAATAAAACTTGAATTTTTAATCATCTGCAGTGTGTAAAGTGCTTTTTTTTCACATTTTATCACATGAGCGTTTGCGGTTATGTTTTCTATGGGGTGCGCTTGTACAAAAAATTTGAAATGGGGACTTGTTACATTTTTTGGGGGGAATTATGTGATTTTTAGCAAACGCACCCCATAGAAAAAAATCATTAGTGCAGCATCATTGTTCACATTATAATTGAAATGTGAACAATATTGCTGCATTAATAAAAACAACACACAAAAAAAAAAACATGATTTTTTTTATTTATTTATTTTTTAAATTTATTTATTATTTTAATTTTTTTTTTTTTTTTTTTACTTTTTACCTAGTCATGTTGGGTATCATTCGAAAGGCCATGCTCAGGCCTTTCAAATGACACCCTCCATGACCCCCTAGGTTCTGGAGATATCGGGGTTCACAAGAACCCCCTATCTCCACCAGGGGATTTCCTTGGGAAATCCCCGGCAGCTAGGGGTTCCCCGGCTATCTGACGTCATCACGCTATGCGTGATGACGTCAGACAGCGAGGGGAGTCCCGGGGGCGGAGCCGCCATCCAAGATGGCGGCCCCCACCGGAGATAGGCTGCACTTCGGCGCCGCAAGGCGCCGAAGTGCAACCCAGCACTTGAGGGGTTAAAGCCAGGCATCGCTTAAAAGGGGAGACTCTCCCCTTTTAAGCGGTGCCTGGCTTTTACCGCTGCTCCTTCCCGATCGGGAGGGAGAGGGATCCGAACGGATCCCCCCCCTCCCTTCCAGGCTATCTCCCGGCATTGCCGGGGGTCGCCTGGAAATGACGTCATCGCGCATGGCGCGATGACGTCATTTACGCCGGGAGGAGCTTGACTTCAGCGTCTGAGGACGCTGAAGTCAGAACGCCGTGGGACCCCGGACAGAGAGGTGAGTATCTCCACCGGGGGTCCCGCACAGCTGATGACGTGTGGGGCACGTCCTCAGCATGCAACGTGCATCAATGAGGACGTGTCCCACACGTCTTCAGCAGTGAAAGGGTTAAAGCAGGTGTCACACGAACATTCTATCACATCACACACCAGGATTCTTTTTTTTATTATTTAATCAGCTTAGCTGTAAATAAACATGTTTTCTCCTATTTTAGTATTAGTTGGTGTACTAACCTGCGTCCTACTCAATTAACCCTTCACCGTCTGCGTGGAGTAGAGATAACATCACTGCTCTGCATGGAAAGAGCCTGTGGAGTCATGGGTTCGATTCCAGCGAGCAAGTCTCCAGTAAATGTCCTTGGGCAAGACACGTAACGGTACTTACTCGCCACCCAGGACATACTTGAAAACGAGAGAAATCTCAATGTATCCTTCCTGGTAAAATCCTTTCTAAAAAAAAACCCCTTCAACTGCTGGACCATTTCACCTCCCCATCTGCTTAGCTATTTGAAGTCATGTTTTATTGCAGACCCAAACTAATTATATATTGTTTTCCCTGGTTTTGGAGATCACAATATATCATTATTATGTGTAAAATGTCAGAAAAAGGCAAATTTCCATTTGGATTTCAATCATTTGCTGGATGTGAATTAATTTTTTCACATTTTATCATCCAAACCTTTATGGAGTGGTTATATATTGTACGGGCATAGGTGTGTGCACAGGGTGTTCTTGGTGTGCCCAGGCATACCCTAATGTTGGGTGATTGTTTTTTTATCTTTGACACCCTTCATCGATATTTATGCTGTTTCTTATCTGGTTCATAATAAACTGCATGAACATTGACTGTATCGCTGCACAAACATTGGTTATTCCTAACTAATATAACTGTCCTGTAAAAATTGTCCAGGCTTAGATATGTAATTAATAAAAGTTCCATGGTTGCACAGCCTAATGAAATGGTCTGCGCTCGCCATTGTCTATGTCTTAGGCTTTTAAACAAAATCTGAAAACGTAGCACCTGCATTTCTTTGTAAGAAAAATAAACATTTAGAAGCAAAATTGATATTTTGTTGCATTGGGTTTTCTGATAACAGTAATATGACTATGAAGAAAACACTGTAGCTGTTCCGGGTGTTAAAGGCGAAGACGAGTAATGGCCTGGCATTGTTTACATGGAATAAAATTGATTTTTGTTTTATTTTTTTAAATATCTTTTTATTTATTTATTAAACTTTACATGATTACGATTCTTATTGTTTGGAAAGGACTGACTCTGGTCATTCCAACGACATCTCACCTGATGTTGGGGGTCATATTCTTGCTATCAGTTGTATAATAACAGGAGTGGATCTAATGAAATCTGCAGATATGTGGCAGCACTGTAACAGTTCCCAGCTTTATCACTGAATCGTGGGGTCTGCGGCCAGCGCTAAAATGGGGCAGATCGGCGAAAAAGCTTTTTTCCCCCCAAGTATAGCAGCCGGCTCAGCCTTCACATACTGTGGCCTACCGGGACATTGTGTGTATATATGTTTATACAAACACATTTTTATTTTATATACAGTATATATATATATATATATATATACACCCACCCCTATATATACATACATACAATACACAGACAAATTTTTATATTGTATACATATATATACTAATATATAGAATAGACTCAAATTTTTTTTATAATATGCACACACACATACACACTATTTATATACTGCCAAGCCAAAAAAAAAAAAAACAGCACCTGGATTTAACTAAGCGTCAAGGCAGTGATCTGGGGTGGCTTCAGTTGGTCAGTTCTAGGTTCAGTTCTAGGTAAATCTGGGGGTTGATAAGTTGAAGGATCAAAGGGCTGAGAAGTCGTGGGGCTGGGGAGTCGTGGTGTAGCAGATTTGAGCAAGATCGGGGCATTACTTCATTAAAATATAAGGGCACCGTTACATTTAGGCTGGGGTCAGACGAGCGTAGTATTCACGTCCGTGATTGCGCCTAAAAGTACGTCCGTGATAGCATGACAGGAAGCCCATCGGAGCCTGACACACAAAGTACGTCCGCACTGAACTGCGGACTCACAACGGCCGCGGCCCACGGACGCAAGGCAGGCAAGAACGTACAACCCCTAGAACGGCCGCACAAAGTGCGCTGCGTCCGCAACGTCTGCATAGCTTTGTGTGTGAGTGATGGAACGTGGTCAGACGGGCTGCATTTATACATCCAGCATTTTTCACGGACAAAATGGTTTTGCTTTTTAATTTATTTTCCCTCCTACATCCGTCAAAATATACGTCAGTGAATAAAGGACTGTGTGGCCACTACTGCGTCTTCCGTACTGACGTACATCCGTTTGCACGGACGTACAGTCCGTAGAAATCACGCTCGTCTGACCCTAGCCTTAGTCACATCTGTAGCTACGATGAGTTTTCAGATTGTTACAGTTATAAAATATAACATTCAGAGAAAGCAGAAGTGGGACATCGTGAAGGTGTGTGATCGGCATTTAATGCCTCAGCCATAATTTTTTTGTCCCTAAATAAGCACAAATTAAAATAACACCTCAGTATTAGTGTTGCCAGATCAGACATGTTTCCCCGGACACATACAGGGTTATTCAGAGAGCGGTGAAAAGCAGGAGAATGACTGGAGAATGAAAAATTCTAGGTTAAAATAGCCGATTTGGAAAGTGAGGTGAAAGGGAGAATTTTTCTGGGTTGGCTATTTTGACCTAGAATTTTCACTTCTCCAGTCATTCTCCTGCTTTTCACGCTCTCTGAATAACCCTGATAATATTTCATGCAGAGGGGAGTACAAGGAAAATGCTGCCCTGCAACATGTATAATGCATATGCTGCAGGAAGGAACTCAAGGCAGGTGACCTGGAATTCCTTAAGATTTCTTACCTGCAGCGTATGGATTATACATGCTGCAGGGTGACATTTTTCATGCACTGCCCATAAGCATGAATAAATGATGTGTCCAGGAAAACATGGAGGATCTGGGATTCCTGCTGATTGTGTAATCTCAGTGACCCAATATAAACACAAAATAAAACCAGGCCCTTCCTAGATGTGGATAACAAACCAGTTTTACCAGAGTCTTATAAAATGGGGAAAATAAAGGGAGTGGCCAGGAAGTTATATATATATATATATATATAAAAAAATAATAATACCATATAATACACCGAAAAATTAAAATAATGTATCTGAAGAGAAAATTCTCAGATCTCCCAAAGAAATTTTAATCTAAAAATGTAATTTTGTTAAAGACACGGAAGTAAATTTTATGCTGAATTTTTTAGGCCTCAGTGGCGAGAAAACCATTTATTTAACAGATCAATACACATAAATAACCATGAACAGGTAATGGTATTGTCCAGTATGAGGCCAGTCATGTGCCTGTGGATCCACGCGAGCATCCTGTGAGAGAGAGAAACAAAAAGACTGTTTATCCAAAATATTCCAGATATAAAGAGATAAACATGTCACTTCAATAAAATCCTGTCTCCACGTGAGATATGAGATTACTGGGTGAGGTAGACGTGCGAGTCGGTTTAGACTGATTCAGAAATCGTCTGAATTATTGTCAATTCGGATGAATCTGTATGTCTGAATCTAATAGTTTTTCGGTTGAAATAATATCAAATCATTCCGAGTTTTTCAGACTTGAATCAGCCAGGTCTCAACATAAACGAAAAAATTCAGATTTAGGCTAGGGTCAGACGAAAGCATTTTTCCCCGCGAACGTGAAAAAGTGCGTCCGAACGCATTGACGTATTTTTTCACGGAATGGCAAAAACGGTCAGACGACGCGCATTTTCGGGCGTGATTTTGTACGGATCGTCAATAAAACTCTTTTTGCGTCTGGACGTTATGTTGGCTGGACATTAGCAGTGTCTGACATCTCCTAATCACGCAAACACGCCGCTATGCCGCAGCTGCGCACTCAGTACGTCAGTACTAGCGGTTCAGTGTTCTCAGAAAAATGCGTTCAAATTCCACTTGCGTTGCACGGCCGGACTTTTGTGCGGCCATACATCGTATATTGGCCGTCATCTGCTGCTAGTGCGGCCGTAATTATGTGCGCCAGAACGCACGTTAAAAGTGCGCTGGTCTGACCCCAGCCTTAATCAAAAAATGAAAAAATAGAAATGCTAACTCTAGCATCAACCCTAATAATATGACACACATGAACTGTAGCTCTAAAACCAAGCTTTACCCCTAATCATACTACATGCATGAACTGTAAGCCTTACCCTAGCCCTAACCAAACCCTAACCAAACCCTAACCCTAAGGCTAGGGTCAGACTGAGGCAGTGCGAACGCGCGTGCAGCCGCACTTAATCACTGACGTGCTAGCAGCAGATGCCGGGCAATGACGGCCAATATACGAAGTACGGTCGCACAAAAGTGCGGCCGCGCAACGCAAGCGGCAAACAAACGCATTTTTTCAAGAACGTGAAACCACTAGTACTGACGTACAGAGTGCGCTGCGTCCGCTAGCGGCGTGTGTGCGTGATTAGGAGACATCAGACGCTGCTAATGTCCGGCCAACATAACGTCCAGACACAAAAAGGGTTTTATTGATGATCCGTACAAAATCACGGATGAAACTGCGCATCGTATGACCGCTATTGCGTATTCCGTGAAAAAATAAGTCCATTCGTTCGAACGCACTTTTTCACGGACAACGTGAAAAATGCGTTAGTCTGACCCTAGCCTAAATCCAACCCTGACCCTAACCTTAAAACTAGCCTAGACAATTATAACATAACACACATAAACTGTAACCCTAATCCATGCCTTAGGCTAAGGTCAGACGAAAGCAGTTTTAACGTGCGTTTAGCCGCACGAAATAACGGCCGTGCTAGCAGCAAATGACGTCCAATGCCGGGGAACATATGACGAACGGCCGCACGAAAGTTCGTCCGCGCAACGCAAGTGGCAAACGAACGCATTTTTTCGAGAACGTCAAACCGCTACTACTGACGTACAGAGTGCGCTGCGTCCGCATAGCGGCGTGTGTGCGTGATTGGGAGACGTCAGACGCTGCACACGTCCGGCCAACATAACGTCCAGACGCAAAAAGGGTTTTATTGATAATCCGTACAAAATCACGGACGAAAATGCGCATCGTATGACCGCTATCGCGTATTCCGTGAAAAAATACGTCCATTCGTTCGAACGCACTTTTTCACGGACAACGTGAAAAATGCGTTCGTCTGACCCTAGCCTTAACGCTAATCTTATAACAAGCATGGACTGTAACCCTAGCCCTAACTGTAACCCAAATCCAACTCTGATCCTACCCCTAATCATATAACACACAGAAACTATAAAACTCCACCTAGCCCTATTCCTATTGCAAGCACTAATCCTAGTCCCCCCTCCATGTTTTTAATGTAATATACATAAAGGTTTCAAATATTGGAAAAGGGGAATATATTGGATGTTTCCAAAACTCTGAATCATTCCACTATCGAAACATCTGGTGCTTCTGATATTCCAAATCGGCTGATTCAAATTATTTTGAAATCTGATATTTTTCAGATTCCGAAATAATCCGTAGCAAAATTTTGCCAGCTGTACGTGTCCAGTGTGGGGTTACCTGGGAATTCTACCCTGACAATCCAGCAATATTATGTATTACACATATTTCTCATGTAATATGCTGTGTGTCCAGTGTGTACGGTGACACTCAGCAAACTCAGACAGCCTCTCATTCATGAACGAATGAGAGAAAATATCTGTCTGGCTGAGCCTGCTGGGAGTGTGATCCCTAGCCTGACTCAATGTAAGGGTGTCGTCACTGATTATCTGTGTCACGGCCGGCCGGCGAGTCTGACAGCAATTTTCTGATGTCGATAAAGCTCGTTGAAAGGCGGGAGAAAATTGCTGTCAGACTCGCCGGCCGGCGTGTTCTGATTGGCCCAGCCGGTCGTGTGACACGCAGGCAAGACGAAGGCGTGCCGCGTCATCAGTCCGAAGCCATGAGCCGGGAGAGCAGCTTAAGGGCCTTCCCTGGCATCTGCCTGGGACCCCCGTGACAGTATCCAGACCACACTAACATAAACAGAAACAGAGCTGATAGTGCAGGTGACAGGCACAAGAGGAAGCCCTGCACTGGGTAGAATTTCTCACTCTAAATACAGATTCAGGGCAAGGGTAGACAGAATGCAGAAACCAATCGTTTTGGTACATACAAGGACGAACTGAATTGTCTCTAAGCTCTGAAGGTTTCAGGACCAACAGATTACCTAGGACACAATCAGAAACACCATACGTGGAATGACAGTCCGTGAATTAATCAAGGTGCAGGACAGTCAGAGATGCAATAAGAAATAACATAAAACAGAAATGAACAATCGTTTGTTATCGGTCTTTGCAAAAACATAAACATGAGTCGAGCCTGGGTAAAGGGACCCCGGAGAGTTACAAACAATACCCCTAAGGCTAGGGTCAAACGAACGCATGATTGGCAGCGATCGTCAAAAAGTGCGTCCGAATGCATTGACGTATTTTTTCACGGAATGCGCAAAACCGGTCAGACGACGCGCATTTTCGTGCGTGATTTTTTTACGGAGCGTCAATAAAACACTTTTTGCGTCTGGACGTTATGTAGGTTGGAAATTAGCAGAGTCTGACATCTCCTAATCACCCACCGCCGCTATGCCGCCGCAGTGCACTCTGTACGTCAGTACTAGCGGTTCTGCGTTCTCGAAAAAATGCGTTCATTTTCCACTTGCGTTGCGCGGCCGGACTATTGTGCGGCCGTACTTCATATATTGTCCGTCATTGCACGTCATTTGCTGCTACTGCGGCCGTGATTAAGTGCGCCTAAACGCACGTTAAAAATGCGCTAGTCTGACCCCAGCATAAACGTGAAGGGACAGAACCCAAACAGCGAGTGATCAACCCAGCAACCAGCAGGGGGTTAAATCACTAAAACAAGTGAAACAGTGTAATATACACACAGTGATTCTCAACAGGACTGACTGAGGTTTGAATGGATTCAACGGAGTGCAGGGCAGAACTCGTTGGTACCTGAAAAATACTGTGAACAGAACTGCTGATCCTGGCACTCCCTCCAGGGAGATCAGAACAACAAGAGAACACTAGATACTGCTCAGTAGCTATTGATTTCGTGACCAAAAGATCTACTGAGCAAATACACATAAACTAAACACATACGAGAGAGTGGTCCAAAAACATAAGCCAGGTCATACACGAGAAATCCAGACAGAATATCTTTAGGGGACAGACGTAAGAGAAATCCAAGGGCCAGAACCAGAAGTCATACACGAGTAATCAGGAATACAATATTATCAAGAACAGTGAGTAATATACAGTCAGGTCCAGAAATATTGGGACATCGACACAATTCTAACAGCTTTGGCTCTATACACCACCACAATGGAGTTGGAATGAAACAAACACAATGTGCTTTAACTGCAAACTGTCAGCTTTAATTTGAGGGTATGTACATCCAACTCAGGTGAACGGTGTAGGACTTACAGCAGTTTGCAGATGTGCCTCCCACTTGTTAAGGGACCAAAGGTAATGGGACAATTGGCTTCTCAGCTGTTCCTTGGCCATGTGTTTGATATTCCCTCATTACCCCAATTACAATGTGCAGATAAAAGGCCCAGAGTTCATTTCAAGTGTGCTATTTGCATTTGGAATCTGTTGCTGTCAACTCTCAAGATGAGATCCAAAGAGCTGTCACTATCAGTGAAGCAAGCCATCATTAGGCTGAAGAAACAAAACAAACCCATCAGAGAGATAGCAAGAACATTAGGCGTGGCCAAAACAACTGTTTGGAACATTCTCAAAAAGAAGGAATGGACCGGTGAGCTCGGCAACACCAAAAGACCCGGGAGACCACGGAAAACAACTGTGGTGGATGACCAAAGAATTCTTTCCCTGGTGAAGAAAACACCCTTCACAACAGTTGGCCAGATGAAGAACACTCTCCAGGAGGTAGGTGTATGTGTGTCAAAGTCAACAATCAAGAGAAGACTTCACCAGAGTGAATACAGAGGGTTCAACACAAGATGTAAACCATTGGTGAGCCTCAAAAACAGGAAGGACAGATTAGAGTTTGTCAAACAACACCTAATAAAGCCTTCACAATTCTGGAACAAGATCCTATGGACAGATGAGACCAAGATCAACTTGTACCAGAATGATGTGAAGAGAAGAGTATGGAGAAGGAAAGGAACTGCCCATGATCCTAAGCATACCACCTCATCAGTGAAGCATGGTGGTGGTAGTGTCATGGCGTGGGCATGTATGGCTGCCAATGGAACTGGTTCTCTTGTATTTATTGATGATGTGACTGCTGACAAAAGCAGCAGGATGAATTCTGAAGTGTGTCGGGCAATATTATCTGCTCACATTCAGCCAAATGCTGCAGAACTCATTGGACGGCGCTTCACAGTGCAGATGGACAATGACTCAAAGCATACTGCAAAAGCAACCAAAGAGTTTTTGAAGGGACAGAAGTGGAATGTTATGCAATGGCCAAGTCAATCACCTGACCTGAATCCCATTGAGCATGCATTTCACTTGCTGAAGACAAAACTGAAGGGAAAATGCCCCAAGAACAAGCAGGAACTGAAGACGGTTGCAGTAGAGGCCTGGCAGAGCATCACCATGTCTATGCGTTCCAGACTTCAGGCTGTGATTGACTGCAAAGGATTTGCAACCAAGTATTAAGAAGGGAAAGTTTGATTTATGATCATTATTCTGTCCCATTACCTTTGGTCCCTTAACAAGTGGGAGGCACATCTGCAAACTGCTGTAAGTCCTACGCCGTTCACCTGAGTTGGATGTACATACCCTCAAATTAAAGCTGACAGTCTGCAGTTAAAGCACATTGTGTTTGTTTCATTCCAACTCCATTGTGGTGGTGTATAGAGCCAAAGATGTTAGAATTGTGTCGATGTCCCAATATTTCTGGACCTGACTGTATATCAAGAACAGGGAGCAGGAAATTAATAGGTGTAACCTATCCAGACCCAGGGAGCAAGAGACTTACTGGGCCTGTATATAGGGCTGAGAAGGTCATGTGACCGCAGACCAATCAGCCAACAGATAGTCTGTAGAACCTGAAAACCAAAAAACATGAATCCCTGCTACAACTAGCAGGGGGCAGGACCGAGATGTGACAATCTGTGATATTCCTGGTGGATTTCAGTCCCAGGGTCAGGATCTGTGGATTAACCCTCCCCCTAATTGAGCAATCCCGACTATTTCCCGGGCTCCCGGTGAATCGATTCCTCTCATATTTGTGACTAATGAAGCGGCACTTACTGCTTCCGGGTCCAGAGCTCGGAGATGAGGTTTCTCCATCTGTTCCAGGTCATGGCGTCTTATCAGGAACTCGGCACTGAATTATCTGTGAAATTCGAGGTGGATTTCAGTCAGGGGATCGGGATCTGTGGATTTTAATCAGTCAGGTCCCAAACATAAATAAAAAAATTCACATTTCATCACAAAGCTAAAAAATAGAAATGGTAACCCTAGCGTCAACCCTAATAACATAACACATGTGAATTATAACCCTAACCCAAGAAACACCCATAAACTGTAACCGTAATCCTAATGCAAGTACTAACCCTAGCCCCCGTACATCTTTTTATTGTTTTATACATAAAGGTTCCAAATATTGGAAAAAGGTGAATATATTGGACGTTTCCAATATTCTGATTCTGTCCAATACGAAATGTCTGAGGCTTCTGATATTCCAAAATAATCCCGAACCAAAATTTTGTCTGCTGTAAGTATCCAGTGTGAGGTTACCTGGGAATTCTACCTTGACATGACAATCCAGCAATAATATATATTACACGTATTTTTCATGTAATATGCTGTGTGTCCTGTGTGTACGGCGACTCTCAGCAATCCAGGCAGCCTCTGATACATGAATGAATGGTTTAAGATATCTGGCTTGCTGAGCCTCCTGGGAGTGTGATCCATCCCATGATCTAACGTAAGGCCTGATTATCTTTGATATTCCTGGTGGAATTCAGTCCCAGAATCGAGATCTGTGGATTGACCCTGCCATAACAAAGAAACATAGAAACATAGAAAATGTTGGCAGATAAGAACCTTTCGGCCCATCTAGTCTGCCCAATTACATGGGCAAAGAGATCCTGTTTATTTGCTGCGCCATTGGGGAATCGATTCCTCCCAGATTTGACAATAAGAGGACAGCACTTACTGCTTCCAGGTCCAGAGCTCGGAGATGAGGTTTCTCTGTCCGTTCCCGGTCATGGCGCCTTATCAGGAACTCACTGAACACTGCAGGAAACAGAAAACACATGGACCATCAAATCGATTTTCATATGATTAGCCATATTGACAGAGTCCCCGCAGCGAGTATATCTACTAGAAACAAAGTATTGGAGGTGAGTGTCTTCCCTCTTCATGGGTTTATATCTACAACATTAAAAAGGCTTTATTAAACACTGAGTCACCGGGAGGAATTTATAAATACTTCCTATGATTTGTCACATAATGTCCTAGAAGTGCAGCAATCACCATGGAAACCAATCTAATAATCATGGGGAGTGTGCATGTACCTCACTCTGCCCCTGCTGGATTTATAAGACATAAAAAACCCCGTTAATTGTCCCCAGGACACCTGACTCTGTAATATTACTTTTCTGTCTTCTGGCGGCTTCACATCCGCTGGAATCACGGATATTTCATCAATCCTGTTAGACCTGATATAGGACAGAATCGAGTTAGCTTGGGGTGTCGTCTGACTGAGTAGAAATCGATTCCTCCCAGAAACGTGAACAAGGAGACGGCACTTACTGCTTCCGGGCTGAAGCTCGACGTTGAGGTTTCTCCGTCCGTTTAAAAAAAAAAAATGGCCTATAGAATTAAATCGAGGCCTTAATAACAGAGTATCCGCATTGAATACATTTACTGGAATCATCAGTAACAGGCATCACTGGTCTTACCAGACAGAGTTTTCGGCAGCATCACATCTGCAGGAATCGCCGATATTCCATCGATCCTCGGAAGCCTGATCAAGGACAGAATGGAGTAGACATGTGCATTTAGTGTCTTCCGAATTAAAATTCAGAGGAAAATTAGCTGATTTGTATTTCGGAAGCATTTCTGAAATAGGAGAATCAGCCGTCTGATTTTTTGGATTGGTCCGAAATTACGAATCGCGGTAAGATAATGAAAAACCAAAACGAAAAAAAATCGGAACGAAAATGATCCGAAACGAAAAAAGAAAAATGGAACAAAATTATCCGAAACAAAACAATTTTTTTTTGCCATGCACATGTCTAGATATTGGGGACTGTTGCTTGGCTCTTATTTATTTGGGCTTCTCAGGTTAGATTGTTCTAGATGTTATGATTGTTTAGTTTTATTTAAATCCCAATACGCCATGACCTTCATTTTGCAAACTCGTTCCCGGTAAAATGTCTAAAGGAAGCGTCGCCATGAACATCAGCAGTTCTGTTTTATTGAGTATGCGCCACATTATGGGGAATTGCTCTGGGCTTTTCATTAGAACATTGCTAAGGTCATAACTTGTCACCGCATAAATAAACACTTTGAAAAATGTTGAAATATGTCCCGGAAGCAATTCTGCAAAAGGTCTTGATTGGAAGAGAATGTTTCAATTTCTGCTTTATATCCCTTTGATTTGAAATTATTCAATATCTCATATCAATTGATGCGTTAATGAGATTTAAGCTTGAAAGCGGTTTGAATCTCGCGTTATCGCTCCCTGCTAGCGCACAGCAATCCTGCATTGGTTCGGGTATATATATTCTCTCTCATTTAATGTTCTATTTCTACTGAGGGGAGGGGAATGGCTACTGGCAAAAGTGCTTAATTGAATTTATTTTCCTGCACCTCTAAAACGAGCCATGTGGATCATTTTTTATACGCTTTAAGCAATAATATTAAATAGACAGACAAAGCAGCATATGTATGCAAAGTCACAGTTCGTAGTATTGTTCTCTGCAGGCAGTAAGGGCAGACTCACAATTTGCTGCAATGTGAAGCAAAGGAAACATGGTATGAACAAGACGACAATTAACATATAGGGGTGTGCTCACAGATAATACATAGTTAATCCTGATATACTGAAGAAATTACATAAAATTTTGGTTATAACGCCTTTTTTAAATGTTTTGAATATTTTTACCTGGTTTTAACATAGAAGCATAGAAAAATGTCGGCAGATAAGAACCCTTCGGCCCACCTAGTCTGCCCAATTACATGGATACTTTACTTGGATTTATCTTTTATTTAGGATAGCCTTATGTCTAGCCCATGCTTGCTTAAATTCAATCACTACCGGCTGAGCCAGTAATTTTATTTATGTTTTAAATAAATATTTTAAATTTCAACTTTCCCCGCTGTTCTGGATTCCTAAAAGAGGTTGTTTGGGCTTTACCTATAAACAAGTCCTGAGGCGCATACACCTAGAGCTTGGTCTATAGCTCCAACTAATGTGAGTTGACTGGCTTTATTTATTTTATGCTATTTCATCTGTGGAAGACCTGCACAAGGAAGTTGTCTCGTTTTTCTTTTCATATCCATCCTATGCAAGTCCTACTACAATTTCTATAAGGTGTGGGTCACCTTTAGAAGCGGAGAAGTCAAGCACCCAAGAGCTTTGACCCACTCAGAGCCAGTGCTTGGGCTCTGTAATTTGTGAGTGGAACAGCATATAACTACTTATTTAATGTGTTAAAACCATCTGCACTATATACTGTTTATTTTCTTTCACATGCCCCATATGGATGTAATGAACTAAGGGAACCATCAGCTACCAATTGGCGATTGTCTTCGCGCTGCCAGTTACGTACCATAAACTCAATCACTGTTTTGGCCTCTACCACTTCTACTGGAAGGCTGTTCCATGTATCCACCACCCTTTCAGTAAAATAATGCTTCCTGATGTTACTTTTAAACATTTACCCCTCTAATCTAAGACTATGTCCTCTTGTTTAATCCACTTCACTCTTATTACTCATCCTTAATTCATGCTGCTACCTCTGTCTATTTAACTCCTTAAACACCACGGCCTGCCTTGGCGATGGGAGTGGTTTAATGCCGCAGGGTGGCAGAGCACACCCCACAGCTGTCTGGCTCACCGCCGGCCCATCTCCCTTCCCAGCGGGTCATTCACCATCATGGGCTGCAGGAGGGCTGCCTGAGTGGCATAGGACGCCCCGCCCGCTGAGGGGTTACAGGAGAGATGCCCTACTACCGCACCTAAGCAGATATAATTAAGCTGGTCTTATTTAAGGCTCCTAATTGTGTGAGTATGTTTTCGGTATATATTACCTCACACAAACCATTTTAAGGTCTGCACCATTTATTAAGTAAAATATTTCCTTTAAATCTGTTTAGACTAAAAGCTCGTGAAAGAAAAGTAGTGGGACCCAACGCATTTACACTGCTTCCATGATCTCAATGCCAGTTCATAAATACATACACATTTTTTTATATATATTGTTTATAGCTACATAATTCTAGTTTAGTGTCTCTAACTTGAGAGTTGAATTATACAGATTCCCGGGCTTTCTGTGAGAGGCACACTAATTAACGTTAAATGAGCTTGTCGGGGTTCTGATCGGTGTGTGCGGTTATGAGCTCAGGTTGCAGTCACACGGAAATGGAACTATGGGTGAAAGCAAGGGGTTTATTGGAAATAGCAATAATACTGGACAACAGGGCAGACAGTACAAATGTAGAGCTGGAGCAATGAGGAGAAGTGAGAACTTGGGACAACAAAGGCAACACAGAACACATTTGGACATAGAAGATGAGGCAAACTGGCAAGGTAGGAATGGTACAAGAGGAAGATCAGACACTGGCGTGCACAGCCCGTTACATTAGGATGTACACACATGGAACATTTATTATTTAAAAACTGATTTTTAAAAGATTGTGCATAAAATGCATATTGTTCATTAGAAATAAAAAGCATGTAAGCGTGATGTACAACAGTTTTCTGCTATTCATCATGAATCAGATAAGGAACATCTAAAATGTAGGAGGGGAAAGAGGACCTCTTCATCCAACATTAGGGTGTGCCTGGGCACACTGGGCACACTCCCTGCACAAGCCTATGGGATCAGAAATCGGGAACAGGAAGACACTGGCTAAACAAGAAACAGAGATACAGTGGTCAATACACAAGTGACTCACAGAAAGGCAGACACAGTAGACTGGGCAAACCGAAGGGTTCTGTAAACCAGGGGTGGATCCAGTCACAAGTTTCGAGAGGGGCATTCTACCAATTTTGGCTAAGAGTTGGTGTTTGGTTTGCAGTGACAGGCAGAGCTGTGCAAGTAATAGTCATCACACTCACTCTCTCCAGAACAATGCGTGGCAGGGTCTGTCCTTCTGCTGCTCAGTAGGGATGAGCCGAACACCCCGTGTTCGGATCGCATCCGAACTCGAACAATTTCAAAAGTTCAAATTCGAACTCGAACTCGAACCGAACTCAATGCAAGTCAATGGGACTCAAAAGTTCGATTTTTAGAGTGCCCTCCAAGAGGGCATATATACAAGATATTTGCCATAAAAGGTGTATGGGGGTCCTGGTAGTGCCCTGGGGGACAGGAAACAAGGACAAAAAGTTAAAAAAAAGACGTTTTTAAAGGAACAGTGAGTTTTCCATAAAATAAGGGTTAAAAATAAAAACAAAAAATTCCTTCAAATATCATGCCTAGGAGGTCCCCATAACCTGCCCGTGAAGTGGCGGATTTGTAGGATGTATAGAAACATTGCCATCAGAGACCCACACACGACACCTAGCCACCCTTAGGCTGGGGTCAGACGAGCGTAGTGTTCACGTCCGTGATTGCGCCTAAAAGTACGTCCGTGATAGCATGACAGAAAGCCCATTGGAGCCTGACACATGAAGTACGTCCGCACTGAACTGCGGACGCACAACGGCCGCGGCCCACGGACGCAAGGCAGGCAAGAACGTACATCCCCTAGAACGGCCGCACAAAGTGCGCTGCGTCCGCAACGTCTGCATAGCTTTGTGTGTGAGTGATGGAACGTAGTCAGACGGACTGCATTTATATGTCCAGCATTTTTTTCACGGACAAAATGGTTTTGCTTTTTAATTTATTTTCCCTCCTACATCCGTCAAAATATACGTCAGTGAATAAACGGACTGTGTGGCCACTACTGCGTCTTCTGTACTGACGTACGTCCGTGTGCACGGACGTACAGTCCGTAGAAATCACGCTCGTCTGACCCCAGCCTTAAGGGGTTAAAATGCACAGGGACCGGCTACTATCCTGTTAGATGAGGGAATGTATTATCTGTATAAAGCAAGGTATATATGACAATGGATAGTCAGAGACTCTAGGGACTCAGCTTGTACGCTTTATGATAGACATTTCTAACACAATAATAATTGTATGCTCACATAGGCCCTTCGGGAGAGGTACATGACATACAAATATTGGAATATTACGTTTAAATCTAAGGAGTGTGATAAAGATTTTATTAAGCCCTTGATGACAAATGACGTAACATCTGCATCATTAATGATTGGATTTACAGAGCCCTGGTCCTTAAGGGGTTAAACAGCATATCAGAGAGGATAATGTAGTAGAAATGAACACTTCTTAGAATTCAAAACAAGCACAGTGTTTGTTCATACATGTGCAGGAGCCCCCACCCAGTCTGCAAGCAATGTATCAAATTCTAATTGCTAATTAGAAGCACATGTTATTTCCAAACACTAATTAAACACCTGTTGTTTGCGCCATTTGAGAGCACAGGTCATTTAGAGGTGAGAATCTTTGCACCTAGATATTAGGTAGTTTTTTAATTCAATATCTAATAAACCGTTGCTTATAATATTCTGCAGTAAAGAGTCTCTTTATTTCTAGATTTTTTAGTATTTTTTTAAACATTTTTTATCCTTTTTTTTAAAAAAAAAAATTAGAACACGCCAAAAAGATTTGTTTAGCAACTAAGCACAAAAGTCTAGTATGTTTTATTTGTCTTATAAGCACCCACCCTCAATATTGCTTATTTAGGTTGAGTGCAACCTTTTCTACATATATATGCGCATACCCTTTTTTTTAGTGGGCAAGACAGCACAAATAATTGGTTTAGTGAGACTCATTGAAAAACAATATGCCCAATACAGGGAATGGGAATGGAAATGTGGAGACAGCGCTTATGTATGTGTTTTATCTTGTATGTCAGGATAAAGTATTAGGGTGGGTGCTGCCGCTAGAATATAAAGTGTCCACACACCTCAAAAGACACAATAAGATAAAGCAAGAGAAAGGGTTCTGGGCGCACCCTAGTGGTTACGTACTAAAACAGCATCTTACATATATATGTATATATATAATAAAAGCAGTTTGCAAGAGAAAATGTAATATATACTGAATAATTCAGGCAGAGGATGGAAGTACTGTAAGATTGGAATACTTATATTTAGTTGATTTCTTCTCTTTTCCTTGGTTCCAGCAATGTAATCCAGGTTCCAACCACATTTTTTCCTGAGCCCACTTTTATTCGTCCTTCCCCCCTTGAACCTGGATTACATCGCTGGAACCAAGGAAAAGAAAAGAAATCAACAAAATATACTGTAAGGTATTCCAATCTTACAGTACTTCCATCCTCTGCGTGAATTATTCAGTATATATTACAGTTTCTCTTGCAAACTGCTTTTATTATATATATACATATATATATGTAAGATGCTGTTTTAGTACATAACCACTAGGGTCCGCCCGGAACCCTTTCTCTTGATATATGCCCAATATAGTCAAAATAAAGGAACTAGATGTCTGCACTTTGTTTCCGAACAAATCGCAATTTGTCAGAAGTCTTGGCGATTCGTACTATGGATGTATTTCTAATAGGTGCCGCGTGGGCCACTGATTTCGGCCCGTCCAGGCAGCCAACGCACAGCGCATGCAGGGCCGGTGCTGCCACTAGCGGGAATAACCCCACCCCATCAGCATGGACAGCCACCGCAAGATGTCTTCCATGATCAAGCTGCACCCAGAGGCCAGAGCAAGCGTGCAGCGTGATAGAGCGGCGTGACAGCACATCATACCCAGCCATGGGTGAGCTACTGGGGGCAGTATATGTCCATGTGTGAGCTACTGGGGCAGTATATACCCATGTGTGAGCTACTGGGGCAGTATATACACCAATGTGTGAGCTACTGGGGCAGTATATACCCATGTGTGAGCTATGGGAGCAGTATATACCCATGTGTGAGCTACTGGAGCAGTATATACCCATGTGTGAGCTACTGGGGCAGTATATACCCATGTGTGAGCTACTGGGGCAGTATATACCCATGTGTGAGCTATTGGGGCAGTATATACCCATGTGTGAGCTACTGGGGCAGTATATACCCATGTGTGTGCTACTGGGCAGTATATACCCATGTGTGAGCTACTGGGGAAATATATACCCACATGTGAGCTACTGGGGGCAATATATACCCACATGTGAGCTACTGGGGGCAATATATACCCATGTGTGAGCTACTGGGGGCAGTATATACCCATGTGTGAGCTACGGGGGCAGTAAATACCCATGCGTGAGCTACTGGGGCACTATATACCCATGTGTGAGCTACTGGGGCAGTATATACCCATGTGTGAGCTACTGGGGGCAATATATACCCATGTGTGAGCTACTGGGGCAGTATCTACACCAATGTGTGAGCTACTGGGGCAGTATATACCCATGTGTGAGCTATGGGAGCAGTATATACCCATGTGTGAGCTACTGGAGCATTATTTACCTGTGTGTGAGCTACTGGGGGCAATATATACCCATGTGTGAGCTACTGGGGCAGTATATACCCATGCGTGAGCTACTGGGGCAGTATATACCCATGCGTGAGCTACTGGGGCGCTATATACCCATGTGTGAGCTACTGGGACAGTATATACCCATGTGTGAGCTACTGGGGCAGTATATACCCATGTATGAGCTACTGGGGCAGTATATACCCATGTGTGAGCGACTGGGGCAGTATATACCCATGTGTGTGCTACTGGGCAATATATACCCATGTGTGAGCTACTGTGGCAATATATACCCATGTGTGAGCTACTGGGGCAGTATATACCCATGTGTGAGCTACTGGGGCAGTATCTACACCAATGTGTGAGCTACTGGGGCAGTATATACCCATGTGTGAGCTACTAGAGCAGTATTTACCCGTGTGTGAGCTACTGGGGGCAGTATATACCCATGTGTGAGCTACTGGGGCAGTATATACCCATGCGTGAGCTACTGGGGCGCTATATACCCATGTGTGAACTACTGGGACAGTATATACCCATGTGTGAGCTACTGGGGCAGTATATACCCATGTGTGAGCTACTGGGGCAGTATATACCCATGTGTGAGCTACTGGGCAGTATATACCCATGTGTGAGCTACTGGGGCAATATATACCCATGTGTGAGCTACAGGGGCAGTATATACCCATGTGTGAGCTACTGGGGCAGTATATACCCACGTGTGAGCTACTGGGGCAGTATATACACCCATGTGTGAGCTACTGGGGCAGTATATACCCATGTGTGAGCTACTGGGGCAGTATATACCCATGCGTTTGCTACTGGGCAGTATATACCCATGTGTGAGCTACTGGGGGCAATATATACCCATGTGCGAGCTACTGGGGCAGTATATACCCATGTGTGAGCTACTGGGGCAGTATATACCCACGTGTGAGCTACTGGGGGCAGTATATATCCATGTGTGAGCTACTGGGGCAGTATATACCCACGTGTGAGCTACTGGGGGCAGTATATATCCATGTGTGAGCTACTGGGGCAGTATATACCCATGTGTGAGCTGCTGGGGGCAGTATATACCCATGTGTGAGCTACTGGGGCAGTATATACCCATGTGTGAGCTACTGGGGCAGTATATACACCAATGCGTGAGCTACTGGAGCAGTATATACCCATGCGTGAGCTACTGAGGTGCTATATACCCATGTGTGAGCTACTGGGACAGTATATACCCATGTGTGAGCTACTGGGGCAGTATATACCCATGTATGAGCTACTGGGGCAGTATATACCCATGTGTGAGCGACTGGGGCAGTATATACCCATGTGTGTGCTACTGGGCAGTATATACCCATGTGTGAGCTACTGTGGCAATATATACCCATGTGTGAGCTACTGGGGCAGTATATACCGATGTGTGAGCTACTGGGGCAGTATCTACACCAATGTGTGAGCTACTGGGGCAGTATATACCCATGTGTGAGCTACTGGAGCAGTATTTACCCGTGTGTGAGCTACTGGGGGCAATATATACCTATGTGTGAGCTACTGGGGCAGTATATACCCATGTGTGAGCTACTGGGGCAGTATATACCCATGCGTGAGCTACTGGGGCGCTATATACCCATGTGTGAGCTACTGGGACAGTATATACCCATGTGTGAGCTACTGGGGCAGTATATACCCATGTGTGAGCTACTGGGGCAGTATATACCCATGTGTGAGCTACTGGGCAGTATATACCCATGTGTGAGCTACTGGGGCAATATATACCCATGTGTGAGCTACTGGGGCAGTATATACCCATGTGTGAGCTACTGGGGCAGTATATACCCATGCGTTTGCTACTGGGCAGTATATACCCATGTGTGAGCTACTGGGGGCAATATATACCCATGCGCGAGCTACTGGGGCAGTATATATCCATGTGTGAGCTACTGGGGCAGTATATACCCACGTGTGAGCTACTGGGGGCAGTATATATCCATGTGTGAGCTACTGGGGCAGTATATACCCATGTGTGAGCTGCTGGGGGCAGTATATACCCATGTGTGAGCTACTGGGGCAGTATATACCCATGTGTGAGCTACTGTGGCAGTATATACACCAATGTGTGAGCTACTGGGGCAGTATATACCCATGTGTGAGCTACTGGAGCAGTATATACCCGTGTGAGAGCTACTGGGGCAGTATATACCCATGTGTGAGCTACTAGGGCAGTATATACCCATGCGTGAGCTACTGGGGCAGTATATACACCCATGTGTGAGCTACTGGGGCAGTATATACCCATGTGTGAGCTACTGGGGCAGTATATACAACAATGTGTGAGTTACTGGGGCAGTATATACCCGTGTGAGCTATGGGGGCAGTATATACCCATGTGTGAGCTACTGGAGCAGTATATACCTGTGTGTGAGCTACTGGGGGCCATATATACCTATGTGTGAGCTACTGGGGCAGTATATACCATGTGTGAGCTACTGGGGCAGTATATACCCGTGCGTGAGCTACTGGGGCAATATATACCCATGTGTGAGCTACTGGGGCAGTATATACCCATGTGTGAGCTACCGGGGCAGTATATACCCATGTGTGTGCTACTGGGGCAGTATATACCCATGTGTGAGCTACTGGGGCAATATATACCTATGTGTGAGCTACTGGGGGCAGTATATACCCATGTGTGAGCTACTGGGGCAGTATATACCCATGTGTGAGCTGCTGGGGCAGTATATGCCCATGCGTGTGCTACTGGGCAGTATATACCCATGTGTGAGAAATATATACCCATGTGTGAGCTACTGGGGCAGTATATACCCATGTGTGAGCTGCTGGGGCAGTATATGCCCATGCGTGTGCTACTGGGCAGTATATACCCATGTGTGAGAAATATATATCCATGTGTGAGCTACTGGGGCAGTATATACCATGTGTGAGCAATGGGGGCAGTATATACCCATGTGTGAGCAATGGGGGCAGTATATACCCATGTGTGAGCTACTGGGGCAGTGTATAACCATGTGTGAGCTACTGGGGCAGTATATACCCATGTGTGAGCTACTGGGGCAGTATATACCCATGTGTGAGCTACTGGGGCAGTATATACCCATGTGTGAGCTGCTGGGGCAGTATATACCCTTGCGTGTGCTACTGGGCAGTATATACCCATGTGTGAGAAATATATACCCATGTGTGAGCTACTGGGGCAGTATATACCCATGTGTGAACTACTAGGGGCAGTATATATCCATGTGTGAGCTACTGGGGCAGTATATACCATGTGTGAGCTGTTGGGGGCAGTATATACCCATGTGTGAGCTACTGGGGAAGTGTATAACCATGTGTGAGCTACTGGGGCAGTATATACCCATGTGTGAGCTACTGGGTTAGTATATACCCATGCGTGTGCTACTGGGGCAGTATATACCCATGTGTGAGCTACAGGGGGCAATATATACCCATGCGTGAGCTACTGGGGCAGTATATACCCATGTGTGAGCTACTGGGGCAGTATATACCCATGTGTGAGCTACTGGGGGCAGTATATACCCATGTGTGAGCTGCTGGGGGCAGTATATACCCATGTGTGAGCTGCTGGGGCAGTATATGCCCATGTGTGAGCTCTGTGATACGTTCACACATGTCACGTTTTTTTTTCGGGGGACGCAAGTAGCTGGTCTGGCCTAGGGCGCAATATAGCCTAGCACTGGCCCTGAGCCCACGTCATTGGCTGCAGGGGGACGGCCTGAGTTCAGGCTGTCCCACTGCAGCCAATGGTGTGCAGAGTGCGCCGGCTGCAGGGAGGGGCTGAGGCGTCCCATTGAAGACATCGGGGCGTACATGTACACCCTGCATCTTAAAAGCCCTCATGCCGCTAGGAAGGCATAGCACATCCCACGGCGGCAAGGGGTTAAACATGTCCAGTTAGTGAAATAATGTCAGATTTGTTTAAGGAGCCATTACCAACAAAAAAATTAAATGTTCCTACTGCGATTATTTTATGTTGCTGATATCTTACATGTGCTGTTTCTCTCTTGTATGTTTAATTAAGGAAATATTTTACACTAACAGGGTTATTCAAAGAGATCTGAATGGCTGGAGAAAAGTAACCGAATGCTTATTTTCAGCGTTCGGTTACCTTTCCTGGCCATTCGGCTATCCAGAGTGCAGGCAATTCGCCAAATCCTGGCGAATTGCCTGCACATATGGTGCCTGTTCGAGGGCAGTGAAATCCCCATGAAAAGCACTGCTTCGGCTATTCAGAGAACACAAACCAGCAGTGAAAGGTTTCCGTAATGGCGTGCCATTCAGTGGTTTAATTCGACAGGTTTATTCAGGAGAATCCCATAGGCTTCAATGTTAAAAATATTCCCGTTTTAATTCAATATCTAATAAACCATTCATTATAAACTTCTGAAGTAAAGAGTCTTTTTTTTTTTACTTTACTTATTTTTTCTGTAACACCCTTTTTATTATCATTCATTGGACCTCATATGTAAATTTCAGACATTTTCGCTCAGTAGTTTCTTTGCAAACAGCATTTTACTTTTCAATCATTCAAGCAAACTGTTTTGCTAATTTATTCACTGCCTTCTTCTGCGGTGTCAGCGTTTTCCGGCGGCTGCGCTGTGTGTGATCGGCTCCTGCTCTGGTTTTTCCGGCGTCTTTGACGGGTTAATCCAGATGTTTTTGCGGGTTTTCGGTGTGCATTCCCCGGGTCTTCGCCAGGTTTACGGCGGATTTTCGGCAGCTTTTCCCTGCACTTCGACAGCCCTGTGGTGCTTGCTGAATACACCGCAGGGTAGCCGAAATGGGAAAGCCGATTTGCACCGAATTGAAGAGAACGAAAAGTCACCGAACGTGCAGTGACTTTTCGAATCTCTTTGAATAACCCTGTATATGTGTCACTGGGTGCATCCATTGTGTGATATTTTGTGCTGTAAACTGCCCCTCACAGTATCTCTCCATCACTTGCTCCTCACTGTGTGGCTTTGGGCATAGAATGGAGTAAATAAATTAATCACCGACTCACATCATTGCATTGTGTGGGATGTATTCAAAGGACATCACCAGGGGATAGATTATAAATCTTTTAAGCTCCATGTTTTATCTCATTCAGCTGCCATCACTTAGCTCAGGTAGACTGGAGAACAATAGCCTCCTGCCACCTTATCTAAACATTCCCTTTTCCACCTCACTAACTGTTAATAATGTAGTTTGAATAAACAACAGCAGTAAAATAAAGCTTTTGCAAAGATTTTAGTAAATGTTACATCATGGTAAACATTCACAAAATGTAAACAGAAGATGAAAATCTAGTTTTATTTTTCCATTTTACATGAAATTACTTCAAACAAAGAAAAACACCCCGCATCATGTGTTTTATAAAGTGGTTTTGTTTGTAATGCACAAGTAATCCAGTTACAGTTATATAAGTGAAAGTGTCCCTTTAACAAACTGTGTTGCTTTTTAACAAAATAGATATATACAGTTGTGTTCAAAATTATTCAACCCCCAATGCTGTAAAGGGTTTTAGGGAATTTAGTGTACATTTGTAATTGTATTCAGAATGAAATCCTACAAGGACTTTTTAAAGAACCATATGCAACTAAAATGACATCAATTGTTTTTGTAATACAGTAGTAAATGTTTCTTTTGTGAATTCTTCATTGACACAATTATTCAACCCCTTAAAGACTACCACTCTGAAGAACAGAGGTTCATTCAAGTGTTTTCAATCAGGTATTGAAAACACCTGTGGATGCCACGGAGCAGCAATAAAGCATAATAAGCACCAATTAGGCAGCTTTAAAATGACTGTGATACTCAGCTCCTTCTAGACATTTACTGGTGTGGTTACAAACATGGTGAAGTCAAGAGAATGGTCCAGGAAGACAAGAGAAGAGGTGATTACTCTTCACAGGAAGGGCAATGGCTATAAGAAGATTGCAAAGATGTTAAACATACCAAGAGAGACCATAGGAAGCATCATTCGTAAATTCAAGGCAAAGGGCACTGTTGAAACGCTACCTGGTCGTGGCAGAAAGAAGATGCTGACTTCGACTGCTGTGCGCTACCTGAAGCGTAGAGTGGAGAAAAGTCCCCGTGTGACTGCTGAGGAACTGAGAAAAGATTTGTCAGATGTGGGTACTGAAGTTTCAGCTCAGACAATACGGCGCACACTGCGTAATGAATGCCTCCATGCCAGAACTCCCAGGCACACCACCTTGCTGTCTCCAAAGAATAAGAAGAGTTGACTGCAGTATGCCAAAAGTCATGTGGACAAACCACAGAAGTTTTGGGATAGTGTTCTGTGGACTGATGAAACAAAATTAGAACTGTTTTGAGTGACAGACAACAGAGGGTTGTGGTAAATGGAGTTTATTCGGCGCAAGGTCTTGTTACCAGTGGGGTACCTCAGGGGTCAGTACTTGGACCCATTCTCTTTAATATTTTTATTAGTGATATTGCAGAAGGTATTAATGGAAAAGTATGTCTTTTTGCTGATGACACAAAAATTTGCAACAGGGTTGACGTTCCTGGAGGGATCAGCCAAATGACAAATGATTTAGGTAAACTAAAAAAATGGTCGGAGTTGTGGCAATTGAGTTTTAATGTGGATAAGTGCAAGATAATGCACCTGGGACGTAAAAACCCAAGGGCTGAATATAGAATATTTGATACAGTCCTAACCTCAACATCTGAGGAAAGGGATTTAGGGGTCATTATTTCAGAGGATCTAAGGGTAAGTAGTCAATGTAATAGAGCAGCAGGAAATGCTAGCAGAATGCTTGGTTGTGTAGGGAGAGGTATTAGCAGTAGGAAAAGGGAAGTGCTCATGCCACTGTACAGAGCACTGGTGAGACCTCACTTGGAGTACTGTGTGCAGTACTGGAGACCGTATCTCCAGAAGGATATAGACATCTTAGAGAGAGTTCAGAGAAGGGCTACTAAAATGGTGTACGGCTTGAAGGAGAAAAGTTACCAAGAAAGGCTTAATGATCTTAACATGTACAGCTTGGAAAAAAGACGAGACAGAGGAGATATGATAGAAACATTTAAATACGTAAAGGGAATCCACGAGGTAGAGGAAGGGAGTTTATTTAAAAGGAAACAAAACAGCAAAACAAGAGGACATAGTCTTAGATTAGAGGGGCAAAGGTTTAAAAGTAACATCAGGAAGCATTATTTTACTGAGCGGGTGGTGGATACATGGAACAGTCTTCCAGTAGAAGTGGTAGAGGCCAAAACAGTAATTGAATTTAAGCAAGCATGGGATAGGCATAAGGCTATCCTAAACAAAAGATAAATCCAGGTCAAGTATCCATGTAATTGGGCAGACTAGATGGGCCGAAAGGTTCTTATCTGCCGACATTTTTCTATGTTTCTATGTTTGGGCCCATGGATCAAACGCTATGTTTGGAGGAGGAAGAACAAGGCCTATGAAGAAAAGAACACCTTGCCTACTGTGAAGCATGGCGGGGGGTCAATCATGCTTTGGGGCTGTTTTGCTTCTGCAGGTACAGGGAAGCTTCAGCGTGTGCAAGGTACCATGAATTCTCTTCAGTACCAGGAGATATTGGATGACAATGTGATGCAGTCCGTCACAAACCTGAGGCTTGGGAGATGTTGGACCTTTCAACAGGACAATGATCCCAAGCATACCTCCAAGTCCACTAGAGCATGGTTGCAGATTAAAGGCTGGAACATTTTGGAGTGGCCATCGCAGTCACCTGACTTAAATCCGATTGGGAACCTCTTGTGGGACTTAAAGAAAGCAGTTGCAGTGCGCAAGCCTAAGAATGTGACTGAACTGGAGGCTTTTGCCCATGACGAATGGGCGAAGATACCCGTAGATCGCTGCAAGACACTTGTGTCAAGCTATGCTTCACGTTTAAAAGCTGTTATAACTGTAAAAGGATGTTGTACTAAGTACTAAGATTGAATGTCACTTGGGGGTTGAATAAAACTGATAATGATGTGAGCACAGAAAAGACATTTGTGGTTATTTCATTATAAATGTTATGTTATATTTGTCTGACCTACACATGCCTCTTTGATTTAATTGTATGCAAGATGACTGATCAAAATCAATGTCAAACTGGCCAAAACACTCAATTTCAGTGGGGGTTGAATAATTTTGAACACAACTGTATATATATATATATATCGACGTTCCGCAACACAGAGGCTTGTTAATGAAAAAGCATTTTAATAAAGCTTTTTTCATTAACAAGCCTCTGTGTTGCGGAACCTTTTCTGGAAGGGGGTAGAGCCATATATTTTACAGTTAATGGCTGAGGTATTATTTTACTTTTCTAAGTTTAATATTTGCTGGTTAAATCGACTTAGGGGAGACTGGGGGTCCACTATCTCATTAACCCCTTAGGGGCCATGGATTTCTAGATGCAGAGCAGGTCGGTTGTGTCCTACCCTGATCTTCATATTAGCCCCTCGCTGGTTGGCTTAGGGTTAGCATAGGGCAGGGGTCAGCACAGTGGCGTCACTAGGGTTGGTGTCACCCGGTACGGTAACTTATGGTGTCACACCCCCCCCCCGAGTTTTCCGGAATTTTTTTTTAACTACTCTTACTCCTAAATCAGTACTCCCATATAACACTGAATGCTCATACACACAGCACACATTACTGTGAGGTTTATTGCTGTGGAGCTCTCTCATATGCTCACACAACTTTTTGCCAACTGCCAGCAAGTACGATGCCTGTTCGAAGGCAGTGAAAGCACACATGGATATATATTGCCCCCAGCAGCTCTGGATATATTGCCCCCAGCAGCTCACCCATGGATATATATTGCCCCCAGCTCACATATGGATATATTGCCCCAGTTCACAATTATATATTGCCCCCAGCAGCTCACCCATGGATATATATTGCCCCAGCTCACATATGGATATATTGCGCCTTAGCTCACATATGGATATATATTGTGCCTCAGCTCACACATGGATATATTGCCCCAGACCAGCTCACACATGGATATTGCCCCAGCTCTCATGGATATGCCCCCAACACACATGGATACTGCCCCAAGCAGACATGGATACTGCCCCAAGCAGACATGGATACTGCCCCCAGCACACATGGATATGCCCCAGCAGCTCTCATGGATATTGCCCCAGCTCCTCTCATGGATATTGCCCCAGCTCCTCTCATGGATATTGCCCCAGCAGCTCTCATGGATATACTGCCCCAGCTCCTCTCATGGATATTGCCCCAGCTCCTCTCATGGATATTGCCCCAGCTCCTCTCAAGGATATTGCCCCAGCTCCTCTCAAGGATTTTGCCCCAGCTCCTCTCAAGGATTTTGCCCAAGCTCCTCTCATGGATTTTGCCCCAGCTCCTCTCATGGATTTTGCCCCAGCTCCTCTCATGGATATTGCCCCAGCTCCTCTCATGGATATTGCCCCAGCAGCTCTCATGGATAATGCCCCAGCTCATGGATAATGCCCCAGCTCATTGATATTGCCCCAGCACATGGATACTGCCCCAGCAGCTCATGGATATACTGCCCCAGCTCATGGATACTGCCCCAGCACATGAATACTGCCCCAGCTCATGGATATGCCCCAGCTCATGGATACTGCCCCAGCACATGAATACTGCCCCAGCTCATGGATTTGCCCCAGCTCATGGATATGCCCCAGCTCATGGATTTTCCCCAACAGCTCATGGATATGCCCCAGCTCATGGATATGCCCCAGCTCATGGATACTGCCCCAGCTCACACATGGATATGCCCCAGCTCACACATGGATATGCCCCAGCTCATGGATACTGCCCCAGCTCATGGATTTGCCCCAGCAGCTCATGGATATTGCCCCAGCTCATGGATATTGCCCCCAGCTCATGGATATTGCCCCAGCTCATGGATATTGCCCCCAGCTCATGGATAATGCCCCAGCTCATGGATATGCCCCAACAGCTCATGGATATGCCCCAACAGCTCATGGATAATGGCCCCAGCTCATGGATAATGGCCCCAGCTCATGGATAATGCCCCAGCTCATGGATATGCCCCAGCTCATGGATAATGCCCCAGCTCATGGATATGCACCAACAGCTCATGGATAATGGCCCCAGCTCATGGATAATGCCCCCAGCTCATGGATATGCCCCAACAGCTCATGGATAATGGCCCCAGCTCATGGATAATGCCCCCAGCTCATGGATATTGCCCCCAGCTCATGGATATGCCCCAACAGCTCATGGATAATGCCCCCAGCTCATGGATATTGCCCCCAGCTCATGGGTATGCCCCAACAGCTCATGGATAATTCCCCAGCTCATGAATACTGCCCCAGCAGCTCATGGATATGCCCCAGCTCATGGATACTGCCACAGCAGCTCATGGATATGCCCCAGCTCATGGCTTTGCCCCAGCAGCTCATGGATTTGCCCCAGCTCATGGATATGCCCCAGCTCATGGATATGCCCCAGCTCATGGATATGCCGCAACTCATGGATATACTGCCCCAGCAGCTCATGGATATACTGCCCCAGCAGCTCATGGATATGCCCCAGCTCATGGATATGCCCCAGTTCATGGATATACTGCCCCAGCAGCTCATGGATATGCCCCAGCTCATGGATATACTGCCCCAGCAGCTCATGGATATGCCCCAGCTCATGGATATACTGCCTCAGCAGCTCATGGATTTGCCCCAGCTCATGGATACTGCCCCAGCTCATGGATTTGCCCCAGCAGCTCATGGATTTGCCCCAGCTCATGGATATAGTGCCCCAGCTCATGGATATAGTGCCCCAGCTCATGGATTTTCCCCAGCTCATGGATATAGTGCCCCAGCTCATGGATATACTGCCCCACCTCATGGATAATGGCCCCGCTCACCTCCTGGCCGCGTGTTCGCTCCCTCTGAGCGTCTGGCGGCGTGCAGCTTGGGCGCTCGCCTGGGGGAGCCATGTGACCAGCCGCGATTGGCTGGTGACGTGTTTCCCCCAGGCGAGCGCCGAAGCTACATGCTTCGGACGCTCGCAGGGAGCGTACACGCGGCGGAGGGTGAGACACCCGCCCTTAGGGTGACGGTGTCACCCTAAGGGCAGGTGTCACCTGGTGCGGGCCGCACCCCCCACCCCACGTAGCGACACCACTGGGTCAGCAACCTTGGCTCCCTGAGGCTTTGGGAACTACATCTAGTCCCAAGATGCTCAGTCACTCATTAGGCTGACTGAGCCACATGGGAACCGTAGTTCCCAAAACATCAGGGAGCCAAAGTTGCTGACCCCTGGCATAGGGTAACCAGAGGTATCCTTAGGCCGGAAACTGGGCATGCTGGCATTCCGGGCAATGTTGCGTAACACAGCAGCCATGTAATTTGTTGTGATGTTATGCACCTCTTGGCCGAGCTGAATCCAGCTTTCAAGGTCGGAACATCCCGCTGTGAGGACTCTAATTGCCCTGCATTGAATCACAAGCCTAGTGCCTTGTGAATAAATTAGGTGGGATGTTTCAAAGCAATTTTGGGTTGCACTGTGCCAGACTGGACTGGGACAAAAATTCAGCCCTGGAATTCATCCAGACCGGGCCACTTTAATTATACAAACTCGCATAAAAATTGTATATAAACCAACCGGATCGCTCAACCAACTGCTCTACAGATACCGGAATTGCTACACAGCGATTGATGGTAAAGCAAGGCAGCGGCACTGAGGTTGAGTGCTCTCCATGCCTTCAGGTGAGGCAGATGCACAGCAGGTCTCACCGGCACAGTGACCCCAATATGAGACTGTGCCAGACTGCGTCTGCTTTACAGATGGTGAGGAAGTTCTCACCTCTCCCATTAAGTGCTGCACGGTGAACCAGCATTGACACTGGCCCACTGAGCCATCGGCCCACCGGGAATCTCCCTGTAGTCCCTATGGCCAGTACATGCCTGCACTGTGCTCGTTGCTTAGTGAATGAATCCCACCCTCTGACACAATGTTACAGATCCTGCACAACACTGCAGGATTAAACCTTAACAATGATGCCAATGACCTGACTTGTCAGTCAGCGCACCAGCCTGCAATCAGGAGCATGGAATGAGAGGAGTGTTGTCCATTCACAGCTGTCATTCACTCTCGTGGCATGCCACAGACGTGAGGATAGTAATGCCTCGTTAGGGAACTAGTGTACCCATAATTTTTCCATTATACTTGTTGGCATAAAAAGTGCTTACACAAGTACAGGGTGTAATTCTCTGTAAAATGGGCCCAGCATGACAGGGGCACATTAGATAATCTGTAAGTGAATAACACCCCAATCACTGAAAGGATTTTTTTTCTCTGTGGGTTCTCTGAAAGTATCTTTTAACAAACTTCAAAATGTTTCTGTTTGAAAAGTACAGATTGACTGACACAAACTGTGATGGCCTTTATTGCACAGGGAACTCAGACTCTGGTCCCCCAGATATTGCTGAACTACAACTCCCATGATTCTCTGCCCAACTATTGCATTGAAAGAATTCTGGGAATTGTAGGCATCAACATATAGGGCTGGAGTATGACATCCCTACTTTATGCCATTTGCTGTTTCTTCTCTCTTAGAATTTGCAGTCTAATTTCACGTATTTTTATAGATTGTTTGACTGTATCCGCGGGGCCGGATATATAACTAGGCAGAGTGGGAATGTGCTTAGAGGCACCTGCCACAAGGGGGTGCCTTGCTCTGTAATTGTTTTTCTTTTTTACAATTTGCAATCATTTAGACCACTGTATGTCTGGACTAGAAAGACATTTGAGGTATCAGTGGAAAGGCCAGTTTATGGTCTTTCCAGTGATATCAAATACAACCAGGTTAGATGTATGTAAAAATAAAATACCAAATAAAGTATTTTTATCCTTTTTTTTCTAAGGCAGCAGTATTAATCACTTTACAATAATAAAGTGAACAGTGAGGTGTCATAGGAAAGGGCAGAGTGTGGTCTTTTACAATCATACCAAACATGACTATCAGGATTATTCAGAGAGCGTGAAAAGCAGGAGAATGACTGGAGAATGAAAAATTCTAGGTCAAAATAGCCAAACCAGAAAAATTCTCCCTTTCATCTCACTTTCCAAATCGGCTATTTTGACCTAGAATTTTTCATTCTCCAGTCATTCTCCAGTCATTCTCCTGCTTTTCACGCTCTCTGAATAACCCTGTATGTAACGTGTAAAATTGAATTTTTTTTAATGCAAATTTTTTTTTTTGTCTGGTCTGTGGCAGAGGCAATACATGCTTTTACATATAAAACAAACAATGACACTGCACTAAAGTGATTTCTTTTTTTGGGGGGGGGGCTCCACAGTTCTGTGCCTACAGGCTCCTGAGATGCTCTTCCGGCCCTGTCTATCCATCAACATTTACCTGCATGTCATATAACCCCGTATAGCTTTTTTCAGCTTTTTTATTTCACCCCACTCCCACACACAGTCTATATGCATGCGTTCCCCATAATAATTGTATGAATATGTTAATAGCAAAGCAAATGCAATTATTAAGGATAGATGCTGTTTTTTAATAATATATATATCTCTGCAGGGTCAAATCGAGCAGTGGGACACATGGGAACGCAGTCCCTCCACTATTTTTGCAGAGGGAACTGAGTTCCCGTTGTTCCCACACACTATAAAATTCAGGAGTTCAATCATATTTTTCCCTGTTAAGTCACAATAAATACAGGATTTATCATCATAACTATATCATCATATTTTTTCTATAATACACAGACATACATATGAGAGTTGAATGTGTGTTTGTGTTAAGTGCTAATTGGGTGACAGAATTCACACGCTTCTTTTTTTAGGACTTGAACCCTGTATATACGTGTTAATCATGTGATGCAAATATAAACATATTGTGAAATTATTGGTGGACGATATTTCTAATATTTATTATTTATTTACAAAATATTTTAATTAGAGAATTACTAGGAATTAATACATACATTCTGCTTTCTCTCATTTTCAAGCATGTTACCTGTAAACTCAGATAGTGCCAAGTGGATTATTTGATCAGTTTCCTAGTTTCTCAATCTATCTTGCATTCTTAGAGTTAATTGCACTTAGCAGAGCAGGAGCTTTTTTTGTATTTTTATTATTATTCTTCAGTTTCTGTTTCGAAAATGAAGAGTTAGGAATCCACACATGATCCATCAGCTCATTGCTCAGCACTTCTCTTGGTGTGGTCCCTGGGAGTTGTGGAGGATCTGGAATCTTGTTGCATTGTCCTGATACATTGTAACCTGCAGGAGAAGCATGGCTCCATCACAATCATTTACCTAGGAGAATCAGCATCTGCAAGTAAATATCTCATCAATTGTCCCCCTGCTACAGGGGGCTGGCAGCCAGCAAGGCTCTCAAGAGGAGCCCCTGCAGCTCCCAGCACAGCAGCTCTGCCTCTGCTAACTAGTACTGAACTTGGTCACCTCTGGCAGCACTACTAACTAGTTGTGCCAAAATTATGGGATGGGGTTGCCACGGTAACCAGACTGGACGTCACGATCTGGGCATGTATATTCCATTTTTGTCTCTTTCCCTCTCTCTCTCTCTCCCTCTCTCTCTCCCTCTTTTATTTGCAGGCTGAGGGAATTGGGCAGAGAGAGGGAGAGAGAAGGGGGGATCATTTTTTAAAAATAAGCAGCCATCTTTCTTAAAAAAAAAACCTCACCCTTGCAATCTCACACAGTCATCACCCCCTCCCTCCTTAACACAGAAGAGGTGGAAGCCTGAAGAATCCTATGGGTTAATAATCCAAGAAGAATTTTTTTATTACTACATATATTTTTCTATATATATATTTTTTTTTTTTTTTTACAAAAGGTGAAAACAGGCATCTAAGATTGGAAAATAAACTGCATTGCACTGGTTTTGGAGAAGGTGTGAGGGGGGCATGCGGGGGCCACTGGGAAATGAAGAGGACCTGATGGAAGGCATGGAAAATGAAGAGATGTCAGGTATGGGATGATACTGGAGCAGGGGGGGGTGGTGGGTTTCTGGGGGGGGACCCCTGGTTACATACACAGGGTCAATGTGCCTGGGAGTGGTAGTGATGTTGGTAGGTCCCTAAACTCAAAGCCAGCTGCATGGGAGAGCTGACTAAAAAGGAGAAGGGAGGGCGCCGACTACCTCACTCTCCTTCCTCGGATTGTTCTTTAGTTTCAAGTTTTATTTTGAGATGTGCAAATCAAGTGCAGGAGGGCGCCTCTGACAAAGCAAGACAAAGATTGCCCATTGCCTCTCATTGTCACTGGGGAAAAGTAACCTGGGAGTTCATTTATTTGTTTCTTTCTTACAAATAATAACAATAAACCCCCTGTAGGATGAATGCCTGATCTGTGTGCCCCACAGTGTGCTCAGCACTAAATAGGATTTCTTTGTCTGGCTGGGGTTTGGCAGTACCTCACCTTGCCAGTGCCCTATAACCTTGGCATTACCTAACCTTGGCATATTGTAACAATGCTGGAAAAATGGCTGGAGTGTTGCTTTGTATCATACCACTGTATGCCCATGATGTGTGCTCTAAGGTCTGTGCATGGCAGGGGGATAATGCTGGGTTTTGTCTGAGCATCATTCTAATTAGCTATCCTGATTCTTCTTTTTTAACCATGGTTCCCAGCTGACAGATCTATGCTTTATTGATGGAATATGAAGTCAGCATTTTTATTAAATAAAATAAGGTAATGCCCAGCATAGTGCCAGCAGCCACTTAGAGGATCAGGGTCTGTGCTGCTCAGGATGGGTAAGCATGCTTGTGTCACATCTTATCAAAGCATTGTTATGCCATGTTCATGATCAGAAGATCACCTGCATCATGCCTGGCTTTATTTATTGACAGATTGATGCTTATTTAAAATATAGACCCAAACATGTTATGTATTTAGTAAATATACATGTGTTTACATTTAGAATTCATATGATACAGTGCATGGTCCTATGTGTGTTTACATAGATAGAAATATGTTTATATATAGAAGCATGCACTGAATAATAGGAATTGTGTGTGTATATGTATATACAAATATTTATATTTATAAGACTATTCCCTGAATAATAGTAGTTATAAATGTGTGTGTTTATATACAGTATATATATGTTCATATACAATTATTTTCTTAGGGGTTATATATTTATTTATTATTGTTATTGTTACCATATAATCACATAATAAATTAATTAGTCTAGAATGGGTGCACTGCTCAAACAGAATACTATTTTAAATCCATGCAATATTAGATGTAACGGTTTGCTGCCGGGCAGCAAGTCCAAAACAAAAAAAAAGCAACGTCTGTAGCAGTGTTTTGAAAGTCTTTATTCTTGCAGGAACCTCAGTCTACGTCTCTGCTAATGTCTTCATTATCCCGAGGTTGTAGACAGAGGGGGCACAGATAACCACGCCTGTGTTTGTAGCATGTGCGTAGATTAAAAACGCAGTTGGCGTACATCCACTCCATGCTTTAGACTTTTAGGTATAGCTGGACTGCGACGTATGAGAAATAGCAGGACTCACAGTTGCCATTAACAATGTCAAACAATATGTCACGACCCCTGTTGTCTCTGGTGTCAGCCTGGCCGAATCTCTTTTTTTTACCTGGTGAGAGAAAAAACTGAGATGCGAAACGCATTGGACAATCAGTGGCGCGTTTCGCTCCGCTCATGCTCTCCAGGGACTAAAGATCAGCAGGGTCAGATCAATTCTCAAGGCTCAATTGATTTTTTTTAATGCCATTTTGAAAGCAGCGAATGCTAGTCCATATTCTGAAAGTTTCTGCAATAAGTAACAAGTAAAAAAGTTTCGATATTTTTATATATTTAATTAAAGATGTGCAGCAACTTATAAATATAGTCTTCTTATATCTAACTAGTGCTCTCTCACTATATATAGATATATTAAAAACACATAAATTAAGATATGTCAGGTTTGAGATTATAGTATATATATATATACACACACACACACTATATATTTTTTACATACGCAAATATCTACATGATACAGTCTGAAGATCATGTACATCTACAGTAAAAATCCATTGTTCTTCATATTAAATAATTATTGCTATTACTACTCTTGCGTGCGTGTATCTGGGTACCACGGTATTGTTCTCTGACCTCTCCCCATTATGTTTTACAGATAGTGTGTTATAATAAAGGGTGGCAGATCCACTCTGAAATCACAATAATAGGAGGGGCTTTTTTTTGTTCACGTAATGTCTGCCTGATCCCACTTTATTTACGGTTTAACCCTTTACGTGCTACCCTTAAGGAAGACATTAGGTCATGCTTGCCCACTGTGTCTCTTTTTCACTACTATACATTTAGCTTTTTTGCCTTATTTTTCTGTGTTTGCTTTCAATTTACATTGATGTATATCCGTATATATCCCATGATATCTATAGAAGGTGATCCTTTCCTGGTGAAGATTTGGATCCTGTATATTTTATAAATATATTGATTATAGGAATCTCATATTGGTGTAGGACAGTGGTGTGGTGGTGATTGTTAAATCTCACTCTGAAGGAGTTGCAGGAGGATGATTTTTTACTTTTGCACTAAATAACTTTATGCTATAGTTTTTTAGACTACATATTGAAGAACATTTTCGATTGCTTTGTTTAACCCAATGAGAGGGTCATGTAAACTAGCATTGTAAAAGCTCTCTGAGGCCAGGTTTGGGTTGTTCCCTAACAGGCAACATGTATCTAGCACAAACAAACAAACAAGTTTTTTTCACCAGGTATTCTATAAACACAATTTATTATAGATTACACTCCTCTTGTTGGTGAACACCTCTTGGTTTTAAGCTTACACATGATTAAGTTATCATTATTAATACTTATTTTAAATCCTTTATCTGATTCGTTGAACAGTTAAATTATTATTGTACTTTATTTATACAGTGCCAGCATATTCTGCAGCGTTGAACAATGGGCACAATATAGACAGGGTTACAATACAATGAGACTGAACAACATTTTGATAAAGCAAAACAAGAGGAAACGAGGGCCCTATTCCTGTGGGAACTCACAATCTAGAAGGGTTGGGGGTGGAAACAGGAGGGGAGGACTGCAAGGTGAGAGTGATGGACTGCAAGGTGAGAGTGATGGGCTGCAAGGTGGGAGTGATGGGCTGCAAGGTGGGAGTGATGGGCTGCAAGGTGGGAGTGATGGGCTGCAAGGTGGAGTGATGGATTGGTTGCGTCAGTGAGTCGGGTGGTAGGCTTACCTGAATAGGAATGTCTTAGGGGAATGTCTGACTGTACTCTATGGTTAAACAGGAAAAGGAAGAAACAGAGAGGTTAAAAAATAACTCCCCCTGGCCTCCCTCAACACCATAATTCTATTTTAATCCTTTTTATGCTTGTAAAAATTACTTGTTTTTACAACGCTGGGCTCCCTCGTTGCTTGTCTACTCTGGATGTAACAACTTGCCTACCTCCTGTGAACCCCAGCAGTCACGTAGTCGAGTGCGGTGGGGTTGGGCGCTTGAGCAAGTGTCCAGGCAGTCCAATGGCTCCTACTGTGAACACATTGAGAGTAATTGGAGGGAACTGGCTCATGAAAAGGGAGCCACTTCCGTGTCTTGATGTATGAAGCTCAGATCAGTGCACACTCAATTAAGCTTCTAGGCATAGTGAAACCCCTGCATTTAGAGGGTTGAAACAACACTCTGGGACCCCCTTGAAGGGGGGGTAGACGGGTGAGGGCACTCAGGTTAGTGTGACCACTCAAATTCATTAAGTGGACACAGTGCCTAGAATGTCCTTCTAAAGCACATGCTGGCATTGTAAATCTATCCTATCTTCTACCCTTTATAGTTGGTCTAAGGTGGTGACCCTGGAACTTTGCAGCTGGCACTGTGTGGTTCTTAAGGAGTTTCCTAATGGGTTTAGTTTTGAGGGTTATGTTCTGTTCTGCTCAGAATGTGCAGTACTGATCGACCAATGTCTCTGAAAGTATCAGCACATTGACGGTGTTACCTTCAGAAAAGAGCAGACACTGTTATTCCAGAAGGGTACCCAGAGAGTTGCCAGTGCGGGAGAACAGATTTGTTTATAAATATACACTACGCTAAAAGCCAGTCACTTTGGTTTAAACCTTCAATGAACAACATGGGTTAAATCACAGTAATATTTGAAGGGACTCACTTTGGCCCATCAGTGAAAAGTGAGTGCGCGAATTGCTCAAAGACACAAAAAAACACTGAGGGCTCTATTCCATAGTTGGTGCTATCATAACCCCTTACCGCCGTGCGGGTGGTGCCTGGCAGTGGGGCGTACTACAAAGACCCACTGGCCAGCTGCTGCAGCCCCTTCTCCGGCCTGCCTACACAGCTGATGTGCAGCTTACGCGCAACGTGCGTCACTGACTGCAGGGGACGACCTGAGTTCCCCATAAGGCCCACCCGCCACAAGGATGGCATAGGACGTTGAAGAAAAAGAGAGACTCAGAAGAGAAAAGAATCCTTCCCAACCATCCTCATTTAAGTAGGACAGTTCTGCTTTTAACCCCCACCTAGAAAGCCATCAGTCAGTGATTTTACTATGTGATAGCAGCCTGCCCCAGCTTCAAGTCCTGCTTGTTACTTGAGTTGCAGCAGTTCCATCCCAGTCATGAAGCACCTTCTACGAGTTTCAGAGGCTACCTGCCCGGCCTCTGGAGCAGCTTATGCTGTGACAGCTTCTACCTGGCCTTCTCTGCTAGGACTTGTATCGTGACTCTGTGCAGCCTCAGTTAGGACAGCCCTGAAAGTGAGCTACACTGCTGTTATACAGAAAAACATGTGAGAGGTGCTAATTCTGCAAACCAGTCCAAAGGCAAACACCGCAACTGGTCAAAAGTCACTGGTAGTCATGATTTTGAACTGGCTTGGTCAGTCGACGATGATTTTTTGTAAACATCAGGAAACATGTTTGATGAACTGTGCGTGAAATAAGGTATTCAAAGCTTTTCCATTCCTATAAAATTAACTGCTCGATATAAAAATAAATGAATTAATCAATCAATCGTTAAAAAAAAAAACGATATTCCTAAATGTAAGAAATCCTCCCCTTGGTCAGGGCTGGATTAACATAGGGGCTATTGGAGCTGCAGCTCCTGGCCCATGCCCTATAATAGGCCCTGATGGTCCTGCACTAATGCTTATTTGGACCCTGTATCTCCAGAACTGTAGCAGCTACATGGTTATGTGAGGTGTCATTGGAAAGGACAGAGCATGGCCTTTCCAATAATACCAAACATGACCAGGTTTTTATGTAAAAATATAATTTTCACTTTTTTTCTAACACAGTACTAATATTCACTTTTAATTTATAAAGTGAACAAGGATGCTGCACTACCTCACTATATCATTTCCTATATTGCCAGCAAGTGTGGAGGCAATGGCACAAAGCAATATTCTGCATTGTTCCATCAAAAATCGAAACTAACGCACTGCACTGGGGGCGTTTGGGAACCTGCGTCTCTAATCTTTACACTGCAGAAAGTCAAGTGAGGTGTCATTGGAAAGGACAGACCCTGGCCTTTCCAACAATACTAAATATGACCATGTAAATTAAAAATATAAAAATTTAATAAACAAATGCAAAAATCCCTGTTTTATCTGTTCTAAAGTAGTGGCATTATGTGCTTTTAGTTAAAAAGCAAACAATGCCACTGCACTCACTCACCTTCTCATTTCCAACGATGGGAGCAAATGGAGAGGTGATTACACAATGCGTTATTGCATCCATCTATAACACAAGCGACCATAGATACAGCTGCAGGGATACTTTGGACCCCTTTATCTTTACACCCCACAAAGTCAGGTTAGGTGTCATTGGACAGGACAGAGTCTGGCCTTTCCTATGGCACCAAACATGACCACTTAAAATGTAATAGAAAAAAAACAAAAACAAAAAATATTTTTATTTCTTTATTTTGTTCCAAAGCGTTTGCATTGTCTATTGGTCACGTATAAATCTAGCAATACCACTGTTATTACTCACCTTCTCAATTCCCACGCTGGGAGCAGATTCAGAGTTTTATACATACAGGGTTATCCAAAGAGATTCGAATTGCTTGAGAAAGGTAACCGAACGCTGAAAATCAGCGTTCGGTTACTTTTCCTGGCCATTCGGCTATCCAGAGAGCAGGCAATACGCCAAATCCTGTCGAATTGCCTGCACATACGGTGCCTGTTCGGTCCCTGTTCGAGGGCAGTGAAATCCCCATGAAAAAGCAATGCTTCGGCTATTCAGAGAACACAAACCAGCAGTGAAAGCTTCCCTAATGCCTGCCATTTGTTGGTTAATTCGGCAAATTTATTCAGGAGAATCCCATAGACTTCAATGTTAAAAATATTCCTGTTTTAATTCAATATCTAATAAACCGTTCATTATAAAATTCTGCAGCAAAAAGTCTCTTTAAGCATTTTTCTGAATTTTTTTAAAAAATTTAAAAAGTCCGATTTTTTTTTTGATTTTTTTTTTCAGTTTGCTTATTTTTTTTGTAACAGCCCTCTTTATTATCATTCCCTGGACCTCCTGTGAAAATTTCAGACATTTTCGCTTAGTAGTTTCTTTGCAAACAGCGTTTCTTTTTCCCAGATTCATACAAATGGTTTTTCTAATTTATTCACTGCCTCCTCTACGTCACAGCTGCTTCGGCTCTGTGTGATTCGGCTCCTGTTCGGGTTTTTCAAAGGTTAATCCAGATGTTTTTGCTTGTTTTCAGCGTGCATTCGGTTGGTTTTCGTCAGGTTTGCGGCAGCTTTTCCCTGCAATTCGGGGGCCCTGTGGTGCTTGCTGAATACACCGCAGGGTCACCGAAATGCAATCGGCAAAAGGAACCGAATTGAAGAGAACGAAAAGTCACCGAACGTGCGGTGACTTTTCGAATCTCTTTGGATAACCCTGATTGTCATTATGCATAAAACAAAATGCTCCAAAATACAAGTGAAAAAATTAGTTTTTATTCAGTTTTGGTTAAAAATGCATATTTTCTCAGAAAAACGCAGTAACAGATTTCCATTTCATTTTTTTTAACAAGAGTACACAATAGAATATATAGCCAAAGTTTTTGGTGATAAAATGTGAAAACATAATTTTACCCACTGTAAATGATTGAAATTTTTCAAAATGTTTTGTTATTGCATTCTGTTGGGACCTGACGTATACACATACAGGGTTATCCAAAGAGATTCGAAAAGTCACCGCACGTTCGGTGACTTTTCGTTCTCTTCAATTCGGTTCCTTTTGCCGATTGCATTTCGGTGACCTTGCGGTGTATTCAGCAAACACCACAGGGTCCCCGAATTGCAGGGAAAAGCTGCCGAAAACCTGACGAAAACTAACCGAATGCACTATGAAAACAAGCAAAAACATCTGGATTAACCTTCGAAGAAGCCGAAAAGGAGCCGAACAGGAGCCGAAAAGGAGCCGAATCACACAGAGCCGAAGCAGCTGTGACGTAGAGGAGGCAGTGAATAAATTAGAAAAACCATTTGTATGAATCTGGGAAAAAGAAACGCTGTTTGCAAAGAAACTACTGAGCGAAAATGTCTGAAATTTTCACAGGAGATCCAGGGAATGATAATAAAGAGGGCTGTTACAAAAAAAATAAGCAAACTGAAAAAAAAAAAAAAAAAAAAAAAAAAAAATCGGACTCTTAATTTTTTTTTAAAAAATTCAGAAAAATGCTTAAAGTATCCTAAAAAATCTATAAATAAAGAGACTTTTTGCTGCAGAATTTTATAATGAACGGTTTATTAGATATTGAATTAAAACGGGAATATTTTTAACATTGAAGCCTATGGGATTCTCCTGAATAAATTTGCCGAATTAAACCACCGAATGGCAGGGCATTAGGGGAACCTTTCACTGCTGGTTTGTGTTCTCTGAATAGCCGAAGCAGTGCTTTTTGATGGGGATTTCACTGCCCTCGAACAGGCACTGAACAGGCACCGTATGTGCAGGCAATTCGACAGGATTTGGCGAATTGCCTGCTCTCTGGATAGCCGAATGGCCAGGAAAGGTAACCGAATGCTGATTTTCAGCGTTCGGTTACCTTTCTCAAGCAATTCGAATCTCTTTGGATAACCCTGATAGAAATGATATATTTTGAATCGGCCGAGTCTTCTGAAAAAAAAAAAGGATATATAATATACCTGGGTCCTGTAATAAAACATGACTACAAATAGCGTTTAATCATGATGAGCACAAAACAGTCAAAATGATCTCGGTACACAGCGATAAAATGGCTCAGCAGAAAAGGGCTGTGCTCCTCTCTGATGCTACTCGCGGCCACAGCTTACTACTGTGGAGTGGTGCGGCCGCGATTGATAAATAGCAGAGAAAACCAGTGCGGAGGCCACAACTAAGAGCAGAGATGAGCGGCCGACGCACTTTAAGTGGGCGAGCCAAGTTGCTGCGCCATGGGCCTCTGGGTTTTACTTGCCTCTAGGCCAAAACTTGCCAGTCAGCCCCTGGTAATGGCACATTGGAAGTTGAGAAGGGGCAGAGGAACACCCTACTCGTCCGCTCCAGGCCCATGAAGGTCTTAATCCAACACTGCCCTTGGGAGGATTCTGTCTGTAGTGCAACCTGTATAATATTGTTATTTTGGAGAAAGTTCCCAGGCTCATTTTAAGGCATTTCTTTACTTTTTATGATCAAATTGAAAACCTAAATTCCGGAGTTTTAGATACAAAAAATCTCAACTCGCTGTAAATCACTGCCACCCATATCCTTATTAGGGATGAGCTGTTCAGTTCGGAGTTCAATTCGAACTTTGGCCGTTCGCAAGTTCGCGAACTTCGAACTTTTTGGCGCGTTCGAGTTCGAAAAAAAAACAAAAAAAAATTGAAAAAAGTATAAAAAATGCTTAAAAAAAAATACTACAAAATCTAGAAATAAAGAGACTCTTTACTGCAGAATATTATAAGCAATGGTTTATTAGATATTGAATTAACAAATAATGTCTACGTGCAAAGATTCTCACCTCTAAATGACCTGTGTTCTCAAACGGCGTAAACAACAGGTGTTTAATTAGTGTTTGGAAATAACATGGGCTTTTAATTAGTCTGGTCTGAAGAATTGTTACATTGTCTGGTGGTGTGGTGTCTCCTGATCTGAACATGTTTCAAACAACACCTGTGCTTCTGAGAAGTGTTCATTTCTTTACTAAATCTTCCTCTGATATGCTGTTTAACCCCTTAGCTCATTTTTACCGCTTTCGCTCATCAGGTTTAAATGCGATTTGAAGCCACATTTTATTAAATGACCCAGACATATTAGATATCGTTCTTTCCATCTGACTCCGCAGATTCATAATATATCATTTTTATATGTATATGTAATGTCCTGCCTGTTTATTATGACAAAAAATTGCCATAAAAATGGAATTTTTAAATCATCTGCAGTGTGTAGTGTTTTTTTTTCACATTTTAGTACATGAGCGTTTGCGGTTATGTTTTCTATGGGGTGCGCTTGTACAAAAATTAGAAATGGGGACTTGTTACATTTTGTGGGGGGAATTATGTGATTTATAGCAAACGCACCCCATAGAACATACTTTATACCTGGTCATGTTGGGTTTCATGCTCAGGCCTTTCGATTGACCCCCTCCATGACCCCCTAGCTGCCACGGTTCTGGAGATATCGGGGTTCAAATGAACCCCCTATCTCCACCAGGGGATTCCGGGCAGCTAGGGGTTCCCCGGCTATCTGACATCGTCACGCTATGCGTGAGGACATCAGGCAGTGAGGGGGGACCTGGGGTACACAACCCCATCAGCATCTCTATACAAAGCCTCACAGCATCTCTATACACAGCCCCATCAGCATCTCTAAACACAGCCTCACAGCATCTCTATACCCAACCAAATCAGCATCTCTACACACAACCTCACAGCATCTCTATACACAGCCGCACAGCATCTCTATACACAGCCGCACAGCATCTCTATACACAGCCGCACAGCATCTCTATACACAGCCGCACAGCATCTCTATACACAGCCGCACAGCATCTCTATACACAGCATCTCTATACACAGCCGCACAGCATCTCTATACACAGCCGCACAGCATCTCTGTGAACCCTCAAATGAACCCCCTATCTCCACCAGGGGATTCCGGGCAGCTAGGGGTTCCCCGGCTATCTGACGTCATCACGCTATGCGTGAGGACGTCAGGCAGTGAGGGGGAACCCGGGGGTGGTGCCGCCATCCAAGATGGCGGCCCCCACTGGAGCTAGGCCGCACTTCGGCGCCGCAAGGTGCCGAAGTGCGACCCGGTGCCTAAGGGGTTAAAGCCAGGCACCGCTTAAAAGGGGAGACTCTTTCCTGTTAAGCGTTTCCTGGCTTTTTTTTGTGGGACCTCCTGATCGGGAGGGAGAGGGATCCGAACGGATCCCCCCCTCCCTTCCAGGCGATCTCCCAGCATTGCCGGGGGGGGGTGTCGCCTGGAAATGACGTCATCGCGCATGGCGCGATGACGTCATTTACGTTGGGAGGAGCTTGACTTCAGCGTCTGAGGACGCTGAAGTCAGAACGCTGCGGGACCCCGGACAGAGAGGTGAGTATCTCTGCTGGGGGTCCCACAAAGCTGATGACGTGTCAGCAGTAAAGGGGTTAAAACATCTTTTTTTAAAACTTTTTGTCGTTGTTTCCTGTCCCCTAGGGCACTACCCAGACCCAGACATTGTTTTTAAATGTTTCTATACATCCTAGAAATCCGCCACTTCACGGGCAGGTTATGGGGACCGGAGAGCACTCTAAAAACCGAATTTGAGTCCCATTGACTTGCATTGAGTTCGAGTTAGAGTTCGAACTTTTCAAAAGTTCGAGTTCGAATGCGAACCGAACTCGGGGGTGTTCGGCTCATCCCTAATCCTCATATAGACATGTTTCTCTACACAGGGGATGGGGTGAGAAAAAGGTTGATAGCCCTGATAGAAGTTTGGATCCGCCTGAAAAGTATTTGTGGGATGACTATACATGGAGCAGTTACATGTACAGTATATAACTGGTGTGCAGTGTGTACTATAGAAAATCAGTCCAGTAATGCTGCTATGTAAGGCTAGGGTCAGACTAACGCATTTTTTGCGTTGTCCGTGAAAGTGCGTTCGAACGAATGGACGTATTTTTTCACGGAATACGCGATAGCGTTCATACGATGCGCATTTTCGTCTGTGATTTTAGACGGATCATCAATAAAACACTTTTTGTGTCTGGACGTTATGTTGGCCGGACATTAGCAGCATCTGACGTCTCCTAATCACGCACACACGCCGCTAGCGGACGCAGCGCACTCTGTACGTCAGTACTAGCGGTATCACGTTCTCGAAAAATTGCGTTTGTTTGCCACTTGCGTTGCGCGGCCGCACTTTCGTACGGCCGTTCTACGTATGCTGCCCGGCATTGGACGTCATTTGCTGCTAGCACGGCCGTGATAAAGTGCGGCTAAACGCACGTTAATACTGCGTTCGTCTGACCTTAGCCTAAGGGTGTACTTGCTATAAGCAGGAAAAAATTAACTTTGTTGTAAAATCAGTTAATCATTTGAAAGAAATTATTTAATTGCTTTCTAATCAGAAACATCTCATTTCCACTTTCAGCTAGAAAGCAGCTTCAAGCATTTTTGACAAGAGTACAGCATTTTTGCACCAGAATTAAACGGAAAAATTGCAACTTAAAGTGACACTCTACACACTATGAGCACTTAAACTTATCTGTGAGCTCGCTGATCCCTCTCTCCCCTCTGGAAGCTCAGAGGGCTAATTCAGCCATCAAATACAGGGGCCAAGTCTTAACGAGACCCTTATCTCAGGGAACCCTCAGCGCAGGCTTCAGGGGTTGGAGACCTTTGGGAACTAGCCTTATCCAATGGTATCAAAGCCTGCATTGAGAGTCACTGGATTGGGTGGCGTGTCCAGCCATCCCTGTGGTCATGTGAAATGCTGAGCTTAAAGCATGTCATATCCTGCAGAGATCCGAGGGAGACCAGAGCTGGATTTATCTGAGTTTTAAAGGAAACTAAAAAGAGTTAAAATAGGAGGGGAGTTGGCGAGGAGTCAAGAGGGGTTAATCCATTACCTATCCCTCTCGGTTTAACGCTATAGCATCCCTTTAGCCAGGGGTCCAGTCCTAAAAAAGGAAGTGAGGGAACTTCAAGATTTCTGTCCTCCAATTAGCAATTATCATCGCGCACAAACACACACTCAAGAATACTTCTATGTATATATATGAATTTTAGCAAAAATGTATAAGTCACAATAAATATACGATTTAACATGGAAACATACTGTATAATTGAATGCCTGCTTTACAATGTGTGGGATCAAAGGGAACTCCATTCCCTCTGCAAAAATAGTACAGGAACGGTGTTCCCACACGTTCCCCCTGAACTTTACCTTTGTAAAAAAAATAGGCCAGACATGATTTTGTTGGTAAATTATCAACATTGTGTAAGTCGGATAGCTATTTTGCAAACTAATCAGATTTTGTTTAGCCATAGAACCCGGGCCGCAGCTATGATGTCGGATGCTGTCCAGCATGAGAACCAGGCTCTGTCCCATCTTCGCTTTAGAATATTCTCCTAAATCACACTAATGGTTGAGTGCCTGTGGGAGGGGTAGATGCGTGCTGAAAACATCTGGTTCAATGGAAAACTCACTGCACACCAGCCGTCCACATGAATAAAGCATTCTCTTTGTGTGAAAGCCCATTGTACAGTGCAGTGATTTTATCATTTCAATATCGCTCAGGCTGTGGCCACAGCAAGGGAGCTGGTACATTTTTGACATTCGACCTATTTACGCTGAGTGTTCTGATGAACGTACAGGACAACATAAAGACCTTCCTGGTCACTTTTAATGAATATTTTTTTTAAGAACTGCAAATTTGCATTTGCACGGCTGGGTATAATCCACTTCACAACCTGTGGCACGTTGGACCTGTTAGGCTAACGGTGGGGTTGCCAGTTGCTGGACCAGGGAGGGTTAAAGGGTGGCAAGCTGTAGTGATCACTCATCTGTAAAAAAATCACAAACTAGTTAAAATGAAGAGAAATGCCTGTGCTTGATTGCAGAGGCTCAAACCCGTTTCGTTTCAGAAAGCGTGCAATGACTGATTTCAATTCCTAGAAACCGTAGTGCATTTGGAGGAGAAGAACATTGTAGAAATGCGTTGACGGGGCTACACTAATCACTGATTGATATATATTTTTTATTTTTGCTTTTCTATATGTTTTTTTTTCTACCAGAATCATGATTCCTGAACCATGAAGCAATAATGTATTTATAAACATGTCAGACAATACACAGGATCTATTGGAGTACTGTGTGCAGTACTGGAGACCGTATCTCCAGAAGGATATAGACATCTTAGAGAGAGTTCAGAGAAGGGCTACTAAAATGGTGTACGGCTTGAAGGAGAAAAGTTACCAGGAAAGGCTTAATGATCTTAACATGTACAGCTTGGAAAAAAGACGAGACAGAGGAGATATGATAGAAACATTTAAATACGTAAAGGGAATCCACAAGGTAGAGGAAGGGAGTATATTTAAACGGAAACAAAGTAGCAAAACAAGAGGACATAGTCTTAGATTAGAGGGGCAAAGGTTTAAAAGTAACATCAGGAAGCATTATTTTACTGAGATGGTGGTGGATACATGGAACAGCCTTCCAGTAGAAGTGGTAGAGGCCAAAACAGTAATTGAATTTAAGCAGGCATGGGATAGGCATAAGGCTATCCTAAACAAAAGATAAATCCAGGTAAAGTATCCATGTAATTGGGCAGACTAGATGGGCCGAAAGGTTCTTATCTGCCGACATTTTTCTATGTTTCTATGTTTCTTGCTCAAGGTATATGGGGAAATGCATATATTGAATTCAAGGGTAACTGTGGATGATGGGGGGGGGGTGCACTTTAAAATATAGAAATAAAAATAATAATTAGCCCAAATATGTCTTGTTTGATACCCGATATCAAATCAAATTCCTGTGTGGCAAAGTTATGAGTGTGAAGTTGTCTGGGAGTCGTGGGGATGAATATGGCTATGTGTGATGTGATTAAGTAGGTGGCTGACTGATTAGGATGAGATTGAGTATGTGGTTGACCAAGTGGGATAGGAGTGAGTGTAGCTATTATTCAATAAGAGCCTAATTTGCCACCGAATTGCACCGAATGGTGAATTTCACTGCACAGTGCAATTTCGTGGCAATTAGGCTATTCAGAAAGCTGGCTATATGTCAATCATTGGCGAATTCCCAGCGTACCGGCTGGGTGGAGTAGAGGTAACATCACTGCTCTGTGTCGAGAGAGAGACTGTGGAGACACAGGCTCAATTCCAGCCAGAGCACCTCTCCAGTAAGTGTCCTTGGGCAAGACACCTAACGGTACATACTCGCCACCCAGGACATACTTGAAAATGAGAGAAATCTCAATGTATCCTTCCTGGTAAAATCCTTTGTGAAAAAGAAAAGAAATAGGGTGCAATTCGGCGACCTTCGGCGGCAGTGAAATTCTCCATAGAGAAGTAATGGTCAATCTATACCAAAATGTTGGCAAAATACCCAGATTTACAATGCTTCAGTTCGACAGGTTTAAATAGGCAAATCCCATAGGTTTCAATGTAAAAAAAATACCATTTTTATAATTTATTTATTCAACTGTTTATTCTTTTAATTTGCAGCAAAACGTCGTTTTATTTATTTTATTTTTTAGAATTTTTTAGTTTTTTTCCGCAATTTTTTATTCCCATTTTCTTTAAATGGCTTTTTTAAATAAGCAACAGACCTTTTTATAGGACTTTTTTTTATATTCATGCATTATTTTTTTTTTAAACTCCTTTTTAAAAAAAAAAATTACGATTTTTTTTTTTACGCCCAGTTTGGCAACTGATTGGCTTTTTCCAGCAGCGTTTAGGGAGCTGTGGCTGCATTCAGCGATATATTCGGCGGCGTTCAGATTGTTGGCTGCATTCGGCGGTCGGCTGATGCGTTCGGCAGGTTGATAGGCAGCGTTCGTCTGATCCCTTCTGTGAACTGAACTTGCTGAAGTGCGCCGAAGAGAGAGCACAGAAATTTCGGTGCTCTCAAAATAACCCCTTATGTGTTTGGCTGAGTGAGATAGGGATGAGTATGTGGTACCAAGACTGGGATGATCAAGAAAGATTAACAGGGTTATTCAAAGAGATCCGAATTGTGGCCGAAAGGTAACCAAACGCTGAAATTCAGCCTTCGGTTGCCTTTCCTGGCCATTCGGCTATTCAGAGAGCAGGCAGTTCGCCAAATGTTGACAAATTGCCTGCACATACGGTGCCTGTTCGAGGGCAGTGAAATCCCCATAGAGAAGCAATGCTTCATCTATTCAGAGAACAAAAACCAGCGGTGAAAAGTTGCCGAATTGCCCTGCCATTCAGTGGTTTCATTCAGCAGGTTTATTCAGGCGAATCCCATAGGCTTCAATGTTACAACTATTCCCGTTTAAATTCATATCTAATATACTGTTGATTATAATATTCTGCAGTAAAAAGTCTCTTTATTTTTTGATTTTTCAGGATCTTTTAGCAAAAAAAAAATCTTTCCGTTTTTTTTAAATAGTTTCTTTTTTCTGTAACAGCCCTTTTTATCATCATTCATTGGATCTTATATGTAAATTCCAGACATTTTCGTTCTGTAGTTTCTTGCTGAATACACCGCAGGTTCGCCGAAATGGGATCGCCAAATCGCACAGATTTGAAGAGAACGAAAAGTCACCGAACGTGCGGTGACTTTTCGATTCTCTTTGCTAAAACTTTCTGTTGTGACACATCATTTACCTGTTCCCCACTGTAGCCTTATCAGTTGTATTTTTTGGATAAACATATGGGAAATACAGAAGGCTCTATCACCTCTTTCGGGGTAACACTAGCGTTAGCGCTAGCTTAAACGAGGTCATAGCGCTGTGCCCACCTCACCTTCGAATCGCTGACGGGTTAAAAAACCCGTTAGCGCAAGTTTACTGTACTTTGACCTCCCTATACCTAACATGGGGAGCGCAAAGTGAAAGCACAAATTAACTAGCGTTGGGTTCACTTGGTCCTAACGCTAGTTAATAAGACCTGGCGCTAATGAAAGCTAATGAAAGCTTACCAGCTTAGCGGGGTATGTAATGGATTGCGCTACTGCAGAAACCGTTACCTGCAGCTCAAAACTCCCCCAAACATCAGATACTCACCTATGATCCCGCAGTGAGAACGGCGGCCCGATCCACTGCTACTGGCCACCGGGAGCAGAGTGAGACTGGGGGAAGAAAGTCCCTGTCTCCCTCCGCGATTACTCCACCAACCAGCAGGATCTCGCAAAAGAGGTCAAGTGACCCACAGCACGTTCCTCCATGGAGTCCTATGGACACCATGGAGGGGATACCGGGGACGGCACTGTAGCGCTGCCCCCTGCATCCGCAAGCTTAGCGATCGCTAAGCGGCCGGCTGCCGGACTAGGCGCCTGCCCCGCGATCTGCTGGGGAAAACGGACGCAAAGGGGAAGCTAATTTTCCCCCTTTGCGTACCGGTTTTAGTGAAGGGCAGCTGATACTTCACATTTGAAAAATTTCTGGGCAGTATGAAAATAGCTGTTGTAGACTTCTTCAGATTCAGAAAATTTTGGCCTAAAATTACAATTCAGATTTCAGCTGTCAACAATTCCAAGCTGAGTGAATAATCCCGAGGGCTGTGTGGGTTTCAGATTCCATTAAAAGAATAAGAGCGGAACTGGACTACAGTTCCATTATTTAATTCACAGACATTTCCATGATATATAAAATATATTTTATGAATAATTAATTGCTTTTTACAATAAAGGCCACGTTTGCTGTATACCTGAAGTACAACACAGGTGATATAATTTGCTGTTCAGTGATTGCAGGATTTAGGCTGGGGTCAGACCAGCGCACTTTTATCGTGCGTTCTGGCGCACATAATTACGGCCGCACTAGCAGCAGATGACGGGCAATGACGGCCAATATACGATGTACAGCCGCACAAAAGTCCGGCCGTGCAACGCAAGTGGAATTTGAACGCATTTTTTTGAGAACGCTGAACCGCTAGTACTGACGTACTGAGTGCGCTGCGGCATAGCGGCGTGTGTGCGTGATTAGGAGATGTCAGACGCTGCTAATGTCCAGCCTACATAACGTCCAGATGCAAAAAGAGTTTTATTGACGATCCGTACAAAATCACGCCCGAAAATGCGCGTCGTCTGACCGTTTTTGCGCATTCCGTGAAAAAATACGTCAATGCGTTCGGACGCACTTTTTCACGTTCGCAGGGAAAAATGCTTTCGTCTGACCCTAGCCTTAGTCTGCATTTCCACAAGGTGATCCTTAAAACCTGGTCTGTTAGGGGTACCTGTGGACCAGGGATGGGAACCACTGACGTAAGTGAGTTTATATAGTCATAGATGGCGTACTGTGTGCCCCATTCCCATCTGTTACGGTGGCCCCCCTCAGGAGCCAAAGGGGGCCCTTGCTGCTCTATTAAACCCTTTAGGCAGGTATGTGTCCTTCTGCATATTGCAGAACCCTGAACATAGGATACAACAGAACCAGACAAGACAAGACAGTATGCACACACGAGGAAAGCCCTGCACTGGGGTAAGGTCCTTGAGTGGCCTTCTGACTACAGAGTACAGGGTGGGAAAATACACAATGAAACAACAGGGTTCAACTAGACTTTGGCAGAAAGGAATATCTAGCAACAACTGAACAAGAAAGATCCTTGAGGTGGTCTCTAAATACTAGAACAATGAGCTTCTGCACTAGAAACACACAACATAAACCAGAAAAACAGACTTGACAGAAATAGTCAGCAACATGCAGGGCAGGACTCGCATATATAATTTGAGGTTAGAGCTGCAACCAGCAGGGACATACAACAAAACTGGATTCCAAGGATTAGGACTCACACCAGATAAACAAACAACAGAGATTGTAGTGTGATTCAAACATAAACCAGAATCCTGAATACCACACAAACAAAACACAAATGGGATCAAGCAAGAGAATAGTCAGTATGCAAAGCCAGAAGTCATAAACCTGGAAGTAAAAATACAATACCAGGGGTTAAACACAAGGATGGTCAAGATACGTAGCCAGGAATCAAAAACCAAGATATCCAAAATGCAGAATACAGGAACCAAGGAAGACCATATACTGGATCCGGGAACAAGTGCACTGATGGCCATTAAATAAGGTAGAGCAGGTCACGTGACCAAAGGTCTGGTCAGACGCTGAGACTCCAGGGGCAGAGAGCTAAACAGATTAACCCTAAAAACCAAAAAGGCTGAGAAGAGCTCCAGCACCAGTGGGCCTGGCTGGGGGAATGTAACACCATCAAATCAATCATCCCTAGACCCTTAAGGCAGTCACTGGAGATGGACAGTCTGCCGCTACCAAGTGATTTTCCAAAAACCATTGTCAGAAACCAGTTATTTTTTTTAAAAATCATTTTTAATAAATTGTACAGTAATATCTATTGTACGGTAAATAACCTATTTGGCCACTAGATGGTGCCATCTGCTGCTACATTGAGTTGCAGAGGTTTTAACAGCAGATCTATTTTCTTCTACCTCTGCTGCATCGGCTGCTGACAGCGTCTGAAAGCCCGATATTTCAGAGCATTCAGCTGACGATTTTATAGTTTTAGCTCTTTGGACATTATGCCCACAGGGCTAAACCTTTGGGGGCACCATTTTGCAGCCCAAAAGCTAACGAAAATTGTTTGCAGCAAACAAATTACATTTGCTTTTGGGCTGCAGATTAGGATTAGCATATATAGATATCGAGATATCGGATCACCAGATGGTGCCTTTGAATACTGAGCTATCGCAATTTCGGTAGTGAAAGGTTTAAGAGATCAAGGTGGCTTGGGTTTCCTTTAAATTCAGCAGAGGTGGATTCTAAATTTGCAAAGTATATAGTATTTTGGCCTCCCTGGTCCCAGACAAGCCTGTGGGCCCACTGCCGTATATAGTGGATGTTAGAACACTATTGAACTCACCAAAATACAAGGTTTTATTGAGTAGCATATGCATGTGGTTGGTTGTGAATGATTGATGTGTATAATGTGCATGATCACACAAGAAAAACTAATTAGCAACATATAATTAGCTATAATCCCACATATACATCTTATTAGCTACACTCTATCACACACAGACATTTACTGTCACACCGGGCATACCCAATTAAACACACAGTTAGACATAACTAATCAGCCCCTCTTTCACTCACATACTAAACAAACTAGGCTTACTTTCATACAAATAAACACACATACATATAATTAGTGAATATAACAATCTACTAACACAAACCTATACAAATACACTCTTAAATATACATATCTAGTGACTCACAAGCCATTTAATCACTTACACCATTATATGCACAACTGCATTCCTAAAAAGCCAATTACAATCAAATGCATGAATTGCCATTCAATATAAAGCACTAGATCCAATAGCAGCTCACCGCTCTGGCCGGGGTGGATCCACTCCCAGATCCCAAGAACATACCAAAAGACGATGATGATCCTAGCACTCTTCAGTATTAAGTATGGATTTATTCCTCAGTACAATAACAAACACGTTTCGACCCGAATGGGTCTTTGTCAAGTCTAGTCTGTTTGGACTTGACAATGACCCGAAATGTTGTGTTTTACATTTCCATTCAGACATACATACATACACACATATATATATATATATACACACACATACCTACTTCACTTTCAGGGTTATTCAAAGAGCTCCGAATTGCTGGCGAAAGGTAACCGAACGCTGAAAATCAGCGTTCGTTACCTTTCCTGGCCATTCGGCTATTAAGAGAGCAGGCAATTTGCCAAATGTTGGCGAATTGCCTGCACATATGGTGCCTGTTTGGTGCCTGTTTGAGCGCAGTGAAATGCCCATAGCTTCGTCTATTCAGAGAACAAAAACCAGCAGTGAAAAGTTGCCGAAATGACCTTCGGTAGCTTCATTCGACAGATTTATTCAGGCGAATCCCATAGGCTTCAATGTTACAAATATTCCTGTTTTAATTCAATATCTAATAAACCGCTTATTATAATATTCTGCAGTAAAAAAGTCTCTGTATTTATAGAATTTTTAAGGATCTTTTAGGCATTTTTTTCGATTTTTATCTTTTTCCTTTTTTTAAACATTTTTTCTTTTTTCTTTAACAGCCCTTTTTATTATCATTCCCTGGACCTCATATGTAAATTTCAGACATTTTCACTCAGTAGTTTCTTTGCAAACAGCGTTTCACTTTTCAAACATTCAAACGTACTGTTTTTGTTTTTAAGGCTAGGGTCAAACGAAAGCATTTTTACACGCGAACGTAAAAAAGTGCGTCCGAATGCATTGATGTATTTTTTCACAGAATATGCGAAAACGGTCATACGATGCGCGTGTTCGTGCGCGATGTTTTACGAATCCAAACCAGGAAACTTTTTGCGTCTGGACGTTATGTTGGCCGGACACGAGCAGGGTCTGACGTCTCCAAATCACACACACACACCGCTAGCGGGCGCAGCGCACTCTGTATGTCCGTACTAGAGGTTCTGCGTTCTCGAAAAAATGTGTTCATTTTCCATTTGCGTTGCGCAGCCGGACTTTCGTGTGACCGTACTTCGTATATTGGCTGTCATTGCCCGTCATTTGCTGCTAGTGCGGCCGTAATTAAGTGCGCCAGAACGCACGTTAAAAGTGCGCTGGTCTGACCCCAGCCTTACACTCCATTCGTCTGCGGTGTCGGGTATTTCTGGCGGCTGCTCTGCGCTCTGATCGGCTCCTGCTCTGGTTTCTCCGGCGTCTTCGGTGAGATTAATCCAGATGTTTTTGCGCGTTTCGGTGTGCATTCGCCTGGATTTTGCGGTGAGTGTTCGGCGGGTTTGCGGCGGCTTTTCCCGACAGTAAATATGCGTTTTTATACATAGCAATAGAACAACTTCAAAAACTGAGTAAAAAGTACAAGAATAATAAGACATGTACTGAAACAAGTAAAAAAAACAAACTGACATCTTCACTCACAAGTTTGTGAATGGAAATCGGGACAGTTATTACTAGAGCCACAAACCATGCCCTGGCCTCGGGGCAAACAGGGTCTCAAACAGCCAGGGGCTGCTCAAAGTTAGTAAAGTCTCTTAGACACCATAGAATAATTCATTTTAATAGCAGTACTTTAAAAAAGGTCACACTGCAAATATGGCTTACTGCCAAGACAACAAGCCACTGTGAGAGGTCATGCAACCAAAGGTGTGAGCAACTCTTATTGATGTATAAGGGATAGGGTTGCCAGGTCGGCCATATTTTTTTGGACATATATTAAATTCCATGCCGAGGGAGAACACACATACTGTCCATCCTAAATACAGAGGTCGGAAACTGAGCAGGTGAAAGTGACATTTTGCCGTCCCACAGGCTCAGTTCTTTCCCATGGAAAGCCATGGGTGGGAGGAAGAGAAAGACTATCCTTGCCATTGGCTGGTTACTTCAAAAAGGGACTGTCTTAGGGGACTGGTTGTGAACTGTTCTGAAGAAGCAACTTGGAAAAAAAAGAGAATTTTATTTTTCTTAGATACTGCATTAAACACAAAGCTGTGACAATATCCAACATAGGGCTCTATTACATTCTCCGCGCAAATTCGTACGCGCAGCGCAATTTTTTCACGCGCAGCGTTAAACGTTAACGTGCGTAAATTAACGCTGGTATTACGATCCGAGGGCATTTTTTCATTCGTCCGAAAATATTGCGTGTAAAAAAGGTGCGCAAAAACGAGTGCAAATTAACGCTGCGCGCAGAAATCTGTGGGCAGACAGCTTTTTCACGCGATTCAGCTAATCAGAATTAAGAACCACAATTGTCTCCCGTTCAGTTTTTACGCCTGCCAAAATCAATCTGAGTATATAAGGCTAGGGTCAGACGAACGCGCGTGCAGCCGCACTTTATCACGGCCGTAGTAGCAGCAAATGACGGCCAATGACGGGCAATGTACGAAGTACGGCCGCACAAAAGTGCGGCCGCGCAACGCAAGCGGCACACAAACGCATTTTTTTCGAGAACGTGATACCGCTAGTACTGACGTACAGAGTGCGCTGCGTCCGCTAGCGGCATGTGTGCGTGATTAGGAGACGTCAGACGCTGCTAATGTCCGGCCAACATAACGTCCAGATGCAAAAAGGGTTTTATTGCTGATCCGTACAAAATCACGGACGCAAATGCGCATCGTATGACCGCTATCGCGTATTCCGTGAAAAAATACGTTCATTCGTTCGAACGCACCTTTTCACGGACAATGCGAAAAATGCGTTAGTCTGACCTTAGCCTATGCTGCAGCAATAAAAAAACACTCACAACCACTCAGTTTTATTGTTTGGGTATGTGTAGAATGTGTGCTGTATTTATTTTTTTCGTGCCAGTGTATTTCGTTTCGGCCAGAACGTTCAGATTTGCAGTTACCACCAGCTTTTCAAAGACGTTAAAATTATGCGCGCAAACGTAGTTCGTAAAAAATTGCGCACCGATTGTAATACCAGCCGCGTACCAGCGCACGAACACATTTGCGCTCACAATGTTAAGTATGGGATGCACGCACGAACTTTCGCTCGCGCAGGGTAACTCGCGTTAGACGTTAACGCGCATCGTATGCGCAAACGTCGTAATTTGACGGTCAGCGCGAAGGGTTTTTCCCCTCGCGTTAATGCGTTTTTGTGCACGCGCACATTTTTGCGCGAAGAATGTACTAGAGCCCATAGTGGTTTTTTTTATGATCTGTGGCAAAAGACTAAAGTTACATGGAAAAATACATGGATATTCCCAATGTGATGGTCAGCCAAAGCATGTCTTCTTAAAGAACCACATTAAATCCCTAAAGGAGCAGAGAAACATCGGTTGGTATGATTAAAAATGCATGTGTAACTATAATCCCCAAAACATATAATGAAGCCTGAAATGTGAGCTGGTGCAAAAACAATTGGCACAACCGGTTTCCCAACGCAAGCGAAGCTGAGAAAATGAAATTACTGCTTTAGCAAGTTCACTAGAGAGTGTATGGAACCCAATATATATTTTATGAAAGCATTCACCCTGTAACTCCTACTGTGGCAGGGAATTACATTGTGATGCGATTCTCAAGGACCCACACACAAGGCCTGATTTCTGAATGAGCAATGCATTGCCAGTGACTCAGAGAGACCCAGTCATGAAATAATGGGAATAGCAGGGAACTGTCAAGTGAATTGTAGATATTATGTGAAATTAACCAAAACAGGGAAATCCTCAACTGTCAATTTCTACTTTTAAGAAATTGCTTCTGTGACAGATATCAGTACCCCAACAGGATCACATCTGCCAATGCCGCTTCCTTACAGGATCCCCCGTGTTTTCCCCAGGCAGACTCACGTGCTTCCATCCAGTCCTCAGACGATGCTCAAAGACAGGGACACGTAGAGAGCCTGCTAGCATTCCCCAGAAATAAGACGTGGCTGTAGATCTGGGTCAGAGTGGAACAGACAGACTGAGCACCTTTATTAAATATATATACAGTTCCAGGAGGGGCTAGAGACAACGGAGAACTACACTCTGGCACCACCCCCCCACACACACACACACACCAGCCTCAAGTGAACCAAACATGTCCAGACATGAAACAATATGGTGTCATGTAATCACAGGCTGTGCATCACAATGCCTGAATACATTAGATAGCAGAGTAGAAGTTAAATAAATTGACAGTCAGTGACCACACAGTAATTATATAAACCATTGTATCAGTAATCAGATAATGGGGCAGTGTTTGCCTGGCAGGGCAGATTAACAATGCCTCAAATATACAGCAGATAGTGTCCCGTCCTCTGCCCCGGGGGGGGGGTCTCTGACGCCCGGCAGCACCATCTTTGCTGTTGGCTGGCCGGTTACCAGGCGGTTCGCCGGTGGTAGGAGGTCGCGTGTCCAATCAGGGGGCGTGGCATGATGACGCGAAACGCTGGCTTTAAATCCTGACCGCGCAAATCACTCAGTGCCTTGTCATGGCGTTGCTTCCCGCAGAGCTAGTGATTCGTCACTCGCGATTCACTGATTCTTTTGTCTTGCTATTACTGACTCGGATTGTATGAGGACCCTGCTTACTGCTGACACGGATTATATGAGGACCCTGTTTACTGCTGCTGACTCGGATTGTATGAGGACCTTGCTTGATACTGACCCTGATTATATGAGTGCCCTGCTTATTGCTGACTCTGATTGCTTTAATGACCATTCTAAATCTGACCAGGCTTGTATGAGTACCTCTCTTGTTATTAACCCATTTTGTCTGAGAACCACTTCTGATATTGATCCAGCTTGTCTGAGAACCACCCCTGATTCTGACCCTACTTGTCTAAGAATGATTCCTGCTGTTAACTATTTATGCACGACTGCCAGTCCTGTTTTGAGGTCAGTATATAGAGTACTGGGTACAGGAGGAGCGGGTCTCACGTCTATTCCCCGATGGGGCGGCTGCAATCACCAAATGTATCCAGCCTAGCAACATGTATAAAACATAACAAGAAAAAAAGGTGTCATCTGCGCTTATTCCTATTACACCGTGTGAAACAAAACAAGTTTAGAGGCTTTGGTTTCTTTGAATGGCCACAAAAGAGCATAAGCTCACCTGCCAACGTCAAGGAACCTCTAGTGAAGGTGAGTCCTATCCAAAAATGAAACCACAGGCTGCTGTGTAGCAAACCATACTGCTCACGCTGCTTTTCAGTCATGAGGTAGGCTGGTGGGCCTTTATTTATGCCCTTCCAGAAACAAATCCACCTTGGGATCAAAAAACAAAGACACGGAACAGAACAGCTGCAATGATGCCCTGGTGATCTAGTGATCTAGTGAAGGTGAGTCCTGTCCAAAAATGAAACCACATGGTTTGGTATGGTTCGCTGCACAGCAGCCTGTGGTTTCATTTTTGGATAGGACTCACCTTCACTAGAGGTGCCTTGACGTCGGCAGGTGAGCTTACTCTCTTAGTGGCCATTAATAGAAACTAAAGCCTCTAATTGTGTTTTGTTTCACACGGTGTAATAGGAATAAACGCAGATGACACCTTTTTTTATTGTTATGTTATATAGAGTACTGGGTTTGTGTTATGTACTGTGTGCCTGTATCGTGTCCCTCAAGAAAGCAGGGGTATATAGGGTTAGTATTAGCGACCACTCAAGGATCGGAGGGTTTAGAGGTCTGTCTATAAGGATTTGCATCATTGATATCGAAGGGAATCGTGACACTCAGATTACATGCACAAAAGAGTGGGCAAGGAAATAACATAGAACACCCGGTCTGCACCTCCCAAATACATCTCCAGGTCCATGCACCCCAAGTCCAAATGACGCACTATACATTATATTATTTCAGGATAGACATCTTTCATAGGCAAACCTGTTATTCTAGATCTGAGCATTAGTGGCCAATGGGTAAATTATATAGTTGATGGTTGACCACTTTGTGCTTAGTACTATTTATGGACAAATTCTCACCTGCGCTGCCATTTTCAACATTGCAAATGTCATGATATTGTAGGGTACTGTTTTTGAACGACGCCTATCCTTTGCTATTAATGCCATTAATAATGGTTGTACAAAGAAACAGCAAGCTACTCCATGGTAGCTTGCTGTTCGCGGTTCAAAACGGTATTCCTGAAACAATATCAGCTCCCAGAAGCTGGTGTTAATAATTTAACTTTTTAATTCAAATATACCTAAAAATCACAAATTTACCTCTGGTCCCGCAGTACAGAGAGCGGCATGATCCACCACTTCCTCTGGCCGTAAGGAGCAGAACAAACGCTCAGCTCCATGTGGTCCTACAGACTCTAAGAGCCGATACCAACAATTCAAAAATATTCCGACTTGAGTCGCTAATGCAGCATCTCGGCCGGAATACAGCCGTTCATAGCGTACCACAAATAACGATTCTCTCACACTACTCTGCTCACTTTATCCATTTGTGACGGAATGAGGTCCTTCATTTTTTTTTGTCTATCCATGTCAGGAACCTATGGATGAAGTGAAAATAGGTATTTAAACAGAGTAGCACCATTTCATTGGCACAGAAGGGATACTCAGGCTTACCTTGACTGAATATAGAAGACAATCAGAGTTATTCAAAGAGAATCGAAAAGCCACCGCACGTTCGGTGACTTTTCGTTCTCTTCAATTCGGTTTGATTTGGCGATCCCATTTCGGCGACCCTGCGGTGTATTCTGCAAGCACCACATGGTCCCCGAATTGCAGGGAAAGGACGTCGCAAACCCGCAGAAAACTCACCGCAAAACGAGGGCGAACGCACACCGAAACCCGCAAAAACATCTGGATTAACCCGCCGAAAACACCGAACAATCCCGAGCAGGAGCCGATCACACGCAGAGCAGCCGCCGGAAAAAGCCGACACCGCAGACGAATGCAGTGAATAAATTAAAAAAACAGTTTGCTTGAATGTTTGAAAAGTGAAACGCTGTTTGCAAAGAAACTACTGAGAGAAAATGTCTGAAATTTACATATGAGGTCCAGGGAATGATAATAAAAAGGGTGTTACAGAAAAAAATAAGTAAAGTTAAAAAAATTTATTTAAAAAAATCGGATTTTTTAAATAAAAAAATACCGAAAAATGCTTAAAATATCCTAAAAAATCTATAAATAAAGAGACTTTTTACTGCAGAATTTTATAAAGAACGGTTTATTAGATATTGAATTAAAACGGGAATATTTTTAACATTGAAGCCTATGGGATTCACCTGAATAAACCTGCCGAATTAAACCATCGAAAGGCAGGGCATTTAGGGGAACCTTTCACTGCTGATTTTTGTTCTCTGAATAGCTGAAGCATTGCTTCTCTATGGGGATTTCACTGCCCTCGAACAGGCACCGTATGTGCAGGCAATTCGCCAAGATTTGGCGAATTGTCTGCTCTCTGGGTAGCCGAATGGCCAAGAAAGGTAACGCTGATTTTCGGCGTTCGGTTCCCTTTCGGCAGCCATCCGGATCTCTTTGTATAACCCTGAATGTATAATTGTTCAAGAAACAAAATTCGAGCTTTGTAAATAGAACAAAGACAATTATCAAAAATATCGTAAACATGTTTAGTGTGTATATGTGCACGGTATTTATGGATCTCAAATCGCGAGTCAGGGTGAGCACAGCGCAAAATGACAGACGTGAATTATTGGTCTTTAGGGAGGTCTAGTGTATTGCAGAGACGCCTCAAGGGGGCAGAAAAATACAAATCTAAGTACATTGAGTATAATGTTACCCTTATGAACAAAAACTGAAACAAAGACATTAGCTACTAGTAGTCAAGGGATACATAAATATGCTAAATCAAAAAGTCGAGCCAAAAGTCAGGACACGAGAGGGCCGAGAACACAGCAAGTAAAAAATGTAACCACAACTGAAGCTCTTTCTAGTCAGGGTCTAACGAAAGAGCTATGAACAAACATGGCTTATACACAGCCCAGGGCCATGATGTCATCTCTCTGTGCCTGAGGGGCCTATCATCTGCCTATAGCTAAAACGATGAGCTAAAGCGAAAAATTTGCAGTCTCAAATCTCCCCGTAGCATCCCCGTTTTACCAGTGTATCCAGCAGCCTGCTGTGTAGCGGCCCCCAGCCTCCAAGATGCTTGGGGCAGCGCTAGCGCTCTGTCGCAAGCATCCCCTCCATGCTGACGGGTCACATGACCGGCAGGATCTCGCCTCTTGCGTGACGCTGACTTGCGTTTTGCCGCTGCGTATCACGGCTTCATCGTGATGCTCTTGATGACGCCGCGATAGGCAGCGGCTATACGCGTGTCAGCGTTGTTTGGTGATGGGCTATTGTGTCTAGCTTTTTACCCTTTTTGTGGCAATAGTCCAGCTTGTGATAACGCTGGTCATGGAATTTTCTACTTTAGAAAGTATCTACTGATATATATGCTTGCATGGTTCTCCATCTATCTCAGTGTTTGTTCTTTTTTTCAATGAACTGGATATTTAGAGGATGAACTTTAGGGATACATAGGGAAAGATCAGAAATCAATGAGAAGCAGGATACATAACAGGGCATTTGCCTAGACTTCTCTCAATTATATATATATGGTTATTTCTGATCCCCCTTCCCCTCCTTTGTTCTTTGGATTTCTGTTTCCAGGATTTCCCTTGTCAAAATTCTAACATTTACACTAAAGCATATTTTTTTTTTGGTGATGGGGGAACCCCCTCTCTCGCAAAGCTATTTCACATTTGCACAGTATTGAATAACCAAGTAATAACAAAATGATTAACAATAAGGTGGGGTGTATCACCTAAACAGTTGCTTCAATTAGTATTGAAATAACGAAAACATTGTTCAGAAGCAAGACGTAAAATCAGGTTTTGTTACCAATAGTGCATCTAGAATTAAACCAAAGGTTAAACAAAGGAAGCCGTGATCTGCCCACCACCATTGTAAGTATACAAGCTGTAACGCACAAGTGGGTGCAAGTTCGCAGTAACTAAACAGTCGCTGCTGCTGAAAAAACAAAGTCAAATTGTAAAGTTTGAAGAGAAAAAGCCTTTAGGCGCACGTGAAGTGTGGCTCAGTTAATTTGCTGATATATGTAGTCAAATGTTTCAACTTAGACAGGGTCACTTAAATGGAGGATTTATAATTGCTCAATTGCGTGTTATTGAAATATACACAGTCAAAGGTTCACAAGTCCTTCTTTATAGCCCCTCAAGGTTTAGAGAGAGTCTTCTTCTTTGGTCAGCTCAGCAGAATTTTCAAACTCTCTATGAAACATATAAAGAGAGAGAGGACCATTGCGCAGTATGCAACATTTAAAAGCCCCTATTTGTCCCCTAGGGGGTACTTACAGGATTCAGAGCCCGTGTCCTGGCTCTGAGGGGGTATCCGCTTGTAGGGTATTTTATATGGCAGCCCTTTGCCCTCTTGTAGATCCTCCGCCGTCCCGATCAGATTATTGGTGCAAAAAAGGAAATGCATAAACTCCACCTTTTGCATATTGCGCATGTGCGAAGAAAAGATTTTCTTTCTTGCACCAATAATCTGATCGGGACGGCGGAGGATCTACAAGAGGACAAAGGGCTGCCATATAAAATACCCTACAAGCGGATACCCCCTCAGAGCCAGGACACGGGCTCTGAATCCTGTAAGTACCCCCTAGGGGACAAATAGGGGCTTCTAAATGTTGCATACTGCGCAATGGTCCTCTCTCTCTTTATATGTTTCATAGAGAGTTTGAAAATTCTGCTGAGCTGACCAAAGAAGAAGACTCTTTCTAAACCTTGAGGGGCTATAAAGAAGGACTTGTGAACCTTTGACTGTGTATATTTCAATAACACGCAATTGAGCAATTATAAATCCTCCATTTAAGTGACCCTGTCTAAGTTGAAACATTTGGCTACATATATCAGCAAATTAACTGAGCCACACTTCACGTGCGCCTAAAGGCTTTTTCTCTTCATTATTATCTGGTGTTTTTGGTGTCAAGCACTCGCCTCGGGCAGCACGGAAGAATAACAAACGTAGGTCCAAAGCGCCCACTGTTCCCACATTCCTGTTAGCAAATTGCAAAGTTTGGCCAAATCAAACTAATTCAAATAAATTTTTTACATGGGAAAAAAAATAACTGAAAAAGTTGGTAATACAATACTCAACACCATATAAAATCACTCTGTCAATGCCATCACAAACTCAGAGCTATCAAGGCTCAAACACGAGAAGAGGTCATTTGCATAACACTTGCCGTTATCTCATGAATATCATCCGATTAGGTAAACTCACCTATGCCCCAGCCGAACACCCAGCTCCATCCTCACGCGAATCCGTGTAATACAATTTGATAACACACGCGTTGGTCATACATTGGGTTTAGGCAATATTCCAGGAAGCCAGCCCATAGGCAATGCAGAAAAATGAAAGTAAAGACAGTCACACCATCAAGATAAAAAAAGGAGATGGTTTATTGAAGCGAGGCATTAAAATCTTGAAAGGTTCACGATATGAACTAGAATGTTGCGTTCCTTTAATTTCCTTTCCTTTAATTTCTCTGCAAACCCATTAGACTTACAAGAACTTAATTGATCAATTAAGGCTAATTAAGGTTTTCATTAACATTTAATGAGTTTTTTAAATATTTTGAACTGTTGGTATAATTTTCTTTATAGTAGTAAGTAATTTTGAACTCAAGCAAACCACAAGATTCTACATTTCTGCATTTTGGAGTTCCACAACCTAGTTTTTAAAAGGATTTTATTGGAGTTATTATTTAATCTTACAAATTTGCAGTAGTATTGTAGCAATATGAGGGTGGGCCAGGAGGGTGACCGCCCCAATCAGCACATGAGAAGGGGTATTAGCGGGCACTTAATGCTCACAAGCGTTGCCTGTGAAATGCAGATGAAAATAAAAATGGCGACATGCCCCTAACTGGCTGTCACCACACATGCTCACATGCATGGTAATGGCCTGTCTTTGCTGGTGGCCATTGTTGTTATGGTTGGCAGCATGGTACAGGTGGTACGCTGCCCTCCTTTGCCGAAAAGACACAATACGCCCCTGTGTACTTGATTTGTTCAACATGTATTGGGTACTTACGAGGAACCCTCACTTTTTGACTTCCAATTGTTTCTATTAGCTTCAAAAAACCCAAAACACTTAGGGCTCTATTACATTCTTAACGCAAAAATGCACGGTAAATGCGTGAATTTTTGCGCGAAGTGTTAAACGTTAACGCGTGTAAATTAACGCTGGTATTACAATCCTCGCACATTATTCCATCCGTCAAAAAATAACGCGTGTAAAAAAGATGCACAAAAATGCGCGCGCATTAACGTTGCGCGCAGAAATCGGTGTGCGGACTGTTTTTTCACGCGATTCAGCCAATCGGAATTAAGAACCTTAATTGTCTCACGTTAAGTTTTTGCGCCTGTCAAAGTCACTCTGCGCATATATGCTGCATCAAAAAAAAAAACACGCACAACTTTTCAAATTTATTGTTTGGGTATGCGTAGAATGTGTAACTACTGTATACTTTGCTGTATTGTTTTTTTTGGGGTTGGTGTATTTGGTTTCGGCCAGGATGTTCAGATTTGCCTTTAACACCAACTTTTCAAAGACGGTAAAATTATGCACGCAAACGCTGTGCGTTAAATTTTGCGCATAGATTGTAATACCATCTGCGTACCAGCGCACAAACGCATTTGCGCTCACAATGTTAAGTATAGGACGCGCGCAGTACAGTACGCTCGCTCAGGTTCACCTGCGGTAGACATTAACGCGCATTTTTTGCGCTGACATTGTAATACGACGTTCAGCGCAAAGGGTTTTGCCCCTCGCGTTAATGCGTTTTTGCGCACGCGTTAACGTTTGCGTGAAGAATGTAATAGAGCTCTTACAGTATGATAATAAGTAACAAAGAAGCAGAAAAACTATACAATAATGATGTTCTTCTTCGTTTCATACGGGCATACACAAGCAATATCCAACATAGCAATAATTAGAAAATAAAACAATATTAACTGCTAAATGCTTCTTCTACCAGACCAAATTTATTAAGGTAATATCTTACACGTGGTTATATACCTGATTTTACCCATCACATGTAATACAAAACATATTTCAGTAATTAGGAGTGAAGCACTGTATAATAAAAGTTTTGAATGCTAAATGACAATAAAAAAGCCATAGATGAGATCTATTTTGCATTTTCTTCTAATTCCTAATGGAACTGACCTTTAAGGGAAACAGCGGTCATATAAAATCATTAATGCTGAAATTCAAAATGTGTTGCAAATCTAAAGGGCCCCCGACTTCTTACAGATTCAGCGACGCTACAGCTAAAATACTAATAAAGGTTCAGGGCATTAGGGAAATGTCATTGACAGCCATTAAAGAGCACCATTTAAACGTTCAATTTTTGATTTTCTTTTACCTTTTTTTAACAGAAGAAGAAGAAGAAGTAATTGAGGCAATTGACGATTTCTTCACAGAAGAACACGTGAGCACGCCCAAGCGAAAGAAATCGAAAAAAACCAAGGAAGGCAAAACATCAAAAACCAAGAGGAAAAAAAAGGAGGTAATAACACCAATAAATTAATGTCAGAAGAAAAAAAAACACAAGAATATTTAGTTTCATTTTAACATATTATTGTGTTTATGTCATTTACTTATTTGTCTACAGGTACTTTTTTTAAAATATCTTCTTCTGGCATATAACCTTTTGTTATATGGAGTTATCGTAATCTGCAGTCGAATTGGGTTAGATAAGTAGTTTTCGACCACTCTTTAATGTCACGCTGATGTGCCCCAGAAATTTGTTGGCAATGGCCAGTGAGTTATGTTCGTTTAAGTAAATGAAAAAAGACTCTGAATATTATGAGTGTGATTTCAATGGATTGTAACAGATATATACAGTGGCAAGGGAACGTATGTGCCACCCCTATAGAAATGACTGCCTTTTTGTGTTAAACACTCCTTTGAATCAACAAGCACAAACACACAAATTATTGTATCGTTTGTTTGTATATTTTGAATATATCATCCAAATATTCACAGTATAGGTTGGGAAAAGTATGTGAAACCCTAGGCTTATGGCTTTAACAAAAGCTAATTAGAATGGAAATTAACAAATCTATACTATAATTGAGTAAGGCTTGGCGTGTCCGTCGCCAAGCCTTACTCTGCGCATGCGCGCGCAACCAGCGGCGGTTGGTTGTGCGCGCATGCAACCGCCGCGGCACGAGCCGGCTGTGCGCTCGCCGCGGAGGTTACAAGATGCACACAGCAGCCGGGTAGAGGCTGCGCTCGCAGCCTCTACCCGGCTGCCGCGCGCATCCAACCCCCGAGCGGCGAAGGGAAAGTTCCCTCGCTTCCGCTCTCTGAAGGACCCAAGCCCCGGTCACGTGGGAGGCTTGGGTCCTTCAACGACCGGAAGCGGGGAAAACTTTCCATTCGCCGCTCGGAAGGTAAGTATAAGGAGCTCATGGGGCGGCTGTCCGAATGCCGATAGAGCATTCGAACAGCCGCCCCATGTCTGGTCTGGGGTCTGAGCTGGGGCATATCCATGAGAGCTTGGGGGGGCAATATCCAGGACCTGGGGGGCAATATCCACGAGCTGGGGGCAATACCCACGAGCTGGGGGGCAATATCCACGAGCTGGGGGGCAATATCCACGAGCTGGGGGCAATACCCACGAGCTGGGGGGGCAATATCCACGTGCTGGGGCAGTATCCACAAGCTGGGGCAGTATCCACGTGTTGGGGGGCAATATCCACGAGCTGGGGGGCAATATCCACGAGCTGGGGGGCAATATCCACGAGCTGGGGGCAGTATCCACGTGCTGGGGGCAATATCCACGAGCTGGGGGCAATATCCACGAGCTGGGGGGCAATATCCACGAGCTGGGGGCAGTATCCACGTGCTGGGGCAATATCCACGAGCTGGGGCATATATCCACAATAGACTGCCCTCTGGGCAGGCTTTCCACCTTGTATATATATATTTTTGAGAAAGGATTTTACCAGGAAGGATACATTGAGATTTCCCTTATTTTCAAGTATGTCCTGGGTGGCGAGAATGTACTGTTAGGTGTCTTGCCCAAGGACACTTACTGGAGTGGAGAGGTGCTCTTGCCGGATTTGAACCTGTGTCTCCAGTCTCCACGGTCATAGAGCAGTGATATTATCTCTACTCCACCCAGCCGGTAATATGGGGCTAGATTACATGCTGAACACTAATGTTAGCGTTTGCATATGTAAGTGTTAAAGTCAGGATAAGTGATTTTAATGCATACCTCCCTGATTACCTTCCTAATGGTAATCGGGGGGAAAAAAATTGTTAGTGCATCTGTGATTGCGCTAACTTGCGTGAGCTTACTGTACTCTATGCATCCTATACTTAACATGGGGATTGACATCAGTAATTAGAGTTAGGATAAGTAAGGTATTAGTAATTCCTAACTTTTCAGAATCAGTTAGCACCATCTAACCCCCTCCTTCATAAATCAGATACTCACCTCTTATCCTGCGGCGAGAACGGTGGGTCTATCCGCTGCTTCTGGCTGCCAGGAGGAGAGTGAGACTGGGGACAAATAGTCCCCAGTCTCCCTCCGTGATCACTTTGCGGACCTGCAGGATCTCGTGTCTCGTGATAGCGAGATCGCGCAGGGCGCACGGCCCAGCAGTGCAAGCCTCCAACGAGTCCTATGGACTCCAGGAGCTGATACTCGCGGCGGCGTGGAAGTGCTACCGCGAGTATCACCAAGGGTAGCACTTCGTTCCAGGGCAAGTAAACAAGGTAGCGCCTGCCCTGGAATCTCACGCTAAAACAGGGATGCTACAGGGAAACCTGTAGTCACAGGTTTTCCCTGTTAGCACCCCTGTTTTAGTGTGAAGTACATAATCTAGCCCCTGGTGTCCAATTAATGATACGCAATTTGGAAATATGGGTTAGAGCTACTTTGACTTATTAAAAGCACTCAAACATTTTGAGTTTGCTATTCACAAAAAGCTTCTGCTGATGTGAACCATGCCTTGCAACAAAGAGCTCTCACAAGATCTGCATGTTACGGGAATTAATGTCTATGAGGTCCCTTGGCTGTCTTGACTATCTTCCTCCTCTGGTCTTAGAACTCCAACGCAGCAGAACAGCACAACATTGTTTGCATGGTTTCCAATTCCCCCACTATCATGGATGTCACAGATTGTACTGGGTCAAGCATACTGGTTTATTGTCACAGCACATACACATATTTATACAAAATAAAGATTTTCCCACCTATGAGTGGTAGGTAAAAAAATTGCAGAAACAACCCAAACCCAATAGGATTTAACCTCTAAATTATATCAAGTAAAGAAAAAAGAAACTCCGTTGGACTGAAAATCCAAAAAATGAGCTGGGTTTAGCGTGCAAATATGGAAAATGATATAAAAAATATAATTTATTGAATAATACAAAAGACACACATATAAAAATGATCAAAAACAAATGTGTAATACCAAAAATAGCCTAGTCAGATTTGCAAGAGTTCCCCATCGCCAAAAAATATATGCCTCTGTGTAAATGTTAGAATCTTGACAAAGGAAATCCCAAAGACCTGAAAACAGGAATCAAACGAACAGAGGAGGGGAAGGGGGATCAGAAATAACCATTTATATAATTGAGAGAAGTCTAGGCAAATGTCCTATTATGTATCCTGCTTCTCATTGATTTCTGACTTGAGCTTCGCCACTGCCTATTAAGGCTTCATTGCGACACTCTTGATGAAGCCGCGATAGGCAGCGGTGAAACGCGTGTCAGCGTTGTTTGGTGATTGGCTGCTGTTTTTAGCTGTTTACCCTTCTTGTGGCAATAGTCCAGCTTGTGTGATAACCCTGGTCATATCATATATAGGGAAAGATCAGAAAGCAATGAGAAGCAGGATACATAATAGGGCATTTGCCTAGACGTTTCTCAATTATATATATATATATATATATATATATATATATGGTTATTTCTGATCCCCCTTCCCCTCCTCTGTTCTTTTGATTTCTGTTTTCAGGTCTTTGGGATTTCTCTTGCCACAATTCTAACATTTACGCTGAAGCATATATTTTTTGGCAATGGGGGAACCCCCTCTTCTCTTGCAAAGCTATCTGACTAGGCTATTTATGGTATTCCACATTTGTTTTTGATCATTGTTATATGAGTGTCTTTTGTATTTTTTATTAATTTTTTTTTTATATAATTTTCCATATTTGCACACTAAACCCAGCTAATTTTTGGGATTTTCAGTCCAATTGAGTTTCTTTTTTCTTTTCTTGATATAATTTAGAGGTTAAATCCTATTGGGTTTGGGTTGTTTCTGCAATTTTGTTACCTACCATTCGTAGGTGGGAAAATCTGGGTGATACAACAGGATAATGATCCTAAACAGCACTTTAAATCCACTACAGAATTGCTTCAGTAACCTCAGATATGCTGGTCACCCCAGACATCCTAAGAATATGGCTTAGTTGAAGCAGATCTGTAAGGAATATTGGACCAAAGTTCCTTCTGAATGTTATGCAGGTCTAATCCACATCTACTGAAGACACTTGGTTAAGGTTATTGCTGCCAAAGAAGGATCAACCATCTATTAAATTTAAGTGTTCACTGACATTTTCCACAGTAATGCGAACGTTTAATGGGATGTGTTAAATAAAGACATGAAAGATTGTACCTGTTTGCGTATTGGTAGCTGAAGCACATTTTGTTTGTCTATATTTGTGACTTCGATGAAGATGAGAAGATCTTTTTATAGCCTCTTATTGAAGAAAACCAACTAATTCCAAAGCATTCACATACGTTTTCTTTCCAGTGCGTGTAGTGTATGAGAACTACTCGGTTGTGCTTGTTCGTTTTTCCCTATATTACGCTATTATGACATATAATAACTGCGGCATTTGTATTATAAGCGTATATACAGATGGTGATAATTGGCAGCAAAAGGAAATAATTCTAGAACTGTTCATACCATTGTAATTACTGTTAATGAACTAGTTATTTTTGAAGTAGACAGTTTTGTGGCTGATAACAACATTAAAATATCCTTCAGTATCGTGAAAATATAATTGATTTAAAGTTCTGGTATTTGCACTGGGTACTGAAGTAAGTCTAAGAGCTCTAACACAATGGGGTTTCTAGTGGAGCTATGGCACAATTGGGAAATTATTGTACTGAACTCTAAATTCAATCGTATGCTTATTTTTTTTCAGAAATAAATTATTATATTTTTCAAAAAACTGTTGGTGCGTCTTGGCAATTATAACAGCATGTCAGAGTGCCAGGAGATAAAAAGATGAAATAGCTTAAAAAATGCTGTGTTCAATAATTTAGTGTGATATACCTACCTAGTGTTCCTTTCTACTAAGTATCTTTGGTTCTGGATTGAGAGCTACACGGTTCTGTGGCTGCATCTCACTCCACTCAATTGTGCCTCTTCCATATTATTTCACTTTCCATTGTTCCTCAACCCAATTATTCTGATCTCTTAATGTACCTCTGCCCCATCTTCTGATCTCATTGTGATGGTGACAATTGGTGCTGGCATAGTTGACTTTTCAGTGGGCTTATTTTAGGCCATGGGCCTGGAGCTGCAGCTCTAATAGCCCCTATATTAAACAGGTCCTGGGTTTCATAAATCTATCTTTCATTATTAATGTGTTATTATGTCAAACATAAGATGCTAAGCCTAACACTAGGCTTTAGACAGGAAATGATTTGATTGGCAGGCAGTTCCAGCTTAGCCATTGGGCATACCAGGCTAACAGTCAGAGGGCTAAAATGACCATGGGCAGTGGACTGGACAAATAATCTCAACTGCCTCTAAAAAAGACCAGGAATTCAGTTGTATGAGCCAGTGGTGAGATCAAACGGCCTGGCTTTGGCTTGTTAACCCAATTCAGCTGGTCAAAGAAGGAACTTCCGGTCCCATCTCTGTCCACAGCAGCCCCCGTAAACACCTTCACTCATGTCCAACTCATTCCATTTGAAGTACCTGGGACTGGGGTCTGGTCCTGTTGGCTGAAAAGAGGTATCAGAATTCATTAATTTATCTCAAAGTTGTGAATAAATGAGAAAAACAAATATGCAAACTTTTAGCAAAACTACAGACCTTTCATCTGTACCTTTATTTTATAAGTCTGGTTACTATTGTGTGCATTTACAATTTTTATCATTTTTTTCACAATTCTCAGTTTAGAGTAAAAACCAGTGAGAAAAGAGTCAATTTTAGAAATAGTTAAATTATACTACACCTGTCAAAATTCTGGGTATCCACATTTCTGTAATTGGCAGATACCTCAAATACAGCTGATCAAGAAAACAAATGATGAGAACTGTCTGTCACAATTTGTCTTTCCAACATTTTTGAAGTTGGAAAGCAATTCCTTTCCAGGAAGTGCAGCCTAATAAAAAAGGCTTACTATTCTTTTCAGACCACAAATTAAGCACAAGAAAAGTAGGCTAATATCTCTTCATTTATTAGGCACAGAAAATGCAAATTAACAAAAGACTCCAGATGAAGCCCGACTGGATATTAATAACTGTCTGCAGCCATATTAAAAAATTATACAGCGGAGGGAATATCCTGTAAATAGTATTTGCATAAAGTGAATTACACAGATATCCGTGCATAGGTTTAAAAGTAATAAGTCCATCAGATTCAACCTTTTTTATATCTGTTATTGTTGATGGTCCAAAAGAAGTTGAAAAAACCTGTGACAGAACCCCAGACACCCCGAAGGTGTACCTCTGCCAAACTCTGCTTCCTGCCCTCCAAACCCCTCTCTGCAGCTGGATATCTGATACTAGCCATCTGCCCCAAGCAACACCCGAATACAAGTTGTTGGGGCAAAGCTAAAGAAAGAACTGTTTATTCAAAGTCAAACACACACCAATATAGCAAAACAGGGACAATCCCCCTTCATAAATAAGAGGCACAGCCCCACCAATACAAACAAAAGCACAAAGTACTCAAATGACTTTAACTCAATTATAGCCTGGGCAGGTAGACCTCTTATCTAATCAGTTCAGATAGTCCTTTGAGGTCTATGTGCCTGATCTCAGGTAACCTGAATGAGTCAGTCAAGGGCAGTGGCATAGGGAGGGGGACAGAGGGGGGCACTTGCCCCTGGGCACCTGACAAGGGGCGTGCCGAAAGCAGGTGCCGCCACAAATAAATATTACTGACTCCGAGGCTCCCTTCCATCTCACACGCACAGTGAGGATGGAGCACAGTCTATCATCTTCCTGGCTGCTGTGTCACGTGCAGGGAAGTGTTACAGAGAGCAGCGGGAGTGAGTGCAGCATGCTGCTACATGACTCTGCAGAGAGTCCATCTGACTAAGCTACAGGAGAGATGAGGCCCCCTTACTACTGCCCCGGATCCCCCCTCTGCCTGGACCCCCCCTGCCTGGACTCTCCATCCCTCCCCTGTAAGCTGGTTTCTCTGCAGCTGACTGGAGATCCCGAGCTAGTGATTTCCCCCCTTCTTCTTACACACATAGGGTCCCTGCATGGAACTTCAAAATGTGAGGGGGTCTCTGCTGGGTATATAATTCTGGGGGTCTGCTGTGTGTATATAATTCTGGGGGCTCTGCTGTGTGTATGTATTTCTGGGGGCTCTGCTGTGTGTATATAATTCTGGGGGCTCTGCTGTGTAAATAATTCTGAGGGCTCTGCTGTGTATATTATTCTGGGGGCTCTGCTGGGTATACATAATTCTGGGGGCTCTGCTGTGTGTATATAATTCTGGGGACTCTGCTGGGTATAAATAATTCTGGCGTCTGCTGGGTATGCCTAATTCTGGGTGCTCTGCTGTGTATATAATTCTGGCGGCTCTACTGGGTATAAATAATTCTGTGGGGGTCTGTTGTTTGGGTATACATAATTCTGGGGGCTCTGCTGTGTATATAATTCCGGGGTGTCTGTTTTGTGTATTTATAATTCTGGGGGTCTGGTTTGGGCATAAATAATTCTGGGGGTCTGTTTTGGGTATACATAATTCTGGGGTCTGCTGGGTATGCATAATTCTGGGGGCTCTGCTGTGTATACATAATTCTGGGGGGTCTGTTTTGGGAATATAATTCTGGGGGCTCTGCTGTGTATATAAATCTGGGGGCTCTGCTGGGTATACATAATTCTGGGGGTCTGTTGTTTTGGGTATTCATAATTCTGGCTGCTCTGCTGTGTATATTATTCTGGGGGGACTGTTTTGTGTATTCATAATTATGGTGGTCTGTTTTGGGTATAAATAATTCTGGGGGTCTGTTTTGGGTATACAAAATTCTGGGGGCTCTGCTGTGTATATAATTCTGGGGGGCTCTGTGCTGGGTATACATTATTCTGGGGGCTCTGTGCCTGGTTATACATGATTCTGGGGGGGGTGTAATATATATATCTGAGGTCTGCCAAGGCATAGCACACATGCACATTGTCTTTTTTTTGTGTGTGAGAAAGGAGCACATAAGAGTGTGTGTATAGATATATATTTTTTTTTTCAGGTTGTGGGGTAGTGGAAATCTTTGGTCAGAGGTGGCCGCAATTAAGTCCAGGAGTCCGGCTGGGGGGAAGGGCACACAATAGTTCTTAATAGAAAGAGCCTCAGAGAAACCCAGCAATATTTTGGGCTTTGTATATATGGGTATACATGGGTATATTTTATTTTCTAGATATCTTTTGAGCCCATTAATTAAAGCATCTCTAGGTATATAAATACTCGTTAGTCCACCTTATTATTATTATCCTTACCCTAAAGAACCTTTTTCTCAGTTGTAGTTAAAATCCTGTTTAAAGGCCTAGTGGATGATCTGTTAGTCTTTGTACATTACTTTTAATGAACTGGTGCTCCGTATATATATATTTCTATTCTGTTATCATATCTCTCTATAGATACCGTAGATTCCTCTAAAGTACATGGTTCAATAAAGTGGACTGATTTAAAATCATATTTTGTCCCTGAACCTTAGTGGTTTCTAACCGCATCTTATAGTAGTTGACCTTTCTTTGGGTTATGCCCTTTTTTCCAGCGGTCATTGGATTGCCCTGTTGTTTGTCTCCTTTTGGGACTTTTTGTATAATTTTATTTCCTCTAAAGTGCATAATGCAATTTTTATAGCCTTTTCACAGCTGAAATAGTCCCTTCTGTGGACTTTTAGGCTGGGGTCAGACTAACGCATTTTTAACGTGCGTTTAGGCGCACTTAATCACGGCCGCAGTAGCAGCAAATGACGGGCAATGAAGGCCAATATACGAAGTACGGCCGCACGAAAATCCGGCCGCGCAACGCAGGCGGCAAACAAACGCATTTTTCGAGAAAGCAGAACGCTAGTACTGATGTACAGAGTGCGCTGCGTCCGCTAACTGCGTGTGTGCGTGATTAGGAGACGTCAGACGCTGCTAATGTCTGGCCAACATAACGTCCAGACGCAAAAAGTGTTTTATTGCCAATCCGTAAAAAAATCACGCACGAAAATGAGCATCATATTCGCGTATTCCGTGAAAAAATACGACAATGCGTTCGGACGCACTTTTTGACGGTCACTGCAAATAATGCGTTCGTTTGACCCTAGCCTAAACTGTTACACAACATCCTACTTTAAAAACAAGTTTATATAATTACACTACACACTGAACCCTTACTATTAATTTATACAAAGTAAAAGAGTTTTGTTGTACATTGTACATACATTGTTACATATTCTGTTGCCCAAACAGTCCCAAGTCTGTCTCCCTTGCTGCTGTATTTAGGCTAGGGTCAGACTAACTCAGTATTAACGTGCGTTTAGCAGCACTTAATCACAGCCGTGCTAGCAGCAAATGACGTCCAATGCCGGGTAACATACGAAGTACGGCCGCACAAAAGTGCTGCCGCGCAATGCAAGTGGCAAACGAACGCATTTATTCGAGAACGTGATACCGCTAGTACTGACGTACAGAGTGCGCTGCGTCCGATAGCGCCATGTGTGCGTGATTAGGAGACGTCAGATGCTGCTAATGTCCGGCCAACATAACGTCCAGACACAAAAAGTGTTTTATTGATGATCCGTACAAAATCACGGCCGAAAATGCGCATCGTATGACCGCTATTGCGTATTCCGTGAAAAAATGCGTCCATTCGTTCGAACGCACTTTTTCACGGACAACGCGAAAAATGCGTTCGTCTGACCCTAGCCTTAGGGTATCTGTTGCTGGATTGTTCCTCACCCAAAATGCATAACTTTACATTCATCCACATTTCATTTAAGATGAAATGACTCTGAATCAATTAACTGAATCATGTTACATGGCGAGGCATCAGCAGTCTGATGATTTTGCCATAAAGAGAAGCTTGTGACATATAAAGAATCAATGTTTTTCTTCAATAATACATTTAGAAAATGGTTTTATTTACATGGAAAATATTAAAGTTCCATTCTAAGTGTTTTATGTAGACCACATTATATAATCGTTACTGATCCGACCCGACTTTACAGATTTTATTTACTTCCGATAAAGTAGCAGGTCTTTTGTACCGTGTATGGAACGTACGCACAGTCATCATATTAATATAATTATTATTGCCTATAGAACACCAAAAAGAAAGTTTAAAATAAGAACACTACCAGGTCTATTCACTAAAGGGTGAAGTCAGGAGAATTGGCAGGAGAAGAGAACAATCTAGACCAAATAGCCGATTTGGAAAGTGAGATAAATGGAAGAATATTTCTGATTCGGCTATATTGACCTCTTTGTTCACTTCTGCCAATTCTCCTGTCTTCACCCTTTAGTGAATAGTCCTGTACTCCTACCATTGCCTGTTTATTTGCTGTTACTGCAATAAGGGAAAAACCTTAAAGGTTTCTTTATGTTAGCTAATACCCACTGCCTCACCCCCTAGCCTTGAGCGTACCCACAAATTATTACTATTATGATTTCTCTTTATATTATTGAATTTATCAGGGTTATTCAAAGAGATTCGAAAAGTCACCGCACGTTCGGTGACTATTCGTTCTCTTCAATTCGGTGCAAATCGGCTTTCCCATTTTGGCGACCCTGCGGTGTATTCAGCAAGCACCACAGGGCTGTCGAAGTGCAGGGAAAAGCTGCCGAAAACCCGGCGAATGCACGCCGAAAACCCGCAAAAACATCTGGATTAACCCGTCGAAGACGCCGGAAAAACCCGAGCAGGAGCCGATCACACGCAGCGAAGCTGCCGGAAAAAGCCGACACCGCAGACGAGTGAAGTGAATAAATTAGCAAAACAGTTTGCTTGAATGTTTGAAAAGTGAAACGCTGTTTGCAAAGAAACTACTGAGCGAAAATGTCTGAAATTGACATATGAGGTCCAGGGAATGATAATAAAAAGGGCTGTTTCAGAAAAAATAAGTAAAGTTAAAAATTGTTTTTAAAAAAATCGGACTTTTAAAAAAAAATCCAGAAAATAACGCTTAAAATATCATAAAAAATCGATAAATAAAGAGACTCTTTACTGCAGAATTTTATAATGAACGGTTTATTAGATATTGTATTAAAACGGGAATATTTGTAACATTGAAGCCTATGGGATTCTCCTGATTAAACCTGCCGAATTAGGCCCCCGGCACACGAGCGTATTTACAGCTCATGTGCGCCCGCAATTCCCTGCGTCCGTGCGTTTTTGACGGGGAAAGCCATCCACCGGACGTGAAAAAGCCATCCCCGTCAAAAAGCTAAACGGACGCTGAAAGGATACAAAGCGCGATTCTCCATAGGAGGATCGCGCTTTGTACGCTGAGCGGAGAGAGGGGAAGGAACGCCCACTTTCACAGACGTTCCTTCCTCTCTCTGTTAACGCTCGTGTGCCGGGGGCCTTAAACCACCGAATGGCAGGGCATTTCGGGAACCTTTCACTGCTGGTTTGTGTTCTCTGAATAGCCGAAGCAGTGCTTTTTCATGGGGATTTCACTGCCCTCGAGCAGGCACTAAACAGGCACCGTATGTACAGGCAATTCGCCAGGATTTGGCGAATTGCCTGCTCTCTGGATAGCCGAATGGCCAGGAAAGGTAACCGAATGCCGATTTTCAGCGTTCGGTTGGTTACCTTTCTCCAGCCATTCGGATCTCTTTGAATAACCCTGTATTTTTTTGCCCTCCACAAAAAGGTAGGGCGCTGCCCATACTGCCACAGGGGAAGAGCCTCCACTGATCATACGTATTTACCAAAAAAAAAAGAAAGTTGCTTCTCCAAAAAGCTTCACAGACTAAATATCATGGGCACAAAACATCTTTACAACTAAGATATAAGCAATTTAGTATTATTTTTAGAGTGATCCTGAAGTGGACAGGTCCATTTGTTTGGTGATGTCCCTTCAGAAGATGCTTATTGGTCTTAAAGATCAATGCAGTATCTCGTTCTCAACCGCTACTTACCCATTTTGGGGGCATTGCTAGAAGAGGGTCAAAGAGCAGTGCTATTTGATTGACATTGGCAAGCTAATTTTTCGGTCAGTATGTCAGCAGTCAATCACCTACCTGCATTACGCAGAGGGCTGACTTGTAGAACGCTTCTCCTGCTCATAGCTTTCGCTCAACCTGGCAGCATGCCATTGGACGTGAGGAGCAACAAATGTTTTTTATATGGAATTTACTCAATAACTCCCTATATATTTTGTTAGCAAGAAACTCTAGCACATATATAGGGAATAATTCCTTATCAAATTAGCCTAATATGTGTTGGCCTTGATAGGTGCTCTTCAACTCTTACAATGACCAATAGACCAGTCAGGCCTATTGTCCCCATCAAATGACTGATGATGTAGCAAGGGGGGAAGATTCAGCTGTCAATGTCACATTTCCTCCCCAGGTAAGGAGACAAAGGGAGGAAATGTGACATTGACAGCTGAGTCTTCCCCACTTGCTACATCATCAGTCATTTGATGGGGACAATAGGCCTGATTCTTAAGTAGGGAGTGTATTGCTAAATCCAGTCGTGTTGGAAGGTATGGCAAAAACTGCACAGAAACAAAATCAATGATCATTCCCTCTAGCACAGAGAGGATCATAAATAACCCCATTTGTCATTTAGTATGATCATAGGATTGTGATAGTCAGAAGTGTTTAAAGTACTACTATTTTAATTAGTAGAATCTTACTAGAAACCAGAGATGAGTTAATATAAACTAGACTTTTGTGAAAATCACATTTCACGTTATGGTAATGCTCAGATAAGTATGTTCATACAGCATGTCGTCCTTGGCAATCAGCACTGGCCACCCTTTCTGGGTGAGAGCAGGCTGATTTGCATATGGAAAATTCATCCCTGTAATGGCACAATCAAGCTAAAACCTTGTTTGTGAGACCTGAGCGGGCACCCACCGTAGAGCAGGCCAATTGTGCTGTTGCTCGTTCTCAGGACCCTCACAAACACCCCCCTTGTTTCTCACTGCAGTTGTAAAGGGTCATCCAGACGTGGACCCCTTGCTTGATGTGCCTAGAGGGGTGTCAGCTATACCCTCCTGACGAGGCCCAATAAGGCCGAAACGATAGTCGGGGGTTTCTGCACCTCTCGTGCAGGGATGACGTCCTTGGCAATCAGTGCTGGCCACCCTTTCTGGGTGAGAGCAGGCTGATTTGCATATGGAAAATTCATCCCTGTAATGGCACAATCAAGCTAAAAACCTTGTTTGTGAGACCTGAGCGGGCACCCACCGTAGAGCAGGCCATTTGTGCTGTTGCTCGTTCTCAGGACCCTCACAAACACCCCCCTTGTTTCTCACTGCAATTGTAAAGGGTCATCCAGACGTGGACCCCTTGCTTGATGTTCCTAGAGGGGTGTCAGCTATACCCTCCTGACGAGGCCCAATAAGGGCGAAACGATCGTCGGGGGTTGCTGCACTTCTCGTGCAGGGTTGACGTCCTTGGCAATCAGCACTGGCCACCCTTTCTGGGTGAGAGCAGGCTGATTTGCATATGGAAAATTCATCCCTGTAATGGCACAATCAAGCTAAAAACCTTGTTTGTGAGACCTGAGCGGGCACCCACCGTAGAGCAGGCCATTGTGCTGCTGCTCGTTCTCAGGACCCTCACAAACACCCCCCTTGTTTCTCACTTCATACAGCATGACCTGAATGTAACGTTCACAGAGTGCAAGTCACTGATGCATACACTGCAATGCAGTATCTCATTTACAATTTATCCCTTGTGGTAAACCATCAGATTTTCCCTAAACTGAAGCTCTTCCATTGCCACTGCTACAAAAATACAGTGGTTCACATGTTTGACTTTGGGTTTAACGTTTTCTAACTGTAAGCTCTTTAATTTTATTAATAGAGGCAGAAATAAGTTTCGAAATAGACGTAAACAATGGTTATCATGCCTGACTTTAGTCTTTGCCTTTTTGTATCGGTTTGTTTTGATAGATGATGGTAACTTGGTAATCTAATAATCCGTTGGTGCAGCCCTGTCAAATTTCTTGATACGGACTTCGTAAGTGGAAATGCTACACTATCAGGTTATTCAAAAGAGATCCGAATTGTGGCCGAAGGGTAACCGAACAGTGAAATTCAGCGTACGGTTACCTTTCCTGGCCATTCGGCTATTCAGAGAGCAGGCAGTTCGCCGAATAAATAAAAGGTAAGGTTCACTCAATGAAACACACTATTAATAGTTTGCCTCGGGAGTTAGGTTGATCAGGAATGCTTGGGAATGCAGTTCCTCCACTATTTTTTCAGGTGGAACAGAGTTCCCTTTAGGTCCACACATGGAAAAGCTTTTAAGTTTCAATCATATTTGTTTATTACATCCCCAGAAATATATCTTAATCACAATTATAAAAATGTCCTAAATCCCATATGTTTACTGCATTTAAAAATTTATCAAATCTGAATGTGGGGTTGCAGGTTAATCGCAACATGTCAATGGTTAACTGAGGAGCAGAAATCTTGGAGAGGTCCCACATTAATTTTTTTTAGGAGACACTTGGTTTGCCCTGTGGCTAGTTGTCTATTCTGGGGGGGGGGGGTCTTACATACAGGGTTATTCAAAGAGCTCCGAATTGCTGGCGAAGGGTAACCGAACGCTGAAAATCTGCGTTCGGTTACCTTTCCTAGCCATGCGGCTATTCAGAGAGCAGGCAGTTCGGCAAATGTTGGCGAATTGCCTGCACATACGGTGCCTGTTCTTTGCCTGTTCGAGGGCAGTGAAATCCCCATAGAAAAGCAATGCTTAGTCTATTCAGAGAACAAAAACCAGCAGGGAAAAGTTGCCGAAATGCCCTGCCATTCGGTGGTTTCATGCGACAGGTTTATTCAGACGAATCCCATAGACTTCAATGTTAAAAATACAATATCTAATAAACCGTTGATTATAATATTCTGCAGGAAAAAGTCTCTTCATTTATAGATTTTTTAAGAACTTTTAGGCATTTTTCTGCGAAAATTTCTTTTGTTTTTTTTTTAAAAATCTTTTTTCTTTTTTCTGTAACAGCCCTTTTTATTATCATTCATTGGATATTATATGTAAATTTCAGAAATTTTCGTTTAGTAGTTTCTTTGCAAACAGCGTTTTACTTTTCAAACATTCAAGCGTACTGTTTTTTTTTTCCCACTCCATTCATCTGCAGGGTCGGGTTTTTCCGGCGGCTGCTCTTCGCTGTGATCGCCGGCTGCTCGGGTTTCTCCGGCGTGTTCGGCTGGGTTAATCCAGATGTTTTTGCGGGTTTCGGTGTGCATTCGCCGGGTTTTGCGTTTAGTGTTCGTCGGGTTTGCGGCGGCTTTAGGCAGCACTGGTACCGGATAAGTGCGTCTTGCAATATTTCATCATGGGATGAGATCGGGGCAGACTGACCATTAGGGCAATATTGCCATTAGGGCAATTATAACATTCCTATTTAGGGAAGCCTACCACCCAACTCACTGACACAACCATCAATCACTCTCACCTTGCAGTCCTCTCCTCCTGTTTCCAACCCCAACCCTTCTAGATTGTGAGTTCCTACGGGAATAGGGCCCTCATCTCCTCCTGTACTGTTTGTCAAATGTTGTACAATGTATTGTAACCCTGTCTATACTGTGCTTATTGTACAGCGCTGCGGAATATGCTGGTGCTTTATAAATAAAGAATAATAATAATAATAATAATAAAAAAGAGGGGGGGCATTTAACCATTAGTGGCTCACCATTATTTGCCAGTGGAAGATTGCATTGGCTTTTAACTGCTTTAACCGAGACCTACTGTTAAACAAAATAATTGCTGCACCTCAAGAGGCTTTTAATTTTGCCTTAAAGTAATACAATTTCTTTTGACAAACAAAGAGCAATAAGAAAGAGCAGCAGGTAACATTACATCCAATCTGAAATAATATATGCCAAGTTATTTTATAAACACCATTTTATTTAATACTTTGCACAATAGAAATATCACATATCATGTAATTACTGATATTTATATAATAAAATATGACGGGATTAAATAGCTATTGTTCACTTTAGTGTTTATTCACGCGCCCGCGTTATTTTATGACAATTTGACAAGTTGTACCTATAACTCTGGGGATATAATTGTTTGAAATTACTATTTAATACACTATTCTGCAGCATATAAAGTATAACACGGAGAATTCTTTACAAAGACTACAATTTGTCTCTTACTAAGAGACATTTTCAATAAATTAAAATATTTTATTTAATGTTTTTTGCTGTGTAACCACATTTATTCAGGTTAAGAGCTGTTTTAAAGCCGCAGTTTTTTGTCTATAGCTGCATATATTGTATTTACTGTGTAATATATTAAATAAATCATCAATGGAAATAGTGTTCAAACCATGAGCGAGACATTATTTAATTAGAGGCTGCTGATATTTCTTCTCTGGTTTATTTTAATCCGTTCAGATGCAAACAATGGGAGTTTGTAAAAGTGGAATTTAAGGAACTGAGTCGAAGAAGCAGCGTTTGTGACCTAACCCTTGTGTCTGGCATGGATCCTTGGGTTTCTTGCCAAGTACATAAAAAATGTGTTATGTAACAAAGTGGCAAGGCAAGGCCTCCTGGAACAATGTATCAGCTTGTAGCATGGAGGACGTCCGGTTTTACTATGCTTTTTATAACTACATGGAGCTGAGTTTTCATGTATCAAACATGGTCAACAAGGGCCATTTTCATGGCACAGCTTTGGGTTTTCAATAGTCAACATGTCATTTATGCAAGTATTGTGTAGAAAAACATAGAAACATAGAAAATGTCAGCAGATAAGAACCTTTCGGCCCATCTAGTCTGCCCAATTACATGGATACTTTACCTGGATTTATCTTTTGTTTAGGATAGCCTTATGTCTATCCCATGCTTGCTTAAATTCAATTACTGTTTTGGCCTCTACCACTTCTACTGGAAGGCTGTTCCATGTATCCACCACCCTCTCAGTAAAATAATGCTTCCTGATGTTACTTTAAACCTTTGCCCCTCTAATCTAAGACTATGTCCTCTTGTTTTGCTACTTTGTTTCCTTTTAAATACACTCCCTTCCTCTACCTTGTGGATTCCCTTTACGTATTTAAGGCTAAGGTCAGATGAAAGCATTTTTAACGTGCGTTTAACCGCACAAAATCACGGCCGTGCTAGCAGCAAATGACATCCAATGCCGGGTAACACACGAAGAACGGCCGCACGAAAGTTCGTCCGCAACGCAAGTGGCAAACGAACGCATTTTTTCTAGAACGTCAAACCGCTACTACTGACGTACAGAGTGCGCTGCGTCTGCATAGCGGCGTGTTTGCGTGATTGGGAGACGTCAGACGCTGCACACGTCCGGCCAACATAACGTCCAGACACAAAAAGGGTTTTATTGATGATCCGTACAAAATCACGGATGAAAATGTGCATCGTATGACCGCTATCGCGTATTCCGTGAAAAAATACGTCCATTCGTTCGAACGCACTTTTTGACGGACAACGCGAAAAATGCGTTCATCTGACCCTAGCCTTAATGTTTCTATCATATCTCCTCTGTCTCGTCTTTTTTCCAAGCTGTACATAGATAGAAACAGTAGCATCAAAGAAAGGTTAAAGCAACTCCTTTGTGAGATATTTCTAATTGTTCGAGTCTGCCAGAGGCATATTTATTCTTGGTGATGCCCTAGGCACTCCAAAGTCCGCTGCTGCCCCTCCTTGGTATCAAATATGAACATGTTTATAACATGAAATTAAGATATACCTACAACATATAGGAGGTTTTTAATGCAATCGAGTTTTTATTGTACACCAAATAATTTCTAACAATTGTCTCAATTTCATTCAGCCCAATGTACCAGCTGGGTGGAGTAGAGGTAACATCACTGCTGTGCGTGGAGAGAGCCTGTGGAGACATGGGTTCGATCCTGACAAGCACCTCTCCAGTAAGTGTCCTTGGGCAAGACACGTAACGGTACTTACTCGCCACCCAGGACATACTTGAAAACGAGAGAAATCTCAATGTATCCTCCCTGGTAAAATCCTTTCTCAAAAAAAAAAAAATTTAGTCAGAATCGGCACCTTTTCGGTCACATTTAGGAGAGGTATACAGTGATACGTTTCTGGTTGCGCGATGAATGTCGCTTATGGATATCTGGTAGTTCTCTTAGTTCACATTATCCACATGGGTCATACAAAAGAAAGCAAACAATGTAATAGTGCAGACTGTTTAACAGGTTTTTTAAAAAAGGGGACTGTGGTGTATAATTTCACTCACAAGTCTAGAGCCCGAAAAAAAACACTGAAATTTCTGGTTCGGCTTTGGTTAACTGGTGGTGGTACAGGTTTCGGGCGCCACCCATTTTTTCTTGTGTACATTTAGGAGAGGTTGTGGCTCGGAAGATTCAAAGTTGGCCTTGCCGGTACCGATTCCCACAAAAAAATTGGCTCCAATACCATCTAATGTGGGTATGCTTTACAATGAAAATATTGGCGTTAGCAATTTGATATAAGTTTTTCAGTATGCTGATTTACAAAAAATTACAATTATTGATAGATTTTCAGGCAAAAAAATGAGAGAATTGGACTGAAATCTTTTTTTTATGGATTTTCCTAATGGTGTATTTAAAGCAAAAATCTATATGATGCTGCTCAAAAATATTATCTTGACATGGTACAGGCCTGGTTTTATCGGACCAGCATGGAGTCTATGGGTACATCACTGGCTCAAATTTCATTGTATTGTGTGGGATGTATTCAAAGGACATCACCAGGAGGAAGATTTGAAGTCTTTTAAGATGCCTGTCTTGTCTCATTCAGCTGCCATCTCTTATCTCAGGTAGCTTACACCACCTAATACACCCCCTGCTGCCTTATCTAAACATTCCCTACTCCATCTCATTAAACTGTTAAATGCTGTAGATTAGATAAACCACATAAGTAAAGAAAAACCTTTTGGTTAATGTTGCCTCATGGGAAACATCTACAAAATCGTAAGTAGATAAAAAAATATATATTTTTCCTTTTTACATGCAATTACTTTAAACAGAGAAAAAAAACAGCAGCATGTGTATTTGTAATGCACAAGTAATCTAGTTACAGCTTATGTGAGTGGTAGTGTCCCTTTAAGTTTGTCGAAGGTAATGGTAAAATCAGCTCTGAGAAGACGCCCACATCAGTATAGAAAGTCATCGCCCTTTCCGCATGTTCGTTCTTCCCCTATATAGAGAAATCACAGTAGAGCAGTACGTGGCATCATTTTCATCAGCCTTTATGAACAGAGCTGCTGCAATCAGATTGCTATTTGTCAGCTGGTAAAAAAAAATAGATTAAGCAGAATACCATCTGTTAGTACTTTTGACGGGGAATAAAGTGAGCCATCAGCTAGCTCCTGCATTTTATTTTCCTATTTGCTGCCTCTTCAGTCTTCTGCCTTTGCCAGGGTAATTAGTACCAATATTCTTCTTTCTCTTTTTGTAGAAAATAAAAAAAGGGTTTGCAGGAAGCCATCGACACTGAGCAGGCGATTGCCAAATAACAATTATCGGTCAGTGAAATAAAATGGAAACGAAATGTGGAGGATATACTGCGGACAATTAGCGTATCCTGTATTGCTAATAAAAACAATTAGTACTGCAATATCCAGAAATATGATAGAATAAAGCACACTCTGGCAGTTTTCCACTGATTAGCATTCCATTAACCCAAGGCTCCTGGGTATAATTATATATGCAGTCTAGTTGCAATAGCATTTTCGTGTACATCATCGATGCTTTAATACAGGCCTGAGCTTTCTCCATTTTAGATGTTCTCAAACTAAACCTCCCATCACCATTTCAAATCAATATATACAGTTGCATTGAATTCAGAAAATAAAAAATAACAATGGAGTAATGTATATAGGGGAAATTGGGGCAGTGCCCTACTTTTTTTTTTTTTAAAAAAAAAAAGTAAACTATATAATTCCTTTTTTTCCCAACTTTTTCTGTCATTTAACATGTGTCTAATTGAAATAACGTGTTATGTCCTTTTAATTAATAGTACAGCAGCTGATTTTGATATTCTCCTACGAATGAATGATCATCATGGGTCTGGCTTCCAAGCTGCTTACTGCAACAGCAGAAAAAGCTGTCTGCAGGTTACAGGCGACACCCCATAAATCTGGCTTATATAGGCAAGTGGGGGGGGGGGAGTTTGGAGCCTGTTTTTCTGGTGGGATGGTTTCACTGCTGAGGACGTGTGGGGAACGTCCTTATTGACTCCTAAGGAAAGATGGGGGTGGAGATAGGGGTTTGTTTGAACCCTGATATCTCCCGATTGTTTTCAGCTAGCAGGGTCATGTTTGGTATCTTTAGAAAGGCCAGAGCATGGCCTTTCCAATGATACCAATCATAACCATGTTCAGAGTAAATAAAAAAAGTAATAACAATAATAATAAAAAAAAGAAAAATGTGTTTTTTTAAAACGTGAAATGGCTCAGCAGTGAAGGGGTTAAAGGAGGCTGATCTAAGGGTGTAAGTGAACTGGTTGTGTGTAACTGGACTGATTTGTGATGTATTAGGGATGTAAGGTGCTGGCATAGAGTTTGTAATGTAATTAGTGGGGGGAAGAGGACTGATTTGGGGGTTTAAGGATTTAAAGGAACAGGTAACAGGGGAACACTGTTGTTCCGGCTATAAGGGGACTGATGTAGGGTGATGGATGGTGGGAGTCTAACAAATGTGAAGTGTACACTTGTAAGGAGGCTGGTTTAGAAGATGTACAAGAACACGTGTAGGCTGAAGGAACATGAATGGACGAAGACTGATATGAGATGTGTAAGATTAAGCAAACTAGTGTGGCATTGTAGGAGTTTGGATAGCAACGGATCTAGGGACTGGGGTGGACGGGAAATAAGATGGATGCAGAGAGATGAGCATAGCCTCTGTAGTGAATAAACTTTGCCCCGATCCAGTCCTGGGGCAGTCACCTCACTTGCATGGGTTGCAAACTGCATGTGTCAAACAGCAAGAAGTTCATGTGCTCCCTGGCAGCTGGTGATCAATAGGGATGAGCCGAACACCCCCGTGTTCGGTTCGCATTCGAACTTTTCAAAAGTTCGAGTTTGAACGCGAACACGAACCAAACTCAATGCAAGTCAATGGGACTCAAAAGTTTGATTTTTAGAGTGCCCTGCAAGAGGGCATATATGCAAGATATTTGCCATAAAAGTTGTATGGGAGTCCGGGTAGTGCCCTGGGGGACAGGAAACAAGGACAAAAAGTTAAAAAAAAAAAGTTTTTACAGGAACAGTGAGTTTTCCATGAAATGAGGGTTAAAAATAAAAATGAAAAATTCCTTCAAATATCGTGCCTAGGAGGTCCCCATAACCTGCCCGTGAAGTGGCGGATTTGTAGGATGTATAGAAACATTTAAAAACAAAAAAATGACATTTCAAATGACGGTAAATGGTTTTCCTTTAATCTATTCATAAACAACTGCTAGGGGCGGCAGTCTGTATTAAAAGAAGAGACATTTTAGCACACGCAGAACAAGTTTAGTGATTTTTTGGCTAAATTATGGTGAAACTTATGCAGGCTTTGGATAGCCAAAATAGTTGGTGGCAGTGAGAACACAAAGATTAGAACAATTCCCAAATATTTTGTAGAAATGAGACCCCCACAATTGCTGGTGGTAGTGAGAACACAAAGATTACAACAATTCCCAGATATTTTGTAGAAATGAGACCCCCCCAATAGCTGGTGGCAGACTGGCAGTGAGAACACACAGTAACACAACAATCTCCTCTCAAAAAACACGTGCTGAAGGCTGTGTGAAGCCCTATATAGTGTGCTGCGGGACTGAGCTCTCTGAGCCCATGATTGTGCAAAATTTGCCCAATCAGGACTCTGAGCCGTGATTGGCATAGTCTTGAACCTGTCTGGCACCTGACCTGCGGTCAGGTGCAGGCTGTAGCCAATTACAAGCTTCAGGCCAGTGGAAAAGTGCATTGTGGTCCATTGTGGTGCATTGTGGGCGAACATGCTGCGAACACGCGGAAATGTTCGAAGTTCGCGAACATACGAACTGGCGATGTTTGAATCGAACTCCGAACACATCAAACCGAACAGCTCATCCATAGTGATCAAGACACCAAAAAGTACCGGCACTCTTGGGTACTGTTGAAGTGTCTTTTTGTTGGATGCCTTACATACTAAGGAGCAATGTTTCAGCCTACTGGCTTTTATCAAGCCAGTAGTTGATATCTGGGACCTGTCGATGTCAGACAATACTTGGGGCCTCCGGCAACCTTGCAAGCTGCCACTTCTGCTGTGGCACTCTTAAAATTCTCCTTGACCCTCCATCATGGATGAAATCCCCATCGTCATCTCAAGTAGATTCTCTAAAGCAGTGGTTCCCAACCGCGGTCCTCAAGTACCCCCAACAGGTCAGGTTTTCCAGATATTTAAAGCACAGCAAGCACAGGTGATATGATTTGCTGCTCATTCAGTTTGTATTTCCCCTAGATAATCCCTAAAACCTGGCCTATTGGGGGTACTTGAGGACCGTGGTTGGGAACCACTGCTCTAAAGAATAAAGGTGAACCTCTGCGGCCCTTCTAGGATCTTGGTGGCCAAGTGATCATTATGTGAGTGACCCAGTGCTGAGTAAACTCATTATAAGTACAATAAAGCCTCCAGAAGAGTCAAAGTAAACATAAGCAATTTCATCCTCTCTGAAAAGTTGGGCAGCAGGGTTTGGTAATAATAATAATTGATATCTCAAAAATGGCTAACAGCTGGAAAATTAAATTTTACAGCAGAACTAATAACTTCCTAAGGAGTTATGAGCAAAACATGTTTTTGCAAATTAATGTATGTAATTGACTTGTAGGGCTTTTTAGACTTTTATTTTTAACAGTAAATAGTTTATCATAAAAAAGATTTGCGAAGCAGATGCAGAAGATTTATCCACAGTGCAGTTTTAATTATGAAAAAAATAAAAGATTGGGAAAAAGCAGTGCGTTTCGTTGTCTTCACTGACATGAAATTGTATTTTGCTTTTTTGGGAACCCTCTTTTTAACAGACGATTTCTTCTAATTATTCTACACATTCCAGGTTATAGGGGCTTTTGCAGACATTTGTGTAAGGATCTTGTGAAGCAATGATGGGGGATGGGGAGAAAACTGAAATAAAAAATTGGAAACATATGGAATGAAATAGTACATGTAAATTGTGGACAGGCATAGTTCTCTGGAAGCATATAAAACAGATGTGTATCTTGGAATGATGCAAGTTTGTGCATGTTTTACGAAAGGTGGCAGGCTGACATCAGAAATCTTGGGGCCCCTAACAAGGCCTTCCTTAATATTGACAATTTCTTGGGCCCTCAAAGAAAATTTTGCACTCTACTACCCCAACACCCCCCCCAAAAAAAAAAAACATTTTGCTTTGTGTTTTGTTTTTCTTTTAGATTTTACATGGTCCTGTTTGGTATCATTGCAAAGGCGAGACTCATACAGTGACATACAGTTCCTACGGGAATAGGGCCCTCATCTCCTCCTGTACTGTTTGTCAAATGTTGTTCAATGTATTGTAACCCTGTCTATACTGTGCCTATTGTACAGCGCTGTGGAATATGCTGGCGCTTTATAAATAAAGTATAATAATAATAATGACAACTAAATTGGCTTTGTGGGGTGTAAGGAATGGAGATACAGGGGCCCAAAGTTGGGTGGCTGCTTGTGTTCTAGATAGACAAATGTATAATAATGCATTGCAACATCACCTCCCCATTTGCTCCTGTGTGCAAAATGAGAATGTGAGTTAGTGTAGTGGCATTGTTTGCTTTACGAGCAAAATCACATAATGCCACTGCTTTACAGTGGAGAAAAATAAGTATATTTTACAGTTTTTTGTTCTTTTTTCTATCTTTACATATTATGTGGTCATATTTGGAATTGTTGGAAAGGCTAGACTCCAACCTTTCCAAAGACATCTCACTTGACCTTGTGCTGAGTAAAGATTAGAGACACAGGGTTCCAAAGGACCCCCTGTGCCCCTCGCTGCAGTATGGCGGTCTAGGTTTTTGATTGAACAATGCGTAGTAATGCACTGTGCCATTGCCGCTAAACTTGCTGGTGACACGAGATTTGAGATGGTGAGTTAGTGCAGGATCATTGTTCAATTTAGAATTTAAAAGTAATCAATAGTGCTCTGTTAAAGAAAATCGTTTTTTATTATGTAAAACTTGGGCATATTTGATATCAGCGGAAAGGCCATGCTCTGGCCTTTCCAATGATACCTAATGTGACCCTCTATCTTCTATGGTTCTGGAGTTACATAGGTCCAAATACTTTACCTCTCCCTACACAACCAAGCATTCTGCTATGCTATGTATGTGGGTATGCTATGTGTGTTTGCATCTCTGAGTTATATGGATGTGTATGGGCATCAGTGGGTGTCTGTACCTACTTCATGTTATTGCTGGTGGTGCTTGATTCTCAGTGACAGAGCATGTGCCAGAGTGCAGAACATTGCTGTGTGGTGTCAGTCAGGTGTCACCTGAACCGCATGAGGGCAGACCCTGTGCAGCAATGTACTGGATAGAGTGAGAGTGACGAGTACAGCCTGCAATTAGACGCGACTCTGCCTGTCACTGTGAACCAAACACCAGCTCTAAGCCAAAACTGGTAGATGCCCCCCCCAAACCCTTGCCTGGACCCGCCCCTGCCCCAATATATAGTATATGTCATGAAGGGTACGTTTATTAAACTAAAAATTGAACATGCTAGACTTTAGTATTTTAATTCTATTATCCGTTGTGCCTTGGATTCAGAATACTAAGTACCAGAGGTTTGTTTGGGTTCCTACTCTGACTATCATAAATGGCAAAGACTCCCAAGCAAATGCCTACCTAGCCCAACTGGCAAGATCAGCTTTTGGGTGTCTGAGCAGTGCGATCGCACAGGGCATGGGAACTGGGACTCCCAGCAGACAGTAAAGCTTACGAGTTGAGCAGGCGAGAGGGAAACAGGAGAGCACAAGATTCACATACTGTATCTCCCTACAGAGCTTTCAAAATAACTACGTTCCCCACTAGTTTGTCCCCTAAACTCCTAATGCATGCTACCCCCACCCGCACCCCCAGGTCACTACTCCCCATGTGAACCTGTCCCAAAAGTGGACACTGAGCTCCCAATGCACATACCTTAACCCTTCCCTGCTGCAGGTAAAATATACTAGAGAACGGGAGTGCACAGAGGGACAGGAGGACAGATGCAGAGAGACAGTAGTGATGGGTGAAGAGTGAGAATACGGAGAGTGACAAGGGAGCGAAACAGAGTGACATGGGAGCGAAACAGAGTGACATGGGAGCGAAACAGAGTGACAGGGGAGCGAAACAGAGTGACAAGGGATTGGTGCAGAGTGACAGAGGAAGGGTGAAGCATGACAGGTAGGGGTGCAGAGTTACAATGGATGGATGCATAGTGACGGGGAAGGGGTGCATAGTGGCAAGGGGAAGAAGTTCAGAGTGACAAGGGAAGGGGTGGAGAGTGACAAAGAGGGGGGAATGCCCTTCCCCCACTTACTTGTCTGTAGTGACGCCTTTGCTTGTGTCTCATCATTGTCCCACTTTTTCCAGTTCCCCAAAAACATTGATCAGACACTATATGCAATAATGCAGGGTAAATAAATAATACTCTTTACTCCAATGCATAGAATACATTAATACATAGTAATGGAGAGTGTCACGACCCACTACGCGCGCTGCTGCGCAAAGACACCGGGTTAAGCCGCGCACTATCTATCCTAGACCCAGATAAGAGCGCGCACTTATCTACCCGTCCCGGCCACCCTTTCTCTCACAACAGGCACGTAGAGCACGATATACTGATCCCAGGATTGCAACGCAGTACAAGTCTTCTCCTGAAGCACGTACTAACTACGTCTCTCACAATCCCAGAGCTCACTTTCTTATTCTATTAGTAACGCTGCCACCAGTCCTCACGGACACTACACGCGTCGCAACAGGAGATGCAGGGCTTAGCAGCCGCACTATCCTAGACTCGGACAGTGACTACGGATCCCACAATTCCCCGCTGTTTCCTGACGACTGCAACACTCAATTTCTTATATATAACCGAGCTTAAAGCAAATAGCAATTCTCCCAATCTCTTAGTTAGCGTGGATTTCATCAGCCAGAGTCAAAACTTAAATACTTTTTGTTTATTTATGATAGAAAAATCACAGTGCTTTGTTACATAAAATTATAACTAGAATAAATCAATTAATTACACACTACACAGCAAAATAGAAATAAAAAGGGATTAATCACAGAGCCTTACTTACGACGGAATAATCAGTAGCTAGCATCGGTGCCTCCTGGGGCCTGGAGGTAGGAAAATGGACAGATCAGTCCTCTTTAGAAGGTACCCCAAGTGATCAGCCACAAGCACATGGCCAGTGTTCGAATTTATACACTTCCTGATCTTTCCAGCCCCCACCCACCAATGGCCCAGTGTCCTGGACTCCATTTCCCAGAGTGCAATTCTCGCTCGTGCTCAGTAAGCTTGTCAATTAATCTTTAATTCCGAAAAAATGGCGTTGCGCCCATACTCAGTTATTTTCGGAGCGGCAGCAACTGCCAGGAGTAACAGCCCAATCAATGTATAAAACATAACAAGGAAAAAGAGTGTCATCTGCGCTCGTTTCTATGTGTTCCATGTACAACAAAAATGGAGGTTTTTGTTTGTTTCAATGGCCATTGCAACGTAAGCCCACTCGCCACTTCAAGGCACCTCTTTAGAGTGGGTACCTAACAATTGTAACCAAAAGGCCGCTCTACTGAGCAGCTCCAAGCCCCTCCAGCTGCTTTTCAGCCAAGGAGAGACAAAGATGGTGGGTTTTATTTATACACGCACCAAACACTTCCCATTTGGGATCAAAAACAAAAACATGGAAAGAGGAACAGCTGCAGAACGACGGACTGGTGTTACAAGCAGGATATACATAAATACAGAAAAAATGGCGTCGCGCCCATACTCACTTATTTTCGGAGCGGCAGCAACTGCCAGGAGTAACAGCCCAATCAATGTATAAAACATAACAAGGAAAAAGAGTGTCATCTGCGCTCGTTTCTATGTGTTCCATGTACAACAAAAATGGAGGTTTTTGTTTGTTTCAATGGCCATTGCAACGTAAGCCCACTCTCGCCACTTCAAGGCACCTCTTTAGAGTGGGTACCTAACAATTGTAACCAAAAGGCCGCTCTACTGAGCAGCTCCAAGCCCCTCCAGCTGCTTTTCAGCCAAGGAGAGACAAAGATGGTGGGTTTTATTTATACACGCACCAAACACTTCCCATTTGGGATTTAATCTTTAATTGCCTAAAGGCATCCCTCTTCCCTCCAGACCCCCCCTTAGAGATCAAGGATGTGCTTCCTGTCTTTGAAGATGGTGTCCCCATCTCTTGGTGCCGACCTGGCTGCCAAGGTGTGATTTTCTATGTTAGTGTACAAAGAAATTCCCTTTTTACAGCTACGTGTTATATACTCCCCCAAGGGAGAAAGCTAAACATTTTGATTACATTTCAGCTGTGGACACAGGGATACACTTACCAAATGGCCAGACACAAATATGAATATAACTCTATATGGAGGAGAGGAGATATGTATAAACCGGCAGATAGACACATATATACAGGCAGACCCTTATATAGATAGAAATACAGATCTAATCTGCCACAGAGGGTGCTTCCATTTAACCTGGAAACCTGGAGTTCAACCTAAAACAGTGGAGAAATAGAACATGTTAACAGCAATTTTTGCGTATTTTTTCACCATACTTTCACACATATATTTTAAATGCTGTCCTTACACCTCACCAATAGTGTTATTTACAGCATAAGAGCCGTGAAGATGCAGCTGAATTATTCCAAAACATATTAAGAAGAATGAATTACACTGTTAATTGCAGGCTAATTCTTGTTGTTGAAGGTTGATCAGGGTCATCGCTGGGCTCACAGCAGCCGTCACCTGCAAGGAATGCAAAATAAATAAAGTTCTCATTTTACTCTTAAGGCTGGGGTCAGACGAGCGCAGTTATCACGTCCGTGTTGCCTCACATAAGTATGTCCGTGGCAGCATAGCATTCTGACCAATGGAGCCCCACACACAAAGCATGTCCGCACAGAGGTGCGGCTGCATGACGGACGCTGCAAACGGACGCAGGTTAGGCAAGAACGTAATACTGCTAGAACGGACGTGCGGAGTGCGCCACGTCCACAACGTCTGCATAGCTTTGTGTGTGAGTGATGGAACGTGGTCAGACGGACTGCATTTATACGTCCAGCATTTTTGACGGACAGAATGTTTTTCCATTGTATTTTATTTTCCCTGCTACATCAGTCAAAAAATACACAGTCCGTACAAAATGCACTCATCTGACCCTAGCCTAATACAACATGTTTTATCGCGCAGTGTTTTTCGCAGGCTCTACAATATTATAGGAAATATCATCTGTAGTGTTTCTCTTAAAAGCACAGTATAAAAAAATGTAATCATATACAGGGTTATTCAGAGAGCGTGAAAAGCAGGAGAATGACTGGAGAATAGCTGGAGAATGAAAAATTCTAGGTCAAAATAGCCAAACCAGAAAAATTCTCCCTTTCATCTCACTTTCCAAATCGGCTATTTTGACCTAGAATTTTTCATTCTCCAGTCTTTCTCCAGTCATTCTCCTGCTTTTCACGCTCTCTGAATAACCCTGATAGGGTTATTCAAAGAGAATCGAAAAGTCAATGCACGTTCAGTGACTTTTCATTGTCTTCAATTCGGTTCGATTTGGCGATCCCTTTTCGGCGACCCTGCGGTGTATTCAGCAAGAACCACAGGGTCTCTGAATTGCAGGGAAAAGTCACCGCAATGGCCAAGAAAGGTTTGGATCTCCCTTTCGGGAGCCATTTGGATCTCTTTGAATAACCCTGATAGACACTCTTAGTGAATGAGTATTTGTACGAAATCTACAGGTATTTTTTTGGCAATGTAGTTGTAACAATGTTTTTAGGCTGTCAATATGCTGAACATAACACTCACATACAGTACACAGGTAAAACTAAGGATATATGTTTGAAATAGTAGTTGTAGGGGCCCTATTCCACCCCATTAACTTAAGCAGACATTAACTTAATAGCTCAGGCTGTTACTCTGTCCTTTCTGAAAGCATTACTTGCAACTTGGAATTAGCATCAAGCTACGGTACTTTAACGGCTTCTATTCTTTGTATACTTTGTATAGTAGCAGCTCAGCAGCAAAGTATTCCAGAACCGGTATTCCTGGAAGAGTGCCAGCTCACCTTGCCTTGTGTTATATGATTTACTTACCCCTAATTGATAATACCACCACTGACTCATCATATTTATATTTTCTAATGTGATAACTGTGCCCCTGCCTACATCTCCTCACTTATTAGCATGTATACCCCTTCCCAACCACTTCGCTCGGCAAATGATCTGATGCTATCCGTTCCTCGTACCCATACCCTCAACTCCTGCCTTCAGGACGTCTCCCGAGCTGCCCCCTTTCTATGGAACTCCCTCCCCTGCAACATCAGACTCTCCCCATCTCTCCAGTCCTTCAAGAAGTCTCTGAAAACACATTACTTTAGAGAAGCCTATCAGCTTACTCCATGATCCCTCACTGTACATCTTTTGCTCCTTCTTCCCAATCAGCCCACATGCGCCCGCTACCTCACATACTCCAGGTACGCTCACCTACTGTGTCACCCCTCTCCTTTTAGATTGTAAGCTCTCGAGCAGTGTCCTTCCCTCCTACTGTTCCATGTGTGTAACGTGTATGTATATTCTTTTTTCTGTCTCTCTCCCATTGTACAGTGCTAAGGAATTTGTTGGCGCTTTATGAATGCTTGTAACTGTAACTGATATACAGAATGATCTGTAAAATAAGAGTAAATTTGCATTTATGAAGAAAATTAGCAGTTACTAACAGATAACGTCTGTGTCATGACAAAAACTGGGACTCCGTTCCAAACCAACTTTTAGAGAAAGGGCTTGAGCTGTTAATATTTGTGACTGCAGCAGCAACATTAACCTCTTTACTCCCAAAATCAAGTTTTTGATTCGATTTTGCATTGTAATACATTGAAAAGCAATGATTAGCATATCTCAAATCAATTTGCATACCTTTTTAAAGCAAGATTAGTGTGCTCCCTGTGGAGAAATGAAATCTACTTTCTTATCTTGCTCCTTTTCATCCTATTTTACTGTAAACAAGCTACAAGGAGCAGCTCTTACACCAATTGTAACAAAAAGTTCAAAAAAGCTTTGCTGCTGTATTAAAACAGCCAGTGAGAGCTCTGGGGTCACTCAGTGCTGTGCAAGGATATGATTCAAGGGGTTATAATTGTTGAATCCCCTATACAGTAAAGATACAAGCAGGGTTATCCAAAGAGATTCGAAAAGTCACCGCACGTTCGGTGACTTTTCGTTCTCTTCAATTCGGTCCCTTTTGCCGATTGCATTTCGGTGACCCTGCGGTGTATTCAGCAAACACCACAGGGTCCCCGAATTGCAGGGAAAAGCTGCCGAAAACCTGACGAAAACTAACCGAATGCACTATGAAAACAAGCAAAAACATCTGGATTAACCTTCGAAGAGGAGCCGAACAGGAGCCAAAAAGGAGCCGAATCACACAGAGCCGAAGCAGCTGTGACGTAGAGGAGGCAGTGAATAAATTAGAAAAACCATTTGTATGAATCTGGGAAAAAGAAACGCTGTTTGCAAAGAAACTACTGAGCGAAAATGTCTGAAATTTTCACAGGAGGTCCAGGGAATGATAATAAAGAGGGCTGTTACAAAAAAAAAAAGTAAACTAAAAAAAAAATAAAAAAAAAATCGGACTTTTAATTTTTTTTTAAAAAATTCAGAAAAATGCTTAAAGTATCCTAAAAAATCTATAAATAAAGAGACTTTTTGCTGCAGAATTTTATAATCAACGGTTTATTAGATATTGAATTAAAACGGGAATATTTTTAACATTGAAGCCTATGGGATTCTCCTGAATAAATTTGCCGAATTAAACCACCGAATGGCAGGGCATTAGGGGAACCTTTCACTGCTGGTTTGTGTTCTCTGAATAGCCGAAGCAGTGCTTTTTGATGGGGATTTCACTGCCCTCGAACAGGCACCGAACAGGCACCGTATGTTCAGGCAATTCGACAGGATTTGGCGAATTGCCTGCTCTCTGGATAGCCGAATGGCCAGGAAAGGTAACCGAACCCTGATTTTCAGCGTTCGGTTACCTTTCTCAAGCAATTCGAATCTCTTTGGATAACCCTGAAGGTGTTACTGTAATTTCCATATTATTATTACATAGAAGCTCCATTGCTAATAATCTCATTATAATCACTACAAATCCCCATAAACAGATTATCTGACCTTTTATTATCTATCTTTATCACAGTTATTGAATTTGACACATAGGCTATTTCTGCCTATATGCTAATAATGCAGACACCGCGTGACATTGTGTAAGATGAGGGACGCCATCTAGAGTTCAGAACCTTTCAATCCAACACTATTTCTGTGAAGGATAAACAAATACAGGAAAAATTAAAAAATTAACAAATTTTACATTATTTAAATGTTACATCCAAGAACAACATTCTCTGCGCTAAACTTCCATTTTACCCTATATTTGGTTGTTAACGTTGCATTCCCATGTTTGATATAAATTTTATGAGAACAAATGCAACAAATTGCTTGGTAGTGAAGGGGTTAACAGCTTGAGCTACTGTTCTGACTTATCTGCAAGTGCTGAGATGTTGTGCCTGCTTATATAGCACCCTCACCGCCGGATGAGGGGAGATGTTAATGATGAACCCAGCACAGGACACGGAGCTCTGTATTGTCTACTAATGGATTAATCGCTCCAAGCATGTATAACCAGTGCAGTGGTGACCAACCATGGCCCCCCAGATGTTTCTCCCATGATGGTCTGTTGACCTAATGAGTGGCTGATCATCATGGGAGATGTAGTTTCGAACTATCTGGAGGGCCATGGTTGGGCATCACTGATGTACCGCATAGGGTTTGGGCTGAACAAGTTATCTGTTATTTATCTTTATAGTTATAATATTTATCATAATATTTATCTATATAGTCATAATATCTACTTAATCCATTTTGAACTGTAGTCAACAAAAATACTGAGGGCCCTATTACAAACTTTGCGCAAAAACGCTCGCGCTTTAATTTGTGCGCGAAGCGTTAAACTTTAGCGCGTGTAAATTAACGCCGGTATTACAATCCGCGCGTATTTTTTCATCCGTCGAAAAATTGCACGCGTAAATGGACAGGCAAAAACGCGCGCGCATTAACATTGCGTACAGAAATTGGTGTGCGGACTGTTTTTTCACACGATTCAGCCAATCAGAATTAAGAAACACAATTGTCTCCCGTTAAGTTTTTGCACCTGTCAAAATCCATCTGAGTATACAGTTGTGTTCAAAATTATTCAACCCCCAATGCTGTAAAGGGTTTTAGGGAATTTAGTGTACATTTGTAATTGTATTCAGAATGAAATCCTACAAGGACTTTTTAAAGAACCATATGCAACTAAAATGACATCAATTGGTTTTGTAATACAGTAGTAAATGTTTCTTTTGTGAATTCTTCATTGACACAATTATTCAACCCCTTAAAGACTACCACTCTGAAGAACAGAGGTTCATTCAAGTGTTTTCAATCAGGTAATGAAAACACCTGTGGATGTCACGGAGCAGCAATAAAGCATAATAAGCACCAATTAGGCAGCTTTAAAATGACTGTGATACTCAGCTCCTTCTAGACATTTACTGGTGTGGTTACAACATGGTGAAGTCAAGAGAATGGTCCGGGAAGACAAGAGAAGAGGTGATTAGTCTTCACAGGAAGGGCAATGGCTATAAGAAGATTGCAAAGATGTTAAACATACCAAGAGAGACCATAGGAAGCATCATTCGCAAATTCAAGGCAAAGGGCACTGTTGAAACGCTACCTGGTCGTGGCAGAAAGAAGATGCTGACTTCGACTGCTGTGCGCTACCTGAAGCGTAGAGTGGAGAAAAGTCCCGTGTGACTGCTGAGGAACTGAAAAAAGATTTGTCAGATGTGGGTACTGAAGTTTCAGCTCAGACAATACGGCGCACACTGCGTAATGAAGGCCTCCATGCCAGAACTCCCAGGCGCACCCCCTTGCTGTCTCCAAAGAATAAGAAGAGTCGACTGCAGTATGCCAAAGTCATGTGGACAAACCACAGAAGTTTTGGGATAGTGTTCTGTGGACTGATGAAACAAAATTAGAACTGTTTGGGCCCATGGATCAACGCTATGTTTGGAGGAGGAAGAACAAGGCCTATGAAGAAAAGAACACCTTGCCTACTGTAAAGCATGGCGGGGGGTCAATCATGCTTTGGGGCTGTTTTGCTTCTGCAGGTACAGGGAAGCTTCAGCGTGTGCAAGGTACCATGAATTCTCTTCAGTATCAGGAGATATTGGATGACAATGTGATGCAGTCCGTCACAAACCTGAGGCTTGGGAGACGTTGGACCTTTCAACAGGACAATGATCCCAAGCATACCTCCAAGTCCACTAGAGCATGGTTGCAGATTAAAGGCTGGAACATTTTGGAGTGGCCATCGCAGTCACCTGACTTAAATCCGATTGAGAACCTCTGGTGGGACATAAAGAAAGCAGTTGCAGTGCGCACTGCGCAAGCCTAAGAATGTGACTGAACTGGAGGCTTTTGCCCATGACGAATGGGCGAAGATACCCGTAGATCGCTGCAAGACACTTGTGTCAAGCTATGCTTCACGTTTAAAAGCTGTTATAACTGTAAAAGGATGTTGTACTAAGTACTAAGATTGAATGTCACTTGGGGGTTGAATAAAACTGATAATGATGTGAGCACAGAAAAGACATTTGTGGTTATTTCATTATAAATGTTATGTTATATTTGTCTGACCTACACGTGCCTCTTTGATTTAATTGTAAGCAAGATGACTGAATGATCAAAATCAATGTCAAACTGGCCAAAACACTCAATTTCAGTGGGGGTTGAATAATTTTGAACACAACTGTATATGCTGCAGCAATAATAAAAACACGCACAACTTCTCAATTTTATTGTTTGGGTATGTGTAGAATGTGTAACTATACTTTGCTGTATTTTTTTTTTTGGACTGGTGTATTTGGTTTTGGCCAGGACGTTCAGATTTGCCGTTACCACCAGCTTTTAGGAGTTGCTAAAATTATGTGTGCAAACGCTGTGCATTAAAAACTGTGCGTAGATTGTAATACCATCCGCGTACCAGCGCACAAATGCATTTGCACTCACAATGTTAAGTGTAGGACGCGCACACTTCAGTACGCTCGCAAAGGGTTCGCGCAGGTCCACCCGCGTTAGACGAATGCGCGCGTTTGTTGCGCTGACTTTGTAATACGACGTTCAGCGCAAAGGGTTTTGCCCCTCGCGTTAATGCGTTTTTGCGCACGCGTTAACGTCTGCGTGAAGAATGTAATAGAGCCCTGAGTATCTTAAATTACCGCCAATGAAGAATAATTAAAAACAAAATTTGAGCCAGTGTTGTATATCTCTGTTTTTGTCCCTTGTACAACATCTACAGATCTGCACACATGTACGAGCAGAGTGTAATGTTGTTGCTGTCTGCACTCTCCTAGCATCCAGGGTATTTTCTTAATGATTTCATCTCACATTATGATCTTAGATTCATCTGGCACAAAGCCCTTGTTATCAGAAGTAATAATAGGGGGGAAAAAAGAGAAATGAGGCTTAGCGAGAAGAGAGAAATTATTTCAACCTGTACTGCATCTGTTGCTATGGAAACCAATTATTCAATGGCTAAATTATTACTGTTTATAACAATAATCCACCGGGAAGCTGCACTTTGAAAGCTCAAGCACTTTGGATATAGCCTTTGGAATGTTTTATTATTTATTTTCAGGAAAAAAACTAAAACGTGATTTCTTAAAAATCCAATTATTTGAAATAAATATTTCGATACACATTTGTCACAGATAGCGAAATGGACATATTTTAATCTAAGGTTAATATTTTTTTAAATGTATTACCATAGCAGTTTAAATGTTTCATTTAAAAAAAAATATAATTAGAAGCAAAATATTAGCTTATACCACCATAGCCTCAACACATCTGTGCGTTATCATCAAGTATCACTAGCCCTGTGAAAGAGTGTCTACCGGGCACCCTAAAGAAATATCAGGCACAAAAATCCAAGCAAGCATTAAAAATAATCTTTATTAAATGCAATTAAAAATGGTCACCTAATATAATCCACTAATACATATATACTAAAAATACAAACAGCAACCTAAGCAACCAAATATTTATGTATTTTACCAGGAAGGATACATTGAGATTTCTCTCGTTATCAAGTATGTCTTGGGTTCAAGAACATTAAAATGTTACATTAGGTACAGAAATACAAAGTAATAAATGCGTGATATTAAAAACAAAACACAAATACACAGATTAACACAGAAAATAAATATGTAGGAAATATAATCACTATTTTACATGTGTTCGTTACTCCGCATGCGCATCCCTTCTAAACAACTTCGGTCGGCAACTCTCACCTCCAAGACTTCTCAATGTCCTGTGGAATGACTTGTCTCGCCCTATCAGACTCTCCCCTAATCTTCAGGCCTTTTAAGAAATCCCTTAGGCTGGGTTCACACCTCAGGGTTTTACAGAGCGTTCCTGCGTGCTGTAAAACACCGAGACACGGAAATCCATGATTTCCTATGGGACCCGTTCACACCTGGACGGTTTACAGCACGCAGGAACGTGCTGTAAAACGTTCTACGCCCAAACAAGTATGGGAGCTTCTTTGGGGCGTATTTGCAGCGCGTTCACTCTGCATTCTATGGCCGTGAATGCGCTGCAATGCGCGTGCGTTTTTTACATTTGCGCGATACGCGCTTAAAAAAATGCGTGTATTACACGAATAAAAAAAAAGGCGCAGGTGTGAACCCAGCCTGAAACACCTCTCTTCAGATTAGCGTACCACATCACTGATGCAACTCCTCCCTCTGCTCATCTACTCACACACGATTGAAGCTGCTTCTATGGCCCCACCATTCCCGAACCACTGGCACTAATGATCCTGACGTCCAGTAAAACTCCCCTTGTCTTCCTCAACCCCAATCCCTCTAGATTTTAAACTCCTATGAGCAGGGCCCTCTACAACTATTGTTTCTATCATATGTTTTGTGACAGAGTGTGGGAATCTGTGTATGTTAGCAGGAGGCTGACTGATGCAGTATTCCCCGGTCAGTAAGGGGTTAAACCTTCCCTGGCAGCAGGTACAGCTGCAACTTGTTAGCAAGCCATTATAGCAGTTCTCAGCACAGAGGAAGGCAGACAAAGGCTGCATGTGTGAGGCTGAGGAGTGGAAAGCACAGAACTGCAGGAAGGGCTTGCTGACACGTATGTAAAAAGGACAGATTTTTTTGTTTATACTGGGGGACAGAATAGCTGCCCCAGTAACCCGTAGTGAGGGGACAAATTTGTTTAGTTAGCCTCGTAAAGGAAGGAGTAGGCCAATTTGTTTGTGTTTAATTTTTGTTTGACAATACAAGTGTACCCAGTGTTTAAAGAGACTTTGTTTTGTGGCGTTCAATAAAAAGGAGGTACACCCTCCAAATCCTGTGCTTCTCTGAGCGGCCCTACCACCGTTTATCTGTAGCTCGTTCCCTTTGGTTATTGTAAAGCGCTGCCGAAACTGTTGACGCTATATAAATGATAATAATATGTTCACAGTAACTTAAAGACCAAAAAACAGGGTGATAAGGTACGTACTATGTAGTGAAAGGCAGACACAAGGAAGATAGGTGAAAAAGAACTGTCTAGTTATAGTATACCAAGAAACCTAAGTGGTTATTCAATAAGAGCCGAACTTGCCACCAAATTACACCGAACGGTGGATTTCGTGGCAGTTGGGCTATTCAGAAAGCTGGCGATTCAACAAATATTGTCAAATGGTGCAGTTCGCCTCAGAACGTCGGCAGCAGGTGAAATTCCCCATAGAGATTGAGAAGTGATGGTTAATCTATTCAGAGAACAACAAACTGCACCGAAATGTTGGCGAAATGCCCAGACTTCCGGTGCTTTAGCTCTGCAGTTTTAAACAGGCGAATTCCATAGGTTTCAATGTAAAAAAAAAATACCATTTCTATTTTTTTAATCAACCGTTCATTCTTTTCATTTGCAGCAAAAAGTCTCTTTATTTATCCATTTTTTAGGCAAAATTTTTGATTCCCATTTTCTAAATGGCTTTTTTTTTATTCTGCAACAGAACTTTTTTATTATTTTCATACATTTTTATTGTTTTAAAGGGCTTTTAAAAAATGTACCTTTTTTTTTACAACCAGTTCACCAGTATTCGACTGCTGATCGTTTTTTCTCGGTGGCATTTGGCGGTCTGTTCAACGGATCGTCGGCTGTGTTCGGCGTTTTGTGGCTGCGTTAGATGACTTCTGTAAACAGGTTTTCTATAAAATCATTGGCTCCCGAAAGTGGCTTTGTGGAAAACCACCGAGTAGTGAAGGGTTAAATACACGGGTCATAGCTTAAATTATAGTGACTCCGTCACTAGAAATAGACTATCAGGGTTATTCAAAGAGAATCGAAAAGCCACCGCACTTTCGGTGACTTTTCGTTCTCTTCAATTTGGTTCGATTTGGCAATCCCATTTCGGCGACCCTGCGGTGTATTCAGCAAGCACCTCAGAGCCGCCATAATGCAGGGAAAAGGCGCCGCAAACCCGCCAAAAACTCACCACAAAACGAGGGAGAACCCCCCCCCGAAACCCATAAAAAACCTCTAGATTAAACCGCCGGAAACGCCGGAAAAACCCGAGCAGGAGCCGATCACACGCAGCGCAGCCGCCGGCAAAACGCAACGCCGCTGACGAATGCAGTGAATAAATTAAAAAAACAGTTTGCTTGAATGTTTGAAAAGTGAAACGCTGTTTGCAAAGAAACTACTGAGCGAAAATGTCTGAAATTTACATATGAGGTCCGGGGAATAATAAAAAGGGCTGTAACAGAAAAAAGAAGTAAAGTTAAAAAAGTTTTAAAAAATCGGATTTGTTTTTTTAAAAAAATCCTGAAAAATGCTTAAAATATCCTAAAAAATCTATAAAGAGACTCTTTACTGCAGAATATTATAATCAACGGTTTATTAGATATTGGATTAAAACGGGAATATTATTAACATTGAAGCCTATGGGATTCGTCTGAATAAACTTGCCGAATTAAACCACCAAATGACAGGGCATTTCGGGAACCTTTCACAGCTGGTTTTTGTTCTCTGAATAGACGAAGCAGTGCTTCTCTATGGGGATTTCACTGCCCTCGAACAGGCACCGTATGTGCAGGCAATTCGCCAAGATTTGGCGAATTGCCTGCTCTCTGAATAGCCGAATGGCCAGGAAAGGTAACCGTACGCTGAATTTCAGCGTTCGGTTCCCTTTCGGCAGCCATTAGGATCGCTTTGAATAACCCTGTATGTACCATCACAAAATCTTAAATATTTATTTATTTGCAAAGTATTTTACCAGGAAGGATACATTGAGATTTCTCTCGTTTTCAAGTATGTAAAGATTTCTCCTTCCCGGTTGACCATTAACATGTTGCACTAACCATGCAATCTCACACGCATATAATAATGTTTAAAAATAACAATAAGCTGGGTTTTAGGGAATCATTATGATAATTGTAATAAATATCATACATTTCTATCATTTTTGTGTTTGGAGCAAAAGGGAACTCCGTTCCTCCCTAAAAAATAGTGAAGGAACTGCATTGCTAAGAGTTCCTGCTCGACTTGGCCCCTGGTTTATACCTTGTCTTTTTTAAATGTTTTCATAATTTTTCTTTCTAATCTTGGACACACAGGTCATTGAGCATCAAAGAACCATTCAATGTTTCCTGCAATGCGGAATTCTGGCAACTGTCCAAAAATCCCAAAAAATTTATTTATAAAGTATTTTACCAGGAAGGATACGGTAAATGAAAATTTATTAACTAGTAACCTAAAATGCTCTTTGTAGTATATATATTTTTTTTAATTCATTTTAGAATTTTTAGCAGAAACATCAAGAAATCAAGAAAGTGTGAGTGAGCCACGCAGGGCCACATAACATCTGAGTAGCTACCGAGCCATAAAAATAATAAACACACAGGAACATAAAGCAATGGGTCACAAACGTAAAAGCAGGTAGATGGCATCGTGGCACAAAATCTCAACGGCGATGTCCCCGGCCGGAGACATCCATTACTCAGCCATAATAATAAAAAGGTAAAGAAAAATAATGCAAACGTCCACAGAGACGTCGCAGTAAAGAAATTAAAGATAAGGGAAAGGAGGTGGTATCAAGGGGCAGCTGCAAAACGAAAAAAGATAGGGGGGGTTGCAAAACCGCAAAGCGGACGGCAAAAATAAAATCAAATCCGCTTCAAATCTGTAGAGTGTCTCAAAGATACGTAAACAACCCCAGCCGAGGAGGAACGACATTTAGTCAGCAAAAAGATCCCATAGCTTAATCTCAGCAGAGGGGGGGGGGAGCAAAAGTCAAAAAGTTGCGGCCTAAAAACAAAAATTTGAGGCAAAAATAGCGGGGAGGCAGACAAGAAAAATAAAGGAATGCTCTCATCCAGTGTCCCGAAACAGCGGGCGCCGCGGGGCGGACAAGGGGAGGCATCCCCATAGCAGAGTACTCACGGCCGGAGTAGCTCCATGAGGGCGGGGTATTAGGGATGTGCGTTTCGGGTTTCGGAATTTCGGAATTGTTTTCGGATGCGGCCGATTTTCCGAAAATTTTTAGATCCAAAAGTGGCAGATCCGAAAAGTTTTCTGAGCCGAAACGAAATATTTTCGGAATTTTCGAATGTACTTGAAATGTGTCAAATCGAAATTTATTGCTTTGAAACGAGGAGAACAGACGTTCCGAAAAAACAAAAATTTCCGAAAATACGAAAAGTCGATACAAAAACGAGCTAAGTGACACGAAAATACGAAAAATGGTCGATATTCCGAAACCATTTACAATTCCGAAAACGAAAATTTCCGAAAATACGAAAAGTCGATACAAAAACGAGCCAAGTGACCACGAAAATACGAAAAATGGTCGAAATTCCGAAAAAATGTACACGAAAAACGAGTCGAGCCGAACCGAATCGAAACAGAAATAGGTCGAAACGAGCCGAATCGAAAAGTTTAAAAATACGAAGAATCGAATCGAACCGAAAAAAAAATCGGTGCACAAGCCTACAGGGTATCCACCACAGCCCTCCCACGGGGCTCTCACCAGCAGCAGGCATCACCTCCACCGCGGCATGCGACGCATCAGGTGAGTATTCGCGCGGCGTCTCCGGTTTCCCGTGCTCCTCCACCCTGTCCTCAGGGATCAGCTCACCTCCAGGCGCGCCATCCGCTACCACAGCAGGGAGGACCACCATCCGTCCGGGAGGCAGCATCACCAATTCCGGACGTTCAGTTAAGTCCTCCGTCTCCTCCCGACCTCCACGCAGCACCGCCATCAGGGTACGCCAGGAGCCCGTTGTGAGCGGGCTCCCCTCGTCTTTTTGTAGTATTTTTTATTATTATTATTGGGATTCCAATATGGCTGCCTCCAATCTGACCCACCACCCGATCATTAAAGAAGTGATAACAGATAAATATCCTGTTGCTCGGATACGGTAAATGAATATAAATGCTGTCAAAATTATTTACGTAAAGACAATTTCAGATAACAGCATTTCTTTCAGCCTTTCAGCAAATAGTAATGAATGGAAGAATTATATTATCCAGCCCCACTGGAAATGCATTTAAATCTAGAAACTCCAAAGTGTTGTGACATTTTATGATGTAGCTGCCGGCTGCGAGGATGTCCTTTGTGTCTGGAGGCTGTTATTTCTTAGCGTTCAAGGGCGGCTGGTATTTCTTTCTTTAATTCCTGTGTATGACCTTGGCTGTGTTTGCTTCTCATTACATTGTCTGAGGGTTATATTACATTCAGTCCCTTTGTTTCATATTCTGCTGCTTAGAATGACTTACATGCAGAGCATCACTAAATTATCCCACACACAGCGAAGCAGCATGAATGGGAGGGGGAGGGATAAGGGATGTTGATAGCGCCTACACTGATACTGAAAAACATTGAATATATATATATTATTGCTGGCTTCTCAGGGAAAGTCCTAATTTAGTAATCTTTTAGGAAAGCGGATTTGTTTTCTTATTTTTCCAGTAATTAAATTATTTTAATACACTCATACCGACTGCTGAATATTTTCATCTAACCGAGTCATACAGGGTTATTCAAAGAGAATCGAAAAGCCACCGCACGTTGGTGACTTTTCGTTCTCTTCAATTCGGTGCGATTTGGCGATCCCATTTCGGCGACCCTGCGGTGTATTCAGCAAGCACCACAGGGTCCCCGAATTGCAGGGAACAGCCACTGCAAACCTGACGAAAACTCACTTCTAAACCCGGCAAGCGCACACCGAAACCTGCAAAAACATCTGGATTAACCCACCGAAGACGTCGGAGAAACCCGAGCAGGAGCCGATCACCGCACAGAGCAGCCGCCGGAAAATGCCGACACCGCAGACGAAGGAGGCGAAGAAAAGAAAAACTATGCGCTTGAATGTTAGGAAAAGTGAAACGCTGTTTGCAAACAAACTACTGAGCGAAAATGTCTGGAATTTACATATGAGGTCCAGGGAATGATAATAAAAAGGGCTGTTACAGAAAAAAAAAAACATTTAAAAAAAAAAGAAAAGGAAAAAAGTTTGCAAAAAAATCCCATAAAATGCCTAAAAAATCTATACATAAAGAGAGTTTTAACTACAGAATATTATAATGAACGGTTTATTAGATATTGAATTAAAATGGGAATATTTTTAACTTTGAAGCCTATGGGATTCGCCTTAATAAACCTGCCGAATTAAACCACCGAATGGCAGGGCAATTCAGCAACTTTTCACTGCTGTTTTGTGTTCTCTGAATAGCCGAATCATTGCTTCTCTATGGGGATTTCACTGCCAGGCACCGAACAGGCACCATATGTGCAGGCAATTCGCCAGGATCTGGCAAATTGGTCTGCTCTCTGGATAGCCGAATGGCCAGGAAAGGTAACCGAATGCTGAATTTCAGCGTTCAGTTACCTTTAGGCAGCCATTCGGATTCTTTGAATAACCCTGATAGTAAAGCTTGTTGTAATTAAAGGAACACTCCATGCTGAAAATGACCCTCCCCCCTTTTTTTCTGCATTATACAAATGCTACTGCCCTACCTAGTCATTCTACTTTTTCTTTTTTTAATGTTATTACCGTTACCTTAAAACGGAGGCATTTTCACACGGCGGTTTTTTTCTAATCCCGCGCCTCCCTCCCTCTTTCTCTTCAAGCTTTCTGGAACAGAAGTTTGACAGCTCCACTTTCTTTGATTAGTGTTACGCGCAAGAGGATGCGCGCAACACTAATCACAGCCGCTGACTTGCCGACGGCTCGCTCCTGCTAGCTACTGCGGCGAGTTGGAGACGTCATCGTGCTGAAAGCCCGAACCCGAACTCGAACCCAATGCAAGTCAATGGGGCTGAAAATTCGGTTTTTAGAGTGCCCTCCAAGAAGGCATATATGCGACATATTTGCCATAAAAGGTGTTTTTTTTGGGTCCGGGTAGTGCCCTGGGGGACAGGAAACAAGGACAAAAAGTTTAAAAAAAACGTTTTTAAAGGGACAGTGAGTTTTCCATGAAATAAGGGTTAAAAATAAAAACGAAAAATTCCTTCAAATATCGTGCCTAGGAGGTCCCCATAACCTGCCTGTGAAGTGGCGGATTTCTAAGATGTATAGAAACACTTAAAAACAAAAAAATGACGTTTCATATGACGGTAAATGCTTTTCCTTTAATCTATCCATAAACAACTGCTTGGGGCGGCAGTCTGTATGAAAAGAGGAGACATTTTCGTACACGCAGAAAAAGTTTACTGATTTTTTGGGCTAAATTATTGTGAAATATATGCAGGCTTTGGATGAAAGTAACAATAGGTGCTTTAAAATTGGTCCTTTAGCGTCCCCAACAGTGCCGTCACACCGTAACCCATCTGAGGATATGAATCTGTTACAGGCGTCAGTGGCAGTGCACCCAAATATTGTGCTTTTGTTACCAGGCCTGCAAGTACTATCATACAGTAACCCCTCTGTGGTATAGTGGAAGAGTGCAGGGGTGGACCATGTGGTCCTATATTGAAAAGTTTTTGATCTGGTAATGGGCGTCAGTGCACCCAGATATTGTGCCTTTAATGCCAGGCCAGCAAGTATCATCATATAGTAACCCCTCTGTAGTATTGTGGAAGAATGCAAGGGTGGACCATGTGGTCCTATATTGAAAAGATATGATTCTGGTCAAGGCGAGAGTGCACCCAGATATTCTGCCTTTGGTGCAAGACTGCCAGGCCAGCAAGTATCAACATACAGTAACCCCTCTGTAGTATTGTGGAAGAGTGCAGGGGTGGACCTTGTGGTCCTATATTGAAAAGTTTTTAATCCGGTAATGGGCGTCAGTGCACCCAGATATTGTTCCTTTAATGCTAGGCCAGCAAGTATCATCATACAGTAACCCCTCTGTAGTATTGTGGAAGAATGCAGGGGTGAACCTTGCGGTCCTATATTGAAAAGTTTTTTATCTGGTGGTAATTAGGGCGTCAAGGACTAAAAAAATTTAAAAAAGCATCAGTCAAGTGGCCCTGGCCTTCACCACTATTCCTCTGATCACCCGCAGCCTCAGAAGCACGTGTGTCAGCACTTGGTAATCTACCAGTGCCTGGAAAGGTGTTACACAAGTGTCGCTTTAGAGCGTCCTCAAGTTTTTTCATCCTGTGCTCCCTCTGTGCGGGCAGGATGAGCTCTGCAACTTTCCCCTTGTATCGTGGATCAAGAAGGGTTGCCAACCAGTAATGATCCCTCTGGTTGATAGCACGAATCCTGGGGTCCTTTAGCAGGCTTTGCATCATTAGGGAGCCCATGCAGCGTAGGTTGGAGGTGGCATTAGCTTCCGAGTCTTCCTGGTCAATGAGGATGACCATATCGTGCACTTCCTCCTCCCAGCCACGCACTAGTCCTTCTGTTTCTGGGCACACAAAACCCTCCCTTGAGGAATCCCCACCTTCAGTGCCCCCACTACTTAAATATTCCTCCTCATCCTCCTCCTGTCTGATCTGAGTAGGACCCGCTGGAATGCTGTCCGCAGAAAGACTGGGGCCTTGAGAGCTAGGGAAGGCCTCCTCTTCCTCCCGCTGCTCTGCCTCTAGAGCCACATCTATAATTCCCCGCAGAGTGTGCTCCAGCAGGAACACTAAAGGAATTGTGTCACTGATGCATGCACTGTCCCTGCTCACCATCCTCGTTGCCTCCTCAAATTGTGACAGTACAGTGCATGCATCCTTGATCATCAGCCACTGCGGGGGGAAAAAAAAACAAGTTGACCTGAACCTGTCCTTGTGCCATACTCACACAGGTACTCGTTGATGGCCCTCTGCTGCTTGTGCAGACGCTGCAGCATTGCTAATGTCGAGTTCCACCTGGTGGGCATGTCAAAGATCAGACAGTTTGTGGGAAGGTGGAATTCTCTTTGAATTTCTGCCAGGTGAATGCTTGCTGGGAATGACCGTCTGAAGTGGCTGCAGACTTTTCTGGCCTGGATGAGAAGCTCTGGCAGCCCTGGGTACTTGGTTAGGAAACGCTGTACCACCAGATTTAGGACGTGTGCTAGGCATGGTACATGCGGCAATTTACCCTTGCATAGGGCGGAGAGAAGGTTGCTGCCATTATCGCAGACGATCATTCCCAGCTCAAGCTTGCGTAGTGTTAACCATCTCTGCACCTGCCCCTGCAGAGCTGACAAAATTTCTGACCCGGTGTGGCTCCTGTCCCCTAAACAAACCAGCTCAAGCACAGTATGGCATCTTTTTGCTTGAGCCATTGCGTAGACCCTGTCAGGCGTCGGTTTAACTGCCACTTCGCCAGAGACAGAGAAGGAGGAGGAGGAGGAAGAGGTGGTGGTGGTGGAGCAGACAGACCTCATACAAGCAGCTTTCTGGAGGCGTGGTGGATGAACAAGCTGCAGCACAGAGCCCCGTCTTGGATCCCTCCCAGCTGCAATCAGAGTTACCCAGTGTGCCGTGAAGGAAATGTAATGACCCTGTCCATGCTTGCTGGACCACGTGTCTAAAGTCACATGCACCTTGCTGCTGACTGCCTTTCTCAATGACTGGATAACATTGTCTTCCACGTGCTGGTATAGTGCTGGAATGGCCTTGCGTGAAAAGTAATGGCGTTTTGGAACCTGCCACTGTGGTACAGCACATTCAGCAAATTCACGGAAGGGAGCAGAGTCCACCAGCTGGAAAGGCAGCAGCTGCAATGCGAGTAATTTTGCTAAGCTGACATTTAGACGCTGTGCTTGGGGATGGTTGGGACTATATTTTTTCTTTCGCTGCAGCAGCTGCGGCATCGTAATCTGACTGCGTAAATCTTCAGCTACTGGGATGATGTCACATTGTGAGGAAGGACCTGGTACATCCATTACTGTAGCATCATCCCTGTCGGTGGAGGTTGTAGGCAATGACATGGCAGGACATACAGTGGGGGTAGAGACAGATGAGGAGGAGGAGGACCTACGCAAAGTTTTGCGCCAACGGGATGTGTGGCACTTGTTCATATGTCGCCGCAAGCATGTGGTACCCAAGTGTCCGGTATCTTTCCCACGCTTAAGCCTCATCTGACATAGATTACAAATAGCAACGCTGCGCTCTACTGCACATCTCTTAAAGAACTCCCAGACAACAGAGTTCCTGCATGTGTTCTTTGAGACAACAGCGCTCTGCACCGGAGCAGCTCTGACATGTGATGCCTTGGCTGGCTAGTGCTACGGTTGGTCACAGAGGATGTTGTGCCGCGTGTTTGCTGTGCCTCCTCCTCCCCCTCTTCCTCACTTAATTCCTCTGTTTGATCTGGCACCCAGGTGGAGTCAGTGACCTCATCATCATTGTCATCTTCACCCCCTATCTCCTCGTCACTGGAGCCAACTTGGCAGTATGCTGCAGCTGCTGGGGCAACATGAGTGCCAGTTATTTGTGTGTCATCACTGGCACCCCCTTCCTCTAGGTTGATTATACTCCCTTCCTCAACCTCAGAGATTGAATCAGAGCATTGTACTTGCTGCGCATCCTCAAGCAGCATGTCACTGTCATTGTAGTCAAACAATTCAGCTGACTCCTCCGTGTGTGATAGCGAGGCTACGGCAGGAGTAGCTGTGGACATGGAGGCTGCATTAGTTGCTTTGGCAGCTGAGGTGGACTGTAAAGCACTAGCCTGGCTGGCAGAGGACTCGGAGGATGAGGATGGCCTGGTTAGCCAATCCACCAAGTCCTCTGTATGTTGCTGCTGCTTAAGACGGCCAGCACCAGTTAGAAAGGACAAGCGTGCCCCTGCAGAGAATGCACCACGTCCACCACGACCAGAGGCACAGCCTCCCGACACAGGGGCTGCTTGCCCTCTTATCTGTGTCTGGGAGCGTCTGCCTGTCTTTTTTGTTCTTTCAGACATGGTGATTGATATATAGATTAATATATACAGAACTCTGATTCAACTCTGGTATAAAGATTTAAAGAACTCTGGTATAACTCAGTGAGACACACTGATAGCTGGCAGCCAGTGACGAGACACAGAACACCTCAATTCACAAATGTTTTAAAGAAATTAGTGAGCCCTAAAAAAACTTGCTGGCTGTGTGACAAGACACAGAAGATCACCTCAATTCACAAATGTTTTAAAGAAATTAGTGAGCCCCAAAAAAACTTGCTGGCTGTGTGACGAGACACAGAAGATCACCTCAATTCACAAATGTTTTGTAGAAATTAATGAGCCCCAAAATACTGCGTGGTACTGGATGTGTGACGAGACACAGATCACCTCAATTCACAAATGTTTTAAAGAAATTAGTGAGCCCCAAAATACTGCGTGGTACTGGATGTGTGACGAGACACAGATCACCTCAATTCACAAATGTTTTAAAGAAATTAGTGAGCCCCAAAATAATGCGTGGTACTGGTTGTGTGACAAGACACAAATCACCTCAATTCACAAATGTTTTAAAGAAATTAGTGAGCCCCAAAATAATGCGTGGTACTGGTTGTGTGACAAGACACAGATCACCTCAATTCACAAATGTTTTAAAGAAATTAGTGAGCCCCAAAAAGATTTGCTGGCACAGTGACAAGACCCAGAAGATCACCTCAATTCACAAATGTTTTAAAGAAAGTTGTAAACCCCAAAAAAACTTGCTGGCACAGTGACAAGACACACATCACCTAAATTCCCTGATATTTGGTAGAAATGAGACCCCCCCAGACCCCCCCCCCAGTAGCGTGGCAGACCGGCAGTAACAACACACAACTATCTCCTTTGAAATCTCCTCTGAAATGCATGCAGAATCGGCGCGTGGAAACGTTATATAGTGTGCTGCGGGACTTAGCTCTGTGAGCCCATGATTGGGCAAAATTTGCCCAATCAGGACTCTGAGCGGTGATTGGAATAGTGTTGAACCAGTCTTGCACCAGACCTGTGGTCAGGTGCAAGGCTGTAGCCAATTACGAGCTTCAGGCCAGTGGGAAAATGCATTGTGGTCGAACATGTGGCGAACACCCGGAAATGTTCGGTGTTCGCGATCTAATCGAACAGGCTAAGTTCGGGTCGAACTCCGAACCGTCCGAACCGAACAGCTCATCCCTAATCGTGACCACCTAAAAAAGCTTAGGTGGTCATGTTGCCTAGAGTATCCCTTTTAAGGCAACCTTTTTTGTAAGAAGGTGCTTGTCTCAGAGCTGTAAAATACATGCAAACTATACAACTGCAATGTTTAACCCCTTCCCTCCCTAAATCGAGTTATCTTATGTAATACATTGAAAAGCACTCATTAGCATATCAAATGCCCATTTCACACCTTTTAAGGCAAAGTTAGTGTGCCCCCTGTGGTGAAATGAAATCCTTTGTTGTATCTGTGTCCAAGCACCCGGAAGAGGCATAACACAATCGCAAATAGTGGCCCCAAATCTGTATTTTCGCTCCTGTCTCACCCATTGTACAGCACTACAGAACTTGTTGGCGCTCTATAAATACGTGTAACTGTAATTACCTGAGCACATCACTATGAAAGAACCATTTGAGAAAGTGAAATCACCGTTTATTTTAGGATATAAGTCAAACATGGCAAAAATAAACACAACTTATTAGTAAATACTTCCTGCGTTCCAGCAAGCCTATGTAGGCTCTTAATCAAACCACATCCATTTAAAGAATATCCTCTAGATTGTTTTGTCCTTGATACAGTGATTAAGCCATCCTATTGGTAGATCATTTAAGCACACAGTAATAAATGAATGTAACTCATTGCATATAACTTTGTATTGCTTTGTAGCACTTGGAGTTTTGCCGAGGCCAGTGTTTAAATAAATGTGTCAAAAATCCAGAAGAAAGATATATTCCTTAGGTAAAAGGCTCAGACACGATTTGAAACATTAAACTTGGCAGAGATCCCAGACTGTTACTATAGTTACCCTGAGCTGACTTTGCAGAGTATAAAATAAAATTTACACGCAGTCTGGTGTTCTCCATATTTTTATTTTTATATCCTTAACCAATGAGCACTGCATAAATAAAAGGTAAGGTTCACTCAATGAAACACACTATTAATAGTTTGCCTCGGGAGTTAGGTTGATCAGGAATGCTTGGGAATGCAGTTCCTCCACTATTTTTTCAGGTGGAACAGAGTTCCCTTTAGGTCCACACATGGAAAAGCTTTTAAGTTTCAATCATATTTGTTTATTACATCCCCAGAAATATATCTTAATCACAATTATAAAAATGTCCTAAATCCCATATGTTTACTGCATTTAAAAAATTATCAAATCTGAATGTGGGGTTGCAGGTTAATCGCAACATGTCAATGGTTAACTGAGGAGCAGAAATCTTGGAGAGGTTACATAGTTACATAGGCTGAAAAAAGACATGCGTCCATCGGGTTCAGCCTCTCCCACATCACATACTGCTGTTGATCCAAAAGAAGGCAAAAAACCCAGTCTGAAGCACTCCCTGAATATGCAACATACTGGGAAAAAAATTCTTCTTGACCCCAGAATGGCATCAGATTTCTCCTTGGATCAAGAAGCTTTTACCCACATATTAAATATTATAACCCTTAATATTCTGTGTCTGCAGGAAGTCATCCAGTCGCTTCTTAAAAGTCTGTACAGTCTCTGACCCAACCACCTCAACAGGCAGAGAATTCCACAGCTTTATTGTTCTCACCGTAAAATAACCCTTCCTATGCTTTAGGCTGAATTTTCTTTCTTCCAGTCTAAATGGATGACCCCTTGTCCTGTGTATAGTCCTGTTAATGAATAGGTTATCATTTTTTTTTTTTAGGAGACACTTGGTTTGCCCTGTGGCTAGTTGTCCATTCTGTGGGGTCTTACATAGTTACATAGGCTGAAAAAAAGACGTGCGACCTTGGAGTTCAGCCTTTCACACATGACCTACTGTTGTTGATCCATAAGAAGGCAAAAAACCCAGTCTGAAGCACTCCCTGAATATGCAACATACTGGGAAAAAATCCTTCTTGACCCCAGAATCGCGTCAGATTTCTCCTTGGTTCAAGCAGCTTTTACCCACATATTAAATATTATGACCCTTAATATTATGTTTTTGCAGGAAGTCATCCAGTCATTGTTTAAGAGTCTGTACAGTCTCTGACCCAACCACCTCAACAGGCAGAGAATTCCACAGCTTTATTGTTCTCACTGTAAAATAAGCTTCCTATGCTTTACCACCCCAAAATGATTCCAGCATGTGGCAGTATTTCTCCAATGGCTTTATTCCATTACCACAAGATAAGACAATGTTTTGACCTTCATCGGGTCTTTGTCAAGCTTCCTATGCTTTAGGTCTTAATTGTGCTTTATCTGACAAATTATCATAGTCCTACTGGCGGGTTGATATGCTAGAGGCAAAATACACCATATACGGCACAAAGTTTGGAATCACCAGAAGAGCCACAGTAGCAGTTTGGGTCGTTTGTTATAGAGAACACTGGAGACATACAGGGTTATTCAAAGAGATCCGAATGGCTGCCAAAAGGGAACTGAATGCTGAAATTCAGCGTTCGGTTACCTTTCCTGGCCATTCGGCTATCCAGAGAGCAGGCAATTCGCCAAATCCTAGCGAATTGCCTGAACATACGGTGCCTGTTAGGTGCCTGTTCAAGGGCAGTGAATCCCCATAGAGAAGCAATGCTTCGGCTATTCAGAGAGCAAAACCCAGCAGTGAAAAGTTGCCGAATTGCCCTGCCATTCGGTGGTTTCACGTGGCAGGTTTATTCAGGCGAATCCCATAGGCTTCAATGTTAAAAATATTCCCGTTTTAATCCAATATCTAATAAACCGTTGATTTATATTATTCTGCAGTAAAGAGTCTCTTTATTTATAGATTTTTTAGGATATTTTAAGCATTTTTCAAGATTTTTTTAACTTATTTTTTCTGTAACAGCCCTTTTTATTATCATTCCCTGGACCTCGTATGTAAATTTCAGACATTTTCACTCAGTAGTTTCTTTGCAAACAGCGTTTCACTTTTCAAACATTCAAGCAAACTGTCTTTTTAATTTATTCACTCCATTCGTCTGCAGTATCGGCTTTTTCCGGCGGCTGCGCTGCGTGTGATCGGCTCCTGCTCGGGTTTTTCCGGCGTTTTCGGCAGGTTAATCCAGATGTTTTTGCGGTTTTGGTGAGCGTTCACCCACGTTTTGTGGTGAGTTTTCGGCAGGTTTGGAGCAACTTTTCCCTGCATTTCGGCGGCCCTGTGGTGCTTGCTGAATACACCGCAGCGTGACCGAAATGGGATCGCCAAAACGTACCGAATTGAAGAGAACGAAAAGTCACCGAACGTGCGGTGGCTTTTTGATTCTCTTTGAATAACCCTGATAGCAAGACTTTGGTTATGCAGATAAATGAACAATACAGGTGAATGCAGGAACAGCTTCTCTTGGGAAACAATGGACGGCACAGGAAGAGGTTGGAGACAAAAGGGAAAAGAGGAATCAGGTTGGAAACAAACGATAGGCAGGGATCTTGCCTGGATACACACAGGAGGCAGGATGCAAAGTCTGGACAACATGCAGAGCTCGAGGTTCACTGTGAACTGGTTTGCAGAAGCACTGGGTCACAGACGCAACCCTTAAAAATAGGAGGACCACGATAGGAAACCAGACAGCGCCTATGGCCTCTTACAGTTGGAGCAACATTAAAGCCAGGCCTAGCATATGCACGACTCCTGAGGGCAAATGCATGATGGGAGCTGCTCAGAGGGACCTAAATTGTCTATGTCCTAGTCACTACATAGTTTCGTTTCTTAGTCTGTGTGAGTTGTGTGCAGCTTTTCAGCTCAATTTTTTGTATAAATTTTTATTTTATTTCACTTTATTATTTTCTTCTCCCTCCTCTCGCCTTAGGGGCTTAAGATCTCATCTATGACCTCGGGTGCTGGGGATTTTTCCCTTTAGGTAGGTATAGTATTATCCATTTCACAGCTGTCACATCACGTAGAAAGCAGAAAAGAGGGTTCAAGTCTTCGCAGAGACAGTGCGAGCACAAGTCTTTCTGCATCCCTTCCGTGCCTCAGGGTATGGTGTCTGACAGTTATGCCGTTACAAAGGAAATCAGTAAGAGACCGGCTCCGTCCCTATATCCAGTCTATCACTGAACTAAAACAGGCTTTGAATATGCAAAAACATCAATGGACCAGTTTTATCTCAGCTAATATAGGTCTGTTGTGGTGCATAATATGTGTTTGTGTTTTTTAGGGCTGGGGAAATTAACGATTAATTAATCAATTTAATCATTAAAATGTTTGAGCGACTAAATAAATTTTGATCGGGGGGGCCCCATCAGCTCCGGTATTGGACTCTAGGAGTCCGAATCCGCAGCTGTATAGGCTTCTTGGGGCCCTCGGCCGCCCTACAGCAGTGTGCGAAGCCGCCCTCCAGTCACGTGTGTGGCGCGTGTGACGTACGCGTCACACACAGCAACTGCCGCAGGAAGAAGATGGCAGACGAGAAGGCAGCGGAGGAGTGGTGAGTATGGTGCTGCCTGTCTCAGTCCAGCCTCGGACCCAGCCAAGCCCCAGCAGGGCCCAGTCCCCAGGAACACACCAGGCCCACACCAGGCCCCGGCCCAGACCCAAGACCCAAGACCCAGGGCCCAGACCCAAGATCCAGAACCCAGAGCCAAGACCCAGGGCCCTAGTCCCAAGCAGATCAGCAAAAAGTAGTTGGATCTGTATGTGTATTATAATTAATCAAAATTAATCGATTAATCCAATTTTTTTTAAATTGATTAAATCGAACACAAATATTTTAATCCGTACCAGCCCTAGTGTTTTTCCTTAAAATTACGCTGCCCTTCAGGTTGGAAATGGTTTTTAGGGACTTAGATGCTTTCCGTTCCAACTCAGTTGACATTCTCCAGTTTGTGAATGACGGTCATGTTATGCTGGCAGATTGGTAACCGATCTAATGCCTTGCAACCAAAGTCTCAATTTAATTTGGCCCAGTAGCCAAAATCGGCAATTTTTTGGGCTGCATTTCAACCATATTTTGGTTTGGGAGATTGAAATGCAGTTATACTGGCATTTCGAATTCCCTATAAAAATCACATCAAATCTTGGCACTCTCTGCTATATTTTTCTATGGAAATATCGACTTTAGTGATTCAAGTCTATTGGTGTGCCGATTTTATAAAATAATATCAAGTACAAAAAAGTGCCGTTAAGTGACTTTTCAGGAAGGGACATAGAGGGAATAAGTCTGAAATCTTTTTACACATTAGACATTCTTCTTAGAAAAGTATAAAAGAGACAAATCTGCATGTGCTGACCGAAAATAAGGTTTTACGGTCATTTTACGGCAAACCTTTTGCCGGACCAGCCGCATTTTTCAAATATCGGCTCTGGCTGACTGTGACTAATGTGAGTAAGGTATGCTTTTCTTAAGTGATACTAGCGTAGCGGGTTTACGGAATACATTTCTATGTTCACAGAGAAGTGAGGAGGAGCTTTCAGGAATCGAAGATGGATTGGAGGAAAAAACAGAAAGTGAAGGAAGTGACTATGCTCCGAATATTAAGAAGAAGAAGAAACTTAAGGAAAAGAAAGAAAAAAAAGCTAAACGGAAAAAGAAAGAAGATGAAGAAGACGACAATGATGAAGGATGTACGAAGGTGAGAATGTTTAAAAAAAATTTATTTCACGCTGGTCCTCTTAACGATTTTTCCCTTCTGTTTCACAGTATTATCTTTTTATGTTACACAGTTTTATATCATTATTTGGGTTTTTTTGTTTATCCTTTTGGATGTTCAATGGAATAGGTGCGTCAAGCTTTTCATCTAATGTCTTTTCTATCTAAAACATCTTGAAGATTGCTAGTTTGCTTTTGATTTTGATTTTTCTCAAAATCTCTAGGATTAATCTGGCTGTTGCCTTATTTTAGCCACGGGTCAAGTTAGACAGCAGACAAATCTAAATTACACCCTGGCAGTGTCACATGGAAGCGATGGCCATGCGTAGCCTTGTTTTCGGTACACTATTTTGACCAAAGATTTTTTAATTTGAGAAAAAAGAAGGGCCCTATTACAATCTTCGCACAAACGTCAGTACGTGCGCAAAAATGCATTAACGCGAGGTGCAAAACCCTTTCCGCTGAACGTCGTATTACAATGTCAGCGCAAAAAACGCGCGTATACGTCTACCACGGGTGAACCTGCGCGAACTTACTGTACTTCGCGCGTCCTATACTTAACATTGTGAGCACGAATGCATTTGTGCGCTGGTACGCGGATGGTATTACAATCTATGCGCAGTTTGTAACGCACAGCCTTTGCGCGCATAATTTTAGCAACTCCTAAAAGCTGGTGTTAATGGCAAATTCTATCAACCTGCTGAACCCAAATACACAAGCCCCAAAAAAAAAAAAACGCAGCAAAGTATAGTTACACATTCTACTCATACCAAACCAATAAATTTGAGAAGTTGTGCGTGCTTTTTTTATTGATGCAGCATATATGCGCAGATTGACTTTGACAGACGGAAAAACTTAATGTGAGACAATTGTGGTTCTTAATTCTCATTGGCTGAATTGCGTGAAAAAAACGGTTCGCACACTGATTTCTGCGCGCAATGTTGCTGTGCGCGTGTTTGCGTGTGTCCGTTTTCCGCTCATTATTTTTTGACAGATGAAAAAATGCGCGAGGATTGTAATACCAGCGTTGATTTACGCGTGTTAATGTTTAACGCTTCGTGCAAAAATTCACGCGTTGCGCGTGTGATTTTGCGTGAAGAATGTAATAGGGCCCGAAATCAGAAACCAATCTTTACTACAGGTCCAGTAACATCCTAATATGGGGTTAATAGGTGTTGTGTGACTATTTAGGACCCTATATGCTTCCTAGGTGCTCCTTATCGGTGTTCAGGTATGAAAATTGAATATACCTTTTATCTGCTTACACTTGATCTTTACTTAGAATTTTTTTTTAGATTTAGCCCTGGTTTTTGTTAGTCTATGTTGGAAATAATTAAATGTCCCATGGGCACACACCCTGAAAAAATGGGCTGCAGGGTAAAGTTAAAACAGGGGAGAGGGCTATTTGATTATATTTAATTTCTCCAGATAAGACACCCCAGCCCCACCCTGCAACCCCCTTTTTATTTTTTACCGTACATTCTTTTAATCCAACGCTCAGTCTCCCTAACACTGCTCTGGAACTGAACAGCTTGTAGCAGCAAGCTGTCAGTGAACTTACTGGGAGCTGCAAGCAAGTTGAGAAGCTTTGGCTGGTCAGGAACGTACAGAGTTGTGCACTCCTGACCTACACTAAATCCCAAAAGGCAGATCGGATGAGGCCGAGAGACTGCTTTTATTGTGTTTTTAATAATTACATTTTATTTATTTTTTATTTGAAGGAGCCTAAGACATCAGCTCAATTAATGGAGGAATGGGGTTTGGACAACGTGGATTATTCTTTCTCGGAGGAAGATTACCATACGCTAACTAATTACAAGGCCTTCAGTCAGTTTCTCCGGTAAGAAAACAAATAATTTTTGTCACCTTTATTTGGATTACTAGCAATGACAGAGAGCAAAAAAAGGTTAAACCTGACAGACTATATATTATGGGCTAGATTACATACTGAATGGTAACTGTAGCGCTCGGATATGTAAGCTTAATGCATGCTTTAATAAGTGACTTTAATGCATGCCACCCATATTACCTTCCTAACGCTAAGCCCGTTAAAAATCCATTAGCGCATCAGCGATTGCGTTAGCTTGCTTGAGTTACTGCACTTTGCGCTCACCATGTTATGTATAGAATTAGCAATCAGAAATAGTAATAAGGTATTACTGGCCGCAAGCCGTGTGAGACTGGGGGACAAATAGTCCCAGGTGTCCCTCTGTGATCAGACCACAGTGCTGTGTGATCTCACGAGAGCTAGAATGCTCAGGGCTTGAGGTCTGGTAGCGCAACCCTCCGTGGAGTCCTATGGGCTCCAGAAGCTGATATTCGTGGAGGCGTGGTAGAGTATCATTAAGGGTATTGCTGTGTTGTCGCACCTGCCACGGAATCGAACGCTAAAATGGGGATGCTACAGGGAAACCTGCAGGCACAGGTTTTCCCCGTTAGCGTCCCCATTTTGGTGTTAAGTTCGTAATCTGGCTCTATGGTATAATGTTTGGGCTGAATGGGAACTCCTTTCCCCATGTAAAAATAGTGGTGTAGAATTATGTTCCACTTCCTGAGCATTCCTGCTCATTTTGGCCCATGTATATATGTAACGGGTATAGTCCAAAAGCAGGCGAAGCTCACATTAGCCAAAAGCTCTGGTTAAAACTGGAAAAAAATATATTTTCAGATTCTTACCCAGGCAATCGGCAGACTACCCAACTCCCCTTGGGTGATTTTTATGGTTCGGGTTGGACATGGATTTGGGTAGGTTTAGGGTGAACTGTAAGGGGTTCACAACTGTCAGAAAACATATTACCCAGCGACGTTTGGTTAGATCACAAATTACTTGGGTAAAGCCCGATCTTTCATTTCTTTTGGCTTTATCCAGAGCCGTTGGGTAAAGTCAGTTTTACCTGGGTAATCCTAGGTTTATCACCATTTTGGACGTTTCTCGTACCATATATAAATACCATACCATATTGCTTTTAAACCAAGTGTAGTTTTTACTCTATGAATGTAAAATATAAACCTGCCTTCCAACATTTCAATTGCAAAGAGGGACGTCGTGGTTTAGTGTTTATGACTTGTGGTTTAGAAAGGGCCAGTTGGAAGTTAATAGAGCCCTATAATGGCACTTATAAGTTTACAACAGCTATGGTTATGTTAACACCAACCTTGGAATAGGACCTGATAACTGTTGAATGGGTTTCTGCTTGCTGTTTGCTGACTTGTTAAAGATGGCGGGCACTTAAACTTCATCAGCACATCCGACTGCTGACTATTATCTCTGAGTAGCTGCTGCTGCTCCCTTTCTGGGTGGTACTGGGAGGCTTCTCCAGAGCATGTGAGCGCCAAAAAATATTGCCAAGTGAGTACCTTGCTTCCTGGTGCCTTCTCACTGCTTGGATGTGTCTTCTCTGCCCCGGTGTGTGGTATGGTCTTACTATGAAGTAGTTAAAAGGTGGCCCAGCCAAGAGCAGAGATGTGGTGAAAAGTCACAAAAAATGTGGTAAGAATTCCACCACACCATTAAAGTAAAAAAAAACATGGGTTTTATTCCTTCGGCATCAGTGACAACATTTCAACCTTGGTCTTTATCAAGTCGCGATGCTGAGAAGCCAGACAGTGGTAGGAGCACAAAGTGGTAGGAGTCACAAACCTCTAAGAAATAATAAAAGCTTGAGAGATACCATGGATCCAAGAAGAGAAATAAATAATATATTCTCCATACTACTAGGTGCGCAAATATAGGCACACACGGTGTACATAGTTACATAGGTTGAAAAAAAGACATGCGTCCATCGGGTTCAGCCTCTCACACATCGCCTACTGCTGTTGATCCAAAATAAAACCCAGTCTGAAATGCTCGCCAATATGCAACACACTGGGAAAAAAATTCTTCTTGACCACAGAATGGCGTCAGATTTCTCCTTGGATCAAGAGAAATATTATAATATTATAAATATTATAATCCGTAATATTCTGTGTCTGCAGGAAGTCATCCAGTCGTTTTTTAAAAGTCTGTACAGTCTCTGACCCAACCACCTCAACAGGCAGAGAATACCACAGCTTTATTGGTCTCACCGTAACATAACCCTTTCTATGCTTTATGCTGAATTTCCTTTCGTCCAGTCTAAATGGGTGACCTTGTGTCCTGTGTATAGTCCTGTTAATGAATAGGTTTCCAGACAATGGCTTATAATGGCCCCGTATATATTTATATAAAGTTATCAGATCCCCTCTAAGGTGTAGTCAGAATTATTAGAAGTTTTCAAATGATGACAGGCATACTGAAAGGTGACAAGCATACTGAAAAGTGACAGGCATACTGAAAGGTGACAGACATACTGAAAGGTGACAGGCATACTGAAAGGTGACAGACATACTGAAAGGTGACAGACATACTGAAAAGTGACGGGCATACTGAAAGGTGACAGGCATACTGAAAAGTGACAGACATACTGAAAAGTGACAGGCATACTGAAAGGTGACAGGCATACTGAAAGGTGACAGGCATACTGAAAAGTGACAGGCATACTGAAAGGTGACAGACATACTGAAAGGTGACAGACATACTGAAAAGTGAAAGGCATACTGAAAAGTGACAGGCATACTGAAAGGTGACAGGCGTACTGAAAAGTGACAGGCATACTGAAAGGTGACAGGCATACTGAAAAGTGACAGGCATACTGAAAGGTGACAGGCATACTGAAAAGTGACAGGCATACTGAAAAGTGACAGGCATACTGAAAGGTGACAGGCATACTGAAAAGTGACAGGCATACTGAAAGGTGACAGGCGTACTGAAAAGTGACAGGCATACTGAAAGGTGACAGGCATACTGAAAAGTGACAGGCATACTGAAAGGTGACAGGCATACTGAAAAGTGACAGGCATACTTTAATTTCAAATGGGTATTATTATATATATCTTATAGGACAGGACTTTTGAAGTGACCTGCATTCAGTTACAATTCTTTCAATTCTAACAAATCTGTAATTTCATTACTGCGTTTTATTTAATTTGTTATTTTATTCTTTCCACATAAGCGTTGTGTTCTTTTAGTCTTTGTTTAATAGTGCGCTTTTACATCTTCCAAGTAAATGTAATGCATGGTTTTGTAGCTGTAGGAATAAAAACATTTTAATAATTTGTTTCATGGCCATTACGTTTTGAAGTAATTCACTTTCTTGTATTACTGTAGTTTAACATTCTGTAACTGGAAAGAGAAATCCCTAAGATCCTATTTAAGAACAACACACCAATTATATCCTTTAGTGTTCTTTCATGTGAGGGAAATGGTTGGTGTCTTCCGAAACCATGGAGTATACTCTGTTAATATCCTGGCAGAGGTAATTTCCCCATTAATACACGTAGGGCTGTATCAGCTGGTGTGAGCTAAAACGACAACGCTACATGAAAAATCGAGCACCAGTCGCTAAAAGGTAGCGCTGACAACCCACCAACAGATCACCTTGTCCGCGGTAGTCCGTTTACAAGATTCATTAGCGCACGCTAGGGAAACACAAGACCCGGGCTGAGAACCAGCGCTAATGCATTGTATGGTCAAAAATAAAAAGCATTCCAGTGCAAAAAAGCCTAGTTTTTAAAAAAAACAAAAATCCTGAAAAATATCTAATAATTTCTAAATACCTAATAAATTGAATCCTATGGGCTTCGCAAACGGCAGGTTTTCCTATACAATGCATCTTCTCACGTTTCCCCGAAGCACGCCGGTATAACCATACAATGCATCTTTTACACGTAAACTACATTCAGCGAGCCAAGAGAACATCTGCCCTGCATTCCTTTCAATTGCCTGTTAATTGCCTGTTAATTTTGGGCAAGGACTTTTGACATTTTTTCCCTTTTTTCTTCCTTTTCCGTCAGTTAACACTAGGGTTGAGCAGTAGGTAAAGTTTTGCGATTAGCGTTGGTGCTAAAATTAGTGCCGGGACCAATCGATCTGATGGTTAGAACAGCGAAAGTGCTCTGTAGCGCTGCCCATGTTAAGTATAGGATGCGGTAGGTACAGTAAGCTCCGCTACAAATCACAAATTACCGCGCGGTAAGTGGTTTTTGCCATTTGTAGCAAGAGGCAAACGATTAAATACGTAAAGGGAATCCACAAGGTAGAGGAAGGGAGTATATTTAAAAGGAAACAAAGTAGCAAAACAAGAGGACATAGTCTTAGATTAGAGGGGCAAAGGTTTAAAAGTAACATCAGGAAGCATTATTTTACTGAGAGGGTGGTGGATACATGGAACAGTCTTCCAGTTGAAGTGGTAGAGGCTAAAACAGTAATTGAATTTAAGCAGGCATGGGATAGGCATAAGGCTATCCTAAACAAAAGATAAATTCAGGTAAAGTATCCATGTAATTGGGCAGACTAGATGGGCCGAAAGGTTCTTATCTGCCGACATTTTTCTATGTTTCTATGTTTCTATGGTTAATCTATTCAAAGAACGCCGAACTGCACTGAAGTGTCCGTGAAATGCCCCGAATTTCAGTGCTTTCTGAATAACCCCTATATATTGTACAAGCAATATTTGACAATAATTGACAGAACACTGTATATCCATGAAAATCTGTAATGTCATTTATTTACATAACATTTTAACATACCTTAAACACAGTATAATTATTTTAAGTCAATACATAAAATAATTTGATTCTTTTTAAGACTTGTAGTTCTCATTTTTTAGATTTCTGATTTTAAAATTCAATTCAAAGGATGACGTTTCCTATGAACAGCTTCAAAGCAAGTGAACGGCTTGGAATTCCCTGTGACCTGTTTTTATATAGAATCCCTAAAATATCAATCAGAGAAGGTCTATGCAATCTCCATTAAACCATATTACCATAGCGCAACCATATTACCATAGCGTAACGTTGGTCTGTCCAGACTATGGCTCATGGCTATTGCTGCTTTCCAAATGGCGATTCCGCACCTGAGGGGGGGGGGATGTATTTGATATATCGTCATTACATGCAATGTTAGGGGTGATATTGACTTAGAAGTTTCAGTTTCTGAATTAGACAGAGGCCTTGCCTGAAGCCAAATGCCTTACATTAAAACAAACAGCATTTTTAATTATTTTTTTTATTTTATACATTGTATTCTGTTTGTACAATGATACAATGATACATTCAACATCTCCTTTCTGCAGTGCTGGACTTTAAATTTATAAATTCATGTTGCCTTCCAGCTGTGGTGATGCTCAAACAATTCTTGGAAAATTATTTTAAGAAACAGCAGGCATTGTATTTCCAGAATGCACTGAGTTATGTAACTCCATCACTACCAAGTGATTTTCCAAAAAAAAACACTGTCAGGAACCAGTGATTTTTTTGAAAAATCATTTTTAATTAATTACACAGTAAGAAATATTTGGGCATATTCACAGTGTATTTCTTACTGTAATAACCTATTTGGCCAGTAGGTGGTGCAATATACTGCCAAATTGAGCTACAGCTGTTACAGTTGCAGCTCGTGTTCCCCGCACCAGCTGTTGAATGTCCGATGTCCGGACATTCAGTTAGTCGATTTTGCACAGCTCTTTGGCCATTATACCCACAGGGCTAAAACTTTGAGGGCACCTTCTGCAGCCCAAAAGCAAACAAAATTAATTTGCTTTTGGGTTTCATTTCAAGATATCTCGATATCAGGCACCGGATGGTGCCTTTGAAGCCCAAGATATCTTGATCTCGGCAGTGAAGGGGTTAAAAGTAGCATAATCAATGTAATAGTGATTGAGGGAGGTAAAGGCATTAATGTGTCTTTACATTGCGGATTATTTTATTAATTTATAAATAAGCTACTTTTTGTAATGATTGTTAATGCTTCTCTCCAATTATCGCAGTGAGGCCCAATAATTTAATTTTATATTATGATGAAAGATTTGATTTGAAGTGAAACTGAAGGTGTTTGTAATTTTTCATGGGTTATATTTATATAAACAGTTGATTTTCATGCTCTTTCATGATCATGAATCAGATAGTGAGCATCCAACAAGTGTAGCTGGAGACTAGACCTGTGCAAGATTGAAAGATTACTTAATTCTGGTTTGGAAAAATCTGAAATCCTGATATTTTAGATTCAGACAAAATATTAGAATAGCCATTTTGGTTAGAGTTAGGGTTAGTATTAATGCTAGAGTTACTATTTCTGCTTGTATTAGGGTTACTTTTAGAGTTAGCATTAGGTTTACGGTTAGGGTTACTATTTCGGCTTGTATTAGGGTTAGGGTTATTTTTAGGGTTAAGGATAGTATTAGGTTTGAGGTTAGGCTTACTATTTCTGGTTCCATTAGGGTTAGGGGTACTTTTAGAGGTAGTATTAGGTTTAGGGTTACTATTTCTGCGTGTATTAGGGTTAAGGTAAGTGTTAGGTTTCGGGGTAAGGTTACTATTTATGTTTGTATTAGGGTTAGCGGTACATTTAGAGTTAGTATTAGGTTTAGAGTTAGGGTTACTATTACTGCTTGTATTAGGGCTAGGGTTATGGTCAGTTTTGGGTTAGGGTTACTATTTCTGTTTGCATTAGGATTAGGGTTACTTTTAGATTTACTTTTAGAGTTAGTATTAGGTTTAAGATTAGGGTTACTATTTCTGCTTGTATTAGGGTTAGTGTTATTTTTAGGGTTAAGGTCAGTATTAGGTTTCGGGGTAGGGATACTATTTCCGTTTGCATTAGGATTAGGGTTAAGGTCAGTATTAGGTTTCGAGTTAGGTTTACTATTTCTGTTTGCATTAGTAATAGGGTTACAGTTGCAAGACAAAGTATGTGAATCCTTTGGGATTACGTGGAGTTTTGCATGAATTGGGCATAAAATGTGCTCTGCTCTTCATCTAAGTCACAACAATTTGAAAAACACAGTCTGCTTAAAATAATACAACACAAACATTGTATGTTTTCATGTGTTTATTGAACATAACATGTAAACATTCACAGTGCAGGGTGGAAAAAGTATGTGAACCTCTAGCCTAATGACTTCTCCAAGAGCTAATTGCAGTGAGCCAACCTTGAGTCAAATCAGTGTGATATTATTGGATGTGTTGCTGAAAGCTGTCCTGCCCTTTAAAAGCACACACCAGATTTGGGTTTACTGGTTTCAAGAAGCACTGCCTGATGTGAATCATGCCTTGTAGAAAAGAGCTCTCAGAAGACCTATGATCAAGAATTGTTGACTTGCATGAAGCTGGAAAGGGTTACAAAAGTATCTCCAAAAGCCTTGATGTTCATGTGTCCACGTTAAGACAGACTGTCTACAAATGGAGAAAGTTCAGCACTGTTGCTACTCTCCCTAGGCGTGGTCGTCCTGTAAAGATGACTGCAAGAGCACAGCGCAGAATGCTTAATGAGGTAAACAAGAATCCTAGAGTGTCAGCTAAAGACTTACAGAAATCTCTGGCACATGCTAACATTTTTGCTGACACATCTACAATAAGGAAAACATTAAACAAGAATGGAATACATGGGAGGACACCACAGAGGAAGCCATTGCTGTCCAAAAAGAATATTGCAGCACGTTTGAATTTTGAAAAAGAGCACCTGGATGTTCCACAGCACTACTGGCAAAATATTCTGTGGACAGATGAAACCAAAATTGAGTTGTTTGGAAAAAACACACAACACTATGTGTGGAGAAAAAAAGGCACAGCACACCAACATCGAAAAATCATCCCCACTGTAAAACATGGCGGAGGGTGCATCATGGTTTGGGGCTGCTTTGCTACCTCAGGGCCTGGACAGATTGTTGTCATTGATGGAAAAATGAATTCCAGAGTTTATCAAGACATTTTGCATGAAAACGTAAGACCATCTGTCCACCAACTGAAGCTCCGCAGAGGATGGGTGATGCAACAGGACAATGACCCAAAGCATACAAGTAATTCAACAAAAGAATGGCTTCAACAAAACAAAATACGCCTTCTGGAGTGGCCCAGTCAGAGTCCTGACCTCAACCCGATTGAAATGCTGTGGCATGACCTTAAGAGAGCGATTCACACCAGACATCCCAAGAATATTGCTACACTGAAACACAGTTTTGTGAAGAGGAGTGGTCCAAAATTACTCCAGATCATTGTGTAGGTCTGATCTGCAACTACAGGAAACGTTTGGTTGAGGTTATTGCCGCAAAAGGAGGGTCAACCAGTTATTAAGTCCAAAGGTTCACATACTTTTTCCACCCTGCACTGTGAATGTTTACATGTTCTGTTCAATGAAAACATGAAAACATATGTTTGTGTTGTATTATTTTAAGCAGACTGTGTTTTTCAAATTGTTGTGACTTAGATGAAGATCAGAGCACATTTTATAACCAATTCATGCAAAACTCCACCTAATCCCAAAGGGTTCACATACTTTTTCTTGCAACTGTACTTTAAGAGTTAGTATTAGGTTTTAGATTAGGGTTACTATTTCTGCTTGTATTAGGGTTAGGGTTATTTTTAGGGTTAAGGTCAGTATTGAAGTACTGGAGCAACTCAGCCGGAGGGCCCTTAAGTTGCCCCTGATGCCAGGACGCAAGGAGAATTTTTTAGTCAGAGTAGGGGGTTAGAGCGTGCAGGCTGTTTGAGCGGCAAGAGGAGAGGCGAGGTTTTTTCAGGAGCATAAAGGGCGCATGCTCAGTGGCTCTGCACGCCTTTTTCTCCTGAGGTAATCGAGAGAGCGAAATTCCCACCCTCCCTCCCTTTATTTTAGCTTTATATGGGGTTTTTGGTTAGAGTTTGGGTTTTTAATTTTTTCCCCTTTGTCCCAGCGGGGGCTGGTAGGCAGTGCTGAGGTAGGGTTGCTTTATTTAAGGTGTAATTTGGTGGATTAGATGTATGGGAGATGAAAGCGGAGTTCAGATGTTTGGGTTTAGGAGAGGTATGGTGGGAGTGTGGAGTTCCCTGTCAGCACTGTCTATTACTTTACTGTATATGGTTATATGTTTATGTGTTATTTTATATTTGGTGGGGTTATAGCTGTGGCCAATAGTAAATCTATATCATTCCACAGCTTAGTAGTCGTGTTATTATTGTGTCGTGTGTCATTTATCTCCTTGCGTACGACCCGGGCATCGGTGGGCGACTTATAGGTTTCGGGGTAGGGATACTATTTCTGTTTGCATTAGGACTAGGGTTACTTTTAGGCTAGGGTCAGACGAACGCATTTTCGCGATGTCTGTGAAAAAGTGCGTTCGAACGAATGGACGCATTTTTTCACGGAATACGCGATAGAGGTCATACGATGCGCATTTGCGTTCGTGATTTTGTACGGATCATCAATAAAACACTTTTTGCATCTGGACGTTATGTTGGCCGGACGTGTGCAGCGTCTGACGTCTCCCAATCACGCAAACACGCTGCTAGTGGACGCAGCGCACTCTGTACGTCAGTACTAGCGGTTTGACGTTCTCGACAAAATGCGTTCGTTTGCCACTTGCGTTGCGCGGCCGGACTTTCGTGCGACCGTACTTCGTATATTGGCCGTCATTGCCCGTCATTTGCTGCTAGTGCGGCCGTAATTAAGTGCGCCAGAACGCACGTTTAAAGTGCGCTAGTCTGACCCTAGCCTTAGAGTTAGGGTTAAGGTTAGTATTAGGCTCTGGGTTAGGGTTACTATTTCTGTTTGCATTAGGGTTACGGGTACTTTAAGAGTTAGGGTTAATATTCCTGCTTGTTTTAGGATTAGGGTTAGGGATTTTTGTATTGATTGGCTGCAATTTTTTTCTGATTGAAAATTAATCGATCCGAATATATTCAGATTGATTCGGCTACATTAATTTCAGATGCATTCCTGTTCAGTGATTGGGCAATTTGGAATTTCAGATGCTTCCAAAATTCGAAAATTGCCAAATTTCAGCTGAATTTTAATTCAGACCAAACCGAAATGCCCATGTCTACTAGGCACCTAAGATGTGGACAAACAAGGCTATTTCACACAGCAGTCAACCCCTCTGTGCACTCCTGTGACTAAACTGTGGACATTTGACTGACATTTATGATGTACACAAACTACACAATGAAATACATTTCCAGAGAGCTCAAAAGTACACAGGAAAATTCTTCCCTGCTTACAAGGGTTACTGGTGAGTGTTTCAAGTATTTTGAAGTATCTGTAAATAACAAATGTGTTTTGTTTTAATTTATAGACCTTTAATTGCCAAGAAGAATCCTAAAATCCCAATGTCCAAGATGATGACTGTGCTTGGTGCCAAATGGAGAGAATTTAGTACCAACAACCCTTTCAAGGGGAGCTCGGCGGCTGCTGCGGCCGCCGCAGTTGCTGCTGCTGTTGAAACCGTGGCAGTTGCCGCTCCATTATTGGTCACCCCCCACCGCAAGTGCAACCTGTACCCATCAGAAAGGCAAAAACAAAGGAAGGAAAAGGTAAACAAAAACTACAATGGCTGCAAACATTATAATTGGTCTAAATTAACATTATTAATTGAAGTATCTCATAGTTTTACTGATTCTAGTTTGTTGCTGACAGTTTAATTGTAGAATTAAACATATTCCTGTGTTCTGTCACGGTTTCTTCTGACCTTCATGATGATGTATTGCATTGAATCACCTCTTAGCTCATTCTTGGATATAGAACACTGTTGCTGTGACTTATGAATACGAAATCATATTATCCCAAGATTACTGGCTTCATTGTGAATATTATCTTTGAGTATCAGCCACCCTCTAATGTTTAATTAACCTTTGCGATTAATAACCGTAGATTGGTCTTAACGTTTAAAAGAGTAATGACAAGATTTGAAATATGCAGGTCTATTCACTAAAGGTGAAACCAGGAGAATTGCCAGGAGAATGAACAAACAGCAGATTTGGAAAGTGAGATAAATGGGAGAATTTTTCTGGTTTGGCTAGTTTGACCTAGAATGTTCACTTCTGCCAATTCTCCTGAGTTTCACTTATATGTGGTTATGCAGAAAGCCTCGAAATTTCAGTGAAATTTTGATGCTTTCTTATTCGGCGCGCTTTGGTGCGCTTCAGTGATTCCAGTTTGCTGACCCTGCGGTGAATTCACTACTCAACACAACATCCCCAAATTGCGGGGAACGCAAAGCCGCTGAAGACCACTGATCAAACTGCCGAATGCCGATGAAGAGTGCCGAACTGACTGCCCACACTACCGAACTTCAGAAAAATAAACGGAACTCTGCTATTCTTCTACAAGTTGTTTAAACCATTAAAAATGCATGAAATTGTGTTTAAATACTAAAAAAGGTCCTATAAAAATTTATAAAAAGGTCTGTTACAGAATACAAAAAAAGCCTTTAAAATAAAATTGGGAATAAAAAAACGCGCCTTAAAAAATACATCAAAATGTTCCATGAATAAGTAAAAACAGTTTGCTGAAAACTAAAAGAATAAATGGTTGAATAATTTTTTTTTTCGCCTGTTTAAAACCCGTCGAACTGAACCACCAAAAATCTGGGCATTTTACTGACACTTTAGTGCAGTTCTGCGCTCTCAGAATAGATTAACCATTACTTCTCTGTGGGACAATTTCGCTGCTGCCAAAGATCACCAAATTGCGGCGATCTGCACTGTATTTCGCTGTCAATTTGCCAGTATTTCACGTATTAACTGTCTTAATAGACAAACTGCCACGAAATTGCGCCGTACGGTAAAATTCACTGTTCGGTGCAATTCGGTGGCAAGTTTGTCAATTATTAAATAACCCTTTTAGTGAATACAGGATACTTCAGGCCATCCTCCACTTTACTCCAGACTGTTTCTAATCCTGCAATTCTATGTTTTGGCTGCATTTATTAATTTTCAGCTGCTTAGTTTGTCTTTTATTTCCCCTCTCATTTGAATAGCTTATTCCCCTCTGTTTTTCCATCCCCCTATGTTGTAAACACAAGATCAATCCTGCTAAACCTCACTGTTCTTCTTCCTCCTCACAACATCAAACCCACAAGTTCACAAATTCGACTCCATTAATCCATTCTGCTGCCCCCCCCTCAGTCCTGGTCCATAATTTCAAGTCTCCTTTCCAGCTGTTTCTACTTCTCTCTCTAATTATCCTTGCTAAACCCAAACTTCTTGTCCCATGTAATCCCTACTATTTTGTTTTTGGCCACCAGTTTCACCTGCCCTCTGCTCCCATTTGTTTCACATACCCCCATCCTTTAGATTGTAAGCTCACTGGATGTCTGGCTGAGCACTTGGTTAAAGTGCTGTATTACCTGGACAGTTATCCTAAAGGCAGGGTTGTCTTTACTCATTCATCATGTAGTCTCATGTTTGTGCTCCCCCATTGTAAAGCACTACGGAATATAATGGCACTGTATAAATGACTGTGGGGGTTATTCAGAGAGCACCAAAATGTCGCTGACATTTCAGTGCTCTCTCGTTTGCAGCACTTCAGGAATCAAATTTCCCCACCTTGCGGTGAATTCAGCATTCACCGAAGTGAAGGGAATCGGCCGCCGAATGCTGCTGCAAACCTGCTGCAATCCCGTCGCCACCAACCTGTCGAACAACTGCCGCAAACCTGCCGAACATCTGCCGCAAACCCGCCGGAGGACCGCCAAACACAGTCGACAAGTCGCCAGACGGGTAAAAAATAAACAATACGATTGAAGGTGTCAAAATTTAAACTCTGTTTGCAAAAAAACTACTAAACGAAAATGCCTGGAATTAACATATAAGATCCTATGAATGATAATAAAAAGATCTATTACAGAAAAAAAAACACTTAAATTTTTTTTAAAATTTTGCTGAAACAATCCCGAGAAATGCCTAAAAGATCAATAGACTTTTTACTGCAGATTAAAATAATAAACAGTTTATCGGATATTGAATTAAAACGGGAGTATTTTTAACATTGAAGCCTATGGGATTCGCCTGAATAAATCTGCTGAATGAAACCACCAAACAGCAGGGCACTTCCGCAACTTTTCACTGCTGTTCGTTGTTCTCTGAATAGATTATCCATTGCTTCTCTATGGGGGATTTCACTGCCTTCGAAGAGGCACCGTATTTGCTGTCAGTTCGCCAAAATTTGGCGAACTGCCTGCTCTCTGATTCGCCGAATGGCCCCGAAATGTCATCATAAGGGAAAATTCACTGTTCGGTGACATTTTGGGGCCAGATCGGCTCTTTCTGAATAACCCCTTGTATCTATAACTGAATAGACCTGTTTGTGTTAGAATACACTTACCTTAAATCATTTTTTTTTATTTTTATTGCACCACATATTGCAATGCATCTGTGTTCCACAATTCTTGCTCATTTTTCAACATGGAGCGAAGTAATTGTGGCTCCGGTAATGTAGATCCCACTGAATTCTCATATTTACATTTTATAAAATTTTCATTGAACTAGTGAGGGGGCAGCTCAGTTGATGAATCCAAAATCATAACCATTTCTACCTCTCATCTGTTTTCTTTTGACTGAGGTGTCCAAACATTAAATTAATGAATTATCTTCAATGTTTTTGAGGCTCGTTCGCGGGTTTGAACCAAAACTAGCAGAAGTGGCCGTTCCTGTGAGTGCGGGATAAGGGACAACTTTAGCATTGACCTGCATTTGGAATTTATTGAAGGGATTAGATTCGATACATAAATGTTTAAATTCATGCATTCAGGTTTATGTCAAGGAATTGCAAAAACATTTGCATTTGCTGATCGCCTTCATAACTCTACATTTACATGGGCTTATAATGAGTGAAGACACAGGATTGTTTGACAACCTCTTTACATGTGCGTTAACATGAAGGGAACATAGACATCATATGACCCCTTCTACTTAAACATATTTGAGACATGGGGATGAGGACTGGTATGTTACAGAGTTTCAGAGTTACATAGGCAGAAAAAAGACGTTCGTCCATCAAGTTCAGCCTTTGAGACATCACCTACTGCTGTTGATCCAAAAGAAGGCAAGAAACAAAGTCTGAAGCGCTCGCCAATATGCAACACACTGGGGAAAAATTCCTTCTTGACCCCAGATGGCGTCAGATTTCTCCTTGCTTCAAGCAGCTTTTATCCACATATTAAATATTACAACCCTTAATATTATGTTTTTGCAGGAAGTCATCCAGTTGTTGACTAAAAGTCTGTATAGGCTCTGACCCAACCACCTCAACACGGAAAAAAATTCCACAGCTTTATTGTTCTCACTGTAAAATAATCATTCCTATGTTTGTAAACCAGTATCTGCTCTTTTCCATCTACACCTCCTCCCTGGGCAAAATCATCAACAGCTTTGGCTTTAATTACCACCTCTACGCAGATGACACTCAGATCTACCTCTCTACCCCTGATCTCTCTCCCCCTGTCCTCTCAAAAGTCAGTGACTGTTTATCTGGCATCTCCTCCTGGATGGCCTCCCACCACCTAAAGATCAACATGTCAAAGACTGAGCTCCTACTTATTCCTCCCTTCAATGCCTCCCCACCTCCTGACTTCTCTATCACGGTGGAGGGTATCACCATCTCCCCATCAAACCAAGTTCGATGTCTTGGAGTTACACTTGACTCTGCTCTTTCCTTCATCCCCCACATCCAGTCTCTTTCCTCCTCCTGCCGATACCAACTGTGTAATATTTCCAGAATTCGGCCATTTCTTACCGCTGTCACCACAAAACAACTCATACACGCCCTGGTAATCTCCCGACTCGACTATTGCAATAATCTCTTATCTGGCCTCCCTCTGTCCCGCCTCTCCCCCCTACAATCCATCCTGAACACCTCCGCCAGGCTAATTCACCTCACCCGCCGCTCTGTCTCTGCCGCTCCCCTCTGCGAGTCCCTTCACTGGCTCCCCATCCACTGCAGAATTAAGTTCAAAATCCTTATCCTTACCTACAAAACCCTCACTAACTCAGCGCCCCACTACCTGTCCTCACTAATCACCAAATACACCCCAGCCCGCTCCCTAAGGTCAAACAGTGACCTGCGCCTAGCTTCTCCCCGCATCACCTCTTCCCATGATAGACTGCAGGACTTCTCACGCGCAGCCCCCATTCTCTGGAACGCTCTCCCTCGTACTGACAGACTTTCCCCTAACTTCTCTTCCTTCAAACGCTCCCTTAAAACATTCCTATTTAGGGAAGCCGACCCCCCGACTCACTGACGCAATCATCAATCACTCTCACCTTACAGTCATCTCCTCCTGTTTCCAACCCCAACCCTCCTAGATTGTGAGTTCCTACGGGAATAGGGCCCTCATCTCCTCCTGTACTGTTTGTCAAATGTTGTTCAATGTATTGTAACCCTGTCTATATTGTGCTTATTGTACAGCGCTGCGGAATATGCTGGCGCTTTATAAATAAAGAATAATAATAATAATCTGATACTGGTTCCCCAGTAAATAAAAAACTGCTTAATTCTTTCTTCGATTTTGCCAAAAAGAGTTTAATACAAATGAAAAAAGAGAATGAGAAAGCCATATTCTTTACAATACTGTACCATTGTGTTTTTTGTAATGTATGTTTTGCATGTGCTCTTCTGTGAAAGCTGCGCAACGTAGGAAGAGATTCCTTGGTAATATCCACCTACTTATTTGTGTGAGGGTGATGGACACTCTTTCTAAACTACAATAGTACTGTGCTATATATACAGTCAAATATTGGGACATCAACACAATTCTAACATCTTTGGCTCTATACACCACCACAATGGAGTTGGAATGAAACAAACACAATGTGCTTTAACTGCAGACTGTCAGCTTTAATTTGAGGGTATGTACATCCAACTCAGGTGAACGGTGTAGGACTTACAGCAGTTTGCAGATGTGCCTCCCACTTGTTAAGGGACCAAAGGTAATGGGACAGAATAATAATCATAAATCAGACTTTCCCTTCTTAATACTTGGTTGCAAATCCTTTGCAGTCAATCACAGCCTGAAGTCTGGAACACATAGACATCACCAGACGCTGGGTTTCATCCCTGGTGATGCTCTGCCAGGCCTCTCCTGCAACGGTCTTCAGTTCCTGCTTGTTCTTGGGGCATTTTCCCTTCAGTTTTGTCTTCAGCAAGTGAAATGCATGCTCAATGGGATTCAGGTCAGGTGATTGACTTGGCCATTGCATAACATTCCACTTCTGTCCCTTCAAAAACTCTTTGGTTGCTCTTGCAGTATGTTTTGGGTCATTGTTCATCTGCACTGTGAAGCGCCGTCCAATGAGTTCTGCAGCATTTGGCTGAATGTGAGCAGATAATATTGCCCGAAACACTTCAGAATTCATCCTGCTGCTTTTGTCAGCAGTCACATCATCAATATATACAAGAGAACCAGTTCCAATGGCAGCCATACATGCCCACGCCATGACACTACCACCACCATGCTTCACTGATGAGGTGGTATGCTTAGGATCATGAGCAGTTCCTTTCCTTCTCCATACTCTTCTCTTCCCATCACTCTAGTACAAGTTGATCTTGGTCTCATCTGTCCATAGGATCTTGTTCCAGACCTGTGAAGGCTTTGTTAGGTGTTGTTTGGCAAACTCTAATCTGGCCTTCCTGTTTTTGAGGCTCACCAATGGTTTACATCTTGTGGTGAACCCTCTGTATTCACTCTGGTGAAGTCTTCTCTTGATTGTTGACTTTGACACACATACACCTACCTCCTGGAGAGTGTTCTTGATCTGGCCAACTGTTGTGAAGGGTGTTTTCTTCACCAGGGAAAGAATTCTTCGGTCATCCACCACAGTTGTTTTCTGTGGTCTCCCGGGTCTTTTGGTGTTGCTGAGCTCACCGGTGTGTTCCTTCTTTTTGAGAATGTTCCAAACAGTTGTTTTGGCCATGCCTAATGTTCTTGCTATCTCTTTGATGGGTTTGTTTTGTTTCTTCAGCCTAATGATGGCTTGCTTCACTGATAGTGACAGCTCTTTGGATCTCATCTTGAGAGTTGACAGCAACAGATTCCAAATGCAAATAGCACACTTGAAATGAACTCTGGGCCTTTTATCTGCACATTGTAATTGGGGTAATGAGGGAATATCACACACCTGGCCATGGAACAGCTGAGAAGTCAATTGTCCCATTACCTTTGGTCCCTTAACAAGTGGGAGGCACATCTGCAATCTGCTGTAAATCCTACACCGTTCACCTGAGTTGGATGTACATACCTTCAAATTAAAGCTGACAGTCTGCAGTTTAAGCACATTGTGTTTGTTTCATTCCAACTCCATTGTGTTGGTGCATAGAGCCAAAGATGTTAGAATTGTTTTGATGTCCCAATATTTCTGGACCTGACTGTACCTAAGCACATATGTGGGGATTGAACAGCAAGGCACACCCTACTCTATACACTTGTTTTTGTTCTGGGTGTGTGTGCTATGTGTATTAGGACAAACTAGCGCTTTCTGGTTCTTTTTTTCAATTGTATCCAATTCATTGTTGTGCTACCTGAGGGAGGTATAGCTGCTTCTTTAGTCCATATATACAAGTTTTTTTTCTCAGCGCCCCCTTTATATCTATTTTGTTTTTAAAAAGAGATCAATGTCTTGCGTTAATGCACTGTTGTAGGGTTTATTATTCACAGTAGTAGCACAATTCTCGAAAGCAATATTAGTATTGGGATTGTTTAGAGATAGGTCACTTACGGTTAGTGATAATACAGGGACCACTCTAAATAAAACAAATTATAGCACATGAGGCAATACTGTACACACAATATTTCAAAAGAAACCCCTGTTAGTAATAATGCTCACAGGATAATTAAATGATATAGGCACATCAATGATATTATACTCAACCACCCGGATTCTCTACTGGATACCACTGCTGGAGCTGACTCGGACGAGAGATGGGACCACAGGATACAATGCGCAGTATAGCACCGAGGAAAAAGGCACCATGACATTGGGATGTGAACCATATGTGTCCAATTCCCATGCCTCCTTTTGTGTGCTGTGCCATTCCTTTGTTCTGTCCACTTCCTTCACATACCCTATCATACCCATGTCAGCCATCAATATCAGTTTTTCTGTCCTGATTCAGGTATATTTTCTCTGCTTGCTGTAATTTTTTTAAATTTAAATTATTTATATTTGATACTAGATTTGTGATAAATACTGGAAAGGCTTAGGGCCCTATTACATTCTTTGCGCAAAAACGCTCGCGCAGCGCGTTAATTTGTGCGAGAAGTGTTAAACGTTAACGCGCGTAAATTAACGCTGGTATTACAATCCGAGCGCATTTTTCATCCGTCAAAAAGTAACGCGCGTAAAAAAGACACGCAAAAACGCGCACACATTAATGCTGCACGCAGAAATCGGTTTGCGAATGTTTTTTTCACGCGATTCAGCCAATCTGAATTAAGAACCACAATTGTCTCCCATTAAGTTTTTGCGCCTGTCAAAATCTGAGTATATATGCTGCAGCAATAATATAAACACGCACAACTTCTCAATTTTATTGTTTGGGTATGTGTAGAATGTGTAACTATACTTTGCTGTATTTTTTTTTTTGGCTGGTGTGTTTGGTTTCGGCCAGGATGTTCAGATTTGCCGTTACCACCAGCTTTTAAAAGGCGTTAAAATTATGCGCGCAAACATCCGTTAAAATTTGCGCATAGATTGTAATACCATCCGTGTACCAGCGCACAAAGGCATTTGCGCTCACAATGTTAAGTGTAGGATGCGCTACGTACAGTACGCTCGCAAAGGGTTCGCGCAGGTCCACCCGCGTTAGATGTTAACGCGCATTTTTTGCGCGGACCTTGTTATACAACGTTCTACGCAAAGTGTTTTGCCCCTCGCGTTAATGCGTTTTTGCGCACGCGTTAACGTTTGCGAGAAGAATGTAATAGAGCCCTTAAATTTTAATCTAGAGGTTAGCAGTATTTATTGGTATCAGATATGTTCATTTTCTTCTGGGAATATCGAAGCTTTGTAGCAATTGCTTTATAAGTCACGATGGACGTGTCAGGTTAACACATGTATAATATAGCATTGCTAATAAGATATCGTCACTAGATTAAATATAAGATTTTTCTCTTACATTTCAGGACCCGGAGTGCGAAAAAAGGCAAAATCCTCCAAAGATTTGAAGAAAAAAGGCAAAGGGAAAAAAACTGCTAATCTAAGGTTTAAGTTTGGTGGAATGGCCAGCAAAAGGAAAAAAGGTTCTTCGGTGAGTGCATACATATAAATAAATTAAAAACATGCAAAGTAACATTATTTTAATATTTTAAGTATTTAAGGATAACATAATTGCTATGTTATAAAGAGATAATGCAAGGTAGAAAATGGGGAGAGGGGAAATTTTAACCCCCCTGACCTCCCACTTGTTCCCATCTCCCCTTTTTTTCAACTTTAGAAAAAATATATCATAATATGTTGCCTTTGTCTACTTTTGGCCTGTTCACTTGTGACAGCCTCAGTTTCTGTTGGTTGAAGCAGGTCTGTCAGTGCTTGCTTGAAGGTATAGCAAAACAGATCCTTCTCGATGCCGGTACACAGGGCCGGATTTATAATTAGGCAGAGTAGGCATGCGCCTACAGGTGCCTACCACAAGAGGACATATTGCCTTGCAAAAAAAATTATATATATATATTTTTTTACAATTTACAGTCATATAGACCCCTCTAGTTCTGAAGTCCTACAGGCTAGAAAGACAAATGAGATATCACCGGCAAGGCCAGAGTAGAATGCTACAGATTTTATGTAAAAATTAAATAACAAATAAATAGAAAAAATATTTTTCTCTTTCTAACACAGCACTATTGTTCAGTGTGTATTCCGTGTGACTCCTTTTCTTGCGTTACGGATCTTCCCGTGGGGGCTGGCTCCTTCCCGAACTGCTGGGCTCTGGGTGTGCTCTCCTTTCCCCCCTTTTCTAGTGTGGACCTGTGGGTTGGCCCAGGTGAGCCATATGAGCGGCTACCACAGCTCCTTTTGGCCCTGGCCCTTGGTGACCTCTCCCCTGACCCCCGCCTGCCTGCTTGGCCTTTTGGAGTGAGCTGAGATCCCTATGCGTTTTTGGGCAATTCCCCACTCCCCCATGTCCCCCTCCCCTTTTTTATTCTGTGCTGGGGTGTTTCGCTTTTAATCCGGCCCCAAGGTGTCTTTTTGCGACCTCAGCCGCATCTCTTGTTCTTGATGTCTGCTGATGTTGACCCTTGTACTTTGTTATTTTTTTTTTATATAATGCTGAGCCTTTGTGTGTCTTATGTACTGGCCCTGCGTGGCCGTATGCCTGTTTGACTTTTTATGACCTTGCAAAATTCCATATATAAAGAATTAAAAAAAAAGTTGTGATGGATTTTTTTTACCCTTGTTCGTCGGCTCTTTTCAGCGACTGGTCAGCTTTCTCCAACGGCGGTAGGTGGGTCGTTGACTGCGTTCGGTGGTTTAAGGATGCATTCGGCGGTCTGTTTGGCAAGTCGTCAGCTGCGTTCGGCAGGTTTGTGGCTGCATTTGGTGGTTTATCGGATCGATTCGGTGATGTTTTGGCGGCATTTGGTGGTTTATCGGATCGATTCAGTAATTTTTCGTGGCGTTCGGCAGTTTATTGGATGGATTTGACGGTGTATTGGCGGCGTTTGGCGGATTGATTCAGCGCACTTCAAAAACCCTGTGGTGAATGCTGAATTCACCGCAAAGTCGGTGAATTGAGCTTGCCGAAGTGCACCAAATGAAAGAACCCCAAAATTTCTATGTGAATAACACCTTAAGTGATAATAAATGGCTTCATATGATCAGTATCCTTAAATAAAGACATTTCTTGGCATGATCTGTCATGCTTTCAATATAATTGCCAAAATTTTACCATTTCTGCCGGGGTATACAAACCTTTGAGCACAACTGTATAATGATAATTGTAAACTATAGTAGATTTTAATCTCACATTAATTAAAAGTTACATTTTATTTAATAACAACTTTAAGGAAATTTGTCATGGGTCGATACAGTACTTTAAATTGACAATAACACCAGCTATATCGGTGTCACTGACATACAGAGTGAAGAGGAAGAACGAGAAGAGTCTGACTTCGATAGTGCTAGTATTAACAGCTCCTCAGTCAGATCGGATGTCTCTGCCGGTTTGGGAAAGAAAGGAAAAAAAGGAAAAAAGAAAAAAAGAGGTAAAGTAACTTCACAAAAGTCCTGCTAATAACTGTTCAATAACCACATAAGACCATAACTGTATTGTGTTTGCTCAGTAGTTACTAATGTTTTTTGGGATGATAATCATAATGCAAATAATAAATGAAAAATGTTAACAAATAAATGTCAAAACAAAAAGGGTTTTTCATAGAGAACCGAATTGCTGGTGAAAAGTAACCGAACGCTGAAATTCAGCGATCGGTTACCTTTTCTGGCCATTCGGCTATCCAGAGAGCAGGTAGTTTGCCAAATGTTGGCGAATTGCCTGCACATACGGTGCCTGTTCGAGGGCAGTGAAATCCCCCATAGCTCCGTCTATTCAGAGAACAAAAACCAGCAGTGAAAAGTTGCCAAAATGCCCTGCCATTCGGTGGCTTCATTCGACAGGTTTATACAGGCGAATCTCATAGGCTTCAATGTTAAAAATATTCCCGTTTTAATTCAATATCTAATAAACCGTTTATTATAATATTCTGCAGTAAAAAGTCTCTTTTATTTATAGATTTTTTTAGGATATTTTAAGCATTTTTCGGGATTTTTTTGCAAAACTATTTTCTGTTTTTTTTATTTTTCAAGTTTTTTCTTTTTTCTGTAACAGCCCTTTTTATTATCATTCATTTGATCTTATATGTAATTTTCAGACATTTAGTTTCTTTGCACACAGCGTTTCACTTTTCAAACATTCAAGCGTACTGTTTTTGTTTTTTTTCACTCCATTCGTCTGCGGTGTCGGTTTTTTCCGGCGGCTGCTCTGATCGGCTCCTGCTCGTGTTTCTCCGGCGTGTTCGGTGGGGTTAATCCAGATGTTTTTGCGGGTTTCGGTGTGCATTCGCCTGGGTTTTGCGGGGAGTGTCGGCAGGTTTTCAGCGGCTTTTCCCTGCACTACGACGGCCCTGTGGTGCTTGCTGAATACACCGCAGGGTCGCTGAAATGGGATCACGCGGTGACTTTTCGATTCTCTTTGAATAACCCTGAAAGATTCCAGGCATTCTAGCGATCTAGAGTGACAGTAATGCCATTCTATTAAAATAAATATTTTCACGCAGGTGAGTCAGCGTCTGTTGGAGAAGGGGTCCCCATCAAAGTGCAGGGTAGAGGAATGGATAGGATAAATAAAAGGGAAGAGGGAATATGTTGAAATCTGGGTGCATGGGAAAGGTGACTTGGGGTCCCTCAAGCATAAGAAGGTCAGGTTTGAACAAAGGTGATTGCAAACCCCATCAAATAAAATTTGCTCAGGGGGTCTCAAAAATTATAAGTGTTCACTATATGGAAGCGCTCATCGTATATTGTTCAGAGTTCCATCACGAAAAAATAATAGAACAGTCAGTTACAGTTTTTATAAAGCGCTAACTTGTTCTGTAGCGCTGTACAATGGGTGAGACCGAATAACGAATATACATGTTAAACACACAGAACAGAAGGAGAGAGGACTCTGGGAGTTTACAATCTAAGAGGAGAGGGGTGACACACAAAGTGAGGGTAAATTGAGAACATGAAGTAACAGGTGCATGTGGGCTGTGTGGAAAGATGGCGTAAGAAATGAACAGAGGAGGATTAGGGAGTGAGCCTATAGGCTACTCTAAAGTAATGTGTTTTCAGAGACTTCTAAAGGACTGCTGAGATGGGGAGAGTCTAATGTTGTGGAGGAGGGAGTTCCATAGAAGGGGGGAGCTCAGGAGAAGTCTTGAAGGCAGGAGTTTGGGTTGCGGGTGCGTGAAGCTGAAAGCATCAGATCATTGGCCGAGCAAAGTCGCCGTCGGGACGGGATGTACCTACTAATGAGGGAGGAGATGTAGGCACGGGTGCGGTTATGGAGAGCTTTGTTTATGAACACCAGTAATTTGAATTGGATTCCAAAGGAAACAGGGAGCCAGTGTAGAGATTGACAAAGGGGGGGAGGTGTGAGAGGTGCGTGAGGTGAGGTGGATGAGCCTGCACAGGCATTCATAACAGACTGCAGAGGGAGAATCTGGGATCTCTTAAGGCCAGAGAGAAGGAGGTTACAGTAGTCTGGGCGGGAGATAATAGGCTTGGGTGAGTGTTTTAGCAGAGTCCTGATTAAGAAAGAGTTGGATGCGTGCCATGTCCTTTAGGTGGAAGTATTAAGGATTTGTTCCCATAGTAATATATTGATTTAAGGGTTTAAAAAAGGCTTACACTCCTCCGATTGAACATTCCTATGCCTGCTACTTAAGGAAAAATCTAATGATTGATACAAAGCTGACATATATATGTAGAGATCCAGATGCATAGACATTTATTTAAAAATTAAGTGACAGAACATCTGATCAAATGCACAGAATTACATGGCTTTCAGCTGATTCCTTAATATTCCAATTGTGATTGGGACATTTCCAGTAGTGATGCAAAATGGTCAAATTGTGGCAATCGTATTTGTGTTTGGATTAACAGTTTTGAGGGAAATTTTAAAGGGATACTCTAGGCAACATGACCACCTAAGCTATTTTAGGTGGTCATGATGCCCAGAGTGTGCTGCCCTCTGTCCCCCTCTCTCCGCTCGGCAGTTCAGCTGAAAATGCTGAAAACAGCTGAGAGAGGTGGAGAACTTTACTCCGCCCTCCCAGCTGTCAGTCAGCAGAGCGGGAATCATATTTCCCGCTTCTGCCGACTTTTGCCGAGTAGGAGACATCATCGCGCTTTCAGCGCGATGACGTCTCCAACTCCCCGCAGAAGCTGGCGGCTCCCTCTGAGGGTTAGTGTTGCGCACATCCTCTTGCGCGCAACACTAATCCTCAGAGGGAGCCGGGAGGAAGCCTGCCGATTGGCTGGCTTATGTGAGAGGCGCGCATGCGTGCTTCTCACGTAAACCAGAAGCCAAGACGCAGCAAGAAGAAGGACGGGAGCGGAAGAGGAGGGAGGTGAGTATAAAAAAAAAAAAACGCCGCTGGAAAGAAGAGGATTTTAGGGTAAGTATTGCAGTTACAAGAAAAAAAAAAACGAAAGTTTTATTAAGGGAATAGGGATAGGTTAGGAAAAAAAAACGGGGGGTGATTTTTTTGTTAGAGTGTTCCTTTAAGTAAACGTAAAACGTTAAGACAAGGTTCAGTAACCTTGGCCATCCAGATGTTGTGGATCTACATTTCCCTTGAGGCTCTGCCAACCTAACAAGTAGCTGAGCATCATGAGAGTTGTAGTTCAAAAACATCTGGGGGGCCAAGGTCGCTGACCCCTGCCTTAAGGCCATGTTTTTTTTATTCATCTTATATAGTAATGGATAATGATGGGGTATCTGTACTCATGCTGAGATTCTTGTGCTTTGTTTTCCATTACATACTTTGTCCTGTTCTTGTTTTACAGTTGAAGAAGGGGACGGGTATGAGACAGACCATCAGGATTACTGTGAGGTTTGTCAGCAGGGAGGGGAGATCATTTTGTGTGACACGTGCCCTCGTGCCTATCACCTTGTCTGCCTGGATCCAGAACTGGAGAAAGCACCGGAGGGAAAATGGAGTTGTCCGCACTGTGTAAGAAATTCATCTGATTAAAGCATCACTATCACTTACCTGTTCTTTACTAGGGATGTGCGTTTCGGGTTTCGGAATTTCGGAATTTTCACGAAATTTCCCGATTTGGGCATTCGAATTCGGCCGATTTTCCAAAAATTTTCAGATCCGAAAACGGCAGATCCGAACCGAAAACTTTTTGGAATTTTCGAATGGAGTAGAAATGTGTAAAATCGAAATTCATTTTCGTTCAATTCGTGATTTCGGCTCCATTCCTGATTTTGGTTCCTTTTCAGTAATTTCGGACATCGTATTTATATCGCTGATTCTGTAATTAAATTTCGTATCATTCCCATCTCAATGTATCCTTCCTTGAAATAGAAACCAGAGAAATCTCAATGTATCCTTCTTGTAAAACATGAGAAATCTCAATGTATCCTTCTTGTAAAACATGAGAAATCTCAATGGCAGAATTATCATATCGGCAGAATTATCGTATCGTATAATTATCGTATCCGAAAAACCATTCGTTTACATCAAGACGAATAGACACTTTGAAACGAGGAGAACAGACGTTCCGAAAAACAAAAAAAATTCCGAAATCACGAAAAAAAAGTCGATACGAAAAACGAACAGAAACTAATCGAAACGGAAATCGGCCGAAACGAGTCGAATCGAAAATTTACAAAATCCGAACGAATCAAACTGAAAAAAAAATCGGTGCACAAGCCTATTCTTTACAGAACTTGGTTTAAAACACATTTCCCAACATACTAATATCTGTGTATATGCATATTGGTTTCATATAAGGAACTTTAAGATCACCTATATTTCCCACTTGATGAAATAAGACTGTAGGGGTTGTTCAGAGAGAGCCGAACTGGCCCCGAAATTGCAACGAACAGTGAATTTCTCTGTACGATGCACTTTCGAGGCCATTCGGCTATTCAAAAGCTGGCAATTCGCCAAATATTGGTGAATTGCCAGCAAAATACGGTGCCTGTTCACCAGCAGTGAAATCCCCATAGAGACATAATGGTTAATCTATTAAGAGAACACCGAACAGCAGAGATATGTCATTGCAGTCCCCTGATGATCGGTGGTTTCATTTGGCAAGTTTAATCAGGCGAATCCTATAGGTTTCAATGTTAAAAATATTCCCTTTCTTATCCAATATGTATTAAACCGTTTATTCAATTTGCAGCAAAAAGTTTCTTTGTTTATTTTTCTTTTAGGATTTTTAAGGTATTTTTGCGGCAAAAAAATTTTTCCAATTTTTTTTAAATAGCGTTTTTTCTTTTTTCTGTAACAGACCTTTTTATTGTTATTCATAGGACCTTATATGTTTAATTCCAGACATTTTCGTCAAGTAATTTTTTCGCAAACAGCGTTTGAAATATTTTGAGTTTCAATAAAAAAAAAAAATTACCCGTTCGTCAGCTTGTCGGCTTTTTCTGGCAGCTGGTCGGTGCTGTGTTTGGCGGATCGTCTGCTTTTATCAGACGTGTTCAGCAGGTACGTACAATGGGTTTTCTGCAGCATTTCGGATCGGATCGCATTGGCAGGATTTTTGGTGATTTTTTTTTGCTTATTTTTTGGATCTGTTCAGCGTCTTTTCCCTGCACTTCGGGGACCCTGTGGTAAATGTTGAATTCACCGCAGGGTCAGGGGATTTGATTCCCCTAAGTACGGGGAAAAGACGCTGAACAGATCCAAAAAATAAGCAAAAAAAATCACCAAAAATTCTGCCAATGCGATCCGATCCGAAATTGTCGGTAACATTTCGGTGCTCTCTGAATAACCCCTTGTAGTTTTAGAGTGTAAAGATCATTTTAAAAGCAAATGTATCTTCTTTTAAAAAAAGTGCAGGAAAATATATTTTTTTTATATTGAAGCTGTGTAAACTATATTGAAAAAAAAATATAAAATTATAAAAAGCATGATACAGATTTGGGGGGGGGGGTGTAGTCAAGCTAAAAGTTGAACTAAACCAAAAGCATGTTCAGTATAACAAGATCAGAAAACCATAACGAAACACATGATTTTTGTTTTGTTATATTGAGTTCATGTAATACACTTTCCAGAACAAGTGATCAAATCAAATCCCCGTCCAGAATCACATTGTGATAGACTGTTAAGATTTGTACATATGAAGCTCAAGGTGAGCGCTATCATGAAGTTAAAATGTTCTTTAACTGAAACAAAATAACTTTATTGTTCAAATGGTAGTATAAAATCTGCAGATAGATACATGAAGATGAAACTCATAGAAACAGCATTCATGCTCTGACTTTGACTTTAACAAATATAGGAATCCAATGGAGAAGTGAATTCATGGGAAATCTCCTTAACTATATTAGGGATGTGCGTTTCGGATTTCGGAATTTTCACGAAATTTCCCGATTCGTGTTTTCGGATGCGGCCGATTTTCCGAAAATTTTTAGATCCGAAAATGGCAGATCTGAAAAGTTTTCCGAGCCGAAACGAAATATTTTCGGAATTTTCGAATGTACTTGAAATGTGTCAAATCGAAATTTATTGCTTTGAAACGAGGAGAACAGACGTTCCGAAAAAACGAAAATTTCCGAAAATACGAAAAGTCGTTACAAAAAACGAGCTAAGTGACACGAAAATCCGAAAAATGGTCGAAATTCCGAAAAAAAATGTACACGGAAAACGAGTCGAGCCGAACCGAATCGAAACAGAAATCGGTCAAAACGAGCCGAATCGAAAAGTTTAAAAATCCGAAAAATCGAATCGAAAAAAAAATCGGTGCACAAGCCTATTAACTATAGGATTAGACAGCAAAGAATTAAACGAGTTAGTGTTGCAAAGAAAAACGCAAATAATGTTTATTATTCACAGTTATGTCTGATATCAATCTTGCAACCAACGCATTATAAAATGTGCATTTGCTCCATTAAACCGGGACCTTTTTAGTCAAATGCAATATTATACACCTGTCTTATTGTTAGTGTACATAGACGATGCCTCTTTTGTGGTTCAATAGGAAAAAGAAGGCATCCAGTGGGAACCAAAGGAAGATGATGAAGATGAAGAAGAAGTCGCAGGAGAGGAGGAGGAAGAAGATGACCATATGGAATTCTGTCGCGTTTGTAAAGATGGAGGCGAACTACTGTGTTGTGACACGTGTCCTTCTTCTTATCATTTGCACTGTCTTAATCCACCTTTGCCTGAAATACCAAATGGTGAATGGTTGTGCCCACGATGTACGGTAAGAATTTAATTCTAAATAGCTTAGAGAGTGTTGAAATCGTATTGTGAGAAAAAAAAAAGCACTTGCGCTTGGCAAAATAACATTAGATCAAAATAGCCAAAATTCTCAAATTAATTTTTACTATATTTTGTTTTGAATGTAACGTTAAGGTTAACACGGAATGTTCTATGTCAATTAAACTACCAGCTGCTATCAGGGAAAACTATGGTATCAGCAGTGTAAACCTTCCCATACCCAGATATCCCAAAATATCTCATTCCAAAATAAGCATTTATCAAATAACTAGACAACATCCTAGTAAAAATCTTCATCCACTGTAATAGGCATACTTAATTGAAAAATAAAGTTCCCTTTTTTTGGCCCTTAAATAATTGGGCAGATGCTGCTGACAGTTTCTTGGGTGAATTTACGCACCTTTTCTCCCTCGCCGTGCGCAGCTCCTCCTGTTCAACTAATGGACTCCCAAACTGGAAGACCCTGCAGTTATCCAATGAAATTTGTGCCCCCGGGCACTGTCGACCGCTATGCACTTTATGTACGGACATTCCATGGCAGCAATGGATCAGTGCTGCGTGCAAATGCACAGATCTGATCCATTGCTGCCTCTCTAAGACTGCAAGCTATTGCAGGTGGTCTCAGAGGGGGTGACATCATGGGTGCTGTGCTAAAGCTCAAACACTTTGCAGTGACTGTAGGCATATTTTTATTATCTTTCAGTGTCCAACTCTGAAAGGCAAAGTTCAACGAATTCTCCACTGGATCTGGAAAGAACCTCCCCCACCAACATCAGGACCTACGGAAATTGATGTTATCATGCCTCCGCCAAAGCCAGTCGAGGGAATCCCTGAAAGAGAATTTTTTGTGAAATGGCATGGGTTATCCTACTGGCATTGCTCCTGGGTAAAAGAGTTACAGGTTAGTGTGATGCTGGTTCCAAAATTACCGATCACGGCTCAATCTTCTTTATTAGCTTCACTATGCACATTAATGTTTTAAATGGATATTATCTTCTTCTCATCCTTGCTTTGCCAAAAAGAGACTATTTTGATGGCCCTATCCATGATGGCACTTCTTTATGGGTTTACCACCTTTATTCCAACTGACTTTATCCTCTCCTTCCCAAGTGCTCTTAGATATCCTCTAACAGGTCTTGCTTTTTAACCACCTTTCATATCTCCATTCTCTAATATAAATATATATACAGGACACGAGGTCACCCATTTAGACTGGACGAAAGGAAATTCAGCCTAAAGCATAGGAAGGGTTATTTTACGGTGAGAACAATAAAGCTGTGGAATTCTCTGCCTGTTGAGGTGGTTGGGTCAGATACTGTACAGACTTTTAAAAAACGACTGGATGACTTCCTGCAAAAACATAATATTAAGGGTTATAATATTTAATATGTGGGTAAAAGCTTCTTGATCCAAGGAGAAATCTGACGCCATCTGGGGTCTAGAAGGAATTTTTTCCCAGTATGTTGCATATTGGCGAGCGAGCGCTTCAGACTGGGTTTTTTGCTGTCTTTTGGATCAACAGCAGTAGGTGATGTGTGAAAAGATCCTGATGTCTTTTTTCAGCCTATATATATATATATAAAAAATATATTTTCTTCACGGTCTATGCGATGTGCAGCTTCCTATTATGTGATGATACCCCTTTTGAGATTATTTGTACTCGGGGTCTAATCTTCACCCATGACACCTCTGCCTTTTATCAATTCATAACCTCTGCCATTAATACTGGTCAGAAGTAACTATATTGACAGTGATCATAGTACGTGTCCCTGATTCTAAGTATTTAATATTTTTTCTAGATTGGCTCTAAATTACAGATAATAGCTGCCCCAGTGAAAAACTTTAAAAATGCAAACATTTTAACGATCGGATGTATCCTACCCACAAATCACATTTAAATTGAATCAAATCATACAGATAAGTCATGCTTTTTAGTTCTGTACAATAACAAATACAAAGTACGCTGATTCAAATAACCATATTTTGATATATTCATATTATTCTTTTGAGTGAGTAATTGACAGAGATACATACTGGGTACCATTGTGCAATAACACACATTTTAAGTTTTCTGGTGGAGCCGTCTATAAAAGGCCACCATTCTTCTACTATTCCAGTTGTCCAGTAAAGTTATTCCAGTATAGAAGTTTTTCATCTTGGATGAAGTATGGAAGAATTCCTTTCTCTCTCAAAATCTGTTATTTTAACTTCAAAAAGGGGAAGGGGTACAGTGCATCTAGTGAAGAAAAAAATGGATCCGCATACATGAACAAAATGTGAGTGCTCATTTGCCCAGGTAGCCACCCCTACAATAACTTCAAAGATAAAGAGAAGTCAATAAGGCACACCAAATTAAGAAAGAAGAAGGAGGATCTTTATTTAGGCAACATTCCAGTTGCAACTTCAACCTTTATTAAAGGGACACTACCGCTTACATAAGCTGTAACTAGATTACTTATGCATTACAAACAAAACCACATTATAAAACACATGCTGTTTTTTTTCTTTGTTTGAAATAATTGTATGTACAAAGGAAAAACTTTTTTTTTTTTTAATCTCTTGTTTCTATTTTGTGCATTTTTCCCATGATGGTGAGTTTTACTACGTGGCTGTGCTTTATCTTATACAGTAATTAACAGTTAAGGCTATTGTTCTCCAGGCTACTCCAGATAAGAGCTGACAGTTGAATGAGATATGACAAGGACCTTAAAAGACTTCTAATCTACCTCCTGGTGATGCCCTTTGAACACATCCCACACAATACAATGATTGGAGTCTGCTGCCTGACCCATGGCCAAAGCCACACAGTGAGGAGCAAGTGATGTAAAGATACTGGGGGGAGGTAGTTTACAACACAAAAGATGACACAATAAATGACACACATAAAGTAAAATCTTTCCTTAACTAAACATACAAGAGAAGCAAAGCACATGTAAGATATCAGTAACATAAAATAAACACAGTAAGAATATTTCATATTTTGGTGGTAGTTGCCCTTTAAGCCAAGGATTGATAAAGGTTGGAGTTACAACCGAAATGTTGCATAAATAAAGATCAGCCCTCTTCCTACTTATTTTTGATACGCCTGATTGCCTTTTCTTGTTTTATACAATTTGTTTCTTTTAGTCCGAATGCTAAAAGTCCAAATGCTTGCTTTGGTAGATTGAGGTCTCATATCAGATAATTGAGTTTTTTTGGCACTTGAGGTCTTTTTTTGGAGAACTGAGGTGTTGACAAGCTTACTTCATATTCACTTCCACTGTTACCACTTGTGCTACACTCAAAGCCCTGCATTACTTCAATATCTGGCAATGGAAGGTCAGGCATGGTGGTAAACACTGGTAAGGGGAACATCTTTGTGTGGCACATGCCCTCGTGCTGACTTCAAATCAGTTCAGTCCCACTAAATCTTGTATTAAGAATGCGAAAGACTTCAGTCATTCTTGTGTTTTGGTGTCTCTCTCTCAACACCGTAGGCACAGCATTGTTTAAGAGATACCATTGGTAATTTACCAATATAAGGCCTACGTGCAAGAGTGTTTATGTAATTTTGTATGCCTCAAGTTCCTATTATTATGTTTGAATCCTCTAGTTCTTGTTTTGTGACTCTTGTGTCAATCAACCTCTCCTTTATTGATGACCCTGGCCCAGCCTCTTAGGCTAGGGTCAGACTGAGGCAGTGCGAACGCGCGTGCAGCCGCACTTAATCACGGCCGCACTAGCAGCAAATGACGGGCAATGACGGCCAATATACGAAGTACGGTCGCACAAAAGTCCGGCTGCGCAACGCAAGTGGAAAATGAACGCATTTTTTCGAGAACGTGAAACCGCAGGTACTGACGTACAGAGTGCGCTGCGCCCGCTAGCGGCGTGTGTGCGTGATTAGGAGACGTCAGACGCTGCTAATGTCCGGCCAACATAACGTCCAGATGCAAGAAGTGTTTTATTGATGATCCGTACAAAATCACGGACGAAAATGCGCATAGTATGACCACTATCGCGTATTCCGGGAAAAAATGCGTCCATTCGTTCGAACGCACTTTTTCACAGACAACATAAAAATGCGTTCGTCTGACCCTAGCCTAATATCATTGGATTGCCATTCATAGTACATTAGAATATATTTCTGGAATTGTTATAGAGTACAAAATGGAAAAATAACTGCCTAAAATCTATTACCTATGATAGAAAAGAAAGTCCTATCAATAAATTGGGGGAAAAAGTCTCCCAATTACACCACAGGAAATAGCTTAATCTAGCCAAAATACATTTTTACTGCAGAGATGAAAAATACAAGGAAACCATCTGTCTGCTGTCATATAATTTAATAACGGTTGCATTAAATGATTCCGTTCAAACACTGTTGGGACTGAAGACTCCTTAGATGTGATAAATTAATGGGAAAACAAACTAAGGATTTTGTTAATCGCAATTATGATCTAGTGAAAAAGTTGTCGTCATTATTATCAGTGACTCTCTGATCTTAATAAAATACTGTAAGCTAAACCCCGATTCCCCTACCAATAGAGAGCCACAATTTAAAGCATTATAGTGCATTAAATACGTATTTATTTATTTATTTTATTTATAAAGGATTTTACCAGGAAGGATACTTTGAGATTTCTCTCGTTTTCAAGTATGTTCTGGGTATGTCCTGGGTATGCATTTATACTTTTTTCTTCAAAGCTGAATTGTAGAAAAGCTAAAAAGGCTTTCAATAACTTTTACTCATTATCTAACACTTATTAAAGTTTCAAGATTCTCTGCATTTTGCATGGCAGCAGATGTAAGTGAAATATTCACTTAAACTCATATGAAGCTCAATCACGATCTCAGACATTGAAGGTACTAGCATGGGAGTAGGAAAACCAAAATATCTGGGGATAGCAGGATGTTTCAAATACATACACCTTTGAAAACCCATGTCAATTCCCATACGCCCATAAGACACCAAGTGAGTCCCATACTCACCTTAGACTCCATGCCAGTCCCCATACACCCATCCAAACCCAAGTTGATGTCACCACTGTCTGAGGGCTACTTTCCACTCTCCCTCTCTTACAACGAGGAGTCTGTAAGGTGCGGTCTGCATGCATGATATGTCATACCTTGCAACACTTGCTGGCAGCCTTGGAAGCACATGATGGGGCAGCCAGCAAAGTCTTAAACACACACCATGTGCCACGTGGCATCAGGCTTTATTGCTCAAACACTGGAAATAAATTGTGGTTATTTTGTGTCCACACCAAAATTTGTGCTGAATGAAACTCTTTTCTCTTATTAAAGCTGGAACTCTACCACACAGTCATGTTCCGAAATTACCAAAGAAAAAATGACATGGACGACCCCCCTCCATTTGACTATGGATCTGGGGATGAGGACAGTAAAAGCGAGAAGCGTAAAAATAAAGATCCTGAATACGGAAAGATGGAAGAGAAATATTACCGCTACGGCATAAAGCCAGAGTGGATGATGATACACAGGATAATGAATCACAGGTAAGAAATATCACATTCACACGTTTTATAGGTTAATTTGGACTGGAAATATGCTTGCAGCCTGTGAGCATTCTTGTACAGGGCCATGAGTGTAACGTGCCCTTGACACATAGAATGTTTCTTGTATTTTTACCTTCAGCACATTTGTACTTTATGTATAATTGTTGATACGACACATGTCAAAGAGCAAAAGTAGAGAAATCAACAAAACCATTCTAGGTCCTATTCCAGTTTTTTCGCAGTAATTTGCAATTGACAGGTTCTTGAACAACTGTTCTGGGCAACCTGTAACCACTAGCACATTACCGGCCGTATCACAAGTAAACACCTGTCGCAAGGACACACACAGGAATTGGTTTTCAATCCTGGAGTCCAAAGGTCTCAATGGAGTGTCAGGTGAGACCTATGAGAGATTGCATAGAAGTAGCTGAAGGACACAAAGTATAACTCTGTTTTCCAACAACAGCTCAAGGAGACAGTACATCATGCTCATCTCTGCAGCAAGGGATAAGATGTAAGATTGGCATTTTGTATCTAGTCTTTTTATTGGGTAATCTAAAAATCACTTAATATCAGCTTTTGAGAGCCACTATCATTCATACTGGATGAAAATAATGTATAGCATGTGTAAGAGCAGAAGCAGCCCCAGGCATAGGCCAAGTAGGTGACAGCCTAAAGCCTCTTGTTCACTGGAACTTCGCAGAGGAATGGGGATGCAGGTGGCGGGTAATTACGGCAAGAGTGAACCTTAATCGCTTATGGCGGTTTACTAGGGCCTAACGCTGCCTCCAGTCATGGCAGTCATATGGAGCCGTACGACAGTCTGTGCATAATGCTGAGCTTGAGCTTGGTCAGCAATGAGTCTTCAAACTATAATAAAATGTTGGCAGAAACCACTTCTATAAATGAGATACTTTGCTCTTGTTAAAAATTATATTTTTGTTTGTATAAATGGGCCCAATAGGTTGTGACATCACCTAACCGTGTGGCACCGCCTCATCTCAGGCCTTGTGTTTTAAATGGACTCCTATCTGAGCTTTGCCGAGGACTTCACAAAGTGCAGAGCTGCCTCTGTATAAAAGTACAGTAAAAAAAGGAATTGTGAGTTGTAACATTAGTTACAACTTGACTAGCAATAGCCAACTGAACCACTGCCATTAACGAACAGGGGCCGGTATTGGGTTACAATGTGATTGATCCACTTTGACACCATTGGCCCACTAATACTGGTCTAGGAAAACTGTATGCTCAATATGTGAGTGCCACTTGTGCATATATTCTTGATACTGAAGGTGAGAGCTGCTCTCAAAATAAACATTACTTGGAAAAGTGAAAGCAGGGTGCTCATGGAACAATGAAGCCAATCACAACAATGCAATAGAAAAAATCATAGGGCCCGAACTATTTGTTCCCAGTCTCACTCTGGTCGGGAGAAGCGGCAGATCAGGCCACCGTTCTGCTCGCGGGATGAGAGGTGTGTATGAGATTTATTAGGTGGTGCTAAATGATTTTTCAAAAGCAGAATCATTTAGCATTAGCATTTAGGTGTAGCTAAAATTTAGCTTTGTTCATCCCTGTGGTAATTAGCGCTAGGACTTTGTAATACCTTACTTATCAAAACGCTAATTAGTGATTGCGCTCACCATGTTAAGTATAGGGTAGGCAAAGTATAGTAAGCTTGCACAAGCTAGCACAATCACTGCTGCACTAACGTTTTTTTCACGGGTGAAGAAATATAAAGGTAATATGGGGGGCATACGATAAAGTCACTTATCCTGGCGTTATCGCTTACTCATCTGAACCTACCTTTAGCGTTCACTATGGAATAGTGCATATCATTGGCGTGCGCAGCCCGTTACAGTAGGGTATGCACCCATGGGAAATTTATTAATTGAAAACCTAGGTTTACAATGTCTTGCACAAAATGCACATTTTTAATTATAAATAAAAAGCCTGTTATTATAGATACAGTCAGTTTTTATGCTTTTCATCATGAACCAGATAAGGGGCATCTAAAATATCAAGGCAAGAGTTGAAAGAGGACCTCTTCACTCAACATTAGGGTGTGCCTGGGCACAGCAGGTACACCCCCTGCGTACACCTATGGTGCTCATAAAAGGGTACCAGGCACTCCACATGGATAGGTGGCTTTTATTATGGAAGGACCCACATTTAATAAAACGTTGCTTCCTCTGTAATAAAAGCCTCCTATCTCTCGAGTGCATATATTTTTAAGCCATCATGGAATCATAAATATATTGATCATAGGGATCTGTCTATCCTCTTAATATAATTGCATTTCTAATTTTGATTTGTAGCACAGTGTCCTGATTATTATGTCTGTGCTGTGTTCCACATTCATAGAAAAAAAATGTATTTAATGAATATCCAAGGTAAGCCACGGCTGGACCAGCATTCTATTGTTTTCCTTCCTATTCCGTCAAGCGATCTGTTGCATTTTAAATCTCTCTCTTTGAAATGAATTTTAAAATGTCCACTGGATATAAATATTTCATGAAACATGTATCGGGGGGGGGGGGAATTGCACACAAGATTATTTGGTTATGTATTCTCTGAACTACCTGCCTCCCCAATCGTTACCATGGCAACGTGTATTTCCAGCAGATTGATGTTATGACTGTTGCTGAATCAAATAAAAAATAACATCTCTGGTTTTCTGATAATTATGTTAAACATGTCTAAAGAATCACGACAGTTATTCGGAGACCTTTTCTGATCCATATGAGTTTTTTTAAATTGTATGTCAGAGTAATTGCTAATTGATTTTAACAGCAGTAATGTGTATATCAGCTGCCTTAATTTGCAGCGATGTTAAAATAGTACTTGTAATATACTTTAAGGTTGAGACAGCTACGTCCCTACCTGCGAGCGATAGCCGTATGGAACTACAGAGTCTGATTCAGTCTCAGAATTTTAATCGGGGTCATTCAAAGATATCCGAATTGCTGGCGAAAGGTAACCGAACACTGAAATTCAGCGTTCGGTTACCTTTCCTGGCCAGTCGGCTATCCAGAGAGCAGGCAGTTCGCCAAATGTTGGCGAATTGCCTGTACATACGGTGCCTGTTCGAGGGCAGTGAAATCCCCATAGCTTTGTCTATTCAGAGAACAAAAACCAGCAGTGAAAGGTTGCCGAAATGCCCTGCCATTCGGTTGCTTCATTTGACAAGTTTATTCAGGAGAATCCCATAGGCTTCAATGTTAAAAATATTCACGTTTTAATTCAATATCTAATAAACCGTTTATCATAATATTCTGCAGTAAAGAGTCTCTATATTAATATATTTTTAAGGATCTATTAAGCATTTTTCGGGATTTTTTTGCAAAACAAATTTTTCGTTTTTTTTTTTATTATATATAAATTTTTTAAAACGTTTTTCTTTTTTCTTTTTTCTGTAACAGCCCTTTTTATTATCATTCATTGGATCTTATAGGTAAATTTCAGACATTTTCGCTCAGTAGTTTGTTTGCAAACCGCGTTTCACTTTTCAAACATTCAAGTGGTTTTTTTTCCACTCCATTCGTCTGCGGTGTCGGATTTTTCCAGCGGCTGCTCTGCGATCTGATCAGCTCCTGCTCGGGTTTCTCCGGCGCCTTCAGCGGGGTTAATCCAGATGTTTTTGTGGGTTTTCGTGTGCATTCGCCTGGGTTTTGCGGTGAGTGTTCGGCAGGTTTTCAGCAGCTTTCGTCTGAACTACGACAGCCCTGTGGTGCTTGCTGAATACTCCGCAGGGTCGCCAAAATGGGATCGCCAAATCAAGCCGAATTGAAGAGAACGAAACGTCACCAAATGTGAGGTGACTTTTCGATTCTCTTTGAATAACCCTGAATGTAATGGGGTTATTCAATAACCAGTGTTTGCCAAAGGTGCAAAGACTGTCGAAATAGCCATTGTTGAAACACCAACACGTCAGTGCCTCACAAAAGTAATATTTTATTATTATTATTATTCTTTATTTATAAAGCGCCAGCATATTCCGCAGCGCTGTACAATAAGCACAGTATAGACAGGGTTACAATACATTGAACAACAGTACAGGAGGAGATGAGGGTCCTATTCCCGTAGGAACTCACAATCCAGGAGGGTTGGGGTTGAAAACAGGAGAGGACTGTAAGGTGAGAGTGATTGATGGTTGTGTCAGTGAGTTGGGTGGTAGGCTTCCCTAAATAGGAATGTTTTAAGGGAGCGTTTGAAGGAAGAGAAGTTAGGGGAAAGTCTGACAGTACGACGGAGAGCGTTCCAGTGAGTGGGGGCTGCGCGTGTGAAGTCCTGCAGTCTATCATGGGAAGAGGTGATGCGGGGAGAAGCTAGGCGCAGGTCACTGTTTGACCTTAGGGAGCAGGCTGGGGTGTATTTGGTGATTAGTGAGGACAGGTAGTGGGGAGCTGAGTTAGTGAGGGTTTTGTAGGTAAGGATAAGGATTTTGAACTTAATTCTGCTGTGGATGGGGAGCCAGTGAAGGGACTCGCAGAGGGGAGCGGCAGAGACAGAGCGGCGGGTGAGGTGAATTAGCCTGGCGGAGGCGTTCAGGATGGATTGTAGGGGGGAGAGGCGGGACAGAGGGAGGCCAGATAAGAGATTATTGCAATAGTCGAGTCGGGAGATTACCAGGGCGTGTATGAGTTGTTTTGTGGTGACAGCGGTAAGAAATGGCCGAATTCTGGAAATATTACGCAGTTGGTATCGGCAGGAGGAGGAAAGAGACTGGATGTGGGGGATGAAGGAAAGAGCAGAGTCAAGTGTAACTCCAAGACAGCGAACTTGGTTTGATGGGGAGATGGTGATACCCTCCACCGTGATAGAGAAGTCAGGAGGTGGGGAGGCATTGGAGGGAGGAATAAGTAGGAGCTCAGTCTTTGACATGTTGATCTTTAGGTGGTGGGAGGCCATCCAGGAGGAGATGCCAGATAAACAGTCACTGACTTTTGAAAGGACAGGGGGAGAGAGATCAGGGGTAGAGAGGTAGATCTGAGTGTCATCAGCATAGAGGTGGTAATTAAAGCCAAAGCTGTTGATGATTTTGCCCAGGGAGGAGGTGTAGATGGAAAAGAGCAGAGGACCAAGGACAGAGCCTTGAGGTACACCAACAGATAGAGGCAATGAAGAGGTGGAGTTACCAGCAAAGGACACACAGAAGGACCTGTTGGATAAATAGGAGTCAACCCAAGCAAGTGCAGCGTCACCGAGACCCAGAGAGTTGAGGGTCTGTAGAAGGAGGGGGTGGTCAACAGTGTCAAAAGCAGCCGAGAGGTAAAGCAAGATGAGAATAGAATAGTGGCCGTGTTTTTTAGCAGTTAGGAGGTCGTTGGTGACTTTGGTGAGGGCAGTTTCAGTTGAGTGTAGGGGACGGAAGCCAGATTGCAGGGGGTCAAGTAGGGAATTGGAGGACAGGAAGAGGGAGAGGCGGTTGAAGACTAGTTTTTCTAAGAGCTTTGATGTGAAGGGAAGCAGGGATACAGGGCGGTAGTTGGATGGAGAGTTGGGGTCTAGGGATGGTTTCTTTAGTAAAGGGGTAACTAGCACGTGCTTGAAGGCGGATGGAAAGGAGCCAGTGGAGAGAGATAGGTTGAAGATGTGTGTGAGAGCAGGGGTGAGGGAGGAGGAGAGGGGAGGAATTAGATGTGAGGGAATGGGGTCGAGCGGGCACGTGGTGAGATGTGAGGAGGACAATAAGGAATTGACTTCCTCCTCAGTGGCTGGGAGGAAGCGGCAGAGGGTGGCAGAGGGGACCTGTGGGAGTGGAGGTGGCAGATAACTATCTTGTGTTGGGATGTTGCTTCTGATAGTTAGAGTTTTACTGAGGAAGTAGTCTGCCAGGTCTTGAGCGCTGAAGGCAGCTGAGGGGGGAGGTGCAGGTGGGTAGAGGAGGGTGTTGAAGGTGGACCAGAGCCGTTTAGGATTGGAGGACAGCGTAGATATGAGATGAGAAGAAGGATTGTTTGGCCAAGTGGAGGGCAGAGGTGTATGCCCGGAGAATAAACTTGAAGTGAACAAAATCAGCTTCAGAGCGGGATTTCCTCCAGGCAATATACAAACAGTGGCAGGAAAAGCTTCACTGTGAAACTTCTCATGTGACTGTTTAGATTTTTCTCTTGTCCCAGCTTTACAACAATGGAGATTTTCAACTGTGTTTGCAACTTGGGAAACACCGGTGCTTATTGCTCAAACTCTTATGGATTTTCAGTGTTAGACTCATCGGCCACAATTATCTGACCCCTAACCCGGGTCAGCTGGTAATAAGGAGCTGTTAAAGTGGGTGGAGTAGAGGTAACATCACTGCTCTATAACCGTGGAGACACAGGTTTGAATCCCGGCAAGAGCACCTCTCCAGTAAGTGTCCTTGGGCAAGACACCTAAAGGTACATACTCGCCATTTAACACTTAGAAACATAGAAAATGTCGGCAGATAAGGCTGCTGTCAGACGAGCGTAGTGTTCATGTCCGTGATTGCGCCTAAAAGTACGTCCGTGATAGCATGACAGGAAGCCCATCGGAGCCCGTTACACGAAGTACGTCCGCCCTGAACTGCGGACGCACAACGGCCGCGGCCCACGGACGCAAGGCAGGCAAGAACGTACAACCCCTAGAACGGCCGCACAAAGTGCGCTGCATCCGCAACGTCTGCATAGCTTTGTGTGTGAGTGATGGAACGTGGTCAGACGGAATGCATTTATACGTCCAGCATTTTTTTCACGGACAAAATGGTTTTGCTTTTTAATTTATTTTCCCTCCTACATCCGTCAAAATATTTGTCAGTGAAAAAAACGGACTGTGTGGCCACTACTGTGTCTTCCGTACTGACGTACGTCCGTGTGCACGGACGTACAGTCCGTAGAAATCACGCTCGTCTGACCCTAGCCTAAGAACCTTTCGGCCCATCTAGTCTGCCCAATTACATGGATACTTTACCTGGATTTATCTTTTGTTTAGGATAGCCTTATGCCTATCCCATGCCTGCTTAAATTCAATTACTGTTTTGGCCTCTACCACTTCAACTGGAAGACTGTTCCATGTATCCACCACCCTCTCAGTAAAATAATGCTTTCTGATGTTACTTTTAAACCTTTGCCCCTCTAATCTAAGACTATCAGGGTAATTCAAAGAGATTCGAAAAGTCACCGCACTTTCGGTGACTTTTCGTTCTCTTCAATTCGGTTCCTTTTGCCGATCCCATTTCGGTGAGCCTGCGGTGTATTCAGCAAGCACCACAGGGTCCCCGAATTGCAGGGAAAAGCTGCCGCAAACCTGACGAAAACTAACTGCAAAACCCACCGAATGCATGCCGAAAACACGCAAAAACATCTGGATTAACCCATCGAAAAACCCGAGCAGGAGCCGATCACACACAGCTAAGCAGCCGACACCGCAGACGAGGCAGTGAATAAATTAGCAAAACCGTTTGTGTGATTGTTTGAAAATGAAACGCTGTTTGCAAAGAAACTACTGAGCGAAAATGTCTGAAATTTACATATGAGGTCCAGGGAATGATAATAAAAAGGGCTGTTACAAAAAAATAAGTAAACTTAAAAAAAAATCTAAAAAAAATCGGACTTTTAAAAAAAAAATTTTTTTAAGAAAAATGCTTAAAATATCCTAAAAAATCTATAAGTAAAGAGACTCTTTACTGCAGAATTTTATAATGAACAGTTTATTAGATATTGAATTAAACGGGAATATTTTTAACATTGAAGCCTATGGGATTCTCCTGAATAAACTTGCCGAATTAAACCACCGAATGGCAGGGCATTAGGGGAACCTTTCACTGCTGGTTTGTGTTCTCTGAATAGCCGAAGCAGTGCTTTTCATGGGGATTTCACTGCCCTCGAACAGGCACCTAACAGGCACCGTATGTTCAGGCAATTCGCTAGGATTTGGCGAATTGCCGGCTCTCTGGATAGCCGAATGGCCAGGAAAGGTAACCGAACGCTGATTTTCAGCGCTCGGTTACCTTTCTCAAGCAATTCGATCTCTTTGAATAACCCTGTATGTCCTCTTGTTTTGCTACTTTGTTTCCTTTTAAATATACTCCCTTCCTCTACCTTGTGGATTCCCTTTACGTATTTAAATGTTTCTATCATATCTCCTCTGTCTCGTCTTTTTTCCAAGCTATACATGTTAAGATTAGGGATGAGCTGTTCGGTTCGATCGGTTCGGAGTTCGCATCGAACATAGCCTGTTCGTTTGTTCGCGAACTACGAACATTTCCGGGTGTTTCGCCCACAATGCACCTGTCACGGTTCCCAGATCCCACCACGCAGTACTTAACACCCCACACTCCACAGAGCCCAGAAGCTACCAACAGAGTAGCCGTGAAAGATCTCTAACTGTCTGGTCCTTAGAATTGGCCAGGTAAACTAGCTAGACAGAAAGGGTTAACAACACAGGGAGTAGTCAGCCGAGCCAGAATCAGAAATACAGAGTTCAGAATGGTCAAATGGAATAGCCGGGTCGATATCAGAGCAGTGGCGTAGTACAATAAAATGGTCTAGGGCAACAGAAGGCAGAATAGTCAGAAACAAGCAGAGGTCAATAACGGGTTAATTCAATATAGCAGTCAGGTACAAGGAGCTCAGGTATGGATAACCACGATCTGGCAACTGCTGAGAATACACTGAGGGTTTTTAAAGACCTTCACCAGGCCACGCCCCCCACTCAAGCCGCGCCTCATGCAACCACCTCCCTGCCTGTCTCCATTTAAACCGGGCATTGGTTAGCGAGCAGCATCAGACATGCTGCCCTCAAGCACACAGGTAGGGCTGGAAGCTCCCAACGTTACAGCACCACAATGGACCACAATGCACTTTTCCACTGGCCTGAAGCTTGTAATTGGCTACAGCCTTGCACCTGACCACAGGTCTGGTGCAAGACAGGTTCAACACTATGCCAATCACGGCTCAGAGTCCTGATTGCGCAAATTTTGCCCAATCATGGGCTCACAGAGCTAAGTCCCGCAGCGCACTATATAAGGTTTCCACGCAGCGCTTCTGCACGCATTTGAGAGGAGATTTCATAGGAGATTGTTGTTGTGTGTTCTTACTGCCAGTCTGCCACGCTACTGGGGGTTCTGGGGGGTCTCATTTCTACCAAATATCTGGGAATTGAGGTGATCTGTGTCTTGTCACACAGCCAGTGCCATACAGTATTTTAGGGGTCACTAATTTCTACAAAATATTTTGGAATAATTGGATAACACTGGAATAATTGGAATAACACTGATTTATAGGAGGTTTCTGAGACTTGTAATATGTGTCTTCTCACTGCCATCCATCAGGGGGTCCCACATACTTCTATCAGATTTATGCGAATTGTAATTTGTGTCTTCTCACTGCCACCCATCAGGGGGTCACACTGATTTATAGGAGGTTTCTGAGATTTGTAATCTGTGTCTTGTCACTGCCACCCATCAGGAAGTCGCACTGATTTATAGGAGGTTTCTGGGAATTGTAATCTGTGTCTTGTCACTGGCTGGCAGCTATCAGGGTGTCTCACGGAGTTATACCAGAGTTCTGTAAATCTTTACTCTTTATACCAGAGTTGAATCAGAGTTCTGTATATATTTAATCTATATATCACTCACCATGTCTGAAAGAACAAAAAGGACAGGCAGACGCTCCCAGACACAGATAAGAGGGCAAGCAGCCCCTGTGTCGGGAGGCTGTGCCTCTGGTCATGGTGGACGTGGTGCATCCTCTGCAGGGGCACGCTTGTCCTTTCTAACTGGTGCTGGCCGTCTTCTTAAGCAGCAGCAACATTTCAGAGGATTTGGTGTATTAGCTAACCAGGCCATCCTCATCCTCCGAGTCCTCTGCCAGCCAGGCTTGTAGTGGTTTACAGTCCACCTCAGCTGCCAAAGCATCTAATGCAGCCTCCATGTCCACAGCTACTCCTGCCGTAGCCTCGCTATCACACACGGAGGAGTCAGCTGAATTGTTTGAATACAATGACAGTGACATGCTGCTTGAGGATGCACAGCAAGTACAGTGCTCTGATTCAATCTCTGAGGTTGAGGAAGGGAGTATAATCAACCTAGAGGAAGGGGTTGCCAGTGATGACACACAAATACCTGGCACTCATGTTGCCCCAGCAGCTGCAGCATACTGCCAAGTTGGCTCCAGTGACGAGGAGATAGGGGGTGATGATGACAATGATGATGAGGTCACTGACTCCACCTGGGTGCCAGATTGAACAGAGGAATCAAGTGAGGAGGAGGGGGAGGAGGAGGAGGCACAGCAGACACGAGGCACAACATCCTCTGTGACCAACCGTAGCAATAGCCAGTCCAAGGCATCAGATGTCAGAGCTGCTCCGGTGCAGAGCGCTGTTGTCTCAAAGCACACATGCAGGAACTCTGCTGTCTGGGAGTTCTTTAAGAAATGTGCAGCAGACCCCACTGTTGCTATTTGTAATCTATGTCAGATGAGGCTCAAGCGTGGGAAAGACACTGGACGCTTGGGTACCCCGTGCTTGAGGCGACATATGACCTCCTGCCACACATCCCGTTGGCGCAAATCTTTGCGTAGGTCCTCCTCCTCCTCATCTGTCTCTACCCCCACTGTATGTCCTGCCATGTCATTGCCTGCTACAACCTCCACTGACAGGGATGATGCTACAGCAATGGATGTACCAGGTCCTTCCTCACAATGTGACAGCATCCCATCAGCTGAAGATTACGTTGCCCCAGCTGCTGCAGCGTAAGAAAAAATATAGTCCCAACCATCCCCAAACACAGCGTCTAAATGCCAGCTTAGCAAAATTACTCGCAATGCAGCTGCTGCCTTTCCAGCTGGTGGACTCTGCTCCCTTCCGTGAATTTGCTGAATGTGCTGTACCACAGTGGCAGGTTCCAAAACGCCATTACTTTTCACGCAAGGCCATTCCAGCACTATACCAGCACGTGGAAGACAATGTTATCCAGTCATTGGGAAAGGCAGTCAGCAGCAAGGTGCATGTGACTTTAGACACGTGGTCCAGCAAGCATGGACAGGGTCGTTACATTTCCTTCACGGCACACTGGGTAACTCTGATTGCAGCTGGGAGGGATCCAAGATGGGGCTCTGTGCTGGAGCTTGTTCATCCACCACGTTTCCAGAAAGCTGCTTGTATGAGGTCTGTCTGCTCCACGACCATCTCTCCCTCTTCCTCCTCCTCCTTCTGTGTCTCTGGCGAAGTAGCAGTTAAACCGACACCTGACAGGGTCTACGCAATGGCTCAAGCAAAAAGAAGCCATACTGTGCTTGAGCTGGTTTGTTTAGGGGACAGGAGCCACACCGGGCCAGAAATTCTGTCAGCTCTGCAGGGGCAGGTGCAGAGATGGTTAACACCATGCCAGCTTCAGCTGGGAATGGTCGTCTGTGATAATGGCAGCAACCTTCTCTGCGCCCTACGCCTAAATTGGTAAGTTGATGCATGTACCATGCCTAGCACACATCCTAAATCTGGTGGTACAGCGTTTCCTAACCAGGTACCCAGGGCTGGCAGAGCTTCTCAGCCAGGTCAGAAAAGTCTGCAGTCACTTCAGACGGTCATTCCCAGCAAGTGTTCGCCTGGCAGAAATTCAAAGAGAATTCCACCTTCCCACAAACCGTCTGATCTGTGACATGCCCACCAGGTGGAACTCGACATTAGCAATGCTGCAGTGTCTGCACAAGCAGCAGAGGACCATCAACGAGTACCTGTGTGAGTATGGCACAAGGACAGGTTCAGGTCAACTTGTTTTTTTTCCCTCTCCGCAGTGGCTGATGATCAAGGATGCATGCACTGTACTGTCACCATTTGAGGAGGCAATGAGGATGGTGAGCAGGGACAGTGCATGCATCAGTGACACAATTCCTTTAGTGTTCCTGCTGGAGCACACTCTGCGGGGAATTATAGATGTGGCTCTAGAGGCAGAGCAGCGGGAGGAAGAGGAGGCCTTCCCTAGCTCTCAAGGCCCCAGTCTTTCCGCAGACAGCATTCCAGCGGGACCTCCTCAGATCAGACAGGAGGAGGAGGAGGAATATTTAAGTAGTGGGGGCATTGAAGGTGGGGATTCCTCAAGGGAGGTTTTCGTGTGCCCAGAAACACAAGGGCTAGTGTGTGGCTGGGAGGAGGAAGTGCACGATACGGTCATCCTCATTGACCAGGAAGACTCGGAAGCTAATGCCACCTCCAACCTACGCTGCATGGGCTCCCTAATGATGCAAAGCCTGCTAAAGTACCCCAGGATTCGTGCTATCAAGGAGAGGGATCATTACTGGTTGGCAACCCTTCTTGATCCACGATACAAGGGTAAAGTTGCAGAGCTCATCCTGCCCGCACAGAGGGAGCACAGGATGAAAAAACATGAGGACGCTCTAAAGCGACACTTGTGTAACACCTTTCCAGGCACTGGTAGGTTACCAAGTGATGACACAGGTGCTTCTGAGGCTGCGGATGATCAGAGGAATAGTGGTGAAGGCCAGGGCCACTTGACTGATGCATTTTTAAATTTTTTTAGTCCACGACGCCCAGGGACGTCAAATGTAGGCACCCATTGCCAGCGTCTTCACCATATGGTGCAGGACTACCTAGGGGCAAAGGCAGACCTGGATACCTTTCCAGCAGATGATCCACTGGCTTACTGGGTGTTGAGACTGGATCACTGGCCAAAACTTAGCCAATATGCTATGCAGGTTGCCCTTCATCTAGCGTGCTTTCTGAAAGGACATTCAGTGCCGCTGGAGGTTTTGTCACAGACAAAATAGTGTGTCTGTCCACCGACTCTGTAGACCGGCTGACATTTATAAAAATGAATCAGTCCTGGATCAGCAGTTATCATCACCTGATGCTGACGTAACGGAATAGATCGGGGATGTCTTCTGCATTCACAAAACCTCCAGCACTGAACTCTTCCACAATACCACAAAAGGGTTACGGTGTGAATGCACTTGCTGCCATGAAAGGCACAATATTTGGCTGCACTGACGCCTGTGCCAGATTTATATCATTTTAATTTTTTGAACCGCAAGGTCCAACCCTGCACTCTTCCACAATACCACAAAAGGGTTACGGTGTGAAGACACTTGCTGCCATGAAAGGCACAATATCTGGGTGCACTGACGCCCATTACCAGATTCATATCTTTTTAATATAGGACCGCAAGGTCCACCCCTGCACTCTTCCACAATACCACAGAGGGGTTACTGTATGATAGTACTTGCTGGCCTGGCAGTCTGGCACCAAAAGCACAATATCTGGGTGCACTGACGCCCATTACCAGATTCATATCTTTTTAATGTAGGACCGCAAGGTCCACCCCTGCACTCTTCCACAATACTACAGAGGGGTTACTGTATGATGGCACTTGCTGGCCTGGTACCAAAGGCACAATATTTGGGTGCACTGCCACTGACGCCTGTATCAGATTCATATCCTCAGAGGGGTTACTGTGTGACAGCACTGTTGCCGACGCTAAAGGCCCAATTTTAAAGCACCTATTGTTACTTTCATCCAAAGCCTGCATAAGTTTCACAATAATTTAGCCAAAAAATCACTAAACTTTTTCTGCGTGTCCGAAAATGTCTCCTCTTTTCATACAGACTGCCGCCCCAAGCATTTGTTTATGGATAGATTAAAGGAAAAGCATTTACCGTAATTTGAAATGTCATTTTTTTTATTTTTACATATTTCTATACATCCGAGAAATCCGCCACTTCACGGGCAGGTTATGGGGACCTCCTAGGCACGATATTTGAAGGAATTTTTCGTTTTTATTTTTAACCCTTATTTCATGGAAAACTCACTGTCCCTTTAAAAACGTTTTTTTAAAACTTTTTGTCCTTGTTTAGGGCACTACCCGGACCCCCATACACCTTTAATGGCAAATATCTAGCATATATGCCCTCTTGGAGGGCACTCTAAAAATCGAATTTTCAGTCCCATTGACTTGCAGTGAGTTCGAGTTCGAATCCGAACATTTGAAAAGTTCGAGTTCGAGCGCAAACCGAACTCGGGGGTGTTCGATCATCCCTAGTTAAGATCATTAAGCCTTTCCTGGTAACTTTTCTACTTCAAGCCGTACACCATTTTAGTAGCCCTTCTCTGAACTCTCTCTAAGATGTCTATATCCTTCTGGAGTTACGGTCTCCAGTACTGCACACAGTACTCCAAGTGAGGTCTCACCAGTGCTCTGTACAGTGGCATGAGCGCTTCCCTTTTCCTACTGCTAATACCTCTCCCTACACAACCAAGCATTCTGCTAGCATTTCCTGCTGCTCTATTACATTGACTACTTACCCTTAGATCCTCTGAAATAATAACCCCTAAATCCCTTTCCTCAGATGTTGAATTTAGGACTGTATCAAATATTCTATTTTCAGCCCTCGGGTATAAATTTGGGCGGAACTGTGTTTAGATTGCTTTATTTCTTTATCTTTGGATCTGATATATTAATCCATTAACTATGAATCACTGTTCCTTATGGATGTTTAGCTACATGGATGATTTTTGATTGGATCTATAATCCATCTGATATGACAGTATCTAGAACTTATACAGTCGGGTCCTTCAAACACATGAGCGTTAAGTTACACTATAAAAACAATTTTCCAACTTCATAGATCCGTATATACCAGAGTGATGCATACCTGTATTGTCACACAACTGTTTTTTCTTGTGTCTTTTTCAATTTATGTAACCTACCTGTGTGTAATTTTGAATAAAAATGTAATACTTATTCTTTTTTTGATTAGAGATTTTAAACCAGGGTTATCCCCTAATACCGATTTCCACATTTTGCTGGTTCTTCATTGTAGATACATGTTAGATTAGTTTAACTTTTTCTCCTTCATAAAAATAAAATATAAAAGCACACAACATGGAAAAAGATTAAATGGATTGGTAGAAAACTAAAATGCAAAATCAAGGAAATTTCAATCAGGTAGTATAGTAATGAAAACACAGTATGAAGAGCCAGGGCAGGAATTATAATTAGGCATAGCAGGCATGTGTCTATCAGGGCACGCAACTAGCTGGTACCTGTCTCTCATTCTTAACCCTTTCCTGTCACAGGGCGTACCATGCTGTCCCTGCGTCGGGTGGGCCTTGAAGCCGCAGGGCGTACTAGTATGCCCTGTTGACTTCTATGGGCCTACTCCACCCCGCCCAGCACTCAGCGCACTGTTGGCTGCTGCAGGAAAGCTTGAACGCAGGCCGGCCCCCTGCAGCCAATTCTGGCCAGTGTGGGTCGGCTGGGTGGGCAGCATAGGTGTCTCTACAGGGGGGCAATTGCCCCCCTAGGTTATTCCTTGCCCCCCCATGTGCCCTCCCCCACCAAAAATCAGCATCCAGCTTCCCACTCTTTTCGGGCCGTGGTATCTCCGCTGTGCATCTTATATGTACGATCTATGTGTCATTGGAAAGGGCAGATTCTGGCCTTTCCAATGATACCCAACAAGACCATATTTAGTGTAAAGTAAAAGTCCCAAAACATTAAATAAAAACGTGCCCTTAAACGTAAACATTTTCACAGGGTTGAAATGGCTCAGCAGTGAAGTGGTTAATGTTCAGACTATCCATTACATTGTGTATTACATTAGTTTTTGCCTTGGTTTTAGTTGTATATTAAGGGTTAATGGGTAGACTTCATCCCTCACAGTATACATTTTTTCCATGATTAATGGCATTTTAGGGGTTAATGGGAAGGCTACATGCCTCACAGTGTATTGATTTCATGTTTTCCCTTGATCAATTGTATATTAGGGGTTAATGGGTAGGCTAAATGCCACATTGTTTATTAATTTAATTGTATTTCCCTGGGTTTATGGCATTTTAGGGGTTATTATGGAAGTTAGAATCTAAAGGGTCTAATGATCTTTAGATCCTCTGCTTTTCGTCACATTGCGGGGAATTTATTTTGCTGAAAATAAGGTGAATTCCCTATTTAGCGAATGGTCACTGTAATTTGCTAAAAGTGGAGTCGCTGAAGCAGCAATCAGACATTCAGCGAAAACTGCCGAATTGCGGCAAATAAAATATTGAATTTAAGTATCAGGTTAGTACAACAAAAAGGCATCATTACATCACATTACTCATTGCATCACATTACTCTGGGATTTTGGAATCTTATTCATATATGCCTATTTAGGGCCCTATTACCTGGTGTGAGCTAACCCTTGCGTTGCCATTGTTTTTGCGTTAGCGCCAGGTTAATTGAGTCTAGCGCTTGACCAACAGATCGTTTGCCTCCCGCTACAAATGGGAAAAATCACTTAGCGCGTTGCTATTAGCGATTTGTACCGCGAGCTTACTGTACTTTCCGCGTCCTTTACTTAACATGGGGAGCGCTAGAGATCTCTACACTACAGATCACTTGGTACCAGCGCTAATTTTTTGAGGGAAGCTAATTGCAAAATTTTACCTACTGCTCAACCCTGGTGCTATCTCCAAAAAGACAGAAAAAACAGGTCCTCGCCCAAAATTAACAGGCAATGGAAAGGAATGCAGCACAGGTTTTCTCTTGGTCCCATACACCATATTAATGGATCTGGTCAGCAATGTCGTTGCTGTTGCAGTAGGCTCTGTTATAAATGTATCCTTTATCCACATATATCCTAATTCTAATATATTGCCTAATTTTAAACATTTTATGCTGGGGTTATTCATAGTAAGGAAGCGGCTTATTATTAGGGTGACTGTGTGGACCATGTTTAAAGGGACACATGAATAAGTCTTGCCCTGAAACATGTATAATTTATATGCTGCAGCAGGGAAATTTGTGTCGCTCACCTGGTCTTCCTTTTGGATCTATTAAATGCAGTGTAATGATTCTACATGCTGTTGGGTGGCATTTATCATGCAATGCTTATCAGCCTTAATATATGTGTGCATCAAAACATGGATGATACGACCACCGTGGAGGATTTTAATAATGCAGGGTGAGAGGTTATTCACTGGATGTGTTCATATTCAAGCTTGTGAGGGCAGGGGATAGGTATGGCCCGGCACTCTGCACTGGAAAAAAACAGTTCTATCCTGTACACAACCACATTAGTTTCCCTAGCATGCGCTAAGCGACCTTGTTCATGGACTACCGCGGACAAGGTGATCTGTTAGTAGGTCGTCAGGCACTACGTTTTAGCGACTCGTGCTAAATTTTTCCTTTTAAGATGGTGGTTTAGCTCACACCAGGTGATAGGGCCCTTAGTTTTATGCAGTGGTATGATTTAGTGATGAAAATTATTAGTGCCCCCCCCCCCAGTTTTGACTGCAGTTTCCTATGTGCCCCCCCCCCCTAAATATTGTTCCTAGAGTCGCACCGGTGGGCAGGCCGAAGGAGAGTGCTGCGGCGGGGCGCACACCCTGCTGTGTTAACCCCCTCCCACCAGGCACCACCTGTCTGGTGCTAAGGGGTTTCTTTCAACAACAATCTTCTATAATTTTTTGGGGCAGGCGCCCTGACACTATTGGTGCTGCAGCCTGGATCTGATCAACAGCGCACATCAAAACCACAGGATAGCAGTGCACATGGTTGTAAAATTTATTTTAAAAATTGCTTACGTACACATGAATGGGTGCAACTAGGGTTGCCAGATCAGCCATGTTTTCCTGCACACATATAATTTATTCATGTTGATTGTGGTAATGTGGTGGTGACATTATATACATCACTCTACTTTATGTTGAATTAGCCAGGTTTCTCTGCTCTTCAGCCTTCATTTACATATCACTAGATTCTTTGGTTTCACTTACAATATACCCTTGCCTTCGAAAGACACACTTACTCCATTATACACATGGAACTCTCTGCAGTCCGTTGTCTTTATTCTTCCTGCTGTCCTGCGGATTGGCCAGTCTTCTTTTTCTCCTGACAATGTATTGATAAGTATACACTGAGAGCTGCTGGCCCTCGAGGCCTATTCTGTTATTGTTACTATTAGCTGCATTGTAAATCTGGTATATATGTATTTGTGTTCGATTTGGTGTTCTGTACTTAATTCCTAATAAACGTTTAATATAGTGGACAAACCTGTCTTCTGAAATATTTATATATATGTTTTAGGTTGGATGAGTGGTACACCAACTAATATATTTAATAAGGGCTCAGGGACGGGTCCGCACTGAGGGGCAGCATGTTAGAAATGTAACCACGCAACATGTATACATTATGCTGCAGGGGAAAAATGACAATAGGAATACAAAGGTGATTTTCCTTCCTGCGGCACATGAATTATACATGTTGCAGGGCAGCACTTTTCCCTGTGCAACCTTTCTGCATGAAATATTAATAAGTGTCCAGGAAAACCAGGCCAACTTGGCAACCCTAGGGGCAACCCTTTTCCCGGGCAGCCAGCCTGAATAAGATCGTTTGTAGAAAAAAAATGGAAACCAAGCACTCCATAATAAAATATTTATAATATCATGGTTTATTAGGACATAGGCAACGTTTGGATTGTTGGCACAACCATTGTCAAGCCGATGTCTTCCTGAACCATAATTTGTTCATAACTTTTAGAAATTTATTCAGATTGTCTGGTTTTCACAATTTTCTTTCCACTGATCAACAGCTCAGACTCAACAAGCAGAGCTACCAGTATCAATCATCCATGATGGAAGCCCAGCATCAAGGAGAGGAGAACTTTTGTTGTGAAGGGAAAAAACCTTTTGGTATTTCTCTCCACCCCACCCCCATTTAAAAATGGTCATTTGGTGGTGCTTGTATCCTAATATGCATTGGGGAGGGGGTTATGTGCAAAATAAGAGTGAGGGACAAAAATATTGAGTTGGTGGGGGAAGATGAGGTGGCAGGAGAGGAGGAAGTAGGAAAAGAGATGCTAGGGAGTGAATAAGAGCTGGTCAGGAACAGGTAAAGGTGAGATGTGTTCCGGTTTGAGCATAAGCGATGAATATGGAGATAATAAACACGTTAGTTACACGTTGTCCGATCCTCTAGGTTTTCCTGGACATATATAGTTCATTCGTGCATAATAAAAATGCAGCCCTGCGGGATGTTGAATCCATATGCTGCAGGTATGGAAATCAAAAGGGAATCCCATATGACCTGCTCTGATTTCCTTCCTGCAGCATATGAATTATACATGTTGCAGGACAGCACTTTTCTCTGAGCATCCCTCTGCATGAAATGGTAATATGTGTCCAGGAAAAGCTTGTCGGTACAGCAACCTTAACACACTGCCCAGTTATATCCTCTGCAGTCACACGCATGCCTAAAACCTATACCCTTGCATTTTACACACAAAGAGATTCATAGATATGTCACAAACCCATACACTACACAAATACCATCTGCATCCACACACTGACACTTCTATATATATGTATTATGTCTGATTTATTTATAAACAGTTTACAGAAAAATGGAGAGTGAAGGGGAAGTAGAAACAAAAAAATGCAATTAGATGCTACATCCACATTGACAGATTAAAACAAATACACCCCTCTATACACATACACACGGACTCTCCAATTCACTCTTCATTCAGACATTTAAATACAGCAACATTGCGTGCAAATGCAGCTCTGCAGTCATGCTCAGGTGTTAATTGATATACATATACAGCATTGTATTTACATACAATAACACTATGCGAAAGCACACCACTATATCTTCACACCGTGGCAATGCACAGGAGAGCTGAAGAGACAGATGCTATGAGGCAGAAATGGTGTGCATTCATATACATACACAATCCATTTAAATATTACCCAGCGGTCACACGTATAGACATTCCATTTAAATATAACCCAGCGGTCACACGTATAGATGTTCCATTTAAATATAACCCAGCGGTCACACGTATAGATGTTCCATTTAAATATAACCCAGCGGTCACACGTATAGACATTCCATTTAAATATAACCCAGTGGTCACACATATAGACGTTCCATTTAAATATTACCCAGCGGTCACACGTATAGACGTTCCATTTAAATATAACCCAGCGGTCACACGTATAGACGTTCCATTTAAATATAACCCAGCGGTCACACGTATAGACGTTCCATTTAAATATAACCCAGCGGTCACACGTATAGACGTTCCATTTAAATATAACCCAGCGGTCACACGTATAGACGTTCCATTTAAATATAACCCAGCGGTCACACGTATAGACGTTCCATTTAAATATAACCCAGCGGTCACACGTATAGACGTTCCATTTAAATATAACCCAGCGGTCACACATATAGATGTTCCATTTAAATATAACCCAGCGGTCACACGTATAGACGTTCCATTTAAATATAACCCAGCGGTCACACATATAGATGTTCCATTTAAATATAACCCTGCGGTCACACATACAGACGTTCCATTTAAATATAACCCAGCGGTCACACATATAGATGTTCCATTTAAATATAACCCAGCGGTCACACGTATAGACGTTCCATTTAAATATAACCCTGCGGTCACACATATAGATGTTCCATTTAAATATAACCCAGCGGTCACACATATAGATGTTCCATTTAAATATAACCCAGCGGTCACACGTATAGACATTCCATTTAAATATAACCCAGCGGTCACACATATAGACGTTCCATTTAAATATAACCCAGCGGTCACACGTATAGACGTTCCATTTAAATATTACCCAGCGGTCACACGTATAGACGTTCCATTTAAATATAACCCAGCGGTCACACGTATAGACGTTCCATTTAAATATAACCCAGCGGTCACACGTATAGACGTTCCATTTAAATATAACCCAGCGGTCACACGTATAGACGTTCCATTTAAATATAACCCAGCGGTCACACGTATAGACGTTCCATTTAAATATAACCCAGCGGTCACACATATAGATGTTCCATTTAAATATAACCCAGCGGTCACACGTATAGACGTTCCATTTAAATATAACCCTGCGGTCACACATATAGATGTTCCATTTAAATATAACCCAGCGGTCACACATATAGATGTTCCATTTAAATATAACCCAGCGGTCACACGTATAGATGTTCCATTTAAATATAACCCAGCGGTCACACGTATAGACGTTCCATTTAAATATAACCCTGCGGTCACACATACAGACGTTCCATTTTTAAATATAACCCTGCGGTCACACATATAGACGTTCCATTTAAATATTACCCAGCGGACACACATACAGACGTTCCATTTAAATATAACCCAGCTGTCACACATATAGACGTTCCATTTAAATATAACCCAGCGGTCACACATACAGACGTTCCATTTAAATATTACCCAGCGGTCACACGTATAGACGTTCCATTTAAATATAACCCAGCGGTCACACATATAGACGTTCCATTTAAATATAACCCAGCGGTCACACGTATAGACGTTCCATTTAAATATAACCCAGCTGTCACACATATAGACGTTGCATTTAAATATAACCCAGTTGTCACACGTATAGACGTTCCATTTAAATATAACCCAGCTGTCACACATATAGACGTTCCATTTAAATATAACCCAGCGGTCACACGTATAGACGTTCCATTTAAATATAACCCAGCGGTCACATACACACATTCAGACCTAACCTTCTGACAGCATTAGAGTGCAGGAATCTCAAACCCTGACTCCTCAGAATATTTTAATGTAATAGATGGCCAAGAGTTATGGGAGTTGTAGAGTTTGACATCCCTGCAATAATGGCACAGTTAGTAATGGTGAGAGTTGCTAACCTTTAGTATAGGCTTTATTATGAAAGGTTTCCCACGGACCAATCGGGGGAACATGACAGCGAGCATGGGCAGGACAGTCAGGGCTTGGATTTGGAGATCTTCGTCAAGTTGCAACTATGTGGCAATGTTGGTACTTAAGGTAGGGGAGGGATCTGATTTTTTTGCCCCCTGATAGCCTGGAAGACAGAAGAAATTATGGCGCAAGATTTACGAGAGTTATTGGATCGGTTGCGGGGTCGTGGAGGCCCAAGGCACCTCCGTTATGGCTTTATTCGATGAAGAACCGGAGGGGAGTCATTGCTGGTGGAAGCCAGGAGGGTTTGGCTGAGGGAGTGGCCTTCTAGACCTCCGGTGCGGCTGAGCCCAAGTCCATTTCTAACTCGTGGACCATTGGGAGTAGTGTCGGCTGGGAGAACAGCTGTCTAGAGTGAGCAGACCTCAGACTTGCCAGCCGAGATGGCGGCCCAGGATGAGTTACCAGCCAGAGGTGACATGGCTGACAAAGATGACTGATCGAGTCGTCGCTCGTGGACCCCGCGTTGCTGTCCTTCTTTTCTGGCTGGAAAGGAAGTGCCGTGGCTGTGGGTGAGCTGTTATGTTTGTAACCTGATTCCTCATAGAAGGGCGCAGATAATAGATATCGGCAGTGGCACTACAGGTGGTATTATCTCTTTGTGTACACAGGACTCCGTTGAGATTTGCTATGGCCCTGCATTTGTTCTCACTCACACCTCACTAGCCTTATTCCAATTTAGCTATTTGTGTTAATGAGTGGGACATTATACTTAGGCTGGTGTCAGACGAGCGTAATGTTCACGTCCGTGATTGCGCCTAAAAGTACATCCGTGATAGCATGACAGAAAGCCCATCGGAGCCCGATACATGAAGTACGTCCGCACTGAACTGCGGACGCACAACGGCCGCGGCCCACGGACGCAAGGCAGGCAAGAACGTACAACCCCTAGAACGGCCGCACAAAGTGCACTGCGTCCGCAACGTCCGCATAGCTTTGTGTGTGAGTGATGGAACGTGGTCATACGGACTGCATTTATACGTCCAGCATTTTTCACGGACAAAATGGTTTTGCTTTTTATTTTATTTTCCCTGCTACATCCGTCAAAATATACGTCAGTGAATAAACGGACTGTGTGGCCACTACTGCGTCTTCCGTACTGACGTACGTCCGTGTGCACGGACATACAGTCCGGAGAAATCACGCTCGTCTGACCCTAGTCTTAACGTCTCACTCACTAACCTGCTATTCCAGCCGAGCCGCACCATAAATGTCTCCTGTTTTTCCGCTACTGCGGAAAGTTACCGAGCATTATGTATGAAAAAAAAGGTTATTTTTAATTTTTTTTTGGAGTTGGATGGGGATGTGGGGGCAGAGTTAAGCGCTATAGATTTCTTTGCCTACAGACACTTAAGGGTTATTCAGGAAGCACCAAAATTTCAGTGAAATGTCGGTGCTTTTTCATTTTGGCTTTGGCGATTCCATTTCACCGACCGTGCGATGAATTCACTATTTACCACAGGATCCCCGAAGTGTGACAAACTTGGAGCCGCCAAGCTGCAAGAGAAACCAAGAAAAAAAAAAACATGTTCCAAAAAATAAATAAAAAGACGGTTTGCTGAAAATGACCAGAATAAATGGTTGGATAAATTAAAAGGGAAACGATAATATTTTTTGACATTGAATCCTATGGGATTTGCCTTTTTAAGCCTGTCGAACTGAATCCCCAAATGTCAGGGCATTTCACTGACACGTTGGTGCAGTTCGGCATTCCCTGACTAGATTATCCATTCTCTATGGGACAATTTTGTCGTCGCTGATCTGTGGCGAACTGCACAGTGTTTCGCTGTCAATTCGCCAGTTTTTGTAGAATAAGACAAACCGCCGTGAAATTCACCATTCGGTGGCAAGTTCGTCGCTTATTGAATAACCCCTTAAAAGTGTAAATCCATCCCCTTGGAAGGTTGGACAAAACTGCACACGTGAAAAATAAATGTAGGGGCACATTATGACTCAAATGGATTGAATGATATCTTGAGCTGTACAGCGCCGTTTCCTTGGATTCCTTCTTGTACTGCTTGTGTTCCTGTGACTCTTGCTTTCTCTGATGCTGCTGTGTAATTTATGGCAGATCGTTTATCGACATTACAGCATTTTGTGCATAGGATACTTCATCTCCTAATGCATTATTTGGCTCCACCAAATGTCCTGCTTTTAAAGTGCAGTAATTTCTAGTTAACCCTTGTGTTTCTGCTATATTCTCATTATCTAATGGAGTAAGAGGTTATGCCGTGGCTCAAAAATTACCGTTCCGCTCTCACAGAAATCTAGTAAGGCCTTTTGTAAGCCCTAAGGCTAGGGTCAGACGAACGCATTCTGTGCGGACTGTGCGTCCGTGCACATCGGATGCACTTTCTGACTGACAAGGTAGTGGCCACACAGTCCGTTTTTGTGACTGACGTTTTTTTTTGACTGATGAAGATGGGAAATAAAATTACTATGAAAAACCGTTTTGTCCGTCAAAAATGCTGGACGTATAAATGCAGTCCGTATGACTACGTTCTATCACTCACACACACAAAGCTATGCGGACGTGGCGCATTCCGCACGTCCGTTCTAGCGGTTTTACGTTCTTGCCTAACTTGCATCCGTTTGCTGCGTCCGTTGTGCGTCCGCACTTCTGTGGGACGTACTTCGTGTGTGGGTCTCCATTGATCATAATTGTATGCTACCACGGACGTTAAAATGTGCGGCAACACTGACATGAACACTGCGCTCATCTGACCCGAGCCGCAGGCTAATCCTATTTCTGCACTGAACCCTTGGATTTTAATAGCTGTTTGTGCTGTTTTGCAGCCACGTGGTTCCAGTGCTCTGTGGACTATACTAGTAGAAACATGAACCAGTAAGAGAAGGTTATTACTGAAATAGAAAAGAGAAAAAATGCATTTTATCATTTTGCCAAAGATTAGAATTTTTTTCTAACAAAGCTGCACTATTTGTGTATTTTTTTCTCTTCTTTTCCATTTTAGTAGATTATTTCCCCTACTGGCATTTGTCTATATTCTGATGAGAAGCTCATGGAAAGGATCTCTACGGGGAAGGGGGGGATTACTGTTTTTTAAGATTTATATTCCATTTACATGTGCCCAATGTTTGTTTTTTTTCTGTACATTTCTACAGCAGTAGAAAGTATGGCTTTTTTGGGTTGCTGTGAAAGAGTCCATATTAGAACAAGGTCCAAGGTCTAGACTTGTGCATGACAAGGTTAGCACATAGCATGACGGTAACAGATTCAGGATTTAAGATTTAGGAGGATTGATATGGAAGAGCTTCCATTGCTACATGATGTGAATTGTGCATTTTATCCATGTAATCCATATGCAGCATTGAAAGGTTTCTGTCTGCTCCACCAAGGGATCAGAAGAGTATCAGATAAGTCAAGTGTTTTCAGAGATGAAATGTGCAGACCAGAGGACACATCTGGATGTTGACTTAGTATAGTAAGCCAGGGGCAAAACTACCAGGGGCCCCGCAATCAACTGTGGGGCCTCGTCTGGGCCACACAGTCGGCCGGGGCCTCGCCTAGGCTGCTTTAGGTTCATTACTGTGAGTGTTAGGGCTGTGGCGCTCTCTGATTCACGCATACGCACTGCACATTGCACTGCACATTACTGTGAGTCAGGGGCATAACTGCCAGGGGTGCAGAGAGTGCCACTGCAACCGGCCTCTGAATTCAGGAGGCCCACACACAGCCTGCTGTGGCCACACCTTGGTGACTTGGCAATGGGCCAGGGCCTCACCTATGATTTGCTCATAGATTGCACACATTACTGTGAGTTTTATTGCTGTGGAACTCTGAGCTATACATAGTGCACATTACATTAAAAATGGGATGGACTGAAGTGGTCATAGTGGACCTGGAAAAAATGGGACACTGATTGTCTGGAGTCGCCATTGTGGACATGTAGGGATCCACTGCATAGGGATGACGAGGGGGGTATGTTTTTGCCAGTGGTGGGTCTTCATGGATTCCCGCACCTGGGCCCTGAGGTTTCTAGTTACGCCTCTGCTGTGAGTTTTATTGTTGTGGAGCTTAGTGAGATATACATAGTGCACATTACATTAAAAATGAGATGGACTGAAGTGGTCATAGGGGACCTGGAAAAAAATGAGACACTGATTGTCTGGAGTCGACATTGTTGACCTGGAGGGGGTCTAAAAAACAAATGTTTTTGCCTGGGGTGGGGTGGAGGGCCCTTCATGAATTCCCACACCTGGACCCTGAGGTTTCTAGTTATGCCTCTGTAGTATACCCTTTTACTTCATGACTACACGATTGAAATCTTCAAAAAAATGTACTATTATGGAGATCAAGGTTTCCGTTCTCTCCATGAAAAATTGATGATGCTAATGGACAGGCACGATAGGATATTTTTAAGCTTCTTGAGCTAATTTGCTTCATCACAATAATCTTTCTGTGATTAAGTTAAGTGTCTTCGTATCAGCATGCAAAGTGTAATCTGTACATTAATGCTCTTATCTATCATAAAATTAAAATCCCAGCTCTACGTCTTCTGTGATAAGCTTAGAAAAACTCTTAATTTCTGCTTTCTAATTAGAAAATCATGATAACCAGCAGCGTTTTGTATCATTAGGTAATTTCATACTCCAGCTCTGGTTTCCAACTCTCTTCCAGCTGAAATATCGCCATTGAGGCTAGGGTCAGAAGAACCCATTTTTCACGTCTACTGTCAAAAAGTTCGTTGATGCATTGACACATTTTTTCACGAAGATGCGACAGCGGTCATACGATGCGCAATTTCGGCCGTGATTTTTTACGGATCCAAACCAGGACACTTTTGGGTGTCTGGACGTTATGTTGGCCGGACATGAGCAGCGTCTGACGTCTCCTATTCACGCACACACGCCGCTATGTGGACGCAGCACACTCTGTACGTCAGTACTAGCGGTTCGACGTTCTTGCAAAAATGCGTCTGTTTGCCACTTGCGTTGCGTGGCCGAACTTTCGTGCGGCCGTACTTCGTGTGTGGGCATGCGTTGGACGTCATTTGCTGCTACCACGGCCGTAATAAAGTACGGCTAAACACACGTTCGCACTGCGTTCGTCTGACCGCAGCCTAAGACATTTCTTGTAGGTGGCGTATAAAACTGTAGCTGTGTAATGTAAGTTCTTGTGTGTTTCTGCAGCCTTATCCTATACATTTGTAGTGGTGTCTTGATGTTTTTTGGTGATTGTGGCAATTTATCACATGCTCAGCACAATCATTTTGTCATATGCTACTAAAATAATATTGGTTTCCATAAGTTGGCTCCATGTCCCCAATTCTTTTATGGATTGTAAGTTGCCTTGGGAACAGGGTCCTCCATTTCTACTCTATCTGTAAGTTCTGTGTTGTACAGCTATATTAGCCACTTGACCTGTACACTGGTGCTATATAAATGGAGTAATAATAATGAAACTGATCATTTTTCAGCTGTGTACTCTGTGATGCGAAAGTTCAATGTTAAGATTTTCATAAAAATGTTTTCTTCTATAAATGGAAAAATTTATTGTGCCACAGACAGCACATGATGACTACCAGACGGCAAATTAAAGCATGGTTCACGGAAGAAAGATCATTTACAGTATGGGTTGCCTATTGATCCATATGAGGTGATGACAGAAAAAAAAATAACATCTACTAACACAATTTCAATAGAGGGTCCCTCTCGTTTTTACAATATTTAAATTGATACCCAGATCAGTGCGACAGCTCACTTTTTGATGAGATATCTTGAACTGCAACTCACCATGGTCCAGCACTGTGCTCTGGTCCGTTGGCTGGTTTAAGGAGGCCAATCGCAATCGTTGCACGATGGGCCTACCGTGGTGATGTCCATGTGTTGACTCATTGGTTAATAGCAAGGATGCAAATAGTGTGACAACTGTGGAGAGAATAATGGAATACCTTACTTATAAGATGGTTCAGTCAAGCAGGTTTATTAGGATGTAAGCTGTGGCGACATTTCGGCCATGTCAAGGCCAGTGACATGGTCTAAATGTTGCCTTGGCGTACATCCGAATAAACCTTCTTAACTGAACTGCCATCGGGTTGCTGGACTCCTTTATTTTCTCTACAAGCCGATAGTGTTGGCCTACCTGGAATCAGTGTTTGCACCCTTCACCAGACCAGTAACATTATAGGAGTTATTCAGAGCGCACCGAAATTTCAGGGCTCTCTCATTTGACTCCCTTCAGCGAGTTCAATTCGCCAACCCTGGGGTGAATTCAGCAGGCAGTAGTACCCATTAGATTTAGCAGTTGCACGGTTATTGATCAGTTTCACAAAAGCTGTTTCCGTCGAGGGCAGTGAGCGAAAGCCAGATTGCAGAGGGTCAAGGAGCGAGTGGGTGTTGAGGTAGTCAATCAGAAGGGCATACACAAGCATTTCAAGGAGTTTGGAGGCATAAGGGAGCAGGAACATGGGGCGGTAGTTGCAGAGAGAAGTAAGATCCAGAGATGTCATTTTTAATATCGGGACTACCGTGGCATGTTTAAGGACAGATAAAAAAGGTGTGGGTCAAGGATGGTACATGAGAAACGGAAAGTGTTTTGCTAAGATGCGAGGGAAAGAGGTTGAGAGGACAGGTAGTGAGATGAGAGGATCGTAATTACGTAAAGACCTCTTGTTCAGTCGCAGAAGGGAATGAGTTAAACGTTTGAGGATGGACATGATCTTGTAATACATGTTAAAATAAATTCGTAATGGTCAATATATTATTAAATATGTGTCATATACGTAGATTCATTTTCTAGATAAATGGAAAATATATATATATTCTCTTCCATATTAGAAAGGCCCAATAAATGGCAACCATATCTGTATCTTTTCTCCAAAAGTGGCAGATCTATAATTCTGCAAACAATGTTCCAAAGCGGTATCAATGGCGAAATAGTCAGGACTGTTGCCTATAGAGTAGTGTAAGTGGATGGTAAAAACTGATTGATAATTATGAAATTTTTTGGTAGTTTGATAATGATGTCTATTGTTTAGATATTAACTCTTTTTAAGAGGTTTATTTTAGGGATGAGGTGCATATCTCTCTGCCAGGGACCTCCAATGGGTTTTAATTATGTGTATATTCTATAAACTATATATTTTGTTTATTTTTCCCAATAGCTTTGACAAGAAAGGGGAGGTCCATTATCTCCTTAAATGGAAGGATTTACCTTATGACCAATGTACATGGGAAATTGATGACATTGACATTCCTTACTACGAAAATCTGAAACAAGCTTATTGGAACCACAGGTATCTTTTAATTATCTATGAATATCAGTTATCTCTGTTCTTGTACATATTTAGAGTACATTGGTTTTCTACTTTTTTTTTTTTTGCTTTACGTTCATTTTTTTTTTTTTTAAGAATTCATTATTACTGTCCTATAAATGAAGAAAATAAACTCAATGGAAGTATTTTCTCCTGCTGTGCTAAGTGTATAGACAGCCCGGCACATTTCAACCTGGATGTAATCCGCAGAAGAAAAGGCGCCACAATCCCTGCCTGTTAGTGACTCCGGGTGCTTGAATCCCATATTTATGTATTTATAGAGCTGTGTTTCGTTTTGTAACGAATCTCAATTCGTTAAATTCGTTAATTCGTATTTTGGAACTATTTCCGAAATAACGAATTGATTTGATCTGAATTGAAAACGAAATGGCATATAAAGAAATTAATTTGTTATACTGAGAACCATAAATTAAAAGATTCCTGTGCAAAATTTGATCAATTGGGGTTTTATTTAGTGATCTGAAATTCAAATCGATATCAACTATCAAATCAATCTTAACTTACAATACATACAAGTACTAAAGCAAACTACTTTATGAAATGAATCAGATTCGTTTTACTGTTGCACAAAGCACCTCTTTACCCGTCCATTGGCATGTGGTGCTGAATCTGTAGTGAGCACCACAGGCCAATGGACAGTTCAACATTTAACCCTAGTTCTAGTTTGCCTTTTAAAAGCAGTATTTGATCAATTGAGGTTTTATTTAGTGATCTGAAATTCGAATTGATCCGGTATACCAAACGAAATTACGAAATTAAACTAACTGAAATATGTAACGAAATAGCGAAAACTAAATTAATTTAAAACTAAACAAATTTTCCAGCCGTGCACACCTCTAGGAATTTAACAAAAAGAACCTCACTGGGATATCTAGAACCAGTTAATCATGTTCACGCAATTAAAAGTGAGTTTAGTTATATTAATTACAAACACTACTCCACAGTACTGCCTGTAATTAGGCTAGGGTCAGATGAAAGCATTTTTCCCCGCGAACATGACAAAGTGCGTCCGAACGCATTGACGGATTTTTTCACGGAATGCGAAAAAACGGTCAGACGACGCGCATTTTCGGGCGTGATTTTGTACGGATCGTCAATAAAACTCTTTTTGCGTCTGGACGTTATGTAGGCTGGACATTAGCAGTGTCTGACATCTCCTAATCACGCACACACGCCGCTATGCAGCAGCTGCGCACTCTGTACGTCAGTACTAGCGGTTCAGCGTTCTCAAAAAAATGCGTTCAAATTCCACTTGCGTTGCACGGCCAGACTTTTGTGCGGCCGTACATCGTATATTGGCCGTCATTGCCCGTCATCTGCTGCTAGTGCGGCCGAAATTATGTGCACCAGAACGCACGTTAAAAGTGCGCTGGTCTGACCCTAGCCTTAACGTATGGAAAGCGTAATGACACTTTCCAACTTATTCCAAGAACACCGCTACCTGTAGGCAAATTTTGAAAGAATCTCCGTATTTGTGCAATAACAGAAAAAATTGGAAGAAATGTGTAACTAATCAAAATATTTTAGTTCATTGACCCGCAACCGTTTTCTTTGGTTTTTTTGCATCTACTGTAATGTTTGGGTTTTTATGTTTTAGGGAGTTAATGCTGGGTGAAGAAGTACGTACGCCAAGTAAATTTAAGAAAAGTGAAATTCTTAATGATGAAGCACTGGACAGACCTCCTTTAACGCCAATAGTAGACGTAAGTTCTGCTTATGCTATAAGGTGTATTGGGTTGCCTCTGTATAGCTACCCTTTGTGTCAATTTTATATTATTTTCTTTTTTTTTCGCAGCCCACTGTTAAATTTGACAAACAACCATGGTACATCAATTCTACTGGTGGCACGTTGCATCCTTACCAGCTAGAAGGACTGAACTGGTTACGGTTTTCTTGGGCTCAGGGAACAGACACTATTCTGGCGGATGAAATGGGCCTGGGAAAAACAGTCCAAACAATTGTATTCCTCTATTCACTGTACAAGGAGGTATGCCTAACCTGGTCCTAGACTAGCATTTAATGTAACAGGATGATTTTAATATTATCATAATTTTTAATGTGACACCTAATTGCTGTTTGTGTTGTGTAATATTTACTGTATATTATAAGGAGGTCATGTCCGAAATAAATCCTGTCTGCCGATGATATGCTGTGTCATATAAAAGGTTACCGGAAGCTAGGACTGGGCAATATCCTCAATTTAACCCCTTTTAATCAAGGCCACCATTGACAGCGATTGTGGAAATAAAGTTCTCTGGATTTGTTAACTGAAGGACACCCAATCCGAGAATCGACAAAACGGGGCCGACAGGTTCCGTAGGTGCCAGAGTTCCAGAGTCCTGATTTTTTCGCAAGAATAAAATCGTGGTCGACCTTGACCTCGATTTAAATTGAGGATATCACCCAGCCTTACCAGAAGTTGTAACAGCTGCAGCACTTCTCTTTATATGAGAACGCCATTCTTCTGGCAAATACAAATTGTCATTCCCATGTAATTAAATAAAGACTTTTTTTGTATAATTGTGTCTAAATAGAAAGGTATTGCAACTTGTCAATGTATTTGCCAAATTGGAGTGGAGTACCCCCTGATAAACCCAGAGAGACTGCATTTCCAGGCGTCCTTGCTCGACTCAACCCTTGACATTATTCCTCGTATTTCTGAAGCTCCAGTTTGCAACAGCTTGATAGTTTCTAATGTTCTTCATCTCGTCTGAATGTACTTTCAGGATACACATTATTTACATTGAGCTTTTACAGCCATTCCAGAAGAAAGCCAGGCATTTCACTGTCAGGGTTATTCAAAGAGATCCGAATGGCTGGAGAAAGGTAACCGAAAGCTGAAAATCAGCGTTCGGGTTACCTTTCTTGGCCATTCGGCTATCCAGAGAGCAGGCAATACGCCAAATCCTGGTGAATTGCCTGCACATTCGGTGCCTGTTCGGTGCCTGTTCGAGGGCAGTGAAATCCCCATAAAAAAGCACTGTTTCAGCTATTCAGAGAACACAAACCAGCAGTGAAAGACTCCCAGATTGCCCTGCCATTCGGTGGTTTCATTCGACAGGTTTATTCAGGAGAATCCCATAGGCTTCAATGTAAAAAATATTCCTGTTTTAATTCAATATCTAATAAACCATTCATTATAAAATTCTGCGGTAAAGAGTCTCTTTATTTATAGATTTTGTAGGATATTTTAAGCATTTGTCTGGATTTTTTTTAAAAAAGTCATTTTTTTAAACGAAAAATTTACGTTTATTTCTTTTTTCTGTAACAGCCCTTTTTATTATCATTCCCTGGACCTCATATGTAAATTTCAGACATTTTCGCTCAGTAGTTTCTTTGCAAACAGCGTTTCACTTTTCAAACATTTTAGCAAACTGCTAATTTATTCACTTCATTCGTCTGCGGTGTCGGGTTTTTCCGGCGGCTGCCCTGCGTGTGATCGGCTCCTGCTCGGGTTTTTCCGGCGTCTTCGGCCGGTTAATCCAGATGTTTTTGCGGGTTTTGGCGTGCATTCGCCGGGTTTTTGCAGTGACTTTTCGTCGGTATTGCAGCAGCTTTTCCCTGAGCTTCGACAGCCCTGTGGTGCTTGCTGAATACACCGCAGGGTCACCGAAATGGGATTGCCGAATCGGCCCGAATTGAAGAGATTGAAAAGTCACCGAACATGCGGTGACTTTTCGATTCTCTTTGAATAACTCTGTGTGTTACAATGGTAGCGTTGTGTGGGCCTGAGGTCCGGGCAATATTTTCATTATTTATGTAGCCTCAACACTTGCCACACTGTTTTGCGATATGGTTCAATGAACAACTTTGGTAATATACTAAAAATCCAAAACTTGACACACACTTGTGTCCTAATAATCATACAGGGTTATTGAGAGAAAGGTGAAACTCTGGAGAACTTTTGGAGAAGTAAAAATTCTCGGTTAAAACAGCCAAACCAGAAAATTCTCCCATTTATCTCACTTTCCAAATCGGCTATTTTGACCTAGAATTTTTACTTCTCCAAAAGTTCTCCAGAGTTTCACCGTACTCTGAATAACCCTGATTGTCTATGTTTTACAGAAAAACATATGCGTGCTCCGGAGTTAATATTTCTCTGGCTTGTGAGAATAGCAGAATTAAAAGAGAGGTAGGAATTACAAACCATTTCATTAGGGAAAAACATAAAATGTGCCTGCTGCTGGAGGTGAAACGAGTAGGGGTCGTTGTACACGATGCGTCTAGCAAAAATAGAAAAAAATGGTTTACTTTTTTATATAAATTATTCCCAACATGCAGTGGATGCGATGCATCAACATATTTACTTTTTCCTCCACTGCGTTAAATCATACTTTCATTATGCAGTACCTAGGCAGGCAGGCTCTGTCTGATCATTCCCATGTGCCTAAGCCGGGCTGTAACAGATGTGTCGGTTTGTCAAATGGCAAAATAATTCTGTAATGTGCCAGATCGCAGTTTCTTAAAATTCACATTTAGGACATGGCTGTTTTGGCTCCGCCTTTCAGCTTGAATGCAGCAAAAACATCATCTATCCTACAACCAATATTTTTGGTTGAGCATGTGATAATATATGAATGTGTGGCACTGTGAGATGGGAGTGAGTGTGGCATTATCTGTTAGTGTGTTATGGCTGTCTGTGTGGCATTTGAGTACGGGTGAGCTTCGTGTGATTGATGTGTGTTGGGGTTCTCTGTGAGTAATGTATTTAGAGTGTTGGTGTGACATGTGAATGTGTTGGAGCTGTCTGTGAATGTTTTGGGTGTGTTGGGGCTGTCGGTGAGTGATGTGTTTGGACTGTTTGTCTAGAATTTGGTTGTGTTAGAGCTGTCTGTGAATGCTGTGACGGTGTTTGAGCTGTCTTTGAATAAGGAGAGTTTGCCTTATAATCATAGTCCCTGCTTATTACCACTGGCAGTGGCAGAAGGCACATAGGTGAGACACAGTATGAGAGTAATGGAATCAGCAATGTCCCTGTAAAGGATAACCACTGCAAAATAAGAAAATGGCTATTGGGAAACCAAGTCATTGATCTTGTTATTATCTTCAAAGAGAAGGGAATCATAGAAGGAAGATAAGACGGTAGAGCTGAAGAGGTAAGCAAAAAGGGAAATAAATGGGAAGACAGAAAGTTTTCACGGGTGGACATTCACAGGCTCGCTGCAGGGCTACTCTTCGCCATAAAAGCCCACACATTATCTATCGTAGAGGTCAACATGCACGTGTAATCATAAAGGAGCTGGAGTTTCCAAGTGGTACCAAACCCTTAGTGAGGCAGTGATTTCACGAAACAGTCACCTTGTCACCAAGGTCAAGAATGGCAAGTCCCTTTTGATTGATATCACCAAGAATTTGTAACACAGTGCACGGACATTACCAGCAGCTTGGAGTAGCTTCATGTGGACCAAAATATCTCTGTAATAATTACATCCCGAGGTGCTTCAACTGGAATTTTGCCATCTTACATATCCAGAAGATGGAGAGGAAAGGAGCAGAAACCTCTTCGCCACAAGTTCTGGAGTGCAGCAGTATGATCGGCTACCAAGATCGTAACACATGGCAGTAAGCTCTCAACAGACACAATCTCCGTAATGCCTATAGACTGTAGGTTTCATTGCTGATACTCGAGATTCCAACTCCACCACTTTGAAATGTTCCACTTGTTTGTGTAGCACCTCCAGCTGGGTGTTGGAGGATGTGAGCAACCTACAGCATCTGGACTCTGAGGGCCCTTTTCCAAAGTTGGTGCTAACCTAAGCAGAGCTGTTGTAAACTTAACTCCATAGACTGTAATGGATCTGGTAAGTTTACAACAGCTCTGGTTAAGATAGCACTAATTTTGGAATATTGACCTGAATGAGGTGTCTTCACTACAGGTATGTTTGCGCATGACGTCGGTCTTCCCTTAGGCCCAATTATTCTGCCATAGCATGGAGATCTTAATATAGCTTCTGAATATCCCTCATTGTAGCTGGAAAGTTTGCAGATGGCAATGTCATAAACCTTTCCACCCATCACAGGGCTGATGAAGAAACCCCTTTGTTCATCGAGGAAGCTTGAGGTCTTGGACTCTGTCTACAGCTCTTTCTTCCACAAAGGGATATTCTAATGTGGGAGATGGGGGCCCTCCATCACTCTAGTCTGTTGCATTTGCCCATGATCGGAGAACAAATGTTTGATCTGAAACCACAAGCCCAGGAAGCCGAAAGGAAAATTGCCATCATGCCACTTCTGCCATCAACCATATTGGCAATTAGAACTCCGAAGGATGCCATTGGAGGGGCCACCAACCTCCTAGAACATACAGATGTGTTTTATCTGTGTTTTAAAGCTGGAGAAGTTTGGATGAGAAGCACATAAGATACACAACAGGCTTTTGATTTCTATAATTTGTAAATATGACATCCCCGATTCAGGTTGCATCAAAATTAGTTTTTTGGCCTTCTTGTTTTCTTTCTGGAGCCCAATGTGATCTTGTAAAAAAGACATGTTAATTGAGTATCCTAAATAATGGATGCATTCTTTTTTTTAAAAAAAATCATTGTGCTATTTGATAAATGAGTGGGCCAATAAAGTCACATTAATCACAAATGTATTGTTTCCATTGCACAGGGTCATTCAAAAGGTCCATATTTGGTCAGTGCCCCATTGTCTACTATCATTAACTGGGAACGTGAATTTGAGATGTGGGCCCCGGAGTTTTATGTCGTAACATACACTGGAGATAAAGAAAGCCGTGCAGTTATTAGAGAAAATGAATTTTCTTTTGAGGACAATGCTATCAAGAGTGGAAAAAAGGTGTTCAGGATGAAAGTAAGGACTAAATTCCCAATGTATTAAAAATAACTTCCAGATGTGAAGTGTATAATAAATAGATGTGCAAAAACTTATTGTGAAATACTAAAGAATGCCATGCATTATGAGCAAGGTGCTATGTTAGTGACTTGACTTTTAATAGAAGTGGACTGCTAACAGATACTAGCAGCACTGCTGTGTAGTCTCCCGGAGTCCTCCCATCAGTGGGGTTATGCAAGATCAGCAGAAGGACACTGCGAGCTATTTGTTCCCAATGTCCTTCTGCAAGTGGCCAGACTAGGCAACAGATAACACTGTCCTATGCAAGACAGTACCAGAGATAAGTGATTTTGTAAACCATTTTTAAGTGAATTAGCAAATGCAAAAATCGTATTTTTCATACATAAAAAAATGTGTGCACATTTTTTTGTTTTTGATATGTGGCTTTGTAAAAAAGATTATTAATTTTCCTTAAAACTATGCAAAATGATTAATTTCCAAAAGGAGGCATGTAGATAGAACTTGTCAGTTTCTTGTCATACATACCGGATAAAGATGATTTAATCTGAGTTTTTTTTTCAAAATGTACATAAATAACGTAACTCAAAATTGGCAAACTGTCCAATAATGTGTTTCCTATAGAAGTGATAGCCGTCTTTTTCTCTCTTTACAGGTTGATTAGCAGCAGCATACTTTGTTATATATATTAAAGTTAATTTTTTTCCTTTTTTTTTTAAACCTTTTTCTATCTAGAAAGAAGCCCAAATAAAATTTCACGTGCTTCTCACATCTTATGAACTAATCACTATTGACCATGCAGTACTGGGGTCAATTGAGTGGGCCTGCCTCGTGGTGGATGAAGCTCATCGACTGAAGAATAACCAGTCAAAAGTAGGTAGCTGGTGAAATGTAAACTCTAGAAAGAAAACAAAATATGATCAGTGATTCATCTGCCATTTGGAGTTTGAGACATGAACTGGTTTAAAGGGACATTCTAATGTTTTTTTACACATTACCTAAATCAATAGATTTTGTTCAAACAAGCATTTCCTAATGGATATCCATTATTTATCTGAGTTTTTCCTATTTCAAAGAGTCTGCAAACTCCCCTATCCTGACCTAAACAGGTACGCTTTTCTTACCTGCCAAGTCCCTGCACAAACTCCCAGATCTGCTGTGCACTACTATGCAAGCAGGGCCGGTGCTAGATTATTTTGCGCCCTAGGCAAGACCAGCTACTTGCGCCCACCCTGAAAAAATTGTCAACTGTTGCAATGCGGGGGACAACACACACACTGTGCATGGGGAGCCGCACACAGTTGTTCGGTGCCCATCTTACCCCCCGCTGGTCATGCCCGGGATTGGTCTGTGCCGCTTTCTTTCCTCTGCCGGTTTCTTTCTTTCTTTCCTCTGCCTCTTTCTTTCTTTCCTCTGCCCCTTTCTTTCTTTCCTCTGCCCCTTTCTTTCTTTCTTTCTTTCCTCTGCCTCTTTGTTTCTTCTGTACCTCTTTCTTTCGCCTTTTCTTTCATCTGCCTGTTTTTATTTCCTTCATCTGCCTCTTTCTCTTTCATCTGCCTCTTTTTTTTATCTTTTCTATGCGCCTCTTCTGTGCCTCTTTTTTTCTGCCTTTCTTCCTTTCTGGTCTTTCTTTTATCTATCTTTCTTCTGCCTCTTGTGGCGCTTGCACGTCATCTGGTGGCCCCTGCGCTTCACCATAAGACGCCCATCTTCTGCGTCGCTAGCGGGAGTCCGCTTCGAGAGCCGCCACTGCCGGCTAAGGCTAGGGTCAGACGAGCGTGATTTCTACGGACTGTACGTCCGTACGGAAGACACAGTAGTGGCCACACAGTCCGTTTTGTTTCACTGACATATATTTTGACGGATGTAGGAGAGAAAATTAAATTAAAAAGCAAAACCATTTTGTCCGTGAAAAATGCTGGACGTATAAATGCAGTCCGTCTGACCACGGTCCATCACTCACACTCAAAGCTATGCAGACGTTGCAGACGCAGCGCACTTTGTGCGGCCGTTCTAGTGGTTGTACGTTCTTGCCTGCCTTGAGTCCGTTTGCCGCGGCCGTGGTGCGTCCGCAGTTCAGTGCGGACGTACTTTGTGTAACGGGCTCCGATGGACTTTCTTTCATGCTATCACGAATGTACTTTTAGGCGCAATCACGGACGTGAACACTACGTTCGTCTGACCCCAGCCTAAGGCTAATGTCAGATGAACGCAGTCAGAGCGCACTCTGTATGCATGCATAACGGATGGACGTACTGGCGGAAGATACTGTAGACACCACACGGTCTGTTTTTTTAACGGATGGAGGAAAAAAGGGAAATATGGGAATCAATATTAATAAAAATTTATATGACCAGAAAAACTTCTGAGCATCAATGTGATGGACGTCGCAAATGCGCTGTGTCTGACGTCGCCTCATCAGGCATACAGGCCGTACGCGGGCGTGGCACACTCTGCGTGTCCATCTTAGCAGTTTTACGTTCTTGCCTAACTTGCATCCATTTGCCACGTGCGTTGTGCGTGCACAGTTCGGTGCGGACGCACTTCATGTGTGGGCATCGATCATGATTCTATGCTACGACAGACGTTAAACTGTGCGGCAACACGGACGTGATTATTGCGTTCGTCTGATGCGGGCCTAAACAAGCAATGAGGGAGGGGTACAATAATGGAACCCAAGTCGGGGTCGGCTGCGCCCCTAGGTGGCTGTGCGCCCTAGGCGGTTGCCTAGCTTGCCTAGTGGAAGCACCGGCCCTGTATGCAAGTCACGTTAAAGTAGTACCACGGTGGAGTAATACCGGCTAGGTGGAGTAGTAACGGCTGGTTGGAGTAGAGGTAACATCACTGCTCTGCGTGGAGAGAGTCTGTGGAGACATGGGTTCAATCCCGGCAAGAGCACCTCTCCAGTAAGTGTCCTTGGGTAAGACACCTAACGGTACATACTCGCCACCCAGGACATACTTGAAAACGAGAGAAATCTCAATGTATCCTTCCTGGTAAAATCCTTTCTCAAAAAAAACAAACTTGTCATCTACTGCACAGAAATATGGCTGGTAATTAAAGCACAAACATATACTGACATATTAATATGCAGATACATACAAGCACAGGCTTACATATAACTAATCGCTGTATGCCCCCACAGTCTTATGTAGCCGAGTCGTAAAGGAGAACGCACTCTCTGTTTCTTGGGCACTGGTTATCTAAGGGACTCATTAAGTAGAGCTCAGACTGGTCCAGTCCTTGTTCAGTTTACAACCCTTATTGGAGGACAAGAAAAAAAGCTTTCACTCCACTAAACGTAAATCTACCTGGCACAGGACCTGGGGTCAGGCTGGCGGCCCAGGGAGGAAGGTCCCTTAACTGGTGGAATCCATGAACAAATCAATGCTGTTGCACTTTGATGGTAGACATTCTGTGGAGTGCATTATATGTTAAATAGTGTGGATTCTATTTTTGCGTTTCCAATTTTTTTAAAAGCTTCTCCATGGCATGTCAAACAGTTCACACATCTGTGTGATTTTATCACCACATGATACTTTTTTTCTAAGTTCTTTAGGGTACTGAATAGCTACAAGATCGACTATAAATTGCTGCTAACTGGAACACCACTCCAAAATAATCTGGAAGAACTTTTTCATCTCCTCAACTTCCTGACTCCTGAAAGGTTTAAGTAAGTAGCTCCTGTTTTTATTCCCTATTGTCATTTTAATAGGTTTATCTTATGTTGTGTAATATCTTTCTTTTAGTATAGCTCTCCTTCATACTCGGGATGTGTTGTGTCCTAATACAAAATAGAGATTATATCAATACATGAATAAGACCTTACACAGATGGTACCCAAGATGTTTCACCACCTTCCTTCAGCCAAATATTGTTCATGCCTTTTTAACCTTACTCCTGGTTTTATATTTATGAAATCCGTAAGATAGTTGGCACTAAATCCCTGTCTTTGTTAAAGTTGATCTGTTATGCCCAAAACAAATTGGAGTGACTTGACAGGAAATCACTCCTATTACTACATGTGACTCCATTATTGACTCCATTGAGTGGATGCTTACGGCCGCGCTTAGCGCTGCTGTGCGTTTTAGCGCCCGATTATGATGCAGGCTGCTTTTTTAGCGCCTGCAGCGTAATATCATGCTAAAACGGGGACGCAAACCTGCAGGCGCAGGTTTTTCTCCTCTGCGTTCCCGTTTTAGCGTGAAGAATGTAATGGTGCCCTATGTCTTCCTTAACGCTAACTCATTTTTCAAACTATGTTTCAAACCAATAAGAATGGAGGAATTGCTTTCAATAAATATGCATACACAGGTCAAGAGGGAGAGTTTACCCGTTGTCATCAGATTTCAGGCTTACTGTTTAGCGAGCCACCGCACCGATTAATTAAACTTAGAAAATGTTTTTACTATTTGCAGCTTGATTTTCTTTTGCAATATTTGCCTCGTTCTTCACATTATTCCGTATAATATCCCTCTTTAGTTGATGCCAATTATTATAGCTGGTACACTCGGCAGCATTTTTTAACAGAAAAGGTGACATTAATTAAGATGGTTTTCAGAATTTAAGTAATATCAACATTTTTCCCCACATGAGGTTCAGCAGACATTGCATATGGTACCTGTTTCTGCAGCACTGGTCTGTAATTTGGGGGGCTGGCTGCTATGGAGTGTTCCTTGGCCATGTTGATATCATTAATCTCAGTTGTTTCCAACTGTGGAAAATAAAATGATGAATAATTGAAATGTAGGAGGTAGATCATGTTCTCAACAGCAGGGTGAAAAGGGACGATGAGTCACATAAAATGGATATTGATCATAGTGTGAATGCAAACACGTTTTATTTTCCTGCATAAATGAATTAAATCAATATCTAGCTTTTGTTGGGCTGAAATAATAAATGCATTTAATCTGTCTGTCTATGGTTGTTTGAACCCAAAAAATTTGCGGTGAAGGGAAGCAATTTTTTTTGCAAGATCTTTCAAACACATTTACCTGTGAGACACTTTGTCTTTCTCCATTTACCTTGTATTATAGGAGTCCCTGTACACCTGTCAGACGTTGTGTCAGTCCCTAAACACTGCTTTGACCCCTTGTCCGTCCCATCCACCTTTCAGACTGCATTTCCGCTCCCATACACCTTAGACCCCCATGCCAGTTTCCATACACCCTTTATACCCAATTCAATCCATTTATTCTCTGAGATCCCAAATCAGTCCCCAGTCACATCTCAGACAACATGTTAGAACCCATATTAGCCCCCAAATATCTCTCAGATCTCAAGATGGTCACCAAACACTCCTCAAACCCTAAATCAGCCCTCGCACACATGTCAATGAAACAAAAATATCATACAGCACTCACAGAAAAGGAGCAGATTAACTCCATGGTGCAAGGGTACCTGGATACTGTCACACCCAAATCTGAAGTCTAGGAAAACAAAACGGTACCAACATACATGGAATCCTTTTAATGTGTCTTTTATTGGAGTTCACAGAACGTGAGTGATGTCTCAGCCTCACGGCTTGATTTCTTTTCCCGGGCTTTCTCACTCTCATGTCATTCCCCTCACGTCCTCATAAACCATGGAATACCCCAAATCCCTCCTAGACCTCATGTCCTCCTAACCCGCTCCAGACCTTCAGTGACTAACTTCGTGTCCATTATCCTCTACCACACAATAATATCAGAATTAATTTTATGTAAATTTTGTTTTAAGTTGTTTAGTTTTGGCCATCCTTTCTTCGTTATATATCCCTCGTCTGTAGGTTAATCAATTGGTAAATGTAAGTACAGGCCTGTTGTTTGCACTGATGAAGGTCTGCTCACCACTCTTTGTGTGACCAGAGTCACTTTGAACTTGCAGTACATGAAGCTAGAGATGCTTTTGGGAGGAGTAGGCCTGATGTTCTATATTGTTTCCCTGCCCTCTCCTATGTTGAACTCACCTGTACCTACAAATCTAGGTGCAGGATGTTTGTGTCGTCTGTGCTACACATGAATACTGTTACTGTTATTATCATTATTGTTTATGTCTTTTACTATGGTTCATAGAATTACTGTGTGGATGGCTATAGCCCTTTCCAACTCCCCCTATCTGGAGTATGTTTACATCTGTTAAAGGTTGGAGTGCTCTTTGTTTGACTGTCTTGACTGGCAAACATTGCCCCATTATCTGATACTGTATAATCTGAATCCCCTGTTTATCCCCACAATCTGCTATTGCCCTATTGATCTGTTTTGTTGGAAGGGAGCGGCATTAACAGATGTGACCCAGACGGGGTACAGTGGTCTGTTTCACTTTCTATCTCTCACATTGCTGGGGGGCTGCTCACCACTTTTCTGCTCTCTGGCATTGTAGGTGGTCTGCTCACCACTCTTTCTCATGACACCGGAGGTCTGCTCTCCACTCTCCCTCTTTCTCATTCAGAGTGGGCTGGAATGTGCGTTGTGTGTGTGTGTGTGTCATGGACTAGCTGCTGGCATGTAGAAGATAATCAAGGCAGTCAGTGTACTTTACAAATTAGAACTGGGGTATATGTTAGTCAACTCAGCCGCCATATACAACACAAGGTCAGATCATGTCCCTCTTCCTGGTTCAAGCGCCATACCAGTACATGTATCTAAAATCAATCTATGTTTATGCATCAAACGTATTGCATGTCTATGCAAAGTGCGTGAATAAAATACTCTATCTTAATTGTCCCTATTCCAGTTGGAGTGGTAAATGTGAGCGGGTTTCCACTACTACCATGAGTAGTGATAATTACTGCTGGTGGGTTACACTCCAATAGGACTCCATTGAGCGTTACATCTTGTAAATAATGATTCCAGCAAAGGACACTGAGGAACAGTGTCCTTCCTATAATGCCATTACAGAGTTCCTCAACTCCAATCCTCGGTCGGGATCCAATACAGACCAGATTTTAAGGATTACCTTGGGGAAATGCAGCTGAATCTTGTAATCACTGAGCACCTAATTCTATCACCTGTGCTGTGCTTCAGCTATTCCACAAACCTGGCCTGGTTAGTGGGTCCTGAGGACCGGAGTTGATAAACACTGTATTAGAAGATGGTGGATTGGTGAGAGGATTTCAGGGGAGTAAGTATAGTTGTGGGTTGTGGGATTTTGCTCTTGTGAAACCATTTTACACGGGTTATTCTGGCGTTATTATTTTCCCCTTCATGGGCTTGCAGCAAATATAATAAGCAACTTGGAACCGCAGATACATTTTTGCATGTTCTATACCAATTTCAGAATGGCACGAATGGCTGAAACAATAGCTATTCAAGTGGTAAAGCCATTTTGTGCACCTATACAAAATATTTGATGCACAAACTGTACCCACTGGAAAATGACTAGTATTAACATGTTACCACACAATTTGGAATAGCAAGTGTAGTGGGAATCCTGTAGACCTGCAGTAATTACCAAACCTCACTCAATTGTTACTCGACTTGGAATATACAGCCCAATAGCTTGTAGGGTTTGCCATATAGTATGTCTATCGATCTGTCCATCCTCTCCAACAAATGGAGAAAAAGTGAACAAGAAATAATGCAAAGCATCTTGTAAGGTTTATCATTCTGGATTACACACTTTTACATAAAAAAAATGATTAATAGGTCATTAATTTTCTTAAGGCAATAACAAGTAGATAATTGTAAAATAAAAATGTCATTACTTACTGGTCTCCTACACAATAAAACGATGTTGGAAGCGATTTAAATTCACTCAGTCACAATTTTTTGCATGCAAACTCATTAGTGCACTGCTTCCGGGACTACAAATAAGAGGTATTGGAACCTTATAATAATCCTTCCTTTGGTCTCTGTGTCAGGTAAATATGTACAAATTACTCTGAAGCCTTTCACAGTTGTTACCACCTGGTATTTCATTATGGCTTACCATTGCTGGGGGGGGGGGCTAAACTGTGAGTGCTAATGTTAAGACATTGGTGCCTGGATGTATTTTCACAAAGTACAACTATTGGATTCCATTGGCACTCTAGGAACAATATACAGGGGGGGCACCTAAGATACCACAGTCAAAACTGGGGGGGGGGGGCACTAATAATTTTCACCAATAAATTACACCACTGAAAAAACCTAAAGTGTAAATATAAATATTATTTCAAAATCCCAGGGTAATGTGGTGCAGTGATACCTTTTTGTTGTACTAAGGCTCGTGTCAGACGAGCGCATTGATCACGTCCGTGTTGCCGCACATTTTTTTTTTTTTTTAAATGAATTTTATTAGGCATTCACAAATATCAATGTAGACAGAGTTTGGAGCGAATATTGAAACAATAAATGTTTTCTGTCAGCATAGTATAAGCCGAATATTTAAAAGAATTAAGGTTGTAAGGTAAGGGATGGGGGAGAGCAGGGGAGAGAGAGGACAAAAAGAAAGGAAAAGAGGAAGGAGGGAAAGAAGAAAAGAAAGAGAGGGGGCGTGGCCAGCTGCAGAGGAGAGCGGACGTGCTGAGAAGGAGCTCTGCTATAACCCTTACAAACGCGATCTTTTCCCGATTTATTTCTTGCAGCTGAGACGGGATTTTGGCAGCTCCTCTGCGGAGGGTCACAGGGAGAAGTGTTCCGGAACCCCCTTTTTGCCCCCTTTCCGGACCTGCGATTCACGGGATTGCAGGACCAGCGATATCTGAGCGCCATCTTTGAGGCCTAGTGGAAAAGAGAAGTCTGACACCAGCCTCGTGGAGCACTGATTCCCGATGGGGAAGAAATCTAAAGCCAGCGGGGCAGTGGAGGACTCCGGTACTCCGGACATTCGGCTTTCGCTGAGTGGTGCCTCGGTCCGGAGAATACCGCTGCGGCAACTGCTGAACTCCGGTGAGTCAGAGCCGCCGGATGTTGAGACAACTGGCCCATCTCCTGCTATACCACGGCTTTCGAACGCGATGGCCGATGGTGACTTACCGGCCACGAAACGGGATATCCAGGACCTTTTGGCTGACGCCAGGCTCTCATGGCAGACCGAAATCCAGGCCCTTGAATCCACTGTAATTGCCACCAGACTCAGATGACCGACATCCACACACGCACGCAGGAGATTGAGGGGGACGCAGGCCGCAACCTCTTCTCAATTGAGGGCTCTTCAGGCACAGGTGGGAAGTTTACAAGCGGCAATGGTGACCCTGGAAGCCCGCCATCGAAGACGGAACATCAAACTACGTGGCGTACCGGAGTCGGTACTGGACTCTGCCCTATTACCATACGTTACCCGCTTTGTGTTGGCTGTTCTCTCGCCTCGTCCCGACGTTCAGGATCCGGTGTTCTCAGCGATAAGGCTACGGAGGGCAGCGGCGGCCCCAGCGGGTGTCCCCCGTGACATCATTGTAGTTCTCAAGGACGTCCTTGTACAAATGCAACTACTGGAGGCAACTCGTAACGTTCCCGCAGTTTCTTTCGAAGGGACCTCTGTTGCGATCTACCGGGACCTTCCTTTCATGGTCTTGGCAGCCAGACGTCTGTTCCGGCCAGCCACTGAGCTCCTGCGGTCCCTTGGAGTGCATTATAGATGGGGGGCGCTTGGCACCTTACTGATCTCTCATACTGATGGACGTACAGTTACAACCAGCACTGTGGAGGACGCGCTCGCATTTGTTCAGGCTCTGGGCCTGACCTCTGGAGCCCCAAGCGATGTGGGACGTGAGTCGATGGTGGGATCTCCCCTGTCTACCAGAGAACCGGATTGAGTTGTTGGACATCTGTTTGGACTCATGGCACAGTTTTAGCCCTGCTTTTTGCATCCCGTTGCTCTGCGAACCTTATTTTTGTTTCTTGACATGGCTACTTGGATAACTTCCCCCTTCTCCCCCCCCCTTTTTTTTTTTTTTTTTTTTATTTTTTTATTTTTAAGTTTTGTTTATGGTCCCTCGCACACACTCGGATTCAGCCTTTAGCCCCCCCCCTCTTCCCTCCCCTTTATTTTTGGCAGTTTGGGTATGTCTCGAGGCGTGCCATTGTGGCGGCCACCATGGCTCTGACTACCATACCTGGCCCTCGAGTTCCCTGGCCTGGTGACTTGCACACTTCCATGGCCTCCCTTGTCCTCTGGACTCATGGGAGTGCGCCAGGAAGGTCACACTATGGGCCTTTGCCACTCCAATTTTTTTTTTTTTTTTTTTTTTTTTTTTTTTTTTTTTGGGGGCCCTGCGTTGCTTTTTGGTGTGTGTGGGTTGTTGTTTTATTATATTATTTTTATTTCCCCCCCCCTTTTTTTTTTATTTTTTTATTTTTTTTATTATTATATATATATTATGTTCCCCTACAACATTGTATATCGTCCCTGCATGGCTCCTTGGCCGTTTATACCCTATGGCTTGTTGATCTGCTGATTGTTTTCAACGCAATCTGTTCTGTTTGTTTGCTGTATTGTTGCAAAATAAAAATTTTGAATACGAAAAAAAAAAAAGAAGAAAAGAAAGAGAGGAGAAGGACTGGGGGTTATCGTAAATATACAATCAAACAGTTATATGATCTGGGGCATCATGGGTGGAATCACATTCCGAAATGAATCGGCCAGGTTATAGGCCAGCATCAGTCCAGGGGTCCCATACTTTGTGAAATTGTGGTAGAGTATGTTTTACGACAGCTGTGAGTTCGTCCATGATCCTAGTGTCCTGTATTTTAGCAGAAACTTTGGCCATAACGGGGAGAGCCTGGTGGCGCCAGGCCTCTGCTACTGCCCGTCTAGCCGCCATCGAGATTTTAGAGATCAGCTTGTTTTCATGTCTTGTGAAGCCCTCCAGGGGTCGAGAAAGCAACAAATTCCAGGGGGTCGCTAGGGACTTCCTTCCCCAGTGCTTCAGAAAGCATCGCTAGGATGTTTGTCCAGAACTTTTTAATTTGTGGGCATTCCCACCACATATGGATAAAAGTGCCTTTGGAGCCGCAGGATCGCCAGCAGAGATCTGGGTGGTTTGGGGACATGTGCGCGAGTTGCGTAGGTGTGATGTACCAGCGCATGAGCATTTTCAGCGGTTGTTCCTGCATGGTAGTGCACAGTGAGACACCTTTGGAAGCTTCCCAAATGTCAAGCCAGTTTTCTGAGTCCAAAACTTCTGCCAGGTCGCTTTCCCATACTTTCACGTAGTGGAGTTCTTTCCAGTCAGTGACGTTAGTTTATAATATAGAGTAGAGATCAGACCTTTAGGGTAAGTACCTCTTAAGCAAATGGATTCAAAAAATGAGAGAGGTGTCTGAGAGGCAGCTTTAATATGTCGCCGAGAGGCAAAGGCCCGTAGTTGCCGCTCCGGTAGAAACAGGCCCCCAGTCCCGGGCACCTGTTGTTCAAATATTACGGATGGAACAAAATGATCTTTTTGATAAAGGTGGCATAAACGGTGGAGGCCAGCGTTCCACAACTGCTTAAAGGGTAAAGGTATTAGACCCGCAGGGAATTCCCGGTTGCGAAAGATTGGTGTCAACGGTGAAGGCAAGGTGGCAAGTTCGCATTTCGCAGCCAGTTTGTCCCAGATGCGTAAGGTATTCATAATGGCTGGACAGTTCGTGGATAGGAGTGGTCTGTGTTCCCGTGCTAGCCAGATCCAGTGGTGCGGCAGATTAGGGGCCATAAGCGCTCTTTCTAACTCAACCCACCCTTCAGCATTGACCCCCCCATGCCATGCCACCAGCTGGGCGAGCTGAGCAGCATAATAGTACGAAAAGAGGCTCGGGAGACCAAGACCGCCCAGCTGTTTAGGCCCTGTTTGGCCCTAGCCACCATGTGCCTCTTTCCTGCCCATACGAAATTATCAATTGCTCCTTGCATCGAGCGGACATCCGAGGGGTCAAGTGCCACCGGTATCGTTTGAAAATTATACAAAAGACGTGGTAGTACGTTCATCTTAATGCAATTCACTCTTCCCACCCATGAAATAGCATATTTATCCCAACATTCAAGATCTTGTTTGAGCGTGGCATACATCGCGACATAGTTTACGTTGTACAAGCGTTCAGGGAAACTGGTCAATTTAATCCCCAGATAAGGGAGTTCTGAAGCGGAAAACTGCAGAGGCACCTCTGATGTCAGAGTCCGCAGAATTCTTGAGGGCACCAAAATCGGGAGAATCATAGATTTAGTGACATTGATTTTATAGCCAGAGATCTGTGAATATTCATTTAGTTGGTTCATAAGGGCCGGGAGTGAGGTCTCGGGGTCAGTCAATGAAAATAACACATCGTCTGCGTATGCCGATACTTTAAACTTCTGTCCTCCTACCAAGAAACCCCGGATGTCTCCATCAGCGCGGATCATTCTCATTAAAGGTTCTAGAAATAAGGCAAACAAGGACGGTGAAAGTGGGCAGCCCTGTCTTGTACCATTACGTATCGGGAAAGGAATCGGGTCTGTACCTGGGATCAAGATCTGAGCCATAGGGTTCGCATATAAGGCTCTGGTAAGGGCTAAGAAACGTTCCGGGAGGCCCGCCTTCGCCAACAAATGGAAAAGAAAGGGCCATTCAGCTCTATCAAATGCCTTTTCCGCATCTAATGAGTGAAATAAAGAAGGCACTTTTCGCGAGCGCGCCCACCATATGAGGTCTGCGGCTCTCCGCGTGTTTTCGAATGCTTACCTCCCGGGCCTGAATCGCACCTGATCCGGGTGAGTCAGGGTTGAGAGCATGGGTCCTAGTCTGAGCGCCATCAACTTGGCGAGTATTTTAATATCCGTGTTGAGGAGTGAAATTGGTCTATAGTTATCTATGCCTTGAGCATCTTTGCCAGGTTTGGGTATGAGTACCACTGAGGCCAGGAGGGCCTCCGGTAAAAGCCCGCCGCCACCTCCGAGTGAGTTAAAGAGAGAGAATAGTCTGGGGACTAAAGAGCTGGCGAAGCATTTATAGTATTGGCCCGTAAGACCATCAGGTCCAGGGGCTTTGTTCGGTTTTAATTCCTTCACCACCTCGCATATTTCCTCCTCCGTAAAGGGGGAGTCTAGGGCCGCTATGTGTTGCTCGGTTAGATGGGGCATAGTGCTTTTCGTTATGTATCCCGCAATATCCGTCAAGAGTGCCTGATTGCTGTCAGAGTGAGAAGGGGTATGATGATATAAATTAGCGAAATACGCCGTGAAAGCGTCCCGTATCTCCCTGGGGGTGTCGTACGACAATCCCTGTTTGTCAACTATTTTAGCAATCTGGTTTGATTTGTATTTTGGTTTAATTTTGCGAGCAAGGGGGGTATCTATTTTATTGGAGCATTCAAAGTACCTCTGTTTGGACCACAGGAGCGCTCAACCCGCATCCTCTATGAAAAGTCTATTAAGATCTGTCCTTGTTTGCGACATAAGGAGATAAGTGGCTTTCTCCGGTGCCGCTTTATGTGTCAATTCTTGCTCTCGTAATTTAGCTTGGAGGGTGAGGATGTCTTTCAGTTTTTCCTTTTTACGGTAGGTGGCCTGACTAATAAGTACTCCTCTCGTGACCGCTTTGTGGGCCTCCCACAATACCGTGATAGAGACATCCGGGGTTTCGTTCAGAGCGAAATAGTCCGTCAGAGAGTCTTTAACTATCGTTCAGATTTCAGGTTGTTGTAACAGTATTGGGTCTAGTCTCCATCGTCTTCCCTCCCCGCCCTTATATAAAGGTTGTAATGTAATGGACACGTCTGCGTGATCCGACCACGTAATGGAACCAATTCGAGAGGTAAGTATCTGTGGCATGCAATCAGACGACACCAGCATATAATCAATTTGCGAGTACGAAGAGTGCGGTGCAGAGTAGAAGGTATAATCTTTAACCGACGGGTGATGCAAACGCCACACATCGCACAACTGATGGTCAGTAACAAATCCATAAAATTGACGATCCTGAGACGACAAGGCATGCGTCGTGGCCAGCCGAGGTGATGTAGATCTGTCCAACGGTGGATAGAGAGTGGCATTAAAATCTCCTCCAACAATCAGCGTACCACTCGCATGACTCGCCACAAAGGAGGACAATTCCTTCCAAAACGTTGTGACCGAGCCGTTAGGCACATATACCGACAAAAGAGAGTACCAACGCGTGGCAACCGTCCCCTTTACCAGGAGATATCTACCCGCTGCATCCGTGTGGATCTCCTCCACCATCCGTGGACAAGAGTCATGTAAGGCTATGGCAACGCCGTTTCGCTTCGGCAAAGCACAGGATGTATATACTCTACCGTATGGACGGGCGCCCAAACGATAAGCCGCAGTCCGAGGCATCCACGTTTCCTGCAAAAAGGCTACACTAGCAGACTTCCGCTTCAGATCTCTAAAGAGCAACCGGTGCTTACGGGGAGAGTTGAGGCCCTTCACATTCATTGACAATACTAATATCTCAGGAACCATTACATATCAGGAATTTTGTAACTAAGAAAGAACATGAAAGAGGCCCCCAGTCCAGAGGCAGTGAAGGAAAAGCGAGGGGAAGAAGAGGCGAGAGAAAGGTATAGTGGAGTACAGAGTAGAGAGAGAGGGAAAGAAAAGAGAGGGATAACGGGATCTCCGAACGATTGGGGAAGCCAAGAGATCGGAACCTAGGGGGGGGAGTATTCGGGGGAAGCCAGATCCGAGGACAGTACAGCAGGCGCCCACCGTGGCACCCGCCACCAAAACTTAATATAACATAACATATGTAACCACACAATGTATAAAATACATAGAAAAATAAACTTTATGAACAACTCAACTCAACGAAGCGCTTTTTCGTATTTTGCTCCCGCATACCGCGGGAGGTACTCCCAAGCAGTCGGGAGCTCATCTCCCTGCGAGAGAGACGAAGTTAGTGCAGGCCCCTCGGGGCTGTGCACCATTATTCAGTCGGCGGGTTGAGACCACTCCTGTCGGATTTGAGGAAGGGATACCGGTGGTGCAAGCGCCAATAAGGCCTCCGGGGCTGGGATTCCCAGTTTGAGCAGGAAGTCAGATGCCTTGTAAAGATGTGAGCAAATGTGGGAGGTACCTTCCCTATGTACCACAATGCGAAACGGGAAGCCCCATGAATATTTAATCCGATGATGGCGCAGGAGGTCAGTCACGGCTCTCCACTCCCTGCGCTTGGCCAGGGTTGTTATTATTATTATTATTATTCTTTATTTATAAAAGCGCCAGCATATTCCGCAGCGCTGTACAATAAGCACAGTATAGACAGGGTTACAATACATTGAACAACATTTGACAAACAGTACAGGAGGAGATGAGGGCCCTATTCCCGTAGGAACTCACAATCTAGGAGGGTTGGGGTTGGAAACAGGAGGAGAGGACTGCAAGGTGAGAGTGATTGATGGTGCGTCAGTGAGTTGGGTGGTAGGCTTCCCTAAAAAGGAACGTTTTAAGGGAGCGTTTGAAGGAAGAGAAGTTAGGGGAAAGTCTGACAGTACGAGGGAGAGCGTTTCAGAGAGTGGGGGCTGCGCCGTGAGAAATCCTGCAGTCTATCATGGGAAGAGGTGATGCGGGGAGAAGCTAGTCGCAGGTCACTGTTTGACCTTAGGGAGCGGGCTGGGGTGTATTTGGTGATTAGTGAGGACAGGTAGTGGGGAGCTGAGTTAGTGAGGGTTTTGTAGGTAAGGATAAGGATTTTGAACTTAATTCTGCAGTGGATGGGGAGCCAGTGAAGGGACTCGCAGAGGGGAGCGGCAGAGACAGAGCGGCAGGTGAGGTGAAATTAGCCTAGCGGGAGGCGTTCAGGATGGATTGTAGGGGGGAGAGGCGGGACAGAGGGAGGCCAGATAAGAGATTATTGCAATAGTCGAGTCGGGAGATTATCAGGGCGTGCATGAGTTGTTTTGTGGTGACAGCGGTAAGAAATGGCCGAATTCGGGAAATATTACGCAGTTTTTTATCGGCAGGAGGAGGAAAGAGACTTGATGTGGGGGATGAAGGAAAGAGCAGAGTCAAGTGTAACTCCAAGACAGCGAACTTGGTTTGATGGGGAAATGGTGATACCCTCCACCGTGATAGAGAAGTCAGGAGGTGGGGAGGCATTGGAGGGAGGAATAAGTAGGAGTTCAGTCTTTGACATGTTGATCTTTAGGTGGTGGGAGGCCATCCAGGAGGAGATGCCAGATAAACAGTCACAGACTTTTGAAAGGACAGGGGGAGAGAGATCAGGGGTAGAGAGGTAGATCTGAGTGTCATCAGCGTAGAGGTGATAATTGAAGCCAAAGCTGTTGATGATTTTGCCCAGGGAGGAGGTGTAGATGGAAAAGAGCAGAGGACCAAGGCCTTGAGGTACACCAACAGATAGAGGCAATGAGGAGGAGGATTTTTTTTTTTGTATTTCAAATTTTTTATTTTGCAATAAACAAAGGGTCACAGACCGACCAGCCAAGTGGCCTCACAGGGCCCGATAAAATACAGAGAAATCACATAAAACATAAGGGGGATCTCATGGGAAACTGAAGAATATCAAAAATTGGGAGGGGGGTATATAATAACAGGGGGTGCAGAAACTCATCAGGAGGGTCGATCCAGCAAAAACAAAAGGGAGCGATGGAGTTCGCTGAGGGGCACCAGGAAAACAGAAAAAAAAAAAAAAAAAAAAAAAAAAAAAGGTAATAAAAAGAAGGTAGTGAAGGACTGCCAAATATTCGTGGCATTCCTGGCTCACCCCGTAACCAAAGGGGAACCGAGGGCCATGGAAGGGGCCACGTGGCCGGGAGACCTGGGGCCAAAAGGGTGGACAGAGCCTAGGTAGCCACCCTAGCGGCTCACCCAGGCTAGTTCCCAATGTCCCACACAAAAAAAAAAAAAAGGGGGGGATAGGGAGTCCCAGTGCTCCAGCAGACGAACAACATTAAACCCAAAAATTCAGCAAGCAGGACCATGACATCGTTCAGGAGTACATAAAAAGGGGGGAGAAAGAAAAATGTCTTGAAAACGGAGTCCGCAAAAATCTCAGCAAGAATCAGTATCCACATAAAGCATCTCGAGAGCACCGGTCCACCGAGACTAGGTCACCGCAGTACAAAACAGGACGGGGACCAATATATCTCTTATGGGGTAGTCCGCTTCAGCCCGTATCGAGCCATAAGACAGCGCAGTAGGCAATAACAGTCCCGTATCCCTGGCATGTTAGCCGACCTCGAGAAGCTCCTAAGCGCGGTACAGCATGTGGTAGGCCCGAAGCCTCCAAAAACGGTAAGCCCTCGAGGGAAAACGGCGCCAGACCAGCGAATCCTGCAGCCTTCCAGACCCCGCAGACCGCCGGAACATCACCCTCACATGGACCACCGATCACCCCATCAGTCCAGGGATCCAGGGACGTCTCCTCAGCTGGGTCGCTAGGGTCAGCATCGCATCTTCCTTCCTCTTCAGGGTGCGGCCCGGCCTCCATGAAACCAGGACACCGGGACAACGCGGGTTCGATGTCACTCACCATCTGCGGCATCCTGCAAGTTCGCAGCACGGCCATCATTTTGCGCCAAGTACCTCTGGTAAGTATGCTGTCATCGTCCCTGACAGGATCTCGAGGCATGCGTCCAGGCCCCGCAGCACAGCCTCCCCCTCTCCACCACGAGGACCTAAACCGCACCGCAGGCTCCCCGCACGCCCCCCCCGCTGCTCCTCTTCAGAGCCATTAGTGTCGCCTGGGAGATGTGGGCCCACCATCTCGTCAGCCCGTATCCGAGTTCCCCACCGGGAACAGAGTCGTCAAGAAGGGTGAGGAGCACCAGCAAAGGGATCCCCCCGGAGCCAGGCCGCAAGATGGCCGCCGGCAAAGTTCTTCGGACAACGGCAGCTTCCGAGATGCTAGTCTGCGGTCCGGAGGGGGGAACTTAACAGGCTCCGGACAGATGTATCCTATGGCCAGCCACGGAGGGACCTCAGCAAGGAAAAATGGCAAAGAAATCCGGCCCAAAAACTCCCTTTTCATGGGAATCTGAAGAGGAGCTCCGCCATGCACATCTTCTCCTCTCCACGGCTAGCCACGCCCCCTCACAGGAGGAGGAGTTTCCAGCAAAGGACACACAGAAGGACCTGTTGGATAAATAGGATTCGACCCAAGCGAGTGCTGTGTCACCGAGACCCAGAGAGTTGAGGGTCTGTAGAAGGAGGGGGTGGTCAACAGTGTCAAAAGCAGCCGAGAGGTCAAGCAGGATGAGAATAGAATAGTGGCCGTGTTTTTTAGCAGTTAGGAGGTCGTTGGTGACTTTGGTGAGGGCAGTTTCAGTTGAGTGTAGGGGACGGAAGCCAGATTGCAGGGGGTCAAGTAGGGAATTGGAGGACAGGAAGAGGGAGAGGCGGTTGAAGACTAGTTTTGCTAAGAGCTTTGATGTGAAGGGAAGCAGGGATACAGGACGGTAGTTGGATGGAGAGTTGGGATCGAGGGATGGTTTCTTTAGTAAAGGGGTAACTAGCGCGTGTTTGAAGGCGGATGGAAAGGAGCCAGTGGAGAGAGATAGGTTGAAGATGTGTGTGAGAGCAGGGGTGAGGGAGGAGGAGAGGGGAGGAATTAGATGTGAGGGAATGGGGTCGAGCAGGCATGTGGTGAGATGTGAGGAGGACAATAAGGAATTGACTTCCTCCTCAGTGGCTGGGAGGAAGCGACAGAGGGTGGCAGAGGGGACCTCTGGGAGTGGAGGTGGCAGATAACTATCTTGTGTTGGGATGTTGCTTCTGATATTTAGAGTTTTACTGAGGAAGTAGTCTGCCAGGTCTTGAGCGCTGAAGGCAGCTGTGGGGGGAGGTGCAGGTGGGTAGAGGAGGGTGTTGAAGGTGGACCAGAGCCGTTTAGGGTTGGAGGACAGCGTAGATATAAGAGATGAGAAGAAGGATTGTTTGGCCAAGTGGAGGGCAGAGGTGTATGACCGGAGAATAAACTTGAAGTGAACAAAATCAGCTTCAGAGCGGGATTTCCTCCAGGCACGCTCTGCAGTGCGGGAGCATCTTTGCAGGTAGCGTGTCTGGAGGGTGTGCCAGGGCTGAAGCTGGCGGCGTGGGGCCTTACAGAGTCGAAGAGGAGCAAGAGTGTCTAGAGCAGAGATAAGAGTAGTGTTGTAGTGATTAGTGGCAGCATCAGGGCAGGTGAAGGATGAGGTATGAGGGAGGTGGTGAAGTAGGTTGGAGAATTGATGGGGGTCCACAGCATGCAGATTTCTGCGAGTGTGTGTGCGGGGTGGGGGAGCAGGGTGTTTAGGAAGTCCAGATAGGTTGAAAGAGAGAAGGTGGTGGTCAGAGATGGGGAAAGGGCGACAGTTGAACTCAGAAATGGAGCAGAGGTTGGAAAAGACAAGGTCAATAGCGTGACCATCGCGGTGGGTAGGGAGGAGGGAGGATTGTGTGAGTCCAAGGGAGGACGTGAGTGAAAGAAGTTTGGAGGCAGCAGGGGAGGAAGGATCATCAATGGGAATGTTGAAGTCCCCGAGAATTAGGCATGGAAGATTAGAAGACAGGAAGTGAGAAAGCCAGGTAGCAAAGTGGTCAAAGAACTGGGAGGTTGGTCCCGGTGGGCGGTAGATGACTGCCACCCTGAGAGCCAGAGGAGAGAACAGGCGGATGCAGTGTGTCTCGAAGGAGGAGAAGGAGAGGGATGGGGGTGGAGGGAGATGCTGGTAGGTGCAGGTGGGAGAGAGCAGGATTCCGACCCCGCCACCATGTCTCTCACCCGGTCTGGGGGTATGGCTCAAGTGTAGACCTCCATGTGAGAGAGCAGCAACGGAGGCCGTGTCTGAGGGAGTTAGCCAGGTTTCAGTTAAAGCTAGGAGGTTGAAGGAGTTTGAAAGGAAGATGTCATGGATTGCTGTGAGTTTGTAGCACACAGAGCGAGCGTTCCAGAGGGCGCAGGAGAAAGAGGACAGGCGCTGAGGGATGATGGGAATGAGGTTGCTGGGCTTGCAGGGAGGTGATTTATGTGCGATGGAGATAGGATGAGAGGGAAGTATTGGATGTGTTGTGGGTCCAGGGTTAGGAGATATGTCACCTGAATAGAGTAACAGCAGGAGGGTGAGAAAGAGAAGGTGGGAATGGGATTTGTGGGAGTGATTGGCAGCACGAGAGTTAGAGGGAGACCATGTTCTGAGGAAACAAAGGAGCTCATGTGAGGCCATCATGTGGGACGAGAGGAGGGAGGGAGAGATGCAGATAGTGTAGGGGTCGGTGGTAGAGGGGCAGGAGTTCCATTTAAGGAGAAAGGTAGTAGTAAAGAGCAGAAGCGTGAGAGAAAGCATGCTATAGACGTGTGTTTACCCAGAGTAAAATTGGGCCTTGCAGTTCCTTCCTCCAGTCCCGCAACTCCAGGAATCAACTCTGAGCGTCCACTTAAGAATGCCACTGAACTCCAGGAATCAACTCTGCGCGTCCACTTAAGAATGCCACTGAACTCCAGGAATCAACTCTGAGCGTCCACTTAAGAATGCCACTGAACTCCAGGAATCAACTTCTGCGCGTCCACTTAAGAATGCCACTGAACTCCAGGAATCAACTCTGCGCGTCCACTTAAGAATTCCACTGAACTCCAGGAATCAACTCTGAGCGTCCACTTAAGAATGCCACTGAACTCCAGGAATCAACTCTGCGCGTCCACTTAAGAATGCCACTTGGGGATGTCACAAGAGCCAAGGCTCAGTGGAGCTGGTCTTAAATGTTATAAAGGGCGGACTGATTACTTTTTAACTGCCTAAATGCAAACACCTGAAGATGGATGGGCTGTGTCAATAGGGCAGGAGATTCACATGCTAATTAGCAAAGCAAATGGTGGAGAAAAACAAAAATAAATAAAAAAACAGAAAAAAACCAAGGAAACGTTATAATGTGGGTGCCTGCGAATACTGGGTGATGGGGGTCCTACCAGCAAAAGTATGCAGGGGATCACTTGAGATGTGGGTGTCTGTGGATGATGGGTGATGAGAGATAATGCCTACCAGCAAAAGTATGCAGGGGATCAGTTGAGATGTGGATGATGGGTGATAATGCCTACCAGCAAAAGTATGCAGGGGATCAGTTGAGATGTGGGTGTCTGTGGATGATGGGTGATAATGCTTACCAGCAAAAGTATGCAGGGGATCAGTTGAGATGTGGGTGTCTGTGGATGATGGGTGATAATGCCTACCAGCAAAAGTATGCAGGGGATCAGTTGAGATGTGGGTGTCTGTGGATGATGGGTGATGGGTGATAATGCCTACCAGCAAAAGTATGCAGGGGATCAGTTGAGATGTGGGTGTCTGTGGATGATGGGTGATAATGCCTACCAGCAAAAGTATGCAGGGGATCAGTTGAGATGTGGGTGTCTGTGGATGATGGGTGATGGGTGATAATGCCTACCAGCAAAAGTATGTAAAAGTATGCAGGGAACCAGTTGTTGGGTCCAAATCCTGATAAAAGGTTATAGAAGTACCCTCATATTCCACGTTTTGTTCCCGCACTGCTGCCATGAGGGCGTCGTTCGTGGCAAAATAGTGGAATCGCGCCACCACATCACGTGGCACTGCATTATTAGCACGTTTTGGGCCCAGCGCTCTATGAACTCTGTCCAGCATTAGTCGTGAGGCTGATAGATGAGGCAACAACCGCCGTGTTATCCTGCGCAGCGTGGCATCAAGGTGTTCAGCAGTGATATCCTCTGACAGGTTGCCGCACATTTTAACGTCCGTGGTAGCATACAATTATGATCAATAGAGACACGAAGTACGTCCGCACAGAAGTGCGGAAGCATAACATGCGGCAAACGGACGCAGGTTAGGTAAATCCGTTAGAACGGACGCAAAGAGTGCGCTGCATCCGCAACGTCCGCGTAGCTTTGTATGTGAGTGATGATCGTGGTCAGATGGACTGCATTTGTGCGTCCAGCATTTTTGACGGACAAAATGATTTTGCATTTTAATTTATTTTCCCTGCTACATCAGTCAAAAATAACGTCGGTGAAAAAAACGAACCGTGTGGCCACTACCTTGTCTGTCAGAAAGTACGTCCGTACTGCACGGACACACAGTCTGTGCAAAATGCGCTCGTCTGACACCAGCCTAACCTGACACAGCAAATAAAATATTGAATTTATGTAATTGGGCGAATTTTGCCAACGTCCGATAACTGATTCAGTAACTCCAATTTTTGCAAATTACGGTGACCATTCACTAAATAGGGAATTCACCATGTTTTTGGCAAAATCGATTCCCGAAATGTGATAAAAAGCAAAGGATCTACTAAGGAATTGACCCTTTAGAGTCTAACGTCTATAATAACCTCTAAAAGGCCATTGTAGCCGAGAAATACAATAAAAATAATAAACAGTGTGGCATGTAGCTTACCGATTAACCCTAAAATGCCATTAATCAAGGGAAAACATGAAATTAATACACTGTAGGGCATGCAGCCTATCCATTAACTCCTAAAATGACAGTTATCAAGAGAAAACACAAAATATATACACTGTGGAGCATGGTGGCTACCCATTAACTCCTAAAATGCCATTAACCACTTCCATGCGGAGGACGCGCTCAGCGCGTCCTCCACATGGCTCCTGGTGTGCTGAGGACGCTCTGAGCGCGTCCTCACTTTGGGGCCAGCGTTCGGCCGGGTTCCGGCCGATCGCTGCCCCCCCGGTGCGGGCTGACATCCTCGATGTCAGCCCAGCATCCGGAACCGCCGCCGATGAAATTAGGTGTCATCGCGGCAGCGCGATGACACCTAATTCAGGCGCCCCCCTCCCCGCATGTGCGGAGGAGGCGCCTGAAAGGGAGGGGGGGAGGTCCTTCGGACCTCTCTCCCTCCCGATCGGCGGCGTTGCGGGGGTTAACCCAGGCACCATTTGGAAGGGCACAGCCTGCCCTTCCAAATGGTACCTGGCATTAACCCCTGGGGAGCCGGATCACGAATCGGCGCTGAAAAGCGCCGGTTCGTGATCCTTTCCCGGAGCTGGCCGACATCTTGGATGTCGGCCAAGCTTCCTGGAACTCCCTCTGAGGACTGGCGTCATCGTGCATAGCACGATGACGCCAGTCCTAGAGTTAACCCCTAACTGCCACCAACGGTGGAGATAGGGAGTTCCAATGAACTCCCTATCTCCCGATCCGTGGCAGCTAGGGGTTAAAGTTTGGTATGGTTGGATCGGCCAGAGCATGGCCGTTCCAACGATACCAAACACTACTGTGAAAAAAGTTTTTTAAAAAAAAAAAATTTAAAATAAAAATAAAAATATATTTAAAAAAAATTATAAAAAAAAAATAAACATTTTTTTTCTTTTTTTTGGTTCGTTAATGCAGCAATATTGTTCCCATTTCAATTATAATGTGAACAATGATGCTGCACTAACGATTTTTGTATGCGGTGCGTTTGTTAAAAATCGTGTAATTTTCCCCAAAAAAAAATGTAACGAGACCCCATCTCTAATTTTTTTAACAAGCGCACCCCATACAAAATATAACCGCAATTGCTCGCATGTTAAAATGTGAAAAAAAAACACTTTACACATTGTAAATTATTGAAAATACATATTTTATTGCATTTTTTGTTATAATATACAGACAGGTCATGACGTATACATATAATAATGACATATTATGAATCTACCGAGTCTGACGGAAAGAACGATATATAATATGTCTGGGTCATATACTAAAATAAGCCTTCAAAACACGTTTAAACATGATGAGCAAAACCGGTAAAAATGACCTCAGCACAGAGGCGGGAAAAGCCTCAGCAGCGAAAGGGTTAATAAAAAAAAATTATCAGGGTAATTCAAAGAGATCCGAATTGCTTGAGAAAGGTAAAGGGAAAGGGATTTCACTGCCCTCGAACAGGCACCGGAAAGGCACCGAATGTGCAGGCAATTCGCCAGGATTTTGCGAATTGCCTGCTCTCTGGATAGCCGAATGGCCAAGAAAGGCAACCGAACGCTGATTTTCAGCGTTCGGTTGCCTTTCTTGGCCATTCGGATATCCAGAGAGCAGGCAATTCGCCAAATCCTGGCGAATTGCCTGCACATTCGGTGCCTGTTCGAGGGCAGTGAAATCCCCATGAAAAAGCACTGCTTCGGCTATTCAGAGAACAAAAACCAGCAGTGAAAGGTTCCCAAAATGCCCTGCCATTCGGTGGTTTAATTAGGCAAGTTTATTCAGGAGAATCCCATAGACTTCAATGTTAAAAATATTCTCGTATTAATTCAATATCTAATAAACCGTTGATTATAAAATTCTGCAGTAAAGAGTCTCTTTATTTATAGATTTTTTATGATATTCTAAGCATTTTTCTGGATTTTTTTTTTTTTTTTTAAAGTCATATATTTTTTTTTTTTTTACGTTTACTTACTTTTTCTGTAACAGCCCTTTTTATTATCATTCTCTGGACCTCATATGTAAATTTCAGACATTTTCGCTCAGTAGTTTCTTTGCAAACAGCATTTCACTTTTCAAACATTCATGCAAACTGTTTTTCTAATTTGCCTCGTCTGCGGTCTCGGCTTTTTCCGGAGGCTGCGATCGGCTCCTGCTCGGGTTTTTCCGTGGTTTTCGGCAGGTTAATTCAGATGTTTTTGCGGTGAGTTTTCGTCAGGTTTGCGGTAGCTTTTCCCTGCAATTCGGGGACCCTGTGCTGAATACACCGCAGGGTCACCGAAATGGGATCGACAAAAGGAACCAAATTGAAGAGAACGAAAAGTCACCGAACGTGCAGTGACTTTTCGAATCTCTTTGAATTACCCTGTATATTGTGAGGGATGAAACCTGGGCAGTAACCCTTAATATATAACTAAGCCAAGGCAAAAGTGAAAGTAATACACAAGGTAATATATAGTCTGACCATTAACCCTGTCACTTGCTGAGCCATTTGCACCCTGTGAAAAAAAAAGTTTTTTTATGATTTTGTCTTTACACTGAATATGGTCATATTAGATATCACTGGAAAGGCCAGGCTCAGCTCTTTCCAATGACACCTAGAACAATCAATGCACAGGGCCAGAGGTACCGCGGTCTGAATATATGGGGGAAGCTCGATGGTGATCCCTGGTGGAGGGCACATGGGGGCAAGGAATAACCTAGGAGGCAATAGCCCCCCTAGAAATGCCTATGTTGACTTCCACTCGGGAACTAATATGGCTTTCGTCCTGCTTTTCTGACTCTTGCCTAGTTTTGGCCTTCATAGCCACCAGGTTGGCTTAGCCAATGGTGATTGGCTGGATTGGTGAATACTTTTGATAATGGTTCCATCTACTTCAATTTTTTAATCTTGCATTAATTTCAAGTTACTGATTTGTTGCATGAATTAATACAACTGATCATCCCTCTACTTTCAGCAATCTGGAAGGCTTCTTGGAAGAATTTGCTGACATCTCCAAGGAAGACCAAATTAAAAAACTCCATGACTTACTCGGCCCTCACATGCTGAGACGACTGAAGGCAGATGTGTTTAAGAACATGCCAGCCAAAACAGAATTAATAGTCAGAGTGGAGCTTAGCCAAATGCAGAAGTAAGTTGATTTGAATACCACGCTAGACAACATCTTGTTGGTTTTTTTTTTTTTCTCCATTTCATTAAAATTACTACTGTTGATGATGTAAAATCAAAACAATACTTTGCATTCTTTTTATTTTCACACTGGGTATTCATTCGAAAGCCGGCAAATAAAACTTTGCGTTTCAAGGAAAAGGTGTATTTTTTTTGGACGGAAAACCATTGTTTCACCGGGAGCTGCAAAGCTGACTTTTCACAAAGGGGAATTTTAAGCACTTGGCAGCGTTGCTGAAATTCAATCTACACAAGGCAAAAATTTGACTTTTTCTTAATGTTCCTGATTTTGCAGTTCAAAGGGAGTCTGGTAGTTTTCCACTGTTAATTTTGCATGAGCGGAAAAAAACGGCATAATTGTGTGTAAATAAAGCAAAGTTGAGCCGGTACTATGGCCAGAAATATACTTTGTCTGTGGAAGTCATCACAGAATGTTATTAGAACAAACTTTTCATGATTTTTAGTTTTACTGTTGTAAAAATAATTATAATTTGGCGATATGCGATTTTTATTTTGAAGACTCGATTAGGACTGGAACATCCAGTCACTATACTCGGTCAGGTGTAGAAAATATGGAAAATCTGTAAAATATTGGCTTTATTAAATATCACATGCAAAAGAGAAACACATAACACATAAAAAAAAGAAAAAATGTGAAGTTCGAAATCCTTAGATTGCGTGTTTCGGCTGCACACAAACAGGTCCCCAAGTGCCTTAAATAGGCGGATCCTTATCCAAAAATAACATAGGCTAGACTAATTCCACATGATACAGTGAACAGTTAAAAGTAGTATTCCCATCATTCACCACCACAAATGCTGATGCGCGTTTCGCCGCTACTTATCGCAGCTTGGCAAATTTTTTATTGCACATTGATATTTTTTTTCTTTTCCTTAGGAAGTATTATAAGTTTATATTAACAAGAAATTTTGAAGCTTTGAACTCCAAAGGGGGTGGAAACCAGGTGTCCCTGCTTAATATCATGATGGATTTAAAAAAATGCTGCAATCACCCGTACCTGTTCCCAGTAGCTGCTGTGGTAAGAAATCTTTGCCCTGTGGGTTATGCATAGCATTTACAGTGTCTAGATCCTCAGAATTGCAAACATAAAAAAAATTGTGCTCGCAAACATTTAAAAAAATAGATTGCTCATCCGATCAATTCAACCAAAAGAACCAGATATACGTAAGTCTTGTCGCAGACCAATGAAATGCGTAGGGCCCGAGTTTTGACTCTAGAGCGATGACAAGTTCTATATTTTATGTGAGCAAAATATATTTTTTTATTTCATACCTGGTTGACTATACTATTGTTTTAGGGCTCTATTAAATTCATCACGCAAAAGCACACGCGCAGCGCTAACGGGCGAAAAATAACAGCGGTATTACAATCCGTGCGCATTTTTTCATCTGTCAAATAGTAGCGCGCGTAAAAAAGACGTGCAACAACGCGCGCGCATTAACGTTGCGCGCAGAAATCGGTGTGCGGACTGTTTTTTCACGCGATTCAGCCAATCAGAATTAAGAACCACAATTGTCTCCCGTTCAGTTTTTGCGCCTGTCAAAATCAATCTGAGTATATATGCTGCAGCAATAATAAAAACACGCACAACTTCCCAATTTTATTGTTTGGGTATGTGTAGAATGTGTAACTATACGTTGCTGTATTTTTTTATTATTTTTGGGCTGGTGTATTTGGGTTCGGCCAGGACGTTCAGATTTTCCATTAACACCAGCTTTTAAAAGACGTTAAAATTATGCGAGCAACGTCTATCCGTTAATTCCTGCGCATAGATTGTAATACCATCCGCGTACCAGCGCACAAACGCATTTGCGCTCACAATGTTAAGTATAGGACGCGTGCAGTACATTACGCTCACGCAGGGTTCGCGCAGGGTCACCAGCGGTAGACGTTAATGCGCATTTTTTGCACGGACATTGTAATACGACGTTCTGCGCAAAGAGTTTTTCCCCTCGCGTTAATGCGTTTTTGCGCACGCGTTAACATTTGCGCAAAGAAGTTAATAGAGCCCTTAGTCTATTTTTTTCTGTTTTGTACATTGGTACATGTTGAAATGGTGAATATTTGAGGGCCTGAAGAACCATCATTATGGGATCCTTTTTATAAAGGATGATGACCAAAATACCAGAATTGTGTTCATCATGAATATGTGGGTTATTAAACTTATTTATTGGTTCATATGCTGGTTTTCTTTGCTCTGAAATATATATATACAGTTGTGTTCAAAATTATTCAACCCCCACTGAAATTGAGTGTTTTGGCCAGTTTGACATTGATTTTGATCATTCAGTCATCTTGCTTACAATTAAATCAAAGAGGCACGTGTAGGTCAGACAAATATAACATAACATTTATACTGAAATAACCACAAATGTCTTTTCTGTGCTCACATCATTATCAGTTTTATTCAACCCCCAAGTGACATTCAATCTTAGTACTTAGTACAACATCCTTTTACAGTTATAACAGCTTTTAAACGTGAAGCATAGCTTGACACAAGTGTCTTGCAGCGATCTACGGGTATCTTCGCCCATTCATCAGGGGCAAAAGCCTCCAGTTCAGTCACATTCTTAGGCTTCGCACTGCAACTGCTTTCTTTAAGTCCCACCAGAGGTCCTCAATCGGATTTAAGTCAGGTGACTGTGATGGCCACTCCAAAATGTTCCAGCCTTTAATCTGCAACCATGCTCTAGTGGACTTGGAGGTATGCTTGGGATCATTGTCCTGTTGAAAGGTCCAACGTCTCCCAAGCCTCAGGATTGTGACGGACTGCATCACATTGTCATCCAATATCTCCTGGTACTGAAGAGAATTCATGGTACCTTGCACACGCTGAAGCTTCCCTGTACCTGCAGGAGCAAAACAGCCCCAAAGCATGATTGACCCCCCGCCATGCTTCACAGTAGGCAAGGTGTTCTTTTCTTCATAGGCCTCCTCCAAACATAGCGTTGATCCATGGGCCCAAACAGTTCAATTTTGTTTCATCAGTCCACAGAACACTATCCCAAAACTTCTGTGGTTTGTCCACATGACTTTTGGCATACTGCAGTCGACTCTTCTTATTCTTTGGAGACAGCAAGGGGGTGCGCCTGGGAGTTCTGGCATGGAGGCCTTCATTACGCAGTGTGCGCCGTATTGTCTGAGCTGAAACTTCAGTACCCACATCTGACAAATCTTTTTTCAGTTCCTCAGCAGTCACACGGGGACTTTTCTCCACTCTACGCTTCAGGTAGCGCACAGCAGTCGAAGTCAGCATCTTCTTTCTGCCACGACCAGGTAGCATTTCAACAGTGCCCTTTGCCTTGAATTTGCGAATGATGCTTCCTATGGTCTCTCTTGGTATGTTTAACATCTTTGCAATCTTCTTATAGCCATTGCCCTTCCTGTGAAGAGTAATCACCTCTTCTCTTGTCTTCCTGGACCATTCTCTTGACTTCACCATGTTTGTAACCACACCAGTAAATGTCTAGAAGGAGCTGAGTATCACAGTCATTTTAAAGCTGCCTAATTGGTGCTTATTATGCTTTATTGCTGCTCCGTGTCATCCACAGGTGTTTTTAATACATGATTGAAAACACTTGAATGAACCTCTGTTCTTCAGAGTGGTAGTCTTTAGGGGGTTGAATAATTGTGTCAATGAAGAATTCACAAAAGAAACATTTACTACTGTATTACAAAACCAATTGATGTCATTTTAGTTGCATATGGTTCTTTAAAAAGTCCTTGTAGGATTTCATTCTGAATACAATTACAAATGTACACTAAATTCCCTAAAACCCTTTACAGCATTGGGGGTTGAATAATTTTGAACACAACTGTATATATAGCACCTTGTTCAAATATCTGGCGCTATAATTTTTTTTTTTCGGTATGAATATGTTCTCTTTTGTTCATGGTTAACTTCAATTGCGAGAAAAAAAATCTCCTATTAGAAATGTATTTTCAATCTCTCTTTGCAGGAAGCTCCCGTTTTACCGAATGGATCATACGATGGAAATTCTTTAGTTAAATCATCTGGAAAATTGATGCTGCTACAAAAAATGCTAAAGAAGCTGAAAGACGGAGGGCACCGTGTTCTCATTTTCTCTCAGGTCTCCAATATGATTTTTTTTATATTAGCGTGTGTTATGGTCTAACGTAGGGTAACCTTTGGTATAGAAAAAAAAATAGATTGCATTGAGGATTATACTAATATTACGTCTATGAGTCTTAAACTACACACAGAATTTACATTGTGTAGCTTACTCTGTGGTACCTCCGTGATGATAACCTGGTAGTGAAGAGATTGAAATGCCAAAAATGCAGTTGAAACATATCCAGGAGGTTTTCCATAAAACCCTGCAGAACCCAATGGGTTTGTGGAAAACAACTATTTACAAACGGAAGGACAGTTTGTCTATTTGAACTATTTATTCGCTTGCTGATGAAAAAGTCCTACTACATGCATAATAATACAGCTTGGAATCCGTGTTGAAGGACAAGAACCGTACCTCAAGTATTTCAAAGAGGTTCAACACCTCGCCTGACATGTCCAAGATGCTGAATAATTGGAGGCACATTCTCGAGCCCATTTGTGAAAGAATTTTGTTTGTAATATATGACATTAATTTGCTTTTGCTCCAGAATATTTTTTTTCAATTCTTTATTTTAGAATTTTAAGCATCGACAGTATATAAAGAAAACGGGAAGTAAAGGCCGCGCAGGTCCAAGGAAAGTCAGCATTGTTTGCATATATAATGAAAAACAATAAAAGCAGATAGACATAGAATTCATCAGCCAAAATATGTAAAAAGTCATCCAAGGGTGTCTCTAGGAGACGACAAAAAAGAAAAAGACTCTGCTTGGAAAATAAAAGTGTCATCGTTAAGGGGATCAAAGTAACAATACTCGGCAGGCAGGGGGTAGGGAAGAGTCATCTCAACACGGTACGGGTCTGCAACATAAAAAGAAAAAGGGGGTACAAAACATACTGTTCAACCCGTGTCCAGCGGAAAGGCCGCACGGGCAGCCCCATCACAAGGAGGCACCTCACGTAGGATGTGGCAGACAGACATCCTCCGGGTCCACTCCACTACAGCTCCTGGGGCCATGACAAAGGGCCCAGGCAAGCGCTCTAGCCTGCTGGCAGACTGCCCCCCAGAGGTCCGTCGCGGTCCCAGCCCCGGCGGCGTGTACTCTGTCATCCTGCCGGTCAGCGGCACCTCTCGTTGCGTCGCTCCGGGATCCCAACCTCCAACGTGGAAACATCCTCCACGCAGTCGCCCGAGGATTCATCCACCATCGCAGCTCCATCCGCTGTCTCCACCTGTCGGTCAAGCCCTAGCACTGCCATCAGACGGTGCCAAGTGCCGTGCGTGAGTGGGCTCTCATCGTCGTCCCCGGCCATAGACTCTAAACAGGCCTTGAGGCTCTCCAGTCCTGCTCCCAGGTTTCTGGTGGGGGGTGGACTAGCCAGCCGTCGCCAGTCTGCACAATCCCCCGTTATCTCTGCTGTGGGTCCCGCAGCTGGAGTGTTGGGGCTCTCCATACCCGTGGCTCGCAACAACCTCATACCGAGGGAAGGGGGCTGACGGAGGGTCAGGCTGCGTACATACTGGAGACTAGGCCCCAAGATGGCCGACAATAGGACAAATCCGGCAGGGAGCTGAGGTTCAATACGGCTCGTCTGTGGTCCGGAGGGGGACAAAGTGGACTCCGGACAATGCAGATCTGGTTGCCAGCCACTGCAGCACCTCCATGTAAAAAAATTCCAATGGCAAGAGTCAGCTGGAGGTCCCTAAGAGCGGCAGACGTGCGGAGGTCCACTAAGACACGTCTGCTCTCGTTGGCAGCTGGCCATGCCCCCCCTTGCTCCAGAATATGACCCTATCATGGACTCCTTGCAGGAACTATTGAAGGGAGAGTATACTTGATGGTAGTGAAGGGATTACTGTCTTATAATGATGATATAATTTTTTCCAATAATTCTGACCATTTTATAAATTTAAACATCCTAACAAGTCTTAACTAAATGCTCACCAACGCAATCCGTTCCACTTCAAATTGCTGTAAGGATGTGTTTTCTATTTATCATTCAATAAAATATGAAAATGTAATTCTATTTAATCCCTTATTTCCGCTGGGTGGGTCTAAGCACAGCATGGTGGCAAAGCAAGCCATACGTCTCTTGGGCAACTCCTATGGCCTGCCTATTTTCCTCAGGGCCAGGCGACGTCATCAGCTGCAGGGGGACGGCCTGAGTTCAGGGAGTTCCAATGCAGCCAATGACAGCGATTGGCCACAGGGAAGAGAGGCGGGTTGTAAGAGTTACCAGAGAGCCACGGGGCATGCTATGCCGTTCCACGGTGTTTAGTCCTCCCTGCGGCCCTCGACGGAAAGATGTCAATACAAATTTATATATAAACGAATATATTAACGGAACATATGTAATAACTGCAGATAAAATTATATCATTATACTTTCACATATTTATTGTAATACCATAATCCTTTCTTTACTTTTTACAGATGACAAAAATGCTGGATTTACTTGAAGACTTTCTAGAATATGAGGGATATAAATATGAACGGATAGATGGTGGAATCACTGGTGGATTACGTCAGGAAGCAATTGATAGGTTTAACGGTAATATTTTCATGTTCAACGTTATTAGGCCTAGACAGTTTTTTGTTTCAATAAACTCTTTTAATTATTATTTTTTTTCACTGCAATATGGAATTTTCCAAACAAGAAACTGTAACAGAATCAATTTAACACCTACTATATACTATGAATGACAGAAATTAATTCTCATGAGCGGATCTCAGTAATAGGTATTTTAACTTCAAGGGAGGCAAAGCAAACAAAATAAAAACACTAAAGCTTTATTGCTCATGTTGGCAGCAGTGGATCGTGAATCCATTTTAGCACACTGGATACATCTCAATCCACCCTATGTCCCTGAAGTTTATTCTAGTTTAATAGGAATATTCCATAATGAGAGGGTTCAAGCAAATGTAGAACATGGACATAAACGCAACAAAATTCTTTGACTTCTCTTTGCTTTTTCTTGACCTGCACCTTCCTGGATCTATTATTATTGCCCTGTATAGCAGATTTCAGTTTACACCATGATCTATGGAAAGTCAAATCAAAGGTGTTGACAGCATTCCTGTAGGTGCGACCTCTTGAGCATTACCCGTTTTTTTGGATGTCCTAGAGCTTGACACTTTTTAGGTGACCTGATCTGTATTACATTGTTGAATAAATTATTGGTTGAACTTTCCATGTAGAGCATATATATGTATCTGCTGTGTTTAAGTGTGTGTGTGGACTTCATTTTTATATCCTACCCAGAGTTCTTTGCTACATATGGAATGTAGCACATGAGCTCTGTAAGCGGTTCTCTGAATTGCTGGGATTGGGATCTTCTATGTGTCTTTTTAAAAAAATGGCACGTGGGTCCTCACAAGCCCTAAAACACATAGGGCTCTATTCCATACTTGACGGTAAGCAGGAAAATCTCCGCCTGCAGATTTTTCTTACGGTCTCCATTTTACTGCCGTATTCTGGGTTTGGCACCTAGCCATGGAATGAAACACAAAGCTGCCAGATACCAGACTATTGGCTCGTGCAGTCCATAGGATTACATGGAGCCTTACAGTGGCGTAGCGTGGTTTGTCAGCGCCCGGGGCCAGACAAGAATTGTGCGCCCCCCCAACCTGTGGACACGTTATCGATATTGCCCCAGCCAGCTCTCACCTGGATATTGCCCCAGCTCACACATGGATATGCCCCAGCTCTCACCTGGATATTGCCCCAGCTCACACATGGATATTGCCCCAACTCTCACCTGGATATTGCCCCAGCTCTCACCTGGATATTGCCCCAGCTCTCACATGGATATTGCCCCAGCTCTCACATGGATATTGCCCCAGCTCCCACATGAATATTGCCCCAGCCAGCTCTCACATGGGTATTGCCCCAGCCAGCTCTCACATGGATATTGCCCCAGCCAGCTCTCACATGGATATACTGCCCCAGCCAGCTCACACATGGATATTGCCCCAGCTCTCACATGGATATTGCCCCAGCTCACACATGGATATACTGCCCCAGTCAGCTCACACCTGGATATTGCCCCAGTTCACACATGGATATTGCCCCAGCTCACACATGGATATTGCCCCAGCTCACACATGGATACTGCCCCAGCTCTCACATGAATATTGCCCCAGCTCTCACATGGATACTGCCCCAGCTCTCACATGGATATTGCCCCAGCTCTCACATGGACACTGCCCCAGCTCTCACATGGATACTGCCCCAGCTCTCACATGGATACTGCCCCAGCTCTCACATGAATATTGCCCCAGCCAGCTCTCATATGGATATTGCCCCAGCCAGCTCTCACATGGATATTGCCCCAGCCAGCTCTCACATGGATACTGCCCCAGCTCTCACATGGATACTGCCCCAGCTCTCACATGGATACTGCCATTTCTTTTGAAATTATGCGCCCCTAAGAAAACTGCGCCCGGGCCACTGCCCCCCCAGCCCCCCCCCCCACGCTACGCCACTGGAGCCTTGCACATCCTGGCCACAAGCTCTGCATGATATCACTCTCTTGAACGCGCTGCAGATGAATCATGGAGGGAGAATAGGAACTATTTTTTTCCCAGTCTCACTCTGCTCGCAATGAGAAGAAGTGGTGGCTGCCACAAGATACTGCCCCAGCTCTCATATGAATATTGCCCCAGCTGCCAGCTCTCACATGGATTTGCCCCAGCTCTCACATGGATATTGCCCCAGCTCTCACATGGATATGCCCCGCTCTCACATGGATACTGCACCAGCTCTCACATGGATATTGCCCCAGCTCACACATGGATATACTGCCCCAGTCAGCTCACACCTGGATATTGCCCCAGTTCACACATGGATATTGCCCCAGCTCACACATGGATATTGCCCCAGCTCACACATGGATACTGCCCCAGCTCTCACATGAATATTGCCCCAGCTCTCACATGGATACTGCCCCAGCTCTCACATGGATATTGCCCCAGCTCTCACATGGATACTGCCCCAGCTCTCACATGGATACTGCCCCAGCTCTCACATGGATACTGCCCCAGCTCTCACATGAATATTGCCCCAGCCAGCTCTCATATGGATATTGCCCCAGCCAGCTCTCACATGGATATTGCCCCAGCCAGCTCTCACATGGATACTGCCCCAGCTCTCACATGGATACTGCCCCAGCTCTCACATGGATACTGCCCCAGCTCTCACATGGATACTGCCCCAGCTCTCACATGGATATGCCCCAGCTCTCACATGGATACTGCCCCAGCTCTCACATGGATACTACCGCAGCTCTCACATGGATACTGCCCCAGCTCTCACATGGATATGCCCCAGCTCTCACATGGATATGCCCCAGCTCTCACATGGATACTGCCCCAGCTCTCACATGGATACTGCCCCAGCTCTCATATGAATATTGCCCCAGCTGCAGCTCTCACATGGATTTGCCCCAGCTCTCACATGGATATTGCCCCAGCTCTCACATGGATATTGCCCCAGCTCTCACATGGATACTGCCCCAGCTCTCACATGGATATGCCCCGCTCTCACATGGATACTGCACCAGCTCTCACATGGATATGCCCCAGCTCTCACATGGATACTGCCCCAGCTCTCACATGAATATTGCCCCAGCTGCCAGCTCTCACATGGATTTGCCCCAGCTCTCACGTGGATTTGCCCCAGCTGCCAGCTCTCACATGGATTTGCCCCAGCTCTCACATGGATTTGCCCCAGCTCTCACATGGATTTGCCCCAGCTCACACATGGATATTGCCCCAGCTCCGGATCCAGCAGGGGTTGAGGGGGCCCAGATGCCAGGCAGCGGGAGTGCCTGCCCAGTCCTGAACAGCGTGTGAGTCCGTGTTGAAGGGGAGGCGGCTGCGTGCGTGCGCAGGTCACGCGGTCCGGCCAGTCAGGTGGTACAGAGACTCAGTACCACCTGATTAGCCGGACCACGTGACCTGCGCCTGCACGCAGCCGCCTCCCCTTCAACACGGACGGACTCACTGTTCAGGACCGGGCAGGCACTCCCGCTGCCCGGCATCTGGGCCCCCTCAACCCGCGGGCGGCGCCCGAGGGCCCGGCGGGTCAGTCCGGGCCTCAACTTTTAGGGGCGCAAATTTCTTTTGAAATTATGCGCCCCTAAGAAAACTGCGCCCGGGCCACTGCCCCCCCAGCCCCCCCCCCCACGCTACGCCACTGGAGCCTTGCACATCCTGGCCACAAGCTCTGCATGATATCACTCTCTTGAACGCGCTGCAGATGAATCATGGAGGGAGAATAGGAACTATTTTTTTCCCAGTCTCACTCTGCTCGCAATGAGAAGAAGTGGTGGATCATGCTGCCGTTTTAAGCATTAGATGAGAGGGGAATATGGGTTTAATGGGGGGGGGTCTGCATCCTATTTATGATTTAGCTTTTGCCAAATCATTTCAAACCAGTTTTTAGGAGTCGTTATTTCTCCCTGAACGGTACGAGACCCACAGATCATTGTGGCCCACTAGGCATTTGCCCAGTGTGCCAGGTGGCCAGGTTGGACTTGCTCTTTGTAGTAAACAGTTTTTACATATCAGTATATGATTGGAACTTTTTTATTTTTTTACACACAGTATTTTCCATAATCATCAATATTAACGATATTTTTCATCATGTAGCACCCGGCGCTCAGCAATTTTGCTTTCTCCTTTCCACACGAGCTGGAGGTCTGGGGATAAACTTGGCCACTGCTGACACTGTTATTATTTATGATTCAGACTGGAATCCCCACAATGACATACAGGTTAGTGAATTCTATATCTCTTGTAACATACATTATACACATCCTGCAAATATTTTAAGTGTATTCTCTTAAAGTGATATTTTATTTATCAAACTGTTACAATTAATCGCTCACTCGTTAATGCTAGCAACTCCCATGCTATGCCAATCAAGTTGCGAACCTCCCTTGTGATTCAGCTGGTATGGCAGGTTACTGTATTTGTGTGTGTGTATATTAATCTATAGGAAGCACAAAGGCATTGGGAAGTGGAAAATAATAAGAAATGTCAATCTCGCTCATTAATTTCGTCTGTACCCGTTTGAGAGAAAAAAGTAACAACAACTTTTGAAAGCCATTATTTTAAGTGATATTGCGTTCGTTAGCAGCTCCCTAATATAGAAGACTTGTATCAGTAATTCATAATTTATTTAAAGTGATCCAAACTAGGCTTGTGCACCGATTTTTTTTTCGGTTCAATTCGGTTCGATTTGTTCGGATGTTTAAACTTTTCGATTCGGCTCGTTTCGACCGATTTCCGTTTCGATTCGGTTCGGTTCGGTTCGGCTCGTTTTTCGTGTACATTTTGTTTTCGGAATATCGACCATTTTTCATGTTTTCGGGTCACTTTGCTCGTTTTTTGTATCGACTTTTCGGAAATTTCATAAATTTTCGATTTTTTTGGAATGTTTGTTCTTCTCGTTTCAAAGTGTCTACGATAATTCTGGCGATTTTATCATGTTTTTTTTTATTAAATAAAGATCCTTTTTTTCTTATGAATAATTGAATATACATTTCACAACTTTATTTAATCATATTAAGATGGTATGAAAGCCAAGGAACAAAAAAAATGAACAAAACGATTTAAAAAACGCTAAACTGACCCGAATGCCACAAGAAACAAGTGATACGCATTTACAAATACAAAATTTACAGAACCAGCGATATAACCGATAATAGTTAAATATACGATTTCCAGAATTACCGAAATGGAACCGAAATCACGAATGGAACCGAAATCATGAATAGAGCAAAAATAAATTTCGATTTGACACATTTCAAGTCCATTCGAAAAATCCGAAAATTTTTCGTTTCGGCTCGGAAAATTTTTCGGGTCCGCCCGATTCGGAAATTTGGCCGAATCCGAAGACACGTATCGGGAAATTTCGTTGAAATTCCGAAACCCGAAACGCACATCCCTAATCCAAACACACACACCTGGAGGACGATGCCATCTCTGATAAACCCTTGGTGCAACTACAAATAGAGCTTTTTTGATGTTTGCCTGCCAAGGGAGAGCGAGATGGATTTTGGTTGGTTCTCAATGGTATTGTTCTCCAGTCTGTTGGTGCCAAAGCACCGGCCATAAAGCCAGCACATCCATTCCACACCACTCTGATATGTTCCCCAAGAGTTGTTTATGTAAACGATTTCTGGGTCAGGATCAATCGTATTCTATTCTGTTTATAATGTGTGTAATATTTTACCATTGTACTCACTCCTCTCATGTAATCGCAATCCTAGCACCTGCTGCAGGAAACGGTGTCAGAGGTGATGAGATCTTCACATTCTACACTTAAGACATTGTGTACCTGTCAGTGAGAAATCATTTTTACAGGCTTTCAGCAGAGCTCACAGAATTGGGCAGAATAAAAAAGTCATGATCTACCGGTTTGTCACGAGAGCGTCTGTAGAAGAAAGAATCACACAGGTGGCAAAGAGGAAAATGATGTTAACCCACTTGGTTGTCCGTCCAGGACTGGGGTCTAAATCTGGATCTATGAGCAAGCAAGAGCTGGATGATATTTTAAAATTCGGAACGGAGGAGTTGTTCAAAGATGATGTCGAAGGTATGATCGTTCTTATAGAAATGAATAGTAAAACTGTAAAATATAGTCCATAATTTTTAATTGGTAATATGGCACATTTATAATTAATTTGAACGCTAAATCCTAGTCTATTAGCTAACCACATATCTAGTTGGGTGAATATTTTTGCAGAATTCACCTTCTGTCAAACTGTATAGATCTTAATTTGGAGCAGTCAAAGTTCCTCTTAAAATCCACTGAGCTAGAGAATTGCTGTTTATTCACAGACCTATTTAAATCAAAATGTTCCCCTCCAGACTGTTAATATGGCCAGGGCTGCCATTTCAAATTCTTGGAGCCCCTTACCAAACCACTGGCCAGGCCCCCTTCCCTCAGTTGCCCATACCCAGTGAGCTAATTCAAAATAAGACCTTTTGCCCTCCTGGCTTTTGTTATTTTACAGGGAGTGGGATAAATCCCTGGTGGTCCAGCAAGGGGATAAAGGTGTTTACTCTACACCTCTACCTGATGCAGGCCATAGTAAATGCTCCCTCAGTGATGGGTCATAGTGCTCTCACCAGCCCCAGATGCCTCAGCCCACTGGGAAAATTGTTGGGATTTGGTGGGCCAGTCCTGGATGCCTACTATTGACAGCCCTGGTATATATCCACTCATAATAATTTTTTTCCATTGAATTAAATGAAGACTTTGGGGCCATTCCAGTGTCTATATTCAAAATAAGTGTGAGAAACTCCTCATTTGGTGTCATTAGTTGTTCATACAAATTCTTCCCTTTATTACAGAGATATAACATATGTATGTATATTAGAGAAAAAAAAACGTAAGAAAAAATGTTGTAGTTACAGTATCCCCTGGTTTAATTTTCTTTTCATGTCTTCCCTCCTTTTTACTATAGATCATCATTGTGGTACCATAACTGCTCACAGAAGAACTGGTGAGCAGCTTTGTGGTTCAATGCCAGAAAAGAACTTGCAGTCTGTAGTGTTACCATACCTACCTATCAGCTAATACATATGCAATAGCTAAACAGCATGGGCACTATTACGATGATCATGCTAAAACGGGGACGCTAAGGTGTATAATGCGAGCCTACATGTTTCTCCTTAGAGTCCCCGTTTTAGTGTGATATTACGGTGCAGGCGCTAATCCAGCAGCCTGCACTGTAACCTGGCACTAAGCTTCAGGATGCTCGGGCAGCGCTACGCACTGCCACAAGCATCCCCTCCACGGAGTCCATAGGACTCCATTGAGGCTTCCGCTGTCGGTCACATGACCTGCAGGATCTCGCCTCGTGAGATCCGGCAGGTCGGCATAGTGATTCGCAGAGGGAGACCAAGGGACTTTTTCCCCCAGTCTCACTCTTCTCCCGACTGCAAGAAGAAGCAGATGGAGCCGCCGCTCTCGCTGCGGGATGAGAGGTGAGCATGTGATTATTTTGGGGAGTTTCAGCTGGTGCTGACTGATTCTGCAGAAGCAGAATCGGTTAACACCAGGTCCTATCTGTGAGTAACTTTTCCGTTAACCGCAGCAGGACGGTAATTAGCATTAGGACTTTGTAATCCTAACAATTTGCGCTCCCCATGTTATAGGGAGCGCAAAGGACAGTAAACGCGCGCTAGAAAGCGCAAGATCTGAATCCCTAACTTTTTTTTAACCCGCTAGCGTTCGGATTGTAATATGGTCCGCCCGCGTTAGGGGGGCAACCAAAGCTAACATTAACACTCACACAGGTGAGCGCTAACGTTAGCTTTAGGAATGTAATAATGCCCCATGACTCTTAAGAGCCGGACTTCAGAAGCAGTTATTTGTATCTATATAGTTGTTTTCTGAAATTTCTTACAATTTCTAATAGAGATGGTGTATAGAGTCGGCTATCTTTGGTGATGACAAAATAGCACTAACATTTATATTAATTCTTAACTTGTAAACACAAAACTGGTTGATATAATTTGCACCAGAAATGCAGAGTACATTTTTTCCCTGATCAGAATAAAGTAATGTATAAAATGTAGAATATATAGAAGGTAGGGTATGTTATCTTTTTGGATGTTTTTATATTTGGATATTAATAAGGAAAACACTGTACTTTATCAACGTGCTTGAATTTTGCTTGTTTTAAAAACATGCATTGTCTGCTTTGGACCTCATATTATGTGCCTATGTTTATGAATTTAAAGGGGATCACATGATCAAATTTTTCTTTTAGTGTTATCCCTCTTGGATCTTGTGGGTCAATTTGCAAAATGTTCTGCCTGGCCAATTAAATTCTAAGATTTTATAAAAATGAGTTTTCCGTTCACATGCTCCCAGCCCAGGAAAGCAAAGCAAAATCCTGATATATCACGAACATATTCACAGTGTAGCAGTACCGTGTTTCTCCATAACAAAGTGTTCAACTTAAACTTACACATTAAAATGAATATAGAATAGTATTAGGAGCCGCTTATATTCTCCAGAAATAATCAGCAACGTGTTCGTTCGGAAGACGCATTGTGAAGAAGGTGCTCCTGGGCAGAGCCTTGAATGTCATACAAGAGAACTAGTTCAAACTTGAGTATTTGACTTTTTAATTTCATCACTCGGGTTATCACAAGCGGTCAAACCTTCAGTTTCAGAATGTTGATTCCTTAAAGATAATTGTTTCAAATTCCTTTTTTTTTCTCTTTTTCTTACAACGCATCTCTAACATAATAGTAATATGGTTTGGGAAAGACCCGCGTTCCTCAGGTTCATCCTTTTCTATTTAAATTATAGCTGTCAAGCCAACGAAAGACAGAAAAAGATTGGAAGTGATTCCTAATTCTGCCGTAGAAAGGCAAAAAATTCAATATTGACACCATCAAGACAATCAGATTTCCCATGTGGTCACCAACCATTGTGTAAAATATCATACTAGCAATTATTATTTAAAATATATTTAAATAACAATTTAAGAAGGATGAAACACTGAAAACCCAATTTAATACTCCCAATTATACAATTATGTGGCCCTTCCTCAAACCAATATCCTAGAAACTGGATGAAAACGTTTTAAAGATTTACGGTCCTTTAAAGTTCCAAAAGATAACCGCTATAAATGTAATATTATGTGTTAACATACACAGACAGGGCTGCATTTTTAATTTGCTTGCTATTCTCCTGAAGAAAATTCATAGCAGCAAGAGTAGACATCAAGAACAAGTCTGTTTATCCCTAACCATATGTGTGCGCAGGGGGTGTGCCTGGTGTGCCTAGGCACACCCTAATGTTGGGTGAAGAGGTCTTCTTTCACCTCTTAGTGGCATTTTAGATGTCCGTTATCTGGTTCAGGGTGATTAGCATAAGAACTGACTATCACTGATTACAGGCTTTTTATTGCTAATGAAAAGAGCATATTTTGTGAAAAATCTTCTGAACATAAGTTTAGAATTAATAAATGTTCCATGGCTGCACACCCTAATGCAGCAGGCTGCGCACACCAGTGTCCCTAGCCCTAATGTGTCTTTACAGGTAAAGATAGCTATATGGCTGGGGTCATACGAATGCACTGAGCGCGTCCGTAGTGACCCCACCTCCCAGCGTCTGTCGTAGCATTATTATGGCTCGACTCGGAGGGCCACACGGTGTAACTTGCATACTAGTATCGCTTGTTACAACGGGTGTGCAGTTTTCCTCCCCGGCGACTCGCTACAGCGGACATGGACGAGTCTACAAAGTATGAGCCTCCACAGGAGAATCGTGTTTTGTAGGGCTGAGCGCACTGAGGTCCACTCAGCGAGGTGGTCACATTGGTGTCCGAGTGGAAGAACTTTGCTCGTGTGACCGCGGCCTGAGGAATACACTCGATTCTTTTGGTTCCACCAAAACTGAAGCACAGTATAAAACAGGGATCTCAAACTCTGTCTCTCCCTATGTTGCCTACCAGAATTCTTTGACTGTAATAGTTGGCCTGAAAATATGGGAGTTGTAGAGAAACCTCTTGGTCGGGGGAGAAGGGGCATGGTTTGAGCGCCATAGTATAAAGGATATAGGAAAGAACTTTGAAAAGGGAGCCTTTCATTATATTGTATATTGGAACAAACACCTGTATGCGAACTTAAAAAAAGTCATCTATTTAATAACAGACACACATATAAGTTCCACTAAAGCTTAATTCGTGCAACACGCATGTGAATTTAAAGACGAATGAGAAAATCCAACATTTCTGTTTGTGGTTGGTCTGTATTTTCATAGCAAAAGACAGTATTAGGTCTGTTAAAGGGACATAACCAAAACGTTTCATAGATGATTCCCTTTAAATTTGCTTCCGATTGCATACAATGTTACTTCCTTAACCCACTTTCATTATATTCCCTACAAATCCCATAATATCTTCTAGGATGTTTTGGGATTGTCCCTTGTCAGCATCTTTTATGCTTTGCTTGAGCGAGCGATTTTATTTTTCATTTCTATTTCGTCTGCAGCCCCTTCCATCACCCTATTTATTTTCCTATTCAGTAACAATGTGCTGCCATGACTTTATTTAGCTTCATTGCTATTCCCTGTATTTCCTTGAAAAAAATGTTCACAATTAAAAGCTGTTACTTATTCTAAACTTGTTATACCTTTAGGTGAAAATAAAGACGTTGAAGATAGCAGTGTCATCCATTATGATGATGGTGCCATTTCTAAGCTTTTGGATCGAAACCAAAATGCCACAGAAGACACAGAAATCCAGAATATGAACGAGTATCTCAGTTCTTTTAAAGTGGCTCAATACGTTGTGAGGGAAGAAGATGGTGTGGTAATGTATCCCTTTAACAATTGAACTATATTTAGAGGCATTAGGTGCAAGATGTAATCCTATGTATTGTTATTATTTACCAGATATCAGCGGAAAATAGTGCACAACGCAAGAAAATTCCACTCCGTGCAATTTTTAACACCGTATACTAAAATGGAACAGAAAGCAATGACCTGTACTATAATAGAAATACAACTCTGGTGACAAAAAAGGCAAAAGAATACTTAAAGCTATTTCTGGTCTTCGAGTACTTTGCACAGGGCAGGTCTCAAAATAATACAAAGACAAACATAATACAATAATGGTACAATATCAGACCGCAGGTGCTGTATCTAAAATGGAGTAGCAGATCAGTATATTAGCATGGCTCTATAACATGTGAGTGCACCTCTCTGTTGCTTTAGATACAACACTTGGGGCTCTATCACCTCCTTCAAGCAAACTCTAGCGTCCGCGTTAGTGATAGCTTAAAGGAGGATATATCATTGCGCCCAGATCGCCTTCGAATTGCTAACGGGTTAAAAAAACCTGTTAGCGCTCGTTAATTTGTTATTTGCAGCGCAAGTTTATTATGCCTTACGCTCCCTATACTAACATGCAAACATAGATAAACTAGCATTAGGATCACTTGGTCACCAAAAAATTACCACCAGCTCAATGGTGGCGATAACGGATTTCCGCATGCTGCAGAATTCGTTTCCTGCAGCACAACCCCCCCCCCCCAAAAAAAATCACATACTCACCTCTCATCCCACGGCGAGAATGGCGGCCCGATCCGCTGCTTCTGAATGCTGGGAGCAGAGGGTAACTGGGGGAAGAAAGTCCCTTGTCTCCCACCACGATCACTCCGCTGAACAGCAGGATCTCCAAGAGGCGGAGTCCATGGAAGGGATGCTGGGGACAGCGCTGTAGCACTGCCCCAGCATCTGTGAGCCTGGCGATCGCTAAGGGGCAGGCTGCCAGACTCGGCGCCTGCCCCATAATTTGTTGGGGTAGCCAGGACGCAAAGGGGAAATTAGAGAATGCTAATATTTCCCCTTAGCGTCCCGGTTTTAGCAAGGGCAACACGATAGTGCCCTTACTGTCTGATATTGCATCATTATTGTCTCAGCTTTTATTTGTCTGTTATATTTAGAGATCTGCCCTGTATAAAGTACTTCAAGACCAGAATGAGATTTAAGTATGCATATGCTTTTATTTTCAAAAGCGTTGTAATATAGTATACCTGATTGCTTTATGCACACATTTAGGGCCCTATTTTGTTCTTTCCGCTAAAGTGGGAATGCTAACGGGGAAAACCTGCTCCTGCAGGTTTCCTTGTGGCATCCTTACTTTAGCACGATATTCCAAGGCAGGTGCTAGCTAAGCACCCCGGAACGTAGCTCTAACTGCTGGGCTACTCGCTGTAGCGCTTCTGCGTCACAACGAAGATCACCTCCTGGAATCCATAGGACTCAATGGATGGTTGCGCTTCCAGGCAGCGAGCCCTGCGCAGTCTGTCTAGGTGAAGTTTTGGGGTGCGTGTGTGCTGTGTGGGAAGATGGAACAAGAAATATACGGGGGGGATTATGAAGTGAGCCGTTGGGCTTCTCTAAAGTAATGTGTTTTTAGAGACTTCTTGAAGGACAGGAGTAAGGAGGAGAGTCTAACGTTGCGGGGGAGGGAGTTCCATAAAAAGGGGGCAGCTCGGGAGAAGTCCAGAAGGTGAGAGTTGGGGGTGTGGGTACAAGGAGATATCATCAGATCATTGGCAGAGCAAAGTGGTCGGGCCAGGATGTACCTGCTAATAAATGAAGAGATGTAGGGAGGGGCACGGTTACAGAGTGCTTTGTATGTGAGCACCAATATTTTCAATTGGATTCTAAAGGAGTGCCGGCTGGGTGGAGTAGAGGTAACATCACTGCTCTGTAACCGTGGAGAGAGACTGTGGAGACACAGGTTCGATTCCGGCAAGAGCACCTCTCCAGTAAGTGTCCTTGGGCAAGACACCTAACGGTACATACTCGCCACCCAGGACATACTTGAAAACGAGCGAAATCTCAATGTATCCTTCCTGGTAAAATCCTTTTCTAAAAAAAATAAATAAATAAACAGCGGAGCCAGTGTAGAGATTGACAAAGGGGAAAGGTGTTTGAGGTACAGAAGGTGAAGTGCATAGAGATGATATAGGAAGACAGGTGGTATAGATCAAGAGGAGCAGGGCACCCAGAACAGAGCCTTTAGGTACCCCAACTGAGAGTGGAACCGGGGGGTGAAGAGGCACCAGCGAATGAGACACTGAAGGAGAGAAGAGAGAGATGGGAAGAGAGCCGTGTCACTGAGGCCAAGTTGAAGTAACGTGAGGAGCAGAAGAGAATGGTCAGCAGTGTCAAATGCAGTTGAAAGATCAAGAAGAATAAGCAGGGAGAAGTGACCTTTGGTTATAGCATCATTAGTAGTCAAATCAGATTCAATCAAAATAAGCTTTATTGGCAGGACCAAATACATTTTAGCATTGCCAAAGCATATGGGGAGGATGGGGGGTAGTGGGACATATATATGGGGGGAATGGGCAAGTCCATGGACTTTGGTCAGAGCAGTATCGGTGGAGTGCTGGGAGCGGAGGCCGGACTGGTGCGGATCAAGTAGGGAGTTAGAAGCGAGAAAACCAGTGAACTGGTTATAGAACAGGAGTTCAAAGATTTTGGAGGCTAAGGGGTGCAAAGAGATTGGACAGTAGTTTGAAAGGGGAGGTGGGATAAAGAGATGGCTTCTTCAGAATGGGGGTGATCGATCAGAGCACATTTGAATGCAGAAGGGAAGACTCGAGAGGAGAGGGAGAGGTTAAAAATATGAGTTAAAGGAGGGACAATAACCGGTAGGACAGACTGAATTAGATGCAAGGGGATGTGGTCGGGCAGGGGACCATGAGAAGTGCTGAGGAATAACAATATTTTTACCTACAAAAATTAAAAGAGAATGTCTTAATTATAATGCAGCAAAGTATTGTATTTTCTGTTGCATACATTGCAAATTATTATAAACCTTTTTATCAGAGGGTTGTCAATGTGAAACCAAACTGTTACCACATTGTATATTAGCATTTACAACCTTGTTTGGTGCATATGATGATCTTTATTCACTGCTAACTATCAGGAGGAAGTGGAGCGTGAAATAATAAAGCAGGAAGAGAACGTGGATCCGGATTATTGGGAAAAACTGCTGCGACATCATTATGAGCAACAGCAAGAGGACCTGGCTAGGAATTTAGGGAAAGGAAAAAGGATACGCAAACAAGTCAACTACAACGACGCATCACAGGAAGACCAAGGTATTGTCTGCGGTATTGACTTGTTAGACTGTTCATAAATTTCAAACCAAGATCACAAATCCATCTTATATAAAGGTTTCAGTATGATAACCGGGTAAAGAGTTTTACAGTATCAAACAGAAAAGCTTTTCTGTGGACACTGGCAGGGCTATTCAAAAAGAGGTGAAAACCTTGAGAATGACTGGAGAATTGAAAATTCTAGGTCAAAATAGTCAAACCAGAAAAATTCTCCCATTTATCTCTCTTACCAAATTGGCTATTTGGTCTAGATTGTTAATTCTCCTGGCAATTCTCAAGGTTTTCACCTCTCTCTGAATAGCCCTGATAGTGTTGGATTTTTTTACTTTGGGCTCCATCATTTTCTAATACACAGGTAGACTGAAATTCCAAACTTCAGAAAGGGCAGAAGTCATAACATGTCTGCCCACCTCCCCAAAGCTTGATTGGCAAACTCCGATACAGATAAATGTTACGATCTCCTTTGTATATTGGGGGATATTTACTATGTGGAGAAAACGACAAATCGTGGAACAATCATGGAAGCCAAAGGAATGGTGCTGCTTATTCCTCTGGCTTCCACGATGGTCCTCTTAATTTTTTTTGTAGCTGCAAAACTTTAGTAACTGTCCACATTGCACTGATAAGCAAATGTCTACGTTAGATCCTTTGGCCATGGCAATTGTGACACACAGAGTCTGCATATTATCAATACACAGAATCCTAGGTGATTCAACAACAAAATGAAAGATAATATATTTACAATACGTTTACACATTTCCATATGATGCCACTTAATTTTCCTCCTAAACTATACAGTTTGCAACTTCATTTGATGTATTCAAACGCCAAACATAGGGCTTGATATAATTTTATCGACAGATATTTAAAGTATCGGCAGGTTTCAGACAATATTTTTTTGTCGAAATATTGGCTGAATCAATTGAAAAAATGGAAGTCTATCTAATTACTGCTAGTAAGCCTAACCCTAAAAATAACCCTTTCCCCAAACCAAAAAAGAACTCCAAGTCTGAAATCCTTTAGGGTTAGGTATTTAAAAAAAGCTACAATGATATCGAAAATGAGGGTATTCATTGTGATTTCAGAATGATTTTCCCTGTCTGAAAATTTATTTATCAATATCTTTCGGCACTTTTTTATTTTTTTTTGGAAATCTGCTTACCAATAAATTTGAACAGAATTGATATAGCCAATATTTTTTTTTAATAAAGTATAAAGTAACGTGTGCCGATATTTAAACCAAATTTTTATCATGAATCAAAATGTCGGTAAACCTGAATCTCCCGAACCAAAAAATGGGCACAATGCCAGCCATAAAAGGTGCCGATTTTGCCTATTGGCACAAATGAAATTGAGTCCATGGAGGGTTATTCACTATCTATTTTGGTTCGCCGTCATTGCATACAAAAGTGAAAACAACCAATTTTGCACCCATGAAAAATATCTGCAATTCCCAAACGGGAAATTCAAACAGTGTCAGGAGAAGCTTCACCAGTGAATCTTTTCCTGCCACTGTTTGAATTTCCCACTTGGGATCGCCAAAAGACCATGGTTGCAACAACGGTATACTATGGTAGAAATTGGATAACCCTGTAGTTTACTTGTAATATTTACAATGACAAAGCTACATGGCACAGGTATAGTCTATTTCCTAACAGAAACAAGCAATTGGTGATAGGGAAAGGAAGATTACTTATCTTGAAGTAGAATGCTGAAAGAGTTCCCCGTAGAAGGTCCGTTGCTCCACATAGAAATAGGAAAAGAATATGGGAACTTCAGCGCCTAAAGAGGTCCCCGTTGGTCTATTTAGCAAACCAAGGGTACTGGAATCGCCAACAAAACAAAATGATGGGTATAGGTTCGATAAAACTCTTATTCCAAAATAAAATATAAATAGGTACAAGGCCCAACGCGTTTCGTCTACGAAATAGACGTTTTCAAGGGCAAAGATAATACATAGGGCATCATTTTATTTGATGCACTATGTATTATCTTTGCCCTTGAAAAAGTCTATTTCGTAGACGAAACGCGTTGGGCCTTGTACCTATTTATATTTTATTTTGGAATAAAAGTATCAAACCTATACCCATCATTTCATTTTGTTGGCGATTCCAGTAACCTTGGTTTGCTAAATAGACCAACGGGGACCTCTTTAGACGCTCAAGTTCCCATATTCTTTTCCTATAGTCTATTTCCTTTCTGCTATCTGATAATGCATTTCTTCCTAGTAAGTTCTAATATTTCAAAATGCACGATTATTGAACATAATATGATTATTGGAGCGTATCGGTACATTTTGACATATTGTCTTCCTTCTTGCCTTCTCTAGAATGGCAAGATGAATTATCTGACAACCAATCAGAATACTCAATTGGTTCAGAGGATGAAGATGAAGACTTTGAAGAAAAGCCTGAGGGTTAGTGTGAACTAGATTATTTTAAAATTCTGCTATAACAGACAAATAAATTGGTAAAATTGATTCTTCCTAATGTTTTGCCTACTTTAACCTGTCATTTATGTGGCATAAAATTCATCCTAATAAGATTTCTGGAAACGGCCATCTTTCTTTTATTGAACATGCACATTGGCGCTAGAAACAATTGCAGAGACGGGCGACTATATTAATAAGGGGAATGGAAGATTTATGTCATGAGGAAAGGCTAACAAGCTTAAACCTGTTTAGTTTAGAGAAACAGCGCCTTAGAGGGGAAATGATAACTTTATATAAATATATACGGGTCATTATAAACCATTGTCTGGAAACCTATTCATTAATGGGACTATACACAGGACACGAGGTCACCCATTTAGACTGGACGAAAGGAAATCCGGCCTAAAGAAGCATAGGAAGGGTTATTTTACAGTGAGAACAATAAAGCTGTGGAATTCTCTGCCTGTTGAGGTGGTTGGGTCAGAGACTGTACAGACTTTTAAACAATGCCTGGATGACTTCCTGCAAAAACATAATATCAAGCGTTATAATATTTAATATGTGGGTAAAAGCTTCTTGATCCATGGAGAAATCTGACTGCCGTTCTGGGGTGAAGAAGGAATTTTTTTCCAGTATGTTGCATATTGATGAGCACTTCAGACTGTTTTGTTTTTTTACCTTCTTTTGGATCAACATCAGTAAGTGATGTGTGAAAGGCTGAACTCGATGAACGCATGTCTTTTTTCAGCTTATGTAACAATGAAAGCTGATAAAAGGCAGAATTTGAATTAAGCCAGAAGTAATTAAGGTATTCTTTTTATGATAACATTGACCATAAAGTGACTAATACGGTGACAAACATGCTCCTAGAAAGAATGCTGTTTTCACGTTTTGCTAGTTAATGTATTTAGCTAAAATAGAAGTATTTTTTATTCAACATATGCAATCAAAATTGCATAACAAAATATATACTCAAAAGTGCTGCTGGCTGTCTTATTATTATTAGTGGTGTACCATTGTTGTTTTGTACATGACAGTCACTGAGCAGGTCATCAAAGATCTGTACTTGCCCTGTACATATACTGTATATGAAGTGCTCTCACGCCCCTGTTTCTCTGAAGTAAACAAATTAACTTTATCTACCTTATCATTTATTATGAATAAAATGATCTGTCATGAAGTAGCAGACCATATTTTGAGGGGAGCATTCCCCCATAAAGGAGTTGAACGAAAACACACAAAAAAGTATGCTTTTGGGGATATGTTTACAGCCGTTTCATGGCACTGATCTCAATTGTACTTTTCCCAAATCCAAACGTAAATGCTTGATTTTTTTATTTTTTTATTTTTCTTTACAAATTCCAATTCCTCCAAATTTTGGTAAATTTGTCTGAAACCTGAATCAATGAAAGGCTTAATGATTCCTCAAAGCATGAACCCAAAAACGTATCACATGTGGTTCATTTCATATTAATACACCGTTGGATATGATTTACAGATTCACTGCCCACCTGCTCCCGACCCACACCCCCTTAACTGTGGAATGGGGGCTTTAAAAGTGTGTGGGGGGTCTCATCACCCCTTTAACTCCCTACTCATGGCTGGAGATTGAGGACTTCAGTTCATCCTGTACCCACAATCCACCTCACTCAAAAATGAAACTCGTCTTTCAATATTTTTTTTTTTTTACCAGTCTTCCTGTCACCTTGCCATACAGTGCCATTGTCCTCATTGTCTGCCCTTCACTTAACAGGCCACACATAAACCTAAAAACATAAATCCTCTCCAGACAAAAATAATCTGCCTACATTTTGTTGGTTTATATAGCTCTATGCATCACTCCAATTGGCTGGGTTGGGCATGCAGTTTTGTTGTAGTGTCCTTGCTGTACTAGTAACTGAATTTTCTGGATAAAACCAACATCGTATTAAAATTCTCTGCGTGAGCTTCAATTCTGAGCCCACTCTTTGGTTGATTTTGAATACATTAGCTGGGATTTCAGTAAGAGTGAACGCAGGGAACATTTTGGTGCATCACCTAGCATGTTTCTTCTTAGAAATGCCAAAGTAAATATATAATCAAAGGTTTTCACCTGTTGTCCTAGCATTGCCATCACACACGTTTGCTGTGATACAAGTCTTTATATATGTTAATGTAACATTTATGTATCCTGCACGTCAGACGTCAACTACTTACGTAAATTAACTTACCCGCCATCCAATAATTTAGTAATTCATACAGCATTATGTTTCTGTCTAGGTGGACGACGACAATCGAGGAGGCAGCTAAAGAGTGACAGAGACAAGCCACTACCGCCTCTTCTGGCAAGAGTTGGGGGAAATATTGAGGTACAGACGGTCTTTGACATTTGCTGTTACTGAAAGAATGTTATGTTCACATTCTATTGACCATTTCCTTCATAGTCATCTGCAAATGTCTGAACACCCACAAACACACAAATGTCTTTGTCGATCCTCCGTATTTTAAATCCCTTTTATTGTCCTACCAGATTTCCAGTCCATCAGTCCCTCTTACATCTGTTATCAGGTCTGGACTGGGATCCCTCAATTAGATTGGGCAGTAGGTGGGTCGGGTCACAGTTGAGGTTCAGGTCCAGGACCTATGTGTCAGTATATAGTCAATACTTATGTCCCGGTGCTGACTAGTCACCTCAATGTTTCTATCACACTATGGCCCCTATTACATTCTTTGCGCAGTGTGTTTTGCGTGCGCAAATGCGCATTTGTGCGAGGAGCAAAACCCTTTGCGCTGAGCGTCGTATTACAACGTTCGCGCAACAATGCGCGTTATCGTTTAACGCGGATGGACTTGCGCGAGCTTGATGAACTGTGCGCATCCTATACTTAACATTGTGAGCGCAAATTCGTTCGTGCGCTGGTACGCGGATGGTATTACAATCTTCGCGCAACTTTTTACGAACGATGTTTGCGTGCATTTTTTTAACATCTTTGAAAAGCTGGTGGTAACTGCAAATCGGAACGTTCTGGCAGAAACGAAAAACACCAGCATGAAAAAAAAATACAGCAAAGTACAGTTACACATTCTACACTTACCCAAACAAAAAAATTGTGGATTCTCTGCATATTTTTTTTTTATTGCTGCAGCATGTATACTCAGATTTACTTTGACAGGCGGAAAAAACTTAAGTGAGTCAATTAAGGTAAATTGATGTCAATTAAGGTTCTTAATTCTGATTGGCTGAATCCCGTGAAAAAAACAGTCCGCACACTGATTTACGTGCGCAACGTTACTGCACGCGTATTACACTTCGTTTTGCGCGTCATTTTTATGAACGTTATATTTTGACGGATGAGAAAATGCGTTCGGATCAGAATACCATGTTAATTTTCGCGCGATAACGCTGGACGATGCGCGCAACAAAATTTGCGCTGCGCGAACGAAATTGCGCGAAGATTGTAATAGGGGCCAACATCTATAACATTTACATTACCAACACCTAGAACAAAGTACCCCCTAGTGTTATCTATAAAACTATAAATACAAAAAGCACTAATTCATACGCTATAAACTACATGTATAAAATGTAAGTTCCCAACAAAAAAGGAAAGATGAATTTTGAGAACGACAAGAATTGGCATAATTATATAAAATGATAGGTTCACTTCACTTTCCGAGTTCTATATCATCAAGCCAAGGACCCTAAATTAATCACGAAGATCAATACCATACTTCAGTTTACTTATTTTCTAGTTTCCAGTTCCAACAACACGGTGATTGACGGGGATTTGTTCTATTTGTGCCAGCACAAAGCCTAGATCATGGGCTTCTCTATAATGAGGAAAAAGAGGTGATTTCATAAGGTCCTCACATGATAGAATTTGTGTGAATGTCAGTTGCCATTCATGTGCATTCTGATATTGTACATAAACACATTCATATACACCGAATCTACTAGGATAACACGGGGACCCATTCTTAATTTCAAACTCTAGGCCCACCTCTGGATACAATCAGAAGCCCTGTGAAAGAATTTAACATTCTATTCTTTTATGTTTCTTTATACTTAAGGTTCTCGGATTCAATGCTCGTCAACGCAAAGCCTTCCTAAATGCTATCATGAGATGGGGGATGCCACCACAAGATGCCTTTAATTCTCATTGGCTCGTGCGAGACCTCAGAGGAAAGAGCGAAAAAGAATTCCGGTAACTTTACATATTCTTAAGCACAAAGATATATCTTGTATCCGTGTCCCCCAACCCTAAAACTAATCTCTGAGTCTGTGTGAAGCTGCTAAAAGCTCAATACAAAGAAAAGGGGACATCCTCGTCATGTACCATTTTTGATGGCAAACCTTCCAACTTTGTGCCCCGCGTTCGATAAGGTTGCTGTGGGAGAGTCACGTAAGGTATAGCTTGCTCTACAACATGCAATGTCTTGTAGACCAAGAACCAGGGTTTAACTAGTCGGGCATACAGTAGGTGGAGCATACCTATATCCATTCAAAATATCTCTAATATCTTTATACACATTATATTAATTATATGTATTGCTAAAATATACACATTTTTTTATTGGCATTTCATGAGCAGAGTATGTAAACAATAGATAGCACTTCCTTCCACTAGGTGGCAGTTAAGCAGCACTATATCACCTCCTCTGCTGTTTTTTATTGGCTGTCATTGATTGGATAGAGGGTCGACACCTATATTAATGTTAGTAGGGTACTTTTGAGCACAAAAAAATCATAATAATTTTACCAATGGATGCTGCGAACAGAAAAAAACATTCTCTGCAAATGAAATAAAAAGGTCCATTCTGCTTTCTGCGTAATAAATATGTGGATAAAGGCTTTATTGAAATGCACTCACAAAACTGCAAGTGACCGTGTTCCCCTTAGACATGAACGCCCTGGGGAGTATTAGACCCATGGTATGCGTAGGATCCCCAAACAGTATGCTGGTTCCGATAAATGAAGCTACGATATCAAAGACTTTTTATTTCACTTAAAAACATTATTCACATGATTTTGAAGTCTCAGAGTCCACAAAGTAGAGTAAATAATGTGACCGACTCGCCTGCGTGTGATCAGTTTGCTGCTGTGCTCCCGTACTTCCTGGTCTCAGACACCTCTTTAGTCATGTGACAACAGCATCATCATTCGCATAAGTGTTTTGTTCTGTTCTCGAGACATATGTTAGTATTTTGGATGTCCAGTTGTGCTCAGTTCATCTTACCTCTTACCTTGCAGTACATTAAAGGGATAATCTTTAAAAAATAGAATTCTCTCTTCTTTTTTTTTGCCCTTAAATAATTGGGCAGATGCTACTCAATTGTTCTTTTAATATTTTATTTTTTTAATGTGATTTTACTTACCTTTTGTCATTGACTTGCGCAGCTCCTCCTCTTCAGCTCAGGGATTCCCGAACCCAGAAAACCCTGAAGCTTTTCTACGCTGTTTGCATTCCTACGCATCTTGCGACACGTGGATATTACAAATTGCGCACCATTACAGGGCTTGCACACTTTACATTCAAACAGGTGCCGGACAAAATCCCTACAGCCAGGTTCCCTAATGCCAACATCCTGACGGCCAACTTCCAGACAGAACAAGTGCCGGACATCCCAACTTCCCTACATGGCCAACTTCCAGACATCCATAATCCTAACCCTAATACTAACACCCTAGCCCTTAGGGAGTAAGGGTTATGGCTAGGTTTGGGGGAGTTAGGGTTAGGTTTAGGGGAGTTAGGGTTAGGGCTAGGTTTAGGGGAGTTAGGGAAAGGGCTAGGTTTAGGGGAGTTAGGGTTAGGGCTAGGTTTTGGGGGGGTTAGGGTTAGGGCTAGGTTTAGGGGAGTTAGGGTTAGGGCTAGGTTTAGGTGAGTTAGGGCTAGGTTTAGGGGGTTTGGGTTAGGGTTAGATTTAGGGTGGATAGGGTTAGGGCTAAATTTAGGGGGTGGGGGTTAGGGATAGATTTAGGGGGTTAGGGTTAGGGCTAGGTTTAGAGGGGTTAAGGTTAGGGTTAGGTTTAGGGGTTAGGGCTCGGTTTAGGGAGTTAGGGTTAGGGCTAGGTTTAGGGGGTTAGGGTTAGGTCTAGGGGGGTTAGGGAGTAGGGTTAGTGTTAGCTGCTGGGATTTTGGATGTCTGGAAGTTGGCCGTCAGGGAGTTGTCTGTGTAGGGAAGTTGGCCGTTGGGATTTTGGCATTAGGGAACCTGGTTGTAGGGATTTCGACCCAAACCCCATGCAAACATTCCATAGCACCTGCACAGAATGATGTATCGGAGCTATGTGTGCAATCGCAGATCCGATCTGTCGACTGCCTCTCAGTGACTGATTGTTATGGCCGGTGGTCTCAGAGGGATACGTTGGCAAGCTCTCTGTGTGCTGAAGTCAATAGTGACCAATCTGGTGCCGGACAGCCGGGAAAATCAAAATCCCAGCTGCCGGTGCCGCTGAGTGGGGTGGCGGAAACTCCTCCAATTGTTCGGCCCTTTATAGACTAGATTAAAGTTTTACAAAGATGAGTAGTTTTCTATGTTTACTGGGATCCTTTTGTTATTTTCCAGAGCCTATGTTTCCCTGTTTATGAGGCACCTCTGTGAACCAGGAGCTGATGGTGCAGAGGCCTTTGCAGATGGCGTCCCAAGAGAGGGGCTTTCACGACAGCATGTTCTCACAAGAATTGGAGTCATGTCATTGGTTCGGAAGAAGGTGGGTGAGTAAATGTTTACAATTAGCATCCAAGGTATGTTGTGCTGCATGGTAAGCTCTAAAGCCAAATTAAATATTAAATGAAATATCTTTTGTTTTGATTGCTTTCATTCCAGTCGTAACACATACCTATTTTGTTGTCTGACAAGAATATAGCTTTCTTTTTCAATGATTTTGGGAAATCCTGTTTTCTTGGCAAAATAAGTATAAATGCATACACGTGGGAACAATGAAACGTTCCACTAAATTTAGTGGAAAAACTTGAAATGATGAAAGAATTTTGATTTAATTTTGTGTACAACAGTTTAAATATATTTTTAGCAGATGTTTATAACATGTCTGTTTTTATCTGGTTTTTATTTTTATATTTTTTGTATATTTTTTTACCTTCATAAAGTTATTACTTTTAACTTTCAATTATTCATTGTGCAACAGGCTAAAACAGACCAGAGGGGACCTCACGCAAGTGCTATTGTCCTATCCTTTCAGAGTGTCATTTATATAAAAAAAAATCTAAATATGCACTTTTCTATGACTTTATTTTATGCATACACCTGTATAAAATGTTTTTATAGAGATCCTTTACCGGAACACATTATGTTTAAGGGAATTAATTATTAATTCACTGGCTCCCCATCCACTGTAGAATTAAATTCAAAATCCTTTCTCTGACCTATAAAGCTCTCACTAACTCACTAAACACCCAATACACCCCAGCCCGCTCCCTAAGATCAGACAGTGACCTGCGCCTAGCTTCTCCCCGCATCACCTCTTCCCATGATAGACTGCAGGATTTCTCACGCACAGCCTACATCCTCTAGAACGCTTTCCCTCTACTGCAAGACTTTCCCCTAGTTTCCCTTCCTTCAAACGCTCCCATAAGACATTCCTATTTAGGGAAGCCTACTACCCGACTCACTGACGCAACCAGTCTATCACTCCTACCTTGCAGTCCATCACTCTCACCTTGCAGTCCATCACTCTCACCTTGCAGTCCATCACTCTCACCTTGCAGCCCATCACTCTCACCTTGCAGCCTATCACTCTCACCTTGCAGCCCATCACTCTCACCTTGCAGCCCATCACTCTCACCTTGCAGTCCATCACTCTCATCTTGCAGTCCTCTTCTCCTTTTTCCTCCCCCAACCCTTCTAGATTGTAAATTCCCACGGAATAGGGCCCTTGCTTCCTCCTGTACTGGTTTGTCAAATGTTGTTCAGTCTCAATGTATTGTAACCCTGTCCATTGTTCAGCGCTGCGTAGTATTCTGGCGCTATGTAAATAACGAATAATAGTTAATATTAATATATATGTATGTATATGTACAGAAAAAACAGCACCTATTTTCGCACCTATTCCCTAACAGGACAGCTGCGTGGACCAGAAGTATCTAGCCTGCTCCATGTATAAAACATAACAAGAAAAAAAAGTTTGTCATTTGCGCTTATCCCTATAGTTCCATGCGAAACAAAACACAATCAGAGGTTTTAGTTTACTTGAATTGCCATCAAAGTGTAAGCTCACCTGCCACGTCACTCTGATTTTGTTCTGTATCGCATGGAGCTACAGGAGTGAGTGCAAATCCCTAGCATCACTAGGGGGGGCCGGGGGTGGCCCGCACTGGGTGGCACCACCCCCTAGGGTGGCACCCTAAAAAAAAAAAAAAAAAAATCTACACAAAACTATTTTACCTGTAAGGATACATTGAGAATTCTCTCATTTTCAAGTATGTCCTGGGTAGGCAAGGCCTAGGCTGGCACTTTCCAGGGGGCAGCAAAAAAATCAGCACTAAAGGGGAAATTCACAGAGCACCGAAATGAAGCAGGCACTTTGGGGAATCAAATTTCCCTGGTGAATTCACCGCAGAGTCCCTGAAGTGCAGGGAATCAGCCACCGAATGCCACCGCGAACCCGTCACCAGCTGTTTTAAAAAAAAACTACTGAACGAAAATGTCTGGAATTAACATAAGATCCTCTTAATGATAATAAAAAGGGCTGTTACAGAAAGAAACACTATTAGAAATAAAAAAATATATATATTTTTTTTAAAAATGCCTATTCGATACTAAGAAACCGTACTTGCTGGCAGTTCACCAAAATTTGTGTGTGAGTATATGAGAGAGCTCCACAGCAATAAACCTCACAGTAATGTGCGCCGTGTATTATGAGCATTCAGTGTTATATGGGAGTACTGACGTATGAGTAAGAGTAGTAAAAAAAAAAACCCGTAAAACTCAGGGGGGGTGACACCATGAGTTACCGCACCGGGTGACACCAACCCTAGTGACGCCACTGGTGCAAATGACCACCTTTTTTTCTTGAGATGTATATATATATATATATTTATATACTCACTCTATTAAGTTATGGCGGAGGGCAAAAAGTGATATTAAAAGCCTCCACATATCTAAATATTTAGTTTGAATTGTTGCTGACTTGAAAAATGTATAAAGCAACCTACAAGATCTCTTTAGCGTCTGTAGCTTTTTGGTTTTCTCTTTTTAAGGTTCAAGAATTTGAAAAGGTCAATGGGAAGTACAGTACTCCAGATTTGATACCTGAGGGCGTAGAGATCAGAAAATGTTTTGATACTCTTTCATCTGACCCTACCACACCTGTCCCCGACAGTCCTGCACCGACACAGACTGGAGCAGCTCCTGTGACAGGTAAAGTATACAATAAGTCTGTACAGCTAATGTTCCATACTACAAAATATTCCACATTCCTAACAAGAGCAGCGTGACCAGGTAAACGTTTAATGGAAGTATTTTGTTGCTTTCGGTAGGCAGCACTATCCAATGTGCCCATTGTACAGCGCTGCGGAATATGCTGGCGCTTTATAAATGTAGAATAATAATTATCCATGAAATATTTTAATTAACCATGAATAACAGTGGCAAAAATTGTACATACCATAGGTAAACAACAATATACACAGCAGCTTTGGAAAAGTGCTTTACACAATTCTCCCAGGATAATTTATAAATACATAAACAAACTGATACAGCAGTGTCCCTACAGATTTCATCTGCATGTTTCTGTAGTTTATGATCACAATTAAATAGTACGAACTAACCCAAGAGTGCAATAAGTCACAAAATTTTTGGTTCAGCAATGAATAAGGGGAGATCCTATAATTACAGATTGTATATAATAGTATATGGGTTATTATATTAACTTAAATCTTCCATTCCCCTTATTAATTTAGTTGCCCACCTCTGCAATCAATATCCATAATAATCCTCTTCTGCCATAATATCTTTTTTTAAAAAATAGGCGCCCAGAATTACACGGCATATATTGAAGGAGCGGTAATAATGTGGTTTTAATAGCTTGTTTAGTATTTTGAAACCCTGATAAACTTCAGCGATTCTTTGCATGCTGAGCCTCGGGTGATGCAGAATACACATACGTTACAGTTACAGGCATTTATACAGCGCCAGCAAATTCCGTAGCGCTTTACAATGGGGGGAGTACAAACATGAGACATACATGATTAATTAGGAAAGGATAACCCTGCCTTTAGGATATCTGTCCAGGTAATTCAGCACTTTAACCAAGTGCTCAGCCAGACATTCCGTGTGCTTACACTCTAAGGGACGGGGGTAAGTGAAACAAATGGGAGCAGAGGGAAGGTGAAGCTGGTGGCCAGACAAATATCATAGGGATTGCGTGGGATGGATCAGAAGCCTGGGCGTAGTAAGAGTGATTAGAGAGAGAAGTGGACACAGCTGGAAAAGAGACCTGAAATTATGGACCGGGACTGGGTAGTGGGGGATATGTGATCCTCTATCTGTTTCAAGATAAGAAAAGAAACAGAGGGCAGATAAAAAACACATAAATATGTTAATTTTACATCAGAAGAACATAAGTAAACTGGGAGAAGTGTTTTTTTCTTTAAAAAAAAACACTGCATGCATGTCTATTCAATAAAGGTGAAACTCTGGAGAATTGGCAGAAGTGAAAAATCCAGGTCAAAATAGCCAAGCCAGAAAAATTCTCCCATTTATCTCTTTTTCCAAATCGGCTATTTGGTCTAATTTTGTTCTCTTCTCCTGCCATTTTCCTGGTTTTCACCTTTCTCTGAATAACGCTGTTAGTCTAGATTGTTCTGTTCTCCTGTCAATTCTCCTGAGTTTCACCTTTAGCGAATAGACCTGCTAGTTATCTTCTTTTTTTTCTTCAAATGTTTTGTGTTCACGACAAGTCTGTAAAATTTCCTTTAATGTCTTTAATCTTGAGGTTGAGGATGTAGTGGCCTGTCTAATGACGTGATGTCCAAGGGAGGTGCAGGGTTTAATTTCCCTGCTGGATGCACACATCTGACGTGTCAATCGATATAGGATACGTAACCTGTATACTGCTACCATAAAACAAGAATGTGCTCGAGCTTCAATCTGCTACTCAGTGAGCTCCCTCTGACTTTGTGATTAAAGTAAATTCAGCCATTATGCAGTAGGCCAAGTCCCATTTGGCACAATAGTCCAGAACTCTGCAAGCTTCATATCTGCATTCACTATTGAGGAAAAGGAGGTCTTGCCATATTAATGTTGATAGCATCTCTTGATTTCCAAAGTTAAAAGGAAATATCACTTTAAACCAGCGATCAATAAACTACTTATTATCAGAATAAAGTCACTTATTTATCACAGTGATATTTGTGTCATATGGTGTTATAGTAAAAAGCTCATTAGAACGATTGGAAGGGGAAAGTGCCGTCTGATATCAAATTGGAAAAAGTGACAGATTTACAATTTAAGGCCATTGGTCTAAAAGAAGGGTCAGCAACCTTGGCCCTCCAGTAGCTCTGGAGCTACATCTACCATGATGCTCAGCTACTCATTAGATTGGATGAGCCACATCTGGAGTGCCTAGTTGGCTGACCCCTAGTATTAACAGTTGCTTTTCTTATGAAGCTTCTATCGCTCACTCGCCTACATATCTTTCTTTTATTTCTAGAAAAAAATGATACACAAACGACTTCACAGGAGGAAAACGAGAATGTAGAACAAAAGGCTAAACCAGCCGTGGAGACGCAGGTGAAATAAACTGTATTATTTCTGTTTGTCTTTGTTCTCTTTCTCCTTTCTCATCCTGATCAAGCAAAGGTCCTTACTATATCATTTCTATGGGAGTTATTCCTATCGTCTTTTGAGTTTAAATCCCCATATATTATATACAACTTTAGTTATGATGACCTGAACTACAACAACCTAGAACATGTGTTAATTTACATTTCTGGGGATACTCCCTCAATCTAATGGCACGATGAGCACCATGGGTTATACTGGGGTTTATAGTTTGCCCATCACTGGGACAGAACCTGTGTTAAACTGACAATGTAATCTAGTATGCTATGCTATGTACATGACAATGTAAAATAGAGGTGTGCACAGCTGAAACATTTGTTTAATTTTGTTTTGTTTGAATATAATTATGTTTTTGTAGTTTTGTTTCATTTCATAGTTTTGTAATTTTGATTCGGATCACTAAAAGAAAAACCCAGTAAATCAAGTCCTGCTCAATTACTGTTAGATCAGGGTTAAATATGAAGATTAAAAGGTAAGCTAAGGTTAAATATTGAGCTGTCTATTGGCCTGTGGTGCTGAATACAACAGATTCAGTACCACAGCCGAATGAAAGGGACGTGTTGCTTTGTGAAGCCGTAAAACGAAACTGATTAGTTTTCATAATTTCGTTTGTAATTTGGGGTCTATTCGAATTTTAGGATCACTAAAAAAGTCCCAGCACTCTGAATCCTTTTTCAAAAGCTAATAGATTATTAATTCATATCAATTACCAATTATAGGAGCACAGACGGTATCCAAAAGTGTCTTAATAAAAGGACATTTATTTTAAACCACTTAACATGGTTCTCCTTCTTGGTCACAATCATAGAATTTGTATATATATTGTTACTGTTTGGGTGCATGACATTGGGGATTAGATATTTTTACAAAGACATATATATATACTGTTCCATAATGTACATATTTATAGATTGTAACTAAACAGAAAAACAGTGATGGTGAAGAAAATAAGGAACATTTAGACGTCAATGACAAGAAAAATAAGGAACTTTTAGACGTCCAGGACAAGAAAAATAAGGAACATTTAGACGTCAAGGACAAGAAAAATAAGGAACATTTAGACGTCAAGGACAAGAAAAATAAGGATTTAGATGAAGAAAAAGTTGATGAAAAAGCATTATCAAGTCAAAATAATAAAGGTAATGTACCTGCTATATTCTTTAAATGCATGTCTTACCCAAACAGACCCTATCCCCAACTAGCCAAGTACTGAATGCCACAATTAAGAAGTGACATTCCCCAATTTATCTTCCTTGAGGCTTTTCCGTCCTATCACCTCTGCGGTCAAAAAATTCAGTCTTGAATTTTCTGCTTATTCCTCTGATCCAAAACAAAATCTCACCCAAATCTGTCAGGGAGAAAGAATAGAAACTGAAGAAAACAAATATTGAATGTGATCCGAACGCGTTTCACTGTTATATTGTTTGTATATGATTAGGTTGTGGTTCTAATTGTGTGGATTCATTGTGGTTTTTATATACATTGCTGCATTTAATCTCCTTACTCTGCAAATATGTTTGGTGGACCTAATTCTGATTTGTCTGGAGAGAAAAATAAAATCCTAATTGACTTAACACTGATTGACTTTTGCAGGAGAACAAAACCAGGAGCGTGAGAACCCAGTAGAAACAACAGATCTGAATGTTCCCCAAAATAAAAGTGAAGAGAAGGATCCCAAGCCAGGTACAAACATGGACACAGTGGCATTATTACATGAGAACAATTTGCTAGGTTGCTTATTAAAATGTAAATGTAATGTGTCTGATGTGAAAGCAGAGTAGATTCTGCACACTTGTTGAGTATTCATTTCTGGAAATAATGCAGTTTGGTGTTTGTTCTTAATACAGTAAACATAATTTCTTCATTATATCTTAGCCAGTCTTTTTTTACACATGTTTAGATCAGTCTGGTTTGTTTTATAATCTACAATCAAACATAACCTAAACTGGCTGTAAATAGACTAATTTAAGGACCATAGTACTCTGGAACGCGTGTGCCCCCATGTCTTCATTAACATGTTCTCATTAAGGTGTCTTCAGTACCATAAAGTGATCTTCAAAAGCTCCTGCGGGAACCCAGGATCACTTTAACTCAATCGGTCATATTCTGGAGCAATGCAAAGAAATTTAATTAATTGCAAATGAACTTCATTAACAAATAGGCTCCAGAATATGCTCCTAAAGTTTCAGCATCTTGGATGTGACCGTGTGATTAAGGGCAGGGTAGTAGACCACAGGTTTATCAGCAAGCGGATGGAGGACTCCCTTTTTCCCCTATAGGGTTAACCCAAAACAAGCAGGGGCCCTTTGTCTGTCAAATAAACCTGCTGTCTATAAAAATGAGATGTATGGATGGTACATACAATTTTACATTCTGGGTCCTGTCAGTGGTTTTATGGGAAACCACTTGGTAGAGAAGGGGCTAAGCAATTTGCTCCATAAATATCTCCTATCCATAAACTGAGGACGCCAACCTGATGACTCCTTAACCTTTAATGTTTCATACTTTCTAACTCCCATATCTATCTCTAACCTGACCTCTTACCCTGATATTCATGATTAACTGCCTCTTATCCTGAATCCTAAAATGCATCTCCTAATCCTAAATCCTAACCTACCCCAACAGGTAATGTACCACTCGGGACATCCTAAAAGGCAGCATTATTAATACTCTAATGGTGCGGCTTAATTTACAAAAGCAGTTTTGGTATATATTTCTCTATAGGGCAGTCAACATTTAAAGGGACACTCTATGTAATCTGAATGGTCTGTGTCCTGAATGCTCTTGCCTGTCTTCGTCTCTGGGAGGCTCTCAGAGGGTTATTTCAGCACTCTAAGTGCAGGTGATTAGCTTTGCCTAGAAGCTGAGATCAGCCAGCCAGCAGCATGGCGCGTTTAGAGGAGAGCAGATGGAGCATATGGTATTACATTACGATAAGCTTTCTGTATAAACTCTAGGGTTAAATTGAGAGAGTGTGTAGGGAGGATTAGGGATGAGCCGAACACCCCCCGAGTTCGGTTCGGGCCCGAAACCGAAATTTTTCCAAATGTTCGGGTCCGAACCCGAACCCCATGCAAGTCAATGGGGCTGAAAATTCGTGTTTTAGAGTGCCCTCCAAGAGGGCATATATGCTACATATTTGCCATAAAAGGTGTATGGGGGTCCGGGTAGTGCCCTGGGGACAGGAAACAAGGACAAAAAGTTTAAAAAAATACGTTTTTAAAGGGACAGTGAAATTTCCATGAAATAAGGGTTAAAAATAAAAACGAAGAATTCCTTCAAATATCGTGCCTAGGAGGTCCCCATAACCTGCCCGTGAAGTGGCGGATTTGTAGGATGTATAGAAACGCTTAAAAACAAAAAAATGATGTTTCAAATGACGGTAAATGCTTTTCCTTTAATCTATTCATAAACAACTGCTTGGGGCGGCGGTCTGTATGAAAAGAGGAGACATTTTCGGACACGCAGAAAAAGTTTACTGATTTTTTGGGCTAAATTATTGTGAAACTTATGCAGGCTTTGGATGAAAGTAACAATAGGTGCTTCAAAATTGGTCCTTTAGCATCCCCAACAGTGCCGTCACACCGTAACCCCTCTGAGGATATAAATCTGATACAGGCGTCAGTGGCATTGCACCCAAATATTGTGCTTTTGGTGCCAGGCCTGCAAGTACTATCATACAGTAACCCCTCTGTGGTATTGTGGAAGAATGCAGGGGTGAACCTTGCGGTCCTATATTAAAAAGATATGCATCTGGTAAAGGCGTCAGTGCACCCAGATATTCTGCCTTTGGTGCAAGACTGCCAGGCCAGCAAGTATCATCATACAGTAACCCCTCTGTAGTATTGTGGAAGAATGCAGGGGTGGACCATGTGGTCCTATATTGAAAAGTTTTTTATCTGGTAATGGGCGTCAGTGCACCCAGATATTGTGCCTTTGGTGCCAGGCCAGCAAGTATCATCATACAGTAACCCCTCTGTAGTATTTTGGAAGAATGCAGGGGTGGACCATGTGGTCCTATAATAAAAAGATATGATTCTGGTCAAGGCGTCAGTGCACCCAGATATTGTGCCTTTCATGGCAGCTAGTGCCTTCACACCGTAACCCTTTTGTGGTATTGTGGAAGAGTGCAGGGTTGGACCCTGCGGTTCAAAAAATTTAAATGATATAAATCTGGCACAGGCATCAGTGCAGCCAAATATTGCACCTTTCATGGCAGCAAGTGCATTCATACCGTAACCCTTTTGTGGTATTGTGGAAGAGTTCAGTGCTGGAGGTTTTGTGAATGCAGAAGACATCCCCGATCTATTCCGTTACGTCAGCATCAGGGGGTTGATAGCTGCTGATCCAGGACTGATTCATTTTTATAAATGTCAGCCAGTCTACAGAGTCGGTGGACAGATGCCCTCTTTTGTCTGTGACAAAACCTCCAGCGGCACTGAACGTCCTTTCAGAAAGCACGCTGGATGAAGGGCAACCTAGTAGCTGCATAGCATATTGGCTACGTTCTGGCCAGTGAACCAATCTCAACACCCAGTAAGCCAGTGGATCATCTGCTGGAAAGGTATCCAGGTCTGCCCTTGCCCCTAGGTAGTCCTGCACCATATGGTGAAGACGCTGGCAATGGGTGCCTACATTTAACGTCCCTGGGCGTCGTGGACTAAAAATGGACTGGGGCCTTGAGAGCTAGGAAAGGCCTCCTCTTCCTCCCGCTGCTCTGCCTCTAGAGCCACATCTATAATTCCCTGCAGAGTGTGCTCCAGCAGGAACACTAAAGGAATTGTGTCACTGATGCATGCACTGTCCCTGCTCACCATCCTCGTTGCCTCCTCAAATGGTGACAGTACAGTGCATGCATCCTTGATCATCAGCCACTGTGGGGGGGAAAAAAAACAAGTTGACCTGAACCTGTCCTTGTGCCATACTCACACTGGTACTCGTTGATGGCCCTCTGCTGCTTGTGCAGACGCTGCAGCATTGCTAATGTCGAGTTCCACCTAGTGGGCATGTCACAGATCAGACGGTTTGTGGGAAGGTGGAATTCTCTTTGAATTTCTGCCAGGCGAACGCTTGCTGGGAATGACTGTCTGAAGTGGCTGCAGACTTTTCTGGCCTGGCTGAGAAGCTCTGGCAGCCCTGGGTACTTGGTTAGGAAACGCTGTACCACTAGATTTAGGATGTGTGCTAGGCATGGTACATGCGTCAATTTACCCTTGCGTAGGGCGGAGAGAAGGTTGCTGCCATTATCACAGACGATCATTCCCAGCTCAAGCTGGCGTGGTGTTAACCATCTCTGCACCTTGCCCTGCAGAGCTGACAGAATTTCTGGCCCGGTGTGACTCCTGTCCTCTAAACAAACCAGCTCAAGCACAGTATGGCTTCTTTTTGCTTGAGCCATTGCGTAGACCCTGTCAGGCGTCGGTTTAACTGCCACTTCGCCAGAGACAGAGAAGGAGGAGGAGGAAGAGGGAGAGGTGGTGGTGGTGGAGCAGACAGACCTCATACAAGCAGCTTTCTGGAGGCGTGGTGGATGAACAAGCTCCAGCACAGAGCCCCGTCTTGGATCCCTCCCAGCTGCAATCAGAGTTACCCAGTGTGCCGTGAAGGAAATGTAACGACCCTGTCCATGCTTGCTGGACCACGTGTCTAAAGTCACATGCACCTTGTTGCTGACTGCCTTTCCCAATGACTGGATAACATTGTCTTCCACGTGCTGGTATAGTGCTGGAATGGCCTTGCGTGAAAAGTAATGGCGTTTTGGAACCTGCCACTGTGGTACAGCACATTCAGCAAATTCACAGAAGGGAGCAGAGTCCACCAGCTGGAAAGGCAGCAGCTGCAATGCGAGTAATTTTGCTAAGCTGGCATTTAGACGCTGTGCTTGGGGATGGTTGGGACTATATTTTTTCTTACTCTGCAGCAGCTGTGGCAACGTAATGTGACTGCGTAAATCTTCAGCTGCTGAGAGGATGTCACATTGTGAGGAAGGACCTGGTACATCCATTACTGTAGCATCATCCCTCTCAGTGGAGGTTGTAGGCAATGACATGGCAGGACATACAGTGGGGGTAGAGACAGATGAGGAGGAGGAGGAGGACCTACGCAAAGTTTTGCACCAACGGGATGCGTGGCGGGTGGTCATATGTCACCTCAAGCACGTGGTACCCAAGTGTCCGGTGTTTATCCCACGCTTCAGCCTCCTCTGACATAGATTACAAATAGCAACGGTGGGGTCTGCTGCACATTTCTTAATGAACTCCCAGACAGCAGATTTCCTGCATGTGTTCTTTGAGACAACAGCGCTCTGTACCGGAGCAGCTCTGACATCTGATGCCTTGGACTGGCTAGTGCTATGGTTGGTCACAGAGGATGTTGTGCCTTGTGTTTGCTGTGCCTCCTCCTCCTCCTCCCCCTCCTCCTCACTTGATTCCTCAGTTCGATCTGGCACCCAGGTGGAATCAGTGACCTCATGATCAATGTCATCTTCACCCCCTATCTCCTCGTCACTGGAGCCAACTTGGCAGTATGCTGCAGCTGCTGGGGCAACATGAGTGCCAGTTATTTGTGTGTCATCACTGGCACCCCTTCCTCTAGGTTGATTATACTCCCTTGCTCAACCTCAGAGATTGAATCAGAGCACTGTAGTTGCTGCGCATCCTCAAGCAGCATGTCACTGTCATTGTAGTCAAACAATTCTGCTGACTCCTACGTGTGTGATAGCGAGGCTACGGCAGGAGTAGCTGTGGACATGGACGCTGCATTAGATGCTTTGGCAGCTGAGGTGGACTGTAAAGCACTAGAAGCCTGGCTGGCAGAGGACTCGGAGGATGAGGATGGCCTGGCTAGCCAATCCACCAAATCCTCTGTATGTTGCTGCAGGTTAAGAAGACGGCCAGCACCAGTTATAAAGGACAAGCGTGCCCCTGCAGAGGATGCACCACGTCCACCACGACCAGAGGCACAGCCTCCGGACACAGGGGCTGCTTGCCCTCTTATCTGTGTCTGGGAGCGTCTGCCTGTCCTTTTTGTTCTTTCAGACATGGTGAGTGGTATATAGATTAAATATATACAGAACTCTGATTCAACTCTGGTTTAAAGATTAAAGATTTACAGAACTCTGGTATAAATCAGTGAGACCCTTTGATGGATGGCAGTGAAACCTCCTATAAATCAGTGAGACCCTTTAATGGGTGGCCTTGAAATCTCCTATAAATCAGTGAGACCCTTTGATGGGTGGCAGCGAAACCTCCTATAAATCAGTGAGACCCTTTGATGGGTGGCAGTGAAACCTCTTATAAATCAGTGAGACCCCTTGATGTTTTGTAGAAATTAGGGAGCCCCAAAATACTGCATGGTACTGGCTGTGTGACAAGACACAGATCACCTCAATTCACAAATGTTTTAAAGAAATGAGTGACCCCAAAATACTGAGTGGTACTGGCTGTGTGACAAGACACACATCACCTCAATTCACAAATGTTTTAAAGAAATTAGTGAGCCCCTAAAAAACTTGCTGGCTGTGTGACAAGACACAGAAGATCACCTCAATTCACAAATGTTTTAAAGAAATTAGTGACCCCAAAAAAACTTGCTGGCACAGTGACAAGACACACATATCAATTCCCTGATAATATGTAGAAATGAGACCCCCCCCCCAGACCCCCCCAGTAGTGTGGCAAACCGGCAGTAACAACACACAACAATCTCCTCTGAAATTTCCTCTGAAATGAGTGCAGAATCGGCGCGTGGAAACGTTATATAGTGTGCTGCGGGACTTAGCTCTGTGAGCCCATGATTGGGCAAAATTTGCCCAATCAGGACTCTGAGCGGTGATTGGCATACTGTTGAACCTGTCTTGCACCAGACCTGTGGTCAGGTGCAAGGCTGTAGCCAATTACGAGCTTCAGGCCAGTGGGAAAATGCATTGTGGGCCATTGTGATGCATTGTGGACTCGAACATGCGCCGAACACCCGGAAATGTTCGGCGTTCGCGATCTACCCGAACAGTCTAAGTTCGGGCCGAACTCCGAACTGTCCGAACCGCTCATCCCTAGGGAGGATCAGGAGGAGTTCATGTAAAACCTTTCCCCTAACCCTAGAGTATCCCTTAAATATATCCCTGCTTGGACAGCATTGTGAGAAGTGTGATTTACAAAAATCCCGCGGACTCCCTGCTTAGCATTTTGTATTTGTTCTGCAGATGAAGAAAACAAATCCGAAGGAAAAGAAGATCCCTCCAACCAACAAAACGGAGAAAATTATATCAAACAGGAAGAAGAGGAGGGGAAAAAAGATGATAAAAATGGAAAGAATAAATTCATGTTTAATATTGCAGATGGAGGTTTTACAGGTAAGACATAACACAAAAATGTCAAAATTTGGAATACGGGTTACAAAAAAAAAATATATAATGACAATTGGTCAAAAGATGTTTCATTTCGTTAGTGGCAAATATCAGATTAGGAGCCCCCAGAAATCTGTGGGAGTAGTAGAGGATAGCATTCTTATTGTAGGGCAGTACAGACAGGGCCGCCCAAGACATTGTGCTGCCTGGAGCGAAGGATGAAATGCTGCCCCCCCCAAAAAAAAAAAACACGCAGCGTGTATGAGCGTATCACAGTGCGCCACAGCAATAAAATTCAAACACTCCTACACACCGTACATTAGAATTTTCTTGCTGTGGAGCTCTGTAATACAGTAATGTGAGGTGTATATAATTGAGCCCAGCGTTACATACCCAGCAGTGCCCAGCTTCACATGCCCAGCATCACATACCCAGCACAGCCCAGCAGAGCCCAGCATCACATACCAGCCTAGCCCAGCATCACATACCCAGCAGTGCCCAGCTTCACATGCCCAGCATCACATACCCAGCACAGCCCAGCAGAACCCAGCATCACATACCCAGCATAGCCCAGCATCACATACCCAGCACAGCCCAGCATCACATACCCAGCAGTGCCCAGCTTCACATGCCCAGCAGAGCAAAGCGTCACATGCCCAGCAGTGCCCAGCATGACACAACCAGCAGTGCCCAGCTTCACATGCCCAGCAGAGCAAAGCATCACATGCCCAGCAGTGCCCAGCATGACACATCCAGCAGTGCCCAGCTTCACATGCCCAGCAGTGCCCAGCATGACATATCCAGCAGTGCCCAGCTTCACATGCCCAGCAGTGCCCAGCATGACATATCCAGCAGTGCCCAGCTTCACATGCCCAGCAGTGCCCAGCGTCACATACCCAGCAGTGCCCAGCGTCACATACCCAGCAGTGCCCAGCGTCACATACCCAGCAGTGCCAAGCGTCACATACCCAGCAGTGCCAAGCGTCACATACCCAGTGTCACATACCCAGCATTGCCCAGCATCACATACCCAGCAGTGCCCACACATGGGTATATTGCCCCAGCTCACACATGGATATATTTGACCCCAGGCCAGCTCACGGATATATTTGCCCCCAGCCCAGCTCATGCAGCTCATGGATATATTTGCCCCCAGGCCAGCTAGCTCATGGATATATTTGCCCCCAGGCCAGCTAACTCATGGATATATTTGCCCCCAGGCCAGCTAACTCATGGATATATTTGCCCCCAGGCCAGCTAGCTCATGGATATATTTGCCCCCAGGCCAGCTCATGGATATATGTGCCCCCAGGCCAGCTATCTCATGGATATATTTGCCCCCAGGCCAGCTCATGGATATATTTGCCCCCAGGCCAGCTAGCTCATGGATATATTTGCCCCCAGGCCAGCTCATGGATATATTTGCCCCCAGGCCAGCTAGCTCATGGATATATTTGCCCCCAGGCCAGCTCATGGATATATTTGCCCCCAGGCCAGCTAGCTCATGGATATATTTGCCCCCAGGCCAGCTCATGGATATATTTGCCCCCAGGCCAGCTAGCTCATGGATATATTTGCCCCCAGCCAGCTAGCTCATGGATATATTTGCCCCCAGGCCAGCTAGCTCATGGATATATTTGCCCCCAGGCCAGCTAGCTCATGGATATATTTGCCCCCAGCCCCAGGCCAGCTCATGGATATATTTTCCCCCAGGCCAGCTATCTCACGGATATAATTGCCCCCAGCCCCAGGCCAGCTCACCACTCACGGATATATTTGCCCCCAGGCTTACCTCTGCTGGCCCCTCCGGCGGGCAGATCCTGCGGCCGCCGCGTTCCTACGTTCAATGAGCGGCAGCCTCGTGAGTATCTACCGCTCGCCTCAGTCGCCTGGGATCCACCCTCCAGCCTGCCGCGATCTCGCAAGAGCACGTGATCTCGATCGCGGCAGGCTGGAGGATGGATCTAAGGCAAGCGGCAGATACTCATGCGGCTGCCGCTCGTTGAAGGAACGAGCGCGGCGGCCGCACGATCTGCTGCCGCCGCGAACAAAAAATAGTGCAGAGTGGAACAGCGGCACCGGGGGTTGAAATTTGCCGTCCCCCAATTTATGCCACCTGGCGCCGCTGCTCCGCTCTGCACCATTGTCGGGCCAGCCCTGAGTACAGAGCCATAATACAACCACGCCACTGCAGATCAACAAGCTTGGTTTATTTGTTTACTACCCGTAGAGTTCATTATTTATATATATCCAGTCCATCCATATATATAGTCCATCCATACAAATCTTCAATCCTAGACACACGTATGGTTGGATTTATATCTCCATTTTTGTTTTGGGCGAAACAAAAAAAAAAATATCAAAAAATATTTAAAAAAACGTTTCATGCTGGGCCCAAATCAAGAGAAAGGGCAGAATCTGTTGTTTTAAAACGGAGTAGAATGTTAGGGCTTGGGTTAAGCCTAAAACAAGCACAAATAGTAGCCTAGCCTTAGTCTGAATTTTGAACCCTAGCTATGGAAAATGAGGCTCCATTTTGGCCCAGAAAAAACAACATTCTGGGCATCAAAATTCGACTACGGCTGGGGGTGTTTTTGAAGGATGTGTTGAGAGCCAGCAGTGACATCAGAGGAAGGGGCGGCTCTAAGGGGAGTACCAGGAAGACAGCTCGGGGAGAGGACGCAAACCGGGTGTCTCCCCTGTGTTAACTACTGAAATAAACACCTGCTGAACCCAGCTCACTGTGTTATTTGGATCTCATGACAGAAGGTGTGACTTTTTTTAAACAATGAATTTTTTGACTCTGCTTTATTCTTAATTGGGATATCAAAACATGCTTCGCTTTGGAGCAAATAAGGGGGGGGGGTTCTTTTATTGTTTCTTTGGTTTTACATGTTCATGTTTGGTATCATTAGAAAGGCCAGAATCTGATCTGTCCAATGACACATCAACTGAACTTTTGAGGTGTAAAAAAATGGAGATACGGGTTTCCAAATGATCCCCACTCTCCTCGCATCAGAGCTTGTGTTTTAGAGTTACAGTTACAAGTAGTTATAAAGAGCTAAAAAGTTTCGTGGAGCTGTGCAATGGGAGAGGCAGACTAACAAATATACATACAAGATAAAAACACAGAATAGTAAGAGAGAGGACCCTGCTCAAAAGCTTACAATCTAAGATGAACCTTTGTATAATAGCTCTTTGTACCATCACCTCCATACTTGCTCCTGGCATGGGAAGTGAGAAGGTGAGTTAGCGCAGTGGCATTGTTTGCTTTATATGCAGGGGTCAAGTCCTGGGGAAAAAAAGTGAGGGAATTAACCCAAGAATTCAACAACCCCCATTACCTGAAGAAAAAAAAAATATATATATATATCTCAACCCCCCAGAATTATATATAATCAGGCCCAGACCTGCAGACTTATATATATATCCGGGCACAGACCCCCATAATTATATATAACCAGGCACAGGCCCCCAGAATTATGTATAACTAGGCACAGGCCCCCAGAATTATGTATAACCAGGCACAGACCCCCAGAATTATACTAACACTAACTCAGCTCCCCACTACCTGTCCTCACTAATCACTAAATACACTGATGCCCGCTCCCTAAGGTCAAACAGTGACCTACGCCTAGCTTCTCCCCGCATCACCTCTTCCCATGATAGACTGCAAGATTTCTCCCACGCAGCCCCCATCCTCTGGAACGCTCTCCCTCATACGGTCAGACTTTCCCCTAGTTTCCTTTCCTTCAAACGCTCCCTTAAGACATTCCTGTTTAGGGAAGCCTACCACCCGACTCACTTATACACCTCACTGCCCCAACCAGTCCATCACTCTCACCTTGCAGTCCTCTCCTCCTGTTTCCACCCCCAACCCTTCTAGATTGTGAGTTCCCATGGGAATAGGGCCCTCGTTTACTAGTGTACCAGTTTGTCAATTGTTGTTCAATGTATTGTAACCCTGTCTATATTTTGCCCATTGTACAGCACTGAGGAATATGCTGGCGCTATATAAATAAAGAATAATAATAATATAATCAGGCACAGGCCCCCAGAATTATATATAATCAGGCACAGACCCCCAGAATTATAAATATATCCAGGCACAGACCCCCAGAATTATATATAACCAGGCACAGGACCCCAAAATTATGTATACCCAGGCACAGATCCCGCAGAATTATATATATCCAGACACAGACCCCCAGAATTATATATATACCCAGGCACAGACCCTCCCATAATTTTATATACCCAGGCAAGGCCCCCAGAATTATATATACCCAGGCAAGGCCCCCAGAATTATATAAACCTGGCCAAGTTCCCCCAGATTTATATATACCTGGCCAAGGCCCCCCAGATTTATATATATCTGGACAAGGCCCCCAGACTTATATATACCCGGGCAAGGCCCTCAGAAATATGTACCTAACCCAGCACCGACCCTCAGGATCAGGTGACCCGCGTGTTCCTTCGTGCTCCTGCAGCGGCTGCCATCTTCTGAAGGCTGTGAGGAGCTCTCGCAATATGTCACCGGTAGGCCTTCACAGGGCTGAGGACGGCGGCCACACGAGGGAGTATGCTGGCACAGGTGCTCGGAGGAACACGCAGCCAATCAAGGGGGCTACTAGCGAAATGCTGTTTATGCATTCCACTAGCAGCCCCAGCGATAAACTTTGTTGGTCTACAGTGAGAGCATGCGTTCCCGCCACATTCCCGCTGCGAGAGAAGTCTGGGAATGCCGTTCCCGCATGGCTCAAGCCCTGTTTATATGTAAAAGAACATATTGTCACTCTTAGAACAGAAAAAAGGCCAAACTCTGACCTTTTCCAAAGTCCCCCTGTCTATTCTCACTGCAGTGCTGCAGTCTAGGTTGTCGATGAAAGAATGCGTCGTGCCATTGTCTCCATGCTTGTTGGCAGTGTGGTAAATGAGAAGGTGAGTTAGTGCAGCATCATTCTTCACTTTATAATTGTAAAGTGAATAATAGTGCTGCGTTAATAATAAATTAAAAAATACTATTTTTTTTCTATTTGTTATATTTTTACATAAACCTGGCCATGTTTGGTATCCTTAAAGGCCATAAACTGACCTTTCCAATGATACCTTACATGTCCCTGAAGCCTTTGGAGCTCTTGAGATACACGGGTCTAAATTATTTTAAATTCTAATTTGTTTTTACTTTTTTTTTTCTTCAAAGCAAGGCACCCCCTTGTGGCAGGCACCTGCAGGCACATGCCTATGCTGCTTATTTATAAATCTGGCCCTGGACACACGCTGTGTATATACTGTATTTATGATCAAAGGAGGGGGAATATGTTACTATGCTTATGATGCTTAGTCAATTATGATATATATTTATATATATCTTTATTTGAATCTTGTATATGATCTAAAATGGGTTTCACAAATGTGTTTTATTAGCGATTCAAATGTTTGATTAGTGAGACCATTCATTTTTAGTAATTCAATCCACTCTTCTTGTATTAGCCCTGCAACTGCTTGGTTATGATCAATATAAAAATGTCTGTTGCCTAAATTCTCTAAGGTTCAGTGATGTTTTATTGTATTTTAGAGCTTCATACATTGTGGCAAAATGAAGAGAGGGCTGCTACCACTTCGGGAAAGATTTATGATATCTGGCACAGGAGGCATGATTACTGGTTACTTGCAGGGATTGTGACGTATCCTTTAAACAAAATCATAATCATGGTCCAGGTTATGGTAACTGAAATGAACAAACCACAAACAAATCAGCCCACCCATCTCCTGACATACTACTGACTTACCTACGAACAGTACTATACTGTTTACTTTTTTCCAAAATGATGTTATTTTGCATATGTTGGCTATTCTTGTGAATATTACCTCTGCTCGAGGAATTTTGCCTCCCAATACCGTTCCATGAAAACTTTATTTCTCCATGTTATCCTGATATCACTCCATTTCTTCTCACTGCTTCTGATGTTTAACAATAGAACATAATCTGCACATTTGGGCTATGGGGTAGGTTGGCAAGACAGAAACCCTTACTTACCAAAAAAGGCCCAAAAGACTAATTCAGTCACCTCAACCTCAAATAATATGGGAACATGTGCTATTATCTGATGATACAAAGTTGTAACTTTTTTGGCATTTATTATTACTTAAATGTTTGGTGCAAATCCAATGAAGTTCATCATCCAAGGTCCACCATGCGGCTTTGGATCATGGTGGTAGAAGCTGAAATAAATGCAAAAGATGCTCTCATAGAGTATTTCTTAGGCAGGGTGTGCAGACTTATGGAAACAGGGTGTTGTAGACATTTTTTTAATTTAAAATGTCACTAATACTTAATGATTTACATTTCCTCTAGATTTTTGTTTGTTGGAAGATCACATTATAGATAGGGATGTGCGTTTCGGGTTTTGGAATTTTCACGAAATTTCCCGATTCGTGCATCCAGATTCGGCCGATTTTCTGAAAATTTTCAGATCCGAAAACGGCAGATCCAAACAAATTTTCGTGCCGACACGAAAACTTTTCGGAATTTTCGAATGGACTAGAAATGTGTAAAATCGAAATTCATTTTCGTTCCATTCGTGATTTCGGCTCCATTCCTGATTTCGGTTTCATTTCAGTAATTTCAGACATCGTATTTATATCGCTGATTCTGTAATTAAATTTTGTATCATTCCCATCTCAATGTTTCCTTCCTGGAAAACCAGAGAAATCTCAATGTATCCTTCTTGTAAAACATGAGAAATCTCAATGTATCCTTCTTGTAAAACATGAGAAATCTCAATGGCAGAATTATCGTATCAGCAGAATTATCGTATCCGAAAAACCATTAGTTTATGTCAAAACGAATAGACACTTTGAAACAAGGAGAACAGACGTTCCGAAAAACACGAAAATTTCCAAAATCACGAAAAAAAAATGATCCGAAAAAACGAAACGAACCGAAAATCTGCCGAAACGAGTCGAAACGAAAATTTACAAAATCCGAACGAATCGAACCGAAAAAAAAATCGGTGCACAAGCCTAATTATAGATAGAAAAGGTCTGACCTTTATATTTGTTACAGATCCTGGTACCCCAGGCGCCCCTTTCCGCTGAAACCAGGAGATATTCGTACCCACACAGAGTAGACTACACGTAAACTGTGAGGAGGTCTTGCAGATTCAAAATCCAAATGGAGACTGAGTTTATTTCCACTTTACCATTTTAAAAAAACACACACAGGGGAATGTACAGAAACAATAGGAACACACCCAGCATTGAAACAATGGCTTAGGAGTAGCACAGGGAGTAGGAATCTGGTTACAGCTGTGTCCACGGGGGAGGGTGATGAAAGCATGGGCACACAAAGGAATCCATTACTTACAGGGGGGGTGCAGGCTATACAAGACAGGTTAGTAGAGGTCATCCTATACAGAGAGAAGGTACACAGAAAACACAAAACACCCTGCATCTAGAAATGTAGATACAGGGTGACTTTAACAAATGAAAAAGCAGGAAAACAATATAAAACATCAGGCCCCCACCTCCCAAATACATTTCTAGGCCCATGTACTTCGAGTTCAAAGTGACACACGTCACAATATTGTTTTGTCTTTACAACTTTTCATATCCACTGTAAACACTGGTCAGGGTTATCCAAAGAGATTCGAAAAGTCACCGCACGTTCGGTGACTTTTCGTTCTCTTCAATTCGGTTCCTTTTGCCGATTGCATTTCGGTGACCCTGCGGTGTATTCAGCAAACACCAGAGGGTCCCCGAATTGCAGGGAAAAGCTGCCGAAAGCCTGACGAAAACTAACCGAATGCACGCTGAAAACAAGCAAAAACATCTGGATTAACCTTTGAAAAAGACGAACATGAGCCGAACAGGAGCCGAATCACACAGAGCCGAAGCAGCTGTGACGTAGAGGAGGCAGTGAATAAATTAGAAAAACCATTTGTATGAATCTGGGAAAAAGAAACGCTGTTTGCAAAGAAACTACTGAGCGAAAATGTCTGAAATTTTCACAGGAGGTCCAGGGAATGATAATAAAGAGGGCTGTTACAAAAAAAAATAAGTAAACTGAAAAAAAAAAAAAAAAAAAAAATCGGACTTTTAATAAAAAAAAAAATTAATCAGAAAAATGCTTAAAGTATCCTAAAAAATCTATAAATAAAGAGACTTTTTGCTGCAGAATTTTAGAATGAACGGTTTATTAGATATTGAATTAAAACGGGAATATTTTTAACATTGAAGTCTATGGGATTCTCCTGAATAAACTTGCCGTATTAAACCACCGAATGGCAGGGCATTAGGGGAACCTTTCACTGCTGGTTTGTGTTCTCTGAATAGCCGAAGCAGTGCTTTTTCATGGGGATTTCACTGCCCTCGAACAGGCACCGAACAGGCACCGTATGTTCAGGCAATTCGCCAGGATTTGGCGAATTGCCTGCTCTCTGGATAGCCGAATGGCCAGGAAAGGTAACCGAACGTTGATTTTCAGCGTTCGGTTACCTTTCTCAAGCAATTCGGATCTCTTTGGATAACCCTGTGGTGTTTTCATAATTTGTTCTGTAAAAGATGTGCTTATTATTTATTTCCTTTTGCCTGCTCCTTGACCCCTTCACTATCGACATCGAGATATCTTGGGTTTCAAAGGCAAATTCTGATGTGTGGATATCAAGCTATCTAGATCTGCAGCCCACAGCAAATACAATTTGTTTGCTGCAAAATAATTTTGTTTGTTTTTGGGCAGTAGAAGGTGCCCCCAAGTTTTAGCCCTGTGGGTATAATGCCCAAAGAGCTAAAACTGTGTAGAATAGGCTGATAATGCCCTGACATTGGACATTCAGCAGCAGAAGCAGGTCGGGGGGGGGGGATCGAGTTGCAACTATAATGGCTGTAACTCAATTTGGCAGTAAATGGCGCCATCTACTGGCCAAATAGGTTATTTACAGTAAGAAAGTAAGAATTACAGTGGGAATATGCGTAAATATTATTTACTGTTTAATTAATTAAAATGGTTTTACAAAAAAAACTGGTTTCTGACCATGTTTTTGGAAAATCACTTGGTAGGGGTTAAATGACACGGTTTTGTCCGCCGTAACCCTCTCGCTATCAATATCGACTTAACTCGATGTTCCTAAACACCTGAAGGCGGGCTCACAATCATTTTAATTAATCCCCCTTAAACAAGAAATGCAAACAAATTTTGTTTATTGCAAATTAAATTCATTTGGATATGAGCCCCATATTGTCCCCCTACATTTTTAGCACATTTCAACTAACGTGCTAGATTAATTTGAACAGCTAGGATACGTGTGCACTGTAGCGGAAGTAGCATTTTTGTCCAGCAGATGGAGCCATATACCTGTCCAATGGTGCACGCTGTAAGGAAATTAGCTGCAGGGATTCTACAGCACATTTATATGGTAAAGCTACCGTAAAGTGGTTTTACACAGTGAAGGGGTTAATAGTTTAGTTATTTCAATTTCACTATGTGATTTGACCTTTTTAGAGTTGTCAGTAGGACACGTGTATCTAATCATTACTTATTTGTGCGCCTTGCATGGCGTGCACAGGGGGCTACTTATTTACTGCTTCTTTAAGGTTAAAGCCCTGTTGGTGATCTCCTTTATGCATGTACTTAGTCTGCTCATCACGCCAAACAATTAGATATATTCTTCTTAGTGGAAATATGCAAAACACAAACCATAAAAACAAAACTGGAGTTAATATAAGTTTGCGTGTACATGTAGAATTTCTGTTTGACGCATTATGTTTGCGTTATGTTTTTATTGATTGTGTGTATCCCCTTAATGCTGATTTATAACAGACATGGATATGCCAGGTGGCAAGATATTCAGAATGACTCTCGATATTTAATATTGAATGAACCTTTCAAATCCGAGATCCACAAAGGAAACTACCTGGAAATGAAGAATAAGTTTCTTGCTCGGAGATTTAAGGTATTTCACAATTTATTTTTAACATAGTGACTATATTACTTACATATTTATTTTCTGTGTTAATTTGTATATTTGTGTTTTGTTTCTAATATCTTGCATTTATTACTTTGTATTTCTGTACCCTACAGTAAAAATTCAATGTTCTTGAACCCAGGACATACTTGAAAACGAGAGAAATCTCAATGTATCCTTCCTGGTAAAATACTTTGCAAATAAATAAAGAAATAAATAAATTACAGACATCTTCCATTCATGCCATATTTTATTAGAATTTCCAAATATAAAAACATCATATCTCTAATTATTTTCAGCCACAATATGGAAGTAATCTAAGTAATCTAACCAATTCTAAAATTCAAAAAATAATGTATAGGGAGAGAAATTGGGAAGAGAGGAAAAGCGAAGGAGGAAAAAGATAAACAGGTCTATTCAAAGACAGGTGAAACTCAGGGGAATGACTAGAGAAGTGAAAATTGTAGGTCAAAATAGTCAAACCAGAAAAATTCTCCTATTTATCTCACTTTCCAAATCGGCCATTTGGTCTAGATTGTTCTCTTCTCCTGCCAATTCTCCTGGCTTTCACCTTGCTTTGAATAGACCTGAAAGGCGTCGTGAGATGGGTTATTTGGTTATCCCTCTCTGGAGAATATTGGAGGTGATCTTAGCAGGTCTATTCAAAGAAGTGTGAACCTCAGGAGAATGACTGGAGAAGTGAAAATTCTTGCAGGTCTATTCACTAAAGGGTGAAGTCAGGAGAATGGCAGGAGAATAGTACAATCTAGACCAAATAGCCGATTTGGAAAGTGAGATAAATGGGAGAATTTTTCTGGTTTGAATATTTTGACCTAGAATTTTCCCTTCTCCTGCCAATTCTCCTGAGTTTCACCTTTAGTGAATAGACCTGTTGGTCAAAATAGTCAAACCAGAAAAATTCTCCATTTGGTCTAGATTGTTCTCTTCTCCTGCTAGTTCTCCTGGCTTTCACCTTGCTTTGAATAGACCTGAAAGGCGTCGTGAGATGGGTTATTTGGTTATCCCTCTCTGGAGAATATTGGAGGTGATCTTATCAGGTCTATTCAAAGAAGTGTAAACCTCAGGAGAATGACTGGAGAAGTGAAAATTCTAGCAGGTCTATTCACTAAAGGGTGAAGTCAGGAGAATGGCAGGAGAATAGTACAATCTAGACCAAATAGCCGATTTGGAAAGTGAGATAAATGGGAGAATTTTTCTGGTTTGAATATTTTGACCTAGAATTTTCCCTTCTCCTGCCAATTCTCCTGAGTTTCACCTTTAGTGAATAGACCTGTTGGTCAAAATAGTCAAACCAGAAAAATTCTCCATTTGGTCTAGATTGTTCTCTTCTCCTGCCAGTTCTCCTGATTTTCACTTTTCTCTGAATAACCCTGTAAGACTTTTAGGGCCATGGTAGTCAGTTTTTAACTTTTCCTAAACCAACTCAGCATGTTCAAAACGAGCATTTTCTGAGTTTTCATCCATTATTTATTTCCTACTTTTCGCCAACTCATTCCTAATTTAAAAGAGAAGTCTGCAGAGTCAGTAAGTAAAGGTCACGAGGGAGATGTCCACGGTTTTTCTTTTACAGAGGACTAACGTACTAAATCTAAGAAATGAATAATGAATGCGTATTAAGAAAATGCTTGTCTTAACATGCTGAATTGATTTAGGAAAAGGTAAAACAAAACCCGACTGTCCTGTTTGGAGCAGATCCCATACACGTCCAAAGATCTCCCCTACTTTATCAGTAACTTCTGAAAAGTATAAAATATAGACTAAACTGTACGATAATAAGGAACACATGGCAGATTAATTAAATCCATTTTTCCAGTTGTTGGAGCAAGCTCTCGTTATTGAAGAACAGCTCCGAAGAGCAGCATATCTGAACATGACGCAAGACCCAAGCCATCCAGCCATGGCCCTCAATGCTCGACTTGCTGAAGTAGAGTGCCTTGCTGAGAGCCACCAACATCTCTCCAAGGAGTCGCTTGCCGGGAATAAGCCCGCAAATGCCGTCCTTCACAAAGGTTTGTAATCAGTCTACAAATTCAACCGCTACTCTGTATGATAGCAATTCGTAATATACAGCAAAACCGCCCCACATTATTTAGATACTATGCATTTTTATAAATAAACTTTTGTAAAAAATTATGTAAAAAATATATTCTATAGCTTCTATAATTCTATAACTACCATACATACTCGAGTATAGTGCGACCCGAATATAACGCGATGGATAGAGATTTACTATGAAAATGAGAGAATACTCAAGACTCTGATATAACGCGAGGAACAAAATGTTACTGTACTGGTAAACAATTAAAATCCTTCCAGGTTCTCTTAACACAGTCAGGCTCCCCCTCAGGCCAGGGTGTTCTGCTCTAGAATGATTGCAGTTCTTACTAAGTATGAAGCCGTTGGCCACCAGTCTTCTTTACTAGTGATTAGATGGCCGGCGGAGGCGAGAGAGGTGAATGATTGGCTTAAACCAAGCGTGCCCCCTGGCCGTGATGGATCCCAAATCTCTCAAATCTGGGAGTTCCTGAAGTGTTTTTAAGCATCAGGGATTCAGCGTGACTACCAGAACTTCCGGGAGACTTGGGATCCAGAGCAAGGGAAGTTTTTTGTTTTTTTAGACGCGGTGCAGATGTCTCGAATATAACACGACCCCTCCAATTTTAAGGTAAATTTTTGTCATCAAAATCTAGCGGTATACTCGAGTATCTACAGTAAATTAGCTATTAATGTAATTTTTAAATCATTCTTTCTTTTTAAGAAATTGACATTTGCTTCGCAACTTTAAATATACATATATCCTAGTGTTTCATAAAGCTGTATAGAAATGCATGATATTACTGAATTACAGCAGGAGAATGAAGCAAATAAGGCAACAGTGCATCTTGTATTCCACAGTAAAGCCATATTAGCAAAAGTGCAAGCATGTTACTATGACCACAAGTTTAGGGTGGTTACAGGCAAGACGATGAACTATCTAGAATAATACATGGAAATAATTGAGAACTTAATTTAAACCTCTTCACTACCATGATCAAGTAAACATACAGGGTTATCCAAAGAGATTCGAAAAGTCACCGCACGTTCGGTGACTTTTCGTTCTCTTCAATTCGGTTCCTTTTGCCGATTGCATTTCGGTGACCCTGCGGTGTATTCAGCCAGCACCACAGGGTCCCCGAATTGCAGGGAAAAGGTGCCGCAAACCTGACGAAAACTAACCGAATGCACGCTGAAAACAAGCAAAAACATCTGGATTAACCTTCGAAAAGCCGAACAGGAGCCGAACAGGAGCCGAACATGAGCCGAATCACACAGAGCCGAAGCAGCTGTGACGTAGAGGAGGCAGTGAATAAATTAGAAAAACCATTTGTATGAATCTGGGAAAATGAAACGCTGTTTGCAAAGAAACTACTGAGCGAAAATGTCTGAAATTTTCACAGGAGGTCCAGGGAATGATAATAAAGAGGGCTGTTACAAAAAAAATAAGTAAACTGAAAAAAAAAAAAAAAAAAAAAATCGGACTTTTAATTTTTTTTTAAAAAATTCAGAAAAATGCTTAAAGTATCCTAAAAAATCTATAAATAAAGAGACTTTTTGCTGCAGAATTTTATAATGAACGGTTTATTAGATATTGAATTAAAACGGGAATATTTTTAACATTGAAGTCTATGGGATTCTCCTGAATAAATTTGCCGAATGAAACCACCGAATGGCAGGGCATTAGGGGAACCTTTCACTGCTGGTTTGTGTTCTCTGAATAGCCGAAGCAGTGCTTTTTCATGGGGATTTCACTGCCCTCGAACAGGGACCGAACAGGCACCATATGTGCAGGCAATTCGCCAGGATTTGGTGAATTGCCTGCTCTCTGGATAGCCGAATGGCCAGGAAAGGTAACCGAAGGCTGATTTTCAGCGTTCGGTTACCTTTCTCAAGCAATTCGAATCTCTTTGGATAACCCTGTTAGTTTTCAGAAGCTCCTACCGGTACTCAAGCTTGAGTAAATTCATTTTGGTCTTTTTCTGGAGCAAAACAAAAGAATTTAGTTTACTTGAAACAAAATTCATTTGCAAATGAGCCTTGGCATGTGCCCCTAGGTTTCAGCACATTGAACATGACTGCCGACGTGTTGACATTGTTTCAAAAAGCTCTGGATTCCTTTTTTCCTTCAAGGAAACACAGAGTCCAAGTTGTATTGTATATGTAGTAGTGTTTTTTGGCCAGCAGAGGGAGCCCTTTGCCTTTCAAATAGGATTTACTGGCAATGAAAATGTACAGGACAGACCGCTCATGTACATTTTTACGGTTTGAGTAGAATGTGAATTTCCATAAAACCACTGGCAGGACCCAGTGAAAGTCTCTCCGTAGAGGAGTTACGATATAGCCGTATGAGTATTGTCATTGTGTAGTTGTGGAATTCATACATGTAACTTTACTAGTAGTGAGAAAATATTGGGATAGTGATGCATGTGCATTAATTTGTTGAACAATACGTAATAGTTATGTAGTAAAAATAAAGATTATAGACATGCTTGTTTCTTTGAAAATATTTCAGTACTGAATCAATTGGAGGAGTTGTTGAGTGACATGAAAGCGGATGTGACGCGGTTACCCTCCATGTTGTCCCGAATACCCCCTGTTGCAGCCCGTCTTCAGATGTCAGAGCGCAGTATCCTTAGCAGACTGACCAATAGAGGGGGAGACTCGGCTGTGCAGGTCTGTTACTTTCGCCGATGATCTATGTATTAATTATATACTTAGTATGCCAAGACGTATATTTTTTCTATTCTATTAGTATTATATATTTTTCTAATTCATTTTGATACATGTTAATTATATTCCACTTCTTAATGATCACACAGCTTTTAATAAAATGCTTTTTTGTTTGTCTACAAGCTGGTTGAATGGAACCACAGCTGCAAAACCACACTTGCACTAAAACAGTTTTGTGTGCCAAGCAATACTGGCAAAGGAATAAATAGGAGTCAAGCATGAGCAGCTTGTTTGGTTTATATGGTGGTGATCATACTCCTTTACAGATATTCTGTATGGCTTAATCCCAGACTGTATGAAGATGATTAAGGAAATTTTAACCTGAAAGTCCCTGCTGCTGCCTCGCTCTAAAGATAAGAAAATAGTGCCCCAGCACAGACCAATATATATATATATATATATTACATACAGGGTTTAAGCGCTAACAAACCCTCCTTTTAAATTTGTCTTATAATGGGTGCCAACGCATGCCCAGAGAGACCGGATCCAAGCAGCACTTGTCACAAAGATAGGCACAGGCACGCCACTTCATCCAAAGCAGGCAACTTTATTTGAGGTTCATCAGAGACCAGATTTGAGAAGTGGATTGGCCGTGCCTTTCTTTGTGACTGCATAGACCAATGCCACAATAAGGATCTCTTTTGTCAGTGGCATTTTAAAGGGAGGGGTTTTGGGAGTGAAGCCTTAGATATGAATCTTGGTGAAGGCCATTATTTAGCCATGAACCTCAAGATAAGATCTTACGGTATGTGTGTTGGGAGCACAGAGTTCTCTATGCGTCTGGCAGGCTTTATTTCCAGTGACTGCTGTTAGGAGGTGAAGGTGCACATGTTGTTGCCCTCCCAGTCTCCTCAGTCCAGGGCCAGCAGTCAGTCTGTGTGCGGGAAGTAGAGAGTGGTCTGCATACAGTGTTACTTATTTAGATGCTGCTCCCCCCCCCCCACACACAGCATGGCTGACATGTTCCCAGCATGCACTGAGAGATCACACAGGGGAAGCACAGCAGCTGTGCATCGATTTCCAGAAAGGTGCTACCTGGCTGTGACATTTGCTAAAGTGAAAGACAGGATGGCGGGGGGGGGGGGGGTTTAGACAAATAAAGGTCCTTATCCACTATAACACTATAACACTGTAACAATGTATGCAACGCTTAGGTTTCTGCCTGTTCCTATGACTCCCCCCACTCTGTCCCAGAAGTAGGCAGAGACCTATGTGTAAAGCTCCCATGTATGTACATGAGCAGTGAGCCCTATGTATGTCTTCCCTATGTCTTTGGAATTGGCTGAACATTAATAAGAATTGTATCGGTGTTAATTCATCAAATTGTATGTGTGCCTCACTGTCTGGATGTGTGCCTTTGAGTATATGGTGTGCCTCTGTGTTCATGGTTGTCTGCATGTGTGCATTTGTACAAATGGTTGTATATATGTGTTTCTTTGTGTATATCTGTTCGTGCATGTGACGATATGTGCATCAATGTCTATTTGTGTCCTGTCTGTATAATAGTGTACATGAAGGTGTACAGAGATTTCATTTTCTAGGTTTAAGGGGTAGTAATTAATAAGATATTATAGAGCCGTTTTGGCGAGGTGACAGAGTGGTGTAGTAAAGGAAAACACCGCTACAGCACCATTTTGCTTTGGGCTGAAGCCACAGATAGTTCAGGAACCTGGCATCGCTCATCATGGTTTGTTGTAAGTCTGTAATTATCGTGGTTTTGTGTTCAGTACCTCATCTGCTGATGTGAGTTCTTTGTCATCCTGGAAAACAAAGAGCAGCTGTAAAAACATCTTCTGAATTACCTTCTTATTTTCTTACTTACCCTATATGTAGGCTTTACTAAAATGGCACAACTATTCAAGAAGAACGAGGATGGATTTGAGAGATAGAAATATAGTATGTGATTGCCGTTTCCAGTCTGCTCTAGATCTTTAGAAACAGTAACATTAATTTTCCAACTACAGGGAACATTCGGATCCTCACAAATGTACAACAACAACTTTGGCCCAAATTTCCGTGGGCCTGGCCCTGGCAGCATTGTCAACTACAGTCAGATGCCTCTGGGACCCTACGTGACTGGTAAGTTTTCTCAGTGATTTAACCTTAATTTGTGAGAAAAATAGGTGGTATTGTTTTCAATTAGACTGCCAGTAAGCTCAGGGGAGACGAGGCAAGCATGTTGTTTTCTCTCTCTTGCCATTAGATTTTTAGCTGTTTCCGAGATATTCCCATGCGGCAGTCTCCGTTTTGAAAATGAGGTAAGCAGTCTTGCGTCTCTGTGATCCGCACCATTTGTCTCATCTTTTCTCAGTGGTGCATTAAGCTGGAATGCCCATTGCATTTTCATTGTAAATTACAATATAGTAAAACAAAATGTATCCATCATTTTTGCCTGTTTAAGATTTCGGGTGATGTAGCGGTGGGAACACATTGCCCTTCCTTTGGCAGAATGCCTTAACATTATGATTGCAGCAGAGACACTTCGAGCTTTGCAGTCTGTCCGTATAATACATTGTAATCGGTATGTTTATGTTTGTATAGATTAATTCGATGAACAAATGTATTGCTTGCAATGTCAAAGTTGAATACTATAAATTAGAAATACAGGTTGTGCACCCCTTATCCAGAATGCTCAGGACCCAAAGCATACCAGATTTCAGATTATTTTGGGTTTTGGAATCCGGAAGAATCTGATGTTGGGGGGGGGGGTGCTTCAGGAGAACCATGATCTACCTCCCATTGCAAAGCCACCATGTATACGATGGTAGCCGCTCAGCAACTCTTTTCAAGGGACATTCTCCAGAGTCTGCATTTCTCTGGGCAGCATGTTACAGGCTGGGGCTGCACAGCTCCTCCCAGCGTGTTACTGCAGCATGCTCAGATCATCAGAGGAGCATTGGCGAGCAGCAGGACTCAACAGGAGTGTCAAAGAGATAAGTAATTCTGAAATTCAGAAGCCTCTGAAAATTCTGGATTTTGGAGTCTTCCAGATTTCAGAATTTGAGATAAGGGGTGCTTAACCTATATTGACATTTTACTTATCGAATCTTTTGGTGCAGATGGACTCGGGGACACAGTCACCATAACGATTTACAAGGCTCTGGGTGAAAGATTAGTGGAGTAATGCCTCCCCATTGCAGACCAAACTGTCATAGGGCACCTAACCCTCTTGGTACTCTGTGCACCTTTACCTGCTACTGATAAGGAGAGCAGCTACACACAAGTGAACTTGTACATTGAAAATTAATTGAGCCTGGGCGCTGCATCCCAAGCTCTCCCTCCAACAAGCACCCTCAGCAGAAACAAGCTGTGTACAAAGAGTGCCACATGTGGGGGAGAGGTTACCTCTGTTAATGTCTTTGTCAAGTGTCTCTCTGCATTTGGGTCTCTGTCTTTGTCAGTATCTCTCTTTATTTCTGTATTTTGTTTGTGACTGTGGGACTTAAGAAACATAGCTAAGATAGCGACACATACAGACCTTCACACACAACTCTTCATACTCATACAGTAACCCAGTGGTTCTCAATCCTGGTCCTCAAGTACCCCTAAGGCTGGTGTCAGACGAGCATTTTTAAAAGCGGAAGGAACGTCCATGAGAGTGGATGGATACATATGATCGAAACCAGGTTAGCGTGTGATCACCAATACCAGAGTTTTTACGTTTTTTTAACAAGACGTCATGGTCTACTGTGTCAAAGGCCTTGGCAAAATCAAGGAAGATGGCTCCAGTTAGGCTTCCTTGTTCCGTCCCAGCTTGGATATCTTTGCAGACTTTTAAAAGGGCGGTTGTAGTTGAGTGTTTTGGATGAACGCCTGATTGATTTGGGGTTAAGTAGTTCCAATATTGGTGGTAATCACGTAATTGTGATTCATTGATTAGGGTTGCGACAGGATTTGCAATTGCCGGTGCACTGATTTTCAGCAGCATTGCTGGTATTTGATCAGGTCCAGACTGGTATTTCATTTTTTGGTTACGGAGGAGTTTAGTAACGACACTGACAGGCACTGCTCTAAAACTGAATTCCTATCTGATACAGGGACTTTGCACAGTTGGAGGGGCCTGACCTGCATGCGACCTTTCTGATTGCATGTCATTTCCTAGCTTGGCAATCAAAGTGGTGGCACATCCAACAAAATAATCATTAAAGGCATTTGCTACATCTAGGGGGTGTTGCAGGGTTTGGTTGTTTACTTTGACAGCAGCTGGCTGAGAGTGGACGGGCGTGTTTGTATGTTACTTATGGTTTTCCAAACGTTTCTAGGGTTTGATATGTTATTGTTTAGATTTTCATTGAAGTAATGGGCTTTAGCCATTTTTGTTTGTTTTGTGCATGCATTCCGGCATTGTCGGTATTCATAGTGATCGTTCATGGAACCAGTACTCTTGAAATTTGACCACAGTGAATCTCTAAACTGGTACATTAGTGTAAGATCAGCTGTAACCCAGGGGAGATGGGTCCCTTTTACTCGCACTTTACGCAGGGCATGGGAATACCAGACTTGCAGGAGCTCAGACTGAAAGTATTCAATTGCACAGCCTAGGTCTGGGATAAGGTTTAGTCTGTACCAGGGGAGCTGTTTGAGATCACTTAGGAGGAATTCAAGAATAAATTTCTTGAAAGACCTGGTGGTTATTACCTTTGGGGGAGATTTCATGGCCTTTATTTTGCTCACGCAGTACACTAGACAATAGTCACTAAAGCTATTAGTGCGAACGCCTGCCTCCTGTATTCTATCAGGATATGAGGAGAGAATCCAGTCCAGCAAGGTTTGGTTAGGGATTTTCATATTAATGCGAATGGGGGAGGAGGTTAATTGAGTTATTTGCAAAGTTTTAAACAGCGAGCAGTGTTTATTGTTTTTAGGATTTAGCCAATCTGTATTAAAATCGCTGAGGACCAGCAGTTCACTTTTTTGGTTTTGGGCAAGTAGGTTATTAAGGATTTGAGATATGTCAGAGAGGGAGTGCACTGGAGAGCTCGGTGGACGATAGAATCCAGCAACAATGATTGATTTACTGAATGGGATCTCAATTATACCAGAGAGGAAATCAAAGGTGACAGGAGAGCTAGATGTCTGTAAGGGGGTGAACTTTATGGACTTCTCAACATAAATAACAATTCCCCCCTCCTCTCTTTGCTCTGTCCTTTCTATAACATGAATACCCCTGTATTGATATGGCAGAGTCTTTTACTTTTGGGGTTAACCATGTTTCTGTGAGCACAATGATTTTGGGTTTGTAATAGCAACACCAAGCCTGAAGATTAGGGAGTAAACTGCGGATGTTACAGTGCACAAATGAGAGGCCTTTTTTAGTGGGGAGACTAAAGGATGTGGCAGCTATAGGACCAGGGTTAGTTTCCACATCGTTTGCCAGGGAAAGTAGCAGGATAAATAGGAATTTGGACAGTGTTTTCTTCTGGTAATAATGTGATTGCAGAGTTCTAAATCTTTGTGTGGGGGTGGGAGGGCTGGATTTTAACACTCTCCACCATCACTCAGCAGATAGGTTAAAAGAACGGAGCAGGCTGTGGTGTATTGGAACTTGTTTTCCATCCTGGGGCAATTGGAAAGGTGTATAGAAGGAGAGAGTAGTTTTAGAGAGAAGGGATGAGAAAGAAAAGAGAAGCAACAGTGGGATAAACATTATAGAGAAAGGTGGTGGAGTTGAGTAAAAACAGGAAATAGAGAGGTACCAGAGTAAATGGTGTAGGTTGCTGCGAAATCACATGATGTCTTTTCCTCTCTTTGAACTCTACTATGTGAAGACTTGAGCGGTTTAATATTTTATAGCTGACCATTTAACTGTTTTGCAAGTATACGAATACAAGAACAATTAATATTGTCTTTAAAAATACATTGTTTTTTATTTAACATATGTTTCACAATACTATATGAACCAATTGTAACGTAGAGCTGTTGCAATGAGAAACGATATATAACTTTCTTATTAATATAGCATAATTTCATTGAGAATATATATATATATATATACAGTTGTGTTCAAAATTTTTCAACCCCCACTGAAATTGAGTGTTTTGGCCAGTTTGACATAGATTTTGATCATTCAGTCATCTTGCTTACAATTAAATCAAAGAGACACGTGTAGGTCAGACAAATATAACATAACATTTATAATGAAATAACCACAAATGTCTTTTCTGTGCTCACATCATTATCAGTTTTATTCAACCCCCAAGTGACATTCAATCTTAGTACTTAGTACAACATCCTTTTACAGTTATAACAGCTTTTAAACGTGAAGCATAGCTTGACACAAGTGTCTTGCAGCGATCTACGGGTATCTTCGCCCATTCGTCATGGGCAAAAGCCTCCAGTTCAGTCACATTCTTAGGCTTGCGCACTGCAACTGCTTTCTTTAAGTCCCACCAGAGGTTCTCAATGGGATTTAAGTCAGGTGACTGCGATGGCCACTCCAAAATGTTCCAGCCTTTAATCTGCAACCATGCTCTAGTGGACTTGGAGGTATGCTTGGGATCATTGTCCTGTTGAAAGGTCCAACGTCTCCCAAGCCTCAGATTTGTGACGGACTGCATCACATTGTCATCCAATATCTCCTGGTACTGAAGAGAATTCATGGTACCTTGCACACGCTGAAGCTTCCCTGTACCTGCAGAAGCAAAACAGCCCCAAAGCATGATTGACCCCCCGCCATGCTTCACAGTAGGCAAGGTGTTCTTTTCTTCATAGGCCTTGTTCTTCCTCCTCCAAACATAGCGTTGATCCATGGGCCCAAACAGTTCTAATTTTGTTTCATCAGTCCACAGAACACTATCCCAAAACTTCTGTGGTTTGTCCACATGACTTTTGGCATACTGCAGTCGACTCTTCTTATTCTTTGGAGACAGCAAGGGGGTGCGCCTGGGAGTTCTGGCATGGAGGCCTTCATTACGCAGTGTGCGCCGTATTGTCTGAGCTGAAACTTCAGTACCCACATCTGACAACTCTTTTCTCAGTTCCTCAGCAGTCACACGGGGACTCTTCTCCACTCTACGCTTCAGGTAGCGCACAGCAGTCGAAGTCAGCATCTTCTTTCTGCCACGACCAGGTAGCGTTTCAACAGTGCCCTTTGCCTTGAATTTGCGAATGATGCTTCCTATGGTCTCTCTTGGTATGTTTAACATCTTTGCAATCTTCTTCTAGCCATTGCCCTTACTGTGAAGAGTAATCACCCCTTCTCTTGTCTTCCTGGACCATTCTCTTGACTTCACCATGTTTGTAACCACACCAGTAAATGTCTAGAAGGAGCTGAGTATCACAGTCATTTTAAAGCTGCCTAATTGGTGCTTATTATGCTTTATTGCTGCTCCGTGACATCCACAGGTGTTTTCAATACCTGATTGAAAACACTTGAATGAACCTCTGTTCTTCAGAGTGGTAGTCTTTAAGGGGTTGAATAATTGTGTCAATGAAGAATTCACAAAAGAAACATTTACTACTGTATTACAAAACCAATTGATGTCATTTTAGTTGCATATGGTTCTTTAAAAAGTCCTTGTAGGATTTCATTCTGAATACAATTACAAATGTACACTAAATTCCCTAAAACCCTTTACAGCATTGGGGGTTGAATAATTTTGAACACAACTGTATATATATACATATATATGTATATATATATATATATATAATCACACATTCCATCAGAAAAGAAGGGAAAATAAATGTCTGAAAAAAATCAGAAATGAAAATCCATAGAAATGGTTTAGAACCTCATAACCAGGACAGGTGGGAAGCTACTAGACATGAAGTAAGGGTTCAGCAAAAAACAGAACTTCATGGAAATTAAGTTTTGTTTTTTTTAACAAAATTCAGATTGAGGATAAAATAATAAAAACAGGAGGGGGAGGGTAGCTCTAAGAAAAGGAGCTACTACCTGTGAAGACGCGAAGAATTGCAAAGGGAATCCATGATATTATAAGGGGTTTTGAACGTGGCTGTGCAAGTCCAATGCAAGAGTGGGGAGGAAGTGGTTCCAACATTGATAAAAGTTCTTGCTAGCACCATCTATGGTACAAATAATGTCCAACCATGCCATTTTAGACGAATATACTGTATATATTTTGTTTTATTCAAGTAGTATATAGTTTGGGCTCCAGCAGCCTCCCAAGCTTCTAATGGTTGTTGTTATGACCAGATAAAAATACATTCAGAATTTTAGATTTTTTTTCTCATCTTTTTATATGATATTGTCAAAGCATGTACTTTGGCTTTCAGAGACCTCATCTGAAATATTTGAGACCCTTTTTTTTTTTTTATTCAACGCAACAAGGCAGAGTTACAGAAAAGCGGAATCATACAATGTCAATATACATGTTGAGAACAAGTTGCAATATCAGAACCGCTTATAATAGTGTAGGAAATAGCCCAAAGCCTCAACGCCTCCCGCGGCAATGGCGAGAGTCAACATTGCGCAGCATTAGTTGTGCAGGTCAGGAAGGAGCGAGGGCAGAGGGGGCACTTGAAAGGAGTAAAGACAAGCAAAGGGGAGGGGGAGTACAGGAAGCGAGGGTCAAGGAAAGGGGAGAGATGGAAGAAGGAGTAGAGGAGAGGATGAGAGAGCATTTGAGTTGTAAGGTCAGTAAGACCTCCAGAGAAGAGGGTAGAAGGAGAATGCTAAACAACCCTTGCGTCCGTTGTACCCTCAGGGCCTGTTTCCACAGGACAATAGGGACAGATCGGAGTCCGAGAACTCGAACAAGGCACCCCGTGTCCCGGGGTCTATCGGGGGGGCAGACAGGGTTAGTAGTAAATAGGAGGCTGGCAGAAGCTCTGAGCCCTCCAAAAACAAGCGACCTGGAACCTCGGGCGAGGGTGTGCCAATCCGTGGCTAGCAGGATAGCTTGTGAAAGATAGGTCAGAGACCTGGGGGGAGCGGGGAGAGAAGACAACGAAGTGGTAGGGGGACATCAATAGGGGAGGAGAGGACAGAGGGGCAGTGGGGGAAAGCAGAGGAGAGGCGAGAGAGGTATAGGAAGAAATAGGAAAGAAGAGAGAGAGAGAGGAGAAAAAAAGGGGGTAGGTACACCCCTCGTCATAAGAGGGGAAGGGAGGGCTGAGTTGGGAAACAGAGGTTACACAGGGCCGCGCGTGCTTCATGGCTAGCAGTAAGGGTTCAGAGCAGCAGAGGGGCGGCGACCCTGGCGAGCGCGGATCGACCATGAGAGTCGGGGAGGGTGTATTCAATACGAGTGTTCACTTCGTTCTACGATTTTCAGCCGGCAAGAGGCCGAGGTCACTTAGGCACACCAATAAAACCACTTGTGGAGGTGATCCTCTACTTTGTTTCGGATCCTAGCCATCAAACCCTCCATGGTCCTAACTCCCTCCATACTAGACAACCAATCCTTGTACGAGGGGGGTTGCCGTCATTCCCCATACCCGAGCGATGTGGAGGCGCGCCGTCATGATCATCGGGAGGGCCACCATTTTTTTTTTTTATTTTTAAGCGAGTCAACTGCGCAGGGCGTATGTGAGAGGAGGAATGCCCCGGGGGTGAGTGGCAGGTCTAGATCCGTGACCTCCACCACGGCGGTGTCTCTCACCTGTCTCCAAAAAGTGGAAAGAAGTGGGCACTCCCACCAGACATGAAGGTATGAGCCTATCGGGCCAGCACATCTCCAGCGGTCGGGTGTAGCATGTAGGCCTATTCGAAAGAGTAGAGCGGGAATACAGTACCACAGCGTGAGGACCTTGTAGGAATTAGACTGCAAACGTGTCTGCGCGGATCCGCGGTGTGTCAGTTCGTAAGTGTCTCTCCATTGAGCATCAGCAATGGGGGCGTCCAACATCCGATCCCAGGTGTGTTCAAATGCAAGAGAAGCCTTCAGGTCAGCTGCCCGCAGGATGCGGTATATTGTTGAGATGCCATGGTTGATGGGTCGCTTTGCCTTAGCCAGGTCCTCAAATGGAGAGCGCGGGCGTAGTAATCTATGACATACGGGGAGCGAGCGTAGGCAATGTGATACTCGAGTAAAATTGAATCGTTCCAACGATGATGGGCGCGTGTCCTGCAGACGTCTGTCCCAGATGGGGCTTAGGTCCTGCCCAGAGATAAAGTGAAATGCCCTAGGCCAGCAGGTACCTTCCAAGCCTGCGGATGCACGCCCGCTAGGAAGGCTGGATTATCCTCCGGGCAGCATCGGTGAAGGGTAGGAAGTAGGGCTGTGCAATATTGACAAAATAATCATATTGCGATTTCTTGAATGAATATTGCGATTGCGATTTTATTTGCGATTTAGCCAATTGTTTTTGCTTTTTCAAACATGCTACATACATTCTAAATGTATTCAGTATTCAGCACATGGATGTACTGCCCCAGCACATGGATGTACTGCCCCAGCACATGGATGTACTGCCCCAGCACACCTCTGTGCGCCACGTGTTCGGCTCCCTGTTAACTTCCGGCGGCATGGAGCTTGGGCGCTCGCCTGGGGGAACCATGTGACGAGCCGCGAGAACGCGGCTCGTCACGTGGTTCCCCTGCGAGCGCCCAAAGCACCATGCCGCCGAAGTTAACAGGGAGCTGAAAATTGCAGCCTTATGCGATTTAGAAATTGCAGAGTCAGAAATCGCGATTCGATTGCGATTGCAATTAATTGCACAGCCCTAGTAGGAAGTCAAAGAGAACCGTCTCATCGTTGCGCGCCAAACACGCACAGTGGCCCCTATATAAGGGTGCTGAGAAGCCCGCGGGGATCTGCGAGTAGGGTCTATCCAGGGCAGTACCCCCGTAGGATGAGGGATAGCCCCCAGTTCCAGGTCCTGCCACAGTGCATACCTGCCGCGTCCAGTCCACTCCACAATCCGGAGCAGGTGGGAGGCCTGGTAATAGCGGCGGAAATCGGGGATCGCCAGCCCCCCTTCCCCTTTGGGTCTGGTCATTGTACAGTAGCTGATCCGAGGCCGCGTATTATTCCACACAAATCTAGTGCAGTAAGTTTGGATCATACTAAAAAAGGCAGGTGGTACGTGAATCGTTATTGTCTGAAATAGATAAAGCAGCCTAGGCAGCACATTCATTTTCAGAATGCTGATCTTGCCGAACCATGAAATCTTCAGCGGTTTCCACTCCGCCAGATCACGCCACAGGGCCGTCCATAAGGTGACAACGTTTTCCTCAAATAAATTCTGTGGTAGCTTCGTGAGCCAAATGCCCAGATATTTCATTTTCGAGGAGCACCAGACAAACGGATGTTTCCGGCAAAGAAATCTTTCCGCCACTCCCCGCACCGATAGGTTTAATATCTCCGACTTTCCCATATTCAATTTGAAGTTGGATAGTGCACCGTATTCTTGGAATTCCTCAACTATTTCCGGGAGGGATGTCAGTGGGTTGGTGACGTAAAAAAAGGAGGTCGTCGGCGTAGGCCGAGACCTTATGCGTTCCAGTCGTCCCCTCCAGGCCCGAGATGTTTGCATTGAGTCGTGCCGACTCCAGAAGGGGCTTTAGAGACAGGGCAAAGAGGAGACCGTGGACACCCCTGTCTGGTACCATTTCGGATCTGGAAGGTGTCCGAGAGGATGCCATTGACCCTGACACGGGTGTTCAGTACTCTGTACAGAGCCATAATCCACGTCATAAATTCGGGTATCTATTCGCTACGCTGCGTGCCATGAGACCCTATCGAACGCTTTCTCAGCGTCCGTGGACAGCAAGAGCATAGGGGTCTCGGAGTGTAGTACATTCAGTGTCCAGATTGTACTGTCCCTTGCTTCTCGACCTGGGATGAATCCCACTTGATCTCTCCTCACCAGTAGGGGGACCACTGCATGAAGTCGACGTGCCAGTATCGTGGCAAAGATTTTAAGGTCACTGTTGAGGAGGGAGATGGGTCTATAACTGGCACATGAGAGAGAGTCCTTACCCTCCTTAGGGATCACAAAAATCGTTGCTGATAATGTGTGCTGATGGAACTCTTTTCCCTTAAGCAGTGCGTTAAAAACTTGCACCATGTTTGGTACCAGTGTAGACCCAAACCTCGTGTAATAAACAGCCGGAAGGCCATCCGGGCCCAGCACTTTGCCATTTTTCTGTAGCTTAAGAGCTGCCGAGACCTTGTCTGCCGTAATCGGGGATCGGAGCCGCTCCCGTTGCTTCGTCATGAGTCGGTAAGGGATCCGTGTGGTCAGATAATGTTCAATCTGCTCCATAGGCGGGGGTCCAGCCTCCTCAACCGAGTTATACAGTGTGGAGTAGAAGTCTCGAAAAGACCCCGCAATATGATTAGGGTCAGGCGTACGCAGCTCCGGGACGTACGTTCTGCGATGTTGGTGTTTCAGGAGTTGCACCAGAAGGCGGCCTGGTTTGCCCTCGTGCAGAGCAAAATAACACTTTGTGCGTAGGATTGCCCTTTGAAGTTGGGGGTTGAGAGCGTTGGCCAGCTGTGTGCGAGCATGGAGGAGGTTGGCGAACGTGTCGGGTGCACCCGACGCATGGTGTTCGTGTTCTAGCTTCTGTATATCAGAATAGAGGGCTTCCAGTTTCTCCCGCCTCTCCCTCTTCTTCCGCGAGGCAAGTGAGATCAGGAGGCCTCTTATCACCGCCTTATGTGCTTCCCAGATAGTTGGCAGGGGAACCTCAGAGTCTACATGTTCACGAAAAAAAGAGGTTAGAGCTTCTCCAACCTAAGACACCAGCTCAGGGTCGGAGAGCAGTGAAGTGTTCAGCTGCCACTGACCATCTTTGGATCGGAGAAGCGGGGAAGCTATGTACATCGTCACCGGGGCATGGTCCGACCACGTGGTCGCCTGAATCCTCGAGTCTCGGATCAAGGGTAGGTCGTATTGCGTAACAAAGAGGTAAACCAATTGTGAGTACGTGTGGTGCACTGACGAAAAGTAGGTAAAATCTTGTGTATTAGCATTAAGTTCCCTCCATACATTAACCAACCGTAGGGTCTTGAGGGAGAGGTGGATCCGACACAGCAGTCTATGGGGAGTACGGTGGTGTGAGGAGGAGGAGTCTTCCCGGGGACCAGAGGAACATTAAAGTCCCCACCGAGGATCAAGGTGCCTTCAGCAAATGTCTCAAGGGTGCGCAACGTCTTGGCCAAGTACAGATGTTGTTTAGTATTAGGAAGGTAGACATTTGCGAACGTATACAGGGATCCCCCTATAGTACCCTTCACAAACACACATCTCCTATCACCTGCACTATAAGACTCAAGAAGTGCAAATGGCACGAAGGCGGCGAATAGAATCGCTGCGCCTCTAGATTTGGAATCTGGGGTATGGTCAAAGAACCCCATTGGGAAACGACGGTCCCGTAACGTTGGTGGGGCTGTCGAGCAAAAGTGTGTCTCCTGTATCAAGGCGACCGAAGTTCGCAAAGAGGCCAAATCCCGCAGAAGCCGGCGCCTCTTTTCCGGCTTATTGAGGCCGTGGACGTTGTAACTAACCATATACGTATCTTGATCAGCGCAATAAAAATTGCTATCAGGATCTTGGTGTCTCTCATAGATCAGCAGACCTTATTTTGGTACATAAAACAAAATATAAAAATACACAATGGTGAAGTATATCAAATATATATTATAAATAAAATGCAATGAATGATGTTTCACTCACAATCATAGAGCTCTAAGTGGAACTGCACTTTTGGGTTGTTTTTTCTTCTATATTTTTCACAGGTGACCCACACCTTACACGGCTGTTTCACATATCAAGGAACCATATAAGACAAGAAAAGACAGCGCAACTCTCCTTGTGCAGAATGAAAAATATAAGTGTATATATGCTTTTCAGTCAATTTTTCACTTACACTTGTTGAAGCTTCAATAGCTCTAAGGATTGCGCATATGGATTTTTTCAGGCTTGGGCAAATCCACAAACCACCAAAAAAGACACAGGCTGGATCTTCTTTTCGAAAGAAAATTTAATAAAATAAAAACATGTAAAACAAATGGATAAAACAGGTACCCAGGACGCGTTTCGTCGCACTAGGCGACTTCCTCAGCTGGTTAAGGATCAGTGTCCCCTGTAAGATATTTTACAGTCCTCTAAATTAAGATCAACCATATGCATGTGTCCCCAGACGTCTTCTGGCAATTGAGCTGTTAGCAAACTCTGAGTAAAGAAAAAGAGTAAGATAAAAGAGGTGGAACAAAAGAAGTAAGTAACAGGAACAGTAGCTCACAAATTCTAGTCTCCTCCTACAGGAGAGTCCATAAAATCAGCACAGCAATGAACCAAGGCAACATAACCAAAGCAACATAGCTAAGAAGTGTAGCGCTGTTAAAGATTGTGTTGCTGCATTTGCTCGTTATGGCCACCAGAGAGAGACAGAAGCCATATGGACTATGCTGGACCTAAAAGAACTACAATTTCCATCGGGCTTTACGGCGGATACAGGAAGTGGGTGGGAGAGAGGGGAAGGACGTCAGCAGCCTCGTGCGGAGGAGAGGCAGAGTGAGCCAAGCGGCGAAAAGGTGGAGGACGCACGTGAGACTGCCAGGGATCGTGACCAGGCCGGAGTGCAGGCGCTGCCTCGCGGGTGCTGGAGATCGAGACGGGGACTTGCAGAGACCTACCTACGCACCGCTGAGAGGTATGCACAGAAATTTAGTTCCGGTTGGACCCCTAGTAAGGAGACCGTGATGATCCATTGGGAATGCAGGCGGTAGGCCGTAGTTTCTCAGTGTGGAGATCGGACAAGCATGGGAGCGGATCCGATGGCACAGAGTCCCAGTGAAAAGCGGAGAGACATCCTTGATCGGGCAGCGGAACAGATTGTCTAACGGATGGGTGAGAGGCCTTCCAGGCCGCAGTTCCAAGTATAACCAAGCACGCTGCGTTATTGTTTAAATCTACAGGGCCCCAACGTGACTAGTCGAAGATTTGCTTATTTCATTCACTGGCCAGTTGAATACAGTACCCGGGTACTCGAGACAATACACCTTTTGAGATATTACATTCACGGGACTCACACTCCAGAACTGAAGGGGTTAATCTTTTCTTTTTGCCGACGCGTGTTTCCCGCATTACGAAATCCTGTCGTTCAAATACCGTATCTATGATATATATGCTTCTTTATTGGATCAGTAAAGAATATAATCTATAAAAATCCACAACAGTGCTGGTGTATATTTATTCCCTAGCACGGTGAGACTAACCCGAGGTTAATTCAGCGGCTCCTCTTGGAGTGAGCGCTACAGAAGCATTACAAATATGATTAATAACCAAAAACCCATACCACTCATATCCCGGCCGCGGACCCAGGAGACCTGCGTCTGACCTCCCAGCCACCCCCTCAATCAAGCCCTCCTATCCACTCCTCCATCAGCGAGTTCATCGCATATCCGGGGCCACCCATAACCGTTGGGTGGGTGCGAGGAAGCTGCCGAGTGGGGTGCGAGGTACCCTCCAGCTCGGTTAGTTAAGACCTGAAGAACCTTGAGGCAAGAAATCCCGTGACCATGGCGCGGAAGTACCCAACAGAGTCTGCGGAGCGAACTGGGGTCCAGCTCATAATAGGGGGGCGGCATCGTATTCCTCGAGACATGGTAGCCAGCCCCCACCCCCTCCCCCAGGGCCAAAGGCATTCAGATCCGTGCAAATGCATGGGCAGTACTCAACGTGGGTAAAGGGAAGGGGCGCACCAAGGAGCATGGTCATGTGGCCAGTGAGGGAGAGGTCATGGGGGCCGATAAGTAGCCCAATTCGTGTCCAAAAACATCTTTATAAGAGACGGTCAGCGCTATCCCTCTGAGCCTCTCAGTCCGCCCCCCTTCCCACCCCCCCATTCTATAACCCTCCCCGTGAGCCATGTGTGGTACAGGTCGCTGCCTTGCACGATCTATATATCAGTCAGCATCACAGGGCCACACGAGCGGGGTCTAGAGCAGTCTCGCAGGTCTCTCCCATCTCCCCACCCAAGTGTCTCCATCCACCACAATCCGTGCTGCGTCCAGGGTGGGGGACTATGTGGGGATACGACAGCACGCCAAAAAGAAAGTGGTTCGTGTTCTCGTCGGTTTCGTTGCATAAAGAAGCGAGGCGCTGTTGAGCAGGGTGCAAAGGGGTGCAAAAATGGGGGGGTCCACCCTCATGTCAAAATAGCCATCCCCCACCCCCTCCCTCCAGGGCCCCCCGGAGTCCAGAGCCACCGGGATTCGAGGTCACGATCCCCCTCGGGAGCGGATATGGGGGGGAGTCTAGGGCCGGTGCCGGTCAGCAAAAATGTGGGGTGGGAGAGTATCGTGGTGGGCATCAACCACAGTGCGGCGCATCTAGGTACGTCTCATGGGGGGGCAGTCTGGGTTGGCGTGTGAGCAACACGTACAAATGGGCTCCCGGGTAGCCGCGGCAGCTGGCAATTGGAAGCAATTGTGGCATTACCTAGATTCATTTGCGACGTCCGGGGGCCGCGGGTCGTCCAGGTCCAGGGCTTCTTCGACCCGCCTGCGTCGTGGAGGGCGTTTGTAAGCGGGCCTGTCCGCCAGGCTGCCAGCGTTCCCCTCGTTCTCAGTCCAGTATATCCATTGGGGGCAGGTTCAAAGACTCCAGGAAAGGGGCGACGTCTCCTTGGCAGGTGATAGCGTGTGTGACTCCATTTAAGCGCACGACAATCACAAATGTGAAACCCCATCGGTAGGGCGCGTTCTTCTGCGTAACCGGGCGAAGGTGCCGCCGCGCCGCCAAGGTGAACGGGGACAAGTTGTGGTAGAGTTCCAGGGTCTGTCCTTCAAAGTCCCACGTGCGAGACGTGCGTGCACACTCCATAACCTTCTCCTTCAATTTGTACGAGCTAAAGCAGCAGATCACATCCCGGGGGGGGGGTTCGCCTTCCAGAGGTCGCGGTCTAAGCACCCTGTGGGTCCTATGAAAGTCTAGGTTCGCCTGGGGATCGCAGCCTAAGAGCTTATTAAAAAACGGCGGGGTACTCCTCCAGGTGTTCTAGGGGATCCATTTCGAGGAGACCGCGAAGCCGCAGATTACAGTGTCGTCCCCTGTTATCCAGGTCATCCAGTAATTGCCTCAGGCTGGAATATGCAGGGGCTTCCACTGGGAAAGACATTAACGGGTGGGCCACAGCCTGTTCGTTCCAGATGCGACACGCGGTCTGAGTGCCACCACTTCCTCCCTCACCTCGTCCACGTCGCGCCGGACCGCGTTGTGCAGGTCCGACCGCATATCAGCAAGATCCCCCTTCGTCGGCATGCCTGCCAGTAGGGACTCCACCCGGAGTTCGAGCCGGGCTATAGGCGCCATCGGGTCCATAGCAGTTGTTGGTGCTGAGGCGCCCGCCATTTTAGGGTCCGTCGGAGGAGAGGAAGGTCTCAGCGCGGGAAGCAGGTATGTGTCGAGTGAGTGTACCGCCGCTCTCTGGGGTCTCGCCGGGGTTCTGGGGTTGCTCTGAGGTCGCTTGCCCCGGACCATAGCAGCACCGAAGTTGAATTAAAAGTCTTTTCGTCGGAGGAGGTAGAGGAGAGCTTTCAATGTGCGGCCATCTTGGTCAACAGTCCGGACACGCCCCGAGACACTTTCTTAATGACCCTTGAATGGACAGCTAAGTAAATATCTGCCCTCTAGTCCCTGCTTTTTAGAATCGCCTTTATATTTCAGTGAAGGAGCTGTCCTTTAAGGTTGTATGTAACGATTGGAGTTGGAAGGGAACATAACTATCTGCTGAGCATCCCTGATCTGGAATTCCAAAATCCAAGATATCCCAAAATCTGACATAGTGTTTTGAACTCCAACATGATCCACACCTGGACCTCGTGTGACAGAGGATAAAATTATTAGAAATGTTGTATAAATTGAGCTTCAGGCTGTGTATCAAGTGTATATAAAACACAAATGATTTTCTTGTTTACATTTGGCTCACATCCCCGGGATGTCTCCTTATTATATGCACATATTCCAAAGCCAGAGAAATCCAAAATCTAAAATGCTGTTGGTCCCACGCGTTTTGGATAAGGGATGCTCAGTCTGTACATTGGGTTAAAATGAGTTCTGTATCACAAAGCAATGCCCTTACAATTTTCACCTGTTTCAGCAAAAATGAAATGGAAACTGGAAACTGTATGACAATCAATATTAATCCACAATTGTAAATTATTCATGCTGACATGTACTGAAACAATATAGAAGAACACGTTTAAGTGCCCTGAGGATGGCTGAAACCTTCCATTATTAATCATTTCCAATAACTGTCAGGGTGTAGCACAGATAATGATGAATCCACGTTTATGTAGCTGAAATAAAGTTACATTTTTACGAGCATTCTTTTGTGATTATGGTTTAGTAGATTTAAAAACCTGAAGCACATTTGCTGTAATAAATACATGGTTATTCAGAGAGAGGTGAAAACCAAGAGAATGACTGGAGAAGTGATAATTGTAGGTCAAAATAGCCAAACCAGAAAAATGATCCTATTCATATCACTTTCCAAATCGGCTATTTGGTCTAGATAGTTCATTGTCCTGGCAATTCTCCTGGTTTTCATCTCTCTCTGAATAACCCTGATAGTGTTATGGGAAGATTACACAAATAAAGCAAAATCCCTTAACAGCAGGCTCTGAAATGTTCATACCAACTTGAGCGGAGAACAGCAAGCTATGTTGAAATGACTCCTATACAAAGTATATGAGCCGTTGATATACAGTATAAAGAAGCAATGTTCGAGTGGCTCGAGCTGTTAAAGCCATTGTATGTTATGGCCCAAGCTAATAGTTTATCTGTTAAGCTAATGGCTTGGTGGGAGTGTAGCCCCCCCATTTCCATTTGCTAATCAATACTTCAGCAGAGTGATCTGATGAACATCAGAGGGTCCTATTCGTATTCTGATCGCTGTTAACCTGCAGCTTGAAATCAGTGGTTGCCTACGGTACACTAACTTTCTATAGGTGCCACTAGTAACAGCTCATAATGCGGTTAGATATTCCAATGTAGTTTGCTGCTCTCAGGTCGAGCTGTGATTCTGCATAGTATACCTTTTCTCAGAGCCTGATCTCCCCGCACACCAATCGAGCCCCCAAAAACCATGGCTCATTTGAGCGGGGAAGGCAGGCGTGAGGGGTAGAATTGTGCAAGGATCCGCAAGAGCTGCACCACCATGCAACCATCCAGTTCAGCAGCTAGCCACGCTCCCCCAACAACTTTATTTCTAATTTAATAATATACACATAAAATAATGATAAATCATAACTTCTATTGACACGAATCATATCAGGGTACTTCCAATTCAAAACGTAAGGACAGGTAATGTACTCATGTATATACAGTACTGTGCAAACGTTCTAGGCAGGTGAGAAAAAATGCTGTAAAAGGAGAATGCTTTCAAAAATAGAAGTGTTAATAGGTTATTTTTTATCAGTTAACAAAATGGAAAGTAAACGAACGGAAGAGAAATCCAAATCAAATCACTATTTGGTGTGACCACCCTTGGCCTGCAAAACAGTATACATTCTGACACATTTGCACACAGTTTTTGAAGGAACTCAGCAAGTAGCTTGTTCCAAACATCTTGGAGAACTAACCACAGATCTACACATGTTATGTGGCTAGAAGCTGCCTCAAATTCTCAAAGTATTGAAAAGCAATATCCCTGAGCTTCCTGCTTTTTCTCAGTGCTGCAGCATGCTGAATATCCCTGAACTTCCAGAGCCCCGTTCAATACCTCAGCAGCTGCTGAATTGCTGCAGCGCAGCAATTCAGTTTGCTGCAGCAGTGTCATTGAACGCTTTGGATGCGAATTTCAAAATAAAATGGCCTACGATTTCTTAATGAAAAATTCAGATTGTTTATGACTCGGACAAAATATGATAAAGAAAAGCAGTCAGCACGATTCTGTTTTGTATGCACACACCACAAATGATAGTTTTTATTGAATAAACGTTATGTTTACTTCTGAAACAAAATATAATTGAACTGTAATATATGTCTATGTGCATGGGGTAAATAATAAATAAATATTTTGTGCTTTGGTGAACAAAAACCTCAAAATTAACATTGCCGTACGGAATTGTTACTTGCTTCATGGCGGCGGCCATCTTTACTACATCACAACCAGCTACTCGCAGCATCTCCTCGGGTTGCTGCAAGTGCTAAGTTAGCAGTGCTGAGCGCTGAGTGGCAGAACGGCGTTCATTGGTAAGTTGCTAACTTAGCACTTGCAGCGGCTGAGGTATTGAACGCGGCTGAGGTATTGAACGCGCCTCTGTTTTCTCTCAGTGCTGCAGCATGCTGAATATCCCTGAGCTTCCTGTTTTCTCTCAGTGCAGCGGCATGCAGAATATCCCTGAGCTTCCTGCTTTCTCTCAGTGCAGCGGCATGCTGAATATCCCTGAGCTTCCTGTTTTCTCTCAGTGCAGCGGCATGCTGAATATCCCTGAGCTTCCTGTTTTCTCTCAGTGCTGCAGCATGCTGAATATCCCTGAGCTTCCTGTTTTCTCTCAGTACAGGGGCAGGCGGAATATCCCTGAGCTTCCTGTTTTCTCTCAGTGCTGCAGCATGCTGAATATCACTGAGCTTCCTGTTTTCTCTCAGTGCAGCGGCATGCAGAATATCCCTGAGCTTCCTGCTTTCTCTCAGTGCTGCAGCATGCTGAATATCCCTGAGCTTCCTGTTTTCTCTCAGTGCAGCGGCATGCTGAATATCCCTGAGCTTCCTGTTTTCTCTCAGTACAGGGGCATGCGGAATATCCCTGAGCTTCCTGCTTTCTCTCAGTGCAGCGGCATGCTGAATATCCCTGAGCTTCTTGTTTTCTCTTTAGTGCAGCTGCATGCTGAATATCTCTGAGCTTCCTGCTTTCTCTCAGTGCAGCGGCATGCTGAAGATCTCTGAGCTTCCTGCTGTCTCTCAGTGCTGTGGCATGCTGAAAATTCCTGCGTTTCCGGTTTGCTCTCAGTGCTGCGACATGCCACGTGACATGTTTTCCTGTGACATGATTTATGACTCTGTTCACAGCAGAAGACCCCCCCCCCCGAGCTGCCAACTGTCTAATCTCAAAATCCCAAGAGAGCATAGATCAGACTGGGCTGCCCCCCATAGTCCCTGAACAGATACTGTAAACGGTAACAATACAGATTTGTAGTAAGACTATTATCCTGTCCCTACAGTGCTATGAACCCCCTGTGAGTGCTCGCTGAATGAATATATATGTATGTGTGTGTATTTGCACTGCAGCCAGCAGTGGAATGGAAAAGTAAAGAAACAAAACCTGATCTTGTGAGTGTTCATCCTTTGCTCTCTGGCGCCTCTCCCCTACAGTCCATCCTAAATGCCTCTGCCAGTTTTATTCACCTCACCCGCTGCTCTGTTTCTGCCGCTCCTCTCTGCGAGTCCCTTCACTGGCTCCCCATCCACTGCAGAATTTAATTCAAAATCCTTACCCTGACCTACAAAGCTCTCACTAACTCAGCTCCCCTCTACCTGGCCTCACTAATCACCAAATACACCCCAGCCCGCTCCCTAAGGTCAAACAGTGACCTGCGCCTAGCTTCTTCCCGTATCACCTCTTCCCATGATAGACTGCAGGATTTTTCACGTGCAGCCCCCCATCCTCTGGAACACTCTTCCTCGTACTGTCAGACTTTCCCCTAAAGACATTACTATTCAGGAAAGCTGACCACCCAACTCACGAATACACTTCACTGCCCCAACCAGTCCATCACTCTCCCCTTGCAGTCCATCACTCTCCCCTTGCAGTCCATCACTCTCCCCTTGCAGTCCATCACTCTCCCCTTGCAGTCCATCACTCTCCCCTTGCAGTCCTCTCCTCCTGTTTCTTACCTCCAACCCCTCTAGATTGTAAATTCCCAAGGGAATAGGGCCCTCATTTCATCCTGTGTTGGTTTGTCAAATGTTGTTCGGTCTTAATGTATTGTAACCCTGTCTATATTGTACCCGTTGTTCACGCTGCGGAATATGCTGGTGCTATATAAATAAAGAAGAAGAATAATAATGCTATCTGAACACCCCCCCCCCCGAGTGCTCTGCACATAGATGAGCTGTCAATTAAACAGCTTTAGAAAAGGGTGGCTCCCACAAGCAGATAATGATGGCTGCCTCCATGAGAGGAGCGAATATAGACTAAGTTATTTTGCGTTTGCAAAATCCCTTAATACTGAAGATTAATGATACTAAAAAAATCGATACTTCCTCTGAGCACACAGTGATCCGCCACACCCTCATGCAGCACTCTATTTTAGAGTGGGTCTGGGGGATGCAGGGACAGGGCAGCATGAAGATGTCCCCAATGCTGCACTTGTAGTAAATACAGATGTAAAATCTGACTCAGCAATAACATATCACTGATCTTTATGGAATCATACATTCATGGTGTAGTGATGTTACATGAGAAGCTGTTAATGACAGATTCTATTTAATGGATGACTGCGGATCTCCTCAAGGTTAGCTCTCGCTGCCCTTGATTATGCAGTGCATCACTTCAATGGAGCAGTCATTAAGGAATAGGAGAGAAAATAATTAGCAGTTACAAAACTTAGACGATGAATGGAATTAATTGAAGAAGTTCTGGCATATGGCCTGTCTAATTGCTCACTTTCCTACAGTAACAACTGTGCTGTCAGCTTTTACTTAAGGATTGCAGATTCTACCATATGTTGATGAAATAAGCATATTACTACTTTGTAGCATTAAAAATAATTCTTGTTCAGCTCTTTAAAAGGCAAATCACCTTGTATCCCAACAAAATCCAAAAACATGAAAATCTGGGGGTGCTTTCATGAAAAAATTGGTGTTATACGATTTATTCTTATGTTTTTATGTTATTAAATATGAATAATTCCCCAGATGATGTTGGTAGTCAATTTTCGACATGTTGGAACTCCTCCCTCCCAACACGAGACCATGCCTTTTTCAAATGCATCCAAACCACCCTAGGACTGACTTTGTGGTACATCCTGGATTTACTCCACAACACTTACTATTGTCATAGGTAGTAGTTAATATTCTTAGGCCATCCACATAGGTCCTCTGCTTATTCTTACCCTCTTCACTGCCATGATCAAGTACACTCAATCTTCAAGAGTTCCCGAACGAGCCCAACGTCAAGTAAACTTGATCTGGTCATTATTATGGAGCAATGCAAAGGAATTTTATTTACTGCAAAAGAAATTGATTTGCAAATGGACTCTATAATGGGCCCCCAAATTTTCAGCACCATGGACATGTCAGCCAAGGTGTTGAAGCTGTTTGAAGAGCTTGAAGTTCTGTTTCTCTTAAATAGAAACACCGGGCTTCAGCTGTTATTATATTATTAGAATAAAAATAATCTAAACAGTCAATTCCACAAAATACCCGTGTTTCACTTGTTGTTATTGTTGTTAGTTGAAAAGTCGTGTCCGACCCATCGTGACCCTATGGACAAAGTTCCTCCAGGCCTTCCTGTCCTCTACAATCTGCTGGAGTCCATTTAAGCTCACGTCTACTGCTTCAGTGACTCCATCCAGCCATCTCATTCTCTGTCGAACCCTTCTTCTTTTGCCCTCAATCTTTCCCAGCATTAGGCTCTTCTCCAGTGAGTCCTTCCTTCTCATTAGGTGATCAAAGTATTTGAGTTCAGCTTCAGGATCTGGCCTTCTAAAGAGCAGTCAGGGTTAATCTCCTCTAGGACTGACCGGTTTGATCACCTTGCCGTCCAAGGGACTCGTAGGAGTCTTCTCCAGCACCATAGTTCAAAGGCCTCAATTCTTTGGCGCTCAGCCTTTCTTATGGTCCAACTTTCACAGCCATACATTGTAACTGGGTGTTTCACTAATGAAGTCTTAATTCGTGTTCTGTTTTTCTTTATATGTGTGGTTTAGGCAGTAACCCTATATAGATGTACGTTGGTGTTACGTTCTCTCTGTTAAATCAAGTGTATTTTCTTACAGATGTTTCATTTTGTGATTTTGGTTACTTGTTGAAAAGTGATGCTTGCAAAGTTTTGTTTGTTTGTTCTTTCTTGTATCCATTTTTTTTGTTCTTTGTTTCTTGTTCTGGATTTGCGGATACAGGTTCGTTGTCCTCATTGTTCTGGCGATCATTGGATAGGAATATACACATTCCTTGGGCGTTACCCAGTTAAGTCAGTGTTAACTCCTCTCAAAGTTGAGTCAACCTGATTTTACAGTGTAATACATTGAAAGGCAATCATTTACATGTCAAATTCCATTTGTATATCTTTTTAAGGTAGGATTAGTGTGCCCCTGTGGACAAATGAAATCCACTGTGTTATCTCTCTTCAGTCACCTTTATTATTGTAAAATAAGCTGCAAATATCAGTCCCAAACCTTACTCTAACAAAAAGATCAAAAGATTTGCTGATGCATTGCAATAACAAGCGAAAAGACAGAATACAGGGAGAGCTGCACTCACTCACTACTGTACAGAGATAAAATTCACAGGGTTATAATGACTGAAATTCCCTGTACAGGACAGATACAAGCTGTTACTGTAATTTCAATATACAGCCATTATGTCACATAGAGATATTATTTTCATATTCTATTGGTAGTTTTTGGAAGCTGCATTGCTAATAATCTCATGATCACTACAAATAACCATAAGCAGGAGATCTGAACATTTCATTATGTCTTTATCACATTTACTGAAGTTGACACAAAAGCCATTTTTGTCTGTATGCTAATAACGCAGACCCCGTGTGAAATTGTGTACAATGGGGGATACCACCCAGAGTTTAGAACCTTTCATTCCAACAATATTTCTGAAAAGGATAAATGAATACATGAAAAATTAGCAAATGTTCACTGTCATGGAACTGACGTAGTGCTCACGCTTCAAACCCCAAGAGACTTCATTAATATTGCGTGGTGTGATTTTAAATGTACTTTATTACTTTATGTGAATGTGAATTTAGAGATGTGTTTTGGAGGTCCAGAGCTGAGGTTATTTTCATTGCACGCTTGTGTGCAGAATGTGTGATTTGTGAGTATGCAGGAATGCATTGTCTAGTCTTTGTGATTTAGTTTGAATCTTATTTCTTTGTTGAACCAGAGCAATGTCATCAAGTTTGTGTGATCTTGATTATGCAAATACTTCCTAATTATCTATCTATTGTCTGGCCCTTGTGTACCTGCTATCATAATCCCTTGTTTTGACTCCTTTAGAAATGTTACTTAATATTGAATGTAACTGTCTACCTAAATCTAATTAGATTACACCAAAACCTCCCTTAAAAGATGTTGTGATTTTGTGTATGTAAATGACCTATGTGTGACTGTATAAATGTGTCTCTGATTAAAGCAAATCAGTTCCATTTCTAACCCAAAGACCACAGATCTACAGCGTCGCCTTATTTCTGGGGGTGCTAGCAGGCTCTATGGGTCCCGGTTCTTAAACTTAGTCTAAGGACTGGAGGAAGGCATAGGAGTCTGGCTGGGTTAGAACATGGGGGGCGGTCCTGCGAGGAAGCGGCATTGACAGATGTGACCCCGTTGGGGTACAGAGGTCTGTCACATTGGTTGGCAGCTGGTGGGATTTGCTTCCTGATATTGGGGACCCTTTGCCGTGGAGAAACGGATACTGCAGTAAGGGTCATAGGCACAAGTATGGTGCAACCCAGAGCGAGTGGAGATGTGTCCCCGCTGAGAGAGACCGCAGAGGTTTTGCCTGCGGTGAAGGAAAACCGTCTACAGAGGACTATGGAGCAGGACAGCTAATTTATTCCTTATGAGCAGAGGATCACAGAGGACCTTCAGCTGGTGAGACCCCGAGTGTTGTGGCCTCAGCCCACTGCGAGCCATGGAGACCAGTTGGTGCGCTGGCTGCGTGCCGCACTCGATCTAGAGTGCAAATATGAGAACTTGCTGCAATGTATGAGTGAGGATTGGGAAAGTGACGAGAAACTTCCCCCGGGCTATGTGTTCCGCGGTCCTGGCCCAGCATGGATCCACTTTAAGGGGGGAGACAATTATGGCAGTCCACAGGCTGCCAGACATGCAGAATTGTGCAGCATCCAGGGGCACTACGTGGACGTGTATGAGGACTCTAAATTCACGAATCAAAAAAGGGTTCAGTGGCGCTCAACGGTTAATGGCAAATGGGGCGGATTGCTAATACACTATAGTGTTTATCCCCCAATAAAACACTGTAATAACACAAAATAGAAACAGTTTTAGTGTAGCGCTCCCATACCACACAGATGGTTTTTGCACAGTTCTCGAATATCTCACATATATTATTGAGGGACTTTTTCTCTCCAAAGTTATATAAGGAGTGCGGCACTTAAAATCATCCAAATATCCTCTGCTTTTCAGGCGTCGGTATTTTCACCATCCCGCCAAATGTTCAAATCGACTCCATTCTTAAAAACATTAAAAGAACAAACAGGATGGTGCAGACTGTTTTTTGGAAACGTGATTAATCACATATACGGATTGCACTCACCCAGTTGGAGCCTTGGACCAGGCTCTAAGTATTCAGACTCTAAGGTTTTATTCGTCAGCCAAACCTTTTCAAAAAAGCTCACAGTGATTCCAATGAAATAAAATAAAAATAAATTTATTTCTGATTTAAAAAAATAACAATCGTCTAGATGCCTTTCGCCCTATGAGATAGTGGGCTTCATCAGTAGAGAATAACATACATTAAAAACAACCCTACCTTTTATAGTGGAAAAAACTTAATTGTATCCTTATTGATTAAAAACACATGGGTTTCCGGCGTGCAAGACGCTGGATATGTCAGCTGTGTACTGAGACCTCAATGTTACCCTCTTTGTGCTCCCACCTCCATCCGGCCTCCGCCAAAACCGGAAGCGACGACCGCGCACGGCGGAACACCACCTTCCACCTTCACGGCCGGACCAAACAAAGGGCCGAAAGCCGCCAGACCACAGCCAATGGGAAAGCGAAAAAAACTGCAGGCCACACCCACCCATCCCCATTAGAATACTTCGAGCCTGGTCCAAGGCTCCAACTGGGCGAGTGCAATCCGTATATGTGATTAATCACGTTTCCAAAAAACAGTCTGCACCATCCTGTTTGTTCTTTTAATGTTTTTAAGAATGGAGTCGATTTGAACATTTGGCGGGATGGTGAAAATACCTGACGCCTGAAAAGCAGAGGATATTCGGATGATTTTAAGTGCCGCACTCCTTATATAACTTTGGAGAGAAAAAATCCCTCAATAACATATGTGAGATATTCGAGAACTGTGCAAAAAACATCAGGTGTGGTATGGGAGCGCTACACTAAAACTGTTTATATTTTGTGTATGAGGACTCTGCCTTTTGGCCTGTGCTGAAGGGGCTCGCTGCTGAGGAATGGGCACTCAAAATGGACTTAAAAAATTTGCAGACTGCAGCCCAGCTACCAGTTCCCGAGGCCCCTGGAGGAAGCCTCCCCACACCAGCCAGCGGGAAGCGGAAGAAAAAAAGGGGCGGCCGAGCCAAAGCAGACCAGAGCAAAACACCGTCACAGCCCGGGGATTACAGCACTAAGCCATCTTCCAGCGGGCAGTATCAGGTCACCGGAGAGACTGGCACCGAGACTGTTCCCCTCATGAGAGATGGGGCCACACAGACCATGGACAATCTGGTCAGCTTGTTACAGGCTGAATTGCTTGCTGCTCGGGCACAGATAATGACCCTGACAGAGACATTGCAAGACCATCAGACCGAACTGCGAAATGTCACGGTTGAGAGAGAGGGTCGCTGCATGGAAATGTAAGAACAGTCAGTCACTATACAAAAATTGTCATCCCAGCAGCAGGTCTGTGAGGACTGTAACCACAGCCTACACAAGGAGCTCAGTGGTGCTCAGGCGCAGATAGCGGAGCTGGAGTGCGGCTCCCATGTAATGATTGAGCAGCTGGAGGCTGAGCGGCGAACTGGAGCGCCTCTACACACAGAGGTGACCACTTTCCAGGTTCGTCTGGAGCAGACACAGCTCTCCCGGGACACTATTCAGGCATGGGCCTGTGAGCAGGAGGAGGAAATAAAGCTGCTCCAGAACCAACTCCAGCTGTGCCAACACCAGCTGCTAGAAGCAGACGCAGCTCGGAAAGAGAGCCACACTCAAGCCAAGGCAAGCGAGGCAGAGGTGACCCACCTGACACACCAGCTAGGTGTATTGGCGCAGGAGCACCAGGGCACTGCCAGCCAACTGCAGGCTGAGCTCGAGGGGATACGAGCACAGTGCCTACAGCTCCAACATGAGTTGTCCCTGGCACAAGCTGCCAGCACCCATGTGCCCACCACGGAGGAGAGCAGCACCACAGGGGGTCAAGTCATTGCCCCTGTTGTATTTTTCATAGAGGAATGATTGTACCCAGTGTTGCTGGAGGTGGATGCTGTGCTGGTATCAGAGTGTACCTTGTTTGCGACGAAGATTGAGACCCCCCAGTACTCCACCCCTAGGAACCAAGGTGCTGCCAGAGAGGGAACCTCTTCTTACCTGCCCAGAAGACCAGCAGAATCGGTGAGTGACTACCCTGAGAGGCTGCCAAGTTCCTGGTCCCAGGAAGAATTGTGCCTTTTTGGGATTGTGGGGATTGCCGTGGGCTGGGCCCCTGCTTCATGTTCGGGAGGGGGGCATCAGCCGAAGGAGAGACTGGGGACTGGGACTGCTGACTGTGTTCTGGGTCCGCAGAGGTGCTTTGGAGACAGAAAGATGTGGGGAGGAATCTTAGTGGGCCCGCTAACAAGCATTTTGTGTCTGAGGACTGTGGTGGCCTGTTGCCTGGCAGACACTACTGCGGTGAGTCCTTCGGTGACTGGACAAGAGGGTTGGCTTGCCTCTTACCCTGGGACTATGGACCCACACCCAGGGGTACCCTGTGGCGACTGTCAGACCCTGCTGACGGTGCTTGTGTGCCAGCACCCTGGAACTTTGAAGATGGTGCAGAAAAGGGACAAAGTGAAAAGTCTCGTCAGTGGCAAGCGATCCGTTTGGGATCTAAGCTTGCCCTGCTGTTCTGGAAGGGGGGACATATGTCATGGAACTGACGTAGCGCTCCACCCTTCAAACCCCAAGAGACTTTATGTTCATTAATATTGCGTGGGGTGATTTTAAATGTACTTTATTACTTTATGTGAATGTGAATTTAGAGATGTGTTTTGGAGGTCCAGAGCTGAGGTTATTTTCATTGCACTCTTGTGTGCAGAATGTGTGATTTGTGATTATGTAGGAATGCATTGTCTAGTCTTTGTGATTTAGTTTGAATTTTATTTCTTTGTTGAACCAGAGCAATGTCATCAAGTTTGTGTGATCTGGATTATGCAAATACTTCCTAATTATCTATCTATTGTCTGGCCCTTGTGTACCTGCTATCATAATCCCTTGTTTTGACTCCTTTAGAAATGTTACGTAATATTGAATGTAACTGTCTACCTAAATCTAATTAGATTACACCAAAACCTCCCTTTAAAAGATGTTGTGATTTTGTGTATGTAAATGACCCATGTGTGGCTGTATAAATGTGTCTCTGATTAAAGCAAACCAGTTCCATTTCTAACCCAAAGACCACAGATCTACAGCGTCGCCTTATTTCTGGGGGTGCTAGCAGGCTCTATGGGTCCCGGTTCTTAAGCTTTGTCTAAGGACTGGAGGAAGGCACAGGAGTCTGGCAGGGTTAGAACACGGGGGGGGGGGGGTCCTGCGAGGAAGTGGCATTGGCAGATGTGACCCCGTTGGGGTACAGAGATCTGTCACATTCACTATTTACGTTTTTTAAATGTCTCAGAACAACAATTTACCGTCTCATCCGATGTTTAAAATAAATGTTATGATCCCCCCCCAAGAAAAAGTGCTTGGTAACGATGGGGTTAATTTTATTTATATATAAAGGATTTTACCAGGAAGGATACATTGAGATTTCTCTCGTTTTCAAGTATGTCCTGGGTTCGAGAACATTGAGTGGTTACAGAAATACAAAATAGTAAAATGCAAGATATTAACACAAGACCAAATATACAGATTAACAAAAAAATAAATATGGAGGAAATAAAGTCATTATGTTACATGTTTACAGGTGCATTTCGTATTGAGGTATGTTAATAGGGAAGTCTTAAGGGACTTTAGACTGGGGGAAGATTTGACGGTGTCTGGGAGGTTATTCCATATTTGCGGTGCTCTGTAGGAAAATGAGGATCGAGCCATTTTCTTTTTGTATTGCGGTATTGCAAGTAAGGTGCTGGTCCTGGATCTGAGGTTATAGGATGAGAGAACTGCCGGGGGAAGCAGCATATTCAGGTAGGGTGGTAGCTTCCCAGAAAAGCTCTTAAACACCAGGTTGGAAAGGTGAAGGGTGCGTCTAGAGTCCAATGATGGCCAGTTTAGTTCTTTTAACATGTCACAATGGTGTGTCATCTAGTTACATTGTAGCACAAAGCGACAGAATGAGTTATACAATGTAGTAAGTTTCTGGAGGTGTGTTTGTGGGGCGGCTGCATACACTACATCTCCGTATTCAATGGCTGGCATAAGCATTTGTTGTACAATCTGCTTTCTTACCGCGGGGCTCAGACAGGATTTGTTTCTGTACAGGGCACCTAGTTTGGGGTAGAGTTTAGATGAGAGTTTTTCGATGTGGGGGCCAAAAGATAGATTTGGGTCTAACCACATACCTAGGTATTTGAGAGAAGTGACTGTGGTCAGCGTGCCATTTGATTTTGTCCCAACACATAGATGGGGTGTTTGCAATTTGTGTAGTTTAGGTGCGGTTCCAAAGAGCATTGTAACAGTTTTGTCAGTATTTAGAAAAAGTTTGTTATTTGCGATCCACTTTTCTACCCCTGTGAATTGTTCTTGCAGCACGTCCTCCAGCTGTGGGAGATTTGGTTTGCTGGTATAGATTACAGTGTCGTCTGCGTACATGTGTACAGTTGAAGCTTTGCAGACATTGGGCAGATCGTTTATGAATATTGTGAATAGCAGGGGGCCAAGTATCGAGCCTTGGGGTACACCGCACGTGACTGGGAGGGGAAGGGAAGTGCTGTCAGAAATGGACACAAATTGAGACCTATCAGACACATATGATTGGAACCAGGTTAACGTACTATCACCAATACCAGAGCTCTTAAGTTTTTGTAATAGGATGCCATGGTCTACTGTGTCAAAAGCCTTGGCAAAATCAAGGAAGATGGCTCCAGTTAGATTTCCTTGTTCCATGCCCGCTTGGATATCATTACAAACTTTTAAAAGGGCAGTTGTAGTTGAATGGTTTGGACGAAAGCCTGATTGATCTGGGGTTAAATAGTTCTGATACTGATAATAATCACGTAATTGAGTGTAGACACATTTTTCCAGAATTTTGGACATTACAGGGAGCAGTGATATTGGGCGGTAGTTGGATACCAAAGTATTGTCTCCACTTTTGTGGATAGGTACCACCCTTGCAGTCTTCCAGAGTTTGGGTATGTATCCAGTCGCCAGTGATTCATTAATCAGGGTTGCGACAGGTTTTGCAATTGCTGGTGCACTGATTTTCAGCAGCATTGCTGGTATTTGATCAGGTCCAGACTGGTATTTCATTTTTTGGTTATGGAGAAGTTTAGTGATGGCACTGACAGGCACTGGTCTAAAACTGAATTTCTCTGGGTTACGGGGTCTTTGCACTGTTGGTGGGTCCTGACCTGCGTGCGGCCTTTCTGATTGCGTGTCATGTCCTAGCTTAGAAATCAGGGTGGTGGCGCATCCAACAAAATAATTATTAAAAGCATTTGCTACATCTAGGGGGTGTTGTACAGTTTGGTTGTTTACTTTTAAAGCAGCTGGTTGGGAGTGTACGGGGGGTGCTTGTATGTTACTTATGATTTTCCAAAAATTTCTGGGGTTTGATATGTTATTGTTTAAATTTTCATTGAAGTATTGGACTTGTGCTGACATTCGCTAAAGTCTGCATGTGCCTATTGGGTTAACTCACAGTTGATGTTGGCCACTTTGGAGTTGGCATTGTGGCTCTTTTTTTTGTATTTGCATGGTTTTGTATACTTCTGGCTTTTTGCGTACGCTGCGAACGTGTTGGCGACACATTGATTTTTTTCTGTGCTTTATTTACTTTCATATAAGTCACACTGGATTAATCTTATTTTGGAGGTTTTAACTACTCTGTTTTGGACGTTGGAAGGTTGCAGGCACTCGTGGGAGTGTCTGTACTCATAATGGGTAGGAGGTTGCAGCTCCACTGTGGTACCACAATTCATAGTGACTTTCATGTTCATCAAGCTGCAATTTATTCACAGGAACTTGCACCTCTAGCGTCATTCCAATTTTGATAGTCGGTGAATCAAGGCCATTGACTCAAATTGTGGGACTCCAGATGTTTCCGAATTACAATTCCCGTTATCATCTGTCATCTGGGGGGGGGGTTCATAGCAGTAGATAGTCTATAAGCGACAGGAAATGGTTTTGCTGATACTCTTAAAGCAACACAATCTAATGTTGGGCATGCTGTCACAAAAGAATTATGGAACATATGTAAAATTCTGGCACAAGGTAGAGAATTGGTTACAATAGTCCATGCACCATTGTAAAACACTACAAAGATTGAGTATTCTCAATCTTCAAAAGGTCCTGCAGGAGCCCGAGATAAACTAGATATACTGGTCTATTCACTAAAGGTGAAACTCGGGAGAATGACTGGAGAAGTGACAATTCTAGGTCAAATTAGCCAAACCAGAAAAATTCTCTCATTCATCTGACTTTCCAAATTGGCTAATTGCTCTAGATAGTTTTCTTCTCCTGCCAGTTCTCTTGAGTTTCACTTTTACTGAATAGACCTGATAGTCTTATTCTGGAGCAATGCAAAGGAATTTTGTTTATTGCAAATGAACTTCATTTGCATATGGACTCCAGAATGTGCCTCTAAGTTTAAAGACATCGGACATAACAGCAAACAGTTTGAAAAGCATTGAGTTCCGTATTTCCTTCCAGAAAACACGGAGTGCAAGATGTAATATACATGCAGTAGCGCTTTTTGGGCACCAGAGGGAGCCCTCATGCTATAAAACAGGGTTTACCTACAATGGAAATGCCTTTGCATATATTTACTGTGTGTAATGGAAAGTCATTTTCCATAAAACCACTGGGGCCTCCAGGTAGTTTTATGGAAAATACCTTGGTATTGAAAGGGATAATTGATTTTACAAGCAAACTAAAATGTGACACATTCCGGTAAATGTGTATATAAGATAAGCTTGTGTATATATAATAGAGCTTGTTGTTTTATCTCCACAGCACCTAATGGGACGCAGCAGGCTTATCCAGACAAAAAAGCTGTAGATCCGCTGAAGGATTGTACGTCTCTGGACCGGAAGGCGAGGCTAAATGACATCATCTTCATAGAAGACTAGGCAAGATAATTTCACAGACAGCCATGTTCATACTTATAGTATCACACTAACCACCTTACAGACTTCTTGTCGAAGGATTTTGTTTCCTTATACTTTGCACTTTCTTATTGGAAGACTTGAAGAGTTATCTCCTTAATGGTTGGAATACGGTCACATATAAAGGGCACAGCCAGGATATTTGGAATTTCTTACTAGCCTTGAAAGATACTTGTTTTACGTTTATTTATCATATGCGTGCAAGAAGCATGTGCCCCGCTGCATTTTAAACCAATGTGTCACTTGCTGATCTTGTGCTTAGTGAGAGGAATCCGCTTCATAGCGCACATAAACTTATTTGCCTTTTAAATAACTTTAGACATATTTCTTTCATGTCGTATGAGGGATGGACGAGAGAGTTTGCAAAATGAACAACCTGACAGTCGTTACTACAGTTAATAATGAAATGTGGCCAACCTTAAATCCTGCTTTTCCTCCCAAAAACTTGTTCGCATTCTCATGAATGTGTTGTTTTATTTTCTATTTAATGTGAGATGTGTAAAGCGCCATAATGAAACACGTAATCCACATGCATTTCAAACAGCCACCAAACATAGGTTTTCTTCCAAATGTCCTGGTCTTGTATTTAGATGTGAACAAGGACCCTTTTTTAAAAATTTTATTACGGGGAGAACAAGCTCCTATAAACACATTATCAACTAACCTAATCACAGTAACAACTAACCCAGGGCTCAAAATTTCAAGTCCCAAGTCACTAACCAGGCCATAAGAGTTACCCTATCAATAAAAAAACGTGTTCTCACACTTGGGTATAAATGTTTATTTTAATCTCTATGTTCCCAATAAGCGTTTCTTCCTAACAACGCTTAAACAATTATAAACAAACAATTGGTGTCTTCTTATTTGTAAACACACTGGCATTGGGAAAACATAAAGTCCATATTATCCATGCAATATCGATTAATATATCAGTAACTTCGTGCCAATTCACTCACTGAGCATTTGAAGCATTTGAAGTAACAGGCATATAAAGGTATCTTTTGAATGGTTTATTTGGAACACATCACGATACAAAAACAGGAAATTTCCAACGCTTTTTGTCCTTGCATTATACAGACTTCATCAGGGAGAAAACAGCATATCTGTTATATGTAATATACCAATTGTTTGTTCATAAGAGTTACCCTGCCAGTAAGCCAGTAACAGATGAGCTGGGTCAGGTTAGGCTGCTGACCTCTGCCACCGTGCAGTTTGGGGAAGGGGGCTGCACGGTGGCACCGCTAGAATAAGCAGCACAAAATAATTTATTGTGCTGCCTGCGTGTGCATTTTCACTTGCCCTCACTTAATTTCCACTCGCTAAATACTAGTAGGGGAGTGGAAATTTTGAGCCCTGAACTAACCTAATCGCCTTAAAAAAAGCCCTATTCATTCCAGCGAAAAGGAAGAGTAAACACAAAACAAATACACCAACAATGACTTAACTCTAATCTCATTACACAAAGTTGGCATCAACAAGCAAGCAGAGTTAAAACGAAAAAAAAAACACTCTACCAAAAAAAATATACCTCCCTTCCTTAAATAATTGGCTGACAGCACCTACCAATATTTTTTTCTTGGTTAGGTGTAAATATTCGCCTTTTGACCTTCGAAGCTGGGCTGCTGCTCCTCCTCAGCTCAGGGCTTCCAAAATGCAAAAGTCTCTGCAGCTTCTTATGCAATTTGGGGATCGTATATAAACTGTGCATCTCGCGTAACTTTTACGCAAGTTACGCAGAGCCTACGCAGATCCATGGATTGGTGCTTCATGCTCAGATGCCATCTCCCAGAACACAAGCTGCTGTGAGCATTCATAGACCGGATGATGTCAGAAAGCAGAGCGCCCAAACATCATTGATCCCCGAGTTGGTCCCCAACAATCGGATATTCAAAATCCAGTCTGCAGAGTGACAGCTGGTTGGCAGGAAACCCTTTCACTTCACAACGTGCTATCGGCCAACGGCGCTGAAGGGGGGCACTCCACAAGCCTGACCGTTTTTAAAAGCTAAAGAAGTCAGGGTGCGTAGAGTGTGCCTTTAATTCTTAATGTCAATGGAAAGCCAGTCCTTGAACAGTTGTATATTATCTTTGTGTTGGGAAGCTTCAACACATCTCATGTTGTGAAGTCTCTACTCAGCATGGCAGGTGGGCAGGCGAGCGAGCGGGCTAGGGAGCATGATAGGAGGTAGTGAATAGAGCATCCATACAAAAGCCAACTGGTAAACATCTCATACCTTCAGAAACAAAGGTGCAGGAGATATATCCAATATGTTAAATTTTTTGTCATTGTTGTGTATTTTAAATTTGTTTAATTGTAAACCATTTATCTACAAAGCAAATGGTCAAGAGACCTTCACCATTTTCACAGTGAGAGGAGTGATGGAACCTGGAATTGCTGCCTAGGATAACTATGCGGATTAGTTGGTTTATCTCCAGTCTAGCTCAGTCAAATCATTCATGTTGTAGCTTGCTTTTCGGTAATTCGATTATGTTGGCACCATCTGCCACATTCAAACAGTAGCCGTTGTGTGTTCACTTTTCTTCATCCATGCTCCACACCTGCTAAACTCCTCTTCACTGTACCCTATGTATTATTTGAGAATCGCAATGTAGATCACAATATCAAGTAAAAAGGACGTTGCTTCCACTTGTATGTGAACTGTGGAATCCTGATTATCCCGCTTTGTTAGGTGTAGGGCTTTCCACATTTGGGAAAGAATATCATCATAAAGCTCTATGGGATGCAGGAAAAACATTATTATTCACCCAAATACTCGGGGCACTATTTCAAACTTGCCATTGCGGTTATAAAGTCAGCCGGTGAGTATATTAGCCCCACTCATTAATCCTAACTTCCCCTATGCTATTCAAGCTACAATATTCTCTTGTAATTTAACACTTTCTATGTGTTGTATTGTATAGGCAACTGGAGAATAACGAGCATTTCCGGGATCACTCCTTGTTTTTCCTTGCAACTGTTAATGAAAATACATTACTGCCTTCAAGAAAAACAAACACAAACACACACACACCTCTAGTCCCACGATGCAGAGGACGTGGATATTACAGAAGAACTCCGAGAACAAATAGTTCTCAACGTCCTTCCATGGCATGACCTGGCTTACGCGAGCTGGTGTAGGGCTCCAGGAGAGGATAACATTGACAGTGGTGGTAGAGCTGCTGGTATCTATTGGGCTCCAAATATTGGAAGTGAAGCTGCTAAAACAGCATCTCGCTGATAATATAGGCCGTAGTAGGGAGCCTATAAAAGCAGCTTTCGATTACGGTCTCGGTCGGACATGGGGCCCCATGTCTAAAATATCTATGTATTAATTATGTCAAGCTTCTTTTAAATTCCCAAAGTGCGGAACATGTACACCTTAATGGAACATTATTTGCTACACCAAATGTTACTTCATTGGAAACTAGTTTATAATATTGTTTCCATCTTAGGAACGGTAGCCAGGGCCTACTGGTAGTGTGGAGATGCCAGCATTCTCACATATGGTATTTAATCTGTGTTACAAACATATAATACATTATTCCTGATTTTTTTTTCTTTACAGGACAAGATGATATGTTGTGTGTTTCATGCTATGCATGACAAGCCTTGACAATGCGTTGTGTTTACCTATCACCTTCTGTCATGGAATAGGTGTAGAGGCAGGTAGCATAACACACTTAAGGGGTTATTCACTAACCTCCAATTTGGTCACCGACTTGCTCCGAATGGTGAATTTCGAGCCAATTGGTCTATTCACTAAACTGTCAATTCGCCAAATACTGGTGCTTTGACGGTGAAATACGGCACAGTTTGGTGATCTTCAGCGGCAGCGAAAATGTCCCATAGAAGAGTAATGGTTTGTCTATTCACAGAATGCTGAACTGCACTGACGTGTCGGCAAAATGCCCTGATTTTGAGTGTTTCAGTTCGACAGGTTTAAACTGGCGAACCCCATATGATTTAATGTAAAAGTAATATTTTCATTTTCAGCAAAAAGCCTTTGTATTTTTGTGACAATTTTTTTTGTTTCCTAATTTTTTAAAACGCCATTTTTTTCAAATTCTGTAACAGACCTTATTATATTTTTTTAAAAGAGCTTTTTTTATCATTTACATTTTTATTCGTTTACCCTTTCCTGCCACGTGGCATACATGTCGTTCGCACAGCAGGTGGGCCTTGAAGACACAGGGCATCCTGGTACCCACCCCACAGCTGGCACGGGCCATTGGCTGCAGGGAGACGGCCTGAACTGAGACGGCCTGAACTCAGGCCGTCCCCCTGATGCATTGGCTACGTGGGCGGGCTGAATCAGAGACCCGCGGCGGCACCTGGTGATGAGGCATCATTTTTTTTTCTTTTTTGCAATTCAGTGGATTTCGCCAAGACCACTTCAGCACTCTTTGGTACTTATTGGCTAAGTTGTCCAACTTTTTCATGAAGCTTTGGCGACTCCATCTTCGGCGCACTATGGTGACCGTTCACTAAATGGTGAATTCACCGTACTGTCGGTGAAATGGAAGAGTGAAAAGCACTGGAATTTCAATGTTTTGTGAATAACGCCTTTGTTTTCTGGATTAAAAGTTTATTTTTATTTAAATAGGAAAAAAAACACAGCCAGACGTCTGTGTAAATTCAATTTGTTACCGCATAACCTGGAACAATTTGCACCGTGATTTTAAGGTAATTGATAACATTTCGGCTCATACTGACCTGTGTTGACTTTAGCAAGAACGCACTTTGGTAATTTTTAAGGTGGCTTTTTTGCCTGGATTCAGATTTTAGACCCTTTCTGGTGTATTTTTGCAAATTTGCTTTAAATATATTTGGGTCCAACTACAATGTGCATTTCTGCTTATTTGAAAAGAAGTATGATGGGCAAGGTGTGTAATTTGGTATGAATTGTTTGAAGGTATTTGGGTTTTCAAAGGTAGAAAAACCATCCATTTCGGCTGAACTTTGTTTCCCTCAAACAGGAGGTAGATTTAATCTACTATATGTAGTAATACCACTACTCCTTCTGCCCATTAGTTCTTCCATGTCCCGACTTTGCAAACTGAAAGGACAAGCGATGATCCCGACTTCAATCCTGACGGTAGGGATCTTTAATTTGAAATACTATATGGATCCAGCCAAAAAAATTATCTCAAAATGACATTTTATGACGCATTAAAAAATTTACAGGGTTATTCAGAGATCCGAATTGTGGCCGAAAGGTAACCGAACAGTGAAATTCAACGTACGGATACCTTTCCTGGCCATTCGGCATCTATTCAGAGAACAAAAAACTGCAGTGAAAAGTTGCCGAATTGCACTGTTGTTCTGTGGTTTCATTCAACAGGTTTATTCAGGCGAATCCCATAGGCTTCAATGTTAAAAATATTCTCGATGTAATTCAATATCTAATAAACCGTTGATTATAATATTCTGCAGTAAAAAGTCTCTTTGTTTAGATTTTTTGGGATCTTATAGGCATTTTTAATTTTTTTTTCTGTAACAGCCCTTTTTATTATCATTCATTGGATCTCATATGTAAATTTCACTCATTTTCGTTCTGTAGTTTCTTTGCAAACTGTGTTTCACTTTTCAAACATTCAAGCGTACTGTTTTTTTTTTCTCACTCCATTTATCTGTGGTGTCGGCTTCTTCCGGCGGCTGCTCTGCGCTGTGATCGGCGGCTGCTCGGGTTTCTCCGGCGTGGTTAATCCAGAAGTTTTGGCGGGTTTCAGTGTGCGTTCGCCGGCTTTTACATTGAGTGTTCGTCGGGTTTGCCTCGGCTTTTCCCCGCACTACGACGGCCCTGTGGTGCTTGCTGAATACACCGCAGGGTCGCCGAAATGGGATCGCCAAATTGCACCGAATTGAAGAGAATGAAAAGTCACCGAACGTGCAGTGACTTTTCGATTCTCTTTGAATAACCCTGTTGATTAAAAAAAATCAGAACGAAAAAAAAAATTGAAAACCTGAAATGTCTACACAAACTATTGGGTTATTATATATTTGAACCTTCCTTAACATTCTCCAAGCTGGTTATTTCTAGGTTTGGCATTTCAGATCTGTGTTTGAAGCCAGTTCAGCAGAATCGAAGGTATCACACTGGTGTTGCCACATTTATAACATTGCATAATTTAAATAGTATAAAAAAAAAATGGCCAAATAACTGCTGGAAAATTGTATGAAAATGCTACAGTATATATATATAAAGTGGTTCCAGGTTGTGAGATGCCATCTCTCCTTACATTATTTGCATGTTTTTTTATTGTCTATATACCATAAATGACTCTCACAAGCTTTCCATGAAAGACTGGTTTGTGGAGCCATAAGTATCAGCAGGCTGTCTTTACTCATCAACTAAGCACTTATCCTTGGCGGGAATGACATTGAAACGTGTTTACTCAGCATTAACAAATAGCACTTGAATAAAAGAACTTTGAAAAACTAACATTGAGCTCACTGCCTTTACCGCTTAACTAAGATGACTGTTCAGACTATGCTACGTTTTCCAGGCTGTGATTCGATATCCGCAGACGGAAATTGGAAGACTTTGGCTTTGCTTTTGGAGACCTTCCTTTTCGCGTGTTCATACAGTATGCAGAGATAAATAGTCCTAGTCTGATGGACTATCATCAATACAATCATGTTTACTTTGTATTGTGTGTGCATTTCTGTTTTATGTGTTTAATAAATCCTTTAAAAAAAAATTATGTTTACGACATTCATATTTTGCATGTGTGCTCCTTTCATTCTATCCAAAGGGACAACGCAGGCACGTTCAGGGCCGGATTAACATAAGGGCTGATGGAGCAGCAGCTCCAGGCCCATGCCCCAGAATAGGCCCAGAGCAAGGATATCAGGGTTATTCAGAGAGCATGAAAAGCAGGAGAATGACTGGAGAATGAAAAATTCTAGGTCAAAATAGTCGATTTGGAAAGTGAGGTGAAAGGGAGAATTTTTCTGGTTTGGCTATTTTGACCTAGAATTTTTCATTCTCCAGTCATTCTCCTGCTTTTCACGCTCTCTGAATAACCCTGTATGTCTGCATTGATGGACATTTGGACCCATGTATCTCCAACTCCATAGCATCTACAGGATCATGTCAGGTATCACTGGAAAGACCAGAGCATGACCCCTACCAAACATGATCAGGTTTTATGTAACAATAAAAATAGAAAGAAAATATAAAATATTTATTATTGTAACACAGAATTGTTACATCAAAAACCTAAACTGCCGCACTGCAGCAAAGAGCACTTGGGGGGACTTTGGACCCCTGCATCACTAATCTTTACACCTCACAAGGTCAAGTGATGTTGAGATTGGACAGGTCTGGCCTTTGCATTAATACCAAACATGACCATGAAAAATCTAAAAAAGAAGAAAAACCCCACTTTTTTGAAAATTCTATATTTTTAGTTACAAAGCGCTGGCAATGTACATTTGTCACATATAAAATGAGCAACACCAGTGCCATTACTCACATTTTTAATTTCCCACTGGGAGCAAGTTCAGTATTTTATACAAAGTCATATTATTCATAAACCCCATCCTCCAAAACATAAGGGAAATATTTAATTTTTTGGTTAAAATTGTATATTTTCTCAGAAAAATGCAGTAACAGGTTCCCATTTCACATTGTTTAACAACAATTCCCTATAGAACATATAACCACAAAGGTTTGGAAGATAAAATGTGAATAAGTAATTTTACACGCTGTAAATGGTTGAAATCTGAATGCAAATTTCCTCACACAGTATCTGCCTGGTTAGATATTCCTGTATCTGCACTATTAAATAACTTAAAATATGTTTTCCTTTCACTAAATTCCAAAAGAAGCCACCAAAATATTCTGCTCCAGGCCCATATAGATCTTAATACGGCCCTGGGCACGTTGTAGTATAACGAAAAGATCAAATGGATTGGTGCTCATCGGCCCCGGAATGTACAGTGTACAGAAACATGAGAAATATTAAAACGGAGAAAAGATACTCCTACCCAAAAAGTGACAGCTTGTTAAAACATTTCTAATGTTTTGGATGTATTGAACTTTATAACCATCACTGGACATCTAGCTCTGAGATCTGTATGGTTACAAGTTTAGCTGTCACTGTCTCAATGTAACAATGTGGATGACAGAGCGACACAAAGCTATGTGAGACTACATATGTGATGGCTGTGACAGTGTATACAATGTTGAGTGAGGAGACTTGAGGGAGTGTGTGAATGTGAGATTTGTAGGCGCTATACAAGCGTGACAATACTAGAGGGTGGCTATATTCGGTGGTGACAGTTGTTTGACCAATATGAAGAGAGTCAAGTGAATGACTTATGTACATGTGTAATTATTGCATATTATCATGGTGTGTGTGTGTATCAGTTATCAACACAATTGATTGTCTCCGAGTCCATTTGCAGTAGTCAGACATTGACAGGCACATATAGATACACTAATTGACAAACGTGGGAAGAGGAACACACATACACCGACACAGTTGTGCACATACAACTCCAAAACAAGGGCTATATGCGTGCATGTCATTCTTTGTACTTTTACCATTTGAGCATCAGTTCCACTTGCCATTTAGCACTTTAATCGTTAAACCATCTTGGGATATGTATGGGAACAGGCTTCGCAGCTTTCATTTCCCCAGAACGATCTGTGTGACAGGCACCTTAGGAAACGTTCGCACTAACCTATGATACAGGGGAACAGTACCCTTGAAATTAAACTTTAGTCAATTCTCCCTGCCAGTGCTCCAAGACTGCATGGGACCTACCCGTATGAGCATTACTAACCGGCCAAGTTCCAGTTTCTGCCATGCTCGATTACACAACTCATAGTATAACACTGCACTACACAGTGGAGACTGGAGAGTCTTAGCTGGTAAGGTAAGCATTTAGGTCAGGTGGGGCATGTTTGTGGACTCTTATTTACTACTTCTACCCAACGTATTCCTATTTAAAGGAATGATATATTTGGATGTATGCAAAGACCGTATGTTAACATGACTATCCATTTATTGGAATAATTTATTTTGACTTTATGTAGTTATGGTACTGAATACTTTCTGCATCCTCTAAACAGACATAAAATAGAATGCCTTCTGCTCATAAGAGTGTCCCCATCTTCTCTTGCATGTTTCTGTCTCAATCTCATGTCCCAATTCAGTGGTTAGTAATACGTGACATTTGCCAGCCATCTCTCCTTACCAATACAGTGTGTGCAGATAGGTAATGTGTACGGGTTTAATTAAGAGGTGGCATGTATGGATACAATGGGCCATTGCTTCACCACCTTCAAAACAAACTGACAGAAGACGTGATTGAAAAGTATGTGGCAAGTTCTTCGGCACCAGTCATGAACAAGGTGAGTCAGCCTTTGTGATGTATTTGTCATCATCTAGGGCAGGGTCAGCAACCTTGGCTCCCTGATGTGTTGAACTAAATCTCCCAAGATGCTCTGTCATCTGTTAGGCTGACTGAGGCACAAGGGAAATGTAGTTCCCAAAACATCAGGGAGCCAAGGCTGACCCCTGATCTAGGGACATTTTATGAATTACCTGTAAGCAGTAATGGAAACATTTCTGGAGGAGACTATAGACTATATTCACCAAGCACCAAACTTACCACCATTCGGTACAATTTCAGGGCAGTTGATCTATTCCCAAAGTTGTCAATTTTCCAAATACAGGTGAATTGGTGACGAAATACAGTGCAGTTCAGCGGTCTTCGGTGGTAACAAAATTGACCCAGAGAAGTAATGATTAGTCTATTCACAGAACCCCAAACTGCACTGAAGTGACAGCGAAATGACCAGATTTTTGGTGATTCAGTTCGACAGGTTTAAGTTTAATTTTCAGTAAAAAGCCTTATTTATTTTTTAGAACCTTTTTGTATTTTTATTTATTTATAAAGTATTTTACCAGGAAGGATACATTAAATAACGAGAGAAATTTCAAAAGGTTTTTAGTTCTCTAACCAACCTTTTTAATTTTTTAAAAGGCCTTTTATTATTTGGACACATTGATACATTTTTATTCATTTAAAACAAGAGAATAGGAGCCGATCTGTTTTTTTTTTTCCCACGCAGTTCGGTGGATTTCACCAAGGCCACTTTGAGACCTCAGGGACTCCATCTTCGACGCTTTACGGTGTCCTCTACTAATTCACTATTAATGAAATGAATTCGCCGAAGAGCATCGAAATTGCGATGAACTCCCCATATCTTGATGTACACAATGGAAAAATAAATGAATCCAAGCCAGAATGATGGTGTTCTCATTTTTTTATTCGGTCATTCCTTAAATACAATAGCAAATTCTCTGAACATTCATTCAGAAGCACAATACACACTGCAGTCTTGTAACGTATGCGGCATAACTCAACCAAGATATGTACATAAATACAAAAGAGACAGCGTTCTTGTTATTTACATGACATAAACTAAATAGACAGTCAGATTCAATCCCTACTATCCTAGTCTTCCTGAATGTCATGTTAAAGCATGGTATTTGTGCCATAAAAAGAAAACATTCTATAGAACAATGTTTTTTCACACGGTATAGACATGGATGTCATGAACATGCTGACAAACAGGTAAACACTTCACTCCTTTGTCAGCCCAACAAAAAATGCTACAAATCTCATCCATATCAGTTCTCTTGGTAAAAGCATTTATTAAAAATATTTTCAATAAGTCCGTAGACTGAGAGTATATTTATACAGTAATTTACATTCAGTGCCTTTTCATCCAAAGCAGTTTTGTAATATCTTCATTCATGCAAAGCATTGTAACAGAAATGTTGTATTCTGGCAGCTGCCATAGAGAAGGAATCTTCTCATGCATATTGAGTATTTCTGCTTGAGTCCTGGCTGATCAAACGATGAGTTAAGAGGAGAACAATGCAACATTTTAGAACAGTATTTTTATTTATCCGGTAAATAACAAATGCGTAAAAAATAAAATTTACAGCCAGAACATCAAGAATCATCTGCACGTGGAAAGATCAGAATTATTATTTGTTATTTTGTTTCTAATCCAGCTTTTGTGTTTGTGAATGACTCGGCTGATAAGCTTTTTTGCAAAATCATTTGCATTGGAGATAAAAAATAAATTAAAAACAAAATCACTATTTCAGGTGCTTTTATGCACTTCATTTGGGAGAACTTGCATTTAAGTGTGGTTTGCTTGCTGTTCTACTGGTAGATCTGTACCAGAGCTGTCATAGGCGATCAGAGTCGATTCCACTTTCATTACATAGATCTGTGCTTTTTCCAACCAAAGGAAAGTATTTCTAAAGCTCCAGAACAATAGCAATCATTGAGAATTTTGATGAGCTGAATCTGAGAAACCATTAAATATTCAAAAGGGTTTCAGGAGGACCGACTACACTGGAAGTCGGTGATCTTTTTACGGTTTCTATCAATGATGTTCCTATCAATTGGCTGTGGTGCTGAATCTGTTGTATTTAGCGCCACAGGCCAATAGACTGCTTGATATTTAATCCTAGCTTGCCTTTTAAACACTCATGTTTAACCCTAATGTAACAGTAATTGAGCAGGATTTGATTGTTTTTATTTAGTGATTCCAAATTACGAAACAAAATTACGAAACAAATCAGTATTCAAACAAATTCTGTTTCAGACGAAATTATTTTTAAACCAAACCAATTTTTCAGCTGTGCACACCTCTAATAACTATATCAACCCTGACCCATTGTTGTCCAGGTGCAGGATCTATCTACTGTATACCTATATCAACCCTGTTCCATCGGCACCTGGGGGCAGGTTTTAAACAGGTCTAGATAACTGATAAGGACATGCCGTGTGGCCATTAGGAAAGGACAAGAGAGGCACAGATCCCAATCAATTATCCACAAGTACCTGGCTCTCTGACTGGAGTGAAGACCTCTTGCAGTTTATGTATGTTCCACCTCTTGCAAAAAAGGCAACCATCTACACTGCCAGGGAAAAGTAAGCTGTGGGGAGCCCTGCAGCCATAAATTGTATAGGACACCCCATGGACTTAATTTCAGATTGTTGAACCTCACTAAAAAAATGGATTAATGCCTGCAGTTTGTGAATGTCCATTAACTAGTGGGGAGCAAAACATATCTAACACTAATTAGTGCAATGAAGGCCAACCAAATGTACCACACATGTAAAAAGCGACATTTTACACGAGCTGAAAGGTCAACGCACAGCTACCATGTGACCAGTCTGACTGGGGTCTACTGAAGATTTGCTGATAGACTCAAATCGATCAACGTTATCTGTAATTTAATGGATCTAAATTTTCAAAAACAAAAATGTAAATTTATGGCATTCAATTGGATACAGATAAAAATGGAAACATAATGCATAGACTGGCAGAAAAATACACATTCCCATCATGCCCGGCCAGCAAGATTTCTTGAAACTTTGCCCTGGTCTACATTAGAGCTCTTTAAGAGACTTTGGTAAAGAATTGTGCTTTCTGACACGGTATCCTCACCTAGAGAAGCGGTTAAATACCCAGTTTTGAAAACTACATACCTCAATGGACGTCGTGAAACGGTTTGCTAGATTAATAGGACTTCATTTTGCCAGCGTATGCCGAAAATAATTATCAGCAGAAATATTAGTGGCTTGGTACTGGAAAACCATGTTGCTTTTCAGCACTTCAGTTTACATTTGTAGACATTTTTACATTAAACATCACAAATTTATCCAAATCGTTCCGGATCAATTTTCCGACAGATTTTAAAACGGGCAAAAATCGAAGTAACTGTCTCAAGTCGTGGTGGACAGTCAAGCAGAATTACAAATGTTTTTCCTGAAGAATAATAAAAATTGTTAAATTTTAGAAAGATTAAATATCTGATTAACCTCCCTGGCGGTGTTCCCGAGTGTGTCTCGGGGTTAAATTTCAACCCCGAGACACACTCAGGCTGTATACATTACCTCACAGTGCGCTCCCTCGATCTCTGCAGCCTCCTCCAGCGATCGCAACCTTATACTTCCTGGATTCCTTCTCGCGTGGAGGGAACCAGGAAGTAATGAGGTCGCGATCACCGGAGGAGGCAGCTGGGGACATTGAGGGAGCGCAGGGAGAGGTGATGTATCCAGCGGCATCCCGAGTGTTGCTCGGAGTTACCGCTTCCAACATAGGAATCTAACCCCGAGCCACACTCGGGAATACCGCTAGGGGGGGGGGGGGAGAAATAAAAAATAGGCCGCACCTTAGATGCGGTTTTTCCATAAAATTAGACCGCCAGGGAGGTTAAAGAAATGGTTCAGAAAGTATTGGAAAGTTATCCAATCCAGGTATTTTTTTTTTTTTTGAGGAAGTATTTTACCAGGAAGGATACATTGAGCTTTATCTCGTTTTCATGTATGTCCTGGGTGGCGAGTATGTACCGTTAGGTGTCATCTCTACTCCATCCAGCTGGTATTCACTAAAAGCTGGGTTTAAAACAGGAGAGTTACAGAATGAAAAGCCTGAAATATGTGAATTTTATTAGTATTTGCGTCTTTGATTGGCAATTTTGGCGATAGTAAGTAGGAAATAAAACCTCAAATATTATCTGGCAAATACCCTTCTAGGTGCTGAACTTCAGCTCCTGTATACCTCAGCAAACTGCTTAAAGCAATGTGTTAAATGCGCCTGACATAGAGCATACGTTGGGAAAAGTTTCATGAAATTCCTCAAATTTAGGCATTATTCAGAGCCAATTATTTTTGACAGCAATTAAGCTAGAGATGTTAATCCTCCAGCGCTGAAGGGGACAGGCCACATTGCTGGAGAGACTGCTCCTGGCTTCTGACAATCTGGTCAAACCCAAATTAAATATTTAAAACACTCATTAAAACGCACTTTTTTTCTAGATGCTGTGGCCTTAGCCATTTAACTGCATATAAGCTGCGGAAATATTTTTATTTAATGTGAAGACTCGAAGGTCAGCAGTATTTTCCTACATTAAAATGCCTACAAATGTTTTAAACATGTAAATATGGGAAATGCTCATCTCTTATGAGAATAATTTTGTGATTCAACGTTCATAAAAGCATCAAGTTTCATTATTCTTAAATTACACAAATCCAGAAAATGGGAGAAACATTTAATCTGTTCTGCATACACACCAAAGCATATATCAAAGACAAAAGGCATGTAACAACGTCTTTCCAAGAAAAGGAAGCCAAGATCAGATTTTGGAGAGATACACACATTGATTAGATATATATCAAGATGTGTTTTAAAGGGCATTCATTGTAATTTAGGTTTTTTAGAGATGGGATACAAAGTTATTTACCCTGTTCGTTGCTACACTGTGTTTTGGAGCACATTGCCCTTAGCCCCTTTTAAACACCTGGTGGTGGTGCTGCAGGTTACTTGGAATTCGTATGGCGTGCTTTGGTTAGGTTTACTCTCACTACGATGCCACACTGTGGTCAACGTAGATAAAAATCACTGCAAAAAATAAGCTTATCATTAGGGCACTAGGAAAAAGTCATTTGGTGCAAACAAAGCGCTAGGACGCGCGTTGACGGAGCTGCAAAGCGCAATTCTCCATAGGAGGATCACGCTTTGCAGCGCTGAGGAAGGTGGCGAGACGGGCATCCACTCTCACAGACGTTCCTTCTGCTCCCCAAAGACGCTTGTCTGACACTAGCCTTAGGGTCATCTCTAAACAAATATTGCTCCATTTTCACTTAACTTCTACACCGATTCCGCGCCTTCTTTTGACGCTCGCATCAAAAAATAGCAGACTCTGTTGGTTAGGGTTAACCCTTACCCTAACAGTAACCCTAGCAGCAATTTTCTACCTTATGGACTTCAGTAATATGAAGATAGTGTAAGAGCATTGTTTTTTTGAGTCAAATACAACTTTCTTTTTACCCCTTATGTTTGAATGTTAGGAAACATTTTTAAAGTGCATCTTTATTGACACCAGATCCTACAACGACCACAAGGTGACGACTAATCAGGATTTCATAACAAACGGTAGGCAACCCTTATTAAATCCCGACAGCTCTGCAAGTCACCGGTCAAAGCAGCTACATTACTGTAGGAGTCACAAACACTCTGCCAGTGGCATGCAACTCTGCGATTGCTATTAGTCCGAGTAGGAGCAAATCTAGTAGACACACAGGGTACCCCAAAATAGTGCTTTATTCAAGCAGTTTAATCTAGGACACCTAAATCGTGCGTCCGTGTAACCCGCATGCCTAATGGATATTCTAATTAGTGGTGGAGCACCAAGATATGGGTACATAGAGCAGATGGGCTCTCGCAGCCAAACCCATCCTTGGATGCGACGATGTTGTTCCAGTCTAGTGCGAAGGACTCCATTTATATCCCTGATGGCTGTGTGAGTGCATCTATTTTGTTTCACCAATTACAATGCAATTTTGAAAATGTTTTCGTTTTTTTTTTTTTTTTTTTTATATATTGAGAGATAAAGGCATAGTATGCGCCGGGATGGATTAACATTTTCACAGTAATAGTAGACATTCTGACTCGCTAGACCTTCCTGATAAACATACACGCACAACTGGCTTCATATTCTAACCTTAGGCTGCACTCCATTCAAATGAAGGAGACCAGCTGCTTTTTGTGAATGGTCTGTTATACAAAAGGTAGCTCTTAATGCAAGCTTTGAAATCTATTCCATTCTATACGCTCACGGCATCGAGACTAACCATGCAGATATCTGCGCTATTCACCAGCAGTTACTGTATCAGCTATAGTTAACGTTGGATGGTTTAAGTAAGTGCACTTGTGAAGTCTGAGAAGTGCTGTTCTTTAAGGTTAATAAATGTTCTATCATGGTGAGGTTTATCAGCAGATTTTGACAGTTTGTAACCGAACAGTGAGACGGTTAACCGGTTTCCAATAAATCTCTGTACTGACAGCAACAGAAGACGTTTCACTTCTCATTGTTCCAAATCTAGGATACTTTGCAATGAGGCACCAAGCGTTCAGCACTGGTTCATACATTACAGCAAATCAGAATCTTTACCAACAAGTACATTAAGTAAAAGATATCCATATTGTGGGCAGGAGTGCAAGCGTGTCAGCGTCTGGGGTTATGCAAAGGCTTCCTGCTAGTACTCTATGAGCTCATTCCCTCGGCTCTGTTTGGCTCATGTAGTCCATAGTCCAATACTTTTCAAAAACAAAATGAAATTAACACTCTGCGCTTTACTTATCTTTGGAACCCCAAGAGCTTGTAGCCAAGAAGTGGCTTTAGCATGTTAGGCTGGCGTCAGACGAGCGTGCTATGTGCGCCCATACTGACGGGCTTACTGGCATCCGTAGCAGCATTTTGACACTGCAACGGTGCTGCACACATGCTTGTGCGCACGCAACAAGCGTCCGTTATCCAAGCTTCTACATCAAAGCACTAGGAAACGCGTTGACAGAGCTGCAAAGCAAAATTCTCCATAGGAGGATCGTGCTTTGGAGTGCTGAGCGCACTGCTTGCACTCAGCGAGGTGGCCAGACGGGCGTCAAGTGGAAGGAACATCCACTCAATGACGTTCCTTCCAGTCTCCAAAAGGCGCTCGTCTGACACTAGCCTTAGCAAACACTGCATCATAGTCAGCGGTGTGTGCCATTAGATGCGGTGTGTGCCATTAGATTTGGCATCCATCCCCTTCACCATACCTGAAGAATGAGGCTGCCATCAAAAGCTAAACTGAATACCCTGTAAAACATGTGCTTGGCAGATATACAGGATATTTTCAAGCTATAAAATCCTGAATGGTAGGATGGTCTTCATGAGCAGAAACAAACCATAGCGGCGCATGAAGAGCAGTGAGTCTATAGGGCCAGGTCTGGGGACTTCTTGCAACTGGAGGATCTATAAAACGGCAAGATACTGTAACATTACCTTTTAGAACAGATTTGAATTATTTTTTATTAAATGCTAAACAACTAGGGCATCACTTCTAGTCTAGTGTTTCCTTAGAGGAAATGTCGAAAGATTCCCAAAGCCCCAAAATGTAAATAAAAGATCCCAAAACTCTGATTATTAACTTGCACATGTCATTGATGGGTGGGAAGTGTGTCTGATTAGACAATTAATACACATGGGTCAAAGGCGAATTTGTTATTATCTCCATTTAGTTCAAGGTTCATATAGCCTGTATGGACCAGTGTTACACTAACCTGACCTTAGGACCCGCTAACAGGCCAGGTTTGCCAGATATCTGAAGCACAGCATGGGTGATCTGATTTGCTGCTCAGTGATTGCAGGATTCGGTCTGCTTTTCTCCCAAGGTGATCTGCAAAATATGGCCTATAGTATCCTTGAGGACAGTGTTGAGCAACACTGGTATAGGCAAAGAGGTCAACAGAGCCGGGTGATCTTTGACATGAGAGTACATAGGAAGCCAAGTGCACATCCCTCTCGTTATCCAAACCTCACATGAATAAAAAAAATAATAATTTATATCAGAAGCATGAAATAATTCTTTGTTTTGTAAGGAATAGATGAATCCTATAGTGCGCTTTCCACATAGTTCTTTTTCCAGTTTAAAAGTCAATACTTAAAAAGGTTACGCATTCATACAACAAATACAGTGCCACATTGTAAGAACAGGACCTTAAAAAAACAACCTAGGTTACAGACAAATATCAACGTTTACTTGACTATCCTCCAACAAAACCTTGTACACCCATTACTAGTTTACACAATTACTGTGCGTTTTGCATCTTTTTCCAGAAAAGAAGCAGGAGAAAGAGATTTGTAGGGTCATAAGATAAACAGTCCAAACAGTGCAGTATAAAAACATGAAAATAAAATGATAGTATGTACTCTCCGTGTAACAATGAATGTTTGCTCCAGCATCGCACACGTTAAGGCTGACGAGACAGAATATGATTAGACAGAGAGAGAACATAAATGAACATTCAGGCTGCTAACACGTCTTCTAAAAGGGACACTCCGGGATGGACTTAACGTCTGATAAAGAACAATGTATAAAAACAAAATACAGAAAACCATATTTTCAGCTATTGTTGAAACATGCCCTCTACACCTCGTCTATCTGTTCCAACAGTTGTAATTTTGTCTCAGTCCCTGTAGGTCATTGTAAAACGCTGGAGAAAATGCTGGCGCTTTATAAATGATGATAATAATTGTTCACGTTTACTAGGTTTGCAGCGGATATAGACTTTGAAAAGTCAGCCATTGCTGGAGCTACACCATGTTAAAAAGGGACACAAGTCACACAGACCATTTTATCTTATTAAAGTGGTCAGGCTTTGTGAAGAGCCCCCTCCTCCCCAGTCCGTCCTGTTTCGTAGATATTGCCTTGTGAAGCTTAGCCATTTTTTTCTGCCCACACAGATGTCACCAGGCAGACAGGACTTGAATATCCCACCTGTTGGTCACCCAATGATGCTCAGCTTGCTGACATCATCCTTTGAACGCTCGCAGCAACATGGGCTCTGGGAGATGGCAGCTGAAGGATTCTGCGCATGCGCCCGGTGCTGCAGAATTTGTGAGCGTTACACAATTTGTGGTGCGTACAGTAATTAGTGTGCATATGTGCACATATTGCCTTAGAGAGCTACAGGGACTTCTCCATTTCAGCTTAGAGCTTCCGAAATGCAGGGGCAGAGCGTGCCGAGGAGAAAAAAGAATTTATGGCCAAAATAAAAAATAAATAAATAAATAAAAATAAAAAAAATCGAAAAGATAATTGGGCAGAATCTGCCAAATTATTAAAGGGCGGTGTGGGGTGTTAAAATTGTAATAGCGTGTCACTTTAAAAAATTTGCTCCACAAAACAATTTGAAGGTTGAGGTTATGGGGCTTTTGGTTAAGGTCCCAATTTATACCGACAACTGAATACCTTACAAAAAGAACAAACAATGGCAGCATCCGCTTCTGTTTTAAACAGTGCACAGAGGCAGCATTCACCTTTTTTCATGAATTTACACAGCCTGAACAGCATGTGATGAGCTTCAACAGCTCAGGTGCCCGTTTGCAGCTAAACAAAAAAGGATGCAGATAGGCGAAAAAGTGTGCACATATAATAGCAAACCAGTCCACTGGCTGAGAACCAGGCAGTACGATATATTGAGTCAACGAGTACAAGATTTGTGCTTCAATAGATTATATATAGATATATAAGCCCCCCGCACTCAGCTATGATATGTGGATGATATAAAGTGATTTGCTGATATGAAACATTAACCCCTTACTTGTGTGCCCGGCAGGTGGGTCTCAACGACAGCTGCTGCTGCTGCGGCCCCTCTGGCCTGCCTACGCAGCTGACGAACTGCACACGCCATTGGCTGCAGGAGGGTCAGCTTGAGTTCAGGCCGTCCCACGGCAGTGAATGATGCGTGGCACACGCTAGCTGCTTGGCAGGTCAGAGGCAACCCATAGACGGCAGTAGGATGAGCTATGCCGTCCCACGGTGTTCAGACCCACCTGCCACAGGGATGGTATAGTACGCCCCGCGGCGTTAAGAGGTTAATAAATTACTTTATATTCTCTACATATCAAGCCTTTGAATGAGCTATAATTCTGATATATATATCTATATATATTTTTTTTTTTCGCACAGAGACTCTTGTAAAACCAATAACAAATTTACTATGAAAAAAAAAGTCCTGTCGGACTGAAAAGTGGATTTTCGCCAATAACATTTTATTATAGTCTTGGCGAGAGTCTCTGACCAGCGTATCCTTTGCTAATGTGTGTTACTACTGGAGTTCCAGCACCAGAGCAATTGTTGCGTTTAGCGCTGGAGCGTAGAGATTTTGGATACATATATATTTTCAGAGAGAATAGACGTTATAGACATATTAAGAGTGATCCCCTGGAGTGTCCCTTTAACAATCAATAAAACAGAATGCATTGTATACATATAGGGCAAAACTGTGAAAATATTACCGAGATTTTCACATGACGAGATATGTTAATATGTGATTGACATTCAATGAAGCGGGAGGGAATAAAAGTATTAAAGTAATCAATGATCCAATGATAAAATGTGTTCGCTTACTCAGACAAGCATCTATGAAGTCGAAAGGAGACGATATAAATGTGTCTTTTTCCAGCAATGAGTATTTCCAGTTCTTTATAGTTAAGACATAGCACGTGTGCACTTTGTGGAAGCTGAAAACTAGATAATCTCTCAGCTCTGGTTACAAAACCTTAACTAATGCAGGAGTTTAACGAGACGGATGATCGTAACGCAAATGTGACATTGTTCAAATCGTATACATTCCCGCAGACAGTTCTTCTGTGATTACTTTTGTGCAGCTAAACAAATTAGCAGATATGGATTAAGCTCATGACTTCATACGATAATACTTTGAACAGTTTTCCGGACATCATCTGGATTTTGTTGCATTTATGACGCAATCGCACTCCACTTTGATCCAATAAAGCTTAAGCAGGCAAATAGGAGAACTGGAGAAAAAAATAACGTAGCAGTCTATTCCAGCGCCAGGCACCATTAGGACCTGTAGTCTTTTTTGCTGTATGGCTTGTTGCCCAAAATACTATCAATCTCATGAATAATAGAAGATGACAATTTTGGAAGAACCTGTGATACAGTAAAAGAAGAAAGGGAATTAGCACTGGAAATAAAAGATAAACTATTAATGTTTTGCTGTTCATCTTAAATTTTAAACAGACCTGTATTGCTCCAATATTCTCCATTAGTTGATCTGTGTTGGAAGCTCCTAACAAAACTGAACTGACACCCTCATTCCTCAAACACCACGCTGCAAATCAACAGAAGCACGTATTAAACATAACGAGCCGAAATAAAGCCATTAGTTGTTTTATGCAAGATTCAATGTATTTGTCGAATACCTATTGAAAATGAATATTTTTATTAAATGAATGAAACACTTCCAAGTGCCAAATTGTTACATCTATTAAACCCTTTCCCGCTGCAGGGTGTACCATGCTGTCCCTGCAGTGGGTGGGCTTAGAAGACATAGGGCGTACTAGTACTCGTCGTGTGCCGTTGGCTGCTTTGGGACGGCCTGAACTCAGACTGTCCCCCTGCGGTGAATGACGAGCGTTGTGCATCAGCTCCATGGGTGGGCCGAAGGAGAGGCAGCACCTGGTGGTAGGGCGTACTAGTACACCCCGCCGGCGTTAACACCCTCCTGCCAGGCACCACCCGCCTGACGTTAAGCAGCTTACTGGAAACTTGCCAGACAAGCGAATCAAGTTAATTGTATAAGACATATCATATGTACATGTGGCAGATAACATGTAAACAAAGCTTACGCCACACAAGCGAGAGCGTATGCGTTTGTTTACGATTGCCCATGTGCCAGAAACACATATTATTACTATATAATCATACTGAAATAAACAGTCAATGGGAAATATTTTCAACCACTTTTGTGTGAGAAGTAATGTGTCCTCTGAGTACTCGAACAGGGAGCTGCATGTGACTAATCAGGAGTGGCAGGACCGCAGGCTGGACTCTAAAAAGGGACCTTGTTGAGAAGAACCCCGACACCTATAAAACCTTTAGAAAGAGAGGTTTGTAACAAACATGTAAGCCTTATTAAAGGGACATGCTGGTATAGAATCTAATTTTTTTAACTGACAGATAAACACTTTTTAACCAATAGACAAACTAGAATAAAAGCTAAGAATATGTAAAAAGTTTTATTTTCTTGCTTTAAACGGTCATTTCATCTTCTCTGGCCACGCCCCTCAGCTAGGGGTGTTTCTTCAGCTCCTACTTCCTGTATATTCTCCGCCCACTACTCCACCCGAACTACCGCAAAAGCTGTGCATGTGAAACCCTGTGCACACAAGAAAACCCCACAAGGTTTGTGGACTCTAAAAATACTAAAATATAACCGATTCATTCATTAAAAGAAGATAATTGTAAAAAACAAATCGAGTACTCTGAACATGGATAAAAAAAGAAAAGGTTGTACCAAAATTTATAATGTTGATATGACCTGTATTAGCGGAACCTTGTTAAGTTTTCTTGTGGCCATCATATATAGGTCAATGTGCCTAGGGTTACCCCCATATATGGACTCTAGTGGTGACGTTAATCCCTCTCCCTGAGGCACCTAGGTTTGGGTCCTCTGATTTATGTAACCCTGTGCTCACTCAGGACCTCAGACTGGGGAAACGGAGGAACTGAATAGCAGCTCTGCAACTGTGAAAGCAAAACACACTCACTTGCGCTCAAGGTTTACATACTGTGTCACTTAAACTCCCTCAGATGGTCACTCACTCTCACACTCTTTCTCGTGCTGTCTGTCTCGAGACACTCTTGCTTTTTCGCTTACACGCTCTATGTGCTTTATCTTGCATGTTCTCTCACTTTACCTTTTATTGCTGTCTGCTATTTTTTTTGCTGTCCCTCTCTCTGCTGTCTCTTTTTCTCCCTGTGTGTATTGATTTCTGTCCTTCCCTGTCTATGCAGTATCTGGGATTGAACAAGTTACAGATTGGAATGGCACTCAGCCCGTCGCTCCCCTCAGCTCACAGTACAGGAGGGAGGTGGAGCAACTCAGCTGCACATGCTCAGTGTGGTTTTTATGCATTCCCCAGAATACACACTGATTGTTAGATAAGTGTGCCTCCTGCAGTGGGCGTGAAAAACGCCAAGAATAGCAAGTAAATATGAAAAAATATCATTAATTGCTTTTTATACCTGCTCAACGAGACTACGGTCTCATTCAAAAGGCACTGCACGTTTTTAAAGGCACACCAGAATAGCATGCATGTCCCTTTAAAAGTGGATGTAAGCAAGGACTCGTGCCCATGAGCTCACGACACATCCAAGTGGACTCATAGTAAAAAGCAGATTTATGTAAATATTGGCAAAAAAAAAAAACACACAAAAACATTACATTTCACAATTCAACTACATGAAAAAAGGAAATAAAAATAAACTGAATTTGTCCTTATGGCTAGAGTATTCTTTTAATACATACATCAATTATTGTTTTTTGCGTATTGTGCAGGAGAACACTATACTGAACCAAAAGAGATCTATTAGAACACAGAACAGCCAACAGTGGCCTGCCCTGCGGTGTGTTTCTGCTCAGTTATAATAGTACATTAGCACAAGCAAGCTAAAAGCCTGTGAGACCTGAGCGGGCCCCACAGTAGAGCAGGCCACTAGTGCTGTTGCTTGTTCTCAGGACCCTCACGAACCCACCCTTTTTCCTCACTATAAGTTTACAGGGTTATCCAGATGTGGACCCCTTGCTTGATGTGCCTAGAGGGGTGTCAGCTATACCCTCCTGACAAGGCCTAATAAGGCCGAAATGATCGTCGAGGGTTGCTGCATCTCATGTGCAGGGATGACGTCTTTGGCATTCAGTACTGGCCGCCCTTTTTGGGTGAGAGCAGGTTGATTTGCATATGGAGCATTAGTCCCTGTAAAGGCACAATCAAGCTAAAACCTTGTGAGACCCAGGGGCGGATCCAGAGACTAGTCTTGGGAGGGGCACTGACAGAAAATAAGGTGTTTTAGCAGAGAGCCCGACTCACGAGAAATTACAGAGGGCCCGGCTCACAGGAGCTTACAATCTAGAAGAGCAGAGGGCACCCAGGAGCTTACAATCTAGAGGAGCAGAGGGCACCCAGGAGCTTACAATCTAGAGGAGCAGAGGACACCTAGGAGCTTACAATCTAGAGGAGCAGAGGGCACCCCGGATTTTACAATCTAGAGGAGCAGAGAGCACCCAGGAGTTTACAATCTGGAGGAGCAGAGGACACCCAGGAGTTTACAATCTGGAGGAGCAGAGGACACCCAGGAGCTTACAATCTAGAGGAGCAGTTTACAGACTCATATCTGAGAGGACACGTCACACTCACACAGCCAGGCCTGTGACAGTGTGACTGAGCAGACTGAGCTGCTGAGGACATGACCGTGGGGTCACTGGCTGGGTGTGGGCCGCCCCTGGGCCGGCCTGGGCACACTAGGCAGTCAGTACTGGCAGCTGGCTGCCTGCATTGAGTGCAGGGCATGAATGATGATGAAGAGATGAGGGCAGGCAGGGCAGGCAGGCAGAAAAATGACACCATTTATTATCATTCACTTCTTGACTCACCGTCTCAGTCTCTAACTGACAGTGTCTTCTCTCTACTAGTCTCTTCAGTGTCTCTCACGTCTCGAGTGCAGTGTGTTACTGTGCCGCTGACGCTGTGCGAGTGGCGTGCGCACGCACTCGCAGCAGGCCAGCGGACTTAGCCACAGCACTCATGAGTCATGACACTGACTGGTCTGAAACTGACAGGCTGCTCAGCTGCTGCGCAGCAGCATACAGGGCACGCCACAGGCTGCTGCTGCACTGTGTGCAGCAGAGCCAGAGACAATGTGGCGCCTCCTGCTCGCTTTCCCGCCCATGTGACACTCACCATGTGACACTGACTGACCACGTCACCAGTCCAGCGCCCACCCCGCCGGATGCACACGTGACTGAGGAGGAGGCTGAACTAGTGACGCAGGGCTGGACTGCAGCTGGGCATGGCTGGCGCTCGCCTCTCTCCTCACTTCCTGACACCTGTTCTTCCTTCCTGCTCGCTGGCTGCAGCTGCCGCCTCGCTCGCTTTGTTTACTTTGTGTCGGCGGCGGGAAGCCTGGCCCTTGCAGCCAGCGCGTGGCCGTGAGGGCTGTGAGCGGAGCGGAGGTTGAGCTCAGCAGCGTACATACATTACAATCAGTTGAATAAAATTTTACACAGCAGCGCAGCAGAGTGAGTGAGAGTCGAGAGAGAGGATAATGGGCAGGCAGGCAGGCAGTGCGCGCCGCGGCGAGCGCTGCTGCCTTCAGTTTGGTCAAGATACAGAACGCACTAAGTCGGTGTAAGGCAGACAGTAAAAGTAAATTTATCAGAATCTCGGGGGGGGGGGGGGCAATTGCCCCGTTGCCCCCCCCTGGAACCGCCCCTGGTGAGACCTGAGCGGGCCCCACCGTAGAGCAGGCCACTAGTGCTGTTGCTCGTTCGCAGGACCCTCACAAACCCCCCTTTTTCCTCATAATAAGACTTTTTAGCTTGATGATGCCGTTACAGAGAAAAATAAACCATATGCAAATCAGTCTGCAAGTGCCCAAAGGGCAGCCAGAACAGGAAAGCCAAGGAAGTCTCTGGCGTATGAGAGATGCAGCAACCCCAATGATCGGTTTGGCCTTGTCAAAACACTCCCCATGATACTTTAAGTTGTACCTGGCCTACTTAATTTCTGAAGTGAGGAGTACTATACATAATCCTAAAAAGGGACATTATAAATAATTCTGGATATGTAAAAAAAAAAAGACTAATATTTCTGTCAAACCCGACTCACCGATTGCTAGTTGAGGGAGAGTGCAGCCCAAACGTTCAGCAATGGCTTGAAGTTCCTTCAGTTTAGCTTGCTGCCGCCTTCCTTCTTCACTCAGGATCTTATCTTTTAACCACTGATACCCCTTTAAAAACAACATTACAGGTTTACTCAAACAACAATAAAGTTTTGTAGGGCTGAAACCACTAACCGATTAATTGACAACTAATCGATACTGAAAATCAATGTTGGCTTTTCTCATTATTGATTGAACAGTTGGTCAATTAATCGGTCTGTGCGCCCAGCACACACTGCTCAGAAACAGACTGATTTAAACATTAATAGCCCCAGATGCTACTTCGGAGCGGATTGGAGAAGATGTGCTACTGCTTTACTCCGTATGATTTAGTTTTAGGGTTAGATCAGATATAAGCAGTTTGTTTTTATTTAGTTTACATCAACAGAACAATAGCAAAGACACAGAGGTGGTGCCACTGGGTGGAAGGAGCTGTACCACCATGTTTTTAGCCTTACTTGGACCTGGAATCCTGTGCCACCAGCCCACCTTCCAATCCGGAGCTGCCATCCCTCCCTTTGGTCCGATCCCTTCCCCCCAACTCTCTCCCACACTCCGATAACCTCTCTTGCCCAAACTCACTCACTCACACTCTGGTTCGATACATTGTCCAAACACTTTTCCCTCCCATCAATGGTTCCTCTCCCCACTCAGGGCCCTATGACCTCCTTAATGCTAGCGATAATGCTCACATAAATAAGCGTTATCGCTAGGTTATTTGAGGTGATAACGGGATGCCTGTATCACCTCCAGATCGCTAACAGGTTAAAAAACCCATTAGCACATTGATATTGGCGCTTTTTAGTGCGAGCTTAATGTACTTTGCTGTTCCTATGCTTAACATGGGGAGCGCAAAGAGTAAGCAGAGAGTAACTGGCATTACATAAGAAACCATAAAGCGTAAAGTAAAATATGAGTACTTTGTGGCACAAATTGTAGTCAAAATACGTCTGTGAAACCAGCCTTAAAAAGTTGTATCACAATCACCAATGTGACTGTGCTTGTACAACGTGCACCAGTAAGTGCTAAAAGACAATAATACTTACATTTTCAGAATGAAAATAGGCAATGCGTGGCTGCACAAATGAAAGCCGGCAATCTCGGCTAGAAAGTATCCGGGTGGTGGTGCTCTATCTGGGGAACCGCTGTCCCAAATCAACGGTCAAGCAAAAGATAGGCCACGCCGATTTCACTGTTTAATCTTTATTCACCGCATACCGGGGAAAGCATACATTTCAGCCTGGAGCTTTCATACATGACTAAGGCTCCAGGCCGACACATTAATATTCAGGTTGCAGACACTTGGTAAAAAAAAGCTGTAGTTCCAACAACCTCAAATAAAAATAGAAAAAGAAAATCGTGCAGTATCGTAAAAATAAATTGGTAAATGAATAGATTCCAATTGTTTCTAGGTTTCTCCAGACACACATTTTTCAGAGCCACCGGTATATCTGGCTCTGATAGTAGAGGCGTCCAGTCATGGCGACACATTCCTTCTTTCTCAATGAGGTTTCCTCAAAAACAAAGGTGAAGAAAAGACCTCCATAGTGCAGTATATTCCTATCTTTGGATTTATGATGGTAAAGTAATACACTCATAGGTGTACAAGTGATACAACTTTTTAAGGCTGGTTTCACAGAAGTATTGTGATTAACAATTTGCGCCACGAAGCACTCACACTTTACTTTACACTTTATGTATTGTAACTGAGTGAATAAAATTATATTGAATGAAACACAATAAGAAGGCAACAGTAAATCATCGTACATATTTGGCCCAGTGATACTTTGACTTTCTGACCCTCTTTAGGTCAGGAAAGGGGACACACTTCAAAGGACACTGACATTTTGCGAAGGATTTCCCAGTCACCAACGAGCAAGCACACACCTTTTCCTCTTTAAAAAGAATCTATACTGGCCAGGTGTGCATTGCCCGTGACATCCTATCAGTAGATGGGATATCGCACACCTGCAGTTGCCCAGTTTCAACACTGGGCTGTGCCAGGCTTTGGCTTCTGTGGGTGGAAGTCTAAGAAGTATGTCACATGCGCTGTGTGAGTGCCCCTTAGACTGGCGTCAGACGAACGCAGTGATCACGTCCTGTTGCCGCACAGTTTAACGTCTGTCGTAGCATAGAATCATGATCAATAGTGACCCACACACGAAGTACGTGCGCACCGAACTGCACACGCACAACGCACATGGCAAACGGACGCAAGAACGTAAAACCGCTAGACGGATGCGCAGAGTGCTCCACGTCCGCGTAGCGTTCTGTGTGAGTGAAGAGATGTCAGACGCAGTGCATTTGCAACGTCCAGCACCTTGACGCACACAATGACTTTTCATATCCTTTTCAAAATTTTTATCATTTTTCATATTAATTTTATGTCCCATAATTCCCTTCTTTTTCTACGTCCATCAACAAAAATGGACCGTGTGGTGTCTACAGTATCTTCGGTCAGTACGTGAGAGTGGACGGAACGTACGTGAGAGTGGACGTTCCTTCCACTTTGACGCTAATGTGGCCACCTCGCTGAGCGCAGTTAGTGCTCCAGAAGAAAAACCACTGGTGCTTTATTATTATGTCAAACAAATGCATGGTTTGTAATTTTATTCTTGTACAAGACATAAAAGCTGAACACTAAGCAACAAAAATTCTATATAGGGAGCTACAAGATAGGACCGGGGAACCAAATTCATCATACAAATGTGGATTTCCAATACAGAGAATATATGGATTATATAGTAATACAGGACAGATCCCATCACTGATCATTTGTCCTCATCAAGGACCATTAGCTGCAAGAGCAATAAATGAGATTTATCATCGCAGGATTTGCATTTTATGTGCTACTATATCAGAATATCTTTGCAATGGGAAAACATTCACGTTACCTTCAACGATGCTCTAGAATATTGAGGTATTCCACTGTCATATTTCCCAGAAACTATTCCACAGGCAAGCGGGGACCAAGTCATGGCACCCACACCTTTGAACAATAAAAAAAGTACTTAGAAACAGCAAGAACAGCTCTTTAGGAAAACAGTGAATATTCCGAAAGCACCGTAGTACAAATTGCAAAATAGTATTATTATTGTCATCATTTATATAGCGCCAACAGTTTCCGCAGCGCTTTACAATAACCAAAGGGAAACCGATACGCATAAACAGGCATAGGAAACACTAGGTGTAGAGGGCCCTGCTCATAGGAGCTTACAGTCTAGAGAGATTGGGGTTGAATAAAACAAGGAGTTTTACTGGATGTCAGGATCATTAGTGCCAGTGGTTTGGGAATGTTGGGGCCATAGAAGCAGCTTCAATCATGTGTGAGTAGGTGAGAAGAGGGATGAGTTGCATCAGTGATGTGGTACACTAATCTGAAGAGATGGGATTTGAGGGATTTCTTGAAGACCTGACGATCAGGGGAAGTTTGATAGGGCGAGGAAAGTCATTCCACAGGACCAGAGCTACCATTGAGAAGTCTTGGAGGCGAGAGTTGGCCGTGTGGGTGTAGAAAGAGGACAGGTGGAGATCGCTCGCTGACTGGAGTTATATGTGTAGATATAGTGAAAAACTTAAATCCTGAACCTTGGGTCTAGCAGAAAAGATCACAAAATCTCCAGCACTAAAAAGGTAGACATCAGTTTGTAGTACAGTCAGGTCTTTCCCTTCTTCACGTGACAGAGCATGGATGAGAAATTTGCAGTGTACTTGTGATAGCATTATTAGGCACCTTATGCTTTCAGCTCTATTATACCGGAGGACAGTGCTAGATATAGCGAGTTATGGGTCTGGAGGTGAAGATATTGGTGTGCCTCTGTCACATCCATTTCTACACTTTTGAGTCCTGCGATAATTTTCTCAACTCCAGTTGTACCACTCTGCTCACTATTCATTGTGTTGGTGGCAAGTGGTCCCGACATGGGGCTCGATTTAATGCTATTTTTTTATTTTAAACCTCGTCTTGAATTGAAAATTCAAAAATTAATGCAGGCAAAAAAGTGGGCTGTTAAGATGCCCAAAACGGTGGATTTTCGGCCAGCATCATACAGATTTTGGCTTTTCAACATGGCCAATAGAAAAATCTGACGTTCTATAGAAATAAATAAAATCTAAGATTTCTGTCTAATTCCTCCTATTTCGGTGCCTGAAAATCCATTTATCAACAACTTTCAGCATTCGTAATGTTTTTGGGAGGGGGTGAAATCACTGAAAAATTAAAATTGAATCGCTAAAGCGGATATTTCATTAAAACGTTTAGCTGTAAGAGCAGATATCGGAGACAATTTTTATATATCTAATAAAGTTTATAGTTGCAGAAGACCTTTACACGTCCCAGCAATTCAGAGAACGACTTACAGAGCTCATGTGCTACATTCCCCATATGCAGCAAAGAACTCTGGGTAGGATATGCAAATGAAGTCCACAACTTCTCACTTTTCTTTGCATCTAGGCTCTGTAATGAACACAGAACCCTCCTTATTTGCACTGTGGAGGCTTTTAATCTCACTTTTTTACCCTCCACCACAATTTAAATGTATTGTGAATGTTTTGAACTTAAAAACAGCTAAAAAGCCGCAGCAAAAGAAGCTTATTTCGCCTATTGTACCTAATTAAATTGAGTCCATAGCTAGTGCTCAACTGGTCTAGATGGGGTAACGGGCCTGGAGCTGCAGCTTCATAAATCCCTATGTTAATCTGGCCCTGCTACAGGATCATTTCAAAAATAGCTCTCAAAATCTGTTCGGAAGACAGATCACTGCACATTTTGATGCGTACAATGACTAAACTTTGCCACCATATTAATCCAATGCATGTATTTGTGACAATAAGCACATAATAAATGTTAGAAAGGATAGGGCGGGGGATCTTGTACAAGTGTTTACATGGTGCTACAAGCTTTGTGTGTGTATATTCCCCCTGAAAAGGCTCACCAAGATAAATTTCTCATTACTTACAACTACATTGTTCAGCAAAGTGGAATATCGTCATAAAAAAAGAATAAAAAATAAGGTGAATCCTGGCACATGAGATGCAGATTACAAGACAGATTATGATAATCTTTTTATTTACAAGCTTTTTGGCACCATAAGCAAACTACGCAGCATCCATCTGAACCTTCACTAGAAACCAATTTCAGTAAATACACTCAGGCTTTTAAGGTCTTGTATAAAGTGGGATAAAATAGGTTAGATTTTTGGCAACACAGGTAAATATTTTCAACTGTTCTTGCTACTGCCACCAGACACTGTATATTTACTGAATATGTAATAAAGGATCAAACAGAACTCTACGTATGACCATCATAATGTGAGAGATAATCTGGCTGGAGAGTAATGCCAAGATAAGTCTTTAGGGCTTAGACCTACATAAAGCCCAGGAGATTTACACAGTGTGGTGTAATTCACGGCTTTGTCACAATTTCTTTCTCCGTCTCATTATGGCAAGGAGAATGAAGTGTGAGCTTAGAAGAGGGAAGCCAGTCCACATCTCCAGATGTTGCACATAAAGACACAGTCTCCCGTCATCAGCCACCGTGGGGAGATGTCAGACATTTATGAGGGGAGGTATAAAAGTAAGGTTAAAAAGTAATGAAATAATAATGCCAACTCAACCCTCCCAAGAAAGCCTAAACCAATTTATACTTGCAATTTAAATTGATATGCCCACTTTCGATCATGGAGAGGAGAGAGGACTCAAAAAGTGGTGGCGGTTGGCGAGCAGAATTGAAATTCTCAAAGGATCACAATTGGACCTTCATGCTCCATCAATTTTATTGTGGTTTCTCTGTGAAACAGTGCTTTGAAGACCTCCAAACCCATCTTGGCAATGAAGCCCCCAGTCTCCTGAAGGTTCCCATGCAGATTCAAGTCTGGACATTTTGACGTCTGATGTTCCAAGAGAGGGACGCCCCCGCACATTCACGGAGGAGATCATAGCAGCCAAGGTGAAGGAATTCTGGATCAGGAACTTTAAACCATTCCTAAAGCTTGTGGAAGAGCTAGACAGTCTACAAACAAGCAACAAATTCTTCATGACGAGTCAGATCTCAGCAAAAGGTGCGCCTGTTGGGTTCCATGTTTGCTGAAGGCGGACCAAAAGACTGCTGGAGCTGAAGTATGCCAAAACGTTACTTGGCACACTTCCCACCTTTGAACATGACAACTTATTGTCACTGGAAATTAAATTACATTGACATAAGAGGATTTTCGGGGATAGTTTAAGAAGTGAGTGTACCACTTGAAACAGAGCAAGAAAAAAACGCGTGGAGATAGGTGGCGATTATATTTGAGAAAATATGAATAAAGAAGATTTGGGGTAAAAACGTTCTGTTAGAATCACCATTTCTTTGAGTTTAACCTTACTTTTGGACCTCCCTCCATATACCTTTTGGTACAGTTCATACGTGTGGTTGGTGTTGTGCTCATATGTGCTGGAATATGAGGAGGCGCAAAGGAACAAGGTGTACATTACCGATTTTGTGAAAAAGTTCTGGTAGTTGTACTTCTACTTTCTCTCTTTGAAACATGTGATATTCAGCTTGCTCGCAGATAGGAGGAATTAAATTGAACTGCCGCGCTACCGAATAAGCCTCCTTGAAGACAAAACAGATTAAAAGAGCGAAATTAAAATTGGGGGTATTGCAATACATGACCAGTGCTCCCTCCGAAACATACAGACAGAAAAAGGAGGTTACAGAGATCTAGTAAATATTAAGAAATATGGAATATTTAATGCATGAGAGAAGAAAAAAATTCTGATCCTTGGACTAAACAGAGAAGCTTATTAATGAAAGCTCAGTGAAGTGGATGGAGCCAAACTGCAACGTATGATTTTTTTTAAAATTTATTTTTATATACCCCATTCCTCAGTGCCGTATAACCAAGAATGCTCATTCAACTCCAAAAATAATTAAGCTGAAATACGTCCGGAAGCAATTAGTTTTAACAAGCTCTTGTCACAACAAGTTACCATAATTTTTTATCCTTCCTTTATTTAATATATTATTTGTTGCTTGCCGAGGGTCGAATTAGGTTTTAATTTAACTGGTATTTTGCCGACACCAGTTATTTTAAATCATGCCACTGTAACAGTTAAATGTATGGTTTTATGCCCAGTGCACATGTCAGACACGCAAATGCCCCTGAACATGATATAAACAAATATAAAATACATATATAATTTATATTTTTGTATACGTATATAATATAAATAAAACCCCCACAAATATACACAACGCATATTAAAACGGAGATTTTTAAATTGATATTTGAGAATGACATAAACCCTTGTCCTAAAGACACCCCTCCATTCCCTTTCTGTTCCTTAAAATAAAACGAGAAAAGCAATAACGTACAAAAACACAATTTGTTTTTAAAACTATAGTGGTTACAGCACTAAATAGTCTCTTGTGTTTGACAAGCAACTTTAGGAACAACCACCATTTTCCATTTCTCTGCACTATGATGCTGGATATGCATTTTTCAGCTTTTCTATACAGGAGTTTGTATTTACACAATTAACACTTGTTTTGCAGAACTGTTACACTGTAACGGATTGACAGACGCTACACTTTTCCTTAAAGGGATGGCGAGCTTAGAAAAATTGAAGATGGAATACCATTATTTCCATTGAGCTCCAGCGTGACGTCCCCCAATACATAGCCATTCCTTGGTTTATGACGTGGGTCATAGCACGTACGGTTTCTGTGGAGAGAGAGAGAGAGAGAAATGGAGGGAAGGCAGGAGTAAGGTCGCCATTGAACGTGGGGAAAAAACAATGTCAATACCATGCAGGAAACTAAGTCTACGACACCAAAAGGGAAAGAGTGCTGCAAGGACATCTTGCAAGCAGTGGAATTCACCTACTTCCTCATCAAATAAGTATGTATTGCACTTCAGGAAAGGGGGATAAATATAAATAAAAAAATCCTAGAGTTCCTCTCCAAATGAGATAAAAAAAAAATTGGTGTTCAATTGTGGATTAGTATTAAAACATCAATACGATAAAATCTATGCCAAAAGGTTCAAATCTTAGGTCTCAGACACATCTCCTATGAGAATATCTTCACAAACTCCGGTTTCGTATCATATCAAGCACAATCCAGTTTGGGGAGCGTGTACACGGCCAGGTCCCCAAATCAGTATCATGTGTGAGGCACTGCGACATCAGAACAAGGTACAGCACGTATGGTGCAATATCTCCCAGCTGCTGCTTCACTATTGTCTTCTGATTCAGATCAATAATTACATGGAGGTGTTGAAAGGGAAATAACGCAAGCTGAACGTAAAAGGGATATGTTACTCGTTTTTTTTTTCATCCTTTTTACGGTCTCTTAATGTTATTACAACTTCAGGGACATTTTGGGCTCCAGTCAGGAGACGTAGAGTTGCTGTCTACAAGTGCAACTCGTACTTGTCAGCGTAAGCTCAACTAATTGCAGGATGAAAAAATGGCCAATACTCTTGCTTTAGCCGACGTTTCCTTATGTGATTAGCCGAGCTGGCAAGTACACCGTGGAGACTACACCAGAGTTGCACTTGCCGGCGGCAATTCTGAGCATAATCAGTGAAGCTCTGAGTGTTCCAATGTGCCATGTTTGACACTCCTGATATATAAGAGTCTATGAGAAAAATAAGTAAGCACAAAAACTATATCGAAAATCCTGTAACATATGAGCTAAACCACAGAAACCAGTGATCGTGCAACATTATAGCAACTCCCCACAACTCAAGGTTCAGTGAAAAGACCTAACGGACTGATTCGTCTACAGAGATCAAGCAATGTCGGAAGAACATTCCCAACGCATGACAGCTTGATACTGCAATGACAGAAAAAGGCTATATCCATATGAGCACGTATCCACCTGAAAGGCTAGCGAGAAGTGAAATACCATGGAAGCGTCCTCTGTAGGAGAGAAACAGCAACTCTCAATCATTGCTTTACCGGTTGCGCTCACACACAGGGAGCTTCCTTGGTATTTCAGTACAGGTTGTCCTATGGGGGTCTGTGTCGAAATCCCTACAACCAGGTTCCCTAATGCCAAAATCCAAGCGGCCAACTTCCCTACACAGACAACTCCCTGACTGCCAACTTTCCTACACCAACAACCCCCAGACATCCAATATCCCAGCGGCTAACATTAACCCTATTCCCTAACCTCCCCAAACCTAGCCCTAACCCCCCTAAAACCTAGCCCTAACCCCCCTAAATCTAGCCCTAACCCTCTAAACCTAGCCCTAACCCCCCTAAATCTAGCCCTAACCCCCCTAAATCTAGCCCTAACCCCCCTAAACCTAGCCCTAACCCTCTAAACCTAGCCCTAACCCCCCTAAATCTAGCCCTAACCCCCCTAAACCTAGCCCTAACCCCCCTAAACCTAGCCCTAACTCCCTAAACCTAGCCCTAACCCTCTAAACCTAGCCCTAACCCCCCTAAACCTAGCCCTAACCCCCTCTAAACCTAGCCCTAACCCCCTCTAAACCTAGCCCTAACCCCCCTAAACCTAGCCCTAACCCCCCTAAACCTAGCCCTAACCCCCCTAAACCTAGCCCTAACCCCCTTAAACCTAGGGTTAGGGTTTTAGTATTAGTGTTAGCCGCTGGGATTATGGATGTCTGGAAGTTGGCAGTGTAGGGAAGTTGGGATGTCCGGCGGTTCTGTCTGGAAGTTGGCCGTCGGGATGTTGGCATTAAGGAACCTGGCTGTAGGGATTTTGTCCGGCACCCGTCCTTTGGGGTGGATGCAGGCTGATTTGTATATGATGGTATAGTTTCCTCTGTAATGGCACCATCAGGCTAAAACCTTATTATGAGACCCGAGTGGGTACACACATAAAGGAAGGCCACGAGTGCCATTGCCTGTTCTTAAAAACATTTATTGTGTTTTCTAAATAATCAAACTCCTTTATACAGATTTGAGAAACCAGGGGTTTCAGAGAAAGTGATTCCTCCCACCTGTGCAGAAGATCATTTATTGAGCCTACATAGGCACTTGGACTTTCTGGTGGGATCAATCATAAAAACGTACAAGCTTTATTAACTAATTTTATGCTTTGTAAGAAATAACTATGCATCAGATAAACCGAAGAAAAAAATGGCTCCACACACATTAGAATATCCACTGCGAAGCTACTGGCAACACATACAAATTATATGTACATTTACGTTTGTTTTTGTTCTTTACAGAATTCTCCATAAGAATAAAACCTCCTACCAAGTGCGCTCCCACTACAACAAAATCATCCACCTTACAATATCAAATCTTCATTATCACGTTACCAGACCTGAGGCTTTTAAGGATTCTGTTTCCGTTACTTATGTTTTAATTGAAAGTGTTTTGTTTGGTAATAAAAACATACAAAATAAGGATAAAATAACATGTGACACTCATAAGGAGAATATTAAAAATCCCAATACAGGGAAAACTGAGATGCATCATATGCAAAATATTTTTATACTTGGAGAAGAAGGCACGGAGAGCCAGGTTAAATAAGAACATGTAAATATAATGTACCTGTAATAATCCCTATGGGGGTTTTCCACTACGTATCAATGTTTGGGGGCATTGCATAAACCGGCTGGTCTTGCTGTACTGAGAAGCACCGGCGCTTCTCAAAACTAAAAAGTTTTGCTGCAGAACTTCCCTTGTAGTTTGGTTTTGAGAAGCGCCGGCATTTATCAGCAATGCAATACCAGCACTTGGATAACTTTGTTGCCGTATATGTGGTAAAAGGCCACAGCCCAAATGCGGTGTGACCTACAGGACGGGAGAAGAAAAACAACAAGAGACGACCTAGGCCTTATTCCAGTCTAGCCAGTAACATGGAGGCGATAAACCGTGAAGTCAGCTCACTATTACTGTCCTTATTACGAATGAGCCTCCACATTAGTGGCTCGTCTCCTGCTATATACTGACATCACCACCATTGAGCTCATCACCTGGAGTCCATAGAACTGCATTGCGAATCCTACGGACTCAGGATTGCGAAAAGCCCATGGAAAGGACACTGGAAACCCACCATAGTGTGAGCATCAATAACTTTCCACACCAACTGCAAGTAAATAGGGGGATCTGTGGAAACGATTTTCTAGGATTGAGAGCTTTGACTCCGTCCAATAGAATAACGAAAAATTTGTTTTTATACTTTGTGCTGGAGAGCAGGAAATGAAGCAGACATGGCCTGAATCACCTGAAAGATAAATATACACCTGGAAAATTGTGATAAATATCCCCCTACATAGGTGCAGCACTTTGCTGCTGAAATGTTGGGGAATGTAACTTGTTTTTTCCCACAACATCAAGAGTTCTCTGAGATATGAAGGATATCAGTTTCAGAATGTGAATACCTAAATATTTGATATGGCGCAGGGCACGTATCAATGGTGTAGTTGGGGGGTCTGCTGGTTTACAATGGGTGCCCAAACGTATGGCTATAGGTTAGTGATTAGAATGATCTGCAAAAGACTCAAATATTTGGAAATGTTGGGTGGTAAGAGGGGTGGGTATCATTAACAAAGAGAAATATGTCAGCTCCAGAGGCTGAGATGTTAAATCTGATGTTTCCTCTTTGGGAACCAGGGAAGATACAGGAGTCGTCCGTTAAACATAAAAGAAGATCTATGGTGATGTTTCATAGTAAAGAAGATAGAAGATATGTTACATGAGGCCAAAGTATTTACGAATTGTGACATACAATGTGCCCAGGATTTACGAATAAAAGCTTTTACGGCATCAAGACTGTAGAGAGGGATATTGCAAAAGGACTTTTTAGTACTTTTGCAAAATAAAGTGCGGCCAGCGTCCGTCTGAATTTCCTAAAATCCAGTTGAAGGGATGAGAGAATTTGAGGGCGAAAGGATTGGTGGTTATTAGCAAGTATCTTTAATAAGATTTTTAGAACTTGATTGAGGAATGATATGCGGCATGAATATTCAGGTAACAGTATTATGCGGGTAAGTGTCGGAGTTTCTAGGGAAATTTGTGATATAGAAGTGGAGCACTCTTTATCCAGAATGCTCTGGGAGAATCTGATGTTTGAGAAGATAGATAACGTGGAAGGGGTGTACGATCTCCTGCTGCAGCCAGAGTGTTGGAGTGCTGTGTGGGGTTACTCTGTGGACATGATGTCCACAGTTAGCGTGACTCTGTGCAGCATGTCACATGAGGGGGCTGCCCAGATGCTTCCAGAGTGTGCTGAGGTTTGCTGCAGCACTCGGGAGCAGAGTAGCAGAGCAGTCCGTATCACCCGTCCAGAGTGCCCAAAATCTGGATGTTCTGAAATTCTGTTTTTTGGGGTATTCTACATTTTAGAATTCCGGACCTGTTTGAGAGGTAAATGTTGGTGTTATACAAGGAAACAGAATCTTGTAATATTCGTCTGGAAGCCCGCCAGGACCAAATGCTTTTCCTACTGATGGATTTAATAACACCCTGTGTGTTTTAATAGCAGGCAACTGTGCGGTTATCAGAGCCATGGCATGTCCCAGATGGGGTGACTTTAAGGGCAGCATGAAACATTATGTTTTACTTTTATTTATAGGTGACTCAAGTGACAGAGCCGCTTCAGTCTGAAAACCACATGGTTCTCCAAGTACTCAAACATATGGGACATTCTGTGACGGGAGTCTGGGCAAACAATAGGAGGTGGCAGATTACAAAGTCCTGAACTGCTGGGGCAATAGGTTTGGTGATGTATTTAGTTAGACCGGTCTCATCAAGAATCTTCACAAAAGGTTTCTGGTCTCATTAAAAAGCTCTCATAAATTCAACTTCAAGATTTCTATCCGGTCTCGCACGCTTTAATGAGCGCATGTCATTTTTACCTACAGGCTGCCTGCACCATGGTGAGGCTTTGGCAAAGCAATCGAAAATGCGGTCAGAGTTGCCAATAGTTGGGTGTCAGGTAAGATCAGAAAACCTAGAGTATAGGAGGCAGGTGATTGTGACACCAAGCAGGTGTGTATAACAGGGAATACTAATGAGAACCTCTACAATAAAGAGGTGCAGAGTTAGTTACAGACTGCATGCTTTTTATTAATTTTTGCCACATTTTTGGAAACGTAGTAATTTGTTAGGTTAGAGATTTAGTAGTTTACGTTCAAGTAAGCATTGAATTTATTGTACTTGGAAACAGACATCTTCTTGTGCAAGCAGAACACAAAAAAGGTCTCAGCTCTAGAGATTTTTGCACATCCCAAAATACAAAATATCGAGGTGAGAAATTGTTAGACAAAATGTGTGGTAGAGGGGAAATTCAAGTTTGGAACCGATAGGATTGAACTTCGGGGGTCTAAAACTCTGCCCCCCCCCAAAGATGTTTACTGCCTACAATTCCCAGAATTCTTTGAATGCAATTATTGGCCAGGGAATCATGGGAGGTGTAGTTCAGAAACATCTGGAGAGGGGGTTGGGAGTTTGAGATCCCGGATTTACCTGAAAATAAACACATAGCAGAAATAAGTAATTCGAATAAACGTCATAAACTAGGTATACAAAACGGTTGCTACAACCTCTATTCTTTTGGCGAGCGCTCACATTTCTGCTGCTCAACATGGGAAGGGGATGCGAATTACAGTATTAAGCACAAATTTCCAGGTAGCTATAATCAAAACATCTAAAAAAAAAAAAACCCTGCATGTTAAACAGCTACGTGAAACAACTATCGTCCAAGCGCACTATAAAATGTAATAAAATAATGACAAAACCTATTCCCTGGTACCTTGATAGTTTTATTTAGTCGTCCTATTACATACGTGGGTAAAACCCTGGAAAATATTCTGCATCACTTTGTTAAGTGTCACATGCAGTGTTATTCAGAGAGAGGTGAAAAGCAGGAGAATGACTGGAGAATGGAAAATCTTAGGTCAAAATAGCCAAACTAGAAACATTTTCCCATTTATCTCACTTTCCAAATCGGATATTTTGACCTAGAATTTTCCATTCTCCAGCCACTCTCCTGGTTTTCACCTCTTTCTGAATAACGCTGTATGTTTCCTATAAGCAGGGTCTCATTCACGGGAAAAAAAACAGATGGTCTCCAGGTTTTTAATGATGGGGTTACAGCTGTAAGATGCAATATGCGTAATTGTTAGATTCCTGACCGACTTCCACTGGTAATCAAAAGCGTTTCACCTGGATGGGTGACTTGAATTCCTAGTTTTATGTCACATCCAGGAACATGATTGACAATAAATTTAATTTTCTTTTCCCCCAAAATATGTTTCAGCCTGGATGTTCTGTTTATATTTTAACCATTCGAATTTTTTAAAATGTAGTTGCCTGAAGAATTCCATTAAAAGCAAAGCTTCATTTATTTTAATTTCAAGAATGTGTTGTACTTTAAAAAAGGTACAAACTGCATAAAATATCTAATAGTCCAATTTCTCTGAATTTGTTAAAAAAAATATTCCAAACTCCAGAAACCTGTTGTCCAGAATGGATGTGTTCCAAAGTTAAATAAAAAAATTAATACTGTCATTCCATGCAGATCTGATTGAGCCAGTTTAAAGGAATCCAGGTACAGCCACGATCAGGGTTATTCAAAGAGAATCGAAAAGTCACCGCACGTTCAGTGACTTTTCGTTCTCTTTAATTCGGTGCGATTTGGCGATCCCTTTTCGGCCACCCTGCGGTGTATTCAGCAAGCACCATAGGGCCGTCGTAGTGCGGGGAAAAGCCGCCGCAAACAAGCCGAACACTCACCGCAAAACCCGGCAAACGCACACCGAAACCTGCAAAAACATCTGAATTAACCCCGCCGAATACGCCCGAGAAACCCAAGCAGCCGCGGATCACAGCGCATAGCAGCCGCCAGAAAAACCCGACACCGCAGACGAATGGAGTGAAAAAAAAACAAAACCGTACTCTTGAATGTTTGAAAAGTGAAACACTGTTTGCAAACAAACTACTGAACGAAAATGTCTGAAATTTACATATAAGATCCAATGAATGATAATAAAAAGGGCTGTTACAGAAAAAAGAAAAAAAGATTTCAAAAAAGCTAAAAAGGAATTTTTTTCCCCCAAAAATATCCCAAAAAATGCCTAAAAGATCCTAAAAAAATCCTAAAAATAAAGAAACTTTTTACTGCAGAATATTATAATAAACGGTTTATTATAAATTGCATTTAACCGCGAATATTTTTAACATTGAAGCCTATGGGAGTCGCCTGAATAAACCTGTCGAATGAAACCACCGAACAGCAGGGCAATTCGGCAACTTTTCACTGCTTGTTTTTGTTCTCTGAATAGACGAAGCATTGCTTCTCAATGGGGATTTCACTGCCCTCGAACAGGCACCGAACAGGTACCGTATGTGCAGGCAATTAGCCAACATTTGGTGAACTGCCTGCTCTCTGAATAGCCGAATGGCCAGGAAAGGTAAGCGTACACTGAATTCCAGTGTTCGGTTACGTTTCGGACACAATTCAGATCTCTTTGAATAACCCTGAATGTGTCGACTATTTTGAAACATTGTCTCTGTATCAATGACCCGTTAAATTCACCCAATTCAAGAAGGTGTGGGACGCCCGTACTACATTGTGACGTCGTCGTTTGGGCAGGCCAGGCACAACATTTTGTCACATATTAAAATTTAATGAAGGCTCTGAACTTGAGCCAATATATGGGGTTTTACCTGGATGCCATTAAACGGACTCAAATCAATTTGCATGGTGTGACCAGTAATATTTATTCACTATTTTGGTGGACGCCGTGCTGGGAGATCCTCATCTGGAAAATGTGTTCTCCTCTGGGTTTTGTATTTGTCCTAAGTTAAATGTAATCAGCGTAACCAAAAATAAAAAAATATTGTGAGTGGCAAAAATTAACTACATGAATATAATTGATATCACCGATCTCCAGTGAACATGATCAGATTAGGTGCGTGATGGATATGTATGGTGTATGTCGTTAAAAAGCACACACGTTTTCACTACATTGCTTGCAAGGCATAGTGTAAGCATGATGTTGGGATGAAAATATGTGAGTATTTCTAAAACCATTTCATGAAAAAAGTAACATCCTACTAAGTCAGTGTTTGCCAACCCTGGTCCTCAAGCACCTCTAACAGGCCAGGTTTGCCAGATATCTGAAGCACAGCACGGGTGATCGGATTTGCAGCTCAGTGATTGCAGGATTCAGTCTGCTTTTCCCCAAGGTAATCCTTAAAATCTGGTCTGTTAGGGGTACTTGTGAACCAGGGTTGGGAACCACTGGACTATGTGATAAATGAAACATCTTAAACTGCCACAAAGAACTCTAGGTCTATCAAGAACAAAATAAACGGACGGTTCTCCTTTGCGTATACATTAAAGAAGGTAATCCTATCCTCATAAGACACCAGACATAGTGTTTTCCACTAACTGACATGGTTTATCATTGGTGCAAACAATGGAAAAAATGACTGTTGCCACCAAAAGCTTTAGTGCGCCAGATAAGGGCAATCAACGAACAGCGGCAAAGTTTCATCGATGAACACTTCACCTGCCGTTCTTTGAATTTACCACTCTGGATTGCCAAACTTTACCTTGTTTGCAACAACACTAAGCAGCAGCAGTGGTGGGGAACACCCATGGTCTTTCTAATTTCTTGTAGACACTCAGATACTTGCGAAGTTGATAGAATGCGAGTACTTTAGAAACACTTTAAGGAATTGGTGGTCCAGATCTCTAGGACATGCAGAATTGTATTATTTTCCCCCTGTTCTTTGTCAGGTTATAGGCCCATGCCAAAAACTAGAAGCAACATCCACATACAGCATTAGATACTAACATGCGTGGTCACTGAGCAGCTAACAAGGTTCTTGCAAAGAAAAACCAAAACTAAAATAAGGCAGGCTAGTCCGCCGGTAAGGCACCAATGCGTTCGGGGTATCACCGCAATAGACTGCTGCGAAAGGAAAAGGGTCGTCACAAGCAGAACAAACGGGCTACAATTGGGCAAACGTAGCATAAATGTAATTTACAGAAGCATATTTTAGTTCTTCAGAATTTCAAGATTCTTCCAGACAATAATAGAAATCTCAGCGGGACAGCTTATGTCAGACTGTCACAGGTAATCTTTTTGCTTCAGTTAATGGGACAGTAAAGCCTTTATCTGATTCGTCAGTCTCACGTCACAGACCGTCAATGTACCAAACAGAACTAGAATGGAAGGATGCTACATCAACGCTTTGGATTCAAAGCAGCTGTGATGGGACTAGAGGACTAGATTATTATTATTATCTGGTCATAACATGAGGAATTGTCGCTGTCAATAAGGATCAAAGATCAACATTACAGAAGGGTTTTATTTATTTATTGCCTTGGCATATGTAAAATTCAGTGCTATGGCTGGCGCAGACCAGTAAGGAGAACCAAACGTCCATCCGAGAGGTCCAATGCTGGAGATCTGTTGAGATTTCACGAATTGAAGTAGGACATTTTAGCTCTGTCCACCTCACCTTTTTCAGGGACAAAAGCTATTTCCTACTCGCTTTCCAGGCTGGCTTAAAAGCAGAAACTGGTCCCAATACTTTGTACAATTACAATCAAATAAAAAAGGTCAAGCACAGAGGGTACTACATGGCATAAGATATACTTATCGAGTTAACACAAACCAATGATCCTTGTGGATATGCGTAGATTTCAGCGTTTGTGCACCAGCGCCCCTTTAGTGCTCCATGTGTATAAATACTTGAATCTAGGCATATCCACAAGTATTATTATTATTCTTTATTTATATAGCACCAACATATTGTGCCGTGCTGAACAGTGGGCTTGGTACGATTATGGATTTCCTTGTGTTGACTTGATAAGTACCGTATATCTTATGTCATTTAGTACCCTCTGTGCTGGACTTTTTAGTTGATTTTAGATTTGGTTTATGTGGTGTTCTTTAAGAGATTGACCAGCGTTTTTTCTGGTCAATCGTTGCAGGGTTTGATCTTGGTCGTTGATATAGTACCGTGCGCCTCACTCTTATTTCTCTGTATCTTTATGAACTTAGTAGACTTTACGCAAGTTTGTTGAAGTCACTTGTGCTTTGTGGATCCATAACACGGATTTGAAATGTTAATCCAAACTTCCTGAAATATTATGATTTAGCTACATGCACAGCGCAATATTATGAAAAAAAAATCCGAAACAATACTTTTCATTAAGCTTCAGATTTTTCACATCAGCAGCATTTAAATCTACACTAGCTCCAGTGTTATACAGAGGTAAGTTATATCTCGATATATACTGCAGCCCTCCAACCAGTCCATACTGACCGGTCTCCTGTGACGTGGGACAGGAATACACAGTTCTGTGCAATCCCAACCAATGACTTTGTGCAATTGATTTTGAAGGCACCAGATTGTCTGGACTCTTGACAGCGCTATTATAGGAAGTTGCGTCACTGGCAGAGCAGAAGACTAGAGAAGGATATGCCGGCGTTGGAGAAAATGTGAATATTAAAAGTAAATTCTAAGGCAATAAATATATATTAACCTTATTTAACCCCTAATTTTTTTTTATCTTCAAGCACAACCTTGGTCCATCAGATGTTTCGGAACTACATCTTCCATGATACTCAACCACTCATCAGGTCGACAGAGCCTTGGGGGTAAAGTAGTTGCAAAATATGTGGAGGACCAAGGTGGCTGACCCCTGTGGAAGAGAAACCCTTTATGGATTTACTGTCACTTTAACAAACTAAAATTATAAGATTTAGGACTTCTGTCGATATAGTTAAAATGAAACCAATTTTTTTTTAGAATAACCAATTCTGAAAATTTTCATCATTTTTACTGTATGAAATTTGGCAATATTTACCAGTGTATTAACCTTAGCTTTAAAGTAAATATGTTTGCCCAACTGTAGTTTGGATATTCTCTTCAAGAAAAAGGTGCAATATTACATTTTCTTGAAGGTATGAAAGCATCATTGGTATTCTTGTTACACATTACGGCAGTGAGTGGACTGGCAATGTGTTCCAGAGGAGGGGAACGAAATGCAACCAAACAGATCTCCAATGATGCAGAACTGATACAACTTCAAAAAAGACATCAGTCTCCTAAACTAAGAAAAATCATGCATAGAAACCCAAAATACATAACAAGAGAAATGAAAGGAGACACAAATCAGGGCGAGAGGGGGGGGGGGATTCTCATAAATGGATCAAGAAATAGAAGAAGGAATAAAAGGATTGTACTTGCAAGATGTTCTTAGGGGCATTTTTTTGGATTATGCATTTTATGGAGAGAAGTTTTTGGGAAAGGTATCACTTGTATGGTATAGATAAATCGACATTATCTGTCCCATAAAATGCCTGCCGGACACGAAAGTCAATGTGGGTACTATGTACCTTCTATGATGAATGTTCTTGACTTGGAAGAACTAAATGGGTCCCCTGGTGATAAAAGAAAGATTTAAGAGACCAGAGTTTACAGCTGCCATATGATTGCATAGTTTGACAGTAGGGCATTGGGGGAATTACTCATTGTTTTGGAGAACCACAGAGGATTTTCTCATTGTGTGAAGACAAAGATTGACCACAAAATACCACAATTGTGAAACATACCCTCTTCACTAGTCTCCTATCCATGTCAGTACCAGTAGGTGTGGTATCTCAAGATTTTCCCCCCAGGCACTTGGAGTTAAAGTATAGAAGGTGTACTATTTGTATACTTGCCATAAATTTAGACTTTACATAAAAATTTGCATTCTAATAATTTTCCCTGGTATACATTCAACAGTTATTGAAAATAAATGTTATTCAGGAAGGGAGGAAACAGAATAAAATACGATTGTACATTTCACAAATACAACATTAACAGTTTAGAAAGAGAAGAGGTCTAGGATGCAATGAATAGCCTAATTATTGTTCATTGGGACATTAATAAACATACATTTAATCATCGTACTACATCATGTTCATAGTTCTCTATTTATAATGGGTCTGTGCCTCGATGCCCTCTTGCAAGGTAATTGGGTTAGGCAGAAAGTTAGTACAGTTTATTACATTAGATTATTGCAAAACAAGTGCCAAACGCTTAAATAATTATATATTCTATCGGCTATGCTTATTTTTCCAAATTAAATATATAAAACACTCAAAAAAGCAGGGGATTAAAAAAAAAAAAAAAAAATCATTTAAAGGACACATAGAAATGTTGCATTAAGTTTGCACTTTGGTTAACGCAACACAAGAATTAAATAGTGCATTGTCTAAATTAATTCCATTTTCCTGGATATATGGGAAACTGGTAGTAATTGCAAGACTTTGCAAAACTAACACACAAGTGGTGCTCTGACTGAGTGTTTGATGGTTCACATTTGTGAGATGTTGGGAGGAAGGCTATAAAAGGACTGCGTCCCGAAAAATACACAATGTATGGCAGACCCCCCCATTTTCAATTCTCTGGAAGCACACTATGTGATACCCTATGGCGTAGCATATATGTTCATTACAATTGAAGCTTATAGTTTTTTACGTATTCACACTAGTAGGGAGCGATACTACCTTAAAAACTGCCCATTTTCTTTTATGAGCCTATTATTTTATTTACACTTTGTAATCAGATGTTGAACTTTCAGGAAATCACCCAGTCGTAGACGGAATTATTGTCTGTGCGCATTGTTTTCCCACAATCTGATCAAGATCGATTACTTTTCCAAAAATCAAAAGAATCTGGATTATATTTAATCGAAAAGGAAAATCCGTCTAAGCATCAGCAGAGAAAAACGGACAGATTCGGCAGGCGACTGTGAAACCTGGTGCATCTTCTCTACTAATGATCAGATGGATGCTCCATCAATAAGAAAATCCAGATTCCTTCATTTTGGAGTAAAAGAAAGATTGAGGTCAATCTCAAACTCTATCAAATCACGTTGAGGTAAAAAAAGGTATCGAAGAACCCATCCAGGCCTAATTGAGTCTACAGTCTAGTTGAGTCTACGTCAGGGGTGGGCAGTTGTAGTTTCAAAACATCTGGAGGACTGCGTTTCCCGTGATGCTCGGCTGCTCATTAGGTTTGTAGAGCTTCAAGGGAAATGTAGTTTCAAAACATCTGGAGGGCCGCAAGTGCCCACCCCTGGTCTATGTCATTGCCAGCCACAGCAAAGGAACTAAATCAAGTAACCTGAAAACAGCCAAAACTCTATCCCCGGGATGATTGTGATAAAAATAAATTCCATTGCGATAGGTCTAATAAGGTGGAAGACGTGAAATGTTAGGACAGCAGTGGTCACTGAACTATGGCTGCATCGGTCTCCAGTTTTCATTGGCTAGAAGAAATAACCAGAATGTAAAAATTTATTGGGGGGGGGGGGGGGAGTATAGAAATAAAATGGATTGTGTCTATTGAAAACAAAAAAACAGGAATTCAGTTTAAAATAGATCCTGTTCCACAAAATGAAACAACGAGTAAATAGAAATGCATCACGTAGGATCATTACCTTCCATTGGAGTGTTCGGATCTGGACGATTAGCAAATACCACATCTACATACTCCAGTTGCAGTCTTTCTAAAGATGCTTTTAAACCTGGACAGATGAAAAAGAAGTAAAGAAAACACAAAAAATAATCACAACCATGAGACAGAATATTCACAATGTTCATAACATTCTGAAAAGTAACCGGCAGACCTAGTTCTTGGTCAGGTAAACCATTCAGCACAACAGCAGCTGGAAACAAGCTTCTATTCAATACAATAAATCTATTCTAACAGCTCAACCCAGGTCACCTCCTTCACCCCAGTATGGACATTACTCGCCAGACCATCTTCCATTACTCCTTTTCCTTTGTTTCCTCAGTTTAGGCTTGTGTTTATACATACTTGTTATAGTATCTGGAACGGTTAATAAATTATTATTGCGTATACATACATCTGTTGAAAGCTACAGGTCACAGCAGCACGTCTAACTGCCATGATACTCGAAATTTAGAGGCACTTTGATATCATTATGCAGATGGTTTTCGGAGTCTGGAATATCATTCTCCTAAACACAAATCAACATGCCGTTTGGCACTTCACGGATTTAGGCAGGTAGGTCTATCCCCATGAGAAGCCAGCAGGAGCATTGTACCTTCAATTATATGCTTCCTTGATAAACCCCTTTCGGTTTCTGCTCTAAAATACAAGAAGAAGAAGAACAAGAAGAAAGGTCAACATTTGTTCCCCCCATTCAAATTCGTCTAATAAGAGGAAACAGAAAATGTTGTTACATACTTTCCACCCCAGAAAATTTTGGTAGTTATAACCAAGCTGGAACGCCTGAAAAACATGAAGAAGACAGGTTGGTTTTCCAAACAGTGGACCGAAATTCAACAAGTGTGTTGAGAAGATTTCTCTTGGTTTCAAGTATGCCCTGGGTCCAAGAACATTGTATTTCTGTACCTACTGTAACAATTCAAAGTAATAGAATGCAAGATGCACCCAGGACATACTTGAAAACGAGAGAAATGTATCCATCCAGGTAAAATACTTGGAAAATAAATAAATAAGATATTAAAAACAACACAAATATACAGATTAACACAGAAAATAAATATGTAGGAAATACAGTCATTATGTTACATGTTTACAGGAGCATTCTGTATTGAGGTATGTTAATAGAGATCTCTTAAGGGACTTTAGACTTGGGGGAAGATTTGATGGCATCTGGGAGGTTATTCCATAACGTGGTGCTCTGTAGGAAAATGAGGATCGAGACACTTTCTTTTTGTATTGTGGTATTGCAAGTAAGGTGCAGGTCCTGGATCGGAGGTTATAGGATGAGGGAACTGCTGGGGGAAGCAGCCTATTCAGGTAGGGTGGCAGCTTCCCAGAAAACCTCTTAAATACCAGGATAGATAGGTGAAGAGTGCGTCTAGAAAGATTAATTTCATGGTGAAGTTAAACAATGGTAAGAAAGCCAGATTTAAAGATTGGCCATATAGTATACAATGTACATAAAGAACACAAAGGCTGCTTTATCACGATTGCAAATAAATGCCTTGGTGTCCTTTGAAAAATATAAATTGATACAAGATATATATAAATTGATACAAGATATACATATACAATGTACATATATATCCTCCATACAAGCCAGAAGACGGGGATCTTTGCCAGCCAATACTAAAGGATTAGATTGTAAAATATTTGGTGCATTTCCTTTAACCATGTTAAGTTTGGCATTTTTATAAATCCTAATAATAACAACCTCCCACAATATTATTGCAAGCGAGACCCTATTACTATCGAGAGGTTTTAAAATCATGAAATGCCTGTTATTTGTTGTAATGCTGTATAAAATGACACACATTTCCACGTCCTGCAAGATAAACCTCCCAATAACCTCTCAAGTGTAATAAAGCAGGTTTCTAAAGTTGCATATTGGACAAAGGGTATATCAAGAAATTAAGGTCAGCTATTAAACGGTATTAATTATTTATTAGAGACTATTTTTTTTCTCCCCTCCCAGAGTAAAACGGGCTTGGATGAAAGCGCATAAAACATTAATGGCAGAGCTGCAAAGTGTAAACGTGAAAATAGCAGGATAATTACCTCCATCCTTTCTTCTTGATGATATTGCCCAATACAACTTCAGCCCTAAAAGAAGGGGGAAAAATATTTTAAATAAGAGAATATGCAATCCCATTTATAAAGACTTTGCCAGAGAGATCAGAGGCAGGAAAAGGATGCTCGTTTTATGTGTTTGTTCACTCCATGTAAAATGAACGATCAGGCATGTCTGCATGGTAAGGAGTATGTATAACCATTCCAATTAAGCAATCGATAAAAGCAATGTGGAGGGGTTTAGACATGGGAGTGAAATAAAAAAAAGGGAAAATAAAAGGTGTCGAGGGAGATAGAGCGAGAAAAGTCAGATGATACATGGCAAGCACAGTGTGAAAATTGGGGGACGACGACAAAGGGGTTACTGATCACTGGTCAACAATGAAATGGTTTCGGACTTGAAAATACTTATTTCGTATTGATTTCAGGATATTAAAAACAAATGACATTTAAAACGCTTAGGGCTAAATTACAATCTTCACGCAAACGTTTGCGGCGGCGCAAAAAAACCCATTAAAGCGTGGGGTAAAATCATTTGCGGTGAATTCCATATTACATAGTGCAACAACCACGTGCAATCGTCTCCCATGGGTGAACCTGCGCGAGCTTACTGTACTTTGCGCGTCCTATACTTAACATTGTGAGCGCGAATGTGCGCTGGTACAAATATGGTATTACAATCTATTTTGCGGTAATTACCGCATGGCCTTTGCGAGCATAATTTTAGCAACTCCTAAAAGCTGGTGCTAGTGGCAAATTTGAGCAACCTGGCTAACCCCAAAAATCCAAGCCCATAAAAAGGAATGCACCAAAGCACAGAGGCCCATTCAACTCATACCAAACCAATACAATGGATGAAGTTGTGTGTGCATGTATTATTGCTGCAGCATATATGCTCGGATTGACAGGGGCAGACGCAATTTGTTAACGTGAGACAGGTGTGCTTCTTAATTCTGATTGGCTGAATCTCGAAGACAGACTACTAATATTTTTACGCAAGCTGTACTGCGTGTGCATTTGGGCGCGTCCTGTTTGCGCTCGCAATTGATCGACGGATGAAAAAAGCCGCGAGGATTGTAATTCCAGCGGTGATTTGCGCGCACAAAAGTTTAACGCTTGGTGCAAAGATTGTCGCTTTGCGCAAGGCTTTTTGCGTGAGGAATGTAATATAGCCCTTAGTTAGCCATCATTTACGAGATATAGCCCATTTATGATGTTTTACGATATGTATATGTAATGAAGCGTGTGGCGCTCCGAGCGGCTAAGGTTGTATGAAAAGCATATATAAAGGGATGGCAAACCTGAGACCGAAACATGCCAATATGAAATTATTTCTGGAAGCAGTTAAGAACAAAGAACCAATGGCAGATCTGGGGAGAAATGAAGGTGATTGCAATATTGTCGGGCATGCAGTTGGGATACACCAAGTACTGCTGATTCCTGTATGAGTGGGACAGTCGGGCTAGATCCTCACACTACTACAGAAAAGACTGGTCTCCAAAGGAGACTCTGCGACCCGATGAAAAGAATGTCCAGCACAGTCCTTTCGTTGACCGAAACAAAATTCTTCTGCCTCCTTTAGAAATCAAACTCGGCCTTATGAAGAACTTTGTAAAGGGGATGAACAATGATAGAGAGGCTTTCAAGTACCCAAGAGACAAATTTCCGCGACAGTGAGGCTACAGTTATGGGAGGAATCTTCATTGGCCCTCAAATTCGTGAACATCTTGTGGATGAAAACTTCGAGCTAGTCCTCCATGGCAATGAGCAGCCAGGTTGGGAAGCCTTTAAAAGTATTGTGCATGGCTTCTTGGGTAACCGAAGAGCTGGAAATTATGTTCGGCTTGTAAGCAAACTTCTAGACAAGTATCATCACTTCGACTGCAACAAGTCCATCAAAATGCACTTTCTCCCCTCTATTTCAGGTAGTAATTGCAATTCCTCTATATTTTTCTCATTTTGTTTTATTTTGTGTAATTTACGATTGATTGAAAAGAACTTTCTTTTACATTGTAGTTCTATAACAGAATACTGTTGAGATTTGATTTTCTCTATAAGTAGAGGAATAAGTTGTGCATCTCCGAAACTAGAGCTAATAAAACTATTATCAGATTTGCTTTTTTTGGACCCGAAATTATTAAAGTTTAACTACTTTCATTCAGGAAATATAAAAAGGTTTTGTTTTGTTGAGTAGTGTTCAGAACGAGAAAGAGTGATGAGTCAATAAGACGTTTGCCTCCTCACGTCGCCAACCGAAGTACACAGAGAAAGAATAGTTCTCCTGTGTCTTTCCGCTGAAACAGCGCAAGACTCTTCTGGTGTCTATAAACTCCAAAAGAGGATATCCGTGTCGCTGCTGGTTTCCTTTAGTGCCCCCATAAAATTACAATTTCAGCAGTTTATAGCAGCCAGTAATAGGGAGCTGCCAAGCTTCCTATTACTAGGTTGATTTTTGTCTTTGCAGCTCCCAATTTCCAGCTTGAATGTAATAGGCCCCAGGATGTACACGGTATAAGAAAGTTAAACAGTGATAAGATTTGAAGCAGATAATTTGGGTTGGGTTGAAGAACAAAGAAGATCTTAATAAATAATAACATCATTTTACTTATTATTCCTGAGGGCCAACAGTGATAAATTCTTTATAAAAAAAAATGAAAAAGGACACGAAAAAAAAAACCTCTTTTCTAACACAATCATCAGATACCAGATTAGTAGAAGGATTCTTTAAACGAACCACAGTATGATATATAGGATATCACAGTTAAAGTTTAGAAAAAATAAACAAAAAAACAAACAAAGATTGTCTAGGAGCATCAAGCCGTTTGTAACTTCTCAACAAAAAGGAGCAATCAGTCAGGGATATTATGTTTCCGTAATGATACCTCTACTTTAGGAACTTTGCTCTTGAAGAAATTATACATAATCTCCATATATCCTTAACGCAAAACATATTCTCTATGCGTAGAAATATTATCTCATCAATAATAAATCTCCCAGCTCTAAAAGAAAAGTCTGCACTTCAGAGATGAAATTAGTCGTCGTGACACGACCCCCCAAGCTCACTGCATTGTATGGAACATATATCGTACAAAGTTTCACTGTGAATTTAATACACCCAAACCTCAAAAATAAAATACTAAATAAAAATTCAAAAAATAAAATTATATTAAAATTCCCCTCTAGCTTGGATTATTTGCTCCGATAGAACCTTCATGTGAAGCAGGAAACATGTTATTCCTATGTCAGCTTGTAATTTAAAACACTGCAATACTGTCAAAGTGCATTAAGGTTGACGTGAACGTGATAATGAACCAGTGGAATGCTGCCAAGACTCTTTGAGATGTTTTGAGTGCACATCACTGAAGATGTGGTTGTGATCAGACCACTACTGGAAGTGTCAGCCTGTAGATCTATTTTTCACAGAGACAGGTATAAAAGTTGGATGCTGTTAATCCTGGGCCAACAAGTGATCTTTAGTTCAGTTTGAAGGGTTTAGTATTAGTCAAATAAATAAATGGATGGATTAATGTAGGAAAACCCAGGGGTCTGGTTACAGGCTTGTAGAATTATCTCAGGAAACTCCATATCTAGATTATTCAACAACAATATTATTATTAATAAAATTTTCATTATTTATATGGTGCCAACAGTTTCTGCAGCGCTATACAATAACCAAAAGGGAACTGTGACGTGCGTCACTTCGGACTCGAAGTACATGGACCTAGAAATGTATTTGGGAGGTGCGAGCCTGATGTTTTATATTGTTTTGCTGCTCTTTCCTTTGTTAAAGTCATCCTGTATCTACAATTCTAGATGGAGGGTGTTTGTGTTTTCTGTGTACCTTCTCTCTGTATAGAGTGACTGTATTACTAGCCTGTCTTGTATAGCATACATCCCCCCTGTAAGTAATGGATTCCTTTGTTTTCACAGGCTTTCATCACGCCCCTCCCCTTCCCCCAGCAACTAATGTCACTCAGATGATTGTTATCTGACTCCTAAGCCATTGTTCCATTGTTTCTGTACCTTGCCTGGTGTGTTTTAACCAGTTGCAAAATGTAAATAAACTCTGCCTCCATTTTGGGTTCAACCTGCAAGGTTCTCCTGTGTGTTATTGCCGGAGTTCTGGGCCAGAAGCGGTACTTCTGCGGAATACTGACTTGAAGGTGAGCATTCTGCACCTGGACAGAAACCCCCAAGTTACAGGAACAAGATACAGATAAATGGACATGAGATGGAAACACATATTACATTCCTAACGTTAGCTCTGGTTGCCCTAGCGTGGGCAACCATATCACAATCCGAACGGCAATGGGTTAAAAAAACCTGTTAGCGATTCGGATCTTGCACTTCTCAGCGCGAGCATACTGTACTTTGCGTTCCCTAATTAGCGTTAGGATTGCAAAGCCCTAAAGCTAATTACGTCAAGCTGCAGTTAACTCAAAAGTTATTCACAGCTAGGACCTGGTGCTAACCGACCAAAAAAAAATAAAAAAAAATAAGATACCTCTCATCCTGTGGCGAGAACGGCGGCTCCAGCCGCTTCTTCTTGCCGCCAGAAGCAGAGAGACTGGAGGAAAAAAGTCCTCCAGTGTCCCGCTGTGAATCACTATGCTGACCTGCCGGATCCTGCGAGGCGAGATCCTGCAGGTCATGTGACCGGCAGCAGCAATGGAGTCCTATGGACTCCATGGAGAGGATGCTCGCGGTGGTGCTTAGCATCCTTAGCGCCGTGTTATGGGGCAGCTGCCTGCTGGTTTAGCACCTGCACCATAATATCACACTAAAAAACGGGGAGGCCAAGGAGAAACCTGCAGGCGCAGGTTTTTCTCCTTAGCGTCTAGATTGTAATATGGCCCTAGGTGTTGAGGGCCAATATGTACAGAAAATGTTTCCAAGTTACTAAAAATGTCTACTTCGCTGGGGGCTCCTAAGTTTCCCGACTGGCTCCTACATCTGACATTGATTTGCCAAGCCCTCGATTTAGCTAGATTTTACTATTGCATTGTATTCTATTTTAATACAAAACTCACTGTCCCTTTTTCTCACATGAGAAAAAATGCAAAGATTTAACGCTGTATATTAGTAAACTGTGAGTGGAAGAATAACATCGAAAATAGGAACTACTCTCCTGTGTTTGTTAAAGGGCCACTCTACTAACCCCATTTTCATCTGCCTAAATAATTGGGCAATGCTGGCGACAACATCTGCCCAATTATTTTTTTAATTTTATTTAATTTTTTTCTTTGGTAAAAATATTCACCTGTTCTCTTGGCACAGGCTGCTTCTCCCTTTCAGCTAAGGGCTTCTGAAATGCAGAAGTCCCTGGAGTTTCTTACACAATTTACATAAATTGACATCATTGGTTTCGGAGTTATTTCCTCCACATAGTAATATCTATGGAAAAGGGGAGGTCAGGAGACTCCACGCAGCCTCACCACTAAGATAGAAACATAGAAACATAGAAAAATGTCGGCAGATAAGAACCTTTCGGCCCATCTAGTCTGCCCAATTACATGGATACTTTACCTGGATTTATCTTTTGTTTAGGATAGCCTTATGCCTATCCATGCTTGCTTAAATTCAATTACTGTTTTGGCCTCTACCACTTCTACTGGAAGACTGTTCCATGTATCCACCACCCTCTCAGTAAAATAATGCTTCCTGATGTTACTTTTAAACCTTTGCCCCTCTAATCTAAGACTATGTCCTCTTGTTTTGCTATTTTGTTTCCTTTTAAATATACTCCCTTCCTCTACCTTGTGGATTCCCTTTACGTATTTAAATGTTTCTATCATATCTCCTCTGTCTCGTCTTTTTTCCAAGCTGTACATGTTAAGATCATTAAGCCTTTCCTGGTAACTTTTCTCCTTCAAGCCGTACACCATTTTAGTAGCCCTTCTCTGAACTCTCTCTAAGAGGTCTATATCCTTCTGGAGATACGGTCTCCAGTACTGCACACAGTACTCCAAGTGAGGTCTCACCAGTGCTCTGTACAGTGGCATGAGCACTTCCCTTTTCCTACTGCTAATACCTCTCCCTACACAACCAGCATTCTGCCAGCATTTCCTGCTGCTCTATTACATTGACTACTTACCTTTAGATCCTCTGAAATAATACCCCTAAATCCCTTTCCTCAGATGTTGAGGTTAGGACTGTATCAAATATTCTATATTCAGCCCTTGGGTTTTTACGTCCCAAGATAAAGTGACCAGGGTGCGTTGAGTGTCCCTGCAAGCTTTTATCACACCTAGAACAAAAAATCATGCTAAAATACAAAGCATTTATAAAAGGGGTTAGCAGGTGTTCTGTAATAAAAAATAAATTTAAAAAAAAGTCCAATAGCCAGATCTCCTAAAGATTCCTCCTGGCACCCAACATTTTTGAGGATAGCATGAAACACTGGATGCGGTGCAGTGCCTACATGAAACAGCTGTCAAACAAAGCGCTGCTTCATCACAGGAATGCCAAGTGTCTCCATGAGCAACGGGAAGAATCAGAAGGACAAGAAACCACTAATTTTTGGACACACCAAATGGAAGACAAGTATAGATAAAACATTTAAAAAATGCACAAAGCATTTGTCATGATGCTCTGTGTACAGGAGTTGTGTGGATGTAGCCCAATGACAAGAATGTGTGCCCAACATGGGTTTATTCCCTATACAGCAAATTACTCCTAAGAAATCAGACATATAAAAGGGCACCTCTGTATAGAACCAGTGTGTGTGGGCAATAGAAAGCCATTTTTCTTAAAAACACTTTATTGTGCTTGTGGTTTTATGGAAAAAAATCACTTTGTAGTGAAGGGGTTAATCAGCAATAGATGACCTTTCACTCAATTCAAGAATTGACCAGCAAATAACACATCTGAAGACTTACTTTCCTGCTGCATAGACTTCCGCAGTGTCAAAAAGGTTTATTCCATTATCATACGCCAAGGTCATCAATTGCTCAGCCACCTGGAAAAAAATAAAAAAGGCAGTTTGAGTTATGGATTGCTTTCAAAAATAAAAAATCTGCAGTAGCAATAGCAACACAAGTCATTATAGACATGACCAACCATGACCGATTATTTCTCCAAGGCTGATCAATCAACTTCAGGTCAAGTTAAAGGGCCACTCCCATAAAAAAACTAAAAGGTCCTTATTGTGTTTATTTTATGTTGCTGATATCTTACATGTGCTTGGTTTTTCTCTGGTTTGTCTAGTTAATGAAATATTTTACTCTATATGTGTCACTGGGTGTATCCATTGTGTGATCTTTTGTGTTGTAAACTGCCCTCCCACCCTCCACACTATCTTTACATCAATTGCTCCTCACTGTGTGGCAATGAGTATAGAATGGAGTCAGTCACCAAATCATTGTATGTGTGTGGGATGTATTCAAAAGGACTTCACCAGGGGGTAAGATCAGAATTCTTTTAAACTCCCTGTCTTATCTCATTCAGCAGCCATCTCTTATCTGGAGTATTCATTCCCTCCTCCACCTCATTAACTGTTAACGCACAGCTGCAAAGTAAAACGTTTGCATGTATGTTGGTAAATGTTGCACCGTGGGAAAAATACATAAAAAAAAAAAAGATTAAAAAAACCTATGTTTGTTTTTTTTCCTTTTTACATGCAATTACTTCAAAGAAGAAAGAAAAACCAGCAACATGTGTTTTATAATGGGTTTATGTTTGTACTGCACAAGTAATCTAGTTACAGCTTATGTAAGTGGTAGTGACCCTTTAAGTTATTTAAGTGGGGCAATGGCTTTTCTCAACATTTGGGTAGAAACCAACCTGGTTATGATAAATAATCCGATATTATTGTGAGTCTCAAAGCTTCGAGCTTACTATATAAGACGATATGACTGGTCTGTGTTTGATACCACTTTGAAAGACACGTCATCATTATGTTGAAGTGCGCAATGTATTATTTACTTTAAAGCCAAAATCAATTCACGATGCGTAACTACAAATTGAAAGAATCCCCTTAAAGAAGGTTTCATCATCCCAATCCTGTATTCTATAGAAACACAACTTGCACTCCATCCTTTTTTTTTTATGGACACAAATGTGCATAAGCTTTGCCATTGTATAGGGAAAAAGCGATTGCATTACAGAGTATCAATAATGGGAAAAACCAAAAACAAGAAAGTCATTGGAAAGAAGTCTTTTCATTAGGTTTGAGATTTAAGTAAATGCACAGGTAACTATTCTAGACAAAGGCATGAGCTGCGTGGCCTTGCTCCAATACTTGATGTTACTTTCTTATGACAAACTGGAAGAAACAATTGCCAGTTCACTACAATTTTCCCTTTTTGCCTTTAGAGGATTTGGGCCAGAGTTTAACAGACCTGATTTAGAGGATATCATGGCACAATGGCAAGCCAAAATTCATGTCGGGTGATCCATCACTTTGCTCCTGTACATATTCATTTACAGTTTCAACTTGTAAAAGGGACACTCTATGCGGTGTGACCACTCAAACTAATTTCAGTGTTCACACTCCTGAGCTCCCTTGTTCCTCTCACATCCCTGAGGAGGGAAAAGTTCATGGAGGTCTCATTCAGCCCTCCAAGTGTTTGGTGTTGGCACCACCCAGAACTTGAACGCTGAGCTTCGTTCCCTAGGACTCAATGAATTCCAGCATTGAGAGTTACAGTATTTGATTGGCTAAATGTTCAAGCTTCAGCGGCCTTCCCTCCTGTGATAATGTGGCATGCTGCAGCTTACCGGAAGCAGCAGCATGTCACTTGTCAACTAGTGCAGGTGCACCCAAGCACTGGATTCAAGGTAAGCCTTTAACAAAACTAAATGGTTAAAGAGGGAGGTGGGCAAGGGTTAATGTTTAACTCCTAATCTTCCCTTTCTGTTTCAACTTTACAGTATCCTTTTAATGCATTCATTTGATTAAGAATATTACTCTGTGCATGGTGGTGGGTGTTTGCCGCACAAAGTGCAATCTATCACAAAGGCTTCTTCACTGCTCCCTGCAAAGGAGTCTGAGCAGAAGTGTTTCTAGTTGCATTAACAAAACAGTGATTGGGAGCTTGACATAATCTGTCACCAAGCATCAGAAGGGAATTTGGCCATCTAATTTCTAATCGAGCTAAACGTCTGGTGGCACCATACTGGGATGATGTATACAGTGATGGGAATGGTTGGCTGGCAGTTCGGTTTCTCCCACTTTTACATTTTAAAACATTATCAAGAGAATGCATCAAAAAGGGCAGAGCAACAGCGAATATTGGCCTATTACCAGTTAGGCCGGGAGCGCACCATAGGAGGATCGCGCTTTCCAGCGCTGAGGGGGGGCAGGCGCAGAGCCGTAGCTAGCTCCTTTTGCACCCGAGGCAAAAACAGAAAATTGTGCCCCCCCCAACATAATTTTAAAAATCAGAGTCCCCGACCAGTGGCGCAGTGCTAAGCTCCTGGATGCTCCCCGCGACCAGAAGCAGTGGATCGGACCACCCTTTGCGCTGTGGGATGAGAGGCAAGTATGTGATTTTTGGGGGGTTCCAGCTGGTGCTGACTGATTCTGCAGAAGCGGCATCACTTAGCACCAGCGTCTAGCTGTGGGTAACTTTTGTAGCTATGGCGGGATGGTAATTAGCGTTAGGACTTTGTAATCCTAACGCTATTTACTCTTTGCGCTCCTCATGTTAAGTATAGGGAGCACAAAGTACAGTAACCTCGCACCGAAAAGCACAATCTCCTGGATTTTTTAACCTGTTACAGTTCGGATTGTAATAGGAGGGTCCTGTGCTAGGATGTGATATGGGCAGCATGCAGTAACCTCATTTAACCTAGCACCAACGCTCACATGTGTGAGTGCTAGCGTTAAGCAGGTGATGGGGCCCTACATATATAGTGCACACACAGTACATGTACAAATACAGTACACACAGAATACATGCACGTATAGCAAAAGAACATTTAGCATAAACTACACCCCCCCAGAATAATATACACAGCACTGAGCCACCAGATTATTTTCCCCAGTTCACATGGATATAATTGCCCCAGTTCACATGGATATGCCCCAGCTCTCATGGATAATGCCCCCCCCCCAGGTCTCATGGATAATGCCCCCCCCCAGGTCTCATGGATAATGCCCCCCCCCAGGTCTCACGGATAATGCCCCCCCAGGTCTCACGGATAATGCCCCCCCAGGTCTCACGGATAATGCCCCCCAGGTCTCACGGATAATGCCCCCCCAGGTCTCACAGATAATGCCCCCCAGGTCTCACAGATAATGCCCCCCAGGTCTCACAGATAATGCCCCCCCAGGTCTCACAGATAATGCCCCCCCCAGGTCTCACAGATAATGCCCCCCCAGGTCTCACAGATAATGCCCCCCCCAGGTCTCACAGATAATGCCCCCCCAGGTCTCACAGATAATGCCCCCCCAGCTCTCACAGATAATGCCCCCCAGGTCTCACAGATAATGCCCCCCCAGCTCTCACGGATAATGCCCCCCAGCTCTCACGGATAATGCCCCCCAGCTCTCATGGATAATGCCCCCCAGCTCTCACGGATAATGCCCCCCAGCTCTCACGGATAATGCCCCCCAGCTCTCATGGATAATGCCCCCCCAGCTCTCACGGATAATGCCCCCCCAGCTCTCACGGATAATGCCCCCCCAGGTCTCATGGATAGTGACCCCCAGGTCTCATGGATAGTGACCCCTAGGTCTCATGGATAGTGCCCCCAGGTCTCATGGATAGTTCCCCCCAGGTCTCATGGATAGTGCCCCCAGCTCACCTCTCATTGTCGCGTGCACAGCTGTGAAGGGGCGCAGCCGAGTCCTGCGGGAACGATTGCCGGCGGCCGCGTGCTTCCTGCTAGAACGGCCTCTGACAGGAAGTGCAGCCGCTCGTCTAGCTGTCAGCGGCCGTTCTAGCAGGAAGCACGCGGCCGCCGGCTATCGTTCCCACAGGACTTGGCTGCGCCCTTTCACAGCTGTGCCCGAGGCACGTGCCTCACTCGCCTCGCCCTTCCTACGGCCCTGTGCAGGCGGGTGTCAAATGGAAGGAACGTACACTCTCACGGACGTTCCTTCCACTCTGAGTGCGGTCGTGTGCACCTGGCCTTAAAGCTAAGGAGTCGAGGCATCAGAGCTGAGATTAGTATGAAGTAGGGATGCACCGACACTAGTATCGGTGCAAATGCCCCGATACCAATACCCAGAAGCCAGTACTAGGCTGGTTTGCTGGTATCTGTGGGGCTGCTGGTAGAATGCATTAAAAACATTTCACCAGCATTCCCCTCCGGCTGACCATGTTACACCAGGCTGTGACACGGCCTCCATTTGCGCTCTAGTGAGATCTTGTAACCTCTGCAAGATCTACGCTACAGCACGCCACACCCGTCACAAGCCGGCGGCAGTCACTCGATGGAACATGGCCAGCAGGAGGGGCCTGATGGAATGCTGTTAATGCATTCTGCTAGCAGTCCCAGTGTCTATGGGTATCCATTTATCCGAGGTCTGTGGGTATCCATTTATCCGAGGTCTGTGGGTATCCATTTATCCGAGGTCTGTGGGTATCCATTTATCCGAGGTCTGTGGGTATCCATTTATCCGAGGTCGGGTGTGGGTATACATTTGTATCTGAGGTGAGGTGTGGTGTGGTGTCGGTGGTCAGGGTGTGTGCAGGCCTGTGCAGTGGGTAAATGAGGTGTATGTCCATACATTTCAATATTAACAAATTGGACAGGCTTTCAGCAAAATCCTAAAATTATTTATTGGAAAGCGGTCACATGACATTAAATAAAAGTATTGGTACTCCGTATCGGTGAGCGCGTGAAAATAAGTTTCGGTACCTGGTCGTAAAAAAATAATTAAAAAAGAAGAGGTATCAGTGCATCCGTAGTAAGGTTGACACACTCTACACTAATCATCCCGAGCTGGTGAAGACAGAGACTTCACGCTTATTTAATACACTACAAAATAGTCATTTTTGTTTACCACTGTTCTGGAATATTGAGGAAATAACTGAAACATTCATTTAATAATAGTGGTCAGGAGCTTTGTAACCGTAGAAACCTATGAATGACTATAGCAAGCAATGCGGTTTCAATACAAGTCAATATTTTTGCAACTAATAATAAACCCATCACAAACAATCCAACTGATCTGCAACCTCATATGTCAAACCAGTCCTTCCCAGAAGAAAAGAACTTAAAATAGAAGAGTTTCTGCAATCACTATGAGGAGCACCAGCCGGAAAGCTAAAGTCAAATCAAATAGGAGCAGAATAATAAAGTGGTGTCAGTGTAGGATACTGAAATCTAGCCAAGTAAGAGGAGAAAACTCCCGGGAAGCCCGAGTGTCAAACACAGGTATCTGAATGTAAGAGTGTGAAGACAATAAATCACGAAGTCCTGTGTACACAGCCTGTTACGTGCAAGGATAAACCGTACAGCAGCCTCTGTCCAATTATTTAAGGGCAAAAAAAGGATAGTTTTCAGTATAGTAATTTAAGGGTGGTGTGTATTACATTCTTAAAAGTAGCTATTATTTTATCAACAATATCTACCGTATTTTCTGGAGTATAAGACGACCGGGTGTATAAGACGACCCCCTAATTTTCCAATTAAAAAATAGGTTTTGGGCTATACTCGTCATATTGTATTGTATATCCTGCGTATAAGACGACCCCCAATTTTTGGGGGATGTTTTTAAGTATAAAAAGTAGTCTTCTACACCAGAAAATACTGTACTTAAATATTACACTGTAAAATATTTATAGATTCTTTGCCTGCATTTTTCTTATTGTCGTATCTGAAAGTCACAGATACATGTCTCCGGATCGGGGCTCTGCTTGCGAGTGGTAATATGATCTATGGAAATGGAGTATTCAGAAATCCAATTGCTCTGGATGATTGATTTTCCACATAAAAAATGATTCCTTGCTCTAAATGCTCGATATACAGATTACATTTTTGTCCTAGCTGTGTAATCCAATTGTCAGCGAATTCATTTTCAATTGTAATGCTACGAAAGCTTCTCATGTAAACAATACCTGAAACGCCACAATCTTTCAAATGCACAAAAAACAGTAAGCAATAACCTTTTAATGGCAAAAGCCTTGGTATTAGATAAAAAAAAAAAAAAAAAAAAAGTAATTTTATCTATGCTTACGGAAAACATACCGCTTTGTAGATTTTTTTAACATCTGACGCCTTTGAGAGGAAAAATACATTATCATTTTACTTTAGTGATTGTTGGGGCCACTTTGATCAGCAATGGATTCACGAAAATAATCCTCGAGTTTCTGTGATGTTTTAGGTCACAGGTCTGTGTCAAGTCGACTCATGAGAGCCCAATAGATTAAGGTTGGAATTTGTTCTCAGCCATCCTATATGCAAGATATATTCTCTTTCCATCATGTAATAATTGGTTTAAATGGTTGAATCAACTAATCAATTAATCGATAATGAGAATAGTTGACAACTATTCTGATTATCGATGAAATCGTTCGGTCAATTAATCAGTCTATGTACAGTACACATGGTTTAGAGTCAGACGGAGTTAAATGTTAATGACCTCAGATGCTAAGTCGGAACTGATTGGAGAAGACGTGCTGCTTTACGGTGTATGATTTAGTTCTAGGGTTATGTTAGACATAACCAGTTTGTTTTTATTTAGTTTACAACAGTAGCAGAACTCTAATATAGACCCTGGGGTGCTGCTGCTTAGCGAAGGAGCTGTACCACTGGTGTTTTATCCTTACTTAGAGCTGCAGTCCTGTGCCACCAACCCACCCCTCCCTACCACCCTCTCTTCAGTCAGAAGCTGCCCCTCCCTTTGGTCAAGTTCCATTCCCTAAACTCCGTCTCACACTTTGGTCCGGTCTCTCGCCATAACTTACCCCTCTCACATTTAAACAAGTTCCTTACCCAGATTCACTTCTTCTAACCTTCGGTCCCCCAACCGCACTCAGTTTGTTCATAAAATAATTTGAAAAGGGACATTCTTTGCACCCTGACCAGTTTAGCTTATTAATGTGGTCAGGCTGTGTAGAGTCCCCCCCCACCTTCTTACCCTGCTTTGCGTTCTGACATCAACATGTCTATTTGAGAAATCGTAATGCAGCCTGCACCCCTAAGAGCTTACCCTCTTATTGTCGGCCATACACCGCATTAAACCAGAATATCCCACGGCCCAGGTGCACACTGTCCCTATTCTCCTGTGTTCCCCCACCCTGGCAGCACTTCAATAACTTTAAACTACGGCCCAAACAGCCACCCACTGGGGCTGCTCCAATTTTACACGAAGCACCATGACGATGGAGTAACACATGATAAACTTTGGATGTGGCTTTTACTTTTTATCAAAGACCGTAGCTGAAGGAAGCAGCGTGTTGGTTCACCAAAGTGTATTGTCAATATTCAAGCACTGCAGCCCCAGGGTGTTTGGTCGGTGGCTTAAAACTGTTAAAGTGCCACACTGCCAGTGCGCGTGGACCTATGTACCTCTCAGTGACTGACCCAAGGGAGTTTGCACCCCTGCACATGATCCTGGCACCCAGCATTATTGGCAAATAACAAGGCCAATATAGATTAGAAAAAAAATAGAAAAATCAACACTGATAATCTGTTAATACATAATATATGCGCACGCACACACACACACCCACACACACCAAAAGGGGTTATTCACCAACCACCGAATTGACACCGAACTGCAATTTCGGGGCAATAGGTTTATTCACAAAGCTGTCAATTCGCCAAATACAGAAGAATCCACCGCAAAATACAGTGCAATTCGCAGGCACCATAATTGTCCCATAGAAGACCATCATGTCTTCCATTCACAGAACACCAAATTGCATTGAAATTGCGGTGAAATACCTTGCGTTTCAGTTTTTCAATTCGACAGGTTTAAACAAGGGAATCCTATAGGTTTTAATGTACTAAATGGAATAACTTTAATTTTTTTTTTCTAGAAACCATTTATTATTTTTATTTTTTGCAAAAATCTATTTTTTTAAAAGACCTTTTTGTATTTTTGTTTTTCTTATTTTTTAAAAAGACTTTTTATTTTGCATCTGACCATTTTATTATTTGGACACAATTTTACTACATTTTTATTGATTAAAACTCCTATAAGAAGACTTCCCTTATTACCCCCCCCCTCGGTTCGGCGGTATTCGCCGACATCTGATAACTGCGTCGGCGACTCCAATTTTGGCAAAATATGGTGACCATTTATTAAGTAGCGAATTCACTGTATTTTTGGAAAAAATTGAATTGCCCAATAGCCCTGCTTAGGTGCTTTGTGAATACTGTAAACTCTTGATTGGGTTCACAAACATGTACCACATTGCAAAGGTTTCCAACCATCCTATTTATCCCACTAAAGTTAACAAAAGGAAGAAAGTTTATATATAAAAAAATATCTCCGTTAAAATACCTCTTAAAACAGTCTTTATTCTAAAAGTTCCTGTGTAACAGCCGAGCGCTACCAGTGTCAGCTTCTGTCACCAAACTAATTCTGAATTGTGATTTCAAGTGATGAAAGCCCCCTCCCCTCCTTGTTACGGAGTCTGGTTTACCATTGTTTCATTGGACACATACCCCATACTTTGCAGAAGTACAGGAATGCCAGGCATTTATAGTACACCCAGGGCAGACATGTTTACAAATACATACACTGTTTTGTTTGTGATCTGCAACAATGTAACCACGGTCTATGAGAATGCAGGGACAGGCAAACTCTTTGTGCCAATCCTGATATAATTCAAGAGCGTTCTGTGTCTTTATTACTGAAAAATGCAAAAGCATGTGATTAATTTCCTGCAATGTCCAGGGTACAAGTTTTTCTATAGCACTGCTTAGTAAGCCGGGGCATCACTTCCAATGAGATCTAGCCAGCTGTCACTGTTGCAAAGCAAGCAATTCCCATCCTAGTAGACCGTGCTACAAACAAAACGCTCAGCACAAAAAACACTTAAATATTTAAATAAGTGTCAGGTTTGCCACGAGGCAAGGGAGCTCCTGGTCCCATCCAGGTGAATGTTAGACTTTATTCTCTTTTTTTTTCATTAAACCTTTTGATTTTTGGCAGACGGGACCACCTGGGCTGACAGTGCAGTTTAATAAACCCTTCAGTTTAACATTAGAAAATCAGAAAACAACATTGATAACATTACTAGAATCAACTCTTAGGAGCAAAAAAATAAGTATTTTTTCCCCTTTGAAGATTTTTTTTAGGTGAAAAATTCTAAAAATTTTAATAGACATCTCTGCAAAAACAGAATATAAAAACCATGAGGTTTAAGTAGCAAAGTGTTGAGTTGTGACTGAAAGGTTTCAAACAACAAAGCATGAATCGCAAAAGCTTTTTTTATAGTTTACATCGAGCTTAATGGGACGCTACCATTTACATAAGCCTTAACTAGATTACTTGAGCATTACAAACAAAACAAACTTCGAAAAACACATGCTGCTGTTTTTCTTTCTTTGAAGTGATTGCATGTAAAAAGATAAAAGTTAGGTTTTTATCACTTTTCCACTTTTGGTAAATGTGCGTCATGGAAAAAATACACAAAGTTTTGCTTTGTGGCTCTTGTTTATTTAATCTACATTATTTAACAGTTAATGAGGTAGAGGGGGGATTGTTTAGATAGCATGGAGAACAATATCCTCCTGCAGCCTAAAATAACAGATGGCAGCTGAATAAAATATGACATAGCTTAAAAGACATCTAATCTACCCCCCTGGTGGTATCCTTTGAATACACCCCACACATTACAATAGGTTCTATTCACTAAAAGTTGAAACTCTGGGGAATTGGCAGGAGGAGAGAACAATCTAGACCAAATAGCAGATTTGGAAAGTGAGATAAATGGGAGGATTTTTCTGGTTTGGCTATTGTGACCTAGAATTTGCATCTCTTCTGACCTCACTCTGACCTGAATAGACCTGAATGATGGGAGTCAGCGATCGACCCATAGACTCCAATCTATGGCGACTGCCACACTGTGAGGAGCGAGTGAGGTAAAGATACTATGGGGTCAAAAGATCACACAATGGAATGGATGCACCCAGTGACACATAGACAGTAAAATATTTTCTTAGCTAAACATACAAGAGAAAAACAAAGCACATGTAAGATATCAGCAACATAAAATAAACACAATATTAACATTCCATTTTTGATGGTAGTGGGCGGTTTAGGGAGGCGGCACACGAGCAAACATTTTGCGTCCATTTGACCATACTGTTTGACGTCCGACGTAGCTTTATAAAGGAGTCAATTAAACACACCACACAAAGCACTTGTTCACAGACTGTCAAAGCATAAAGCCACGGACGTGAAAAAGCTAAATGGACGCAGAAACAACGCTGCCATGTATTGTCCTAGGGTGTGGAGACATCTGACGTTACGGACGCACTTTACGCAGTACTCACACTATCTCCCGTGAAAAAGTGCATCCTTAACGGACTCATTACAGTATGCTCGTGTGCCACCTCCATTAATGATACAAGAATGGCAGTCTGTTACCAAACCTTTACAGTAGAACACACCTATTCCTAACATGGATATTTTGTATATCCCATTACTGAAATCTCACTATAAAGAATGGGACACTCTTGCCACCAGGACCATAAGTTTCTTTTGTGGTTTTTTTCCCCCCATAAAATTATAATGATAACCTTCGAGTCCATATGACTTTAGTGATTTGTTTATTTTTCCAGTGTCCCACCTTGCATGGAGTTAAAAATAGGCTGGATTGATGAGACGTAAACAGATGCACAGACACAAAAATAAGCTTCTCAGATACAGAAAGTGCCAGAGTTACATTTCTTAGCAACTGCTGGCTATAGGCTAAACGTTATTTATAAAACAGACGCCTTACCTCATCTGTGATCTGACCTCCAAATGTCACCCATGTCCCTTTAAAAACACAGATGTTACAATGTCAGAAATATTGTAGGTTTCATTTGAATTCATATTATAGAGCATGAAACAAGCTCAACATAAAGACATCCGTTACATTTCACACTTGATGCAAATAAGATAAGACTAATTTTCCAGCCAAAATTGTGAAATTCCTAAAAAAAAAAAATAATTACTGTGGCTCTATCCTATGAAATGTATAGCCCCACCAGTCTTATAACACCTATCCAGAAAGGGTTAAAATCAAATCCCTTAAAAGCATAAACTTATTCCCATTATGATAAAGATGAACCGTACAACTAAATTAATGGACAATGTTGAGATAGGACGTGCAAGTAATTACTTGTGGTCCTATTCCAAAATAGTAATATGGAGCGGCTGAGGGAAAATATCGCGAGCAGCTTAGGCCGGGTGCACGCGGGACATTTTCTTTAACGCACATTACGTGCGTTAAAGAAAACCAGCGTTGCACTCGACGACGTCCCTCGCGCGATCTTCAATAGGAGGATAGCGGAGCCCCGTCGACGTGAATCCTAGCGCATCAACCGTGATGTGCTAGGATTCACGTCGACTGGGCTCTGCTATCCTCCTATGGAAGATCGCGCGAGGGGGGGGGGGTGGTATTCTTTAACGCACGTAATGTGCGTTAAAGAAAACGTCCCGTGTGCACCCGGCCTAAGTCTCCCAATTTAGCAAATATTACGATTGCGCCAATGTATGAGCTGCTTCAGCCACAATATTAGGGAGCTGTTACTCAGCCGCTGCTGGAGTCTGTAGGACAGAAGTGCGCCTTTACGTGAGCAGGGTTGCGTTAGGACAGCAGAAGGACAAGGGTGGAGCCCGTTACCCTTTGCACCGAGGAACCAGAGGTAATGATTTTAAAATGCTTAAAGTGCGAAGCGATTTTGCAAAAGGAAAAATACTTTACAAAAGTGAATACTGGCTCAAAGATCCTGGTGTTATGGCTCAATCCACGAATGACAAGGTCCCAAGGAATAGCTCACTGTTCAGGTGTTGAGCCATTGTTAATGGTTCCTATACGAAGAACAGGAGCCGGTAACAGACAGTAAGTAAACACTAATGCGTTCGTATAATGTCTACAGATGCTATACTAAGCGCCGCTTAATCATCAGAAAAAAGGCACACTGCAGAGCTCTTTGCCAATGAATTACGTGATATAACCCAGCCAAAATGATCACATGCTGAAGGCGGATTGTTCATTGGATCTGAAGTAGTAGTATGACCGACGGGATTCAGACTACAGAGGACCCAGGCCGTACGACTACATCACTGGAGAGGACTTCATCTGACATTACGCATGCGTTCTTGATTAAAAAAAAAATGCGTTCTTGATTAAAAAAAAAAAAAAAAAAAGGAATTGCATGACAAGGGCTCTTTGCTACAGACACTGCCATAAACCATGTTTTCATCTGCCTTGATTAGTTTGACTGTGCCGTGTATAAATTATATATGTGTGTGCTGTGTATGTAGAATATGTTCTGTCTATATATGTGTGCTGTGTATATGTACACTGTGAGTGTGTGAGACACGAATAGTGGCAACTGGCCCAGGTCGTCTGACTTCAAGAGACAAATCCCATCCGACTGGGATCAGTTGCCAGTCTGATGTAGTCTGCTGAATTTATACGACCGAAATCTGATGCAATGGAAGCCGATCAAACTCTTCCCGTGCTGGGGGATCAGTCATGACTACGAACTACTATTAACGACCTGTTGACCATACAGCTACGGATCCAGTGGATGAAAAGCCTCATAAAACACATACTAAATGGACAGAGTAGGAAAGCACACATAGGCTCAGATGTGGCAGATCCTCTTATAGCAGTGTTTCCCAAACCTGTCCTCAGGACCCGCTGACACGTCACTTTTTGCAGATAACTGAAGCACAGCACAGGTGATAGGATTTGCTGCTCAGTGATTGCAGGATACAGTCTGCATTTCCCCAAGGTGATCTGCAAAATCTGGCCTGGTTGAGGGTCCCGAGGACAGGTTTGGGAAACCTGGTCTTATAGCATGGGTATACAATTGAAATCTATTGTAGAACAAATACATTTTTGCTGAGAAAGTTTAACTGGTCAAGGGGATACAATGATGATACTGCAAATTGCACAATGTTACGCTAGCTCCAGTAATAAATACACTATACTGAAAAACATCCATTTACACTTGAGATGACATGATAAGCCTGTGGAATAGGTCATGTTAATTTAAAGTCATTGGACGTTTGTGGACTGGCTTACGGTAAAGGTATTTCTAGTCCAGGACTGTTATTCAACAACCAATAAGACTATCCGGAACCTCTTTATGATGAAAAATATTTTCACTGAAAACATTCCTTGAAGTTAAATGGTACCGTGCTTCAAACAAATTGCAAAATCAGATCAAAGTGTCTGTCCTTTCAACGAGGACAAACAAGCCATAAATCTGCGGTGCTGGTATGCACAATTAAAATAGACCCCATAACGTGAAAGCCCGGTATTGCATTACTCACCTAATCCAAGGCAGGACACCCGTAAACCGGATTTGCCCAGATTTCTGCAAAACAAACAAATTCCAAGTGAAATTAAAGAAATGGCATTCCAAAGGGAAAACTGGATTGGGTGTATGACTAAACAAGCCCACAGAAAGACATTGAGGGATATTCAGAGAAAGGTGAAAACCAGGAGAACTGGCAGGAGAAGAGAACGATCTAGACCAGCAGGGTTATTAAGAGAGCAGTGAAAACCAGGAGAATGACTGGAGAAGTGAAAATTCTACGTCAAAATAGCCATACCAAAAAAAGTCTCCCATTTATCTCACTTTCCAAATCGGCTCTTTGACCTAGAATTTTCGCTTCTCCAGTCATTCTCCTGGTTTTCACCTTTCTCTGAATAACCCTATAGGTCAAAATAGCCAATTTGGAAAGTGAGATAAATGGGAGAATTTTTCTGGTTTGGCTATTTTGACCTAGAATTTTCAATTCTCCAGTCATTCTCCTTGGTTTCACCTTTCTCTGAATAACCCCTATTGTATTCTTAAAGTTTAATGCCTTCGTGCAGTGCTACCTGTTCTTTTCAGGAATCATTAACGGGCCAGGTTTCCAAGATACATGAAGTACAACATCGTGGAGAGGATTTGCTGGTCAGTGATTGCAGCATTCTGTAATTCTTTAAATGTGACGTGTTAGTGCTCCCTGAGGACAGGGTTGGGAAACACTGCCATAGCGTGTAAGTGGTCGTCACTCTCATTGTATCTCGGCTGTGGTATTAAAGACACTTTTACAATGGGCAAAATTTGTTATGCCAGATACAGGTTGTACACAAATAATAGAAGAAAAGAAAAAAAAAAAAAGGGGGTTATGATACCTGCATCACTTCTACCAACAGAAAAAGACACAAAAGCTAAAAAAAATAAAAAATGGACACAGTAAAGGTAGAAAACGCATCATTTATTTTTTAGTTGTTCATTTTAACAAACATTGGTTGTATATAATGACCCCCTTCACTGCATGGAAAAGAATTTAGGAAACCAAGAGGTAGAGGCTTAGGATTTGTAAAGCACACCCACAAAATGATCAAATTCATTCTTCTCAAAAAAAACAAAACAAAAAAAAAACACTCCCATAAACCAAATTTAAATCATCTTTTATAGGGACTCTAGATTTATTTGCTACTTATATAGACTATAATCACGATACCTACTTTTTGAATTTGGTTGTTATTTTATGTCCCATCAAATTTATAAAATGTAATTTTTTTTCAACCCTTTGCTTGGGCAGTCGACTCATTCCGAATGATACTTACTGTTTGGGACATTATTTGCATAAATGTTAGACCAGATTCACTGGGGTTTAGGAAATATAACCCTTTCAGGCCCACAAAATGGAAATTAGAAAAGAAAAAAGAAATATATATATATATATATCTGTATTTAAAGACCTGAAACGCACTAACCTAATTTGGAAAACTGCAGTAGATTCAATCTGAAAATGTGGTTTCGGATTGAATCCACTGGGTCTGAAAAGATTAAAAGATCTTGAAGTGAACCAGTTATTAGAAAATGTTTACTAAAAAATATTCCTCCTGCGGGTCTTCAAGAAGATACAATTCTCATGCTGAAGACACGTAAATCACCAGTCAAATACAGATTTTCATTGTTGTAAGTCAACAAAAACAATGTATTTTGCATCATCACCTCCATTCTACTTCTTTGCCCACTACCTGCATAACGTATCAAGTCACCTGAAAGTCTCAGTGTAATAGATATGCCTGTAAGCCCCTCAACGGGAAACCTGAGAAACATCGCGTGTGTCCAGGCACACCCTAATGTTGGATGACGTGTTCATCTTTGAACCCCATAACAGATATTTTGGATGCTCCTTATCTGGTTCGTAATAAATAAATTGAACATTGAGTGTATAATTGTATGATCATTGGTTACTGTTCTGTATAAAATATTCCAAGTGCAGATATGTAATTAATAAATGTTCCATCGGTGCACACCCTAATGAGATGGGCTGCCCACACCATTGCTGAAAAGTTATAATTGTGGGACTCGCATCATTCTTCATTCATTCTTACACCAGCTTAGGACCAGGCAAAACCCACTACTCCACAATTACCACGTTTGTCAAAAACACCCAGGTGGGTGTAACAGGTTTAGAGAAGATGCAGTCTAATGGCTGGAGGAACTGCCAGTACCTATGCCAGTGGTTCCCAACACCGGTCCTCAAATACCCCTAACAGGCCAGGTTCGCCAGATATCTGACGCACAGCACAGGCAGGGCCACCATCAGGGCATTACGCCCCATGCTGCCGTAAAGGGCCCGGGCACAGTGGGGTCCCGGGCCGCCGGGGTGTCCCGGGCCCCCGTCGGCAGCAGCGTCGCCCTTTTACAGCTCCGGTATGGGACTCGATGAGATCCGGAGCTGTGTCTCTGCCGCAGGAGACACAGCTCCTGGCAGCTTCACTGGCTGGGCGGGGTCAAGCAGCATGTGGGGGCCTCCCAAGCACGTTGCTTTGGCTCCGCCCCCTCCACTCAGTGAAGCTGCGCGTCTGAGACGGAGTGCCCGGGTTGAAGAGCAGAAGAAAAGAAGATTGAAGAAAAGGAGAAGAGAAGAAAAGAAGATTGAAGAAGAGGAGAAGAAAAGAAGAGCTGAAGGAAGGAAGACAGCGGAGTGGTGAGCCAGGGCCCAGCCTAGACCCCAGGGCACAGACCCCAAGGCCCAAACCCAGGGCCCAGACCCCAAGGCCCAAACCCAGGGCTCAGACCCCAAAATGCCCAGACCCAGGGCCCAGATCCCAAGACCCAGACCATGACCCCAAGACCCAGACCCCAAGACCCAGGGACCAGACACCAAGACCCAGACCCCAAACCCCAAGGCCCAGACCCAGGGACCAGACCCCAAGGCCCATACCCCAAGGTCCATACCCAAGGCCCATACCCCAAGGTCCATACCCAGGGCCCAGACCCCAAGGCACAGACCCAGACCCCAAGGCCCAGGCCCCAAGGCCCAGACCCCAAGGCCCAGACCCCAAGGCCCAGACCCCAGGGTCCAGACCCCGAGGCCCAGACCCCAGGGTCCAGACCCCGAGGCCCAGACCCCAGGGTCCAGACCCCGAGGCCCAGACCCAGGGTCCAGCCTAGACCCAGGGTCCAGATCCCGAGGCCCAGACCCCGGGGACCAGCCTAGACCCAGCCCCAGACCCCAAGGCCCAGACCCCAGGGACCAGGCTCAGACCCCAGGGACCAGGCTCAGACCCCAGGCCAGGCTCAGGGCCCAGACCCCAGGCCAGGCTCAGGGCCCAGACCCCAGGCCAGGCTCAGGGCCCAGACCCCAGGCCAGGCTCAGGGCCCAGACCCCAGGCCAGGCTCAGGGCCCAGACCCCAGGCCAGGCTCAGGGCCCAGACCAGGCTCAGGGCCCAGACCACAGACCCCAAGGCCCAGAGCCAGACTCCCAAGATCCAGACCCAGACCCTAGACCCATACCCCAGGGCCCAGACCCCAAGGCCCAGTCCCAGGGACCAGACCCCAAGGCCCAGTCCCAGGGACCAGACCAGATCCCAAGGCCCAGTCCCAGGGACCAGACCAGACCCCAAGGCCCAGTCCCAGGGACCAGACCAGACCCCAAGGCCCAGTCCCAGGGACCAGACCAGACCCCAAGGCCCAGTCCCAGGGACCAGACCAGACCCCAAGGCCCAGTCCCAGGACCAGACCAGACCCCAAGGCCCAGTCCCAGGGACCAGACCAGACCCCAAGGCCCAGTCCCAGGGACCAGACCAGACCCCAAGGCCCAGTCCCAGGGACCAGACCAGACCCCAAGGCCCAGTCCCAGGGACCAGACCAGACCCCAAGGCCCAGTCCCAGGGACCAGACCAGACCCCAAGGCCCAGTCCCAGGGACCAGACCAGACCCCGGGACCAGACCCAGCCAAGACCCCAAGGCCCAGAGCAGACCCCAGGGCCCAAACCAGACCCAGGAACCAGGCCCAGACCCAAAGGCCATCATATACAGCCCATTACTGTGAGATTTATTGCTGTGGATTCTGTTTTACATTCATACACACCACACATTACTGGTGAGTTTTATTGCTGTGGATTCTGTGATATGCTCATACACACTGCACATTACTGGGAGTTTTATTGCTGTGCTGGTATGTTATGTCCTTTTTTTTTGAAGGGGAGAAAAGCTGTTAGAGGTTGAGGGAGTGCTGGGGGGGGCCCATCGTGAGGTTTGGTAAGGGGCCCCATCATTTCTGATGGCTGCCCTGAGCACAGGTGATATGATTTGCTGCTCAGTGATTGCAGGATTCAGTCTGCATTTATTCAAGGTAATCCTTAAAATCTGGCCTCTTAGAGGGAATTGAGGACCAGGGTTGGCAACCACTGACCTAGGGTATTGTAGGTATGCAAAAACTAGGAATAGTCTTGGATGGTTATGTAGTAATGTCAGAAATGTATCATGACAGTCGTACTGGAACCACTGCAAACCCTGAAAACTTTGAGTGTTACACTAGGGCTGAAACAACTAAAATCGATTAATCGACAACTAATCGATGATTAAATTAGTTGTCAACTATTTCCATTATCGATTAATCTGGATGTTGATGAATTGTCCTGTGTACAGCACACACTGTTTAGAGTCAGAGTTAAACGTAAATAACCTCAGCTTCGGAGCTGATTGGAGAAGATGCGCCGCTGCTTTACTCGGTATAATTTAGTTGTAGGGCTATGTCAGACACAACCAGTTTGTTTTTATTCCGTTTACAGCAGTAGCTGAACTATAACACAAACAATAGGATACTGCCACTGGGTGAAGAAGCTGTATGCCTGTGTTTTATCCCTACTTCAAGCTGAAGTCCTGTGCCACCACCCCACCCTCCCTGCCACACCCTCTTTGGTCAGGAACTGCCATTCCCTCCCTTTGGTCTGGTCCCTTTCCCCAAACTCACTTCCACACTCAGATCCAGTCTTTTGTCCATACCCACTCCCTCTCACACTCAGGTTAAGTCACTTGAGCAAAGTCACTCCCACCTCCAGTCCCTCCTCCCACTCAGTTTGTTCACAAAATTATTTAAAAGGGACACTGCGCACCCTGACCACTTTAGCTTATTAACCCCAATTTCATGCTGACATCATCTATGACCAAGTGCTTGTAGCTGTGTTCATTTGAGAAAGCAAACATGGGCTTAAGCTTCGCATGCAGCGTCAACCCATCCCTCTGACCAAGCACTCGCATACCTTGTGGGAAAAGTACACAACATACTCTGTACACTAGGCAAATTGCTTATTTTTTTTTTTTATTACATAAAATTCCTTTTAAGTAAACAATTGTTTTTCTATTTTTTTTATCCGATGAATCGAAATAATAATCGGCCAACTAATCGATTATGAGAATAATCGTTAGTTGCAGCCCTATGTTACACCCTTGTCTGCTCATGAAATCACGGGCAACAATGTCACCAAAACTAAGAGACAGGGAAGCTGCGATCTCCATTATCATGGTGAGATGTCACCGTTCATGCTCATAAAGCACTGCCCCATAGGAGGCAACTGATCAACGTAAACCAACGAGAATTCAAAGGAACACATGAATAAAGCTTCATGCACAGACGTACAGTAATGGTAGCTAAGAATTTTTTGCACTTAAAGATCAGAAGAAGTAAGAGGAAACAAGAATTTGCAGAAAGAAACAGATGCTGGTTATTGACTAGCACAGTATTACACCGAATCATCAGATTACACCAGTCAATCCCTTTTATTCTTGCAAAGCCATCGAGGTTAAATGAAAAGCAAAGCATTTGCTCATGTGATCTCTGCTATCCAGAGAATTTAATTAAACTCTTCTCGCATAGTGAGGAGAGAACTTTAACCCTTGGCTGTGGGTGAGCACCAAATGCAGATTCTGAGTATTATGGGCTCTCTGTCATCCTCTGCACCCAGCTATTACAGCAAGTGCTACAAGTTCCATATCTATCCATGATTCAAAAAGATACATGAAACTTGTAGCACTTGTAGCAATTGTTGTACCTTGCTAAAAAAAAATAAAAAATATAAAAAGCTCTTATCAGAAAAGAAAGGTATGCTTTGATAAAAAATACTTTCTGACAAACCTAAAGACCAAATAAACTGATGTTTCGACTTATCTTAAAGTCTTTATCCAGGTAAACCTAATATAGACTTTAAGATAAGTCAAACGTCATTTTACCATGTCGGAGTTTTTATTAAAAAGTTAGGTTTTTTTTAAATTTATTTAGAAGACCCACAGTGTGTCCTTTTCCTCTCCATTGTTGCAGGTTTCAAGTCCTGAAGAACTGGAAAAAGAATTTATTGCGGGACAGTGCTGGATTTGTGTCACGATATATATATATATATATATCTCTATCAAAACATTGCACATTTAATAGAGATTATTCTATATTGAACTCGCCATATAGCCAGAAACTGCATAGATTCTTAATAAATGCTGATTGATAAACTCCGTGCCTCTCCTAACCCATTACTCATTCCATTGGCAAAGGAAGAGTCCCCATTGTACCTTTAATGCTCCATCTTCCCACACAGCCCCCAAGCATCCCACTACCGCTCATACTTGACCATCAACACTCACCTAAGAGTGTCATCCCTCTCCTCTTAGATTGTAAGCTCTTAAGCAGGGTCTCCTTTTCTCAGTGTGTCTAACTTGTATGTACATTTGGCTGTTTTATCCTACTGATTGCACAGTGCTATGGAATTTGCTGGATCTTTAGAATTACTTGTAATTGAGAGATACAGCGTATACAAATACAAACAAGCGGTCACTTCTTGTTGCAGCCATATGATTGGCCGATGGCATGCTGACTAGTAAGGCAATGCACCAACATCACCATACATCCACCTTCCATAAAGCAGTACCTCTGATCAGTGAGATGGTATCGCTCAGACGCGTACTGCAGGAAATTCAGTTCATCGCTTTTTGATATTCATTGCTTAATGAACATTGCAAAGAAAGTGAATCTGATGAAGACTAGAGGTGTGAAATCTGAAGGCCTTAAATAATATTGGTGCAAGATGCACATTATTTCCCCAATTCACATGGGCATGTTGCCTTGGTTAAAGTTTGACGTGCACACACACTGGCATCATTGCAATTAACTGTCCTAGTGGGACCGTACTGCAGATTTGGGGACTCACTCGCTAAAAACAATCTATCCTGGCTTCTTAAGACAGGCAGTGGCACATCCCGCTTTTTGGGAAGAGTTCATTAGTTTTCATGGTGGGCCCATCCCTTTTATTGATAATTGTGTGTGATTGAAACTTCCATTTTCCAGCTGTCCACCATGTCCTGAACGTATACCCCAAAAGGTTGGAAGATACACGTCATGGTGCCTAACGTGACACATTAGTTCTGCAAGGTCCGACAATTTTTATCGTTACCTGATCCTGCGTCACATTAACAGGTCTATTCAAAGAAAGGTGAAAATCCGGAGAATTGGCAGAAGAGAACAAATAGATTTGAAAAGTGAGATAAATGGGAGTACGTAAACACAGATTACAGGATCAGAAACAACATGGGTTTACCTCAGGGAGATCATGCCAAACTAATCTTATTAATTTTTTTGATTGGGTAACAAAAATAATAGACACAGGTGGTGCAGTAGACATTGCTTATTTAGATTTCAGTAAGGCTTTTGATACTGTTCCGCATAGAAGGCTTATCAATAAATTGCAATCTTTGAGCTTGGATTCCAATATTGTTGAATGGATTAGGCAGTGGCTGAGTGACAGGCAACAGAGGGTTGTGGTAAATGGAGTTTATTCGGCGCAAGGTCTTGTTACCAGTGGGGTACCTCAGGGGTCAGTACTTGGACCCATTCTCTTTAATATTTTTATTAGTGATATTGCAGAAGGTATTAATGGAAAAGTATGTATTTTTGCTGATGACACAAAGATTTGCAACAGGGTTGACGTTCCTGGAGGGATCAGCCAAATGACAAATGATTTAGGTAAACTAAAAAAATGGTCGGAGCTGTGGCAATTGAGTTTTAATGTGGATAAGTGCAAGATAATGCACCTGGGACGTAAAAACCCAAGGGCTGAATATAGAATATTTGAAACAGTCCTAACCTCAACATCTGAGGAAAGGGATTTAGGGGTTATTATTTCAGAGGATCTAAGGGTAAGTAGTCAATGTAATAGAGCAGCAGGAAATGCTGGCAGAATGCTTGGTTGTGTAGGGAGAGGTATTAGCAGTAGGAAAAGGGAAGTGCTCATGCCACTGTACAGAGCACTGGTGAGACCTCACTTGGAGTACTGTGTGCAGTACTGGAGACCGTATCTCCAGAAGGATATAGACATCTTAGAGAGAGTTCAGAGAAGGGCTACTAAAATGGTGTACGGCTTGAAGGAGAAAAGTTACCAGGAAAGGCTTAATGATCTTAACATGTATAGCTTGGAAAAAAAGACGAGACAGAGGAGATATGATAGAAACATTTAAATACGTAAAGGGAATCCACAAGGTAGAGGAAGGGAGTATATTTAAAAGGAAACAAAGTAGCAAAACAAGAGGACATAGTCTTAGATTAGAGGGGCAAAGGTTTAAAAGTAACATCAGGAAGCATTATTTTACTGAGAGGGTGGTGGATACATGGAACAGCCGTCCAGTTGAAGTGGTAGAGGCCAAAACAGTAATTGAGTTTAAGCAGGCATGGGATAGGCATAAGGCTATCCTAAACAAAAGATAAATCCAGGTAAAGTATCCATGTAATTGGGCAGACTAGATGGGCCGAAAGGTTCTTATCTGCCGACATTTTTCTATGTTTCTACGTTTCTGGTTTGGCGATTTTGATCTAGAATTTTAACTTCTCCAGTCATTCTGAGTTTCACCTTTCTTTGAATATACCTGTAAATGCCTCGTCCAATTAGAGTTGGTTGCTCTATACAGCCTGGATGCCATTGCATTTTTACACGATGTTTAAAGACTATATTCCAAGGAAGGTGTACTGGTAGTGTAAAAGGGTTTATGGAGTCGGTAAGTTTACATTTCACTTGGAATATGGCTCTAAAGTGGTAGGATAAATTTAAAGGGGTTCAGGAGTCTATAAGTCATTTAAAGTCGCTTTAACAACTCCTTCCAGCTGTCTTTACAGAGAATTTATTCAGGAATCTATGGGAAGCTCTACAGATACAGATAGATCTATATACACATGGTTTTAAGATTGTGTTTTGTTCAAGGTATTATAAAAGTCAAATATATAGGGTTTCACCGGTCCTTAACACTCAGATAGCAACTGGAGATGACAGGTGACCTTTGAAACTCCAATTTCCTAATACTTCGCATCTCTGACCGATCATAGAACATCCAGTATTTTAGTCAAATCCGATTATTCAAGGAGTAAGTTTTCACAAGGAAATAAAAAGTTTTGAGATTGGGGGAAGTCGGGTAAAAAACCCCCCAAAAAACAGGCTAAATAATACAAGACAAGTTTACCTTTCCTCAAACGTTTGCAATGTAATGTATGGGCAATATCTATTTAAAGATGTAGCAGGAAGCTCTCGGTACTGGTGAACACATGTAACATACAACCGCAGCTGTGGAACTCTAGGTCAGAATGGAAAACCATTCCACGACAGTATCTTACAACTGTCCGATGGAGTATTCAATGCAAGTATAAACAAACAGTAACACAAACGGAAATGGCAAATAATTATACCCAACTTTTCATTCCATACCTATATTTCATTCCTGGCTGACGCGAGCTGGAATCACTTGGGGTCGGGACATTTTGCACTGACAGATGTCCTAGGCTCCGAGCGACCATTGCTACAGTTCGGAATTTTGTACGAGTGCCAAGGCTGGGGCTACTGACATTTTGTCTGTTTAATCTATCGTCCGCACTCCGGCTCTTCAAACTATGCTCCGAGCACGCAAAGGAAACCTGCATATTGGCTCTGGGAGCTTTAGAATGTCGTGAAGTATTGCAGAGTTCTCCAGCGTGTTTTCGCCCCAGGAGCACATCAAAAAAAGTTCTTCCGTGGTGCTTACTCTCCTCTGAACAGCCAAGCGGTTCAAGAAGCTGACAGAGGTCTACTTGCTAATTACCAAGTTAAGAAAAAACAAAAATCCCAACGCAAACCGAGACAAAGGGTTAAGAGATCACAGGCTTTTAGCCGATCAATAAAAAAATAATGCATCTAAACCTATTCAAAACATGACAATATAGTTACAAGAAAAGTTAAAAGTAAAACATAATAAAAAAAATATGAAAAAACGCTACAGATTTCTTGCTAGAAATTCAAATATAAAAAGAAAGTTTATGCTTCATTGGAAGGTTCCCAAAAGGTTTAAAATACTTTATATAATAAAAATATATCGCACAGGTTTATAGATAAAACATACTATAAACACCAACAAAAAGGTGTGCTTCCAAAGGAAAAGAAGAGACTCGAATTTCTGCGAAACACAATCTTCAGGCTTTAGACTCAAGTCTGTCTAGATTAAATGAATCTGTGAGCTTTGCTTCTCCCAAAAGGCACAGATGCAGGGTCCGTGCATCTCCGAGTAGTTTCTGTTACTTTGCATCCTGGTTAGTCTGTCAAAGCAGGTCCTGTGTCTTCTGTAGTCAAGTCGACCTCTGATGAGCAGGACACACCTCACCTCTACCAGTACGGAGGGATTCAGATGCTTCCTTAAGTCAATTAAGCGGCCACTGAACGGACTACACGCAGCGATTCATTATTAACTAAAAGGGAATGCACCGTGTTTTCTTCTAGTGGAGGATTAGTGTAAGGCTGCTATTGTCCCAGTGTACTGCTGAGCTGTTAAACACGCTTATCGTCTCCTGTGCATTATGCAACATCACTGTGAAGAAGGTTTTCTCGGATCTATAAAATAAATATTTCCTGATATGAAAAGTTAAAATTTATTTAGTTCTTATTAATAAAGTATTTTACCAGGAAGGATACATAAAATACTTTGAGATTTCTCTCGTTTTCAAGTAGGTCCTGGGTTCAAGAACATTGTATTTCTGCAACAACTGTAACAATTCAAAGTAATAAAATGCAAGATATTAAAAACCAAAAACACAAATATACAGATTAACACAGAAAATAAATATGTAGGAAATATATTCACTATCAGGGTAATTCAAAGGAAAAGCCACCGCACGGTCGGTGACTTTTCATTTGCCTCAATTCGGTTCGATTTGGCGATCCCATTTCGGCAACCCTGCAGTGTATTCAGCAAGCACCACAGGGTCCCCGAATTGCAGGGAAAACTCACCGCAAAACCTGGCGAATGCACACCGAAAACCCGCAAAAACATCTGGATTAGCCCCGCCGAAAATGCCGGAAAAAGCCGATCACACGCAGTGCAGCCGCAGGAAAAAGCCGACACCGCAGACGAATGGAGAAAAAAAAAAAAAAGTTTGAAAAGTGAAACGCTGTTTGCAAAGAAACTACTGAGCGAAAATGTCTGAAATTTACATATGAGGTCCAGGAAAGGATAATAAAAAAGGGCTGTTACAGAAAAAAGAACAACAGTTTAAAAAAAAAAAAAAAATCCCCAAAAAAATATCTACAGTTTATTAGATATTGAATTAAAACGGGAATATTTTTAACATTGAAGCCTATGGGATTCGCCTGAATAAACCTGTCGAATTAAACCACCGAATGGCAGGGAAATTCGGCAACTTTTAGGCCCCGGTCACACTGTGCGATTTATCGCGCGGATTTTGCCACGACGTCGCAGCAAAATCCGCACGACGTCGCGCTGTGTAGCTTCTCCAATGCATTTCAATGGAGCTGTTCACATCTTGTCGCACGTTGCAGTAGCATGTCGCTGGTACATGACCCTTTTTTTGCGATTTGCTACCTGCGATTTTGCGATTTGTTATTGGTGGTGCTTTGCAAAAATCGAACAAAACTGCGACGTCGCACCACATTATCGCACTATGTCGCGAATATGAAAATCGCACAGTGTGAACGGGGGCCTTACCTGCTGGGTTTTGTTCTCTGAATAGCCGAAGCATTGCTTCTCTATGGGGATTTCACTGCCCTCGAACAGGTAACGAACAGGCACCTTATATGAAGACAATTCGCCAGGATTTGGCAAATTGCCTGCTCTCTGGATAGCCGAATGGCCAAGAAAGGTAGCCGAATGCTAATTTTCAGCATTCGGTTCCCTTTCGGCAGCCATTCGAATCTCTTTGAATAACCCTGTATGTTACATGTTTACAGGTGTATTCTGTATCTAGTCATATTAATAGAGCTCTCTTAAGTGACTTTAGACTGGGGGAAGATTTAAATGGCGTCTGCGCGGTTAATAGTATAGTGGCAATAATGAAAAATAATCTGTAAGACCAACTAAGAGTTATACCCCAAACTATACAGAAACTAATATTTTAGTATTTTTTGTAACGTCGCAAGCATGACTTTTATTCAAAACGAATTCCATGAGAAATACAGCCGAACTGCGTTTGTTTTTGAATCAATACTGGAAGATAAAGATTTTATCCCAGCATGAACTAAAATCTTAAATTTTACAAGTCAAATATTGGCACGCTTTTGTGTAGATTCAACTATCATTCTTGGGTTTCTGTTCGAATGTCTTATTTAAACATATTTATTGGATTCTCAAAGAATTAAACATTTAACAAAATAATAGAGATGGGTTTCCAAATGTGTATTACTTCGGATTGTTCTCTATGGTTTTAGGAGTGCGAAGTCAGACACTTACAGGGTTATTCAGAAAGCGGCGAAAAGCAGGAGAATGACTGGATAAGTGAAAATTCTAGCAGGGTTTTTCAAAGAGAATCGAAAAGTCACTGCACGTTCGGTGACTTTCTGTTCTCTTCAATTCGGTGCGATTTGGCGATCCCATTTTGGCGACCCTGCGGTGTATTCAGCAAGCACCACAGGGCCGTCATAGCGCGGGGAAAAGCCACCGAAAACCCGATGAACACTCACTGAAACCCGCAAAAACATCTGGATCAACCCCACCGAACACGCCAGAGAAATCAGAGCAGCCGCCGATAAGAGCGCAGAGCAGCCGCCGGAAAAACCGACACCGCAGACGAAAGGAGTGAAAAAAAACCCAAAAAACAGTACGCTTGAATGTTTGAAAAGTGAAACGCTGTTTGCAAAGAAACTACAGAACAAAAAGGTCTTAAATTTACATATAAGATCCAGTGAATGATAATAAAAAGGGCTGTTACAGAAAAAACGATTTATAAAAAAAAATGGGAAAAAAATGTTTTACAAAAAAATCCCGAAAAATGCCTTAAAGATCGAAAAAAAAAAAAAAAAATCTAAAAATAATGAGACTTTTTACTGCAGAATAAAATAATAGATTATTATTAAGATAATTAGATTAAAAACGGGAATATTTTTAACTTTAAGCCTATGGGATTCTCCTGAATAAACCTGTCGAATTAAACCACCGAATGGCAGGGCATTTCGGGAACCTTTCACTGCTGGTTTTTGTTCTCTGAATAGACGAAGCATTGCTTCTCTATGGGGATTTCACTGCCCTCGAACAGGCACCGAACAGGCACCGTATGTGCAAACAATTCGCCAACATTTGGCGAACTGCCTGCTCTTTAAATAGCCGAATTGCCAGGAAAGGTAACCGAACGCTTAATTTCACTGTTCGGTTACCTTTTGGACACAATTCAGATCTCTTTGAATAACCCTGCTGGTCAAAATAGCCAAACCAGAAAAATTCTCCCATTTATCTCACTTTCCAAATCGGCTATTTTGACCTCAAATTTTCCATTCTCCAGTCATTTTCCTGGTTTTCACTGCTCTCTGAATTACCCTGTTACTGTACTGTCAAGATTGTAGAAACATACGGACATTCTGAGCACGGATTAAAAGGTTTATTGGTAATCAGCAACATTCGTTAATTAAAAAAGTTTGCCAAGTAATGATGTGATTTAAGAGCCAAAAATCGGTCAATCTGCAGGAATTTCTTTTAATTTTGGTTTTGATTGCAGAAAATAGAGATGGTTTCAGGCCCCGTTCACACTGTGCGATTTCAAAATCGCGCGACTTTCCGCGCGATTCTCATATTCGCGACATGGTGCGATAATGTCACGTGACATCACTGTTTTGTGCGATTTTTGCAAAGCACTCCCAATACAAATCGCAAAATCGCAGATAGCAAATCGCAAAAAAATGGTCATGTACCAGCGACATGCTTGTGCGACGTCGCGCGGCAAGATGTGAACAGCTCCATTGAAATGCATTGGAGAAGCTACACAGCGCGACGTTGCGCGGATTTTGCTGCGGCAAAATCCACGCGATAAATCGCAGTGTGAACAGGACCTTAATTGGACAAGAGGACAAACTAGTGAGAGAAAAACAAAAACAAACTTTACAGATCACGGTAGGATGTCCAAAGAGCTGTGGCATGTGTTAACCAGCAGTACTCTATGCTATAGTGGCATGGAAGGAGTTAATCCACAGACTGCCATTAATAGCTATGAATGGCTACATCAAGCACCTGTTGCTTATTTAACCCTTTGACATGAATATATCAATAGACTTACATTAATGAACATCTGAAGGAAAGCAGGCTTTAACGCTTTGTATTCTTGTAGCAGAAGGACTGAGGAGTGCAGAGAAAGCCAAGAGAGTTGAAAAAGGCCAATAAAAAGGGGGGGGGGGACATAAAATCAGGTACTTTAGATGTACATTTTTTAGTAAGTGTGTCGAGAATTGACATAAAATTACAGAGAGACTAGAACGGTTTCACGCAAATGAGCAAGGTTGGCCGGTGTACATTGCAAATCAATGTAACTATGACATCAGCGGAGACTTAGAAAATCAATTGGCTATATTTATCTGTAAACACATCGACTATCAGAAATAACGAAACGGGTCAAATATCAGCAACGAGTCAGCTGGTATAAAGTAACACAGGCAAATTACAAAGTCTGATTTTACTGAATTGTGTTTAAAGAGCCAGTCCAAGCAATGTCAGCTCATGTCCTCCATACAAAGGTCATGGTAGAGGGAGCGTAATTCTTCCCGACAGAGGTTTTGGTTTACTTGAATGGCCATTAAAGTGTAAGCTCACCTGCCACTTCATGGCACCTCTGGTCAGGTGAGTCTTAATTAAAACAAGAGCTGCTTTTCTAAGCAGCCACATATTCGCATGCGGCTTTTCACGGTGGGTTTTATTTATACCCTCACCAGAAACATTTGTCACTTTAGGATTAAAAACAACCTTACACTTTAGGCCGGTGTCACGTCCAGAGCTCGTGGGGGGCTGCAGGTCGCTCCAGGGGGGTCCCTGCACCCGGGAGCACCAGTCGCGCCGTTACTTTGCCAGGTGCGATGGGCAGGCTCCAGGAGGCCATGTGGGTTATCAGGAGGCGGGGCGCAGCATTACGACGCGGAGCTGCCGGGTTTAAATGCAGATGGAGCAAACCAACTCATTGCCCGGTCGTGGAGTTACTCCCCCCAGTGCTAGTGATTGACTCTTGCGATTCATTGTTTCATTTGCTATTTACCGCTCCTGTTACTGACTCAGATTGTATGTGTTAGAACCACTCTTTTTGCGGACCTCGCCTGTATGAGAACCAGTCCCGTTACAGACCCGGATTGTACGCGAACCAGTCCTGTTACTGACTCCGCCTGGACGCGAACCAGTCATGTTACGGACTTCCCCCTGTACGCGAACCAGTCCTGTTACTGACTCCACCTGTATGAGAACCTCTCCTGTTGCTGACCCAGCCTGTCTGAGAACCAGCCCTGTTACTGAGCTGATCTGTATGAGAACTCTTCTTGTTACTGACTCGGTGTGTGTGAGGACAACTCTGTATGCTCGGTTGTTCCTTTTCTGTTGTGTTGATAGGGCAGGAAGTGCTGACCATTCAAGGATCGGAAGAATAGACAGGGCTCTGTATACAGGGACCGATATCTGGTTTTCGGGGGGATCCCATGACAGCCAGGGTCAGACAAGCGTCTTTGGAGTGCAGAAGGAACGTCCGTGAAAGAGAACGTTCCTTCCACTCGACGCCCATCTGGCCACCTCGATGAGCGCAGTTAGTTAGTGCGCTCAGCGCTGCAAGGCTCGATCCCTGCAGCCCCGTCAACATGTGTCTAGCGTTTTGATGGGAAGGCTTTGTGCACGGACACTTGTAGCGCGCGCAATTCGTGCACGTGCTACAGTGGGTGACCGGCCCGTCACAGCATCACAACCCTGCGACCGACGCTGTTAGGCACGTCAGTACAGCCACACCTAGTGCGCTCGTCTGACACCGGCCTTAATGGCCATTCAAGTATACCAAAACCTCGGTATTGTTTTGCATGGAGTTATATATATAAAACAAATTGAAAGCTAGTTATAAATCAACAGCCGCACAATGTTATATACAAAGTTACAGGCTGCTCTACGATAAAGTCCTGTTCGGTGTAAGAAGAGGTCGGTAGATTGGATAACTCTGCTAATGTAGTAATTATATTACATATAACATCGCCATGTAGACCGAGCACATAAAGCAGAACGTGTTACTATGAATAGTATCGTTTTTTACCTGCACTTACAGTGAAACCAAAGACATTTTTTTCAGGTTTTACTTTAATCAAATACCTAGATTATGCAGGTTTTTTTTAAAAAAAAAACTGAGGTCATTTTGAGCATGGAGGATGGCTTACAATGTGTCTCCACATACTATTTACCTAGTCAATAAACACAGATGTGCATCAAGCGGCATGCAGCTTCATGCTGGTGACAAACTAGTCAGGTACCAAACAGATCAAGTGTGAGGTCACGCAGGTCTAGCAGGGCAGGAAGCTCCAGTTACAGTTCAACAGTGCAATGTAGCAAAACTATAGTAAGAGGTTGGCAAGGCTATTGACCCGGACTAACCGTAAGGGTACGTGTATGTGATAGCTCTGCTTCCAAAACAGATTCCAGGATCTCCTATTGCCCTGCTAAACAGAGAGGAGACATTGAGCACGGCCCCATCCGTTCTATTTGGAAGTTTTAGCAGTATACTAAAAGGAAACAAAAATGAACATTTCACATAGAAAGAAAAACAAACGTACTTGTTACCCCTTGGCTTTGAAGCATCTACAGAGGAGGTTGAGCGTTTAAGGCTAGAATCAGACGAGCGCATTTTGTGCGGACTGCGCGTCCGTGCACAACGGATGTATTTTCTGACTGACAAGGTAGTGGCCACACAGTCCATTTTTTTTATTTTTTTTTACTGATGTAGATGGGAAAATAAATTAATATGAAAAACAATTTGTCGTTCCATCACTCACACACAAAGCTATGCGGACGTGGCAGACGCAGCGCACTCTGTGCGTCCGTTCTAGCGGATTCACGTTCTTGCCTAACTTGCGTCAGTTTGCCGCGTCCGTTGTGCATCCGCGGACGTACTTCGTGTGTGGTCTCTATTGATCATAATTGTATGCTACCACGGACGTTAAAATGTGCGGCAACACGGACGTGAACACTGCGCTCGTCTGACCCGAGCCTAAGATGGTCAAAGATCTTTATACAGTATGACTGAGCATAACATTTAATTCAGAAATCTGACGCATCTCAGGCTCCTATTCATACGACAGCGTTCTACAAATGAAATATTAACTACAAACACCACAACCCCTGCATAGAACTGTTCCAAGAGCATGTCTAGCTTCTTCCGTTAAGACTGAGGCTCCTTGCTTTTTTTAAAATTTTTGCCGTTATAATTATTATCCTTTATATAGCGTCACAAATTCTGCAGCGCTTTACAAGATCAGTGTACAATATAAATACAGTTGTGTTCAAAATTATTCAACCCCCACTGAAATTGAGTGTTTTGGCCAGTTTGACATTGATTTTGATCATTCAGTCATCTTGCTTACAATTAAATCAAAGCGGCACGTGTAGGTCAGACATATATAACATAACATTTATAATGAAATAACCACAAATGTCTTTTCTGTGCTCACATCATTATCAGTTTTATTCAACCCCCAAGTGACATTCAATCTTAGTACTTAGTACAACATCCTTTTACAGTTATAACAGCTTTTAAATGTGAAGCATAGCTTGACACAAGTGTCTTGCAGCGATCTACGGGTATCTTCGCCCATTCGTCATGGGCAAAAGCCTCCAGTTCAGTCACATTCTTAGGCTTGCGCACCGCAACTGCTTTCTTTAAGTCCCACCAGAGGTTCTCAATCGGATTTAAGTCAGATGACTGCGATGGCCACTCCAAAATGTTCCAGCCTTTAATCTGCAACCATGCTCTAGTGGACTTGGAGGTATGCTTGGGATCATTGTCCTGTTGAAAGGTCCAACGTCTCCCAAGCCTCAGGTTTGTGACAGACTGCATCACATTGTCATCCAATATCTCCTGGTACTGAAGAGAATTCATGGTACCTTGCACACGCTGAAGCTTCCCTGTACCTGCAGAAGCAATACAGCCCCAAAGCATGATTGACCCCCCGCCATGCAAGGTGTTCTTTTCTTCATAGGCCTTGTTCTTCCTCCTCCAAACATAGCGTTGATCCATGGGCCCAAACAGTTCTAATTTTGTTTCATCAGTCCACAGAACACTATCCCAAAACTTCTGTGGTTTGTCCACATGACTTTTGGCATACTGCAGTCGACTCTTCTTATTCTTTGGAGACAGCAAGGGGGTGCGCCTGGGAGTTCTGGCATGGAGGCCTTCATTACGCAGTGTGCGCCGTATTGTCTGAGCTGAAACTTCAGTACCCACATCTGACAAATCTTTTCTCAGTTCCTCAGCAGTCACACGGGGACTTTTCTCCACTCTACGCTTCAGGTAGCGCACAGCAGTCGAAGTCAGCATCTTCTTTCTGCCACGACCAGGTAGCGTTTCAACAGTGCCCTTTGCCTTGAATTTGCGAATGATGCTTCCTATGGTCTCTCTTGGTATGTTTAACATCTTTGCAATCTTCTTCTAGCCATTGCCCTTACTGTGAAGAGTAATCACCTCTTCTCTTGTCTTGTCTTCCTGGACCATTCTCTTGACTTCACCATGTTTGTAACCACACCAGTAAATGTCTAGAAGGAGCTGAGTATCAGTCATTTTAAAGCTGCCTAATTGGTGCTTATTATGCTTTATTGCTGCTCCGTGACCTCCACAGGTGTTTTCAATACCTGATTGAAAACATTTGAATGAACCTCTGTTCTTCAGAGTGGTAGTCTTTAAGGGGTTGAATAATTGTGTCAATGAAGAATTCACAAAAGAAACATTTACTACTGTATTACAAAACCAATTGATGTCATTTTAGTTGCATATGGTTCTTTAAAAAGTCCTTGTAGGATTTCATTCTGAATACAATTACAAATGTACACTAAATTCCCTAAAACCCTTTACAGCATTGGGGGTTGAATAATTTTGAACACAACTGTAAGTGAATCCCACACTTGGATAATCTGGCCCGATTCAGAGGGACCCTGTTCCTAAGGGAATTTATCTATGAGATGTACAAGTATTTTGAGAGGTATGCACATCCATATCGTTAGGTGTCTCGCCCAAGGACACTCACGGGTCACGTGCAGGACAACAGGATCAGGCGTTAATAATGAGTGCCTTTAAATTTAAAGGGACAATACCACTTAGGTTACTAGTGCATTACAAATAAAAAAAACATAAGACACCTCCTTTTTTTTTTCTTTGTAGTAATTGCATGTTAAAAAAATAAATAAAGTTGGGTTTTTATCTCGTTTTCATTTTGTGCATCTTTCCCATGTTGCAATATTTACCAAAATCTGTGCAAAAGCTTTACTTTACTTCAGTTTATTTAATCTGCAGCATTTACCAGTTAATGTGGTGGAGGAGGAAATGTTTAGGCCAGCAGGGGGTGTATGCCACCAGTTCTTCAGGCTACCGGAGATAAAAACAAGGAGCTTAAAAGACTTCTAATCTATCCCCGGTGATGGCCTTTAACCTCCCTGGGGTTCCGATTTTGACATATTTTATATGTCACAATCGGTGCATTAATCCAGCCCCCTGGTGGTGTTTCCGAGTGTGGCTCGGGGTTAAATTTCAATGCTGACAGTGGCAACCTCGAGCTGGATACATACCTGTCCCTGCACTCCCTCGCTGTCCCCCGCAGTCACCTCTGTTAGATCGCAGCGTCCTGGTTCCCTTCTCACAAGAAAGCAGGACGACGCAATCGGACGGAGGAGAATGCGATTGCGAGAGGTCAGCGAGGGACAGGTATGTATCAGCCCGAGTGTGGCTCGGGGTTACCGCTTTCAGCAATGAAATTTAACCCTGAACAACACTCAGGAAAACCGCCAGGGAGGTTAATACATTCCACTCAATACAATGATGTGAGTCAGTGATCGACTAATCACTTCATTCTAAGGCCGTTACCACAGAGTGAGGAGCAAGTGGTGTAAAGGTACTGTGTGGGGGGGGGGGCATTATAAAACACAAAAGATCACACAATGGATGCGTCCAGTGACACAGAATAAAATATCTTCTTCACTAAATATACAAGATAAAATCAAATTGCATGTAAGATATCAGTAATATGAAATAAACACAAGGACATTTTTTGGCGGTAGTGGCCGGTTAAGAAATTAAACCTAAAAATACACAGCTACAAGAAATGTTATCTTTTGAGCATAGAATGTGCCTTGCTTGAAAAGTACCAATTGACTGCAATTGTTGCAAATCCTAAACCTACGTTTACATGTTTTGGTAGTGCATCAAGGACATTTTCAGTAGCAAATAGATTTCCTTATACATTTCCAGGGAAATTCGACAGCTGCTCAAGGTCTGATGTGGGTCACATCTGCTCACATTTTAATCAGAGAAACTCCCTTTTAATTTTTGGGCTTAGACTGCCAGGGAATTGCTATAGGGTATGATAAACACCACTGAAATGTATAGTGTCTATTCCTAACCGGGCAGAAAAATGCAGTAATATGTGCAAATTCTAGAATCATGGCATGAGAAAGCTTTAGGAGACTTTTTTAAAGTAAGAAAAAAACTAAAGCATCTAGCAACATTTCCCAACACACTAAATCTAATCACACACACATTTTGTATTTGAAATATATTTCAATCTGTTCCTATGGTGCTCACCTCAGGCAGCACCATAGGAGGGAGCTGGGGAGAAGATCTCCTAAACAACAGCACTGTCCCTGGTGTCTGGCACGGAGCAAGATGTATCTGTACTTTAGAAACCTCTTGTTAAGTGCTGTATTACCAGTATGGTCAGTCCAGATCCTGTGAGATCCATTACCACTGCGTAGGTTTACAACACTGTGCAAGGACCCAATTCAGTATTATTAAAGTTACTCGCGTATCAACAATTGGCATGGATTTGGTGAACCGCTTCACGCATTCATGTAACAATGACTATTTCCTACATATTTATTTTCTGTATTAGGCTAGGGTCAGACGAACGCATGTTTCACGTCGTCCGTGAAAAAGTGCGTTCGAACGAATGGACGCATTTTTTCACGGAATACGTGATAGCGGTCATACAATGCGCATTGTCGGCCGTGATTTTGTACGGATCATCGATAAAACCCTTTTAGCGTCTGTACGTTATGTTGGCCGGACATTAGCAGCGTCTGACGTCTCCTAATCACGCACACACTCTGCTAGCGGACGCAGCGCACTCTGTACATCAGTACTAGCGTATCACGTTTGCGAAAAAAATGCGTTTGTTTGCCGCTTGCGTTGCGCAGCCGCACTTTCGTGCGGCCGTACTTCGTATATTGCCCATCATTGGCCGTTATTTGCTGCTACTACGCCGTGATAAAGTGCGGCTGCACGCGCATTCGCACTGCGTTCGTCTGACCCTAGCCTAAATCTGTATATTTGTGTTTTTTTAATATCTTGCATTGTATTACTTTGTATTTCTGTAACGACTAACATTTCAATGTTCTTGAACCCAGGACATACTTGAAAACGAGAGAAATCTCAATGCATCCTTCCTGGTAAAATACTTTATAAATAAATTCATGTGATCCCCCAATGTCACAAGTACATTAAATTGCACTTAAGAGGGATAGCCTACCCATCATGGCCACGTAAAGGGACACTCTAGGTCAGTGATCCCAAACCTTGGCACTCCAGATGTTTTGGAAACACATGTTCCACGATGCCTAGTCAGTCTTATAGCTGTCGGAGCATCATAGGACATATAGTTTCAAAATATCTGGGGTGAAAAGGTTTGCCATCACTGCTCTAGGCACTATGACCACTCAATGTACTTTGAGTGGCCACAGTGACCCAAGTGTCCTCATCCCACAAGGGCGCTCGGAGGCCTGATCAGCTTTTGATAAGCTCCTAGAAGTGTGGCCTCTTTTCGGGACCAAGGTCACCGCATCAGCTCTCGATGTGTACCGGCTGGGTAGAGTAGAGGTAACATCACTGCTCTATAATCGTGGAGACACAGGTTTGAATCCCGGCAAGAGCACCTCTCCAGTAAGTGTCCTTGGGCAAGACATCCAAAGCTTCATACTCGCCACCCAGGACATACTTGAAAACGAGAGAAATCTCAATGTATCCTTCCTGGTAAAATACTGTCACGAAAAAAAGTGCTCATGTTGAGAGCCACTGGATTGGTTGGCAGTTCGGTCAAGCATCCTCCAGACCCCTTTACAGCCATATGACAGCTGTAGATTATGGAAAGCTGGCAGCACGTCAAGCCCAGCTCATTGCTAAATTTGAGGGAAGTTTTTAAATCTAGGTTTAGAACAGGACAGGGAGATGAGTCAGGTGAGTGAGACAGTGCAGATGAGTCAGGAGGGGATAATGTTTAAAACCTCTGATCCCCATATCCCATTTTATCCTTGAGTGTCCCCTCTATGGTTAAAGGGTTGGATGCTCCCAAACATGGAGTTCAGATAATTCATATGGCATTACCACTCTATACACAGCACCTTAAAGTTATGCCGACACATTAAGACATCTCACCTTTACCCTATCAAGCCAAAAATAAAGTAGCTAATACAATATTACTTCTTTGCATCATTAGTGTCAAGTTTGCATTGAGCGCCTCACTCAGCACCAGGTCAGATATCACCAGATGGAACATCTATTTGATAAATAAATGATAAACTACATACCTCTCAATAATGTTCCTTTAGCAGTCACTAATTTGATGACCAGATGACTATGCATTCTAAATGCCTCAGCGTCAATCAAAAATCTAATACAGAAAACGCTGCATAATTTATACCACTCATTGCACTGCATTCTGAAGATCCATGCAAAATTAATGGCTTGCCAGCTGCCTCTCTGCTCAGAGTAAACGTTACCACCGAGTATAGTGCTGTGCCAAGCTACATTGTTATCTCCACAGTCAAGCATAGGAGATGATTTGCAATTTAGAATCCCTTAAAAACTAGTTTGGAAAGACTCTGTAACCACAAACCTTTGTACATGCCGTATGCCCATACCAACGATACAAATGTGATGCAGGAATACATTGTGGAAAGTGTTGTGTCATTATAATGCCAAATTGATATACTGTACATAAGGGGTTAGTCTGAGAAATTTCCGAGCTCTCTTCAGCGCACTTCGGCACCCTTAATTCGTTGGTATGGTCTTTAGAGGGAGAGAAACCTCTGGTTTATTTGTCAATTTAATTTCTCTTTTTGGTTTTTTTTTCTGCTGTTTTTTTTTTTTTCTGTTGTGCTTTTTGGTTGTTTTTTTTCCCTGGGTGGCTGGTGACTTGTTAATTGGGGGCGTGTAGCCTGTCAGGTGATTTCACTTGTATGGCTACATAATCTCAGGGGCAACTCACTGAGCTTGCTTACAGGGGCTTGAGGTGGTCTACTTGTAAGTGGGCTATTTTCAAGTGGAGTTAAAAACAGGAGTTTAAATAACAGGTATCAATTGTTGTTTATATATTTGTTATCTTGTTTTGGGTATGAGTGTTAGCAAGCTTGAAGGTTTGACCCAGTGCACATCCTGCTGCATGTATGCATGTCTGGAGGAATCCTTCCAGGGTCCATATCTCTGTAGCAAGTGTGAACGTGTAGCTCTTCTGGAAGCTCGTATTGGAGATCTGGAAGGGCACATCGTAACGCTGAGGCAGATTGACAATCTTGAAAGGAGCCTGCTTCTCACGGAGCAAAGTATAGTTGAGGAATCTAGGGGTGTGGGAGGAGTGGAGTTAACCGGGGAACAGGTTGGTAGCTGGGTGTCAGTGACACGTGGTAGCAGGGGGGAGGGAAGAGGAAAAGGTTGGCTAGTCCTGATCTTGCGCACACCAACAGATTTGCCCCCTTGAGCGAAGATGTTGGGTGCAGCAGCTCAGGTGTAGCAGTACTGGAGGCTGCTCCCTCTAACAGCCGGGGGATCAGCCCACCAAGTAAGGGAGGGATAAAGAGGGCAAGTAAGCCTAGACAGGTTGTGGTGGTAGGGGACTCTATTAGTAAGAGAGTAGACAGGGTAATCTGTCGCGCTGATCGCCTTAACCGGACAGTTTGCTGTCTGCCGGGTGCCCGTGTTAGGCATGTGGTTGACAGAGTTGATAGATTATTGGGAGGGGCTGGAGATGACCCAGCTGTCATGGTCCATATTGGTACCAATGACAAAGTAAGCGGAAGATGGAAGGACCTGAAGAATGATTTCAGGGAATTAGGAAGTAAACTGAAGAAGAGGTCCTCCAAGGTAGTATTTTCTGAGATCCTACCTGTGCCACGTGCTACAGTGGAAAGGCAGCGGGAGATTAGGGAGGTCAATGCGTGGCTTAAAGCTTGGTGCAGGAAGGAGGGCTTTGGGTTTTTAGAGCACTGGGCTCATTTTGCACTGGGGTACAATCTGTATAGTTGTGATAGATTGCACCTGAATGGAAGAGGGTCTGCTGTGCTAGGGGAGAGGATGGTTAAAAGGTTGGAGGAGACTTTAAACTAGTGGAAGGGGGGAGGGATACAGTATCTTACAAAATGGAGACAGAGCAGATAGCGGAAGGGTTTCAGTTCAGACTAAGGGGGGTGGAGTCGGGGGGATGGGTAATGTCAGAACAGTGGAGGCATGTAATGTAAAGTCGCATTCAGCATGTGTGGGTAGAGACAACATTAAATGTATGCTTGCTAATGCAAGGAGCCTCAATAACAAGATGGGGGAACTAGAGGTAATAGCATACACTAAGCAACACGACATTATAGGAATAACAGAAACATGGTGGGACGAAACGCATGACTGGGCTGTAAACTTAAACGGTTATACATTGTTTAGAAAGGATAGGAAACATAAGAAAGGGGGTGGAGTGTGTTTATATGTAAATCAGGATTTAAAGCCTAATATTACACAACTGGAAAGTGATGAGGGAAATGTGGAATCCTTATGGGTAAATATTTCGTTGGGGAATAAACAGGGAAGTCAATTATTGGTTGGCATATGTTATAAACCACCTAATATAGATAATGATGAGGAAGAACAACTGTTAGAGCAAATTAGGAAGGCTGCACATCATGGCAGCACTTTAATTATTGGAGATTTTAATTACCCAGACATAAATTGGGATAGTGGGACTAGTAATTCAGCAAAGGGAATCCGGTTCCTGAACATTTTAAATGATACCTTCATGTCACAACTGGTAGAAACACCAACTAGAGAGGATAACTGTCTGGACCTGGTTATAACAAATAATGTGGATCTTTTCTCAAATATTAATGTAAAAGAACAGTTGGGAAATAGCGACCATAACATGGTGACTTTTGAAATAAACTCAAAAAAACACATTCATAAGGGGCATGCTAAAATATATAATTTTAAAAAGGCCAACTTTATTAAAATAAAGGAAGCTCTCAATGTCATTGTCTGGCAGAAACTCTTTCACGGGAAAAACACTGAGGATAAGTGGAATATCTTTAAACTAACACTAGAAAAGTACACGTCACAATATATTCCACTGGTTAATAAATATAAAAGAAACAGACTGAAACCAATGTGGCTTAGTAGGAAGGTAACTAAGGAAATGAAAAATAAAAAGAAGGCATTTAAAGCTTTTAAATTTGATAAATCTGAGGCATCCTATAAAGCATATAGGGCAGCCAATAAAGCATGTAAAAATGCGATTAGATGGGCTAAACTAGAAAATGAAAAAGAAATAGCCAAAGAGAGCAAGACCAACCCTAAAAGATTCTTTAGGTACATAAATTCTAAAAAACCCAAGAGTGAAAATGTAGGTTCACTAAAATCTGAGTCAGGGTTATTGTTAACGGAAGATCAGGATAAGGCAGAAATTTTAAATGATTATTTTTCTTCAGTATTTATCAAAGAGAAACCTATAACAGGAGACATGAAATTCATTAATAAAAACTTACTAATACAAAGTGACTGGTTGACTCAGGACAAGGTTTTACACAAATTAAACAATGTGAATGTTAATAAAGCCCAGGGCCAGATGGAATTCACCCGCGAGTACTAAGAGAGCTATGTGTTGAAATATGTAAACCTCTGTTCTTAATCTTTCAAGATTCTTTTCTTTCAGGAATAGTACCAGAGGATTGGAGAAAAGCTGACGTGATCCCTATATTTAAGAAAGGTTTAAAATTTGTGCCTGGGAATTATAGACCTGTGAGCTTAACATCTGTGGCTGGGAAAGTATTTGAGAGGTTACTAAGGGATAATATTCAGGAATTTATTGGGAGGTATAATGTAATTGGCAAAAATCAGCATGGTTTCATGAAACACAGATCATGTCAGACTAACCTAATTACGTTCTATGAGGAAGTAAGTAGAAGTATAGATCAGGGGGTCGCAGTGGATGTGATTTACTTAGATTTTGCCAAAGCTTTCGACACAGTTCCACACAAAAGGTTACTACTTAAATTAAGAAAAAATGGTCTAGATGAAAATACTTGTTCTTGGATAGAAAACTGGCTAAAAGATAGGGTACAGAGAGTGGTCATAAATGGTACATTTTCAAGATGGACACCAGTGGTAAGTGGTGTCCCTCAGGGGTCTGTTATAGGACCAATACTATTCAATTTATTTATAAATGACCTTGAGATAGGCATTGAAAGTCATGTATCAGTGTTTGCAGATGACACAAAGCTAGGAAAAGTAATACAATGTGAGCAGGATGTTACTTCGCTGCAGAGGGATTTAGATATATTGGGGGACTGGGCACTTAAATGGCAGATGAGATTTAATCTAGATAAATGTAAAGTTATGCACTTTGGAGTGAAGAACACACAAGCAATTTATACCCTAAATGGTACGGAGTTAGGGAAATCCAAGCAGGAGAAGGATTTGGGAATAATCATAGACTTCAAACTAAGTAACAATGTGCAATGTCAAACAGCAGCCGCCAAGGCCAGCAAAGTACTGGCATGCATTAAAAGGGGAGTTCACTCACGGGATGAAAACATAATTTTGCCTCTGTATAAATCAATGGTCAGGCCGCACCTTGAATATGCCGTGCAATTTTGGGCACCTGTCTTAAAAAAAGATATTATATCGTTAGAAAAAGTGCAGAGACGGGCAACTAAATTAATAAGGGGGATGGAAGGGTTAAGTTATGAGGAAAGACTAACAAGCTTAAACCGGTTTAGTTTAGAGAAAAGGCGCCTTAGAGGGGATCTGATAACCTTATATAAATATATACGGGGCCATTATCAACCATTGTCTGATAACCTATTCATTAACAGGACTATACATAGGACAAGGGGTCATCCATTTAGACTGGAAGAAAGAAAATTTAGCTTAAAGCATAGGAAGGGTTATTTTACGGTGAGAACAATCAAGCTGTGGAATTCTCTGCCTGTTGAGGTGGTTGGGTCAGAGTCTGTACAGACTTTTAAAAAACGACTGGATGACTTCCTGCAGACACAGAATATTAAGGGTTATAATATTTAATATGTGGGTAAAAGCTTCTTGATCCAAGGAGAAATCTGACTGCCATTCTGGGGTCAAGAAGGAATTTTTTCCCAGTATGTTGCATATTGGCAAGCATTCAGACTGGGTTTTTTGCCTTCTTTTGGATCAACAGCAGTAGGTTATGTGGGAGAGGCTGAACCCGATGGACGCATGTCTTTTTTCAGCCTATATAACTATGTAACTATGTAACCCTGCGGTGAATTCAGCTTTCACCGCAGGGTCCCTGAATTGATGCACTGATAAACCCGCCAAACAACCACAAAACAAATTGAAAAACCGCTGAACAGACAGCTGAACACTTTGGAAAAAAAAAAAAAAGACACTTTTAAAAGCAGTTTTAGAAAAAATGGTCCATGAAAATACCTGGGGATAATATTATATATATATATATATATATATATATATAACACAAGGTATGGACGGCACTCACGGTCTTCCACAGTTTCTAAGTTTATTAAAAAAGATCGACGTTTCAGTCCACTAACCGTGGACTTTCATCAGGATATACAAAAAAAGCATACAAAAGACATTTAAATACACATGTCTTTTGTATGCTTTTTGTATATCCTGATGAAAGTCCACGGTTAGTGGACTGAAACGATCTTTTTTAACAAATAAACTTAGAAACTGTGGAAGATCGTGAGTGCCGTCCATACCTTGTGTATTCTACGACTGAGCCGGATGGGCACCAGGCACTTTTTTGTCCAAGAGTGCAGGAATTCTCGAGTGATATACAGTGGCAAGAAAAAGTATGTGAACCCTTTGGGATTACGTGGAGTTTTGCATGAATTGGTCATAAAATGTGCTCTGCTCTTCATCTAAGTCACAACAATTTGAAAAACACAGTCTGCTTAAAATAACACAACACCAACATTATATGTTTTCATTGAACAGAACATGTAAACATTCACAGTGCAGGGTGGAAAAAGTATGTGAACCTTTGGACTTAATAACTGGTTGACCCTCCTTTGGCAGCAATAACCTCAACCAAACGTTTCCTGTAGTTGCAGATCAGACCTGCACAACGATCTGGAGTAATTTTGGACCACTCCTCTTCACAAAACTGTTTCAGTGTTGCAATATTCTTGGGATGTCTGGTGTGAATCGCTCTCTTAAGGTCATGCCACAGCATTTCAATCGGGTTGAGGTCAGGACTCTGACTGGGCCACTCCAGAAGGTGTATTTTGTTTTGTTGAAGCCATTCTTTTGTTGAATTACTTGTAGGCTTTGGTTCATTGTCCTGTCGCATCACCCATCCTCTGCGGAGCTTCAGTTGGCGGACAGATGGTCTTACGTTTTCCTGCAAAATGTCTTGATAAACTCTGGAATTCATTTTTCCCCATCAATGACAACAATCCATCCAGGCCTGAGGCAGCAAAGCAGCCCCAAACCAGGATGTTCCCTCCGTCATGTTTTACAGTGGGGATGAGGTCTTGATGTTGGTGTACTGTGCCTTTTTTTCTCCACACAGTGTTGTGTGTTTTTTTCCAAACAACTCAATTTTGGTTTCATCTGTCAACAGAATATTTTGCCAGTAGTGCTGTGGAACATCCAGGTGCTCTTTTGCAAACTTCAAACGTGCTGCAATATTCTTTTTGGACAGCACTGGCTTCCTCCATGGTGTCCTCCCATGTCCTCCATTCTTGTGTCAACAAAAATGTTAGCATGTGCCAGAGATTTCTGTAAGTCTTTAGCTGACACTCTAGGATTCTTCTTTACCTCATTAAGCATTCTGCGCTGTGCTCTTGCAGTCATCTTTACAGGACGACCATGCCTAGGGAGAGTGGCAACAGTGCTGAACTTTCTCCATTTGTAGATAGTCTGTCTTACCGTGGACACATGAACATCAAGGCTTTTGGAGATACTTTTGTAACCCTTTCCAGCTTTATGCAAGTCAACAATTCTTGATCGTAGGTCTTCTGAGAGCTCTTTTCTGCGAGGCATGGTTCACATCAGGCAGTGCTTCTTGAAACCAGTAAACCCAAAACTGGTGTGTATTTTTAAAGGGCAGGACAGCTTTCAGCAACACATCCAATAATATCACACTGATTGGACTCAAGGTTGGCTCACTCCTGGCTCCAATTAGCTCTTGGAGAAGGCTAGAGGTTCACATACTTTTTCCACCCTGCACTGTGAATGTTTACATGTTCTGTTCAATAAACACATGAAAACATAGGTTTGTGTTGTATTATTTTAAGCAGACTGTTTTTCAAATTGTTGTGACTTCGATGAAGATCAGAGCACATTTTATGACCAATTCATGCAAAACTCCACGTAATCCCAAAGGATAGATATATAGATATATAACCAAAATCCAGACGCACACGGAGACTTCTTTTCAAAGTTTAAATAAAATATAAAACTTTATTCTGTCATCAAATTTCAACATTTCAGTCCCCAGAGGGACTTTCCTGGAGGAAAGTACCTCTGGGGACTGAAACGTTGAAATTTGATGCCAGAATAAAGATTTTATTTAAACTTTGAAAATAAGTCTGGTGTGTGTCTGGATTTTGGTCTCTTATCTACCTGCGGCTGGATTGACTGCACCGGAGCAAGAAATTTTCGGTATGTGGAGTGCGGGACCTCTTGACCCTAATATAATATAAATATATAATATATATATTACATAATATATTCTATAATATAAAATATAATCTATATATTCCTAAGAATAACAATAAAAAGGTCTGTTACAGGAAAAATATATATTGTAATCAAATATTTTGCAGCAAAAATCCTGAAAAATGCCTACAAAATACTAAAAAATAAAATACTTTTTGCTGCAAATGAAAAGAATAAACTGTTGAAAAAAATATTTAAAACAGGGATTTTTTTTTTTTTTTTACATTGAAATCTAGGGGATTCACCTGCTTAAACCTGTTGAACGAAACCATCGAAAATCTGGGCATTTTGACAACTTTTCTCTGCTGTTCGGCGTTCTCTGAAACGATTAGCCATTACTTCTCTATGGGGATTTCACTGACGCCGAAGGTGACCATATTTCAATGGCAATTTGCCAATATATGGTGAATCGCCTGCTTTTGAGTATTGAAATTGTAACGTATGGGAAAATTCAGTGGCCAACTCTATGCTCTTTGAATAATCCCTTCAGTGTGCACTTGTCACAGGCAAAATATTTTTTCCCAGGTCACAGGGCATGCCGCCTCTATATAGGCGTTTTCGCTGACGTATAGCATGCAAAATAGGAAATATTCTTTTAAAAAGTGTTCCCAATTACCCTGTGACTGCAGCAAGTCACAGTTGGGAGGACGACGGTGGGCAGAGAGACGTCCAACTGGGGAGCCGTCTGCTCGCACTGAGTGCTGCATTCTGAATTCAACTTGTAGAAAAGAAAGGGTAGTTACCAATTGGAATTTGTATTTGGATTCTGCCAGAATTTAACTGACAGGGAGCACAGCACCCACTGTGCAGGGGGGGCATCCTCCTGGCAAAATGGCACCGACCAGCGGAGGGGGAGAAACATTAAAACGGAAATTAATTTGTATTTTTGCATTATATGACAGCTGCCCACTATAAACCGAGGCATGCCCTGTCAAGTGGGCAAAAGGTTCTTTTACCCATGGCATGTGCACTTTAATATTACACCGTTAAGAAAAAAAAAGTCAGGGCATGATTAGAATCCCTTCTCTGACCCTATGCCTTTCCAAAACCTGGCACAGATATGCATGGCTGGTATTGTTATAGGCTTTTATTGTAGCTGCATCATATCACAGTGGGGAGCTGCTAACGGCCAATTACCTGCTGGGAGTCGCCATTGCTTTTCTCCTATTGGCCAGCTTGTCTGATCTTCAGTGAGATCAGACAAGATGGCCAATAGGAGAAAAGCAATGGTGACACCCAGCAGGTAAGTGTGATAAATGCAGTTTCATACAATCCAAACATAGCAAATTTTGCAAACTTTTAGCTGTATATTATTAATTCCATACTTTCACCATTTTGTCCTCTATTTGTGATTAATCACTTGCGTACGCAGTAGGAGAGGTTTAAAAATTCATTGCAATTTAAAGGGCCACTACAACCAAAAAAATGAAATGTTCTTATTTTGATTGTTTTATGGTGTTAATATCTTACATGTGCTTTGCTTTTCGCTTGTTTCTTTATTTACAAAAATATTTTACTCTATATGTGTCACTGGGTGCATCCATTGTGTGATCTTTTGTGTTGTAACGGTCCCCTCTCCCCAGTATCTTTACATCACTTGCTCCTGTGTGGCACTGGCCATATAATGGAGTCTATGGGTTGATCAGGCACCGACTCACATTGTTCTATTGTGTGGGATGTATTAAAAGCACATCACCAGGGGGTAGATTAGAAGTCTTCTGTCGCATTCAGCTGCAATCTTTTATCTTAATTGCCTCCTTATCTAAACATTCCCTCCTCTGCCGCATTAACTTTTAAATAATGTAGATTAAATAAACAAGAGCCACAGAGCAAAACTTTTGGTAAACGTTGCATCATGGAAAAAATATTACTGGTTTCCATTTTGTATAACTTGATTTTTCCTTTTTACTTCAAATTACATAAAAAAATATGCAGCTTATGTAACTAGTAGAGTTCCTTTAAACGGGAACAAGGCAAAAACCAGTGTGGGTTATTTAACCTTTCCTAACCACAACCCTAGTTTTCTTATCCTAACAAATGCTTTTTTTTTGTGAGAGTTTAATCTGTGGTCTCTCCCAATGCACTAAAGACAGACGACGAGCATCTTTCTTCAAGAAGCCCCTTCGTGCTGGTACCCAGCTTCTACCGCAGTGACTTTCTGATGTGTGTGTTTTGACAAGGGAAGATATATATATATATACACACACACGCGGATTTTCCTGCTCCCCGTCTTATTCAGGCTTCTAAGCGCAGGGCCTTAGTCCTGTCCAGAAACACTGGTCATGTTCCAGGGCTTCGGGACCTTTGGGAACTTTGTTCTACCAATGGCTCTCAATGCATTTTGGTATTCAGAACCACTGGATTGGCTGGAGCATCTAGCTCCCTGCAGTCACAGGATATGGTGCTGCTGGCAGAATGTCATGTCCGTTAGGGCTCAGAAGGAGTCGGTGCTAAATTTAGGTGAGTAAAGGAGACTAAAGATCTAAAGTGGGTGGGAGGGCAATTAAGACAGGGTTAATGTTTAAGTCCACCACATTCTCCTCCCCGTTTAACCCTATAATCTTCCATTAAATAGGTTAATGCGGACATCAAGAGCTTGTGGAAAATCGTATACAGTATGCTCAGCTCCTAATATACTTTATAATGAAGCGAAGGGGGTGGGAAACCCTCATATAAAGGGTATGCATACATAAAATATAAAAGGGTAGAGAGTGCGCAGAGATGACCAGAGGAAATAAATAATGCCATTTTTAATTAAGTAGAAAAGGCACAACAATGTCTACAAAAACCCTCATAAGTAAATATATTGAAGGCTCTTCAGCAGAGTAACGCCATCTCTTTGGGGTGTTTTTTTTCCTGGTTTACATAACATTTTAATGACATATTATTATTAAACAGCAGTTAATATTTGCAGAAACTGGCGAAAGGTGAAATGTGGGCAAATTTAAACTTTTTCCTTCCGGCTGCCTTGACATGGGCTTTACTTATTCACACGTACAAACATATCTCCCCCTTGAACTCCCTGCAGGCAGATTCAGTGCGACAATGAATATTCCATATATGACCGCTAGAGGGCGTATGTGTCTCGCTCTGCTGGTGGATTCACTTCCAGCACAGAAGCTGCCTGCTCCTATGTGACAGTATCAGCCACTTATAGTACACAGGATGCTTTGAATCACTGAAGTAGGAAATAAAAATATAAGAAACTAGCTTTTGCCCGCAGCTTCGCTCGCATGGATTTTAGGATTGGTTAAAATTGGTTTTTAAAAGAAACTTTTTTTTTTTTTTTTTTTGTAGAACCCCCTTTCCCCCCCACTTGGGGATTTTTTGAAAATTGTAAAACACATTCTTCTTGAAAAATAAAAAAACACGTAAGTGCCAAATTTCACACCCGTAACATCTTTGGTTTTTGAAATATAGGTATACTGATAAAAGTATTCACATCCCTTTCCCCCACCCCCCTTAACTGGATTTTCGGAAAATGGTAAAACTTTTTTTTTTTCACGAAGATTGTAAATATCGAATTTCACACCTGAAACACCATTGGATTTTGAAATATAGGTCTAGTGTTAAAAGGTATTCATCCCCCTTTTACCCCCCCCCACTGGATTTTTGGAAAATGGTAAAATACGTGTGGTTTTATTTTCAAGACTAAATACCAATTTTCACATCTGTAACATCTTCTGTTTTTGAGATCTAGGTATCCTGTTGAAATGTATTCACCCCCCTTTTTTCACCCGCCACGTAGGATTCTTGAAAAATAGAAAAAAAACGTGTTTTACCATTGTCCAAGAAGATTGTAAGTGCCAAGTTTCACACCTGTAAAATCTTTGGTTTTTGGAAATATAGGTATACTGATAAAAGTATTCAACCCCCCTTTTTTCCCCCTCCCACTGGATTTTTGGAAAATGGTAAAATAAGTGTTTTTTTGTTTCTCAAGACGAATCTAAAAATACCAATTTTCACGTCTGTAACAACCTATGTTTATGAGATGTAGGTGTCCTGTTTAAAAGTATTCACCCACCTTTTTTTTAACCCCCACTTGGATTTTTGGAAAATGGTAAAAAAAACACATCTTTCTTTATTTTCCAAAGATTGTAATTACCAAACTTCACACCTGTAACATCTTGGTTTTTGAAATATACTGATAAAAGTATTCACACCCCTTTCCCCCAGCCCCCCTTAACTGGATTTTTGGAAAATGGTAAAACGCATGTTTGGTTTACTGCACGAAGCCTGTAAATACCAAATTTCACCCCTGTAACAAATCTGTGGTTTTTAAAATATAGGTATAGTGATAAAAGTATTCAACCTCCATTTTTGCCCCCACACTGGATTTTTGGAAAATGGTGAAATACTTGTTTTTTTGTTGTTCAAGACAAATCTAAAAACCAATTTTCACGTTTGAAACCTCTTCTGTTTTTGAGATATAGGTATCCTGTTTAAAAGTATTCAGCCCCCCTTGGGATTTTTGGAAAATGGTAAAACACCTGTCTTTATTTTTCAAGAAGCTTGTTACAGACGTGAAATTTGGTATTTACATCTTTGGTTTATGAAATATAGGTATACGGACAAAAATATACAGACCCCTTTCCCCCGATCCCCCCTAATTGGATTTGTGGAAAATGGCAAAAGACATGTTTGTTTTTTTTCACGAAGATTGCAAATACCAAATTTCACACCCGTAACATCGTCGGTCTTTGAAATATAGGTATATTGATAAAAGTATTCAACCCCCCCTTTTTACCCCCAAGGAATTTTCAGAACATGGTAAAATAAGTGTTTTATTTTTCAGGACGAATCTAAAATACCAATTTTCAGGCCTGTAACATCTTCTGTTTTGGAGATACAGGGATTCGTTTTAAAATATTCAACCCCCTTTTTTCACCCCCCCCCCTCACTTGGATTTTTGAAAAACGGTAAAATACGTGTTTTTTTTATTTTTCAAGACTAATCTAAATACAGATTTTGACGTCTGTAACATCTTCTGTTCTTGAGCTATAGGTATCCTGTTTAAAATATTCAACCCCCTTTTTCGCCCCCTTATGGGTGGATTTTCCAAAAATCCTTCCTTAGCGGGTGCCCACATCATAAAAACAGTGCACCTTCAAAATTTCACGTTCCTAGGTTAAACGGTTTCAGCTGGGCGTTGGTCACTCAGGACATATATATATATATATATAATGCCTGTTTTCACATATTGATTTTAATTAGGGTAATGTTAAAACCACGACTAGAGGGTCAGAGTGTCTGATTATTCACTTATAGAATCGGTTCTAAGTTGCAGAGATAGAAAACCACTGATATTTTAAAAAAAGAAAACATGTCTTTTTCAATAAAGAAAATACCATCTGCCAGCGCGTCAAGTCAAATCAAAAGTTGTCCGGTCTCGTCCATGTTTACACCCAGTTTTTTCCCCTCCCTCTCCCCCCTTTTTCTATGCATTCCCCTTCTTATCTTCCTACTGGCTCTTGCTTCCTCTTTGACCGCTCCCACTATTCTTCTTAGGCTGGGGTCAGACGAACGCTGTTTGAACGTGCGTTTACCTGCACTTTATTACGGCCATGGGAGCAGCAAATGACGTCCAATGATGACCAATATACAAAGTACGGCCGCACAAAAGTCCGGCCGGACAACGCAAGCGTAAAACTAACGTATTTTTGCAAGATCGTCAAACCGCTACTACTGACGCACAGAGTGCGCTGCGTCGACATAGCGGCGTGTGTGCGTGATTAGGAGACGTCAGACGCTGCACATGTCTGGCCTACATCACGTCCATTTGTTTTTATAGCTCTGTCAAAAATCACGGCCGTAATTGCGCATCGTATGACTGCCATCGCGTCTGCCGTCAAAAAGTGCATCCATGCGTCCGGACGCACTTTTTGACGGAAGACGCGAAAAATGCGCTAGTCTGACCCTAGCCTTATATGCACTGCTGCCGCCGTGGGCACTGACGCTCAGGGGCAGACTCACCCTAAATGACTACAGCCCCACCGCACTGGCGGATAGCTAGTGGAACAAGTCTTCGACCCAAGTTCGAGCACTATGCTTTCTATCTTTGTAATTATAATAGGAAGCTGCGTGACGCGACGGTCGATACATGGCTGTACAACGTTTCCGATGTCTGTAATACTGAACTCATAATAAAAAAAATTTGAATACAGAAAAAAAAAAAAGTTCTGTTGTCATAGCATACAAAAAAAAGGACCATCAACTTGTACAGTTTTCCTTTTGAGATGTAATACTTAACATACACCCAACGCACATTTCTCGCAAGCTACAGGATTATTAACATGAAAATGTTTGTTCTCCACGACATCCCATGAACAAAGGATTAAAAGGGAGGTAAGGAAGACCATGTGAAATGGTTACGTAGCCGTGTACACGCAACAGTTTGTGGATAATCCTACGACTTTCCATTGACCTCTGTTGATGCAATATTGTTACAAAGTAAAAGTGCAGTCATAAGGATTAGAACACTATTTAAAAAGGTAAATATATGCTTAATGAACAAAGAAAAAATAGCTCTATATATGCATTAAAATTAGGGGGGGGGGGCAAAAAAGTGAGATTAAAATTATCCACCACACAAAGTGCAGGAAATAGAAACCATTATGAAAAAGGTATACAAGTCACATGATTTGTAGTATGTCACATAGCTACACATACACAAAAATAAAAAAAGGAAAGGTCTGCCATCCAGTGGTTTTAAATGGGAATTGCAGTTTTGTTTCATTTTATTTTCTAAACAAAAAAATCCGCTTTGAAAACACAAATCAAGGTTTACTTTTGCTTTCGGAATTTGTATGGTCCTACAGTACGTTAAAAGCCTGAATGTTTACAAACAGAAACAGACCAATTAAATTAAAACCTATAAAAAAAAACAAAAAAAACCCACTAAATATCACTACTAGAAAGCTAAAGAATATTTTACGTTAAAGAATCTCAGCGATCAGAATGACGGGTAACTCACAGCAATGTGTGGTGTGTTTGAGCAGATCCCAGAGCTCTACAACAATAAAACTCACAGTAATATGCAGTGTGTATGAGCGTAAGTTTTATTGCTGTGCAGTTCTGTGATACAGTAATGTACGCTGTGTATGAGCGAATCACAGAGCTGCACAGCAACAAAACTCAAGTTAAGTACTGTGTATATGAGCGTCGGTTGCTGTGAAGATTTGTGATACGCTCATACATATCGCACATTACTGGTTCACAGAGCTACACAGCAATAAAACTCACAGTAATGTGTGGTGTGTATGAGTGTATCACAGAGTACCAGCATTGTTTTTTTTATTTTAATTAATTTCTGTTACTAAGCATGACAAGGCTTTACGTATCAAGGACATGCTCTGGCCTTTCCAAGGATACCTCATATGTCCCCCTAGTTTCTATGGTTCAGGAGATACGGGGGTCCAAAGGATCCGCGTTATCTCCCCCATACGGAATTCCTGACCGGGGGGTCCCATTTCTGACATTATGACCATGCGTGATGATGTCAGTGGGCGAGGCTTGGTCACACAGGCAGCCGTCATCCAAGATGTCAGCCCCTTGCGGTAGAAGTCTGATCGGTGCCGGAGGGACGCCGAGCCATGGAGCTTCACAGCTGGGCAGCAGACGTCCTCTGCAACTCAGCAGAGGAGCGTCTGCCCTGCCAGTATGTGCCAGGGCATACTGGTGGATAAAAGCCCTGGTTAATCAGTACATAGGCAAAGTAGCAGCCGATACCCTGCAAAATTCCTCAATATCGGGCCCGATTATCGGTAGTACCAATAATCGCTCGACCCCTAAAAACACACACACACACACACACACACACACACATATCCATTTAACCTTGTTATATGTCAAGGTACACTCCTTACAGTTAAAAAGAAAAATGGAGATCTTAATCCCTCTCGTCACTTTCCCCGGCATATAACTTTTTTTTCCCCCCTTGAGTTTACCGAATGGCTGAAGTTCTCCCACCATGAAGATCCGAGATGGTAGTGGAGAGATTGGGTCCTCATACGTTAGAGCAAAAGGATTGCGCACAATCACATGAGTCTCTTCACAACCTACAGAATTGCTGAAATTCAAGCAATAGGACACAAAAAAAATTGAAAAGGACAAGTTGGAGTCAGAAACCAGAGAGGATAGACAGGCCACGGTTCAGTACATGGGGTTAAATCTATAACTCAGCCAATGGAATGGTCAGTAAACAGAGCCAGGGTCAATACATGGTAAACAGGAATAGCAAGGGTTAATGACAAGAGTGATCAGAACAGAGCCAGGGTCAATACAAGTAAACAGTATAATGGAGAACAAGAACGCGCCATCTGGTAGGAACCATGACAGGGCAATGAGGCAATTGAACATTTCATGCGTCTGAATCCTGCGGCGGTCGCGTCATCAAGCCCTTAAGAGCTGGCAATATCATTCAGCAGCAGGCTAGCAAGGACGGTGCTGCCACCCGCTGGAAAAAAATGTGACAGTGAGGTCCAAATGCTGTGAATGCTATTTATTTTGGTACAAACAAACTGGTGCGTTTACTATTACATGTATCTGGCGTATGACACACCTACTGCTGAAAAACACAAGTATATTTTATAGTGCTGTAGAACGTGTGTAATAACAGCTGAAGAATATCTGATACTCTTTGTTAAAGTCACGAGAGTGCACAGGATGTACCCTGATGGGAGAGCTCTCTGTAGACCAGTGGGAGACTCCGGTGCTTCGCTACAGAGGTCCGTCCGTCTTACAAATGCAGAGGTACAAGGAAAACAGTGTGCCACACGGATGCATATCCCTCGGAAAAAGTTTTATTAGGATGTCAGCAGAATAAAATCGCGACGTTTCGGCCACCACAGGCCTTAAATCATGCATATGTCCCCAATGCACAGTTCTAACAAATAAATAGCCTTTCCAACTCTCAATTAACACCGGAGGGTGGGGAAAATTAAAATGAGGAATTTAACCCCTTCCGACATCTGGCACCCCTCATTTCTACTGCACTACAAACAGATTGCAATACAAAGAATTCAAACATGATCCTACTATGTTTTATCATTACTCACTAGTGCATATTGATCAAGATCCTGTAACAAGGAAAGAGAAAAGTGATAAGTACTCAAATTTACATATAAAAACCATCTCTAAGTTAAATTCTCTATTGAGGCCCCTTGGCCATGATGTATCCAATTAATTTGATCTATTTCAAAAGAGAATTTAACTTCGAGATGGTTTTTAGATGTAAATTTGAGTACTTATCACTTTTCTCTTTCCTTGTTATAGGATCCTGATCAATATGAACTAGTGAGAAATGATAATTCAAACATGATCTTACTATGTTTTATTTGTATTGCAATGGGTTTGTAGTGCAGTAGAAATAAGGGGTGCCAGATGGCAGATATAGGAAGGGGTTAAATTACTCATTTTAATTTTCCCCACCCTCAGGTGTTGAGAGGTGGAAAGGCCATTTATATGTTAGAACTGTGCATTGGGGACATATGCACGATTAAGGCCTGTGGTGGCCGAAACATCGTGATTTTATTCTGCTGACATCCTAATAAAACGTTTTCCGTGGGATATACATCCGTGTGGCACACGGTTTTCCTTGTTCTGATACTCTTTGTTCCTAGCTATACATATATATCTGGTACGAACATGTGGTTAAGATTAAGGCCGGCGTCAGACGAACGCAGTGATCACGTCTGTGCTGCCCCACAGTTTAAAGTCCTTCGTAGCATAGAATCATGATCAATAGAGATCCACACATGAAGTACGTGCACCGAACTGCACACGCACAACGCACGTGGCAGACGCAAGTTAGGCAAGAACGTAAAACTGCTAGACGGACACACAGAGTGCGCCACGTCCACGTAGCTGTCTGCATGAGTGATGAGGTGTCAGACGCAGCGCAATTGCGACATCCAGCACCTTCACGCACAAAATGGCTTTTCATATCATTTTCAAATTATCATTTTTCATATTCATTTTGTTTCCCTTAATTCCCTTTTTTCCCCCTATGTCCGTCAACAAAAACTGACCGTACAGTGTCTACAGTATCTTCCGTCAGTACGTCCGTCCGTCCGTCCGTCCGTCGTGCACGCAGAGTGCGCTCAGACTGCGTTCGGCTGACATTAGCCTAAGAGACAGCTCTCTCTGTGCACATGATGACTGGGAAAGAAGATCACTTAGAACAGTCGTGTTGAAATACTATTAGGCGATTTGAATGAATACGGATTCGCCATGCATTCCATAGTAGACATAAGTTGGAGATTTGTGGAATTGAGTTCAGCTCTAATTTTTGATCAAGAAGGACGCAGCTCCCACCTCTCTCCAACATCATTATCAAGCTGAACAGATGTACAGTATATACGGTCTTGTAAGTTACTTTGTATCAAGAAATATACCTTGTTTTTAGAACTAAAAAGTCAGATGTGTATTATTTTTGGTGACCGTAATATACAAATATACTGTGTGTGATCAGCTGCAAACTCCATCCAATGTCACACTGGTCCAAAGTCATGAATGGACACTAGAAAATATTTTACTAACAGCACATTCACATGTTTTATATCGTGAACTTTCATTGAAGGCATGGTGACAGGGCGCCCTCTTGTGGTGTTAAACTATGGCGCAACCAGAAATGCCTGTATGAAACTCTGGGTACACTACCTTATTTTATCTGTTGCTGTTGAAGTGATGGGTGTGTGAGTGGTGCACCTGGGGGTGTCAATATTGTGCACGTTCAATTCCACTAAACATACACAGGGTTATTCAGAGAGCGGTGAAAACCAGTAGAATGACTGGAGAAGTGAAAATTCTAGGTCAAAATAGCCGATTTGGAAAGGGAGATAAATGGGAGAATTTTTCTGCTTTGGCTATTATGACCTAGAATTTTCACTTCTCCAGTCATTCTCCTGGTTTTCACCTCTCTGAATAACCCCGATAGTTTTCAATTCATTTCTGTCATGAACAGCATTAGGTTTTACTGCAATTTGAGCTATCGTAGCTATGTGTTATGACTGGACCAGACTGGCTAGTCTTAGCTTCCAAATGCATCAATTAGCCATGGACACCCATGACCCCGAGGGCCGGTTCACCGGTTGATCTCCCTAGGTACTAACCACTGTGTACCAGGACCCCACAAGACTTTCAGATTTAGAGATGCTCTATCCCAGTTGTCTAGCCATCAGAAGTTTCAAAGTCACTCAGATCTTTTCTCTTGTGTTGGAAACAGGAAAACTTGACAAGAAATTCAAGAGCTGACTGTTCATTTACTGCCTAATATTTTCCAACCCTTGACAGGCACCAATGTAATGATATAATCAATGTTAATCACTTAATTGGTCAGTGGTTTTAATGTTGCGGCTGATCACTGTATATACGCTTTCGGTGGATCCAGCTCCAGCAGTACTCTCAGGAACGCACAGAGTAAGATACAGTCATTGTTGTATATGTCAATACAGCCAACATTGCGGATCTGATGAAAGCTTTGCTGATCTGGAACATTGACTGTGATTGACGTAGACAAAAATTAAAGTACATTACTCTGATAGGTCCTGAGAATGCTGGTGTGTGTGTGTGTGTGTGTGTGTGTGTGTGTGTGTGTGTGTGTGTACACAAATTCTGTGAGTGCAAGAGTCCAGTTACAATATAAATATGCAAATATATGCAAGCTCCCATACACATTAACATAGTACTATATAGAAGACTAGTGCTATAGTACAAAGATGCTTCTGCAAAAAGGAATATGTCATACGTCACCCTCTGAAAAACATTGGCAACCAAACAAAATAGTAAAAAAAATAAAATCTATTTAAAGCTGTACCACAAGATAAGATTTTTCATGCTTGCAAGACCATGTGTGCATCTTTGTGAACTTTCATTGCAGGCATGGTGACAGGGCGCCCTCTTGTGGTGTTAAACTATGGCGCAACCAGAAATGCCTGTATGAAACTCTGGGTCTCTACGAAACATCTTCGAAAGTATGGGGATTTTTCACGTCTGAACTTTGGTTAAAATACTATGAATTTGCCATTTTAGGAAACTGCCATTGTAGTGCCCTGTGCTTATTGTGATTCTTTCCCCCGTAGTTTCGGCTGTACTTCTCAGCGTAGTTTTCTTTAAGGTCACCAGTGGCCAACATTTCCTTTAGGCCGAGCATTCTCTTTAGGCTGTCCGACATACGCAGTCAGAGTGCACTTGTGCGTCAAGGTGCTGGATGTTGCAAATGCGCTGCGTCTGACATCTCATCACTCACACAGAGCGCTACGCGGACGAGGCACACTCTGCACGTTCATCTAGCGGTTTTACGTTCTTGCCTAACTTGCGTCCGTTTGCCACGTGCGTTGTGTGTACGTACTTCGTGTGTGGGTCTCTATTGCTCATTATTCTATGCTACGATGGGCGTTAAACTGTGCGGCAACACAGACTTCATCACTGCGTTCATCGGACACGGGCCTTTAAGAACACGTTCCATTTCACAAGTTCTTAATTCTAGTAAAATAAGCTTCAAATTCCAAAACATTATGCGAGCGGACATGAAATTTCCATGCCCCGAGACCATGTGATGGGGGAGAAAAATATTAAAAGTTTGGTATAAAATTACCTCCTACAGGCTATGTGTATGAATATATAAGTTTAATGTTCAGACTTTCTTCCCATCCCCAAGATATAACATTATTATATACAAATATCCCAATATTGGGGAAGGGAAATCAAATACCAGAAACACAAAACACTTCTGGTTCCGAACATTTCAAATAAGAGATCCTCAGACTGTTTTCAGCTATAAGGCAGAAACTATTCAGCAGTCATTGGCAACCCACAAACTATTCTGTCTGACCTTCGTCTTCTAGTTCACCGATACTCATTACATGGCTCGTGAGCCGCATGCAGCCGGCAGTGACGGCTAGAGGCACGGAAGGTGGGCGCCACCTGGAGACCTGGTGAGATAAATGAGTGTAACGTCTTGCTACAATGTTCGTATGTGGAATTATGGAGTGTGTTCTGTTCACCTTTATACACACAATAGTAGTGTAATTATTATTTTTTTCTGACCTATTGATAGCGAGCTCAGCTCACCCAAACATTCCAATACAGCACATCCATTGCAACAATTACCTGGAACTTGCTAACAAGTTAAATAAGCTCAGCGCCTAACAAGACAAACGCTAAATTAATGATAAACACTACATGCAGAGAAAAACGGTAGTTATTTTGAGAAGAGCTCAACATATAATGCGATTGTGTGTATATATATTGTGATCTGGGACCACACGACCACACGGTCTTTGGGAGAAAAAATAATTGACAGATCCTTTATTTAGGTGTGGCATACAAGAATTAATATAAAAGCCTTGCTCCACTTCACCAAGTAAAGAGAATACTCTGAGGTTGGGCGCATAAGCCCACTTGCCAACTGTAAGGTTCAAAGAAAAAACACAAAACAAACAAACCACCGGACCTCTAGGTCAAGGTTAACAATTTTAATTCCTAAGGTACTAGCCAGGCTGAAAAGTTACTCGCCACCTCTGATCCGAAGAGGTAAACGACCAACTCCACAGTTTGCAAGTGCCAAATTTCCACTAGCCCTGTTTAAATTTGCACTCTCCCTAGGCGAGAGGGCGAGTGGAAATTTTGAGCCTTGCTCTAGGTAATCCGCCAGAAAAGTTTTTTTCCTCTCGCGGCTTGTGGTTATGTGTCCCTGAATCCCTGAGTGGGAACTCCTAGTAGCACCTGCTTATCACCTGCAAGTGAAGGATACTTCGGTGATCCAGATTCCCGTCTGGATCTTACACCTGTTGAGCAGCATGCAAGCACTGGCCCACCCTACACTCCAAGGGCTCCACCCCAAGGACCCAAAGTACATCACTCATCCCTTTTGTGACTCTTGACCATAAGGCTAGCTGTCCACTGGCACTGTATTTGAGAAACGTTGCGATAATCCGATATTGTCTGAAATCATATGACTGATCCTACAACATGCAAGTGAATCAGCCCTCTTCCACTGCCTCCGACCACCATCGGACAATTTCAGAGGATTTATTTTGTATACAACAGATTAACGATATAACCCATTTCAGGCTAGGGTCAAACGAGCGTGATTTCTACGGACATCGTCAGTGCAGTACGGACATCGTCAGTGCAGTACGGACATCGTCAGTACGGATGACGCAGTAGTGGTCACACAGTCCGTTTTTTCACTGAAGTTATTTTTGACAGATGTAGGAGGGAAAAATAAATTACAATGAAAAAAAATTCTGTCCGTCAAAAATGCTGGACGTCTGACCATGCTCCATCACTCACACACAAAGCTATGCAGACGTTATGGACGTGGCGCACTCCGCACGTCCGTTCTAGCAGTATTACGTTCTTGCCTAACCTGCGTCCGTTTGCAGCGTCCATCATGCGTCCGCAGTTCAGTGCGGACGTACTTCGTGTGTCAGGCTCCAATGGACTTTCTTTCATGCTATCACGGACGTACTTTTAGGCGCAATCACGGACGTGAACACTACGCTCGTCTGACAGCAGCCTCAATGGGAGTTATCAGACGATGCTGGGACGATCTGGTACAAGTTTACATGAAAAAGATGCACTGTATAGTATAACCGCCGTGTGCAGGGGAAACGTGAAAAGATAGATTGTACAGGAAAATCTCCGTGCTGGAAGCTCATAGGAAGCAATGGAAAAAATATTCACATTTTTATACATTTTTTTATTCGACCATTAATTTTTTTTAAATTCACAGCAAAAAGCCTTTTTATTTATCGATATTTTACGAAATTTTTTTTAGGTATTTTTATAGGAAACGTTTTTGGTTCCATTTTTTTGTTGAACAAATAAAGGCTTTTTCTCACTTGCATTTTCCTTTTTTTTTCTCTGCAAGCTGGCTTTGGCGTTGCTCTCACTGGTGCTGAAACATTTTCAGCACCAGGGAGAGGGAGGTTAATCCCCCCTGCAGTCTGGCAAGGTTTTTTTTTTCACTATGAGCTGGCTGCGTTGGATGGGTGCAGTCCTTGATGCTAAAACGACAGGGTCCCCCCACACGGCAGCGGAGTTTCTCTTTTTTCTTTCTTCACCAGGTGGCCTGTCCATCGACCGATTTGTGTCGTCCACAGATGCTTCCAGTGGACGATCCTGATCAGCCTATGGCATTGTCCGTAGACGGGTGACCAGGTTGGTCGTCCAACCATGGTGCCAGTGGACGGCCAGCCTAACATTCTCCCTGGAGCCATCAGACCACACAATGCAGCACCAATGGGGGAACATAACCCCCCAGGACCTTGCCCTATCTTATGTCACACTGTATAGTGTACAATTACAACACATACACAATATGCAAAAGTCCATCATTGAAATTTTTATAGATTACACAAACATACATAAACGCACACACCTTAACACTAGCAGAGAAAGAAAATGCAATTCAATTTTAAGTACTAATTACACAAAGTAAAAACAACAACAAAGATGCCAACAAAACAAACACAACAATGTTATTAGGTTCACAAGCATACACCTGCACAGATTGCTTTTACTTTAACTGGGAACCATAAAAAAGCAGTTTGCTGATCACCACGCACTTGCAAACATATTAACAATTCATTTAAGTGTATGGAACCAGTAACTGAAATACTGGGGTAAGCTCCAGGAATGCTCTACAAGGTAGGAACATATATGTCAGATGACCTTGTTGTGTGTGTATCAAGTGTCTGGTTTGTTGTTGTTGTGGTTTTCTTTTGAAAGACCAAGGCAAGACTGGGTTCTACGCTTTGCCAATAAATCTTCTTGGAAGGGCGTGATGAGTGTGGATCATTACGCTATATGGCTAGTGTTCCACAAGGCGGATATATTACACTACTCCCCTTACAAATGTCATGTTTGAGGCTCCTGTCTTATGACGTTCCATAAAAACACAAGAAGGCCTTCCAGTTTAAACAGGAATATTTGGAGGGTGTACGCTCTCAACATATAGGGAAGGTACATTATCAGTTTAGTGGGATAATGCAGAATCTTTAAGTCACTACCAAAAACATGCAAAATTGGCATATAAAAGTTAGAACGAAAAGGTTTTCAATTAGGGTTGCACCGATACCAATTTTTTAAGACCGAGTACCGATACTTTATTCAGGTACTCACCAAAACCAATAATTTTATTTAATGCTATGTGACTGCTTTCGGAGATTAGTGAATAAACCACTTTAACTAGGGATGCACCGATACCACTTAAAGACCGAGTACAAGTACCGATACTTTTTAAAAGTACTCACCGATACCGAGTACCGATACTTTTTTTTAATGTCATGTGACGCTTTCCAATAAGAACAGACCATATAAAAATGCCCCCAGCTCACATGTATATCCCCCCCAATATATATATATATTCATACTGCCCCAGCTCATGGATTTGCCCCAGCTCACACATGGATATTTGCCCCAGCTCACACATGGATATTGCCCCCCAGCTTATGGATTTGCCCCCCCAGCTCACACATGGTTATGCCCCCCAGCTCACACATGGTTATGCCCCCCCAGCTCACACATGGTTATGCCCCCCAGCTCATGGTTATGCCCCCCCAGCTCATGGTTATGCCCCCCCAGCTCACACATGGTATGCCCCCCCAGCTCATGGATATGCCCCCCCAGCTCATGGATATGCCCCCCCAGCTCACACATGGTTATGCCCCCCCAGCTCACACATGGTATGCCCCCCCAGCTCACACATGGGTATGCCACCCAGCTCACACATGGGTATGCCACCCAGCTCACACATGGGTATGCCCCCCAGCTCACACATGGGTATGCCCCCCAGCTCATGGATATTGCCCCCCAGCTCACACATGGGTATGCCCCCCAGCTAATGGACCCCCCCCCAACGATACTTACCTTCCTGGGCGCCGCCGGGAATGTCTCCGCGCGCTCGCTCATTGGAAGGACCCCAGCCGCGACCACGTGGGACCATGTGATCGCGGCTGGGGTCCTTCCAACGAGCGCACGCGGGGAAACTTTCCCGGCGTCGCCCAGGAAGGTAAGTATCATCGCGGAGAGCAGCTGCAGGGCCTGTCTGAATGCTCTATCGGCATTCGGACAGGCCCTGCAGCTGCTTAGTGTGTTTATACTTACCTTCCTGGGCGACGCCGGGAATGTCTCCGCGCGTGCGCTCGTTGGAAGGACCCCAGCCGCGATCACATGGTCCCACGTGGTCGCGCCTGGGGTCCTTCCAACGAGCGCATGCGCGGAGACATTCTCGGCGGGGCCCAGGAAGGTAAGTATTGTGTGAGCAGCTCCAGGGGCGGCTGTCCGAATGCCGATAGAGCATTCGGACAGCCACCGCAGCCCCTCGGATGCCGGCAAACCGGCTCAATGCCGGCTTCCGGTATCGGAAAAAATATCGGGGGGTACTGCACGAGTACCAAGTACTCCTGCAGTACTCAGTATCGGCCCCGATACCGATACTAGTATCGGTGCAACCCTAACTTTAACCAAGTAAATAGGTGCAAGGTTCCACTGGATAAATGCTCCAGTGATAATAGGTTTCAGCTGACTTTAAATTAGGTCAGCTGACATCCTGAATATACTGAGGTTTTTCCATCAATGGAATTTTTCTTCCCCAATGACGTGAGCTTATTCCAAGATGACTAGGGCTGAAACAACTAAATCGATTAATCGAAAACTGATCAATGAGAATTGTTGTCAACCAATTTCATAAAATCGATAAATCGGTAGTTAATTAATCGGTCTATACAGCACAAACAGTTTAGAATCAGACTTAAACATTGTAATTCAGATACTACTTTGGAGCTGATTGGAGAAGATGTGCTGCTTTACTCTAGGATTTTGTTCTGGAGTTATGTTGGATGTCATCAGTTTTTATTTAATTTACAACAGTAGCAGAACGATCATACAGACCGTGCAGTTCTGGCACTGGGTGGTTGAAGTTGTACCGCCAGTGTTTTATCCTTACTTGGAGCTAGTCATGTGCCACCCCACTACCTACTCTCCCTCCCTCCAGTCCAGAGCTGCCATCACTCCCGTTGGTTCTGGTCCCTTTCCAGCAAACTCACTTCCAAACTCAGGACCAGTCTTTTGCCCAAACTCCCTCCCTCTCACACTCGGGTCCGGTCCTTCGCCCAAACTCACTCCCGCTCACACCCGTGTCCGGTCCTTTGTCCTTTCTCATCTCCAGTCCCTCCCCTCACTCTGTTCATGAAATCATTTTAAAAAGTGACATGCTACGCACCCTGACCACTTTAGCTTATTGACAGGGTCAGGCTGCATGCAGTGTCATCCACCTTCTCGCCCTGCTTTGCGTGCCGACATCCTCATATCCATCTGAGTGCTCATAGCAGTGTTTGTTCAGGGAGAAAGCCGACATGAACTTGAGTTGCGCACACAGCAGCGATCGATCTCTCTGGCCAGGTGGTCGCGTACTTTGTGCGTGAAAAGAACGCAAGATACAGAATTTGTGTATGTTCATACAAAAGTTACATACACTAAGCAAATTGGAAAACAATTTTTTTTAAAAATGTATTATCCGATGAATCGGAAAAATAATAGATTATGAAAATAATATTTAAGTTGCAGCCCTAAAGATGACAATTCTAGGATTAATTTGCAACAGTGGTTCAGGGGGCAGGAGCCATCATTTTCACACATGGATTGGCCACCACAGAGTCCAGACTGTAACCACATTGAGAATCTTTAGGATAATGTGCTGCAGAAGACTTTTTGCGGAGCTGCGACTCTCCCATCATTAATACACGATCCACAAATTAATGCGACTCTGGATGGAAATAAACATTGTGACATTACATAAGCTTATGGAAAAATGCCACAGCAAATGCGTGCTGTAATCAAAGCAAAGGGCACCCAACGAAATAGAAAATATGACTTTTTTTTGACCAGGCAATGTTTTACAGTCATCGGTGTGTTCAGATCCTTTACCCACAACATGTATAATGCATCTGTTAACTCAGACAATAATAGCGAGCATTTAAATAGCTTTTTTTTTAATGCATGATTCTATGACAGATATGCAAATATACCAACAAAACAACTGCATATACTACATCATCATAGAATTATTCTCCATATTTGCACAAAGGTCTTGACCGTATTTACCTTGCACATTGATCTTGCTCATTAGGCATTTAAACACCCAAGAACAAAATGCTGCCGTAGACTTTATGGGTTTCATGTACAGGAATCCTAAGTAGTATATTTGTTTTTTGGGAATGGCTGCTCTGTTTATTTGTGGTTACATAGGATGTAACACCTTGCTTACATCTGTCATTTTCATAAATTATAATCATTCTATATGGAAAGCATGATTTTGGTTGAAAGCTTTAAATTTTTTTTGTTTTTTAAATGTTCCTGATAATTAAGATATGCAGGGGGGGGAACAAACCCCATCTCTCTATCCTCGAGCACTTCATAGCATCATCTCTGAAGAAGAACATGTATTATCATGCCGTATTCTAAATGATCAACCAACCCATTAATCCATCCAGATTTCTCAAACATAGAAAAACATGGTTTCTGTACGGACGAGGTCTACAATGTGAACAAAGCAGCTCTTACCTATATTTCATGCCCGTCTTACGTGCCGTACATTCCTCCAGTGACAGCCCATGCATCCGGAGAAATTCTTCCATGTTCTTGGCATGTGCAGCCACTCTAACTTCCCGGAGGCGCTGCAATTCCACCACATCGACCTGGTGGACCTGGTTTATTCCCCAGTCGGAATGATATCTACTAAGGACACTTTTCAAGCTCCCACTGTATGACATGGACAGCATTTTGCTGTCGGGTCTGGGAATCTGTGGATTTTCAGGATGCAGAGATTTAGCGGTTGGCTGAGATCTCTTACTAGGAGATCGAACTCTAAGGTTATTGCACGTGGCTCTCTGCGCGACAAACATTTTGCAATAGATGAACACAAAGGAGAACAGAATAAACTGCCGATAGCAAACCATCAACTCTGCTAATTAACAGACCTTTATATACTCCCTTTGTCCAAGACACCAAAGAGACATGTACACATGCATGTCATTGGTCATTGGATCTCGACTGGTAAATGAATCCAGTCAGAAGAACTTTGAAAGAACAATGCAAGATGAACTTGATAGGTTTCAACACTGACAACATAGTAAACTACAGTCACTTAAGAAGCAAATCAAAAAGGGGTGAAACCAGCCATGCATAGCAAATTTCTGAATTGAAGATACTAAAATAGATGTTTATATGCTTTTCAGGAATTTCCTTCAGTGCATGCACCATGGAACAAACGGAATTATTTAAAGTATGTCATTCCACAGAACCCTAGAAATGATAAAGTAAAATACAGTTTATCAATACGAATGAAACCAGATACGAGGAGCAAAGTAAGTTTTTCGTTTAGTGCACAGACGTGTTTGCTTACCATACAGAAATTAAAGTTTTTGTTTAACAATTTTGTTCTCGAGTTAGATGTTCTATATGCGAATTAAGGTGTAAAGGGTGTTTTAATTATTAAAAAGTAATTTCCTAATGGACCACGGGCTTGCATATATAGAAAACCTCGTCATCCGCAATATACTTAATGACTACTGAATGGACAGAAGATCAACTACCGGCTGCCGAGAATCAGCTGGCAGTCTACAAAGTGTAAAACAAAAAAAGGAAAGGGCAAAAAAAGCTGCATAACTATAGCGAGTTAAGTCACATCTTGATAGACTAGCATTTATTCAGAAAGACCTAAATAAACGGCACTCTAGTGGGTTTTCATGTAGGTTGAGAACGCCTTATATGGAATTCGAAGATCCAGATGGCTCTGAAAACCAGAATTTTGGGAGCAAATCGGATTTTAGTATTTCCGGATTAAGGACACTCCGGACAGGTGCTGCCGCTCAGGAAAAGGGCTCTCTAGCACTGCAGCAGACAACGGTACACACTTGGAGCATCTGGTCAGCCGCAGTGTGCGACATGCTGCCAAGCAGCATGTCCACGGAGTAACCGTGCAGTGCTCCCAGCGTGTATACACTGAGGTTGGATGCAGAAGGAGGAGGAGTTATTCAGAAGTCTTCAGGATACGGCAGACTTTTCTACCTACTACTTATCCTGGTTCACAGTAAGAGGAGGGAGGTTCTGCTGTTCTGCGAATAGGAGAACACAGATATATAGTTAAAAGGTGGGGTGTTTGAAAACTCAGCTGTAAAGACGTAAGATTCAATCACTTCTTTGTTTTTCAGTGTAATGGGCAATATATGCATTATTTGACAAGTCATTACACAGATTTAAAGAAAATAAAGAAGCAGCAGGTAACTGAACTATAAGAATGTCTTTGTGGTCAGTGTGACGTGCGTCATTTGGACTTTGGGTGCTGGCCTGATTTGCTTTATTATTTTCATTGCCCTCTCCTGTGCAGAAGGTTTGTGTAATGTCCAAGTTTACACTGTCAAGAATGCTATCTGCTATCTGTAACTGATTAAGGTCTAAATTTACCCTGTCAAGAATGTGCTCATCTGGTTTTTATTTACGTAATAAATGGTTAATTTGTTGACTGTAATCTGTTATCCTGATTTCCATTGTCCTGCCTTGTTACAAATGCTAAGTAATGTTTGATTTAATGGTCGGTCTCGTAATTATGTTTCACCTTCCAAGAGGTAAATGTTTGTGCAATTGTCTGTTTCAATGTAATTATGTCCCTCAACGGTTTCTAAGGGCATTTTGTATATGCAAATGACCCCCTGTGTGACTGTATAAATCCATGTGTGTGTCCGATTAAAACCAGTTCCATTTCTACCCTGAAAGACTGCAGATCTACAGCCTCATTTTATTTCTGGAGGATGCTAGCAGGCTCTCTGTGTCCCGGTCCTTAAGCTTCGTCTAAGGACTGGAGGAAAGCACGGGAGGTCCAGCAAGGAAGCAGCATTGGCAGATGTGACCCTGTCGGGGTACATAGATCTGTTACAGTTAGAAAAAGTCAATTGTTCAGAAGAGATGTGCCCAGGACAGAGGAAATACAACACAGAAAAGGTAGGCATGTCTCCTTTGCTTGAAAAACCCCAGCAACTTTCATTGATAGCCATCTTTAACAACACTGAATGATGCACAGACATTCATTAGGTAGGCTGGGCATCTGGAGGGCCAAGAATGCTGACCCCTGCTGCAGAGTGGGCGAGCTATCCCACCGATGATAGACATTGCTGCAGGGATCACCACCCAAAGCTTCACCTTAATAAACGTATCAAGCAGCTTCTAAACATACCTACAATTACAAAGTGTTTTAAAGGGCCGCTTTATGCCCAAGAACTCTGATCAAGAGGATCATGGATTTATACAAATGCTTAAGGAGTTATACATACTACTTGTACTATTTAAGGGCCTTGTGACCCAATGTTTCTAAATTAGTGATTACTCATTGGGGAGAGAATTTAAATTTCATGCATAACCGCTTAGGTCCCAGTGCCAATTACTGTGTTGTAGGTTTTAGGGTCAATGTTTACCATTTGAGGAGCAGGGAAATGCTAGAAGGTAAAAAAAAAAACAACAAAAAAAAAAAAAACACAATGTTGAGTTCCAAACCGTTTCTTAGATTAGCTACCTTTAGGACGTGATCCTTATTTATGATTGCTTTACATTAGCAAACGGCTTCATTTAACACGTAGAAACTACTTAAGAAAAATACCCCACTAGATTGCTCCTTTATGGGAATTATGTAAAATACACAAAAGCTGTATAATAGTAATATTTACAGTGGGAACTCAATTTACGTCCACTTTAGTGATTTAATTAGAAATCCATAACCATTTACTGGACAATAAGTATGAAAGAAGGAAACCTTTGCTGATTGCTTGAAAGTGTATGCCATTAGCAAACAGTTACGCTTGGCAAATGACATGAGGTGGTGGAAAACGACATGGGGAAGGGATGAAGAATGGAAAAAAACATGCAACAACTCTGAAAAATCAATATAAATGTTGAATAGATTATAGTGATATAGGTCATAAAAATGCACTTTGATCATACCAGCCGATTTTTGATAGCAGATACTGGTTGGTGAAGCTGACTTTGGTAACAGTAATTGAATCCTCGCCTTTATGTTATTTTTTACACTGGTTTTTTTTAGAATATGGAAGGAATTGTCCTGAAAATGTGACAATTGCCCAATAATTGTGTAGAAACTTCTGACACCACCTGCACAATTATTTTTTTTTAATACATCTTACAGTTCCTTTAAAAATGTACCTCATTTCCAACGCCGCTAGGCCCCTCTTCTGTCTTCTACTCAAGGGATTCCAGAATGCAAAGGTCCCTGATACTACCCGAGTGGGAACAGCACATGCACCACTCACATGCAAGTTACTTGATTAGCTTTGCCCATGCAACGACCCCCATGAGTGACTACCTGCTCTGGCAAGGGAGCACCCTGGGAAACTGATCAATCCATGCTGCGCATGCACCAATCCATGGGTTCAGTCTTCCCAAGTGCTCACTCCTTCGAGTGCCTTCTGATACACTCTGATGTCAGCATATGCTGACAACATTGGTTCCCAAGCTGGTCATGAACAGGTGAAAGGATTCAAACCCCGTGGCCTGTGAGTGACTGGTTTGTGGCAGAGCAAAGTCTTCGCTACACACAGCGATAACACCTAAACGAGACTGGGGGGGGGGGCGACTCCACATAGCCTGGCCACTTCTATAACTAAAGTGGTCATTGTAAGTAGAGTGCCCCTTTAAATAGATATTCCTTTAATAACTTATTACAGCACATATATCTCGTGGATTAATCTGGTATACAGTATAATAGTGTACCAGCTGGGTGGAGTAAAGGTAACATCACTGCTCTATAAACGTGGAGACACAGGTTCAAATCCCAGCAATAGCACCTCTCCAGTAAGTGTCCTTGGGCAAGACATCCAACGCTACATACTCGCCACCCAGGACATACTCGAAAACGAGAGAAATCTCAATGTATCCTTCCTGGTAAAATCCTTTCTCAAACAATAAAAAAAATAGTGCAGATGCCTTCTATGCTACAGGTGGCCAGGAGCTTCTTGTTTACAAACTCACATTTCCCTTTGTGCCTTCGGAGTGTTATCTGCATTTGTATTAGAATAAGATACAAGTATTGTTTAGATCTCCTTCTGCTTACAGACCAGGTTCTAAGAAACTCAAAACTGTGTTGTATGTACTAGGGATGGACCAATATGATTTTTTCAGGACGATACGGATTCAGATTACCGCCAGCCTTTCTAGCCGATATTCTGTAAATATAAAGTTGTGAAAAACTAAAAACACAAATCTAACATTATGCCATTAACAGAAAGCGTTTAATAAAATTGTCAACACTGAACCACTTCCATTTCATTTATTCAATAAAGAGAAAATATTTTTACTTAAGGCTCTATTTTTACAAACAATACGGCCGGAGCCGTGTCTAGACTCCGGCTTTTGCAATGATCTAGGGCTGCAACTAACAATTATTTTCATATTCTTTAATAGAAAAAATAATTGGCCAATTAATCGATTCATAGGAAAAAAAATAATTCTGTTTGTTTACCTTAAAAGGAACATTAAAAAAAATTAAAAATAAATAAAAATCTTAACTTTCGTGCGTACATACGCAAATTGCATAACTTGGGTAGTTTTCACACACAAGGTACTTAAAGGAACACTCTACTCAAAAATCACCCCCCCCCCGTTTTTTTATCCTAACCTATCCCTATTCCCTTAATAAATCTTTATTTTTTATTTTTTTTACTTGTAACTGTAATACTTACCCTAAAATCCTCTGGTTTCCAGCGATGTTTTTTTTTTTATACTCACCTCCCTCCTCTTCCGCTCCCGTCCTTCTTGCTGCGTCTTGGCTTCTGGTTTACGTGAGAAGCGCGCATGCGCGCCTCTCACGTAAGACAGCCAATCGGCAGGCTTCCTCCCGGCTCCCTCTGAGGATTAGTGTTGCGCGCAAGAGGATGCGCACAACACTAACCCTCAGAGGGAGCCGCCAGCTTCTGCGGTGAGTTAGAGACGTCATCGCGCTGAAAGCGCGATGACGTCTCCTACTCGGCAAAAGTCGGCAGAAGCGGGAAATATGATTCCCGCTCTGCTGACTGACAGCTGGGAGGGCGGAGTAAATTTCTCCACCTCTCTCAGCTGTTTTCAGCATTTACAGCTGAACCGCTGAGCGGAGGGAGGGGGGACAGAGGGCAGGATACTCCGGGCATCATGACCACCTAAAATAGCGTCTGGTTGGAGTGATGAACTGATGCAGCATGCGCAGATTGAGCCCAGATTGCAGCCGCTCTGGTGAGTACGGGCGCGACGCCATTTTTTCTGTATGTATGCAGATTAAGCCCTTGTCTGCTTTTCCCCCAAACGATCGCGGCTACGAGCACTCAGACATGATGTCAGCACCAAAGCAGGGTGAGAAGAAAGGGGGGGGGGTGGCACCCCACGCAGCCTGACCACCTTAATAAGCTAAAGTGGTCAGGGTGCGTAGAGTGTCCCTTTAAAATAATTTCATGAACTGAGCAGGAGCAGGGTCCAGAGGTGGAAGGGAACGAGTTTGGGCAAAGGACTTGACCAGAGTATGTGAGTGGTTCTGGCAAAAGACTGGACATGAGTTTGGTTTTATCCCTTCCCACAAACTCCTTCCCAAAGAGAGGGAAGAGGAGATCCAATTTAAAAAGGGGGTGGCAGGTAAAGTGGGGGAGGGACCGGAGGTGGAAGGGAGGGATATTGGGCAAGGGACCAGACCCAAGTTTGGGAGGGAGTTTATATGGAAGGGACTGAACCAAAGGGAGGGTTGGCAGCTCCAGACCGGAGAGAGGCAGGTAGGGAGGATGCGGGAGGTTGAGTCACAGGGCTCCGGCTCCAAGTAAGGATAATACAGTTAACTCCACCCAAGGTAATACCCCAGGGTCTGTGCTAGATTTCTGTTACGGTTGTAAACTAAATGTCTAACATAACCCTAGGGCTAAGGCTGTCAGATGAATGCAGTCTGAGCGCACTCTGCGTGCATAACGGATGGACGGACGGACTGACTGACGGAAGATACTGTAGGCACCACATGGTCCTTGTTTTTTTGACAGGCGTAGAAAAAAAAAAGGGAACTATTGGAAATAAAATTAATATGAAAATGATAAATTTGAAAAGGATATGAAAAGTCATTTTGTGCGTCAAAGTGCTGGACGTAACAAATGCGTTGCGTCTGACATCTCACTCACACAGAACGCTATGCGGACGTGGCGCACTCTGCGCGTCCGTGGTTGCGGTTTTACGTTCTAGCCTAACTTGCGTCCGTTTGCCAAGTGCGTTGTGCGTGCGTAGTTCGGTGCGCACGTACATCGTGTGTGGGTCTCTATTGATCATGATTCTATGCTACAACGGACGTTAAACTGTGCAGCAACACAGACGTGATCACTGCGTTCGTCTGACATTAGCCTAAATCATACAGTAAAGCAGCCCGTGCATCTTCTCCAATTGGCTCCAGGTAGCGGACGTAATGAACGTTGGAATAGCTCACTGTTCTCTAGACAAGTCATTATCAGTGTCTCCGATACATAGGGTGTGCACAGCCTATTGCATTAGGGTGTGCACCCAAAAGCTCAAACACATGAAAAAAAAATTATGATATATACATACATACGCACCCTTATGCATACGTATTTCTGTAACCACTCAAATGTTCTTGAACCCAGGACATACTTGAAAACGAGAGAAATCTCAATGTATCCTTCCTGGTAAAATCCTTTATAAATAAATAAATAAAATAAAATACACACGCACACACTCTCACACATTCAGCCTAAATATATATCATTACAATCAGGGTAATTCAAAGACAATCAAAAAGTCACCGCACGTTCGGTGACTTTTCGTTCAATTCGGTTTGTTTTGACGATTCCCAGTTCGGCGACCCTGCGGTGTATTCAGCAAGCACCACAGGGTCCCCGAATTGCAGGGAAAGGTCGCTGCAAACCCGCCGAAAACTAACCGCGAAACCCGGCGAATGCACACCGAAAACCCGCAAAAACATCTAGATTAACCCAACCCGCTGGAAAAAGCCGAGCAGGAGACGATCACACACAGCTTAGCCGCCGGAAAAAGCCGACACCGCAGATGAATGGAGTGAATAAATTAGCAAAACAGTTTGCTTGAATGTTTGAAAAGTGAAAAGCTGTTTGCAAAGAAACTACTGAGCGAAATTGTCTGAAATTTACATATGAGGTCCAATGAATGATAATAAAAAGGGCTGTTACAGAAAAAAGTAAAATAAAAAAACAGGAAAATGCTTAATATATCCTAAAAAAAAAAGAACGTTGTGTCAACGTCGTGTCAATCCTAGCGAAACAGCCTTGGTGTTTCCATGACGGACGTCGTCAGCGCGCTTTATGCGTTTCTGCGCGTACTACGTGTGTTCTTCTCTATCCGCGTAATTATATGCTACAACGCACGTCGTAAAGAGCATCATATCGCGCGCTCGTGCACAGAAGAAAACACTAGTGTGCACCCAGCCTGGCTGGGTTCACACCTAAGCGTTTTACAGCGCGCTCCTGCGCGCTGTAAAACGCTCAAACAGTGAAATACCATTATTCCCTATGTGGGCATATCACACCTGGCCGTTTCTTAGCGCACATGAACGCGCTGATAAAAAGCCGACGCAAAAAGAAGTTCGGGAGCTTCTTTTCGGGCGTACAGCAGCACGTTCGCGGCCATATCATAGCCGCGAACGCGCTGCAACGTGCGTTTTTTTGTATGCGCGAACGCGCGTAAAAAAACGCGCGCATTGCGCGACGCAGCGCTACGCACAGAGCTTCCCTGGCTCCCCCACTAGCCTGCATGAACGTTTTGTGTGATTTTGCGTCTGTATTTCTGAGTGCGTGCTTATGGGAGGAGGCACAAAAGCGGAATAAAATCGTGCTACACGTGTATTTTTATGTAAAACTGCTTCATAGATCTATTTTACTTCCTTTATACCGATTTAAAATGTATTCGTCAAGAAAATAACAGCGTCATGTGAAAACATGCTTTACAGAGCTGAAAAGGAAGCTTTTAAAATCATTCCTTCACATTAAGTGCAGATAATGGGCAATGAGCTGTTAAAAAGTTAAAAAGCCGGAAATCTGCTCTGTCATCTCTGATTACTAAAATATTAATGTGTTTAATTTACTTGGATCTTTAGGTCTTGCGAATACCCATTATGATCGGATGCAGAAGACTTTGTTCGCTAATTAATGCAACAGTTCATTTAGTAATGAGGGGAAAAGTGCAGCCATGCTAGATTGGGCTATACAGTTGCAGAGTTGCTATTCGGCAACTAATTGATTCCAAGAAACACGCTAAATATTCACTGTATTAAAATTACAAAGTCCATTTGCTAAATGGGTAAATTCAAGACCAAAGAATAAATAAATAAAAATACGATAATTACCAGATTTTGGAAAACCTTACATTAAGAATTTTGATTTAATACATGCCGGCATTTAATGTCCAATTTATAGTAATATATATATATATAGCAACCAAGTGAGGAGCACTCACGGACTTAGAAAAAATAAATAAAATCAACTCTTTATTAGGATGTCATTAAAAAACCGACGTTTTGGCTCAAACAAGAGCCTTTATCAAGGATCCTTGATAAAGGCTCTTGTTTGAGCCGAAACGTCGGTTTTTTAATGACATCCTAATAAAGAGTTGATTTTATTTATTTTTTCTAAGTCCGTGAGTGCTCCTTACTTGGTTGCTAGATTATATATCTGAGGATGTTTTGCACCACGGCGCCCTGCAAAGACATTTCCAGAGCGTAAGTGCTGAGAAGGTGGACTGTTATATATATATATATATATATATATATCTCCATAGAAGAAGAAAAAAAAAAAAAAAAAAAAAGCAATCCTAGAGTTTTATCATCTTAATAAAGCAGATCAATATCATATCGCTGGCACAATGTGAAGAGAACAGAAGAAACCTTATGATCAACTGTATTCACACAGTGTCACATGACCTGATCCAAGAAAACCATAAAGGATGCACAATACCTTCCTAATAGATAGGTAGTTAACCATTAGCCTTGATTTTACTTCAGTTATGTGCAAATTAAAGTCTGGAGTTGGTGACGTCACATGATTTTGAGCATTAGCTTGACATTGGAGGCACAAAGAGAAATTATAAATATTACTCATTGGAACGGTTAGTATGAATATTTCTACGAAGGATTCTCCACAGCTTAACGACATCTGTGACCTTTTTTAATCTCTGGACCCTTCTAGCCACCTATGCGCCCAAATGCTCCGGACAGGCAATTGTGCAGCGCTTCAAAGTGGATATCTGGTGACTGGAAAAGAAATGTCTGAAAAAGTCATTTTCATGATGTGGATCAGTCGTATCTGGGGGAGGGGGGGTGGCTGTATCAAAACTGAAAGAAGAAGAAAAAAGAAGAGTCCTATTTCAACTGCAGAGATAACTCTTGCCGGGATTAATACAAACTAGCGGTAACGTTTTGCCAGCAGCAGGTTACCACTTCTACTCTAGCTGCAAAGTCCTAATTTTTGGCGTCCATTCCACCGTTCCACAGGTCTTTTATCATCTTAACCAAGAAACCAGTAACCAAAGTTTGACCATGGCATGAAGGTCTGAAGGAAGGACACAGAGCAACTATTTGACCAACGTATCCTCCTCAGGGTGGCGAGAGGAGCTATTGGATCCTGCTCTTCTTCACAGATGGAAAACCAAAGACATTTTAAAGGGTTATTTTTCCCTTGCTTTATCATCATTTTACTTTTTTTATAATCAGTTTTGAAACAATTTTTTTCCCTTTGGATGGGGGACAGGTGACTTGGAATCTCTTACAGTGCTTAACATTTCAAGATATGTGTCGCTGTGTCATGTGTGCTACAGAGGCCTGTCCCAATCCCTATATATTTGGGTGGGTGATTCAATCCAGGTCATGTGGTATTCAGGATCGAATGATACAGAGTCCTGATCCGATACTGCATGACTGCCCCCCCCCACCACTAGTGTTAAACAAAATCATTCCAAGATTTCCAATAGCACCCAGGTCCGAAGAAAGGACATCGAGCAACGTTTTGTCCTCTTGTGTTCCGCCGTGGGTGGCAAGTACTGGATCCTGCTCTCCTTTATAGATGTGAATCAGAGACATGCTTTCTAGAGTCAGCTTTTCTTTCCATCATGTAACATAATTTCACATTCTTTGTAACAGGGCTTGAAATGTAGATTTGTTTTTTGGGGCTAGCACCAAGAAAACCTTATGTATGCACTACTACCTCTATTGCGTGTCGTACATACTACACTAGGAAGAAAGTGTTTGCACACAAAACAATAATAAGGTTAATAGACCAGTGCTCATGGACTCCAGTGTGGCCCTGGACAGAAAAACCCAGTTACAAAAGGGATGCAAGGCATTCCGGTCACAAAGTGTAATTCTTTTTGGACATTATCCAAATGACAACATTTCAACCAAAATGTCAGTATTTGTCATCTGTGTAACCTCCAATAAACTTTTACCTTTACCTCCAATAAATTCTTTACCTCATACATCCTACAGGGCACACAATGTAATTTAAGAGATTAAGATCTCTATGGGCCTGAAGCTGTAGGTTTTGGTGTTTTTTGTTTTTGGAATTTAGTGAAATGAAAACATTCAGGTTATTTAATAGAGCAGATATGGGTATATCCAACCAGGAAAATACTGTGAGTAAAATAATCTTTTCACATTTTATCAGCCAAACCTTTGTGGTTATATATATTCTACAAAGCATTCTTGTCAAAAAAATAAAAATGAAATTGGAATCGGTTACTGCATTTTTCTGAGAACATACATAATTTTAACAAAAACTGGGAAAAAAAAAATCTTGATAATTTTCCCTTGTGTTTTAGAGGATTGTGTTTTAGGAAGATTAGGACTACTGGTATGTATAAAACACTGACCTTGCTCCCAGCATGGGAAATGAGAAGGTGAGTAATGGCAGTGGTATTGCTCATTTTACACGTGACAAATGGACAATGCCACCACTATGTAACTAAAAAAAAAAGTTTTTTTGGGGCGGGGTTCTTATTTTAGATTTTACATGGTCATGATTGGTATCGATGCAAAGGCCAGACACGGACATTTCCGTTGATGCTTCGCTTGACCTTGTGCGGTGTTAAGATTAGAGACCCGGGGTTCCAAAGTCCCCTCCAGTGCTCCTCGTGGAAGTGCGGTGGTTTAGGTTTTTGATGGAACAATTTGTAATAATGGATTGTGCCATCACCGCCACACTTTTTGACATGAAAAATGAGACTAGTGCAGCATTATTATTCACGTAATAATTGAAAAGTTTACGACATAGCTGCTAGAAAAAAATAAATGTTTATTATTTGCATTGTTACATAATACCTGGTCATGTTTGATATCATTGGAAAGATCATGCTCTGACCTATCCAGGGATACCTCACATGGCTCTGTAGCTGCTATGGAGCTGGAGATCCAGGGGTCCAAACGCCCATAAATGCAGACATACAGGTCTATGCACTAAAAGGTGAATCACAGGAGAACTGGCAGGAGAAGAGAACAATCTAGATCAAATAGCCGATTTGGAAAGGTAGATAAATGGGAGATTTTTTTTCAGGTTTGGCCATTTTGACTAGGATTTTCATGTCTTCTGCCAATTCTCCTGAGTTTCACCTTCAGTCAGACCTTTCTCTGGGCCTATATGGGGCATGGGTCTGGATGTGAAAGGTCACATGCCAGATCAAGAAATAGGCATCTCAGATGCACACGTAAGCTCTAGTAAGCTATTTTACCATGCGGCACAGCGGTACATGAGCTTGAAATGTCACTTTAATAAAAAATATATTCTGATGATTATGCCTTTCTTTTACTGCTGGATTGTTCAGAGACATAATAAAGCATCGGAAGCCTCGTTTTCAGCACCCCTCTTTGATTGAAACTGCTGAATGCATCGCAAAGGGAATCCATTAGTATCTGCAAAGCTGCAGACCAATTTGCGGTGTAAGACGAAAACACAGACGTACATTACTGCATTTAAAAAGTGTTCTTCAGCTTCACCTTCTAACAATCAATACCCATTAAGATACAAACGGTTCCTGTAAGAATCAGGGGGAAAAAAATTCCTTCCTGTAATCGGTGACTAAAGACTGGCCTCTCTATATCATTCGCACAGGCTAGTATAAACTGGCTCTGCACAGTAACCAAATGGTTAACAGCATACCCAGCTATGAAGGGGTTAATGCCTTACACATGACTAAATGCTAGTATGTATACAGGCTCTATAGATGTGTGCTTAACAACTGGAAAAGTCACATTTATAAATCTTATAAATGTAGCAGTTCGCCCTTGAAGAACGTTTGGTGCTCTAAAATACGAGAACATGAAAATGACCACTGAGAGGTCACATGAGCTCAGTCATATTTGGATGTTTTACCGAAACTGAAATGCCCCTAATCCATCTGCAAAGCCAACGTGTCTTGTCTAGGCAATACAAACCAATGGAAATGTTTTGCCGGTAGCAAGTTGCTGCTTCTACTCTACTTAGAGCTGGCAAAGCCCTAATTTCTGTATCCATTGTAAATAGCCAAAGCTGTTTACACATGTGCCAATGTACCAAAACACGTACACGAATACATAAGGCTCTGGTTCCTTTAAACCTAGGTTACAAAAGTGTTTTTTCTTGTGATTAAGACTATAACAAAGCAATGGGTTTGACCGATACTATGCAAAAATGATCAAATCATCCACGCATGCCGTGTATCGTGGTAAGATTCCATTATTTTGGAGGAACCAAACTCACAGCAGGCTTTACAACCCGTGGAAAAAGCACTAGGCATTGCTCTGTCCAGAGTTCAAGTGACTCATCTTTCATCTGATAAAAGGATACTGCACAAAAGTATCAGTTGTAAAGCGAGGCTCTTATCAAATCTTACTGGAGGTCGCTGGCCAGTACAGATCGTACAGGTTACATTTACAACTAGGGTTAGGAAACCCTTTGGTAAATTTCTGAAACGTCTGCAGAAGAAAATAATATAACATTATTGGTTTCCTTTTAGAGACAGAAAAGAAAATGGTGATATAGGCGTCTTCCACCTGTCCTATTCCGAGTATGTATTAAAAATGTCACCCCTTCATACCACTTCCAAACTCAATTGAGATGCTGAAATTGGTATAGTCAATGTAAGGCTTGACAGAGAGTCAGCCAATTATCTATGGATCCAAATCACTGATGAAGCTGCATTCAGCGAAACGCATTTGCTGTGTTTTTATTGTATTCTGCCTAATCTTAATGAAATAGAGTTGTCTATTCCATACGATTCCACTTTTTGGTTGGGGATATCGAAGGAAGCCAATCGCTCTAAGGAGATCGTTTAGGAGGAACTGGTGTCCCGTTATTTTACCGGCTGCAAAAAGTTTGGTGCCACTTCTTAAGCGGCACTGGACCATGTGAGTACCGCTCTTTGTATTATTTTGTACTGTATAACTATTCAGTCTGCACATTATACCTTTTCTTCTCTTGAGGAACCTTGTTTCTACAATCAAATTTCTTTCCACGAGGAATCTATATATTGATCCGTGAGTGCAAGCGCCAGTAACCACCTCCTAACTACCCAAATCATTGGATTAGCCTGTCAAACGTGGGAATCATTTACGTGTTTTTTTTTCGTTAGGAGACACCATTTTTATGTACAGATTTGTGTAGATGTTGGTCAATCCATTTTTCAGCCAAAACCCCCTACGTTACCATCATACATATTGTAATATAGGTATACCTACATAGTGCTTGATATTGTGGTTGGGGATCACAGGAGGATGTGGCAGATCCTGAATGATAAGAATACAATTGCAAGGACAAATACCATTAACTGGTAAAACTACCACCTCAGATTGAAGATTATATTTGGTTTTATGTCACTAGGCATTAAATCTGTCAGATTTTAGTACATATACAAATGTTGGGGAAGACCATAGTTTGGAAGCAGCCATAGAAGAAATATAAATAAACGAGTACAATTATATACAGAATATGTTCTATCCGAAATGTAACACTTTTTTTGAGTATAGAAATGACACCGAATGTGGAAAATCCCACACCTGATCCCTAAAGGAGTAACATTTCATAAAATTACCCTCAGGTTGTGTAGGAGACAAATTAATTTTCTGCTTAGGTTTGGGACCCACCAAGAGATCTCATTATTCTAAAACCCAAAACCCAAAACACTTCTGATCCTAAGAATTTAACTGTATTTTAAGGAGCTCTTTGTTACCAAAACCTTATTTATATATCTGGGTGTGCAAAGGTCAACCTTTATCACGTTAAAATACAACAAATGATCATCTCCCACATGTCGGTGTGGCAACCAACCACAATTCTCTGTGGCATTAGATTTCTAAACAAAATTGACCCCTATGTATTAAAAGTTAAGGTACCGGTATTACCAGTAGGTTTTGAGATTTTAAGGTTTGAAATTATTATATTTACTATATTTAATATTAATGGTTTTTCAACCTTAAAAATTTTTTGGAAAAACTCTGTAAACTAAAATGATGAATCTGTCCAGGAAAAAAAACCAAAAACTGTACTTTCTCAATTATAAATGCAAATTAGTTTAGTGCTCCAAAAATATTTATAACAATAAAACACAAGACGTATTAGTGTAGGAGCAGCTATCTCACAAATATCTATACTCCCTTGCTTATTTAACAATTTCTCAATTCTATTGCGTTAATCGAAGGATCGATTCATACAGAGTATTCGATTTCTTGCACTTTCGGTTGATCTGGCCAAGAAAAACTATTTTTCAACTTCTATTGTAATGTACTGAACAGAACAAAAATTACCATTAGAAAGGCAACTCCATTAAAAATAATAAAAAAGGAAACAGAAGACCTGTGTGGTCATTCTGTGATTTTATTATTAGTGCTACACAAATCCTTCTAAATTTACATCAAACCCTGAGAAAGTGCTGCCATAATAGGTGATATTTTGAAGAAATCAAGAGAATCGTCGCCTTTTAAAAGTAATTTATGACATACTGAATCCAGATGTGTCTTAGAAAAAAGTTAAATTTGCTCACCCGATCTGAACTCCGGACTACAATTTTTTTATTATTATTTTTTTTTTTCGGCATTTTCTTTAATTTATATTAAAATATGATTTTGTACATACACTTTACCAAAACTAATTATCATATTTAACTTTTGAATATGTCTATTTTGTGTTCAATGTAGTTTTTCGCTAAAACGTGCAGTAGCAATATTTAAAAAATAAAAAACGCTATGGGGAAAATAAAAATGGAAAACTATCTGAAAATATTTGTGCCCATCAGGCTGAATTAAGCTCGACATGTAAAGGATATATTGCATTTGTGCTTTCAGTGGCTGTAAAACGAGCTTCTTTACAGAAGCATAATTGGAGAAGCATGGGCAAAAATGCATTTGTAGTCCCAATAGAACCGATAAATACAACATAACCAAATTTCAGCAGACTTAATAGCTTTTAAAATTCTAAAATCATATTACCCATATTGATCCTGTGTAAAGCCCACCATGCGAAGCGGATATAAGTGCTACACAATGTACAGTTCATCTCGAAGTACATTTAAGGTAAGCGAGTACAGACAAATCTGAAATTTCAGCACCAAATTCAAGTTTAAAAATCAATAATAATCTGCTGTCCTGCCATGTTTTCATGACAGCTGCATAGATAATGTTCAACGTGTCTAAATATATATTTTTTTAAAAAATGCACATATTCACAGTATTCAGCACAAAGTCAAAGGACTACACGCTTTAAATGCATGCACGAGGTTTTACGATAGCCGATCGTTCATGCAATGCGTAGCATAATGCACTTAACATCCCAAACAAGTTAGGAGAAAAAAAAAAATAAATGTAAAAAAATAAAATAAAAAAAAAGGAGGAATACGGGGATAAAACGACAGCCATTAAAAAAAATAAAAAAAGTGACTGTAGTCCACAAATATACATTTTTCTGTTATTTTCCCCCATAAATCAGGTAACTTACCAGAACACACAATCTAGAGGGCCAGGCCAATGCTATTGCAAGTGCAATAGTCTCAATCGAGACAGATTTACAGAATAACGAAAGTCCAGCTCTAGTTTGCACGAGGGGGTGTTAGCTCCTCCTAGATCTACAAAGTGTCTTGGGTGTGAAAATCTGAAACGTGTCAAATCAAGGATGTGCTGGACATTAGATGACGATGAAGCAAAAATAAAAGCAATAAAGCTAAAAAATGAACTAAAACACCGACAGCTTAAACCTGCGTACTGTTCAGTCTGGGTATCCACCAGTAACGAAGATGGACTCACCCGAGGTCTTGATGTTCTCCTCATTAAAAATAAGTTCTAGTGTCTAAGAGGCTCCCTGTTAGATGGACGTGATATGTGAACGGAGCTTCTCCTTTCTGGGAGTGTCACTTACATTACAAATGCCTAAAGCAATTGGTTTATAAAAGAAGTCCCTAAAGACTACAATGTTGGAGGAAAAAAAAAATCCATTAGACCTATTAGAGACTGGCTGTATTGTGAGGTTTTCATCTTGGTGAACGCCACTTAAATTATTTAAGACCTTGTCGTTCTGGAAATGCCCGTGTAGGCTTATGCATCCCATGGATTTTGGCACCTATTAAACTTGGAACAGTTACATGAACGTCTTCACTTCCTCTCCTTCTGTACTTCTTTCAATACACTAGGTATTTAACGTACACAGTGTTAATGCTTCAAACACACATGGACGTAGCGGTTTGCAGAACTGTAGATGCGGGAGACAAAAAAAAGACATCTGACCCATTATGAAATGATCTGTCCTGTTTAGACACCGTCTGACCACTATGAAAACCAGTCTGGTTGTACAGATCAAATTTTAGCTTAGGTTTATGTAAATAAAAACCACTGTTGCTTCTTCCCAAGCATGTAATATGCTGTAACAAGTTATTTAATGTTTAAAAGAACAGTAGTAGTAGCCCTTGTCTGCTCTACTCACTCAGCACCTTAATTGTACCTTTAGGCTGGCTGTCCACTGGATCCATAGCGGGACGACTGACTTTTTCGTCAGACCATTGGCGATGTCGGTTGTTCCGACCAGGTCAGACTAGGGTCGTCCACTGCGTGCGATCTGTCGTGCGACCACAGACAATCCAAAACAAAAAGGTGGAGTTGCAGAGGCTGCCAAAGCCAGAATGAACTGGTTTTACATACAAAAACAAGTTCATTCTGCTTTTGGAACCAGTGCAGTCTTTTTTTTTTTTTGTTACTATTATTTTTACTATGCGCTTTGTCTGTAAACCTGTCAAACTATCCCCTAATCAGGGCATGACGCCAACACTTCAGTGCAGTACTGCGCTCTGATATTCGTTCTCTCTGCCGCTGCAGATTGCCTTTGTGCACCGATCTGCACCATATTTTGCCATAATTTTTACAGTACAAACAAAAAAAATTGCACCGTATGGGGAAATTCAACATTCAGTGCCCTTCGGGAGGCATGTCAGTGCTTGGTAAATAAACCCTTTAGCGCAGCAGCACTGCTAGTCCCACCATGCAGAAAGGTTTTTGGTAAACTTGGATCATGTCTGCACCATTTATTTTCAATGGGAGTTCAAAAAACCGCAAAACCAATATAAATGCGTTTGTTTAACTCCCCTATTGAGTTTGTCAATGTCCATCTTGCTCAGCAATCGTTCTGAACTCCTAGCCTGCAAGGTGTGATCGCCCATCTGCTGCAGTCTTTACCCGTAGCCAGAAGTCGGACGTCAGCTACAATGGACGATGGTTCCATTCACATTCATGCTCGTGTTCCAGGATCGGACGACGACAGACGATATCGGCTGATCGCACGAAAACGGTTCCAGTGGATAGCCAGCCTAAAAGGGGTCAGTCATAAGCATCAGGGTGCCTCTTACTCAGAAGAACAAAAATGATGGTTAGATTCTGGTGTAAACTTAACAAGAGGTCCAGTAAAAGTCCCACACGTTAGTCAGTGACAATGGTAGGTTCATCAACTTTCTGGTTGAGTTTAGACATGACTTGGAATCCAGCCCTCATCTGGGCCATCTTCTCGGGTCAACATACCACTGCCGCCAATAATTTGTTTCCAATCAGGTACACCCACCTCTATGCTTCAAAGGGTATACACACCCCCTGGCATAACATACCCCATTTTTGGCATCTCTCTAAGAAAAAAAAAAAATGTCAGAAATACAGAACATTAAAAAACTCGGGTCTTTCACAAAGACACTCCAATTTGTCCTTGGACAAATTATGGCGCTCTCTGAGCATCATTTTCCATAGTTAAGGTTAGGGGCTAGGTTACAGATTGTGCTAGTTTTAGGGGTACATTTCGGATTATGGTTAACACTAACATTTTTCTCCATTTTTGTTTAATTTTTTGGCAACAGATTCTGTGCGTTTTTATGACGCAAGTACAGCAAGCATCAAAAGAATGTGTTGCCTAAAAATGGGTTGGGCAGAATGTTAGTGTTCACCCTAAACCTAAGAGGGTTATTCAGAGAGAGGTGAAAACTAGACATGTGCATTCGTTTTAGTACTAAAACGATTTAGTCCGAATTTTGGGATAATTTAGTTTTCGTATGACTCAAGAGAAACAAAACTGCTCAGTACAAAAAACGAAAGAAACTAAAATAAAATGCACTACATTTTAGTTTCAGTCCTTTTTGTGATATTACATTGATGAGTGAAGGAGACCAGCAATGAAGAGTGCAACATCTCAACATCCGAAGTTCTGCACCCTCCACATGCCAATGCAGTAGGATGTTCTATACAGAGAGGGGCATTAATTAATGCAGGAGGGTGTTCTATACATTATACAGAGAGGGGTATTAATGCAGGAGGATGTTATATACATTATACAGAGAAAGGTATAAATTGAGGAGGATGTTCTATACAGAGAGGGACATTAATTAATACAGGAGGATGTTCTAAACATTATACAGAGAGGAGCCTTTTTTTTTACCCTTTAAATCCAGTGGCTGTGAGCGCTGAGATCGGCTGCTTGTTACATTATCACTCAGTACAATGTATCAGGCTCAGCTGTTACAGTAACTGACTGTAACAGCGTTCAGAGTTTCGGTAAAACAAGGAAATAATATTGTTCTAACTTCTTATATATAAAAATATTATTTACTAGTTTTACTGAAACTCTGAGCGCTGTGATGAGCAGCAGTCAGTTACTGTAACAGCTTTGCCTGACACAGGGCAGTATTACAATGTTGGTACTAACTTAACCAGAGCTGTTGTAAACTGAAAACCTCCATAGGCTATAATGGCTCTGGGAAGTTTACAACAGCTCTGGTTAAGTTAGCACCAACTATGTAATATGGCCCACATTGTGCTGAGAGTGAGAGATGCTGTAACAAGCAGCGATCTCAGCCCTCTGAGGAGCCAATACAATAGTAATTGTATCCACTGGTTTTCGGATGAATGAAATAAATTAGTTTTCATACTAAAGAACTGAAAACTAATTTCTTTAGCAACTAAATAAATTGCATTTTAGGACTAATCCATTAGTTCAAAACGAAATTTTGTGCTGTCCACATGTCTAGGTTACAGTATCTTTCACTCTCAGCACAATGTGTCAGGCAAAACTGTTACAGTAACTGACCGCTGCTCATCACAGTGCTCAGAGTTTCAGTAAAACTAGTAAATAATATTTTTATATATATTATATAAGAGGTTATAACAATATTATTTCCTTGTTTTACTGAAACTGAGCATTGTTACTGTAACAGCTGAGCCTGATACATTGTACTGAGAGATAATATAGCAAACAGCCGATCTTAGCGCTCAGAGTCACTGGATTTAAAGTGCTAAAAAAAGGCTCCTCTCTGTATAATGTATAGAACATCCTCTTGCATTAATTAATACCCCTCTCTGTATAATGTAGATAACATCCTCCTGCATTAATACCCCTCTCTGTATAATGTATAGAACATCCTCCTGCATTCATTAATGCCCCTCTCTGTATAGAACATCCTACTCAGTAGGACCTACTGCATTGGCATGTGGAGGACTTCGGAATGCAATGCTTATCCAGCACGGGAGAGAGAACTTTTACTTAAAATTTGCATCTCTGTGGGGGAGAGAGACAGGAATATAAAAGCAGGGGAGAGGGCAAATATTAACATAAATCGGTCTGAAAGCTCAGAGAAGAGATGTCTGGTGCAAATTTATATTTATAATAAAATTAAGCACTTTAAATCCAGGGACAACATTCAAATAAATCCCACTGACAGCTCATAATAACAGTAACTGTGAGTTGGATTCTAAATGTATCAGACGTTAAAAACCCTTTATAACAAGCAGCACTGGGAGAGGAGAGGAACTTTATATAAAATGTGTATTATAGATGAGGAAAGGGGGGTAGTGCTCCTGGATAATATAAAATGTATCAGACCTAAGCCCATATTTTGCAGAGCAGGAGGGGAGATAACACACATTTTATAAAGTCCCTCTCTTCTCCCAGCACTGCTTGATATAAAGATTTTTTTTACTATCCAGCCCTCCTCTGTCATTAGCTTTCAGTGTGATTTATTTGAATGTTTTCCTTCTCCAGCTGCTTTTATCATCTTGTCTGCCTCCTTGACATGCAAGGGTTAAGTAAAGGTTTCCTCTCCTGTGCTGGCTGTCTGTGCTGCGAGTGAGTTTTCTGGAGCTCGATCACTGTCAGATTTTCGGGTAGGGGTTCGGGAAGGACTACACATACAAACCTTTTCTGTAGCTTTGCGATGTTGCACTCTTCATTGCTGGTCTCTAGACATGTGCATTCGTTTTAGTACTAAAACGATTTAGTCAGAATTTTGGGATAATTTAGTTTTCGTATGACTCAAGAGAAACGAAACTGCTCAGTACAAAAAACGAAAGAAAGTAAAATTAAATGCACTACATTTTAGTTTCAGTCCTTTTTGTGATATTACATTGAGTGAAGGAGACCAGCAATGAAGAGCGCAACATCGCAATATCCGAAGTTCTGCACACTCCACATGCCAAATGCAGTAGGATGTTCTATACAGAGAGGGGCATTAATTAATGCAGGAGGATGTTCTATACATTATACAGAGAGGGGTATTAATGCAGGAGGATGTTATATACATTATAGAGAGAAAGGTATAAATTGAGGAGGATGTTCTATACAGCGAGGGACAGTAATTAATTCAGGAGGATGTTCTATATATTATACATAGAGGGGTATTAATTAATGTAGGTGGATGTTGTATACATTATACAGAGAGGGGTATTAATTAATGCAGGAGGATGTTCTAAACATTATACAGAGAGGATCCTTTTTTTTCAGCCCTTTAAATCCAGTGGCTGTGAGCGCTGAGATCGGCTGCTTGTTACATTATCTCTCAGTACAATATATCAGGCTCAGTTGTTACAGTAACTGACTGTAATAACGCTCAAAGTTTCAGTAAAACAAGGAAATAATATTGTTCTAACCTCTTATATATAAAAATATTATTTACTAGTTTTACTGAAACTCTGAGCGCTGTGATGAGCAGCAGTCAGTTACTGTAACAGCTTTATTTTATTTATTTATAAAAGGATTCTACCAGGAAGGATACATTGAGATTTCTCTCGTTTTCAAGTATGTCCTGGGTTCAAGAACATTGAAGTGCCTGACACGGGGCAGTATTACAATGTTGGTGCTAACTTAACCAGAGCTGTTGTATACTGAAAACCTCCATAGGCTCTAATGGCTCAGGGAAGTTTACAAAAGCTCTGGTTATGTTAGCACCAACTATGTAATATGGCCCATATTGTGCTGAGAGTGAGAGATACTGTAACAAGCAGCGATCTCAGCCCTCTGAGGAGCCACTACAATAGTAATTGTATCCATTGGTTTTCGGATGAATGAAATTAGTTTTCATACTAAAGAACTGAAAACGAATTTCTTTAGCAACTAAATAAATTGCATTTTAGTACTAATCCATTAGTTCAAAACGAAATTTTGTGCTGTGCACATGTCTAGTGAAAACCAGGAGACTGACTGGAGAAGTAAAAATTCTAGGTCAAAATAGCCAGACCAGAAAAATTTTCCAAATCAGATATTAGGTCTAGCTTGTTCTCTTCTCCTGCTTGTCACCTTTCTCTGAATAACCGTGTATAGGTATCACAAACCCTAAAAACAAGCACAACAGTAACTTAACCGTATCTATCGAAAAGATGAAAATTGGGAATGTTAAAACTAGGAAGCAGACGAATTGAAGAGGTGATTTTTGTTAAGAGTATACCTTGCCCTCGAAGCTGCCTTATTTCACATTTACTGAATGGTATGCAAGTGCATACAAAGGTGTGCTTCAAATGACACATGTAATAACCCCAACTTAGGCTGGGGTCAGAAGAATGCAGTGCGAACATGCATTTAGCCGCATTTTTTACGGCCGTGGTAGCAGCAAATGACGTCCAACGCAGGCCCACACACGAAGTACAGCCGCACGAAAGTTCAGCCGCGCAACGCAAGCGGCAAACGAACGCTTTTCTGCATAGCGGCGTGTGTACGTGATTAGGAGACGTCAGACGCTGCTCATGCGCGGCCAACATAACGTCCAGACACCCAAAGTTTTCTGGTTTGGATCCGTAAAAAATCACGGCCGAAATTGCGCATCGTATGACCGCTATCGCGTCTTCCGTGACAAAATGCGTTCGGATGCATCAACGCACTTTTTGACGGTAGCCGTGAAAAATGAGTTAGCCTGACTCTAGCCTTAGAGGTTAAATTTCGAGTCCGATATAAACTTAACCAAGGCACTGGTAAACCTCCCAAAGCTATTAAAGTCAAATGGAATTTGCAAGTTTACCAGAATTTTGGTGAAGTTTATACATGAAATAGAAACGGACAGAGAATATTATGACATGAAATAGAAACGGACAGAGAATATTCTGAGTCATCACTTGAGTGGGTGTAAGGGGTCGCTCCCATTGTAAAGAGCCACTTCAGGAGTAACCTGGGTTCTCAAATGCTTTATCACCAACATTTCCATTGCCCAAAAGCAACAATTGTATTTTAGGGAAAGGGCCTGGAGAATTAACAAAAGAAATGGTTATTCTCAGACTAGTTAGCTCACACCCCAACAGACACCTCCTAATCCCAAAAAGCCATCCATGAAACCAAAACACTTTATTATACACTTCCTGATTTCCTAGATTTTAGAGAAATACTTTGTGTCTGCCTCCATCAGCACACTGCGATAGAGCCGTCATGGCCACTTTTGCAATTAGCTTATTCTCATAGAAGGTTTTGAAACTGAAAAAAGAAAAGCGCAGGGATATTTAGGAATGGGTTTGGAGAATATTGGAGACAAAGTCTTTAACTGCAGATCACACGAGGACATATCCTCCATTCTGCCTCCAGTACAAATTTGGTTGACCCAGTGACATGTGAGCCAACTGGTGTGATTACCATCAAATCAATGATTTCGTCGCCTGCTGTGCAGGGTGGCTCAGACTCCGACAATATGAATCGTCTCCCAAATATGGAGTCAGTTTTTCAGGTCCAAGGTAATGAAAAACACCGAATCCCCATCAGACATTCTTAGAGGCCTCCAAGAAATTCCTCAAAATCCATCTCTTCAGACTAGCATACCACATTACTGATGCTGATCCCTCCCAGTCCTACTCCTATAAACATGATAGATGCTACTTTCAAGTCCTTGCCATTTCTGAAAGACCAGTGCTAGTGGTCAGGACGACCAATAAAATTACTGGTCTTTCTCCACCTCGATTCCTGTAGTTTATAAGCTTGCCTGGGCAGTAGCCCCTACACTTGTTTCTGGTTCCTATGTTTGTTTGCATTTTTGTCTCAATCCCCATCTGTTATTGTACAGCGCTGCGGAAACTCTTGGATAAGTGATCTCGCTGAAAAGTGGCATGATGCCAATGCCTGCATTTTAATTTGAAAGTGGCCAACGTCATTATGCCATCTTTGATTTTACAAAATACACCAAAAGACTGCAATCATTGGAAGAATGGAAATGATCTTTCCAATGATGTTTGTTCTGGGTTTCTTTAACTTATGAAGCAGAGACACGGTGGCCTAATGACCCCACTCCCACTACTATATCATTTACAGCTCTAGGTTAAGGGCTTTGGAGAGGTCACCATATACTTAAACAATGATCTCCCCAGCATCTGCTTTTTACCTCGGTAAAGCTGACGGTCTACAGACTGCATCTTCAGAAGAGAAGCTGCTGATCATTGTGGAATTTGGAGGTTAAGTAAATTTTCTGAAAGCAGTATGGGAACTGTAGCCCGCCATTCCAGAAAGAATAAGTGAGATTCCCCATTAATCCTCTACACTTAACATTTTTATAATGAGCAGTTGTAGCTTTTAAAATAAGTTTTGGGGCGCAAAGGCATTAAGACAAGAAACACAGGTTTTGTTGCATTATCAGTGAAAAGCGTACAAAGGAGCTGCATTTACAACAACAAAATAAATCTTATTTTTACAATGTACATGGTCTTGGCATCGTTTGGCAAGGATAGACTCTGCCCTCTCCAATGATACCTCAGTTTTTCTTGTAGGGTGTGTAAAATGGAGATAGAGGGTCCAAACATTTAAATTTTGTCCAGTTCACTCGTACTCCAGGTATTCAAATGGACATTATGATATCTCGGCCCCCTGGGAATTTCCCCGGTTGGGCTTGACACTATTGGCAAATCTGGTGGTGGAGCGCCTTTAGTATCTGGTGTGACGAAAAGGTAAGTACAGTTTAAACAAATAAATGAAAGAGCTACAGCTAGGACTCACTGCACAGATAACAGCAAAAGACACCAAAAGAAAAGCTGGGCAAAAGGAACAATCAGGTGCTTAATAATTCTAGGAATAGAGTCGAAAATCTTAATGAACAATTAAAAGAGAAACTCATCACTTGCAGTTCGGTGGGTGTGGGTTTCCTGGATTCCCTTATAGACCTGGAGATATCCATTCCCTTCAAAATATAAAGAATCAATACGCTTCCAGACAAATGTTTTTTTTTTTAATGGCTATACCAATATTATATTTAACTCCTTTGTAACCAAACACTGCATGTACAGTGCATTCACATCTTCATTTTTTCCTGGTAAATCTATATTCAATATCCCATAGACAGAGTCAAAAAGATTCTGACACTGCAAAGTGGTATTAAATTGATAGATGAAGAAAGTCACAAAAAAATAAAAATATATATACACAGTATATATAGTAATAATCCCATTCTTCTAGTACTTGCCCTACAATGACTGTATGTTGATTGGATTGCCAGACTTTTAGTGCATTTCTAAAATCAGGACAAGTTAAACCATCCATTAGATTTTTTTCAACTGCAAAGGTTGTGTGGAAATCTTTACAACATAAATCAAAAGCAATTAAAGCAATTTATTCTCTTAATCTGTAAATTTAACATTAAACCTGTTTTTAGGTTATTTGTACGTATAGGTTGTAAATAATCCTAGTAGCCGGTTATCCATTATATAGAATGTGTACACTTAAAACAAGGGAACACTCTACACACCCTGGCCACTTTAGCTTTCAAAGTGGTCAAGCTGTTGGAGTGCTCCCCACCTTCTCCCCGTCCCTCCAATGCAGCTTTAGAGATATCGCTGTGTAAAACAGAAGAGTTTCCTCCGCCCACACAAGCATCACCAGGCAGATAGCATTTGAATATCCTGCCTGTAGGTCACTGTGTGCTGCCATCATCCTGTCTCCGAACACTTGCAGCGAGCACTCTGGGAGACAGGACTAGAATGTCCATTCCCAGAAAGTGGTGCGGTACTACCTTAAGATCCACAGGTACTGCATATGAGCCAGACGAGGCTCAGGACACAGTGAGCAGGGTCCAGAAGAGACCATTATATTATTTGTTTCTCCATCTGTTTATAAAACAGAGGTCTTGCCCTATGACAGTGATGGCGACCCTTGGAACCACAGATGTTTTACAACTACATGTTCCATTATGCTCAGCCAATCTTAAAGCTGTCAGAGCATCAAGGGATGTGTAGTTTTAAACACATCTGGTGTGCCAAGGTTCACCATCACTGCCCTATGTTATATTTTGCTTTTTTTCCCATAGATATTCTTGGAGAAGACTTCCGAAAAGATGGGAGAGACCAACCCTACTGGTCTCCTGTGCATTTGAGCGTCAGAATACAGCCTCTTAAAAAAACGGAGTGATCTTCCATAGAGGGCAGGTTAACGTTTAAGAATTTAAAAGATGGTGCACAATTTTTTATTTTTGTTTGTGCCAATTTCTCATATATGCAAGTATATGAATTTTGATCCATAAGGACAGGCTGTGAAATACTACAGGACTCTTAAATTAAAAAACAACACAAATACTTTTATTTCATCACAAATTTCAAGTTAATTAACCGTTTGTGATATATGCTCCATAAAACACTTCTGCAGTCTTGAAAAAAGCTGGAATCACTTTATAACTGAGATGCGCTGGGAGCTTAGGTTGTATTTATAGTAGTGTTTCTGGAGCTTTAAGCGCCGTTTCTCCCATTAGAGCTGCGCTAAAAGAAGTGTGTTTGGAATATCACTATTCCATTAATTGTAGAGCTTGTTGGGTGTGCACACTGTTTTTGTCCAATTGGAAGGATATCTCCAATGATTTTGCTTTGTCTTGATCCTGCACTCAAGGACTTCTCAATACTCCGGTATGCCTGGTACTTGAGGCGGTTGATAAACATAGCAGCCAATAGGCACACAACTTCATGGACTTTCAAAAGAAGTCAAAATGTAAGCTTTATTCCACAGGGTTCAATGCAATGTTTTAGTTATAGTGAGAAAGGGAGAGGTTTGTGAGGGTCCTGAGAAGGGGCAACGGCACTAGTTGCCCGCTCCGGTCTCACAAGGTTTAAGCTTGATTGTACCATTACAGGGACAACCGCTCCATGTGCAAATCAGATGCAATCACCCAGAAAGGGTGGCCAGTACTGAAATGCCAAGGACAACAATCGTCAAGGGTTGCTGCATCTCTCGTGCAGGGATGAAGTCCTTGGCTTTTCAGTACTGGCCACCCTTTCTGGTCTGATTTGTATATGGAGCAGTTGTCCCTGTAATGGCACAATCGAGCTAAAGTATTGTGAGACCTGAGCAGGCCCCATCTTAGAGGATGCCACTAGTGCCGCTGTTCATTCTCAGGACCCTCACAAACCCCTTGCTCATTGTTTTAGCTATACATAACTTTCATAAGGACATGAAAGTTATTTTGTATAACTGAAACGCTGCGTCAACAGAATAAAGCTTACCTTTAGGCGATAAAATTATATATATATATATATATATTACAGTCGTTGAGAGGTTGCCATTATTTTCTTACTATATTTTGAATTTTGGATGTTCGAGTGCCATATCACGTTGAGGTAAACCTCTGCCAGCCAGGTCTTAAATATCCATGTGATAGGTGGTTCATTCCTTGGGGAGAAATTGAAGACTACTTACCTGGTTCCAGCACTGGGATGCTTCTGGTCCGTGTGAAAAGCTGAATGAGGGCTGGAGCGTAATATTGGCTGGAAATCAGGAGCGCAGAGTGAACAGATCGCCGTCTTGTAGGACAGCTCTTCCACTCACCCTGGCAGCATGCCACCGGATGTGAGGGACAGCGAGACTTTGACTGGGAATTACTCAAAATTTCCCAACATACATGTTAGCAAAAATATGCTGTAACAAAAATGGGGAGCGATTCGTTATCAAATGAACAAAACCATGTAGTATAGTAGGTGACCCACATATTCATACTCGTGCCCCCGAAATGATGGTGTTACGTTACTCATGGCTCTCTTTGGTTTACAATATTTTAAAGAGCTGATGCTCTCATCTGCTGATGCCAATTTCTCAAATATGAAATGAAAGGGGTTAACGTGCCTTTTGTCTCTCATCTGTGTAGGATGTGTAGAGTTATTGGCAGGACTTTACAGTGGGCGTTGCTAACTTCATTATGCACACCTATATGCAAAGATGAGCCCACCTCAGATGTGTTTGTGTGAAACTTTAGTGGCTGGTTAAGTTTCATATACTGGATGTTAACTATTTCTGGGAATCCTGTGATGCGAATGCGAATATATATATATATATATATATACATATACATATATATATACATATATACACACATACATACATACATACATACATATATACATACACACGATTGCCTTGTATGTAATTTCTGCTTAATTATGATTTCTGCCTCCTGTGAGCGGTTTGACTGATTCGCTTAAAAGTGCTGCAGTGTGACTTGGAATCTGCTTGCTATAAATTTTTTGTATCTGATTGTAGTCCTACAACAGAATTCTTTTCAAATTAATATTTATTAAAGGTTATAAAACAATAGAATTCTAACCTGCACCTTGTGTTGTGAGTTAATTGAGTTCTATTTCAGAAGAATTAGCAAACTGGTTGAAACAGTGCTCTGGAGTCCGTCGGGTTAAGTATGTATAAATGGCAAGTTAAAGAGTGATCACTCCATCGGGTAAAGCAACAAGCACACGTCTTTCATGAATGCTTGAGATTTTCTATACAGTCAAGATGGTAGCAGCGTCTCCCCACTTACAATGACAAAATGTTGATCAGAAAACCTAAAAATAAAATCATTTCTAAACTGTAACTTTTATTATTATTTCATTCTAGAGTGTACTCGGTAGATTACCATTTATGCATATTTGACATTCAGTTTGTGTTCAAATTAGTGAAGACATTTTTAATTAGCTGTGTTTTTGCTGTGGAATTCTCTGCCTGTTGAGGTGGTTGGGTCAGAGTCTGTACAGACTTTTAAAAAACGACTGGATGACTTCCTGCAGACACAGAATATTAAGGGTTATAATATTTAATATGTGGGTAAAAGCTTCTTGATCCAAGGAGAAATCTGACTGCCATTCTGGGGTCAAGAAGGAATTTTTTCCCAGTATGTTGCATATTTCAGACTGGGTTTTTTGCCTTCTTTTGGATCAACAGCAGTAGGTTATGTGGGAGAGGCTGAACCCGATGGACGCATGTCTTTTTTCAGCCTATATAACTATATAACTATGTAACTATGTTATGGATTGCAAAAGCATTTTACAGTTAGAAAAGTCTGCTAGGTCAACGTTGCATCTTTTCATTAGACATCAGCAAGCTATTTACTGTTGACCTTACCAACAATATAGGGGTTACTCAAGAAGCACATGAAAGAGTTCAATATTGTATTGTGCCATAAAATGCTTACAAGAAGCCTTCTGTAAAAAAAATATGCTTACGGTCTGCTTTTTATCTGTCTAGAGACAGGACAGGAAGCTTATTTTTCTAAAGACCTTGGATTTAGGATGGTGTATGTAGGATGGGATGTGTGTCCTTCCATGTCCGCATAAAATATCTTTACACACTCCAGAAATAACAAGATATGCTCCTCCAAGTATCAATTGTTTTGTTTGATTGCTCATTTTTGAAACATTGTATTCAGCTTATTCCAGGAAATGTGTAATGCAAAACGTTTGCGATTCGTTCACTACTGCCTACACCTTATGCCTGAAAAGTTATTTAAGCGAAAATAAAGCAACGGCTGATTGAAGTCGTGAGTAGCCACAAGTAGTGTCTGTACTTTGTGAAACTCCGCTTCAACGGTCCTGAGGGCAACCGAAACCAGAGAGAAAGAGCCCAAATCTGCATGCAGCAGTATTTAATCACCGAGAGGGGAGAACAATTTCACAACAGCACCAGTGTTTACTGATGTTGCAAATAGAGACAAACTCCATTGCTTCACAAAAGAAAAATCTGAACAGCCGCAGGAGAAGCTTTACAGTGAAGCTTCCCCTGTGGCTGAATGTATTCCAATTTGAAAAGCACTGCTGTTTGTAGCAGTTGCAAGACCTCAGATTTTAGACTGAGTTTGCAAACACTGGCTCTTTTTGAATAACCTTCATAGTTTTAATACACTGGATGTACATTTGTGTGACACAAATAACTAAATAATGCCTTTTCCATGTTTTTTGTAAAAAAAAAAAAAAAAAAGTCTGCTACAGATTAGTTACAATGGCTATTGAAAAGTCCGATCAGATAAACTTCCACAATATTGAAAAAAAAGGAAACCGTGAACAAGCAATAAACTTTATTGCACACAATCCCAAATTCTTCCACATCGGGACGTTAGACTTTGAGCATTAAACATTAACTATGAATTATATTTTCTAGAGCAGCATTTCTCTTTCCAATGAAATAAGAGAGCGCTGCTGCAGAGAAACATTTGTGATCAGACGGGACAATCATACGCTTTCTACAACACCAACACACTCAAAAAGAACACAAACATGCATTGGTTTTGTCAGCTACAGGCCTTTCACTGGTTGTTGAAAATACAACTTGTATGTTGCCTCTAGGCACTCCTGACACATGGGGCCATCTCCAAATAAAAGAGTAAAAAAACGGGAAAAAATAAAACACATGCATAGATCGCACAGTTGTACCTGTAAAATTGAAGCTGGCGTTTGGGACTCCCATATCGAGCACTTGGGAAGCATGAAGGAAAAGAAGGGGGAAGAGAAAATCCACATATCACACAGCGAATCCAAGTTTGATGGAAAGCAATGGAAAACAGTACAATAGTGCCACCAAGTGAAAATACGTAGAAACTACACAATGCTGCAAAATAAAGAACGTGTTTACCAATATTTGCTTTTTTGTTGATTTTGCACTACAAAACCCTGCATGTTTCTAAAACACGGAATCGCATATAAATGGATTTTGAACAGACTGACAATCAGGAGTGCAAAAACTTCATGAAATATTTTCGTAAAAACACAAAATTATTATCTCAAGAATATATAAACATGTGTTTTTTGAGATCTTCACTTTATTAAAAGGTAAAAAGATGAGGAGTATAAGGGGAGTAGAAAAAACATTAAGTCAGGACACCGGACATACAGACCAATATGGAACCTACTCCTCTTACATTGTTTTTGGAGAACAAGTCTCTGACGCTAGAGCAAACAAATGAAAGAAGGAAAAAAATATATCAAGAACTCTACAAATGGGGAAAAAATGTAATGATAGTCACATTTGAATTTGAAGTCACCTACTGTTCTCATAAATGTCAAGCCCTTGATGCACCAATTCTAAGACGAAGAGAGCCTTTAGTGCAGTGTTTCCCAAACCTGTCCTCAGGAGTGTTAACAGGCCAGGTTTGCCAGATATCTGAAGCACAGCACAGGTGATATGATTTGCTGATCAGTGATTGCAGGATTCTGTTTGCATTTCCTCAGGTAAGTGTTTCCCAAACGTTTCCTCAGGACCCTCTCACAGGCCAGATTTTGCAGATCACCTTGGGGAAATGCAGACGAAATCCTGCAATCTCTGAGCAGCAAATCCTATCACCTGTACTGTGCTTCAGAGATCTTGAAAACCTGGCCTGTCAGCGGGTCCTGAGCACAGGTTCGGGAAGCACTTTGTGGAGGCAGCTTCAGGATTTTGACACGCAGTCTGGACAGCATACAAAGGTCATGTTAAAAAGGGACATTAAAAGGATTTCCAAGCCTTCCTAAAGCTGGCATCAGACAAGCGCGCTATGTGCGCCCATACTGACGTGCTTACCGGCGTCCGTCGCAGCGTTGTGACGCTGCAACAGGGCCGGTCACACGCTTGTGCATGCGGACGAAATGCACGTGCAACAAGCGTCCGTTATCCAAGCCTCTACGGCAAATCGATCCACAGGAGGATTGCGCTTTGCAGAGCTGAGCACACTAACTGCGCTCAGCGAGGTGGCCAGATGGGAGTCGAGTGGAAGTAACGTCCACTCTCACGGACGTTCCTTGTGCTCTCCAAAGAGGCTCGTCTGACACTAGCCTTAAAAGGGGTTAAAGTAAAGGTCAGAAATCCTAATAATGTACCTGTAACATGCCTAACAAGTGTTTTGTCATGGGTGAAGAAACCCCACTCCGTGCAGAAGCATTCAGATAGTTTAACGCTGGTGCTAGGCACCTTGGCATCCACGGGACACCAGCAGATGCAAACCTGAGATAACCTAGATCAGCTATCACTGACAACCAATGACAGCGATGCTCTGTAATGACCTCTTCCACTCTCAAACATAATTACAAAAAAATTAAATTGTAATTCTAGGCTTATAATGAACTACGTAAATCAGGACAAATAAAAGGAACAGATTTTGAATTGTTTTAGCATCCTTAAGTCTATATTTTTTCATTAATAAAATCAGAATGAATATATGTATGTCACATCACATTAAAGCACTCTGTCCTAAATTAAAAAATAAAAAGATCCATATTTCAAAAAAGTTATATGTATGGGTGCAGTAAATGAGAACGATGGATATTACAGCAGAACATACAGTATCTCACAGAAGTGAGTACACCCCTCACATTTTTGTAAATATTTTATTATATCTTTTCATGTGACAACACTGAAGAAATGACACTTTGCTACAATGTAAAGTAGTGAGTGTACAGCTTGTATAACAGTGTAAATTTACTGTCCCGCAAAATAACTCACACAGCCATTAAGGTCTACACTGCTGGCAACAAAAGTGACTACACCCCTAAGTGAAAAAGGCCAAATTGGGTCCAATTAGACATTTTCCCTCCCCGGTGTCATGTGACTTGTTAGTGTTACAAGGTCTCAGGTGTGAATGGGGAGCAGGTGTGTTAAATTTGGTGTTAATCGCTCTCACTCTCTCATTCTGGTCACTGGAAGTTCAACATGGCACCTCATGGCAGTGAACTTTGAGGATCTGAACAAAAAAAAAATGCTCTCCATAAAGATGGTCTAGGGCTTGGATTGCCAAGAACCTGAAACGGAGCAGCAGCACGGTGGCCAAGACCATACAGCGGTTTAACAGAACAGGTTCCACTCCGAACAGGCCTCGCCATGTCGACCAAAGAAGTTGAGTGCACGTGCTCAGGGTCATATCAGAGGTTTCCTTTGGGAAATAGACGTATGAGTGCTGCCAGCATTGCTGCAGAGGTTGAAGGTGTGGGGGGGGGGGTCAGTCTGTCAGTGGTCAGACCATACGCCGCACACTGCATCAAATTTGTCTGCATGGCTGTTGTCTCACAAGCCTCTTCTAAAGATGATGCACAAGAAAGACCACAGTTTGCTGAAGACCAGCAGAGTAAGGACATGGATTTCTGGAACCATATCCTGTGGTCTGATGAGACCAAGATAAACTTAATTGGTTCAGATGGTGTCAGTCGTGTGCAGTGGCAACCAGGTCAGGAGTACAAAGACAAGTGTGTCTTGTCTACAGTCAAGCATGGTAGTGGGAATATCATGGTCTGGGGCTGCCGGCACTGGGGAGCTACAGTTCATTGAGGGAACCATGAATGCCAACATGTACCGTGACATACTGAAGCAGAGCATGATCCCCTCCCTTCGGAGACTGAGCTACAGGATAGTATTCCAACATGATAATGATCCCAAACACACTGCAGACTTTTGCTTCCTGGCCAAAATGCACACGCTTTACGCACCAGCTAGATACCTGTACCGACTCCTGCGTCTGACATGTATCTGACGGCAACATGGCTGGTATGTATAATACATGTGTCTAGGACAGGAGGAGGAAGTCTGGGCTCTTAAATAGAAATAAAGTTGTTAAAAGCAAGAAAGTAAAAAAACAAAAACACAAATGTAGATCATGAAAACACTTGTTTTAATAAGTTGAGTTGATTTAGATAAAGTTCAAAAAATCTCTAAAAATTGTATGAAAATTACTTCTCTAGCTGAAATCTGGAAGTCCCTGCAGTCTTTAGGACGGGAATTTTGCCGTGTTAATACATGAATGTTATGTGACGCTGTACAGTAAGCCACTTGTTTTAGGTTGTAGTGATACGGAGCACTACTCAGTATTTTATATATTGCATTTTTGTAGGTGGTGGTGTAGGGGAACAGTCACCTTGCTTTTTTGGGTGTTTAGTTACAGTCATTTATATAGCGCCAGCATAGTGCCAGGGCTTTACAATACAGAGCACAAACCTGAGAAGTACGTGATACAAGAAGAAAAGACAACCCTGCCCTTAGGATAGCTGTCCTGCTAATACAGCACTTTAACCAGGTGCTCAGCCAAACATCCTGTGAGCTTACAACCTAAGGGATGAGGGTAAGTGAAACAAATGGGAGCAGAGGGAAGGGGATGCTGGTGGCCATAAAGAATATAGCAGTGATTGCATGGGAAAAAACAAGCTTGGGTTTAGTAAGGGTAATTCTAGAGAAAAATGGAAACGGCTGGAAAGGAGACCTAAAATTTGTGTCCGGCCTGGAGGGGGGGGGGGGTGGGTAACAGCAGACTGGAATAATGGAGTTTAGGCTGTTCTTTGTAGATGATCTGACTGCTTGGTAATTCTTACTTTAGCAACCAGTATCTGTCTAACGCACGGTCATTCCAAGCGCCGCCGGAACGTTCTACGATATGAATACAGGTCATACCCAGGCCCCTCAATTGTCGACACACTTTCCCTTTGTCTGGGAAACCTGATTAATATTCTTTCTGATGGTTTCCTGTTTTCTTGTTACGTTTTACAGTCTTTCAGATTATCTGGAAATCAACTAAAAAAAACAAATGCCTAACACAACAACAGGTTAAACACATTTTGCTGTTATTACAGTTTTTTTTTATTATGGTATTGTCCAACAAATGTTAGCCTATTCCTGGCGTTTGCAATACAGATTTGGCTACATATCAATTATATCAGTGACTTGCATGAGGCCCCGAGAATTAAACAACCTCTGTGCCCATATACTATAGTCGAGACGGGGATCTGATTCAAGTGAGTGTAGAAATCCTGATTTTCAATTTTATAAAAGGTGTATATGTGGATTCATACTATTAAAGCAATGGTTTCTTGCTTTAAGGTCCAGTGAAGTCTAAATTACAAGTACCAGCTGGATTCTGGACGGCCAACTAACAACCCACAGGCATTACCAATGAAGCCCATTTTTGGCTCTTATTCATGTGAGTTGGCACTCTTAGGTATTGGATGAAGGTTGATTACCTCGATATACCACATTTCCCACTGGGTGCAATAACCCTTATGTCTTTCCATCATGGCCAAAGGTTTTGTTTGATTGTTGGTACGAACAACACATTGAAGGTGTGGAGTAACTGGCGTGTTTTCATTCCACCTTTTAGTGTGGTTTTATGATAATGTGCCACCGGTGGTGGTACATTTTCTTGGATTTATCATGTCAGTCCATGAAGAAGTTTCCTATTCCTTATCTCTGATGTCCAGAATGGTTCCTGTAATACATGTTCACACGGACATTCATATGGAGCTGACTGGTGACCTTTAGGCAGGGGTCACATAAGCCCGGAAAGGATGTATGCGAGAATGGATGTTTCCGCATTGACACCTGTGTGGCCAGCTCATGGGGGGGCGGGAATGTTTGAGCATGCAGCTCTACAAAACGCAAGCGTCCTAGGGAGGATCCTGCCGTGTAGTGACAGTTACAAGTATTTCATATCATTGGCAGAGCGAATGGTTGGGACGGGATATACCTGCTAATAAAGGGAGGAGATGTAGGCAGGGGCGAGGTTATGGAGAGCTTAGTGTTTTAGCACCATATTTTGAAATGGAATCTAAAGGAAAAGGGAAGCCAGTGTAGAAATTGACAAAGGGGTGAGGTGTGAGAGATGCGGGAGGTGAGGTGGATGAGCCTGGCACAGGCGTTCATTACAGACTGCAGAGGAGAATCTGGGATCTCTTAAAGCCAGAGAGAAGGAGGTTACAGCAGTCAAGGTGTGAGATAAGAGCTTGGATAAGCATTTTAGTAGAGTCTGGATTAAGAAAGGGACGGATGCGTGCAATTTTTTTTTTAGGTGGAAGTAGCAAGATTTGGTTAGAGACTGAAGGTGAGGAGTAAAGGTTAGATTTGAGTCCAAGAGCACCCTGAGGCAACGAGCCGGAGAGGTAGAAGTAATGGTGGCACCATTCACCTGAAGGGAAATGGGCACCAGGAAAGGCGATTTTAAAGGGAGGGAAGACGAGAAGCTCAGTTTTGGAGAGGTTGAGCTTTGGGAAACGGGAAATCATCCAGACGGAGACAACTGAGAGGTAGGCAGTAACACGGTCCAACACTGGAGGAGAGCGAACAGGAGAGGAATGGTAGATTTGGTGTCGTCAGCATAGAGATGATAATTGAATCCATAGGAAGAGATGTGGTTGCTCAGAGAGGCAGTACAGATTGAGAAAAATAGTGAACCCAGAACAGAGCCATGAGGTACCCCAACTGAAAGAGGAACTGGTGGTGAAGAGGCACCAGCAAAGGCGACACTGAAGGAGCAAAAAGAGAGATAGGAAGAGAACCAGGAGAGAGTGGCATCACTGAGGCCAAGCTGACGCAGAGTGATCAGCAGAAGAGGGTGGTCAACAGTGACGAATGCAGCGGAAAGGTCAAGCAGAATAAGGAGGGAGAAGTGGCCTTTGGTTTTAGCAGCAGCTAAATCATTAGTCAACTTGGTCAGAGCAGTCTTAGTAGTAGCGAAAGCCGGACTGGTGCAGATCGAGAAGAGTTCGCAGCAAGAAAACTGGTGAGCTGGTTAAAGACCACGCATTCTAGGATTTTGGAGGCAAAAGGGAGAAGAAAGATGGGACGGTAGTTTGAGAGGGAGGTAGAACTGTCTAACATTTGTTGTAGCGGCTCAGCGGAGAGGAAAGCATCACACCCGTTGTAACTTTGATTACTAGTGCACACGTTACATCGTGTGGCCCTCCCAGTCGAGCTGTCGTAACGCTTGGGGGGGGGGTCACTATGGATGCACTAAGTGCGCTTGCCTCTGCCTTATTGGTATGATTAGTTCTTCATATCCTTATCAATGTTCTTTTCTGACCAATAATTGGACAAAGGAGGTTTTCAAAATAAAAATGTTAACGTCAGTTCAATTCCCAGTTTTGAATAAATCTAACGATTCAGAGAGGTTTTGATGTCAACAATGATCTTACAAATGGTGGATGCAACTTACAGGAGTTACGTTGTACCTAGTTTGATGATAGGAAAAGGCTTTTGTGCATGATTAAAGCCTTATCTATGGATTGTAGGGTGATTAAAGTTTGTGCCCACATGGAATTTAAGACTATATAAAATAAAATTAAATCTTACCTGTAAATCATTCCTGGAGAGCCAGTCTGTCTCAATGAAAGTCGTGCTGGGGAGTCTGTGGTGGATTCTGGATACATGGAGCCAGCTTCAAAGGCTGTGCTCAAAGTGCTGGTCACCGTCTAAACACTGACAAAAGAGAGATCTACCATAAGTAACACACTAAAAACTCGCCAAAAACGTACACAAACAAACACTACTAAATGAATCCCAATGAATGGTCACACAAATTTAATTCACGCCTTTTACATTTTGTGCTAAAACGCCATTTGAAATGTAATGACTTTTCCAGCCTAATGTTTAATAATTTTCCATGCCCATCACAATTGTATTTTTTAATGTATTTGTTTACTAATGTACTATGTTAAGAAAGCATAAGAATGCGTTCTGACTTACCTTTATGACATTAACAGGTCTAGGGCTGCAACTAACAATTATTTGCATAAAATAGATCAGTTGACCGATTATTTTTTTTTTTTAAAGCAAAAATAATAAAAAAAAAAATAGGAATATTTTTTTAATCTGATTATGTTTTCGCTTAATCAACCCCTGCGCCCCCTCCTTTTTTCATCAGCGTGCTGCATAGTGTATATTACTTTCATATGCACACATACGCAAATTGCATACTTTTCACACACAAGGTACGTGAGTGCCTGGCAGAGATGTAAAGTTTCCAGAAATTTTGAATCCATGTGGGGAAAACATTTTTTTTTTTTTTTTTTCATAATAAAGTTTTTATTGGTTTTTATCAAACATACATAGTGAGATAGTAAACATTCAATAGTATGGGTATACATAGAATTAGGATGGATATATTTCGTTACAAATGGAGTTTTAATGGTATACTTAACAGAGGGGGGGAGGGAGGAGGGGTGGTGAAAAGAGGATAGGATAAAGGAAAAAAGAACAGGAGGGGAAAGAAAAAAAAAAAAAAAGGGGGGGGGGGGGAGTTCAGTAAATATCCATCCTTGCATACGGTAGATATGAGTAACACAGTTTGTAGATTCCCAGGTATTGACATATAACGCTTCTATAAGTGACAGGGTGTCAGGGAGTGGCTCATCACTAGGGCTATCTGCAATCTCAAGAATTCACGTTTTCCGGGTTCGTGTAACTCCTATTTAGCCCGCTCCTCCACCCGATTTCTCATCAATAGATTTGGCCACCGGCGTGTAGCCTTGCGATCTCGTGGCTCGAAAATCTAACCACCAATACCACGTGACGAAATATTTGTCATATTTATTGTCCATGGAGAGGAACATCTCCTCCATTTCGCGGACTCCCTCGACCGCTTGAATCCATTCCCATACCGTTGGGGGTGTAGTCGAGCGCCATTTTCGAGGGATGGAAAACATTTTTTTCCCGGAAAAAAATTTAAATATGCACCATGGAGTAGGTATACAAATTAAAATATTGTTTCACTTAAAATAAAAGTACAGTTTATTTAGTAACTTGAATTTGCTTTTTATAAATTTTAATCTTTTGTTTCAAATGGAATAAAAAGCACGGACTGTATATGAATAGTATGAGAAGTAACAACTATGAGAACAAGTAACCAGCCCTCGGTTTCCTGAAGAGCAACAATAAAAGAAACCAACATGAAAAAAAGGTATTGAAATATATATATATAATTATATATTGTATATCAAATGTGCCCCTTCGCACCAATAGCAAAAGGAAGTCAGGGCATTACTTGTGTCTGTAGGATATGGATACATCAATATTTAAGCTCCATGTTGAAGTGTAACTTTGGAGCGGTGCCTAAAAAAAAAAAAAAAAAAAAAAAAAAAAGAGGAAACAAAAAGACAACATAAAATACACGCAATTTAATCTAATTTTCTGCTCTCTCATTTTCTATTTCTTTTTCCTCTCCATATTTGTAATTTTTCTCATTGACTTCTAAAAACTTAAGGTTTGCACGGATTGAAACATGCGTTTCTCCCCTTTCACAGGTTAGTTTGTTTCTGATTTGGTATGAATATTAGCAAACATAGAGCAGATTCTATCATATGCAGCAGCAGAAGATGCAAGAGGTGTCTGAGGTTGTGTTCTGCAGAGAACTTGGCACCATGTTGCAGGTGGGTTATGTTTTGCAGAATCCCAGACTGTACTGGGGAGAACATTAATAGGATCAAATAGGGACAAATTTAACCTCTTACCTGTCAATTAAGGCCTGAGAAGACAGAAACTATCATCAACTGTATCCCAACAACAACTGTAGGAGGTACAAGATGGAGCTCATAGACATGCTAAACTGAAGCCATTTCCCTACAGTGCCCCCTAGAGGATGAAATGCATATTTTTGTTTGAGTGTTGCTGATCAGGCTTGGATGGCAGCCCCCACCTCTGGGGTCCCCCCGCGTCAACTGACTCATCGCGCCATGATGTCAGTTAAGCGGGGAACCCCCTTGCTGCAAAAGGGATTTCCTAAGGAAATCCCATAGAGGAGATAAAGGGGTTCAAAGAACCCCCCCCTATCTCCTGATTGGTGGCAGCTAGGGGGTCATGTATGATATTGGAAAGGCCAGAGCATGGCCTTTCCAATGATATCACACCTGACCATGTTTAAAGTAAAATAATAGAGTGTAAGAAATTATAAAATAAAAATAAAAAAGTGAATTTTTAATGCAGCACTATTGTTCACATTTCAATTATAATGTGAACAATGATGCCTCGCTAACGATTTTTTTTTGGGGGGGAGGGTTTAGTTAAATCACGCAATTCCCCTCCCCCCCCCAAAAAAAAAAAATAGAACGGGGAACCCTTTTAACAAGTCTACCCCATAGCATACGACCGCAAAGGCTCGGATAATAAAATTAAAAAAAAAAAGAATACTTCACATACTGTGGATGATTCACATTTTTTTGCTTTTTTTTAAACATTTTTTGTTATAGCATTTTGGCAGGGCATGACATATACATATAATAATGATATATTATTCATCTGCCGGAAAGAACAATATATAATTTGTCTGGGTGGTATAATAATACATAACTTAAAAACGGTCAAAATGAGCTCCGGAAACTTCTACTTCCGAAACAAACAGCGCCGAAGTTGTAAAATTACTCCCGTCCTTAAGGGGTTAAGGTTCTAATGTTATGGTATTAAATCTATATTAGACATATTATTGTAAAAAGGACATATTACACACTTTTTTTTTTCTTCTTTACAATTTTTTCTGGAAAGGTAAAGAAAACAAATTGCTTGGGAAAAATATTTTTTTCCCCAATTTTTCCGTGTTTTTCCCCATGCCTTCCCATCTCTAGTGCCTGGTCACAGGGATGAATTGATGCCGTGTACGCAGCTTAAGCACAGGTCTGCTTTCTCCCCAAATGAACTCTGCTACGAGCGCTCACAGACACATGATGATGTCAGCATGTAAGCAGGACGAGAAGGTGGAGCACTCATCGCAGCCTGACCACTTTAAAAAGCTAAAGTGTCAAGGTGTGCAGAGTGTCCCTTTACAATGATTTCATGAACAAACTGAGCGGGAGGAGGGTCCAGAGGTAGAAGGGAGTGAGTTTGGCCAAGGGACTTGATCCCAGTATGAGAGGGAGTGCTTTTTTGCAAAAGACCGTACATGAGTGTGGGAGGGAGTTTGTGGGAAGGGACCAGACTAAAGGAAGAGAATGGCAGCTCTAACTCAAAAGAGGGGGTGGCAGGCAGGTTGAGCTGAGTAGCACAGGACTCCAGCTCCATCCAGTGGTACAGCTAGGGTTGCCACCTTTCCTTGAAGCCAAACCCGAACAGCATATTTTTTTTATGCAGAAAATATACACTTTGCGTATGAAGGAGGACTACGGCCTCTCTGATGCAAGGCATGGCAGACTGGCATCATGGCACGTGGTATGCATGGCAGACTACTACGATGGCCCATTGGTATGCAAGGAATGTCAGCCTGGTATTGCGACACACTGGTACGTATATGGCACACTGGTATTGCGACACACTGGTATTCTGTCACACTCCTATGCAAGGCACACTAATGTGTATGTGGGAGACAGTGTCAGAGATCCACCGTCGGGCTGCCTACACTCGCCTACCTGTACGCCGCCTCGGTGTGCCACGGCGCCATCGCGGTCCGTTCCGTGGGGCCGCCGGTTCTTCTGTCCTCCTAGCTGCGCGCACACCGCCTGCCATGGCCTACTTTTACCTCCTGTCACAGGTGGGCGCCCGAGCGTGAAATCATCGGCTCGATTGGCGTGCGGGGGCGGGGCCTGTGACCCGGCACTATTTAAAACATGGCTCTTGCCTGACACAGACGCTGTAGTATAGCGTTCTGTGTATTCTGTGCTATTTATTTCTTCCCTTCAGTCCAGTCTCCTTTGGGTGCTGACCTCCTGCTTGTACCATCGTTCCTGCCGATCGCTGCCTACCCATCAACCTCCCGCTGTTGTCTTGACCACCCGTATTGGATTCCACCCTGCAAACGTTGCCATGCTCTGGGAAAACCTTCTACACTAATTATATCGGGATTCTGCATATTGGGGTCCGCTCCTCCTCCATCCTGCCCTGCTGACCCTAACAGACCATTGTGTATGTGGGAGACCAATGTGTATGTGGGAAACTGGTATTATGGCACACTGGTATTTTGACATTTACGCATATGGCACACGGATATGTATGCCATAAGCATAAATAAAAAGGTGCATTCCGTATTGAGGTATGTTAATAGGGAGCTCGAGTGACTTACACTCGGGAATACCGCCAGGGAGGTTGACTCCGTTAAATTTCGCTACCGCGAACGGTAACCCAGAGCCACACTCTGGCTGTATACTCACCTCATCCTGCGCTCCCTCGCTGTCCCCCACAGTGTGATTGCGGCGATTTGCTTCCTGGTAACGCTCCCTGCGAGTCACGAGATGCAGGGGGGAGGCGGGACCAGGCAGCAAACTGTAAAAAAATATATTTCAATGTAAAGTCCCTAACATGCAGTGGCACTAACAGATCAGAAACAGACAAAACACATTCTAAAAATAACATTTACGGTATATAGGATTTGAAGATCTTATATGAAAATATTTTCATTATTTTGGATAATTATTTTTGGGATAATAAATTATTATTTTGAGTTTCAAACTTTATATGACTCCGTGTGTTTACTAGACTCTTGTTTTCACGGATTTCAGTGAGTTTTTCCTAAGGATTACAGGCTTACTATATGAAACAAACGCTTTCAGACACAAAATTTTGACAAAATCAGACCGCCAGGGAGGTTAAGACTGGGGGAAGATTTGATGGCGTCTGGGAGGTTATTCCATAACTGTGGTGCTCTGTAGGAAAATGAGGACCGGTCTTTTTGTATTGTGGTATTGCAAGTAAGATGCTGGTCCTGGATCGGAGGTTATAGGATGAGGGAACTGCTGGGGGAAGCAGTCTATTCAGGTAGAGTGGCAGCTTCCCAGGAAAAGCTCTTAAACACCAGGTTGGAAAGGTGAAGGGTGCATTTAGACTCCAGCGATAGCCAGTTTAGCTCTTTTAACATGTCAGAATGGTGGGTCATGTAATTACATTGTATAACTCATTATGCCGCTTTGCGCTACAATGTGGTAAGTTTCTGAAGGTGTGTTTGCGGGGCTGCTGAATAAACTACATCTCCGTAATCAATAGCCGGCATAAGCATTTGTTGTACAATCTGCTTTCTTACCGCGGGACTCAGGCAGGATTTGTTTCTGTACAGGGCACCTAATTTGGGGTAAAGTTTACATGAGAGTTTTTCGATGTGGGGGCCAAAGGATAGATTTGGGTCTAACCACATACCTAGATATTTGAGAGCAGTGACTGGTCAGCGTGCCATTTGATTTTGTCCCAACACATAGATGGTGATTTTGCAGTTTATGTAGTTTTGGTGCTGTTCCAAAGAGCATCGTTACAGTTTTGTCAGTATTTAAAAAAAGTTTGTTGTGTTTGATCCACTTTTCTATCTCTGAATTGTTCTTGCAGCACGTCCTCCAGCTGTGGGAGATTTGATTTGCGGGTATAGATTACGGTGTCGTCTGCGTACATGTGTACAGTTGAGGCTTTGCAGATGTTACGCAGACCATTTATGAATATCGTGAATAGCAGGGGGTCGAGTATTGAGCCTTGGGGCACCCCACACATGACTGGGAGGGGGAGGGAGGAGCTGCCAGAAATGGACACATATTGCCATTGGTTGGATACATATGATTGAAACCAGGTTTGCATGCGATCACCAATAGCAGAGTCTAAGTTTTTTTTAACAAGATGCCATGGTCTACTGTGTCAAAGGCCTTGGCAAAACCAAGGAAGATGGCTCCAGTTGGGTTTCCTTGTTACATGCCAGCTTGGATATCATTGCAGACTTTTAAAAGGGCGGTTGTAGTTGAGTGATTTGGACGAAAGCCGAATTGATCTGTGGTTAAGTAGTTCCAATATTGATAATATTAGGGATGCACCGATACCACTTTTTTAAGACCGAGTACGAGTACCGATACAGAGTACCGATACTTTTCTTTAATGTCATGTGACGCTTTCCAATAAAAACAGACCATATAAAAATGCCCCCAGCTCACATGTATATCCCCCCCCCCATATAGAGATAGATATATATATATACTGCCCCAGCTCATGGATTTGCCCCAGCTCACACATGGATACTGCCCCCAGCTCACACATGGATTTGCCCCCAGCTCACACATGGATTTGCCCCCAGCTCACACATGGATATGCCCCCAGCTCACACATGGATTTGCCCCCAGCTCACACATGGATTTGCCCCCAGCTCACACATGGATATTGCCCCCCAGCTTATGGATTTGCCCCCCAGCTCACACATGGGTATGCCCCCCAGCTCACACATGGGTATGCCCCCCAGCTCACACATGGATATGCCCCCCCAGCTTATGGATTTGCCCCCCCAGTTCACACATGGTTATGCCCCCCAGCTCATGGCTATGCCCCCCAGCTCATGGCTATGCCCCCCAGCTCACACATGGTTATGCCCCTCAGCTCACACACCACCCCCCCAACGATACTTACCTTCCTGGGCGCCGCCGGGAATGTCTCCACGCGCGCGCTCGTTGAAAGGACCCCAGCCGCGACCACGTGGGACCATGTGATCGCGGCTGGGGTCCTTCCAACGAGCGCGCGCGGGGAAACTTTTCCGGCGTCGCCCAGGAAGGTAAGTATCATCGCGGAGAGCAGCTGCAGGGCCTGTCCGAATGCTCTATCAGCATTCAGACAGGCCCTGCAGCTGCTCAGTGTGTTTATACTTACCTTCCCGGGCGCCGCCGGGAAAGTTTCCCCGCGCGCACTCGTTGGAAGGACACCAGCCACGATCACATGGTCCCACGTGGTCGCGGCTGGGGTCCTTCCAACGAGCGCGCGTGCGGAGACATTCCCGGCGGCGCCCAGGAAGGTAAGTATTGCGGTGAGCAGCTCCAGGGGCGGCTGTCCGAATGCCGATAGAGCATTCGGACAGCCGCCACAGCCCCTCGGATGCCGGCAAACCGGCTCAATGCCGGCTTCCGGTATCGGAAAAAATATCGGGGGGGTACTGCACGAGTACCAAGTACTCCTGCAGTACCCAGTATCGGCCCCGATACCAGTATCGGTACAACGCTAATAATAATCACGTAGTTGTGTGTAGGGACATTACAGGGAGCAATGATATTGGACGGTAGTTGGATACCAAAACACTGTCACCACTTTTATGGATAGGTACCACTCTCGCATTCTTCCAGAGTTTGGGTATGTATCCAGTCGCCAGTGATTCATTGATTAGGGTTGCGACAGGATTTGCAATTGCCAGCGCACTGATTTTCAGCAGCATTGCTGGTTTTTGATCAGGTCCAGACTGGTATTTCATTTTTTGGTTACCGAGAAGTTTAGTAACGACACTGACAGGCACTGGTCTAAAACTGAATTCCTGTTTGATACAGCGTCTTTGCACCGTTGGAGGGGCCTGACCAGCGGGCGGCCTTTCTGATTGCATGTCATTTCCTAGCTTAGCAATCAGGGTGGTGGCACATCCAACAAAATAATCATTAAAAGGCATTTGCTACATCTAGGGGTGTTGCAGGGTTTGGTTGTTTACTTTAAACAGCAGACGGCTGGGAGTGGACTGGGGGGAGGTTGTATGTTACTTATGTTATGGTTTTAAAGTATGAAATACCTAGACATATGCCCAAACAACCGTTACGTACTAAAAACAAAATCTAAATTTGCAATCTTTACAGTCAACATTCAGCATAAGCGAGAAAGGGGCTCATTAATAAACCAGCAGTTCTCAATTTTGTGCAAACCTGCAATAGCCTCTAAAATGACAGTAATAAAATCAACTTTTAGCATACAGAAATCTTCTAATTTCTGTGATATAATGGTATACAGTAAATTCACATGTGCAAAGGCATACATAAAGTGCATGTGCATATATAATTCCTATTTCATAAAGTGCATACACAAAAAGTGTCGAAGTGATGTGCACATAAATCAGGGATGATGTCCTCTCTTAAATGAGAATATCCATTACTAGGCAATTGCTAAAAACCACAAAAAGGCACGTGCAAAATATAAAAAAATTGTCGTATAATTGTTCACGAGTCTCTGGTTGTGCTGTAAAATGTGATGTCCTGTTGCCGCAGTTGTACTCCTCAATTGACGGATCTCCGTATAAATATATGGGAAGAGAAAGAGACAATAGTGCAGACTATTTTCTTATTGCTTCTGGTGAGTATATAGTAAAAAAAAAAAAAAACACAGATTATTGAACCTGATAAGTCCCGGCTCTAGGTTGAAGCGCTTTACACCAATTCTAGAGTGGCGTTTCCCTTCTTTATGTTCTCCAATTGGCCTCAAATGAAATACAGAGCCCGGTGACATCGCCGACTGAGCCACTAACACGGAAGTGAGCTGGAAGAAGAGACTGTCATTGGAGGTCTGAGAAAAGCACAACAGCAGGGGATTTCCCCCCTCCTCCATCCACTCATCTTGGAATCAATTCAAGTCTGGAAACAGGAGCTGATAGACGGTTCAAGAAAGAGGGGTCAGGCACCCACCTAAATAAGGAGTACCATTTGCCCATAAGCCGAGCCTGAGATAACCGAGGCTCCACCATTGGTGAGTTAGACTAACAGCATATACATACCGGGTTTCATAAAAGCTGTTATACTATGGGAGCACGGTCTCTGTGTGCAACAGTTTTTATAAAACACGGTATGTATATGCTGTTAGTCTAACTCCCCAATGGTGGAGCCTCGGTTTTCTCAGGCTCGGCTTATGGGCAAATGGTACTCCTTATTTAGGTGGGTACCTGACCCCTCTTTCTCGAACCGTCTATCAGCTCCTGTTTCCAGACTTGAATGGATTCCAAGATGAGTGGATGGAGGAGGGGGGGAATCCCCTGCTGTTGTGCTTCTCTCAGACCTCCAATGACAGTCTCTTCTTCCAGCTCACGTCCGTGTTAGTGGCTCAGTCGGCGACGTCACCGGGTACGGTCTCTCTGTGTGTATTTCATTTGAGGCCAATTGGAGGACATAAGGAAGGGGAACACCACTCTATAATTGGTATAGAGCACTTGAACCTAGAGCCGGGATTTATCAGGCTCAATCTGTGAGTGTTTTTTGACTATATACTCACCAGATGCAATAACAATCTGCACTATTGTCGCTCTTTCTCTTCCTCTCCCCATATATTTATACGGAGATCCATCAATTGAGGAGTAGAACTGCGGCAACAGGACATCACATTTTACAGCACAACCAATCTGCTGTACAGAGACTCGTGAACACTTATAAAACAATATTTTATAATTTTGCACTTTTGCACGTGCACTTTGTAGTTTTTAGGAATTACCTAGTAATGGATATTCTCATTTAAGAGAGGACATCATCCCTGATTTATGTGCACTGCGACACTTTTTGTGTATGCACTTTATGAAATAGGAATTATACAGGGTGAGCCAGTCAAACCTGCATTTTTGAAATGACTAAAAAATAAACGGATGGATATTTCAAAATTTTATTGTTACTATCTTAATGTACATTAAAAAGCATTTAAGAAACAACATTCACTGTTTAAAAATAACTCCAGTAAGATGGTGTCCTTCCCGATTGAGACATTCTTGTAGGCGATTTCTGAAACAGCCCATCGCATCATGGAGCATACGCTGAGGAATTCTCTCGATTTCCAACCGGATTCTCCTCTTGAGTTCCCCAAGCGTTGGAGGTCGTTGTTCAAAGACTTTACTCTTCAGGTAGCCCCACAAGAAAAAAAATCGCACACTGTGAGGTCGGGCGATCGGGGAGGCCAAGAAATTGCTCCATTTCGGGATATCACCCGATTTGGAAAAACATTGTTGAGAACATTCATGCTCACACGGGCTGTATGACTTGTGGCACCGTCTTGCTGGAATAAGGTTTCATTGTTCATTCCATGTTGACGAAGCTGAGGAATGAAGAACGAATGCAACATTTCCGAATAGCGTTGTGCATTCACAGTAACTGCTTGCTCCCTGTCATACTTGAAAACGAGAGAAATCTCAATGTATCCTTCCTGGTAAAATCCTTTATAAATAGATAAATAAATAAATTTTCAAAAAAATACGGGCCTATGATTCCCAATGAGGACATTGCGCACCAAACTGTTACCTTGCTTGAATGGAGTGGTGTTTGATGGAGTTGTTGAGGGTTTTCATCACTCCAATATCGGAAATTTTGTTTATTCACAAAACCGGAGAGATGGAAATGTGCCTCATCGCTCATCCACAGGTTGTGAACAAGGTCCTCGTTTTCATCAAACATGTCCAACAACGTTTGACAAAAACGCTGTCGAGCTGCAAAATCGTTTTCATTCATAGCCTGAACAACCTGAATTTTGTATGGGTGATGGTGTAAATCTAACCTCAAGATTCTTCGGACGCTCGTGTTTGCCATGCCAAGCGCAGCACTCTGTCGACGCGCCGATCTCCGAGGGCTTCTTTCCACAGCAACTCTCACGCGGTCAATATTGGCGGGAGTTCGCACTGATCTTGTACTGCCACCCCTTCTGCTTCTCGTTTCACCAATTGCTTCAAAGTTTGTCACCCACAATTTGATTGAATTAACAGACGGCACTGGCTTATTTCGATTAATTTGAAAATTCTTCCGGAAACGACGCTGAGCGGCTGCATAACTACCACTTTGGTAAAACGCTTTCACAGCGAATGAACGTTGTTGTTTAGACCACTGCTCCATGACGACTGAAATGCTTAGTTGTGGGGGACACAATGGTAACCTTGCTAACTCGCTCCGCCCACTTTCACGGCTCTCCCGCCCTTTTCAAAAATGCAGGTTTGACTGGCTCACCCTGTATATCAGCACATGCACATTATGTATGCCTTTGCACATGTGAATTTACTGTAGATTTTGTTTTTAGTACATAACGGTTGTTTGACCATATGTCTAGGTAGTTCATACATGAAAACAAATGGATTTAAAACCTATTTGGGCCACTAGGAACCCCTTTCTTTCCTTGGGATTCATTTGCACATTTTGCTGAGGTTTTGTGCAACACCTTGTAGGCAGCAACCCCTAATCCAATTAGACAATAACAAAGAGGCTTTAGCCATTTTTGTTTGTTTTGTGCATGCATTCCGGGAATTCATAGTGATCGTTCATGGAACCAGTAGTCTTGGAATTTGACCACAGTGAATCTCTAAGCTGGTACATTAGTGTAACATCAGCTGAAACCCAGGGGAGATGGGTCCCTCTTACTCACACTTTACGCAGTGGGGCATGGGAATTCCAGACTTGCAGGAGCTCAGACTGAAAGTACAGGTGAAACTCAAAAAATTTGAATATCGTGCAAAAGTTCATTTATTTCAATAATGCAACTTAAAATGCGAAACTAATAGTTCAAGTCGTGATTTGTCATAATTGTGAGGATTATGGTTTACAGCTCATGAAAACCCCAAATCCACAATCTCAGAAAATTAGATTACATGCAAATCAATAAAACAAGGATTGTACATACAACAATATCGGACCTCTTTAAAGTATAAGCTGCATAATTATGCAGTACTTGCTTTGGGCCCCTTTTGAAGCAATTACTGCGGCAATGTGGCATGTAAGCTATCAGGCTGTAGCACTCCTGAGGTGTTATGGAAGACCAGGATGCTTCCATAGCGGCCTTAAGCTCTTCTGCATTGTTCCGCCTCAGGTCTCTCCTCTTTCTCTTGGCAATGCCCCATAGATTCTCTATGGTGTTCAGGTCAGCCGAGTTTGCTGGCCAATCAAGCACAGTAATCCCACGGTCATTGAACAAGGTTTTGGTGCTTTTGGCAGTGTGGGCAGGTGCCGAGTTCTGCTGGAAAATGAAGTCAGCATCCCCATAGAGCTCGTCTGCGGAAGGAAGCATGAAGTGCTCCAAAATCTCCTGGTAGACGGCTGCGTTGTCCCTGGACTTAATGAAGCACAGTGGACCAACACCAGCAGATGACATGGCTCCCCAAAACAACACAGACTGGAAACTTCACACTGGACTTCAAGCATCTTGCAGTGTGTGCCTCTCCATTCTTCCTCCATACTCTGGGTCCTTGGTTTCCAAATGAGATGCAAAATTTGCTCTCATCAGGAAAGAGTACTTTGGACCACTGAGCAATAGACCAGGTCTGTTTTTCTTTAGCCAGGGTACAACCCTTCTGATGTTTGTTGTTTGGGGGCGGCTTGACAAGAGGAATACAACATTTGAGGCCCATGTCCAGGATCCATTTGTGTGTGGTGACTCTTGATGCACTGACTCCAGCCTCAGTCCACTCCTTGGAAAGTCCCCAACACTTTTGAATGGCCCTTTCCTGACAATCCTCTCCAGACTGCGCTCATCCCTGCTGCTTGTGCACATTTTTCTTCCACACTTTTCCCTTCCACATAACTTTCTATTAATGTGCTTTGATACAGCACTTTGGGAACATCCAACTTCTTTTGCAATTACCTTTTGAGGCTTTCCCTCCTTATGGAGGGTGTCAATGACGGTTTTAGCGCAACTGTCAGGTCAGCAGTCTTTCCCAGGATTGTGATTCCTACAGAACCAGACTTAGAAACAATTTAAAGGCTCAGGAACCCTTTGCAGGTGTTATGGCTTAATTAGCTGATTAGAGTGGGACACTTTGAGCCTAGAATATTGCACCTTTTCACAATATTCCAATTTTCTGAGATTGTGGATTTGGGGTTTTCATGAGCTGTAAACCATAATCAATCACAATTATGACAAATCACGGCTTGAACTATCTCATATATTAGTTTCACCTTTTAAGTTGCATTACTGAAATAAATAAACTTTTGCACGATATTCTAATTTTTCGAGTTTCACCTGTATGCAATTGCACAGTCTAGGTATGGGATTAGGTTTAGTCTGTACCATGGGAGCTGTTTGAGATCACTTAGGAAGGATTCTAGATAAAATTTCTTGAAAGACCTGGTGGTTATTACCTTTGCGGGAGATTTTGTGGCTTTTATTTTGTGCACGCAGTACACTAAACAGTGGTCACTAAAGCGATTAGAATAAAGGAGGCAGGCGTTCTCGCTATCAGGATATGAGGAGGGAATCCAGTCCAGCAAGGTATGGTTTGATGCTGTTGTGGATGGGGAGCCAGTGTAGGGATTCAGAGAGGAGCGTCAGAGACCGAGCAACGGGCGAGATGGATAAGCCAGGCTGATGTGTTTAGAATGGACTGCAGGGGGGGAAGAGATGGGAGATAGGAGGGAGATTATATGAGAGTGGATAAGTTGCTTGGTGGTGTTGGCAGTCAGAAATGGATGAATTTTGGAGATATTGCACAGGTGATTGCGGCAAGATGAGGAGAGTGATTGGATGTAGGGGCTAAAGGAAAAACGGGAGTCAAGAGTCACTCCGAGGCAGCAGACTTGGGCTGAAGGAACTATTGCGATACCGTCAACAATTATAGAAAAGTCAGAAATCAGAGTAGAGTTAGTAGGGAATTAGAAGGAGTTCTGTCTTGGACATATTGGTCTTCAGGTAGTGAGAAGCCATCCAGGCAGAGATCCTAGACAGACAGTCACTGACCTGAGAGAGAACCGAGGGGGAGAGATCTGGAGTGGAGAGGTAGATCGGAGTGTCATCTGCGTATAGGATGCACACAGTGCCACGGCGTCAAGTAATTCTTAACTAAACATACAAGAGAAAAAGATCACGTAAGATATCAGCAACATAAAATAAACACAAAAAGGATAGTTAATTATTGGTGGTAGTGGCCCTTTAAGCAATCCAGCCCTACAAAAGACTTGAACTACAGAAGCTGGTATTGAAGCCACTAGGTGGAAGCAGAGAGTATGGTGAAAAATAGATGCTTGAGATTTTACTTTTTAGGTCCTTAGGCTACAATTTATAAGCAGCTGTTAAAACTAGACCTATGTGTATCAGCTTGAATTCCAAAGGTCAGCTAGCACTCATGTCAAATCCTCTTAGTGCCGCGTTATTTGGATATCTGTATTATCTCATCCAAAGTGTTATAATGTTAAATGCATTAAAATGAGTTTAGAGCTAGAGAAGGGCTTTAGGCAGATATTCATTTATCAGACTTTTATGCCTCCTGAAAGAAATTAAAAATTTTTTCCTTAAAAAGGAGAACTCACAAAATGAGCAAAAATTAAAAACCCCTTCCATTAAGAATAAATTGGATTTTAATTATTTTTTTAAAAACAATCTGGGGTACAGTTAAAAAGGTACAGAGGCAACACATTTCATGGAAAATAATATATCAAGCTGCCTTCACCAGAGCCCAATAATTTTCCTCTTAAAATGACATCTTAGAAGACATCTTCCGCATAGTGACTGCTATTCCTAGTCACTATGCGGAATGACACCACTCGGCTTTCATGACCATTGCATCAGTCAAGAAACCAAAAGCACGCTTGGGATCATCCTTCCTGTCATGTAGGGCACATAAATTATTCATTAACAGAAGCAGAATTTAGCTTTTCTTTAAAGACAGAATGGCCAGAAATACAACAATGAATGGGATTTAGGATCAGCTATACTTAAATCTGCCTCGATCTGGCTATACACAATTTCTCAAGCACGCTCGAACATAGTGGCATCTGTAGCACCTCTGACATTCTACAGCTCTTAGAATACTGTATCAACACGTATCACAAAAAGCAAGTTGAAATGATATCAGAATCTAAATGTACGGTGATAACCACATCAAGCAGAACACAAATGCAACATGTTGATACGTAAAGATAGTGTTTCCTTTGATGTGAACAAAGTAAACAAACGTTTATGAATACTTGAGTGAATTCTCCCCTCCCCCTCTTATATTTGGCCCATCCTTTATTTAGAATTTATGTTTATAAAGATTTAATGAGATATCATAGGATATGTGAGGTTTGATATGTATGCCATGGGATCAGGGATCAAGTCCTAAATAAATAAGGGTGGGAACTGACCAAGATTACTGTTCCCTAATTATCCCGGATCATCTCGCACTTAACACAAACACACTCAAATCTGATATATTTATGTGGATTTTAGAAGAAATATAAATGATAAATCCTCTATTGTCACTAACCAGTGAAATGTATGATTGAACACCTGAATACAAGCATAATAGCGTGTGGCACCAATGAGAACTCTGTTCCTTCTGCTAAAATAGTGCAGGATCTGTGTTCCCACGTGATCCCCCTGGACTTAACTCCTGTGTGGGATTAATAATATTGTGTTATATCTGATGATAAAGTGTTAGATCCCACCCCCAATTTTCATGTGGACTGGGGTGAATAGTATTTATATAATCACAGGTGCTAATGAGTGTGTATATGCTTGACTAAGGCCATTTGGGACCGAAATGTCACATTTGTTTTACTGCTGAATATGCTCTAATAAAAAGTTAATTTCTGTGGGATTTGTATCTGTGTTGCACGCTATACTTCATTTGTGGTCACTTTTCAGGTTGGAAGGGCCTCTGTGGCATAGCACCAGGATTGGGCTCTCCCTGTGGAAATGCCACCACACGTTTTGGTGTATTGAAGGTGAGACTTTTGAAGGGCATTGTCAGGTTTCCTCTGCCTTGAAAGTGAAGTGATAATCCCACCTATTTTTATATGTATTGCAAAGGATAATTTGTATTTTCTGTACATGTTTTAGTCTTGATGGGATACATGTCTAAACTACTAAAAAAAACAAATGATTTGTCTTTCCAGCTGTGATTTATTTGCAGGTAAATGTCCTGTCTCAAAACCTACCGCAACCACCATTTACTATCTTTAGACTGCCAGGTTGTCCTCAATTTTCATTCTGTTACATAGAGAATTAACCCCCCCCCCCCCACGGAAAAGCAGACAGGCTGGGGTCAGACAAGTGTTTTGAAGAGTGGAAGGAACGTATGTGAGAGTGGCCGTTCCTTCCACTCTACGCCAGTCTGGCTGCCTCTCTTAGCGCAGTTAGTGTGCTCAGCGCTGCAAGGCTCGATCCTTTTAAGGAGAATTGCGCTTTGCAGTCCCGTCAACGCGCGTCCTAGCGCTTTGACGGGGAGGCTTTCTGCACGGACGGAGCACGGCTGCTGTTGCGGTGCTACAGCGTGTGGCCGGATGCCGGTAGACAACTCAGTACGGGCGCACCTAGTGCACTCGCATGACACCGCCTTAATGTGGAAATCAAATAGTTGGCATTTGAGCCATTATCTTAGTTTGCCATGCCCACCAGTGGTTTGGCTAGTTTGACAAGGAGTCACTCTCTATTTAGGTAGGGTGACCGTATCGGCCATGTTTAAATGGACACATGATGCTATTTCATGCAGAGGGGAGCACAGGGAAAAGTACTGCCCTGTAACATGTATAATTCATATGTGCAGGGAGGAAATCAAGGCAGGCCAAATGGGATTCCATATTTGATTACTTAACTGCATGGATTCTACATGCTGCTGCGTGGCATTTTTCATGCACTGCCCATCGGCATGAATAAATTATATGTGTCTCTTTAAACATGGCCAATATGGTCACCTTATATATAGTGATTAGCAAAATACAGAGCACTCCACTTTAATATAGTTTTAAAGATAGCAAAAAAAAAAGAACAAAAAGGGACTTGGGAATAAATGGAGATTTGGTTACAAAATATATGTCCATACAGTCCTGCCACAATGATCTGGAGTGAAATTGTGTATGCTTTGTTCATTGGTGACTCAAAAGCACATCTTATTAAAAATGCATGTTCAGGTGGCGTGTAACCATTTTACTTTTGCATATTAGATTTGGAGGACTGACCACCCTTTTTTGGTTTTCCACCTTTCCCCGTCACAGGTGCCTTGATGCAGAACCTATTTAAATCTTGAGATGCTGGGAACATCGGACAGACGTATGCCCAAAATAAGTGGGTATGACTATTGTACAGCACTGCAGAATATGCTGGCGCTTTATAAATAAAGAATAATAATAATATGGCTCAAGAACAGTCATTAGGCTGGCATAAATGAAGCAGGCTAATGTAATTTATGATCATATTCTGTAACTGAATCGCCACAATTTATTGCCAATTTAAAGATTAGATAAACACCTATGTTAAAGTGGAGTGCTCTGTTTTGTATGTTGGTAACCACAGAGAATAGCAATGACATTGTAGTTGCAGTACGCCAACTTTGCTGGCCACGGTTTAGGCTAGGGTCAGACAAAAGCATTTTTCCCCGCGAACGTGACAAAGTGCGTCCGAACGCATTGACGTATTTTTTCACGGAATGCGCAAAAACAGTCAGACGACGCGCATTTTCGGGCGTGATTTTGTACGGATCGTCAATAAAACTCTTCTTGCGTCTGGACGTTATGTAGGCTGGACATTAGCAGCGTCTGACATCTCCTAATCACGCAAACACGCCGCAATGCCGCAGCTGCGCACTCAGTACGTCAGTACTAGCGGTTCTTCGTTCTCAAACAAATGCGTTCAAATTCCACTTGCGTTGCACGGCCGGACTTTTGTGCGGCCGTACATCGTATAGTGGCCGTCATTGCCCGTCATCTGCTGCTAGTGCGGCCGTAATTATGTGCGCCAGAACGCACGTTAAAAGAGCGCTGGTCTGACCCCAGCCTTAATGGCTTTGGGATCAAACTCCGTTTGGCCACCACAAATGCCATAGCCAGTGAGTAAGAGCACAGCTCATCAGTGCATAGGCAAGATTGGGGGGGGGGGGCATTTGCCCCGGGTGCTGTAAGCAGTGGACAACCAATGCGTTGCCCCAGTTCGATGCCTATCTGGGGCTTCATCCGCAGCAGGCTGACATCTTGACGTGACCGGATAATCTGTAACGCAGCAAAAGTGTTTAACGTAGGAGGTCCTTTTTGGAGTCATTGGAAAGGCCAGACATATTGGTCTTTGGAGTCCATCAATGCAGCACTGTGACTAATTTTATAGATAATATTCTACAGGGGAAAGTATGTGACAGTATCTTCTGTGACGTCTGGTCAGGACCTTCTAAAGGAGAACATTAATTCCCTCAGCAAGGATACGATACAACAAATATCAAGGAAAATATGTGGAAATCTAAATATGAGCGTGAACACGAGGACTTTAAAATCTATACAAAAGGTGGTTTTAGTGCTAATGCTAGCAAATCAAACTGCTGCAAGGACAAAATATACAGCACTCATTCCATACACAACAATTGAAAATAAAAAGTAAATCTAGTCCTCGCGCAAAAAATGAGAGTCCACAAAGGGTTCTTCTGCTTTTCGGGTAACCACCAAATCATGAGGATCTAGGAGCTCTCAATCACATATGTTATCAGAGTTTAGAGCAGACGGATTAATGACTCAGAAATGAGGTAGTAGACATTTTTTATGTGTACTAGGTGTGGACGTTCGAAACACAGAAGTACTACGTGATGTATGTCTGTCTCCAATTTAGGTTACACGAAAAGCAGCAGAACCCTATGTGGACTCTTTTTTGCGCGAGGACTAGATTTATTTTTTTATTAGGAGGACTTTGTGGGACCTGTCAAACGAAACATCTGATTATACAGAGCAATATGTAGCGAATGTTTTTGTCATTGGAGAAATTCTGTTGTCGTCAAAAGACTCAAATAGGTTTCATAAATCTCAGCCTGAATAACCATCAAGACAGAGTGGAGAGGCCACATATTGACCTATTGGTCACTGGCACGATAAAAAGGAGAACCGCTGATTGGGGGGAGGGCAATATTGTGGATGACCACATGACAGTGTGTGCTGCGCAATTATTGGTTTCCTTTTTCTTTTTTTCTTTTGTGGCATTAATGGTGACATACCCATCTGTATTAATTTGACGAATACAGTCAGGACCAGAAATATTGGGACCTCGACACAATTCTAACATCTTTGGCTCTATACACCACCACAATGGAGTTGGAATGAAACAAACACAATGTGCTTTAACTGCAGACTGTCAGCTTTAATTTGAGGGTATGTACATCCAGCTCAGGTGAACGGTGTAGGACTTACAGCAGTTTGCAGATGTGCCTCCCACTTGTTAAGGGACCAAAAGTAATGGGACAGAATAATAATCATAAATCAACTTTCCCTTCTTAATACTTGGTTGCAAATCCTTTGCAGTCAATCACAGCCTGAAGTCTGGAACGCATAGACATCACCAGACGCTGGGTTTCATCCCTGGTGATGCTCTGCCTGGCCTCTCCTGCAACTGTCTTCAGTTCCTGCTTGTTCTTGGGGCATTTTCACTTCAGTTTTGTCTTCAGCAAGTGAAATGCATGCTCAATGGGATTCAGGTCAGGTGATTGACTTGGCCATTGCATAACATTCCACTTCTGTCCCTTCAAAAACGCTTTGGTTGCTTTTGCCGTATGCTTTGGGTCATTGTCCAACAGCATGTGAAGCGCCGTCCAATGAGTTCTGCAGCATTTGGCTGAATGTGAGCAGGTAATATTGCCCGAAACACTTCAGAATTCATCCTGCGGCTTTTGTCAGCAGTCACATCATCAATAAATACAAGAGAACCAGTTCCATTGGCAGCCATACATGCCCACGCCATGGCACTACCACCACCATGCTTCACTGATGAGGTGGTAGGCTTAGGAGCATGAGCAGTTCCTTTCCTTCTCCATACTCTTCTCTTCCCATCACTCTGGTACAAGTTGATCTTGGTCTCATCTGTCCATAGGATCTTGGTCCAGAACTGTGAAGGCTTTGTTAGGTGTGGTTTGCCAAACTCTAATCTGGCCTTCCTGTTTGAGGCTCACCAATGGTTTACATCTTGTGGTGGACCCTCTATATTCACTCAGGTGTATGTGTGTCAAAGTCAACAATCAAGAGAAGACTTCACCAACCTCCTGGAGAGTGTTTTTGATCTGGCCAACTGTCGTGAAGGGTCTTTTCTTCACCAGGAAAATAATTCTTCGGTCATCCACCACAGTTGTTTTCCGTTGTCTCCCGGGTCTTATGGTGTTGCTGAGCTCACCGGTGCGTTCCTTCTTTTTGAGAATGTTCCAAACAGTTGTTTTGGCCACGCCTAATGTTCTTGCTATCTCTCTGATGGGTTTGTTTTGTTTCTTCAGCCTAATGATGGCTTGCTTCACCGATAGTGACAGCTCTTTGGATCTCATCTTGAGAGTTGACAGCAACAGATTCCAAATGCAAATAGCACACTTGAAATTAACTCTGGGCCTTTTATCTGCACATTGTAATTGGGGTAATGAGGGAATATCACACACCTGGCCATGGAACAGCTGAGAAGCCAATTGTCCCATTACCTTTGGTCCCTTAACAAGTGGGAGGCACATCTGCAAACTGCTGTAAGTCCTACACCGTTCGCCTGAGTTGGATGTACATACCCTCAAATTAAAGCACAGTCTGCAGTTAAAGCACATTGTTTCATTCCAACTCCATTGTGGTGGTGTATAGAGCCAAAGATGTTAGAATTGTGTCGATGTCTCAATATTTCTGGACCTGACTGTACATGTGGACTATGGAGCTAGAAAATCATTGACACCTGTCTAAATATAAGTATCTATCGTGTGTGTGTTTTGTCTCGTGGATCATATGTGCGTGCATCAATAAAGAGGTGTTATAAAATATTTTTATGTAATTATCACATTTAAGGTGTGCTGGGAGATTAGCGTGGTTGGTTCTGATGGCAATAAAATTCGTAATAGACATAATTGGGAGTCGATATTCAGCAAATTACCAGTAATTGGTATCGGCCTTTCATTTGCTGATCTATGGCAATGACGGCTCACTGCAGTTGTGACAAGTCCCACAGCTTGGCGCTGATCTGTGGCTTCTCCCACAGCAGGCTGACATCTTGGATGTCAGCCCTTGCTGTAGGGTTTTGTAAAAATGGGGCTTCCCTTACAATCTGGCAGGGAATTCCCTATGCAGGAGTCTTTTGGATCCCTGTATCTCAGTTATCGTGAGCACTACAGCAGGGGTCAGCATCCTTGGCCCTCCAGAGATTTTAGAAGGCTATTTCCTATGATGCTCTACCAATCTATTGACTTGCTGAGCATCATGGTAGATATAGTTCCAAAACATCTGGAGGGCCAAGGTTGCTGACCCTTTACCTACATGGTCATATGAGGCATCATTGCAGAGGGGCCTTTCCAATGCTATTAGACATGGCCATGTTGTTTGTAGAAAATAAAACCTTAAAAATATTTTTAAATTTCTTATTATTAAATTACATGGTGTCCATTTCATTTAACCAATGTTTAAAATTTGCTAATAGCTGAGTGGTTTATTCACAACTTTAAGGCTGGGGTCAGATGAACGCAGTGTGAACGCGCGTGCAGCCGCACTTTATCACGGCCGTAGTAGCAGCAAATGACAGCCAATGACGGGCAATATACGAAGTACGGCCGGGCAACACAAGTGGCAAACAAACGCATTTTTTTCTATAACGTGATACCGCTAATACTGACGTACAGAGTGCGCTGCGTCCGCTAGCGGCGTGTGTGCGTGATTAGGAGACGTCAGACGCTGCTAATGTCCGGCTAACATAAAGTTCAGACGCAAAAAGTGTTTTATTGATGATCCGTACAAAATCACGGACGAAAATGCGCATCGTATGACCGCTATCGCGTATTCTGTGAAAAAATACGTCCATTCGTTCGAACGCACTTTTTCATGATAGACGCGAAAAATGCGTTCGTCTGACCCTAGCCTAAATGTACAGCTATGGCACCAGATATCGGCTAGAAAGTCTGCCAATAATCTGTATCGGTTCTGGAAAGAGGATACCAGTCCATCCCTAAATAAGATAGACGTGGTCCGCACAAAGCAGGATTATGGACAACACCTGAATCTCATCCTTGGCAGTGAATGGGTTAATGGCCAAGAGTGTATTTAAATACATGTGATATGTGTAAGAATTACTGCTTCAGAGAGCATGTTCAGTATTGCTGGCAACATTGGCAGCCCAGTGAAATGTCGGCTCAAGCCAGAGAAAATAAACTTGATAGTGCTCCTTCCACAAAACCTACCAAACCCAGGGAAAGCACTAGTGACTTGCAGTTATGACCTCTTATTTTGTTTCCCATTTTTATTGTTTTGGATTGTTCTTTCCAGATATTTTTCGTGTTAACAGGCTTTTTATATATTGTAGGCTTCCAATTTCAAAGTTAAGAAATAACATAGATATAGATGTTTGTGTATTAATCTTACACTTCAAGTAACAAAATGAGAAAATGAAATTAACAAATCAGTAATTATTTGTACGAAAAACTGTCAAAATGCCAAATCCGAGACTGCTAAAAACACAGTAATAACACTCTACAGTATACCATATAGGATAAAACAGATGAAAGTTGAGAAAATAAGTCCTTCAACTAAAGATATGACCGAGTCCCCTTATCTTCACATATAATGAGCAGATACATAAGAACCATTTGCAGCATGAAACATTCTTACAAAATGTCAAAGTGTCAGATGCCTACACAAGCTCATGGGTGTGGGATCCCAACTCTGTTTAGAAGTGTGCAAGTACAGGCTCAAGTTTTGTCAGTGAAATATCAAGTCCATTATTTCAGAGGAGAACGAGGGGGCAAATAAAGAAGAAAAATATACATTTGATTACTAAGGAATAATGCTTGTGCCTTTGCAACGCGTTTCGCCCATCACACGCTTTCTTAAACAGCTGCAGTGCAAAGCTCTTAAAGCCCCGAGTTTCGGCTCTGATGGAAGGTCTGTGATCCATATTCTAGAACTAGTATGATCCCGTTGCAGTAAAGCAAATTAATGCCTTAGAATAGTCAGAAGAAGGTAATAATTTAACAAAAGGCAATAAACTACATAAAAATGTCCATTTCCACTGTTAAACCTCAAGTAAATTTCTAGGTTTGTTCCCATCATAACTGCAGAATAAATATAAGAATCTGGAGGTGATAAGACCCCAATCGTCTCACACCAGTCTAACAGTATGATATGTTCATTTTAATAATGCATAAACTGTTATAACTGAGCATCCAAGAATAATAAATTCAATTGAGGGCCATAATGATTTCTAGTTAAGCAGATTAAGCTTAGTGCACCAGTTACTGCTCATCCTGTTGCATTATAAATGTGTCTTCTTTGGACAAATACCAGAACTCTAGGAGGTGGACAAAAACCATTAACAAAAAAATGTTTTGATCTGCGAAGACCAATTATTTAGCAAACACTACAACCTTCCTCCACGTATCATACAAAAAAAAAAGATAAATGTGATTGAATAAAAAGCATATGTATATTTTATCCAATACCAAAAACACGTGAAATACATATTTTTCTTGAAAGACAGGCACGAACAGTATGAGATATATATATATATATTAAAAAACGGCAACCGTACCATACAACTGCAGACAAAGGAATAAAACCTAATAAAACAGACTTGCGTGGTCAGTCAGCAACAACGATGACACCCAAGGCAACCACTGTGGTCCTAACCTAGGTAACAATCTTCAGCTGTGGGAATAGTCAACCAGAATCTCTTTTTTTTTTTTACATCAAAAGTCCTTCGTTTGGTAGCATATGAAGTCAGGTGAGAAATTAGGGAGGACCAAATCTAGAATAACATCGCTTTTCGTATTATGCATAATTGACGAGCCGATTCCTCTCAAATGAGCACCGAGAGGCAACGGGCTGGAGGAGAGCTTCGCTCGGGGCATTGCCTGTCAGAGAGGAATAATGCGGAGGGTTACCTTGGGCGTTGTATTAGAGGTGTGGTGGCATTGTGTGAGGGTCAGGTAGGCTTAATATTTATTCATTCAAGTCTTTCTTTATACCCTGCCCCATTAGCTCATACTATCCCATATTGCAATGAATAAGGGGGGGGGGGGCAACAAGCGGTTTGGTAATATAGGAAAAAAACCACATTACTACTTTTTCCCAACCATATTTACACGAAACCGACCGACCGACTGATGAAACTCGCAGGTAAGCGAGTGAAACGCGTCTCGGAGCTTATATTAATTCTCCTTTTTATATATTCCCTTTTTTGCCTTGTTTGTCAATTTACTTTTCGTTTTTATTAATAAATTTTTAAATACCCACATCATTTGACAAGTAGATGCTTTATTCACTCCTGCAACTAAATATCCTTTCCTGTGGACTGGAGTGTGGAACCATCGTTTAGAGGGTGGGACCCCCCATGGAGTAAGCGGTCCAAAAGTTCCGGTACTGAGCCACTCATTTAGGGAGGCTCAATAAACACGTGAGTAGATCCACTTTAAGACTGCTCTCTCTATTTACCACTGGTATTATGCCATATATGCCTTCTTTCATTTGAGGTTATCTGCGGAATCCAGATTGTGGCACCAGATTTGAATATCTCCAAAGGAATTGCTTGATGGGAGAAGCCTCCCATAGAGGCTTACCTGTGCATCAAACGAACCAATTGGTTCCCCGTTTGTGAGTGGCTCTCCTCCCACCATATTTTTATTATTACCATTTAAATATATGCAACAGTATTGCGCGATTACCTGTCATTTTATATATTTTAGTTTCCATAAGTGGATCCAGGTGCCACTTTGAAATCAACATTTTGAAACAATACGAGTCCATATATATCTGCGCTCCCAAAGAATAAGTTTGTATTTTTTCCCATTTTGTTTGATTTGGGTGAGGGACATACCTTATGGTGAGCTGCATGCTTATAGATCTCCCTTTACTTCACATATACTAGTCATACGAAAAACACCGCGCCGAGCACACTAAAACACCTAATTAGGTGTTTTACATAGATATTTACACGAAAGCCAAGCAGATAAACTGTAATAAGAGTGCATTGACAGCAGTTATGTTCCTATAATCAGTTTTATCCTTTTGAAGCTTAAAAGCTTAGATTTTGTAAAAATAGATATAAAGCGGACGCGAAGGCTCTGAATATGCATTTATTCACTGCTTTCAATTAGAAGTATAATTAATAGGGATGCACCGATACCACTTTTTTAAGACCGAGTACAGATACTTTTGTTCAAGTACTCACCGATACCGAGTATCGATACTTTTATCTTATGTCATGTGACCGCTTTCCAATAAGAACAGACCTCATATAAAGCCCCCAGGTCTCATGGATATGCCCCCCAGCTCATGGATACTGCCCCAGCTCATGGATTTTCCCCCCAGCTCATGGATAATGCCCCCCCAGCTCACCTCTCCGCTCATACTCACCTTCCTTTAGCGACGCCGGGAAAGTCTTCGCGCGCGCGCGCTCGTTGGAAGGACCCCAGCCGCGACCACGTGATCGCGGCTGGGGTCCTTCCAACGAGCGCACGCGGGGAAACTTTCCCGGCGTCGCTAAAGGAAGGCAAGTATGAGCGGAGAGCAGCTGCAGGGCCTGTCTGAATGCTCTATCGGCATTCGGACAGGCCCTGCAGCTGCTCACTTTGTTTATACTTCCCTTCCTTTAGCGACGCCGAGAAAGTTTCCGCGCGTGCGCTCGTTGGAATGACCCCAGCCGCGATCACATGGTCCCACGTGGTCGCGGCAGGGGACCTTCCAACGAGCGCGCGCGCGAAGACTTTCCCGGCGTCGCTAAAGGAAGGTAAGTATAAACAAAGTGGCGAGAGCAGCTGCAGGGGCTGTCCGAATGCAGATAGAGCATTCGGACAGCCGCCCCAGCCCCTAGGATGCCGGCAAGCCAGCTCCCGGTATCGAAAAAAAATAATCGGGGGTACTGCACGAGTACCAAGTACTCCTGCAGTACCCGGTATCGGCACCGATATCGATACTAGTATCGGTATCGGTATCGGTGCAACCCTAATAATTAAACCAAATTATATACACAGCGCAATTATGCTATCAAATTACAATAGAGTGTATATGTTACGGTTAAAGCCCGAAGTGCGGTTAATCGTAGGGTTACCCGGGTAATCCTGACATTACCCAGGCGTCATTATCAAAAGTCCGAAGTGAAATGAAATTTCAGACTTTACCCGGGTAATCTGCAAAGTATCCAGAGGCCTCTGGGTACTCCGGTTTTATGCTCTGTTTTAACCGGGTAATTCGCACATTACCCTAGTGTTGCTGGATAAAGTGTGATGTGCAACGAAACATCGGACTTTATCCGGGTAATCTGCAAAGTATCCAAACGCCTCTGGGTACTCAGTTTTTCTTGGGTTTTCAGCAGGTTACAGTTGACTGAATTCTGAGGATTACCAGGGTAAAACTGCAAACTGTTATCTGACTGATAAAAGTGTTTGTTATTTGTAACCAAATTGTATCCACGGTCACAAACCACACTAAATAACCGTCATGTAACTCTGCATTAATTAATTGTCTGAAAATTAATTTATGAAGATAAAGATCTTCTATAAAGAGTAACCTAATAGTGATTATCTTTATACAGTATATAAGCACACGACACATTATAAAGATGATGTAACTCTTTCACATTCATAAGAAACATATCCTGTTACTCTGTATATTCATTATATCCTTAATACATTTTAATGTTTGTCTTTTGCCATTTTCATTGATAATATCCATAGATAATAGCAAAATTCACTGTTACCCAAGCGGGGTTGGATGCTCTGCAGATTACCCAGGTGAAGCTGTGGATAGTCCTCAGATTACCCGGGTGAAGCTTCAGTCGTGCACATTATCCGGGTAAAGTGTGAATGTTTCAGCTCTTCCAGACCGTTACCCAAGGGCAGTTGGTTAGTCCTAAAATTACCCGGGTAAAATCTGAAATTTGAATTTTTTTTCCAGCTTTACCCAGCGGTTTTGGGTAAGGTCAGGATTACTCGGGTAATCCTAAAGTTAACCGCACTTCGGGCTTTACCCGTAACACACACATCTATTTGCCTTAGAAACTTACCAAAATTAAAGTTTGCTGAAGTGCCTTCCAGGATCAATCACGCATGGTATGTGGGCAAATACACTGGTCTGGCCTTTAAATTGTCCGCAGTCACAAGAAGAGTGTAAATTTCAGCATCTTTCCTTTCAGCCAATGCCTAAAAAGAAGTTGTTGAAATCTGGAGGACAATGGCTGCTCTCAGTGTGCGATTTCATCCCTAAGTGTTTTATAATGTAATCTGAACCAGTAATCCGGGTTTCCCTTTGTCTGATCACAATGCTACTGGAGGTGATGTATCAGAGAGGTTATCTTCCAGTTAATTACAAAGTGTTGACTTCCAAACGCATTGTTCTGTAATTTGTTTTACGAGAAAGGTATTACATCAGAGCCAACAGACCCAAATTGAGAATACAACACGGGGCTCCGAAATTGAAAATGAACAACTAAGAGAAATTAAGCGACAATTTTTTTTTTTTAAATAAAAAAATACTAACAGGGTTATCCAAAGAGATTCGAAAAGTCACCGCACATTCGGTGACTTTTCGTTCTCTTCAATTCGGTTCCTTTTGCCGATTGCATTTCGGTGACCCTGCGGTGTATTCAGCAAACAGCACAGGGTCCCCGAATTGCAGGGAAAAGCTGCCGCAAACCTGACGAAAACTCACCGAATGCACGCTGAAAACAAGCAAAAACATCTGGATTAACCTTCGAAAAACCCGAACAGGAGCCGAAAAGGAGCCGAATCACACAGAGCCGAAGCAGCTGTGACGTAGAGGAGGCAGTGAATAAATTAGAAAAACCATTTGTATGAATCTGGGAAAATAAAACGCTGTTTGCAAAGAAACTACTGAGCGAAAATGTCTGAAATTTTCACAGGAGGTCCAGGGAATGATAATAAAGAGGGCTGTTACAAAAAAATAAGCAAACTGAAAAAAAAAAAAAAAAAAAAAAAAAATCGGACTTTTAAATTTTTTTTTAAAAATTCAGAAAAATGCTTAAAGTATCCTAAAAAATCTATAAATAAAGAGACTTTTTGCTGCAGAATTTTATAATGAACGGTTTATTAGATATTGAATTAAAACAGGAATATTTTTAACATTGAAGCCTATGGGATTCTCCTGAATAAACTTGCCGAATTAAACCACCGAATGGCAGGGCATTAGGGGAACCTTTCACTGCTGGTTTGTGTTCTCTGAATAGCCGAAGCAGTGCTTTTTCATGGGGATTTCACTGCCCTCGAACAGGCACCGTATGTGCAGGCAATTCGCCAGGATTTGGCGAATTGCCTGCTCTCTGGATAGCCGAATGGCCAGGAAAGGTAACCGAACGCTGATTTTCAGCGTTCGGTTACCTTTCTCAAGCAATTCGAATCTCTTTGGATAACCCTGTAAATATATGTGAAATGCATTTTATTGCTTAAAAAGTAAATTGTACAAGCTTTGAACTTAAAAGGATATAGCTAATGTACAGCATATGGTGAAGCAAATCCTTTCAGTACCAAACCCGTGTTTTCAAATTGAAAATTGTGTTTACAGTGACAAATAGCACACAAACAATTTGCATTATATTTTAATATACTATTCATAGCTTTCAATGAGAAACAAAATTCTGAGATCGCACTCCTGTCTTCTGGTGTTACTGTAGAGAACACAAAAAAGAGAAAAAAAAAGAAGAGCAGCCCCCAACCTATTGCTACAAAAATTCAACAACTTTTACTGCTGTGTTGCAACAGCCAGGGAGAGGGCAGAATAGAGGGAGAGCTCACGGGTCATTCACAACTGTAAAGAGTCTGGCCTTTCCAATGATACCAAACATGACTATGGAGTAACAAAAATAAATCTATTTTTGTTCTAAAGGTCGTGGCATTTTAGCTTTTCAGGAATAAACCAGACAATGCCGCTGCCGTCACTCACCTCATTTCCCACACAGGACTATTTATGAAAGGAGTCAAAATTTCAAAATTGTGTTAACATTGTGTATTTCCTTCAAAAAAATACAGTAAACCGGGTCTCTATTTCTGGATTATTTTTTTTAAAGACTATACGAATATATAAATCAAGAAAAAAAAATTCTTAAAGGTTTGGATGATAAAATGTGGAAATAGCATTTTACAAGTTATAACTGACTGAAATTTGGAAATGTAAATTTGATTTAGCATTCTGACGTGGCATGACATATACACATAATGATAGATTAAAATAATATTTAACAGCAGATGTATAAACTGTCCTATAATAAACCAAGACTTCAAATTCAATTTAAACATGAGCAAAAAAAAAAAAAAAAAGATCTCCGCACACAGGGTGAAATTGCTCAGAAGGGAAAAGGTTAAAAAATATTTAACATATTTAAAAAGGTAAAACTAGCTTTTGAACGTCCGATATAAAAAAAAAAAATTATATAAAAAAAAAAAAATCAACAAGGTGAAACTGGAATGGAATTGACATGCATTCACAACAACATCAATAAACGTTCCCCTGTGGGACTACGATCAATTGAAGACATTATGGTTGACAATTAAAAATTATGGGGGGGGGGTGATAAACACTAAACAACGAGAGAAAAAAAAAAAAAAAAAAAAAGGACAAGAACAATATTAGCCTATTTACGCCTGATGGAGGGGACTGAAAACCATCAATAATGAATTAAGCGTTTAAATAAATAACGAACGATCTTATCCCTCATCTTTGTATGACATCTCTGGATTCAGTGGCAGAAAATAGATCATGGTGACCATGCTTTGTGCCGAGGGAAAATAAAAAAAAAAAAAACTAAAGATAATGAAGAAAGGAAAGGAAAAAAAAATAAATAAAAAAAAAAACAATTGAAAAGACGACACAGCTATATGTGGAAGCGATTTATTTTTAAAATCAAATAGATTTTTGACCTGTGGTCATAATATACGTGACAGTGTCTGTTAATCCTGCTACATTTCAAGAGGGAAATAAGTTTTTCATCGAAACACGAGTAACTGCGCGCCATTTAATTCCAGCCATAAAGACGACTCGACAGGACCACCTGCTTTTTTTTATAGGCTCAAGAAATTATGACTTCATTTAACAGCAGGTGCGACATTCAGAGCCGTATTTTCTCTGTATCTTGACAGTTTACTAATCTGGCTAAACCGTGCAGCGACGCTTTGACGAATATTCATTACGGTATCATACACCAGTTGTGGTGTAGAGGCAAGGGTTAAATTTTCAAGTGGCGAACTCTGGATAAAATTATTTATTTCTCCTGATCTGAACAAGGACCATGCGATGAAAATGCAAAGTATGCGAAATTCTGAGGCTGATTGAAATTACATTTTAAATCAATATTACACCAATAAATGCACAAAATCCAAACAAGATCTGGTCTTACTAAACTGATAAAAGAGCAACTCTACTGCAAAGCAAACACATGGACATGAGCAATCATGAGTTTACTTTACAGGAATAAAAACTACTGTATGCCTCCTATTCAAAGTAAACTATGGTGGTTATTCAGTGAGAGGTGAAAACTAGGATAATTGTCAGAAGAGACCAATCTAGACCTTTGAAAAGTGAGATAAATGGGAGAATTTTTGACCTGGCTATTTTGACCTGGATTTTTCACTTTTCCAGTCATTCTCCTGGTTTTCACCTTTCTCTGAATAACCCTGTATGTCTTGTATACAAAGTCTGAGGCTGATCTACGCAAGAATGTGCAGGTAAGAGAAATTTTGGATTAACTAAACTGTTTAAGAATTGCAAAATATACTGAAAAAGTAGTAGTAATAAAAAAAAAAAAAAAATAATTGAAAATTATACACACACACACTTAAGTTGTGGTGGAGGGCAAAAAGAAATAAAAAAAAAAATGAGTAAAAGCCTCCACAATGCAAATAATAAAGTTTATTATTGCATAATAAAGTTTATTTTCACATCCCAGAGCAATTCAAAGAACTGCATCACAGAGCTACATTCTGTAATATAAATATATATACATACATACATACATACATACATACATACATACATCTCTGTAATACCTGGTTATAGTTTTTTCCTGGGGAACACAAACGGAAACAATACCACAACAGACTGCTGTTGAGAATTATGAAAACAAAAAACATAAAATGACACTTTTCTGGACTGCCACCACGTTTGGACCTCTAGAACTATTCACATGCAATTTATGCTTTAGAAAGTTTCTAATCCGACTTTACATGGCAAATACAAACCCCTTCAATTTACAGTTATATACGCTACATAAGTCACTTACCTGATCCTCTTGAAAAGAAGAAGAAATTAAAGAGATTTTCCAAACGATGAATCCGCAAGATTTACAAAAAGACCAGGATCAGCAGATTGAGCAAAACCTGCATCGAAAACACTGAGGGATGCATTTTAAACAAGTCCCTCCCAAGTCAGATTCAGGACGGGTAAAAGCTTAGATACACAGCTTTTACAGTTCAGCTAAAATCCATTTAATGAGGAGTGCTAAGGTAGGACGGCGGACGAAAATAACTCCCACACTACTGCAGGAACGTTGCCTATTGCTGGCTCCACATCCTGACTCTGCAAGTCTGCAACAAACGATCTCAAACACGTTCTAACGAAGAATGGCATTTCTGACAGCTACAAGCGCAAGATTGAGATCATCAATTAGATACCCTTACTTCTAGATTGACAATATGTTACATCAGATCAACTAAAGAAGCAGCTAAGTATAGGAGCTAGTGCGCAACAACAACAAAAAATATTAAATATTCATGCGAGTTAGTCTGCAACACATCATCTACACTGCAAAACATGATTCTTCCCATATGTGGAGGTTTGAGATATGGGTCGAAAATGCACATTTATTCACACACATTTGATGATTTGCCCCATGCCTCCAGTCTTTCACGAAGTCTCTAAAAACACGTTACTTCAGGGAGGTCCATCCGCTCATTCCATAACTCCCTCCCCCTTGCACCTTTCTTGATCCACCTCCAATTCAGCCCTTTGTATCCCATTACTTCTCATACTCCGCTATTTACCCTCACCTGTGTGTGTCAGCCCTCTCCTTCTAGATTGTCAGCTCTGGAGCAGCGTACTCTTCTCAGTATGGCTTGTTTTTTTCCTACCCATTTGTACAATGCTACAGAATTTATTGGCACTTTATAAAGGATTGTAACTGTATTTATCAGGGATCCTCACTGTTTTTTGTTCGAAAGCCACAGCAGCAAGAGATCAGTCGAGAGGAGCAATACTGAAATACCTGTGGCCTATCAGTTTGCCTGCCCACCCCCACCCCGGAATACTGTATATTTTAAGTTTATAATACAGACAACTGTATAAATTTCTATATCTTTGAATGGAACTAAGAAATAATCCTAGCTTTAAATCAATACAGAGATCAGCAGAAAAATGCATTAATTACCTGTAATTTTGTCTCCTCTTTTGACTTCCCAGATTTCAAATTTTTTCTCTGACTGCTCTTCCATTCTTTCCTCTGTGCCCCCCCCTTTCTCTGTCCTGTGCGCCTTTCTTTCCTCTGTGCCTCTACACCTGCACGCCTCTTCCTCTATTCTACGCTTCTTCCTGGCACCTGCGCATCACCAGAAGACGCCCACCTTCTGTTCCGCCAACGGCGGTCCATGAGCTGACCCTGTTGGCTATGCCATCTATGAGCCGCACAATCTTTCATGAGTAACAGGCAGCTCGCCCGGACCTCTAGGCCCAGGTTCGGATGACTGATTTGAGGGGGGCGGGATTGCGTTGCATACACAAACTCCCCTACATCCACATACTTCAGCCCATAGCTCCTCTAGCAGTGACAGTCCTCCGGCATACAGTTCCCACTCTCCGTTAAGACGCCAGGGTGACGTCACGGAGCCGGAAGCCATTGACCCTGCAGACAGCCGGGTCAAAGGCTTCCGCCTCCATGTTGTCATACCTGCGACCAGTGTCTGATGGAGAGCAGGAACTGGATGCCGGAGGACTGCCACCGCTGGAGGAGCTCCAGGCCGAAGTTAGTGGATGTAGGGGGGGTATGTGAAGGCAATGTGATTTCACCCCCCCCCCCCAAAAAAAAAAAAAAAAGTGATCCAAACCTGGGTTTGGAGTCCCAGCCGGCCTCCAGGCTCAGTCAAGCCCCCTGCTCAGCCGGCCTCCAGACCCTGGTTCGGATGACTGATTTTCAGCAAATTCTTTTCGACTGTTTTTCCTTTCAGCTGAAAGCAGCATTTTCAATGACTGAAATTTCAGTGCATCCCCAGTTATAAAAAACGGGAGAGGAGCTGTGGAGAGGGCAGAGGAGGGGGTTAAACATGAACCCTACCTTCCATTTTAACCCTATACTGTTCCTTTGATGGATAAAACCAATTTCCAATGCTTGCCCAGAGTAAATGGAGCTCGGCTGGAAAAGGTTTGCCGATTACACAGATTTCACCATTTCAGTTAATGTAACAGGCCCATGTCCTGCTAATTCATTTAAAAAAAAACAAACAAAAAAACGAAAACAAAACTACTAATGGATTCATGACCTAATAAGTTGTTTCACTAATCCCTCAGGAATGAGGGAGGAAATAAATTTAGTGCATCTTTAGCGTATGAGCCCCAGGAGAACAGGCAGTTATCTCTTCCATAAAACCACAAGGCATTTTTAAGAAGGGCCCTAGCAAGCTCTGTGAGCTCCATAACTTAATGTACTGCTTATGGGGATAGGATCTTTTTGATGCAACCACTCTGGGCCTGTAAACTAGCGCCTTTCTGCTTAAAGCTGGCGTTAGACGAGCGCGCTACGTGCGCCCGTACTGACGTGCTTACTGGCATCCGCCGCAGCGTTGTGACGCTGCAACGGGGCCGATCACATGCTTGTGCGCGCAACAAGCGTCCGTTATCCAAGCCTCTCCGGCAAAGCGCTAGGACGCGTGTTTACTGAGCTGCAAAGCGCGATTCTCCATAGGAGGTTTGAGCTTTGCAGCGCTGAGTGCGCTCAGCGAGGTGGCCAGACGGGCATCGTGTGGAAGGAACGTCCACTCTCACAGACGTTCCTTCCGCTCTCCAAAGACGCTCGTCTAACACTGCTTAAACGACGGAGCTAGTAACAAACAAAAACTAAAAAAAAAACACGAGGCCTCTGGTAGACTGAGCAGATGCAGGTTGTTCACCTTGTGCTAGTCTACCACCTGAAATCACAGGAGCTGTTCTTTAACTGTGCACACCATCCCACCTCGCCTGACCTCTAAACAAATGTTTCCGTACAGGATACAACTTTTAGAGATATATATATATATATCATTCGTCCTGATGAAAGTCCTGATGGACTGAAACGTCGACTATTTTGAATAAATACTTTATATACTTACTCTATTCTTGAAGACTCCGTGTGCGGAATTCCTGGAGGAATATTGTGCTATTTACCTTATTCTGGCACCGGAGCAGTTTGGAAGTCTGAAAAAGTGCTCAAAACTACACAAAGTGCACGTCACGGAACCCTGCGCTCAGAGACCGTGGTCTTTACTAAAACCTCGCTCCTCCGCTATTCCCCTCATTTAAGCTATTGGTCGGTTTATCTTTTCATGTTAAAAGATATGTTTTTGTGACTTTCCCCCCTTCAGAACACAATTCAAATGCATTCAAGCCTGTCCCTTGTGTTCCGACACCAGGGAAAGCCTGGTTTTGAAACTCCAGCCAATCACCATCCAGGAGCCTGGTTTGAAACCCCAGTCAATCACAATCCAGGAGTCAGACGTGGAAACCAATAACATTCAAGGACCGCAGGGCATTCAAAACCTCTGCAGAAACGTTAAACCCCCTGGCGCCCCAAAACCCCTTTGCCCCAGCAGGGTGCTCTTTTGGGGATAGGGTCCCCCTCATGGGAGCTGCAGTTGGGCTGATTTTCAGGAAGGTGCTGCATCAGGAATACGAGTTTCTGAGCCTTTCTTGGCCCCAGGGGCTCAGGAGGCAGCGGCCATGCGGCATCAGCTAGGGTAAATTCCCCACACTGCCGCTGGCCCCCGCCGGCCGATCTAGGCACTTTTTGGACTGTGACACTAAAGGGGCCCCGAGCTATCAAACGGTACCCACGAATTGCTGCTGCTGCTCCCCTGAAATAACCCCAAAACAAGGACCCTTGCTCTGTATGACTGCAGTAAGTTATTTATAAAGGTGTCACCAAGTTCCGTAGCGCTGTACAATGGGAGAGACAGAATAACCAATATACAGTTGTGTTCAAAATTATTCAACCCCAATGCTGTAAAGGGTTTTAGGGAATTTAGTGTACATTTGTAATTGTATTCAGAATGAAATCCTACAAGGACTTTTTAAAGAACCATATGCAACTAAAATGACATCAATTGGTTTTGTAATACAGTAGTAAATGTTTCTTTTGTGAATTCTTCATTGACACAATTATTCAACCCCTTAAAGACTACCACTCTGAAGAACAGAGGTTCATTCAAGTGTTTTCAATCAGGTATTGAAAACACCTGTGGATGTCACGGAGCAGCAATAAAGCATAATAAGCACCAATTAGGCAGCTTTAAAATGACTGTGATACTCAGCTCCTTCACTGGTGTGGTTACAAACATGGTGAAGTAAAGAGAATGGTCCAGGAAGACAAGAGAAGAGGTGATTACTCTTCACAGGAAGGGCAATGGCTATAAGAAGATTGCAAAGATGTTAAACATACCAAGAGAGACCATAGGAAGCATCATTCGCAAATTCAAGGCAAAGGGCACTGTTGAAACGCTACCTGGTCGTGGCAGAAAGAAGATGCTGACTTTGACTGCTGTGCATTACCTGAAGCGTAGAGTGGAGAAAAGTCCCCGTGTGACTGCTGAGGAACTGAGAAAAGATTTGTCAGATGTGGGTACTGAAGTTTCAGCTCAGACAATACGGCGCACACTGCGTAATGAAGGCCTCCATGCCAGAACTCCCAGGCGCACCCCCTTGCTGTCTCCAAAGAATAAGAAGAGTCGACTGCAGTATGCCAAATGTCATGTGGACAAACCACAGAAGTTTTGGGATAGTGTTCTGTGGACTGATGAAACAAAATTAGAACTGTTTGGGCCCATGGATCAACGCTATGTTTGGAGGAGGAAGAACAAGGCCTATGAAGAAAAGAACACCTTGCCTACTGTGAAGCATGGCGGGGGGGTCAATCATGCTTTGGGGCTGTTTTGCTTCTGCAGGTACAGGGAAGCTTCAGCGTGTGCAAGGTACCATGAATTCTCTTCAGTACCAGGAGATATTGGATGACAATGTGATGCAGTCCGTCACAAACCTGAGGCTTGGGAGACGTTGCACCTTTCAACAGGACAATGATCCCAAGCATACCTCCAAGTCCACTAGAGCATGGTTGCAGATTAAAGGCTGGAACATTTTGGAGTGGCCATCGCAGTCACCTGACTTAAATCCGATTGAGAACCTCTGGTGGGACTTAAAGAAAGCAGTTGCAGTGCGCAAGCCTAAGAATGTGACTGAACTGGAGGCTTTTGCCCATGACGAATGGACGAAGATACCCGTAGATTGCTGCAAGACACTTGTGTCAAGCTATGCTTCACGTTTAAAAGCGGTTATAACTGTAAAAGGATGTTGTACTAAGTACTAAGATTGAATGTCACTTGGGGGTTGAATAAAACTGATAATGATGTGAGCACAGAAAAGACATTTGTGGTTATTTCATTATAAATGTTATGTTATATTTGTCTGACCTACACGTGCCTCTTTGATTTAATTGTAAGCAAGATGACTGAATTATCAAAATCAATGTCAAACTGGCCAAAACACTCAATTTCAGTGGGGGTTGAATAATTTTGAACACAACTGTACATCCAAGTTAAACACATAGAACAGTAGGAGAGAGTACCCTGCTCAAGAGCTTACAATCTGCGAGGAGGACCTGATAGACCAGAGTGACCTCCGGGGCTGGGATGTTAACTGTTGTTGTCTGATTCTGTACCAAATAAAAAGGGCTGCCGACATGGCCAGTGAGTCTGCTTAACCCAATATGACCAGTGTCGTCCGCTTTATTGGGAGAAATTAAAAGCTGACAATGATTCAGCGCTGCTTGCTGAGGGGAGAATCTGAGAACTAGCGGAGGAAAACGAGTCACCATGGCCAAGGGAAAACATATTTGACCAGGGCTCTCGCAACAGAGCATTTCTGAGGGAAGTATTTCAGTGAAGGGTAAACAATTCTTGTTTCTTTGAAGAGGAACACATCAGGCTTGTGTGAAAGGGCATTCTAGCTTATTGAATAAAAACAAATCTATCCAGTTCTTCTCACTAATTCAGCATAGTCCAAAAATGAACGGAGGACGATTCCCTCACTCATCTGCTCCAGAGGCTGCGGCAGGGAGCATGGCTGCCTGATCTGAGCCAGGAGGAGGATGCAACAGGATGAATTCAATAATCTATGGCGGGGCTGACAAAGTAAGCCACTCCCCAGATGTTTCTGAACTACAACTCACATGATTCCCTGACCATCTATTGCATGCAAAAGAATTCTGGGAATTGTAGGCTGTCAACGTAGGGGGGGGGGGCACTGGAGTTTGACAGTCCTGATCCATGGTTTCACCTGCTCTAGGTGACAGGGGGAAAAAGGATATCCCCTAAATTAGAGTGATTTAACGATAAAGAAGTGGGACAATGATTCTGAAAGAAAACTTTGGCACAGCTTGATATAATGATAAGCAGATTGCACTTGCTCTATTTCTGCTTAGTAAATATGAGCCTTCATAACAGCTCTAACACAAATTTATTCAACAGAACAAAAATAAACAAAAAAATGCAACAATATATTTCTAGGCTGCAATTGGGAAAAGAAAAAACAACATTGGACAGTCACACTAATCCTCTAAATTTTCAAAACTGTAATTTTCAATTAAAATACTGTACATCTCATTTGGGGTCATTCTCTGAATTAGGTATTAAAAAGGAGAATTAAATGGGGATTTACCAGTGAATAATAATAAAAGAAAAGGTCAAAATAAGAGATTTTCAGATGGTTTTCCACTGTTCACAATATAGTGGAATAAAATCCCAGAATACCAGGGTTTCTTAACATGACCTATTAAAAGGCGATATAGTCCCAAAACCAGTCCTGCACAGCGACACTTTATGCTACCAGGAGCACATTAACTTCATAATTTCGGGTTTCTAGGATGGGGGTCAGGAGTGGGAATAAGTGGTTGTTTCTGTAGTGTAGTGGTCATCACGTTCACCTAACACACGAAAGGTCCTCGGTTCGAAACCGGGCAGAAACAATTTATGGTTAAAGCATTGATGTTTCTATTAAGCAAGCATGGGATAGGCATAAGGCTATCCTAAAGAAAAGATAAATCCAGGTAAAGTATCCATGTAATTGGGCAGACTAGATGGGCCGAAAGGTTCTTATCTGCCGAAATTTTCTATGTTTCTATGTTAAGTAACCTCCTTAGCCCACTTTAAATTAATGATTATATATATATAAATAGAGTGTTCCTCAATGCAGTTGTCCCCCACCTTGGTACTCAAGTATGCCTAACAGGCCAGATTTTAGGATTACCTTGAGGAAATGCAGACTGAGTATCGACAATGTTTCACTGGATCCATAAAGGCCAACGCCACATACATCTACAAGTAGAGGAATCCCAGCACTTCCCTAAGCGATTCAATCAAGCTTTGTAGTTTGTTTAGACAGACAGGGTGGCAACATTTTTGACAAATCAGATTTGGCTTTGAAAGGTGAATGATTTGGCAAGAAAGTTTCTGTCCTGTCTAAATAAACTTGCTTGATCAAGCGGCCTGAGAAGACTGCTGGGATTCCTCTATGTATAGACTAGGGCTGAAACTAGGGATGCACGGATACCACTTTTTTAAGACCGAGTACGAGTACCGATACTTTTCTTCAAGTACTCACCGATACCGAGTTCCGATACTTTATGTCATGTGAACACTTTCCAATAAGAACAGACCTCATATAAAAATGCCCCCAGCTCATGGATACTGCCCCCCAGCTCATGGGATATTGCCCCCCCAGCTCACCTGGAGCTCTCCGAAGATACTTACCTTCCTGGACGACGCCGGGAAAGTCTTTGCGCGTTGCGCTCGTAGGAAGGACCCCAGCCGCGATCACATGGGACCATGTGATCGCGGCTGGGGGCCTTCTAACGAACACACGCAGGGAAACTTTCCCGGCGTCGCCCAGGAAGGTAAGTATCATCGCGGAGAGCAGCTGCAGGGCCTGTCCGAATGCCGTTAGAGCATTCGGACAGCCGCCCCAGCCCCTCGGATGCCGGCTTCCAGTATCGGGGAAAATATTGGGGGTACTGCAGGAGTACCAAGTACTCCTGCAGTACCCGCTATCGGTGCAACCCTAGCTGAAACAATGATTAAAATAGTTGTCAACTATTCCCATTAATCGATTAATCTGTGTTGATAAGGCTAGGGTCAGACGAAAGCAGTTTTAACGTGCGTTTAGACGCACGAAATCACGGCCGTGCTAGCAGCAAATGACGGGCAATGACGGCCAATATACGAAGTACGGTCGCACGAAAGTCCGGCCGCGCAACGCAAGTGGCAAACGAACGCATTTTGTCGAGAACGTCAAACCGCTAGTACGGTCGTACAGAGTGCGCTGCGGCCGCATAGCGGCGTGTGTGTGTGATTTTGAGATGTCAGACACTGCTAATGTCCGGCCACATAACGTCCAGATGCAAAAAGTGTTTTATTGATGATCCGTACAAAATCACGAACGGAAATGCGCATCGTATGACCGCTATCGCGTATTCCGTGAAAAAATGCGTCCATTCGTTCGAACGCACTTTTTCACAGACAACGCGAAAATGCGTTCGTCTGACCCTAGCCTTAATCTTCCTGTGTTACAGCACACACTGTTTAGAGTCAGACTGAGTTAAATCGTATATAACCTCAGCTTCGGAGCCGATTGGAGAAGACGCACCGCTGCTTTACTAGGTATGATTTCGTTCTAGGGTTATGTCAGACACAACCAGTTTGTTTTTATTCTGTTTACAACAGTAGTAGAACTAGAACACAAACAATAGGATACTGCCACTGGGTGAAGGCGCTGTATGCCTGTGTTTTATCCTTACTTGAAGTTGGAGTCCTGTGCCACCAACCCACGCTCCCTGCCACACCCTCTTTGGTCAGGAACTGCCATACCATCCCTTTGGTCTGGTCCCTTTCCCCAAACTCACTCCCACACTCAGATCCGACCTTTTGTCCATACCCACTCCCTCTCACACTCAAGCCAAGTCACTTGAACAAAGTCACTCCCATCCACCTCCAGTCCTTCCTCCCACTCCATTTGTTCACAAAATTATTTAAAAAGGGACACTCTATGCACCCAGACCACTTTACCTTATTAAGCCCGATTTCATGCTGACCTCATCATCTATGACCAAGTGCTTATAGCCACTGCAACATTTATACAGCCACGTTCATTTGAGAAAGCAAACATGGGCTTAAGCTAATGTCAGACGAACGCATTCTGAGCACACTGTGCGTCTGTGGACAACTGACGTACTTTCTGACTGATGATACTGTAGACCCCACACGGTCTGTTTATTTTGACTGATGTAGATGGGAAATAAAGTATGTAAAATGAAAAAAAATTGATACACGATATGAAAAACCATTTTGTCCGTCAAAAATGCAGTCCATCTGACTACGTTCCATCACTCACACACAAAGCTAGGCGTACGTGGCGCACGGTGTGCCCGTCCTAGCGTTTTGAAGTTCTTGCCTAAATTGCATCCGGTGCCACATGCGTTCGCACTTCGTGTGTGGGTCTCTATTGATCATAATTTTATGCTATGATGGACGTTAAAATGTGCGGCAACACGGACGTGATCACTGTGTTCATGTAACACGGGCCTTAAGCTGCGCATGGAGCATCAACCCATCCCTCTGACCAAGCACCCGCATACCTTGTGTGAAAATTATGCAAGATACGTACACTAAGCAAATTGCTTATGAAGAAAGGGGGAGGTTTTTTTTCCCCCGATTAATTGAAATAAAAATCGGCCAACTAATCGATTAGGAGAATAATCATTAGTTTGCAGCCCTAGTATAGACCATATGACGATATGTGTCCTTTTCCTGGGGGTACTACACCAAGTACAGTGAATACATGTGGATCAGGTTTATGGCCTTTTAGACACTGTTCTACTGGTAGTTAGGGTTTGGCATATAGTTGCTCTCTTTCCAGGGTTTATAAAAAATTTAGATTAACAGTTGTAATAGAAAACCAAATAACGGGTTCATGTTGAATTTTTGTCGTTGCAGCTCCTACATCCCAGCCCAGCCCAGCCCAGCCAGAATATGGCTCTGTGGTTCTTTGCACAGAAAGCAACGGCCAAGCAGTGTCCATAGTACAATGTATATTAATTTTACAAATACACTCACTGGCCACTTTATTAGGTACACCTTGCTATACTGGGTTGGAACCCCTTTTGCCTTCAGAGCTGCATTAATTCTTCGTGGCATAGATTCAACAAAGTGTTGGAAACATTCCTCAGAGATTTTGGTCCATATTAACATGATAGCATCACACGGACTGTGGAGGCCATTGGAGTACAGTGAACTCATGGTCATGTTCAAAAAACCAGTTGGAGAGGATTTGAGCTTTGTGACATGGTGCATTATCCTTCTGGAAGTAGCCATCAGAAGACGGGTACACTGGTCATAAAGGGATGGACATGGTCAGCAAAAATAATCCGGTAGGCTGTGGCATTAAAAACGATGCTCAGTTGGTACTAAAGGGCCCAAAGTGCGCCAAGAAAATATCCACAACCACATGCGTGAGGTCATTAGGGAGATGTCCCAGAGGAAACCGCGGTGATCACAGTGGTTGTGCTGAGCGCGTCCTCCACAGCCAAGTGGTTAAAGTTTGAAATCATTTATTTTTTTCCCCAAAGTTTTACAAACATTATCGCGATAGAAAATACAAATGTATGGGTGGAGCCAGAAACATTTGGTTGTAATATATAAAAGTTAATCTGAAATACCAAGTAATATATCATTCTTTATTGGCAAAGTATTTCCATGGAAACAATTTTTCAATTTGCTGAAAAATATTTTGGGCTTCTACCAACAATAAATCCTCTTCATCAATGTTACCAGATGGTCTATCAAACAGGAGGGGGGAAAAATATATGCAGCTCCTATTGTACTAATCCTCTTTCCGGAACGGGAGAGATTGTCCATTTTTCATTTATGTTTGGAGGATGGAGCGCATTCTGTTTCACAAGCATTATTCCAATTCCGTGATGTGTATCATTTACCATATAGACGAGAGAGAAATGCTTAGTTTACTTGCAAGACCCGTAAAAGTGATATTTTCAATTTTTCTTGAATACATATTTTTTTGAATGGCACACAGTATGTACGTTCAACCAAAAGACATTCGTTCAGTACAGTTTCTTTCGGTATACCATTCATATGGTTTGAACACACTTGTGTTATACTATTGTATGCACCATTATAGGTCTGCAACTAACGATTATTCTCATAATCGATTAGTTGGCCTATTACTTCGATTAATCGATTCATTGGATAAAAAAAAAAGAAAAAAAAATTGTTTGCTTAAAAGGAATTTGATGTAAGAAAATAAGCAATTTGCGTACTGTACGTAACTTTTGTACATACATACGCAAACTGCGTATCTTCACACAAAGTGTGCGAGTGCTTGGTCAGAGGGATGGGTTGATGCTGCATGCGCAGCTTAAGCCCATGTTTGCTTTCTCAAATGAACATGGCTGCAAGCACTTGGTCATAGATGATGATGTCAGCATGAAAATCGGGGTTAATAAGCCTGTTAACCCCTTCACTGCTGAGGCATTTCACCACTGTGTGCTGAGCTAATTTTTACCGCTTTCGCTCATCATGTTTAAACGCGATTTGAAGCCACATTTTAATAAATGACCCAGACATATTATATATCGTTCATTCCGGCAGACTACGCAGATTCATAATATATCATTTTTATATGTATACGTCATGACCTGCCTGTATATTATAACAAAAAATACAATAAAAATTGAATTTTTAATCATCTGCAGTGTGTAAAGTGTTTTTTTTTCACATTTTATCACATGAGCGTTTGCGGTTATGTTTTCTATGGGGTGCGCTTGTACAAAAAATTTGAAATGGGGACTTGTTACTTTTTTTGGGGGGAATTACGTGATTTTTAGCAAACGCACCCCATAGAAAAAAATCATTAGTGCAGCATCATTGTTCACATTATAATTGAAATGTGAACAATATTGCTGCATTAATAAAAACAACACACAAAAAAAAAAAACATTTTTTTTTTAATTTATTTATTTTTTTAAATTTATTTATTATTTTAATTTTTTTTTTTATTATTTTTTTTTTACTTTTTACCTAGTCATGTTGGGTATCATTCGAAAGGCCATGCTCAGGCCTTTCAAATGACACCCTCCATGACCCCCTAGCTGCCACGGTTCTGGAGATATCGGGGTTCACAAGAACCCCTATCTCCACCAGGGGATTTCCTTGGGAAATCCCCGGCAGCTAGGGGTTCCCCGGCTATCTGACGTCATCACGCTATGCGTGATGACGTCAGACAGCGAGGGGAGTCCCGGGGGCGGAGCCGCCATCCAAGATGGCGGCCTCCACCGGAGATAGGCTGCACTTCGGCGCCGCAAGGCGCTGAAGTGCAACCCAGCACTTGAGGGGTTAAAGCCAGGCATCGCTTGAAAGGGGAGACTCTCCCCTTTTAAGCGGTGCCTGGCTTTTACCGCTGCTCCTTCCCGATCGGGAGGGAGAGGGATCCGAACGGATCCCCCCCCTCCCTTCCAGGCTATCTCCCGGCATTGCCGGGGGGGGGGGGTCGCCTGGAAATGACGTCATCGCGCATGGCGCGATGACGTCATTTACGCCGGGAGGAGCTTGACTTCAGCGTCTGAGGACGCTGAAGTCAGAACGCCGTGGGACCCCGGACAGAGAGGTGAGTATCTCCGCCGGGGGTCCCGCACAGCTGATGACGTGTGGGGCACGTCCTCAGCATGCAACGTGCATCAATGAGGACGTGTCCCACACGTCTTCAGCAGTGAAAGGGTTAATAATGGTCAGGGTGCGTAGAGTGTCTCTTTTAAATAATTTTGTGAACAAACTGAGTGGGAGGAGGGACTGGAGGTGGAAGGGAGTGACTTTGCTGAAGTGACTTGACCTGAGTGTGAGAGGGAGTGGGTATGGACAAAAGACCGGATCTGAGCGTGGGAGTGAGTATGGGGAAAGGGACCAGACTAAAGGGAGGGAATGGCAGTTCCTGACCAAAGATGTTGTAGCAGGGAGGGTGGGGTGGTGGCACAGGACTCCAGCTTCAAGGATAAAATCACAGATGTACAGCTCCTTCACCCAGTGGCAGTATCCTATTGTTTGTGTTATACTTCTACTGTTGTAAACTTCTTAAAAACAAACTGGTGGTGTCTGACATAATCCTAGAACTAAATCATACCTAGTAAAGCAGCAGCGCGTCTTCTCCAATCAGCTCCGAAGTTGAGGTTATATACGTTTAACGCAGTCTGACTCTAAACCATGCTGTACAAAGGACGATCAAGCGACACCGATTAATCGATGATTAAATTAGTTGTCAACTATTTCCATTATCGATTAGTTGTTTCAGCCCTACACCATTATAATTGACACTCCTGTATACTTAATATAGCCCTAATCAAATCAATTTCGCTAAATAAAAGTATGCATGGAGGGGGTTAGGGAAAATTGGGAGATTTCACAATAAAGGTGATGCAAAGTCCAACCAAAGTCATCTATGGTTTTGTTTTAAAGCAGTGGTCCCCAACCCTGGTCCTCAGGGCCTGCTAACAGGCCAGGGTTTAAGGATTACCTTTGAGAAATGCAGACTGAATCCTGCAATCACTGAGCAGCAAATCATATCACCTGTGCTGTGCTTCAGATATCTGGCAAACCTGGCCTGTTAGTGGGCCCTGAGGACCTGGGTTGGGGGCTACGGTTTTAAAGGATTTCAGTTTCCTTTGCTTTTACAGCATCTCTTTTAGAGAATAATCCCTTTGAAAACAAGCCCAGAAGCGGAAGAAATTGTAGAACTCAAGTTATAGCTGGCTGGAAGCAATTCCGTTTTTAATACATTAATTATGCATAAAAGCAGAAATATATACCTTCCACGCAAGTATATACACATACCTCCCACCTGGCCCTATTTAAGAGGGACAGTACCCATTTTGGGCACGTATCTCTTTTCAGGGGCTCTTCCGCATGTTCCTGGAACGCCTGTGTAGCAAAGGAATAAAACTACCAGCAAGGAGTCTAAATTATAACCAGGGCACAAAATACTGTGTTACACACTACTAGCCAGAATAAAGTGTTACTCGCCACTAACGACTATCCAGTATATTAACAGGCGAAACCAAAAAGGTCATGTCCGTTTCCTCCACCTAATTCTGTCCCTGCATTCATAAATCTGCCCCTCTTTCTCCATTTCAGCTGTTCCTGACCCAGTCTTGTACTTGCATGTAGATCCCGGACCTGTTTCTGAACCATAACCTTCAAACCCCCACTCTGCCTCAGCACACCTCAATCTCATCATGTACCCTTAAACGTTTTTACATCAAATCATTACTCTTGTTCCTGCATCCTTAATGCGCACCCCTGAAACTATTCATGCACTCCTAAGGTCAGTCCTGCACTACCAGACCTGAACCTGCATTTTTAAACATACGTCTGTACCCCTAAACCTGTCCCTATTCCTCCAATCTTCCCACTGACACATTAACCTGTTCTTATCCCATTCCTGTATTTGACCTGCAAACACTCCCATCACCCTATAGGCCAGTGTCAGAGGAGCGCACTATGTGCGCCTGTACTGACGTGCCTCCCGATGCAGTGTTGTGAGGTTTCGACGGGGCCGGCCACACGCTGCACGAATTGCGCTCTACAGTGTACGTGCCGAAAGCCTCCCTGTCGAAGTGCTACATTGCGCGTTCGACGGGGCTGCAAAGCACGATCATCCATAGGAGGGTCAAGCCTTGCAGCGCTGAATGCACTTACTGTGCTCAACGAGGTGGCCAGACGGGCGTCAGAGTGGAAGGAACGTCTACTCTCATGGATGTTCCTTCCACTCTGCAAAATGCGTGTCTGACCCCGGCCTTAAGGGGGCTCTAATAAAAAATCCCTTTCCTTCATGTTGTACATGCTTTCCTGTTATTGGAAAATTTACGTTGTTCTTTTGTAATCAACGCGTTCAGAATAAAAATGGTCTAAAAGAAATAAAATGGAAAAATACAAAAATGAACCCCCAGACTGCCAACCTGATGAGAAAGAACATAACCAACCAGAAAGTCCCAGCCCTACCTCACAAAGCAACACAAAGACTATAAATGTGGTGCAAGGCAAAGGCCACAGGCTATCAGCAGCATCTGCACAATCATTTAAGAGGGGGGGGGTGTCGGGTATATTATAACGGAAAAATGGATGCCTGTAGCCATCTTGTTTTAATGTATAGTCTTTTCTTTCTCAATTTTCGTCTAGTTTTAGAAATGGAAAGAGATTTTTTTTTTAAATAGTTCATGGCTAGGTGAACCAGAAGAGTTATGGGGGGTTCTATAAGTGCCAGATATGATGCTATAGACAATGAAATGTCTTTATTTGATATAATGCTGAGCTAAGTGCCAGACATGTTATATTTAAATTTATTGGTTTGTTTTAACAAGTCCTTGAATTAAAGATTTTTCTTTTTGGGTATAGGAACAAATTTAAAATCTCTATGCAAGTGTATAAAATATTCACAAAATATATTTTTATAAATCAATATATTCAATATTTACAGTAGAAAATAGATGCTCCAATTATTTGTAGAGTAGAACTATATAAAACGGTATAATTACTGAAGAATAGAATTTCTGTTGATTTTAACTAGAAAGGAATTTAGCTGATAAAGAGTATTCAGTAAAAGCCTTGAGAGGAGCAGAGATATTAAATTAAAATTTTGACAACCCGAGACGTACTGTCTGGAATAACCATAGTCATTCTTTGTTCAAACCAAGATACTGGAATTGACCTATGAACCATGATAAGAGATATTAAAATTAAATTGTGGAATTAATTTGAAGAGCAACACTGCCCTCGAGGCATAGTAAATATTTTATTTAAGAATAAAGTAATATTTAAATGAAAGGGGTAGATTTTCAGTGACGTCAAATTGACTAGAACTGGATCTGTACGGTTCGTTGCCTTCATTCAGGCAGATCATCCCAGGACACGATAATGCATTGATTCAGAGATTCAGATCATTCCAACACACAATGCATTCAAGATATTACATAACACTTAATTAGAACCACACCGCTAACTCACATGCATTGAATATCTGACATTGATAATTTTCACATATTCCAAAACAATATATTACATAAAGAATATTGCTGCTGTAACTTATTGAATCCAGATTGGAGAGGTAATGTATGAGAATGCAAAAGTAAGGAATTAATGTAATTATATATATCTGGAGTATTTCTTGCAATAGATCCAGAATCTTCAAAATATTTCTAAATCTGCAGATAGAGATATGAAGAAGAATCGGATACAAGGATTTATCCTAAAGTAATTGTTGCAATGAAATATATATATATATATATATATATAGATCTTTGTATGTATAATAATTTGGAAGTTACTGTGATTGAAATCAATAAGGAATTATAACTACAATATAAAAAGCAGAAGATTAGAAACTTAATTCTCGATATTAGGGGAAGATTCACTAAATAAGTTATTACTTATTCTAGAAATAGCTAATTTTTTTGTTGATCCACGTAGTATAGAGATACACATATATCTCTACAAGATCTAGCTTGTTAAACATTGGTTTGCTGGGAAATATATGTTAATTGTTTTTGTTAAGCAGAAATGTTTATTAACCATTTGTGTATAGTTACTAAGTGATAAAGTAAACAATATTAATCATATATGCAGTTACTAACAGGAGATACATATATTGGGAAGCTAGTAGTCTATGTGCTGATGGATGTGGTTGTTTATAAATTTTTGTTTAGGATATGAGATTTGAAACTTTTTTGTATTACGTAATAAATATGTTTTTATCCGGTTATTGATGATTATATTCTTCAAAGCAAAACACAGACAATTAAAAGAATTTAGGAGAATTTCTAGGAAATATAAACAATATCTATATCTCGTATAAGTTTCTTAATTGAATATCTCGACAGGGGGATACATTATGCATAGACCCTTCCTTTAATATGGAAACACAGAAAGGTACTTTCTCTCTTGAAATCCCCAAGCAAGAATACATAACGAGCTGCATGGAAACAGAATAACTCGCAACCCGACAGTGAAGGAAACTTTCACAAAACAAAAACACACACTGGAGACATCTCTCCCCGTCTCTCCAGTCCTTCAAGAAGTCTCTGAAAACACATTACTTTAGAGAAGCCACACCATGATCCCTTACTGCACATCTCTTGCTCAATCTTCCCACATGCGCCCCGCTACTACACATACTCCAAATACGCTCACCTACTGTGTCGCCCCTCTCATCTTAGATTGTAAGCTCTCGAGCAGGGTCCTTTCCTCCTACTGGTCCATGTGTGTAACGTGTACGTATATTTGTTATTCTGGTCTCTCAAATTGTACAGCGCTAAGGAATCTGTTGGCACTTCAGAAATGCTTGTAACATCTGGCAGACCCAGGCCCGGACTGGGACATAACATAGGCCTGGGCATTTCGAACAAAGCAGCCCACTTTTTTTATTCCTCAATGCACTGCACATTACGCTTCATTGACGTGGAGATGTGTGATATCGTCATTTGTTTAGAGGTCGGCCTGGTTTGGGGTCTGTAACAGACCTTTTTATTATTATTATTTATAGGACTTTATTATTTCCATGCTTTTATTTTTTTTACAAACGCCTATTTCAAAATTGTCTTTTTCCCTTTACCCTCAGTTAGGCGGCTGATCGGATGGGCGGCTGCGTTTGGTGGTCTGTTTGGCGGATCGTCAGTCTCATTGGCGCACTTTGGGGACCCTGCGGTTAATTATAAATAACCCACTTATAATTGTTTTTTTCATTATTTCATGGGGAGGGGTGGTAAATAGGGGTCAGGCAAATAATGTGTGGTGGGGTAGGAAGATAACCATTTTTTTCCAGGGGGGAGTTCTATGGGCAAGTGAACAGGAGTCAACCTGACAGGTGGACACCTAGTTAGCTTCATCTTCTCCCTCTCTTGCTGCTGGCCGCTGGGAACACGGCCTGGCCCTGCGGACTTCGAGATGGAGGCCGGCCATCCGGCACACCTGTGACCTAATCAAAGGGGACCACTGGCCCCCCTCTGAATACATCAGAGTGCACTTAGCATGACGCCTGCCGGCCTATAGCCTGGCAGCAGAGGTCACGCTGGACCGGAGTTTGTGGGGAAAGGACCAGGACCAAAAGGGAGTGGCAGCTCTGGACCACAGAGTGTGAGGGCGGCACAGGACTCCAGCTCCAGTAAGGATAAAACACAGGGGGCACAGCGCCTCCACCCAGTGGCAGTATCCCATGGACTGTGTGATGGTTTATGTTGGACACAACAGTAGCAGAACTAAGGAAAAAAATCATACGAAGCAGCAGCACATCTTCCCCAATCAGCTCCAAAGTATTATCATAGGTTAATACTGTTTAACTCAATCTGACTCTAAACAGTGTGTGTTGTACAGACCGATTGACTAACTAGCCAATTAAAAATCGATGAGAATAGTTGACAACTATTCTCATTATCGACTAGTTCTTTCAGCCCTACGTTGTATGAATAGGATTTCTTTTCCAGTGATCTGAAATGCAAAACAAACCAACTGTTGACACAAACCGGAAACAATGTAACAATTTAAATTCTTCATCATTTCAGCAATGTGATATCGCTAGAGAAAACGTTTCAGAGCACCGGAGGAATATTTCACATTCAACTTGTGATTTAAAATGTTAAAATGCAAATTTGAACACATTATATCCTTCATGTAAAAATGCTTATATCTGGTTCGCCATTGTTAAGCGACACTAACACAATATGCCCATAAATACATCTCTGCAAATGGACTAGAAACCATTCCTGTTCAGCAGAGGAATCAACAAACTTTATACACACTTTTTTTTCTTACTGCTATTAATTGCAACACAAAAAGAGACACCTAATAATTGGGCAGATGTTGCTGATGGCACAATTTTTTTTTTTTTTTAGTTTGTAAATACTGACTTTTTCTCCATAGGACGGCTGCTGCTCCTCCTCCTCCTCCTGTAAGGCATGAGTGCCTGCAGGGTAGCTTGTATAACACACATTAGTTGGGTACTTTCATATGCAAGTTACGCAGTGCCTGTTGAACGCACCCTCCCCAGTCCAGCAGAGGGCGTTCGGAAAAAGGATGATGTAAGCACACAAAGCATGCTGACATCATCGGTCCTCAGCTGGTAGAATATGCACAATTTCAACTCCCGAGTCAAACTCTGAAACTTCTCACAGCACTACAGGCAACACAGGGCTGGAGGGGAGAGGGTGGTTGGGCCCTCCATGCGGCCTGATCACTTAAAGTGGTCAGGGATTGTAGAATATCCCTTTAAAGTTTATGAAACATTGGTGTCGCACACGTTTATTATTGCAGAAGCCATCTGCACATCACAGCAATTCAAAGAACTGCACCCCAGAGCTCCTGTGCTACATTCTCCATATGCGGCAAGGAATTCTGGGTAGGACATGCAAATGACATCTGTCTCACTTTTATGCATCCTGGGTCTGTTAACACATATATATATATATATATATGTTACGGGTAAAGCACAAAGTGCGGTTAATCCTAGGATTACCCGGTTAATAATAGCATTACCCAGGCGTCATTAGCAAAAGTCCGAAGTGAAATTAAATTTCGGACTTTACCCGGGTAATCTGCAAAGTATCCAGAGGCCTCTGGATACCCCGGTTTTCTGCACTGTTTCAACCGGGTAATTTGCACATTACCCGAGTGCTGCTGGATAAAGTGTGATGTGCAACGAAACATCCATACTTCATCCGGGTATTCTGCAAAGTATCCAAACGCCTCTGGGTACTGCGCTTTTCTTGGGTTTTCAGCAGGTTATAGGTGACTGAATTCCGAGGAAAACTCAATTTACGGAGATTTTTTATTTTATTTATTTTTTATTTATTTATAAAAGGATTTTACCAGGAAGGATACATTGAGATTTCTCTCGTTTTCAAGTATGTCCTGGGTTCGAGAACATTGAGTGGTAAAGATATTATATAAAGAGTAACCTGATGGTTATGTTTTACAAACGATATATTAGCACACATGACACGTAATAAAGATCATGTAACGGTTTTCACATTCATGTAAGAAACACATCCAGTCGCTCTATATATTCGTTCTATCCTCAATACGGTTTTAATGTTTGTCTTTTGCCATTTTCGTTGATAATACGAAAAATTGACTGTTACCCAAGTGGGGTTGGATGCTCTGCAGATTACCCAGGTGAAGCTGTGGATAGTCCTTATATTACCCGGGTGAAGCTTCGGACTTGTACATTATCCGGGTAAAGTGCGGATTTTTCAGCTCTTCCAGACCGTTACCCAAGGGCAGTTGGGTAGTCCTAAGATTACCCGGGTAAAGTCCGGAATTTTCATTTTTTGCAGCTTTACCCAGCGGTTTTGGGTAGTGTCACGATTAACCGGGTAATCCTAGGATTAACCGCACTTCGGGCTTTACCCGTGTAACACACACACACCCCTATAGAGGCAGGGGTCTGCAACCGTGCCCCCCCTACATGTTTTAGGACTACATTTCCCATTAGGCTCATCCGTGCCAATGAGTGGCTAAGCATCATGGGAGAAGTAGATCCAAAGCCTCTGGGGTGTCAAGGTTGCTGACGTCTGCATTAAAGGGGTTACTATAAGTATATAAAAAACAGATGTTCCAAACCAACCACCCAGCTCCCTTTTTTATGCTTTCATAATTTGCCCCAGGTTTTATCCTGGTGAGCCTCTTCTACAAACAGCCACAGCTTCTGTTAAAGCTGCAGCTGTCCTGACTGAGTGCGACTCTTGCTTGAGTGTCCAACCAATCCGACGGTCATTTGTAGAACCATTTTTTCAGGTCCGATTATAAAAAGAACTTGAACATAACTATTGGATAAGTCATTAACCATGAATAAATATTTGTCATTGTCCAAAATAGTATAAAAATGAAGGGAAACCCCTCAAAATTTGTAACCTCAACCCAGAGAACTTCACAGATTACCAAGTGACCCTGCAATACATTAAACAAATCACTTATAAAAACGGCAAACAAAGATGAAGAGATAATACAATAAATCAGAGTCTCTCTTGGTGATGTTATTAATTGAATTCAGTGAAGTCCTGTAGGCAAGGGCATGTTAATGAAGAGTGTCAGACTCGAGGCTCCAGCCCCGGCAATATTTCATTATTCTGGATCATCGTGCAGATGCAAAAGGCAGGCTGCAAGTACTGACATTTGTCATAAATACTCCATCCATACTTCATTAAACATGTGAATCATTAGCATCAACTATGAAAGCTTCCAGGGTTTGAAAGAGATTTTTTTAAAAAAATGCACATTTTCAAAAGGGATTATATTTAGAATGCCGTTTCTTTAGGCAATTTAACCTGTGGATGGCCGGATATTGTTTCTTCTTACCATTGGGCTACAGTTAAATATCTTAGTAAGCACAGACAAGTATACAAGTTGTACACTGCCAATAGCAAAGGGAAAAGCCCACTAAATTGACAGTTTTCAGATGCCAGGGAACTTCAGCTCTGGCCCCCACAGATGTTCATGAACTACAGCTCTCATAGGTTTCTGTCCATCTACTGTATCCAAAGAAATCTGATTGGTTGGAAATCAACATCTGTAAGCAGGGCCGGATCAACTAATGGGCAATTGGAGCAGCAGCTACAGGCCCAGAGAAAGCATAACTATCAGGGTTATTCAGAGAGCGTGAAAAGCAGGAGAATGACTGGAGAATGAAAAATTCTAGGTCAAAATAGGGAGAATTTTTTTGGTTTGGCTATTTTGACCTAGAATTTTTCATTCTCCAGCTTTTCATGCTCTCTGAATAAACCTGTATGTCTGCATTTATGGGCATTTGGACTCCTGTATCTCCAACTCCATAGCAGCTACAGGGTTATGTGAGGTGTCACTGGAAAGGCCAGAGAATGACCTTCCTACTGATATCAATCATGACCAGATTTTATGTAACAAAATGTTTATTAAAAAACAGGAATATTGTTAACTTTTCAATTATAAAGTGAACAATGATGCTGCTCTAACTCACCATCTCATGTCACCAACAAGTGTGGAGACTAGGGATGCAACGATACTAGTATCGGTAGCGATACTGCCATTTGCACGAGTACTTGGTACTCGTGCAAATGCCCCAATACCAGAAGCCTGCGCTGGGCCGGCTTGCCGAATCCGCGGGCCTGGGGAAGCTGGCAGCATGCATTAAAAGCATTTGGCCAACATTCCCCTCCGGCGGGCCACGTTAAGGAGCGGCCGCCGGGCTGTGGAGGCTGTGACGCTCTCACTAGCCGAGATCTCACTGTAGCACGTCACTGCCCTGCAACTGCTTGGTAACATGGCCAGCAGCCGGAGGGGAACACTGACAAAATTCTTTTGACTGCATCTGGCCAGCTTCCCAGCGTCTGGTCTGAGGTCTGTATATGAACATGGCTGGGTATGTGTGTCCGATGCGGCATGCAGCCCGTCAGTGGGTGATTTAGCCAATTTGCCAATTTTCTCAGCAGGACAATGGTCAGCAGCTCATCCGCTTAGCTTTGGGCCTATTTTCAGGTAGGGGCCTGGAGCGGCCGCTCCATCCGCCCCTCCATTACTCCAGCCCTTGTCCGCTGACTTCATTGGGCCTCCTTCACCCCACCCCCCCAGTCACGCCGTTGGCTGCTTCAGGGTGGCCTGAACTCAGGCAACCCCTGCAGCCAATGACGTGAATGCCTGTCAGCTGGGTAGGCATGCTGGAGGAGAGGCCCGCCGCAGCAGCCAGCAAACGGTATGTACAAATACGCCCCTTCAGCTTTAAAGCCCCGCAGACGGGCACAACCTGCTCAGAGTGAAAAGGTTCATATCTAATTTGGTTGTGTTTTTTTTAAATTGAAACATAAAAATCAAAATAATGACTTTATCCACATTTCACAATTTAATAAATTCTTTAATCATTTTTTTTAAATAAAAATGAAAATGTATGTTTCAGAATGAATTTAAATATGACCAGGCGGTTTTACGCAAATCCGTCCTTTAGTGACCGCTGCTGTTTTTAACGTTTCTGCGCTGTTAGTGTTTAGGTCACATTTTCCTCTTACCTCGTTTATGCAAACCACACATATTATACACCGTTTTTCCCACCATTAAATGGACTTTCTAAAAATACCACTATTTCCAGCATATCCTATAATTGACATACATACATACTAGGGATGCACCGATACCACTTTTACCATACCATGCATTTATGACATAACAGTTACGTCATTGGTCCTTAAGGGGTTAGGAGAACTCCAAACAAGGAAAGAATAATAGTCCTTTTCTGTTGGAGGGGAGGGTTAATATGTTAAGTGATTTTGCAAAAATTACACAACTCTGGATTCTGAAAGCCAATAGTCACTTCAGAATACAGGCTCGAATGAGGTTCATCAGCTAATCAACGTTACAGCTCCTATACAAATCATACCAAGTAGAGGAGCAATTAACACGTTAAAGGTTCATTTGGAGTGGGGCCCCTGGCTGTTCAAGGGCAAACTCAACATAAGCTGTTAACGCTTAGTGGCTCCCTATTACGAACAAGCCACTACATTTGCAGCTCAAATCCTAAGAAAAAAGAATCGGCTACAATACTGGCAAAAGCACCAGGGTCTCCGATCCAAATGAAAAACACACATACACACCAGCTCAAGATCAGAGCAACCTTGGAATCTCTCTTTCACCTGCTAAAGAAAATTAAAGCTTCATATACAAAGTATAAGAAACATTAAATTTATAGTAACAGCTGTTACAGCCAAGCTACAAGCAAAGTTTGCGTCTTGAGCTGCTAGTGTTACCGAGTGAACCGTTACTTGAAGGTTCACTTGTTGACACAAATGGCTCGAGACGCAAACTTTATTTGCAGCTTAGCTGTAAGAGCTGTCACTGTAATTGAATGTTTCCAATACTTTGCATACAATGCATTATTTTCTGTAGCCAGGGGATAAGAATAGAGAATAGGGCCCCCAGCTTTAAATCCAACCAGGGTGTTCTACACATCAACCAAAGGAGCTGGAGCCCTCACTGGACTGGTAAAAAATATTGTATGTAAACTTGCCTTTTTAAAACGAGAACAAAATATAATTTCTAAAGATTCCACGGGAGTTGATTAAACCTGGAACAGGTATAGACACAAAACAACAATCCAAATGCTGCATTCCGAAAAATTCCATAAACACCAAAGACAGACGTATTGCATCAGGGAGACACACGTGGCCCAAAGAAATACAAAATGTTAGGAAAGGTCTGCAAATATATATATATATAAAAACAACAACACACTGTATCACCAGCTTCACCATTGGTCCTTATAAAGTGGAATTAAACAAAAAGCATGTTATTCCTCCATCAGAATATCTTCACGCTGTATACAAAGTAATGCTGAGGTGATGCTTAAGATTGCCTGGCCTCACGTTTTCCCTTTGTGCCATCTCTATGTCATTGAATAATTTTTTTTTAAAAAGACCTTTATATATGGAACTGAAGATAGGCAAGAGTTTTGTGGGTTTCCGACTCGGCCGTTTTTCATAAACACTCATTCTGCCATGAAATATCCGCTCTCCTTGCATACTAAAAGCTCATATACACAGTCTGGTCACAGTCTGACCCTCAACCAGGCCAGATTTTGCAGATCACCTTTGGGAAATACCAGACGGAATTCACTGCAATCACTGAGCAGCAAATTACATCACCTGTGCTTCAAATATCTTGAAAACCTGGCCTGTCAGAGAGTCCTGAGGACAGGTTTGGGAAACACGGTTCTAGAAATTCATCATTGGAACGGGGACAAAGGCAGCGATATAAAACTGCATTACCAAGTCAGTAATGAAATGCAACTTTTCCATTAAGTTCCAAATAAATTATTAATGCCGTATTTTAGGGTAATTTGCTCAGTTGGGGGTTTATGAACTCCCTTGCAATATGCGTCATGAGGACCTCAAGCGAGTAGGGAACCTTGTGGTTATTTCTCAGCAGTTCTGCACATCCTCAGCAGCGTTAAAAAGAGTGCAACGCTCAACACCGTCACAGGATACTTACAGACTGGATGTCACAGGATGCTTACAGACTGGATTTATTATGATGGGAGAGGCAGCTCGTGGACTCCTATGGGAGACAGTTAATAACAGCCAACTTGCTATTCTGTGCTCGGGGCAGCTGACTGGATTTTGCTGAACTACAACTGTAGCAAGATAAGGCATGAATAGACGACTGGCAATTTCCCTTTTGGCGCACCCTCGCTATATCGGGCTTCGTCTATTAAAACTTCTTTCCTCCAATATTAAAACGTAAAACAGGTGATGTTCCTCTTAGAGGAGGCCTACTGCTTCCCACCACCAAGACCCTCGTGTCCATAGCTATCGGTGCCCTTACCTCAGGCTTGGATTCCCAGACTAAAATAAAAAGCAAAAAACACTTACAGGGTTATTCAGAGAGAGGTGAAAACCAGGAGAATTACTGGAGAAGTGAAAATTCTAGGTCAAGATAGCCGATTTGGAAAGTGAAATAACCAGAAAAATTCTCCCATTTATCTCACTTTCCAGATTGGCTATCTTGACCTCGAATTTTCACTTCTCCAGTCATTCTCCTGGTTTTCACCGCTCTCTGAATAACCCTGATAAGAGTGAACCTGAACTTGAGACATACCTGAAAATACAAATAAAAATATAGAAAAAGAGATGCGTTGTTTGTGCAACTCTCATATTAGACCACAGCCATGTTTTACGAGGACCAAGATCAGACACCAGGTTTTAGTTTTACCTCTTTAGGGCTGCTCAGCCACCTGACAATATCCACATTTTATGTCTGTACATCTCTGCTGCCTAACGTTGCTCTTTTAAGACAGCAGAAAACTCTTAACTGTAACATTAGCATGAAAAAAAACAAAACAAAAAAAACAATATAGAATACACTACAAGCTGTTAAAAGATGCAAGTACATCAGGTTCGCTCTTCCCTATGATGGACACTGCTGGTCCTCGAATAATGGGCAAAATAAATAACGTAAAACAAAAAATTTCCAGTAATGCTGGTGGAAAGTGGGCATAAAATTGCTTCTTGGGGCGAGACATGACAATCCAATTTCTCAGTGGATCAACAAACCCAAACCTCACATATTAAGCTATTATAACCTGAGTGTTCCGTTACGGAATAGAATATATATATCTACCACTATTATGCAATTTTAAAATACTTCTGCAAATGTCTTTGTCTGGGTTTTTCTTTCCGTGCCTGACTAAGCACATTTTCGAGCACAGGATGCAAAATACCAATGTGGTTATGACAGATGTCAAAGACCTTATTAATAAGCGTGGGGTGAGGAAACGCTTTTGACTCAAAAACACAGATTATGGCAGGTACAGAGTATGTATTAGCCCCCAAAAATTCTAGGGCACGTAGAGAATATCATGATCTTTAAATGTAATGGAAACGAAAGCAGTTATCAGGGAATAACAGAAAATAAAGCATGCAGGAGCAGCAGACAGACCAGTGGTGAGATTACATCCTCAGCGAGCTCACTGCCGCAGCATTGACCAGTCTGCAGAGGCCCCGCGCAAACCAATCACCAAGGAAAACTCCAATCTCCTGCTTTATCCAAGTGAAAGTGCTTCTGATTTCACAGCAATGCAGGGTGGATAGGAATAAAATGTGGCGAGAGAGAGGATACGTGGGTGGGGGGGGGGGTGACAAATGATGATACAGCAGATCCCCAATGTTTTGCAGTAGGCATCAGAATGCTGTCACCGTTACAACACTGAGCGAGCGGGCGCGCTGCTGCATTAAGCACTGTGCATGAGCGGAGTACTGCGCCGCTTCACGAACTGTATTCATGGCATGCACACGGACTGGTCATTGCGGAGATCTGATGGACGCGGAGGCCTGATGGACGCGGAGGCAGGGGTTTCGCAGTCGACAGATTTTGACGCTAATCTCTGCACCAGCCGGGTTGATCTGAACACCAGACACAGCCAGAGGATGTGGTTGACGAGCTAGAAGAGGCACAGTGTGCAGCGTGCACAGTATTTACAAAAAAACAAGATAGAAAAAAACATGGGGCTAATCCCCTCCATCTCTATAAATGCACCTGCTCAGATCTGGGAGGGCTCGTGCAGTAATAGCAGTATTAAATATTTTGGACGGGTCATAATAAAAAAAAAACATCATGACGACACATGAAGGTTTAACCCTTCGCGCCACAGTTTCTGCCATGTTGCTACTCAGGAGTGACGATATTCCTGGACTGCCAACAAGACATAAGGGAGCGCAGGCAGGCTGACCGCTGGCACTCCAACCTCTGAGACTGCACCATGACACTCAGCCAGACAGTCAAAGACTGGATGTGAATCATGGGAAGGGAGTCACTGGACAGCGATAGAATAACTAAAAGGTGTATACAAACCTACACATATGCACCTATACATAGCTCTAGGTGCATAGGGATATATGCAAAACACACATGCATAGATACAGTTGTTTCTGTAAGTGTATACACACACACAAAAGTATACATTATATAGATTATACACAAGTATATATATATATATATAAAAAAACGTGTATTTAAAAATATATACATATACAGCCACAAGCAGACAGAGGTGCACGCGCGAGGCAATGGGGGTGCACGCGCGAGGCAATGGGGGTGCACGCGCGAGGCAATGGGGGTGCACGCGCGAGGCAATGGGGGTGCACGCGCGAGGCAATGGGGGTGCACGCGCGAGGCAATGGGGGTGCACGCGCGAGGCAATGGGGGTGCTGCTGGTCACTGAGGTAAGGCAGTGATACACACATAACATACATAGATCACATCTGGGCAGTGTGCTGAGCTAGGCTGCATCACGTGACTGTTCTCAGGTGCAGGCAGTGTGCAGCCCCCCATGTATACAATGCACAGACAGGGTTAAGTCCCTGACTGGGAACACAGACCCTCCTCCTCCTCCCTCCCCCACGCTCAGGAAGCGGCCCGTGCCCGGGCGGTAGCGGACAGTGCGCACCTGCTCGGCTGTCCCCGGTGCCGCCGCCTCAGCCGGTCCCGCTCGCCACTGCTTTTCCCCCTCTCACTGCTGACCTCGTGGGAGAGCAGTAGAGCGGCGACCACGCCCACTCCAGTGGCGGATTCTGATCAGCAGCACGCCGACTCAGCCATAGGTGGAGGCATGTGCCGGTTAAGGCGGAGCGGCCAGCCGATTGGTCAGCAGCGAGGCCGGGGCGGGACAACCGCCTGGTCTCAGTATGGCAGCTGTCTGGGTTGGCCGGATTTGTTGTCATTTCTCTTGACCCGCTGGCACACACTGCAGGGTCCAGACTGCTGCAGAGGAATCAGAGCCATGCACACCACAATCAGCCGGTGCCATTGCGTGTGCGGACGTAATCACGCTCCGCTCGGCCTCTCCCGTCCTGTTTCCCCTGTACAGGCCGCGCCAGGCGGGTGTTACCTGCAACAGGCGCTGTGAGCCGTTACACAGATTGTTAAACACCATCTTCACCCCTTTTACTGCATCCAACAGCTGTGAACTACAATTCCCGGGATGCTTTGCAAGCGTTATTACCGCCAGAGCATCACGGGAGCTGTCCAGCACATCTGGACCACCAATAGTGGATGGTGGGTTCCCTGTCCCTCTCCTCCCCCTTCATGTCCCACGCTTGGGCTAACCCTTGGAGCGTCCACAGCCGTCTCCATAGCAACGCGATGCCAGACGGTGGACGAGTCTAACTGACACGATCCTGGTGGGGTGCTCCTGTTTTTCCTGTCTAAAATACGTCTTATTACGCGCAGTGTGCATTTGCTTCGGTTAAACTGTGACGTGTCCTCTTTTAGTGTGCTGTGTAATCCATTATTACGGGGAGACGGTTTCGTGGAAGTGAGTGCCAGGTGCCTGTAGCTTGTAGACCGTCACCCCTCGGCAAGGAGTACAGGTGAGCGTGTCCCACAAGTGATGGGGAAAGATGGCGTCGCAGGGGCGATGAATGGTGGCAGGTCCTGTTTGGGAGGCGTTTGGTGAGTTATAGGATAGCTTCGGATCCGTTGTTTTATTGGACTGGGAGCTAATTAAACCCGGTGTTTAGGAGGAGAGACCGGCTCATGCTCAGTGCCTGCACATTGGATCTGCTGTGTTTACATCCAGGCAGTCATACTATTATCATTACACAGGCAGGCACTGCTGTTTGTTTATTGCCCATTCTGACATTCACTGTTTACAAACAAGGCTTCTACAAGTTTTCAAGTGAATTTTCAGGCAGGAAAAGGATGAAATGAAGCTGCCCGGTTAACAACTGGTTTCCAGGACAATCTGTGAAGTTAACCGTTTCCTGCCTTCGGTTTTCTTTAAATCCTGTTACTCAACCTGTGCAGTTAGAAAAATACAGGGTTATTTAGAGAAAGGTGAAACTCAGGCGAATTGGCAGAAAAGAACAATCTAGACCAAATAGCCGATTTGGAAAGTGTGAGATAAATGGGAGAATTTTTCTGGTTTGGTTATTTTGACCTAGAATATACACTTCTCCCGAGTTTCACCTTTCTTTGAATAGACCTGATACTCTCAGGGTTATTCAGAGACTGGTGAAAACTAGGAGAATGACTGGAGAAGTGAAAAGTCTAGGTCAAAATTAGGGACCTGCGAAGCTTCGAAATTCGATTCGAAATCGAATCGCTGGTCGAATTCGATTCGAATTCGAACTAGCAGCTCGATTCGAAAAAATTTCGAATTTGGAAGATCCCATCCAGCTCACCTGTCACCGCCGGGTTAGGCTCCCTCTGAGCGTGCGTCCGGCGGCAGGAAGCTTGGGCACTCGCCTGGGGGAGCCACGTGACCGCGATCTCGCGAGATCGCGGTCACGTGGCTCCCCCAGGCGAGTGCCCAAGCTTCCTGCCGCCGGACGCACGCTCAGAGGGAGCCTAATGCGGCGGCGACAGGTGAGCTGGGGCACATCCATGAGCGAGCTGAGGGCAAATCCATGAGCGAGCTGAGGGCAAATCCATGAGCGAGCTGAGGGCAAATCCATGAGCGAGCTGAGGGCAAATCCATGAGCGAGCTGAGGGCAAATCCATGTTGGGGCAAATCCATGTTGTGGGCAAATCCATGAGCTGGGGGACAGTATCCATGAGCTGGGGGACAGTATCCATGAGCTGGGGGGCAGTATCCATGAGCTGGGGGGCAGTATCCATGAGCTGGGGGACAGTATCCATGAGCTGGGGGGCAGTATCCATGAGCTGGGGGGCATATCCATGAGCGAGCTGAGGGCAAATCCATGAGCGAGCTGAGGGCAAATCCATGTTGGGGGCAAATCCATGAGCTGGGGGACAGTGTCCATGAGCTGGGGGACAGTATCCATGAGCTGGGGGGCAGTATCCATGAGCTGGGGGGCATATCCATGAGCTGGGGGACAGTATCCAAGTATTCGATTCGATATTCGATTCGAGTTCGATCCATTACAGCCGATTCGATTCGTGATTCGATTCGAGCGAAAATTTATGATTCGCAGGGTCCTAGTCAAAATAGTCAAACCAGAAAAATTCTCCCTTTCATCTCACTTTCCAAATTGGCTATTTGGTCTAGATTGTTCATTCTCCTGCCAATTCTCAAGGTTTTCACATCTCTCTGAATAAACCTGATTAGAATTTTTCACTTCTCCAGTCAATCAGGTTTATTCAGAGAGATGCGGAAACCTTGAGAATTGGCAGGAGAATGAACAATCTAGACCAAATAGCCAATTTGGAAAGTGAGATGAATGGGAGAATTTTTCTGGTTTGACTATTTTGACCTAGAATTTTCACTTCTCCAGTCATTCTCAAGGTTTTCACCTCTTTCTGAATAGCCCTGTAGGTCAAAATAGCCAAACCAGAAAAATTCTCCCATTTATCTCACTTTCCAAATCGGCTATTTTGACTTACAGGGTTATTCAAAGAGATCTGAATTGGGGCCGAAAGGTAACCGAACGCTGAAATTTCGCCATTTCGGCTATTCAGAGAGCAGGCAGTTCGCCAAATGTTGGTGAATTGCCTGCACATACGTGCCTATTCGAGGGCAAGGTTGCCGAAATGCCCTGCCATTCGGTGGTGTCATTCAATAGGTTTATTCAGGCGAATCCCATAGGCTTCAATATTAAAAATATTCCCGTTTTTAATTCAATATCTAATAAACCATTGATTATAATATTCTGCAGTAAAAAGTCTCTTTTATTTCGAATTTTTTTTAGGATCTTTTAGGGTTTTTTTTGCGAATTTTTTTTAAAATCGTTTTTTCTGTAGCAGCCCTTTTTACTATCATTCATTGGATCTTATATGTAAATTTCAGACATTTTTGTTCTGTAGTTTCTTTGCAAACAGCGTTTCACTTTTCAAACATTCAAGCGTACTGTTTTATTTATTTTTTGTTCACTTCATTCGTCTGCGGTGTCAGGTTTTTCCGGCGGCTGCTCTGCGCTGTGATCGGCTCCTGCTCGGGTTTCTCCGGCGTGTTCGACGGAGTTAATCCAGATGTTTTTGCGGGTTTCGGTGTGCATTCGCCTGGGTTTTGCGGTGAGTTTTCGTCAGGTTTGCGTCTGCTTTTCCCTGCACTACGACGGCCCTGTGGTGTTTGCTGAATACACCGCAGGGTCGCCGAAATGGGATCGACGAATCTCACCGAATTGAAGAGAACGAAAAGTCACTGAACGTGCGGTGACTTTTCGATTCTCTTTGAACAACCCTGCTAGAATCTTCCATTCTCCTGCGCTCAGCGAGGTGGCCACATGGGCGTCAGAGTGGAAGGACATCCACTCTCATGGGTGTTCCTTCCTCTCTGAGACACTCTTCTGGCCCCAGCCTTAATTCCAACCCTCAGATGTTGAGGTTAGGACTGTATCAAATATTCCATATTCAGTCCCAGTGCGTTATCTTGCACTTATCCACATTAAAACTCTATTGCCACAGCTCTGATTATTCTTTTAGTTTACCTAAATAATTTGTCATGTTGCTGATCCCTGCAGGCCAAATGATCTAGCTAAGCTAAAAACATTTAACCTCTTCATTCCTTCAGTTCATAACATACCAAATTAACAGATGCAAGGAAATGTCTTCAACCAGTAGGCCTGCTTTTTTATATTATTCTATGCTCATGGATACAAAATGATAATTTTGTGCCTTTGCTGTCATTAATGGGGCAATATAATAAAAATTGACACCCTTGCCCTTCTTTACCTTTAAATAATTGGCAGATGCTGCTGTGATTTTACTCACATATTGTCCCTCGCCACATGCTTTTCCTCTTCAGCACAGGGGTTTCCCAATCTGGAAGTCTTTGCAGCTTTTCTAATAGGCAAACTGCCTAGCATAAGAACCACAAATTGCGCATTGCGCCGGGCATGCTCACTTTACGCATGCAAGTTCCTTAACACCTGCGCAGAACGATTGCAGATCCATGCGCAACCGATCCATCGGCTGTATCTCTCAGGTGACCGGCGGTCTGAAAGAGTGTGACACCGGCACGCAGAACGTTCTAATGTCCCCAGTGACCGGCAGCTGGGCAATTCCATACCCTTGCTGCTGCAGACACTGGATGGGGTGAGAAAACTTCTCTGCTTCACTCAGCATTTTCTCTAAGTCAGAGCTGGATTGATGGGGGTGGACTCGACACGTCCTGGCCACTTTAAAAAGAAAAAGTGGTCAGGATGTGTGGTTTGTCTCTTTTAACCCATGCTCTGCTGTCAGGTGCAGCCCAAACACTTTTTATTGCTTACATTCTCAAACCACCATCGTATACAAACTAGTTGTGGGGGGGGGGAGAGAATCTACGAAAATCCCACGATATTGTGTTACTAAACATGATGCAGTGTCTCACCACTGACAACTCTGATCCTTTGGCATAGGAAACCTCGGCATTACTCGGAAGAAGGGCTCTATACCAAACACTTTTGTTTATTGATGTTCATGCTATGCACATTAACCATAAGATGACACTAGTGCATGATTCTGGCAAAACACAGCGCTGTCTCAACTTTCTTCATGTGGTGTCTCCATTGTATACACATTATCATCATCAACAGTTGTGCAGTTTCTTCAGTATTTTTACGCTGGCTACATTGTCCTAAATGTGATACCCAGACGTATAAATTCTCCAGTTGCTGGGCAGTGTGTAATCCATATGTGAAATGCGTTGGGAAGGTAGTGTTTACTTACAGTGCACCTGTTCTGTCCACCAGAAGATGGGCTCATAGATAGGGAATTGCTCCAAATGCATGTGTTTAGTATTTTTTAGGAGGGGTGGACATGGTGGTGCCTGGCACTGGACCAGAGTACAACAAGAGATATCTCCGCAAGGGATATGATATAACCTTGATCATTATGATCCATGCAAAATCCATCCCCTGGTGGGATATCGCAGATAAACCGTACCTGGTCACTACAGGTGCACTTTAACCCCTTCCTGACTGCTGACGTACATAGTACGTCTTCTAACCTGTCTCCCTAAAGGCACCCCTCTGTCCGGGCTCCCGCGGCGGTCTGGCAGGATGGAAGTCTGCCCGCCTATTCAGGGGGCCCAGTAGTCGCGATGACATCATCAACGTGCATCATGACGTCATTGCCAGGCGCCCCCCAGTGCCTGTAGTAGAATATAGAAGAGGGTGTCTCCTTTTTGGAGCCCTCTCCCTCCCAAACTGCCCCACGTAGGAAAAAAAGAAAGGTACCGCTGGAAAGGGGAAGAGTCTCCCCTTTTCAGCGGTACCTCTATTTAACCCCTCCATTGCTGGATTGCAATTTGGCGCCATATCGTGATTCAAACCTGGAAGTGGCTGACATCTTGTATGTCAGCCAAGCCTCCGGGTCACCCCCCCCCCCCACCCAGTGAGGTCACCATATGTGCGATGACATCAGTGGGCCAGTTAACCCCCTAGCTGCTAAGTGGAAATAGCAGGATCCTTTGGATCCCCGTACCTCCCGATCCGTGATAGCTAGAGGGTCATGTTTGATTTAATTGGAAAAGCCTGAACACCAGTGACACAGCACCCATATCCAGTAGCAGTATCCCAGGGTTTGTGCTAGAACTTGGCTACTGTTGTAAACGGAATAAAAACAAGCTGGTTATGTCTGACACAACACTAGAATGAAATCATAGAGTAAAGCAGCAGTACGTCTTCTCCAATCAGCTCCAAAGCAGAGTCTGATGTTATTAATGTTTAACACAGTCTGACAGTGTGCCCTGTACACAAATCGAATAATCGACAACCGATTAGTTGACAACTTTTTTCATTATTGATTAGTTGTTTCAGCCCTAATTAATAATATGTGTGGGTTGCATAAACAAGGAAGAGGGAAATTTGACTTAAAAACAGCAGTGGGCACTTTCGGACAGACTTTCGTAAAACCGCGCGTCACTAAGAGGTTAATGGCCACTCCTGCCAACATGACCATTTAATGGACCGCAATTAAAATTTAAAGTCTACGTAACCACCAACCGCACCCCACATCTCTCCTTTTGGGTGTCCCAGCAGGCTGATGAAGCCTTTCAAAGTGGAGGGCATTAGCTGACGTAGAACAGCCTTCCTGTTTTTGTTTTTTTTAAATGTACAGCCCTGTGCCTTCCAGACAAGGCATTGGATTGACTGCTTGAGCATGCGTCCAATCCCCTGACAGCTCTTCAAGGGTGAAGCAGGCTGCCAGAGCAGGACATCTCAGAGAGAGACCCCCCAGCACTGGGATAAAGGCGAGGTTCAGCTTGTACCTTTTAAGTTTAAAGTCGAAACCTTTCAGTTTTTGCCTCCAGAGTATCCTTTAGCTAGGGATCTCAACCTCTGAACTATACCTCCCTTGATTCTCTGGCCATTTTTTTGCAATCAAGGAATTCTGGGAATAAGCATCAGGGAGGGGGGCAGAGTTTGAGCACCTCCAACAGTTTATTTTGCTTTGTTTTTAACCCTTTCATGCTGCAGCTTGTGCTATGCCCTCCCGGCAGCGGGTGGGATTGATTGCTGCTGGACGGCATAGCACGCCCTGATGGCTCCTATAGCTTAACTCTCAGCCAGCGCATGGCGGTAAGAGGTTAAAGAAGTATATTTAAAATTCCCCTGTCACTCTACACATACGCTAGGATCATTTGACAAGCGATCCACACTCGAACAGACTATATAGGACGTTTTATAGTGAGTGACGCTTTAAAAAGTCTGCTGTCACTCGCTTGACATGCCAACACAAGGCTTATGGGACAGTTGTCCGACAATACCAGGCAGTGGCGTAGCGTGGGTTGTCAGCGCCCGGGGCCAGCCAAGAATTGTGCGCCCCCACCTGTGGACACGTTATCGATATTGCCCCAGCTCATGGATTTGCCCCCAGCTCATGGATTTGCCCCAGCTCATGGATTTGCCCCAGCTCACACATGGATTTGCCCCCAGCTCACACATGGATTTGCCCCAGCTCATGGATTTGCCCCAGCTCATGGATTTGCCCCAGCTCACACATGGATTTGCCCCCAGCTCACACATGGATTTGCCCCAGCTCATGGATTTGCCCCAGCTCATGGATTTGCCCCAGCTCACACATGGATTTGCCCCAGCTCACACATGGATTTGCCCCAGCTCACACATGGATTTGCCCCAGCTCACACATGGATTTGCCCAGCTCATGGATTTGCCCCAGCTCACACATGGATTTGCCCCCAGCTCACACATGGATTTGCCCCCAGCTCACACATGGATTTGCCCCAGCTCATGGATTTGCCCCAGCTCACACATGGATTTGCCCCAGCTCACACATGGATTTGCCCCCAGCTCACACATGGATTTGCCCCCAGCTCACACATGGATTTGCCCCCAGCTCACACATGGATTTGCCCCCAGCTCATGGATTTGCCCCCAGCTCATGGATTTGCCCCCAGCTCATGGATTTGCCCCCAGCTCATGGATTTGCCCCAGCTCATGGATTTGCCCCCGCTCATGGATTTGCCCCCAGGTCATGGATTTGCCCAGCTCATGGATTTGCCCCAGCTCACACATGGATTTGCCCCCAGCTCATGGATTTGCCCCCAGCTCATGGATTTGCCCCCAGCTCATGGATTTGCCCAGCTTACTCATGGATTTGCCCCAGCTCATGGATTTGCCCAGCTCTCACCTGGATATTGCTCCAGCTTCGGCAGGGAGACAAAACTGCGCCCGGGGCCATGGCCCCCCCAGCCTCCCCCCACGCTACGCCACTGATACCAGGCATTTGATTGAAGACATCACCGTGCTGATCTTACGGAAGAGGACCATTCAGCAGTTCTGCACAATGACAATAGTTCAGTGAAACCCACAAAGGAAGAACCTGGCGGTGCCCAGTTCTTGAACTGGGTATGTACAATTTGTGATATCTTCTCAAGGGGTGAGAGATTACTTAGAGATTGTATGTATCATAAAGATTAATCACTTGATAAGACATCACAAGGAAACTCCATTTGTGGCAGCAGGTATACTTTTTAAAATCCGGATAAAAATGTTATGTTTTAGAGACTTTTTTAAATGTTATTTAGCCTCGCAACATGACACAACACGTACACTTAGCAATGATGTATTTTATCTGCGGAGTCCTTTCTAGATAAAAATATATGATACCTATATGTAGGTACTGTAATGAAACATGACTTCATGTAGTTCTTAACCCCTTCACTCCCAAAATAGAGCTAACTTGATTTTGCATTGTAATACATTGAAAAGCAATCATTAACATATCAAACCCTATTTGCATATTTATATAAATCCACATTAGTGTGCCCCCTGTGGAGAAACAACATTCTTAGTTTTATCACGCTCATTTTCACCATATGTTAAACAAGCAGCAAGGAGCACATTTCACACCCATTGTAACAAAACGTTGAGAAACTTTACTGCACAATTACAAGAGCCAAGAAGAGGGGAGGTAGAGCTCTGGGGTCATTCAATGTTGTTCAAAGATAAAATCTATGTACAGTACAGATACAAGGTGATACTGTAATTTCCATACGTCGAGCGGCTGCTGGAACCCCCCCCCCAAGCAAACACACCACTGCACACTGACCTGAGCCAAGCCGATCTGGGGCGAGAGAAGGAGATACAGGCGCCGATCTGACCAGCAACGCTGACCTGCGACTGTCCAGGCGAGAGACTGCGGAGAAGTGGCGCCAGCCGCGATAAACCCACGAGGCAAGATAGCACCCGACCCCCGGCGCTTGCGCCAGAGGACGCCGGCAGTGGCGTCATCAAGACGCGACCCCGACCCGCAGACACCCTGGACTGCACAGCCAACGAAGCGCAGGAGCCGGCCGACCCGACGCTCCACCGAAAGCACCAGCGGTACTCGGTACGGGAGGGCCAGGCCGGGCCCGAACAGAACAAGGGAGAAGCAAAGCGGCCGCCCCAGAACCAACTGATTCCCCCAACGCCGCCTCCCAGGTAACCGTGTCCGGAGGACAGGATGGAATGACTGGGGGGATTCTGGGCTAGGCTCTTCTTATAGGCAACAGGGGAGGAGTCACTGGTGAGGGAGGGGTTCACCTGGCTCTAGGTGTGTCCGTTTGTTTTTAGACTTGGTAACCTGTCCAAAAGTGGAATTGAAGATGAACCCATGGGTACTGCCGCTACGACTATGGAAAATAATATTTACAGTAAGAAATACCGTTTTTCCATATACAGGCATTTTGGCACATACATATTTTTTCTTTCTTTCTTTCTAGGGGTGTTTTCTTTTTTTGGGATGCTGCATTGCTAATAATCTCATTATGATCACTATAAATCACCATAAGCAGGGTTTCTGGCCATTTATCATATTTACTGTATTTGACACAAACAGGGTTATTCAAAAAGAATTGAAAAGCCACCGCACGTTCGGTGACTTTTTCGTTCTCTTCAATTTGGTTCGATTTGGCGATCCCGTTTCGGCGACCTTTCGGTGTATTTAGCAAGCACCACAGGGTCCCCAAATTGCAGGGAAAGGTCACCAAAAACTCACCGCACACCGAAACCCGCAAAAACATCTGGATTAACCCGCCGGAAAAACCCAAGCAGGAGCCGATCACACGCAGAGCAGCCGCCGACAAAGCCGACTCCGCAGACGAATGCAGTGAATAAATTAGAAAAACACAACCAAAGTGGTAGGCGCCCCTGCTTGTACCGCCACCAAATCTCCAAAGCCAGCCAGCAATCAGTGGTTTCCCCCAAACCAGTGAACAATGAAAAACAAATACGTAACTGGCGGCGCGATGGCAGTCGCTGTAGGATCTTCTGGTGGTTCTCTTGTGTAGTACCGTCCACATATGATATGAAAAACAATGAGAAAATACAATAGTGTAGACGAAATAAAATTATCGCTAGAGGTACGTGTTATACTGCTCCCACTCACAAAGGAAGAGCCCCAACACTGGCTCTGAGCGGGTCAGCACATTTGGTCATTTAGTCCTGTTCTGAAGGAGGCGACCTACAACCCTCAGCGATGGTAGTTCACTTCCGGTGCCAGTGCATGGAGAAACATGTAAAGAGAGGAAAGACTTCCTTGAGTAGGTCTGTTGAAAACACGATTAAAGTACATATGAAGGGATTGCACTCACATGTGTTGGAGCTTAAAGCCAAGCTCTGGGGTCAGACGCCTGTGGACTTATTTGAGGTAAAGCCCATAGAAAACCTCTATAGTCAGCAACACACCAGGGACTGATGCAGATGAAAAATTTATTTAAACATAAAAACAAATAAAATTTGATAAAATAGATAAATCTGGCTCAGCCAGTATACCCAGACGCGTTTCGCCACATAACGTGGCTTCCTCAGTCGGTTTACAGGTAACAGTGCAAATCACAATTTATATTCTCTTAATTGCAGTTCTAATTGTCCCCAGGTGTAGTTTGCTGAATAGGCGTGCGTTCCATGCCTCGAATTGACGAGATACAAATGTCCTCCGCGGGTCCGCCATTTTGCGCCTGCGCATTCTCAATGTTTGCGTTCCAGAGTGGGCATCCGCCATCTTGCGCATGCGTGTTGTTAATCTTCCCCTTCCGATCGGCGTATGGCATCCCGGTTCGCCTCCTTTACCTTCTGGCAAACGAAAAGGCAGGCTTATGGCTAAGATGTTATTGGGACTTGATGTCTACGTCCCCAAAGGCTCTGTCTGGTACCCTTCATGCATAAACAAATGGTACCCGCATATGTAACAGTGGACATTCTTATTTTTGCATATCAAACCTTCTTTGATTATGTGAGACCTCTTACGTTCCACATTTATTGAACTTGTTAATTTGGATGAGCAGTAATGATTCTATGATCAATATGGCTTACGTGAAAATTGTTAAATACAAATGGTGCAACGTATATTATATTGTCCCTAAACTCTTAAAATAAAATATATTAATATGTGGCTATACTAATATAGCTATAAGAACTGATATTAGCATAGCTATTTTGCAATCTATCTATTGTGTGAATAACCGATGTGTTGTAAATGGTGTCTTTCTAATTCTATGCTATGCCAAGAATATGGCGTGCCTATTGTATATATGTGTAAATATATTATATAAATCCACAATAAACCAATTTTATGTTTAATATTTCTCATTATTTTTATTCATTCCTCATGTGAATTGGTGACCGTTCTGTAGATGTATATGTATAGAAGTGATGTGACGCAGTCTTTCTACTGTGTTAATGACAAACGTATTATGAATGGTGTTAATGGCAAATGTATTATGAATGGTGTGAATCCTAATTATGTGCTATACCAAAATTATGGCTTGTTTATTGAACACAACTGTGAACATATTGTATGGATCGACAATATATAGTATATATCGGTTTCGTATTGATTCTCCATATAAATTAATAATTGTTAGTATATAGAATGGATAGTGCAAAATAATATCAAATATGATGTGATAATTATTATACAATTGTTGGTAGAATACCTATATTGCCTAACTACTATGAATATGATTACCGAAGCAATATGTGCTGATAAAGCATGGTTGATACCAACCAGTTCGCTAGTGTATAGCTGATGTTCTAATAGCTGTGTACTAGTGAAGTATCATGGATTGTATGTAAAAGTGTATTGTGCTAATAATTTTATTGGACATGATGTAGAGATCCTATATTCCCAAATGTGGAATCAAAGAGGCCTCTTCTTAGAGAAAATGTATGACCTCAAAGTCATCGTTCAGTCCGTTGGGTACCATAGTGCCGTGCTCAAAGATATATCTCATTTCTGCCTTCCCTAGTTTATTCGGTAAATTTTCTTCAATCTCTACTTTTTTTATCTGTTCTAATGCCCAAAATTTGACCCCTACAGGTGAACTGTTATGATGTATTTTACAGTGTAAGGAAACCAAGTGTTTTTCGTAGCTATTTCTAATGTTCCTAGCATGTTCTGCTATCCTCACGTTGAGGGCTCTTTTGGTACGCCCTATATAGCCTAAACCACAGGGGCATTCTAGCATGTAAATCACATTTTTGGAACAGCAATTGAGAATCCCTTTAATCTTAACCTGTTTATTTTGTTTACGGTTAAAATATGAACCAATATGATTTTTCTTATTAGAGGTAGACCTGCAAGCCAAACACATCCCGCATTGCTAGAAGCCCTCTTTTAACCCAAAATGGTTAGTGGTGTTACCTTCTTTATTTTTGGGTTTGCTACGTACTAGATTAGATTTAATATTGTCAGTCCCCCTAAAGACTACTTTGGGGGTGGGCCCTATGACACCTGTGAGGTCTACATTATTTTTTAGCACTGACCAGTGTTTTTTCAAAATCCTTTTTATCTTATCTGCTTTGTTGTTATAATCACAGATAAAAAGGACCTCCTTAGCTTCTTTATTTTTAGGTTTATATTCAAGATACTTATCCCTATCTATCTGTGATAATTCCAGAATTATATTATCCAACTCGGCATTGTCATATCCTTTATCTAGAAAATCTAGAGTCTCATGAATTGTCCTTTGGGGACACCTTTAAGCCAAGGAGGATAATGACAGCTGGTGCAGTCGATGAATGTATTTGTATCAACTTCTTTGAAGAAGGTCTTAGATTTTATGCATTCTTCCTCTACATATATATTTAAATCTAAGAAGTTAACTTCTTTTTCACTCCAGCAGCTGTCTAGTTTATAGACGTTATATCAACGACGTCTTCTTCATTTGGAGGGGAGGAGTAGAGTCACTGCCAGGGTGGATAAAAATCAATGATTTTTTAAAAAAAATCGGATTTTTTTGATTTAAATCTGATTTTTTTGATTTAAATCTGATTTTTTTGATTTAAATCTGATTTTTTTGATTTAAATCGGATTTTTTTGATTTAAATCAGATTTTTTTAAATAAATGCTTTTTGAGGAAAATATATTACCATCCAAAGGTTATTCCATCATGAAATAAAGATTCGTTTTTTAATTATGTAGAATAAGGCTGTATGTTTAATTTTTTTGGTAAATAAATTCCATTAATCCATTCACAATGTCCTGCTCTTCCAGAGGTTTTTGTAAGAGTATTGGGCAGTTTCTCTGCCTACAAGAAATTATCACAGATGCTTGGTTTACTTTTGCAGTTCTCAAAACTGAATTTGACTCAGCAGAGATCACATGCCTCTTCTTCACAGCAAAAATGTGATAACCTGAACAAAGTTGAGAAAAACACCTAATCCTAACTTCTACAAACCTATGAATACAGAATCAACTCCTTCAGTGCTAAGTTTCAAGAAGTTCAGTGAATAGAATAGAAACAATATTTTTCTGATTGTTTGGAGTGGAATAGATCTGCACAAGAAGAAAGTGAAACTAAGTGTGAGGAAGAAGTGGCAAGCAGACAAGCAGTACTACAAAATGAAAGTGAAACTTTCTGAGCACAATACTGCACAGCCACAGACAGACAAGTCTTTGGATCTTTTTGTGTGTATGACCTGAGGTTTATCACATTCTTTCCTTGAAGGAAAAAAACCTATAATGGCAGCAGGCCGTAAAAGAGATCCAATTTGGCAATTTTTTAATGAAGTTCCTCTACCTACGGTAGCCGCTGCGGGATAGAGATGGCAGCTGCTCTTTAAAAATTATGATTTAAATCGAGTTGATTTAAATCAAGCCTTTTTATTAGTGATTTAAATCATGATTTAAATCATGATTTAAATCGACTTGATTTAAATCAAATCCACCCTGGTCACTGCGACACTTCCTCGAGAGTCTGGACAGTTCAGAATGGGGCATCAAACTAGACAACTGCTGGAGTGAAAAAGAAGTTAACTTCTTACATTTAAATAGATTTTATGCATTCTTCCTCTACATATATAAGACCTTCTAACTAACGGCACTTGAGAAAAAAAAAAAACTGAAAAATGCTTAAAATATCCTAAAAAATCTATAAATAAAGAGACTCTTTACTGCAAAATATTATAATCCACGGTTTATTAGATATTGAATTAAAACGGGAGTATTTTTAACATTGAAGCCTATGGGATTCTCCTGAATAAATTTGCCGAATTAAACCACCAAATGGCAGGGCATTTCGGGAACCTTTCCCTGCTGGTTTTTGTTCTCTGAATAGCCGAAGCATTGCTTCTCTATAGGGATTCACTGCTCTCGAACAGGCACCGTATATGCAGGCAATTCGCCAAGATTTGGCGAATTGCCTGCTCTCTGGATAGCCGAATGGCCAAGAAAGATTACCGAACGCTGATTTTCCGCATTTGGTTCCCTTTCGGCAGCCATTCACATCTCTTTGAATAACCCTGAAAGGCCACTTCTGCTCGTATGCTAATAACACAGACTATCAGGTCTATTCACTAAAGGTGAAACTTGGGAGAATTGGCTGGAGAAGAGAACAATCTAGAAAAAATAGTAGATTTGGAAACCAGGTAAATGGTAGAATTTTTCTGGTTTGGCTATTTTGACCTAGATTTTTTTCACTTCTGCAAAGTCTCCTGAGTTTCACCCTTTAGCGAATAGACCTGCTTGTTTGAAATTGTGTGGGACTAAACACCAGCATTTGGCAGGTGCTGCCTCGGGCCTTTTGATTTGGCCCGCCCATGCAGCTAAAACGTCATTGGCTGCAGGGGGACGGTCTGAGTTCAGGCCGTCCAACTGCAGCCAGTGGCATGGGCCGGCTGTGGGGAGGGGCCGAGGGAGGCCCAATGAAGTCAGCGGGGTGTACCCGTACACCCTCGTCTACAAGGCCCACCTGCCGCAGGGACGGCATTGAACGTCCTGCAGCGGGAAAGGGTTAAAAATATGTTGCTGACAGTCTCTGTCCATTTATTTTGGGAGATTTTACTCACATTTTGTGACATTTTCTTGCTTTGCACGGGACATCCTTGAGGATGGATTTTTGCCTCCTCGTTCTGAGATGATCATACATGCCGGATGCTCAAGCGAGCTTCCATCCGATTCAGTAAGCTCTTGGCTAGAAGCAGAAACTAACTACTGTTCATTTCTGATGTTTTTCAAAGAAGCCAAGCCAGCGTGTGTCAATCTGGTGTTGTAGGTGGAGCTAATCCATTTTGCTCGGGAGCCTGAAGCAGCCCCCCAGGGATGGGGGATGACATATAGGTCACTGGAAACATACAACTTTCACTGACTTGTCACAGTGTCTGTATTGTGCCTTTAAACATAACACATATTTTTCCTTCTTAATGACAGCAGTCTTCCTTTCCCTCCCATGTTGTATAAAATGTTAGTTTAACCTTGAGGGATGTGGTTTTTGCAGCCTTCCTAAGTCTGTGTCCTCTTTAGATTGTAAGCTCTTGAGCAGGGTCCTCTCACCTACTGTACTGTGTGTTTTAACCTTTATGTTTATTTGTTGTTCTGCCTCCCACTGTACAGCGCTACGGAACTTGTTAGCACTTTATAAAAACTTGTAACTGTAACTAAGCAGGGTTTCGTTATTTAATTTTCTATCCAGTGGGGAAAGGGAGGTCCTGCTGCTAAAATATGGAAAGAGGATTTTGTACTGAATAAATTCTCTGGAGGTATGGATGACATTGCAGAGTTCTTGCACAGCAAGGCACTTAAATCCTTCAGGGTGTTTCAAACACATTCTAAGTGCAGCACATCAGCACATGACATCAGCACATGTAAGGTCACGGCGCTCCTCTGTAGAGCTGAGGAAGTGTCACGCTAGATAAATAGATGTTTTTAAACCTCATACAGCATAATACCCATGCTTGTTCTACGGCAAGCTCACTATTCTGTTGTTAGAGTATCCGTACCTGATGTCCAGCCTATTAATAAGAGGTTCTCAAAGTATGACGGATGTTAGGCATTGTTGAGGTCGTCAGAGACTGATACTCTGATCCATATATGCTCTTATGATGAAGACTGCATGAAGGCTGTCCATGCGTTGGGCTTGTGTTTGCTATGTCTTTGTCTTAAGCACACTGTTATATGTGTGTTTTAACTGCTGGGGTGCCCTTTAAATCCCCATTTAAATTACTGATTTGTGTTGTGTGATAAAATTCTTGTGAGGACTGGGTTGCAGATCAATATTGAGTTACTCAATCATATATACCATGCATTGGTTATACTTTTAGCTGCATTTAATTGCTTACTTTTGGTGGCGATCAGTTACTATCCTCAATATATATGCAGACTTAGTCCTCAGAGAATTCAAAAAAATTGAATAAGTTTTAGATCATTATTGAGTCATATATACCACTTACTGATTAGACTACTAATTAGGGATGCACCGATACCAGTATCGGTGCCGATACTGCCGTTTGCACGAGTACTTAGTCCTCGTGCAAATGGCTCGATACACCCCCCGATACCTGAAGCCAGCGCTGGGCCGGCTTGCCGGTATCCGCGGGGCTGGGGAAGCTGTCCGCGTGCATGAAAAGCACTCGGCCGGCGTTCTCCTCCGGCGGGCTGCAATACTCACCCCTTCCGAAGGTCCGGTTGCGCTGCTGTGGCGTGATCACGTGGCCGCCGGGCGCTTCTGTGACGCTGCCTCTCGGCTGGAGGCAGCGTCACAGATGCGGCCACGTGATCGCACCACAGCCCTGCTATTGGACCTTCTGAAGGGGTGAGTATTGCAGCCCGCCGGAGGGGAACGCTGGCGAGTGCTTTAGATGCACGCGGCCAGCTTCCCCAGGTCTGTGAGAGCCGGGGGTATATCCATGAGAGCCGGGGGCAATATCCATGAGACCCGGGGGCAATATCCATGAGACCCGGGGGCAATATCCATGAGAGCCGGGGGCAATATCCATGAGAGCCGGGGGCAATATCCATGAGAGCCGGGGGCAATCTCCATGTGAGCTGAGGTCTGTTCTTATTGGAAAGCGTTCACATGACATAAAATAAAAGTATCGGTACTCCTATCGGTGAGTACTTTTTAAAAAGTATCGGCACTCCTACTCGGTCTTAAAAAAGTGGTATCGGTGCATCCCTACTACTAATTGTATTTAAGTGCTCACTTTGGTGGTTATCAGTGACTTTCCTCAATATATATTGATTTATTCACACCTACTCATGACTTCTTTTTCAATTTTGTCTTTCTTTCAACTGTATTGTGTTTGTTTATTTTGTTGTCTCAATAGACGATTAACTCTGCGGGGACCCAATCCCTTTTAGTAACTCTCCTTGTACTGTTGTACATTGGATTGTTATAAATTGATGTCTAATTATATGGTGGGTTAGGCCCTAGGATTTGGGTACCTGGCACCTGTTGGGTATCCCTTTTTGGGAACTACCCTATTGTTGTTATGCTCTTAGAGGGATCTGGTTTATATGGGTTCGTCCATGCGTTATTATTGCCCAGATTTTTCCTGTGCCATTTCTTTGCAGGTACACTAGGGCAGGGGCGTTCAACCTGGGCCCTCCAGATGTTTTGGAATGACGTTTCTCTTGATACTCAGCTGCACACTAGGTCGACGCAGCCTTGTAGGAATTGTGGTGCCAAACATCTGGAGGTCCAAGGTTAAGTACCCCTGCAATAGGGTTGTCTTATTTTGGTGGCTCAGGAATGACAGAGTTCAATAACTCTCCTTGAGCTCTGGAGGTCTATTCACCATAGGTGGAGAAGTAAAAATTCTAGGTCAAAATAGCCAAACCAGGACAAATCTCCCATTTATCTCACTTTCCAAAACGACTATTTGGTTTAGATTGTTCTTTTCTCCTGCCAATTCTTCTGGATTTCACCTTTCTTTGAATAGACCTGATACTATATTAAAGTGCACCTGTCGCGCCTAACCAATGTTGGGCTCCTATAACAGGGACTCCCTCCCTAACACATATACACTGTATAGTAAACATGTGAGTGGTACCTGCACCTTACATGATCTAAAGGGTGAAAACACGAGGGTGCGCAAACTGAGATTTTGTTCTGTACCGCCCCCCCTTAACCCCAGAGGTTCCCTTTAAATAGCCACTGGCCCATTCATAACATTTTAAATTGATTGGGCCCTATTTCAAAGTGTGTGCTAACTTAACCAGAGCCATTATCTTCTTTTCCAGAGCCATTATAGTTCATGGGGTTGGTAAGTTTACAACAGCTCTGGTTAAGTTAGCACCAACTTTGTAACCTTGCCCATAGTGGATACCCCGCCGGGGTTAAAACCAGGCAGATGAAACGTGCTTGTTGCCCTGATGTGGTTCTCACATCCTCTCAGTGCTTATCTGTATTTTGCTACTCTGTGTATGACCATTGCTTCTCTGACTACACTTCTGGCGTTCAACCCTTTGTCTTCCCTTTTGACTACCTGATCTGGTTACCAACCCTGGCATACGGCTGAGTCAATACCCTGCCATTACTATCATTGATTTTCCGGTGACATATTCAGTAAATAACCCTTGCTGGGTATTTGTGTTCTTTACACTCTCTGTCTAGTTCAAGACTATCTTGGTCACAGGTCTACGTTCATCTGTACTGCCTAACCTGTGTGTATACTTCCCTAAGGTTCCTCCTCTGGGTTCTGTTAATGGGTAGCTGTGCTGACCAGTTCAAGGATAGGAAGGTGAGGATAGCTGTTCTGCGTATAGAGATCAGTTTATTAGTTGTTGGGGAGGAACGTGACAATGCTGCAATATATAGCATAAAACAGGAAAAGCCCCACAAAATCCCTCTCACAGGATGAAATATCGTCTCAGGCACATTAAATGTTTCAATTGTTGCCGAATCAACATATTCCAGACCTGATATCACTCGCTGCCACAGGGAACACCAAGGGAAGCTCCTCTAATATATATACAAATATATTTTATGGGCAGGTAACAATAAAAATCAAAAATAAATACATAAGAAATCCAACGCGTTTCATCTAAAAATGAATTTCATCAGTATTACCATACATCCTGCCGTCATATTTTGTAATCTGAATAATTTGGGAATATAGAATGCTGATTAAATCTAGGGATTCTTGTAATGTCATTCAAACAGCTGCTCTATGTGCTTGCATGTTTTTCATTTTGACTTGTTGCATTTTGTTTTTCATCAGAAATGTCTGCTAGAAGAGATGCAGGAGGCAGGATGCCTGAGTGGGAAAACATTTTTGCGCAAAGTCGGGTCATCCCACAGCACAAGCAAAGAAGCAAACTTCCTACTGGTGAATCTTCAGGGTATCAAATCTTCCTACAGGCTTTGGAAGGAAATGTGATTAAACAGGTAACTGGCACATCATTATATCTAGAAGTGATTAATACCACTGACGCATTACAGCCCAGGATGAGTTCAGGGGCCCGTGGACTGGGGGGGGGCACGCCGTCGGCGGTGCCCGGGCCTTTCCTAATCCTCAGCTCCGATATCAGACTCTTTGAGTCTGAATCCGGAGCTTCTAACTCTGCTGTGAACTATGATGGACGCTGACGGGGCTACAAAGCGTGATCCTCCATAGGATCCATTTTGCAGAATCACATAACCCTTGCATTTAACGAGCTTAAAGCCAATACCTACCCCAGGTCCTGCAATACAGAGGATGGCACATCATTTGCCTCCTCTGGATGCAAGCCGCGGGACTCTGTGAACAAATAGTGCAAACTGTCTTTTCACAGCTGCTGCGTGACCTTGTGCAAGGTCCTGCATGACGCCATGGTGTCCTATAGGCTCTAGGAGCCAACACCAGTGGCAGCACACTGTGCCACTGCCAGTAACTATGAATGGGTTTCAAAATATTCTGACACACAAGCTGCTGATAAAGCGCCACGGTCAGAATACCCACGTTAATAGCGAGCCACTAATGGAAATGGGCTCACGCGTAATTCTATTTCTGCTTGGAACCTGCTAGTAATGGCCCGGTTGCAATCGGAATCCTTGTGTGTAAGTACAACGTAATTATCATGATAGATTATGCTCCTATAAACACCCAATAAAGGAGAGAAATGTTCTATGTGCAAAGTAAATATGTAGAATGTATATACCAATGGGCACTGACAGGTGCCATCTTTTCGATCAACAGCAGTAGGGATGTGGGAAACCCTGAACTAGATGGGTGCATGCCTTTTTTCAGCTTATTTAACTGTATTAATTTACTTTTTATATATTTTTGTAAAGAACATAGTTTCGTATTGAAGACATTTAAAAATATATATTATTGCATTTATTAAAGAGTTTTTTTTGTTTTGATAGATTATGCTCAGTGCGCAGATTACGGTACAAGGAGATCCCCCTCCTCCCCGTCGAACTGCAGATAGTGCAGTGATTTGTAAACCTCGCAGATTTAAGCCTGTCCTTTAATCCTTTCCCCCCTCTGATTCCAGAGAAATATGCTTGCATTTCGTCCGTTGCCTGGTTGGCGGCACGTGCTTTCACATTACACAATTTTGATTGCAAACCAGTGGTTAAGCACTTTCCATAAACAGGTAGCAGCTGCAGGGGTTTCATGGGATTTGAGACTGATCTCTGTACGTTTTGTAGGTGCTCCTTCAATGAGTTTAATTTTGGTATGTGAGTGCTTGTCGATGAGGATCAATATATAAATTGTTTGGTATTTCTCTAGTATTCTAGGCACATATTGCCACGGTACTTATTGTATCTTTTCCCATTGATACAGTTAGGCTGGGTTCACACCTCAGCGTTTTACAGCGCGTTCCTGCGTGCTGTAAAACGCCGAGACACGGAAATCCCATTATTTCTATGGGACCCGTTCACACCTGGGCATTTTACAGCGTGCAGGAACGTGCTGTAAACCGTCCTACGCCCAAAGAAGTACGTATTTGCAGCGCGTTCACTCTGCAGTCTATGACTGCAAACGTGCTGCAATGCGCGTTCGTGCGTTTTTTTACGGTTGCGTGATACGCGCGTCAAAAAACCCACAGGTGAGAACCCAGACTTACTGATATGGTGAGATTGAGCAAGGTATAATAGTTATGTGTTATTGTATTGTAGTGTCATATCTGCTCGTGCGGTCAAGGTGGCCAGTACTGTTACTTCTGTGGGGACCAGTGTTTCATCGACTAATACTTTTCTTCAAAGACTTGGTCGACTGCATTATTTTTGTGACTAAAACTAGACTAAATCTAAAATAATACTAAGTTATGACTAAAACTATGACAAACCCATCGACGTTATTGTTGATTAATAAACACTAGATAAAAATGTTAGGGAGGAGCTATTTGGGAAGATCCAATCAGAGCTAATCTCCCGTAAAAGAGAAATGATGAATTATATATTTTTAGATAAGATGTTTACTCCAGGAGCATATAATGAGTTTGGAAATTCTGGAGAAATGCATAATAAACTTTAAACTCATTAGATTTTAGTTACTTAATCTCCTCTAGAATAAAACCTAGACTCCAACTATTCAGTCGACTAAAACTAAATGGCATTTTAGTCAGACTACGACTAAAACAAATGTAGCGCTAGTTTTAAATCCCCTGTCGTTGTTGTACTTGTTTTTGGCCACCGGATGGAGACAAACGCGATGTAAGACACTGAACACTGGGACTACATTTTCCAGCCTGCTTTGCGGGCGGAACAGGAAGTGGGTGGGAGAGAGAGACTGATATCCGCAGCCTCGTGGAAAGAGGTGGGAGAGCGCGCAGAGAGTGAGAGGAGCAAGACGCAAGTGTAACAGAGAGTGATCACGACCAGGCCAGAGCGCAGGTGCGGCCTAGCAGAGCTGGAGATCGGTTTTTCCCTTCTTATTACACGAAGACCCAGTGATCCACCGCTAGTAACCCACGCTGATACAGAGTAAGCTGAAGGACCCCGAGTTAGGAGAACCGCAGACGATCTAACAGGGAGTGCAGGCGGTGAGCTGGACATCTTGTGGCAGATACAGACAAGCAAGACAGCGGATCCGGTGACACAGAGAATCCCAGTCAAAATCGAGCGGAGAGACGTCCTGGGTCGAGCGGAGCACAGAGTATCTGGCGGATGGGTGAGAGGCCTTCCAGGCCGCTGTAAAATACTAAAGCACGCTGCAGTTTGTTCAAAACCCACAGGGCCCCAACGTGACTAGTCGAAGATACCTCATAAATAATTCACTGGCCAGTTGAATATTGTACCCGGGTACCAATACACACATACACATACATTCCTTGGGACTTAACCTGTACGGGACTCACACTCCAACTACTAAGGGGGTTAAAAATACTTTTTTCCTTTTCCGCTGCGCGTTTCTCACATTACGAAGTACTGTAAATATATATACATATACCGTGTTACTCATTATATGCCAGTTTTTTCAGTAAACTATATAATTTATAAAATCCACGACGGTGCTGGAGTATATTTATTCCCTAGTGCGGGGAGACTGACCCGAGGTTCAATTTCAGCGGCTCCTCCGGGAGTGAGCGCTACACGTGGGGGCTCGTCCGGGATCCAGTCTCTGGAAAAACCTCATTTAAAGGGTTAAATATGGATCCAGACACTGCTGCCAAATGGTGTGAGGAGCACAGTAGTCAGTTAGAATTGTGTATAGTCGTGGATATTCCTGCAGACACTTGGGCCAAAGATCAGATTCGCCAGGCCGTGGCCGCGCTGACACCAGATCATCGGGGGTTAATCCTGGACATTAAAGAGAACCCAGATACCTCTCACACGTATGTTCTTTTTGAGTGGAGAAAGGGTGTTCCAGTGTGTTTTCAGGGCGCGAGCGTGAAGCTGACCGATGAGGTGGAAGTTCAACTGATTCAGCCAAGTGCGCCACGTGGCGAATCCGCGAGTGTTCCCGTGCCCAGTCCGTTGGCCATGATCGGGCCTGAATTTATAGTGGCTATTGGAGATTTGCTGGCTAAATGTAAAAGAACAAGCCCTCCGCACACTAACTTTGGTTATCGACGGTTGAGAAATTTTACAGGAAACGTACCAACTCCGGCGGGAGAAGAAAGACTGACCCGAGGTTCAAATTCAGCGGCTCCTCCGGGAGTGAGCGCTACACAAAATTAAAATTTCCTGTCAAAATTAACATGGTTGAGTACTAACCAATGCTTGCCTCTAGGTTGTTTCAATGCTCCTCTCGATTTGTGTGTTTCCGATGTATTCTCTTCGGCTATCTTTGATCATTTTCCAAACTTCCATAATGTCTAGTAATTCCACTCGATCCGATAACACACTTTTGCCTTTATTCCATAAAGCATCTCATTCTGACGCACGCAAAAGTCTATCAGAAGCCTGATGGGGCTTTTGACATCAGCTACTATCGTGTTGGGTCGGTTACACATTCAGCTATTGCCGCAGCACATCTGGCTTCTTAGAGGAAGAGGACTTGAAAGTCATGTGGGAATGTGAATATCTCCCATGTCTTTTTGGGCACTACATGATCACTGCAAACATCAACTCAATATAATACACAACATAAAAGTAGTAAAATTATATACTTTGAATGTTGTGCTACCCAAATATGTGCCCGATCACTTCCTTCAAGCTAACGCTAGCGCTCACGTGGGCGCTAGCTTAAAAGAGGTGATAGCACGCCGCACAGATCACCTCCGATTCGCTAATGGACTAAAAAAAGCAAACTACTTTGCGCTGCCTATACTTAAGATGAGGAGCACAAAGTGTAAGCACAGAGTAACTAGCGGTAGGATCACCAGGTCCTAACTGAAAAGTTAACACTAGCTCTGAGCTGCTGTTAACTGATTCCGCTTCTGCAGAATCAGCAGCAGCTGAAAAGCCCCCCCCCCCAAAATCAAATACTCCCCTCTCATCCCGCGGCGAGAAGGGCGGCCAGATCCGCCACATGTGGCCACCGGGAGCAGAGTGAGACTGGGGGAAAGAAGTCCCCAGTCTCCCTCCGTGATCACTCCTCTGACCAGCAGCACGTCGCGAGAGGAGAGATCCTGCAGGCCATGTGTCCCAGCAGCAGAAGCCTCCATGTAGTCCGAGTATCCGTATAGTAGCCACTACAGAGCAGGCTGCTGGACTCAGCGCCTGCCTCGTAATCTGCTGGCGAACGCTAATTCTCCCCCCTTTTTAGCATCCTGGTTTTTGCTCCGGGGACCCGATAGGGCCCGATAAGTCCTCACCTCCTTCTGGGTAGTTTTGTTAATAATATTTTATTTTACATTTGAAAATGTAAGTATTATTATTTGTGAAAATCTCGTCACACAACAGAAAAAAATAGGAAAAAAAGAATTAGGATGAACAAATCAACGCATTAACATTTTAATATTTTATTTAAAGGATATTTTTGTGTTATTTTTACCAGCCTGGATCTCGATGATGCAGTAGCAAGGTGCGGGGGAAGTCAAATGAAAAGCAAATTATTTGAATATTATTGTAAAAGGGACTAGATTTCAGCCAGGCTTGTGTTTCCGGCCCCCTGTTAGTAGACATCTGCTCACCTCTTTGTAACTAGTCGATATTTGGCTCGCTAGGAGGATAAGCTGTTGACATTTTAATTAATGTCCAAATAATTTTTTTAAATGTGCACTGTGTGTACTTTGACTTTTAGATATGGTTTGAGAAGACGGTGTGAATTATATCACCTGGTGCTGTTGTGTGTCAAATGAAGATCCAAACTAATTTGATGTGTTTTTTTTTTCTTTTCTTTAGAACATTTAACTGTAATAACTTAAGGACATGATATATTCTATCAAACCTGCTTTTAGATGAGATTACGTAAATACACGCTTTTAAACTCCCCGGAGAAACATAACAGCAATGCGAGAAAAGTGCGAGATAATGTTTTTGTCACAGTTGGAAACTTTTTAAGTCTCACATCTAAGAAATCCACACCTCTGCTTTCTGCAGAAATAATTATCCGAGAAGAGGAAAATAAGTAGGATCAGTTGCCCCTTCACTGCAGTGCATTTCTCTGTTCTAATTTCTGCCATGAAGATAAATGGAAGGTTAAATAGGCTTTTGGCACAAAGTTAATGACAACAAAACTCCAACGGAAGTTTTATAATCAAGCAAACTATACTAGAAGTAACAATACATGAGTTCTAAAAGAAAAGATTTCAGCATTTTGGGATCCAGTAGCTCCTTCACTACCAAGAGCTTTTTGTTGGGGAAAAAAACACTTTAATCCTGTTATGCATGGGATGGGATGCAAAATCTAACAATAAAAATATAGTATATATGAAATTGCATTGGGCATAAAGTTTTTTGTTTAAAAATGAGCAAATTTAGTTTTTTTAATTCTTTTATTCCTTGATCTTTGCAAAAATATTCCTGTAATGAAATGTTCTAAACTGTAGATGGTATTCATTATCTTGCACAATTTAAAACCGGGGTCTGTATTGTACGCATACAGGCAGAAATATCTTTTGTGTTTATATGCAGTAAATGTGATAAAGATAAATAATACAAATGGTCCAATATCCTGCTAATGGGGTAGAGATCATAATGAGTTTATCTATGCAGCTTCTAAAAAAAAATTACCGGTAGAATATAACAATTAGGGTTGCACCGACACTAGTATCGGTGCCGATACCGGGTACTGCAGGAGTACTTGGTACTCGTGCAGTGCCCCCGATATTTCCCCTGATACCGGACGCCAGCATCCGAGGGGCTGGGGCGGCTGTCCAAAGTCCGGACTTTGCCGGCGTCGCTCAGGAAGGTATGTATGAACGCGGAGAGCTCCAGGTTCCCTTCTGAATGCCGATAGAACATGCGGACAGCCAACATATGTCTGGTCTGGGGTCTATGTGTAATACATACACACACACACACACCTCTGGGGGGCATATCCATGAGAGCTGGGGGGCACTATCCATGTGAGCTGGGGGCATTTTTATATGAGGTCTGTTCTTATTGGAAAGTGTTCACATGACATAGAAGTATCAGTACTCGTATCGGTGAGTACTTGAAAAAAGTATCGGTACTCGTACTCTGTCTTTTACCACATATCTGTATGTGGCATAATGCTGATTTATGGATATTACAGTAGCACATTGCATCTGTACTGTACAGGTTGTTTCAGAAATTATAACCCCCTGAATTCTATCCCCGTACAGTAGTGATTGATCACAGAGCTCTGTCTGTTTTCCGCCGGCTTTTGAGCTGTTGAGTTTATTGTTACACTGATAGTGGGTTGGCTTTTTTACAGAAATACAGGGTGACAGGAGAGCGAACTCATTGAATTTCCTTTCTCCATGGGGGGGCACACTAATCTTGTATAAAAAGCTATGCAAAAGGGGTATTGCATGCTAATGTTTGTGTACCGCTCACCCCCGGAGGAGCCGCTGAATAAACCCAGGATAGTCTCACCGCACTAATAATTACTGCAGGGGTCAAAATTTCCACTCGCCTGCTCGCATTTGGCGAGTGGAAATTAAGGGTGGGCGAGTGGAGATGCACACGCAGGCAGCACGATAAAGTATATCGTTCTGCCTGCGCTGCGTATTCCAGTGGCAGACGTTTTTTTTTATGGCCGGCAGAAGTCACTTCCGGCGCGTTTACTGTCCGTCACTTTTGAGCCGGCGTGAAGGGACATCCAGCGTGTAGCAGGCAGGTCCGGTAAAAGGGGGGCGGGAGAGGGAATTTGCACCTCCCTGTTGTGACACTTTGAGGACCAATTGATTCCTCGCGCCGGATGTTTCTCATCTCTGGTTTTCATGCTGTACCCGGCGTGCCCTCTGTCTCTCCATGCTACACTCTCACTGACGCTGCTTCAGGGAGACGGGTTGAACCTCTTACTGATCTCAGAGTTTTGCTCGGCGCACTCGCTGGATCGTTTGCTGTACCATGTGAACGGATCACGGGAAACTGCGCCGAGCAAACATCTCGAATCAGTAAGAGGTTCATCCTGTCTCCCCAAAGCAGCATCAGTGAGAGTGTAGCATGGAGAGACAGAGGGCACGCCGGGTACAGCATGACCAGAGATGGGAAACATCCAGCGTGAGGAATCAATCGGTCCTCAAAGTGTCACAACAGGGAGGTGCAAATTCCCTCTCCCGCCCCCCTTTTACCGGTGTTACATGCTGCATGTCCCTTCACCTTGCGCTCCTCCTCTTCCGGGCACAGCGTGAAGGAGGACTCAGCGTGCCTCAGCGAGTGAGGGAAGCGGGGATTATCCCCGTCCACTCACTTTACTACTCGCGATGTCAGGTAAAGGGAGGGGGATGAATTGCAGGGGAGTGGGAGGGGGGTGAAAATTGCAGGGGAGTGGGAGGGGGGTGAAAATTGCAGGGGGGTGGGAAGGGGGTGAAAATTGCAGGGGAGGGGGATGAAAATTGCAGGGGAGGGGGATGAAAATTGCAGGGGAGGGGGATGAAGATTGCAGGGGAGGGGGATGAAAATTGCAGGCGAGTGGGAGGGGGATGAATTGCAGGGGAGTGGGAGGGGGTTGAAAATTGCAGGGGAGGGGGAGGGGGTTGAAAATTGCAGGGGAGGGGGATGAAAATTGCAGGGGAGTGGGAGGGGGATGAAAATTGCAGGGGAGTGGGAAGGGGATGAATTGCAGGGGAGGGGGAGAAATGAATTAAAGGGGGCCCTTGGCAGAACTAACCTCTCCCGTGAGGGGTCATAATTGGTGAAATGGTGGCGTAGGCGTTTGAGGTTCAGCAAAATTAAATATATCTATTTATAAAGAAAGAGGAGTGATACGGAAGGTGCAAAAAAAAGAAATGGGGATGGAAGTATCGCACACAAATTTTAATGGATTCATCTGTATTAGTATCCAAGGGGGAAAACTGACTATGGGGCCTTCTAACTTCTTATGATAATCTGGCATACGAACAATTAAAAGAGTATTCGGTTCCATTTGATATATCGGATGCATAAACCCCAAATTAATTTGGTCCTAAAAACTGTTGGAGAGGAGTCTGTACTTAATGGAAGATATTACTTGGATCTGATGTCTGGGTATATATGTATCTGGCGTCTGATGTCTGGGTATATATGTATCTGGCGTCTGATGTCTGGGTATACAGTTGTGTTCAAAATTATTCAACCCCCAATGCTGTAAAGGGTTTTAGGGAATTTAGTGTACATTTGTAATTGTATTCAGAATGAAATCCTACAAGGACTTTCTAAAGAACCATATGCAACTAAAATGACATCAATTGGTTTTGTAATACAGTAGTAAATGTTTCTTTTGTGAATTCTTCATTGACACAATTATTCAACCGCTTAAAGACTACCACTCTGAAGAACAGAGGTTCATTCAAGTGTTTTCAATCAGGTATTGAAAACACCTGTGGATGTCACGGAGCAGCAATAAAGCATAATAAGCACCAATTAGGCAGCTTTAAAATGACTGTGATACTCAGCTCCTAGACATTTACTGGTGTGGTTACAAACATGGTGAAATCAAGAGAATGGTCCAGGAAGACAAGAGAAGAGGTGATTACTCTTCACAGGAAGGGCAATGGCTATAAGAAGATTGCAAAGATGTTAAACATACCAAGAGAGACCATAGGAAGCATCATTCGCAAATTCAAGGCAAAGGGCACTGTTGAAACGCTACCTGGTCGTGGCAGAAAGAAGATGCTGACTTCGACTGCTGTGCGCTACCTGAAGCGTAGAGTGGAGAAAAGTCCCCGTGTGACTGCTGAGGAACTGAGAAAAGATTTGTCAGATGTGGGTACTGAAGTTTCAGCTCAGACAATACGGCGCACACTGCGTAATGAAGGCCTCCATGCCAGAACTCCCAGGCGCACCCCCTTGCTGTCTCCAAAGAATAAGAAGAGTCGACTGCAGTATGCCAAAAGTCATGTGGACAAACCACAGAAGTTTTGGGATAGTGTTCTGTGGACTGATAAAACAAAATTAGAACTGTTTGGGCCCATGGATCAACGCTATGTTTGGAGGAGGAAGAACAAAGGCCTATGAAGAAAAGAACACCTTGCCTACTGTGAAACATGGCGGGGGGTCAATCATGCTTTGGGGCTGTTTTGCTTCTGCAGGTACAGGGAAGCTTCAGCATTTGCAAGGTACCATGAATTCTCTTCAGTACCAGGAGATATTGGATGACAATGTGATGCAGTCTGTCACAAACCTGAAGCTTGGGAGACGTTGGACCTTTCAACAGGACAATGATCCCAAGCATACCTCCAAGTCCACTAGAGCATGGTTGCAGATTAAAGGCTGGAACATTTTGGAGTGGCCATCGCAGTCACCTGACTTAAATCCGATTGAGAACCTCTGGTGGGACTTAAAGAAAGCAGTTGCAGTGCGCAAGCCTAAGAATGTGACTGAACTGGAGGCTTTTGCCCATAGCGAATGGGCGAAGATACCCGTAGATCGCTACAAGACACTTGTGTCAAGCTATGCTTCACGTTTAAAAGCTGTTATAACTGTAAAAGGATGTTGTACTAAGATTGAATGTCACTTGGGGGTTGAATAAAACTGATAATGATGTGAGCACAGAAAAGACATTTGTGGTTATTTCATTATAAATGTTATGTTATATTTGTCTGATCTACACGTGCCTCTTTGATTTAATTGTAAGCAAGATGACTGATCAAAATCAATGTCAAACTGGCCAAAACACTCAATTTCAGTGGGGGTTGAATAATTTTGAACACAACTGTATATGTATCTGGCATCTCGGTCTGGTTAAAGTTATTTATTTTTGTAACTTTATTCTGAATAAAACCTTTAACAGTGTAATTTCATAAGATAATTTAAGAGGGTGTGTTTAGGGGCGGAGTTCAGAGCAGGGTAGGTGGGGCAACTGGTGGCGAGTAACTTTTAAGGTCTGGCTAGTAGCTTGGGACTTGAAATTTTGAGCCCTGATTACTGTACACCAGCACACTGTTGGGGTTTTTTCTAAGTTATATACTTTACTGAAGCAATAAAGTGGCATTGAATACACATATACTTTGATGCATAAAGCAATTAAGCTTGGATGAATGACGTGATACACAACGCGGAAAACACGCGGCAAAAAAGAAACAGTTAATACCCCTCAGTTCGTGGGTTCAAGTCCCACTCAAAAAGGCTCATAAATTGGTGTCCTAGGGTACCTGGGTACTAGACTCACTGGCCAGTGAATGAACAAAAATATCTTCTAGTCAACATTGGGGCCCTGTAATTTTGAAGCTATCAAATAAGTGTGCATTGTTATGGAACTGCAGACCTTGAGGCCTCTCACCCATCCGGCGAACAACTTGTCCCAAACTGATGACTCAACCAGAAGATCTCTCTTTCTCTGGCGACTGGAACCCGGTGCCAACGAAATCCACTCTCCCGATGCCGAATCTCCGCAGTCAGGAATCGATCCGCCACCTGCAGTCCGTTCCGTCCGCGACCTCCTTACTCAAGGTCATCCTGGAACACGCTTGTCATCCAAACTGTTAAGCGGAATGTGGTACACAATGATGCATACTCTTTCCCCCGATCTCCAGCACTGCATAACGCCGTCTGTACACGCGCCAACCTGGTTTCGATCCCAGACAGTGTCTCTCATACGTCTCTCTCCACACGCTGCTCTGCTCGTTCTTACCATGCCATGCACGAGGCTCTCATCCTCCTCCCTGGCGCCAGCACGCTCACTTCCTGTCCCCTCCCCAAGGGTTTCTGGGAGATAGAGTCCTTTAGTCCAGCATAGTCATTCACACATATATGCTCTGTCTCCCTCTAGTGGCAATATCATTTCAGTCCAGAGATCCAAATCAAACACAGCGATACATTTGTTATATACTGTATTACAAGGCAAAATAAACTTTCCACGTTTTTGGTATTGAAAAAGTTAATTAACGTTGCAGTGATTTCCATTCTTTGATGCTGATTTTGGGGGTTGAGGAACTTTTGAAACAATAACCCCTTGATAACGATCTGATGGAACTATTTCATTGCAACAATCCAGTATTAACCCCTTCACGCCATAGGGTGTGCTATGCTGTCTTAGCCGTGTGCGAACCTGAACTCCGCGGGGAGTCCTATGTAGTCCTATGACCCGCCTCTCTTCCCTGTTGCCGATTGACGTCATTGGCTGCAAAGGCGGAGCTGCCTAACTGAAAACAGTGTAGGGGAAATGAGTTCTGGAACCTAAGGATGTACATTTGGGCATTGCGTGGATGTGGCTTGTGTTTTGGGGGCACAAGGAGACCTCGTGGTTATCCATTGTCTGAAGGCCCCATGTGCAGAACATAAAAAACAACTAACTGTTAACTCCCTACTTGACCCGTACCAGTCCGGCTTTCACTCCCACCACTCTGAGACTGCTCTGACCAAGGTGACCAATGATTTAGTTGCTGCTAAAACCAAAGGTCACTTCTCCCTCCTCATTCTTCTTGACCTTTCCTCTGCTATTGACACAGTTGACCACCCTCTCCTGCTCCTCATGCTGCGTCAACTTGGCCTCAGTGACACTGCTCTCTCCTGGTTCTCTTCCTATCTCTTTCTCTACTCCTTCCGTGTCTTTCACTGGTGCCTCTTCATCCCCAGTTCCTCTCTCAGTTGAGGTACCTGAAGGCTCTATTCTGGGTCCCCTACTCTTCTTGTTCTATTCTTCATCTCTTCCTATGGATTCCAATATCATATCTATGCGGACAATACCCAAATCTACCTTTCCTCTCTCGATCTCTCTCTTCCTGTGTTGGAACGTGTTACAGCCTGCCTGTCGGCTGTCTCCGACTGGATGACTTCCTGTTTCCTAAAGCTCAACCTCTCTGAAACTGAACTTCTAAGCTTCCCTTCTTTCAAAGCCAATATTCCTGCACCCATTTTCCTTTCAGTGAATGGAGCCACCATTACGTCTACCTCACAGGCTCCTTGCCTCTGCTGTCTCTGATCTCTCCTTCACTCCTCATATTAGTTGCTAACCAAATCCTGCTACTTCCACCTAAAAAATATTGCGTGCATCCGTCCCTATCTTAATCAAGACTCTACTAAAATGCTCATCTAAGCTTTCTTATCTCCCGCCTTGATTACTGTAACCTCCTTCTCACTGGCCTTAAGAAATCCCAGACTGCTCCCTCTGCATTCTGTAATGAATGCCTGTGCCAGGCTCCTCCACCTCACCTCTCGCCCCTCTCACACCTTTCCCCTTTGTCAATCTCTACACTGGTTCCCTGTTTCCTATAGAATCCTATTCAAAATCTTTATGCTCACTACAAAGCTCTCCATAACCCGCGCCCCTTCCTAAATCACCTCCCTTATTAGCAGGTCTCACCCATTGTACAGCACTACTGAACTTGTTGACACGTTATAAGTAATTGTAACACCATATGCCCTCCCTTTACTCTCCCAAAATAAGTGAACTTCTCCCTTTATTTTATTTTAAGTGGGAGTTTGTTACCGTGTATTTGTGCTGCCCAGGGTCTCTTTCCTCTTATGTTCCATCATGGAGTGGAGATCACATTAAAAATCAATCTGATATTTCAACTGTTGATCAGACATTGCAGTTTGTATTCGCCCAGCAATGGGCACTGCCATTTTTTGCCCTCTGTGGGCGATCTCACAACGATGTGTGATTGGACCTCAATGAGGACCTTAACATTCTGACTTGTCAGTTAGTGTACCAATAGTCAATCAAGGGTACAGACTGAGCAGAGAGCAGTCCTGTAGGATGGCTCTCCTCTCGGAGCTGACACTCACACCTGTCATGTGACAGCGCCATAACGAGCCACGACTTCTGCTTTTTGCTGACATTTAACCTCCCTGGCGGTCCGATTCTGACATATTTTATATGTCAGAATCGGTCCTATTGATTCTGGCCCCCTAGCGGTATTAGTGTGGCTCGGGGTTAACTTTCAATACTGAAAGCGGTATCCACGAGCCACACTCGGGCCGATACTTACATGTCCTGCGCTCCCTCGCTGTCTCCGCAGTCACACTGCAGCCGATCGCGATGTCACACTTCCTGGTTTCATTCCTCGTGAGTAGAGATCCAGGCAGTGTGACTGTGAGCATCTGGAGGAGACTGCGGGATCAGCGAGGGAGCGCAGGACATGTAAGTATCTAGCCCGAGTGTGGCTCGGGATACCGCTTTCGGTACAAAAAGTTAACCCCGAGCCACACTCGGGAAAACCATCAGGGAGGTTAAAAGAACAAACAAACACATATAAAGGAAGTGATTTCTTGTCTAATGAGCCCATCTTATTTTGCCCTTGACATGTGCACTTTAAATATCAATTTGTTACCATACAAAGTCAAACAGAATAATTTGACTATAATTTGTTCTTGCATTGATTTATTTCTTACATTTTGCAATCAAAAAAAGGAGTTAAGTATTTCTGTGGCCACTGCTGCGGTCTCTGCAGCCACATTGTATGTGCCATACATGTCATGTTACTACCAGAATGACAACGTTTGCTCTAGAATACCACAATGTAACATATCTGAAACATAAGCTCTGTTTAATGTCTCATGATGTTTAGGAATATAAATGCACTACATTAAACCGAGCCTTCCTATACATATTTGATGTTCCAAAGCACTCTGTCTTACTGTCCATCTTGATGCAGACTTCTTTATATCTTAATCTATTATTTATCTAACACTTGTTTCAAAATCTATATATAGTAAGTAAAACTGTTATGAAATGCAATTAGACATACAGATGGTTGTGTAGAGCCTGTGTGTGGATTCTTCAAAGTCCAGGCAGAAAATAGGAAATGGTTGCATCAGCAGCACAGGACATTCAGGGGCTCCTTGTGGATTCTTGTGCACCCGTGCCAAAGCATGCTTCGTGTTTGCATTCTCCAGCCTCCAGAACCCTGGCCTATGGACCTCACCCCTTTCCGCCAGCTCGTCATAATCAATCTTGGATTTGCAGAGTCTTTTGTCTCTTTTTATTTGCGTCTAATGACACATGACGTCCCTTGATTTGAATCCCAACTCTGGGTTCCTGTTCAGACAGTCCTGTCTTGACAACCTTGTGCCACCAAATGACTTTAAATTAAATTTACAGAGTAGCAGTACAAAAAAAATCTAAATGAGTCTAGACTTTCTGTTTCTGTGCAATCTTACACTGCAAATACATGATCAAAGCCCCAATGTTAATCAAAAAGGCACAAAGAGAAAACCATAGACTATGCCATCATTTATCTCCCTCTGGATTTTGCGTGGTAGAATTCTCCCAGATTAAAAGATCACATCAGGTTCTTTACACAATCCCATTGTCTAATTGTAATAACATTATTCCTCACTTTGCAAATATGTCTTGGCAATAGATCAATAATTTGTCTAGCGAAACCACAGAGGAAACTCTAGGCACCATCAACTTCAGGTGGAGGTTCATGGTGCAAGGAACTTCTCCATTCAGTTTCATAATCATTATTGTTTTTAAGGGAGTTATTCGTTAATCACCATTGTTTATTATTGCAAATGACAGTGAAAACCACCATTGTTGAAACTCCAGTAAACCTCTGCAATCCAGAGGCGGAAATTCATAGAACGGCAAGCAAGGTTTCATCAATGAAACTTCTCCTGCAGTTGTTTGGATTTCCCGCTCTCTGGATTGCTGAAGTTTACCAAGGTTGCAACAACAGAGATTTTCACTATGCTAAACAATGCCAAATAATTTGTACTTTTTTTAAATTGGCTTTTTGAATTTGAGGTCGTAACTGCATTGTGAAGCTCTGTAATTCAGAGAGTTAGGGAATTACAGTTCCCGGTTTTCACGTTTAAAATTGCATTGAAGTCACATGCGGGTACTTTCAGGAGAGCGATCCACCTTAAAAGATTGTTTTCAAATTCTTTCTGGGTTATTTTGTGTATTTTTATTTCTGTGAATATGGCATGTAGGCTTTTGTGCATAATTGAACACGCTGCTAGCGCCTCTCTTTAACTGTCCTTCTCAGATGGCATTCTCACAGTTTTCATAGCTTGTTGTGTATGTGGCAAAACCATTTTTACTTAATCACCCTTATGAGGGAATTGATGCTCCACAGTTTTGACAACTTAAAAAGTCACTCTACATACCATGACCACTTTAGCTTCTTAAAGTTGTCAGGCAATGTGGAATGTCTCACCCTCAGCCTGCTGCCTTGTTTTCCCAATATTGCTGTGTGAAGTGGAGGAGTTTCCTTTGCCCATACAGCTATCACCAGGCAGATTTTAATATCCCGCCTGCTTGGGATCATTCAGGGACACTGTGTGCAGGCATCATCCTCTCTATGAACACTTGCAATAGAGGGCATTCTGAGAGAAGACAGTCAGTGTATTGGTGCTGCGCATGTACGCACAGAATCAATATATTGTTCTGCGCAGACACTTTGGAACGTTTGTGCAAAGTACGCTATGCAATTTACGTTAAACTGCTGCAGGGACTTCTGCATTTTGAAAGCCCGGAGCTGAAGAGCATGAGCAGCCTGGTGTTGAGGGAGAAAAGGTGAGCACTTTCAACTAAAATAAAAATAGTAAAGCTAAAAATAAATGGACAGATTTCACATTTGCTGTATTTAAAGAGTGGAGGGAGTAAAATTTTAATAGTGTCTCTTTAAATTTGTGACCATTTCCTAATTATAATTCCCTGATCCACATATTAGAAGTTGGGTTTAACTCCTAAGTGGTACCGCTAACATCGGGATAAAAATTTGCTCTTTGTTGAAAAATGGGATTTAGCAAATCATTGTGTCTTACCTCAAAGTTGCAGAAGATTCGTTTTAATGAACTGTTTATTTGTTATATTCTAGTTCTTAGATAAACTTTCACAACAGATCAGTTAGATTCATCTCCGAAAGGTGCAAGTTTGGCCTGTATTAACAAACCTGTTTCTTGAGCCTTATCAAAGATTTATTGCACTCCTACGTGAATGCAGTTAGATTGCAATAAATGAATATCCTCCTTCTTCTAAGATCAGTTCCCTGATAGGCAATGATTTACCGACTTGGCTTTTATTATACAGCCTTTCCAATGTAAAGCACGCTTTAGCATTGGCTCACTAGCTGAGATTAAAATGGCATTTTAGTGTGTGTTGTTATTTGTATTTATTTTTTTAAAGTAAGCTTTAATCATTTCAGCCTAGTAGAATACAACACACATTTTAAAAATTGAAACTGTTTACAGGAATAACTCGAAGATATTGCTGGTTTGGCTCCAAACCACTGCAATAAAGCAAATGTAAAAGTAAAGCGAATCACACAGATTTTTTGGGTTTCCAAGTGTATATTAAAGTTTTGAAGAGTGTAATAGAATTGTCTAAAACAAATGTAAATGTTAATTTAATAAAACAAAAAATACTGACCATCATTTGATTCTTTGAGGAGTTGTCATATTTTTGCTAATGTAATATTGTGCAAATTGCCAAACGTTCACACAGGCACAGAGTGAGTGAGTACAGGTTGTTGTAAAAATGGCACTGATACATTTGTTTGACGTAAACCTTCAATTACTCAAAGAGCAATATCTGGGAAAAGCAATAACACATGATAATACCTGTACATTTTTTTTTCTTTTTTCCACCTACAAATAATTAGTCTTATTTATTCAGGCGCCCTCGTGATTCTGCAGATACATAGAAACATATAAAAATGTCGGCAGATAAGAACCTTTCAGCCCATCTAGTCTGCCCAATTACATGGATACTTTACCTGGATTTATCTTTTGTTTAGGATATCCTTATGCCTATCCCATGCCTGCTTAAATTCAATTACTGTTTTGGCCTCTACCACTTCTACTGGAAGGCTGTTCCATGTATCCACCACCCTCTCAGTAAAATAATGCTTCCTGATGTTACTTTTAAACCTTTGCCCCTCTAATCTAAGACTATGTCCTCTTGTTTTGCTACTTTGTTTCCTTTTAAATATACTCCCTTCCTCAACTCAATACAACTCAATGATCCTGATCTTTCCTTTCTCCGCAATAGAAAATTTGATGAGAAGTTAGAGTGTTAAGTCTGTATGTCAGAAAATCCAAGTGTAAAACATCCATCCACAAACAGAGTCCTGATGCACTTTGGTAGCAGATCAGAATCTATTTAGTAGGGATAGACCGATATATCGGTTTAGCCGATTATCGGCGCCGATATTCAGAAAATTACTGATATCGGTATCGGCATTTTATTTGCCGATATTGCAGATATTTGGACAAGTTTGCTCACTGCAGTTGCGACACGCAAGATCCCACAAAACTGCGAATCTGGGGCTTCTCCCACATCAGGCTGTAAGCCCTCACTGCAGAATGACTCCTGCTCACTGACCGTATTGTGCATGAGCGTGATGGCAACAGAAATGGGGCTTCCATCCCATCTGGCAGGGAATTCCCTATGCAGGAGATGCAGGGTCTATTTCCTACTGCAGGGTCCAGCAACCTGGGATCTCCAGATATTTTGGAACTGGATTTCCCATGAGGCTCCAAGAACCTAATGAGAAGATGAGCATCATAGCAGATGTAATTCCAAAACGTGGGGCAATATTACAAAGTGACTGCTTAACCAGAGCTGTAATCTAACTTTGTAATATAACCCTTGGAGGGCCAAGGTTGCTGAACCCCTTATATACAGGGTCATATGAGAGATCTTTAAGAAAGCCAAAGACACGGTCTGATTGTTTGTAAAAAATAAAAGATTAAATAAAATAAAAATTCTTATTAAATTGAATAAATGAAGTGGACGTGGTGCAATGTTTACATGTTAAACACATTGGGCTATATACAATCTTTGCGCAAAAACGCTCACGCAAAGCGTGAAGTTTTGCGCCAAGCGTTAAACGTTTGCGTGCGCAAATCACCGCTGGAATTACAATCCTTGCGCATTTTGGATCCGATCAATAACTCGCGTAAACCGGATGCGCCCAAATGCTCGCGCAGTACCGTTGCGCGCAGAAATCAGTGTGCTTACTGTCATTTTTTTTTCACGCAATTCAGCCAATCAGAATTAAGAACCACAGCCACAAGTCAATCTGAGCATATATGCTGCATCAATAATACATGCATGCACAACTTCTCCATTTTATTGGTTTGGGTATGTGTAGAATGTGTAACTATACTTTGCTGCATTTTTTTTGGGCTGGTGTATTTGGTTTCAGCCAGGATGTTCAGATTTGCCGTTACCACCAGTTTTTAGGAGTTGCTAAAATTATACGCGCAAACGCTGTGCGTTACAAACTGCGCATAGATTGTAATACCAGCCGCATACCAGCGCACAAACGCATTTGCGCTCACAATGTTAAGTATAGATCGCGCGACATACAGTAAGCTCACGCAGGGTTCACAGGTTCACCCGCGGTAGACGATTACGTGCGTTTGTTGCACTGACTATGTAATATGGCATTCGGCGTAAAGGGTTTTTCCCCTCGCGTTAAATGTTTTTTGCACCGGTGGAAACGTTTGCACAAAGATTGTTGTTTAGGCCATGGAGTTCATGGCATAGTCAGATTTGTGCTGGTTTTTTTCAGAACTTTAACTTTACAGAATATCTGCACCAAATATCGGCTATCGGCCAGAAAAGCTGCCGATAACCTATATCGGTATCGGCCCTGAAAAAATGATATCGGTCTATCCCTACTATTTAGTGTCCAATTAAAGCAGAGGTGGGAAACTTTTTTTCTGCCAAGGGCCACTTGGAGACTTATAACATCATTCGAGGGTCATACAAAATTAATAATTTAAAATTTAGCCAAATATATTTAGGAAGAAATTAAATTCACTCGCCCCTAATGTGATGGCTGGAACTGCTTCTCTTTGAGGTGCGTGATGTTACCTGGTACAGATGATGTTACTACTTACAATTTTCCAGATTTGCACCCCTCCCCATTTAATATATTTCACCCCCTCGCACTTTAATTGATTTCACCCTCCACCTTTAATTTCTCCCCCTCCCTATTTAATTAATTTCACCACCCTCCCCATTTAATTTCCCCCTCCCTATTTAAATAATTTGACTATCCCCATTTAATTTCACCCCTCCCCGTTTAATTGATTTCAACCCTCCCCCTTTAATCTCACCCCGCCACCCCATCTAATTAATTTCACACCCCACAGCCCTTTTAAAGGACCTTGGCGTGCGGCGGGTTGTAGAATGAGGGGTAACTTTAGTGGTCAGGATGTGTAGAGCACCACCCCCCCTTCCCACTAGCCCGATCAGGTGAAAATCACTGGGTGAAAACGAGGAGTTTCCTTCACTCATCCCAACATCAAATAGCAGCCAGGATTTTGAGTTTCCAGGCTGCGGGTCACCAGATCGGTCACTGATGATGGCTGCATGTTCTGCACGCTGGTGTCGTCCTCAGACCACTGGTGAAAGCCAGCACCCTGACAGAGGTAGCTGAAGGATTGGTTCTACCAATGCACGCAAAGCTCTGATCCATCGTTCTGCATATCCACTATGGAACTTGTGTACGTAAACTGTGCAAGTCCAGAGCAATGTGCAACATGCGGTTCCTACACTACTCAATTTGTGTAGAAAAGGTGCAGGGTATTCCAGATGTGGAAGCCCCTGAACTGACTGGCAAAATCTGCGCACATCAAGGGAGAAAAAGGTGATTTAAATTTGCCTAAAATAAACTTAAAACAATAATTGGGCATATGTTGTCAACAGCTTGTGCCCAATTTAAGGGCAAAATATGGAGTGTGTGGTGGCATTTTTATTAACGTATCCCTTTAAACAATCTTTTCAATACAGGCTGTTGTTCATTCAACTGGAAAACGTCTTCTGTTTTTATATTCTACCAGTTATGAGTAAAGCTGGCTCTGCAGATCTGAATGGGCCATATTTCTGTGATTAATTGACTTGTGGATGAACATTTTGGAAATTTTCTACAGCAACCAGGAAACCTATATTTCAATTTATTCCTGTCAATAATAAAATGTTCATTACAAACTCCGTTTATTGATCATCCAGGTCAATTAATAAACTCCTGCCTCTTTACAATAGACTGCTTTTAGAGTTTAATGGATTGCCCTGTCAAACTTGAAGTCGTGCTAAGGAGCCGTCCAGACCTGACTGCAGGGTCTCTGTGTTTATATATTAAATGTGATGCCTACTTAACTGTACAGAACTCAAAGTAGTCTGTGCAAGCAGGGCCGGTGCAAGCATTTTTGTCAACTCAGGCGGAGGTGTGTTTTAGTGACCCCCCCCTTATCCGTGCTATGCCTATCGGGAGTTTTTGTCTTCTCATCGAGAGTAAAGGACACTGAATGTTGCTCTTCCAAGGACAACCTCTAGCGGTGGTCTGAGTCCCTGATTGGCACTGTGGCATAGTAGTATCAATGCTGTGCCTGGTGGTGCTTCCCTGCTGTGCCACAGAGTCAATACCCACAATATATTACCAGTACCACAGCTTCCCTACCTTACCACTTTGTCACATTTTTGTTGTGGTGGGCCTGTGGCTGCCTTTCTCATTCGGGCCTTCGGTGTCCAGTCCACTGTCCGGCAGGGCCCTCCTCAGGATGTCAGGGTGCGGCTGTCGCCTACCACAATTACTGCTAGAGAGTCAGGATGGAGGTTGCGCTCTACTGATATCATTGGCAGGGCCGCCCAGCTCGTCATCATCTTGGTGGAGATAGTCTGTAGATACTGCCCCACTGGGAGGCTATTCTATGTAACAGTGATATAGAAAGGGTAGTAGATACTGCTCCCACTGGGAGGCTATCCCATGTAACAGTGATATAGAAAGGGTAGTAGATACATGATATAACCTCCCAGTGGAAGCAGTAACAGTGATATAGAAAGGGTAGTAGATACTGCTCCCACTGGGAGGCTATTCCATGTATCTACTACCCTTTCTAGATCACTGTTACTGCTCCCACTGGGAGGCTGTCCAATGTAACAGTGATCTAGAAAGGGTAGTAGATACATGGGATAGCCTCCCAGTGGGAGCAGTATCTACTACCCTTTCTATATCACTGTTACTGCTCCCACTGGGAGGCTATTCTATGTATCTACTACCCTTTCTATATCACTGTTACTGCTCCTACTGGGAGGCTATCCATGTATCTACTACCCCTTCTATATCACTGTTACATGGGATAGCCTCCCAGTGGGAGCAGTAACAGTGATATAGAAAGGGTAGCAGATACTGCTCCCACTGGGAGACTGTCTACTACCCTTTCTATATCACTGTTACAGCTAGAACTGGGAGGCTATCCCATGTAACAGTGATATAGAAAGGGTAGTCGATTCTGCTCCCACTGGGAGGCTGTGACGGAAACCCGCTCCTTCCGCCTGTCCTGCTCTCTAGACACCCCCTCGTCGCGGTCAGCCCGGCTACTGGGAGCGCCATCCTCAGACGCTCTGTGCCTTCTGATGTTGAGTGTAGTGTAGGTAGCGTAGCTGAATGAAACACCAGACAAGCTGTATGTTCAAAACAGGACTCTCACTTTTAATGAACAAAAACGCCACCATTTATGCCCAGGTCCAAAAGTGATCATTTGCATAAACCAAATAATGAACCTTGACTTACTAAAACTCTAATTACATTAGGTCAGATAGATTTTTGCAGTAAACATTCCTTAGCCTTCATATCACACATCATTTACATAATCTATTGTTAAGGAAATCAGATACTGGGTGGCTGAGACAATGGTGACTCACAAACTCTTAGACATGTCAATAGATAAGTTAGCCTTCTTGCATAATCACCCATTACTCAAACTTTCTATACAAAAGAAGGCATTTGAAACTAGCTGCAGGTTGCACCTTTAAAAGAAAACACCTCTCCAAGTTCACATTTACATAAAGAAATAAAAGTATATTTAAAACTAAAGCTAAGCAATTTACACTACATTTAAACTATAGCCAAGCAATGTACAATATATTTAAAATCACACCACACAATATAAATGAACATAAAGTGTTTCCCAAAGCAAATGTCTGTGTCTTTTGGGATTTTTGCCAGGAAAAATAAAAGTCTTGGTTTGATGCGGGGAGCGCTATGTCATTTCTATGACAGAGGCTAGTCCATGTAACAGTGATATAGAAAGGGTAGTAGATACTGCTCCCACTGTGAGGCTATTCCATGTATCTACTACCTTTTCTATATCACTGTTATTGCTCCCACTGGGAGGCTATCCAATGTAACAGTGATATAGAAAGGGTAGTAGATACATGGAATAGCCTCCCAGTTGGGGGCAGAGTGACATGCGTTACTTTGGACTCAAAGTACTTGGGCCTAGAAAAGAATTTGGGAGGTGCGAGCCTGATGTTTTATATGGTTTTTCCTGCTCTTTCCTTTGTTAAAGCCACCCTGTATCTACAATTCTTTGGATTCCTTTGCGTGGCCATGCTTGCAGCACCCTCCCCCGTGGAAACAGTTGTAACCAGATTCCTACTCCCTAAGCCATTGTCCAATGCTGGGCGTGTTTCCTTTGTTTCTGTACCTTCCCTGTGTGTGTGTTTTAACCCCTTAACGCCGCAGGGCATTCCATGCCGTCCTGCATTTGGCGGGCTTTAACGCCGCAGGACGGCATGGAACGTCCTCCGCGTTAGGAGCCCAGCCGGAGGTTATACTTACCTCCCCGGCGGCTCCCACGCAGATCTGGCTTCAATGAAGCCTGATCTGCGTCTTTTCTAGCCTCCCGGTGCCCTGACGTCATCGCGCTGGCGCGATGTCAGTTTCAGGCCCCCCCCCCCGCATGGGGAAGCGCCTGGAGGGGAGGGATCATTCGGATCCCTCTATCTCCCCATCGCCGGGGGCTACAAGGCTGTGACCAGCATCGCTGGAACGGTAACAGCCTGACCTTTCCAGCGATGTATGGGGGTTAACCCATTAGTTGCCAGGTCGCGACCGGTCACTAATTTGTGCCCGATTGCGGCCTATTTCCGGTGGGGGCCGCCATTTTGGATGGCAGCCCCCTCCTCTGGGTCCCCCCCCCGCGTCAACTGACTCATCGCGCCATGCGCGATGATGTCAGTTAACTGGGGAAGCCCCTAGCTGCAAAGGGATTTCCTAAGGAAATCCCTTGCAGGAGATAGGGGGGTTCTTTGAACCCCTTTATCTCCTGATCGCTGGCAGCTAGGGGGTCATGCCTGATATCGATGGAAAGGTCTGAGCATGGCCTTTCCAACGATATCAAACATGACAATGAAAAAAGTGAAATAAAAGTGTTTGTTTAAAAATAAAAAACAATTAATTAATTAATTAAAAAATAAAAACATGCTTTTTTTTTTGATGCAGCATTATTGTTCACATTTCAATTATAATGTGAACATTGATGCTTCACCAATGATTTTTTTTTTGGGGGGTTTAGCTAAAATCACGTAATTTCTCCCCCCCCCCCAAAAAAAAAAATGGGTTCCCAAGTCTACCCCATAGAATATAACCGCAAAGGATCGGATAATAAAATGTGAAAAAAAAAACACTTTACACACTGCGGATGATTGAAATTTTATTGAAAACTCAATTTTTTTTACATTTTTTTGTTATAGCATTCTGGCAGGACATGACGTTTATATATAATTATGATATATTATTAATCTGCCGAGTCTGCCGGAAAGAACGATATATAATTTGTCTGGGTGGTATAATAATACGTGACTTAAAACCGATTTTAAACATGATGAGCAAAAACTTCAGCAAACGTCACTTCCGAAAGAGCGCCCAAGTTGTAAAATTACTCCCGTCCTTAAGGGGTTAACTAGTTGCAAAATGTAAATAAACTCCGTCTCCATTTTGAGTTGAACCTGCAAGGATCTCCTGTGTATTATGGCCTGGATTCTGGGCCAGAAGCAGTATTTCTGCGGAATATTGAATTCAAGGGGAGCAGACTGCATGTGGACAGAAACCCCCACGTTACAGGCAGGAACAGAGATATAGAAAGGGTAGTAGATACATGGAATAGCATCCCAGTGGAGGCAGTAACAGTTATATAAGTGTAAGAGCTCTCCCCTACTGTGAAGTAGAAGCTTTTTTTTAACTCCTGCTTGACCAGGTATCTGAGCACCGCATTACAATGTGCTTCAGCTGTGCTTTTACGCCATCCTTCCTGCTGCTCCTGTATGATCTGTCGGTGTGCTGTAAATCATATAGAGGACTTTTATAGCAGCAGGAAGGATGGCATAAAAGCACAGCTGAAGCACATAGTGGTGCTCAGATACCTGGTCCTGCAGGAGTTAAATACACAAGCTTCTCCTTCACAGCAGGGGAGATCTCTCACACTTTTGCTGTGTGTGTGTGTGTGTGTGTGTGTGTGTGTGTAGAAGGGGGGGGGTTACTATCGTGCAGGTCATGAAAGAGAGAGGGGCAGATGGAGGGCAGCTAGTGTGGTCACCCACCTCCTGGCCCAGTGGGATCTCTGCTGCAGGGCAGGGGCTGGTTAATCTCCTCAATATGTCAGTTGTTGTAAGAGGAGCAGCACGAGGCACCACATGGCCCAGGCTCCGCTGCCTCTTCTGAAGCGCCCTCACCATCCCGGAAGAGAAGCAACTGCTCCAGCCACAAGGGGAGGATCATTTACATAATGGGTGGCACTAGCACAAAATCCCTGGCCAGCAGTGACCGGCGAACAGGATTTTTGCGCCCCCCCCCCCAGTTTGGCACTAGGACAGCACACTGTGCCGCCTTATGCTAGTGCCGGCCCTGGCAGAGAGAGAGAGCCGTGCGCAGGGCCGTCATCAGGGTGTGAATACTCATGATTTGTTTAGGAGCCCCGTGCCTGCATGACGCCCATTAGGGATGCACCGATACCACTTTTTTAAGACGGAGTACGAGTACCGATACTTTTTAAAAGTACTCACTGATACCGAGTACCGATACTTTTATTTTATGTCATGTGACCACTTTCCAATAAGAACAGACTTCATATAAAAATGACCCCAGCTCACATGTATATACCCCCCTGAGATATATAATATATATATATATATATATATATATAACTTCTCCACGGTCTCCACACTCCTACTTACAGGTACTCGTGCCCCGGTGCTGGGAAGAGGTCACTTACATATACAAACATCCGAGATCCCGCAACACGGAGACTTAGTTGATGCAAAAAAAGTTGTCTTTATTCTTTCGACGTTTCAGTACACACAGGTACTTTCATCAGGATAACGTATGCAGCATTCTGTTAGGTTTATATAGACACAGCATACAACCTTGATTTTAATCAGCTACATACCATGTGATAACATTAATTAAGGAAATTAAATAAACCTGTGTCATTGCCATAGCAACCAGTAATCAACGAAGTAATAAAGAACGTTTTTACATTTTATCATGGTAGATCGCTGTATAGCTACAATTCTCATGCTAAATTGTCCACATATAACAGTTTTATTATCAAAAAGCAGTTCTGTTAGGTAAACAGTATCAATTTTATTCATAAAAAATTGCACTAATAATAAATGCACGTAAAACTAAAAACAGGAGAACGGAGGACCTCCTCACCACTCTCAGCCAGCTGATATAAACAAATCCAAAGAACACATGAAATTACTATCGAACAGGTAGGAAAGGGGTGAATGAATTTTTCTCATTAAGACCCTTTGGTACCAAACTATCCAGGCGATGAATCCAATAAGCCTCTCTTTTAAGTAACTCATTGGCTCGGTCACCCCCCTCTAATGAGAGGGGGAACATGGTCGATGCCCATCACTCTAATGGAGGACAGGGAATGATGTTGTTCAAAAAAATGCCTAGCAACTGGTTGCGGGCTCTCCTTGCCCCCCAATGCTGCCCTAATCGATGTCCTATGGTTAGCCATCCTTTCCCTTAAGTTATTGTTTGTTTTACCCATGTACACTAGCCCACATGGACACATAATACGATAGATGATAAAAGTGGTAGTACACGTAATTCGATGTTGAATGAAAAAAGGAGTACCGCTGTATGGGTGAGAAAAACTTTTACCAGGGGTGATGTAATTGCACGTAGTGCAACCAACACACCTGTAACACCCTGGGTACGAGGGTGCAACTCTAGATAAAAGGCTATACTGGTCAGTATGGACCAGATAGTCCCTAAGATTTTTGCCCCTTCTGTAACACATCATAGGGGGAGCCCCAAGGCTCACAGGTAATTTCGGGTCAGTAGAAAGAATATTCCAGTGACGCTTAATGCTTTTACGCACCACATCTGAATGGGTATTAAAGGTTTGAATAAATTTCGTTCTCTGGGGGGGCACATTGGGACCTACCACCGCCTCACTATCACTATCAGTCCTAAAAATAGTCCTAGCCTTATTAAGAGCACCATCCAGCAGCTTCACATCATAATTTCTCACTAAAAACCTGCGATACATATCATCCAGTTGCTGCTCACAATTAACCTTACACGAGTTATTACGCATAACACAGATTGCGACGTGGGGAGTGCATCGATCTGACATTTTGGATGGAAACTGTCAGCCCTCAATAAAGTATTTCTATCCGTCAATTTACGAAAAAGACTGTATTCCACCCGTTCACCTTCACAAGTGATTTTCAAATCCAAAAACGTCACGGATTCCATACTAACATTATGTGTAAGTTTAATGGTAGTAGGCAACTGGTTCAATGACCCCATAATCTCCGTAAATTTGATGATGTCACCATCCCACACCACCAGGATGTCGTCGATAAACCTGAGGTACAGTCGCAGCCCATCCTGTAAGGCAGGGATGATATACTGTTGCTCATAGAAAAACATGAACGCATTGGCGTACATGGGAGCCATAGAGGTACCCATGGACATACCAGTGCGCTGAACGTAATAATTCCTTTCAAATCTAAAGTAGTTAAGAGTCAAAGTCAATTTAAGAAGTTGCAAAATTAAATCCACTGGATACTCAACAACACTTGACGTCTCATTCAACAGTCTCTCAACTGCCCGGATACCATCACTGTGGGGAATAACTATATAGAGACTTGACACATCAATGGTAGCCATAAGCGTATGTGATGTAAGGGAGTACAATTGCTGAATGTGAGGGATGACCTCGGCTGTGTCCCTCACCAATGTACTAAGGGCCATTACTGGCTGTTTAAGCAAGTGGTCAAGCCACCTACCCAATGGCTCAAGCAACCCACCTCTTGCCGAAACAATGGGTCGCCCCAGTGGATCACAACTATTTTTATGTAATTTGGTTAGTGTATACATAATGGGACACCTAGGGTGTTTCACATAAAGATAGTCATACAACTGTGCATCAATAATACCACCATCAACAGCCTGCTGGAGAGTTTCCTTAACAAGCCTAGAGAAATCAATACCAGGGTCAACCATAGACCGTTCATACACATTAGCATCGCTCAATTGCAATAGGATATCGTTACGGTAGTTCTCAAAGTCCATAAGAACAATTGCACCGCCTTTGTCCGCCGGGCGAATCACTACACTGTAGTCCTTTGCGAGACTATCAAGAGCCTCTCTCTCTTCTCGATTGATGTTAGAAGGTACTTTAGATTTAATCTTCAACTTGGCTTCTGTTTCATGATTGATACACTGAAGAAAGGATTTAATAGAGGCGTTGTGTGATGGAGGATCAAAACTACTTTTAAGCCGATATTTCGTACTTAGGCCACCAGGTGGCTGTGCAGAAAAGAATTCAGACAGACGGAGCGTTCTCCCAAATTGAAATTGTTCAACCTCCCATTTGAAACTATTTGGTTTATCAGTGGGTATAAAGCCCAGGCCTTAAGAAAGGACCTTAGTCTCTATGTCATTAAGTTGGCGATGTGACAGATTATATATGGGGGTTAAGTCCGTCTGCGAGGGGGACGTCCCCTGGTTCCTCTCCGCCTGACCGTGTCCACCTCTCTGTGTCCGTCTCGGTCTCCATTTCTGGAGTGTCGAAACCCCACTGACTCCCGTCTCAGGCCTAGTCCAAGATCTAAAAAAGCCGGTGATTGTGCCACCGTTGCTCCTCCCTCATCAGGCACACTATCAAGAGTCCGTTGAGAGCCCTTACCAAAACCTGTAGTGGTCTCACCCTCAGAGGTGGATTCACCTGATGTGCAATCAATAGTAGACAAAAATGGTTTTCTTACCCTCGGGCGGTAAAAAAGAGAGAGAATAGAGTGAGTTTTAGTAGGAAAGGTGAAGAGAAGGTAAAAGAAAGGGAATCTGAAAAGGAAAAGAGGGGGGGAGGAACATTGAGGTCTACACACATTTAACCAGACTTACACATCAAGTAAAAGAAAAAGAAAGGAGGCCGTCCCACCCCGTCCAGACACCGGGCCCCACCGCCACCACCCGCCTCGTTCTCATCTCTCATCGGTCCGGTAAGTCAACCTTGTCATTATTCCTGATTCCGGGTGTCAACCCTAGTCTATCTACACCCCAGTTGCTCCCATTCTCAGCGATGCAGTGTATTCCTCCCAGTAGAACCATTTCCTACCAAAGTCTGGCAGTATTCCCCGCGCCTCCGCTTCCAGTCTGTCCACAGATCGAAGGGCCTCCACCCTCCCAACCCATTCTCGTATGGAAGGTGTCCTAGTGGTCTTCCAAAGGGCCGGTATCAAGGTTCGAGCAGAAAGGAGCATCAACAGCAAGACCGAGCGTCGAAGCGACTTGAGAGGCAAGGGGATATGTAGAAGCAGAAAACATTCTGGCGTGAGAGGTAAGGCCACCTCCGTTACCTGTCTGATCGCGTCTTGAATCTGACTCCAGAATCGCTGCAGATCGGGGCAGGACCACCAGATGTGCATATAAGTTCCGTTAGCCGCTTCGCATCTCCAACAGACCGGGGAGGCTGTAGGAAACAATGTACTTAAGAACTGAGGCGTTCTATACCAAAATGTCAAAATCTTATATGCATTTTCCTGGACTCGCGTTGCCCCGCAGCCTCTATGCGTAAGAGTAAAGGTTTGGTTCCAATTGTCGTCAGAGATCTCGAGGGCTAATTCCCTATCCCAACGTAGGACGTAGGAAGGGATAGAGGTGTCCGTCGACTGTAACATGTTGTAGAGTATCGCTATCCCAGGGTGCCCAACATCTGCGCCCAGCGCAGACACCTGAAGTAGGTGAATCTGCCAACAGTGTGATAAGATTCAACGCGCTTCAGATGCCTAGTAAAACCTTCCAAACCTATCGCGAAACACAGCCACAGGACGGCGAAAGCGACCCGCATTCCCTCAGAAGGGCCGAAGGATAGCGTTGTGGCCTGATCGCTTATGCGGCGGGGTACCTGTGTTGATATAGTCCCGACCTCAAAAGTCATGATGCTGTACCGTATGGGCTGGTAGTCGTAAAGTCACCGGGTAGTTTACCAGCAGGCATATACTGTAGAACTAATGCGAGGTGCAACGTTGAGAGCCGAGATGCGTGCCCCTCCTAAGCGTCAATGGGGTTCTCTCAGTCACTTCATGCCGCCTTCGGCTAGGCATTTTTTTGAACCACATCATTCCCTGTCCTCCATGAGAGTGATGGGCATCGACCATGTTCCCCCTCTCATTAGAGGGGGGGGACCGAGCCAATGAGTTACTTAAAAGAGAGGCTTATTGGATTCATCGCCTGGATAGTTTGGTACCAAAGGGTCTTAATGAGAAAAATTCATTCACCCCTTTCCTACCTGATCGATAGTAATTTCATATGTGTTCTTTGGATTTGTTTATATCAGCTGGCTGAGAGTGGTGAGGAGGTCCTCCGTTCTCCTGTTTTTAGTTTTACGTGCATTCACTATTAGTGCAATTTTTTATGAATAAAATTGATACTGTTTACCTAACAGAACTGCTTTTTGATAATAAAACTGTTATATGTGGACAATTTAGCATGAGAATTGTAGCTATACAGCGATCTACCATGATAAAATGTAAAAACGTTCTTTACTACTTTGTTGATTACTGGTTGCTATGGCAACGACACAGGTTTATTTAATTTCCTTAATTAATGTTATCACATGGTATGTTGCTGATTAAAATCAAGGTTGTATGCTGTGTCTATATAAACCTAACAGAATGCTGCATACGTTATCCTGATGAAAGTACCTGTGTGTACTGAAACGTCGAAAGAATAAAGACAATTTTTTTTTCATCAACTAAGTCTCCGTGTTGCGGGATCTCGGATGTTTGTATATGTATATATATATATAGATGGGTATTGCCCCAACTCATATGGAAATGCCCCAGCTCATATGGCTATGCCCCCAGCTCTCACCTATACACTGGGGAAGCTGGCCGCGTGCATGAAAAGCACGCGGCCAATGTTGCCTTCCGACAGCAGCGATACTCACCCATCCTGAGGTCCGGTCGTGTGGCTATGTCACGCCCTGGGGGCTCTGACCCCCAGACGACCACTCTTGTTATGTCTTCCTGCATGTCCCCTGCACATTTCAAGGCCCTGGTATGAACAATACACCTTCCTCATTTTTGACGTCCTGGCCCTGGATCCAAACCTGCTGTTTATCCTCCCTAATCAGTCCTGCATTTAAGGAAGTCACACCCTCTACCCTGGACTTCCACATTCAATGAAGTCCCAGACTGAATTGCAGTACAGAGCTTATCCCAGGAACGCCTGATCCAAAGCCTTTCCAGAGGACCCTCTATATCCTGGACATTTTCCCTTGAAGCCGGTAACACCCCTTTGCATCCGGACTCCCCCATCTTGAACCCCTGGCTACCAGACCCCCTTGATCTTGGACTTTGACCACCCTGATTGCCGCCTTGCCTAGACCCCCCCTGCTTTGCCCACGACCATTCTATTGCCTGCCCCTTGCCTGAGACCCTGACTTCCAAGCTCTGTGTTATATGTTTATATCTGTATTGTTTATTCATTGCTTGCCCCATGTGCTGTTAAGTTCCCTTTGTGTCTATTTCCACTCTCTCTCTCTCTCTAGTCTCTTATCCTCTTGCTATCCCTCTAAGCTGTGTATTCCTATACACGTTCCCTCTAAGCTGTGTATTCCTATACACGTTCCTCTAAGCTGTGTATTCCTATACACGTTCCCTCTAAGCTGTGTATTCCTATACACGTTCCCTCTAAGCTGTGTATTCCTATACACGTTCCCTCTAAGCTGTTCAGCTAGTGCCTACTAGCCCTGTAACCTGTATATTTCTCCTTAACCTCCCTTCCCATAACTCTCAGCCATCCCTCTTATTTCTAGCTCCTTTTCTTGCATCTCCTCTGCTCCCCTGCATCTATTCCCCATCGTACCCAGTCTCCTCCAGTGTCTAGTTCTGATCTGTTGTTATAGTGCATGTCTTTTATGTTCTGGTGTTTATTATTTAATAAACCCTTTTGTTTCCTGCATACCTGCCTATTTCACTGCATCCTGGGCTCACAACCTCAACCTGCTACACAACCCGTAGTCCGGTCGTGACAGAATGTGGAAGTCCACAACCAGTGAGCCCGCGGTGATCGATACCATGGTGGGGTACCTGAAAGGTGCCCTTCTACAGATTCAACAGTACCTGGACTCCCTGCTTGAGTATGTGCAGCAGAACCCAAGGGGCACCTTACCTAAGGTGCGTGTTCCTGCTACAGAGGGTACCAGAAGACCGCTGACCCCAGAAGAAAGGGCCAGAAGGAGGGCGCTAGACCTCTGCTTCTACTGTGGGGGTCCCTTGCATCAAGTCTTGGCCTGCCCACTGCGCCCACCTAAGCCAGGTACAAGATGCTTTACTACACCTGCTCCTGTAAAACCTGTGTGTACCAAGCCTGCAACTGTCAAAACCACAAGGTTGGTTGAAACCGTATCTTTGCCGAAACTGGCCAAAGCACCCAAGCCTGCTAAAGTGCTCCAGCCAGCTCCAAGGAAGCCCCCCAAAAGACCCTCCAAGACCTCCCTCACCAAGTTCAGGCAGCCGTTGCCGGAGTCCAGCAAACTATCTGCTGTGTCTCTAACCCCTGCCCTTCATGTTGACCAACCTGCAGAACCCATGGAATATGCTGCGTTTGAAGACACAGGATCGGTCTCCATGGAGTTGGGGCCCACCAGTTTCCTAGAAGCCAGGTCGCCTGAACAAATGGACCTAATGTCGCTTTTGAACTTGGTGGCAACTCCCATCGGTACCAGCCAGCCAAACCTTGGCTCTGTCATTCCTCCTGTACCCACTCAGGAGGTCGCTGCCCTGCAACCTGCAGAATGTCAGGAGGTCGATGCCCTGCAACCTGCAGAATGTCAGGAGGTCGCTGCCCTGCAACCCGCAGGATACCCAGTGGTCAACTCCGTTGTCGCCACCCTGGCCAGTCAGGTCAGTGACCTAACCAAAGTTCTGGAGAACTTCAAAACTGACTATGCCCTCCTACGTGCACAAGTTCAGGACCTCCAGACCCCCACCTATGTTCCACCTTCTGACCCAGTCATGGATGCCTTCAGCCCAGAACCCTGGATGGAAGAATACCCAAGGTCTAATAACTTTCTGGAGACAGACTGGGAGACCGTGGACTATGAGGATCATCTGCCCTCATTAACGGAGTGGTACGGCCTAGGACTACCCAGTCAAGGTGGGGCGTACCTAGGTGCCACAATCTCCGCACCGGCAGTCACCTCAGCTACCCCCCTGTGTGACTTTTTTGTACCCAGGAAGACCTCCTTCATGGCTAAGGTGCGGTCTCCTGTTACCCACACTCGCAGGATCAAGTCATCCCCCCGTTTTTTGGCATCTAGTTTTTCTCCCGCTGTCTCCCTTCAAGAGCCTTGCCGTACCGAGGCCCAAGCTCAGATTGCTGCCCTGCACGTCGCAGATTCTCCAGCCGTTGCTGCCCTGCACGTCGCAGATTCTCCAGCCGTTGCTGCCCTGCACGTCGCAGATTCTCCAGCCGTTGCTGCCCTGCACGTCGCAGATTCTCCAGCCGTTGCTGCCCTGCACGTCGCAGATTCTCCAGCCGTTGCTGCCCTGCACGTCGCAGATTCTCCAGCCGTTGCTGCCCTGCACGTCGCAGATTCTCCAGCCGTTGCTGCCCTGCACGTCGCAGATTCTCCAGCCGTTGCTGCCCTGCACGTCGCAGATTCTCCAGCCGTTGCTGCCCTGCACGTCGCAGATTCTCCAGCCGTTGCTGCCCTGCACGTCGCAGATTCTCCAGCCGTTGCTGCCCTGCACGTCGCAGATTCTCCAGCCGTTGCTGCCCTGCACGTCGCAGATTCTCCAGCCGTTGCTGCCCTGCACGTCGCAGATTCTCCAGCCGTTGCTGCCCTGCACGTCGCAGATTCTCCAGCCGTTGCTGCCCTGCACGTCGCAGATTCTCCAGCCGTTGCTGCCCTGCACGTCGCAGATTCTCCAGCCGTTGCTGCCCTGCACGTCGCAGATTCTCCAGCCGTTGCTGCCCTGCACGTCGCAGATTCTCCAGCCGTTGCTGCCCTGCACGTCGCAGATTCTCCAGCCGTTGCTGCCCTGCACGTCGCAGATTCTCCAGCCGTTGCTGCCCTGCACGTCGCAGATTCTCCAGCCGTTGCTGCCCTGCACGTCGCAGATTCTCCAGCCGTTGCTGCCCTGCACGTCGCAGATTCTCCAGCCGTTGCTGCCCTGCACGTCGCAGATTCTCCAGCCGGCTCTCCTGAGCTGTCATCGCCACGGGGCCGTCGTCGCCGTAAGGCCAAGTCGCTCAACGCCAACGCAGAGCCGTGTAGTGCCAAAGAGGTCGCCAAGGGCGCTGCCCCTCCGTGCCTCGCCAAGGGCGCTGCCCCTCCGTGCCTCGCCAAGGGCGCTGCCCCTCCGTGCCTCGCCAAGGGCGCTGCCCCTCCGTGCCTCGCCAAGGGCGCTGCCCCACCAGTCGTCAAGGGCGCTGCCCAGCCACGGCAAATTACAGTATTGTCGCCGCAGAACCGTGCCGATGTTGTTGCCCAAGTTCCTGTACCTGAAGACACGGGCTCCTACACCATACAGGGCACCTTTGTCGCGCCCAGCTGGGACCGGGTATCGGGAACGTGGACATTGCATCCCGTGGACAGTCCTTATTCATCTGGGGTGGGACCCTGGATCCCTGAACATTAGGCCTGCCTGTCCTCAACCACGTCTGGGGCACCCAGAGGTTGCCCCTTGTCGGGGGGGCTATGTCACGCCCTGGGGGCTCTGACCCCCAGACGACCACTCTTGTTATGTCTTCCTGCATGTCCCCTGCACATTTCAAGGCCCTGGTATGAACAATACACCTTCCTCATTTTTGACGTCCTGGCCCTGGATCCAAACCTGCTGTTTATCCTCCCTAATCAGTCCTGCATTTAAGGAAGTCACACCCTCTACCCTGGACTTCCACATTCAATGAAGTCCCAGACTGAATTGCAGTACAGAGCTTATCCCAGGAACGCCTGATCCAAAGCCTTTCCAGAGGACCCTCTATATCCTGGACATTTTCCCTTGAAGCCGGTAACACCCCTTTGCATCCGGACTCCCCCATCTTGAACCCCTGGCTACCAGACCCCCTTGATCTTGGACTTTGACCACCCTGATTGCCGCCTTGCCTAGACCCCCCCTGCTTTGCCCACGACCATTCTATTGCCTGCCCCTTGCCTGAGACCCTGACTTCCAAGCTCTGTGTTATATGTTTATATCTGTATTGTTTATTCATTGCTTGCCCCATGTGCTGTTAAGTTCCCTTTGTGTCTATTTCCACTCTCTCTCTCTCTCTAGTCTCTTATCCTCTTGCTATCCCTCTAAGCTGTGTATTCCTATACACGTTCCCTCTAAGCTGTGTATTCCTATACACGTTCCCTCTAAGCTGTGTATTCCTATACACGTTCCCTCTAAGCTGTGTATTCCTATACACGTTCCCTCTAAGCTGTTCAGCTAGTGCCTACTAGCCCTGTAACCTGTATATTTCTCCTTAACCTCCCTTCCCATAACTCTCAGCCATCCCTCTTATTTCTAGCTCCTTTTCTTGCATCTCCTCTGCTCCCCTGCATCTATTCCCCATCGTACCCAGTCTCCTCCAGTGTCTAGTTCTGATCTGTTGTTATAGTGCATGTCTTTTATGTTCTGGTGTTTATTATTTAATAAACCCTTTTGTTTCCTGCATACCTGCCTATTTCACTGCATCCTGGGCTCACAACCTCAACCTGCTACACAACCCGTAGTCCGGTCGTGACAGGCTATGACGCGTTCACGCGGCCTCCGGGCGCCTATGTGATGCTGCCTCCGGTATCAGGGGGGCGTATTGGGCCTTTTGCAATTGGGCCTGGTGCAAACGTCATTGTATTGGGCCTGGTGCAAACGTCAGTATCGGCACTGATACTAGTATCGGTGCATTCCTAACACCCATGGCTGCTCACTGTTCCTCTGCACAAAGCTGCGGTATTGAGTTCTTTAAATCTGAATCCAGAGCTTTGAAGACCTGCCTGCCTTCGTCTTCTGCAGCCTCCAGGACCAGCTGGAGCAGCATGCTGCCTCTATGTGAAAGCGCGTGAGAAAAGTCAGGAGGTGAACTTTTTGGTGCGTTTTGTGGGCAGCCCTTCTTGGACAGGAAGAGGGGTCATTTGGGGCTCTCAATGGGAGGATGGGGATGTTTGGGGCCCAAACTAGAATTGGAGGGGGGAGTCATTTGGGCCCTTACTGGGAGCGAGTGGGAGGTTGTTTGGAGAGCACACTGGGAGGGTGGAGGGATATTTGCCAGTCGGACCGGCACGGACAATGACTGCTTGGACACGAGTCTCTTCAGGAAAGGCAAACTTTATTGTGATATCACAACAGATGCTCAAACAGGATTCAATCGCAAAGGATGAGCCCGGATTACATAGAAACATGAGGTTTTATACCCCGAATACACAATTAGGTACATCCCAATTAGCCCACCCCGCTGTGACACTATCCCACCCCACGTGGGTCCGTACCTCCCTTAATCGAATACGAAGACATTCCACACATTGGTCATAAATTGGCAGACTTCATGTTATTCTGACATAAGAGGATTTACCACTTTCTCTGGTTCCTGCCTATGCCCACCTCCCTAAGACTTGTTTATTGTATATTCTAGATAAGGCCTCGTCTGGTTTCACACTTCTCTTTGTTCAGGCTCTGTCTCCGCTGACCTTGATGTAACTATTCTCTATCCTGTCACTTGTGTGCCAGCTACGGCCCGGATGTAACGTTGGGGGCTTCCAGCCTCTCCTGTGTACTTGAGGGCAGCATGTCTGATGCTGCTCGCTGACCAACGCCCAGTTTAAATGGAGACAGGCAGGGAGGTGGCTGCATGAGGCGCGGCTTGAGTGGGGGCGCAGTCTGATGAAGGTCTTTAAAAACCCTCAGATACTTCTCAGCAGTGCCAGATCGTGGTTATCCATACCTGAATTCTCCTTGTACCTGAATTCTATTGTGATTTAACCTGTTATTGACCTCTGCTTGTTTTCTGACTATTCTGCCTTCCGTTGCCCTAGACTATTTTCGTGTACTGTGCTACTGCACTGATATTGACCCGGCTATTCCATTTGACTATTCTATACTCTGTATTCCTGATTCTGGCTCGTCTGACTAACCCTGTGTTGCTAACCTGGTTTTGTATTACAACATTGTCTTTTGCTTAACCCTTTTCTGTCTAGCTAGTTTACCTGGCCAATTCTAAAGACCAGACAGTTAGGGATTCTTCACGGCTACTCTGTTGATAGCTTTTGGGCTCTGTGGAGTGTTGGGCGTTAAGTACTGCGTGGTGGGATCCGGGAACCGTGACACCGGATCCTCGTTAGTTTAATTGCCTTTCTGCTAGTTTAACACATTCCTACGATTCTATGCAAGCTACATCCTAATTTCAGCTAATATCTACTATTTAGATTCAAGTGAACCAATGTTCTGAGCAAGATGGCCGCCTGGCTCAAGATGGCAGCCATCTACTGGACTGAGTCCCTTACAATTGGATCTGAAATGTTGGTCCCTGTGTTACCGGAATCTGCTAGGTTCACTCGGGACTAGGGTTGCACCGATACCGATACTAGTATCGATATCGGTGCCGATACCGGGTACTGCAGGAGTACTTGGTACTCGTGCAGTACCCCCGATATTTTTTTCCGATACCGGAAGCCGGCATTGAGCTGGCTTGCCGGTATCCGAGGGGCTGCGGCGGCTGTCCGAATGCTCTATCGGCATTCGGACAGGCCCTGCAGCTGCTCTCCTAACTTGGTTTATACTTACCTTCCTTCCTTCAGCGCCGCCGGGAAAGTCTTCAGGCGCGCGCGCTCCTTGGAAGGTCCCCAGCCGTGACCATGTGATCGAGGCTGGGGTCCTTCCAACGAGCGCACGCGCGGAAACTTTCCCGGCGTCGCTGAAGGAAGGTGGTAAGTATAAACAAAGTGAGCAGCTGCAGGGCCTGTCTGAATGCCAATAGAGCATTCGGACAGGCCCTGCAGCTGCTCTCCGCTCATACTTACCTTCCTTCAGCGACGCCGGGAAAGTTTCCCCGCGCGCGCTCGTTGGAAGGACCCCAGCCGCGATCACATGGTCCCACGTGGTCGCGGCTGGGGACCTTCCAAGGAGCGCGCGCGAAGACTTTCCGGCGTCGCTGAAGGAAGGTAAGTATGAGCGGAGAGTGGGGGGCACATCCATGAGCAGGGGGGCATTATCCATGAGCAGGGGGGCATTATCCATGAGCAGGGGGGCATTATCCATGAGCAGGGGGGCATTATCCATGAGCAGGGGGGCATTATCCATGAGCAGGGGGCATTATCCATGAGCAGGGGGCATTATCCATGAGCAGGGGGCATTATCCATGAGCAGGGGGGCATTCCATGAGCAGGGGGGCATTATCCATGAGCAGGGGGGCATTATCCATGAGCAGGGGGGCATTATCCATGAGCAGGGGGGCATTATCCATGAGCAGGGGGGCACATCCATGAGCAGGGGGGCATTATCCATGAGCAGGGGGGCATTATCCATGAGCAGGGGGCATTATCCATGAGCAGGGGGCATTATCCATGAGCAGGGGGGCATTATCCATGAGCAGGGGGGCATTATCCATGAGCAGGGGGGCATATCCATGAGCAGGGGGGCATTATCCATGAGCAGGGGGGCATTATCCATGAGCAGGGGGGCATTATCCATGAGCAGGGGGGCATTATCCATGAGCAGGGGGGCATTATCCATGAGCAGGGGGGCATTATCCATGAGCAGGGGGGCATATCCATGAGCAGGGGGGGCAATTATCCATGAGCAGGGGGGCAGGATATCCATGAGCTGGGGGGCAATTATCCATGAGCTGGGGGGCAATTATCCATGAGCTGGGGGGCAGGATATCCATGAGCTGGGGGGGCAGGATATCCATGAGCTGGGGCAATATCCATGAGACCTGGGGGCTTTATAGAAGGTCTGTTCTTCTTGGAAAGCGTCACATGACATAAAATAAAAGTATCGGTAATTGGTATCGGTGAGTACTTGAACAAAAGTATCTGTACTCGTACTCGGTCTTAAAAAAGTGGTATCGGTGCATCCCTACTCGGGACGAAGCCGGACCGGACACGAGCAAGGATTGTCTGAACACGAGTCTCTTCAGGCAAGGCAAACTTTATTAGTGTCGTCACACAATGCTCACACAGGATTAAATCGCAAAGAGTGACCCCCGATCTCACCCCGACGAGGGGTTTTATACCCCGAATACATAATTAGGTACATCCCAATTAGCCCACCTCCCGGTGACACTATCCCACGACACGTGAGTCAGTACCTCCCTTGGTTAATTATAAAGGCATTCCATACATTGGCCGTAAATTGGCAAACTTCATGTTAGTCTGACCGTTCGTGATTTGCTGCGGTACTCAATCCGGGCCGTGCCCACCTCCCTAGAGGCTATGTTTATTTGTCACAGATAAGACATGGTCTGGTTTCTACGCTCTCTTTGTCTCTCTGCAGGCCTTTGTGACCTTGATGTAACTATTTCTCATCCTGTCTCTCCGTGCCAAGAGCAGCCCGGATCTTCCTCCATTTTAATTGCTTCTCTGCTAATCTAACACATTCCTAAAATTCTATGTATGCTTCATTCTAGTTTCTACTGAAATCTACCTAGTTATTTTCAAGTGAACCAATATTCTGAACAAGATGGAAGCCTGGCTCATAATGGCGACCATCTTCCAGCCTGATTCCACTTCATTTGTACACAGAATCCTATCTACCCTTCTGATCCTTGTATGGTCAGCACAGCTAGCTATCTTCAGGGAACCAAACGATCTAAAACCAGCAAGGGGGTGCCGCTCCTAATTCCTCGATCCCACGGTGGATGAATACTTTACCGTCTCATGTCCATTGCGACACATCTGCCAGTGATACTGTCATGGATCACCCTTGGGTCTGAGGTGTCGGTCCCTGTACACAGAATCCTTATCTACCCTTCCGATCCTTGAATGGTCGGGCACAGCTAGCTATCTTCAGGAAACCAAACGATCGAAAACCAGCAAGGGGGTGCCGCTCCTAATTCTTCAATCCCACGGGGGACGAATACTTTACCAGCTCATGTCTGTTGTGACACATCAGCCGGTGATACTCGAAGGTCATTGCGTGGGCTATGAGCTCAGACTGCGAGCCATAACTCATCAACTGTCCTGCTTACTATGACATCACAATACGTGACTCCTCTGTGCTTACCATAAATAGTAAAGTGGGCGTGGCTTTTTCCTTCAGCATGGTAACAGCACAACAACATTTTATTTTATTTATTTATTTTTATTTGCAAAAGATTTTACCAGGAAGGATACTATTAAGTATTGTGCTGCAGTAATCACAGACAGCAAGGATACAACCATTTTATTGAATCCACTGACAAATAACTGTCACTGAAACAGGGCTTTATACAACTTTATATATACACAATACATAACACCCCTCCCCCCTATGATAGATCTTATCCTCAGTCTGTTCAACACTCCTAGTCTTCAAGATAGGATGGGGGCCCACGGACTCTGGTGGACCTCTGCAATGGTACTGGAGAGTCTTGCCGAAACGGAGCACCATCCATCTCCAACTGGACAGTGTCCCGAAGATCGCCCGTGAGTGGTGACGGCTCTACGGCCCCTAGTACCTCCGCCTCTTCGGAAGTGGACACGGGTGGTGTAGGCATACCTGTAAGATCACAGTTCTCCAGTGGGCCTGAACACCCTGGGATTCCCATCCGGCACTGGTCCGGTCAGCCGGTGCCACAGCTGATCAATGTGGCATCTGATTGTACAATCATTTCCCAGAGTAACCTCGTATGACAACGGGCCCATTACCTTAGTTACCCTGGCTGCCACCCAAGGTGCCCCACTCCCATAGTTCCTGGCCCATACCAATTCACCTGGCTGTAAGTTCCTGGGGGGTTTGGGCTGAGCCGTCTCTGCCGCTACTCTGTCTGGGTGAAGTCGGTCAAGTTTTGTTGTGAGCCGGCGGCCCCACCTCAGCTCCGCTGGGCTGCGACCGGTTGCTGTAGTAGGAGTTGTGTGTTGACACAGGAGGAAATTCGCCAGGCGGTGATTCCAGTCCCCATTCGTCATCCGCTTGAGCGCCTCCTTTGTAGTCCTGACCATTCGTTCCGCCTGACTGTTGGTCGCGGGGTGGAAAGGAGCGGATTTTATGTGCCGAATCATGTTGGCGTTTAGGAATGATTGAAACTCTGCTGCCGTGAATTGTGCCCCATTCTTGGAAACTATTACATCTGGCAGACCATGTGTTGCGAACAGCCGGCGCATCTCTCGGATGACCCTGGTCGTTGTCATCGATGAGACCAGTACCACTTCCAACCACTTGGAATAACTGTCCACTATTATCAGGAATACCTGCCCCTGGAAGGGGCCCGCAAAGTCAATGTGCACGCGAGACCATGGGGCATGCGTGGTCTCCCAACGGTGCACTGGTGCCTGAGGCATCTCCGGTCGACTTTCCTGGCAACTCCTTACTTGCTTCTCTGTCTTTGTCCAAGCCCGGCCACCACAAGCAGCTCCTGGCTAGAGCCTTCATCCGAACAATTCCTGGGTGCCCCTCGTGTAGGGAATCCAGCACCTTGGAGCGAAGACTGTGTGCAATGATGACCCTGCTGCCCCACAGTACACATCCCTTGTGGGCCGACAGTTCATTTTTTGAGAAAAGAAGTGTTGGAACTCAGACCCTGGCCGGGCCACTGGCCATCCCCTTAACACCCAGTTGAGAACTCGGCTAAGCGTTCTATCCGTGGTGGTTTCAGCTGCAACATTCCCTGTATGTAGGGGTATGTCAGGCAGGTCCTGGATCGCCAGAATATGACAAGCTGAGGCCGGATCTGGCTCAGTCTGTGGTAGAGGCAGACGCTGAGAGCATCGGCATGGCCCATTTCCTTGCCCGGCCTGTGTACTAGCTGGTACGAGTAGGCGGCCATGAAAATGGACCATCGTAGCTTTCGCGGAGACAGGATCTGCGGTGTCTGTCAGCTGTGAAGAGACCAAGCAGTGGTTTGTGGTCTGTAAAGATGGTGAAGGTACGTCCATATAAGAAGTCATGGAACTTCTTACTGCCAGCCACTATGGCGAGTGCTTCCTTGTCTATCTGGGCGTAGTTCCTTTCAGCCGTAGATAACGTCCTAGAATAGTATGCGATGGGAGCCTCTCTACCATCTGGCATCCTGTGGCTTAGTACTGCCCCAATGCCGTATGGCGAAGCAAAACAGGCTAGTGTTACTGGTAGTGTTTCGTTGAAATGAACTAGGACGGAGTCCGATGACAGCAATGATTTTACCGCACTGAATGCTTTGTTTTGAGTGCTCGACCAGACCCAGGGTGCTTGTTTGTCCAGGAGGCGGTGAGGCGGTGTAGCGGTTCTGCCAGGGCAGCCTGATGCGGTAAGAAGGAATGGTAAAAACTGAGCAAACTCAGGAATGCTTGGAGCTCCCCCTTGGATTTTGGAGTAGGGGCTTGCTGAATTGCTTGTAGCTTTACTTCAGATGGGTGGATGCCGGCATCGTCGATGCGGAACCCCAGGAAGTCAGTGAATTCTACGCCGATCCGGCACTTTTCCCTCTTGAGTTTAAGGCCGGCTTCACTGAAACGTTGGAGTACTGCGTGGAGACGTTCGGCCAGGACTGATGCCGATTCTCCTGCGATCAGCACGTCAAAGTATGGGCAGACGCCGGGAATGTTCTTCAGTGTCCGTTCCATAATACTTTGGAACAACCCTGGTGCTACGCTTACCCCAGACTGCAATCGGCGCACACAGAATGCACCTCTGTATGTAACTATTGTTTGTGCTTCTGCGGTAGCGTCGTCTACCGGTAGCTGCTGGTAGGCCTGAGCGAGGTCTAGCTTAGGGAATATTCGGCCTCCCTGGAGCGAGGCGAGGATGTGGCTTACCACTGGCACAGGATAAGCATGCTGCTGTAGTGCCTTATTTATGGTGCACTTGTAGTCTGCGCAAATACGAACGTCCCCGTTAGGCTTAACTGGGGTCACTATGGGAGTCTCCCACTGGCTACTGTCCACGGGTTGGAGCACTCCCTGCTGTACCAGCTTGTCTAGTTCTGCATCAATTTTATGCTTCAATGCAAAAGGAACCCTACGCGGTTTTAATCGGATTGGAGGTACTGCTGGATCAAGGTTGAGTACAATGGGTGCCCCTTTGTATTGTCCCAGTTCAGTGCTGAATACGTCAGCGTATTCTTGGCATACCGCTTCAAGATCGGTTATTTGGGTTCGATGGATGCCCGTTACCCTGATGCCCAGGGCCTCAAACCAGTCCAGTCCTAGGAGGCTGGTATGCGGCCCCCCTATGACCACCACACTGAGGGCACCCTCGAACTCTCTGAATTGTACTCTAATGGTGGCTTCGCCTCTTACGGGAACACGGCGATTCTGGAAGTCTGTTAGCACTAAGTCCGATGATTTGAGCGGAATTTGCCGTCGGCTACGGTTGCGAATATGGTCAAAAGTGGTAGAGGAAATAATGGACAGAGCCGATCCAGTATCTAACTCCATGGAGCATGGGACCCCTTGAAGTTTTAGGTGGAGTCTTATCTTCTCTTTGATGGGACGTTGGGCCCCTGTGCGTTGGATGCTACGCCTTCCCGAGCAGTATTCAACTCTGTTCCGTCCTGGGGGCCTTTTTCCCTGACGACTTCTGCAAACTCTAGCAATGTGCCCTTGCTTTCCACAGGCACGACATACTGCTATGCGGAATCTGCACTCTGCTTTTTCATGCTGTCCCCCGCAACTTGCGCAGCTCTGTGGGGGAGTTGCTTTCTCTATGGAGCGTGGCCGTCTGAGTGGCTCTCTCCGCAAGCGATCAATTTCTTCAATCTCCCTGCCCATTTCCGAGCCTTCTGCAGCCCCTTGGTGGATCGCTGGGGGGCTGGTGTGCGTTGATTGTGGCCGGAGAGTCTTCATGGCCCCCCCGACAGCCTCATCCGCCATGACTTCCTTCAATGCGTCTTTAAAAGTCAGTTTCTCCATTGCGAATAGGCGCCGCTGTAATTCTCTATTATGCAGGCCGCAAACGAGCCGGTCTCTGAGACGGTCTTCCAGATCAGTAAACTCACATTGGCGTGAAGCTTGGCGAAGAGCAGCCACAAACTCTGCTGCAGATTCCCCGGATCTCTGTGCACGTTGCTCGAATGCATGGCGCCGGGCGATGACCGATAGTTTAGGCTCAAAATGTTCGCTTAATATTTTCTTGAGAGCACCGGCAAGCATAGAGTCTATGGCCTACGCAGACCTCAAGTTTTCAGCAATATCAAATGTGGCTTGTCCACAGACACATAGTAGGGTTGCTGCCTTCAGGCCATCGTCTGTGACCTGGTTAGCCCTGAGGTAGTTGTCTATTCGGGAGACATATGAGATCCACTGTTCCGGGTGAGTAATATCGAACTCGTTGAGTCTTCCCAGATTGGCCATTTTGAGAAGACCCCTGTGGTGCTGGTTAATGCCTGTACTACTGCGGTTGGAGCTGGGCTGCAGTGGACGGATTCCTCAGGTCCGTCTGTGCCTCCAGTGTGTCTTACTTGCAGGCAGGGTGGGGAGTGTGGTCTGACCAGAGCTCTCTACTCGATATGACATCCAATGATTTCAGTCTCTAGGTTAGCAGCAGCTCTCTCCTCTGCATGATCCCATCTGTCGTCGCCACTATTAAGTATTGTGCTGCAGTAATCACAGACAGCAAGGATACAACCATTTTGTTGAATCAACTGACAAATAACTGCCACTGAAACAGGGCTTTACACAACTTTATATATACAATACATAACACCAAAATAACTGCCACTGAAGCAGGGCTTAACACAACTTTATATATACACAATACATAACAGATACATTGAGATTTCTCTCGTTTTCAAGTATGTCCTGGGTTCAAGAACATTGAGTGGTTACAGTTGTTACAGAAATACAAAGTAATAAAATGCAAACTATTAAAAATCACACACTGACAGGCTGCAGGCCGCCTCTGAATGCGTCACTTTTTTTTTAAATTTTATTTTTTTTAAATTGACAAACTCAGTTCAAGTACAATATACATATACACATTCCCATTTAAGAAGTCATCCCTCCCAACCCACATCCAACAAGGATAATCTCGCACCCCAAACCCATTACACTAATGGTAATACGTCAGAAAATTCTGAAAGTTCTAAGTGTGCCTGAGCATTAGATCGTAGGGGAGGGGATGATAGAGATCTAGACAGGTACCAATTAGTAAATTCAAAATCTCTTTTCAGTTTTACAATGACGTCTTCTGGTAAATATGACATAAAGTTTTCCCATTTTTCAAAAATTTTTTGTACTTTATCGTCTCTATGCAGAGCAGTCTCCACCCAGTCATATTGAAATAGAGCGTAAAAGCGGGAATAAAACAGCGAGAATGTGGGGGGGGGGGAGACGGCGATCCAATTCCCCAAAATGGCCTTTTTAGCTACTGCAGATAGTACTCCCAATAGGGTCCTCTGATTCCTGTCCAAACCACATCTTTCACTATCAGAGAAAAGGTTAAACCGAGCCCAGTCTGGGGTGGTGGGTACCGTTATATTTAGGATCTGAGCGCCAAATCTCCGTATGGACTTCCAAAAATTTGATACTAATGGGCAGGACCACAAACAGTGAAAAAGATCCACGTTGGCCTGTGCGCATTTAAGGCATTGACCAGAACTAAGGGGCGTCATTCGGGCCAATCTATCCGGGGCTATATAGGCACCATGTAGTAATTTCAAAAACATTTCGTCATATTGAGCCGAGGGGATCTGCTTCCTTAAAGTATTAGTGGCCGTTATTAAGGTAAAGGGCGATTGTTTGGGAAGCTGAACACACCAGGCCGCTAATCCTGTTGTCGCTACAGACCAGTCAAATTGAGGCCGAAGCAGTGCGCGAAATGATGCAGTGGATGGTCCCATAGACGCCTGAGTATCAAGGGGGTTGGAGAAGTCCTGCGGTTTTAAGGTATTTAACTGTGTCGATACAAATGCCGATAGTTGCATGTAATATACCGAATGGAGGGGAGCAGGGGCTGTTAGTACACATAGATCTCTGTAGGAGATGAGGGAGTGAGTTGGTCCTGATAACAGGTGACCTATTTGAGTTAAGCCTTTCGTTGCCAAGACCCTAAATGCAGAGGCCGCAGAGCCAGATTGGAAAGCGGGGTTACGTAACAATGGTTGGAAGACCGAGGAGGTCCAGGATAAGCCCCGCTGTTTTCTAGCTCGGTACCACGCCTCTCGTCCTGTGAAAAGCAGGGGATTAGATTTTAGGGTCAGGGGGAGCTTTGACAGGGGGGAATGAAGGAAAGCCAGTGGGGATAATGGGAAGGACATGGCTCGATCCAAGGTGCAATCTGTGTACCTGGATGTGTCCGCTATCCAGTCCGCCACAACTCGGTACAGGGCCGCGACATTATAAGCGTACATGTCCGGTAAATTCAAACCCCCCATATTATAGGGCAGCTGAAGTTTACGTAGTGCTATGCGTGGTCTTCCCCCATTCCAGATGAATCTGGTAAACAGAGCATGGATCTGTGCTATGTCTCTGCGTTTGAGAAGTAGTGGGAGCATTTGTATCGGGTATAGCAGACGCGGGAATGCGACCATTTTTATAAGACTGCACCTCCCCAAGTAAGATATCGGTAGTTTTGCCCAGGAGGTTAACAGGTGTTTAAGTTGGGACAGGAGAGGGGGGATATTAACCTCATATAATCTAGCGATATTTGTCGGTATCAGCACACCTAAATATTTTAAAGTTCCCGTTCGGCACCAACGAAAGGGATTGCGCTGCCCAAGCAAACACTCGTAATCCGTACCCAACGGTATCGCTAATGTTTTATCATAGTTGATCTTAAATCCCGATGCTAAGCGAAATTCTTCTAAATATGTTAAAAGGGATGGGAGTGCCGTATCGGGGCGGGACAGAAAGAGGAGCAAATCATCCGCAAAAGCGACTAATCGAACCTCCTGCGAGCCTATTTGTATTCCACTGAAATCTGGGCATGTTTGGAGAATTTTTAGGAGTGGTTCTAATGCTAAATTAAATAATAGTGGGGAGAGTGGACAGCCCTGCCGCGTGCTCTGTTCCAGCATGAAAGGGGTGGAATTAAGGCCATTAGTCGTGATGGTAGCGGAAGGAGTATCATATAGGGCATTAAATAAATTAAGTATTGGGACTCCAAAGGAATGGTATTTTAAGAATCGTCGCAGATAGGACCACAATATGCGGTCAAAGGCCTTATCGGCATCGCAGCTAAGAAGTAAATCCGAAGATGGAGTGCGGCTATTTGATGACCAGATTGCCGCCAGGGCTTTTCTGACATTTTGCGTAGAGTGACGGCCCGTCAAAAACCCTGTTTGAGCGGGGGAGATAAACTGCGTTAGCGGGGTCTGCAGACGTCGAGCCATTATGGCCGATAATAATTTCAAATCTGTATTTAACAGGGAAATTGGGCGATAGGACGTTATCAGTAAAGGGTCTTTATCCGGTTTGGGAATCATTATTTCCGGGAAGCATTAAAGGAGGGTGGCGGTACCTTTCCCTGTAGTATATTGTTGAACAGAGTCGTGAGGTGTGGGACAAGGTGGCCCTCTAGCATTTTATAATATTCAGCCGAGAAGCCGTCTGGGCCGGGGTTTTGTGGGAACGAAGGCGAGAAATGGCTGCCGATATGTCATTTGAGCTATTTGGAGCATTTAGTTTTTTTTTTGCTTCGGGCTCTAGTTCCGGCATCCCTGCCGCTATGAAAAATTTGGCCTGGACTTTCCACTCATCGAGTTCAGCCTTGTAGAATGTCTCAAAGTAGTCGCGGAAAAACCTATTAATGTCCGATGGGTTGGTTAACACTTCACCAGAGGGGGTCTTAATCCTAGTTATAGCCGGGGTCGACGGGTGCTGCAATTTCAGTAAATTAGCCAGGAGTTTCCCCGGTTTGTTACCCCAGCGGAAGAAACGGTTCCTCTGGTGTAGCCAGGAATATTGGGCTTTCTCCTCGGTCAACCTAGCATAGCTTCGTTTGTCCGCCTTATACTGTTCCGATGTGGCAGGGGTAGGATGTGCGACATGAGTTCTATAAGAATCAACTAGGGCGGAGTGCGCCTCCAATAGTCTTTTGTTAACCGCTTTACGCTTACGGGACATATATTCAATTATGCAACCCCTCATGACCGGTTTAGCCGCCTCCCAAAACAAATTAACATCATCCACGTGTTCCAAGTTATCGTCCAGGTAATTGTTCCAGCTAAGTTCTATGTGTGCTTTGAAATCATTAGAATGAAGGAGAGTAGCGGGAAAGCGCCAATTTCGGGAGTGTGGGAGGGGAGTCTTTAACTGGAAATCTACCGTGACAGGTGCATGGTCAGAAATATGTATCATTCCTATCGCTGCGTCAACTATGGAGTGATAGAAGGTCGAGGATAGTAGGAACATGTCAATACGGGAAAAGGAATCATGGGGGTGTGAGTAAAATGAGTAGTCCCTTCCTTCAGGATTGACATAACGCCAGGCGTCAAATAAAGTTAAGTGATCCTTTAAGAAGGTGGGGCCAGCAGAGGCCCGTGAGGGCGCTGGGCGGGAGCCCACATGAGAGCGGTCCAAGACAGAGTCCAGGACTGCATTAAAATCCCCGCCTATTATGCAATGTGTAAAAGTATATTGAAGGAGAGTTGCGTACAGATCGGAAAAAAATTGTAAGTGAGGAGGGTGAGGGGCGTAGATGTTCACTAACAAATAAGTCTCTCCTAGGACCGACATCAATACTATGGAAAAGCGACCATGAATGTCATTAGCTTCATCGAGGACTGTAAACGGAAGGGATTTATTTAATAGGATAGCGGTACCCCTTTTTTTATTTATATACGGGGCAGACGTTTGGTACCCAATCCAGGGGGCTCGGAGATGGTTGTCAAGGGAAGACCAGTGGGTTTCCTGCAAAAAGACTACATCGGGTTTCAACGTGATTAAGTGCGCAAGTATCCTTTTTCTCTTAATGGGAGAGTTCAAACCCTCCACGTTCCAAGAGAGGAGTCTGAGGGAGGATTTAAGGGTAGGTGGCTCAAGAGATGTCATGGGAGGATTTTGGGATGGCGGGGCACTCTAAGGTTCCCATCATGGAGGATATGGCATAGCCATTTCTAATGGGGGGACCCAGGTCGTCCCAGCTACAGCCCCGGAGCCCAGCGAGGGGAGTGTGTAGTAGTCTTAAAACCTTATGTCTGAGCGTCAATACATTTTTACTATTTCTTTTAAATGGAACCAGAACGCGTAAAGAGGGTCTAGGTTTAAACCCAACCTGCAACAGAAACCTAAACACAAGGATCAACAGGACCCAAGGATCAGATGTGGCTAAAAACCACCAATCATCTAACCATAAAAGACTTGACCTTAAATGAACAGAGAACCTCAATTGTAACATAACAAACCAGAATCGCGCCATAGTTCGAAGGACAGTAGGTAGGATGAATGTTCAGCGAAGACCTCGTCAAGGCCTTCCTGTGCGCATTCTCGTAGATGGCGTACGTGGCGGAAGGGGCGAATCAGACCTTCCGTGGGGTTGACCTGGAAGGAGCGCCATGCTTGCCTCAGCTGGAGAATCAAAATAATGGGTCGTTCCATTAAAATTCACTCGGAGGCGAGCCGGATATAGCAGTGAAAAACGAATGTCCTTTGCCACCAATTCCGAGCACAGGGGCGAGAAAGCCCTTCGTTTCAGAGACACAGAAGCCGAAAAGTCTTGAAACAGTCTCAAAGGGGTTCCATTGTAATCCAAAGCGTTGGTCTTGTGAAAGGCCTGTAGAAGCTTGGACTTGTCGACAAAGTTGAGCAGTCGCATGATGACCACGCGAGGACGTCCTGATTGCGGATTCAGATCGGGGCCCACTCGGTGCACTCGCTCCACAGTCAAGGGTAGGTCGGGGGCATCAAAGCCCAATCGAGTAGGTAGCCAGTTGGAAGCCCAGTCTTGTAGGGCTTGACCTTTTACCGTCTCTGGGAGGCCAACCACTCGTAAATTATTGCGACGGCTTCGATTTCCAAGTCGTCCAACTTTTCTGTCAGCGTTTGAATGACCGACTGTTGTGCTTCCATCTGTGCCTTCAGTGGATTAACGTCATCCTCAAGGGTCGAAACCCGTTCCTCGACTTCTGTCAGCCGCTGTGCTTGCGATGTCAACTGCGACAAAACGGATTCAATGGTCGAGGAGAGTCGTCCGAGCTTTTCATCAAGCAAAGGGGACAACACCGCCGATATGTCCTCCATACAGACTCGGGAGTCATGTCGACTGTTGCCATTGGAAGGAGAGGCTGACTGAGCCGTCTGCGATAGATCCAGTTGTGGGTCAAAGAGAGTAGTGGTCGGAGAGGATGGTAGAGTCAGTCGTTGAGATAGCTTTGAGGACGCTTTCCACGATAGTTTATCTGGGGTTTTTTTGTTTGTTTTGTTGGAAGATACAAATTTCTCCATCATGAATAAGAGGTAAAGAAGCTAAGGCTGATCTTTGGTTGTGTTTGTGAAAGGTAGAGCAATGGTAAGATAAGTCCTCAGTTGTGCCAAAGCAGGGAAGGAAAACTGGGGCACAGAAGTCCCCTAACCAGAGGAGAAGCAGTAAAGCTTTAGGTGAGGCAAACGGAGTAGACCCAGGGTCTTGAGACCACGCTTAAGTGTGAAACACTTTGCAAAAGGGGCGCCCCCTAATTAAAGGGGACTGAAAAAAATTTATTGAAGTTTTGTATCTTCTCTCTTGTTTCCCCTTTTTTTTTTTTTTTTTTCTTCCTTCTCCTTCTTCTTTCCTTTCCTCTCTCTTTCTTTTCTTCCTTCCTCTCTTCTTTCCTTTCCTCCTTCCTTCCTTCTTTCCTCTCTTCTTTCCTTCCTTCTTTCCTCTCTTCTTTTCTTTTCCCCTTTTCTTTCCTCCCTTTTTTTTTTTTTCCCCTTTCCCTCTTTTTCTCTCCTTTCTTTTCTTTTCCTTTTATCCTCTCTTCCTTTCTCCCTTTGCTATCCCCTCCCTTCCCTGTGTTCCAAAAGCCAGGTGTAAGGTTGTGGGGAGCGGTATGCAGAAGAAGGAGGGGGGTCGCCTCAGGCAAGTTTTAGGTCCTCCGACGCCGGTACCTTTTGGAACGGCGCGTCCGGACCCGTCCGGCGGGGCAGTAGGAGACAGGTGAGGGCTGAGGTTCCTGTAAGGCCCTGTAGGCCACCAGGAAGGCCTAAAATGGCGGCCGGAATCGGCCTGATGAACTCCGGGGAATGGAGTGCTGCGTCGGGACCAGCCGCAAACAATTTGGAGTGAGCAATCGGGTGAGCTTCTGCCTCGATAACGTGGCCGTGTAGACCTTTAAAATCCCGAATCCAGCAGGGTAGGAAGGGTGCTAGGCAGAGCTCGAACTAAAAGCGGCCATGCAGTCGCCCCGCCTCCCGGAAGTCCCTGAATGCGTCACTTTTAACGCATCCGCACAGCTCTCGCTCTTGGCCACATGAGATGATGTGAGTGTGGCAGAGACAAGACAATATATTGACCTCTGCACTCAGGATTAGGCGTTCCCAGAACGAATAAGTCCAACAAGAAAATGGGATGTCGTTCTTGGTTTCCTTGTCTACACATGATTATACTGCTACTCAGCTGTTGTAGGAAATAGCGCTGCTTGAGCAGCGGTGAACAGGAGGAGAACCCAATGTGCGGTAAAATAAAATACGAGTCAAAAGTGGAAGTGGAAAAAATATATTGGGTGGCAGGATATGGATAAATAATAGCCAGTCTTTAGATAAGCAATAGGGATGATGGAATATGCAGTCACTTAAATGAAGAAAACTGAAAAGGCAACCTTGATAATTTGGAGGGTTTTGGGAAACACTAGGGTTTGTAAACCCACAAGTGGAGTAGGTTGAGGGGTCTGGTAGAGGAACTGGTTCATGGAAAGGTTTCAGGAGTCGGTCCAAGGAGGTCTTCACCTTGTGAAGATCAGGGCTCTAATGAAAAAGTGCTGGCTGGATGTGGGAGTAGTCATTTTATTGAGGACCAGCCAGTACTAATTATCTGCTGCAGGAGAATTGTAACAAGGAAATAAAGCCTGAGGAGCAGCAGCAAGGTAGAACATAACAGATACAGTATATGAAAATGCTGTCAGGGCCATTTTCAGGGTTGCGCAGCAGTGGTCTTCGCCTTCTTATGGCGTTGACGCCGCAAATCCTTACAGCTGTATGCTGGTGGCCTGTTCAATGGGCGAAGAAATTCATAGTGGAGAAATGGTATCAGAATTTGTGTATTCGGTCTGTTTCCATGTTTTCATATGATCCTAGTACTGCTGTTCAAGGTACAAAAAATTATCCTGGATGGTATGGGCCATTGTTTTACATAAATATCAAGTAAAAGCTGAAAATCCTTTATCTGAAATGCTCTGGATCAGGAGCATTCCGAATTTTGGGCTCTGCAGCCATAGAGGAGGATATAGGTGGCGGGGGGGGGGGGTAGAGGTGGCTCTCCAGTGTCCAATTAGGCAGTTAAGGCAGCCGCCTAAGGCCTCACCCTCCCTGGGGCCTCGCAAGGTTGCTTTTCCCCACAGTGACCTCAGACTCACTGGTCAAGCTCATGTCAGCAGCTCCAGGCAGTGAAAGGAGCGGATTCCGCCAGAATTACTCCTCCCAGTCCCTCCAGGCAGCGTGTTCCTGGGTCCTGCTCCTGCACTGTCAGATTAGCAGTGCACACACAGCCCCCAGTGAGTGGCTGCTCTCAGCAACTATCTCCTCTTTGCACTTTAAACTCTCATATCTCAGCACCCCCCTACAGAGACCCCCCCAGCCTCCCTCCAGTGTAAGCTGTAATGTGTGAGGGGTCTCCTGTGTCCAGGAGCAGACATTCCTGCCATATTACAACCCATGCTGGAAAGGACAATTTTCATCCCCTGTGGTGTTTAGCCCCTGCAAGGCCATTGATCTGAGCAGCACAAATGTGTTTAACTATCCCCTTTGGTGTCCTGAAATAGTTTTGTATGTTTCCTGTAAGTGTGGTGGAAATAGATAGATAGATAGATAGATAGATAGATAGATAGATAGATAGATAGATAGATAGATAGATATATATATATATATATATATATATCTATCACTTTCAATCCTCACTCTCAGCTTAAATTCTATTGTAGTCCATGTTAACTGACACTGTGCTCAGTTCTTAGTTCCCCATCTACTGTTGATAGAATATATATATATATATATATATATATATATATACACATACATACAGTCAGGTCCAGAAATACTGGGACATTGACACGATTCTAACATCTTTGGCTCTATACACCACCACAATGGAGTTGGAATGAAACCAACACAATGTGCTTTAACTGCAGACTGTCAGCTTTAATTTGAGGGTATGTACATCCAACTCAGGTGAACGGTGTAGGACTTACAGCAGTTTGCAGATGTGCCTCCCACTTGTTAAGGGACCAAAAGGTAATGGGACAATTGGCTTCTCAGCTGTTCCATGGCCAGGTGTGTGATATTCCCTCATTACCCCAATTACAATGTGCAGATAAAAGGCCCAGAGTTCATTTCAAGTGTGCTATTTGCATTTGGAATCTGTTGCTGTCAACTCTCAAGATGAGATCCAAAGAGCTGTCACTATCAGTGAAGCAAGCCTTCATTAGGCTGAAGAAACAAAACAAACCCATCAGAGAGATAGCAAGAACATTAGGTGTGGCCAAAACAACTGTTTGGAACATTCTCAAAAAGAAGGAACGCACCGGTGAGCTCAGCAACACCAAAATATCCGGGAGACCACGGAAAACAACTGTGGTGGATGACCGAAGAATTCTTTCCCTGGTGAAGAAAACACCCTTCACAACAGTTGGCCAGATCAAGAACACTCTCCAGGAGGTAGGTGTATGTGTGTCAAAGTCGACAATCAAGAGAAGACTTCACTAGAGTGAATACAGAGGGTTCACCACAAGATGTTAACCATTGGTGAGCCTCAAAAACAGGAAGGCCAGATTAGAGTTTGCCAAACAACACCTTTCAAAACCTTCACAGTTCTGGAACAAGATCCTATGGACAGAGGAGACCAAGATCAACTTGTACCAGAGTGAAGAGAAGAGTATGGAGAAGGAAAGGAACTGCTCCTGATCCTAAGCATACCACCTCATCAGTGAAGCATGGTGGTGGTAGTGTCACGGTGTGGGCATGTATGGCTGCCAATGGAACTGGTTCTCTTGTATTTATTGATGATGTGACTGCTGACAAAAGCAGCAGGATGAATTCTGAAGTGTTTCGGGCAATATTATCTGCTTACATTCAGCCAAATGCTGCAGAACTCATTGGACGGCGCTTTACAGTGCAGATGGACAATGACCCAAAGCATACTGCAAAAGCAACCAAAGAGTTTTTGAAGGGACAAAAGTGGAATGTTATGCAATGGCCAAGTCAATCACCTGACCTGAATCCCATTGAGCATGCATTTAACTTGCTGAAGACAAAACCTGAAGGGAAAATGCCCCAAGAACAAGCAGGAATGGAAGACCGTTGCAGTAGAGGCCTGGCAGAGCATCACCAGAGATGAAACCCAGCGTCTGGTGATGTCTATGCGTTCCAGACTTCAGGCTGTGATTGACTGCAAAGGATTTGCAACCAAGTATTAAGAAGGGAAAGTTTGATTTATGATTATTATTCTGTCCCATTACCTTTGGTCCCTTAACAAGTGGGAGGTACATCTGCAAACTGCTGTAAGTCCTACACCGTTCACCTGAGTTGGATGTACATACCCTCAAATTAAAGCTGACAGTCTGCAGTTAAAGCACATTGTGTTTGTTTCATTCCAACTCAATTGTGGTGGTGTATAGAGCCAAAGATGTTAGAATTGTGTTGATGTCCCAATATTTCTGGACCTGACTGTATATATCATCTAACACCAGGAAAGAGCACTCTATATCAATGACCACCCTCTTCCATCATTTTCTGTGGCAAAAAAGCAGTTTTAAAAATGTTGCTAAAACCTGACTGAGGGAATAAATGACAGGGATTCAGTTCACAAAGTATGATCATAGTTTGCTTAAACTGGTCACAAATGCCAATGTACCCCATCGTTGACAGGTCCTATCTAACTTGACCGAATCTACATTTACAGGAACAACTCACCCTGGAGCTCCCCAGCAGGCTCTAGGCCTTTACAGACAGCCACGCTTTAAAGGCCTAGAGCCTGCTGGGGAGCTCCAGGGTGAGTTGATCCAGGCCATGTGATCTTGCTCTCGTGAGATCGTGCATGGCCATGGAGAAATTGTGGAGGGAGACTGGGGACTATTTGTCCCAAGTCTCATTCTGGTCCCGGTGGCCAGAAGTGGCGGATCGGGCCGCCGTTCTCGCCGTGGGATGAGAGGTGAGTATCTGATTATTTTTTTTTGGGTTGGGGGGGTTCAGCTGGTGATAGCCGATTCCGCAATATCACAATCACTTGGCACCAGCCCAAACTGGTGCTAACTTGTCAGTTAGCTGCAGGGGTGAGTAATTAGCTTTGTGATATAGCTATGTGATCCTAACACTAATTACTTTCTGTTTACACTTTGTGCTCTCCATGTTAAGTATAGGGAGTGCAAAGTACAATAAGCCGACACTAAAAAGCGCTAATACCAATGCGCTAATGGATTTTTTTAACCCGTTAGCGCATCGGGATGTGATATGAGCGTAACGCTATCAACTCTTTTAACCTAGCGCTTACAATCATTTATGTGAGCACTAGTGTTAAGGAGGTGATAGGGCCCATGGTCTCTATAAGTGTTTCTTTAGAACTGTGTAGTTATGTATGAAATGCAATCTCTTGTAAAATATAATTTACTGTTAGTGTGTAATCCTTATTTTGGGCCCAAACTACTTTTCCTGTCTTTGTATAATGATCTGCTTTTTTGGAGCCCTCCATATGTTCAGGGTGTCCTCTGTGTAAGACAGAGCTGCATTGCAATAAGCAATGAGTCTGTAAGCTATAATCAATGTTAGAAATTGCTCCCTGTAAATAAGATTCTTTCCTTTTGTTTAAAATCACAGTTATTATTGATATAAATGGCCCTGCTAGGTTATGTCCCTTACCTTTGTATATGGCCTCGGCTATGGTCCTGTGTTTAATAGGGGCCTCAAATCTTGCCTTCACCTAAGGCCTCAGCAAGTCTAGAGCCGCCTCTGGGGGGGCGCTGTGGGTAACATGCTGCGAAGCCCCAGCATGGGACATGCCGAGCAATGTGTCCCTTGTTGGCCCTGTGCAGCATGTCCTTTGTTTGCGCTTTGCAGTTTGCCTTCGAGGAACAAGGTGCACATGCCAGTAGGAGGGCAGTGAGCGGAAACACAAACCAAAAGGTTTGCAGCCTTCGGTTTTCTGAGTTTTTTAGCCTCTAGAACTCCTGTATGCATGGTTGTTAGGTTTGCTTTATCAAGACTGCTAGTCAAACCACAATGTTGGCTACTGGTGTAAATATCCAATAACTTGCCACATTTGGAATGGATCGCTTGATCGCCTCAGCTTTTTCTTTTACTGGAATGTCGATGTCCACTCTGAAGCCTCTGGACGCCGTTTCTTATTTTCTACCTCTGTTCCTTATATTGTTCATGTATTGCCCTTTATTGCTTGCTATAAAACTAATTTCTAAGACTTTTCTAAATGTTGTGTTTTTTTTTTTTTTTTTTTGTCGTACTGAACAATTTTTGTCTCCAACTTTCAAAATGTATTTTTTAGTCCTTTCTAGAAGCGACATTACTTAACATAAAACACGACTCCGATACAGAGTTTATTGATTTATTATGTTGCGCAGTATTTAGTGATGTCAGCGACATTGCAGCTGTCTGGCAGCAGACTCTGTGCGCAGCACATGCCCTTGGATTTTGCTTTTTCAGCTGAGGATTCTGGTGTTGGGTTTTGTTTTAGAAGCACACATCTCTTGCTAATGCTTGTTTTGCATAGACGTAGGAATTACACCTGGTGCCGCATCCACATAGTGATGTCATGCCCTCTTTGCCCTTTGGGTTCCAATTACAGATGTAATCACTGGGCATCTTACCAAGCACATCTGTGGGACCTTTTCTATTGCTGATTTCACATTTGTATAAAGGTTGGATTTAACTCTTTAAATCTCGAAGCAATACAGGTACCGTATATGAAATTGAGACATTTACAAGGGCATCTTTGTATATAAATTGGACTCTATTAGTAAATTTCAATAGAAGGGTTAAACTCTAATGGGTGCTGCTCGCTCAGGATATATGGTTTAAACTTTTATCACATATATCTGTATAGTAGAATGAAGACCGTGGCCCTAGATGATAGTGCATACAAAAGTGTTCAAAGTGAATGCGTGACCCAAGGTTCCAATGGGAAACAGAGCTCTATTTATACAAAAATCCGCAAAGTGCTCTGATAAAGTCATACAGAAATGTCTGAATAAGATGAAACAAGTCTCAAAATGCTTGGAGTTTATAAATGCCTGTCGGTCCAACACGTCTGTGCGTCCGCAGGTATAAGGTACAGTCGGTGATTTTCAATAGTTCTTTGCACAGTGGGTTCTTCTGTCTTTGTGTCCTCTATTTCTCCTTACCTCAAAGATACAAGCAAGAGAGTGGTAGGAGAGAGAGTGCGTTCTGACAGGTATTGGAGAGAATGTGTAATGAATTGGATTGCACTTACATGGTCAGGAGCTATAGGTGGTCTTAGCTCAATTCCTGCGCGTTGTTAGCCCATAAAGGTGGCCGAACATCCCTTCTTTTACTGCTCCTTTTCTTTATCCTGGAACTGCGTGGTCAGACGTTCCTGCTTGCCTCCGCTTACATGGACCTCTGGATACCGCTTGCAGTAGCCCAAATAAATCCCTATTTTTATTACACTGTGTCCCGCACAATCCTTTACTACTGCAAGTGGTATCCAGAGGTCCATGTAAGCGGAGGCAAGCAGGAACGTCTGACCACGCAGTTCCAGGATAAAGAAAAGGAGCAGTAAAAGAAGGGATGTTTGGCCACTTTTATGGGCTAACAACACGCAGGAATTGAGCTAAGACCACCTATAGCTCCTGACCATGTAAGTGCAATCCAATTCGTTACACATTCTCTCCAATACCTGTCAGAACGCACTCTCTCTCCTGCCACTCTCTTGCTTGTATCTTTGAGGTAAGGAGAAATAGAGGCCACAAAGACAGAAGAACCCACTGTGCAAAGAACTATTGAAAATCACCGACTGTACCCTATACCTGCGGATGCACAGACGTGTTGGACCGACAGGCATTTATAAACTCCAAGCATTTTGAGACTTGTTTCATCTTATACAGACATTTCTGTATGACTTTATCAAGGCTCTTTACTGATTTTTGTTTAAATGGAGCGCTGTTTCCCATTGGAACCCTGGCTCACGCATTCACTTTGAACACTTTGTATGCACTATCATCTGGGGCCACTGTCTTCATTCTACTATACAGATATATGTGATAAAACTGTAAACCATATATTTATCCTGAGCGAGCAGTGCCCATTAGAGTTTAACCCTTTTATTTCAAATATCCCATGACAATTCAGCAAAGCATTGTTTTCTAAACTCTATAGGCAGCAGCACGCTAGCTACTAGATCACCGGATTCCCAGGAAAGACGCCATTGCAGGGCACCTACCCAAATGCTAGTAAATTTCAATACCTAAAGTTTAATCCAGTGATGGCGAACCTTGGCACCCCAGATGTTTTGAAAGTACATGTCCCAGAATGCTCCGAGAGCTTTAAGGCTGGCTAGGAACCGTGGAATTTTTTAATTTGATGAATTGATTTATCGAAAACATGAAACATGTTTCATGAAATCATTGAAATGAAATCATTTATGAAAATGATTTTTTCTTGCAGCCCTAATGTAAAAACGGTTTCCGATGGTCAGATTGTGCAGAAATTAGGGAAATATTTTCTTCTTCAGCTGAAATAGAGCATATAGTTTGACTTTCATAATAATAATGTTTATTGTATATTTCATTTGTCTGGGTTTTTTTTTCCATTCCATACAGAGCAACAGTGAAACGGTCTTAGATGGAAGTTCAAGTTATCAATTAAGACTTTCCCTTTTTGATGTCACATACCATCATTTCTTTGGAAGAACATGGAAAAGTGTTCCCAAGCCTGTGAAATCGGCACCAGGTCAAGGTTTGAAAGTCCTTTTTAACGAGGTAAGATATGTTTTCACAAATGTTTGCCCTTCATAAATAAAGGTAAGGTCAGTAACCTGACTGTTCACCTACCCATTCAGTCACGCGTCAGTCTAGAAAAGTTACAGCTGTAGGGAAAAAGATATGACCCCAAGTAGCGCTGGAGAGAAGGTGTATACAGGATGGACACACCATAGGTGAAATATGGAGTTTTCGTAGGCTTACGAATTAACGTTTACTTACCTCCAAGACGCTCCGGACGGGTCCTGCTGCTCGCCAATGCTCCTCCAATGGCTGCAGCACCCTTCTACTGTTGTAGTTTAGAGTGGTCCTTTAATAATACGTGTGTGTGTGTTTTAATATCTGTAAGATGCACAAATCCAGAGTGCCTGTGAGCATGTACATGTATAAATATGTTAGTTGTTTATATAGCACCAGCAAATTCTGCTGAGCTTTACAATGGGGAATTCTAGACATGAGACATAATAAATCATGATACATAAGGGATCGATGACCCTGCACATAAGATAAATTTCCTGCTGATACAGCCCTTTCTACAGGTACTCAGCCAGACATCCCTTGAGCTTTCAATCTAAGGGACAAAGGTAAGTGAAACCGTATGGTGCAGGTGCAGTGTGGAGATGATAGACAGAATATAGCAGACACTGCAAGCAGGAAGGCTGGAGTTTGGGCTTGATATGTTTAATCAGCGAGAAATGGAGGCAGCTCGAAAGGAGAGCCATAACATTAGGTCAAGGACTGGGTGGGAGGAACTGCAGAGTGGAAAATGCAGTGTGTGTATTTATATGTGTGTGTGTGTGTGTGTGTGTGTGTGTGTGTGTGTATATACACACACAATCTGTGCAAATGTTTTAGACCGGTGTGATTTAAATGCTGTAAGGTAACAATGCATTCTAAAATGCACATTTTAATTGTTTATTTTTAACAATTAACAAAATGCAAAGAGAGCGAACAGAAGAGAAATCAAATCAATATTAGGTGTGAATACCTTTTTGGCTCCAAATCAACATCAATTCTTACACTTGTATACTTTGTGCACTTGCAGGGTTTTGTAGGATCAGAATGATGTGTTTGATTAACCAGTTATACTAAGAGGGTGCTAAAGTTCATAAATTTCCTATGTAGGTTGAAACAGTCTTTAACTGAAACAGCTGTGAAGGAGGCTTAAAACTTGGTTAGGAACAACCAAACACTGCTAATAATGTGAGGTTGTGGAAGACCGTTTCATGTCACAGGTCATACACCATGAAAAGACTGAGCACAGCAACAAGATACAAGGTAGTTATACTGCATCAGCAAGGTCTCTCCCAGGCAAAGATTTCAAAATAGACTGGGATTTCAAGATGTGCTGTTCAAGCTATTTTGAAACTGCACAAAGAAAAGGACAATGTTGAGGACCGTAGATGCAGTAAGGAAACTTAATTCAGCAGATGAAAGACACATCATGCTTACTTCCCTCCAACATTGGAAGTTGTCCTGCCATGCCATCAGCAAAGAACTGATGGAAACCAGTGGGACCCAAGTACATCCTAAAACGTTTGCCATGCACGTGCACCGATTGTGCCATTGGCTGCCACAGGACCACCATCCTGCTGCGCCAATGACACTATCAGCGTGCATGAATTGTAGGCCGGCCAAAGGCGCCAGTGGTACATGCTATATCACCACACGGTGTTGAGATGGCACAATGCTGCTGGGAGTTCCTGGCAGCAAGGGGTTATCCTGATTAAAAACAGGCAGGAGGGGAAAAAAAAACACACATTCTCCTCCTGGGCTTAGATATCCCAGACCTCCCTTAAAAACACAGGTGGAATATATGCACTATTGCAGATCATTCCCTACACCTTATCACTGTGTGTGTGTGTATACAGTAGTTGTTTGGCTCCTTTTTAACCCCTTGCCGCTGAGGACCTCCTAGCGGCAAGACAGTCCTCAAAGCTTTAGGGTGGCATAGAACGCCCTCCAGGCTCCGAGACCGTTTTTTGGCACCCCTTCCGTTCCTGCGGGCCGGGCGCGTCATTGGCTGCTGTGGGACCGTCTGCTTTCAGGCAGTCCCATGGCAGCCAATGACTCGTTCGGCATGCACACAGGTGGAGCAGGTTGTAGGCGGATATAGGTAGCCAGTGGGGTGTGCTATGCTGGCCTGCAGCATTTAGAACCACCCGCCGTGACGACGATCTAGCACACCCCGCAGCGGGAAAGAGTTAAATCATAATTCAATCTGAAATCACCCAAATTACCCCGATCAAAAGTTTACATACCCTGGAATGTTTGGCCTTCTTACAGGTGCATAAGGTGACGCCCACACTTTAAAATGGAAATTAAAGGTTAATTTCCCACATCTGTGGCTTTTTAAATTTAAATTACCAGTAGTGACTGTGTATAAATATTCAATGAGTTTGTTAGCTCTCACGTGGATGCAGTGAGCAGGCAAGATACTGAGCCATGGGGAGCAGAAAAGAACTGTCAAAAGTCATGCGTAACAAGGTAATGGAACTATATAGATGGAAATGGATCTTAAAATCTATCCAAAGCCTTGAAAATGCCAGTCCGTATGGTTCAATCGCTTATTAAGAAGTGGAAAATTCTGGGATCTCTTGATACCAAGCCAAAGTCAGGTGGATCAAGAAAGATTGAAGCCACAATGCTAGAAGAATTGTTTGGGTAAACAAAGAAAAACTCACAGATAACCTCAGGAGAAATCCAGACTGCTCTGTAAAGAAATGCTGTGGCTGTTTCAAAGAGCACAATGTGGCGATACTTGAACAAAAATGAGCTGCAAGGTCAAGTTGCTCGAAAGAAGCCTTTACTGCACTAATGCCCAAAAAGCCCGGTTACAATATGCCCAACACCTTGACACGCCTCACACCTTCTGGCACACTGTAATTTGGAGTGACGAGACCAAAATAGAGCTTTATAGTTGCAACCAAAATGCTATAACGACAAGAATACATCCCCACTATGAAGCATGTTGGTGGCTCACTGATGTTTGGGGGGGGTGAGCTCTAAAGGCACGGTCAATCTTTTGAAAAATGATGGTTAGATGCAGCAGGTTATCAGAAAATACCAGCAGACAATTTAGATTCTTCTGCACGAATGCTCCGCATGGGACACTCTTGGACTTTCCAGCACGACAATGACCTTAAGCACAAGTTCAAGGTGACCCTCCAGTGGTTACTGCAGAAAAAATGTAAAGGTTCTGGAGAGGCCATCAGTCTCCTGACCTTAATATCATCAAGCCACTCTGGGGAGATCTCAAACATACGGTTCATGCAAGACGACCACAGACTCTGCATGACCTGGAGGCATTTTGCCAAAATGAATGGGCATCTATACCACCTGCAAGAATTCAGGGCATCCTAGACAACTATTACAAAAGACTGCACACTGTCGTTGATGCTAAAGGGGGCTTTACCCAATATTAAGAACTAAGGTTATGCAGACTTTTTGATCAGGGGTCACCTCTTTTATTTGTTGCCTTATTTTGTTTTAGGATTAACTGCAGAGAATCCCATGTATATAATGGAGCAGTTGTAACTAAAACCAAAGAGGCCACGTATCAGTCAGACCTAGTTAATTCAACATACAGCAGAGCGATATGTACAATGTTACCACATTACCACATACCTGGGTAAACCTGACATTGCCCAGGTAGCCTTGTGTAAAGCCCAAAATGAAATCCAGTATTAGGCTTTACTCAGATAATCTGCAGACTAACCAACCACCCTTGGGTATAAGTGATTTTTAGGGTTGGAGTTACAGTTGGCCATGGGTATGGGTGATCCTAGGTTTTTGGTCAACCCTTAACCACTCCAGTCTGAGAAAACACATTACCCAGCAATGTTTGGGTAGATCTGGTTTTATCCAGGTAAGGCCCCCGGCACACGAGCGTATTTATGGCTCAAATGCGCCCGCACTTCCCTGCGTCCGTGGGTTTTTGACGGGGAAGGTCCTCCACCGGACGTGAAAAAGCCCTCCCCGTCAAAAAGCTAAACGGACGCTGAAAGTATACAAAGCGCGATTCTTCATAGGAGGATCGCGCTTTGTACGCTGAGCACAGAGAGTGGAAGGAACGTCCACTTTTACGGACGTTCCTTCCTCTGCTCGTGTGCCGCCAGCCTAAAGCCCGGTGGACATCCGAATAAAACTAGTATTACCTGCGTAAAGCTCGATACTTGATTTCTTACCCAAACTGCCTGGATAATGTTAGTTTTACCCGGATAATGCTAGGCTTATCCGTATTTCGGCCTTTTGCCATAAATAATATATATATATATATATTTTGCAAACACACTAAAGATAAACATAGTTCGAAATTATGATATCACATATACATTGTATATATCAAAGTGTCAAAAAATTTAAGTTTCTATTCAGATATCCTTTTCACCATGTAAATTTAAATGATACACAATTTATCATACAAACCTTTTGTTGTTATTTATTTGACAGGGTAGCCTTTTTAAATTAAAATGAAAACTCAGAAATGGAGGACGTGTTACTGATTTTTTTTCTAGGGAAGTTTGCAATAACCAAAATCAGAAAAAACAACAAATATCGCTCTTGAGCTTTTATTTTTCTATTTTTTTTTTCTTTGTAATTTGTACCTGGTCATGTTAGGAATCACTGGAAAGGGCCGACTCTTGTCTTCTCAAGGACACCTCAAATGAGCATGTATATTGTAAGGAACCTGAGATACAGGGGCCTTTTGAACTCCTGAATCATCTCTTACAATGATATTGCAACCCGGGGGCAAATGCCATCTGTGCCCCCTCCCTGGATCCGCCAGTCAATGTATGTTTGTCTCTTGGTCTCAGAAGCACCCTCCTAAATGCTTGTAAAGGTTGAGTGCCATCTTCCCTGGCTTTGTGTGTAATGTACAGTAAGCTCGTGCAAGTTAGCGCAATCCCCGATGCACTAACAGATTTTTTTTCCCATTTGGGGTTAGGGATGTAATATGGGGGGGGGCTCTGCACTAAAGTCACATACCCTAGCGTTAACGCTCCTATATGTGAGCGCTAACCGTAGCGGTAAGCTTGTAATTGGGCCTTCAAACTGTGACTTTGCGTGGAACTCACGTTCTCCAGGAACCTCCCCAGTACACCCGTAGTCGAACCTAGAAGTGCAGGGCTCTTGTGTGTAACCTTGTCAAATACATGTTCGTAATATAAAAAAAAACAAAAAAAAAACAGGCTTTTCTAATAGTAAAGCCACGCAACAGCATCACATTTTTAAAGTAAGTTGCAGCTTTTACATTAGAGTTACATGTTGCAGACTGAGCATACACTGGGTTTTTACTAGGGATGCATTGATACTGATACTGCCGTTTGCACGAGAACTTGGTATTCGTGCAAATGGCCCGATACGTTCCCCCGATACTGGAAGCCAGCACTGGGCCGGCTTGCCGGTATCCTCGGGGCGGGGGAAGCTGGCCGCATGCATTAAAAGCATTTGGCCAGCGTTCCCCTCCGGCGGGCCGCAATACTCACCCAGCGGTGGGTCCAGTCGAGTTCTCGGCTGGAGGCAGCGTCAAGGCCTCCACGGCCTGGCGGCGGCTTGATCGCGTCACAGCCCTGTGACCGGATCCACCGGCCGCAATCCGTGGGCAGACGCCTGGCAATCTGCCCCAGCTCACATAGATTGCCCCCAGCTCACATGTGGGTAGATTGCCCCCAGCTCACATGTAGGTAATCTTTGTGAGCTGGGGGCATTTTTATATGAGGTCTGTTCTTTTTGAAAAGCGGTCACATGACATAGAATAAAAGTATCGGTACTCTGTTCGGTGAGTACTTTTTAAAAGTATCGGTACGTGTACTCGGTCTTAAAAAAGTGGTATCGTTGCATCCCTAGTCTTTACAATATGGAGTTACGTGTTGCGGACTCGGGCAGGCAGTACGTGTTTTTAAATTACAGATTTATGAGTTTTGAACTGAGCATATAGTGAGTTTTTACATTAGGGAGTTACATGTTGCAGACTGGGCATACAGTGCGAGTTTTTAGATCCGCGGTTGTGTGTTGCAGACTGAGTGGTACGGGTTTTTACATTACGGAATTACGAGTTTCGAACTGACTGCACAGTTGAGAATAGACTATGCACTGCAGGTTTTTACTTGAAGCAAAGTGCAAGTTGAGAAAAGGCAAAGCACTTGGAGATTTTGCTTGAAGCAAAGCGCAAGTTACGGACAGACCTACAGTATGGGCTTCTCCATTATATAAAATGTGATTTTTAAGGTTTACTGTACAGTACTGTATTTTAGTGTCGAAATTTCGAGTTCAGTAATATTAACGTTAAGGTTTTACTATACACATTGTTTGCACATTAAACATTTTAGGCAAAATAAAGTGCTTCACAATATAATTTTTTTATATATATAATATATATATATATATAAAATTATATTGTGAAGCACTTTATTTTGCCTAAAATGTTTAATGTGCAAACAATGTGTATAGTAAAACCTTAACGTTAATATTACTGAACTCGGAATTTATATATACAAATATATATATAGTGTGTTTAATATTGCAGAAGCCATCTGCACATCATAGCAATTCAAAGAATTGCATCCCAGAGCTCCTGTGACACATTCCCCATATGCAGCAAGGAATCCTGGGTAGGATATGCAAATGACCTCTGTCTCACTTTTATGCATCCTGGATCTATTATTACACAGAACCCTAAAATCAATGCTATGCCACACTGTGGCTTTGTAGCAAAGATAAGGATATGCAACTGGTCAAAGCCACTCCCAGGACAGCACTGTTTCAGGTTTGTTGAACCTTCATCAGCTAGGAGGCAGGCATGACCAGTTGCAGTGGATGCTAGGGTTCTGTGTAATAACAGATCCAGGATGCATAAAAGTGAGACAGAGGTCATTTGCATATCCTACCCAGAATTCCTTGCTGCGTATGGGGAATGTGTCACAGGAGCTCTGGGATGCAATTCTTTGAATTGCTGTGATGTGCAGGTGGCTTCTGCAATATTAAACACACTTATTATAGTGTGGAGGCTTTTTATCTCACTTGTAATCCTTCACCACAATATATATATGTGTGTGTGTGTGTGTGTGTGTGTATGTATGTGTGTATGTATGTGTGTATGTATGTATGTATATTAGGGATAGACCGATATCATTTTTTCAGGGCCGATACCGATACAGACTATCGGCAGCTTTTCTGTCCGATAGCCGATATTTGGTGCCGATATATTCTGTAAAGTTAAAGTTCTGAAAAAAAAACAGCACAAATCTGACTATGCCATGAACTCAATGGCCTAAACAACAATCTTCGTGCAAACGTTTCCACCGGTGCAATAAACATTTAACGCGAGGGGCAAAACCCTTTACGCCGAATGCCATCTTACATAGTCAGTGCAACAAACGCACGTAATCGTCTACCACGGGTGAACCTGCGAACCCTGCGTGAGCTTACTGTATGTCGCGCGATCTATACTTAACATTGTGAGCGCAAATGCGTTTGTGCGCTGGTATGCGGATGGTATTACAATCTATGCGCAGTTTGTAACGCACAGCGTTTGCGCGTATAATTTTAGCAACTCCTAAAAGCTGGTGGTAACGGCAAATCTTAACATCCTGGCCGAAACCAAATACACCAGCCCAAAAAAATGCAGCAAAGTATAGTTACACATTCTACACATGCCCAAACCAATAAAATGGAGAAGTTGTGCATGCATGTATTATTGATGCAGCATATATGCTCAGATTGACTTGTGGTTGTGGTTCTTAATTCTGATTGCTGAATTGCGTGAGAAAAAAAAATGACAGTAAGCACACTGATTTCTGCGCACAACGGTACTGCGCGAGCAATTGGACGCATCCGGTTTACGCGCGTTATTGATCGGATCCAAAATGCGCGAGGATTGTAATTCCAGCGGTGATTTGCGCAGGCAAACGTTTAACGCTTGGCGCAAAACTTCACGCTTTGCTTGAGCGTTTTTGCGCAAAGATTGTATATAGCCCAATGTGTTTAACATGTAAACATTGCACCACGTCCACTTCATTTATTCAATTTAATAAGAATTTTATTTAATCTTTTATTTTTTACAAACAATCAGACCGTGTCTTTGGCTTTCTTAAAGATCTCTCATATGACCCTGTATATAAGGGGTTCAGCAACCTTGGCCCTCCAAGGGATATATTACAAAGTTAGATTACAGCTCTGGTTAAGCAGTCACTTTGTAATATTGCCCCACGTTTTGGAATTACATCTGCTATGATGCTCATCTTCTCATTAGGTTCTTGGAACCTCATGGGAAATCCAGTTCCAAAACATCTGGAGGTCCCAGGTTGCTGGACCCTGCAGTAGGAAATAGACCCTGCATCTCCTGTATAGGGAATTCCCTGCCAGATGGAATGGAAGCCCCATTTCTGTTGCCATCACGCTCATGCACAATACGGTCAGTGAGCAGGAGTCATTCTGCAGTGAGGGCTTACAGCCTGATGTGGGAGAAGCCCCAGATTCGCACAGTTTTGTGGGATCTTGCGTGTCGCAGCTGCAGTGAGCAAACTTGTCCAAATATCGGCAAATAAAATGCCGATACCGATATCAGTAATTTTCTGAATATCGGCGCCGATAATCGGCTAAACCGATATATCGGTCTATCCCTAATGTATATGTATATATATATATATATAACACGAGAGGGGCAGCACTCAACCTTAACTACGCTTTCAGTGCGGGTGCATCTCAAGACATAATATACAACAAAACAGGAGGAGAGCACACCAAACATATTCACACAATACAAAAGAAACCTCAACAGCAGCTAAATTCATTTAGACATAGAGATTTACCAGATTTAACCCTTTAAATGCTTAAACCTTTCTTAACCCCTTCAAAAACACTGCAGTTCTCAACCCTTACACAGATTCAATGCTGAGCTCTGTTGAACAATGGTGGAAGTTTAGTTTGCAATGGATGGATTGCGTAAGCCTGCCAACAGCGTCAATGTATTCCACCCCTGGCAGGTCCTATCATACTAACCTAATGACTGCTCTTATGGGATAAACTTGAGGACCCAGGCCTTTCTAAAGCTCCCTGGAGATCAAGGTAAAATGTATATAATGGAAAATGAGGAGTGGTTAAAATAATTGTAAGGACTGAAGTTGTTGTTTTTTGTTTTTTGTTTTCCGCTAATTTAGATAAAATGTTTTTTTTCTCTGAAGATCCCCCCCATGTGATCTATATACTGTATCTATCTGAGACTATTATTGGGTGGTGCGCTCTGGTGCATGTGCCACAACATAAACGATAAAACGAGTGCTCTCCCCTTGGTTTGTTTTTTATACATACATACACACATGAAGGTCTTTCCTAAAGTAATTCAGACACTGCTCTTAAGAAGCTTTCGGTGGTCTTCAACAAGATATACTGCATGTTTTTCTCAAGGAAGCTTTCTTGGAATTATTATCATGAATCAATGGGCTGCTGAACCATTCAGTAGCTGTCAAAACAAAGCATAAAAATGCTTATACATATTCAAGCAGAAGGAAATATACTGACTCCTTAAATACTTTGCTTACTTAAGGAATTCTAACCGGTCTTAATAATGCTGAAATATCCATAGAGACATCTGCACTAAACTGATGCAGCAACTGCAGTGTAAAAATGTGAAAAAGCTGCAGCCCATGACAATACAAAAAGCAAAGCACTTTGATTGTTTTCTTTAACCCCTACACTACCAATGGCTTTTTATTGAAAGCATTTTTATCATAACATTTATTTGAAATATGAGATGTGCACTTAGCAATTGAATCAAGGGTAAAATAGAAATGTACAGAAATATTGCTGGAATGGAAGGTTCTAAACTCTAGATCAGTGTTTCCCAAACCTGTCCTCGGTAAGTCGGTACCCTCTGCCTCGCCACTTTTTCCAGATATCTGAAGCACAGCACAGGTGATATGATTTGCTGCATTCAGTTTGCATTTTCCCCAGGTGAGCTGCAAAATCTCGCCTGGTTGAGGGTCCTGAGGACAGGTTTGGGAAACACTGCTCTAGATGGTGTCTCATATCTTACACAATGTCACACAGATTCTGCATTCTAAGCATATAGATAGAAACAGCCCTCCTGTCAAATACAGTAAATGTGATGCAGACAAATAACAAAATAAGATCTGCTTATGTGGACTTGTAGTGATCATAATAAGATTATTAGCAATACAGCTTCCAAAAAATACCAATATAATACTAACATAATATCTGTATGTGGCGTAATGCCTGTGTATGGAAATTACAGTAACACCTTGTATCTGTAGTGTACTGGTATTTTCAGGCATTATAACCCCCAAATCTTATTCCTGTACAGTAGTGAGTGACCTCAGCTCTTACTGTTTTCTGCTCTCTCTGTTAAGTCTTTCAACATTTTCTTAGTGAGGTTTGCGGTTGCTGTTTGCAGCTTGTTTACAGTAATCCAGGTTGACTGGAGAAAGGTAAAATATTGTGATTCTCCTCAGGGGGCACGCTTATCTTGATATGAAAAGTTATGCAAATTGGGTTTTGATATGCTACGGATTGCTTTTGAATGTATTACAATGCAAAATCAAGTTCACTTGATTTTGGTAGTGTAAAGTTTATTGAAAAACTATTTGTATATTTTATCATTGATTTAATCTTGGGGACCTTCTAAAGGGAACACTAATTCCTCCTGACCCATCTTTGCTCCCATTCATCCAGGCAGCAATGATTGTCTTTCTTAACCCCTTTTTTACTCCGTGTTCACTTTTAAGTAAGCAAAAAAAAATAAAATCCTTTTTTTATCCGATTAAATCGATTAGTTGGAAAAATAATTGGCCAGCTAATCGATTAATGAAAATAATCGTTAGTTGCAGCCCTAATTTCTATATCGGGGCACCAGATGGTGCCTTTGAAGCTTGAGATATCTTGATCGGTAGTTACATAGTCTGAAAAAAGACATGTGTCCATCGGGTTCAGCCTCTCACACAACACCTACTGCTGTTGATCCAAAAGTAGTGAATGGGGTTAATGATTCACTGTTGCCTGGATACATGGGTATCATATATAAACACATTCACTGCTCCTTTTGTACATGATACCCATGTATACGGGCAGCAGTGATTGTGTTTATTAATGATACTCCTGTTTCTGGGCTGGCGTGAATGTGTCACTAGACTTAGACTAGAAATCACTTCACTGCCCTCCTCCATTAATCACTCTACTTCATCCACTCCGTCACTCCTTGCCCCCTCTTCTACGTCTTCCTTTCATCCGGTCTTGAAGGTGGATGTCTCAGCAGTTCTCATGTCTTCCTGCACAACCACCTGTCGGCTTGTCCCCTTTCCCTCGCATCTTATTCGATTTGTCCTACCAGTCCTTGTCCCTGCTTTGACTTATTTCTTCAACCTCTCCTCTGGACTCTTTCCCTCTGCATTCAAACATGCTCTGATCACGTCTCTCCTATTGTACAGTGCTGCAGAGCTTGTTGGCGCTTTATAAATGCTACGAACTGTAACTGTGTGTTTTAATGATGTTAATGTAACCTGGAAGCAGTGTTTATTAAAGATACCCACCGGGCTGCCACAGGTGAGGGGTTACAGTCCATGATATGTTCACGTTCCCAGTGACTCCAAGGGGCCTTGGCCCTTGCCAAATCCTGTGCAGTTTATCGAAGAGCCGCATGTGTTAGGAATCATTATGCCACTCCGGAGCATCACACCAAGAATCCAACCAATTTGCAGGTGGGCTACAGGATCAAGGGCCAGCAAGAGCACTCTGAGGGAGCGATTAATATGGTCTGCACCAAGCAGAAGTGCAGGCAGAGTGCTGTCCCAATAGGGAACACTTTTTATCCCCGGTGTGGACCACCAGGCTCATTAGCTTTAAAATCAGGTAAGGCAGCACAAGAGGAGGCAAACATTTTTATTAACCCATAATTTACTGAAATAGGAATGTTAGGGAAAGTGCGTCCATGACCAGTGGTTCCGTAAGGGGCCCCAAGATTTTTGATGGCAGCTAGGGATAACATGAAAATGTGGCAAGGACAAGCAACCAGTATGCTTTAAGAGTAGTGATACATAAAACAAAATCATTACAAGAAGACCAGGTAACGTATGGTCACTACAAGCTGTTTAGTAACCGAATTGCTGTAAAATAATAAATATATTCTCACGGACAGAAAAACCTATATATTAAAATAAAGGTCTTATCCTTTCTGTATTTGGATGTGAAATTAGTGTATATTTCAATTCTATTAAAAACATTCTGCCGCTGGAAGCTCGCTGTTCAGGGGTTCTCCGCGGATATTACAAACACGCTCTTCTTGCAAGTTAATTTATTGGTTTAATGGACATCGGAAACCTGCATAATTCTCCCACTGTCTTCCTGTATAGTCAAATACTCCCTTAATACACTTGACACATACACGTCTTTCGAGCAAGGTGTATTTCACATGCATGAAAATGCCACATGCTGTTTATACACTTGCACTTTAACCTGCAGGAAATTAGCCTGCAGAGCACGCCGTCTTCCTGTGACTCAGGGCCTCTGTACTAGCCGCAGTCTTGTATCATGCTGGAGGGGGGCATGGCGCGGCTGAAAATACCTTCACCCTTACATGACACCTCTGGATGGGGAGGAGGGAGACCTGTCACTCTTTATTTCTTTCTTTCTTGATCTTATCAAGCAGCAGCTTCTCTTGCTTTCTTTCTCGAAGCTCCAGTTTAATACAGACGTAGGTCGTGTGGATATACAGTCTTATCTTCTTTTACAAATAAAACCACCTGAGATGATGCCCACACTGCCAGGTGCTGATACCCTGCTGAAAATGTCATTTCCAAATATACTAGCTAAATAGAAATGTTCACATTGCTACAGTGACAAACACGCTAGATTCACATTTTGCCCTCAATGTGAAGGGTCATTGTGTGAAAACAGTGGTGTACTTTTGTTTGGAGGTCTTTTGTATGTCAATGCATGGGACACATTGGACGTGTAAATTGGTATTCGTGCAATGGTTTGCTGCACATTCCTTACACAATTACTAAGACAGTAACATTTTCTAACTTTCTTCAGTCCTGTTTTTTTTGTTTTTTTTAATAAAGGTTTTTATTTGGTCGACTGTGGGGACGGGGACCTAGACGAATGAGTATGCCTCAGATGTCTTTGGTAGTTATAAAGCGTCCACCGTGTCCACACCATGCAGGCTCCCATCCCACAAATACAGGTTGCAACGCTAAATGTTGGAATGTGTCATGCTTCCAATCCTGGCGCCCGCTGAAGGGCCAGATATTCGGCTTCCACCCTAGTCCTGGGTGGCATGGACAGCTCCTTACATCTGTTGCACGTAGACAAGCTGCACAGGGTTTGGCAAAGGCCAGGGCTACCTTGAGCCACTAAGCATCTGAGCATATCAAGGGCTATCCTCCCCCCTATCCTCCCCCCTTCATGGCTGCCTTGTGATACATGGGTATGTTAATTAATGATGACCATGTATCCAGGCAGTAGTGTATGTGTCCATTAGTGATACTCTTGTATCCAGGGAGCAGCCAATGTATTTATAAATTACACACTTCTGGCAGGATACGTGGATATCACTAATAAACACAGTGACTGCTGCTTGGATACATTCACTACTGTCCCTGCTACCTGTGGCACTTAACCAAGCTGCTCAGGCTTTGTCATCCATCCCGATGGCGGCTGTGACACTCACCTTTAATCCAGAACTGAGCTCCCTCATTGCTGCTCTGGATTTAGCGGCTTCCTGTAACGGCGACATGTTCACTGAGAGCAATTGGCTGAATTGGATATTTACAGAGGCTGCACATTTCCAGCTTAAACCCTAGAAGGTTGAGCAGCACAGACTGACTGACAGCTCTCTGGGTAGTGAGTACAATGAAATAATAATGAAACCTCACTGAGGATATTTTCTATTGTTCCAGTTTATTCAGTTTAACATGTGGGGAAAAAAGTCAATGTTTCTGTCCAACACAGGGCCGTTTCTCTTTCATGACGTGATAAAGGTCCTTGTGTTGAACCGAAACACCACTTTAACACATACTATGCTTAATTAACTGGAACAGAAGATATTTGGAGAGCTGTTCCATTACTGTTTCGTTGTACTACGTTTTAGGCTAGCGTCAGACGAACGCAGTCATCACGTCCGTGTCGCCGCACAGTTTAATGTCCGTCGTAGCATTGATTTGTGATCAATAGAGACAACGCACGCACCACACAGGTGGCAACGGATGCCATTTAGACCTCGACGTAAAAGCGCTACGACGGACGCCCAGAGTGTGCCGTGTCCACATAGTGGCATGTGTGCGTGATGACGCGACATCAGACGCAGCGCATTTGCAACATCCATCACGTTGACACTCAGAAGTTTTTTTGGTCTGGTTGACTGTACCTGTCACTTCATTTAAATTAATTTTGTTAACCATATTTCCTTTAACAAAAACGGACCGTGTGGTGTCTACAGTATCTTCCATCAGTCCGTCCGTCCGTTATGCACGCACGCAGAGTGCGCTCAGACTGCGTTCGTCTGACATTAGCCATAGTTGTGGCGGAATTGAGCGGTCCATGCACCCGAGGTTGACGCTGCCCTGAAAAGATCTGTGCTGGTTCCCCCGTTATTTTTAAGCCCTCCACTACCATAGTCGAGCCAGCTCAATCATCAAAGTTGAGGTGCCTGAGATATCAGTATCATGATCTGCACATATTCTGGAGCAATGCAGAGGAATTATGATAATAGATTAATTAAAATTAATTTTGTTTACCTATGGGCTCCAGTATATGTCCCAAATGTTGCAGTACATCTGACATAACAGCCCAAAGTATTGCAACTCCCTTAAGTTCGTTCAGTGTCCAAAAACTGCTCTATTACAGTCCATGTGTATGTGGTGGAGACTGGAGATATGTGTAAAGGGTCATTTAACCCCTTAGTGACCGGGTGGTTTTACACAAATCCGTCTTTTAGTGACCGCTGCTGTTTTTACGTTTCTGCACTGTTAGTCTTTAGGTCAAATTTTCCTCTTACTCGTTTATTCAACCCACACATATTATACACAGTTTTTCCCGCCATTAAATGGACTTTCTAGAAATACCATTATTTCCATCATATCGAATAATTTACTATAAAAAAAATATGAAATATGAGGAAAAAATGGTAAAAACACACTTTTTCGTAATTTAATCCCCAAAATCTACAACCACCCAAAAAGACTCCGGCTAAATAGGTTCAAAATTTTGTCCCGAGACTAGAAATACCCAATTTTTACATGCGTTTGCTTTTTAACCCCTTCACTGCTGAGACAGTTCACCTATGTGCGCTGCGCTCATTCTGACCATTTTGTGCTAATTATTTTTAGATGACAGCCTAGGTCCTATTTAATTAAACCCCCCCCCCCAGACAAAAAACTTTAAAAAAAAAAAAACATTTTTTTGTTTTTGTTTAACCCTTTCGCTGCTGAGGCTTTTCCCGCCCCTATGCTGAGGTAATTTTTACCTGTTTTGCGCATCATGTTTAAACGTGTTTTGAAGGCTTATTTTAGTATATGACCCAGACATATTATATATCGTTCTTTCCGTCAGACTCGGTAGATTCATAATATGTCATTATTATATGTATACGTTATGTCATGTCTGTATATTATAACAAAAAATGCAATAAATATGTATTTTCAATAATTTACAATGTGTAAAGTGTTTTTGTCCACATTTTAACATGCGAGCAATTGCGGTTATATTTTGTATGGGGTGCGCTTGTTAAAAAAATTAGAGATGGGGTCTCGTTACATTTTTTTTTGGGGAAAATGACACTATTTTTAACAAACGCACCGCATACAAAAATCGTTAGTGCAGCATCATTGTTCACATTATAATTGAAATGGGAACAATATTGCTGCATTAACAAACCCAAAAAAATAAAAAAAAGTGTTTTTTTTTTTAATTTTTTTTTATTTTTATTTTTCATTTTTTTTTTTTTACAAAATTTTTCACTGTAGTGTTTGGTATCGTTGGAACGGCCATGCTCTGGCCGATCCAACGATACCAAAATTTAACCCCTAGCTGCCACGGATCGGGAGATAGGGAGTTCATTGGAACTCCCTATCTCCACAGTTGGTGGCAGTTAGGGGTTAAGTCTAGGACTGGCGTCATCGTGCTACACACGATGACGCCAGTCCTCTGGGGGAGTTCCCGGAGGCTTGGCCGACATCCAAGATGTCGGCCAGCTCCGGGAAAGGATCGCGAACCGGCGCTTTTCAGCGCCGATTCGCGATCCAGCTCCCCAGGGGTTAATGCCAGGCATCATTTGGAAGGGCAGGCTGTGCCTTCCAAATGATGCCTGGGTTAACCCCTGTGCGCCGCCGATCGGGAGGGAGAGGGTCCGAAGGACCTCCCCCCCTCCTTTCAGGCGCCTCCTCTGCACATGCGTGGGGGGCGCCTGAATTAGGTGTCATCGCGCCCCCGCGATGACACCTAATTCTGGCGGCTGCTGGTCCGGATGCCGGGCTGACATCCAGGATGTCAGCCCGCACCGGAGGGGCCAGCGATCGGCCGGAACCCGGCCGAACGCTGACCCCAATGTGAGGACGCGCTCAGCGCGTCCTCAGCACACCAGCGGGACTGCTGAGGACGCGCTGAGCGCGTCCTCAGCAGCGAAGTGGTTAAACCAACCTGTTTGGTATCATTTGAAAGGCCATAATCAGGCCTTTCAAATGATGTCAAATATGACCTTCTAGCTTCCATGGATCAGGCGATAAAGGGATCCTTAGGATCCCCTTATCTCTACATGGCAGCTAGATGGTTAACTGGCCCATTGACATCCTCACACATATGGTGAGGTTGTCAGTGGGTGGGGGGACCTGGAGGCTTGGCTGACATCCAAGATGTCAGCCCCCCTCCAGGTTCGAATCACGTTTTGGTGCCAATTGGCGCCGAAACGTGATCCGGCGGCAAAACAGTTAATGCTATACACCGCTGAAAAGGGGAGACTCTCCCCTTTTCAGCAGTGTAAAAAGCATCTCCCTAGCTGCAATGGTTGGGGAGATAGAGGACTCTGAAGGAGCCCCCCCTCGCCTCCATTGCTTTGCATGGGGACGCCTGCTGATGATGTCACCACACAGCGTGGCGACGTCATCAGCCTCGCCTGCCCATGTAAATCACATGGGCAGGCTTGCTCCCTGCCAGATCGCCGAGGGATCCAGCAAGGGAGGTGAGTATCGGACGGGAGGGGGATTAGGCGCCGCTGACGTACCCTGTACGTCCGCGGGTCTAAGGGAGACCCGAGGACAGGACGTACAGGGTACGTCAGCGGCCCTTAAGGGGTTAAAGTGGTCTTCCATAAATCTGTAACGACTGTAACCTTTCAATGTTCTTGAACCCAGGACATACTTGAAAACGAGAGAATTCTCAGTGTATCCTTCCTGGTAAAATACTTTATAAATAAATAAACCCATTGGTTCCTGCCAGTGGTTTTATGGGAAACCACTGGATAGTGTAGGGATTAAGCAAGGATATATCCTTGTTCTTTACAATTACATATTTGTGGAGTAATGAGATATTACATGAAAGGTTGTGTTACTTGAACAGATACATTCCATGTGGCAATAAAGATATCAATAAGCGTTAAATGGATAGAAACATAGAAACATAGAAAAATGTCGGCAGATAAGAACCTTTCGACCCATCTAGTCTGCCCAATTACATGGATACTTAACCTGGATTTATCTTTTGTTTAGGATAGCCTTATGCCTATCCCATGCCTGCTTAAATGCAATTACTGTTTTGGCCTCTACCACTTCAACTGGAAACTGTTCCATGTATCTACCACCCTCTCAGTAAAATAATGCTTTCTGATGTTACTGTAAGGACAGAGGCTTGAACCCCTGTGTGGTGTTGGGTGTATGGACCCCAATAGCAAGCCGAAAGAGGAGACCAGAAGGAATATAACTAATAGAGCTTTACTGAAGGCAACAAAATATAAGTCCAGAACAAACGTAATGCAAGGTTTCTTTGGCAGAAATGAAAGTCCAGAATAAACGTAATGCAGGGTTTCTTTGGCAGAAATGAAAGTCCAGAATAAACGTAATGCAGGGTTTCTTTGGCAGAAATAAAAGTCCAGAACGGAAAGTCGTAGGGATTTGAGGACAGGGTCCGGTACTGATGTCGTGGAGACAAGCCTGGGAATGGTACGGGCACTTGTGATGGCAAGTGTGGAATGGAAGTAAAGCTGGTACCGTGGCAACCGGAACAGAAGCAGGACTTGCACTTTGGAAGCAGGAACAGAAGCAGGACTGGCACCTTGGAAAGGGGAAAACAGGACTGGCACCTTGGAAGCAGGGCGAAAGCAGGACAGGCACCTTGGAAGCAGGGCGAAAGCAGGACTGGCACCTTGGAAGCAGGGCGAAAGCAGGACTGGCACCTTGGAAGCAGGGCGAAAGCAGGACTGGCACCTTGGAAGCAGGGCGAAAGCAGGACTGGCACCTTGGAAGCAGGAAACGGAAGTCCGGATGTCCTTAGCGTAGCACGAAGGGAACCACTGGGTAACGTGGTGGAACCACAGTATCACCTGGTTAGTGAGCTGGAGAAAGCGGCAGGTTTAAATAGGGCTCAGGGAATCATACGAACACCGTTCACCTGGGACTCGCAGGTGGAATTGAGATACCTGAGTGCTTGGCAGATTAATTGGTGGTATGCGAGGATCTTCAGTGCAGGTGGAATGCAGTACCTTAACTTGACCAGCAGAGGGCGCCAGAGTACCTGAGTTTTCATGTTCCAGGATGGACGATCGCGCATGCGCGCCCGACCTCCGCTCAGATGGATCGCGGAGACGGCGTGGGACGCATCTTGGATCTCCTCCCTCGAGTTGCAGGCCGGAACCAGGGAGCGACGCGCCACGAGGGACCTCAGGTGAGTCTGCCAGGCGTCCCAACATGGCGGCCGCGGTCCGACCGCGGCGCGGGGCATCACAGGACCCCCCACCAAGGCGCGACCCCCGGGTGCGCTTGATCGACGGCTTGGAAGGATAACGGAGATGAAAGGCACGAACCTTTGCAGGAGCATGGACGCTGGCACTGGGTTCCCAGGATCGTTCTTCAGGACCGTATCCCTTCCAGTGAACCAGGTATTCTAACCTGCCGTAACGGAGTCTCGAATCCAGAATGCGTGAAATCTCGAATTCCTCTTCTCCAGATACAGGCACAGGAACAGGTGGTTTAGCATTCCGATCGGGAAACGGATTCTCATGCCAGGGTTTCAAGAGAGATACATGGAAGACAGGATGGATCCTGTAGGAAGGAGGAAGAGTTAAGCGGGCCGCAACGGAGTTAACCATTCTGAGGACCGGGAACGGGCCAATGTAGCGAGGACCCAGCTTCTTTGAAGGGCAATCCAAACGGAGATGAGCCGTGGATAGCAACACCTTATCTCCAGGTGCATACACAGGAGCTTCTTTGCGACCACGATCAGCATATTTCTTTTGGTTCTGCTGGGCTAGTCGTAGCTGATGGCGTAGCGTTCGTAGTTGGCCGCGTAGGGTTCTCAAGCGGGTTGACACTTCTGGAACTGGAGTGTTGAGCGGCATTTCCGGAAGAGTGCTAGGATGATAACCGTAGTTGGCAAAGAAAGGTGAGAAACGAGTTGATGAATGTACCTGATTATTGTACGCAAATTCAGCAGTTGGTATGACGTCCAGCCAGTCGTCTTGGAGATGCGTGGTGAAGCAACGAAGATATTGTTCTAGTGTCTGATTTGTCCGCTCCGTCTGGCCATTACTCTGTGGATGAAAGGCTGAAGAGAGACACCTCGCAATTTTTAAGCTACGACACATTTGGGACCAGAAACGGGAAGTAAACTGAGATCCTCTATCAGTAACAATGGAACGAGGAGTACCATGGAGTCGGAACACCTCCTTGATGAACAAGGTGGCTGTTTCAGCCGCTGTGGGTAGACCTACCGCTGGTATGAAATGGGCCATCTTGGTACAGCGGTCTACCACCACCAGGATGGTGGTGTATCGATGTGAAGGGGGAAGATCTACTATAAAGTCCATCGAAATGTCTTTCCACGGATGCAGCGGTGGAGCCAGGGGTTGTAGAAGACCAGCAGGATGGGTGCGGGGTTGTTTGTTGCGTGCACAGACAGAACAAGAGGATACAAAGGCGACGATGTCTTTCTTCACGGATGGCCACCAGAAGTACCGATATACGGCATCTATGGTTTTCTTGATGCCACCATGTCCAGCGGCCGGGATGTCGTGGGAGTGTTGCAATACCTGTAGACGAATCTCAGGAGGGACGTATATTTGTTCGCCATGATAGAAGAGACCATCGTTGGATAGGAGTCCTTGGATGTCGTCGGTGGTTGAAGACTATATTTTTTATATTGTCTATTAAGGACCCTTGAGAAGCGCAGAAGAAGTCGTTAGGTAGGATGGAGTCGGTTTGTGTGGTGGAAGGAAAGGCGTCTGAGTCGTACCGACGGGAAAGGGCATCTGCCTTACCATTTCTTACTCCAGGTCTGTAGGTGATGTGCAACAGAAAGCGGGCGAAGAATAACGCCCATCTGGCTTGTCGAGGTCGCAATCTTTTGGCGGTGCGAAGATATTCCAAATTACGGTGGTCCGTGTAGACGACCACAGGATGTTTTGCCCCTTCGAGGAGGTGTCTCCATTCCTCAAGGGCACTCTTGATTGCCAGGAGTTCTTTCTCACCTACACTGTAATTCTTTTCGGCTGGGGTAAGACGTCTGGAATAAAAGGCCACGGGATGCAGAAGGTTCTTGATTCCGGATTTTTGGGAGAGTATCGCTCCTAGGGCAATATCAGAGGCGTCGGTTTCCAGGGAATATGGCAGGTTGATGTCTGGCTGTTTCAGGATTGGGGCTTGGGTGAAGCTTTCTTTCAGTTTATTGAATGCCCGCTGAGCTTCTTCAGTCCAACAGAATCTCACATCTTTCTTGGTCAGGGAGGTGATGGGTGCGGTGAGATGAGAGAAGGACCGAATGAAGCGACGATAAAAATTGGCGAATCCCATAAATTGCTGAACCATCTTTTTGTCTCTGGGTGTCGGCCAGTCCAGGATTGCTTTGATTTTTGCTTTATCCATTTCGACATGTCCTGGTGATAAGACATATCCCAGAAATTCTATAGAGGACTTTTCAAAGGTACTCTTTTCAATTTTACCGTATAACTTATGTTGACGGAGACGAGATAGCACAAGACGGACGTGTTGCGTATGTTCTTGGATGGTTCGAGAGTACACCAGGAGATCGTCGAGGTAGACCACAAGGAAGGTATCCAGAACGTCGCGGAAGATATCGTTGAGAAAATGCTGGAAGGCGGCTGGAGCATTACATAACCCAAACGGCATGACGAGATATTCGAAGTGCCCATATCGGGATCGGAAGGCGGTCTTCCACTCGTCTCCTTCTCTCATGCGGACCAAGTTGTACGCTCCGCGAAGATCAATCTTCGTAAAAATACACGCATCCTTCACCCTATCGAGTAGTTCAGGAATCAATGGGAGCGGGTATCGGTTCCGTACTGTGATTGCGTTTAGTGCCCGATAGTCAACGCAAGGGCGGAGACCGCCATCTCTTTTCCCAACGAAGAAGATACCTGCTCCAGCAGGAGAGGTGGAGTGCCGGATGAATCCTTTTGCGAGACTGTCTTCGATATAGTCCTTTAGAGACTGTGATTCGGGAACAGACAGGTTGAAGATACGTCCGTGGGGTATGGGTGCTCCTGGAAGGAGGTCAATAGGACAGTCGTACTCTCTGTGTGGAGGAAGTGTATCGACCCCTTTTTTCTCAAATACGTCTTGAAAGTCTGAATATTTAGGTGGCAGTGTGGAAGATGGATAGGTGGAAAAGGCGACTTTCTCGGAGTTGGAGCCATTCATGCAGTGGACTCGGCAGTGACAAGATGGAAAGGAAACGGTATTGGAAGACCAATCAATATACGGGTTGTGGGTACGAAGCCAAGGAAGTCCCAGTACTATAGGAAATAGGGGGGAAGGAACGATATCCCACTGAAGACTTTCTTGGTGCTTGGTTCCGATTAGGAGCTTCAAGAGGATGGTTTCATGGGTAACTGGACCGGTGCGTAGGGTGCTTCCATCTACCATATGCAGAGGTACGGGTTTCTTTTTTAGTTGGGTAGGAACAGCCAAGGAGGTGGCAAGGGATAGATCAAAGAAGCTGTTACTGGCTCCGGAGTCGATGATGGCGTTCAATTCAACGCTTCTATCTCCCCACTGTAAGGTGACAGGAATAGTTAGGTGAGTAGAAGCGGAGCCGACCACACTTTGCAGAGAGGCAATAGTAAGATGGCTCTTACCTCTTTCAGAAGGACGTGGTGGTCGTGTAGGGCAGCCACGTAACAGGTGACCTGGTTGGCCGCAGTATAGGCAGAGATACTGGGTGCGACGTCTATCACGCTCAGAGGACGACAGCGGACCTTTAATAGTGCCAATCTCCATGGGTTCGGGACTTGAAGAGGAGAGGTCGGTCGTGGAGAAGTCACAGGGGAAGGTTCGTGTCTTCGAGGAGGCGTGAAAGGAGTATTAGAGTCTCTCTTGACGTCGTTCTCTGAAGCGCTGGTCCAAGACCAGATACTGGGTAATCAAGGCCTCCAAGGAAGTAGGTACTCCTATACGAGCCAATTCGTCTTTCAGTTGTTCGGAAAGACCATGACGAAAGTGATCTTTAAGGCCCACATCATTCAGGCCTGTATCGGCTGCCACCGCCCGGAACTCAGAGACGTAGTCCTCCACCGGTCGTCTTCCTTGTTTTAGATGTCGGATGGTGTTTAAAGCAGCAGAAGACCTTAGGGGGTCATCATAGATAGGATTCATAGCCCGGACGAAGGAACCCCAGGAAGTCAATAGGGGCTTCCTTCACGTAGTAACTGGAAGGCCCATTCCTGTGGAGGTCCAGACAGTAAGGAGATGGCTGACCTCACCTTCACAGAGTCTGATCCATAGGTACGTGGGCAAAGTGAAAACATGAGCTCACATGCGGTGATGAACGTACGATACCTTGTGCGATCACCGGCAAATCGTTCAGGCATGTTGACTCTGGGTTCGGGAGCGGGCAGATCCACCTGCTGTATCACAGAGCCAGATGGTGATGGAGGTAATGCAGCATTCTCAGCACGGCTTCTTTCCTTATGCAATAAGGATTCTTGGCCGGTTTGTAGTTTCTGTACCACCTTGGTTAGTGCTGATACCTGTTCTGTAAGTACAGCAAGGATTTGGTTCGAGCTTGCGGGTTCCATGTTATTTGAACCAGGTGATTCTGTAAGGACAGAGGCTTGAACCCCTGTGTGGTGTTGGGTGTATGGACCCCAATAGCAAGCCGAAAGAGGAGACCAGAAGGAATATAACTAATAGAGCTTTACTGAAGGCAACAAAATATAAGTCCAGAACAAACGTAATGCAAGGTTTCTTTGGCAGAAATGAAAGTCCAGAATAAACGTAATGCAGGTTTCTTTGGCAGAAATAAAAGTCCAGAACGGAAAGTCGTAGGGATTTGAGGACAGGGTCCGGTACTGATGTCGTGGAGACAAGCCTGGGAATGGTACGGGCACTTGTGATGGCAAGTGTGGAATGGAAGTAAAGCTGGTACCGTGGCAACCGAACAGAAGCAGGACTTGCACTTTGGAAGCAGGAACAGAAGCAGGACTGGCACCTTGGAAGCAGGGCGAAAACAGGACTGGCACCTTGGAAGCAGGGCGAAAGCAGGACAGGCACCTTGGAAGCAGGGCGAAAGCAGGACTGGCACCTTGGAAGCAGGGCGAAAGCAGGACTGGCACCTTGGAAGCAGGGCGAAAGCAGGACTGGCACCTTGGAAGCAGGGCGAAAGCAGGACTGGCACCTTGGAAGCAGGAAACGGAAGTCCGGATGTCCTTAGCGTAGCACGAAGGGAACCACTGGGTAACGTGGTGGAACCACAGTATCACCTGGTTAGTGAGCTGGAGAAAGCGGCAGGTTTAAATAGGGCTCAGGGAATCATACGAACACCGTTCACCTGGGACTCGCAGGTGGAATTGAGATACCTGAGTGCTTGGCAGATTAATTGGTGGTATGCGAGGATCTTCAGTGCAGGTGGAATGCAGTACCTTAACTTGACCAGCAGAGGGCGCCAGAGTACCTGAGTTTTCATGTTCCAGGATGGACGATCGCGCATGCGCGCCCGACCTCCGCTCAGATGGATCGCGGAGACGGCGTGGGACGCATCTTGGATCTCCTCCCTCGAGTTGCAGGCCGGAACCAGGGAGCGACGCGCCACGAGGGACCTCAGGTGAGTCTGCCAGGCGTCCCAACATGGCGGCCGCGGTCCGACCGCGGCGCGGGGCATCACAGTTACTTTTAAACCTTTGCCCCTCTAATCTAAGACTATGTCCTCTTGTTTTGCTACTTTGTTTCATTTTAATAATACTCTTCCTCTACCTTGTGGATTCCCTTTACGTATTAAATGTTTCTATCATATCTCCTCTGTCTCGTCTTTTTTCCAAGCTGTACATGTTAGATCATTAAGCCTTTCCTGGTAACTTTTCTCCTTCACCGTACACCATTTTAGTAGCCCTTCTCTGAACTCTCTCTAAGATGTCTATATCCTTCTGGAGATACGGTCTCCAGTACTGCACACAGTACTCCAAGTGAGGTCTCACCAGTGCTCTGTACAGTGGCATGAGCACTTCCCTTTTCCTACTGCTAATACCTCTCCCTACACAACCAAGCATTCTGCTAGCATTTCCTGCTGCTCTATTACATTGACTACTTACCCTTAGATCCTCTGAAATAATGACCCCTAAATCCCTTTCCTCAGATGTTGAGGTTAGGACTGTATCAAATATTCTATATTCAGCCCTTGGGTTTTTACGTCCCAGGTGCATTATCTTGCACTTATCCACGTTAAAACTCAATTGCCACAGTTCCGACCATTTTTTTAGTTTACCTAAATCATTTGTCATTTGGCTGATCCCTCCAGGAACGTCAACCCTGTTGCAAATCTTTGTGTCATCAGCAAAAAGACATACTTTTCCATTAATACCTTCTGCAATATCACTAATAAAAATAGTGATACTCTAGCTGCCATGACCATTTAATTTAAATGGTCATTGTGAGTTTAGGAGCATCTCCCTTTTGAGGCCTTCAGTCTGTCCTACCAAAGCAGAGAGTTTTCCTCCTTCCAGAAGGCTTTCAAGCGGCTCGACTGGGGACAGCCTTCTGGTAACAGCAATCTACATCTCTGTGCATTGTTTCCCAGACAATGCCTCTCAATGCATTTTCGTTGGTACTGGTTTGACTGAATACTATGAATGTTCAGCCCAATGACAGCGCTACATCAGTGAAGAATCCATCTGCCAGGTGCTGGATTAAAGTTTTAAAATATTATTTAAGGGTAAAGATGTGTTTAGCGTCTGTTGGGGTTAATATTTAATCCGAGCCACATTTTTTTTAATGCCTTATTCTCCCTCTAGACTGTGGGGATGGGGACCTAGACGAATGAGTATGCCTCAGATGTCTTTGGTAGTTATAAAGAGTCAGCACTGCTGGTCAGTGTCCACACCATGCAGGCTCCCGTCCCACAAATACAGGTAGCAACGCTAAATGTTGGAATGTGTCATGCTTCCTATCCTGGCGCCCGCTGAAGGGCCAGATATTCGGCTTCCACTCTAGTCTGGGCCGCTGCTTTCCCCTTACCACTCCTTGTCTGCCTCCACTCCGGGGTTTCCCTAGGCTGGCTGTATTCCCCTGTCCACCTGTGCAGCCAGCTATATAACCTCGTCACCCTTTTCGCTGCACTCCGGCATCAGTTTCATGTCATACCTGCTAGTTGGAGGGTTTATCCATAGCTCCTGTTAAGATTAGTCTATTGCCTTGTTTATTTTTCCCTTTGCTGTGTCCTTCCTTGTCTAGTCTTGTCCCTTGCTTCTCATATAGTTTTGCCATTCCTGTTCCAATGCCCTATTCCTTGTATGTTCCCCTTGTTCCTGTCTGCTGCCCAGCATTGTATAGTCCATCATCCGGATACAGTAGCAAGATCTCCACTGTGGCTAACAGGTATCCAGCCTGCTTATACTAAACGACTTACATACCAGCCGAAGCTGTGCCAGTGTTTTGTGATCCTGACTGCAGCCGTGCACTGCATTGTTCATCATCCGGATACAGTGTATAGATCTCCTCTGTGGCTACAGGTATCCAGCCTGCAAATAGTTAAGACTGTGTTACCACTATCCACAGCCAGCCTTATGCTGTAAAACTCAAAAAAGATGGTAAGGTCCCTTCTTCAATACCGCCACTCCAAAGAGATCACCACCAATCTCGTGTTGCTGGCACCGAAAATGGATAAGACACTATAGATGTGCCATCCTATTTTTTTTTTATATTATTCTGTGTCCTGGAGACACTATATTGTTTACTCATCCCCAGCACTTGGGATATTAATATTTAATAAACTTTGGGTCCCACCATGGCTCATGCCGGGTACCACCCTGACAGAATGGCTTTCCGTTTGCATTTTCATTGCATGCAATACCCTGATGCAAGGCAGGTCGCATCAGTCATGCTGGCTTTGTATTTGACACCTCTGCACTAAATAAGCAAATTGAATCAATGAAGTGGCCACGTGGCATGGAAAGGTTTTACTGAGCTGCTATGCGCAATAGTCCCCTGAGTATCCTCTACGTGTGCTCCGCTGCTCTCTATATAAGAACTGGTTAATCCATTTGAATGAAGTCCTTTAGCAATCCGTAGTAAATCCCCATTTAACTGAGAGCATCGCTAATGCGTTAATGCTTTGACTATCCTTAGTGCGATTCGAACTTCCCAGAGCTTCTCTGCTTGGAGTAATAAATGTCTTGAAGGACAAATCTCTGCATAATTTAGAAGCCGCATAGGTGTGTGTGTGTATATATATACACCACTCAAAACCTGCAATGCCACCATAGGAAAAAAGATTGCCCAGGTGCAAAAATCCAAGAAGATGTATACAATATAAAAATAGGTGGATGCACTCAGGGTCTTAAGAAAATGATAAAAAATAATGCTTCATTCAAACAATCATTAAAGTCCTGTAGACATTTCCCGATGTTTCGGCTCACTCTGAGCCTTTCTCAAGGTTACCTTGAGAAAGGCTCAGAATGGGCTGAAACATCGGGAGATACAGGACTTTTCTAATGATTGTTTGCAAAAAGCATTATTTTTTATCAATCTATTTTTACATTACATATATATATATATATGTGTAGAGTCCCATTAGTTATTTTAAAAACCCTGCTAGACCATCCACTGGACCTTCAATAAAATATGCGCACAATGTGACTGCAGTAAAAACTACTTCTTTCATGTTCCTTCTCATCCTTTTTTTAGGAAGACTCTGACGTCCATTCTTTTATTTGATTTTAATCCACCATTTCCAACCGAAATTCCAGTGGAAATGCCTTGACATAATATATAAAACCTATACTAAAAGTTAGAATCTTTAAATTTCATACATATTTATTTACTATTGAGTGGTCAAAACTGAAAAATAATAAATAAAACATTGGTCAATTGAAGACATGCATCCTCGGGGCTGGACCTTCCCACCTGACATCGTGAGAATATCTGTTCAACCTGTGGCAGACCTTGACAGTCGTATTTTTATGTATCCAGTATATAGAAAACGGACAATAATTATCATGTTTTTAGGTGTTATGGCATCATAGCAAATGCATGAAAAACAGAAAATTTTGTAGCATCTGCAAATTTGTGAATTTGCTTTAAAATAAATATTTATTTCCAAGTAATACTTAATAAAAACACTTTTTATGCATTTGCACGGCTTCACATGCACTTAGATACTTAAAGTATTTAACAACATATTGCCTTTTGAAGTATAAACATTTGGCATTATGGCCACAAGGGGACAGTAAAGTCCCACGAACAGGCCCTTTCCCGAGCTGTTATGATGAATTAATGCCATCTTTTCAGCACTGCAGTTTCCTGTCATTCCCTTGACACTTCTAATTCATGAGTGCTGGCTGTTGCATAAGTGGGAAGCTGTTTTTAATATATACGCATACATATAAAGTTCATCTATGGTCCTTGAGTGCAGCTCGTCTTTGATAGGTAGCTTTAAAAGGAAGCTTTTTATGAGGAATAATATTTATGGTTGTGTTCAACAGGTTTTTTTTTTTTTTCCTTTCATGCACGGCATCAGTCAATACGTACATTGATTTGCTATCTTCTTTGTGAGATAAAAACAATAGACCTTATTTAGCAACCGGCAACTGAGCAGATGCAAGGTTCTTGTTGGAACCCAACAACACAAAGCCGTATTTTTATTCCCCTTTATTGAAAAGGAATAACAAGAACAAACAGGTCTTAGAGGGAATCTATTCATTTTAGGGACTGTTCATTCAATGCTGAGCTATAAACCTGTTAGTGCACCTTGACTTTTACAACCGACTTGTGATTACGACTCCGATGCTGTTGAGGTATACTCCCAAGCACACACAACCTGAACCAAAAATGGTAGAAGTGTAATACTGGTCTTCTCCAGGTTCCAATGACCTGAGTGAGGAACTCACTCAGGTCTATTCAAAGAAAGGTGAAAACCAGGAGAATGACTGGAGAAGTGAAAATTCTAGGTCCAAATATCCAAACCAGAAAAATTCTCCCATTTATCTCCCTTTCCAAATCGGCTATTCGGTCTAGATTGTTCTCTTCTCCTGCCAGTTCTCCTGGTTTTCACCTTTCTCTGAATAACCCTGACTGTTTAGCAGGACAAAGAAAAGGTAAACCGTCAAACTAGTCAAGGTCAGGGAACACAGACGGAAGCAAAAACTAGAGCTAAGCCATGTCAGGGACAAAAGAGAGATACAAGGTTGACGCACTATGGCCAAGGTCAGGATAACAACTGCTGTCTGTCAGGGATATTTAGAACAAGTTGGTCAAAACCAAAGGGATCAGCAACAGACAGGGAAAGCAGTATTGGGCTCAGAAGAAAAAGCAACAACGGGACAATAAAGCCTAGCGCATGCAAGTTTACGTAGTGTTCTGTTTAGTGACATTCCTGTACATCAGAATCTGTGTCCGATGAGGAAGGGTTTGTCCTGCCAGCTCCCGAATGATGCAAATATGAGTTGGTGTAATTAACAGGGAATGCAGAGCCTGCTTGAAAACGTCTGTCCATAGTGGGTAGATTCTATTGCAAAAAACAAATAACAAAACAATTAAAGTGCGTATACCATGTTGGAGATTTTTGATGTTTTTTTGTCGGAGCTTAATTAAACCAGTATGCAATTTTATTTTACAGTGAATTTTTGCAATTTCTAATGTGACTGTGCTACTCAAGGAGGCGGCCATGTTTTTTGCTTCCTCTCTTTCGTGAGAGGGGCTAATCTTTTAAGTTGCTTTTGACAGCTCCGCTTGGGATGGTTTGGAGGTAGGGGGTTCACATAGCAAGGATTCTTCTAATATTAAACCTGAAGGGCTCATGTTTTTCCTCCATCCCACTGCTGAGCTGCAGTGTAAACAGAAAACACAAGTGAGATACTTTTTTTATATACACCCACCCCATTCCCAGACGAAAAACATATATATGGGCAAAATTCCAAAGCTGGTGCTAACCTAACCAGAGCTGTTGTAAACTTACTAGAGCCATTATAGTCTATGGAGTTAAGTTTACAACAACTCTGTTTATGTTAGCACCAACTATGGAATAGAACCCAAGCTGGCGCTTGCAGGGAGAATCACAGAAACATAGGGAAGGGTTAACAGTTGATACATACCAAGTATCCTGCATCCATATCTGTTCAGAAGATCTGTAAGTCATTTCCAAATGCTCTCTATGGATGTTTAGTCATTTGCAAATCTATGTTTAGTACAAACAGCAGCTGGTTTGGCTAGCATAATGTATAGACAGATTTTAAGAGCACTTTCATATGAGCAAAAGTTGTCTTTGGCACGATTGGTGCAATTTCACTCGTAGAACTCTATAATAGGGACGGAAGGCACATACGTAGCCCCCCCCAGGTGCTCACGTACAAGAAACAACCAGCTCCTCGACACAGTGTTACCAATCATGATGTATACGGCACTCAGCATTTTCCACTATCAGCAGATTTATTGGATCCTTTCAGCAACATTTCAGACTTCAAGGGGACTTTTCTCAGGTTGTATTATTGATATGATCCAATACGTCTACTTATAGTGAAGAATCCTTGAGTGCCGTACATATTCTCTTTGGTAACATAATGAGCAGATGGACACCTGATGAAACTGGCGGCAGGCCATAATGACACACAAGGCCGATCCTTCCTCATTACATGACTGAACCCAAGCAAAGTGTCAAGTGGAACCAGGAGAAGGTCCTGTGTGAGTGCTGATAAAGAATGCTGAGGACACGTGGCAGCCTGAAGCCTGTGATACACTGAGCACGTATTGAAGCAAAGAGAAGCAAACATTTTGCAGGCTTGACTTCACTCCGCTCCGCCTCGCAGCCTGTCTACACTGGACAGGAATCAAATGCTTTGCAAGCAAAACTAGAGGAATGTTTGTTTCTCACCAAATGAAGCAAAGCCCATTTCATAGAAAATAACAAGTTTATTGTAAAACAGATTTTAAAGTGCAATGTATATGCCAAAACTTTATTATCTAGAGCAGGGCTCAAAATTTCCACTCACCTACTCGCATTTGGCGAGTGGAAATTAAGTGAGGGCGAGTGGAAATGCACACAAAGGCAGCAGAAAAAAATATTTCGGGCTGCGTATTTCAGCAGTGCCACCATGCAGCCCCTCCTTCTCCAGGCTGCATGGTGGCAGGGATCAGCTGCCTAACCTGACCCAGCTCGTCTATGTCACTGGCAGGGGGGTGGAGAGGAGCTTCCCTGCCGCCTCGCTCTGCTCACACTGGGCTCTGATGACTGGGTATACATGTATCTTGGGTCTGATGTCTGGGTATTAATGTTATTTTTGTAACTTTATTCTAAATAAAACTTTTTCCAATGTAATTTCATAAGCTAATTTATGGAGGTGTGTTTAGGGGCAGAGTTAAGGGCGGGTAGGGGTTAGGTGGAGCAACTGGTAGCGAGTAACTCTTATGGCCTGGTTAGTAGCTTGGGGACTTGAAATTTTGAGCCCTGATCTAGAGATTATATATATCTCACATCATGCCCACTCAGACCTCGGAGCAGAACTTGAAATCACCACTGTGACAGGCTGACAGCCAGAGTCGAGCGGCGTTAGGCTTCTGTAGCTTCTCCCTTCGGCGAAGTGATACAATGATAGGTGGGAGGGATCTACAGGACATGGCACATGTGTCATGTGCTGCAGATCCTGCCCCTCCTCTTATCAGGCCACTCCTCTGAGGGGAAAGTTGGATTTTTCCAACTCCCGAAGCACAGCGCTGCATTGAGCGAGGGAGAAACTTGGACACACTGAGCGCGTCTCGACGCATAGCATCGCCTACAGGCGCTGTGTGTCGCTTCGCTCTTAGTGTATCTCAGGCTTAATAGTGGTTGACAACAGTTGGCTGAATGTAAAATTCCCTATGTGAAGGAAAAAGTCAGCTCGTCATAGAGTAAAACGGCAATAGCATATGTCAACAGAGTAAGCAATAATGATTATATTAGGATACAACCTGGTTGCGACGTGACTTGACCTGACTTTCAATGGAAATGTGGATGCTACACACTGAAAATGCAAACACGCATTTTGTATTTCGACATGCGGTCCTTTAATCAGGAGTCGATCTTGGCTTCCTTTCCTATCTCATGTCGATTCTCTGATATTTCTAGTCTGATAAATAAGCCCGAAGTTGTCGCTTGTTTGTTTTGCACTTTATCACCCAAGTAGAAATTAAAGTTGACAATTTAACTCAACGTTTAATTCCAACTGATGCTCGGCCAATGTTCAGGTTATGACAGTCAGCTTGGTGCCATGGTACTGGTTTTGTTCACAGGAGCCTTCGGCAGCAGATGCTCCAATTTCACTCCTGCTCAGACATTTATTCCAAAATAACAATTTAGAAAGCATATGAGGTGTCATTTGCCTTTTTGATAGACTCCCAAAAATATTGTTACATCTAGCTTTCCTCCTGTTTCTGGAATGGCATTATACTGTGGATCTGCAATCACTTGAATTCTATACTGGTACCTGGGGTGGGGGGGGGAAGGAAGCAATATTGCAAGCTGTCTGATTCAAGGCCATCCCAGTCCCACTCGAGAGCCATGATTTTTCTAAACCTTTTGGCGGCATTAAATCTTTTTGGAAGTATTTCCCACAAAACTAAGACCCTGTAACCAGTTCTTCTCACACACAATTTTGTGGGTAGTTTGCATAGAGTTATGTCCTTCCATTTCCTGGTTACATTTGTAAAGCCTTTGGAATTTTCAAAATATATCTGTTGGGCTGCTTAATTGTACTCGATATTCTCCTGTTAAAAGTAATATGTGTTGGACAGAAGGTACAAGAGTTTGCATAATTTTAGAAAATGTGGTAATAACTAGAGCTATACCTATCCGATTACTAGGATCGGGGCCTGATGTCATGATCTATTCCTGCTGTCATGATCCGTGCCTGCAGCAACTCCCTGAAAGTGCTCAGCCTGGGGGCAGCGCCTAACAACCAGACCTGAAACCGTTAAACACAGAACACACACCACACCCCTGTGCTGAATAAAGGTCCGCTGCTCCCCTCCATCAATGCTTTAGAATTGTCGCCTAGTTCCTTTACCTGCAAAGACCTGTACATGATTGCTCCGACTGTGTACCAGACCTCCTGCTTTGCCCACTGACTCTGCCCCCTCTCTGCCAGCACTTGAACCACGGATTGCCCCTTGACTACGATTATTGCTTCTCCCTTTGGCACTATTTTATTACTGCAAGGAACTGTCTGGCTAGCCACCCTGTTACCTCAGGTTCATATTCAGCCCCTAAGATTGCTGCATACTGGGCTCATATCAACACTCCAGTACCCTATGCAGTGTTATCCTGACACCCTACGGTGCTGTTGTGACAGAATGCTCAACCCTGACACCATTGAGCCACCGGTGAGTCTACCAGCCCCGAATGGCTTGAAGTTCCAACTGTTGGGGGTTGCTGGATGATGTATGGGATCTAATATACTCTCGGAGTATCACCAATCCTAAGGTGTGTATTCCCTCTGGGAAGAAAGGCACGCTGACTCCTGGGGAACGTGCCTGGAGACAGACCTATAATCTCTGTCTTAAAGGCCGATCTGGTTCCGGAGTCAGAGACCTACCAGGCAATGTGACGCCCAGCTGGAGTCCCACAGCCTTTGCAGCCTTGGCTTCTTCCATCGATTGAGCAGTGAAGACGGTGGCAGGAATGCTGAGGCCTCCGTATGCGAGGGAGCTGCTGGTGTGGCCGAGGTTATGCAATATCGGATCGGGACTCTGAATCAGCCAATTCCAAATACTGCATTACCAGTTATCAGATTGGGGAAAATAAGGATCAGAAATTTCCTAGGGAATCACCAGTTCCCAAGAAGCAGTTTGTATCAAGACGTACATATTTGGTTAGACAGTATGGTAGTTTGTCTAACACCTGGAGGGGCTAAATACTCCCCACCATTGATCTTAATCTGATGAAGATTCCATGGGATGGTACACTCCCTAAATCAAATATGGAGGTTATCACCATGGGTGCCAGCAGGAACATCGGGAGAACCATTCAGCAATGTCATGACAAATGAAGAAAGCTGGAGGTGAACTGTTGCTTGTCTCATACTAATAAACCTGTTTGAAGAGGTCCCGGTGTGCCTGTTGTTCCTTTCTTCTTGGGTCTTAATCTGGGCTGTCATGTGATTATCAGAATACGGGTACAATGTGTTCCTTGGTAAGGCAGTGTTGTTTCAAATTACCTTTCCAGGAAACAGACCTGTGTAGTAGTGGACCAGCCAAAAATACCAGATTTATGAATTCTCTTTCTATTCACTTTAAGGGTCTAGGTCATATATATGTGAACAACAGAATAATTTGATTGTGTTGGGCATTCAACGACCACCTTATTACATGAGGCTCCATACAAGATCTATCCGGTTGCATCAATGAGCTTTTTGGAAGCTTGTCGATTTTTTTTTGTGAAGTCCACAACATCAAGCTCAAAGCAAAACACGCCAAGCATAATATTTAATGTACATTTCCTTATTAGATTTTGCTACTACAAAGCACGGATTCAATGTTTAATCCTATCCCCCCTCAGTGCATGACAGATCTCCTTTAATTAGTGTTATCTGTAAACCGTGGCTAGATTTGACTTCTCTGGTCTACATCGAGTAAAACAGCTGATGCGAGTAAACAGCCAGTGCAAAATTGAAATAAAGTCAATAAATAGACGTGCTCACATTAAGATGGAGGTGAACAGAAAGTGTCTAATCCAGCGGATGAATCGCAGCTGTGAATAGCTGTTGTCAGTAAGTGACTGGGTCAGTTACGCTTAGTGCAGCAACTGAACCACAACTTTCATATGAATCCCTGAGAGTAGCTAGGGGCTAGTTCAAGCATTGACATTTTCACAAACTTCCCTTAATTGCACCTGCTTCACAGCCGAACTGATGTTCTTTAAATGGAAGCTGTAGCTTAAACACAAAATCTGTTTTGTCACATTTCCTTTTAGGAGGATTTTGGAACATTCAATGAGGTGTGTACTCGTTTGTATGGAAAACATGAACAATTATAAGAGTATGCACATATTTACAAATTAAGTCATTCCTATAGTCCTTACCCCGTGTCCCAAGAACTATTGGCAGGTTTGGCCAAAATCCAACACCAATATTCACTCAGGTAAGCTACAGCTACATATACACTTCTGTGCAAACCTTTTAGGCTGGTGTGTAAAGAAAGATAACAAAATTGACAGGAAGAATGCTGTAAAAAAAAAACCGAAATATTAATTTTATCAGTCATCGGAATGTAAAGTGCGTGAACAGAAGAGAATTCTAATTCTGGTGTGATCACTTGCCTTCATAAGCCCAGCAATTCTTCTTGGTACACTTTTACTCTGGCGTTTACGAAATTCAGTAGATTGTTCTTTTCTTTTTGCAGTCAAAGTTTTTATTCAGTATAATAACACACAATAGACATGAACATAAAGTCAGGATAATGTAAAGCAAATTCAACATCAACAGATAACAGTCAGTGACTGTTTATCTGGCATCTCCTCCTGGATGGCCTCCCACCACCTAAAGATCAACATGTCAAAGACTGAACTCCTACTTATTCCTCCCTTCAATGCCTCCCCACCTCCTGACTTCTCTATCACGGTGGAGGGTATCACCATTTCCCCATCAAACCAAGTTCGCTGTCTTGGAGTTACACTTGACTCTGCTCTTTCCTTCATCCCCCACATCAAGTCTCTTTCCTCCTCCTGCCGATACCAACTGCGTAATATTTCCAGAATTCGGCCATTTCTTACCGCTGTCACCACAAAACAACTCATACACGCCCTGGTAATCTCCCGACTCGACTATTGCAATAATCTCTTATCTGGCCTCCCTCTGTCCCGCCTCTCCCCCTACAATCCATCCTGAACGCCTCCGCCAGGCTAATTCACCTCACCCGACGCTCTGTCTCTGCTGCTCCCCTCTGCGAGTCCCTTCACTGGCTCCCCATTCACTGCAGAATTAAGTTCAAAATCCTTATCCTTACCTACAAAACCCTCACTAACTCAGCTCCCCACTACCTGTCCTCACTAATCACCAAATACACCCCGGCCCGCTCCCTAAGGTCAAACCGTGACCTGCGACTAGCTTCTCCCCGCATCACCTCTTCCCATGATAGACTGCAGGATTTCTCACGTGCAGCCCCCACTCTCTGGAACGCTCTCCCTCGTACTGTCAGACTTTCCCCTAACTTCTCTTCCTTCAAACGCTCCCTTAAAACGTTCCTATTTAGGGAAGCCTACCACCCAACTCACTGACGCAACCATCAATCACTCTCACCTTGCAGTCCTCTCCTCCTGTTTCCAACCCCAACCCTCCCAGATTGTGAGTTCCTACGGGAATAGGGCCCTCATCTCCTCCTGTACTGTTTGTCAAATGTTGTTCAATGTATTGTAACCCTGTCTATACTGTGCTTATTGTACAGCGCTGCGGAACATGCTGGCGCTTTATAAATAAAGAATAATAATAATAATAAAAGCAGGCAATATGAATGGAAACATATAACCCAATGTTGTAATACATCGGAGAAACCGAAAAAGGGTAGGGAAGTATGGGGACAAACGGACCACAGTGTACCAACTCCCGCATACCCACACACATTCGGGCCACCACCCACAAACAGAGATATATGAAAATCAGAATGATGAGAGGCCCCCAAAACAAGGAGCCGCAAGAGAGAATGTGGGGTGAGCGGGAAATTAGATCAAGTGAGGGGGGATACAAGACCACCAAGTGACACCAAAATCAGGACAGAAAACCACAAACAAACAAAAAAAAAACAAGTGCGGGAAAGGAAAATAAATATGGAGGGGGGGACAGAGGAGACAAAAAAGAAAAGGCAGAGGGGAATAGTAGAGCATCAAGGGACCTACAGGGACCAGAGCCATATCGGTGATGGAGAGCAAGCTGTCCCCACCTCCAAAGGACAAGGAGGCCTCATGGCATCATACAGCCTGGGCACTCAGGAGATGGTGACTCTTGGGCAGGAACCCCGCTAAGTCAGTCTGCGCAATAAGCAGAAGACCTAAACTTCGACCAGAAATACCAGGCACAACAAAATACCTCTTCCCACTGCTCCCTGGGAAACAGCAGCTGCTCCGCTGACCTGACAGTTTCCACTCTATTGATAACGTCCCGTAGTGGTGGGGTTGATTGAGATTTCCAAAGCAGGACAGTTGATTGTTCTAAACATCTTTGAGAACCAACCACATTTCTTCTGTGGGTTTAAGTGCCTCAGTTTTCTCTGTCTCTTTATGTATTGCCAGATAGACTCCATAATATTGTGATCCGTGCTTCTTGGGTGCTTTACTATCTCTTCCAGGACTAAGGTTGCCACCTTTCCTTCAAGCCAAACCCGAACACTTAAACGTTGCACGGCATATTAATTTTATGTAGAGTATACAATCTTTATTTGTATGAAGGATGACTGAGGTCTCCTTCTGATGGCGTCATACGGCCGAGTAAGCATTCAGTTACACATGCGCATTGTGGCTGTACGGAGTCTCTAATGTCTCTCGTGTTCTAATGCAAGAGAAAACAGGAGGTGGTCATGGTTGTGTCGTCCTCTGTGCACTGCAGGACAAGAAGGGAGTATAGATTCTTTAAGTGACTTTGTAAATTCACTTCATATCAGGTTCTCAAAACTGTTTTTTTTTTTCTTTCCAATACTGATTCCTGATAAAAATAATGTGCGACAAGCTGACAAAGACTCACTCAGAGCGAACGTTGCTGGGTCCAGTTGGGTGGAATAAAGATCCTTTAGTCCTGGAGTTGGGTGATCACCACTTGCTCATACATTCTTCAGGGACCCCAGACTACAGACCCAAATACTGCGGTATCCAGATTTGTTTTTCATTTTGACAGACACTGACGGAGACACAAAAACACCTGGAGAAACTAACACCGATACAATCAGACTCTCAAGTACATACATGTATACAGTCAGACACATAGGCGCTCACAGGTATACACTCACACAGGTGCTCACAGATATTCACTCACACAGGCATTTGCTGGTATTCAGTCTGGGCCTGGTCCATTCCAAATCATGTGTTCGGGTGGGAGGAGGGCTGAAACCCGAACACATGATTACAAACCCAAACTGTCCGTGTGAAAACTGGACAGGTGACAACTCTATCCAGGACTCCTTGTTCTTCTTTACTCTAAAGACTGTTTGTGACAATGAATCTATGCTTAGCGTAGTTGATTTATAGCTAGGTGACCAAAAAAAGTGAAGGTGAAGGGCAACTAGCAGAAATAAAACTAAAATGCAGCAATGAAAAATTAACACTTTTATGAGTAAACAAAACACCTTGTGTGAAGAGCCCTACAATGTACTGACAGGTTTATAAAGAACTGGTTGCTGGCATCATCCCTTGGACCAAGTAGGAAGGCCAACACGCCTGGGTTTCTTGACTCAAATTTGGTGTAATTGCATTTGTCTTAAATTAGTGCCAGTCTGGCATCAGGAATGTCCATGAAAGCCCTATAAATAGCATTATTATGGGAACATCTACTGGGGTGGGAGGATGTAGCGCACCGCTAACTATCACGAAGCATCATCATGCATTTGAGAACTCCCATATGTATCTTTCATGCTGAATTTGAATCACGTAGACTCCAGAAGCTGTGCTGTACTTAGTTGTTATGCAACAGCATCTGGCCCCTCTACAAAGTCGGACAGTAATTCTCCCTGTGATTGTGGTTGGTGGCAGAAAGGCCTAACAGCAGCCTGTTGTTCTGCAGATGCTTCTTTCTTGCTTGAATAAGAAGGTATGGGTGACAGCCCCCATATCCTCAACATTTAAGCATTCCTCCGTGTTGTGCTGGGTAGGAGAGTGCAGCACGAGCAGCGTGATGTGGAAGTGGTAGATTCCAGCTTCTCTGAAGACCAGGCCTTGGCTTGCACCCTGCAGGCCTGGTACCATCCCCTTTGCAGATCTGCGTTAGCATGTGGAGAGGCTGATGACTGTTGTGATGGGGCTGGAGGCCCAACACTGGTGTAGAAATCAAAGCACCGGGGTGTTCCAGAGAGAATGTGTGACTCCTGCCATGTGTGTCTGGCTTGGGGCCACGCTACTTCACTTTCCTGATGTCGCTATTCTGTTAAATGTGAATACATTAAAATATTATGGAAGTATATAAATAGGAAAAATATAATTCAAACCCATAGCGAGTCCTTTATAGTTGTATATTATTTCTCCCATACCCCACCACCCAAGCTAAACTGGTCCATTCTGCCACAAAAGAAATGATTATCATGCCCCTTATTGAATTTCACTCTGACTGATGCTTGCCCCATGCCAAATGGACAATAGCGTACAAGGCCATTTGTAGTAACTTTAAAAATACAACAAGCTTTATTGACATTTACATTTCCTAGTGTTGGCAAAGACTAGAAGGTAATCTATATTCTCGACTGTGAATCAGCCAATTTATTAATGCAATAACTACTTTACATTCCGAGCAGAGTTAACAAAAATGAGCACTTCTGTTTCTGCAGTTATTTAAAGGAACTGCGCAGCTTGTTGACAACAGAGATAATTTAATTTTATATTCAAATTCAATCATGCTCATTAATGCAATTCATGGTAAAAAAAAAAGCCTCAATTAGATTATATTAATTTTATGATGAATTTGTGGAGAATTTATCTGTGAAAGCGTATATTTCTCTGGTGTATTGCACAGTGTAAGTGTTACAAGACAGGCCTTTATTACTGGGACAAATTCATTGAAATAATTAATAAAAGAAATGTTGATACACGCGAAGATTTTAGAGAGTCGTTATAATGACTGGGTCTACTGAGCACGAATTAATGAAAGTACATTAATAATTTCTCGAGCATTGTGCAAATTGTTTATTAAATAAAAATAAAACCTTGCCTTTTTCTGAATTTATAACTATCAAATTTCCTTTTAAATCACCACTTTATACCTCCTTTTGACCTTTATTGCTTCAACAGTCAACTAGATTTAAATCGACCCTCTAACCCCGCGATCTCAGGGCTTCACTAGTTCTTTCTAGTTTATTCTTTTATGCACTTTACCCTCTTTTTTTATTTGTCTATTTTCTCAAGATACTGGTGTAAGGCAATAAGGGATGAAGTTTGATTTCCACGTCTACTCGTATTGTTACTGTTTTGATAGATTCCGACATAGTAATTGTCAGGAAACTATCCCTCATACCTCCATCGGCCAATCTGTCTCTCTAGATCAGGGTTTCCCAAACCTGTCCGCGAGACCCTTTAACAGGCCAGATTTTACGGATCACCTTGGGGAAATGCATACTGAATCCTGCAATCACTGAGCAGCAAATCATATCACCTGTGCTGTGCTTCAGCTATCTGCAAACCTGGCCTGTCATCGGTTCCTGTGGAAAGGTTTGGGAAACAGTGCTCTAGATATTCCACAATTTAGCTTTCCCTGTATCGTCTGTTACAGAAATATGTGTGAACATGACAAATGACAGCAGACTATCCAGTGTACCTTTTAGGTAGTATGTTTAATTGTTTATAATATATGGTTGGTTTAGGCTGGCGACAGACGAGCCCGTACTGATGTGCCTTCTGGCGCTCGTCGCAGCATTGAGACGCTGCGATGGGACCAGCCACAACAGTGGCCGTGCTGCGTCCGTGCAGCAGCCCTCTCCGTCAAAGCACTAGGACACGCGTCAGTGGAGCTGCAAAGCACGATTCTCCATAGGAGGATGGAGCCTTGCAGCGCTGAGCACACTAAGTGCGCTCAGTGAGGTGGCCAGACGGGCATCGAGTGGAAGGCACATCCACTCTCACGGACGTTCCTACCGCTCTTCAAATACGCTCGTCTGACACCAGCCTTAATAGTCACATATGTGAAAAGGTACAAAAACCCTCAAGCAGGTTAGGCTTTTGGGTTGGAGGTCCTTCAAGAAATGCAACACTATGACTGTTCTGTTTTATACCATGAACTTTTCTGTTTTGTGATTTATTCCCTTGCCTTAAAGAGGTACAACTCTAGTGTTAAAACAGTAGGTAGAAACAGAGGGGATAAATATTAACCCCTCTTGACCCTATTTGCACTCTGTTGTCTGATAGTGGGCCCGCAGTAAATCAACTAACACAGGTAACGGCTTGCTTGCAGGTTTCTCTGGATACAAGAGATCTCTGAGTGTGTCATACACCTTCGCTCCAATTGCTTTTTGGAACACGGCTACCTGTTTTGTCTCCAAAAGGTATGCCTTACTGCTGGGGGCTTATCAGTATGAAATCTGATACAGGCCTCATGATAAACATACAAATGCAGATGCGTTTTCACGCCTTCCTCTTCCACTCTCCACCAATTATGTTCGGGATTTACCACCTTCCATTTACTTTAGCAAAACACTTACTCCTGTTGCAATAGCCCAAGAGACCAGTAAGAATGCTGATCTTCAAGAAGTTTTGTCTTATGTACAACATGGTTGGCCATTTCAAACCTCTCCACGTCTCCGACCTTTTCACTCCAGGAATCTTGAGCTGTCAGTCAGAGAGGGATGCTTGCTATGGGGAGAGAGGGTAATTGTTCCTCCAGCCTTGCAGAAACCCACGTTACAAATTTTGCATGAAGGGCATCCAGGAATAGTCCGGATGAAACAAAAAGCCAGGGGTCATGTATGGTGGCCAACTTTGGATGAGGATATAGGCAACTATGTTGCAACCTGTTCAGGATGTGCCCAGGCTCAGAGATGCTATCCTAGAGGTGCAGTTCAACCCTGGTTTTGGCCTCTTAACCAATGGGAGAGAATTCATATGGACTTTGCAGGATAGATGTTCTTAGTGGTGGTGGATGCACATTCCAAATGGACTGAAGTGATATCACTGCCTCAGATTACAACTAATGCCACCATTGATGCCCTGGAGAAGCCGTTTGCGACATTCTGATTGCCTAAGATACTAGTATCTGATAATGGGCCACAATTATTAGCTCAGAAATTTCAAAGTTTCATTAAGGATCATGTTATTCAACATCTCCGTACAGCTACGTATCATCCGGCTACCAATGGTCTAGCTGAAAGATTAGTTCAGACTCTGAAAGGATTTTTAAGGAGTACTGTGACTGACCGCAAAAGCTTACCTCAACAAATCCAACAATCTTGTTGCAGTACAGGAACACAACTCGCCCAACCACCGGCCAGCTACCAGCAGTTCTGATGTTTGGCAGACCACTCAGGACAAAGTTACACTTATTGCAACCGGACAAGACGGGTCAAACAGACATCTCACAGGAACAACGTCATGTACAGAAACAGCAGGAAAAGATGAAGCATGGAAAGAGTTCACACACATACAATATAGGGGATCCAGTCTGGATACGGATGTATTGAGGGCCAAACCGTTGGTCTCCAGCAGTTATTTCCAAGGTTTTGGGATTCCTCCCCTATGAGGCTAGCACGTCCAATGGTCTGCACACTAAGAGACATTCAGCCCAGTTACGGCCCAGACCTGTTTATGACAAACAACTGAATGATCAGGGTTAAGAGTCCAAGGACACGGATATATGGATGGGGCTCTGGCATGATAATGGAGTTGTATTTTCACAAGAAGAAGAGGATTGTGCCCTTCCTAGGGAAGAAATAGATGGTGATCGTCTCACTGAAGCAGATTCCACTTCACATGATCTGGCTGGAAATGTCAGTTTAGCTCGGAATCAAAGAGTCCGGCATCCTCCAGAATTCTGGCAAGCTCCAGACCCATTGAGGGATTTCCATCGGAGGAGTAAAAGCGTGCGGAACCACAATTACTATGTGAACCGAAAACACAGATTACAGAATGGAAGTCAGGTGGGTCTAGAAGATGCATAGACTTGTACTGGACATTTTTGCTTTGTTTTGTTTTGTGTGTTTTTTTTTTTCTTTTAAGAAAAGGGAGGTGTGGTGTAGTTGTGCTGACTGCCAATGGGGGGAAGTGGGTGTTTCTTTTGGCGGTTGGCTGTTGACAGTTGGTCATCCAATTTGTCTGCCAGTTGAGGCTGACTAGTGACGCAGCCAGTTGCTGTTATAGTGTTACCGGAATCTGCAAGGTTCACTCGGGACGAAGCCGGACCGGACACGAGCAAGGATTGTCTGAACATGAGTCTCTTCAGGAAAGGCAAACTTTATTTGTGTCGTCACACAATGCTCACACAGGATTAAATCGCAAAGAGTGAGCCCCGAACTCACCCCGACAAGGGGTTTTATACCCCAAATACATAATTAGGTACATCCCAATTAGCCCACCTCCCGGTGACACTATCCCACTCCACGTGGGTTAGTACCTCCCTTGGTTAATTACAAAGGCATTCCATACATTGGCCGTAAATTGGCAAACTTCATGTTAGTCTGACAGTTCGTGATTTGTTGTGGCACTCAATCCGGGCCGTGCCCACCTCCCCAGAGCCTATGTTTATTTGTCACAGATAAGACATGGTCTGTTTTCTACACTCTCTTTGTCTCTCTGCAGGCCTCTGTGACCTTGATGTATCCATTTGTCATCCTGTCCCTCCGTGCCAAGAGCGGCCCGGATCTTCCTCAATTTTATTTGCTTCTCTGCTAATCTAACACATTCCTAAAATTCTATGTAAGCTTCATTCTAGCTTCTACTGAAATCTACCTAGTTATTTTCAAGTGAACCAATATTCTGAACAAGATGGCCGCCTGGCTCATAATGGCGACCATCTTCCAGCCTGATTCCACTTCATTCCCCCCTTGGCTCAAGCCTCAGGTTCTTTTCCTGATGCTTGTAGCCATCACACCCCACTAGTGTTATTCTTGAGTTCCTCATACTTTAGGGGACCTATTTTCGTTGGGAACATGTCTTGTGGGATAAACAGTGGTATCTTTTGTGTCTGTGTGGGTGTCAGTGCTCTCTTGCATAGTGGCCATAGACATAGCCCTATGCGGTACGTTAGTGTCCCTACGACCAGGATCACCACCACCATCAGAATCATGGATCCAATCTGTGAGATAAATCTCAGAATGGATCCGAACCACTCTCCGATTGCTCCGAACCCACGGAGTGGATTCCAGCCTTCAGCAGCGATCCTCCTTGCTGTGTTCTGCAACTGTGCTACCTTCTCCTGGTGATCTTGGATTACCTGGTAATAGTCAGGGACGTCATGTGTGGTGTTCCTGATGAAGGTGCAACATTCATAATGCATTGTCATCTCACACAATCCATTCAGAGCCGCACTGATCTGTTCTAGTGCTATATCATGTATCATTTGCACCTTCCGTATCTCACGTACCTCCAGATTCAGCAACTGAATGTCCATACTAGTCTTATTCAGAATCTCGTCCATCAGACTGGCATAACTGTTCATTCTTACCATCAACTCTCTTCCCCATCCAGTCCATGCCGGCCGCCATGCCCATATTCGATCCGCCTTTCTAAACAACTCTCTCTTCTGTTTCTCAAACACCAGTGGGTACCTAGGGTGAAGTGCTGTGTCTGTATCCGTGTTATCTCCCCTTACTCTCTGTATTGGAATCAGTTTAGCCAAATAACACATTCCCGTTATTGTTGGTGGCACCCATGTGTAACACACCTTTCCACAACACACCTGATACCCCCCTTTCAGTATAAATGGTGACAGATGCAGTGTTCCTTTTGCTATTTCTATCATCAGTTGTCTCAGTCGTTTCATCATATCCAATGCACTCTGCCTTCCATTTGTCACATTCGCAATCACCTCTTCCTGATCACTTGTGAGCTTTCTACATTGTATGTATAGAAAATTTGATTGCTCCTTTGTGTTAAATGTGTAGATGTATGATGTCCAGTTGAACTTGCTTGAATAGCACCCTCCACCCTCATTATTTGATTCTCTATCTGGTCCTAGTTGGAAACACCATTCTGGTGGGTATACTGGCCCTATTATGGGGTACCCGGGACTGAATGATTCTGTTTTTTCCCTTAGTGCATCGAAGCATGTATTGTGACATTCCCTGACGCAAACATACTCAAATTCATTGGAACAGAGGCAAATGGTATGTGGATTGTCTCTGGGTGCAACCTACTACACACCCAGCATGCGGTTTGCCCAGACTTTTTAGCATAGTCATATTTAAATTGCACAAGTAAATGTCCTCTTGGCAAAATTTCGGACGTCGCCTCTTGCTTTTGTCTCCACATAGTACGATTCTCCATCACCGGGTGCGTACCGTTCCAGATATGGGAGATATCCACTTTCTTGGTGGTGCTTGGGCACCTGGGGCATGCTCCATGCGAGAGTCCATAAATCAAGTTTGCAAGGTACAAAATCCGTACCACAAATGCCCCAAATGTCAAAATCCCTTGGGCAATTCTTTTCACAGTCACATAAACCCAATCCCTCCCCACCGGAATTTCAAAAACAAAAGACATTTCTGGTTGATCAAGGGTGGGGGCTGGGCCCCTAAAAAGCACCCTTGGGGATTCCTTTGTTCCCCTGTTGGTGGATGGTCAGGCCTTATTGTGTCCATCAAAACACCCACTTGTGAAATCATTTGGGTGCCTTCAGTTGGATCATTCAGATGCTCACGGCTGTGGTCTTTGTCAGCTTTAGCCTCAGTGGATTGGTCTCGTTGGTGACGACCTTCCATGCTGGTTCAGGACTGGCTGCAGCTACTTTCAGTCTGGAGTGATGTATCCACGGGACCACCTCGGCAACCTTTACTGCTGTAGGGGTTGATAACAGGACAAGGTAAGGACCTCTCCACTTTGGGCCTAGTGGGTCATTTTTCCACTCTTTCATCCATACTGAGTCACCTGGACAATACTTATGCAGTGGGGGATATAAAAAGTGAGGTATATTATCTCCCACCCAAGTATTCAGTTTCTGCATTGATTTTCCTAACAGTACAACCTGATCATTTAGTTTAGTTTCTCCCAATGCCCGAAGGTCCCCCCTTAGTCCACTAATCAGAGGGGTAGGCCGTCCAAACATAAGTTCGTACGGACTTAGCTTCAATTGGGGGGTTGACCATAAACAAAAACCATACAAACAGGCAGCGCGTCTTCACGTTCTCAAGGGAAATAAACACAGGGAGGAATGGAGGGAGAGGTATATACGTTGGTAAAGTGATCACGGAATACCAGGTGGGTTAACCGCTAAACCATATGGCATATACAGTCAATGATACATACATTGATGAATAGTGGAAAAAAGTTCTGTGGAGGAAAATGATTGTCTATCTGTAGAGGTTCTTTCTTCTGTCTGAAGATATGTATTCAGCTGGTAAAGTGGATACCTCAAAAGGAGAAAAAGACGTAGAAAAAACGTAGTGCAACACTGTATGTTCGCCATAAACAATATACATATATTGTAAAGAGATAGCAGAAAAAAAGACTCACATTCTTCGAAAGCTTCCAGCCCTCATATGTTCGCTTTCCAGGTTGTTAATAGGCCAACCGGTTTGCCTGCAGACTCACAATTCAAAGCTCCATAAGTCGCATGGATCACCTCCGGCACCTCAGTATCGAAGGAAGAGGCAGCAACCACCAGGAAAGTAAACAAAATGGAATTATAATATTTTTTTATTTAAAAATATTTTTTTAAAATATTTTTTATTTATCCCAAAGGGATCAATCAAGAGGATTTAAAATAAACAAAGGGAAACCAGAGGCTAAACGCGTTTTGCGCCGCTAAGGGCGCTTCTTCAGTAGCAGGTATAGTGAAAAGGAAAGGAAAAAGGACATTACCGTCCTCCTCGGGAACCCAGTTAATATAGCATGGGACATGGAGTAAAAACACCTGTCTTTGGAGTCCAATCACGGGGCTTCCGGCGCACACGGACAATGTCATAAGGAAGTGGAGGCTGCAGACACTCAGTGTGTCCCGGAAGTTGGCGCTGGAGGTCGCTGGGTCTCGCAATCTCTCCATTGGTGACTCATTTTTCCTCCTTCAAACGGACATCAATCGTGAAGGATGGCTCCCTCCTCAAATCGGACAGGCAGTGCAACTAGAATTATGTGGGTTGAGGGAACCGGACCTTCTAAGTACAAATACAGTGGGTCCATGTGTGTATATAACATAAAAAACTAAATTTGTTTTCTTAAAAAGCATGACATTCGGGGGGCGGAGCCAACTGCGGAGAATGGCGGACATGTTTTAGTCCGGCTCCAGACCAGACAGCGAGGAAAACGCGGATATCAGCCACCGGGGACTACACATACCCTCTCAGGTACCGCAATATCCCACCGGAATACACAGCCGTCACGATGGCCGCCGCAAAGGGGAAAAAAGCGCCGGGAACGAAGGAGTTTTTCACTCCTAGGCCCAGTAAACGCCGCGAGGATGCAGATCCCCAAGATGGCGGCGGCTCCCCGTCCCACTCTCCAACTTCGGCGACAGGCACCTCTGAGGGTGACCTAATGGCGTTCACCACCCGCATGGAAACTTTATTTAAAGACTTTTCGTCCTCCCTATCAGCGCGCCTAGATGCGGTATCAGCGGACATCCGCAAGGATATACAGGAAATTGGAGACCGGACTTCGCATTTAGAAAATAAAATGTCTGAAATGGCGGATGCTCATAACGCTACGGCCACAGCAGTAGAATCTTTGGAAGCCAAACTATTGCAATGTACAAATAAACTGGCGGATCTTGAGGACAGGTCCCGTCGGCATAACCTCAAAATTCGAGGAATCCCAGAAACGATTCACCCCCGAGACCTCATGGCTTATGTAACAGATTTCTTTACGCACTTGCTTCCCGGAGTTGCGCATGACACGCTACTCATGGACAGAATACATCGCATACCAAAACCGCCGTCTGCCCCTCATAAAGCTTCTAGGGACGTGATTCTTAAGATGCACTACTATAAACCCAGGGAAGATGTCTTACGAGCGATGCGCAAACCAGAGAAATTGGGTTCCCAATACGAACATCTAGAAATCTACCCAGACTTCTCTAAAGCAACGCTGCAACAAAGAAGACTGTTTCGCCCGCTAACAACATCTCTACGAGAGGCTGGTATATTATACAGATGGGGATTCCCCACTAAGTTAATTATTCTCCGCGAGGATGTTACTACAGTCCTCACATCGCCCACAGAGGGAAGAATAACCCTGGAGTCTTGGGGCCTTAAAATAAACGAGGATGCTCAGGACCGCAGGCCCACACTAAAAAAGGTGACACCGGATTGGCGTCAACGCTGAATGGATGAGCATGAAAAAGTCCCGCTTTTACAGATCCGCTCCTGATGACGGACACCTTACTTGTTTTTGACCGAAAATTGCAGGACGGGTAAACCTGGTGGATTAATGTTTGACCTCTTTGTCTCGCTGCTGGTGGCAGAAGGACCTACCCCCCCTTTTATACGTTTCTCCCCCTTCTTAGTTAAGGGCACGGACGTCTCCCTGACAGGAGGCTCCGATGGAGAGTACGGCGTTCTGGAACGCACCAAGTTTTGTCGCTATATGGCGATGTTTTGTTTTGGTTTTATCCCCCGTTTTCCCCTTTTCCCAGTCCCTGGGGGGTTGCAGTGTTTCTCGATCCTATGGGTCGCGCTCTTGGATGAGAGTTCTGACTAATTGTTTAAAATGTTGTTTATATGTCCCTAACATCTTTTTTGTAGCCCTTTATGAAGATAGTATCATATAATGTAAAGGGCTTGAACCTACCCGTTAAACGTCACTCTTTATATAGAGATCTTCGCACGTATGACGCTGATATCGTCTGCCTCCAAGAGACGCATTTTAGGAGACTGGATCACCCTAAATTGTATACACCTCACTATCACACCCAATTTCACTCAACTTATAGAGCTAAGTCTAGAGGGGTGACAATACTGATCCATAACAGAATTTCGATGCAGACTCATAGAATTATCACAGACCCCAGAGGCAGATATATTATTTTAATATGCACAATCAATGGCAGGGTGTACACGATAGTAGCAGCTTACGCCCCTAATAATTCACAAACGCAATTTCTAACGCATCTTCTAAATAAACTTACGGATGTTTTATCGGGAGATTTAATCAATTTGCGGCGATCTGAATTTATGTATAGACCCAAAAACGGACCGCTCGGCCCTACCAGCACTCAAGCAGGGAGACAGTTTTCACAGCTACACTCTCTCCTTAGACTCCACCATTTATATGACACGTGGCGCCTGCTTCATCCTACAGAGAGGGATTACACTTTCCGATCGGGAGTACATAATAGTTACTCACGCATAGACTATTTTTTACTACCATCGCATTTACTCTCTCGTGTCACCACATGTGATATACTCCCCTTTACATGGTCTGACCATGCCCCACTACTCCTCGACATACGGGATGAATTTCACTCTCATGTGAGACCACCCTGGAGATTTAGCGAACATATATTAAAACACGAACCGGCGTCTATGGCGATTCAGGAAGCACTAACGAACTATTTTAAAGAAAACACGACCGAGGAGGTAGACCCTTTTGTTGTATGGCAAGCTCATAAAGCAGTCATTAGGGGTGTATGCATCCAGTGGGGAGCGCGGCTTAAAAAGCAACACACAGCACATCGTTTGGAAATTCTTAGGCACATACAAGACATAGACACCCAGAATAAATTATCCCCGACGACGGAGTTAGCGGACGCATTAGATGATGCCTTACGCTCACTTACTGACTTAGAAGCGGACAGATTTAATTCGACCATGCACAAGATGAAATCGCGGTTCTATGCGTTTCAAAATAAACCGGGCAGACTACTGGCTCGCAGACTAAAACCCCCCCGACCGCACAGGGCATCCCTCACCTCAAAACTAACAGGGGACTAATACATAATCCATTGGATATTGCTAACGAATTCGCAGACTTTTACGAGAAACTGTATAACCTATCAACTGATGACAAGGTGACACAGCCCACACCCGATGCCATCTCTAGCTATCTTCATAAGCTACACCTGCCAAAATTATCCTCATCACAAATGACAAAATTAGCTTCTCCAATTTCTTTAGATGAAATTTCTGAAGTGATTAAAGGACTGCAAAAACGAAAAGCCCCGGGTCCTGACGGCCTTAATGGCCTATATTACTCGACTTTCACCTCTCACCTCCTGCCGCATTTACACTCGATTTTTAACGATGCCCGGGAACAGGGTACATTCCCGACAGATATGCTACGGGCTCACATAATTACACTCCCTAAGCCAGGTAAGACCCCTGACGAATGTCGTAATCTCCGTCCAATTTCACTTCTTAATGTAGACATAAAAATATACGGGAAGATTCTAGCGAATAGACTACAATACATATTACCAACCCTAATTGGCCAGGACCAGGTGGGGTTTATTTCGGGTAGGCAAGGACCGGATAGCACAAAAAAGTTGATTAACCTGTTGGAATCCTTGAAACGAGTGGGTCAACCTTGTTTGATACTGTCATTAGATGCCGAGAAAGCTTTTGACAGGGTAAATTGGCTATTTCTTCATGAGACCCTTAAGATATATGGTTTTCCTCCCCCGATGTTGTCAGCAGTAAAGGCCTTGTATGATTCCCCATCAGCTACAGTTCTGACATCGGGATTTATGTCTGACGAATTTGTAATTACAAACGGTACAAGACAGGGGTGCCCACTTTCCCCACTATTGTATGCCCTGGTGCTAGAACCACTGGCACAGGCTATCCGACAAAATGATGACGTTAGAGGTATACAGATAGGTCCTACAACATATAAACAACAACTTTATGCGGACGACATCCTCCTGACGTTGACTGACCCAGAAGTCTCTTTATTGGCCTTATACGCGAGAGCTAGAAACATACAGTGAAGACACTTCACTGTATGTTTCTAGCTCTCGGTATAAGGCCAATAAAGAGACTTCTGGGTCAGTCAACGTCAGGAGGATGTCGTCCGCATAAAGTTGTTGTTTATATGTTGTAGGACCTATCTGTATACCTCTAACGTCATCATTTTGTAAACTTACTTAAAACGCAAGCTTTGCCAATTAATATGACACAATCATTGCTGGATACTCTTAAAATGCAATATAAATTTGACTGGCGCTCTACTTATTTGGTTTATTTGGGGCTCAGAATTACGGAAGAACCCGAAGACCTTTTTCAATATAACTATGAACGTGTACTTTCTGAGATAAGATTGCTTATTCACAGATGGAGAATGAAGGAAGTCTCGTGGTTGGGTAGAATGGCGGCCGCAAAGATGATTATATACCAAAATTATTGTATGTGTTCCGTGCTCTGCCTCTAAATTTACCCAGACATTATCTAGTCAAGGTTCAATCTGTTTTGACCTCATATGTCTGGAACAACAAAAGACCTAGAGTTCCTCGGAAGCTATTAAGTTACAGACACAGAGATGGAGGTCTGAACATGATACATGTGCAACATTATTATTGGGCATCATGCCTAGCATCTTTATCGGAATCCTTTCACACACACCCCGCACCGCAATGGCTTACCATTGAGGCAGCATATATGGAAGGACATGATTTAACAACATTACTTTGGGTCCCTGTAAAAGATAGGCCGCGGATAAAATCCCCATTGACTAGTACATTGTTACATCTTAGGATATGGGATAAAGGGTTCGACTCCTTCACAATGCATCATCCACTCTCTATGGCTACACCCATGGCAGCTCTTAAGTACCTACTTCCTCAAGGAGATCACACTAGATGGGTTCAATACGGAGTATTGAACCTTCATCATTTCTTTGACACGGCCTCCATTCTACCTTTTGAGACATTATGTACTAAATTCAAGGTTCCAAATGCAATGTTCTTATCATATATGCAAATACACTCTTACCTTAAAGCTCAGAAGATCTTTCCTACACTGTCAGCCAAGGTTCCATTACTCTCAGAAACTGAACTTTTTTGTTTGGACTCTTACTCCAATACCAAAGCGATCTCGATGTATTATAGGGTGCTTAATACCCCACAAAAATCAGTTATTTGGACATTTCAAAGAAGTTGGGAACGAGAGTTAAAACAATCTTTCACACCGACCCAATGGGCCACGGCTTATATGTTTGCGGTGGGGGCTACTCGATGCGCTACCTTATTAGAGACACAACGAAAGTTACTTTATAGATGGTACCTCACTCCAGACAGAATTACAAAATATGCGCCAAATCACTCGGATATGTGTTGGAGATGTTCCCTAGTTCAAGGTTCTATGAGTCACATATGGTGGGATTGCCCCAAAATAAATGCATTATGGAAGGACATCTCGATTCTGGCGACCGAAGTCCTAGGCATGCTGATCCCTCACAAACCGGAGATTCTATTATTGGGTATGATCAACCTCCCAAAACCTCAAAGAAGGATGCTATTTATTCTCATCTCCACAACCTCGTTGCTCATAGCACGTAATTGGAAGACCACATTAGTACCTACCAAAAAACAAGTTATTGACCTATTAGACTAATATCGTGGATTTGACTCGAGGATTGTGGCATCGGAAGATATACATCCACCCAAATCGGATCCCTGGACACTTTGGGACATACACAAAATTTATGAAGCATGTGGGTTATGACCGATATACCGACCCTGGTACACAACTTTTACTTCAGTTTGGTTCTTTGATGGCTGCAACCCCCCCTCCCCCCCACTGTTTATTTTTCAGTAGTAATGGTTATTTATGCACTTATATACTGTTTATCCTCTACTTCAAAGTAACTTTGTATTTTTTTTGCTGACAGAAAAATTTTACAATAAAAATTTATGTTTTAAAAAAAAAAGCATGACATTCAAATAAATAAAAAGTATGAAATAAAACAAGGAAATAAAAATATGTACTCTAAAAAATTCTAATAAATAATGGATAAACAGACCAATATTGGCTATTGTGTTGGGACAAGATCCACAAAAGCCAAAATATTGTTATGGACACAAAATCTGTACATTCGTATTATAACTGCAGTAGACAAAATTCCCAATGCAGTAACTAATCTAGCTGCAATAACTGATAGTGCGATAAAATGTATATTTTCAATAAAACACTCTAGGGTGCGGTACCTCTCCATATTTATAGAGGGGGCCTGACACTAGGGGAACAAGCATCTCCTGACTCAGCTACAGGACTACCACAAAGAAGGGGAAGGAAAGAGGAGATAAGGCAGAAACAGGGAGAGAAAAGTTTGGAATCCAATGCTGTGGCATAAACCTATAAGAAATGGCAAAGTTCGAAGTCGGAATTTAGTCCATTGGGGATCAAGGTATTAAAATGAAAAATAAGTCTCATCTCCTCCTGATTGATTTTTTTAATAAAATCTTCCCCTCGCCAATTCTTCGTTATCTTTTTCAAAATATAAAAATACATGCCAGTGGGTAACCCTTCATGATGTTTCTTAAAATGAGCTGAAACCGTATGGTTCTCAAATTGTTTTCTAATGTTGCGCACATGTTCCATAACTCTAATGTGTATAGGTCTGATGGTTTTCCCTAAATTTATGGCATGGGCATACCAGAGTATAAACAACATGGACATGTCATGCTTTTTAAGAAAACAAATTTAGTTTTTTATGTTATATATACACATGGACCCACTGTATTTGTACTTAGAAGGTCCGGTTCCCTCAACCCACATAATTCTAGTTGCACTGCCTGTCCGATTTGAGGAGGGAGCCATCCTTCACGATTGATGTCCGTTTGAAGGAGGAAAAATGAGTCACCAATGGAGAGATTGCGAGACCCAGCGACCTCCAGCGCCAACTTCCGGGACACACTGAGTGTCTGCAGCCTCCACTTCCTTATGACATCGTCAGTGTGCGCCGGAAGCCCCGTGATTGGACTCCAAAGACAGGTGTTTTTACTCCATGTCCCATGCTATATTAACTGGGTTCCCGAGGAGGACGGTAATGTCCTTTTTCCTTTCCTTTTCACTATACCTGCTACTGAAGAAGCGCCCTTAGCGGCGCAAAACGCGTTTAGCCTCTGGTTTCCCTTTGTTTATTTTAAATCCTCTTGATTGATCCCTTTGGGATAAATAAAAAATATTTAAAAAAAATATTTTTAAATAAAAAAATATTATAATTCCATTTGGTTTACTTTCCTGGTGGTTGCTGCCTCTTCCTTTGATACTGAGGTGCAGGAGGTGATCCATGCGACTTATGGAGCTTTGAATTGTGAGTCTGCAGGCAAACCGGTTGGCCTATTAACAACCTGGAAAGCGAACATATGAGGGCTGGAAGCTCTCGAAGAATGTGAGTCTTTTTTTCTGCTATCTCTTTACAATATATGTATATTGTTTATGGCGAACATACAGTGTTGCACTACGTTTTTTCTACGTCTTTTTCTCCTTTTGAGGTATCCACTTTACCAGCTGAATACATATCTTCAGACAGAAGAAAGAACCTCTACAGATAGACAATCATTTTCCTCCACAGAACTTTTTTCCACTATTCATCAATGTATGTATCATTGACTGTATATGCCATATGGTTTAGCGGTTTACCCACCTGGTATTCCGTGATCACTTTACCAACGTATATACCTCTCCCTCCATTCCTCCCTGTGTTTATTTCCCTTGAGAACGTGAAGACGCGCTGCCTGTTTGTATGGTTTTTGTTTATGGTCAATCGGTGATATTGGGAAGATATCTCCACCAGGCTTCTATAGTGATCTTCATAGATCTCCTCCCCTACTTGTAAGCGCACTATCCCCCCTGTTTCCTCAATTGGGGGGTTGGCCTGCACCTAATGTGCAAGAGGACTATCGGCAGCACATCCAACCAGCCTAGTGACGTCTCTTGGCATAGTTTGGACATCAAAGTCTTCAGGGTGCGCTTCATTCTCTCGACTTTTCCCGAGCTCTGGGGCCTGTAGGCAGTATGTAGCTTCCAGGTAATGCCCAACAGACGGGCGAGCTGTTGCAAACAGTTCTGTATGAATGCAGGGCCATTGTCCGACCCTATCTCAAGAGGAAGTCCATAGCGTGGTATTATTTCTTTCATCAGACTTTTCACCACTTCCACTGTCTTCTCTGTTCTTGTCGGGAAAGCTTCTACCCATCCTGTCAGGGTACACACCATTACCAGTAGATATTTGTATCCTTTGCAGGGCGGCAACACCGTGAAGTCTATCTGTAACGATGCCATTGGGGATAGCCCGATTGGCTGCTTCCCTGGAGGTTGAGATGGGCCTGTTCTTGGATTATTTTTGGCACATGTCACACACTGCTGGGCTATTGCTTTGCAGACTATGGACAGTCCTGGTACGTAGAAATGTGGCTCCAATTGCTGTTCCATCATTTCTCTTCCGCCATGGGTACTTGCGTGGAGCGTTCTTACAATCTCAGGAGCCAATGTTGCTGGTAGGACTATTTGTCCATTCTTCAACTGGAACCATCCGTCTTCTCCATATCCGCCTTGTTCTTCTGACAGCCATTTCTTCTCTTTCTCTGAATATACGGGTGTCCATTCACTCAGTGGCGCCGGTAGGAGTGCAGCCACCACTGGTTTTGCTTTGTATCGTGCCAATTCTCCACGGTTTCCCCAGACAAATTCTTCTTTTGGGAAATAGTATCGCCAGGCAAAGAACAGCAGATCTTGTCTGTCCTGTGAATCTCTTACTGCTGGTATGAAAAAGTTCATTGCACTTTTCTTCATTCTTTAGGGAAGCCTACCACCCAACTCACTGACGCAACCATCAATCACTCTCACCTTGCAGTCCTCTCCTCCTTTTTCCAACCCCAACCCTCCCAGATTGTGAGTTCCTACGGGAATAGGGCCCTCATCTCCTCCTGTACTGTTTGTCAAATGTTGTTCAATGTATTGTAACCCTGTCTATACTGTGCTTATTGTACAGCGCTGCGGAATATGCTGGCGCTTTATAAATAAAGAATAATAATAATAATTCTTGGCAGCTTGTTTTTGATATGGATCTCCTTGAGGAAGAACCTCACCAACGGGGCTTGGTATTCTTCTACTCCCAACTCTCCCAGTCTTAGCAGTATTCATGTAATCCGTAGATTATTATGAGGGTTGGTTGTTAGATTTTCGAAACGTGAAGCTAAATTTTCTGCTCGTTCAACTTTGGTTACTTTTGTATCTTCTTCACACTCCACCATTAATTTTACGCAGAAGAATTTCAGCATCATTTTGTATGCTCTGCGTAGTCTTTGCTGAACTTCTGAGGTGTTGATCATTAGGCGTGTCTCTTGAGGATTCAGATGAGTGGAGTAGAAATTTCGGCCTTGAGACTGGGTTGGGAAAAGCCATTGGTTATAATCATGATTGAGTTCTAATAGTTCGTATTCATCTTGCCATTTGTGCAATATAATTTCAATGAACTCGCCTTTGGGTTCAAATTTTCTCCAATTCATGTAGAATTCGTAGTTTGGCATGGGAGGTTGAGGCTCTTGCTTGCAGAGCAGGACTTTGGCTTGATCAATTGTTAGCAATGGTTTTCCAGCTGCTTTTGCGGCCTGGTCAGCGCGCCTGTTGCCTTTTTGGGATTTCATCATGACCTTTCTGGTGGCCACGACAGTGCATGATACTGACAGCACTTGGTTTCCATACAGCTTCTAGGAGGGCTGCGATTTCAGCTGCATACTTGATTTGTTGTCCTGAGGAAGTAAGTAGGCCTCTTTCTTTGTAGAGTGCACCATGTGCATGAACCGTCATGAAGGCGTACTTGGAGTCAGTGTAGATATTCACTCTTTTGCCTTCGGAGATTTCCAGAGCCCTGGTTAGGGCTGTTATTTCAGCCAGTTGTGCAGATGTATGGCCTGGTAGTGGATTTGCTTCGATAATTTCTTTTGCTGAGACTACTGCATAGCCGGAGACTTTCTTCCCATCATCCATGTAGCTGCTACCATCAGTGAACAACTGTAGATCGTATTTGTCTAGGGGTACATCTTTCAAATCTGGCCTGCTACTGAACACTTCTTCCATGACTTGGAGGCATTCATGATCTGGATCCTCTTCACAGTCAGGCAGTAAAGTAGCAGGGTTCAAGGTAGCAATAAGGTCCAGATGAACCCGTGGATTCTCACACATCATAGCTTGGTACTTCGTCATCCGGCTGTTGCTGAACCAGTAGCTTCCCTTTACATCCAGCAGGGCTTTGACAGCATGGGGCACCTTGACATGAAGAACTTGTCCAAGGGTCAGCTTCTGCTATCAGCATTGCGGTGGCTGCCACGGCTTTCAGGCATGGGGGTAGGCCACAGGGTCAAGTTGCTTGGAGAGCTAGGCCAGAGGACTTAGCCAGGAGCCGAAACTCTGAATCGGCACTCCTGTCGTTGTTTGATTGTGTTCATGCACGTACAGCTGGAAGGGCTTGCTGTGATCTGGCAGTCCCAGTGCAGGAGCTTCCATTAACATAGTCTTTAATTTTAGAAAAGCTGCTGTTTGCTCTTCTTCCCAGAGGAAGGGGTCATGTTCTTCCTGATTAGTGGTTTGATGAAGGGGCTTGGCAATATCTGAGAAGTTGGGGATCCACAGGCGGCAGAAGCCTGCAGCTCCCAGAAACTCACGGACTTGTCTTCTGGTCTTTGGGGTATTCGGCATACTGCTTCTTTTCTTTCTGCCCCCAATGCACGCTTGGTACCTGTTAATTGGAAACCTAAGTACTTTACACTTTGTTTGCATATTTGTGCTTTCTTTCTTGACACTCTGTAACCTGCAAGGCATAGTAGATGTAGCAGGGCTTTTGTGGCAGATAAACAGTCTTTTTCTGTGGGAGAAGCCAGTAATAAATCATCTACATACTGTAGTAAAACAACTCTGTCTGGCTGAGCGTTGAAGGAGAGGAGGTCCTGGCTGAGCGCGCACCCGAAAATCGTGGGCGAGTTTTTGAAACCTTGAGGGAGGCGTGTCCAGGTCATTTGATGGCGCGCTCCCGTGGTAGATTCCTCCCACTGAAATGCAAAAAGGGGCTGGCTTGCCGGAGCCAGTCGGATGCAAAAGAAAGCGTCTTTTAAATCAAGCACCGTGTAATATTTTGTATCTCCGGGAATTAACGCCAATAAATTGTATGGGTTGGGAACCACAGGGTGTAGAGTTACTGTGGCTTCGTTGACGGCTTGTAAATCCTGGACTGGGCGGTACTCTTGTGTGCCCTCTTTCAGTACCGGCAACAGGGGTGTGTTCCATGGTGACACGCAGAATTTCAATATGCCGTGGTCTTTAAGTCTCTGTAAATGTGTCTGGATTTTCTGCTTGGCTTTTTGTGGGATATGATATTGTCTTAAAACCACCTGGTTTTAAATCGACATACACTGGAGGGATATTTACAGCTAGTCCAGGCGGGTTTTCCTCCGCCCACACCCCAGGAATTCCCAGAAGTAGTGTGTGCGGGTCCGGGGCAGTCGGCAGAGTTGGTGCTGTGCGCCATTCTTCTTCTCTTGGCATAATCACTGCAATTTTTACTGGTTGAGTGTGCTGGCTGGCTGGGCTGTACTGCCATGTAGAGCTGCCACTCTCAGGCAGGTCTAATCGAGCATTTCCCCCGGGAAGAAATGTAATTTGGGCTGTTAGAGATTATTGACTTCTTTAATAGGTCAGGGATATATTAATTATGACGCATATTTTTCTTATTGTTGATATACATAGATATATATATATTATTGACAGTGCCTCCAATACCAGCGGTATAAATTGGTATTTAACCCCTAAGATAGGGATTAATAACCAATCAATGAATATACGTCTTAACAAATATATGGCGCGTTATCCCGAGTTCTTTTGATGCTCTCTAGATATTTTTAAACACAATAAAATCAATAAAGATATGAGACTGCGTAACGGTAAAACAATTCAAACCAAAATTTATTCACACGTCAAGTTTCATACAACCGTATGTTATCAACGGATTAGCAAGACACAATTTACAAGTGATTATAGATTGTGACTAGTAGCGATACTGCGACACGCAATAATCTAATGGACAGATATTTTAGGTTTATAGACCGCACCACAGATATACACGCCTCAATTCTTAAACACCAAACTCTATTCTATTCACTTAAACCTTTCCCATTATAAACCAATCCTCCACCTGGCTAAGATAAACACTCGGTTACTGGGCATCACCTGCAGCACAATTTATTATTGTGGGGCCTATTCACTAAATGCAACTTCCTTCAGGGAGATACATAACACACTCGATAGGGAGACTATCTCTTCCACAGATCAATCACAGCACTTCATTCGATATACGTTAACCTAACGCTTCTTAATGACTTACAGTGCATGCATTCATTCGGAAGGGCTGCAAGATGGATATGGAAGGAGTTATGCTAGGTTACGAATGGGGCGGACAGTACTTGACATATAAAAGCTATTTCACGGTCCCAGCGTATCTCACTATAGGAATATAATTGATCTTTAGATGTCCACAAACAGTATTCTTGGAATATAAATAATTTCACTAAATTATGGCTCAAGTATGCAGCCGGTAATAGGTTTCTCCTTAGTAGTCCTCTGCAGTGAACTGTAAAGGCAGAATTTCTATTCTACTGATTATTAGGCTCAAACAGCAAAATAATTTATTTATATTCCTTTAGTTTGTGATGGACATCTAAAGTCAGGACTATGCAATTAGAAAATAGATATCATATTATTCAGGTATACTTTACCATCTGGTTAGTGAAGATAGAGTGGTGGAAGATTAGGGTGTGGTCGGTCTTAAAGGGGCGGCCGATGGTGATTGCCTTTCTTCCCTCCAAGCGTCCCTCAGGTCTCTCCCCAAGCTTTTCTCAGTGTGTCCTCTTGCTCTGGAGTGTCCCCTCTATATAGTGGTCTTCCGCCCAGTTTTAGATCTAGCCCATCACTATGTGGCCTCATTTGATTGGAGGATATATATTCATCAACTCCAGGGGTCTGTCCAGGTGTTATGTTACCTGGCCAGCAGATGGCGCTCTCAGATCAACCATCAACCTTCTGCAGGAATTAATTTATGGGCTTGGCCAATCTTTTACTGGTTTGGGGTCGTTTTATTCCTATATCCCGGGACTCCATAGATTTTATTAACAAATTAAAATTTATTTCTATTGTGGCATCTCCTCCCCTTTTACGTATATCCACAGGGATGTGTATGTGAGGGGACATACAATCATTCATTCGTGGTATCGTTTTTAACAGTCACACGTTACCCGACTTAATTGGCTTCATGCGGATTAGTACACCAGACATTTGTGATGATCAACTAAATGTGGTAGGGCCTCTGTTTTTATAAGATGCTAAAATTATCAGTTCTAACTAATAAATATTCTCATACCATATAGTACATATTGCCGAATAGCAAGCTGGTTTACCCAAGCCATTTAACCTTCTTTGGTTTTTTTTTCTTTATTGGGCAACCTATTGTTCCATGTTTACGTGGTCTTTCAGAGTTTCGATGTGACGAAATAAACACAATACTGAGATATCTATCTTAGTTGTCATTGTGTTCCCTTACTTTTAAACCATTTGATCTAAACCCTGTTTGGTTGTAACAAATAAATAAAATAAACAGAGTCCATTAGACTGTCTTTGATCAATGTTAAATGTCCTTTCTTGTATGCGTAACACTAACGAGTTTAGCTTATCTCTTGTTCTTGTTATATATTAACGACGCAGACAAGTTGTTCGTGTGGCGCAATTCCTGGCCCCAAATTTAAACATTCCTGCGTTATAGAAATTTTATATCTAAAAAGGTCTGACAGGGCTTGCAATTTGCAAAGGTTATCCCGCCCCAGGAGCTGGATGGGACATTCGGGCATATACAAAAATTCATGTTCACCATTATGCCCACCCACACTACATTTTCGAGTAGCAAGGAAGGGGTACTTAGCGGACACCCCCATTGCTCCCATAATATCAACTTCATTTCCCATTGGGGGTGCAATTTGCTGTGTTACAACAGAATATTCGGCACCGGTGTCAACCATAAAAATTTCATCTTTATTTCCCACTCTCATAGTGACCGTGGGCCCGTGGTTACCGAGCGGGATGGGCCCAGGTCCTTGTCAATATGTACCCTGCCCTTCAAATGATGTTCCCGCCAAACCCACAAACCCTGCACCAGCACCCTCATTTCTCTCATATCTACCGTTTGTTACCTGACCATTGGAGGCTTGATCTCCCGATTCCCCAGCCTCGCCCTGTCCCCCAAATTTAGCCAAAAATGCAGGACAATCATTTTTCCAGTGACCCTCACCCCGGCACCAGGCGCACTGGTTGGGTCCCAGGGGTTCCCTAGGGGCTCCTCTACCTCCCCGACCCCTTGCTCTCCCTCTCTCCGGGGCACCTCTTCCTCCACCATTTCCCATATAACCGACAACACCTGTGTGCCCTCTTTGTCTCTTTATCTCCTCCCGCTTTTCCTCTAGATCCCGGTTATGATACACTTTATTAGCAATTTCTACTAACTCACTAATACCTTTTCCTAAGAACCCATCTAGCACTTTCTGTATTAACTCCGGGTCCATTGACCCCTGTTCTGGCCACTCTGGAACTAACAGTGGCCATACAATTGTACACATTAATGTTAGTTTCTCCTTAGTTAACTCTACACCATAATCATGTGTTGCATATAGCGCTTCAAAATTCCGCACCATATACCCTAAGGGCGTCTCACCCTTCTTCACCTTCTTGGGTTTGGACGACCCGTTACCCATTGTTACTCTTTAAGGGCAGTAACCTTTTTACAATACAGCTATTACTTTTTAGCAAAAGCACTTGAAATTTACTGTCTGGTACTTCAGTCGACAATTCATATATATCGGATTCGCTTCCTCCGTCAGTAGCCAGACTGCAGTCGCCTGAGCCGGATACGTACCTTGGGAGTCTACTCTCAAGTTTGCTTTCTCGCTAGGCGAGTAGGCGCTCAATCACTCACAGCACTCAAATCACTCACAGCACGTACTGTACCAGATACTTTCAGCACAAAGCAATACATAAACAATTCTACTCTCTCTACTAGCCGAGGGCACACTGTCCCTCCTCTTGGCTCCTTATACCCAATTGATTGAACTCTACTCTTGTCTGCTTGTAACTATGTGCACCCTGTTCTACAACAACACTCCTGTCTGCAATTCCAATTCGACTAGATGGGTACTCTACCCACCCGGCACCACTACTGCTGCAGCTACCGCTGACCTCAATTGGCCCCCTTCACTACACGACGTACACACTAGCACTGACTCAGGGCTCTCAGCCCAGTCACAGAAATCCCTCCTCCTTTCCTTGTCGACTTGCAGAAGCTTTGTTTACAAACACTGACTACAACTATGCAACTCCACGTGGCTACCCTCTCCCTCTTTTACAGAATTATTCTTTAGTTAACATCTGATCCCCCGGGTCCAGACACGCGCTAGCCACTCTGGTGCTTTTGCTTGTCCGTGCTTTCGGCGGCGGGTTCAGTATGTCAACGAGACCGTGGCCGCGGGTCTCCTTATCCGACTATGGTCGGACGTTTCCCTTATACCGGTATCTCTGATACACATACAAACATAGAAGACACTTTACCTATCGCCGCGCTGCTCGCTGTTTCCTCAGACTCGGTGGTGTCCCAGCTTCCTGGGCCGGGGGTCCGTTTGGGACGAGATGAGGTCCACTGAACAGGAAATCCTGCTTGGCGCCTGCAGATGTCAGCTCACATTCAACGGACGCCCAACCGATGGGATCACTCGCACCTGCAGTCAACCGCCACAGTGTTCAGCAGTCGTTGCCATGCCGGCAAGGGCCTGTATCCCGGCTCACGAGCCCCCAAGAAATGTTACCGGAATCTGCAAGGTTCACTCGGGACGAAGCCAGACCGGACACGAGCAAGGATTGTCTGAGCACGAGTCTCTTCAGGAAAGGCAAACTTTGTGTCGTCACACAATGCTCACACAGGATTAAATCGCAAAGAGTGAGCACCGAACTCACCCCTACAACGGGTTTTATTCCCCGAATACATAATTAGGTACATCCCAATTAGCCCACCTCCCGGTGACACTATCCCACCCCACATGGGTTAGTACCTCCCTTGGTTAATTACAAAGGCATTCCATACATTGGCCATAAATTGGCAAACTTCATGTTAGTCTGACAGTTCGTGATTTGTTGCGGCACTCAATCCGGGCCGTGCCCACCTCCCCAGAGCCTATGTTTATTTGTCACAGATAAGACATGGTCTGTTTTCTACACTCTCTTTGTCTCTCTGCAGGCCTCTGTGACCTTGATGTATCCATTTGTCATCCTGTCCCTCCGTGCCAAGAGCGGCCCGGATCTTCCTCAATTTTATTTGCTTCTCTGCTAATCTAACACATTCCTAAAATTCTATGTAAGCTTCATTCTAGCTTCTACTGAAATCTACCTAGTTATTTTTAAGTGAACCAATATTCTGAACAAGATGGCCGCCTGGCTCATAATGGCGACCATCTTCCAGCCTGATTCCACTTCAATAGGAAACCTGTGTGCTTAGTCGTTAATAAACCTATTAATGAAAACCCAAGAGTCTTGTATTATCCAGAACACTACAGACTCACCCTATCATTTTAACTCTTGAGTTAATTTTACATCTTGCCTCATATCTGGTGCAGTAATTCTCTCGACAAAATATGCTGCTGCCTTATAGGAAGCTGGAGCATGTCACATGCTCACACGGCTTCTGAATGCTCCAGCAAGCATCCAGCTAAACCAATGACTGGGAGGCAAGTGGGTCCCAAGTTAGTTCCTCCTTTCTGGTCCCAATACTTGCAGATCAAGTCATCTCCTGGTGATCTGAGCTTCTAAACGGGAGGTGGTAAAAAAGGGTGAAGATACTCAAGGCAATGGGACCACTCAATTTCAATGCATAGAGCGCCCCTTTTAAAGGGACACTGTTTTAACAGTTGAGGGTCTTTTAAGCTTGCCCCTTAATCCAATGCTCACTTGGCACTGTTCCAGGTCAGGAAGCTATTGCTACTTTTTGTAACCGTAGTGTTCTAAAGTAGGTTTGGAGGTGGAATGCTCACATGAGTTTCCAGTCAGTCCAGATAACAAGCAATTTTAGAGGGGCAAAGGTTTAAAAGTAACATCAGGAAGCATTATTTTACTGAGAGGGTGGTGGATACATGGAACAGCCTTCCAGTTGAAGTGGTAGAGGCCAAAACAGTAATTGAATTTAAGCAGGCATGGGATAGGCATAAGGCTATCCTAAACAAAAGATAAATCCAGGTAAAGTATCCATGTAATTGGGCAGACTAGATGGGCCGACAGGTTCTTATCTGCCGACATTTTTCTATGTTTCTATGTTTCTAATACGAATGCTAGTCAGGTATATACAACTGTACATTGTTTACCTAAATCCCAGAAAATGTATGAGTGAAACATCTTGACATGTTTGTGGGCTGAAAGAGTCTCACACATACACTTGGAAGGCATAATCAGCCTTTTGGGATACTCTTGTTGGTGACACACTCAGGTCACCATAACCATCCAAATTTTTTTGATAGTCATGGTGCGTAGGCTCTCCCTTAAGTTGTAGTTTAAAGCCCATGTGCCATAAACCCTCTTGGTATATTTAGGATTATCTGGGTCAACCAACACCTTTGAGTCCGTGTTCCTATAGAGTAGGGGTTCTCAATCATCATAGGCAGAATAATTTGTGAATGTGTTGTTTAGAGGGACACTATTCATCCTGACCACTTTACAGTTATAAAGTGTTCAGGTTGTGAGGAGTGTCCCCACCAATCTGGTGAAAACGCTGGAAGAAGTGGAACGTTTTCTTCCACCGCACCCAGTGTCAACAGCAGCTGAATTTTTGAATTTCCTGGCTACCTGTCGGCAGTTCCAACACCAGTGATGTCAGATCGCACTGAGCATGCCAACTTCACTTGCTCTGAAACCAATCGGTCTCAGAGAGGCAGCCAATGGATTGGATCTGCGTATACGCGCAACTCGGATCCATCAATCTTCACAGGTGCTACGGAACATGTGAACATAAAGTGCGCATTGCGCAAGTGCTGCTCCTGTGCTACGCAAGTTGTGTGGGAGTGCAAATTGCTTTAGAAAGCTTCAGGGACTTCCCGGTTCGACAGTCCCTGAGCTGAAGAGGAGGAGCAGCTTTCAGCGAGGGGCAAAAAGGTGAATTAAAAAAAAAAAAGAGAAAAATAATAGGCAAAAAAATATCTTTTTGTTTTTGTTTGTTTTTGTTCTTACTAAGGCAGTGTTTCCCAAACCTCTCCTCAAGACCCTCAAAGAGGCCAGATTTTGCAGATCACCTTGGGGAAATGCAGACTGAATTCTGAAATCACTGAGCAGCAAATCATATCACCTGTGCTGTGCTTCAGATATCTGGCAAACCTGGCGAGGCGGAGGGTCCCGAGGACAGGTTTGGTAAACACTGTTTTAAGGAATCCTGTTTTTTTGTGGGTTTTTTTTGAGAAAGTATTTTACCAGGAAGGATACATTGAGATTTCTCTCGTTTTCAAGTATGTCCTGGGTGGCGAGTATGTACCGTTAATTTGGAACTTCCTAAGCCCTCTAAAATTGATGACTAAGTCAGGATGAATAGAAGTGTAAATTACATTTTGGGGGTGGGGGGTCTATGTGCAAGTGTTGGAAGAAACGAGTAGCAGTATTGAGTTAAGGAATAGAAACGAGGCACTTGGAAACTGATAAAGTATTAAGGAGGCCTATCCTAATACTGAAGGTCTCAACATGCAGGCATATGTCAAATAAATGGAATATATTTTGCAGGCCACTTCATACTGGCTTGTAAACCATCATTCTTCTGTGCTCAGCCAGTGAAGTCGTGACTTGAGGGATGCTCTACCAGTGCAGAACATTTGTTCTTCCAAGTTGACAGAATAGCATTTTAAATTGTATTTAAAGTGCTTTGGGATGTTTTATTCAAAACCTTGAATTCTATGAGATTAATGTCTAGTTGAGTCACTGCTTCTTTCCACCATTCTATTTTGCAGTGACAGAGGCAAGGGGTCGCCCACCTGTAGTCCATGTATGTAATTTATTAACAATGTTTAATTTATTCTTTGTTATTGGTCTGCTTTCCACACAAAAAAGCTTGGAGGTTAATCTCTTTGCCTGAATTCGGTTGATTAAATCAAATCCTTCCTGAATCACTGTGAGCCACAGGAAACGGCATCTGAAAACCAATATTACGGACAACCAATTCACATATTACCCTCCTTAGCAGAGATGAACCCCTGCATAACGATGGCTTATTAGTTACCATCTTAATATAAAATTTGCGTAGAATATCTGTGTATCTATATACGTCCACACACCATGCATATGTAATAAAATATTTTTTAATTTGTAATTTTAAAAATGCCAGAATCATGGGAAATTTAATGTTTGCAATCAATGTTTTTCCTTCTGATAGCACGGATAAATCTCTTACAATAATTTGTCAGTTTTGATCATTTGTTTGCTGTCTGTTCCACCTAGATATGGTATGTTAGTTCACCATAAGTCTGTTTTCTAATTTTGTATTCAAATGTGATTGAAATGCAAAATTATTCATTATTGATTTTTGGGATCGCAATTAGAAAAATTAAACCTCTGAGTGGGGAATGACTATATGGATTTTTACTTTTTATCAAGCATCCTGTATTTAATCAAAAAGTATAATTATGTTGCTTATTTACATTTGAGCAGTCATTTGCATCGTTTTATAGATTTAAGTATCCCATTTATGTGTTCTGTGCATAGATGTTTTTTTTAAAAAAAAAATTTGGTATACGTTCACTTGTAGATAAATATATTTTTGCAAAGGTTGCTACCACTCTGTCCAATTTGTTTTGAGATTATTTTATACAATTTTACTACTTCTATAAATATTAAATGCATTCTAAATATCTCTTTTTAACTCCCACTATGACCTGACTTTCCCCAATTTCAAGGTTGGCATGTAAAAAAAATAAAATAATTACCCATGCACAAAAAGCTTCTCTAAAGCTCAGACATGAACAGAAATGCCAAGTATAAGCCCTCCACTACCACAATTGAGGTAACTCAATCTGTAAATGCACATTGAGGTGCCAGAGATCGAGCTACCTCGATATGGTCTGATTCTGGAGGATTGCAGTCATATTTCTTTTATTGGTTTCAAAACATGCCCCTAAAGTAAAATTTTACTACCGCCTGTTTCTTCCTAAAATCCTACGCTTCTGAGATCGAGAGAACCTGAGTCTTAAAAGGCACCATCAGCTATCCGATATCGAGTTATTTCGATCTACGGCTGAGCAGGGCAAAAGCAAATTAAATTCGTTACAAATGTGAGACCTGAGCGGGCACCCACCGTAGAGCAGACCATTAGTGCTGTTGCTCGTTCTCAGGACCCTTACAAACACCCCCTTTCCTCACTACAAATTAAGTTTGTTTGCTTTTGAGCTCCAGAAGGTGCCCCCAAAGTTGTAGCCCTGTGTCATAATGCCAAGGTGCTAATACTGTTTAAAAGTGGCTTGGGAATGTCCTGATAGCTCAAACTTTCTCCAGCTGATGCACGGAGCCGAGTTTCAGTTTTAACTGTAATAACTCCTTTTGAGCAGTAGATGGCAATGTCTGCCTGCCCAATAGGTTGTTAAAGTAAGGAACACACTGGGAATATTCCCAAATATTTCTTACTGTATAATTGATTTTTTAAATAATATAATAATTGCTAGTTCCTAGCAGTGTTTTTTTTTAAATCATTTGGTAAGGGAGGGGTTAAGAAGGTTTTGCAAAAGTAACCAAGTTCATTCTTTAGGAGCTATGTGTGTGAGTGAGCTGTAAAGATCCAACAGATGTTTTTATCTACTAGAATATAAGTTCTTCTTTCTTACTGAATGTGTACATTGATTATCAGCTGCTTCATCAGTCAATTTATTTACGAGCAGAAACTAAGCTAATAAATAACAAATCTAGAAAAAAAACTAGGAGCCTACGAAATATAATTAAAAGTACACTCCAGTCACCATGACCACATGAATTAACCGATCATGGTAGCAGTACTTTGTCCTTGGCTGTCCCTGGCCATTTCCGAACTCAGGTTCTTCTCCAAAAAGCATTGATAGGAAACAGATTCAGCACGCTAGTTGCCCCCTTTATAGTCATTGTGGGGCTGGTGTCTTAGCTGTAGGAAACCACTAGGAGCATAGGCAGACAATGAGACTATGAGCTTGGAGGAGAAGATGACTATTAAATACTCTTCGTCCCCTTCCCTCCTAAAAAAATTGACAAAACCTCCCCGTAATAAACGGTTACGTGCATGTAGAATAATTATTTTGGCATAATGCATAAATTTGGGAGTTAGATGTCAGCTACCAGGCCCTAGATTTGCTAAACACTGGTCTAGTACTCCTAACCTAAAGAAAAAGACCTGATTAGAAAAAGAAAAAAAAGTTGTCATTTGTGCTTACCCCTATGGCTCCATGCAAAACAAAACAGAGGTTTTAGTTTACTATAATGGCTATCAAAGTGTTAAGCCCACCTGCCACGTCACGGCAAACTTTTAAGGTGGGTCCTAACCTAATATAAACAAAACTTGCTTACAGTAACTGCATGTCCTACTGCTGCTTCTCAGCTAAGAGACAGACTGGTGAGTTTATATTTATACCCTCACCAGAAACCTTTCCACTTTGGGATTGAAAAGAAAACACGGAAAGGGATGGCAGCAAAAAATGACCTGGCTGGGGAAACGGCAAAATATACAAATTGCGCAAAAAACTGTTTTGGCCACTAATAACTATCTGTGCGACTGCATGAACCAAGAGTATCAAGCTCACTTCATGTGTAAAACATAACAAGAAAAAAAGGTCGTCATTTGCGCTTACCCCTATGGCTCCATGCGAAACAAAACAGAGGTTTTAGTTTACTATAATAGTTATAGTTACAAGTATTTATATAGCGCCAACAAATTCCTTATCTCTGTACAATGGGAGACAGAATAACAAATATACATACACATTACACACATGGAACAGAAGGAGAGAGGGCCCTGCTCAAGAGCTTACAATCTAAGAGGAAAGGGGTGACCCATTAGGTGAGGGTGAATAGTGTAAGTGAAGTGGCAGGTTGCCGGAGGACTGAATGGGAAGAGGAGCAGGAAATGACAGTAGGGAGTTCATGGAACGGGCCGAAAGGCTTCTCTAAAGTAATGGGTTTTCAGAGACTTCTTGAAGGACTGGAGAGACGGGGCAGTCTAATGTTGCGGGGGAGGGAGTTCCATAGAAAGGGGGCAGCTCGGGAGAAGTCCTGAAGGCGAGAGTTGAGGGTGCGGGTACGAGGAACTGATAGCATCAGATCATTGGCAGAGCGAAGTGGTCGGGATGGGATGTACCTGTTAATAAGGGAGGAGATGTAGGTAGGGGCGCGGTTATGGAGAGCTTTGTATGTGAGCACCAATATTTTGAAATGGATTTTAAAGGAATTCTATAATGGCCATTAAAGTGTTAAGTCCACACACCACATCACCCTAACGGTTTGCCCCACTTTTGTTTAATTTCTAGGCAACAGATTCTGCTCTTGGATCAAAGAAGGGGTAGAATGGGGAGGGGGGAAGGTAAATAAATATTTATAAATAAAGTAGTTTTTTTTTGTTGTACTTCGGTGCATTCCTGCCACAGAACAATACTAGAGGAGTATTTACCTCACACCATACGTAAAATTTAAAGATGCCTTAAGAATAAATCTATTCAAATAGATGACTTTATTGCTTTTATTAGACGACTTCAATAGAAAACTACAAGTATTTACAAAATAAACTAATAACGTTTTGTTGTTTTAGTTTTCTACTGTATCAATATTTATTACTTTGGCTTTTCTGCTTTTGGAGGTACAAAAAGTCGGATTCCGCTTATTGACCGGCTTGACTTGCATGAGGTGTCATCACTCAGATTTATTTTATTTAAACCACAACAGGCTCCCGTTTTTAAAATATTTATTGTGCAATAAAAACATCGCAGACGTGGCAGTATGTCCATTGAACTCCGCACAGGTACAGCTCATCAGAAACCTCACTGCTGAACTTAACGACAAAGCTAGTTTTATTTTTGAATTCTTGAGCATCAATGTAGCCCTTTGTGAAAATGTTCCATGTCTTAAAAAGGTATAGCGAGGCAGGTTCAACACCATAAAGGAATTCAGTGCGTTAAATGAATGTCTCTAAGTTCAGTCTCACTTTCAATCAAATCCGTTTGGGGGGGTCATTTTGGCTTGAATGGCCTAAGGAAGTATGTATTTTAATACACCGAAAACATTTAGTTATGGTCAGCACACAGCCAATCGGTGCTCAAGTTGATTGTATCACGCTACTGTCGTTCAGCTGACTGGTACACTGATTGGCCACTTTCTGATCAGAGCAAAGGTATGAATTCTTAGTCCCTTTGGGGGGATTCAAGGAACCCTGTTGCCCAGGGGTCAGCAACATGCCCCCCCCAATGTTCTGGAAATACATCTTTCACACTCAGCCACTCATAGTATAGTAGCTCCACTTCATGGGAAAGGTAATTCCAAATTTTAAATGAAAAGTGAAAACCAACGAAAGGACATATATGGTCACCGATAAAGGAAGCCAGAATACTCTCACAAGGAGGCAGTTCCACATGAAATAGTGACCTTTTTTTGCTGTGTATCTGGATCGTGGAATATCTACCCGGATTCTGGTGTCATATTACCATTGTGGGCTAGTGAGTGAGCCACCAAGACACTCACAGGCACGACCAACGAGCCATATGAGGTTCAGAAAAGCGTGAGCGATACCATAAAGTCCTAATATCCATTCTGTGATTTATAGAACTTAACTAATATACGCTTTTCTGTTTTCCTAGAAATTTATATGGTCGCTTGTTTATTCATGTGAATTGGGGTACGACGATAACCACACTGTTTATCCGTTTATCTAAGATTTTTTTTTTATATATATACTTTATTGTCTCGTGCGCACTGGATACCCGTTCTATCTTTCCATTGTCCTTTTTGGATGTGGTAGGGAGCCACATCTGGGTGCTTTTTCAGTGACCGTGATTTCCTTTTCTTCTGTTCACGCCATTCTGTGCGCCCCCTTCAGCACATTTCTACATAAAGCAAATGTGTTTAGGTCAGGTGGGAGAAGTCTGCCGACTCTTTTTAAACAGGCATAACTCCCTAAAGTTAGGGGATAAATAATTGGATGTAAATTAACAAAATGTTTTATTTAATAGCTGCTTTATGCCCAGTTCATAAAACATTAGCATATCCTGATAATGCATGTGTTCCTTAAAGTGCAGCACATTTATTTGACAGAGTGACACATATAGCTGTCCTTATCGATTCTGATGCCGAATGGATCCAAAAGAATGATCACCGTAGGAGTTTGTTCTTTCTGTGTATTTTGCAGCGGCACACACTGGGGGATCATTTCTTTTAGCGTACTAATCACATTAGATGAGCGAACACTGTGTAAAATCCCTGAATTAGGATTCAGATTTAACTGCAGCTAGGAGACCTCAGGTCACTGCTTTATCAAGATCAAGGCCAAGCAGCCTTAGCTATAAAGTATGCAGTCCGACCCCAGAATTGAATGCATCCTCTCATCACACCTAGGCAGCAAAACAGAGACTCAGACGGAACATTTCAGTCTAGTTGTGACAAGCCAGTTTTAGGTTTCACATCTTGCTGGATTTACATTACCAAGCTCTCTTTATCTCCCTTTTTTTTTATCGTCTTATTAAAATTGTATTATTATTAGATTATCTTCAAGCACATTAGTGAGAAATGACTATTGCACTTTGTTTTTATGCCCTCACAAAGACAAAAATAAAATATCTATCAGATCTTCACAGCATGCATGCCGTTCTCTGCATAATTTCCATTATGCCAGTTGTGATGAAAAATGAAAGCAAAGCACCAGTGCTAAATGGTCTGTGTGCGGCTGAAGACGGAGGCATTAAATCGGAGTGTGTTTTAAATGATTTAGAAATCTGTTTATCCCGTCATGGTGTGTAACTGTCAAATGTAGATAAGGGAATGTGTGGGTTGAATGTCATCAGTTTTCAGATTTCAAGCAAACTGGGACCAAACAACCGGCACTGAGGGAGAATTGTGGTCTCGCACCCCCCCCCCCCAGTACTGGGAGTTCTAGTGAAATTGTTTGCTTCTACTTGCCACCAAATCAGTTTTGCTAGTTTGTTGAGTTGTGTATCTGTATATAATGTTTGTACTGGACTTAACAGAATACTATGGGGTTAAACATTAACTCCTCCTGAGCCACTCCACCTTCCCCCACCTGTTTTAACCCTTTAGCTTTTTATCATTATTTTAATACAAAAACTCTCCTTTAATCCATAGCTGGTCAGTCTCTGAACCCAGCAGGAGGTGACATGCTGCCATAGCATGTCACATGACTACAGGGGGCTGGACGGTCCAGCAAATGCAGCGGCTCTCAATACCTTAAGGTAGCAAGAACAATTGGATGGGGCTGGTTCTCAAAGATCTCAAAACCCATTGACCTGATGTTGGAGCCAAGTCCCTGCATTCCAAGAGCTGAATCAGCCCTCCAATTCACATATTAAAGGAGGGAGCAGGGAGCCAACATCAGCATGGCCACTCCGTTATCATTGACTGGTCACACTGTTGTAGAGCTGGGGTGCTCAACCCTGGGGTTTTGAACTACATCTGCCATAAGGTTCTCTTGACTTAATGAGTGGCTGAGCATCGTGGGAGGTGTATTTCAGGAACATCTGAAAGGCCACAGTTGAGCACCCATAGTGAAGTGTCCCCTATTACCTGTAAAACTGTATCTATCACATGATCACTTGCTATCATAATATAAATGAGCAAAGATAAACTGGTAGATTTAAAATCCTCCCTTATTTATTTTTGTTACGGATTCCCTATGGATATATGTATATGATCCCTGTAAGCAGAGTTACCCTAATATTCCGATCCTTGTAGTGGTCGGTTATAGTGACTAAGTAGAGCACAGACTGAGACAATAGTATATATATATATATATATATATATATATAATGTTAGCAAACAGAAGCCAGATATCTGTATACAACACTGCGGATCCAGAAGACAAACACACTGGAGTAGTAGATCGCTAGATTCAGAGGTCTAAACAGAAGAGTAATCGATTGCCAAAAGCCAGGGGTCATAAACACAAGAGTGGTCGATTTTCCAAAAGCCAGAGGTCTATACAGAAGAGTGGTCGTTATCCAAAACCAGAAGTATATACACAAGAGTAATCGTTATCCAAAGCCAAAAGGTCTATACACGAGTAATCGTTTTCCACAGCTTGAGGTCTATACAGAAGAGTAGTCGTTTTCCAAAGCTAAAAGGTCATAGACAATCAATATATAAATTCAGAACACTTTGGAGCACTGTGGGAGTGTGAGAACACGACAGTGCGCTGGTCTCGGCTAACTGAAGTCCTTATATAGTAGATCACGCGCTTTGTTAATGTGCCCCGCCCCTCCTGTCGTCACGTGATCGGCGCCTGCGTGCATTTTATCTGGAGCTCGGCAAGTGAGCAGCATGGAGGAGGCTGCTGGGCGCCGGAGGTACTTGACAATTTTACTTATTTTTAATGGACTGATCGGGGTGTATCTGGGCTGGATATGGCCCTGGGAATTATACATTTTACTGTACCCCCCCATCATGGCATATGCATTTGGCAACATATAATTAAATAGTCACAACCTGAGGTTGAAACTATAGCAAGTATCGTATTTCCCCAAATTGATTTCTAAAAACATTTCTAATAATTTTGAGACTTGTTGCTGGGATTCTTTACTGTTCTACACTCACACTCCTGAAATATATGGGATAGCTAAACCTAGGGACATTAGAAAAAAAAATATGGCAATTAAGTAAATGTTTAAAATTTCTTCCTCTAGCAGCTCTTTCTCTCCCACTTTAAGTATCAAATGCAGACCTCCCCCCCCCCACTCAAATCTGCTGTCTTAGACCAAAGCCTACTTGACCTACGCAAGAAGACACCCTTGGGACTAATACATGTGCATGTCATAACAAAGCCCTGTCCCATTTATACAAATGGCTGAGACTCGCTATGGGTTGTTATAGGCACAATGAAAATCGCTCCCGATGCAAATGGGAAGTCACATTGCACCTTGCAGTACTGTATCAACAAACCTGTGCTAGTCATAACTGCTGAAATAAAGTTGACTGCTATGGCCGCTGTAAACACTTATTCCTGACATTTGAGCATGCATTTCACTTGCTGAAGACAAAACCGAAGGGAAAATGCCCCTAGAACAAGCAGGAACTGAAGACCGTTGCAGTAGAGGCCTGGCAGAGCATCACCAGAGATGAAACCCAGCGTCTGCTGATGTCTATGCGCAGGACAAGTAGAAGAGCTAGATAATCTGCTGCTTGAGGAAATAACCAAAATGGCAATGAAGGGGGAAGTTATTATCATGGGGGACTTTAATCTTCCTGATGTGAACTGGAAAACCAAAATAGCTGGGTGCACCAGGAGTACAAATAATCTAAACTCCTTACTGGGATTATCTCTAACACAAGTAGTTGCGGAGCCGACCCGTAAAGAGGCCATATTGGATTTAATACTCACAAATGGAGGTTTGGTATCGGACGTTGTTGTAGGTGAAAATTTGGGATCTAGTGATCACCAATCAGTATGGTTTAATATAACAACCGGGATGGAGCCGCACCACACAAAAACAAAAGTTTTAGACTTTAAAAAAACAGATTTTTCTAAAATGAGATTTTGTGTGAATGAGTCATTATCAGACTGGAGGAGTTTAAAGGGAGTCCAGGAGAAATGGGATTATTTAAAGGAAGCATTATTGAAGGCCACAGGAAATTGCATTCGGCTTGTTAGCAAAAACAAAAAAGGGAAGAAACCACTGTGGTACTCTGCAGAAGTGGCCAAAATAGTGAAGAACAAGAAGATAGCATTCAATAATTATAAAAAAACTCAGCGTGAAGAGGATAGGCAAACCTATAAGATTAGGCAGAAAGAGGCAAAGCAATTTAGAAGAGCTTCCAAAGCACACGCAGAAGAGAAAATAGCTCAGTCAGTAAAAAAGGGGGACAAAACATTTTTTAGATACATAAACGAGAAAAGAAAAGTAAAACGAGGATTAGTTAGATTAAAAACAAAGGAAGGAAGGTATGTAGAAGAGGATAAAAGTCTCGCTGACTGCCTCAATGAATATTTTTGTTCAGTCTTTGCAGAAGAAAAGGGACCTCAGTTAGGAGAGAACACTAAAGAGACATTTACATATGAGTTTACAGAGGAGGAGGTTCTAAAGCAGCTGTCTAAAGTAAAGACAAATAAGTCAATGGGGCCTGATGGGATCCATCCTAAATTATTAAAAGAGCTCAGTGATGTAATAGCAAAACCGTTAACAGATTTATTTAACCAATCCTTGTTAACAGGAGTCGTCCCAGAAGACTGGAAATTAGCAAATGTTGTGCCCATTTACAAGAAGGGTAGTAGGGAGGAATCGGGGAACTATAGGCCGGTTAGTCTTACGTCAGTAGTGGGGAAATTAATGGAAACCATGTTAAAGGAAAGGATTGTTGAACATCTAAAAACACATAGATTACAGGATCAGAAACAACATGGGTTTACCTCAGGGAGATCATGCCAAACTAATCTTATTGATTTTTTTGATTGGGTAACAAAAATAATAGACACAGGTGGTGCAGTAGACATTGCTTATTAGATTTCAGTAAGGCTTTTGATACTGTTCCGCATAGAAGGCTTATCAATAAATTGCAATCTTTGAGTTTGGATTCCAATATTGTTGAATGGATTAGGCAGTGGCTGAGTGACAGACAACAGAGGGTTGTGGTAAATGGAGTTTATTCGGCGCAAGGTCTTGTTACCAGTGGGGTACCTCAGGGGTCAGTACTTGGACCCATTCTCTTTAATATTTTTATTAGTGCTATTGCAGAAGGTATTAATGGAAAAGTAGGTCTTTTTGCTGATGACACAAAAATTTGCAACAGGGTTGACGTTCCTGGAGGGATCAGCCAAATGACAAATGATTTAGGTAAACTAAAAAAATGGTCGGAGTTGTGGCAATTGAGTTTTAATGTGGATAAGTACAAGATAATGCACCTGGGACGTAAAAACCCAAGGGCTGAATATAGAATATTTGATACAGTCCTAACCTCAACATCTGAGGAAAGGGATTTAGGGGTCATTATTTCAGAGGATCTAAGGGTAAGTAGTCAATGTAATATAGCAGCAGGAAATGCTAGCAGAATGCTTGGTTGTGTAGGGAGAGGTGTTAGCAGTAGGAAAAGGGAAGTGCTCATGCCACTGTACAGAGCACTGGTGAGACCTCACTTGGAGTACTGTGTGCAGTACTGGAGACCGTATCTCCAGAAAGATATAGACATCTTAGAGAGAGTTCAGAGAAGGGCTACTAAAATGGTATACGGCTTGAAGGAGAAAAGTTACCAAGAAAGGCTTAATGATCTTAACATGTACAGCTTGGAAAAAAGACGAGACAGAGGAGATATGATAGAAACATTTAACTACGTAAAGGGAATCCACAAGGTAGAGGAAGGGAGTATATTTAAACGGAAACAAAATAGCAAAACAAGAGGACATAGTCTTAGATTAGAGGGGCAAAGGTTTAAAAGTAACATCAGGAAGCATTATTTTACTGAGCGGGTGGTGGATACATGGAACAGTCTTCCAGTAGAAGTGGTAGAGGCCAAAACAGTAATTGAATTTAAGCAAGCATGGGATAGGCATAAGGCTATCCTAAACAAAAGATAAATCCAGGTCAACTATCCATGTAATTGGGCAGACTAGATGGGCCGAAAGGTTCTTATCTGCCGACATTTTTCTATGTTTCTATGTTTCCAGACTTCAGGCTGTGATTGACTGCAAAGGATTTGCAACCAATTATTAAGAAGGGAAAGTTTCATTTTTGATTATTATTCGGTCCCATTACCTTTGGTCCCTTAACAAGTGGGAGGCACATCTGCAAGCTGCTGTAAGTCCTACACCGTTCACCTGAGTTGGATGTACATACCCTCAAATTAAAGCTGACAGTCTGCAGCTAAAGAACTTTGTGTTTGTTTCATTCCAACTCCATTGTGGTGGTATATAGAGCCAAAGATGTTAGAATTGTGTCGATGTCCCAATATTTCTGGACCTGAATATGAATATATATATATATATTTATTTACAGATATTTTATTTTGCCACTTTAACTACTGTAGAAAAAACACATTGTATAGGGTGTAAATCTTTTTGTAAATATATGTTTATTTTGTTTTAGAAGAGAAAGTAATACAAATGTTCGTGAAATATCACAAGACTCTGCACGCAGGCCAGTCAAATAGCAAACCTTACAGTAATATATGTGAGGGGGGGGAGAGAACGGTAACAATGGGGGGGGGCGAGAGGGTGTCAAGTTAAGATTGGGTAAGAGTGGATTGGGGAAGGTGTGAGACACAGTACATGCGGGACATGAGGCAGTATAAGTGCAGGCGTTGATACCAAATGAGGGGTCTGTGGCAGGATGTACCCGAGAATGGGAGCTAGATTGTCTGCGCCATCTCCTCTACGGAGGGCTGACGGTAGACGCGTCGATCAGTATCGCTTTAAATTCGGGCCCTGAGGAAAGTAGGAGCCATCTGGACCAGATAGTCAGATAGCGGGGGAGCATGTGATTGGCAGTGAAGTACAATTGTTCCGTAGTGTGTATTTCTTCCATTCTGGACAGCCAGAGTGTGAGGGGAGGGCAGTCGGGGCGTCGCCAGAACAAGGGGATCAGGCTTTTTGCCGTGTTAAGGATATGTAGACCAACAGAGTTTTTATATGCAGACCTGAAGTATGGGACGTGGTGCAATAGCATAGGTGCTGGTAAAAGGTCAGGGGGGGTGTCAAAAAAGAGACCCAGCAGTCGGTGTATGTTTATCCAGTAAGGGCGTATTAAGGGGCAATCCCACCATATATGTATGAGTGAACCTGGAGAGTCACCTCAGCGCCAGCATTTATCGTCAACCTCTGGGTACATTCGACAAAGAACCTGGGGGGTTCTATACCACATAGAGAGCAGTTTATAGGCTGATTCCTGTATTCTTGTGGAGACAGAGCAGTGATGTGTGAGATCGCATATGCGGCTCCAGTCCTCTTCAGACAAGCATATCCCCAACACCGTCTCCCACCACCCTATGTATCCGGGGGGTTGAATCTTAGAAGCATGTAGGAGAAGGGAGTAAAGACGGGATACACCATGCGGCAGTAAGCCTTGGCGTGAGCAGAGTGCTTCAATCTCGGTGAGGGGTCTTTTCAGGTGGGGTTGTTGTGGGATGGATTTGATGAAGCTCAGTATCTGTTGGAAGGGTAGGTAGAGGGCGAGAGAGGCAGCTTCCCCTCCCATCAGCTCCCCCAGGGTGACAAAGCGACCATTTGGGAAGATGTGGTGAATGCGTGGTATAGATGCGCTAATTAGGTCTCGAAAGGCCAGGGGGTTGAAGCCGGGGGGAAAGTCGGGGTGGTATATCAGTGGGGTGAGAGGAGAGGGGTCCGAGGAAAGCCCCAGGGGTTGTCTCACCCGGTGCCAGATCCGCAAGGATGTCGAAGTGTATAGCAGGGGACGCGTTAGGCGAAGTCCATGGCGTCTGGGTAGCCATGGGAGTGTCGAGATCGAGACTCCCGTCTCGATCCCCTCGATCTCCCCCCCCCCAGGCCCTTGCCGGACCGAGTCTTGTCCACTCCACCACCCTAACCATATGGCATGATTTGTAGTATAGAAAAAACTCTGGGACCGCCAGACCTCCCTCCAGTTTAGGTAAAGTTAAACAGGTAAAACTTTGTCGGGGGTGACTACCTCGCCATATGTATGTGGTTGTCAGGGTGGCGGAGTGCGCGAAAGTAGGTACTGGGGATATGGGTGGGGATTGTCTGGAATAAGTATAGGAGGCGTGGTAGTAAGTTCATTTTAAGTACTTGGACCCTCCCCAACCAAGAGATGTGCGGGTAGTCCCATTGTCCAAGGTCATTAGCGAAAGTATCCAGGATGGGAAGGAAATTGTCACGAAACATGTGGGATGGGATTTGAGTGACCCAGATTCCTAAATATTTAATACGTGAGGTGGCCCATTGAAAGGGGAAGTATGGAGTGAGGCCCGGCGCGTGGGTAGGGATATGTTAAGTATAAACGATTTAGCGTAGTTAATTTTCAGATTTGAGAGTAGGCCTTAATGATGGAATGCTTGTAGAACATTGGGTAGTGTGATTTCCGGGCGGGAGATAAAAAATAATAGATCGTCTGCGTATGCCGCGATTTTGTGCTCGGTATGGCCCACTCTCAGTCCCTGGATATCTGGGGAACCCCACACCGCGGCTAGGAAGGGTTCTAGGGCCAGCGTGAACAATAGGGGCGAGAGGGGGCAACCCTGTCGGGTCCCGTTCCGGATCCCAAATGGGGCAGTGTACATGCCGTTAACGCAGACACGGGCCGTGGGGTTAATGTATAGAGCTCGAATCCATGCACACAGATGTGGGCCAAGACCTATGTGTTCGAGCGTTGCAAACAAAAAGTCCCAGTTGACCCGGTCGAAGGGTGTAAATCTTGATACCGGATCGCTGTTCTCGTTGCATCCGTCAATGGTCAGAACGTAGACCGTTTATGGGCCTTCTTTCAGTTTTCGTCCGGTGGAGATCAAATTATTTCCAACATCCGTTAAAGTAGGCATTTACCTTCCAATGGGTCTGGCTTTGGGGTTGATGTTCAACACTTTGGAATTGATGACATGCTCTTGATTATTTTGTGCACTTACTATTCTGTTCGACTGCACATGATCCCACCACACATTCATCTAAAGCAGAGGATCACTGATGCCATTGCCACTATTGATGAGGGTGTGCTACAGCGAACATGGCAAGGAATCGAGTACTGTCTTGATGTGCTTCGTGCAACTAATAGTGCCCATATAGAGGTGTATTAAATGAGGCAAAAAAAACCCTTAAATATATACTTCTCATTTTGTAATAATTTTCACTTATCTGTCTGTTCATTTGCCTTTGTAAATTTTTTTTGAAATTGTAAAGAGACTTTATCGACATCCTGTATTAATTTTATTGTTACATAAAATTTGGTCATAATTGATATCAGTGGGTCATGCTCTGGCCTTTCCAGTGATACCTCACATGACCCTCTAGCTGCTATGGAGTTGGAGATATAGGAGTCCAAATGCTCATCAATGCAGACATAGTTATACTTTCTCTGGGCCTATTATGGGGCATGGGCCTGGAGCTACTGCTCCAATAGCCCCTTAGTTAATCCGGCACTGGATGTAGGTGGGACGACCTCAACTCAAGCAGCCCCCTGCAGCCAAAGATGGCGATTGAACCACTGGGAAGGGAGGATGGCCAGAAAGCTGCAGTGTGTGCCATGCTGCCCTGCAGTATTCAAGCCTGCCTCCCGCTTGATGAGATGTTGGCATTAAGGAGTTAAAGCTGTGATATTATTCAGGGTCTGTTTTACCCCCCCGAATACTGCAATGAGCTTTTTTATTTTTTACTTTGCATTATTAGGCATTCATCTGTCCTGAGCTCACCCCATTTTTCCCCCTCCTGATCCCATTTGTGTTGCCAGGACACTTTGTGTTGCCTTGAATGGGCGGAATTAAATTATGAAAATCATGCAGGTCATATGGACATATTGCGTAAAGTGGAAGGTCGCAAAGGACATGTCTTTTTTAAGATTTGAATGTTAATCTCTCATGCGTTCTTTTATTTCTAGAACTCCTTTGAGTCTGACACTTGCCCTAAAAACACAAATCATTACGTCTTCTATAATAATCTAGAAAACCAAGAAGGATCGTTTTTTTTCCCTCCTAACTATACAGTCTGGACTCAGCCCCTGACTTGATCAGTGAAATAGAGTGTGAAATATGCTAACGTGATTTTAAAATGGAAAATAATTAATGTAGCTCTAGGGCAGCCGTATCTATAAATGTCAAGAGCTATTTGTTTTGCGTTCATAATTCTCTTTTTGTAAAATGAATGCATAATTTTTAGATGGGCTAATCTATCATTTAAATAATCTAGAGATCAAGTCACGTTTTCCATGCAGTCGCTGCTCTAAATAATAGAGGTTTACGACTTGGGGCTTAAGTCTCTCGCAGATCTTTCTGTTGTGTGAAGATGTGCGATGCACTTCTGATGGAGGAAAGTTAAGCAGTTACACAATCGTGTCCAATTCTAAAATTTACAACTGAGAAACAAGTTCTGAGTTTATCTGTATAGAAATAGCTTTTTTTTTATTGTTTAGAAATTGTAGCAATACCGACATTTAAGGGGGACTCCACGAACGCTGAGCTTGTTAAAGTGGTCAGGCTGCGTGGAGTGCCGTCCCTCCAGCCCTGTTTGTCTGGTACAAGTTGTGTGCAGTGGACGGCTTCTACCGCTCATCCAGCTGTCCCTCAGCAGACAGGATCTTAAATTACCCGCCTTCAGAGGACCTGCTTTGAGACCAATGATGTCATTGCAGAGGATGATGTCAAGAAAAAAGTTTTTTTTCACAGCACTCACTCACTTAGGGGCAGATCCACTTCCCGGTGCACCCAATACGTAGATTTTGCCACATCCAGAATGAAGTCCAAGAAACAAAAAGTTCCGCACTCATGGGCTCTGTTGAAGTATCCTTTTATGGGATGCCTTACACGTTAAAGTACAAGCAACATTTCACCCTGCTGGCTTTAATCACGCTTGATAAAAGTCAGATGGATGAAACGTTGCTGGTACCTAAATGGGTATGGTATCCTTAAAATAAGACTCAACAGATCCCATAAGTGCTGGTACTTTTTGTTTCTTTGATTGCACAGGATGATGTCAGCACCTTCTGGTGTACGTGATGACACCACCCAATAAGAATCCATTGGTCTCTCTATATAAACTTCAGACTACACTCAGATCTTGCCCTACCGGGGTTGTTTATAGAACCTTTTAGTGTATTTCTCTTGAAGTCCTATATTGTAATTCTCTGGCATTACAACTCCGCTTGTTACTCTTGACCTCTGGTATCCCTGACTCTGCTCTGTTTCCTCGATTCCTGTAATCCCTTGACCTTGGCTTGCTTATTTAACTATCCTCTTTTTGTCTCAACCCTGTTTGTCTAGCCCTGCGACTACAAGGACCAGTTAGTGTTCCTTTGCTCTCTTGTGTGTTCTCCCTCCCGCCTCTTTTCCCTGTTTTATCCTTGTCACCCCTTAGTGCATGTTTTTTAGCCGGACCACTGTGCGGGCTGGTAATTGGTTTTCTGCCGCTGCTGTTTATTCTTACTCTGCATGTTAGAGCCAACACTAACCATGACAGCCGTGATCTTTATTACCCGAGAGTGTGTTCTTGTATTTTTCTTGATCTTTTGGGTACCCATCCATGGCTTTGTTTGACTTTGCTGTCTTCTCCTCTTCAGACCTGTTCAAAAATCTTGTTTTGGGTCCTAAGCAATGCTCGTTTCCTTGGCCACATCCATTGATACTTGCAGCTATATTTTTTGTGTGTGTGTGTCTGTTCTCATGCCTTGGTTTATAGGCTGTGATCTCATTTACACTGTGTGACGTGCTTGATACCATTTTTTCTCTGTTCTTTTGAATCATTGGTCTTTGCTGTCGCACAGCTGTACGTCCCAATGGATAGTGCAGTGGATGATGAGTTGAATCGTGATGCTTTTTTCTCTGAACTTCCCTTCTATTTTTCTCACACCCTACTTGTTATGTTAGCATGATGCGTACAGCTTTGTGCTTTTATTTATATATTAAAATTAGTTTGTTGGTTTAGTAATTTGTCTACATTCCTGATGGGCTCCAGAAGCACATCATTAATCCATTTAAGGCCAAATACACGTTTTGCCTCGATGGCTTAATGGAAATTATTTCATTAAGAAGAGAAAGCATTAACGAGTTCAGACTGAGGTCAAATACCAGAATATTCTTTGATTTAACTGATGGTGCACCCCACCTGCTTTAAAATATAGATTTTATGGCGAAAAAAATGGGATTTTTGAAAATATTAATTTTTTTTGTTTAATTTGATAATCCTCCCTCAGTAAGAAAATCTGAATAATTATGATATTGATGAATAACTGGCCGATAATTAAACAAATGCCCTGCTAACATTTCAATGTAATCTTTTCGTTCTTTCAGACGGTTTACTTCCATACTGCATTAAATGACCCCAGCATTGTAGCGGTTGTGGAAGTTGTTGCAATAAGCAGGAGAAAAGATGGCGTCAGACAAGAAATGTCATGCGGCTTTGGCATTATGACCTTGTTCAGTAACCAGCCGGAAGAAGATCCGATCACTCAGACGAGAAGGTAATGCATCTTAATAAAATAACTATAATGCTTTTTTTTAAATAATTTTTTGTTCGTTAATTTATTCATGAATTTACTGTTTTGACGTTATGCCTGTGGAAGATGTGCCCTGGCCGTTTATTCTTTTACATTACATAAAGTGTACTGAGAAACCTTCTTATGATTGGAAAAGTCCTGTATTTCAAGCAATCTATGCCTTTAAAGCGTTAGATAACATCTGCCCTATTGTTAAGCAGATTTCTAAAAAGATTGCACCTCTGGTTTATACCTGTCTGCTTGGACCTACTTTCCTAGGTAGAGGTTCCAACACTCAATTTGGGATGTACATGAGAACCAGAGAAGGGGCAAGCCTTATCAGATGGGGATGCAGAACTCTCTGATAAGGCAAGCGTCTTCCAGTAGTACTGAAAAAGGAAGTGTCCATGATGCTTGTAGGATTAGAACCTTCGGAAGAGGGTTCAAAGGTAATTTTTGTTTCAAGTCGGACTGAAGGACATGTCACTTTGGATGAAACAAGGCATTCTTAAAACAGGACTGCAGAAGGAATGTTAGTGGCAGTGGGTGGCTGAAGACTCTTCTAGCATGGCTGGAGATGGAATTGTTTCTACTGACTTGTGACTCTTGAACCAGTTATTCCAAAGGGGCTAAAGAATGACGTCTAACGGCACATTTTATCCAGATTGATTAGGACCTAGAGAATTCTGGATTTTTGAAATATTTCAGATTATGGGAGAATCCGATGTTTTGGAGCAGTGGTTCCCAACCGTGGTCCTCAAGTACCCGTAACAAGCCAGGTTTTAATGATTGTCTTGGGGAAATAAAGAAGGAGTCCTGCAATCACTGAGCAGCAAATCATATCACCCATGCTGTGCTTCAGATATCTGGAAAATTTGACCTGTTAGGGATACTTGAGGACCACGGTTGGGAAACACTGCTTTAGAGGAAGGAGATTGCAGCGGGTGAGCCCCGATATCCTTCCTGATGTATCGCCCAGCATGTACGCATGCTAGGAGCGATCTGCAGCGTTTCTTTGCTGACTGAGCTCGGGAGCAGAGTTCCCAAGTGCTTGTAGCGATGGTATGAAGCCCCCTTTGCCAGGTAACACTAAAATCTGAACGACTTTGAAAAATCCTGACTTTCTGAGTGCTCCAGATTTTAAAATTCCGATAAGGTGTGTGTGTGTGTGTGTGTTTCAACCGTCAGCACGTGATCCTTATAATAACTATAGCAACTGTTCTCTCATCTCCTGCAGGATAAAGACTTGGGTCTTTCAGTTACAACTCCTACTTTGTTATACTGTCTTTAAAATGTGCAGCATTTGAACTCTAGCCGCCTTTATCAAGACCTGTATGTTTCATTTAGGCATTCATTTCTAACCATTAATGAATTAATATGCAATAATTAAGGCCCTAAGTTGCAGCAATAATATTTTTTGTTTCCTTTAAGTATTATGGTCGAATTTGTGTTTAAACCCCCCCCCCCAAAAAAAAAAACACAGAAAACGGTGTGATGTGAATTGACAATTTACTTGGCAATTTATATTACCAGTTTATAGACATGTGCATTTCGTATTGTCAAAATTTTATTTTTGTCCGAAATTACGATTCGAAAACTATATCATATGGTTCAAAAATGATCTGAAACTATATCAAACGGAATAAAATGTTCCAAAATGAAAAAAACGGAATGAAAGTGATACAAAGCGAAAAAAAATGTAACAAAATTATTTCAAAGTAATAAAATCAGGAATTTTTTTTTAACCTTGCAATTTATAGGATTCACTTATAGGTTTTAATGTTAAAAAAAATCCCCATTTTTATTAAATAGTTCTTAAACCCAGTGTTTTTTTTTGAGGTGGTACGTGCCGGTACGCCATACCGGCACCTTGTCGCCATTTAATTTTTGACAGCTCCGGTATCGGACTCTCGGGGTCCGAATCCGGAGCTGTCTCGTTGACGGAGGGGCAGGTTCAGCGGCTGCCGCGTTCTTTCCTTCAACGAGCGGCCGCCTGCATGGATATCTGCCGCTCGCCTGGGATCCCTCCTCCAGCCAGCCACGATCGAGATCACAAAGTTCACGTGAACTCCGCAATCTCGCGAGATCAAGGCTGGCTGGAGGAGGGATCCCAGGCGAGCGGCAGATATCCATGCAGGCGGCCGCTCGTTGAAGGAAAGAACGCGGTGGCCGCTGGATCCGCCCCTACGAAATGACTCGGAGGGGCCTGGCCGCCTGGCAGAGGTGAGCTGGGGCAATATATCCATGTGTGAGCTGGCCTGGGGCAATATATCCATGTGTGAGCTGGCCTGGGGCAATATATCCATGTGAGCTGGCCTGGGGCAATATATCCATGTGTGAGCTGGCCTGGGGCAATATATCCATGTGAGCTGGCCTGGGGCAATATACCCATGCGAGCTGGTCTGTGGCAATATACCCATGCGAGCTGGCCTGGGGCAATATACCAATGCGAGCTGGCCTGGGGCAATATACCCATGCGAGCTGGCCTGGGGCAATATACCCATGCGAGCTGGCCTGGGGCAGTATACCCATGTGAGCTGGCCTGGGACAGTATACCCATGTGAGCTGACCTGGGGCAATATACTAGGGATGCACCGATACCACTTTTTTAAGACTGAGTACGAGTACCGATACTTTTGTTCAAGTACTCACCGATACCAATTACCGATACTTTTATTTTATGCCATGTGACGCTTTCCAATAAGAACAGACCTCCTATAAAGCCACCAGGTCTCATAGATATGCCCCCTGCTCATGGATAATTGCCCCCCCAGCTCATGGATATGCCCCCCAGCTCATGGATATGCCCCCCAGCTCATGGATATGCCCCATTGCTCATGGATATGCCCCATGCTCATGGATATTGCCCCCTTGCTCATGGATATGCCCCCTTGCTCATGGATATGCCCCCTTGCTCATGGATATGCCCCCTTGCTCATGGATATTGCCCCCTGCTCATGGATATGCCCCCTGCTCATGGATATGCCCCATTGCTCATGGATATGCCATTGCTCATGGATATTGCCCCCTTGCTCATGGATATTGCCCCCTGCTCATGGATATGCCCCCTTGCTCATGGATATGCCCCCTTGCTCATGGATATTGCCCCCTTGCTCATGGATATGCCCCCTGCTCATGGATATGCCCCATTGCTCATGGATATGCCCCATTGCTCATGGATATTGCCCCCTTGCTCATGGATATTGCCCCCTTGCTCATGGATATGCCCCCTTGCTCATGGATATGCCCCATTGCTCATGGATATGCCCCATTGCTCATGGATATGCCCCATTGCTCATGGATATGCCCCATTGCTCATGGATATTGCCCCATTGCTCATGGATATGCCCCATTGCTCATGGATATGCCATTGCTCATGGATATTGCCCCATTGCTCATGGATATTGCCCCATTGCTCATGGATATGCCCCATTGCTCATGGATATGCCCCATTGCTCATGGATATTGCCCCATTGCTCATGGATAATGCCCCATTGCTCATGGATATGCCCCATTGCTCATGGATATGCCCCCCCCCTCCGCTCCGCTCATACTCACCTTCCTTCAGCGCCGCCGAGAATGTCTTCGCGCGCGCGCGCTGGTTGGAAGGACCCCAGCCGCGACCACGTGGGACCATGTGATCGCGGCTGGGGTCCTTCCAACCAGCGCACGCGCGGAAACTTTCCCGGCGTCGCTGAAGGAAGGTAAGTATGAGCGGAGAGCAGCTGCAGGGCCTGTCTGAATGCTCTATCTGCATTCAGACAGGCCCTGCAGCTGCTCACTTTGTTTATACTTACCTTCCTTCAGCGACGCCGGGAAAGTTTCCGCGCGTGCGCTGGTTGGAAGGACCCCAGCCGCGATCACATGGTCCCACGTGGTCGCGGCTGGGGTCCTTCCAACCAGCGCGCGCGCGCGAAGACATTCTCGGCGGCGCTGAAGGAAGGTGAGTATCGCAGAGCTCCAGGGGCGGCTGTCCGAATGCCGATAGAGCATTCGGACAGCCGCCGCAGCCCCTCGGATACCGGAAGCCGGCTCAATGCCGGCTTCCGGTATCGGAAAAAAATATCGGGGGTACTGCACGAGTACCAAGTACTCCTGCAGTACCCGGTATCGGCACCGATATCGATACTAGTATCGGTATCGGTGCAACCCTACAATATACCCATGCGAGCTGGCCTGGGCAGTATACCCATGTGAGCTGACCTGGGGCAATATATCCATGTGAGCTGACCTGTAACAATATACACATGTAAGCTGGTCTGGGGCAATATACCCATGTGAGCTGGGGCAATATATCCATGTGAGCTGAGCTGGGGCAATATATCCATGTAAGCTGGTCTGTGGGCAATATATTCATGTAAGCTGGTCTTGGGGCAATATATCCATGTGAGCTGGTCTGGGGGCAGTATATCCATGTGAGCTGGTCTGGGGGAAATATATCCATGTTAGCTGGTCTGGGGGCAATATATCCATGTGAGCTGGTCTGGGGAAAATATATCCATGTGTGAGCTGGCCTGGGGCAATATACCATTGTGAGCTGGGGCAATATATCATGTGAGCTGGTCTGGGGCAATATACCCATTGTGAGCTGGGGCAATATATCCATGTGAGCTGGTGTGGGGCAATATATCCATGTGAGCTGGGGCAATATATCCATGTGTGAGCTGGGGGCAATATATCCATGTGTGAGCTGGGGGCAATATATCCATGTGTGAGCTGGGGGCAATATATCCAGTGTGAATAAAGGAGTATTTATTGGGACACGAAAAATCATCATAATAATCAGTTTTTCCTCTAAAAAAAAAAAGCACTGCTTAAACCATATATTTTTTTCACTTGCAGCAGTAAGCCATTTTGTTTAATTATTTTTGGGGATTTTTTTGGCATTTTTCAGGATATTGTGGGTGAAATTTTAGGTTAGGAAATATTGGATTTGAATATTGAAGTGATCCGAAAACGATATTGGACGATCTGATATTTCGGATCGGTCCGAAATTGCAAATTGCAGTGAAATATCGAATGACCTGAAATGGAAGAAAAAAAAAAGAGATGAAAGAAACTAAAAAAAAACCAAATAAAAAACGCTGTGAACAAGTTAACTGTTTAGAACATTTTTTTACAGTACCCAACAAAAATGTACACATTACAGGACACATTACAATAAACAAACATATCACTATCAAAGCACAGTCACAGTAAACAAATAACAATACTAACTACTTGGCTGCTAAGGACGCGCACAGCGCGTCTTGCCAAGTGTAACTCCTGTGCTATGGACGCGCTGAGCGCGTCCTAGCACAGGAGGCAGCAATCAGCCGGGATTCCGGCAGATTGCTGGCCCCCCCCCCCCGGTGCGGGCTGACATCTTGCATGTCAGCCCGGCACTCCGGGACCCCGGGGGGAAGATAGATGTCATCGCAGCGGCGCATCTATTTCAGGTACCCCCCGCAAGTGCGGAGGAGGTGCCTGAAAGGGAGGGGGAGGTCCTTCGGACCTCTCTCCCTCCCGATCGACGGGGTCCTGCGGCTAAAGGCAGGCACGGTTTGGAAGGGCACAGCCTGCCCTTCCAAACCATGCCTGCCTTTAACCCCTTGGGTGCCGGATCACGATTTGGCGCTGAATCGTGCTACTCTCCCAGATCATGCCGACATTTTGGATGTCGGCCAAGCTTCCGGGAACTCCCCCTAACGACTGGTGTCATCGTGCATAGCACGATGGCGCCAGTCCTGGAGTTAACCCCTAGTTGCCACCAATGGTGGAGATAGGGGGTTCCAATGAACTCCTATCTCCCGATCCATGGCAGCTAGGGGTTAATGTTTGGTATTGTTGGATCGGCCAGAGCATGGCCTTTCCAAAAATAGCAAACATGACCATGCAAAAGTTAAAGAAAAAAAAATAAACAAGTTTTTTTTTTTTGGTTGATTTGTTAATGCAGCAATATTGTTCCCATTTCAATTATAATGTGAACAATGATGCTGCACTAACGATTTTTGGATGCGGTGCGTTTGTTAAAAATAGCAAAATTTTCCCCAAACAAAAATGTAACGAGTCCCCATTTCTAATTTTTTTAACAAGCACATCACATAGAAACATAACTGCAAACGATTGCAGGTTAAAATGTGTGGAAAAAAAGCACTTTACACATTGTAAATTATTGAAAATTCTAATTTTATTGCATTTTTTGTTATAATATACAGACAGGACATGACATATACATATAATAATGATATATTATGAATCTGCCTAGTCTGCCGGAAAGAACAATATATAATATGTCTGGCTCATACATTAAAATAAGGCTTCAAAACGCAGTTAAACATGATGAGCGAAACCGGTAAAAATGAGCTCAGCACAGAGGCGTGAAATGCCTCAGCAGCGAAAGGGCTAAACAATACAGGAATGAATGTATACAAGATGAACTAAACCCACAAGGCCCCCAGCTTTTTGGCTGGGGGCTGAGCAGAGGTCTCATGGCCAGCCTTCCTCTGCAGGTACACACAGCACAAAGACCCAATTGTTTAGCTGTGTGAAGTTGGCTCCCCATGTTTGTAAAACCTGAATAAAAATATACCATTTGTTTGTGCTGCAAAAATGAACGTTTGTGCCAGTTTGGTTTCAGAGATATTGTGCATTAAAGTTGATGAAACCCCGCCTACTTTGCACCCCATGTTCTCAAATTTTAAAAACCGATATACCATTTGTTTGCGCTACGTTTGTGCTGGTTTGTACTGCAAAAATGAACGTTTGTGCCATTTTGGTTTCAGAGATATTGTGCATTAAAGTTGATGAAACCCCTTCCACTTTGCACCCCATGTTATTAAATTTTAAAAACAAATATACCATTTGTTTGTGCTGGTTTGTGTCATCAACTTTAATGCACAATATCTCTGAAACCAAACCGGCACAAACGTTCATTTTTGCAGCACAAAGAAATGGTATATTTGTTTTTAAAATTTAATAACATGGGGTGCAAAGTGGGCGTGGCTTGTAGTCACATAATCTCAAATTAAATGTGCAATAACTTCAAAACCAAACCAGCACAAACGAATGGTATAATTTTATTCAGGTTTTACAAACATGGGGTGCCAACTTCACACAGCTCAAATGTTTCCCACAAATACTGGTGACTCCCACTGGGAATAAAAAGGTAAGAGGTAACCGCTCTAGGGTAGGCTGGCTTAATGACATCAAAGCTAGCCACATAGGGCAAAAAGTCTACACACTTCCCCTAGTGTTCCCTTTTTGGTATAACAATCAATTATATTTAAATATGCTGATTTATGACACAAATCATTCATGATCCCTACAGTGTATATATCAGGGACGTGCAGTCAGGGGAGGCAGAGCCGCACCTGCCATTAAGTGATAAGTTAATAAACTATAAACAAACTCACCTGCTCCTCCGCTGTCAGCTCCGTCCTCTGCCTCTGCAGGCATTAGTTTTCCCAGCCTACGCAATTTGCATAGCAGGATGTTTCCCTGCTGCACTAATTGAGTAAACTGCTCAAGATGTCAGAGACAAGTGCTCCCTATTTCCTGGTCACTGCTCATTAGTGCCGCACAGACTGACAGCCACTGATAAAGCATTGGAAAAGCTTGAACCAATGGGAAAGCACCATTGGTCCAAGCCATTCCCAAAAATCACCTGCATTAGAGGACTGCCTCTGATTGACAGGAAGGGGCACATCTAGCAGTTAGACATGCCCCTTCCTGTCAATGATAGGCCAGGCAGCCCTCCAATACAGGCTGTGAAAAGATTGCATGATGGACAACCCCTGACTGGCTGCATGGGGAGCTGCAGTCCAGGAGCCTGGCACAGGGGTGCCCTGCTCTGCCACTCAGATCTGCATCAGCTGGGGATGCCTATTTATACCCCATGCTGGTTATTGTCTGCTAACTGGGGCTGGAAGAATGCACAACACCTCTGCCCCCAGGAGGGATCTGAGGGGGTGCAGCAGCCTTTGAAATTCATGCAGCAGCAAGAAGCCCTCTTTGCCCAGCTGCAAGGTAAGTGACCTCACGGGGGAGAGAGGGTTAATGATGGGGAGGGAGAGGCCATGGCTTTCCTCTGTGCTGATTTCCTGATGTTCAGATAGTGCTTAGCTGCCAATCTGTATGATTTATTGTATCTCTAGCCAGGCTGCCTGGGGAGGGACAGGACAGGCGGGGGACTCAGCAGATGCAAAGTTGCCAGCAAGACTCTCTCAACTCCTCTTCTACCAGGGCTGTCAGATCACAGCGTGTGCTTCATGGGTCACTGGCTTTGGGCTGGGGTGTCAGATCTCCATTTTGCTCCCTGGTCAGTGCCTGAAAGTGCTGCCCTGCAGTGTGCAGAAGTCCGGTTGGGTCAGTTTTCCAGTTGGGTCAGTGGCTTGCTTTCCCTTCAGTATAATATGAATGACGCAAAATGTGTAGGTACTTTAAGGAAACCTAATGGATGTGGCCAGGCTCCACTTAATAATACTTTGTTATAGGGGCAGCATATAGAGAGGTGTGTGTGTGTTCTTACATTGCCAGTCTCTTTACACACACCCTTTCTTTCACATGCTGTGTGTATGTATATTTATATCTCCAATGTGTGTGTGTGTGTTTTTGCCAGGGGCAAGCGTTGGGTTAACCTTTTTATGAGCCTGAAATATCAGGGTTATTCAGAGAGAGATGAAAACCTTGAGAATTGGCAGGAGAATGAACAGCCAATTTGGAAAGTGCGATAAATGGGAGAATTTTTCTGGTTTGACTAATTTGACCTAGAATTTTCATTCTCCAGTCATTCTTCTGCTTTTCACCGCTCTCTGAATAACCCTGATACAGGGCTATTCAGAAAGAGGTAAAAACCTTGAATGACTGGAGAAGTGAAAATTCTAGGTCAAAATAGTCAAACCAGAAAAATTCTCCCATTTATTGCACTTTCCAAATTGGCTATTTGGTCTAGATTTTTCAATTGGCTATTTGGTCTAGAATCAGTGTTTCTCAACTCCTCAGGAGCCACTAACGGGCCTGGTTTGCCAAATATCTGAAGCACAGCACAGGTGATATGATTTGCTGCTCAGTGATTGCAGGATTCAGTCTGCATTTCCCCAAGGTGATCCTTAAATCCTGGCCTGTTAGTGGGTCCTGAGGACTGGAGTTGAGAAACCCTGGTCTAGATTGTTCATTCTCCTGCCAAGTGTCAAGGTTTTCACCTCTCTCTGAATAACCCTGATCGTATTATTGAATCATTGTGCTGGCTCACTATAGCTTACACTCTCTTCAGTATTTCAGGCTGAGTCCATAATACTATCAGGGATATTCAGAGAGATGTGAAAACCTTGAATTGGCAGGATAATGCACAAATAGCCAATTTGGAAAGTGAGATAAATGGGAGAATTTCTCTGGTTTGACTATTTTGACCTAGAATTCAATTCTCCACTCATTCTCAAGGTTTCCACCTCTTTCTGAATAGCCCTGTTTCAGGGTTATTCAGAGAACAGGAAAAAGCAGGAGAATGACTGGAGAATGGAAAATTCTAGGTCAAAATAGCAGATCTGGAAAGGGAGATGAATGGGAGATTTTTCTGGGTTGGCTATTTTGACCTAGAATTTTCCATTCTCCTGCTTTTCACCTCTCTCAATGAATAACCCTGTATGAAAACAAGTCCAGGTACAAGGACCCAGGACTGTAGATTCTTCATTTAAGAAGTCTTTGCCAATGCAATTTAGAAGGCATGTTGTAAGATAATTGTTCTGTATAAAGGAGCGAGAGGTCTGTGGGAACAGAATCAGCTTCCAGTCAGTCCTTACTCGCAGTGTCTGTCCTTCTGATGTACTAAATGCCTTAAGCCTCCTCTTTGGGAGCTAGGAGGTTTTCTGGCTGTTTTGCACTTGTATATCTGGCTCTGATACTAACCAGTGCCTCACCAACCACTGACCTCACCGCACGTCACTGGTATATATTGTAACAGGGCGTCATGTAGAGAGCAAGGAAAGGTCCTGTCCGGGGTTTATGTGTCACCCAGATTTCTCTCTTACACCTTCTGGAACCTCTAAGCCCCTGGTTTTGCACTTTGCCTCATTGGCAATTTAGTGCAGGTGAGGCAAACAGACATCGCTCTGGAACCTGGGGAGCAGACAGTCTCTATCTGCTGGAGCACAAGGTTGCTGGAGCCTGACAAACACAGGTTGTTAGTCAGGACTATTGTATGTTTAGTTAGTGCCGGGACACAGCTAGGAATTTTCTTTGTTTTTGAAGTGTTTATTTTTGAGCACTGTACAGCACAGTGTATAACCTATGGGTTGCTGCAATAAATGTACCACCGTTTGAAGGAAAGTCACTGGTCTGGTCTCTGAACCTTTCAAGAGTGCTCACCCCAGAGAGCAATTGCACCCGCTACCTGTTTCCCAGCTCACTATTATATATATCTATATATATATATATACACACACACTCCGTATTTTCTGGAGTATAAGACTGCCGGGTGTATAAGACGACCCCCTAATTTTCCAGTTAAAAAATAGGTTTTGGGCTATACTTGTCATATTGTATTGTATATCCCGCGTATAAGACGACCCCCAATTTTTGGGGGATGTTTTTAAGTATAAAAAGTAGTCTTATACACCAGAAAATACTGTATATATTTAGAGAGTGAGAGAGGAATGAACCCCTTCTCCGATATGCCAGAGATCAAAAGTCTAAAAGTGTTTTGGATTATTTATTTTTCAACATTTTTAAATATTTAGATACAGTAATGAGATATACGTCTAAACACGAAATTAATTTGTTTCATAGAAATGTTATACACATAGCCTGAATGTAATTTTATACATTATTTTGTGCATGAAACTAATTTTGTAGATTGCACTATCGGAAAGGATGAGGTCAGTTGTAGGATTTTCTACTTGTAGAATCATGTTGGCAAACAAAATGTTTTGGATTTTGTAGCAATTCTGATTCTCAGGATAGGGGGAAACACTATTTAAAATTAAAATTACTCAGCGTGCTTATTCTATATAATTTAGGATATCACTTTATTATAATTAGTACAGTAAAATCCATAAAAACAGCAAAATACTGCATGATTGTGCCTGCGTTACTGTTATATGTGTATAAATGAGCGCAGTAAGATAATTCCGACATATTTCGTCCTCTTTCCAGCCCTTAAGCAGGGATGTTCTCTATAAGAACATGACGGTTTGTTGTGTGTTTGAGTTCACAAATTAAAAGTTGGCACCGTGGATTGCCAGATGGTGCCGTTTCCTCACAGTTTGCAATATGAGGAGGAAAAAAAAACCCTCAAAGTAATGTTTGAAAATATTTACAGCACTATTTGGGTATAATTTGGACAGTGCTTTCTCATTTCGATTGATGTAATAGCATATTGTGTATATGATTATACGGTTGAACATGTCGCATCCAAAAAAAGAGGGGATTTTGCAAAACCAGCTTAATAAATGCAGCAGTAAAGTCATCTCGTTGAGAAAACTGTCATTATGTGAAACACTGTTCTCTAAAGAGTTGCCTGTATTGCAGTATGTAATGTTCTACTAACGTGAATAATGAAATGGATATGTAATAGAATATTTGGATAGAGAGATATTAAGTTAGTAGAGCATGAACAGTAATCTTTAATTTTTTTTTATTTTTTTTGAGGTCACACAGCCAGTCATCGAATTTTAATTAAGTGGCGATAGATCAGACTTTTCTTTGGCTTTAGGGATCACATATAAAAATTTCACTAGGTTTACAGAAAGGGTAACTTTCTTTGTGTTAAAGCCTAGTGGCAGAAGGGACTTTTTAATTTATTAATTTGTTGTTTTTTTATTTTATGCCAAAGGACCATACATAGTAAAGAGAGCGAGAGAGAGATGTGTGTATATGCGTCTTTACAGAATTCTGAGTACTCCGCTTTATCATAGTTTAACAACACTTGATTCAGGAGTAAATGATGGGGATTCTGTTCTAAAATGGGGGTCATACGTGGCATAAACCTAATGGACACATAATAGACACCATATAATATGTTATATGTTAGTAATAATATACTTAATAGACACAATGATGTTGTGGAAGGATTAAGCTTTGTATGAATGTCTTTTGTTACCAAATCCTTATAATTTATTCCTGATTAAGGTGTTTCTCTGAAACTGTAAAACTGTTAATCCCATCAGTATAAAGTATTTTTTGTTAAAAAAGTGTGTGTATATATATATATATCTCTGTCAAGTATCTTCCAGCAGGACTGAAAAAAGGATGTGTTCATGATGCTTGTAAGAGTAGAGCCTTCGGCAGAGGGTTCAAAGGTGTTTTTTGTTTCAAGTTGGACTCAAGGACATGTCACTATGGCTGACAGGAGAAACTAAAACAGAACTAGAAGGAATGTCAGTGCCAGTGCGTGGCTGTAGACTCTCCTAGTGTGGCTGGAGATGAAATTGTTCTTACTGATGCTTGAAACTGTTATTCTAACAGGGCTAAAGAATGCCACTTGTGGCACATTTTATCCAGATTGCTCAGGGCAAGGAGCATTCTGGATTTCAGATTATTCTGTGTTTTAGAATATGGGAGAATCTGATAGAGGAAAGAGATTGCAGCGAGTGAGCACAATCTCCTTCTTGCTGTATTTCCCAGCATACAGTATACACATGCTGCGAGTACTCTGCAGCGTTTCTTCACTGACATGCCACACAGAGTCATCCAGACGCCAAGCAGCATGACACATGCTGGTGCTGCCCAGAGGCTCTTGGCATGTGCCGCAGTCTGCTACAAGTTCGTAAAACATATATATATATTTACAGTTGTGTTCAAAATTATTCAACCCCCACTGAAATTGAGTGTTTTGGCCAGTTTGACATTGATTTTGATCATTCAGTCATCTTGCTTACAATTAAATCAAAGAGGCACGTGTAGGTTAGACAAATATAACATAACATTTATAATGAAATAACCACAAATGTCTTTTCTGTGCTCACATCATTATCAGTTTTATTCAACCCCCAAGTGACATTCAATCTTAGTACAACATCCTTTTACAGTTATAACAGATTTTAAACGTGAAGCATAGCTTGACACAAGTGTCTTGCAGCGATCTACGGGTATCTTCGCCCATTCGTCATGGGCAAAAGCCTCCAGTTCAGTCACATTCTTAGGCTTGCACACTGCAACTGCTTTCTTTAAGTCCCACCAGAGGTTCTCAATCGGATTTAAGTCAGGTGACTGCGATGGCCACTCCAAAATGTTCCAGCCTTTAATCTGCAACCATGCTCTAGTGGACTTGGAGGTATGCTTGGGATCATTGTCCTGTTGAAAGGTCCAAGCCTCAGGTTTGTGACGGACTGCATCACATTGTCATCCAATATCTCCTGGTACTGAAGAGAATTCATGGTACCTTGCACACGCTGAAGCTTCCCTGTACCTGCAGAAGCAAAACAACCCCAAAGCATGATTGACCCCCCGCCATGCTTCACAGTAGGCAAGGTGTTCTTTTCTTCATAGGCCTTGTTCTTCCTCCTCCAAACATAGCGTTGATCCATGGGCCCAAACAGTTCTAATTTTGTTTCATCAGTCCACAGAACACTATCCCAAAACTTCTGTGGTTTGTCCACATGACTTTTGGCATACTGCAGTCGACTCTTCTTATTCTTTGGAGACAGCAAGGGGGTGCGCCTGGGAGTTCTGGCATGGAGGCCTTCATAACCACACCTTGCTGGACTGGATTCTCTCCTCATGTCCTGATCGAATACAGGAGGCAGGCGTTCTCGCTAACAGTTTCAGTGATCACTGCCTAGTGTACTGTGTGCGCAAAATAAGGGCCATAAAATGTCCACCAAAGGTAATAATCACCAGGTCTTTCAAGAAATTTAATCTTGAATCCTTCCTAAATGATCTCAAACAGCTCCCATGGTACAGACTAAACCTAATCCCAGACCTGGACTGTGCAATTGAATACTTTCAAGCCGAGCTCCTGAAAGTCTGGAACACCCATACCCCACTGCGCAAAGTGCGAGTAAAAGGGGCCCATCTCCCCTGGGTTACAGCTGACCTCACACATATGTACCAGCTTAGAGACTCCCTGTGGTCAAAGTTCAAGAGTACTGGATCCATGAACGATCACTGTGAATACCGAAAATGCCGGAATGAATGCACAAAAGAAACAAAAATGGCTAAAGCCCAATACTTCAATGAAAATTTAAACAATAACATATCAAACCCCAGAAATTTTTGGAAAATCATAAGTAACATACAAGCACCCCCCAGCCACTCCCAACCAGCTGCTTTAAAAGTAAACAACCAAACTGTACAACACCCCCTAGATGTAGCAAATGCTTTTAATAATTATTTTGTTGGATGCCACCACCCTGATTGCTAAGCTAGGAAATGACACGCAATCAGAAAGGCTGCACGCAGGTCAGGACCCACCAACAGTGCAAAGACCCCATAACCCAGAGAAATTCAGTTTTAGGTCAGTGCCTGTCAGTGCCATCACTAAACTTCTCCGTAACCAAAAAATGAAATACCAGTCTGGACCTGATCAAATCCCAGCAATGCTGCTGAAAATCAGTGCACCAGCAATTGCAAAACCTGTCGCAACCCTGATTAATGAATCACTGGCGACTGGATACATACCCAAACTCTGGAAGACTGCAAGGGTGGTACCTATCCATAAAAGTGGAGACAATACTTTGGTATCCAACTACCGCCCAATATCACTGCTCCCTGTAATGTCAAAAATTCTGGAAAAATGTGTCTACACTCAATTACGTGATTATTATCAGTATCAGAACTATTTAACCCCAGATCAATCAGGCTTTCGTCCAAACCATTCAACTACAACTGCCCTTTTAAAAGTTTGTAATGATATCCAAGCTGGCATGGAACAAGGAAATCTAACTGGAGCCATCTTCCTTGATTTTGCCAAGGCTTTTGACACCGTAGACCATGGCATCCTATTACAAAAACTTAAGAACTCTGGTATTGGTGATAGTACGTTAACCTGGTTCCAATCCTATGTGTCTGATAGGTCTCAATTTGTGTCCATTTCTGACAGCACTTCCCTCCCCCTCCCAGTCACGTGTGGTGTACCAAGGCTCGATACTTGGCCCCCTGCTATTCACAATATTCATAAACGATCTGCCCAATGTCTGCAAAGCTTCAACTGTACACATGTACGCAGACGACACTGTAATCTATACCAGCAAACCAAATCTCCCACAGCTGGAGGCAGTGCTGCAAGAACAATTCACAGGGGTAGAAAAGTGGATCGCAAATAACAAACTTTTTCTAAATACTGACAAAACTGTTACAATGCTCTTTGGAACCGCACCTAAACTACACAAATTGCAAACACCCCATCTATGTGTTGGGACAAAATCAAATGGCACGCTGACCACAGTCACTTCTCTCAAATACCTAGGTATGTGGTTAGACCCAAATCTATCTTTTGGCCCCCACATCGAAAAACTCTCATCTAAACTCTACCCCAAACTAGGTGCCCTGTACAGAAACAAATCCTGCCTGAGCCCCGCGGTAAGAAAGCAGATTGTACAACAAATGCTTATGCCAGCCATTGAATATGGAGATGTAGTGTATGCAGCCGCCCCACAAACACACCTCCAGAAACTTACTACATTGTATAACTCATTCTGTCGCTTTGTGCTACAATGTAACTACATGACACACCATTGTGACATGTTAAAAGAACTAAACTGGCCATCACTGGACTCTAGACGCACCCTTCACCTTTCCAACCTGGTGTTTAAGAGCTTTTCTGGGAAGCTACCACCCTACCTGAATATGCTGCTTCCCCCGGCAGTTCTCTCATCCTATAACCTCAGATCCAGGACCAGCACCTTACTTGCAATACCGCAATACAAAAAGAAAATGGCTCGATCCTCATTTTCCTACAGAGCACCACAATTATGGAATAACCTCCCAGACACCGTCAAATCTTCCCCCACTCTAAAGTCCCTTAAGACTTCCCTATTAACATACCTCAATACAAAATGCACCTGTAAACATGTAACATAATGACTTTATTTCCTCCATATTTATTTTTCTGTTAATCTGTATATTTGGTCTTGGGTTAATTTCTTGCATTTTACTATTTTGTATTTCTGTAACCACTCAATGTTCTCGAACCCAGGACATACTTGAAAACGAGAGAAATCTCAATGTATCCTTCCTGGTAAAATCCTTTTATAAATAAAAATTATGCAGTGTGCGCCGTATTGTCTGAGCTGAAACTTCAGTACCCACATCTGACAAATCTTTTCTCAGTTCCTCAGCAGTCACACGGGGACTTTTCTCCACTCTACGCTTCAGGTAGCGCACAGCAGTCGAAGTCAGCTTCTTCTTTCTGCCACGACCAGGTAGCATTTCAACAGTGCCCTTTGCCTTGAATTTGCGAATGATGCTTCCTATGGTCTCTCTTGGTATGTTTAACATCTTTGCAATCTTCTTATAGCCATTGCCCTTCCTGTGAAGAGTAATCACCTCATCTCTTGTCTTCCTGGACCATTCTCTTGACTTCACCATGTTTGTAACCACACCAGTAAATGTCTAGAAGGAGCTGAGTATCACAGTCATTTTAAAGCTGCCTAATTAGTGCTTATTATGCTTTATTGCTGCTCCGTGACATCCACAGGTGTTTTCAATACCTGATTGAAAACACTTGAATGAACCTCTGTTCTTCAAAGTGGTAGTCTTTAAGGGGTTGAATAATTGTGTCAATGAAGAATTCACAAAAGAAACATTTACTACTGTATTACAAAACCAATTGATGTCATTTTAGTTGCATATGGTTCTTTAAAAAGTCCTTGTAGGATTTCATTCTGAATACAATTACAAATGTACACTAAATTCCCTAAAACCCTTTACAGCATTGGGGGTTGAATAATTTTGAACACAACTGTGATATATATATATATATATATCAATTATAATATAACATTTATTTGAAATGTGGAATATGTAGTTAACAATTAAATACATTGTAAAATGTTAATTTTGCACAGGGGTTATTAATCAAAGATCGTTACAAATGAGTAAACTTAAATTATTTTAATCTTTTAATTTTTATTTATCCTTTTCAACAATATTGCTTGGATGAAAGGTTGTGAACACTAGATGGTGACCATTATTGTGCACAAATGTCTGTGGCACTGTGTTTTCTGAGCTGCCTGACACAGCGGGAGATTAGTGAGAGAAATAAATGTGTTTGGTTTTCTAAAACCGTTCCTGGGTTTCAAATATATGTGCACGTCCTAGTGGTATTGAGACCGGCTGAAATGAATATTCTTGTACTGTTTATTTGTATCCTAAATATAACCTCTATACTACCAAAATGAATCATTTTGTTAAAATCCTCTAAAATACTATTTTTCCTTTGCTAAATAAATACCCCCCCCCCTTTTGCTGAAAACCAATGCAGCTGGTGTTTTGTGTTTTTTAATTTTTCTTTTTCATATAACTGTAGAAACGTTTATCTTCCTCTGTCCCTCTGTGAGTTGATCACAATCATGGTGCTCTCCAGCATGGAAGAGTAATACGATAGCGATTGCATGACCTTTTGTGTTTCTACTAATCACAAAGGGCACATGCTTTTTGTATAAGCAATGTCCTGGCCGTGCCCTCAAAAATTGAAATGCCGTATAAATGAAAAAAAAATAATTAATGCAAATAATTGGGTACGTAAATAACATCACCTTGACAGGTGGGCATTATACATTTTTCTAGATGCTAGCTAAGAAACTACTTTGTCTAGTTCTCTTTGAAACTAATTAGAAAATAATATATGTTGGATGTGATCTTTTGACATGTGCTTCTTCAAAAACGTTGCTCATCAGCATTGAATATAATAACTCCTATAATATACTGTATGACAATATTATACATGACCTTAATTCAGATTGCATTTGCCTAATGCTTCCAGTTGTACGCTCTGTTCCAGAAAAGCGTTTCCAAGTTTCTTAACCTTGTTTGAAATTTATTCTGCTTTCAGACAATGATCCAATTATGAATTTACTTTGGTATTCATAAGATAAATGCATTCATGGAGTTCTTCTATAGAAACTGACCCAAAAAGATGATATCAATCAATCTTCTAAATTATATTCGAATAAAAATAAATTATAATCTGGAAATGTGCCATAGCTTCTCCAAACTTTATGCATTATATAATTATCATCCTATAAACTATATTTTTATGGCGAGCTCCCTATTCCAAAGCTGGTGCTAACATAACCAGAGCTGTTGTAAACTTAGCAGAGCCATTATAGTCTAAGACAGTGGTTCCCAACCGCAGTCCTCTAGTACCCCCAACAGGTCAGGTTTTCCAGATAGCTGAAGCACACCACCAGTGATATGATTTGATGCTCAGTGATTGCAGGATTCAGTCTACATTTCACCAAGGTAATCCTTAAAACTTGGCCTGTTAGGCTCACTTGAGGACCGCGGTTGGGAACCACTGGTCTAAGGAGTTGTTATAACCAATTTTGGAATATTGTTTGTGGTTTCTATTTTTGGTGTTATTTACCTTTTCAAGGTTTATAGTGTGCTTATAGAGCATTTCCCAGAGCTTCACAGCAGCAGAACACACATTAATCTGTCTTTAAACTATAATAAATGTGTTTCTGAGCTACTTTGTATAAATAAAATACTTAATTATTTGCCTAAACGAATAGCCAAATTAAATAAATAGCTGTCGGCAACTGTTAAAGTCACTTAAGTAGCTACCCGCTCTTTGTTGTGCATCGATGGACAGCTTTTCCTATTCCTATATCTCTTATGTGCTCATTCTGTCGGCCACAACATTTTTCAAGCCCACATTTTGGGGGGGAAATCTGCAAAACTCTGCCACGTTGACTTGTTATGAAAGCGAACCCAAAAGATATAGTGACAATGTGCCCTAACACATGACATTACTATCACATATTGTTTCAATGGATGGGATTCCTACAAGATACTGCAGACCATGAGATGCCACCACATTTGGGACATTATTAAAGTAACCTATGCTGTCTTCTGGTGGAATGGCCCATGAATAACTATTATTGGCTGAGGTTCTTCAGGCAAATTTAGTCCTCTATGCTCAGGTTTTATTACATTGTTTCCTTTTAACAGTGTTGTTTAAATAATCCCTTTATAATACCCATGCTGAATGTAGCAACAGGTCTTATAACCACTTTTTGAAGATCTTCACCAATAGTATCAGACTGGACTATTATGAAGATGAGAGAGTCCATATATTTTTCAGTCCTGAGTTGTATTCGTAGCATGCCATGTCTTTTTTAGTCCACGGAATCCTTAAAAAGTACCACAGACCAGGCTCCCGCATCTTTTTGGACACCTTTTAAATGGCTGCCTCCCAGTTGCATTTTCCATTTTTTTTTTTTATTATTATTTTTTTTTTAAGAAAGGATTTTACCAGGAAGGATACATTGAGATTTCTCTCGTTTAAGTATGTCCTGGGTGACGAGTATGTACCGTTAGGTGTCTTGCCCAAGTAAGTACTGGAGAGGTGCTCTTGCTGGGATCGAACCCATGTCTCTACAGGCTCTCTCCACACAGAGCAGTGATGTTACCTCTACTCCACCCAGCCCGTACTACAGTCAACCATATCCGACTGGAATTGTAAACTTTGGAATTGTAATGATGCTACACCTGCGTATTCCCATGCGTGAAACACTGCTTGAAAAATTTTCAACATGTCGACATAAACTATGGCAGCGCATTGGAACAGTGATCACCACACCATTGAACGTATAGGAACCTGCACTCGCCAGCAGCTGTGAAATGGCGTATGTGTCGACCCAAACGGCGATATGGTCAAAACCCAAAAAAATTCAATTAGCCTTGGGTCACTGAAACAAAAAGAGAGCATGTTAAAAATACTGTATCTCAAACACATTTGCAAAACGCAGTTTCAAAGTTGAATAAAAAAATAATACTGGCCTTGTTGCTAACGCTAAAGTGGTGACCACCGGCTGGGAGACCCGAGTCAGGCCAGACAAATACAGATTTTAATGAATATCAAGACCAGTGTGATGTAACTGAGGAATGGCGATGGAACACCTAAACACTGCCCATCGATGAAGACCCTAATTTTGCATCAACAATCGGACCAAGACCGCCAGAGAAAGAAATCTGGATGTTTTAAAAAAATGTCACTTAAGTCTTGAGTGACGTTATGTCACTTATAAATTGACAAAAATGTACTGTCACAAAATGAAATGTCAAAGAAAATCAAGTGGATGTAAAATGAAGGTGACAAGTAATAATGGTTCCTAGCAGTGAGGTTATGCACGCAATCATCATAAATCTCTCCATCAAACTTGGGACATAGTATTTAGACTGGCCCACATGGTCATCTTTTTTTCCGGGCATTTATGCTCAATGACGGGTCTCTCTCCCATTGGAGCAATGCATTGTGACTGGAGTTTCTGCTTTCACCATGGACCACTCCCTCATGACCGTAGCAACAAATAGGCATCTCAGCCAATAAGTGGTAACGGCCAAGTGTTTTTTCAGTCAACAAGTATCGATATAATGCTACATGATCTGAAGAGATGTCCGTTTTACAGGGTATGACAGACCAGTTGGTAGTCCATTTGGAGATGATCTCCATCCTGAATTTACACTTTTCTTCTTCTACGACTTAACCATGTGATAGAGAATTTTTGACCTATTGTGGTTTAATTTTCTCTCGGATATGCATACCTATTTTTTCTTGTTGACAATTTGTATTTTGTCACAACATATTTCTTAGATATTATTGGCTGTTTTTCATGGTGACACCGTTGTTTCATTTTCGGTTTTATACTTTTATATTGCAATAAATAAAAGTCACTTAAATATTCTTAGTAACGCTCTATATCCTTGTTGCATCTCCAGGCAATTTCATAAATCAGAGTTTCTGTTTTGCCAGTTGAAATTTTGGGAGTTATGCTGTACTTAGATATCTATAGCCGCAGAGAGGATATAATGTCTGTATTTCAGTGAAATATGATACATTTAAAGCAACTGGCATTCTAAACCTTCCTATTGAACAAAATGTTCAAATAGACTTAAAAAATAAATGCGCACGTTTTGTAAAATGCACAATACAAGAATCTAATTTTCTTTAGAGTGGCACTGTCAGGCCCAAGACACGTTTGTCTCATTTGACAGGGAATAACTCCCTTTATATGTGTTAGTATTTTTTTTCTCTGTTAACAAATAATTGAAAAAAGGGCGTTATAACCTGTCAGTCTTTCTTGTGGCATGCCGAAGGGGGGCGAGACAGCTGTGAGATGAGAGGGGTCCTACAGAACAGCCTACCGCTCAACCTGTGCGCATCATTGATTGATTGTTTGCACACTAGTAACCCAAAAGAAAAAGTACCAAAACAGAAGAACCTCAGAACGACCTTTAAATCTTGGAAATGTTAGTACCTGATTAGGGGTTGTGGTCACCTAAAAAGCTAGGATGGATGTTTAAACCCTATTACACACTTAAACAAAAAAAAAACAGATAAGCGAGGCTTCCCTGGAGGGGGCACATGCTTCCTCCAGACCTCCCAAGTGACCAATAAAAGCAGAGATACTATGCTTAAATTTGAACTTTTACTATACTCCTTAACCCCTTGACACGCGGGACGTTCTATGACGTCCATGCGGCGGAGGGGCCTTGAATGCGGGGGGGGGCTTGAATGCACGGGGCTAACAGGTACTCCCCACCTGACTTCAGTGGGCCACCTTGTCCCCTCCCCGCAGCCGTGCGTTGCGCGTCAGCTGCATGGGCCAGCCCTGCCCAACAGGCGACACTCGCCCATCGTTGACAGTTTTTAAAAACTGTCTTCTCCACATACGTGATTCACCCAATCACCCCCTGCACATAAAACACATGTATTTAATTTCGCAGTGTAATCCCCTGTAAGGGAAGGAAAATAAGTCAAACTAGTGATTAACAGATTTAGGTTTAGCCTGAAGGTAAGTAATCCAAATATTTTGCCATTTGGGTAGAAGAAATTTCTTCCTTCAAGTCGCGTAGACTATCCCTTAATATTAAAAATGTTAAGGCTATATTTGAGTGACCTAGAGAATATGGGAAGATTGTCGCAAAGAAAGCAGGAAGGAAATGTTTCCTTTCTTATTCACTGTTAAGCACTCTCAGCTTAAAACTAGTTCCCACCAGAGACCACAACGACCGAAACTGACAGTCTAATCCTTATTATAGTGGCCTTTCCTCGCTGGTGTTGGTTATATCTGCTCAGTTAACACCTTCGTGCGAGGCGGGAGGGACTTAATGCCGGTGGGGCGTACTAGTACGCCCTGCCGCCAACTACTGTGGCGGGTTTCTCCTGCGGCCCACCCACGCAGCTGCCACGCGACATGCGTCATTGGCTGCAGGGGATGACCTGAGTTCAACGCGTGATGCTTGCTGGGCTGGGCCGAGGTGGCTCATAGTAGTAAAAGGAACATACTTGTACACCCCGTGGCTTCAAGGACCACCCACCATAGGGAGGGCATGGTACGCCCTGCAGTAGGAAAGGGTTAAATTTTTTGAGATTAATTATACTTTCACAAAAACATCCAATAAACTCTTAGAATGCAACAAAACTGTAGGATATACTTGCTTCTTTTGCCCCAACCAGGATTTAGCATCTAGATATGCCTACACAGAACTCCTAGTTTTTTCCCTTTTTCTTTTCCTAGATACTTTGCCACACTGGCTTTTCAAAGTTTTTCCCAAATCTCACTCTATTACCACAGTGTGTTGCTGGCCTATACTTAAATCAAATTGAGGAAGCGTTTGCATTCTCCTACAGACTGATTCTTTATCATAGCATTACTCTACAAGTATAGTCCAAAAAACATCTCAACTATCCTACAAGAATACTTGGTTTATTATCTCCCCATCAACACAAGCAGAGAATCACCACATTGTAGGTAAAAACGGCACATTAACCACTTCCCAAACATACTTTCTCCCTGATCTTACAACACAAATTTACTAATCTGTCTCCTTATAATGGGAACCACATACAAACTCCCTAGCCCAATAGTACAAACATACATATATACTACCATGTACTCAGCTACACTGCGGAGTAGTACGTAAATTGTACAGTGGCTGAATATGTTTCTATGTGTCCGCTTGACACGCGTTTCACTGCTTAAATCATAGCAACTTTTTCAGGAGCTAAATAGAATGTGCCCACCTCAGGTTTAAATACAGTTTTTTGCCTCTTTAATTGCCAGTATTGTATTTTGATAACTTGGTTCCTTCCCTGACATGCTTTAATGAGGACACCTGGGTAAACAGTAGCGGTTTTCGACGATTTGTAACTCTAACCTCAGACCTCAAAATTTCCACTCGGCTGCTCGCATTTCGCTAGTGGAAATTGCATGAGGGCGAGTGGGAATGCAGACGCAGGCAGCACGATAAATTATTTTGTGCTGCCTGTGCTAAGTATTCAGGCGGCGGACGTGTATTTTTTTTATTTATCCCGGCCCCCACTGACATCAGAGAGGGCGTGCCGGTCTTCACTGGGTGTGACGGCCCGGCCCACATTTTCTACTGCCGAAGACAGCAATCTCATTGCAGGAAGGAACTCAGGGAAGCAGACACACAGCGTAAGGGGACATGTGGAGAGGGGTGTCAGCACAGATCCATGCTGGAGGGCAGACACTCTGCCTGTCTGCTCCGGCTCCCTGGCCTGGCAGTCACCCGCTTGTGCTGCCTGCTCAAGCACGTGTTTGCACGCGGCACGAGTCGAGACGTTCCGGCTGGCCCATGGTGTCATGTGGGGCTAGTCTGTCACTGATGACGACTCCCCCTCTACATTATTTGCCAGATTACTCAGCTCGCCAGCAACTCAAGAGGAACAGACGAGCGGCGTGATGTTGCAGAGAATGTAGAGAGCTGCTCTCTCCATCTCAGAAAGTAGCTGGGACCCCTGGCACTGGCAGCAGAGAAAGGTGTTGGGTTCCTGGCAGAGGGTTTGCCTTGTAGTGAGGAACACTGTGCCCCCCACCCACATTGAGATGCACCCACTGCTCACCCTCACACTGCACTGGCTGACATCTCCTTAGCCCTGTCACACTGCAAGCTCCTGTTACATGCATATCCAGAGCCCCTCAGAGCACAGGAGCAGCAGCCTAGATGTGTGAGCTCCCCACGCTGTGCCCTGTGGAGGGGTCTGAAGCACAGTCTACGTACCTGCCCAGGGCTCAGCTCTCACCCTCGCCCCTGTCGGTGTCTGTGTGTGTCAGTATAAGTCTGTTTGGGCTGTTGTCGGTGTGCATTGATATGTGTGTGTGTCTGTGTTAATGTGTGTGGTTGCTTGTTTTGCTGTGTGCCAGGGCCTCCCCCTGTCAGCAGGTGTGCCGGGCTCAAATAACCCAAGTACACCTCTGCACAAACCCTCTCTCAGCTCCACTCCACTACACCCCCCCCCCATGCACCCACCCTGTTCCTGCTCCTCTCGATCAGGGAAGGAGTGTGCTCCTCTCCCCACACCCTGCGTGCCTGATGTCTGGGTATGCATGTATCTGGGGTCTGATGTGTCTAAGTATACATGTGGGGTGGAGTGATTGTGGAGATGAAAAAAATGCACAAGTTTATTAAAAGCTGAGCAGTTACACTTAATATTTTGTTTGCATCCCCATTGTCATAAAGCACTTATTTTCCTCTGTTACATTGCTTTATGTTAATATTGTTAGTGTTATTTATTTTTGTAACTTTATTCTGAATAAAACATCACTGTCACTTCATTAGACAATTTAAGAGGGTGTGTTTAGGGCAGGGCATTGTAGGGGTTAGGTGGGGCAACTGGTGGCAAGTAACTATTAAGGCCTGGCTAGTAGCAATTTTGAGCCCTGTCTAGCCTTATTAGCAAACTCGTTTTACATATTCAATTGTCAAAATGTATGTTTTTGTAGGTCTTGATCATCTGTTTAAAAATTCTAAAAAAATAGTATCTCCTGTCAAGAGTTGCCATACATATTTATATTCAATTTGATTGCACACTTTTAGAATTTTATTATTTAAAGAGCAGTAGGAGAGGTATGTTTGTTTTATATAATTTTTTATTTTGCATTGCATTAATGGATTTGTATTTATTTTTTATTTTCCAGGCTGAAACTATATTATGGTACACCACGAGCGCTTTTGCATCCAACGTGCAAAGACCTGAATGAATGTAAGTGTATTCAGTCATGACACCTATATTGGTTTTATTTTATTATGGGTTATCCCACTTGAGATTTAACCCCTGTCACTAAGGGGACATGGAGTGTTTTAGTCTAGGACTAATGTACCTATTTTCTATCTATCTATATAACTGTATATACAGGAAGATGTTAATCCTGTCTATTCTCAAATGTTTAACACGTTCCCTTCTGCGACTGAACAAGACGTCTTCAAATTATTAGGATCCTCTCATCCCACTACTTGCCCCCTCAACCCCGTCACCTCACATATTACAAAACACTTTCAGATGCTCTTGTGTCGTCCTTGACCCACACCGTTAATCTATCCTTAACCTCTGGGAGCTCTGCTCCCCTCAAACATGCCACAATAGTACCGATCCTAAAAAAGCCATCTCTGTGTCCAACCACTCCCTCCAACTACCGCCCTGTGTCCCTGCTCCTTTACCTACAAACTCCTTGAAAAGCTTGTGTATGCCCGTCTGATTGACTACCTCAACACCCACGCTCTCCTTGACCCTCTGCAATCTGGCTTTCGCTCACTGCACTCGACGGAAACAGCTCTTGCCAAATTGACTAATGACCTTGTAACGGCTAAATCAATTGGGCACTACTCTCTGCTGATCCTTCTTGACCTCTCTGCCGCCTTTGATACAGTTGACCACTCGCTCCTTCTTCAAACTCTTAGTGATATAGGCCTTCAAGGTACTGTTCTTTTATGGTTCTCTTCCTACCTGTCCCAACAATCGTGTAGTGTCTGTCACCTTCAGCCACAATGGCGGTACCCGGCATGCGCCAAGTAGGGCCCTGGTACGAGTAAAAGCCCCTATATGCAGAGACGCAGGACACCATAACCTTAGATACGTGAATATAAACACAGGGGAACTGGGGACCTCTGCACAGCTATACCAAAGGAGCCTTATACTGATAGATCGGTCCTTAGAGTGGCCGAATCTGCACTAATAGAAAAAGGTTACCTAGTAGACGTACAGAGTCCCAGGGTGTACACAGAATACCTGAAGGAGTTATACTCCACAACCTGCAGGGAAGGACTTCAATCACAAAGTCGTGGTCAGCAGGGACACACAACAAAACAATAAATCAATATGCACAGTACAGACAAGGATAGCCAATAGATTAGTCAGTGAGTAAGCCAGTAGTCAAAACCAGAATGTTTACATTATACAAGCAGAAAATCCATTAGCCAGGCCAGAGGGTCAAAACCATATAATCAGTCAGAACATGAAACACTTGAACTGATTACATGTAAAACACTGGACATGAACTGGAACCTAGGCTAACTAAAGAAACAACGGACAGATATAAGAAATATGCAAACAATAAAACATAGACTTGACCAGACAGAACAACAGGGAGCTCTCAGGAACGTGAAGTCAGCAGCAAACAAAGACTGAAAATGAACCAGATGCAAGAGCATGGTGATATGGGTCCATGGCTTTATATAAGGAAGTAATCAGCCCATATCACCAACAGAAGCTAAACGAGCAACTGAAACTAGCAGACACATTAACCCCTGAGCTGCATCTCAGGGAAAGCAGCATAGGGAAACACATGGGAACCAAGGCATAAGGAATACAAAGGGCAGGGAGACAGGGTTGGAACATGGAAAACGTGACAGTGTCGCATTTGCTGGAAGTACCTCCTCACAGCAGCCTGTCTCTGTTGGAGTGCCCCAAGGTTCAGTACTGGGCTCTCTTCTTTTTTTTTTCGATCTACACTGCCTCTCTAGACAAACTGATCAGCTCTTTTGAATTCCAGTATCACCTATAAACTGATGACACTCAAATATACCTCTCCTCTCCTGATCGCTCGCCTGCTCTCTTGAATCAAGTCACTGACTGTCTCTCTGTTGTCGTGAATTGGATATCTTCCCACTTCCTTAAACTCAATCTTACCAAAACTGAAATTCTCGTTGTTCCTCCCTCCAAGAAAAACTCACTGCCGCCTAGGTCTCTGTGAGTAAATCTAACTCTAATTAGCCCAACGCCTCAAGCTCGCTGCCTTGATGTTGCTTTCAATTCTTACCTAACATTCTCTCCCCACATCCAGGCAGTGACAAAATCCTGTTACTTTCAACTCAAAAACATTGCCAGTGTCCGCCCCTTTCTGACTCAAGATACCGCAAAGGTGCTGGTTCCTGCTTTTGTCATTTTGCGGCTCGATTACTGCAGCTCCCTCCTTATTGGCCTCCCAATGCCCGCACTGTCCCTTTGCAATCTGCAATGAATGCAGGGGCCAGGCTTATTTTTCTCACCAGGCGCACCTCACGTACCTCTCCCCTCTGCCAGTCCCTCCATTGGCTTCCTGTACTTTTCAGGATACAGTTTAAAATACTGACGCTCACTTTCAAAACGTTCAATAACTCAACCCTCCCTTACATGTCTTTGTTATTACACAAGCGCGTTCCGTCTAGACAACTCAGATCGGCAGGCGACCTCCGCCTGTCCTCTGTCTACACCCGCACTGCCAACTCTCGCCTCAAAGTCTTCTCAAGGGCAGCTCCGGTCCTATGGAATGACTTACTATCAAACTCTCCCCTAATCTTCAGGCCTTCAAGAAATCCCTCAAAACCCATCTCTTTGGATAAGCATATCACATCACTGATGCAACTCATCCCCCTGCTCACCTACTCACACATGATTGAAGCCGCTTCCACTGTCCCACCCTTCCTGAACCACTGGCACTAATGATTCTGACATCCAGTAAAGTTCCCCTTGTCTTCTTCAACCCCAATCCCTCTAGACTGTAAACTCCTATGAGCTGGGCCCTCTACACCTAGTGTTTCCATCCTATGTCCGTTTATCGGTATCTCGTTCCCTTTGGTTATTGTAAAGCGCTGCAGAAACTGTTGGCGCTATATAAATGATGACAATAATAATAATATGTAACACTCTGTATATTTGTAAGTTCTATAGAACCGATGCATACAGTATAAAAGTTGTTATATATAAAACCCCTATTTAGAAATTATTATTAAAGATGTATATTTTATTTTTCACTTGTATCTCCGAGAAGCACAATCTTGCATGATTTAACCTAAGCATGCTGGTATACGAGCCCCAGCTGTGTTGCTTCACCTAGAATCTAGGACAATCTAATCGTTGATGTGTGCATTGGCAGACCTCATGCTAGGTAAAGCAGCAAGGAGGAAATTAATTTATTGACAAAATGTATGGACAAAATACCAAGTGAACAAGAAATAGATGTAAAAGTATGCTATCTTGATACATCTGTCAATAAGCCCCATCTTCCTTTCCACTGGCTTTAGCTTGCTAGTCTACTACATCATTTATAATGTGAGCTGCTTTAAAGATTTTTTTGTGGACGCTATATACAGAGTTACTATTATTTGTATTGCGTCGCCAATTCTCGGCAGAAATATTGTTGTCTAAATATTGCGTCTGCTTTAGCAAACTTAGGCCAATATTCCAGTGGAATCTTAACAACTGCATGAGGCCCCATAATTACAATGCATCCTTACATGAATGTTAATGGTCCACCTGATGTTTACTGCTTTGCTTTTATGTTGGGTTACTGCATTTTACACTATGTATGGTGTCGCAGAACCCCTTGCTCAGAGACTGTGGACTGTACTAAAACCTTGCTCCTCTGCTATTCCCCTCATGTAAGCGATTTGTCTTTTTATGTTTTAATGTTTAAAGTGGTGTTTTTGTGACTCCCCCCCCCCCATGCGCATGTAATCAAAATGCCTTTTAAGCCTGTCTCAAATGTTCACTGTGTTATCTGCCACCAGGCAATCCCAATCGAAGGAGCTAGACAGGCCAACCAATCCCATTCCAGGACTAGCCAGCATTTACTTTAATGGAGCCAGCTGCAGAAACTTTAAACCTTGGTGCCCTGAAAGCTCTTTGATCCAGCGGGGTGCTCTTTTGGGGTTGGGGACCTCCTCTTGCGAGCTACCATTGTGGTGATTTTCAGGAGGGAGCTCCCTTGGGAACACACGTTGCTGAGCCTTTCTTAACCCCAGGAGCTCAGGCAGCAGTGACCATGCAGCATCAGCTGTACAATGGGAAAGACAGGATAACCAATATACATGCACGTTAAACACATAGTACTGTATCAGCGTAGCCCCTGCTCAAGAGCTTGCACTCTGAGAGGACCTGATGGGGAGCAGTCTGAATGGCGGTGCCGAAATGTCTGGGGGGCTGGAATGTTAACTGTTGTTATCTGATTCTGAACCAAATAAAAGCAGGCCATGTGAAATGCTTAACCCAATCTGTAGAGTGCCATCTGCTTTATTGGGAGAAATTAAGATCTGACATTGTTCCAGCGCTGCGGGCTAAGGGGAGAATCCGGGAACTGATGAAGGCGAACGGCTCGAGACGGCCGAGGGAACATATTGGACCACGGGCTCTCATTACATATGGGATGTGGAAAAGTGTTAGTAGTGCATACATAATGAGTGATTCCGAGTCATTGGTTATACAAATTCCCCGTGTTGAAAACCCAATGAAAAGTGTTTTTTTTTTTATATTTCAAAACTTTATTTTGAAGAAAAAAAATGACAGCAATAAAATACACAGTATGAATATCGGTCGCGCAGCACCAAAAACAAATTCCGCAGTAATGTATCTCAGAAGAAGTCATCATAGAAAGTAACAATATATATACTACAAATATATCCTGTTAACATAAATCTAACAAAGAGATGGGGAGCAGGGGAATACGAAAGGGTGGGGGGTAACAGTCCGAGCAAAATAAGGGAGTCCGGGTGGACCAGATATGAGGGATGGGCGGAGTCTCGTGTGACAGCCAGGAGGGCACAGAACAGATGGCTGAAGAGGGAGAGGAGAGAAGAAAAAAAAAAAATTGGGGGGGAGGGAACTGCCCAAGTAGGGTGACATTCCTGGCACGCCCCGGAAATCCAAAGAAGGACCGGGGGCCATAGAAAAGTGTTTTACTTATTTATTTATTTAAATTAACAATGGTGAAATCACTTTAAAATGGGGGAAATAAAATAAAAAAATAATTGCAACACTTTTCTCAACCATGACCATGTATACATTATCAGCCGTAGCAGATTTAACAACCCTGAGATGGTGTTAACACGAACTGGGGTATGTTGTATGAATGTAAATGAAATTTGCTTATTGCAAACAAATTTCCTTTTGGGTCCAGATGGTGCCCCCAACGGTTTAGCACTATGGCCATGATGTCCAAGGTACTATCAGTGTTTATAACCAGTGAGTATATGCCTGCATGACATCTCTCCTGCTGAAACTGCATGGAGCTCAGAACTGTAGTAACTCCTTTCGGCCAGCAGATCTTCTTGACAATGGGTTATTATAGTAAGAAATACATTGGGAATATTCCCAAATATTTCTTAATTTATATTCCATAAAACACTGATTCCTGATATGTGTTATTTTGTGAAATCACTTCGTAGTGAATGGGATAATCTGATGAATTGGGTAGCAGAGTCTACTTCCTCCTCATACAGTTGCCGGAAGGACATCTAATTTAATTAGTCCTTAGCATTTTATGGATATTGGCTCTTCTTGCTACCTTGGCATGCTGGGGCATAGTGACCTAAATTCCAGTGATGAGACAATGTGAGAGTAGTAAGATAATAGTGGGCTCCATTCCCTTCTGATTACCCACTACAATATACACCTTACAGCGAAATGGTATGAAAAGCTGAACATTAACAGGGCTATTCAAAGAGATCCGAATGGCTCCCGAAAGGGAACCGAATGCTGAAAATCAGCGTTCGGTTACCCTTCTTGGCCATTCGGCTATCCAGAGAGCAGGCAATGCGCCAAATCCTGGCGAATTGCCTGCACATACGGTGCCTTTTCATTGCCTTTTCGAGGGCAGTGAAATCCCCATAGAGAAGCAATGCTTCGGCTATTCAGAGAGCAAAACCCAGCAGTGAAAAGTTGCCGAATTACCCTGCCATTCGGTGGTTTCATGCGGCAGATTTATTCAGGCGAATCCCATAGGCTTCAATGTTAAAAATATTCCCGTTTGATTTAATATCTAATAAATTGTTGATTATAATATTCTGCAGTAAAACGTCTCTTTATTTATAGATACTTTTTTTTAGGATACTTTAATCATTTTTCGGGATTTCTTTTTTTTAACCCTTTCAATGCGGCGGACGCGCTCAGCGCGTCCTGCCGCATGTCTACTTGGCTGCGGAGGACGCGCTCAGCGCGTCCTCCCTTTGCAGCAGGGATCGGCCGGGATTCCGTCCGATCGCGGCGGCCCCTCGGTGCGGGCTGACATCATCGATGTCAGCCCAGCCTCCGGGACCCCGGCGGGCACGATAGACGTCATCGCGCATGCGTGATGATGTCTATTTCAGGCACCCCCCCCACGCCATTGCAGGGAAGGTGCCTGAAGGGGAGGTCCTTTGGACCTCTCCCCCTCCCCATCCGTGCGGGCCATCGGCTGAAGACAGGTACCGCTTGGAAGGGCACAGTCTGCCCTTCCAAGCGGCGGCTGTCTTTAATCCCTAAAGGGCTGGATCGCAATATGGCGCTAACATGCGCCGTATCATGGTCCCCTCCCGGAGCTGGCCGACATCTTGGATGTCGGCCAAGCTTCCGGGATATCCCCCTAACGACTGGCGTCATCGCGCATAGCGCCAGTTTCACAATTAACCCCTTGCTGCCACCTATGGTGGAGATAGGGGGTTCCAATGAACCCCCTATCTCCCGATCCGTGACAGCTAGGGGTTAATGTTTGATATCACTGGAACGGCCAGAGTGTGGCCTTTCCAATGATACCATGACCATGACATGACCATGTAATCTGTAAAAAAAAATATTAAAAATAAAATTAAAAAAATAAATAAATAAAAAAATTGAAAACTTTTTTGGTTTTTTGGGGTTTTATTAGTGCAGCAATATTGTTCCCATTTCAATTATAATGTGAACAATGATGCTGCACTAACGATTTTTTCTATGGGGGGCGTTTGCTAAAAAACATTTAATTTTCCCCAAAAAAACTAACGATTCCCCGTTTCAAATTTTTTTAACAAGCGCAACCCATAGAAAATATAACCGCAAACGCTCGCATGTTAAAATGTGATAAAAAACACTTTACACTTTGTAAATTATTGAAAATTCAAATTCTATTGCATTTTGTGTTATAATATACAGACAGGACATAACGTATACATATAATAATGATATATTATGAATCTGCCGAGTCTCCCGGAAAGAACGGTATATAATATGTCTGGGTCATATACTAAAGTAAGGCTTCAAACCGCGGTTAAACATGATGAGCGAAACCGGTAAAAATTACCTCAGCACAGAGGTGTGAAAAGGCTCAGCAGCGAAAGGGTTAAAAGAAAATTTCCTATTTTTTTTTTTTTATATATATATTTTTTTTAACTTATTTTTTCTGTAACAGCCCTTTTTATTATCATTCTTTGAACCTCATATGTAAATTTCAGACATTTTCGCTCAGTAGTTTCTTTGCAAACAGCGTTTCACTTTTCAATCATTCAAGCGAACTGTTTTCTTAATTTATTCACTCCATTTGTCTGCGGTGTCGGGTTTTTCCGGCGGCTGCGTTGCTTGTGATCGGCACCTGCACGGGTTTTTTCGGCATTTTCGGCAGGTTAATCCAGATGTTTTTGCAGGTTTCGGTGTGCGTTCGCCCTCATTTTGCGGTGAGTTTTCGGTGGGTTTTCGGCGGGTTTGCAGCGACTTTTCCCTGCATTTCGGCGGCCCTGTGGTGCTTGCTGAATACACCGCAGGGTCGCCGAAATGGGATCGCCAAATCGAATTGAATTGAAGAAACGAAAAGTCACCGAACATGCGGTGACTTTTTGATTCTCTTTGAATTACCCTGTATGTGCATGACTGAGATATCTGACATTTTTCGTAATGTGGTGTCATGGGTTTGAATATCTACTTTCATAAACACGCATTCAGTTAGTCAATAAAGAATAAATTGTGGAGAATGGCTTTGATTACCTTAGAAACATAGAATATGTCAGCAGATAGGAACCTTTCGGCTCATCTAGTCTGTATATGGATACTTTCCTTGGATTTATCTTCTATTTAGAGTAGCCTTATGCCTATCCCATGCCTGCTGTTTTAACCTCTACCACTTCTACTGGAAGGCTGTTCCATGTATCCACCACCCTCTCCGTAAAATAATGCTTCCTGATGTTACTTTTAAACCTTTGCCCCTCTAATCTAAGACTATGTCCTCTTGTTTTGCTACTTTATTTCCTTTTAAATATACTCCCTTCCTCTACCTTGTGGATTCCCTTTACGTATTTAAAAGTTTCTATCATATCTCCTCTGTCTCGTCTTTCTTCGAAGCTATAAACTGAGTAGCTTCTGCAAACCGGCTAGTCTGGCCTTATATTTATTCATTTGTCACTTATGTACCATTCCTTGTCAGTCTGGAAAAAAGGTTTATCAGACAAGACTTATCAAAAGCGGCAAAATATACATTCCTTTCAATATTAAGGTTGGCTTTCACATCACATGGATGGACGGGGCCATCATTGGTAGATAACTACAGTGACCTAACCAATTGCTTTTGCAGAGCATCTTCATTAATCGTTTGCTACTGTACAGTTTGGTTGCAGGATGCTGAGAATAAGGGATTCACATCTCGTAAATCATGATTGTCCCGCCAGAAAATAAATGCTTGGAAGAAGTATTTACATTCAACTTGGCACACAAGTTTAGGTTCGGTTAACTCCTTCACTACCAAAACATTTCTACAAGTTTTTGCATTGAAAAACAATAAAGAAATTAAAGAAACCCCTTTATACACCTGCTTAAAACAGGATTAAGGCTTTCAGTGTGGGGAATCGGTGTTCTCATGTAGATCACATTCTTGTCACCCTATAAAACAGATAAAAAAGCTGCTAAAAGGTGGCCTAAGGCTAGGGTCAGACTAACGCATTTTTCGCGTTGTCTGTGAAAAAGTGCGTTCGAACGAATGGACGCATTTTTCACGGAATACGTGATAGCGGTCATACGATGCGCCTTTTTGTCCGTGATTTTGTACGGATCATCAATAAAACACTTTTTGTGTCTGGACGTTATGTTGGCCGGACATTAGCAGCGTCTAACGTCTCCCAATCACGCAAACACGCCGCTATGCGGACGCAGCGCACTCTGTACGTCAGTACTAGCGGTTTGACGTTCTAGAAAAAATGCGTTCGTTTGCCACTTGCGTTGCGCGGACGACCGTTCGTGCGGCCGTTCTTCGTATGTTACCCGGCATTGGACGTCATTTGCTGCTAGCACGGCCGTGATTTCGTGCGTCTAAACGCACGTTAACACTGCTTTCGTCTGACCCTAGCCTTACCCTGCGGAAACAAAAATCTCAAAACATTTTGTAGAGGGCAGAGGAAGCGTTCTGGGGTCGCTTCCTACTGCTCAGGGATAGAATTCTGGTGATTGCAGTTGCTGAAAATCCCTTAAGGACCGTTCACACTGTGCGATTTGAAAATTGCGCGATTTTCATATTCTCGATTTTGCAAAACACCACCAATGGAAATCACAAAACGCAAAAAAGAGTCATGTACCAGCGACATGCTACCGCGACGTCGGCAAGATGTGAACAGCTCCATTGGAGATGCTACCTAGCGCGACATCGCGTGGATCTTGCCGCACGATAAATCGCACTGTGTGAACGGGGGCCTTACAGTATAGATACAAATGTACACTGTGAATCCCATCAGGTACATGCGGTGAGGTCAGTGGCTGGTGAGGCACTGGCTATTATCAGAGCCAGATATACACAGATATTAACCAACTTTCTGCGGTTTGTGTTTAGCTGTAAATTATCTTTTACTCATTTACTGTACCCACACATATTATATACTGGTTTTCTCGCCATTAAATGGACTTTCTAAAGATACCATTATTTTCATCATATCATATACTTTACTATTAAAAAAAAATATATATATATATATATACAGTTGTGTTCAAAATTATTCAACCCCCGATGCTGTAAAGGGTTTTAGGGAATTTAGTGTACATTTGTAATTGTATTCAGAATGAAATCCTACAAGGACTTTTTAAAGAACCATATGCAACTAAAATGACATCAATTGGTTTTGTAATACAGTAGTAAATGTTTCTTTTGTGAATTCTTCATTGACACAATTATTCAACCCCTTAAAGACTACCACTCTGAAGAACAGAGGTTCATTCAAGTGTTTTCAATCAGGTATTGAAAACACCTGTGGATGTCACGGAGCAACAAAAAAGCATAATAAGCACCAATTAGGCAGCTTTAAAATGACTGTGATACTCAGCTCCTTCTAGACATTTACTGGTGTGGTTACAAACATGTTGAAGTCAAGAGAATGGTCCAGGAAGACAAGAGAAGAGGTGATTACTCTTCACAGGAAGGGCAATGGCTATAAGAAGATTGCAAAGATGTTAACCCCTTAGTGACCGGGCGGTTTTACACAAATCCGTCCTTTAGTGACCGCTGCTGTTTTTACGTTTCTGCGCTGTTAGTGTTTACGTCAAATTTTCCTCTTACTCATTTATGTAACCCACACATATTTTACACTGTTTTTCTCGTCATTAAATGGACTTTATAAAGATACCATTTTTTTCATCATTTCATATAATTTACTATAAAAAATATTGTGAAATATGACAAAAAAATTGAAAAAACACCACTTTTTCGAACTTTGACCCCCAAAATTTCTTATGTATCAACAACCGTCAAAAAAAATTAATTCCTTAGTAGTTTCTAAATTTAGTACTGAGTTTAGCAATACCCAATGTTTACATATTCCTCGCTTTTTTCCTTATTTTATGCAACAATAAGTGCAAGTAGCACTTTGCCATTTCCAAAGAGTTTATTTTCAAAACTAGTGATAGTGACATTGTAACACTGATATCTGTCACTAATTCCTGAATAACCCTCCACATATACATATTTTTTTAAAGTACACAAATCAAGGTATTAAACTTGGGGTATTTTGACTCTTTCCATGCAAACCATTTTACCACAAATCTATGCCAAAGTTTGAGAAAAAAAAATTTTTGGGTGATTTTTTTTTTTTTTTTAACGCAATTTAAGAATACACGTACTGTGAACTTTAAGGTTTACTGCCAAAGAGCACCCCAAAATATGTTCAGCAACATCTTCTGAGTAAATTGATACCACCCATGTATAGGTATGTCGGGTCATTTGGGGGCTAATAGGCCTTATTTGGGGGGTGCGCATTTCAGTTTTCCAACTTGGAATTTTCACATTTCGTCATCATGCACCCATGTCCTATTTGGGACATTTTTGAAGCCGGCCAAAGTAATTTACCCCCATCAAACCATATATTTTTAGAAAGGGCACACCCTAGGGTGCTTCAAAGAGTTGTATATTAACACTTTCCATGCACTAGCTCTATGTCAAACTTTCAGGTAGTCACTTTTTGGGTTATTTTTTCACACACATTGTACTTTAGGCATGAATTGTCAAATCCAGTTATGGGTTACTGCCAAAAAACACCCCAAAATATGTTCAGCAACATCTTCTGAGTAAATTGATACCACCCATGTATAGGTATGTCGGGTCATTTGGGGGCTAATAGGCCTTATTTGGGGGGTGCGCATTTCAGTTTTCCAACTTGGAATTTTCACATTTCGTCATCATGCACCCATGTCCTATTTGGGACATTTTTGAAGCCGGCCAAAGTAATTTACCCCCATCAAACCATATATTTTTAGAAAGGGCACACCCTAGGGTGCTTCAAAGAGTTGTATTTTAACACTTTCCATGCACTAGCTCTATGTCAAACTTTCAGGTAGTCACTTTTTGGGTTATTTTTTCACACACATTGTACTTTAGGCATGAATTGTCAAATTCAGTTATGGGTTACTGCCAAAAAACACCCCAAAATATGTTCAGCAACATCTTCTGAGTAAAGTGATACCACCCATATATAGATTTGTTCTGTTGTTTTTGGGGTGCTACGCCAATCTTTGACATGTGCTTGTCAATTTTCTAATTTGACATACAGTATCTTCTTTGCTTATCTTCTTTTTAGGGGCCTTTTTACATACCCCAGTTTTATGAACGTGCATATATTTGGTAAGCTAACACCCCAAAGTATTGTAAATGGAGTGTTTTTATGCTATGGATGCAACCGTTTGCTCCAAACAAATTGGATACTGTTTGGTGGTCATTTTTCATTTTCACACCCACATCAGTTTTGGACTGTGATTTAGGAGACACGGTTGTTTGTTACTGCATGAAAACTCTCCAGGTTGTTTTCTGCAAGGTCTCCTGAGTACACCCATGCCCCCCATGCATAGGTTTGCCAGGATTTTGGAAGGTTCAAATACAATTTTTATGACTTTGTCATTGGAGTTGAAATTGAGATTATTTCTTCAGCTAGGCCTAGCTTTGGTTTTGGGTCTACCGCATACCCCAGTTTGAATTATTGCCAGAAAATTGTTTATATTTGTTATGTTGACACCCCAAGGTTTTGCATATGGAGTGCTTTGATGCCATGGATGCAACGGTTTTAGCCCAAAACATTTGAGAAGGTGTGTGGTGTAATTTTTTTATTTTCAGATTTTTACGCCCACTTTAGATTTGGACTGTGATTTAGGAGACACTGTTGTTTGTTACTGCATGAAAACTCTCCAGGTTGTTTTCTGCAAGGTCTCCTGAGTACACCCATGCCCCCCATGCATAGGTGTGCAAAGATTTTGGCAAAATACAGAACCAATTGTAGAACATAAAAATGTACGAATAAAATGTAAAAGTCTGGTGCAGTAAAAGAAAAAAAAAACTAAACTGAACTAACTAACTGGAGTGTGAGAAAAAATAGAAAGGAAGAAAAAAATCACAGATCACGCACAGTGTGATATATCTTGAAACAGTCCCCAAGACACAGACCGGGTTGTCCAGGGCATTCTGGGCAGTAAAAGATTGTGTCTCTCCTCTGCCCCCTCTTGAAACACACCCTGCACCTTTTTTGGGGTTTCTGTTTGCCCTCAGTAGGGGGGATTTTATAAATAAAATGCGTAGCCCCAACTCTGTCCCCCATCACCGCCCGGGGAGCAGGTGCATCCTGGTACAAAAGCCCCGAAATGACCTGGAGCTGAAACTGTAAAAAGGACAGCGTCACTCCGGGGTTTGCCTTTTTGCAGAGCAAAAAGGCATTGTGGGTTGCAATTTGCATCAGGTAAATTGCAACCTTTTTGTACCAGGCCCTTGACTTCCGCATAATCTGGTAGGGCTGGAGCAGCTGATCTGCCAGATCAACCCCACCCATATGCCGGTTATAGGCTTTGATGCACACTGGCTTCCTGATGCGCTCAGCTCTGCCACGTACAGAGACCTCCACAGACCTCTCAGTGTGGATGGTGGATAGAAGGTATACATCCTTCTTGTCTCTGTACTTGACCGCCAACAGCTCCTTTTGGCGCAGAGCTGAGGTCTCCCCCCTTTTTAACCGGGTGCGGACAAGCTGTGCTGGGAAACCTACGCGGTTCTTGCGAACAGTACCGCATGCTGCTGTATCAAAACAATACAGCAGCTTGAACAAAGGGACACTTGTATAAAAATTATCAACATACAAGTGGTACCCTTTGTTCATGAGGGGAAAAAGTAGGTCCCACACAATCTTGCCACTGGTTCCCATGTGTTCTGGGCAACCTGGAGGGTCAAGGCTACTATCCTTTCCCTCGTACACCTGGAAGGCCTGAGTATACCCACTCTCGCTGTCACAGAGCTTATACACCTTCACTCCATACCTGGAGCGTTTGGAAGGAATATACTGCTTGAATCCCAGCCTTCCCTTGTATTTCATTAGGGATTCATCCACGCAGATATTCCTTCCAGGTGTATAAGCCTCTGCAAACCTGGCGGCGAAGTGGGTAATCAGGGGGCGGATTTTATACAGCCTGTCAAACTGGGGATGCTCTCTAGGAGGGCACAGGCTGTTGTCACTGAAGTGCATGAAACGCAAAATGTTTTCATACCTTCTACGTGACATTGATTGGGGGTAAATGGGGGTAGAGCAGATGGGGCTACTGCTCCAGTAGGAGCGAATTGAGGGCTTCTTTATGATGCCCATCAGCATAGTAAGTGCCCAGAATTTCAGAAATTCTGGCACATCTAGCGGGGTCCATTGCTGCCTTGCCAAGTAGGAGTCTGGCTTCGCAGCACAATGCTGATGGGCATACAGATTTGATTGGGCCACGATGTGGCCCAACAAATCATCCCCCATAAACACCTGCAAAAACTGTGTGGCGGTAAATCCTGCAACATCAATATTGATGCCAGGATTTGCCGTGAAAGGAGGGATATCTGGCCTCTGGCGATGGCCACTCCTCAGCTGGAGCTGTGCGTCGACTGCTGGCAGGTGGTGACCCAGGATCTGCATCAGAAACATCACTAGATACATCAGCCAGCGTAGATGATGTATCTAGCGACGTCTCTGAGCAGTTGGCGGGGTCGAAATCAGGGTCGGAGTCTGACGCAGATGCCTCAGATTCTGACGCCAGGATGGCATATGCCTCCTCGGCGCTGTACACCCTCTCAGACATTATATATAATAGATTATAAAATTTTATAATTATTATATATAATAAGCGGATAGTTGGTTCTTAGAAGAACCGTTGGGTTTCACAAGAAAATACAAATAAACACCTAAATCTCTCTAAATCACTCTAAACCTGCCTCAATTCTTCTAAATCTCCCTAAAATCTCTCTAAATCTGCCTAAATTTTTCTAATCTCACTAAAATCTCTAACCTGTCAAATCTGATCTCTCTCTCTCGCTCACCAAAACACAAGTGAGGAGAGGGAGGGAGAATCACAGAGGTCAGAGCCAATATTTACAATATATTGACCTGACCTGTCAAATTAGAAATTTTATTTTGATTTTTTTTTACTTCTGATTGGATGTTGCTAGCCTGCCTCTCTGATGAGGCAGGCTAGGAACATCCCACTCAGCCCCAAGATGACCCTGCCCTTAGAAGGGCAGCGCCATCTTGGCTGTCAGTTTATTTTATTTTATACCTTTTTATTGATTTTTATTTTTCTTTTTTTTACTTTTTTTACAATTTTTTTTACTCTGCTGGGTGCCTTGATCCCTCGAGGCACCCAGCAGAGCACCTGATCACTCATGTGATCGTTTTGTACTGAGTGCCACGATACCTCGTGGCATTCAGTACTTCCTGCCGCTACCAGAAGTGATCGCACGGGGGGAGCGATCACTTAGCGGACCGGCGGCAGGTAAGCATATTGCAAGGATGCCTCGATGTCGAGGCATCCCTGCAATATACACAGAGCAGCTGGAAGCGATACCGATCGCTTCCAGCGCTCTCTAGAAGTGCCGGGCACCTCTCCGGTGAAACCGGATGTTGATCGCTCCCGGGGAGCGATCACAAGGTGCCCCGGCACTTCTCACCGCCATTGCACGGATGCCTGGACTCCCAGGCATCCTGCAATGGCGTTTGAGCTGCTGGAAGCGATCCGATCGCTTCCAGCGCTCTCTAGAAGTGCCGGGCACCTCTCCGGTAAACCGGATGTTGATCGCTCCCGGGGAGCGATCACAAGGTGCCCCGGCACTTCTCACCGCCATTGCACGGATGCCTGGACTCCCAGGCATCCTGCAATGGCGTTTGAGCTGCTGGAAGCGATCCGATCGCTTCCAGCGCTCAAAAAACCGCAGGACGTACCATGTACGTCAGCGGGTCTAAAAGAGACCCTCTGCAATGACGTACATGGTACGTCCTGGGTCCTTAAGGGGTTAAACATACCAAGAGAGACCATAGGAAGCATCATTCGCAAATTCAAGGCAAAGGGCACTGTTGAAACGCTACCTGGTCGTGGCAGAAAGAAGATGCTGACTTTGACTGCTGTGCGCTACCTGAAACGTAGAGTGGAGAATAGTCCCCGTGTGACTGCTGAGGAACTGAGAAAAGATTTGTCAGATGTGGGTACGGAAGTTTCAGCTCAGACAATACGGCGCACACTGCGTAATGAAGGCCTCCATGCCAGAACTCCCAGGCGCACCCCCTTGCTGTCTCCAAAGAATAAGAAGAGCCGACTGCAGTATGCCAAAAGTCATGTGGACAAACCACAGAAGTTTTGGGATAGTGTTCTGTGGACTGATGAAACAAAATTAGAACTGTTTGGGCCCATGGATCAACGCTATGTTTGGAGGAGGAAGAACAAGGCCTATGAAGAAAAGAACACCTTGCCTACTGTGAAGCATGGCAGGGGGTCAATCATGCTTTGGGGCTGTTTTGCTTCTGCAGGTACAGGGAAGCTTCAGCGTGTGCAAGGTACCATGAATTCTCTTCAGTACCAGGAGATATTGGATGACAATGTGATGCAGTCCGTCACAAACCTGAGGCTTGGGAGACGTTGGACCTTTCAACAGGACAATGATCCCAAGCATACCTCCAAGTCCACTAGAGCATGGTTGCAGATTAAAGGCTGGAACATTTTGGAGTGGCCATCGCAGTCATCTGACTTAAATCCGATTGAGAACCTCTGGTGGGACTTAAAGAAAGGAGTTGCAGTGCGCAAGCCTAAGAATGTGACTGAACTGGAGGCTTTTGCCCATGACGAATGGGCAAAGATACCCGTAGATCGCTGCAAGACACTTGTGTCAAGCTATGCTTCACGTTTAAAAGCTGTTATAACTGTAAAAGGATGTTGTACTAAGTACTAAGATTGAATGTCACTTGGGGGTTGAATAAAACTGATAATGATGTGAGCACAGAAAAGACATTTGTGGTTATTTCATTATAAATGTTATGTTATATTTGTCTGACCTACACGTGCTTCTTTTTTTTTTTAATTGTAAGCAAGATGACTGAATGATCAAAATCAATGTCAAACTGTCCAAAACACTCAATTTCAGTGGGGGTTGAATAATTTTGAACACAACTGTATGTGTATGTATGTTAGAAAAACTGGGTTTTTTTTTTTGCCTGTCATACTCTGTATCCGCCACTAGATGGAGCAGAGGGAGCTGACTGGGCCCTTTCCTTTCAGAAGCCAGCCTCCAATGCATGTGTTTTTTTTGAATGGCTTGGACCATGCTTTCCCATTGGTCCAAGCTATTCCATTGCTCTGTCAGTGCCTCTCTGAGGCTCTGACGAGCAGTGTATAGGAAGTAGGCAGCGCGCGCGGTGCAGACTACTTTGAGCATTTTACACGATTAGTGTAGTGGGGAGTGTACTGTCCACTATGCAAATTGCGTAGACTGTAAAAAAAAAAAAAAAAAAAAAGAACGCGCACACTGCATACAGAGGACGGAGCCGACGGCAGGAGAGTGTGGAGCAGGTGAGTTTATTTTATTATCTTAACGCTTAATGACAGGTGAGGCTCTGCCTACCCTGATGGCACGTCCCTGAATTCCATATACTACTGGCATTATACTACAAACTTCTATTTTTTATTCTGTTGACACTTTTTGGAAGCTGCATTGTAATAATCTCATTATGATCAAAACAAATCCCCATAAGCCATAGATCTCACCATTTTTATGATCTATCTTTTATCACATTTACTGTATTTGACACAAAAGCCTTGCCTGCATGCTAATAATGAAGACACCATTTGAAAGTGTGCAAGAGAAGGGACTTCATCTAGAGTTGAGAAATTTTCATACCAAATTTCTGTAAGGATGAACGAATAAATGAAAATTTAAAAATGAACAAATTTACAATATGTTAATCTTTTAATTCTCCCTGAATAACAACATATAGCAAATGTGCTATGTTATCCTACACTCAAGTCCTAGCTAAGCATCTTGCGTTTCAAATAAATAAAAAATTTTCTTCCAAAAAAAATAATAATAATTTGGTAGTGTACGTGTTAAACAGCGTGCTACCTTTTGATAAATGTCCCCTGGTGCTGACAATATTTTTCGGGTGGCATCAGTGTTGAGACATCAAGTCTTAGTTATTTTTACGATGTGTTGACACATAGATCAAGCCTTTAGATACTTCCACTTTGTGTGGGAAATTTTATTGAGATAATTCCCTAAAGCAGCATGTTAACAGAGATATTATTCCTTTGATTGACAGCAGATCTCCAACATGTCATACAACAACTGCGGGCTTCATTGCAACACATTCTTTTAGAGATAATCATTTTCACAACAAGATCCATATCTTGAAGAATAAAAGAAAAATCCCTGTCCTTGAATACAGAAGTTTATGTTGGAAATCGCCATAAAATGTGTCATTTGTGCTCTTTGATTAAATAGAAGAGCAGTGCTTGAGCTGGTGTGGTATGTCAATGAGTCCTATCCAGGCTGGCAGGTTTTGGGTAAATTACTTCAAATGATGCTTATTAGTTATTACCTCAAATGAGTCTATTTTTTTTCTATATACATATCTTCATTATTCTTTTAGACCAGTGGTTCCCAACCGTGGTCCTCAAGTAACCCCAACAGGTCAGATTTCCAGATAACCGAAGATAACCATTTTTTTTCTGGAATAATTTCAACACCATAGACTATTTATATTTCAATATTCTTTTTAATCCTTGAAAATAATAGCAAAATCTATATAGCCGCAACACATATATGTATGATTGTGTCCAATCACTGCAATTCTTGTACACCGAGGGCGATGAAATGTTGGTTTGTAAGTACGGAGCATACAATGCTCAAATCAAAGAGATGGAAACAAAGGACTTTGTTCTATTTTTACTTGTGTGCTTTACTTTCTTTAGTGTAGTTCAGAAATCTATGTTGTCCTAATAGCCTACTTAATCCACAACATTCGTAGAAAGGACTCCAGAACAACAAAATGAACTGAAATATACTTCATTTAAAAACGCTCAACTTTCAATTAATTTGAATCAATTTATGCACACTGCATTTTAAGTTTCCAGAATACCAGTTTGATTTTAATCATATAAATTGTTTAATTTTTTAAAAAAAAATCATATTTTTGTAAAATTGAAATGAAAAAGGCCAACTCCCCCCCACACTTTTTTTTTTTATCCTTGCCGTAAACTAAAACCACGTGTGACGTCAAACACGTATGTACTTTGTATTGCATGTGCTCCCAGTGGCTTCCTTGAAAGGCTGGAGGTTGTCTTTTATTTATTAAAAAATTTTTTTTGAAATATTTATTATTTCTTTTTAATATTTTTATTTTATTATTTTACTAAGCATCCATACTGCTTGTGACTGCGGTTCAGGTACCCTGAACTTGAGATTCCTCGTCTTTTAGATGTTACATTCATTTATGGTATTATCTGCTGCCAGATTTTCCTTCTAGCCTGAGACTTTAGGCATCGAGGCATGAACCACAGTGACAAATTGAAAATGCAAGCTGATTTTCAAAAAATACCGTCACAGTATGGATCAGGGTTTGTGTTCTTTCTGGTCTACCAATGCTCTGTGTGTTATACATAATTCAGTTTATTATCAGGCTGTTTTGTAAAGCAACATGCCGGTTTAAACCCAATTTTATATACCTCGGATACATTTTTTTTTTTTCAAGTATTTTTTTTTTCTCTTTTTGATGAATGAAGAATAACAAGGATTGACTATGTTCAATATGGATCTACGGGGCCTCTTGCCTGCAGATCAAAAGGGACACACTGCAAAGGGTCCTATTTATTAAAAATACCTATATATGTGTTGTGTAGAGTCCTTTTATGTATCTGTTTGTCGTATGTGGTCTAAATTGATAAATTCCCCTGATTTTGTAATCCAGACCTTTTTAAATATACTTTACAATTCTAAATGTAAGTCATTCACATGGGACCAAGGCCTTACAGTTTGCACATTAAAGGGTTCTCTTACAGTAGTAGGGTCTTTTGTTTGGCCATCCATACTGATTACTAGTTTTTTTAGAGCTGTCATCACTTTCTGGTTGCTTCTTGCCCAGGAGCAACATAGTTTTGATGCTTTTGAAAGCAACATGGAGAACTTGCTAAACGTCGCTGACGTCAAACGGCATTGGATCTCCGAGACTTGTATGTTGAAACCCCAGAAGACTAGGATGTGCCGTTTAATGTGCGGTATTCTCAACAACTACAACATTTCTTTTCTAAGCCTCTGAACACTGAGAAGGACATCAGACAAAAGAAAGAAAAACAGTAGGGAGGAACGCAAGGGGAGGTCGGCTCAAAACACGAGCGCGATAGAGATGAGAAAATAGTTGCATGGTAGACCCAGTTATCTTCAAGTTCAAACATCTGGTTTCCGCATTTGTCCATTTCGACTTTAGAACAGGTTTTCAGGTATAACCGGTTGAATTTAAGCAGGCATGGGATAGGCATAAGGCTATCCTAAACAAAAGATAAATCCAGGTTAAATATCCATGTAATTGGGCAGACTAGATGGGCCGAAAGGTTCTTATCTGCCGACATTTTTCTATGTTTCTACTGGGCTTTAGAGATGTAGCTCTTTTTATAAATCAAAGGTTTGTGGTATCTTTGAATCAAGCAAGTGTATCAGGGTCATATTTTGGTAATTCATCAAAAGGTGGAATATTCCAAATTCAATCTGCTGGTTGACCGTTGTGTTAGAGGAGGGAACGCCTCTCCTGAAGTACTGGGGGAAGGGGAGGGCACCTCCACGCAGTCTGGCTGCTTTAATAAGCTGTAGTGGTCAGAGTGCATAGAATGTCCATTTAATAGACTACAGTGTAACGTAAACAAAAATTTGATATACATTGGAAAACCCAAAAAGTGCTTGGACTTGCTTTATTGTGGTGGTCTGGCAATGATCCTACAATATCTGTGAGATATGTCCGTATCAGCCCTGCTACAAAAAGCACCCCTGTTTTGTCTTTTTTTGCTGGACATCTTTTTTTTAAATTATGATTGTTCTGTAACTTTATCCATGTTGCAATTTCATGTCATGTTGTGTTATTTACCCTATAACATTGTTTTTTGTGATTTTTGCCTTTTTTTTCTTTTAGTGAGTCAACACATGATATTAATTGAAAACAGCCAGATTCAGTACACGGTGCGGCCTCATGGAGCTCTAGATGGAGCACTTCACTTACTTTCTCAAAACCTCCTCGTTTCTGGCTCCGAAAAGATTCCGGGGATAATTCCAGGACTAGATGGATCAGGTGAGTTGGAGAACTTAAAGATTGTTTCCCTTTTAGATCAGATTTGCTTCTAATTCATTAAAAAAAATCCTGTTTCTTTCACGGAAGGTTATTGAAAGCATTTCTCTCTTCTACAGAAGTATAAATGTATTTTTCAAATGTAAAATGTCAAAGAACACCATGTACTGTTTCCATTTGTCTCTGAGCCCTACAAGAATATCACTTTAGGGATAAATGGACTTTCTTAAGTATATGGTGTTCTTCCACATAGATACCATGGTTCTAGGAAAATCTAAAAAAAAAAAAAAAAAACAACAATGTTTTGTACCCTTTCTGTTGAGTAACAGAGCTGCTGCTGATGCTTCTTTCTGCTACCATCTCCCATTATCTCTGTGTAATAGGAACTCAATATTCCTCACCTCCTCTTGAGCACAAACTGCAACTTTCACCTCTTGGAAATCCAGATATCTTCTCCTAAAATTCAACCCTCCTCTCATCCTCCTGAACACAGACAGCAATTCTCAGCCCCTTGAACTCAATCCTCATCCCATCCTATTCAACACTTTACACAAGCAGAACTTCTTTTCTCCTGGAACTCAATCCTCAGCCACTCCTCCTCAACATTGAACACGGACTGCAATTCTCACCTTCAGAGACTCCATCCTCATTTTCCTCCTTTTCAGAACTCGTCAAAACAAGAAGTCCTACCTCCTGGAATTCAATCCCCATCCTCTCCTCCTTAACACTGAACAAAGACAGCAAATCCCAACGCATGGAACTCAATCCTCATCCCCTTCCTCGTCACCACTCAGCACAGACTACAATTCCCACCTCATGGAAGGCAATCTTCTTCCCAACATAGATCACAATTCTCATCTCCTGGAGCTCAATCTTCTTCTCATGACTGAACCCAGACAACTATTACCACTTCCTGAAACACATTCTTAACCCCCTTTTCCTCTACACTGAACAGACAACAATTTTCACCCCATGCTGTGAAACCATAAGATAAGGAGGATAAAGCAGAGGCATTGACTGGCAAAAGAAATTGGACTGATTCCTGGAAAACTGCTATAATGCCCTTTTCATTTAAAATTCATCCAGACTTTATTTAATGGAATATATATTAAAAAAGGATTCTTCTGAATATCCAAATTTATCGCAGTTGTCATTTATCTTATGTAAAATGCAGATTTTTGGATTGGCACTTGTTTTAGTCTTTTATAAAGAATCCAACTATAAAATGTTTGAATTTGAGTCTCCTTTGGGTGGAGCTGTAACCCACTAACAAACAAAAAAATGACTCATTTGTATGTCATAGTATGTGTTTAATAACATGACAAAAGTCAGTTTTTCATGACCATTAACCTTGCAGCCCATTTGAGAGCTACAGTCAGGTCCAGAAATATTGGGACATCGACACAATTCTAACATCTTTGGCTGTATACACCACCACAATGGAGTTGGAATGAAACAAACACAATGTGCTTTAACTGCAGACTGTCAGCTTTAATTTGAGGGTATGTACATCCAACTCAGGTGAACGGTGTAGGACTTAAAGCAGTTTGCAGATGTGCCTCCATTGTGGTGGTGTATAAAGCCAAAGATGTTAGAATTGTGTCGCTGTCCCAATATTTCTGGACCTGACTATACGTTAGAATTGCTATGGATGTTTCTTTTAGTGCTTGATAAGGAGCAAAGTATCAACTCTCTAAAAGTCACATAAAAGTGAGTTTCTGCCATTTCAAATGATATTGTTTGAATACAGTATTAAGTCATATTTTTTTATCATTTTTTGCAGTTGTGATACATTCAAATCCATTTTAACTGCACATTAAGTATAAACAAGCACCATGATCTCCGTACATGGGACCACGTAGCTTTCTAATGACATTGCTCATCTAGGTTTTTAGCATCAAAGAATCCTGTTCTTATTCTCCATCTAATATAATAATTCTACAGACGAGCACTCCAAATCCTTACATGTATAAATCCCCCAGTGCAAAATCTGAATATATGCCGTTTGAATTGTTAAAACTCGTGGTCAGGGATTAGAAATCAGGAATCAGAACACGCACACAGCTGTTGAATGCGTTCCTATTTTAAAACGTACCTGCGGTTTCTACTCCTTTGAGATATAACAACAAGAGCAACATATATTCACGTCCAACCCTCTGAAGACAGTTTTACAATGTAAACTCATTTATGTGGGTTTTGATGCCAGATCTGTTCAATTTTTTATGTAGCCCCAAACAACTAAACTAGCATTAATATGCACGACTGGTTTCTTTGTACACATAGCCTTCATGTCTGTATTGTTTGTTCTGTGTTTTATTGTGTTTTGAAAGTTACACAATGTGGTTGTTTTTTTTTCGCATAATGGAATTAAATCCAAGCACGTACCGGTTTGGTAATTTAACCAAAGTAAACCTATAAATAGTGCCAAAAAGTCGTCAATTTACTTGTATTGCACAAATTAATATTTCTTCCTGATTTGATTTGTTCTGAATTTGGGATGGAACCAGTTTCCATGCTGACTCCATGGAGAGGGTGATGTGCAACCATACACTTACTCTAGCTCTGTTTGCGTGTGTATATGTAAGTGTGCACCCTTGGCATCTCCTTCGATAAATTCCCTTGTGCGTTTTCAGCCTAACAGGGTTATTCAGAGAGAGGTGAAAACCAGGAGAATGACTGGAGAAGTGAAAATTCTAGGTCTAAATAGCCAAACCAGAAAAATTCTCCCATGTATCTCACTTTCCAAATCGGCTATTTCGTCTAGATTGTTCTCTTCCCCTGCCATTTTCCTGGTTTTCACCTTTCTCTGAATAACCCTGATAGTACTATATCACAAATTGAGGTGCACTCAATGGTCTTATTTAGAAAATGTATTCTAGCCAGTTTTGTTAAAGGAACAATACAGAAAAATAATCACCCCCCACCCCTTAAATAATTGTGCAACTGTTGCTGATAGCATTTGCACAATTATTTTTATAATAGTTATTTTGTTGCGTTTAAGATACTTATCTTTTGTCCAGCAGTGCTCCTCCTCTTCCTATCCAGAGCTTCTAAATCCAGAATTCCATGGAGCCTTTTGCGTGCAAATGCCACATATACCACTTGCATGCTCATAATTTGGCTGTGGCTGAATTTGGCCGATCTAGGAGATGCATCGAAAACCAGACTTCACAACGTATGAAGCGTGGCAATGCCATCAGTCCATTGAGCTGGTCCGCAAGAGAAGGGATATTCCCATCTACTGAGTGACCGCTGTTTCGGTGGTAGAAACCCTCTGCTTCACACAGCTGTACCAGCAAAATGGAGCACTCTACGAAGCATAACCACTTTAATAAGCTAAATTGGTCCGGGTGTGTAGAGTGTCCCTTTGAAAGTTGTCCAGAAGACTGCAATGTCAACATTCTTGTAGCATTGCATCAATAATAGATACAACTGCTTTTCTAAATAAAGCTTTCACGCTCTGTTCTCGTTTTGCCATGTAGTTATACATAGTATTAGCATTACTTTCTGAATGCAGTGTGTGTGGATACATATATATATTCAAAAGATCCAGACGCACAACGAACATTTCTTAACCTGCCTGGTGGTATTCCTGAGTGTGACTCGGGGTTAAATTCCGCTACTGCGATCGGTAACCCCGAGCCACACTCGGGCTGGATGCATACTCACCGCATCCTTCGCTCCCTCGCCGTCTCTGCAGTCGCCGCAGTGTGATCGCGGCAAACGGCGACTTTGCTTCCTGGTTTCGCTCCCTGCGAGTCACACGACGCAGGGGGGCGGGACCAGGCAGCAAATTCAAAAATGGAAAAAAAAATACAGTAAAAACATTTTTTTCAATAAACTTTCCTGTGCAGATGGTGCTGGGAATCCTGTCCAGATGTGGACTCCTTTGCCAAAGTAATACAGTACCAAAAAAAAGATTCTTTATTTCAAAGCATCTTTACTGTAATAAAAGGTGAATAAAAAGTGAATAAAAATAAATTCTAAAATGTAGTAAGGCTTTGCAATACAAGTTTCGCCGGTGGATCTGGGCAAGCACCAGCGAAACTTGTATTGCAAAGCCTTATTACATTTTAGAAATTATTTTTATTCGCCTTTTATTACAGTAAAGCTGCTTTGAGAATAAATACTTTTTTTTTTGTTTTTTTGTTTTGGTACCCCGTGTCCTGTATTACTTTGGCAAAGGAGTCCACATCTGGACAGGAATCCCCAGCACCCAGAGGAAAGAGGCAGGTTTTTGATTTGATTATTTTATTGAATATAATTTATTTCCATTATTTTAGGTAATTATTTGTGGGATAATAAATTATTATTTTGTGTTTCAAATCTTCTCTGACTCGGTGTGTTTACTAGACTCTTGCTTGCACGGGTTTCAGTGACTTATTCCTACAGAATACAGGCTTACTATATAAAACAACACATTTCCTTTCCAAAAAAATTGAAACGCTTTTAGACACAAAATTTTGCAAAAATTAGACCGCCAGGGAGCTTAATTATGAAAATAATTTAGTACATAAATCGATTTTCTGTCCCATACAGGACTTTTCTCAAGTATTTGAGAAAAGTTCCGTATGGGACTGAAACGTATATTTATGTAATAGATTTATTATTTTCATGATCAAGAAGTCTTCATTGTGCGTCAGAATCTTTTGAATATATGTATATCTTTGCAGCCAGATTTTGGCGCTGAAGAAAGTATAGTGCAAGCTACATCCAGTGTGCGGCGTTTCTTGGATAATATATATATTTATATCCTAATGATCTGATACATCAAAGTGCAGAAGAATGTAATTATTCTTCATGTCAAAACATAGAGAAGGTTAGAACAAGAAGTCATGCTGCAAAGTGTAAGTAAATCCTTACACGTTGCACTGTTTGACCCGTGTCTTAATGCATCTGTGTGTTGTGTATAGAGGAAACATTGACTCCGTCAGTAGACATTGTCCGTAATATACATTTGTCAGTACATGGAATGACAAATGGGCTGTTTCTCAGCCATCTGTGGTTGCTAGTGAGTTATGGATGATCACCTTTAGTACGACGGTCAGGACCATAATACAATACACTGCCATTGCTTTACGTTTGTCTCCGTACTATGGTTTTTATCTCCATCTTGGCCATTAATTTTTGCCATTTACTTAAGGAGCACTTTGTGGTGGGAGTAAATCCCATTCTATAAAAGTATTGCAGAAATAATACATTAAACAATAAGAAGAGGGGGGGCGTGGTCGACCACGGAGGGGTGAAGACGTGCCCTGGTAGAGCTCCACTCAGTGTCTCTGATATCGGGATAATTTGGGAGATATCTGCTGCTATTTTTGCTTTTTTGTGATCCCTGCGTGTCAGACCATCGGGTGAGTGTATTCCGGAGCCCGTGGAGTCCCCCCTCCGGACCTGTGAGACTTTTGCTGACAGGGTTGTTACTTAACCTGTATAGTTGGCGGCCATCTTGCGGCCTACCCTCAGTGCCTAATGACTCTTTGGATTCCTGCTCCTTTGGGCCCGCTCCCGGTGGGGTGTTTGGCGCGGCGTGTGGAGGTGGAGGACCCACATCGCTTGGCCGGACTGGATGCCTGCCGGGTGGAGGAAGCGGGAGAACGTGGAGGCAGACGACGGGGCGGCTCCCCTCCCCCTGCTGGGGAAGCGGGGGCCTTCTTGTCAGGCCTGGATGCGTGCCTGGCACTTCTCTCCGGAGACGAGGAGAGGCCACTATCAAAGGGAGACTGGCGGCGCATGATGGACTTGCTGCGGGCCCATCGGGGAGCAGTGGCTCCGTGCAGCGGAGGAGCCAGTGATGCCTCCCCTCTTGGGGTGCTGGATAGCAAGCAGGTCGTCGATGCGGTGGTGGATGTCTTAGAAGTGGAGCAGGTCCCGGACCCATCCTCAGAGGTATCCCCAGATCCGCTGGCTGGAAGTGCGCTGGACGGAGGCAAGATCTGGGCCTGCTCGGAGGCGGACACGATGGATGCCGTCGCTCCCCCCGGGTCGACCGTGATGCTGACATGTGCTGAGTCCTCGAGAATGGCCGCCAAGGAGAAGCTGAGTTCCCCCTGGTGTGGCAGCGATACTGGGGAGGCTGTGGAGACGACCTGGCTGCGAACCACACGATCTGACCCTGACGAGGATGGTCGCTACAGAGATCCACTTTGCCTCTCTCATGTCCTGCTGGGAGCCTTGGTACCCGCACAGTTTCGAGACACGGGCTGAGGCTACTTCGCCCTGTCTGCTGTGATGTTTCCCCCGCACACAGAGACTTTCCATTCTGATGAGACCCCCTGTATGGGGATGTACACCCCCCCCCTTCCTCAAGCTGAGATTGTTTGATTTTTGGTTCCCACCCCAAGCTGAGATTTTTACTTTAGAAAAATTTTGTTTGTCCTCTTGCAAGCTGAGTTTTACCGCTGACATTTCTTTTTGATTCTGATATTTGGCCCTGCGAGTTCTCCCCTCTCCTTCCCTTTCTTTGACTCAGAGACGCTTCGACCACCATTTTATTTTATTTTTTCCCCGCTTTCATTCCCCGGCTGGAGATACATTTGAGACTTTGTCATGAGGACTTATGTTTCACACTGCTGTCACCTTGCTCCTTCATGGGCCTCTGCCATGCCAGCGATGGTGTTTCTTTCTCCCCCCACCCTTATTTTTTTTTTTTGGCACGTCAGGATGTCCAGAGGCACGCCACTATGGCACCTACCATGGCTCTGGTTGCCACACTTGGCCCTTGGGCACCTGGGCCTCGTGACAATACCCTTCCACGGCCTCCCCTGGGAGCGAGCCGGGAAAGTCACAATACAGGCAGTTGCCGTTCCCTCTCCAAATTTATTTTGTTTTTCACTACCCCCCCCCCCCCGCTTTTCTCTTCTTTTTCTCCCTCTCCTTACACCATTGCTGGCATGTGGTTGGTATGGTTCGCGTCCCCTTCCCTTCATTCTTTTTATTTCTTTTGCTAAGTCGTCGTACTGCTGACCCCATTTTGACTATTGTTTTTGTCTTACTTCATTTATTTTCAATCGCTGATTGTACTCAAGACATTCTTTCAAAATAAAAATTTTGAATAAAAAAAAAAAAAAACAATAAGAAGAAACAAATATTTAGAATTGTTTAGTTTGTAAACTTGTTTTTATACTTTTATATATCCTGTGTCCCACATACTTCTTTAATGTTAGATGAAATTACCACAATCTTTATTTATGTTTTATGTATAGGTGATGGATTAAAGAAACTGCATCGCCAGAAGACTGTCCTGTGTTATTTAGATAAACTTTCTTTGTTTCTTTATCCCACTCTGGAAAAGTTTGAAGAGGAGTTGACAGGTTGGTCAACAGTGACCGTTTACCAAAGGTAAAGTGACCTAATTTCTCTTTTAGACTGTCGTTTTTTCTTCTTTTTTATCGGTAAACACTGGTTTCAGTGCACCTCTGCTGACTGTCAATAAACACTATCAATATCATTTAAAAGGAGTTTTTTCTGGTTTTAAAACAAACTCTTTTTTTATTATTATTTATGGTTAACGAGTGTTTTGACCGATCCATGCCATATTATTAAAAAAATGAGTTTAGACAAATAAAATCAAACGCCTCATTAGGGAAACCTTAGAAAAAAGAGTTTTGTCTATTCAGGTCATTAGAATTCAGAATAAACTCCCTGCTAAGATCAATGTGCTGCTTTCCTCTGAGTTGGTTCACCGTGTTCCAGTAAACTCATTAGCTGCAAGTTTGCAGTCCACTAGTTTCAGATGCTGAAGGTGGAGAGGTTATCTCCGTATACCATCTTGATTTTCTTATGGTTGAGTAAGATCAGCAAAATATCAAATGACTAAAGTACTGTCTCAAAGTCTATACATACAGTATGTACCGGCTGGATGGAGTAGATGTAACATCACTGCTTTAGAACTGTGGAGACCCAGGTTCAAATACCGGCCAGAGCACCTCTCCAGTAAGTGTCCTTGGGCAAGACACCTATCGGCTGTGGAGTACAGTGGTAACGTCTCTCACCTTCAACTGTGGAGAAGCAAGTCAAAATACCATTCAGCACATCCCTCCAATACAACTATGGAAATGTCTCGACTTTACTAGAAGCGGGTTCAACCTAACCAACAGGTCACTGATCTACAATCATGAAAAGACAACCCAATCCCACTCAGAAGACGCCATCAGCAAGTGTCCTTGGGCAAGACACCCAACGATATGGATGCGCCTACCTCAAAAAAAACTTGTACTTCTCATTAGGGATGCACCGATACCACTTTTCTAAGACCGAGTACTGATACTTTTCTTCAAGTACTCACCGATACCGAGTACCGATACTTTTTTATGTCATGTGACGCTTTCCAATAAGAACAGACCTCATATAAAAATGCCCCAGCTCATGGATATGTCCCAGCTCATGGATATGCCCCCCAGCTCATGGATCCTGCCCCCCAGCTCATGGATCTGCCGCAGCACATGGATATTGCCCCAGCTCATGGGATATGCCCCAGCTCATGGATATGCCCCAGCTCATGGATATGCCCCAGCACATGGATATGCCCCAGCTCATGGATTATGCCCCAGCTCATGGGATATGCCCCAGCTCATGGGATATGCCCCAGCTCATGGGATATGCCCCAGCTCATCGGATATGCCCCAGCTCATGGGATATGCCCCAGCTCATGGGATATGCCCCAGCTCATGGAATATGCCTCAGCTCATGGGATATGCCCCAGCTCATGGGATATGCCCCAGCTCATGGGATATGCCCCAGCTCATGGTTTGCCCCAGCTCATGGGATACTGCCCCAGCGCACTTTTTTATGTCATGTGACGCTTTCCAAGAAGAACAGACCTCATATAAAAATGCCCCCAGCTCATGGATATGCCCCGGCTCATGGATATGCCCCCCAGCTCATGGATCCTGTCCCCCAGCTCATGGATCTGCCCCAGCACATGGATATTGCCCCAGCTCATGGGATATGCCCCAGCTCATGGGATATGCCCCAGCTCATGGGATATGCCCCAGCTCATGGATATGCCCCAGCACATGGATTGCCCCAGCTCATGGGATATGCCCCAGCTCATGGGATATGCCCCAGCTCATGGATTGCCCCAGCTCATGGGATATGCCCCTGCTCATGGGATATGCCCCATCTCATGGATTGCCCCGAACTCATGGGATATGCCCCAGCTCATGGGATATGCCCCAGCTCATGGGATATGCCTCAGCTCATGGATTGCCCCAGCTCATGGGATATGCCCCAGCTCATGGGATATGCCCCAGCTCATGGATACTGCCCCAGCTCATGGGATATGCCCCAGCTCATGGGATATGCCCCAGCTCATGGGATATGCTCCAGCTCATGGGATATGCCCCAGCTCATGGGATATGCCGCAGCTCATGGGATTATGCCCCAGCTCATGGATTTCACCAGCTCATGGGATATGCCCCAGCTCATGGGATATGCCCCAGCTCATGGATTGCCCCAGCTCATGGGATATGCCCCAGCTCATGGATTGCCCCAGCTCATGGCATATGCCCCAGCTCACACATGGATTTGCCCCCGCTCATGGATTTGCCCCAGTTTATGGGATATGCCCCAGCTCATGGATTGCCCCAGCTCATGGATTCCTCCCCCCCCCCAGCTTACCTGGAGCTCTCCACAATACTTACCTTCCTGGGCGATGCTGGGAAAGTCTTCGCGCGTTGCGCTCGTTGGAAGGACCCCAGCCGCGACCACGTGGGACCATGTGATCGCGGCTGGGGACCTTCCAACGAGCGAACGCGGGGAAACTTTCCCCGCGTCGCCCAGGAAGGCAAGTATCGCGGAGAGCTCCAGGTGCCTGTTCGAATGCTCTATCGGCATTCGGACAGGCCCTGCAGCTGCTCACTGTTTCATACTTACTTTCCTGGGCGACGCCGGGAAAGCTTCTGCGCGTGAGCTCGTTGGAAGGACCCCAGCCGCGATCACATGGTCCCACGTGATCGCGGCTGGGGTCCTTCCAACGCGCAAAGACTTTCCCAGCGTCGCCCAGGAAGGTAAGTATCGCAGAGAGCAGCTGCAGTGCCTGTCCGAATGCCGATAGAGCATTCGGACAGCCGCCCCAGCCCCTCGGATGCCGGCAAGCCGGCTCAATGCCGGCTTCCGGTATCGGGAAAAATATCAGGGGTACTGCACGAGTACCAAGTACTGCAGTACCCGGTATCGGCACCGATACTAGTATCGGTATCGGTGCAACCCTACTTCTCATAGATTGTAAATTCCCTTGGGAACAGGGTCCCTCTGAATCAGGTCATCATCCATGTGTGGTATTCCAATGTATCACTCCTTGTACAATGATCCTGTATTGTAAAGAGCTGCGCAATATGTGGTGCTATTTAAATATAGGATAGTAATATGTATTTTTGTTTTAATATTTAACTCTTTTTCTACCATGGTAGAGTATACTTGATGTTCTAAAGCTCCTTCAATATCGTGTAAACTCGATCTCGTCATATTCTGGAGCAATGCAAAGGAATTTTGCTTACTGCAAATGAAATTCCTGTATAAATGGGCTCCAGAATGTTCCCCCAAAATTTTCGGTACTTATGGCATCCAAGGTGCTGAAGCTATTTAGACAACCTAGAGTAATGCATTGTCTTTTAATTTTATACATGCAGTAGTGCATTTTAAGCAGCAGGAGGAGCACTCTGACTGTCAAATAAGTGTACTGGTTCTAAAATGTATCTGAAATGGGCTGTAAGAGTGTATTTGCCTTTCTGAAAGATGGCACTGAGGACTTCTCAATAGAAAATAAGTAAATCTTCCATGTGCCTAGTATCCAGGAAAACTCCCGCGAGATCCGTGACTTTGCCGTGGCTTATCCTGTGAAAGATGGGGAGGAAGAAGTGACGTCGCTCTTGCTGCACCAGAACAGGGAGATGCATGATCTCAAGTGGTCGACACATGCGTGGTTTGGCCAAATATGGCGGCGGCCACAGATGAAGATACTTGGACATGGATTTGGGCTAATTTCTGTCATTCTGTGTACCGAAATACACTATGTAAGGGACTACCCCGGTAGGGGTCGATCATCTTCATCGCTGCTCCTGAGGATGTCCCAATCGGGACGAAATGCATTGAGCTGGACATTCTTTTTTTACCTGGTCTGATTCCAGGGGATGCTGTGCTGTTTTTAGGTGTCTTATTTTACTTTTTTTTTTGCTCTGCACCATGATTTGTCTTAAATATTCAATCCGTGATCCTTCATCATCTGACCGGATCTTCGTCAGCTACAGTGGATCACTGGAGGATGATGGACGCATTAACTTGTGAGTGGCAAATTTTAATTGCGCACAAATCAGTTCAAGTGGGATATTACCCTATGTTCTTTTGTATTTGTTGGTTCTAAAATGTATCTGAAATACATTTTATAGAACTTTGCGAGCGTTACACACACCCTGGCGGGGATGCTGTGCCAGTAGAAGATATTTTCACTCTCCTTGTTATTCCTTCCCCCGCGCAAATGTGGTAGCACGCAGCGCCCGGGATGGAGGAAGCGTGTCCCTTGGCCAGCAGGATGCACCGAGGCATGCAGGGCCCGGGCAGCTCTTACCTGTTTATCCCGCCGCCTGGGACATGGGAGAGGAGGATCCGCCAGGTGCAGTTACACGAAGTGCCGGGCTGGGTCGCCGGCGGGGGAGGAGACGCAGTCAATCACAGCTGCTGGCTGCAGCCGGAGGGCCCGCCCACACACACACCGGCAGCACCTTAATCCCGCTCTTCGGCTGGCCGCATTTCACGTGCATGGTCATTGGGCAGATAAAAAATAGTGCAGAAAATAGTTTCAGAAGCCGGCGGGTGGCGGGTTCCATTGAGCTGCGGGTCCCACTGAGCAGCGGGGCCGCCGCCCTCTGGAAAATGCCACCCTAGGCCTAGGCCTTGTTGGCCTAGGCCAAAATACAGCACTGCCCCCCACACTGGATTTTTGGAAAATGGTAAAATACGTGTGGTTTTATTTTCAAGACGAATCTAAATACCAATTTTCACGTCTAACATCTTCTGTTCTTGAGAAATAGGTATCCTGTTGAAAGTATTCACCCCCCCTTTTTTTCACCCACCACGTGGGATTCTTGGAAAATGAATTTTTTTTTATTTTTCAAGAAGATTGTAAGTGCCAGATTTCACACCTGTAACATCTTTGGTTTTTGGAAATATATACTGATAAAAGTATTCAGCCCCCCTTTTTTCCCCCTCCTACTGGATTTTTGGAAAATGGTAAAATAGGTGTTTTTTTGTTTCTCAAGACAAATCTAAATACCAATTTTCACGTATGTAACATCTTCTGTTTTTGAGATATAGGTATCCTGATTAAAAGTATTCAGCCCCCCTTTTTGCCCCCCCAAGGAATTTTCAGAACATGGTAAAATACATGTTGTTTTATTTTTAAGACTAATCTAAATACCAATTTTCACGCCTGTAACATCTTCTGATTTTGAGCTATAAGTATCCTGTTTAAAATATTCAACCCCCTTAGGGGCGGAGTTTCCAAAAATCCTTTCTTAGTGGATGTCACAGACTTGAGAGGAACATGAGAGATCCCGGACTTATAAATCCTCATCACGGACTCGCCCCCATCCCACTTCACATTATCCCTTACCCCTGATAATGTCAATGGACTTGCCCATTCCCCCCATATATGTCGCACTTCTCCCCCTCCACCCCATATAACCTCCCCCCCTCCACCCCATATAACCTCCCCCCCTCCACCCCATATAACCTCCCCATATGCTTTGGCAATGCTAAAATGTATTTGGTCCTGCCAATAAAGCTTATTTTGATTTGATTTGGGTGCCTACATCATAAAAACAGTGCACCTTCAAAATTTCACGTTCCTAGGTTAAACGGTTTCAGCTGGGCGTTGATCAGTCAGTCAGTCAGGACTTTCGCGTTTATATATATTATTATTATTATTCTTTATTTATAAAGCGCTAGCATATTCTGCAGCGCTGTACAATAGGCACAGTATAGACAGGGTTACAATACAATACAATGAACAACATTTGACAAACAGTACAAGAGGAGATGAGGGCCCTATTCCCGTAGGAACTCACAATCTAGGAGGGTTGGGGTTGGAAACAGGAGGAGAGGACTGCAAGGTGAGAGTGATTGATGGTTGCGTCAGTGAGTTGGGTGGTAGGCTTCCCTATATATATATAGATATTGTTGTTGGATTAGTCTGACGATACGGACGACTTTGTGCGATGTTGTTGTCGCACGAATACGGATCCAGTGGACGCCCAGCCTTAGTCTTTGATCTTATGGTGTGGCATGTTCACAGATGGCACATTTTTGGGCTCTAAGCCTCTGATCTTCTGGCAGCATTAGAAATTCCAGATCATAGTTTTACAATGTGAGATCCCTATGTTGAAGCATGCTGAATCTTGGTGAGCTGTCTTGGCTAAAATCTAATTCTCACAGTCTTTGTGGCATGTCTTTCCTGCCAATAAGACTTGTCTGTCTTATAAATTCACTTTCGGGATTATTCAGAGAGCACCGAATTGGCCACCGAATTGCACCGAACAGTGAATTTCCCCATACAGTGCAATTTTGCGGCTGTTCGGCTATTCAAAAAGCTGGCAAATATTGGCGAATTGACAGCAAAATACGGTGACCATCGGCACCAGTGAAATCCCCAAAGAGAAATAATGGTTAATCTATTTAGATCACCTCAAACAGCACCAAAAAGTTACCAAAATGCCCCGTTTTTCATAAATATTTATTCAATGATTTATTCTTTTCATTTGCAGCAAAAAGTTTGTTTTATTTTTATGATTCATTTTTTTAGGGATTTTTCAGTGAAACTTTTAATTTTTAGCGGTTTGCAGCTGCGTTCGGCGGGTTTGTCAGCGGCGTCCGGTGCGCCGATTCAGGGACATTGCGGTCAATGCTATATTCACCAGAGTCGACTATGGGTGCCGGAATGCACTGCAGGAGAGACCACTGAAATTTCGGTGCTCTCTGAATAACCCCTTTTAAGATCACACCCTACAATCTGACAGCACATCATATTTAAGGATTCCAAAAATCGTGCATCAGGCTGAGGGTTCATTCAGTGTCTGTCCGGACAACTTCTGTCTGGGTAGTCTTCCCTGTCTTGTATTAGGACAACATGCAGGGCAATGCAAATCGTACAAGCAACATCATACCTTTTAATTCCTTGTTAGATTTGGCTTTTCTGAGTTCAGGATTCGTGAGAAAAAATATACATACGTTATATGTTCAGCAGAGATGTGAAATGTCTGCAAAACTGCTCAGCATCTCAAATCTTCCGTAGTGGTATCTTAGAGACGAAAACACATTGCAACCGATATCTTTATATTTGCCTAATCTTTTTTGGCAGAGTAATATTTTTCAGACCTTTTATAACATTTTCAGCAGTGTGGCATTTTTTCTTATTAAAATCGCTGCGTATGGAATCTGTCAGTAAAATAAGAAGGCTCTGTATCACAATATATTTCTGTGACTAGTCTTTGCTTTATTTTCTAGTGTGTAGTTTGTGTCCAGTGTGTAGATATTGTTCACAGAAATCGGACTAATGACGAGAAGAGGTTCTTGCCCCTAGTTTGATGGGTATCATGGCATGATGAAGTACATGATTGCACTTAGTTTGATGGGTATCATGGCATGATAAAGGCACACTATTGCCCCAAGTTTGGCTATCATAGCATGATGAAGGGCATGATTGCGTCTAGTTTGATGGGTATCATGGCACGATGAATGGCATGATTGCATCTAGTTTGATGGGTATCCTAGCACGATGAAGGGCATGATTGTGCCTAGTTTGGGTATCATGGCACGACGAAGGGCATGACTGCGCCTAGTTTGATGGTTATCATGGCATGATGAAGGACAAGATTGCAACTAGTTTGATGGGTATCATGGCATGATGAAGGGCATGATTGCAACTAGTTTGGGTATCATGGCATGATGAAGGGCATGATTGCCCCTAGTTTGGCTATAATGGCATAATGAAGGGCATGATTGCATCTAGTTTGATGGGTATCATGGCACGATGAAGGGCATGATTGCCCCTAGTTTGATGGGTATCATGGCATGACAAAGGGCATGATTGCGCCTAGTTTGATGGGTATCATGGCACTATGAAGGGCATGATTGCCCCTAGTTTGGGTATCATCGCATGATGAAGGGCATGATTGCGCCTAGTTTGATGGGTAACATGGCACAATGAAGGGCATGATTGCGTCTAGTTTGGGTATCCTGGCACGATGAAGGGCATGATTGTGCGAAGTTTGATGGGTATCATGGCACGATGAAGGGCATGATTGTGCATCTCACTATTATTTCCATGAATCTTATATTACATTTGTATTTAGAATAGTTGTTTCTTCTTCTGTTTATGCCGAATCGTTAAAGAAACACAAATTCTGGGACCATTTTGCATTTCACCATTTCGCATTTCTTATAATATCCCTTGAAGCATTTATAGAGGTAAGCTGCTCCATATGTGAAAGTATAAAACCGCAATAGTACTTTCGAATCCAGGCACGGGCACTGTCCTGCTGCAAGCATCTGATAAAGATGCACAAGAGCCTAAAATCATGGACATGAATGGCACTATGGTTTAAAGTCCTCTTATTTGGTATGTGTCAGGATTGTTGTACAGCACAGTTATGCAAAGGCTTCACAAAATGAAAAGTGACCATATGGCTGTAGTCAAATGGTCCAAAACACCAATAAAAATACAAAAGCACTTTATTGTTTTGCAGAGGACAGCGTGTCCCACACGTCTACCCCCTCCTTTGTGCACATGATGTGTGGGACATCTGATCTTACTGACTTGCTGATCTCTCCCACAGTGATCTACTCTCCCCCCCCCCCGCGGATTAGCCAGCAGACAGTCGGGCCGCTCCAGGGAAATCCCTATAGTGTGTATTAGCCACGATGTGTTTGAATTTTGTGTGCCTTTGGATAATAAATGTGCAACATTTTATATATGCTCATTTTATTAATTACGCTCAATGTATTTTGAATCTAGTGAGTCCACTGAACAAAACAATACAGCATATATACTTCAGAATTCAGAACGTAAACGGACACTTTCATTTTTTTTTATGTTGCGGCTTTATACCAAAATTGTTGAGTATTTTTTTCACATCAGTCTACATTCAAGAACACATAATAAAATGTGTTTTTTTTTTAATAGGGCAAAAACCAGACAGCTTTGTAAATTTTATTAAAAAGAGGAAAACAAAATATCACATTGACAGAAGTATTCAGACCCTCAACTCGGTACTTGCCATGTATTACAGCCTCAAGTATTTTTTGTATGATGTGACAAGCTTTGCACACCTGGATTTGGATAGTGTCTGCTATCTACCTCTGCAGATCCTCCCATGTCGGTAAAGGAATTAACCCCTAGCTGCCCAGTGATTTTCCTAGAGGGTCATGATTGATGTCATTGGAAAGGCCAGAGCATGGTTAGATTATGTGGAAAAACAATGGGAAAAAAATAATATAAAAATATTTTTATTTATAATGCAGCACTATTGTTCAGTTTTCAATTATAATGTGAACAATGATGCTGCATTAACGAAAAATTTAGTTTTTCCAGCTTTAGTGAAAATTATGTATTTTCTCAGAAAAATACAGAAAGGGGTTCCCATTTCAATTTTTTTTTAACAAGCGTACACCATAGAATATATAACCGCAAAGGCTAGGATGATAAAATGTGAAAAGAAAAAAAAAATTACACTCAGTAAATGATTGAAATCTGAATGGAAGTTAAATATTTTTTTTTTACATTTATTGTTCTAGCATTCTGGCAGGACATGACGTATACATATAATAATGATATATTATGAATTTGCAGAGTCCGCCGAAAATAGGGATATATAATATGTCTGGGTCCTACAATTATTATTATTACTGTCATCATTTATATAGCGCCAACAGTTTCCGCAGCGCTTTACAATAACCAAAGGGAACGAAATACATACAAACGACCTAAGATGGACACGAGGTATAGAGGGCCCTGCTCATAGGAGCTTACAGTCTAGAGGGATTGGGGTTGAGGAAGTCGAGAGGAATTGCACTAGATAGCAGGATCATTAGTGCCAGTGGTTTGGGAATGGTGGGGCCATACAAGCAGCTTCAATCAAGTGTGAGTAGGTGAGCAGAGGAATGAGTTGCATCAGTGATGCGGTACGCTAATCTGAAGAGATGGGTTATGAGGGATTTCTTGAAGGTCAGGGGAGAGTTTGATAGGGCGAGGCAAGTCATTCCACAGGACCGGAGCTGCCCTTGAGAAGTCTTGGAGGCGAGAGTTGGCTGTGCGTGTGTAGACCGATGACCGGTGGAGATCACCTGCTGAACGGAGTTGTCTAGATGGGACGTGCTTGCGGAGTAACGAAGACATGTAGGGAGAGGTTGAGTTATTGAGTGATTTGAAAGTGAGCATCAGTATTTTAAACTGTAGCCTGAAATGTACAGGAAGCCAATGGAGGGACCGGCAGAGTGGGGAGGTATGCGAGGTGCGTTTTTAGTGAGAAAAATAAGCCTTGCCCCAGCATTCATTACATATTGCAAAGGGGCGATACGGGAGTTGGGGAGGCCAATAATGAGCAAGTTGCAGTAGTCAAGTTGTGAAATGACAAGAGCATGAATCAGCACTTTTGTGGTATCTTGTGTCAGAAAGGTGTGGACACGGGCAATGTTTTTGAGTTGAAAATAACAGGATTTGGTAACTGTCTGGATGTGGGAAGAGAATGCTAGGTCAGAGTCAAGTGACACCAAGGCAGCGAGCTTGGGGTGTTGGGCTAATGGATGTTCCATTTACTCGTAGAGAGATAGGTGGTATCGGGTTCTTCTTGGAGGGAGGAATGACGAGAATTTCGGTTTTTCCAGAAACTGAATCCCGGAAACGAGCCCCCACGTGTAGCGCTCACTCCCGGAGAAGCCGCTGAAATTGAACCTCGGGTCAGTCTCCCCGCACTAGGGAATAAATATACTCCAGCACCGTTGTGGATTTTATAAATTATATAGTTTACTAGAATAGATGGCATATAATGAATAATACGGTGTTCGTAGATATATTTACAGTACTTCGTAATGCGGGGAACGCGCAGCGGAAAAGAAATACGATGCTTCGTATTTCGAGGAAACGCACAGCGGAAAATAAATACAAGGTTTCGTAATTCGAGAAACGCGCAGCGGAAAATAAATACGATATTTCGTAATTCGAGAAACGCGCAGCGGAAAATAAATGGAAAATTATCTTTAACCCCTTTCTTCGTTGGGGAGTGAGTCCCGCACAGGTCGTGTCCCGGAATGTAAGTGTGTGTGTGTGTTATGGTACCCGGGTACACTATTCAACTGGCCAGTGAATTGCTTAAGAGGTATCTTCGACTAGTCAAGTTGGGGCCCTGTGGGTTTTGGAAACAAACAGCAGCGTGCTTTCTTGGTTTTTTACAACGGCCTAGAAGGCCTCTCACCCATCCGCCAGACGCTTGAGGCTCCGCTGGACCCAGGACGTCTCTCCGCTCGATATTGACTGGGCTCTCTTGGCTTCTGGATCCGCTGTCTGGCTTTCTGCTCCTGCCGCGACTTGTCCAGCTTACCGCCTGCTCTCCCAGTTCGATCGACCTGTGGTACTCCTTACTCGGGGTCTTCTGGCTTCCTCAATAGCAGCTTGGGTAATCTTGTGGATCACTGGGTCTCCCTTTGGTAAGGCTGAGTAACCCGATCTGTAACTCCGTTAGGCCGCACCTGCGCTCCGGCCTGGACACTCTGTTACGTTCTGCAGCACTGTGTCTTGTCTCTCTCACTCCCTGGCGCTCTCTGCCAGCTCTCTCCACGAGGCTCAGGATGTAAGTCTCTCTGTCCCACCCACTTCCTGTGTCCGTTCCCAAAGCATGCCGGGAAATGTAGTCCCAATGTAATATTCAGTGTCTCACATTGCGCTTGTCTCCCTCCGGTGGCCAAAAATAGGTACTGCCACAATAAGGAATTAAACACAGAGCTACAAAAGTATTGTTTAAGGACCTCTTCCTCCTGACCTAAATATTCATATTTGATTGTACAAGAATGTCCTTTTAGTGCAGAATGGAAAAACAAGGCTATGTATAACATTACATGCCACAAAAAGCCTCTTGAAAACTGTGAAGTGTCTTTTACTTTGGAAGTATTTTTTAATTAATCTAAATTCATAAATATTTTTATTCCAAAAGCAAATAATAAAGTTTATTATTGCAGATGTGATTTGCACATTCCAGCAATTCAGAGAAGTGCTTCACAGAGCTCATGTGCTATATTCCCCATATGCAGCAAAGAATTGCCGGGATGTGTAATTTATGTCTGCAATAATAAACGTCATTATTTGCTGGGCGGAGGCTTTTAATCTCACTTTTTCCCCTTCACCATAACTTAAATGAGTATTCTAAAAACATAAATATTATAAAAGCATAAATTTAATGCTTGATTTGAGATGTGCTAACTGTTTGTGGTATTTTTAACAGGACCTCTCCAGAACTGATGGTGCTTTGGTAGCAATTCAGGAACGAAGGCTTCACATTGGGGTTCACAATGGCTGGAGATTTGTACAGACCCCACAAGTTGTAGTGGTTGTCCCCGAAGCTGAAGTTGCTCAAAAACGTTCCAGTACGAGCTTAATAAAGAAAACTTCCTCCGAGCAAAAAAGAAGGTATTTTCTGTTTATTCAATAATGAAAAAAATGGAAAAAGTAAAATAAGTACATGGTTATAAACGCCAATCATTTCTAGTTTGTCCTTGAACGACATTCAAAATTCAGACACCCTGAAGGCATCTCAAGGCGTCAGACTGTGCATTTTTCCTCTATTTATTAATTGTTTATCCTCCTCCTTTCTTGCTGAGCTTTTAAAGTAAGGAAACTGTGTGCCTAACGGTGTCACAAAAAGACCTTCTACAACATTTCATATGAAAAGCAAATTCTGTTGCTGAAATGGTGTGATAGAATGCAGAAATGCAATTAAGTGGAGGACGATATATGCTAAAGTTTTGGAGGAGAAATGCAAGGTCAGAAGCGTGATTAAACAAAGAAAAGGGCAATTGGATAGTATCCATTTAAAGTGGATTTATTACCATGGAGATAAAAGCATATTTTCGTCTCCCAAATGAATGTAAATTATTATTTTCTGGTTTCATCATTAGTTAAAATAATATTATTACACTTTGCCTTCTGAATCGCTACAGCATTAAAGATAAACGCACTTTTTTCATGATTTCTAGCTCATGCTCATCAATTCCCTCTACAAATTCCCAAAATGGGTCTCAATTGGAGTCTATTTGGACTCCTCACAAACTAACACGTTTAACAGGAACATGTGGAATAAAAGTTGATTTGTGTTAAAAAAATGTTAAAATTAATTTTTTAGATGTTGTAGCTGCAGACCAGTGAAACATAAACTAATTCCTGCAGGTTTGCAGTCAACAGGAGCTCAAACACATGCAAAACAAATTACCTTGTGCTAAACCTGGTTTTCTCACATTTATACAAGACCAAACCAAGAAACATGAATACTTACAACATAAATTGCCCCTAGTAATGAGTTACCATAAGTATTTTTTTAATTATGTGCATGGAGAGCTTTTGTTTGTGGAAAGCGTACTGCTTTTAACCCTTATCTCTATTCTTGGTCATACTCAGAAGGGGTATTCAAAGACCACCGACATTTCATCATAATTTTGTTGCGCTTTCGTTCGGCGCACTTTGCCGAACTCAATTCGCTGACCTTGCGGTGAATCCAACATTTCACTGCAGGGTCCCCGAAGTGCACCGAATGGATCCGCTGAATGCATCTGAGAAACCGCTGAAAAGTCACTGAAAGCATCTGATAAACCGCTGAACGCCTCTGATCAGCTGCCGAAAAAAGCTCACCAACCGCTGAGCAGGGGTTATAAAAAAAAGACCTTGCCATTTTAAAGGGGGTTTTTAAACAAAAATAATGCATGAAAATAATATACAGTCAGGTCCAGAAATATTGGAACATCGACACAATTCTAACATCTTTGGCTCTATACACCACCACAATGGAGTTGGAATGAAACAAACACAATGTGCTTTAACTGCAGACCGTCAGCTTTAATTTGAGGGTATGTACATCCAACTCAGATGAACAGTGAAGGACTTACAGCAGTTTGCAGATGTGCCTCCCACTTGTTAAGGGACCAAAGGTCATTTGGGACAGAATAATGATCATAAATCAAACTTTCCCTTCTTAATACTTGGTTGCAAATTCTTTGCAATCAATCACAGCCTGAAGTCTGGAACGCATAGACATCACCAGACGCTGGGTTTCATCCCTGGTGATGCTCTGCCAGGCCTCTACTGCAACTGTCTTCAGTTCCTGCTTGTTCTTGAGGCATTTTCCCTTCAGTTTTGTCTCCAGCAAGTGAAATGCATGCTCAATGGGATTCAGGTCAGGTGATTGACTTGGCCATTGCATAACATTCCACTTCTGTCCCTTCAAAAACTCTTTGGTTGCTTTTGCAGTATGCTTTGGGTCACTTTCCACCTGCACTGTGAAGCGCCGTCCAATGAGTTCTGCAGCATTTGGCTGAATGTGAGCAGATAATATTGCCCAAAACACTTCAGAATTCATCCTGCTGCTTTTGTCAGCAGTCACATCATCAATAAATACAAGAGAACCAGTTCCAATGGCAGCCATACATGCCCACGTCATGACACTACCACCACCATGCTTCACTGATGAGGTGGTATGCTTCGGATCATGAGCAGTTCCTTTCCTTCTCAATACTCTTCTCTTCCCATCACTCTGGTACACGTTAATCTTGGTCTCTTATTTCCATAGGATCTTGTTCCAGAACTGTGAAGGCTTTGTTAGGTGTTGTTTGGCAAACTCTAATCTGGACTTCCTGTTTTTGAGGCTCACCAATGGTTTACATCTTGTGGTGAACCCTCTGTATTCACTCTGGTGAAGTCTTCTCTTGATTGTTGAGTTTGACACACATACACCTACCTCCTGGAGAGTGTTCTTGATCTGGCCAACTGTTGTGAAGGGTGTTTTCTTCACCAGGGAAAGAATTCTTCGGTCATCCACCACAGTTGTTTTCCGTGGTCTCCCGGGTCTTTTGGTGTTGTTGAGCTCACCGATGCGTTCCTTCTTTTTTGAGAATGTTCCAAACAGTTGTTTTGGCCACACTAAATGTTCTTGCTATCTCTCTGATGGGTTTGTTTTGTTTCTTCAGCCTAATGATGGCTTGCTTCACTGATAGTGACAGCTCTTTGGATCTCATCTTGAGAGTTGACAGCAGCAGATTCCAAATGCAAATAGCACACTTGAAATGAACTCTGGGCCTTTTATCTGCACATTGTAATTGGGGTAATGAGGGAATATCACACACCTGGCCATGGAACAGCTGAGAAGCCAATTGTCCCATTACCTTTGGTCCCTTAATAAGTGGGAGGCACATCTGCAAACTGCTGTAAATCCTACACCGTTCACCTGAGTTGGATGTACATACCCTCAAATTAAAGCTGACAGTCTGCAGTTAAAGCACATTGTTTCATTCCAACTCCATTGTGGTGGTGTATAGAGCCAAAGTTGTTAGAATTGTGTCGATGTACCAATATTTCTGGACCTGACTGTATATTGTTATTGAAGGTGGTTTTCTGGTTAGATAAGTCTGGGTCTGTGTGATATATATATATATATATATAATTTACCTCTGAATAAATACTGTCATTGTAGACGTACCCTCGTGCTTTATTTTATCATTTTAGTGGAATTACCACACTTGATCTAGGGGTGCTTGCAGGTGCTCTTGAAGTTCCAAGATGTCCCAATATTTCTGGACCTGACTGTATAATGTCCTATGAATAACAATAAAAAGATCTGTTACAGAATAAAAAATCTGAATCAAAAATTTTGCTGAATAAATCCATAAAAATGTCCAAAAAGGGCTGAAAAATATATTAATAAAAATACTTTCTTCTGCAAATAAAAAGTATAAAACGGTTGAATAATTACATTTTTGTTCTATTGTAACCTATGGGATTCGTCTGTTTAAACCTGTTGAACGAAAGCCCCCGAAAATCAGGGCATTTCACAACCAACTTTTCGCTGCTGTTCAGCATTCTCTAATAGAATAACCATTACTTCTCTATAGGGAATTGCACTGCTGCCAAATTGCACCATATTTAAATTAAAAACAAAGGTATTCTAGTGCATTGTGTCTTTACACCATATATTACATTGGTTCCCAAATACACACTCACATAGCTTTGAGCCTTAACTAGCTCTAGAATGTATACATAGTTACCCATCCACCTATACTTGCTTCCTCTTTTAATTTATTCAAATAGGAGACAAATAAAACAAGCCAGAGAATATCCCCTAGCGTAATCCTGGATACAAGTAGTATAGTACAGAGAAAACCAATTTTAAACTTACTCTTGGAGGAGCCTTTCTAGGCTCTTGGGTATACGCATGTGGATTTTTATAAGTAACAAAAAAACACTAAACCAATCCATACGGTTAAAGGCAGGCAGGATAAAAATTTCAGCACTTTTATTTAAAAACAAGTAATTCTAGGACGCGTTTCGCCAGTGGTCCAGCTTCCTTAGCCTGCAAACATATATAAAAATGTAGGTGGCTGCCTAAGGTCTCCCGTAAAACTGGACGTTGCATGATCACATTTTGTGTAATGTCATTATGTACATAGTATACGGGGGAATACTGACATTCCACCCAAATACGTTTATAGATTCACAAACTCGCATCTACAAAGAGGAATATGTAAGTCTTTATTAAGTACTAAAATGTATTAATTAAAAGATTCATTTCAGCAAGAAAGAATAGTCATGGTTATAGGCCGCACGGCTACTCTTCCATCAATGTGTTATGTGTATTATTTAAACGTTAAACTGGGAAACTACATGTAGATATTGCAGATCACAAGAATTAAACTGACATTGATGTTTTGTTCGTAGAACAAAGCTACATGATTCATCTAATACAAATTTGCTTTATCATCCAGTTTGCTTAGCGAAAGGATAAATAATTGCATACATAGAGATGACACTTTCTTTGTAAAGAATTTCCTCTCTGGCAAAAAGAAATCCCAATCTCAAATACTGTTTTAGCACAGCTTTCTATGACAATAAAAGCAAAATTAATAAAAAGATCTAAAATAAACTCTCAGACTGAGAACGGGCCAGCGAGACATGGGCAGTTGTGCTAATTTTTTGGGATCTGTGACCGTTTCATAGAAAGGGTTATTTTACGGTGAGAACAATAAAGCTGTGGAATTCTCTGCCTGTTCAGGTGGTTGGGTCAGAAACTGTACAGACTTTTAAAAAAGGACTGGATGACTTCCTGCAGACACAGAATATTAAGGGTCATAATATTTAATATGTGGCTAAAAGCTTCTTGATCCAAGGAGAAATCTGATGCCATTCTGGGGTCAAGAAGGATTTTTTTTTCCCAGTGTGTTGCATATTGGCGATTGCTTCAGACTGGATTGTTTGCCTTCTTTTGGATCAACAGCAGCAGGTGATGTGTGAAAGGCTGAACCTGATGGACACATGTATTTTTTCAGCCTATGTAACTATGTTTCAGTGTAGGCAAACATAAATTTATTAAAATGATGAAATAAGATGAAATCCATTCTGCAACATTTAATAATACACTACGACTATAACAAGCAACTTATGTAAACCTAAGATTGTATACCAGTAACACACAGGTTGCAAATCCGCTTGAACCTCTCTTCTACCTTTTAGAAAATGTAAAGTTCACCGAATCTAGATGTTATTTTTAGAATTTTTCCTTGAACCTCTGTTTTTGATGTAGCATTGTATAGTTTCCACTGTCTAATTACAGCAAACGACACGTCTATCTGTCACTTGTTAATTAGTGAAAAAGCTTCAAACTAGTCACCAGCCGAATTAATGAGTTTGACCTTGCGTGCCTGATATTAAGGTCTCCATTGATAAATGAATCCCTTTTCTGATACAAATACATGAAAGTCATTTCTATAATTTTATCCCTACACTAATTCCTTTACAGATGAGGAAACTTATTTCAACAGCAGATTAGTCATTGTGACTGTTTCTACAAAATGGTTCTCAAAAAGAACAACAAAGCAAATAACAGTAAATAAAAACATTATTATCAAAGGCTTTGTAAAGATGTATAAAGAAAAATCCTTTGTTTTGTTCTTTTTTGCAGGTAACACTACAAAATCCTTTCAGACTAAGTAGGATCTATATTAGCTGGATTTCCTGTCTCTAAAATACATGGTTTTTGTAGTTCAGTAGTGAAACATCCTTAAATCTTAAAATTGTCCATGGATAGAAATGGTTCATAGAATATAATCTTCAGAATATGACTTAAAAAAATTACATTGTTTTTCAACAGCTCCACCGTCCAAGCACTAGTCTTAAGGAGCCGCATACGCCTGCCGGAGATGGTTAATCACCCAGGATTTGCTATTGTCTTTCAACTTGAGTACGTCTTCAGTGTTCCCGGAGGAGTCGGCAGTAAGGTACTTTAGGATTACGAATTATTGCTGTTCTGTTTGTCCAGTTTAATAACACAAAGTCACCCTGGGTCAGCAGAAGTTAGATGTCTGAAATTAAAAGCCGCAACGCTTTACTCATAAAGTGGTTTACCACCACTACTCCAAAAAACAACCTGTTGCTATTCCATGAAAGCAAACATTCCTGTATTTGTTCCAGAATACCGTCGGAAGCCCGGAATGGCAAGCGTTTGCTTGTTCTCTGAAGCCTTCTCTCTTCCTCCGTAGTACTGTAGGTGATCTCCGTTCCTCTCTTCCTGCTTCTTAATGCTGAACACAATAGCGGAAACTCTCTTCCTCTAATGTCAACTAGGAAGGTCAGGATCACAGTGCCGTCTGTGGGTTCTTTATCAGCTGAGTGTAATCTCTTTTTAGGCAGAAAACAAGTTAATTGTTTGGAGGCTTGAATTTATTAAGGCTTACTTTGAAAATCACTAAGAATTTCCATTAATAACGTCTGTAACTCCCACAATCCTCCTTATCTTCTCCATGTTTGATCTGTAGGAGCCTCCAACTGGATTTCTAGGTGGTCGGGTTGCACCGAGTACAAGTACCAATCCTTTTTTTAAGGTACTCACCGATACCGAGTACCGATACATTTATTTAAAGTCGTTGAGTCATTAGACCGCTTTTCAATAAATAATTTAGGATGTTGCTGAAAATCTGTCCACTTTATATTAACATGTATGGCCAGATGCCCCATTTACTCACTGCACAGGCCTGTACACACCCTGACCACACACATACACTAGACCTCATCTAAGATATATGTATACCCACTCACATGCATGTATACAGACCTCAAACCAGATATACACACTCAGATGCATGTACAGCCCTCAAACCAGTTACACCCACTCAAGATACACAGACCTCAGACCAGATATACCCACTTAGATACATGTATACAGACCTCAGGCCAGATACTTATATACAGACCTCAGACCTCTGCAGCTGGCTGGATGCATTTAAAAGCCTTTGGCCAGCATTCCCCTCTGGCGGCCGCGTTGCCAAATGGTTGCAGGGCAGTGACGCGGTCCCGCAAGATCTCGTGTCTCGCGCAAGCTCTCGGCATCATCACAGTCTCCACAGCCCGAGTACCTGTAACAGATCTCAGTATCCCGACTGGGTCACATTTGTTAATATCGGACCCCCGTCCTCTCCCCAGCAGACTTTTGTGTCTTCCTCCAGTCCTTCGACAAAGCTAAGGATGGGTACACATAAAGAGCCTTGCTAGCATCCCCGAGAAATAAGAGCACGCAGTAGATCTGGGAACTTTCTTCAAACAACGACTGAACCCCCTTATTTGGATAAAATATATACAGTCCCAGGCAGAGAGTGGTAGCCAATAGAAAATAACACCCTGGCATCTGACAGCACTACATCATAATCCCTCCCCTTGTGAGTTTCCCATGTTCTTAAATTCTGATGGTATTGCTCCTTCTGCTTCATGGCAATTGGGACATAATTGGACTAGGGCAGATAATGGGATAAACATTTCTCAACATTCCTAGACAAGACAGGACAATGAAAGTTGTGCATGATAAACAGGAATACAATCTAAAACATCAGATAATGGGACAGTGTTTGTCTGATAAGACAGATCAACAAAAGATCACTCAAACATACAACAGATATTAACACATTCCTGAAAGGGAATGCTGGAAAAGGCTAAGATCACCCACCCAGCATCCAATCAGCAGATAGCAACAGATACACATAGCCCATAATGATATACAGATAGACAATAACATTATTCCCACATAAAACAGATTGCACAAAAACCCTGCACCCTACAGGCACAAGGTGATTTCAAAATAAGAGAGGGCAGGATAATAATATAGAACATGAGGCCTGCACCTCTCAAATTAATTTCTAGGCCCATCATGTTCCCCAAGTTCAAAGTGACACGTCAGTGTATCCCTTAACAGGAATTCCAGAAGACTCCAAAAAACTGAATCTTTGGAGTATATAAATGACGATAATAACAATAAAAAATAATAATAATCATGTTTTACCAATTCCTTACCAGGGGTATTCTGGATGGTCGCTGCCGCTCAGGAACAAGGCTTCCATTTGCTAAAACAGTCTGCCACTCTCTCTGGTAGCCATTGGACAGTCCCAGCATGTGACAAGCTGCACAGAGTGTCGCTGAGTATGGCAGCATGTCCGAGCTGAAACGCTGCAGAGCGTGCACTATGTGCACATTTTGGGAATGGCCGCAGGAAGGTGGTCGCGGCTCTCCTGCCGTGATCTCCTTCCGCTGAAACATCGGATTCTCCCAGATTCTAATGTCGGGAAGAAACCGGAATGCTAGGGGTCCTGAGCATTCTGGATAAAAGGTGCTCCACCTATATTCCCAATTATAAACTAAGTATAAAGCGGTAAAGAGAAACTTCGAACACCGACATTGTACTGTGCCTGCATATTCAACACAACAGTATTCTTCAATATTATTCTTCCTTACACGTTCAGATAAATTATTTGATATGTTTCTGTCTGATACTTTGACGTTACAATTTGTTATATATCATATTCTCTCCAGCTCTCGTTGAATTCCCTGATCTGTGTTCTACTGATTTACAGTCCAATATCTTCTTGTTTTCGTCTACTTGGTTTTGTGAATCCTTTATCTAACATTTTTATCAATTCATTGTAATATCACGGAGAGTTAAGTACGTTATATACCATGCACGGTTTGGAATAAAGTATAACTCCTACCTGCCCAACACAATACAAACATAATATTCCTTTATTTTATTTTGTTTGTGTTTTGTACTTTTAGTTATTCAGGCTTGACATCTGTTGTTGCAGATAAGGTAAAACATTAATAATTGTTGGAGATCTAATTTTTTTTTGAGTCCTGCTTCCTGTCCTTTATACCCAACTAGCTTTAAATTGCATTGGCTTTATTATTTCTTTCAATATCTGCAAGAATTTCTAGTGTTGATTATATTTGGTCGCCTGCTTTCCAATTTTCACTGGTTACATTTATCAGTTTGGCTTTCAACGGAGGTTTCCGCTTCTCTTAACAATTTTAAGTGCTTTATTTAATAAAACGCTTTTTCTATTTTCAGACAAGCATTCTGTTCATACATCAGTACGGTGCTTTCTTTTATTTATTTGGTTTTTTATATTTCCACTTCTTAGAAAATGACCTTTTCCAACCTTTTTTTTATTGTTTGTTAGTAGTGTCCCATATGACATTCTCTTCAGTCTATTAATCTGGGAATGTCTTGCTCTGTAATTTCTCTTAAATCTTTAGACAAATATAAAGGCCATTCTCATGTTGTATTTTTTTTGAATAACCGAATCGGATGGTTGAAAAGGAGAGACCTATTGTCTCGGGGCTATGATACTTCTCAAAATTGCTGTGCATCACCATGGGATATTTCTCCATCCTGTCTGCCTTTTCTACTACAATGGAGTACAGAACTTGTTTAAGATGCTTTTGACAATAATTATTTTTTAAGTTATTGTACAGAATGTTGCGACCCCCCCCCCTTCCCATTGCATTCTGATTTGTCTGGGTGTTGTGGATCACCTGCCAGCTCATCAGTAGGACTTGAGAGATTGATTGTTCTCACATGGTACTCACAGTTAGCATTCATCAACGCTACTAGGTACTTTTCTATCTCTGTGTGCACTCCCCAGCTGGGGTCTGAAACCATGACTTCCAAGAGGGCCCAAAATACAACTTGAGGCATTGTGACTGACACTCTCCAGGTTCTGTACAGGCATTAATAGCCTTGAGGGAGTGGGGGTGTGTCACGACCCACTACGCGCGCTGCTGCGCAAAAACGCCGGGTTAAACCGCGCACTATCTATCTATCCTAGACCCAGATAATTACGCGCACTTATCTACCCGTCCCGGCCACACTTTCTCTCACAACAGGCACGTAGAGCGCGATATACTGATCCCAGGATTGCAACGCAGTACAAGTCTTCTCCTGAAGCGTGTACTACCTATGTCTCTCACAATCCCGGAGCTCACTTTCTTATTCTATTAGTAACGCTGCCACCAGTCCTCACGGACACTACGCGCGTCGCAACAGGAGACGCAGGGCTTAGCAACCGCACTATCCTAGACTCGGACAGTGACTACGGATCCCACAATTCCCTGCTGTTTCCTGACGACCGCAACATGCAATTTCTTATCTATATAACCGAGCTTAAAGCAAATAGCAATACTCCCAATCTCTTAGTTAGCGTGGATTTCATCAGCCAGAGTCAAAACTTAAATACTTTTTGTTTATTTATGATAGAAAAATCACAGTGCTTTGTTACATAAAATTATAACTAGAATAAATCAATTAATTACACACTACACAGCAAAATAGAAATAAAAAGGGATTAATCACAGAGCCTTACTTACGACGGAATAATCAGTAGCTAGCATCGGTGCCTCCTGGGGCCTGGAGGTAGGAACATGGACAGATCAGTCCTCTTTAGAAGATACCCCAAGTGATCAGCCAAAAGCACATGGCCAGTGTTCGAATTTATACACTTCCTGATCTTTCCAGCCCCCACCCCCCAATGGCCCAGTGTCCTGGACTCCATTTCCCTGAGGGCCATTCTCGCTCGTGCTCAGTAAGCTTGTCAATTAATCTTTAATTGCCTAAAGGCGTCCCTCTTCCCTCCAGACCCCCCTTAGAGATCAAGGATGTGCTTCCTGTCTTTGAAGATTGTGTCCCCATCTCTTGGTGCCGACCTGGCTGCCAAGGTGTGATTTTCTATGTTAGTGTACAAAGAAATTCCCTTTTTGCAGCTACGTGTTATATCCTCCCCCCAAGGGAGAAAGCTAAACATTTTGATTACATTTCAGCTATGGACACAGTGATACACTTACCAAATGGCCAGACACAAATATGAATATACTCTATATGGAGGAGATATGTATGAACCGGCAGATAGACACATATATACAGGCAGACCCTTATATAGATAGAAGTACAGATCTAATCTGCCACAGGGTGAATTCTCTGTGACAGCTTTAACCGGAGATAGATAGATATAAACATATATATTTAGAGGGGTTATTCAGGGAGGACCAAAATGTCACTGACATTTCGGTGCTCTCTTGTTCCCCGCAGTTCCGTACACTTCGGGTAATCAAAGTCACTGGCGTCGCAACGTGGGGGCGGGGGGTGCGGCTCGCACCAGATGACACCCGCCCTTAGGTTGACACCGTCACCCTAAGGGTAGGTGTCTCACCCTGCGACTCAGTGTTTGCTCCCTGCGAGCGTCCGAAGCTATGGAGCTACGGCGCTCGCCTGGGGGGAACACGTCACCAGCCGAGTTCTCGCGAGATCGCGGCTGGTCACGTGGCTCCCCCAGGCAAGCGCCCATGTTCCATGCCGCCGGACGCTCAGAGGGAGCAGAACACGCGGCGGCAGGAGGTGAGCTGGGGGCATTATCCATGAGAGGAGCTGGGGCAATATCCATGAGAGCTCCTGGGGCATATCCATGAGAGCTGCTGGGGCAATATCCATGAGAGCTCCTGGGGCATATCCATGAGAGCTCCTGGGGCATATCCATGAGAGCTCCTGGGGCATATGGCAAAAATTTGTGTGAGCATATGAGAGAGCTCCACAGCAATAAACCTCACAGTAATGTGCGCTGTGTGTATGAGCATTCAGTGTTATATGGGAGTACTGATTTAGGTGTAAGAGTAGTTAAAAAAAAATCCGTAAAACTCGGGGGTGACACCATAAGTTACCGCACCGGGTGACACCAACCCTAGTGACGCCACTGATCAAAGTTCCCCCACCCTACGGTGAATTCAGCATTCACTGCTGGGTCTTCGGAGTGCAGGGAATACATGCTGCAAACCCAACGAACACCCGCCAAAAGCCATGCTGAATACAATGAAAAAAGCCGCTGATCACCGCGCAGACCAGCCGCCGGAAAAAGCCAACAAGCTGATGAACGAGGTAAAAAGAAAAAAAAACACCATACGCTTGAAATTTTCAAAATTGAAACGCTGTTTGCAAAAACACTACTGGACGAAAATGCCTGGAATTTACATATAAGGTCCTATGAATGATAATAAAAAGGTCTGTTACAGAAAAAAGAAAAAAACGCTATAAAAAAACGGGGAAAATAAATTCCCGTAAAAATCCTGAAAAATGCCTAAAAAAATCTATAAAGAGGCTTTATACTGCAGAATAAAATAATAAACAGTTTATTAGATATTGGTTTAAAACGGTAATAATTTTAACATTGAGGCCTATGGGGTTCGTCTGAATAAACCTGACAAATGAAACCACCGAACAGCAAGGCAGTTCGACAACTTTTCTCTGCTGTTCTGTGTTCTCTGAATAGATTAACCATTGCTTCTCTATGGGGGATTTCACTGCCTTCGAACAGGTAGCGAACTTGCAGGCAGTTCGCCAAAACTTGGCGAATTGCCTGCTCTCTGAATAGCCGAATGGCCACGAAATGGCACCGTACGCTAAATTTTGGTGTCCGGTTACATTTCGGGGCCAGATCGGCTCACTCTGAATAACCCCTATATAGTGTGTGTGTGTGTCTGTCTGTCTTTGGTAAGCCCTGTTAGTCCAGATGCCAAAATCAGTAGTCGTAGTGATACTTTTTTTTATTGGACTAATGTAGCATTTAAAAGACATGTTTTCGAGAGTATAACGCTCTTCCTCAGGACTTGAAGCTATACTGAGCAAAATCATGGAATAGTACAATAAGGAGCCAAGCAGAAAGGGGGGGGGTGCAATAAATACTAATAGTGAAATGTATGGTCAAGAAAGGTAAACAAACAGAATACATGATCATGATCTGTCAAATTCATGCACATCATGTGGTGTGCACAAGTACATCTTGCAAACGTCCGCCCATTTCAACTTACTACGGACATACTTACTGTGCTTGAGTGACTTCAGTATAAAAATAACTCTATGCTCTCCACCCCCTCTGCCCCCCAATTACTAAAGCCAGAACATTTAGGTTAGGTTTATGGTAAACCCAAAAGGCAATGACAGCCAGATCTTGCACGGAATCAAATTACATTTTCCATATGCAACGCCTGGAATCTAGATTTGGTACTAGGCTAATGAGCATCATATTTATGAATAATGTGTATTATTTGGGTTATACTATGTCTATATGTAAACCCTGGAATCTGTACTTGGTTTAAATCCACCGATTTTCCATATTTATGTGTAAAGCCTATTATTTCCATTTTTAAAAACCGTAACCGAGGCAATTAGTGGCATTAACAAAAAATCATAGGTATAAATCGGTCATTTTGTGTTCATATTTTTACCCTATAAGCCCACTGATTGTCTTTTTCACTCTTTAATTTACTTTTCAAAGTGGAGCAGTATAAACCAAAAAGATGAATTTTTTAAATATATATGACAAAATGCCTCAACTTCAGCAAGAATGCCTTTTTTATTATAATAGCTTTTTTTTTTTATATATAGCAAATTGCTTTTCTGTATTCTCCACTGAACAATTGTATTAAAATGGAAGTAACTATTATAAGCTAAATAAGTCCGGCTTTATTTCTTGCAACTTATTGCCAGTTTGCCTTATTAATTTTAATGGACTGTTTTACAGCAATATGTTGCCAATTATACCATGATTATGGAAATGTAAAATTTGTATTATTTCCTGACATGTGCTTTCCCATTATACTTAATAGGGGCCTTGTCTTTTGAAAAGTCTGTTTTCTTCCTTGACTTGTCTTCTTCATTTATGAGACTAAAATGAGACTAAATGTTGTATACATGCTACAGCAATGGAAAACTGCAACAATACTGTATTTAACCTCTTCGCAACAAGCAGGCGTTGCCCATCGGGCGGTAGTTAACGCCGGTAAGGCGTACTGGTACACCTTGCCTCCTGGTGCCGCTGCAGGCCTCCGATTTGTCCCACCATTGGCTGCAGACAGATGGTCTTTATTCAGGCCGTCCCACTGCAGCCAATGGTGCAGGGTGCGTGCCGGCTGCCGGGATGGCCAGAGGCGACCCATTGAAGTCAGCGGGGTATACCTGTACGCCCCTCATTTTCAAGGCCCACCTGCCATAGGGACGTCATAGAACATGGGAAAGGGTTAAAACAAAAAAATCCTTTTCATTTGTTGATTCCTTTTTTTTTTCTCTTCTCCAAAAAAAGCCATTGGATTTCATTCAAAGGGTAATTAACCCTTTCACTTTGATGATCAAGTATACTGGAACTTCAAGAGCACCTGCAAGCGCCCCTAGATCAAGTGTGGTAATTCCACTAAAATGATAAAATAAAGCACGAGGGTACGTCTACAATGACAGTATTTATTCAGAGGTAAATTATATATATATAATCACACAGACCCAGACTTATTCTAACCAGAAAACCACCTTCAATAACAATATACAGTCAGGTCCAGAAATATTGGGACATCGACACAATTCTAACATCTTTGGCTCTATACACCACCACAATGGAGTTGGAATGAAACAAACACAATGTGCTTTAACTGCAGACTGTCTGCTTTAATTTGAGGGTATGTACATCCAACTCAGGTGAACGGTGTAGGACTTACAGCAGTTTGCAGATGTACCTCCCACTTGTTAAGGGACCAAAGGTAATGGGACAGAATAATAATCATAAATCAAACTTTCCCTTCTTAATACTTTGTTGCAAATCCTTTGCAGTCAATCACAGCCTGAAGTCTGGAACGCATAGACATCACCAGACGCTGGGTCTCATCCCTGGTGATGCTCTGCCAGGCCTCTCCTGCAACTGTCTTCAGTTCCTGCTTGTTCTTGGGGCATTTTCCTTTCAGTTTTGTCTTCAGCAAGTGAAATGCATGCTCAATGGGATTCAGGTCAGGTGATTGACTTGGCCATTGCATAACATTCCACTTCTGTCCCTTCAAAAATTCTTTGGTTGCTTTTGCAGTATGCTTTGGGTCATTGTCCATCTGCACTGTGAAGCGCCGTCCAAGGAGTTCTGCAGCATTTGGCTGAATGTGAGCAGATAATATTGCCCGAAACGCTTCAGAATTCATCCTGCTACTTTTGTCAGCAGTCACATCATCAATAAATACAAGAGAACCAGTTCTATTGGCAACCATACATGCCCACGCCATGACACTACCACCACCATGCTTCACTGATGTGGTGGTATGCTTAGGATCATGAGCAGTTCCTTTCCTTCTCCATACTCTTCTCTTCCCATCACTCTGGTACAAGTTGATCTTGGTCTCATCTGTCCATAGGATCTTGTTCCAGAACTGTGAAGGCTTTGTTAGGTGTTGTTTGGCAAACTCTAATCTGGCCTTCCTGTTTTTGAGGCTCACCAATGGTATACATTTTGCGGTGAACCCTCTATATTCACTCTGGTGAAGTCTTCTCTTGATTGTTGACTTTGACACATATACACCTACCTCCTGGAGAGTGTTCTTGATCTGGCCAACTGTTGTGAAGGGTGTTTTCTTCACCAGGGAAAGAATTCTTCGGTCATCCACAGTTGTTTTCCGTGGTCTCCCGGGTCTTTTGGTGTTGCTGAGCTCACCAGTGCGTTCCTTCTTTTTGAGAATGTTCCAAACAGTTGTTTTGGTCACGCCTAATGTTCTTGCTATCTCTCTGATGGGTTTGTTTTGTTTCTTTAGCCTAATGATGGCTTGCTTCACTGATAGTGACAGCTCTTTGGATTTCATCTTGAGAGTTGACAGCAACAGATTCCAAATGCAAATAGCACACTTGAAATTAACTCTGGGCCTTTTATCTGCACAATGTAATTGGGGTAATGAGGGAATATCACACACTTGGCCATGGAACAGCTGAGAAGCCAATTGTCCCATTACCTTTGGTCCCTTAACAAGTGGGAGGCACATCTGCAAACTGCTGTAAGTCCTACACCGTTCACCTGAGTTGGATGTACATACCCTCAAATTAAAGCTGTGTTTGTTTCATTCCAACTCCATTGTCGTGGTGTATAGAGCCAAAGATGTTAGACTTGTGTTGATGTCCTAATGTTTCTGGACCTGACTGTATATAAACAGGCATGCAAATAAAACAATCACAACCCCAAAATAATGAACAGTGATTCCCTTTCTAATTAAAACAACCCAGTATCCCAGATCTCACCCACACGTCTGTCCTCTAGGCCAGTGGTTCTCAACCCGTGGACCCTCAGGACCCACAGTTGTCCTTGGTAATTAAGTCGCGACCCAAAAGTAATTGAATTTCAGAAACCTTATAATTTATTCCACAAAACAACGTGCGCAATATTCTACAATGTATGCACTTTTTAAACAATTTTGAATACAATTGGGGATTCTTTCCAAAATGGATAGTGCAGTAATCACATAACTAGTGAAAACAAAAGTGCTGTTGAGGCAAAAACGCAATAAAATAAACTGTAATTGAAACATATGAAATTAATTAGAACTTTAGGGAAAACTGGGGATGCTTCTTGCTCTTAATAAGCGTCTAAAAGTCTGGGGTGATAGTAGACAAAGCAACTCTAATTTAAATCACTACTGAGTGAAGAATAAAATATTATAAAAAACTTAACAAACTCATCTGCTTCGCACTCCCCTGCCGTCCGTTTCTGCCACTGTGCATTTTATTTTTTCGCAGCAGCCTGCCCTCCCTGAGCCTGCGCAATTTGCGTAGCTGAGCATTGCGCTAATCGCATAAGCTCAAGTTAGCCAAGAGATTGAGAAGTCTGCAGTGAGCGTCTGGCGCTGCCTACTTCCTGAACCTACGCTCTTCAGTGCCTCAGAGAGACACTGAAAACCAATGGAATAGCTTGGACCAATGGGAAAGCACCATTGGTCCAAGCCAGTCAAAAAATGCCTCCATGGGAGGCTGGCCTATATAAATATACTTTGCTTCACTGAGATGTGCATTGTGCACAGTGGCTCCTGGTGTTGGGAGTACAGAGCGTGTCACCAGTCACTGAGTTCCACCCCACACCTTCCCATTACAGATTCTTTCCCCCTCCCACCTTGCCGTTACAGAGTATCTTACCTGATGCAGCGAGTCCCAGGTGGCGACTGGGAACATTCAGAGGTAGCCACGCCACCTGGGACCCACTGCCACAGGTAAGATGGATCAGCGGGTCCCAGGCATTAGAGAGGCCTGGGTGCGCTTGCCCCGCGACCCAGTCCGCCCCTGGTCGCGACCCACTTTTGGGTCACGACTAGGGATGAGCCGAACACGCCCGAGTTTGGTTCGTATTCAAACCCGAACTTTCCAAATATCCGAACTCGAACTCAATACAAGTCAATGGGGCTGAAAATTCAGTTTTTAGAGTGCCCTCCAAGAGGGCATATATGCTAGATATTTGCCATAAAAGGTGTATGGGGGTCCGGGTAGTGCCCTGGGGGACAGGAAACAAGGACAAAAACATTTTTTTAAAAAAGTTTTTAAAGGGACAGTGAGTTTTCCATGAAATAAGGGTTAAAAATAAAAACGAAAAATTCCTTCAAATATCGTGCCTAGGAGGTCCCCATAACCTGCCCGTGAAGTGGCGGATTTCTAGGTTATATAGAAACACTTAAAAACAAAAAAAATATGTTTCAAATGACAGTAAATGCTTTTCCTTTAATCTATCCATAAACAACTGCTTGGCGCGGCAGTCTGTATGAAAAGAGGAGACATTTTCGGACACGCAGAAAAAGTTTAGTGATTTTTTTTAAAGTTTAGTGATTTTTTTTTTTGGCTAAATTATTGTGAAACTTATGCAGGCTTTGGATGAAAGTAACAATAGGTGCTTTAAGGCTGGGGTCAGACTAGCGCACTTTTAACGTGCATTTAGGCGCACTTAATCTTGGCCGCACTAGCAGCAAATGACACGCAATGATGGCCAATATACAAAGTACGGCCGCACGAAAGTCCGGCCGCGCAACACAAGTGGAAAATGAACGCATTTTTTAGAGAACGCTGAACCGCTAGTACTGACGTACAGAGTACGCGGGGTCCGCATAGCGGCGTGTGTGCGTGATTAGGAGACGTCAGACGCTGCTCATGTCCGGCCAACATAACGTCCAGACACCCAAAGTTTCCTGGTCTGGATCCGTAAAAAATCACGCACAAAAATGCGCATCGTATGACCGTTTAAGCGCTTTCCGTAAAAAAAACACCTCAATGCGTTCGGACGCACTTTTTGCCGTTCGCTGTGAAAAATGCGTTTGTTTGACCCTAGCCTAAAATTGGGCCTTTAGCGTCGGCAACAGTGCCGTCACACAGTAACCCCTCTGTGGATATGAATCTGATACAGGCGTCAGTGGCAGTGCAGCCAAATATTGTGCCTTTGGTGCCAGGCCAGCAAGTGCCATCATACAGTAACCCCTCTGTGGTATTGTGGAAGAGTGCAGGGGTGGACCATGCGGTCAGGGCCGGTGCTAGACTATTTTGCGCCCTAGGCAAAACCAGCTATTCCCCCCCCCAAAAAAAAAAAACGACACAACATGAAACTGCTAAATTTCTTTTCATTTAAGAATAAAGTTTGAAAAGCACCAATAGGAAAGGTAAAATAAATATAAATAAACTGTAGTAAACCATTTTAAATTAACTCTATTAAACAAAAAAATAAGAGTTGTCACTTAAGTTTCAATTTCAGACACATCAAAATTTCACTTTGCATGCCTTATCCTTTTCAAATTTCATCATGCGTGTATATATATATATATATATACATTTCTAATAATGTCTCTATTAAAACATTCCTCCAGACTGTCCATAAAGAAACGAGTTCCATCTTGCGAAAAAAATCTAAGTCGGTGCCGAATTTAACTAGGTTAGAGAGGAATGCCATTAAGAGTCTGTGCTCTGATCACTCTATTACTATACGCCCCGCAGACAAGGGGGGCGGTGTTGTAGTTTTAGACTACAGTTATTATAGAGATGAAATCCTTAATCAACTTACGGACACTGATACGTATGAACTATGTCATGCTGATCCTACTGTATTGTTTAAAAAAACCGTGTTTGAAGTTGTGGCCAATGCTCTTGATAGGAAACTTATTGATGCACAAATGAAGGAGTTTCTTATTGTTGAATATCCGAGAGTACCTATTCTATACACTTTACCAAAGGTGCATAAGGATGGTCAGCGTCCACCTGGGAGGCCTATAGTCTCTGCTGTTGGTGGCCTACTGGAGCCCTTAGGGCAGCTCATTGATAAGGCACTGAAAGTGCCTGTCATGCAGTTGCCCTATTGTCTCCGGGATTCATCAGATCTTATTGAGAAAATTGAGTCTATTTCTCTCTCTGAACATACCTTGTTCATCACCATTGATGTCCGCAGCCTCTACACCATCATCCCTCATGATGATGGTGTGGAGGCTGCCAGATGGGTTCTGGAGAATACCACTGCTGTGGTTGAATGGGACGTTGAATTCGTCATTGAGCTGCTTTGGTTATCTCTCCGTCTCAACTACTTTCGTTTTGAGAATAAATTTTATCGCCAGCGGAGGGGGATGTCAATGGGTGCCCCAATGGCGCCCATGTACGCCAACGCCTTTATGTTTCTTTATGAGACCAAACACATTGTACCGCTCTTTTCCGACGGGTTGAAGGCCTACCATAGGTTTATCGACGATATTCTTATTATCTGGGACGGGGATAGAGTACAATTGGAACGTAAAATGGCATTTTTGAATGATTTATCTTCCACTGTACGGTTTACACATCATTGTGATTCACAGCGGGTTGAGTTCTTGGATCTCAATATCTTTAGAACAGGTGATAGAATAGATTTCTCGTTGTTTCGCAAACCTACGGACCGCAATACCATTCTGCATAACCAGAGTTTTCATCCGTCTAAACTCAAGGAGTCTTTACCTATATCTCAATTCTTACGAGTGCTCCGGAGTAATTCCAACGCAGATACACGTGAGACACAGATAGATCACATGAGACTCCGTTTTCTTGAACGTGGTACCCTGGCTGTATTCTCGATGCAGCTTTGGTTAAGGCACGGGTTAAATATGCGATGAGTGAACCAGCACGTAGGGAAATTCAATCCCCCAGATTCTTGTTCCCACAGAAGTATAACACACAGTCGAGGCGTATTAACTGTTGCATACGCCGCAATTGGCATATGCTGCAGGGTGATGCTGGTTTGGATGGTAAATTTCTACAACCACCTATCATGTGTTATAAACGGAACAAGAATCTGAGGGATTTGTTGGTCCATACAGATCAATATACACGTAATTTGGGCACACTAGGGGTTAACCCAGGGTGCTATCGCTGTCTGGGCTGCACCACGTGTAACTTTCTTAATCCTTGCAGGTCTTTTCAACACCCACATACAGGACGTATATTTAAGATCAGGCATCATTTAACATGTACGACTACATTCATTGTCTATTTACTAACGTGCCCTTGTGGATTGGCCTATGTGGGGAAAACCATTACGGACCTAAGGACCCGTTTGGCTAACCATCGTTCCTCTATTAGGGCAGCACTGAGTGGTAAGGAAAGTCCACAGCCAGTGGCGAGACACTTCAGAGAGTATGGCCATGCACTTTCTACCATGCGAGTGAGACTTATAGATCACGTTCCAGCGTCCACACGTGGGGGGACAGGGCAGGTGAGCTTTTGCGTAGGGAGGCTTTTTGGATTTTACGCTCGAGACTCTGTCCCGAAGGACTAAATGAGTTCAATTCTTTTGGTTCTTTCCTTTCAGCCAGGTAGACATTTTCCATCGGCTTATTTTCGTCGTAGCTTGTTGTAGTTTTGTTCGTAGCAGCGGTATTCTAGGGGTCCTAGTGATCTCATTTTTTACAATATTGCCTTCTAGTTATTTTACTGCGTATTTACAGTGGCATTCAATATAAGCAGATTGTTTAATTTCAGGTTAGGCTGAGTTTTGCTGCAGGCTATTAATGCATGTAATTTTGGTCTTTTCGACACTAGCATATTCTGTTCAGCTTTACAGCTAGTCTCTATAACAAATTTTGTGTTTTGTATTTGTTTTGTTTCCTATGTGCATCTATTTCCTAGCTGCATGACAAGAATCTTTTGTGCTTTTGTGTTTTTCGTTTATTATGTTTATCTTTTATTTATTCTCATTCTTTCTCTTAATTTGTGCTTCTGTGACATTTTGGGTTAAGATGTTTTGTGTTTATTAGTTTACCATATCGCGCTGGTCTTACGCCGTGCTGCGTCCGCGTCCGGAGCCGGCGTCCTGTTGCCATGGTTGCGGTTTTCTGACCGCCGGGCACTGGACTTCCGGTTTTCGGCGGCGTACGCAGGGCGGCGTGTTCATCAGTGATCACAGGTGTGTATATGTTCTTACTCCATTATAAAATGTATGTCTCTATGGGTGTTTTTGTATTCCTGAAGAAAGTCCATGTTGGACTGAAACGTTGAAGAATTTATTCATTATTAAATCGTTTTTGGCTTAGACTCCGTGATGCGGTCTCTCTCTTGAATCTCTATATATATATATATATATTATATATATATATATATATTGCCCAGGCCAGCTCACATGCATATATATATATTGCCCAGGCCAATCCCCTGGTGGAGATAGGGGGTTCATTTGAACCCCGATATCTCCAGGCATCTAGTGGGTCATGGAGGGTGTCAATCGAAAGGCCTGAGCATGGCCTTTCGAATGATGCCCAACATGACCAGGTATAAAGTAAAAAAAATAAAAAATAAAAAATAAAATGTTTTGTTTTTTTTGTGTGTTATTTTTATTAATGCAGCAATATTGTTCACATTGCAATTATAATGTGAACGATGATACACTAATGATTTTTTTCTATGGGGTGCGTTTGCTATAAATCACGTAATTCCCCCCACAAAATGTAACAAGTCCCCATTTCGAATTTTTGAACAAGCGCACCCCATAGAAAACATAACCGCAAATGCTCATGTGCTAAAATGTGAAAAAAAAAACACTTTACACACTGCAGATGATTAAAAATTCATTTTTTTCATAATATACAGCCAGGACAGGACGTATACATATAAAAATGATATATTATGAATCTGCGGAGTCTCCCGGAAAGAACGATCTCTAACATGTCGGTCATTTAACAAAATGTGGCTTCAAAATCGCGTTTAAACATGATGAGCGAAAGCGGCAAAAATGAGCTGAGCACACAGCGGTGAAATACAGCATATTAGAAGTTTTAGGAGGGAAATTAACACTTCTCAAATCTCAATCAGAAGCAGACACCACCCCACCCCCTCAGTATAGTCTACTATTTATCAAATTGATTAGACCAGACTAAAAACACCTGTTATGTCGTTTGAAAAACACAGGTCATTTAGAGTTGAGAATCTTTGCACGTACACATTAGTTTTTAATGCAATATCTAATAAACCGTTGCTTATAATATTCTGCAGTAAAAAGTCTCTTTGTTTCTAGATTTTTTAGTATTTTTTTAAGCATTTTCTATACTTTTTTCAAAATTTCTTTTTTTTTGCGAACTCGAACCGAACACACCCAAAAAGTTCGAAGTTCGCGAACTTTCGAAAGACCAAAGTTCGGTTCGAACTCCGAACTGATCGAACCGAACAGCTCATCCCTAGTCGCGACCCACCACTTGAGAAACACTGCTCTAGGCCCAAATCCACAGGTCTCCTCAATGGCCCCTGGAGCTGCAGTCTGTTCACCAACAAGGCAGGGGAAGAAAGGGAAAGATCCTACCTTCTGTAGGATTATTGACCACTCCTACCCTGCCCTACTTCCAGTTTCCTTCCAGGTAGCCCTGTTGTTATAGTGAGGCGCTATGTAAATGATGACAGTAATAATAATGTAGTAGCCGTCCTAACTTTGCTCTGTTGGCAGTTATAAGAAGACGCTATGTACGTAATCACTTGCTATATGGGAACAGTATATATTTTTAGTGTTTCCTGGGATAGATATGGCACAAAACGAGACAGTTCCTCTATAAATAAAGAATTTTAAAAAAATATTGGGGTTCACAACCTAGGACCTATATACATGTAGAACTTATTTGTGGTGAACCACAGTGACCACTGCTTCTGCAAAAAAAATTATTCAAAATTCAAAAATATAATTCTACATTTACTAGGTTTGAAATCCATATTCTAAAACCAACAATATCAGCATTAATGTGCAGGGAATTCAAGTCCAATTCTGAAAAAGTGTCCACAATAATGTAGTACTATAAATAAAGATATCATATTCAACACAATAGGAGCATTTATTTGTTCTGCATTTGTGTCCATTTGGGTTTATTGGGTTGTACGTTTGTAATCACTTTTCTTTTATACACATCGATTTATTTTATATTGTGTTTTTCACCGGTATGCTTCAACTAGGATAGCTGTAAAATAAATATGTAGACTTTCCGCTTTAAAACGCGAATCATTTGGTAAAGCAAACTGTCACTTGGTGACACATCCAGTGCTCCATCTTTATTCTTATCTCTTAATCCTATAGTTATTTTCCAGCATAATCCCAAAGCTCTGAACATCCTTCTCTGCAGACGTTTATACAAATCTGGCAAGTGCATGAGTGTCATGGCATCTGCTGAAACTGTAAAGTTAGAAAAAAAATCATTTTCTAAAATCATTTTTTAAAGGAAATGTAAAATCTTTATCTTTTCAGTTTAGAATTGTACAAGGTAACTGTATTGAGTTTAGTTGTAGTTTTTTTATAGAGCATACATGATTAAAATGTAGTTTACTCGACTAAATGCAATACATGGTTTTAAAATAAACAAATCCCTCAGGTTTCCTCAAATCATGTAGTGGAGAACCTGCCTTATGTAGTAGTTTTAAGAAGAGACATATGCTACATGGACCCTGACAATCCTAGCACATAGCACTGGTATGACGCAGTCATACAATAGACTACTGACCGGTGTAGTGTGGTCTGACACAGGTGACAGCCACAAGGGAAAAAGGGTAAGGGCTCTATTAAATTCTTCACGCAAACGTTAACGCGTACGCAAAAACTCATTAACGCGAGGGAAAAAACCCTTAACGCAGAACGTCGTATTACAATGTCCGCGCAAAAAAATGCGTGTTAACGTCTACCGCGGGTGAACCCGCGCGAACGCAATGTACGTTGCGCGTCCTATACTTAACATTGTGAGCACAAATGCGTTTGTGCGCTGGTACGCGGATGTTAATACAATCTATGCGCAAATTTTAACAGACCACGTTTGCGCGCATAATTTTAACGTCTTTTAAAAGCTGGTGTTAATGGCAAATCTGAACGTCCTGGCCGAACTCAAATACACCAGGCCAGAAAAAAATACGCAGCAACGTATAGTTACACATTCTACGCATACCCAAACAATAAAATTTAGAAGTTTTGCGTGTTTTTATTATTGCTGCAGCATCTATACTCAGATTGATTTTGACAGGCGCAAAAACTGAACGGGAGACAATTGTGGTTCTTAATTCTGATTGGCTGAATCGCGTGAAAAAACTGTCAACACACAGATTAATGCGCGTGCGTTTTTGCACGTCTTTTTTACGTGCATTGGTTTTTTTTGACGGATGGAAAATGCGCTCGGATTGTAATACCAGCGTTAATTTATGCGCGTTGACGCTTCGTGCACAAATTAACGCGCTGCCCGAGCGTTTTTGCGCAAAGAATTTAATAGAGCCATAGAAATGGAAAGAAAAGCCAGTCACTCCATTATGTCAAAAATTAGGAGCTGATTTTGTTAGTGTATGGTGCAATTGTCATGCCCCACCAGAACCTCCAAAACGAGACATAGCCCAGACCCCAAAGTTTAAAAGCACTACACACTGTGCTTCAATGTTTGAAAATATAATATTCAACACCACTTGTAGTGTGCTCCGTGTGTTCCTCCAAAGCACACGGAAACCAGCAATCTAAAATACAAGGAGGCGCTAAACGAACCATAAAAGTGGGAGAAAAATAACGTAACTCTCTGAGAAACGGGGAAGCTCTCCACCCTCCAAGGTAAAAGTTATGTGCACCAGATATATAGTAAAGAAAGCTTATCTGATCTGTTGTCTTCCACCGGCCAGTGTGTTATGATCTCCCTAGCTGCTTCCACAGTGATGTCAAGGTCTCCGTCGTGATGGATTGAAGATCAATCCCAAGTAAGTATTTAAAAAGGTCTTTAATATATATACTGTGTATGTATATGTATATATATATATGTAAAAAAACACATGTATAATGAGACTAAAACAATAAACATACACTAGGATAACGTACTTCCAGCACGTTTTGTCTTTTTTTTTTATGCCAAAATAAGACTTCCTCGAGGATCTATCCTATTTTATATTGCTCGTTTCCCACCAGATTTCAAATACAATTTACAAGACAATAGTAAATTGGGCGATACGTAGATTGAATACAAAGCTGTATACGTATCTTAGTAGTGCGCCCTTAAATGACTCCTCCCCTTCATCCACATAACCGCATACAAGTAAGGAAAATTGTAGGGTGCACTGCAATGAAACATAAATCTACATAGCGTGATACTGCATGGACAATGGAGAAAAGTCCCCTGCTTAAAATTCACTCACAGAGTTTATAATTCATATAAACTCCTCACAATACTTGGCTTTCGCCGTTCCGTCACCCGGTGCTACTTGCAAAGCCACTTGGCCACTGCCTGGTGTTCCTTTTATAGGGTAGGGTAGTCATCACCCACCAGTACCATCAAGGTTTCCGGCGTTTTCCAGTGAGGTTTACACGTGATCTTGTGGTAAATAAGGCGGCACACAAAAGGCTAGGCTCAGAGTAAAATGGGGTTTAATAAACAAATATAAAACCTTTAAAACAAGAGGTCTAAGCGTATCCGACGCGTTTTGTCCCAATGGACTTCATCAAGGATCTTCTTTACTTGTTTCCCACCAGAACCTGCTTGACAAAAGTGCCAGTGGGAACTAAAAACCTTGCGCCGGACTCCAATAAAATCAGCTCCTAATTTTTGACACCATGGAGTGACAAGCTTTTCTTTCCCTTTCTTGGCGTTGCTGCTGGACTTGCTGCCTATTCTGGAACTAATGGGTTAACCCTTTGCAAGTCTGTAGAAAAGTATGCTATATCAATTTACTCTACAGGGGAAAAGATTAGTCCTGCTCCTGCCTGGATATCATAAGTGAGCACCACAGCATTACATGAACTACATGATCTATGAAACCCAATGGAGCAGTGGTTCCCAAACCAACAGGTCAGGTTTGCCAGATTTCTGAAGCACAGCACAGGTGATTTGATTTGCTGTTCACTGATTGCAGGATTCAGTCTGTATTTCACCATAGCAATCCTTAAAACCTGGTCTGTTATGGGTACTTGAGGACTGCGTTTGGGAACCACTGCCATGGAGGATAAGCTCGTTATCCATATTATTTATTAGGGGTGAAACAACTAATCGATAATGAAATTAGTTGACAACTATTATCATTATCGATTAATCTGTTGGCTGATTAATCAGTGTTTGCTGTATTCGAGTTGATTAAGAGTCGGACTGTGATAAATGTTAATAACCTCCGACGCTACTTCACAGCTGATTGCAGAAGACGTGCCGCTGCTTTATTCCATATGATTTAGTGCTAGGATTATTTCAGACATGACCACTTTGTTCTTATTTAGTATACAACTGTTGCAGAACTATAGAACAGACCATAGGGTGCTGCCACTGGGTGGAGGTATTGCCGGTGTTTTCTCCTCACATGGAGTTGAAGACCTGTCCCACCAGTCCACCCGTCCTCTCTCTGGTCTGGAGTGATCATTCCTCCCTTTTTCCGGTCCCTTTCCTAACCTCACTCCCATACTCTGTCCGGTCCCTAGTGCAAACTCACTGCCACCTCTGCCCCCCCCCTCACTTAGATTGCTCATGAAATTATTTTGAAAGGACGAAGTGGTCAGGCAGCGTGGTGGAGTATCCCCCCACTCACCCTGTTTTGCGTTCTGACATCATGTCTATCCAAGCACTCGTAGCAGCGTTTGTTTTGGGAGAAAGTAGACGTGGGCTTGAGCTGCGCAGGCAGCATCTATCCATCACTCTGACCAGGTGCTCGCCTGACCAAGTACACAAGTTACATGAGATACACAATTTACCTATGTACGTATGAAAGTTACATACACTATTCAAATTGCTTTAAAAATAGGGGGTTTGATTTATTTTTACTTACATCTTGTTCCTTTAAGTTTAAGCTTTCCGTATGTCCTGGATAGATCTGTGGGCGATTTAATTGTTATTAGACAATGCTGTGCGCATATTTATTGGTCCTTTGAATGCATTTTACTGATTCACTTTTTAATGTTTGTATCGTCGGCACTATTGTATTTATTTGTTTTTCAGGTAGATCTATTCCATGTTTAAGTAAACAAAGATATATTTTTTTATCTGATGTATCGATTAATCAAAAAAAATAATTGCTCAACTAATCGACTAGGATAATAATTGTAATAATAAGCTGTATTATTTATATAGTGAAAACAGTTTCCGCAGTGCTTTAACGATAACCAATGGGAATGAAACAAAATTAAAAACAAACAGGAACAGAAAGAAGAGGTGTAGATGGGCTTACAGTCTACATACACTCATTTCAGGGTGATGTGCTGACCACACGAGTCTGATAGGATGAGGTAGGTCATTCCACAGGACCATCACTGCCCTTGAGATGCTTTGGAGGTGTGAGTTTTCTGTATGGGTGTAAACAGGCGGAGGTCGTCTGCTAACTGAAGTGATCTAGAAGGATGTGCTTGAGAAATGGAGAAAACATGTAAGGCCAGTCATGGGCGTCCGCAGATATTTTTCCAGGGGGGGGGGGGCAAAATTTTAATGGCATCCATATTCTGCCATTTTGACAATGTCATGAAGGGGACAGTCATAAAATAAAGCGTAGTAAGAGGCTGTGAAACATGATGCAAGTCTAATAGAAGAATAAAGGTATAAGAGTCTGATCTGAGTGTTGCATTTTCTAGTCTGTTAACGCTATTCAATGCACCACACTAGTCAAACACCCAGGATCAAGGCACTAAAGGAAGTGTTTTTTTTAAGACCATCTCTGTATACACTCAGCCCTGCCTCTTCCAGCTTGCAGAGTGGGAGCACGTGGTGGATTAGAGGTGGAGTGGGGATGTGATGCTGGTGCAGCCTAGTGGAGAGCTCAGGAACTGCAGCATTGCAGTGAATAAATTATCATAATTTAAGCCTGTTGATCCAGGGGGAGGGCAAGTGCCCCCCCTTGCCCCTTGCTGCGGATGCCCATGAGGCCAGTGTCACACAAGCACACTGAGAGCGGAAGGAACATCCATGAGATTGGACGTTCCTTCCACTCTGATGCTCGTGTGGATATCATGCTGAGTGTAGTTACTGCGCTCAGCGCTGCAAAGCTCAATCCTATGGAGGATCGTGCTTAGTAGCTCCGTCAAACACACATTGTAGCTTTTCAAAGGGGAAGGTTTCAGCAGGTTTGGTGTAGTGCGTCCAACTAGTGCACATGCTACACCATGTGGCCCGCCCAGTGGAAACATCACAACGCTGCGACACTTAGTGCCCTCGTCTGACCTCAGCCTTAGGAGGGGTTACGTTATTGGGGGCTTTGAACACCAGTCTCAGTATTTTTAATTGTATCCATATGGTAGGACACCTAGAATATATTGGCAGATAAGAACCTTTCGGCCCATCTAGTCTGCCCAATTATAAGGATACTTTCCTTGGATTTATCTTTCATTTAGGATAACCTTATGCCTATCCCATGTCTGATTAAATTCAATCACTGTTTTATCCTCTACCACTTCTACTGGACCTTATAGGCTGTACCACTTCCTGGTCTGGGCAGAGCTTTCTGCAGCTGCTGTTTTGCGGTACCGCATCCTAAACTTTTTAAAACTACATAGTATAATTCATTTTAAGAATGTAAATTAGGGGGGAAAATAATCTCTGGAGGTGAGAAAATCTACTCAAAAGTTAATACATTAAGAACGCTCATGTTTAGTGGTAGCTTAGAGATTATAAAGTGACTAATGCATTTTACACTGCATTGACGTAGACACATTTCATATGACATTAATTTGTCACATTTCTTGGCCTTGAGAGTTTATAAGCTTCTGAAATGTGAAAAGATATTTTTTAAACCTTTCAAAGGCGCTATAGTGTATTGATAGCTAAAAGTTTAGCAAATCGTTCATGGAAATGGAATATAATCTTTGTGACGTTAAACTTGGCATGAAGGAGCATTAACTATATAACATGGGGTATTTTTTGTTAAAGAAAAAGAAAATGGTGAGAAACAATATATGAGGTTTTATTTTTCTGACTATGTTAAATAATGATCTGTATTCTTTTTTTCTCTGGTTTGACAGAAAAAGCTCACAAGGTACATCTGTGTATTTATTTGCTGGGTAAAGTTTTAAAATCCTTTTGCTACTTGAGAAAGTTGCCTAGAGCAAATGAAACGCACGGGAGGGGGGTGTTTTGTTTTTATAAACTTCCTTGCTACTATTGCTCCAATAAATGTATATTCTATGCCTTAAGCGTTTGTGTATATAGGTGTTAAGAGATATGAAAAGAGTAAACTTACTTTTCTGGAGACCCAGTCGCAGATATGACGCAGCTCTGGTGAATAGCTGGTTCAGAATCCAGTGTCTCAACAGAAGGATCAGGCGGGGGCAGGGTCGTTCGGTAGCGAGGTTAGGCCTGGTGGCTTTGGTTTGTAAGTGTTCTTATCTGAGGTCAGGGCAGATGGCTGAGGTTCGTGTTTGGTTATTCTTTGTCTTTGGCGGTGCAGGCGGCTGAGAATCAAAGGTGTATTGAGCAATCAGAGGATAGAGCCGGTCAGAGACCGGGTCATACACGGAAAATGGTAGCAATAAAGGAGTTGCGGTACAAGGGGCTAAGAAGCAAGATAAAGTGGTAATCCAGTCCGGGTCATACACAGATCCAAGTTTCTCAGTACAGGAGGGTGTAGCAAAAAAAGAGTAGTCGAGAGGCAGGATCAGGGTCATACACAGGATTCAGCATGATAGTGGCACAATATAGGGCTTTTAATAATCAAGCATGATAATGGGGCATGCTGGAATTTTTAATCTGGTGCCTTGGCGGGTAATGATGATGTCAAACTCCAAGGTGTGTCCTCGCAGCTAGTCTGCACCTTTACAGAATTATTTCATACAGAGGCTGGTTGCGCATGCACTGAAGGTTCTGTATGCACGTCGGAACATTTTCTCATCCACACATGCGCAGAACAGTGTGGCAGAGCCGAGCTTCAGGCGCCAGATCGGCCAGCTGCGTTCTGGCTGGTTTCCTTATACAGTTGTGTTCAAAATTATTCAACCCCCACTGAAATTGAGTGTTTTGGCCAGTTTGACATTGATTTTGATCATTCAGTCATCTTGCTTACAATTAAATCAAAGAGGCACGTGTAGGTCAGACAAATATAACATAACATAACATTTATAATGAAATAACCACAAATGTCTTTTCTGTGCTCACATCATTATCAGTTTTATTCAACCCCCAAATGACATTCAATCTTAGTACTTAGTACAGCATCCTTTTACAGTTATAACAGCTTTTAAACGTGAAGCATAGCTTGACACAAGTGTCTTGCAGCGATCTACGGGTATCTTCGCCCATTCGTCATGGGCAAAAGCCTCCAGTTCAGTCACATTCTTAGGCTTGCGCACTGCAACTGCTTTATTTAAGTCCCACCAGAGGTTCTCAATCGGATTTAAGTCAGATGACTGCGATGGCCACTCCAAAATGTTCCAGCCTTTAATCTGCAACCATGCTCTAGTGGACTTGGAGGTATGCTTGGGATCATTGTCCTGTTGAAAGGTCCAACGTCTCCCAAGCCTCAGGTTTGTGATGGACTGCATCACATTGTCATCCAATATCTCCTGGTACTGAAGGGAATTCATGGTACCTTGCACACGCTGAAGCTTCCCTGTACCTGCAGAAGCAAAACAGCCCCAAAGCATGATTGACCCCCCGCCATGCTTCACAGTAGGCAAGGTGTTCTTTTCTTCATAGGCCTTGTTCTTCCTCCTCCAAACATAGCGTTGATCCATGGGCCCAAACAGTTCTAATTTTGTTTCATCAGTCCACAGAACACTATCTCAAAACTTCTGTGGTTTGTCCACATGACTTTTGGCATACTGCAGTCGACTCTTCTTATTCTTTGGAGACAGCAAGGGGGTGCGCCTGGGAGTTCTGGCATGGAGGCCTTCAGTGTGCGCCGTCTTGTCTGAGCTGAAACTTCAGTACCCACATCTGACAAATCTTTTCTCCGTTCCTCAGCAGTCACACGGGGACTTTTCTCCACTCTACGCTTCAGGTAATGCACAGCAGTCGAAGTCAGCATCTTCTTTCTGCCACGACCAGGTAGCGTTTCAACAGTGCCCTTTGCCTTGAATTTGCGAATGATGCTTCCTATGGTCTCTCTTGGTATGTTTAACATCTTTGCAATCTTCTTATAGCCATTGCCCTTCCTGTGAAGAGTAATCACCTCTTCTCTTGTCTTCCTGGACCATTCTCTTGACTTCACCATGTTTGTAACCACACCAGTAAATGTCTAGAAGGAGCTGAGTATCACAGTCATTTTAAAGCTGCCTAATTGGTGCTTATTATGCTTTATTGCTGCTCCGTGACATCCACAGGTGTTTTCAATACCTGATTGAAAACACTTGAATGAACCTCTGTTCTTCAGAGTGGTAGTCTTTAAGGGGTTGAATAATTGTGTCAATGAAGAATTCACAAAAGAAACATTTACTACTGTATTGCAAAACCAATTGATGTCATTTTAGTTGCATATGGTTCTTTAAAAAGTCCTTGTAGGATTTCATTCTGAATACAATTACAAATGTACACTAAATTCCCTAAAACCCTTTACAGCATTGGGGGTTGAATAATTTTGAACACAACTGTAGGTGGTATTTTGCTTAGACGCATGTCTTAATAACCCCTACTGAAGTTATATGTCCAGTAGGTTCCTGTCAGTCCAGCTCAAGTCTGGTGCCGGCAGTTATTCCAGAGGATACCTTCAGGGAGGCCGGGTATTACTAATGTGCGAAGAATACATTTAAATCTTGTGAGCTGTGCTATAGAGGTGGGGGGGGGGTGCTCTTATTGTTTAATTTGGTTGTTCAGTACTACCCTATGAGTGTTTTCTTGAGCTTTTATTTTGTGGTTTCTTACTCTCTTATCATTATTTCATTCTGGATGAGTAAAGAGGAGCCATCCCTTAATCGGCCTCACTTGACATATGTATTAATCAGTACTATATATTATTGTAATGTCTTCTGAGAATTGTCCTTCATGCTTTGTATTTAATTGGCCTAGTGTGGCTGAAACCTAAAGCAAGTAAGTCATCATGGTAAAAAAAAAACACAAGAATTCAAAAGTGCACAAAAACATGCACAAGTACACACACAAAAAACAGGCCACATCACCACCAACTCCATGGTGTCAAGTATCTGCTGTCAGTCCAGCCCATTTGCTAAGACAAATGCAGACTTGAGCAGATCTCGTAGAGGTAGTGGGTTTCTTTGAGTGGTCAACAGTGCTTGCAAACCACTGCTCTAGGGGTTGTAGACTACCCCAGGCATTTTCCAAAATCCCAATTTTACTGGTATAAATTCTATATTCCAGATTTATGATTTAACTTGTATGATGTCATATGTCTCTCTCCATGTTTTTAGGTTTCAGTAATTTAGGTAAAAGTGTGGCAGGATAGCCGAGTCTTTAGTTAATAAACCCCAAACAGATGTGTCCTGTCTAAAACAAAATGTGCTTTATTCAGCGTGCAGGCTTTACAGCAGACTCTTTGACATTAAAAAATGTACCAAAAACATTGTAAACTCCTTCTCCGCACTGGAGACTTACTCTGTTATAAATCCCTAACAATCCTACTGGGCAACTAAGCCAAATTCATTAGATTTAACATCAGGAAAAAATAAAACCATTCCAAATACCTTGTTTTGTTCTTGGTTTCAAATGTTTTGTTCCAGCTCCAGCTACTCACAGGAAGAACACAGATTGCTCTATTCATAGGGTTTTGCTGTAACCTGAAGTTTAAAGAGCCACTACCACCAAAAGATGAAATGTCCTTATTGTGTTGATTTTATTTTGCTGATATCTTACATGTGCTTTCTTTTTCTCTTGTAAGTTTAGTTAAGAAAATATTTTACCGTGTATGTGTCACTTGGTGCATTCATTGTGTGATCTTGTGTTGTAAACAGACGCTCACACTATCTTTTAAACACGTGTTCCTCATTGTGTGGCAATGGCCATAAAATAGTCTATTGGTCAGAATTCCAAAATCCAACACATACAGGGTTATTCAAAGAGATCCGAATGGCTGGAGAAAGGTAACCGAACGCTGAAAATCAGCGTTCGGTTACCTTTCTTAGCCATTCAGCTATCCAGAGAGCAGGCATTACGCCAAATCCTGGCGAATTGCCTGCACATACGGTGCCTGCTCGAGGGCAGTGAAATCCCCATGAAAAGCACTGCTTCGGCTATTCAGAGAACACAAACCAGCAGTGAAAGGTTCCCCTAATGCCCTGCCATTCAGTGGTTTAATTTGACAGGTTTATTCAGGAGAATCCCATAGGCTTCAATGTTAAAAATATTCCCGTTTTAATTCAATATCTAATAAACCGTTCATTATAAAATTCTGCAGTAAAGAGTCTCTTTATTTATAGATTTTTTTAGGAAATTTTAAACATTTTTCTTTTTTTTTTTTTAAGTTTACTTATTTTTTCTGTAACAGCCCTTTTTGTTATCATTCCCTGGACCTCATATGTAAATTTCAGATATTTTCGCTCAGTAGTTTCTTTGCAAACAGCGTTTCACTTTTCAATCATTCATGCAAACTGTTTTGCTAATTTATTCACTTCACTCGTCTGCAGTGTCGGCTTTTTCCAGAGGCTTCGCTGCTTGTGATCGGCTCCTACTCGGGTTTTTCCGGCGTCTTCGGTGGGTTAATCCAGATGTTTTTGCGGGTTTCGGCGTGTATTCGCCGGGTTTTTGCGGTGACTTTTCATCGGGTTTGCGGCAGCATTTCCCTGCACTTCGACGACCCTGTGGTGCTTGCTGAATACACCGCAGGGTCGCCAGAATGGGATTGCGGAATCGGCCCGAATTGAAGAGCACGGAAAGTCACCGAACACGCGGTGACTTTTCGATTCTCTTTGAATAACCCTGATAGCATTGCATTGTGTGTGCTATATAACAAGGACCTGACCAGGGGGTAGGTTAGAAGTCTTTTAAGTCAACTGCCATGTTTCGTCTTGTGTAGCCTATACAACACCCATGCAGCCTTTTTTAAACAATCCCTCCATCACCCTTTGCCATTTCCTACTTCTTTATCCCACACCACAGCTGCAAAGGAAGTCTTTTGGTAAGATTTTGATAAATCTTGCATCATGGGAAAAATCCAGAAAATGGAAACAGGAGATAAAAAAAACACCTTACTTTATTTTTCCTTTTACATGCAATTACTTCAAAGAAAAAAAAGCAGCATGTGTTTTATAAAGTGGTTTTATTTGTAATGCACAAGTAATCTAGTTACAGCTTATGTTAGTAGTAGTGTCCCTTTAACACCTTTACTACTTAGGGGACACTGATCGTTCCATTCCTGGCCTAATATACCTGTTTTCTAGGACTCTATTACAGTAGTAATAATAACCCGACCAGTCGACCTGGTTAGTCTCCATTGAAATCAGCTGATCAGGAGGGATATGCATGCAGTATGACGTTAGTTGTCACTATGGTGTGGATCTTGATAGTTAACGTATGGGTGAAAACTCAGAATTGTCGTGCCAGAGTTATTTTGGGGGAGATAAAAATCATACACATATCAATGCAATGATGTTTCAAATAAGTATCTGATTATGCAGAGAATCTCTTTTAAGCTAAAATAAGTAATTTTTTCCCATTCTGGGTACGTCCTAAAATTACAGGAAAGTTTAAATCCTTAGCTTACATATTATTTTACCTAGTGAATCTTAAACATGATTTTTTTTTTTTTTTTTTTTTTAGACAACTTTTTTATTTTTACTTCTTGGACGACTGGGGTTTATTTGCCTTGCAAAAGTAAATGCAGTACCACATGGGGCTAAATTCACTTACAGTGCTGGTATTGCGTGGTATACATATTCAAATAAGGAGCACAAGGTGGCATCGATGTAGCTGTAATAGACCATAAAACAGTACTACTGTTAATTAATATTCATTTATTTACATTTCAACTTTCCTTTTAAAACAGATCAAATTTGACATTATAAAATTCCATTTAAGAAGCATTATAAGCAATTTAAAGCCTGAAAATAGAATGGTTAAGTTCCCACTTTACCACCATGTACAAAATTATTCACGCTATATTTATTACTAGCTTGGCTTCACTCGCGTGCATTTTGGGATATGTTCCAATTGTTTTTAAAAGAAACATGAGGGTTTTTTTTGTCCAAATTCTATGAAATATAATATACAGGTTGTTGTCTTAAAGTAGTAAGTAATGTTTTCAAATACAGAAAAAATGGCGTTGCGCCCATACTCACCAGAGCGGCTGCAACAACCAGGAGTAACAACCCAGTTCATGTATAAAACATACCAAGAAAAGAAGATGTCATCTGCGCTCGTTTCTATACAATTCCATGTGCAACAAAACACAGAGGTTTTAATTTGTTTGAATGGCCATATGTACCTGTCCTTGCGCTCCCTCGCTGTCCCCCGCTATCACCTCTGGCCGATCGCGGTGTCCTGCTTCCTGATTCCCTTCTCGCAAGCAGACCGCAATAAATAGTGTATCGATCTGAATCGCTCATCTGTGATGGCATTTTCCAATTCCCTTCCATGTTCTGGCTCATGAAGCCAAGTGTTCTCTTAGGAAATGCTTGTACATTCATAAATGACCTAATGTAGGTTATGTGAACTTACATACTGCGCCATGGGTCTTCTAATATTCTGCAAGATGTCATAGACAGGACGAGGGGTCGTCTTGACAGTGTAATACTGTCAATGCCTGAGTTCTCTGTGACCGTTTCTTTAAAATAACAAACTGCCTACTCCCTGTTTTTCCCAAAATCTAGCATACAGTATATGTGAGACCAAGTTGTCCTTTAGTGCTCTTTCATGTATCTGTTTCTTAGGCTAGCGTCAGGCGAACGCACTCATCACGTCCGTGTCGCCGCACAGTTTAACTTCCGTTGTAGCATTGATTTGTGATCAATAGAGACCAACACACGAAGTACATGCGCACCGAAGTGTGCACACACCACGCAGTTGGCAACGGACGCCATTTAGGCCTCGATGTAAAAGCGCTATGACGGACGCCCAGAGTGCGCCGCGTCCACATAGCAGCCTGTGTGCATGATGACTGAACGTCAGACGCAGCGCATTTGCGACGTTTTCACGTTGGCGCTCGGAAGTTTTTTTGGTCTGGCTGACTGTACCTGTCATTTAATTTTAATTAATTTTGTTTCCCATATTTCCCTTTTTTTCTACATCCGTCAAAAAAAAAACGGACCTTGTGGTGTCTACAGTATCTTCCGTCAGTTCGTCCGTCCGTTATGCACACACGCAGAGTGCGCTCAGACTGCGTTTGTCTGACATTAGCCTTAATGTTGCTGAGTTTTTCATAAATATTTTTTCCTTGTGTAAAACAGTAAAATGCCTCTTTAACCCCAAGTGCTTTTTGTTGAAAAATATATTATCACAACATTTATTTGAAAAGGGGATGCATAGATAGCACACGTAGTCCTCATCCACTGTAGAATTAAATTCAAAATCCTTACCCTGACCTACAAAGCTCTCAGTAACTTAGCTCCCCACTACCTGTCCTCACTAATCACCAAATACACCCCAGCCCACTGGTGTATTTTGGCCTAGACCGACTAGGCCCAGGCCTAGGGCGGCACTTTCCAGGGGGCGGCAGCCCGCACTGGGTGGCCCCACCCCTAAAAAAAAAAATTATTATTTTTTTTTATTTAAACTTTTGCAAAGTATTTTACCAGGAAGGATACATTGAGATTTCACTAATTTCAGTTTCCAGGGGGTAGCAAAAAACCTCACCACTAAATGGGTTACTCACAGAGCACCGTAATGACGCCAACTTTTTGGTGTTCTGTAGTTCCCTGCACTTAAAAGAATAAAATTTCCCCACCCTGCAGTGAATTCACCATTCACCGCAGGGTCCCCCAAGTGCATGGAGTCGGCCGCTGAATGCTGCCACCGCAAACCCGTGGCCTACTGTTTTCAAAAGAACTACTGAACGAAAATGTCTGGAATTTACATATAAAATCCTATGATTGATAATGAAAAGTTCTGTTACAGAAAAAGAAAAACTGCTATTAAAAAAAAGGGGGGAATTTTGCCCAAAAAAATCTGAAAAATGACTAAAAGGTACTAAAAAAAAATCAATAAGTAAAGACTTTTTACTGCAGATTAAAATAATAAATGATTTATTAGATATTGCATAAAAATTAGAATATTTTTAACATTGAAACCTATGGGGTTCGCCTGAATAAACCTGCTGATTGAAACCACCGAACATCAGGGCATTTCACTGCCATTTCTCTGAGTCTCAGTACCACATGACTGGCTGAACCACGTGAAACGCACGCGCGCAGCTGCCCGCCCTTTCGTTAACACAGACTATATTCTGGACTGAACACCCACCGGGAAGGGAATCAAAGCTACAGTGCACCCTCTGACAGTGGCACCCCATTGCTGACAAGATGGCTCCACAGCATAATTGCTGTGTGCTCATATACACTCGGTTTGCTGGGAGTTTTACTGCAGTGGATTCTGATGCACTCATACACACCACACATTGCATTGCTGGGAGTTTTAATGCTGTGGATTCTGATACGCTGACACACACCACACAATATATTGCTGTGAGTTTTATTGCAGTGGATTCTGATGCACTCAAACACACCGCACATTGCATTGCTGGGAGTTTTATTGCTGTGGATTCTGTGATACACACTGCATATTACTGTGAGTTTTATTGCCCTGGAGCTCTGGGATACGCTCATACACACTGCACATTACTGTGAGTTTTATTGCTGTGCAATTCTGTGATATACACACTGCGCATTTCTGTGGGTTTTATTGCTGTGCAGCTCTGATATGCTCATACACACTGCCCATTTCTGTGGGTTTTATTGCTGTGCAGCTCTGTGATACGCTCATATGCAGTGCACGTTTCTGTGGATTTTATTGTTCAACCAATTAGAGCGGCTGTGATCCAGTATACTTGACATGCGTGGCTGTTCTTTGTAAAAATGCTTGAATTTAAACATTTCATAATTTTATTTATCTCAATAGATAAATTTGAAATGGTATACAAAATATACAAGTAGGCACTTGGTATCCACTTTTAATATAAAGAGAGGAAAAGGCGGAGCTCTAAGAGGAAAAGGTGGAGCTTAAAGATGAAGGGTGGGGATTAACCAGGAAGAGGTGTGCCCTTGACAGGAAGGGGTGCGTCAAATTTAAATTAGGGGGTGCACAAGTTTAGTCAGGCCTAGGGCAGCACAAAACCTAAATACACCACTGCCCCAGCCCGCTCCCTAAGGTCAAACCGAAACCTGCACCTAGCTTCTCCCCACATCACCTCTTCCCATGATGGACTGCAGGATTTCTCACGCGCAGCCCCATCCTCTGGAACGCCCTCTGTCGTACTGTCAGACCTTTCCCTAGTTTTCCTCCCTTCAAACTCTCCCTTAAGACATTCCTATTCAGGCAAGTCTACCACCTGACTCCCTAATACACCTCACTGCCCCAACCAGTCCATCACTCACCTTGCAGTCCTCTCCTCCTGTTTCCACCCCAACCCTTCTAGATTGTAATTCCCATGGGAATAGGGCCCTCGTTTCCTCCTGTACTGGTTTATCAAAATGTCGTTCAATGTATTTTATCCCTGCCTATATTGGGCCCATTGTTCAGCGTTCTGGAATATGCTGGCGCTATATAAAGTATAATAATAATAAAATGGCAATTTTGCAAAGAAATCTTTTGTTCAGGGATATTTAAAAGATTAAAATGATATAAATTAGCTCACTTTTTAAATTATTTTTTTTGTTTTTCCGTCACAAAAATATTACTACGATGAGAGGTTCTAAACTCCAGATGGTGTCCATTTATATTGCACAATTTCAGACACGGTCTGCATTATCGGCATACAGGCAGAGATGGTCTTTGTGTGAAATACAGTAAATGTGATAAAGATAGATAATAAAATGGTCAGATCTCCTGCTTATCATTAAAACAATAGAACATAAAAATATCTGTATGTGACATAATGTCTGAATATGGAAATTACAGTGACCTCTAGCATCTGTACGGTACAGGGATTTTCAGTCGCCCTGTATTCTGCCATCTCCCTAGAAGTTGTTATTGAGCAGGAAAGTCTGCAAAAACATTTGTAACAATGAGGCTGCTCTTTGTAGCTTCTTTACCTTAATTCAGGGTGACAGAAGTGAGATCTCACAGAAAATTTAGTTTCTCCCAAGGGAGGACACTAATACTTGCATTAAAAATGTATGCAAATTATATTCTATGTGCTAATTATTGCTCTTTATTGTATTAAAATGCTAAATTAAAGGGATACTCTAAGCAACATGACCACCTAAGCTATTTTAGGTGGTCATGATGCCCGGAGTATGCCGCCCTCTGTCCCCCCTCCCTCCGCTCAGCCGATCAGCTGAAAATGCTGAAAACAGCTGAGAGAGGCGGAGAACTTTACTCCGCCCTCCCAGCTGTCAGTCAGCAGAGCGGGAATCATATTTCCCGCTTCTGCCGACTTTTGCCGAGTAGGAGATGTCATCGCGCTTTCAGCGCGATGACGTCTCCTACTCCCCGCAGAAGCTGGCGGCTCCCTCTTCGGGTTAGTGTTGCGCGCATCCTCTTGCGCGCAACACTAATCCTCAGAGGGAGCCGGGAGGAAGCCTGCCGATTGGCTGGCTTACGTGAGAGGCGCGCATGCGCGCTTCTCACGTAAACCAGAAGCCAAGACGCAGCAAGAAGAAGGACGGGAGAGGAAGAGGAGGGAGGTGAGTATAAAAAAAAAAAACGCCGCTGGAAACCAGAGGATTTTAAGGTAAGTATTGCAGTTACAAGAAAAGAAAAAAAAAGAAGGTTTTATTAAGGGAATAGGGATAGGTTAGGAAAAAAAACGGGGGGTGATTTTTTTGTTGGAGTGTTCCTTTAAGTTTGTACATAGATGTGAGGAAAATCACAGAAAGCGATATTAATAATTTTACATCAGCTTAATTAATTAGTTATCTTTCAGATCAGGTTTTCAAATAAACTAATGCTGATTTATAACTTTATAATTTTTTTTTTAACTTTTAGGTACCGTCTGCCACGTGTCTCTCGAATACATCATACATGCACATGATTCGTTGGGCCTCCTGGATCCCTCACTTAGAATCTAGCCCGTCAGACGTGACTTTACCCTTGCGCGGTGGACCGCAAGCAAGCCCAAGCAATCACTTGGTATTCAAGATACCACCAACAAGCATGAGCTCTGATGAGGTACAACTATATTTAATTAAGCATTTAGGCTGGGGTCAGACCAGCGCACTTTTAACGTGCGTTCTGGCGCACATAATTACGGCCGCACTAGCAGCAGATGACAGGCAATGACGGCCAATATACGATGTACAGCCGCACAAATGTCCGGCTGTGCAACGCAAGTGGAATTTGAACGCATTTTTTTGAGAACGCTGAACCGCTAGTACTGACGTACAGAGTGCGCAGCTGCGGCATAGCGGCGTGTGTGCGTGATTAGGAGATGTCAGACGCTGCTAATGTCCAGCCTACATAACGTCCAGACGCAAAAAGAGTTTTATTGACGATCCGTACAAAATCACGCCCGAAAATGCGCATCATATGACCGTTTTTGCGCATTCCGTGAAAAAATACGTCAATGCGTTCGGACGCACTTTTTCACGTTCGCGGGGAAAAATGCTTTCGTCTGACCCTAGCCTTAGATTAAAGCAATTTAATTTGAAGACCGCAGCATCACAAGTGATTTAATTAAAAAAATTGTACCCAGAAACTGTCACCTAGTCCTGAGGAATTTTCGAAAATGCTAAATTATTTATACATCACTATCTATAATACAGTTTGATCTGTACTGGTATGCAGGCTTCTAGAACACATTATTTCTGGGTTAAAAGATATGTAAACAACTTTCTTTGTATGAAACATGTTTGTCAAAAGATGTTTGGGGGGGATTTTTGTTTGTTTTTTTAAACAATTTGATTAAATTAAATTGAAATTAAAATAAAATTAAACATGGAGGCAGTTTGAATTCCGTTTTATAGTACCCAGGTTTGTGATTGCTGCTGTGAATTTTATGCTCCTGATCAAGGGGGATTAGAAAATAAAAGCCAATGAAAATTCCAAAATATCTAGTGGGACTTTCAAAAATAAATAGGGAACCAAAATGGAAAAAAATTAAAGAAGCAGTGTTGATCTTCAGCAATGGAGGACCTTGCACAGTATGGCTTTTCAAAGCAGGGAAGCCCTTTATAAGGCTTTTCTACGGCTAGCATAGAGCCTACATATTGGTTGACTTGCCTGTTCTGGCTGGTAACAGAATGCCAAGCAGAAAAGGCATACTGATTGGTTGGAGGACCAATTGGTTGACCAACAAAGAATGTCATGTCCCACTCTCCCCGTTTATGTTAGCCTCCGCCAGCTTCCCATGGGTGGGGGCTACTGGTGGACATGTCCACCCCTTAAGTATTTCAAAAGCCCCTTACCAATTGCCCATGGGTAGAAAGGAGGGATCCAAAGGAGACAATGGCATGTGTCTTCGTGGTATATAAAATCCCCCACCCACAGCTCATTGATATCATTGTATTTTTTTATTTTTTTTTTGGAGAAAGTATTTTACCAGGAAGGATACATTGAGATCTCTCTCGTTTAAAAGTATGTCCTGGGTGACGAGTATGTACCGTTAGGTGTCTTGCCCAAGGACACTTACTGGAGAGGTGCTCTTGCCGGGATCGAACCTGTGTCTCCACAGTCTCTCTCCACGGTTATAGAGCAGTGATTTTACCTCTACTCCACCCAGCCGGCACTTGAGGCTGGTTAATGAGCCTTGGAAAGCCACCACTAATTTAACCTCCCATGTGCCGATCAAGTATTTGCCTGTTGTTCTGCCTTCATGCAAATACAGTTCATTCCACAGCTTGGACTGTCCACGCTAAATTTTATGGATGAACCAACTTACGGCATGAATGAAATTTAATTCATTAGTATTGAAAAAGAACCTGATGGGAAGATTCAGACAGAATATTATTTTTTTTTCACCATGAAAAACTCGGCATGACATATCCTTTGGAGAAGCACTACCTCAACTCCTTGGGTTCTGCTAAGTATTGTTGGCTAATCCAAGAGCCTCTGCGAGCACGTAACAGCATGACAACTCTGTCTTCCCATTCCAGAATTGGTCGCAGGTAGTTATAAATATCCTTTGTCGTTCCAATTCAGAAGCATTATTAAAACCCTATCCTTTAGCGGTATCATTGCACCTCACTCTGATTGGCATCCTAAGATGTTCCTAAACAATAATATTTAATTTATACAGCTCCTGCCGTTTTCAGGCCTTTTGCCTTTGTTCTGTTGTGACATATATCGAACTGAAATTGTTGTTACTTCAGACTCCGTATAGATGATCAATTCTGTTGTAATAGCCTTTGGAAACAACTTTGCGTGGCAGAGGCTGACAATTGACAATGTAAGTGCTTAAATTTAAGGTAATAAAGCTAACAAAAAAATATTGACTTTTTGATCTTTTATCTTCTATGGATGAAGAGTATTTCGTATGCTACTGAAAGCCTATTGCTTCTGCCTGCTCTAATATTACAAGTTTGTGTGATCTGTAGAGCTAATCTAATGGGCGATGGACTTCTATTGTGAAGAGAAGTGTAATGCAGAAGCTGGCTCAGCACGTTGAGACTCAAACGCGCGTCCTTAGACTGTGGCCTAGATCCAGAAGATCTTTGGAGAAACGAGAGGCAGTCACAGTCAATAAAATGAAAATCAAGGATTCAGATACTTCAAAAATTAATAAATGGAACATTTATTTAGAAACCTGCACAGTTTCGGCTGAAATCAGCATTTTACAAACCATCAAAAAGGCTGAATTCAACCAAAACGACGCAGATTCCTGTAGAAAAATTCCCTTTATTTTGTTTATTTTTGGAGTGCCTAGATCCTCTATTTTTGTTTGAATGCTCTGCCAGGAGACCCAGCAGGAAAACCCTTTCAGTTTGCATTCTGATTTGTATTTCAGGCCAATTCGTTTATTCACGAAACTGTCAATTTGCCAAATACAGGCGAAATACGGCACAGTTAAGCGATCTTCGGTGGCAGTGAAATTGTCCCATATAGAAGTAATGGTCAATCTATTCACAGAACTGAACCGAAGAGTCAATGAAATGCCAGGCTCTTCAGGGTTTTAGTTCGACGTGTTTAAAAAAACAGGCGAATCCCACAGGATTCAATGTAAATAATGTCATTTTTATTTTTCATTTTCAGCAAAAATCCTTTTTACTTTTTTTTTGAACAACTTTTTTTAGACAAGATTTTTGTTTCCCAATTTCATTGAAAGGTGTTTTTTTTTTTTAAATTCTGTAACAGACATTTTTATTTTTTAAAGGACCTTTTAATTATTTACAAACATTTTAATGCATTTTTATTGGTTTAAATAGCCAATAGGAGACTTGGAGAGTTCTATTTTGGTTATTTTTTTTGTTTTGCAGTTCAGTGGAATTCGCCAAGACTGTTTTGGTGCTCTTTGGCGACGTTCTCCAACTTTTTCATGAGGCTTTGGTGGTTTCATCTTCAGTGCGCTACAGTGACTGCAAATACTGACATTATCATGACTCTCTTCCTATGAGAACATGTTGTTATTGGCAGTTTCAGATTTTATTTTATTTCTTTTTTTGTGTCTTCGATTAGGTGCAACAGGTGGAAGCAGGAACTGTGCAGTTTGAGTTTTGTGTCCGGTCACAGCAGTCGTTTGATGGGGCTGAATCTGTTGAAGGCATGAGCGAAGAGCTTGTTCAATCCAAGAAAAAAAATCTTACGAACTGTAAGTTTAGCACTACACTGGCATTACTGTATATTTATGCATTTCCCTATATACATACAATATATATGATTTATTTAGCTTTTATTAAAATAATAATAAATATTATATATATATATATATATATGAAGTGTATGTTACCCACATCGTTGCTGTACTTAAATTGTAATGTAAGAACTTCCTCCATATTTGTGTACAGTTTCCATGGGGTTGGTCATTAAGGGATAATAATAGAAAGGTTGGTTCCCTGGGCAGAAGGCTTCCCGTGGTACAAAGCACTTTCCGTGGCCATAGAGGAAATTAACAGTTATTTGAATATACTTCTACTAGATTTTGCTTCATATGGCTCCTGATGTAGCAAACTGATTGTTCAGCTGTTCTTCTCTTGCTTCAGTGCTCACAATTTAGAACAACAACAGGAAACAGCGTTTTAGATGAAAAGCTGATTAATTAGTTATTTATATACATGTACCTATTAAAGAAACGGTGATGCGTTTGCTTATGTTCACATTTTTTTAAAGAAAGTACATTTTGAATCCTTAATTTTATTTATTTGTTGTTTAAGGCCCAACATCTATATAACTGATTAAGCACAAGAGTAACAATTAGATTAGAAAGATTTACTGTACATAAACCACTAGAGAGCTATAAGGCCAGTGTCAGACGAACGCAGTGATCACGTCCGTGTTGCCGCACAGCTGAACGTCCGTCGTAGCATAGAATCATGAGCAATAGAGACCCACACACGAAGTGCGTCCGCACCGAACTGCGCAAGCACAACGCACGTGGCAAATGGACGCAAGTTAGGCAAGAATGTAAAACCGCTAGAACGGACGCGCAGATGGCGCCACGTCCGCGTAGCATTGTGTGTGAGTGAGGGAACGAGGTCAGACGGACCGCATTTGCGACGTCCAGCACCTTGATGCACAAAATGGCTTTTCATATCATGTATCAATTTTTATCATTTTGCATATTAATTTTATTTCCCATAGTTCCCTTTTTTTCCTACGTCCGTCAAGAAAAACGGATCGTGTGGTGTCTGCAGTATCTTCCGTCAGTATGTCCGTCCGTTGTGCACGGACGCTCAGAATGCGCCCATCTGACAGCCTAAGGCTGCGGTCACACGACCGCACTTTTCGCGGCCGTGTGATCGCACTGTTTGCTGTCCGTCGTAGCTTTTCAAAGGAGTAAATAAAGAACAACAAACGAAGCACATGCGTACTTTTTTCACGCACGGGCAGCGCTTGTTTCAATGTACGCCAAAATGGCATCAACGTGAAAAAGCTACAACGGACATAGAGAAATCCTTGCATACAAGCTTTTTTTCTTTTCTTTTTATCAACGCCAGTCATAACTAACTGATGCTATACAGCCTTTTCAATTCTTCTTCTCAACGTCCGTCAAAACTAACTGATACATTATAGCAATTCCTTTTCTCAACGTCCGTCATAACTAACTGATACAATTTAACTACAATCTCATCCATTATAAAGTTTCAACGGACGCACTGTGCACACTCAGTACGCTCGTGTGACCGCAGCCTTAGACCACGATCAAAGGGCCAGAAAAAGGGAGGAAAAAAAATTAAAATAACATAGTATCAAATTTATATCTGTCGAACCCAAGATAAATCTGTAAGGCTGGGTTCACACCTAAGCGTTTCTCATATATGCGTAATACGTGCGTTTTTTGACGCACGTATTGCCCAAAAGTGAAAAACGCGCATTGCAGCGCGTTCCCGCTGCAGTCTATGGCTGCGAACGTGCTGCAATACGCCCCAAAGAAGCTCCTGTACTTCTTTGGGCGTAGGACGTTTTACAGCGCATTCCTACGCGCTGTAAACCGCCCAGGTGTGAACGGGCCCAATAGGAAATCATGGGATTTCCGTGTTTAGGCGTTTTACAGCGCACAGGAACGCGCTGTAAAGCGCCCAGGTGTGAACGGGGCCTTAAGCATCATACAATGAAACCGTTTACATAATGGGCAATCCAAGGGAACAAAACATTGCTTGTTGAGTTAGTGGCCCTCTCACCATTGTTGTTTTTTTGAGTCTCCAAAGAAAATGTGTCATTTAACTTTAAATAAAAAATCAAGCAGAATCTGTTGCCTAAAATAACGTTCACATGATAGAATTGTATTGATGATTGCGTAGAAAAATTGAGCAGAATCTTTTAGTTAGGGTTAGGAGTTGGGTTTAATCCTAACCGTAACAGTAACGCTAACCCTGAAACAAGCAAAATATTAACCTTAATCACAATACTAACCCTACTCCTAAAATGTACACTAGCATTCTTTTTGCACCTTAGTTAGTCATGCCAGTTTCAGATATTGCTGCCACCGTCCTGTGATACTACAGTATGCATGATTAAAGTCTAATGACCAGGAGCACTGCATCCAGCTGTTCTCTCCTGGCTAGGATGCCCCCCACGTTGCCATTAAGCAATAACGATACAACTATTGTAGAACTCCACAAACTCGTGGTTTATACATATGGGGTATTAGTAAAATCACAAATTGTTGTTTAAGTAAGTAATTTGCATTTTATTTTCGTATTTAAAGAGACTGTGTATGTATTATATTTAATATCGTCTTTATATAACCTAATGGCTGTTTCTTTAAAGTTTTGTAGAATATAGGGTCACACTTCAGTTTCTGCAAAATCACATAGTTGGAGCAAATAAATAATACAATTTTATTTTATGATTCGGCTGAGCGTCACTTTTAATATTTTGCTAAGTAAGGAATTCAATATTAAATTACTGATTGAGTTTAATTTTTTTTTTTGAGTTATTCTTTCTTGTATCTTATCTTCAAGTCCCCAAACAGACATTACTTGAAAAAGTTTAAATGCTTGGTAGGAGCATTAGAGAACAGATGGCGTTGCTTCATTTTAGATTGACCCTTAATTCTCACGTGTATATGTTTAATTGATATGTCATGTCAGCTGTGGTGTAGGCAATTTATTTTTTGCTGGTAGATTTTGGAAGTCTTGTGAAAGTCAAACACAATGTAGAGGTCCATTGATGTACGGCTATCCTTTCATTTAATGCAGTGCGACTTCTTTTTAACTCTTTAGGCCAAAATTATTTTCGATCTACGTGTTAGATCCAGGCACCTTAGACTAACTGATGCTGTATGTTGGTATGAGATCCCGTTTTTGGGGGCATCTATGTCTGCATGTTCTGGTATTGTGCAGAGCTTGCTGAAAGCCTATCAACAGCTGACATGAGTTGTCCATAGTCGCATGAGTTGTCCATAGACTATGGATCCAGTGGACGGCCAACCTCTTATTTTCATAACCGTGATCTTCACTCATGCTTGAGACGCCATACGGTGGATTTGTTTAGGAAACACCTCTCTTTGGGTGGACACTTGGCCAGGTCTGACTCTTTGATATTAGAATAAAGCCATCAAATATGTCACAGGTAAAGTAACATTGTTTAACTTGTCAAAGTGGTTGTAGAGTGTGTTATATCATCTCATGTAGGGCTGAAACAACTAATCGATTTAATCGACTACTAATCGATGATTAAATTAGTTGTCAACTATTTCCATTATCGATTAATCAGTGTTGATTATTTGTCCTGTGTACAGCACACACTGTTTAGAGTCAGACAGAGTTAAACGTAAATAACTTCGGAGCTGATTGTAGAAGACGTGCCGCTGCTTTACTAGGTATGATTTTAGTTCTAGGGTTATGTCAGACACAACCAGTTTGTTTTTATTCCGTTTACAACAGTAGCAGAACTATAACACAAACAATAGAATACTGCCACTGGATGAAGGAGCAGTATGCCTGTGTTTGTGTTTTATCCTTACTTGAAGCTGGAGTCCTGTGCCCACACCCTCTTTGGTCGGGACCTGCCATTCCCTCCCTTTGGTCTGGTCCCTTTCCCAAAACTCACTCTCACACTCAGATCCGGTCTTTTGTCCATACCCACTCCCTCTCACACTCACGTCAAGTCACTTGAGCAAAGTCACTCCCTTCCACCTCCAGTTCCCCTCCCACTCAGTTTGTTCACAAAATTATTTAAAAGGGACGCTCTACGCACCCTGACCACTTTAGCTTGTTAACTCCGATTTCATGCTGACATCATCATCAATGACCAAGTGCTTGAAGCCGTGTTCATTTGAGAATGCAAACCTGGGCTTAAGCTGCACATGCAGCATCAATCCATCCCTCTGACCAAGCACTCGCATACCTTGTGTGAAAAGTACGCAATTTGCGTATGTACGTATGAAAGTTACGTACACTAAGCAAATTGCTTATGAAAAAAGGGGGAGGGGGTTGTGTTGTTTTTGTTTTTTTTTTACATAGAATTTTTTTTTACTGAAAAGGAATTTTAATTTTTTTATCCGATGAATCTATTAATCAAAATAATAATCGGCCAACTAATCGATTATGAGAATAATCATTAGTTGCAGCCCTAATCTCATGTGCTCTTTAGTGTAAATGCCAGTATCTTTTGTATGATAGAGCTTTGAACACTCCAAGGACATTTGGCATCCAGAGGAAGTTTTTGAGTCTGTTTTCAGAAGAGCATTTTCCTTCCTCTTTGAGTAAGAGCAAGAATATAACTGGGACATTAAACATATTGCTTTATCATCTGACCAAACACATATATAATGTGTAAACTAGACTGTGAAAAAACACTAAGTGCTATATTCCATAGTTAACGATAAGCTAACTACAAGAAGCGTTACACATAACGTCTCCTGTAGTTAATCGACAGGAAATGCCATTCTATTCTGGCCAGAAGCTGAGCTTGTAGCTCAGATGTAGTGTTTCCCTGTGCGAGGTTACTGTACATTACCATCTCCTATATTAATTATGGGAGACGTTAATTGTAACCTCCGCTTAGAGGACGCAGTCTGTTACAAATTAGCCTGCGTTGCCACACAGGAGACGGTATTTCACTTAGAAATAATGACTCCTGAAAGCAGGTGTTACATGGTATTGCATTTGCATAATCACTTAACACACTGTGGAAACCCCCCATTAAATCCCATACTCGCCTCTTTTCCAGTGGTGGAAAGGGCAGCATGATCCACCCCTTCTTATCACAAGCGGAGTGAAACTGGAAACAAATAGTTCCTAGTCTCCTTCTGTGACTCCTCCTCAGCGCTGAACACCAGTGTTGCAACGCCAACAGATGCCAATTTTTCACAAAAGTCAAATCCGAAAAGTGTCTGTAGAAGCTTCACAGTGAAGGTTCTCATGTCAGTCTTCAGATTTTTCTTTTGTGAAAAGCCGGTGTTACCGTAGCCACATCGGCTGATACAGACTAACTCCCTAAAAGTCTTAATTGCTAAAGTCTAGCACAGTATCCAGGAATATGTCTTTGGGATTTTCACAACATTTTAGTAGCTACTAGTGGTTAGTGGAACACAAGGAACCCTTATCAACGTGAAACCGTTTTTATCATACTACTAGATGTTTACATGCTTTACCTCCACAAAGAATTCAATTAAATATTTTCATGGGGTTACTCAATCCCAGGGATTCCAAACTCCACCCACCGAGATTTTAAAAGCCTACAATTCCCAGGAATCTTTGAATGCACAGATGGACAGAATGGACAGAGAATCATGGTAGTTGCAGTTCAGGAACATCTGCAGAGTCGAAGTTGGACATCCCTGCTCCACCCGATGCACCTAGAAAAGTTTCCTAGCATTCCAGATTTGGATAAAATTTAGGCTTCATGACACAATGCATGTGATCAATACTTTATATATACATGTATTATGAATTTCCCATAGTGTCCTTTAGGCTAGGTCATTGAGCTTTCTAGGTTGCCAGTTGAGGTGTATGTTTTTTCCTTTTTTCTTTTTATCAAGTTAGTCTTATTTTTCCATGGTGCAATACATTCAAAGGTCTTAACCCCTTCACTGCTGAGCCATTTCACGGCTTAAAAAAAACACATTTTTCTTTTTTGTATTATTATTGTTATTCTATTTTTTTTTACCTGCTCTGGCCTTTCTAATGATACCAAACATGACCCTGCTAGCTGAAAACAGTCGGGAGATATCTCCACCCCTATCTTTCCTTAGGAGTCAATGAGGACGTTCCCCACACGTCCTCAGCAGTGAATGGGTTAAAAGAATCTCACAAAAATATGACTTCTTAATTACAAGTTAAACCTTCCAATCTAGTGGTGGTGAAAGGGGGGTTTAACTTGGAAAGGCAATACCAGACAGGAGTGTTGGGGATTGCAAAATATCCTTCATAAGTTTGCATGATTTCGAGCAAGTCCTATTGTTCCCTTTGTGTACGATATAGCAAACTGACTTTTTAAAGTATTAAATAATTTGGTTTCTTGGGAAATAAGAAGTGAATTCCAGTTAATTTGTGGTTATACGATTTGCCCTGCTGAAGCTGGACTGGAATCAGTATATAAATTAATTTTACAGTATAGGAAGCATTTTTTGTTTCTCTTAAGTTATTATTTTTTCTCGTTGTTAGAGATTTGCAGATTTCTCTCATTTTGCAAAGCTATGGCTATACCACCAGGGGGCAGTCTATCATTGTCTAATATTTCGGTTGCAGACCCTGGTCGCCTATGGCTTACATACAGCTATGGTTCCAAGACCAGTTTCACAAAAGTTAACGCTTAATAATCCAATATCAAGGCATTTTAGTTACAGATCCAGAAAATAATTAGGTATGCTTGGATTATGTCAATGTTCATTTGATTTAATATTAAGTTAATTTAATGATTTAATATTCACATACAACAGGGCTCAAAATTTCAAGTCCCAAGCTACTAACAGGCCATAGGAGTTACTTGCCACCAGTTGCTCCACTTAACCCCTACACAGCCCTTAACTCTGCCCCAAACACATCCCCTTAAATCATCTTATGCAATTACACTGTTAAAGGTTTTATTTAGAATAAAGTTGCAAAAATAACATTAATACCCAGACATCAGACCCCAGATACATGTATACCCAGTTATCAGAGCCCAGTGTGAGCAGAGCGAGGAGGCAGGGAAGCTCCTCTCCACCCTCCTGGCAGTGACAGAGACAAGCTGGGTCAGGTTAGGCAGCCGTTCCCTGCCACCGTGCAGCCTGGGGAAGGGGGGCTGCACGGTGGCACCGCTGGAACACCCAGCTTGAAATAATTTATTGTGCTGCCTGTGTGTGCATTTCCACTCGCCCTCACTTAATTTCCACTCACCAAATGCGAGTAGGCGAGTGGAAATTTTGAGCCATGAAATACAATAAACAAAAAATATTTTATTTTACATCTGGATTAATATGCAGTATATTTTTTATGTGCTTCTTACACAAAAATTAGACATTGCATGGTCAAGTCAAATGCTATTAAAGTGTCCCTCATAGTAACAGCAACATTATTTTATTGTGTTTCTGCTTTAGAGGTTTGTGCTGGAGTAAATCTTAATATCCTGGGTCTCTGAAACACACTGTATCAGTCTTGCTCTGATAGGACATCATATGCTAGCTTTAGGGTTTAAACTATATATGTGTCTAATGTAGTGTTCCATTTCTGCATTGTATTACATGGGTTTGAATGTGGGTACTTTGCCATAACCTGCTGTCTACATCACATTTTAGGGATTTGTTTTCTTCGTTTTACAGTAAAGAGAATCTTAACCGCGTCACTTATGGGTGCATTAGCCTATAATGGCTTTTTGCATCACATTATATAATCTCTTGAGTTATTTCATACCCCAGAGCTCATTCTCTAGAACTATGACATGAGTTGCCACCACACAAAATCAAACAAAAGAAGCCTATCCTCGGCTTTGCTTTTACATGCCAAGGTGCCCCTTCATACTACACATTTATATTCTGAAATATGACCTCTGAGATGGAGATATATATTTATAGTGAAGTGTAATTATTGGCAGTCAGACGGAGGACTCCCTTTTCCCCCTATGAGGGTTAACCCACAGCCGATGCATAATTAGAACTGCAGTGCCCTTATAGGAAATGTGGTTCCCCTGAGAGGCCAGTCTTGGTACAGACTGCAGAAGGGGAGGAAGCGCAATCCTGAACACAGAAGGAAAGTGTATTTTTTTTTTTTATTTTCACTGATTGGCAAGCAGCTTAGCCGCCCAATACTTCAGAGAGAGATTCTGAACGTTTACTTGGCCTCTGCATAAAGGAGTAGGTGTTTGTTTTCTATTTGTTTATTTGCTATACCCTGCAAATTTCATGTCTGCAAAATAAAGAAAAGCGAAAGCACTGATCCCTGCGTCCAGTGGCTATATCACTATATACACGCACACGTATATAAATCAGAAATCTGTTATATAATACCAAATGTCTTATGTCTGCTGCCAGGGCATTATTAACGTAGGTGCTATTTGAGCCCACGCTCCAAAATTCATCCACCAAATAGTTAATAATTTTGCAGTAACTGCCTGGATCTCAAGGGGACAAGTATTGAGCCACTTGGTGGAGACGAAGCTGCTTTAATTTTCTATGCCCCTCTTGGCGTTAAGCTGTGCATTGTGGGAGACATTGTTCACCACAGTAGCTATAATGCGAAAAATAATCCTAACATTGCATTTAATCTGAGGATCGTTGAATTAGAAGAAGTGTATTCTTTACAAATGTACTTGAACACTGCAATTATGCAAAAAATATATAGGACTACCAAAAATGTTTATTCTTCATGTTCTAATGTCGATATTTCTTGATCTTTCCAATCTGGATTTCCTCCCTTTGATTCCGCTAGCCGTTTTCTCTACTCTGTGCACATGTAATGTTTTTGCTATTTAACGCCCAGCTGAGCTGTGTAGGAGCATAGGCTGTTTCTGTGTTTAAAACCTCCCACCTCCAGAGATAACCTGTACTGGTATCAGAGAAAAACCAGCATGAAAGTGTATTTGAAATGGAAAACTATGATTTTTATGTTTGTATGTGTATAAAATATATATTGTGACCCTGCACTGGGTACTATGTCGTTGCAAAAAGAATATGGTCCTCTAGGGTAACTACTGAATATATTGTGACCCTGCACTGGGTACTTTGTCGTTGCAAAAAGAATATGGTCCTCTAGGGTAACTACTGAATATATTGTGACCCTGCACTGGGTACTTTGTCGTTGCAAAAAGAATAGGGTCATCTAGGGTAACTACTGAATATATTGTGACCCTGCACTGGGTACTTTGTCGTTGCAAAAAGAATATGGTCCTCTAGGGTAACTACTGAATATATTGTGACCCTGCACTGGGTACTTTGTCGTTGCAAAAAGAATATGGTCCTCTAGGGTAACTACTGAATATATTGTGACCCTGCACTGGGTACTTTGTCGTTGCAAAAAGAATAGGGTCCTCTAGGGTAACTACTGGATATATTGTGACCCTGCACTGGGTACTTTGTCGTTGCAAAAAGAATAGGGTCCTCTAGGGTAACTACTGAATATATTGTGACCCTGCACTGGGTACTTTGTCGTTGCAAAAAGAATATGGTCCTCTAGGGTAACTACTGAATATATTGTGACCCTGCACTGGGTACTTTGTCGTTGCAAAAAGAATAGGGTCCTCTAGGGTAACTACTGAATATATTGAGACCCTGCACTGGGTACTTTGTCGTTGCAAAAAGAATATGGTCCTCTAGGGTAACTACTGAATATATTGTGACCCTGCACTGGGTACTTTGTCGTTGCAAAAAGAATAGGGTCCTCTAGGGTAACTACTGACTACCCACAGCTTTGTAACATCAAAAAAACAAAAAACTGTTTATTCTTCTCGTCTGGAGCCAGTATTTCTCAAAGAAATTTTGACTCCTACAGGCTGGTATTAAGTGATTCTACATTTGCAAAGAACTTACACACTATAATAACCCCCCCCCAACAAAAACATTGCTCACATCTTATCTCACGGTGGACAGGGCAGCACGATTTGCCACTTCCTCACTGCGACAGCAGTAATAGATGGGAACAAATCGTTCCCAGTCTCCCTCCATCTTTCATTTTTTACTCTTGTGCTATCCACGAGTGCGAGCCTATGGCTGAGACGTGCTTGGCTCCTATGGAGTCCATGAGCCGATACTTGTGGCGGCACCACATCAGGCTGCACTTCCACTTCCTTCCGGGGCCAGGCACTAATAAAGCACCTAAGATGGAAAAGGTACAGTAAGGCTGGGTTCACACCCGGGCGTAGCGCTGCGTCGCGCAATGCGCTCGTTTTATTTACGCGCGTTCGCGCTATGATATGGCCGCGAACGCGCTGCTGTATGCCCAAAAAGAAGCTCCCGAACTTCTTTTTGCGTTGGCCGTTTTAACGCGCGTTCCTGCGCGCTCTAAAACGCTTAGGTCTGAATGGGGCCCATAGCAAAGCATGGGATTTCCCCGTTCATGCGTTTTAAAGCGCGCACGAACGCGCGTTAAAACGGCTAGGTGTGAACCCAGCCTAAAAGTGGGATGAGAAGTACAAATCTGCTCACACAGATTATTTTTTTTAACTTTGTCTCCCTTTTTCCACAAACCATGGACTAAGGCCCAGCGTTCCCCTACAAAGACCTAGCTCATCTGAGCACTAGCAAGTAAAACATCTCTCTTTATTTAGGGTTAAACTATCAACAAGCAGTACTTTATTTGACTGGTCTCTTGTAGCCAGTACATTTACCAACTGTCTCCAGTTTCACAGGCAGCAATTTATTTAAGGTCCTGTTCATTAACTCCTCGCAGCTGAGCAAGCCTGTAGTCCATTTGACCTCCTGGCCTGGATTCCCCTGGGGTTAGAGATCCTATCCTTCTGCCGAGAATATAGGAGAAATATAAACACCATCGCAGACTACACCATGCGCATTATCACTTATATATTTATTTATAACATCTACATACCAATATTAAATGATTTGGAGAAAATGATACGTATCTGGCGGCGCGAAGGCAATCGCTAATTGGTGGCTGACGGTTCCCTTAGTTGACAGAGATCCATATGGAACATGTAAAGAAAAATATACAATATATAGTGCAGGTTGTTAAATACACAAATTGAATGGTCGTGTAATGTTCCACTCACGTATTGAAGAGCCCAAGCACTGGCTCTGAGTGGATCAAGGCTCTTGGGTGCTTGACTTCTCCACTTCTAAAGGTGACCCACACCTTATAGAATTTACAGCAAGACTTGCATCGATTGGATATGGAAAGAGAAACAAGACAGCTTCCTTGTGCAGGTCTTTCAAGGAATTGGGAGTAAAGATTTGGTCTAATCAACTCACATATGGTGGAGCTGTGGACCCAGCTCTTGGTGTAGACGCCTCAGGGTTTCTTTCATAGGTAAAACCCGAAAAAAACTCTTTCGGGAAACCAAGTATCCAAAAAATCCAAAAAAATCCGGAACAGTAGGGAAATTAAATTTAAAAATATTTATTAAAACATAAATAAAATACTGGCTCAGCCAGAAGACCAGAACGCGTTTCGCCAGACGTGCTGGCTTCTTCAGCTGGTTTTCACAGGCAGGAATTTATTTAAGGTCCTGTTCATTAACTCCTCGCAGCTGAGCAAGCCTGAAGTCCATTTGACCTCCTGGCCTGGATTCCCCTGGGGTTAGAGATCCTATCCTTCTGCCGAGAATATAGGAGAAATATAAACACCATCGCAGACTACGCCATGCGCATTATCACTTATATATTTATTTATAAAATCTACATACCAATATTAAATGATTTGGCCTACTTAATATAAACACACAATAAGTAGCCAACTTAAGTTCTTCTAAGCCATTTCTTTGGTTCTTCAACTGATCTGTTTTTCACTTCATTGCAAATGTTCAGCAGTTTTTTTGGAACTGACAAAATGCCACCTGCTCTAGTTTGATTACCACCTGCTATGTGTCCTCACATCCAGGCTCCATAGTTAAAACACGCTCCGCTGTTCTTTTTTTTTTACCTTTCTTTAAAAGCTGTACTTGTATAGTCATTTAGAGTGTGGTCGTACTGGTAATGCAGTATCTGACGTTTTCAGTCATGAGCAGCATGCTGGATTTGCTTCTTCTTACTCACACATCGACAGTGTGTGACCTATATTCTTTTTCCACCCCTAAGATCTCATACTTATTTTACATCGTTTGCCATTCTTATTATCAGCTCATTATCTGCGTTGCATAAGCCACAACACTAAATCTTAATATAGATGATATTGTAAATGAGATGCCAGATGTTGTAGACATTTCTGGCTGACCTTAACTTTCTTAAAGTATTTTGGGGGAATCCATAAGGAACACACGGACCAAAAAGTAGATTTCCAATCATTTAGACCTAAGGCCGGGGTCAGACAAGTGTTTAGACTTAAGGCCAGGGTCAGATGAGCATCTTTGAGAGCGGAAGGAACATCCGTGAGAGTGGACCTCTTTCTGACGCCAGTGTGGCCACCTCGCTGAGTGCAGTTAGCGCGCTCAGCGCTGCAAAACTCTATTCCCCCTATGGAGGAACGCACTTTGCAGCCCGTCAACACGCCTCTAGCGTTTTGACGGGGAGGCTTTCTGCACACGCAATTAGTGCGCGCGCTACAGTGTGTGACCGGCCCCGTCGAAGCGTCACAACGCTGCAACGGATGCTGGGAGGCACGTATGTTGGGAGGCACATATGTAGGGCACACCTAGTGCACTCATCTGAACCTGGCCTAAATCCTCACCATTATTGTATCTTTGCCCGATCCCTCTCTCCCTTAGTGCCAGTTCCCCATACCTCTCTCACGCCTGCTGTATATGTACATCTTACCCCATTGATCCTTTGCTCTTTACCTCTTGCCTGTCCACCCCTTATCAGCTCAGTCACTTTTAAGGAGACCTTGTTTAGTTATACTGTACTTTTTTTTCTTAAAGGTTTTACAATTTTTGAGAACTGCTTCAGGTTATGTAGAAGTTATAAAATGTGTCATAGAAAAGCAAAATGTTAAAATATACAAACAATGGATTTTTCCAAGGTGTATGCAATGCCATGGTTTGGATCAGATTTAATAAACCTTTTCAAAGGAACATTTTGTGCGAACGTCTGTAATGAAATAAACAATGTTCTTCTCTATCATGGCTTCAGTAATTCGGTGCTTTTTGTCAATAATAAATATGTGATATTAACCCCTTAAGGACGGGAGTAATTTTACAACTTCGGCGCTGTTTCGGAAGTAGAGGTTTGCTGAGCTCATTTTGACCGTTTTTAAGTCACGTATTATTATACCACCCAGACAAATTATATATCGTTCTTTCCGGCAGACTCGGCAGATTAATAATATATCATTATTATATGTATATGTCATGCCCTGCCAAAATGCTATAACAAAAAATGTAAAAAAAAAGTAAAACAAATGTGAATTTTCAATCTTTCAGTGTGTAAAGTGTTTTTTTTTAAAAAATCTTATTATCCGAGCCTTTGTGGTCATATGGTATGGGGTAGACGACTTGTTAAAAAAAATTAGAATGGGGAACCCATTTTTTTTTTTGGGGAGAAATTGCGTGATTTTAGCTAACCCCCCCCCCAAAAAAAAAATCATTAGTGAAGCATCATTGTTCACATTATAATTGAAATGTGAACAATAGTGCTGCATTAAAAAAAAAACCACGTATTTATTTTTTTATTTTTACTTTTTTAAAACTTTAATTTTACTTTTAACATGGTCATGTTTGATATCATTGGGCCATGCTCTGGCCTTTCCAGCAATATCATACATGACCCCCTAGCTGCCACCGATCAGGAGATAGGGGGGGTTCTTTGAACCCCTCTATCTCCTCTATGGGATTTCCATAGGAAATCCCTTTACAGCTAGGGGGTTCCCCGGTTAACTGACATCATCGCGCATGGCACGATGAGTCAGTTGACGCGGGGGGGACCCAGAGGTGGGGGCTGCCATCCAAGATGGCGGCCCCCACCGGAAATAGGCCGCGATCGGGCACGAATTAGTGCCCGGTCGCGACCTGGCAACTAAGGGGTTAACCCCATACATCACTGGAAAGGTCAGCCTGTGACCCTTCCAGCGATGCTGGCCACAGCGTCCTGGTCCCCGGTGATGGGGAGATAGAGGGATCCAAAGGATTCCCCTGCTCCGGCGGGGGGGGGGACGCCTGAAACAGTGGGAGGAAACCCTGCCGATCTGACTCCGTGGGACTCAGATCAGCGAGGGAGCCGCCGGAGGAGGTGAGTATCTCCCGGGGGGGCTGAAAATGCAGAGGACGTACAATTACGTCCTGCGGCGTCAAAGCCCGCCTAATGCAGGACGTAATTGTACGTCCTGCGGCGTTAATGGGTTAATAAATGGCTCTCTTCTTAACATCAATGGATGCTCTTTGTGTAACACTCTTAACACGATTCAAAAATAAATAAATATGCGTAAACAGAAATAAAATGAATGCCGGAGCACCATTAGAACAATTACAATCTACTTACTGGTCTGTAATTCATAAAATTAGACCCAGAATAGTAAACCTACCTCCTGGAAAAATAACTATCAAATATACATTGCAGATTGCCGAATAATCAATTTAAGTAGTACATGTGAGGTATTGAAATGGAACTCACAAGCCTGGAACAGCCTTAACCCTTTCGCTGCTGAGGCGTTTCACGCCTCTGTGCTGAGCTAATTTTTACCTGTTTCGCTCATCTTGTTTAAACGTGTTTTAAGTATATGACCCAGACATATTATATATCGTTCGTTCCGTCAGACTCAGCAGATTCATAATATGTCATTATTATATGTATACGTCATGTCCTGTCTGTATATTATAACAAAAAATGCAATAAAATATAAATTTTTAATAATTTACAATGTGTATAGTGTTTTTTTTTCACATTTTAACATGCGAGCAATTGCGGTTATATTTTGTATGGGGTGCGCTTGTTAAAAAAATTAGAAATGGGGTCTCGTTACATTTTGTTTGGGGAAAATTACGCGATTTTTAACAAACGCAACGCATACAAAAATCGTTAGTGCAGCATCATTGTTCACATTATAATTGAAATGGGAACAATATTGCTGCATTAACAAACCAAAAATTTTGTTTATAATTTTTTTAAATATTTTTTTATTTTTAATTTTTATTTTTTTTAAAAAAACTTTTTTCATGGTCATGTTTGGTATCGTTGGAACGGCAATGCCAAACATTAACCCCTAGCTGCCACGGATCGGGAGATAGGGGGTTCATTGGAACCCCCTATCTCCACCATTGGTGGCAGTTAGGGGTTAACTCCAGGACTGGCATCATTGTGCTATGCACGATCACGCCAGTCCTCAGGGGGCATTCCCGGAAGCTTGGCCGACATCCAAGATGTCGGCCAGCTCCGGGAAAGGATCACAAACCAAAGCTTTTTGGCGCCGATTCGTGATCCAGCCCCCATGGGGTTAATGCCAGGTACCGTTAGGAAGGGCAGGCTGTGCCCTTCCAAGCGGTGCCTGGATTAACCCTCTGCACCCCGGCGATCGGGAGGGAGAGAGGCCCGAAGGACCTCCCCCCCTCCCTTTCAGGCGCCTCCTCCGCACACACGGGGTGGGTGCCTGAATTAGATGTCATCGCGCCACCGCGATGACATCTAATTGTGCCGGCGGCGGTTCCGGGTGCTGGGCTGACATCGAGGATGTCAGCCCACACCGGGGGGCACAGCGATTGGCCGGAATCCTCACGATCGCTGGCCCCAAAGGGAGGACGCGCTCAGCGCGTCCTCCGCATGGAACCCTACCTGCGGGTGGACGCGCTGAGCACGTCCTCCGCAGCGAAAGGGTTAAAGTTCAAATGTATCTGCCAGGTTCACTTTGTCTGTGATAGTCCCCTCAGAGGATGGATATCACATCGGTCTTAGGCCAGGGTCAGACAAGCATTTTTGAGAGCGGAAGGAACGTCCGTGAGCATGGACATTCCTTCCACTCGGACACTCGTCTGGCCACCTTACTGAGCTCAGCTAGTGCGGTCAGCGCTGCAAGGTTTGATCCTCGTATCCTCCGATCGCTCTTTGCAGCCCTGTCAAACGCACCTCGATGGAGTCTTTCAGTACGGCCGCAGTAACGCACGCAATTCGTGAGCGCGCTACAGCATGTAGCCTGCCCCGTCGAAGCATCACAACGCTGCGCCACTCGCCGGGAGGCACGTCTGTACGGGAGCACATAGTACGCTTGTCTGACCCCGGCATTAAAGGTCAATGCGATATCTTTTCACTTGGTGATCTATCACTGCTTTTCCTTTTCCAGCTTGGGCGCTGCCATGTTCTGCCTCAATGGGTGGAGCTTGCAAAAGGCTTCCATGTAGTCGATTGGTCCATCCTGCACGCCTTCGGCTGTAGGCGTGGGCAGAGGGTTGTTGCTGTCACTCACCCTGACAACATGCCACATTAAGCAATGTTTTGCTAGGTAATTACGCTTATTTTTATACTATATATATGTTGCCCAACCCCCCCCTCTTAATGAACCCTTCTATAGATGGAGTGTCTCCCTGTTAAATGAGCCAAACCTACATTTTGCATGATGATGTCACTCCAACAGTTGATGTAGTGTAGAGGATCAGGCCCCTTGGGTGATGCGCGTTATTTATTTTTACAAGAGATCAATTGATTTATCTGGATATGATTTTCTGAATTATCACAGTATATCTCTGTTGTTTTGATGCTGTGCTGTGCACTTTATTGTTGTCTATTTTTGTAAATGAAATATTGTGAAAGTTAAAAGTCGGCATCACTGAATGTTGGTTTAAATTCCTCATTACTGAGCATTAAGCATTTTACAGGTGTTTTGATGACCTGACGTTTAGCTCAGGCCAGTTTTATTACTGGTTTCTTTGACATGCGTGCTAAATGGGAGCATAGACGGCAGGTTTAATGATGTCGTGTATCCAGGAGTTAATAGACAGAGCGTTTGAGTTATTAGAATTCCTAGGGGGAATAATTCCACTTGGCATATGCTAAAGATTATAACAATCAAATGGCAAGAATTGTGAACGCCGCAATCATTAAGGCACAACACATCGAGATAAAGTCATTAATCCTTTTAGTGCCAGAGGTGAAAACAGTTCGCCTTGTTCATATCTTCGCTTTGAAAAGCAGCTCGTCCCTTCATTAACACATTCCACCTTCCATCGCGTTGACCGTCTTCCCTGATGCACGCTTGCACATTCAAGCATCAAGCACATCCTCGGCAGGTTCTTCTTAGATAGATGTGCAGCCTCAGCCCAGTGGAATTCAGCCAACGCATGAACTTTTTCAACATTACCGTGTTGAAAAGATGCTTTGATGTTAAAGGGAATATCCGCGCGCTCCTGTCATGCTTTGAAAATTTGCAACAGGTCTCCATTATCTTCCAAGTGAGAGCCGATCCAAGGCTAAACCCCATCCACACCATCATCTGTTTTGAGAGTATTAAGCTGATTCAAGAAAATCATTGCCCGCATGATTTTATTGAATATATAGTTGGAGTCTAAGCAACGGTTCGATTTTTATAAGAAAGAACATAAAAGGTCAAAAAAGAGCACTCCCAAAGCACCGTTCTGCGATTAAGGCATTGTCAGATAATGCAGATGTTCGAGAGCCTGGAGAACCGATTCGCCAGTTACATAGGTCTCTCTTTTTCCAAAGAATAACTCCAGTATACTGTATTTTATGCTGGCTCTGCAATTACAGGCAGGTACAAGTGATTGTACAGGCAAATAAAAATACTACTTCCTTTCTGACATCTTTCAGTTTGAGGCATCGGCTTATAGTTACAGTGAGGTTTCACAGATTTCCGCAGAAAGGCAAAGGGTAAAGATGGGGCCACCAAGATCAAGATCATTGTTCCAAGCAAACCATACAATGTGCCTGTGGTATTAAAACTTTGGAGATGTATGTTATTCTCTAGACTGTAAGCTCCTATGAGCCGGGCCATCTACACCTCTTGTTTCCATCCTATGTCCGTTTATCTGTATCTCGTTCCCTTTGGTTATTGTAAAGCGCTGCTTGAACTGTTGGCGCTATATAAATAATGATGATGATGATGATAATAATGGTATTGTTTCTAGACAATCTTTTATTTCTGAAGAAAATAAATAGTATTTCAGAAAATTCATCAAAAATCAATAAAAAAAAATTAAAAAAATACAACTGAATGGCCAAGCCATCCCCTGATTTTTTTTTTACGAAAATATGATATGTTAGCATTACTATTATTATTTTTGAGGAAAGGGGGGGCTCTTGAGAACGAGCGTCAGCACTAGTGGCCTGCTTTACGGTGGGAGACTCAGGTCTCACAAGGTTTTAGCTTGTTTGTGCCATTACGGGGATGAATGGTCCATAAGCAAATCACCCTTTTTGGGTGAGAGCAGACTGGCCAGTGCTGATTGCAAAGGACGTCATCCCTGCACGAGAGGTGCAGCAACCTCCGACGATCGTTTCGGCCTTGTTACTTTTATTTTTTACTTTTGAGACTTGTATTTTTGTTTTAATTAAAAAGCACTAGTTCTTTCTCTTCCTCCCCCTCATACTCATTCAAACATCCTCTCCATCCTTCAATGGCAGTAAAATCACAGCTACAAGTGTATCAGTAGTATAAGTGATGGATCCTCAGGGTGTGTGTGCGCGTGCGTCAGGGCAACATGATGGAGTGTGGGGACCTTGGCTGCCAGGCTTTGTAGTCAGACTATTACTTTATGATGTCAGTTACTTTATATACAGTACATATGGGTTTACAGGTATTTACTAAAGTGTTGGTAAAACCTAAAAATATTACGCGACTAACTTCTTCATTTGTCATTGTTCTCTTTGGCTGTTTCAATACATGTGCATGAGAAATTATGCATCACAACCCTCAAAAACATTTAGGGAGCTTGCAAGAGTACAATAGCAGGTGTGGCTTCATGTATAGATGAAAAACCCGTTACATATGATTTTGATGTCGTCCGTAAATTTTATTTCTACACATTTTGAGTACAAACTGGGGGACGAGGTAGAAAATGTTGAGGTGAAATAGTAATCCCCCCAAACTACCTTCATTTTCAACCTAGAATGTCCCTTTAACACTTTCCTTTTCTCCAGTGTTGGGTTCTCCCTCGTTCTTCTTCCACTCTCACAGCATCTGCCTCCATCGAAGCAGGGCTGCCATGGAACAGTCTGGACATTCGCTCGAATGACCTGCTAATCCGATGCCTCTGAATGTAAGCATATTAAGAGATGTTAGTTGGTCGGAAATGCACAGAGCTGTGCATTCCTGCCTTAAACTCTTGAAAACTGCTCAGATAATTGGCTAATTGACAGCCTTCCTGGCCTGGGTAGTGCCTCCCCTCGGTTCGGAAGGTTGAAACAGCCAGAAAAGAAAAGGGGCACTCGGCTAGCCCTAACCTTACCTTATGAAGCAGGATGAATACTTGCCACAATAGCACGAACATCGCTATGCACCGTTAACATCAGATGACTTTATAGGTCAACCATCATTCCTTGATATGGATTTAAACATCTGTTAAATCTTCATTTCCCTTTTTATGTCAAAGGGATAATCTACTCATCCTAACCAATTTATAGTTTAAAAGTGGTCAGGATGTGAAGAGTGCTCCCCCTTCTTCCCGCCCCCCCCTCCACCAATCTGCAATACCGCTGGGTAAAGTGAAGGGGTTTCCTCCACCCCACCTAGCAGCCGAAACGTTTGAATTTCCTGGCTGCTGGTCACCAGTGACGTTGGCACACATTGCGTGCAAGGTCACTCTGAGATCAATCGCAGTAGCAATTGGTCTCAGAGAGGCAGCTAATTGATCAGATCTGCGCATGTGCACAGCTCTGATCGATCATTCTCTGTAGGCGCTACTGAACTTGTGTACGTAAAGTGCGCAAGTTCCATTGTAGTGCAGATTTTGCGGTTCCTACAGTGGCAAGAAAAAGTATGTGAACCCTTTGGGATTACATGGAGTTTTGCATGAATTGGTCATAAAATGTGCTCTGATCTTCATCTAAGTCACAACAACTTGAAAAACACAGTCTGCTTAAAATAATACAACACAAACATTATATCTTCTCATGTTTTTATTGAACAGAACTTGTAAACATTCACAGTGCAGGGTGGAAAAAGTATGTCCTCCTTTGGCAGCAATAACCTTAACCAAAAGTTTCCTGTAGTTGCAGATCAGACCTGCACAACGATCTGGAGTAATTTTGGACCACTCCTCTTCACAAAACTGTTTCAGTGTAGCAATATTCTTGGGATGTCTGGTGTGAATCGCTCTCTTAAGGTCATGCCACAGCATTTCAATCGGGTTGAGGTCAGGACTCTGACTGGGCCTCTCCAGAAGGCGTATTTTGTTTTGTTGAAGCCATTCTTTTGTTGAATTACTTGTATGCTTTGGGTCATCGTCCTGTTGCATCACCCATCCTCTGCGGAGCTTCAGTTGGCGGACAGATGGTCTTACGTTTTCCTGCAAAATGTCTTGATAAACTCTGGAATTCATTTTTCCATCAATGACAACAATCCGTCCAGGCCCTGAGGCAGCAAAGCAGCCACAAACCATGATGCTCCCTCCGCCATGTTTTACAGTGGGGATGATGTTTTGATGTTGGTGTGCTGTGCCTTTTTTTCTCCACACATAGTGTTGTGTGTTTTTCCAAACAACTCAATTTTGGTTTCATCTGTCCACAGAATATTTTGCCAGTAGAGCTGTGGAACATCCAGGTGCTCTTTTGCAAACTTCAAACGTGCTGCAATATTCTTTTTGGACAGCAATGGCTTCCTCCGTGGTGTCCTCCCATGTACTCCATTCTTGTTTAATGTTTTCCTTATTGTAGATGTGTCAACAAAAATGTTAGCATGTGCCAGAGATTTCTGTAAGTCTTTAGCTGACACTCTAGGATTCTTCTTTACCTCATTAAGCATTCTGCGCTGTGCTCTTGCAGTCATCTTTACAGGACGACCACGCCTAGGGAGAGTAGCAACAGTGCTGAACTTTCTCCATTTGTAGACAGTCTGTCTTACTGTGGACACATGAACATCAAGGCTTTTGGAGATACTTTTGTAACTCTTTCCAGCTTCATGCAAGTCAACAATTCTTGATCGTAGGTCTTCTGAGAGCTCTTTTCTGCGAGGCAGGTTCACATCAGGCAGTGCTTCTTGAAACCAGTAAACCCAAAACTTTTGTATGTTTTTAAAGGGCAGGACAACTTTCAGCAACACATCCAATAATATCACACTGATTGGACTCAAGGTTGGCTCACTCCTGGCTCCAATTAGCTCTTGGAGAAGTCATTAGGCTAGGGGTTCACATACTTTTTCCACCCAGCACTGTGAATGTTTACATGTTCTGATCAAAAAACACATGAAAACATATAATGTTTGTGTTGTATTATTTTAAGCAGACTGTGTTTTTCAAATTGTTGTGACTTAGATGAAGATCAGAGCACATTTTATGACCAATTCATGCAAAACTCCACGTAATCCCAAAGGGTTCACATACTTTTTCTTCCCACTGTATGGTCAGGGCAGTCATCAGAAATGATGGGGCCCCTTACTGAACCACAAGATGGGGCCCCCTTCGTAAGCTTCCTCAACCTTTAACAGCTTTTCGCCCCCTTCCAAAACAAAAAAAAGGACGTAAAACCGTTCCACAGCAATAAAACTCACAGCAATGTGCAGTGTGTATGAGCGTATCACAGAGCTCCACATCAATAAAACTCACAGTATTGTGCTGTCTGTATGATGACCTTTGGGCTTGGCTGGGCCCTGTGGGTCTGGCTGGGCCATGGCTGGGCCATGGGGGCTGGCTGAGCCATGGGGTTCTGGCTGGGCTCTGGGGGTCTGGCTGGACCCTGGCTGAACCTTGGGGTTTGGCTGGACCTTGGGGTTTGGCTGGGCCCTGGGTGTCCGGCTGGGCCCTGGGTGTCTGGCTGGGCCCTGGGTGTCTGACTGGACCCTGGGGGTCTGACTGTGCCCTGGGGGTCTGGCTGGGCAAATTGCACCGGAGCGCAAATTGCTCTGGAAAGCTTCAGTGACTTCTGGGTTCGGGAGTCCTTGAACTGAAGAGGAGAAGTGGTGCACAATGAGGGAGAAGAGGTGAGTAAAGTCTCCAAAAATGAAATAAAAAAAATTAACAGCCCTCTGCCCAATTATTTAAGGGCAAAAAAAGGAAGCACTCTTTATTAATAAGGTATCCCTTTATAATGCCCCGCTCCGCAGCCCACTCTGTGCCCGAACCGCCATGCTGGGACAGACGCTGGACTCAACCTGAGGTCCCTCATGGCGCGATGCTCCATACTTCCGGCCGGCAAGATGGAGAAGAGTACTTACGAACCACATCACGCCGTCAACCGCTGCCAAATGCCGAGATACGATGCGCGCACACGCGATCGTTCGTTTCCTTAAGGAGCAAGACTCCTGGTGCTCTGGCACCCTCTGCTGGCCGATTGTGTTTCCTACATGACACCTGTTCTGGAGATCCTTGCCTTCCTCCCTTTGATCTATTAGGAACCCAGGTATCCCGGTTCCACCCACGAGTCCCAGGTGAAAGGTGTTTCTACGATTCCTTGTGCCCTATTTAAACCTGCCGCCTTTCTCAGTTCAGTACCAGGTTATCCTGTTGCCCTTCTGCTTCAGTTTCCTAGTGTTCTGGTGTTCCTGCTTTTCTCCGTTCTTCACCGAGGAAGAACACAACAATCGTATCTTTTTGGGAACGGGACTGACATGCTCACTCATTTATTATGCATTAATTGGCATTCATTTAATTTCTTTCCGTTTGTTTTAATCTCCTCAAACCTTTTACTCTTTAAAAGTCCGATTCAAGGCTATTAGACAGATTTCCAGGAGCTATCGTAAAAGCGAGGTAAATCGAAAATCCCAGTCCAGCAAATATTGTGGATCTATGAAAACTAAAGCCAACAGTTTCCTATTTGGTTTCATTAAATGCTGAGTTTATAGAAAAAACGATCTATAAATGGCAGTAAAGTGTTTATAGTGCAATGGTTTATTTCTTGAAATGTTGTAATTCCCACCAACACACACTAGCTTTAACAATAATGGTTGTTCATTAATCTTTGCAGTAACACCACTTTTAAGCATCCTGCACAAATATATGGCATAAAACCACACAGGAAACTAGCACTTAATGTGACACAGTAACTGGACTCCTAATACTGAAACGGGTTCTAACAGTAACATGGGGTTTACTGGTAACAAACCGTGTCTCCCCTAATCGCTGAGACTCATGTTGTAATAGTGTCTACAGTTTTTAGTTCTCAGTAGATTTGAAGCCTTCTCTCTAAGTCTGTCACGTCCCACGCCATCTATTGCGGCCGGCAGCGCCGCAGCGCGCTGCTCGCTGGCTGGCCGCTGGATGAACAAATGGACGTCTGCAATGACGTAGTAAGCTTGGTTCAAAATAAGTAGCCCGAGACAAGTTCGGTGCCCTGACGTGGTTCTCACTCAGTGCTTGTTTATTTGTATTGTTATTCTGTGTATCGACTTGGCTTATGAGACTCTCCTCTCCTGGTTAACCTATGACATTACTTTGACTACCCGATTTGGCAATACGACCTCTGGCATTTGGCTGACCCTCTACTCTGGGGATATAACCCCTGGCATTCTTGATAACTCTCTCTGGTGTACAACCTCTGGCATTCCTGATTACCCACTCTGGTATACGACCCTTGGCATTTCTGACATTTTGTATTGTACTATCTCTTGGTCTGTTGTTACTGGTTACGTACTCTTCGATCTTGTTATAGGTAAATGCACTGACCATTCGAAGGATTGTAAGTGTAGGATAGCTGTGCTGTGTATACAGATCAGACATATATATGTCGGGGAGGAACGTGCCAAAAACTTAACAATTACTATTACTTATAAAGTGCCAAGATATTCCACAGCGCTAAATAACCTTCCCACCTTCACAACACTCGACTCTCTGTGTCTCCAGTCTTTCAAGACACCTCTGAAAACACATTACATGACCCCTCTTTAGAGAAGCCTATCAGCTCTGTCCATAATCCCCACCATTGTCTCTTTCCTGATCTATCTCCCACACAGTCCCATGCTTCCCATTACATCTCATACTCTACGATTTACCCTCACCCTGTGTGTGTCACCCCACTCCTCTTAGAATGTAAGATCACTTCAGCAGGGTCTAATTCTCCCATCATTCTCAGTGTGTCAAAGTTGTTTGTTAAGTTTGTGCTTGATTTGTCTTACCTATTGTACAGAATATGTTGGTGTTTTGTAAATAATTCTAATTCAAACAATATAATAGAACTTTTTATTGACTATATTTCCCCATTAGCGCTCCTAAAAAAATGTAAATAACGATTCATCAGAGAATTTAACAATGATTTGACATGCCAATAGTCGTCAGAAATTATATCATAATCTTTATTAAAATCTATTAAAACAATACACACATGTATAAAAATATCCTTAATGGGCTGAACCACTAAGCTACAAAGTTATATATTGTTAAATATAGATATTTGCTTCACAAACCGCCTACAGGAGGACTTATACCATATAATTTGTCGTAAGTATAATTATACTATTGCGTCTCCTTGAAATGGGACTCGTTTGTCGCCCTTTGTTTGCTTTTATAGACCGTAAGTGAGAACAATAGCAATATATGCCAAGCTTACCTGTGCTGAAAGTTGCCAACAGGTGCCAAAAATATTTACAAGCAGTCTGTTGGGTCAGCCCAAAGAAGAGCACAAATAATTACCGCCTATTTGTGCTTGGAATAAGTTTGCCAATTAGCCAAATTATTGTGCGTCCTATATAGCGTCTCAAAATCTAATTCCACAGAATGCCAATTAGTCCAATGTAACTATTGCCCTATCGAGTCTCCTTTAAATGGGACTCCTATACCACTTGCTCCTTCTACATATGATATTTGTGATTAAAATAATTGTTTACATGGAAAAGCAATGCCTATATACTCTTTAGAAGACTTCACCAACCAACCAAAACCTATAGACCTAATCCTTGAAACGTCAGCCAACGTTGGACACCACTACATTACTGCCTATTGATTAAATATTGTCCACATTATTGCCAATTGGTTTAAATATTGCTCGACACACGCTTCACCACTCTCTTAGTGATGCTTTCACCAGGAGTCCTTGATCAGATTTTGGCTGACATTTCAAGGATTATATCTATATGACTCAATAGGGCAATAGACTCCCCTTAGATCCCACGGTGGCAAGAGTGGCGCAATCTGTGCTTCCTCGCTCCGCATGAGAGGTACGCTGCGAACAAATAGTACAATTATGTATTTTCTTGATGTGATCGTATTTGTTACATTTAAATTGCACATTGTTTCCACATTTAATTTGATCGTTATGCAGCTTCTTTAATAGTGGTGTTCTCCACTTAAGCAAAAAAAAAAGAGAGAAAATGGTCAAAAATGACAGCAGTTACATGTGTTCTGGATCATTGCCATTTAAACTTGGAATGACCTTGATACAGAATAATCTGGTCAGTTTTATTGAAAAAAGAATAAATGGAATACCTTGTAACGCTGACCTATTCCTTGCTGTTCAGAAACCTCTATAAATTGTGCTTAAGTTTAGCTTTGACAGGCTCCACAAAAGGATGCATAATACGGAATACAGACTTTTTGTGTCCCTTTAATATCCATTTTTTCTTTGGTTGTTATCTTGTAATTTGAAATGACTGATGTGCCAGTAGAAATATAATTTAAGGAATTTGGAAACCAAAATATAATCTATAAAGTCTTTCAAAAACCTTACAGGCAGATCAATCACCAAAAGGCACAAGTACCAAATCCTTTTTAACCCTTTCACTACCATGATCGAGTATCCCCCATATTCGAGCTCAGCATTGTATAAACTCGATCTGGTCTTTTTCTGGAGCAATGCAAAGGACTATAATTTATTGCAATCCAAGTTTGTTTGCATTAGGTCTCCAGAACATGTTCCCAAGCTGCATCATACCTGACTTTACAGCTGATGTGCTGCAGTTCACAGAACTTCTGTGTCCATAGGAACACTGAATCTTGTCTGCATTTGACCAGCAGGGGAGTCTTCTGCCTGGTAAAGGAGTTATTTATTTATTTATAAAGCATTTTATCAGGAAGGATACATTGAGATTTCTCTCGTTTTCAAGTATGTCCTGGGTTCAAGAACATTGAATTGTTACAGTTGTTACAGAAATACAAAGTAATAAAATACAAGATATTAAGAACAAAACACAAATCTACAGACTAACAGAAAATAAATAAATAGGAAATATATTCACGATGTTACATGTTTACAGGCGCATTCTGTATCAAGGTATGTTAATAGGGATAGCTTAAGTGACTTAAGACTGGGGGAAGATTTGATGGAGTCTGGGAGCTTATTCCATAATTGCGATGCTCTATTGTATCGTAAAAATGTATGTATAGATGCTAAATACATTTTTAAACTTTGGGAAATGGAAAGTGATTTTCCAGAAAACCATTTTATTGCAAGTGGTTTTATGTAAAATAACTTGGTAGTGAAGGGGTTATTAAGCCGTGACTCTCAAATATAGTTTATTAACCCCTTACTGACAGTCGGGCATCAACGCCCGCGAGGCATACAGGTGCACCTCGCTGCCAGGTGACGTCGCGGGCCGCTGATGTGGCCCGCCGACGCGTGGCACGCGTCATTGGCTGCAGGGGGATGGCCTACGTTCAGGCCGTCCCACTGCAGTCAGTTGCGCGGGGAGGGGCCGAGGCGGCCCACTGAAGTCAGTGCGGATGCCATAGAATGTCCCATGGCATCAAGGGATTAAATGCGCATAAACCTTTTGAATCTCTTTGCAACTAAATGTTCCATAGTATGTAAAGGAACAATTTTACTAAAATCAATGTTTGTGAGCTTTTAACTCACGGTGTGTGTTTACAGCATACGCAGAACAGAAAACAAATTGTTACATGAAGAGCAGAAAGGATTTTAAAACGCTTGGCTCCACCACCTAGCGTGACTCTGTACCGACTGTGAATGCTTTATATTGTATTACAATGGTTAATATGCTTACAATGCTATGTGATTATTAGAAAGTGCCAGTATGCTTTTTCATCACTGTAAAATTTAATTGATTTCCGCTTAATGACATTCAGTGAGCCTTACACAAAATAAACACACGGAGGAAATCTCTACATGCCTTGACCTTGAAATCTCCTCTTATTTCTATTTGGAATAGCGGGAGAATTTCAGAAAAAGATATTAAAATTCCAGATTTTCACAATACAGGCAAATTTATAAACATTTAAGGGGTTATTCAAAGAGCACAAAATTTCACCTCAAATTTCGAGGATCTTTCATTTGGCGTACCTTGGCGAGCTCAATTTACCGACCCTGTGGTCAACATTCACCGCAGGCAGGGTCGGATTAAAATCTCTATGGGCCTGGAGCTGAAGATTTTGGTGGCTTTTTTTGGAATTTAGTGAAATGAAAGCATATTTTAGGTTAATTAGTAGTGCAGATACGGGTATATCCAACCAGGCAGATACTGTGTGAGTAAATTTCCATTCAGATTTCAATCATTTACAGTGTGTTAAATAATTTTTTCACATTTTATCATCCAATCCTTTGTGGTTATATATTCTATAGGGAATTCTTGTTAAAAAAAATTAAATGGGATCCTGTTACTGCATTTTTCTGAGAAAATATAACATTTTAACCAAAAAAATGAAATATTTCCCTTGTGTTTTGAAGTAAGGTGTTTTATGAATAATATGACTATGTATAAAACACTGATCTTGTGCCCAGCATGGGAAATGAGAAGGTGAGTAATGGCAGTGGTATTGCTCATTTTATACGTGACAAATGGACAATACCATCGCTTTGGAGCTAAAAATAAGTCGTTGAAAAGGTTTTTTGGTTTTCCTTTCTTTTAGATTTTACATGGTCATGTTTGGTATTAATGCAAAGGCCAGATGCTGACCTGTCCAATGATACCTCCCTTGACCTTGTGAGGTGCAAAGATTAGTGACGCAGGGCTCCAAAGTCCCCCCCCCAGTGCACTTTGCTGCAGTGCGGCGGTTTAGGTTTTTGGTGTAACAATTCGTAATAACGGATCGTGCCATCACCTCCACACTTGAGATAGTGTGTTAGTGCAGCATCATTGTTTATTTTATAATTGAAAAGTGGAAAGTATTGCTGTGTTAGAAAGAAAATATAAATAAATATTTATTATTTTATTTTTGTTGTTAAATAAAACCTGGTCATCTTTGGTATCATTGGAAAGGCCATGCTCTGGCTTTTCCAGTGATACCTCATATGACCCTGTAGCTGCTATGGTGTTGGAAATAATGTGGTCCAAATGTCCATCAATGCAGACATTGCTATTTTTTCTCGGGGCCTATTCTGGGGCATGGGCCTGGAGCTCCTGCTCCATCTGCCCCTATGTTAATTCAGCCCTGACCACAGGGTTCTTGAAGTCCGCCGAATGCTGACGATAAACCCGCCGATCACATTTGATAAGCTGCTGAACTCCGCCAAAAAAACACCGAACACATTGGATAAACCACTGAAAAAACACCAAACGCATTCAATAAACCGCCGATCGCCACTGAAAAAACACTAAATGCAGCCAGCGATCTGCCGTACAGACCACGGAAGCCTGCGACCTGCTGCCGAATGGCGCAAAAAAAGCTGACCAACCACCGAACAGGAAAAACTGCAGTCCCCAAAAAAATGCAGTTTTAAAAGGCGTTTAAAACAAAACTAATGCATGAAAATGCATGGAAAGAATATAAAAGGTTCTATGAATAACAATCAAAAGGTCTGTTACTCAAAAATTTCACAGAAAAAATTCTAAAAAATAAATTAATAAAAATACTTTTTGCTGCAAATGAAAAGAATAAACGAATGACTAAATATTTACTAAAAACGGGAATTTTTTTTTTTACATCGAAACCTATGGGATTTGCCTGTTTAAACCTGTCGAACGAAAGCACCAAAAATCAGGGCATTTTGCCAACTTCGTTGCTGTTCAGCGTTCTCTGACTAGATTAACCGATACTTCTCTATGGGGAATTTCACTGCCGTCGAAGATCACTATATTTCGCTGTCAATTCACCAATATTTGGCGAATTGACAGCTTTCTGAATTGCCAAATTTCCACAAAATTGCACCGTACAGGAAATTCACAGGCAAATTTGTGTCTTTAAATAATCCATTTAGAATCTTGGAACATGTCTCAAAATTTGGCAAGTATCATGGAGTTTGAGAAAGGATACATTGAGGATACCAGGAAGGATGCATTGAGATTTCTCTCGTTTTCAAGTATGTCCTGGGTGGCGAGTATGTACCGTTAGGTGTCTTGCCCAAGGACACTTACTGAAGAGGTGCTCTTGACAGGATCGAACCCATGCCTCCACAGGCTCTCTCCACGGTTATAGAGCAGTGATGTTACCTCTACTCCACCCAGCCGGCACTAGTCAGAAGAAAAGAGACTAACAGGGTTATTCAAAGAGATACTAATAGTGTCCGAAAGGTAACCGAACACTGAAATTCAGCGTACGGTTACCTTTCCTGGCCATTTAGCTATCCAGAGAGCAGGCAGTTCGCCAAATGCTGGTGAATTGACTGCACATACGGTGCCTGTTCGTTGCCTGTTCGAGGGCAGTGAAATCCCCATAGAGAAGCAATGGTTTGTCTATTCATAGAACAAAAACTAGCAGTGAAAAGTTGCCGAATTGCCCTGCTGTTCAGTGGTTTCATTGGACAGGTTTATTCATACGATTCCCATAGGCTTCAATGTTAAAAATATTCCCGTTTTAACTCAATATCTAATAAACCGTCGATTATAACATTCTGCAGTAAAAAGTCTCTTTATTTATAGATTTTATTAGGATCTTTTAGACATTTTTCGGGACAGGTTTGCGAAAATTATTTTTCCGTTTTTTTTTTTTTTAAATCATTTTTCTTTTTTCTGTACCAGCCCTTTTTATTATCATTCATTGGATCTTATGTGTAAATTTCAGACATTTTCGTTCTGTAGTTTCTTTGCAAACAGCGTTTCACTTTTCAAACATTCAAGCGTACTGTTTTATTTTTTTTCACTCCATTCGTCTGCGGTGTCGGGTTTTTCCGGCGGGTGCTCTGTGCTGTGATCGGCGGCTGCTCGGGTTTCTCCGGCGTGTTCGGCGGGGTTAATCCAGATGTCTTTGCGGGTTTCGGTGTGCGTTCGCGGGGATTTGCGGTGAGTGTTCGGCGGGTTCGCGGTGGCTTTTCCCTGCACTACGACGGCCCTGTGGTGCTTGCTGAATACACCGCAGGGTCGCCGAAATGGGATCACTGAATCGCACCGAATTGAAGAGAACGAAGTGTCACTGAACGTGCGGTGACTTTTCTGTTCTCTTTGAATAACCCTGTAAATGAAGATGACACCTTTTGTTAAGTTGTGTTGCAATGCTTTCTGAAAACCCCCTAACTCGTCTACTGTACACTTGCTGGCATAAATTCCATCATTTTTTTTTTTTTTTTAAATGTTGAACCTCTCGGTCACCTGGATAGATTTTAGGTAATAGGTTCTTTGGTTAAAGGTAACCTATGACTAAATTACTAGTTCCTCCTATATAACACAATGCTCGGTGACCTTTTCAAGTACAGATGTAGTCATTTCTGTGACCTGTCAGATATTGGAAATTGCATGTTCTCCTTTTACGCAATCTACGGGAAGCAATTTTCCATTGTAGAAAAGAAGAATAAGTCATTTTAAGAATCTCAAACCGGACCCATCACAGCAAAGCAGATTGGTCTCAATTTAAAGAGCTCTGGCAAATTAATTCTGCATTGTACTAGACATTTCTTTCCATCGCCGGTTTTCTTTATACATTAACCTGCTTTCATGTGTCTTCAGTTTCCAACGACTTGGTTAACCCCTTTGATGTTGAGAGTTTTTCACCACTGTCTCCCTCTGCCTTTGTTCTATCGTGACCTTGATTTTGGTGATTTTTTTTTCTTCGCTCTAACATGTTTTCTGCTGGACCTGACTCTTAAAAACATAGCTATTATTGTATACCATATGACTTGAAAAAACGCTGTTACAATATAGCTTGATGTTTCTTTTTTTCTATCCTACCAAAGCTTTCTGGCTGTGCCCTTTGTTTTTTAATAAGTTTATGCGATTTAGAATTATGCGTAAATGTCTTTTTCTAAAACTCTGCATACAGAAGGTGTGTTGAAAACATTTTTGTAAGATACATGGATATATAGGATCCCTATGCGGATTTGTCAGATATAATCTTTGCACGTGACTACAACACGTCATATATTGGACTTCTCAGCCAAGCCTCCAATATGGCAGGGATTATTATTTCATAAGAAATTATACGAGACACAAATATCAATCGTTTATATTTCCTAGAAATTCTCCTAAATTATTTTAATTGTCTGTGTTTTGCTTTGAAGAATACAATAATCAATAATCGGATAAAAACATATATATATTTATTACTTATACAAAAAAGTTTCAAATCTCATATCCTAAACAAAGATTTATAAACCACAATCCATCAGCACATAAAAACTAGCTTCACAATATATGTATCTCTTGTTAGTAACTGCATATATGATTAATATCATTTACCTTATCAGTTAGTAACTAATACACAAATGGTTAATAAACATTTCTGCTTAATACAACATGCATGTCCCAGCAAACAATGTTTAACCAGCTAGATCTTATAGATATATATATATATATATATATCTCTATACTACATGGATCAACAAAAGATGAGCTAATTTAATGATAAGTAATAAAACTTATTTAGGGGGTGATGCCTGAAGTGTGAGCTCCAGCGTGTTTGCCACATAATTGCTTATTCTCGGCGGATCACAAGAGCAATGATGAAGGGAAAACAAAGGAGAACGACCACTACTGACCCAGGAACCCCCAAATCTACTTTGCAGGGCTCCATGGACGCTTTCTTACAAGCGCCGCTTGCATCGCAGATGAGGCCTAGCCAGACGGAAGCAGCCTCTCCCTCGCCGTCGGAGGCCTCGTGGAGCGAGGATCACCCGCGCTTGAGGCGTATGGAGGAAATGATGGCATCCTTGCCCTCCAAACAGGATCTGCTCGATCTGGCCTCGACACTGGGAGAAACACTCAGGGGAGAGGTATCGGCAGTCAAGACGGGCCTGATGGAGCTGGAGACGCGGGTGATTACCCTTGAAAATGCGGCACAACATGCGGCGTCCGACTCCAATGGAGGCCCTGACTCCCCGGTTCTTTCGGTGCTACTCCGCCGCATGGATGACCTGGAGAATCGCTCACGCCGCCAGAATTTGCGGATTCGAGGGGTGGAAGAGTCGGTGTCCGAGTTACGTGAGTACCTGGCCCGCCTATCTCCCCCTCCGCCATGGATCGGGTGCACAAAGTGTACCGGGCCTCGGCGTCGGAAGATACGCAAAACGGGCCCCGTGACATTCTTTGTCACATCCCTGACTTTCGAATGAAGGAGCTGATCATAAGGGCGGCAAGGGCCCAACGATCCTGGGACTTTGAAGGGAACAAGGTGGAGATATTTAATGACTTGTCACGTTTCACACTGACGGCCCGCAGGGCTCTGCGGCCGGTGACCCTGGTTCTGAGGGAAAAGGGAATCCCATACAGATGGGGCTTCCCATTCTCCTTGCACGCCTCCTTTAATGGTAGGAACGGAGTGATTAAATCCCACGAGACGTGCCTGAATTTCTCAGGGAGCTGCAACTACAGGAGGTGCAGGTACCAAACTGGGAGACTGTTTTAATGGAGGAGTCTGCGCGCCCTTTTTTTGCTCCCCCCGTGAGACCAATGAGACAGCGGAGACCTCGGGATCGAGTCCGCCCGCGAGATGGTGAGCCTACGGATGAACCTGAGTTAGAAGGGACCCAATGAGACTCAGGGAACTTTACTGGAGACTTGCCGCGTGCAGCACCCTCTCTCTGCCTGCTTGACTGTGGAAACCGTGGGGAATACTTGTACGAAGAGAGGGTTGGTGCGACTGGGAGATTGTTCCCCAACCCCTTCTGCTGCAGCGGCAGGATTGTTGCCCCGTTCGTATGTACGGACACTAGACCGGTGTGCCCCGAGGTCTTTCCGCCATGGATTTGCTTGTGTAGAAGGACGCTCCTAGAGGCCTAACATACACACCCCAATCTCCCGAACACAAGTGGCGGGATCACTGTCCCGTTAAGGGGCTCTTGGAAATTGTACTGCTTGCGGGACATTGTTAAGGAGAACCGCATCACTCCGCATGCCATGGAATACGGTGGGAGAGAGAGTTATGGCGGACATTCAGAAGGTTTCTACCGTCACCTGTAAATATGTTGTTGGACATTTGAAATGGGCTGTTGGGAGAGACGGAAGGACTTGATGGGGAGAAAAGTCCTCTGATTGAAAGATATCAGTTTGCTGGTTTGTTTGAGATGGGGGAGGGAGTAGGTAACCGAGGGTGGAAGGGTATCATCAGGAGGGAAGGGGGGAGGGCAAGGTTTTATATTACCCTGCAAGGGAGGGGGTGGGGGGATGGTCATAACATACACTGCATAACCTATTTAAAAAGAAAAAAAAAAAACAAAGGGGGGATATTTTATAAGTTTACATAAGTAAGGGGGTGGGAATTGGAATATCGTGCTTCACTGTTTGGGGAGGGGGGAGATGGCTATATCGTGCATTTAGTAATAAATAACCATTTAAAAAAAATAAATAATATGCACATACTTTGTAAAGTTAACGTAAGCGAGGGGAGTATAGCACATTGGGTTATACAGTAAGGGGAGGGGGAACGGAGATGATTACAACTTGCATTTAGTGACCTTTTAAAAAAAAAAAAAGGGGCTTTATAGGTTTACGTAAGTAAATAAGTCACATGTTATGTAAGTTTGTAAAGTTGAGGGAGGGGTAGGGGGTTGGATATTATGTTACATTGTAAGGGGAGGGGGGAAAGGGGGGATGGATATAACAGAAGTCTGGAAACTTTTAAAGAACAAGAAAAAGGGAAAAAAAGAAAGAAAGAAAAAAGGGACAAAATTATATGTATATATTTCGTAAAGTTACCATAAGTGAGGGGGGGATAGAATATTGTGTTAAGCGGTAAGGGGAGGGGGACGGGAGATGACTATAACGTGTATTTTCCAAGTTTGCATAAGTAAAGGGGTGGGGGATAGAATATCATTTTACTCCATTTGAGGTGGGGGAGGGGGGAGCGCTACAATGTGCATTTCATGTTCAAGACGGGGGGGGGGGAAAGTGTATTTTAGAAGTCTGCATAACTGGGAGGGGGGGGGTTGACGCGTATATTGGCCAGTAGAGGGGAAGGCTCTAACGTGCATTTACATTGTTATTGTTATTTCTTTGTTTATTGCTGTGATGTTGAGTCTTTCAACCCTGTCTACTGTGATGTGCTTAACAGAGGTAGGTGCCAGTGGGTATCGGAGTAACGGAGACCTAAGCTGTATATCAAGGGCGTACTAAATGACGTCTCGCCCAATGCCCATTTCTGGCCTACCTGTGCTCTTGTTATAACTTACATATTGCCTACCTAAAGCACGTATATCGCTTGCTATTGCTGATCCGCTGATGATGATATTCATTACCGTGTACCGTGCAACACGTTGGCCTCTGGCCTGTTTTTTCTTTTTTCTTTTCTCTTCTTTTCTTCTTCCTTTTCTCTGCTCTTCTAGCGAGGTACTCGGCTGATTGCCTCTCCTTTCTTCTTCTTCTCTTATTCGTCTTTTCTTTGCCTACCCCGAGGTATTGGCGTCGAATTTTCTCAGGGGAACTGTTCAGGGCGGTTTTATACCCCCTTGGACAGGTAGCCTGACGGACGCTTGAGCCTCATCAATCACTTAGTGTTATTTTGTTTTGTCTTGTGTGTGTGTTTATCGTTTGTGTGCGTGTTGTAAGCTTTCTTCCCTCCCCCCCGTTTTTTTTTGTTTTTTTTCTTCCTCTCTCTCTCTCTCTCCTCTTCTTTTCCTCTTACTCCTTTTCTGTCCAACTTCTCCTTTTTCCCCTTTTTATTTGACTGGGGTCTGGGAATATGGCTGATGGAGATATGATGGCGGGGGGCGGCTCTGGCACTAGCAGCTCTGGAGATAAGTCGGCTTTCCTGCCACGGTCGTTACGCTTCTTGACTTATAATGTCAGGGGACTTAACATTCCGGAGAGGCGTGGACGACTCCTTCGTGAACTTCAGGCCCTACGAACCTCGGTGGTCTTCTTGCAAGAGACGCACTTTCGTGCAGACGCACCCCCCCAACTGCTCATTCGAGCATTCCCCACGGGATTTTTCAGCAATTATACGCAGGGCAAGTCGCGTGGTACAGCGATCTTATTCGCAAAAGATGTCCCTTTCGTGGTTATTGACACGTTGTGTGATGATGAGGGCAGATATCTTTTTGTTAAAGGTTCGATTTCAGGGGTGGCTTATACTTTCGCTTCTATCTATTTGCCGAATGTAAATCAACATAGGTGCCTTGCGAGGATCGTGAAGGCCCTGGATAAGTTCCAAACGGGCATTCTGATTCTGGCGGGGGACTTCAACGTCCCCATGGATCCGCGAATAGACACTTCCCGTCGTCAGTCGACTATCCCACCAAGCTCTATTAGACATCTTAAACGTACCCTGGACTCTTTGCACTTGGTAGATGTTTGGCGTGCTCTGAATTCAGGGCCCCGAGATTTCACTTATTACTCGTCGGTACATGCTTCTTTCTCGAGAATCGATTATCTTTTTATGCAACAACATCAATTGCACTTGCTACTTGAGGCGGATATCGGCACACGTACGTGGTCGGACCACTCGCCTGTTTGGATGTCACTGATCTCTCCGCTTTTCTGCCCACGGGAGAGATCCTGGAGACTGAATACGCACCTGCTTGACGATCCCGGTTTTTCGAGGGAATTATCTGGAGCTATGAAGCACTACTTCGAAGAAAATGCTGGGGTGGGTGAGGTCTCGGAAGTTACGGTCTGGGAGGCACATAAGGCGGTAGTACGGGGCCTGCTTATCAGCAAGGCTGTTGCACTCAACAAGGCCAAATCAACAGAGACGGTAGATCTTTTGAATGGCATCAGACGCCTGGAACAGTCCCACCTCTATTCATCAGACGACGCAGACTTTAAGGAGGCTACGCTACTTAGGCGACGCCTAAATGACATCCTTAATGAGAAATTAAGACTGGATGCGGCGCGCGCCAAATGCCGATTTGCCTTGCAGGAAAATAAGCCTGGGAAGTTGCTGGTGCACTTACTTCGACAACGTCGGGAAACTAATTATGTTTCCAAGATCAAAACAGGGACGGGTCGAACTTCACCCCTACCTGATGTGATCGTCAGGGAATTTGAGTCCTATTACCGTCAGCTTTATGATATGGAGGGTACGACAGGAAGAGTTATTGCGCCACCAGCCATCTCCAGATATCTGCAAGAGAAGATTCATACTACACTGTCGCCCGAGGATAAAGAGTCGCTTTCTGCACCGTTTACAGAAGTAGAACTCTTAACCGTAATGAAACTTATGAAAAAGGGTAAAAGCCCTGGCCCGGATGGGCTGTCGCTAGAATATTATCAACATTTTGCAACGGAGCTATACCCGAGAATGCTTTCGGCTTTTCAATCGGTGGGAGCGGATACTTCTTTTCACCCTCACACGGTGGCGGCTACAATAGCAGTTATACCAAAGCCGGGAAAAGATGAGTCTGAATGTAGGAACTATAGACCCATCTCCTTGCTGAATACAGACGCAAAAATATTTGCTAAACTTTTGGCGGAACGTCTGAAACCTTTTCTGTCTAAATTGGTCCGACCGGATCAGGTGGGATTCATTCCGGGACGGGAAGCCAGGGATGCCACCTCTAGAGCGCTAGGTGCAGTTGCTTACGCAAAAAAGACAGGAGAGGGGGTGGTGCTTTTATCAATGGATGCTGAAAAGGCGTTTGACAAAGTGAGCTGGTCTTTTCTGTTTTTAGTATTACGACAAATGGGGCTCCCGGATACTTTTTTAGACCAGATACAAGCTTTATATACGAATCCGTCGGCTCGTATCCGTGTGAATGGAGCACTTTCTGCCCCCATTCCGATCTGTAATGGAACTCGACAGGGCTGCCCCTTGTCGCCGTTACTATTCGCTCTGTATTTGGAACCACTTCTGGAGGCGGTTCGTTCTACCGACTCCATCATGGGGATACAAGGCACCTCTACCCATCACGTGGTCTCTGCTTATGCGGATGACCTGCTTTTTATGTTGACGAATGCGGACACTTCATTGCCAGCGGTGACAAAGGTATTATTGGATTTTGGTGAGGTCTCCGGATTCCGGGTAAACATGGACAAGTCGGAACTACTTTATATGAATCTCTCGCAGGCTCGTGTGGCTAGACTAAAGAGGGCGGTTCCATTTACGTGGTGTAAGGACCGATTGAAATACCTAGGAATATGGATCTCCCCATCCCCTGCTCTGCTTTACGCTCTTAACTATCAACCATTGTTAGATGTTTTTGTATCAGAGTTATCTGGTTGGTCGAAAAAGTTTATTTCCTGGTCGGGCCGGATTAATACTTTGAAAATGAATATAGTACCCAGACTTCTATATGTACTTCAAGCGGTCCCGATTTCTCTGCCTGCCAATTTCTTCAAGCTGTTCCGAACAGCGGCACTGCGTTTCATTTGGCCTCAAGGGGGCCCGCGTGTCAGTTATGCTACGTTATGTCGTCCTAAATCGGAAGGGGGTTTGGCATTACCTGACGCTAAACTTTATTACTACGCAGTACATCTTGCGCGACTCCTGGAATGGTCTGTCCAAAAGTCAGAGAAGCTGTGGCTGGACATGGAGGAAACGCTGGTGGGAACGCCCCTGTGGACACTGCCGTGGATTCGTTGCCAAGGTCCTTGGGAACAACAAAGGATTTGGTGCCTTACGACAGACACGCTGGGCATCTGGAGGCGATTACGTATGCAATTTGGGTTGACATCTGCGATTTCACCACTTTTGCCATTACAAGACAACCCCGATTTTACACCAGGGGTACGCACAGCCCTGAAAGCGCGGTTTGACCTTCCGGATAGGATCACGGTGGCTACCTATTTGAAGGATGGTAATCCTCCCCCATTGCAGCACTCGGAGGGAACACCTTCGATCCGTCTTCAGGAACGGTTCAATTATCACCAGATCCAATCGTATCTGCGCTCTTTGAAGGCTGGATTCAGCCTCACTCGTCCTCTTACGCCCTTTGAGCAGTATTTCCAATTTGGTATTCAGTTGGACAGAGGTGTTTCTACCATATATCGCATGCTTCTTGGGCGATATGCAGAGACTCCTGCTTTCAGAGAAAGGTGGAGTGCCGTGGTGGGAAAACATATTTCAGATGAGGAATGGAATAAGACTTTTACGCTCATTCACAAGGGGACCGGGTCTTTACCTTGCGCGGAAAATGCTTATAAAATTCTTACATTTTGGTACCGGACTCCAGATCGGCTACAGAAGATGTTTCCCCTTCATGATCCGCAATGCTGGCGGTGCAAGGCGGCTTTTGGGGATTTTTTGCATATTTGGTGGGACTGTCCTGATATTCAGGTTTTCTGGAAGATGGTTCACAGTGCAGTTCGTGCAATTTCAGATGAGGAATTTGAGTTCACTCCATCTAACTATATCCTGTTGCAGTTCCCGGCGCCCGTAAAAGTCTTGAAGCGGTCGGTAGTATTGAGATTGGTGACTGCGGCCAAACTGCTGATCCCTCTGCATTGGAACAAGCAGACGTTACCCTCTTGGCGAGAATGGGTGGCTAAGGTAGAATTCTTATGCAGGATGGATAACCTGGTAGCGAAGGACCTAGACCAAGTCGAACAATTTGTTATGAATTGGTTTCATTGGGATAACTATGTGAGCTCGGCACCTGAGAGACGCCTAGAGGTGACTGACACATGAACGGGTGGACGGATTGCTGGAGTTTGAATTAGGACGCTAGAGACCCCGATGGAGAATGGAGAGTCTAGGAACTGCCATTGTCCAAACGTGTGGTCCACCAGTTGGTGCGTCAGAGTCCTCTTCCCCCAGGAAGAAGCTGTCCCCTCCTCCCCCTCCTTTTTTTTTTTTCTCTTCTCCCCTTTCTGAACTACTTTATTTCCCTGAACTCTGCCCCTTGCTGTAGTGTCTTTTCTCTTGTCTTTATCGTTGTCCTGTCTGTTTTGTTGGTTTGTCCTGTCTGCTGTTTTGTTATGTGTGTTCTAGTCTGTCTGTTTTCTCACAACCCGGAAGACGTACTTAAAGGCATTGGACATTTTTCTCAGAAGCTGGTCAGCATTGGTACAGCATACGATTATAGATGTAGCATGCAGCACCTTGATTTCGACCGGGGTCGGATTCTGCTTTTTACCAATTGCAAATCAGTATGGTGCTAACCTTACATGACTGCTGCTGTATACATTGCACGACTTGTGTTACCATGTTGGACATGCTAATGTGATTTAAGCTACTGTATGTTTATTTCTGCTAATAAAAATTTTGATTACAAAAAAATAAATAAAATTTATTTAGTGAATCCTCCCCTAATCTCAAGAATTAAACTTCTAATCTTTTGCTTTTTTATTTCTAGTTATATAATTCCTTGCTTATTAATTTCAATCACAGTAATTTCCAATTTCAATATATATATTTGTATCAATCCTACAACAGTTTCTTTTAGGATAAATCCTTATGTCCACTTCTTCATATTTCTATCTGCAGAATAGAAATATTTAGAGTTTTGGAGGTACCAAGAAAAAACTGAGAAATCTCAGTCTATCTGTTGCAAAAGTCTACAGATATATATATTTACATTAATTCCTTAATTTAAATGGCTCTCATACATTAACTCTCCAATCTGGATTTTGATGAGTTTGCCTTGGAATTCTTTATGTAATGTTTTGAAATATGTGAAGATTATCAATATCAGAAAATCAATGCATGTGAGTTAGAGATTTGGTGAGAGTCTTGAGTGCATTGTCCCGGGATGGTCTGCTAGCGATGTGTGTTAGCCTCGGAATGCCTCATGTCCTGGAATCTGCATGCATTATGGTGTATGTCTCGGAGTCTCAGACTCTCGGAATCTCGGAGTGCATTGCGGTGTGAGTCTCTGAATCTTGGACTGAAGGGATTGAATGCAACCAACATTGCCGCTTCAATTATAGTCAATTTGACGTCACTAACAATATCTTCACCATATCAAATATAATATTTACTATCCTATAGAGGGCAGCATTGCACTTCTTAATTAATTCCACCATTTCTTTTTAATATCCTTATCTCGTGTCAAAAGGTCAATCTACACAAAGACCTTCTCTTCTCCCAATGTAGACATTTAGTCTCTACATATCATATCAAATTTATATCCCTCACTCCTTTCTAAATTTTTGCTGAGTCTTATCAGTTGAATTCTTTTCTAGTTAACTCAACAGAATCTATTCTTCAATAATTATACTATTTACCACTTAAACTCTCTACAATATAAATTGGAGCGTCTATTTTCTACTGTAAATATAATAAAATATACCTTGATTATAAACATATATTTTGTGAATATATTTTACTTTACGAAGATATTAACTCTTATTTTGTTTTTTGGGTATAGGAATATATCTTTTTGTTTTAAAGACTTAAAACAGACCAATAAATTTAATTATGACAGATCTTAGCACTTAGCTTGGGCATTATACCACACAAAGACATTTTAAGGTTCCTTCATGTCTGGTATTTCTAAAAAAATATATATATAAGATCTCACCCAGTCATGAACTCTGTAAAAAAAAATCTCGGTTCATTTCTAACTAGGGAAATTTGGGGGGGGGGGACTGTCTTTAAAAACAAAATGGCTACAGGCATCCATTTTACCTTTTTTCCCTTCCAATATACCTGACAGATTTACAACGGTGGTGCACAATAGTATATTATCAGGGTTATTCAAAGAGCTCCGAATTGGGGCCAAAAGGTAACCGAACGCTGAAATTCAGCGTACGGTTACCTTTCCTGGCCATTCGGCTACTCAGAGAGCAGGCAATTCGCCAAATGTTGGCGATTGGCCTGCATATATGGTGCCTATTCGAGGGCAGTGAAATCCCCATAGCTTCGTCTATTCAGAGAAGAAAAACCAGTGAAAAGTTGCCGAATTGCCCTTCGGTGGATTCATTCGACAGATTTATTCAGGCAAATCCCATAGGCTTCAATGTTAAAAATATTCCCGTTTTAACCCAATATCTAAAAACTTTATTATAATATTCTGCAGTAAAAAAGTCTCTTTATCCATAGATTTTTTTTAGGATCTTTTAAGCATTTTTCTGGATTTCTTTTTAAAAAAAATAATTCCTGTATTTATTTATTTTTAAATCGTTTTTTCTTTTTTCTGTAACAGCCCTTTTTATTATCATTCATTGGACCTCATATGTAAATTTCAGGCATTTTCGTTCAGTAGTTTGTTTGCAAACAGCGTTTCACTTTTCAAACATTCAAGCATACGTTTGTTTTTTCTTTTCACTCCATTCGTCTGCAGTGTCGGGTTTTTCCGGCGGCTGCTCTGCACTCTGATCGGCTCGTGCTCGGGTTTCTCCGGTGTCTTTGGCGCGGTTAATCCAGATGTTTTTGTGGGTTTCGGTGTGCATTCGCCTGGGTTTTGAGAGTTTTCGGCAGCTTTTCCCTGCACTATGACGGCCCTGTGGTGCTTGCTGAATACACCGCAGGGTCGCCGAAATGGGATCGCCCAATCAAGCCGAATTGAAGAGAACGAAAAGTCACCGAACATGTGGTGACTTTTCGATTCTCTTTGAATAACCCTGTATGTCTATATTATCCTAATCAATGTACAGGAGAGAATGTACAACAAACTCTTTGTAGTCTGCCAAGGAAAAGGAGGGGTTGTCCTCAGAAACCATATACAGAAATGATACGATCTGATTGTTTATTTGGTTAACAGAATTTACTTTTTCACTAAAACACCTTCTGTGAAGATTTTTTTTAAAGTTACATTGTTTTTCTGTGTATAAGACGATACTTTTGTCTAAATATGTAAAAGCCAGAAATTGGGGGTTGTCTTCTACACAGGAGTAACTGGTACCCCATACCAGATGTGTGTCTGTGCTGAGTGTTACCATGCTCAGCTCACGCTACCACCCTTGTGTCAGTGGCCGTAGGCCAGAATGTGATGCCGCAGTAGTAACTGGCGTTACACTGGTGGACTGCATGGCAAAACTGCTGATACATTTCTTCTGGGAACAGTCTTCCTCCAATCACGAGCCTTGGGTAACAGATGTCCTAGACATCTGATGCTGAACAAACCAATTGCAACGCTGGAAGCATCCTGTTGGACGCAATATCGTGTAGGCATTGTGCAGATGTGACGGTTGGTGTCTGAACAACACCAGTATTTTGAGCACTCTCCCATGAAAATGGCGGAAAATAAAAATAATAACCAAATTTCTTATTCTACAAAATTTAAGCTAAATGTAATAAATTATGCAAAGGGGCATTACTAAATATGCCTTTTAATATTTGAATACTTTGGAAAAATTCTTAAATGTTTTCTGGGTTTTTGATTGAAATATTGATTTCTTAATGTTGGGTTAGAAAAGTAGGGGGCGTCTTATACATGGGGGCGTCTTATACACGAAAAATTGTATTCAAGCAAAATTCCAGGCATAGGTGACCTATGATGAGATATAATGAGAGAAAAATAACGCAGTACAGTTTATACATATAGTTTCCCTTTTCAGTCATCCCAAGGGTAACACTCACAATGCTTAGAGCCCTTTGATTGCTTCTATAAGGTCCTGCCGTGGGGGTTACTTCTCCTCTTTGTGTTATAGAGGTGCAGATTCTTTTTTTTAAGTATTGGCAGAGAAAACCCTTCATAGGCCAATAACATTAGGTAAAAAATGTTCTGATTGGACCTTACTCAAATTTACATTACATTACCAGCCTTGTTATGGCTCTTTTGATCTCGCCTGTTGTGTTTATGGTAACCTCTGACCCTCAGAAGCCGCGTCTGGATTTTCCATAAATGTCACAGGCAGTGGCTTCACTACAGGAGGGTGAGGGGAACCCCCAGGTTATTTTTTGCCCCCCTCCCCTTGTGTCTCTCTTGCCCCCCCCCCCCCACCAGAAATCGACATCCAGCTTCTTCCACTTCTTCGGACCGCTAGTGGGATCCTTATAATTGTACTGCAACAAAGAAGAAGGAGCGATCTGCTTCCTCTCACTAACAGAAGGAAAACGGAGAACAAATCATTTTCTGGTGTCCTTCTGCAAACCATGCACAGTCCCTGTAGATTGGGGGCACGCAATCTCGCAAGTGTTGACTGAGTCCTCATGGAGAGGATACCAGTGGCGTGGCTGGTGGTATCAGTGGCTTCTCTACAAGCCAAGCCAGTAATATAGGCACACTCACAATAGAGCGAACCACACGAATAGTCATTTGCAGCTCCTTATTACCAGCTCAGACAGAACAGATTCCTATATTTGCAACAGTTAAAATGATTAAAATGTGTTACACCAAGTCAAAACCTTACAAATCTTGTCAACATTAATGTGATTTCTTCCTTTCATTTTGCAGCAAAGATTTCTCAAAACCAGTTGACCTTTCAAGAGTCTCAGTTAGGACCTTCGGTAAGTCTAGGGATCTTTTCTTTGTAATGAAATTCAAAAATTTGAGTTTATTCAGATTTTCTTTAAATATTATTTCTACACAAACAGTACATATGTATTGTATTTGTGTACTTCTTAATGCAAGGAGTCTTAATGGTACACTTGCATCTCTGAAGGAAAATTTAGATTGGATGAATTACTGTTTTTAAGAAAAATGTAAGGAGAGTGAAGACACCACAATGGCCTCAAATTGTTCTTCAAACATAGACACGAACCTTAATGCCAACACATAAATATTTGTACCCATGAAGTGCATTCAGATTCCTATTTCATCCTTCTCTTCTTTGATGTTGCCATGTTGTATTCAATTATGACCTTATAACCTAGACACTCGACCCATTTTTTCATTTTGAATGCAGTCATTGACCTTTACTTTGATTGGAATGCAAAGGTTATTTTCTTTAATAGCCCTTGTGGTGTTTCTGCATAATTGCTGAGAACCCCTCACCCCCAGGTTACAGAGCAACTTCATGATGACACCTTTCAGGTCTTTAAGTTGCTATGCTCTTTGGTGCCACCAACTTCCTTTCTAATTCCTTGCAGTTGAAGATACCTGGATTCAATCTGCAAGGTCAATTTGCTTCTATAAGGGACAAAAACTAAGGACTCTATTCCGACCTTGGTGTAAACTTAACCAGAGCTATTGTAAACTTTCTAGAGCCATTATGGGACCTGATCACAACTTAGATGTTAATTGCTTTGTGTTTTCTTCCATTTGCATCTCACCTTTAATATCTGTATTATGACCGAGCTGCTTTGCCAACAGCTCGAGCCTTAATACTTTTGAGCTGCAATGTGATAACACCAGTGGCACTCAATGCCACTGATGTTATCTGCTCCAGCAGGCCATAGAACTCCATATAGATGAACGAGATCTGGCACAAGCTCTGCAAGAGCACGTGCTTGTGAGATCCGGCCGGAGCAGCGGAGGGATACACAGAGAAACAATTGACTGCTGAACGAGGAAGCGGCTAATCACGGCACTCTCGCCCAGGGCCGCCATCAGGGCATTACACCCCATGCTGCCGTAAGGGGCAAGGGCTGCCGGGCCACGGGGCGGGGGTCACAGGCCTCCAACGCCCCGGGGGGCCCTGGGCCTCCAGGGCCCCGTCGGCAGCAGCGTTGCCCTTTTACAGCTCCGGTATCAGACTCGATGAGTCCGAATCCGGAGCTGTGTCTCTGCTGTAGGAGCCGGAGGAGACACTGTGTCTCCTCCGGCTCCTGGCAGCTTAGCTGGCTGGCTGGGCAGGGCCAAGCAGCATGTGGGGGCCTCCTAAGCACATTGCTTTGGCTCCGCCCCCTCCACTCAGTGAAGCTGCGTGCCTGAGATGGAGGGCCCGGGCTGAAGAGCAGAAGAAAAGAAGATAGAAGATAGAAGAAAAGGAGAAGAAAAGAAGAGCTGAAGGAAGACAGCAGAGTGGTGAGCCAGGGCCCAGACCCCAGGGCCCCTACCCCAAGGCCCAGACCCCAAGGCCTAGACCCTGGGCTCAGACCCCAAGGCCTAGACCCTGGGCCCAGACCCAGGGCCCAAGGCCCAGACCCCAATGCCCAGGGCCCAAGGCCGAGACCCAGGGCCCAGACCCCAAGGCCCAGACCCCAGGGCCCAGACCCCAAGGCCCAGACCCAGGCCAGACCCCAGGGACTATGCCCAGCCTAGACCCAGGGACCAGGCCCCAAGGCCCAGCCCCAGGGACCAGACCGAGGGTCCAGACCCCAAGGCCCAGGGCCCCTACCCCAAGGCCCAGATCCCAGGGCCCAGACCCAGGGCCCCTACCCCAGGGCCCAGACCCCGGGCCTAGACCCAGGGCCCAAACCTCAAGACCCAGGGACCAGAGCCAGGCCAGGGACCAGGCCCAGCCTAGACACAGACCCCAGGGACCCAGCCCCAAGGCCCAGCCCCAGGGACCAGGGCCCAGACCCTAGGCCAGACTCAGGGACCAGACCCCAGGGACCAGACTCAGGGCCCAGACCCCAAGGCACAGTCCCAGGGACCAGGGCCCAGACCAGACCCCAAGGCCCAGGGACCAGGCCCAGCCCCCAAGGCCCAGAGCTCAGACCCCAGGGCCCAGACCCCAAGGCCCAAACCAGACCCAGGGACCAGACCCAAAGGCCATCATATACAGCCCGTTACTGTGAGATTTATTGCTGTGGATTCTGTGATTCGTTCATACACACCGCACATTACTGTGAGTTTTATTGCTGTGGATTCTGTGATATGCTCATACACACTGCACATTACTGGGAGTTTTATTGCTGTGGTGCTATGTTATGTCCTTTTTTTTGAAGGGGGAGAAAAGCTGTTAGAGGTTGAGGGAGTGCCGGGGGGGCCCCATCGTGAGGTTTACTATGGGGCCCTATCATTTCTGATGGCTGCCCTGCTCTCGCCACTGAGGGTTCTGAGGTCAGTAGGGGATTTTTAGGTGGGTTTGATTAATGAGTTAAGTGATTGCGCTTCAGCACAATGACATAACACCATGGTCTGGAAAAAAACGTTATTAAAACTTGAATAACTACCAGGCACTGATGGGGAACGAGCTTGTTGGAATAGCTTGCGCTCAGCCTGCTGTGGCACATTAATGTCTCCCATACAAAGTATAGGAGGCGTTAATGTACAGTAACCTGACAAAACATTCGAGACGCAAGCTGAGATTGCGTCTTGGATGAAATAGAGTAGAACGGATAAAAAAATAAAGCACGAGCTTGAGCCTTTATGCTGTACAGCTCGAGCACTGTGCTTTGCGGCCAGGCAGTGGTCTTGCCCATAGTCTATGGAGATGTTACGTTTACAACATCTGTGGGTAAGTTTACACTAAGGTCGTAATTAACAACCAAGAGTTTCTAATTGATTCAGCAAGATTGTTGGCTTCTTTAAATTGTCATTTATGTGCAAAAACTGCCATAGGGGTCTATTGTGCTTTCCGTGAGAAGATGCATTTCTCCTTTAGACATTACTGAAGAGAGAACGAATACTCTGATGTACCACCTTTATAAAAACCCAGCACATCCTTAGAGAAAGTTATCCATTTTGTGCTTTATGTATGTCTTGTGTTTCGTATTAAACCTTTACCAAAGTAATCAGTAATAAAATATTTAGGGCCCTATTCCATAGTTAACGCTAACATGGGGACACTAGCGGGCATCACCATGTTAATGTGGTATTTCAGGGCAGGCTCTAGCTGAGCACCTCCCCCAGAATGCAGCATTAACAGCAGTGATACTGGTGGTTGCGCTTCCACGCCGCCACGAGTACCGCTTCCTGGAGTCCATAGGACACCATAGAGGATTGCTCTTCCGAGCTGTGAGATCACGCAGCTCATCAGAGTGATCGCGGAGGGAGATCTATTTGTTCACAGTCTCACTCTGCTCCCTGTCAGTAGAAGCAGCAGATTGGGCCACCCTTCTTGCCGAGGGATGACAGGTGAGTATTGAAGTTAATGGGGGGGTTTAGGGGGTGCTACATGATTCTGCAAATGTTGAATCCTGTAGCGTCAGCTTTTAGGTGTAGCTAAAATATGTCCGTCTGCTTCCCGACGCCTGCACTTTGGAATACCTTCCTTATTGAAACGCAAATGTACGTTTGCGCAAAGTACAGCAAGCTCACGCAATCTCCGATGCACAAATGGATTACTAACGGGCGTAGCGTCAGGAATGTAATATGGATGGCGTGTGTTAAACACACTTATCCTGGCGGTAATGCTTACATATCAAGGAACTACATTAGCGCCAACTGTGGAATAGAGCCCATGAGTTTTTCATGAAAATGATATCTTTGATCGGCTCAGAACTTGACTGTGCCATGTTAAGCCCAGACTATGAAGAATCGTATAAACCAATGTTCCTGGTCTTTCCAAGAATAAAATGTATTGCTGAGGAACCCAAAAATGCAAGCAGGGCAAATGATGATCAAATAAATGAAATGCTAAGAATTCTTATGTGCAGTAATCTTTTAAAACGTTATTTTTCATCTGAAAAGCTGATGTAAATCTTATTTGGTTCCTTACATAGTGTTTATCCTGTCTGTGTAACTTGGCCAGACAGTAACTTGGCAGTTGCTATTTTTGCATTTGCATAAACAAAAAAAATAAAAGCCAAATATCCACCATGATTGCTTTCAGGCAGCTCTAGATCTTTTTTTCCCTTTTTATATGTGGATGTATATCAAAGTAAGGGTTAGCTAGTTAGTTAAAGGGGTTGACTGTGGTTATTCTGATATGCAGAGTGAGTGGTTAACTACCCTAGAAGGTTAATGCAGTTATAAGGTTAATATGGGTCTGTTTAGGGATAGGTGTATATGTTTAGATATGTGTTTGTGCATCACATATAGGACCATGCACAATCTGCAGGTGCAATTTCCTAAACACACATTTATATGAATATATTCTATATTCACAAACGTGTATATAAATATCTACTGCCCGTGGTGTATCCCTCTCAGTGCGAACTCACGACAGCGGTATTCTAGAATATAGCTACGTGCGTTACTTGGGCATACTGGCGACATATCGCAGCTGATGTGGGAGAACGCCCGCCAGATGAAAAGTTTGCAGTATGCAGGGATTCTGCAGGCCCAATTTCCTAAACACACATTTGTGTGAATATATTCTACATTCACACTCGTGTATATAAATATCCAGTGGTGTCACTAGGGTTGGTGTCACTCGGTGCGGTAACTCCTGGTGTTACCACCCCCCCCCCGGTGTTTTATGGTTTCTTTTTCTAACCACTCTTACTCATAAATCAGAATTCCCATATAACACTGAATGCTCATACAAAGCGCACATTACTGGGAGGATTAATGCTGTGGCTCTCTGTGATATGCTCACTCGCAGAGCACATTACTGTGAGTATTGTTGCTGTGCAGCTCTGTGATACAGAAATGTGCCGTGTATGACAGAGCTGCACAGCAACAACACTCACAGTAATGTGCGCTGTGTATGAGCATTCAGTCAGGAGTCCTATCACTCTCATAAAAGTCAAAAGAAGAGATTGTAAAAGTCCTTGCTTCACTACAGCCAATCCAGAAAGACCACCTTACGTCTTTTATTTTCAAATATAGCAACTAAAAGTTAGGACAGCGCATCTATAGTGTCATAGTCACTGTGGGTACCAATAGCAGGAACTCCAATTGACAGGAACTTCAATATGGAACCCCTGTCACCTTCATATCCATTTTCAATCTGAAAGAATGGGGAGCGGTATATTGTGTAGTATTTTAAAACCTATAAAAAATTTATTAAAATCCAAAAAACAAACTCACACCTTGTATAGCACATAAAAGATGTGCACGTAAGCGTTGGTCACAATGACCCAAACATCCCGATCACAATCCCCAATAGGTCCACAAACCGTCCACAGGTCGATGTATGCCACCTGGGTAGATCCGAAAAATAGTCTCCTGGTCCAAATCGTAACCTTCTGTATAATCGCCAACGCGTTTTGTGAGTAACTCACTTCCTCAGGAGCGTGTCTTCGACCTATCACTTCCTTTCACTCTCAGACAGCTTTTACATGCTGAGATCAGTGAGCTCTCAGCATGTACAGTCTGCCTCAGAGTGTCTGGCCTTCCACCCATGCGTTGGCACAGTGGTTGAGGTATAGGAGGGTGACAGTGCCTGGTAGTGGCACGGTGACTGGGTGGTGCAGTAGTAGTGGTGTATAAGAGACATTAACTTTGTGGCGTAGTAAAGGCAGTGACTGGGTAGTGTAGTCTACAAACACACACATATACCTGGCTGCCTGGTTGTCCCGCTCCGAGAGAGTCCAGGTGGGATGAGGGGGTCCCCCGCGGCGGCACGGCTTGCCTCGTTCTGCTCCTATCCGAATCCTGTGGGACCGACTGACGTCTAGACCGTACTATTATCTTTTAAACATGAGTCAGTTCTGCTGTTAATTAATTGAGAATTTGACTAAATTACAAACGTTTTACTATATTAATACAAAGATATGTCTCAAACACATAAGGTTGTATCTGCTAATGGTGGGATGGCATTGAATACTATTTATTAAGCTTCTGTGAACTGTAGTTCGTAAGAATGACCTTGCTGCTAATAGAATATTTATTTTCTACTCTTCTGTGCTAACTAAATCTGAAAATGCAGAGTCTCCGAAAGGCAACGGCAAAATATATACCAAAATTGCGGAACAGGGAATCTTCTGGGTTGAATAATGTTTCTAGTTCAGCTAATTTGGCCTAAAATCGACATTCCTCCACAATTCATGGCTTAGCAACTTATACCATCTGTGTTCCTGTTTGTAATTGTGCAATGAGTTCACGTGGGGCGTATAACAATTTTGTTTGTTTTTCTTCCATATGATTTAGCATAATCCTATTAACTAGAACAGCGTTGCTGACAATTGTGTTGTTATTCTTTTTTTCCTTTCAATTAGTCTTTAATATTTTTGATAGTTTTTCTTTCTAGATTTAGAGTAGACCTTCTAATTTATTCTTACTATTCATGTAATTGTTGTCATATTTCAAATTTTAGACTGGAAATATTAAATTTATTTACTTATTGCTCCGGTTAAATGTCCTTATAACAGGTTTATTTATGTTATTATCTCTAGTTGTCAATGTCCCAGCTGAGCACATCATCTCGCTATCCAATTATTAGTCATTCATCGAGAACACCGCAGCAACGATTCCCAAGTCAGCTCATGCCTTCTCCCATGGCCTACCAACAGTCACATGCAGTAAGTATCTGAGATCACAATTAGCAAATAGTTGTGCAATGAGTTACTTATTACTGCAATGGTAATTTGATGGGTGATTTAAAACTGTTAACTCTCTCTATATGTTACTGGTGAAGTGTTAATTCAGAAAAAATGCATTGCTTACATAGGACCCTGTTCCCTGATCGGTGCTAAAATGGAGACGCTAGCAGGTTTCCCCGTAGCGTCCTAATTTTTTCACCATATTCCGGGTCAGGTGCTAGTTCAGCAGCCTGCCCCGAAACGTGGCGCTACCTTCCAGGATACTTGAGGTAGCGCTTCAGCGCCGCTGTATCACCTCCTGGAATCAATAGGATTTCATGGGGGGGTTACACTGCCAGATCGCAGAGGGAGACGGGGGACTATTTGTCCCCAGTCTCAGTGGCGTAGCGTGGGTTGTTAGCGCCCGGGGCCAGCCAAAAATTGTGCGCCCCCCCCAACCTGTGGACACGTTATCGATATTGCCCCAGCTCACACATGGATATTGCCCCAGCTCACACATGGATATTGCCCCAGCTCACACATGGATATTGCCAGCTCATGAATTTGCCCCAGCTCACACATGGATTTGCCCCAGCTCATGGATTTGCCCCAGCTCACACATGGATATTGCCCCAGCTCACACATGGATATTGCCCCAGCTCATGAATTTGCCCCAGCTCACACATGGATTTGCCCCCAGCTCATGGATTTGCCCCCAGCTCATGGATTTGCCCCAGCTTACACATGGATTTGCCCCCAGTTTACACATGGATTTCCCCCCAGGTTACACATGGATTTGCCCCAGCTCATGGACATGCCCCAGCTCATGGATTTGCCCCCAGCTCACTCATGGATTTGCCCCCAGCTCATGGATTTGCCCCCAGCTCATGGATTTGCCCCCAGCTCACTCATGGATTTGCCCCAGCTCACTCATGGATTTGCCCCCAGCTCACTCATGGATTTGCCCCAGCTCATGGATTTGCCCCCAGCTCACTCATGGATTTGCCCCAGCTCATGGATTTGCCCCCAGGTCACACATGGATTTGCCCCCAGGTCATGGATTTGCCCCCAGGTCATGGATTTGCCCCAGCTCTCACCTGGATTGTTGCCCCAGCTCCGGCAGGGGGTTGAGGGGACCCAGATGCCGGGCAGCGCGGGAGCGCCTGCCCGGTCTTGAACAGTTCGTCCTGTGAAGTGGATGCGGCTGTGTGCGTGCGCAGCCGGTCACGCGGTCCGGCCAGTCAGGTGGTACAGAGACTCAGTACCACCTGATTAGCCGGACCACGTGACCGGCTGCGCATGCACACAGCCGCATCCACTTCACAGGACGAACTGTTCAAGACCGGGCAGGCGCTCCCGCGCTGCCCGGCATCTGGGTCCCTCAACCCCCGGGCCAGTTTTAGGGGCGCGAATGCGCCCCTAACAAAACTGCGCCCGGGGCCACGGCCCCCCACGCTACGCCACTGCGAGTATGTACCCTACGGTGTCGTTATCGATATTGCCCCAGCTCACACATGGATATTGCCCCAGCTCACACATGGATATTGCCCCAGCTCACACATGGATATTGCCCCAGCTCATGAATTTGCCCCAGCTCACACATGGATTTGCCCCAGCTCATGGATTTGCCCCAGCTCACACATGGATATTGCCCCAGCTCACACATGGATATTGCCCCAGCTCATGAATTTGCCCCAGCTCACACATGGATTTGCCCCAGCTCACACATGGATTTGCCCCAGCTCATGGATTTGCCCCCAGCTCATGGATTTGCCCCAGCTTACACATGGATTTGCCCCCAGTTTACACATGGATTTCCCCCCAGGTTACACATGGATTTGCCCCCAGCTCATGGACATGCCCCAGCTCATGGATTTGCCCCCAGCTCACTCATGGATTTGCCCCAGCTCATGGATTTGCCCCCAGCTCATGGATTTGCCCCCAGCTCACTCATGGATTTGCCCCAGCTCACTCATGGATTTGCCCCCAGCTCACTCATGGATTTGCCCCCAGCTCATGGATTTGCCCCCCAGCTCACTCATGGATTTGCCCCCCAGCTCATGGATTTGCCCCCAGGTCACACATGGATTTGCCCCCAGGTCATGGATTTGCCCCCAGGTCATGGATTTGCCCCAGCTCTCACCTGGATTGTTGCCCCAGCTCCGGCAGGGGGTTGAGGGGACCCAGATGCGGGCAGCGCGGGAGCGCCTGCCCGGTCTTGAACAGTTCGTCCTGTGAAGTGGATGCGGCTGTGTGCGTGCACAGCCGGTCACGCGGTCCGGCCAGTCAGGTGGTACAGAGACTCAGTACCACCTGATTAGCCGGACCACGTGACCGGCTGCGCATGCACACAGCCGCATCCACTTCACAGGACGAACTGTTCAAGACCGGGCAGGCGCTCCCGCGCTGCCCGGCATCTGGGTCCCTCAACCCCCGGCCAGTTTTAGGGGCGCGAATGCGCCCCTAACAAAACTGCGCCCGGGGCCACGGCCCCCCCACGCTACGCCACTGCGAGTATGTACCCTACGGTGTCGTTATCGATATTGCCCCAGCTCACACATGGATATTGCCCCAGCTCACACATGGATATTGCCCCAGCTCACACATGGATATTGCCCCAGCTCACACATGGATTTGCCCCAGCTCATGGATTTGCCCCAGCTCACACATGGATATTGCCCCAGCTCACACATGGATATTGCCCCAGCTCATGAATTTGCCCCAGCTCACACATGGATTTGCCCCAGCTCACACATGGATTTGCCCCAGCTCATGGATTTGCCCCCAGCTCATGGATTTGCCCCAGCTTACACATGGATTTGCCCCCAGTTTACACATGGATTTCCCCCCAGGTTACACATGGATTTGCCCCCAGCTCATGGACATGCCCCAGCTCATGGATTTGCCCCAGCTCACTCATGGATTTGCCCCCAGCTCATGGATTTGCCCCCAGCTCATGGATTTGCCCCCAGCTCACTCATGGATTTGCCCCAGCTCACTCATGGATTTGCCCCCAGCTCACTCATGGATTTGCCCCAGCTCATGGATTTGCCCCCAGCTCACTCATGGATTTGCCCCCCAGCTCATGGATTTGCCCCCAGGTCACACATGGATTTGCCCCCAGGTCATGGATTTGCCCCCAGGTCATGGATTTGCCCCAGCTCTCACCTGGATTGTTGCCCCAGCTCCGGCAGGGGGTTGAGGGGACCCAGATGCCGGGCAGCGCGGGAGCGCCTGCCCGGTCTTGAACAGTTCGTCCTGTGAAGTGGATGCGGCTGTGTGCGTGCGCAGCCGGTCACGCGGTCCGGCCAGTCAGGTGGTACAGAGACTCAGTACCACCTGATTAGCCGGACCACGTGACCGGCTGCGCATGCACACAGCCGCATCCACTTCACAGGACGAACTGTTCAAGACCGGGCAGGCGCTCCCGCGCTGCCCGGCATCTGGGTCCCTCAACCCCCGGGCCAGTTTTAGGGGCGCGAATGCGCCCCTAACAAAACTGCGCCCGGGGCCACGGCCCCCCCACGCTACGCCACTGCGAGTATGTACCCTACGGTGTCGTTATCGATATTGCCCCAGCTCACACATGGATATTGCCCCAGCTCACACATGGATATTGCCCCAGCTCACACATGGATATTGCCCCAGCTCATGAATTTGCCCCAGCTCACACATGGATTTGCCCCAGCTCATGGATTTGCCCCAGCTCACACATGGATATTGCCCCAGCTCACACATGGATATTGCCCCAGCTCATGAATTTGCCCCAGCTCACACATGGATTTGCCCCAGCTCACACATGGATTTGCCCCAGCTCATGGATTTGCCCCCAGCTCATGGATTTGCCCCAGCTTACACATGGATTTGCCCCCAGTTTACACATGGATTTCCCCCCAGGTTACACATGGATTTGCCCCCAGCTCATGGACATGCCCCAGCTCATGGATTTGCCCCCAGCTCACTCATGGATTTGCCCCCAGCTCATGGATTTGCCCCCAGCTCATGGATTTGCCCCCAGCTCACTCATGGATTTGCCCCAGCTCACTCATGGATTTGCCCCCAGCTCACTCATGGATTTGCCCCAGCTCATGGATTTGCCCCCCAGCTCACTCATGGATTTGCCCCCCAGCTCATGGATTTGCCCCCAGGTCACACATGGATTTGCCCCCAGGTCATGGATTTGCCCCCAGGTCATGGATTTGCCCCAGCTCTCACCTGGATTGTTGCCCCAGCTCCGGCAGGGGGTTGAGGGGACCCAGATGCCGGGCAGCGCGGGAGCGCCTGCCCGGTCTTGAACAGTTCGTCCTGTGAAGTGGATGCGGCTGTGTGCGTGCGCAGCCGGTCACGCGGTCCGGCCAGTCAGGTGGTACAGAGACTCAGTACCACCTGATTAGCCGGACCACGTGACCGGCTGCGCATGCACACAGCCGCATCCACTTCACAGGACGAACTGTTCAAGACCGGGCAGGCGCTCCCGCGCTGCCCGGCATCTGGGTCCCTCAACCCCCGGGCCAGTTTTAGGGGTGCGAATGCGCCCCTAACAAAACTGCGCCCGGGGCCACGGCCCCCCCAGCCCCCCCCACGCTACGCCACTGCCCAGTCTTGCTCTGCTCCTGGCAGCCAGGAGAAGCAGATCAGGTCACCATTCTCGTCGTGGGATGAGAGGTGAGTTTCTGATTTATGGGGTGGGGGGGACTATTCTGCAAAAGTGGAATCAGTTAGCATTGTTAAATTTCAATTTTAGATAAACAAAAACAAATTCCCTATTATAATTACCATATATGGATGCCATAAACCTTTTTCAAGTTTCTACTTACATAGCAAAAAGAAAGGACGCACGCACGCCATGGCGGAGAGACCAAAATCAGCTACACACTAAATAGCTTCATCAGGTCGTCTGAGTATTCCTTTGTTAGACAGACAAGTTTATTAGATCTCAAAGAACTTATAGCCAATCAACATACAGATACATTTCTACATCAGACGTCACATAGATTTCACAGGCATTTCTAAGTTAACACAGGATATCTATGTTAATCAACCCACTGGCTAGCTTCGAGAGGAAACGAAGCTGAACAGACATTGTATTGCGACAAGAAGGGGGGGACAAGGGGGGGGGGGCGTATGGAGACCACAACCCTGCATCAGAGCAAGCCCCTATAAGTCATACAGAAAATTAAAAAACTACCTATCATATTAAAATACATTTCAAGCACCAGCTTCTGACTGCCAGTAAAAAAATCAGTATACCCATCAGTGTGGTAATTCGCTTTGGGATAAGTAAGGTATTACAAAGTCTTAACGCTAATTACTGATTGTGCTCCCCATGTTTAGTATAGGGTTCTGCAAAGTACAGTAAGCTTGTGGAAGCTTTTTTACCTAATTAGCATTAGGAAGGTAATATGGGGGTATGCGTTAATGTCACTTATCCTGAGGTTAATGCTTGCTTACCGTTGGCGTTCACTAGGGAATAGTGCCCCTTACAGGTCTATTCATTAAAGGTGAAACTCAGGAGAATGACTGGAGAAGTGAAAATTCTAGGTCAAAATAGCCAAACCAGAAAAATTCTCCCATTTATCTAATTTTCCAAATCTGCTATTTGGTCTAGATTATTCTCTTCTCCTGCCAGTTTTCCTGAGTTTCACCTTTTAGTGAATAGACCTGTATGCCTTTACATATGTATATTTTATTTAGAGTACATAGGGCCCTATTCCACAGCTGTATATAACGTCTCCAGAAGTTACCGCTGGAAATTGCTATTCCATCCTGGCATTAAAATGTGCTTGCAGCTCAAGCATAGCCCTACCGTCCCGTAAGTAACATCTCCTATACTATAGCTGGGATTAGGAGAACGAGTTGTTCCAATGTTGCTTGTTCTTCTATCTGGCACTGGTATTTCTCAAACAAAAGCCATCTCCTAAACTTAACACGATAACATATACTCCTCAAAAAATCCATACTCCCCACTCATCCCACAGTGGAGAAGGCGGCGCGATCCAACACTTCCTCTCTCTGTGAGCAGCGGGAGACTGGGGACAAATAGTTCCCAGTTTCCCTCCACGATTCATCCATGACTTCTGAATAATCCTGCGAGTGCAAGCTTGTGGCAGGGACGCGCTCATCCAAAGAGTGAAAGAAGAACCACGTAGCTGACGCATGTCATTGGCTGCAGTGGGACAGCCTGAGTTCAGACCGTCTCTCTTCAGCCCATGGCACTTGCTGGCTGCGGGAAGGAGCTGAGGTGGCCATTTGAAGTCAGCGGGGCGTACCAGTATGCCCTGCGTCTTCAAAGCCCACCCGCCACGTGTACGTCATAGTACGTTCCGTGGCATTAATGAATTAACCACTTCGCTGCGGAGGACGCGCTCAGCGCGTCCTGCCGCAGGAAGGGTTGGCTGCGGAGGACGCACTGAGCGCGTCCTCCCGAAGCAGCCTGCGATTGCCCCCCCCCAAGATGTCAGCCCGTCAATCCGGGACCGCCGCAGGCACAATAGATGTCATCGCGGTGGCGCGATGACATCTATTTCAGGCGCCCCCACGTGTGCGGAGGAGGCGCCTGAAAGGGAGGGGGAGGTCCTTCGGACCTCTCTCCCTCCCGATCGCGGGGGTCCTGAGCTTAATGCCAGGCACCGTTTGGAAGGGCACAGCCTGCCCTTCCAAATGGTACCTGGCATTAACCCCTGGGGAGCCGGATCACGAATCGGCGCTGAAAAGCGCCGGTTCGTGATCCTTTCCCGGAGCTGGCTGACATCTTGGATGTCGGCCAAGCCTCTGGGAACTCCCCCTGAGGACTGGCGTCATCGTGCATAGCACGATGACGCCAGTCCTGGAGTTAACCCCTAGCTGCCACCAATGGTGGAGATGGGGGGTTCTAATGAACCCCCTATCTCCCGATCCGTGGCAGCTAGGTGTTAAAATTTGGTACTGTTGGATCGGCCAGAGCATGGCCGTTCCAACGATACCAAACACGACTGTGAAAAAAGTTTTTTTTAAAAAATAAAAATTAAAAATAAAAATAAAAAAATATTTTTTAAAAAAATTATAAAAAAAAATAAACAAGTTTTTTTTATTTTTTTTTGTTTGTTAATGCAGCAATATTGTTCCCATTTCAATTATAATGTGAACAATGATGCTGCACTAACGATTTTTGTATGCGGTGCGTTTGTTAAAAATTGCGTAATTTTCCCCAAAAAAAATGTAACGAGACCCCATCTCTAATTTTTTTAACACGCGCACCCCATACAAAATATAACCGCAATTGCTCGCATGTTAAAATGTGAAAAAAAACACTTTACACGTTGTAAATGATTGAAAATTCATATTTTATTGCATTTTTTGTTATAATATACAGACAGGTCATGACGTATACATATAATAATGACATATTATGAATCTGCCGAGTCTGACGGAAAGAACGATATATAATATGTCTGGGTCATATACTAAAATAAGCCTTCAAAACACGTTTAAACATGATGAGCAAAACCGGTAAAAATGAGCTCAGCACAGAGGCGGGAAAAGCCTCAGCAGCGAAACGGTTAAAGGCCTCCTAGCTCTATGATCAGGTGCAGAAGGCTCAGAGGATATATGTCCAGAACTGCACCCTCTCCGCCCAGGAGGCCTAACTGCTGCACGAGCAGGTCCAGCACCACCAGCAGGCATGACAGTGAAATGCCGGCATTTGCAACATTGCAGACATCGGCGCTTGGTGAATAACACCAATAATGTCTTTCCAACTGGCTCTTGTGTGCCTAACTTTATTTTGTTCTACTTGTCTTTGTCTGCAGCAGTAAATTAAACTTCTCGTAAATATAACCAAATAAGGGATGTGCCTGTCATCATAAGTGCTAGCCAAGGGACCACTACTTAACAAACACATAAAACAAAAGAAACCCACAGTGTACAGAAAGCATTATTCTCCAGTTTTAGGCTAGGGTCAGAGTGGGGCAGTCAGAACGCGCGTGCAGACGCACTAAATCACGGCGGCAGTAGCAGCACATAACGGCCAATGACGGCCAATATACGAAGTACGTGCGTACGAAAGTGCGCCGACACCACGCAACCAGCAAATGAACGCATTTTTCTCAGAACGTGAAACCGCTGCTACTGACGTACAGAGTGCGCGGCGGCCGCATGGCAGCGTGTGTGCGTGATTAGGAGACGTCAGCCGCTGCTAGTGTGCGGCCTACATAACGTTCGAACAGCCAGATTTCCCTAGAATTGCGTTGGTGAGTACCTGCGACTGTGAATGATGTCTGGACCAGAGATGGACGTCGAGAGGCTCATCAGCGCTGTGGGGGAGCATCCAGGGATCTGGGATACGGCCTGCGAGCGTTATAAGGACAAGGGGAAGAAGGCGAGCGCATGGGTCGAGGTGTCCCGTCAGGTGTACCCGGAGTACGATACGTGGTCCGAGAAGGAGCAGCACATACAGAGTGAGTATAATATTATTTAATTCATAATCCCATAAATGTAAATCACAATAATAATAATAAACAAACAAATGAAATCATTGATGTGAAACTCAAATGCTCCCCAGCTGCCAGGGCACCTCACCTGCATCACTGATGAAATAATTAGATAGAGCATCGCGATACCTGTTGCTGTATCTATTCACAGCTATGATGTCATAGTTCACATCATGCTCAAGACCGACAACTGTGAGGGTATCGTCAAAATTAAAACCATCCCTGGCCCGCACATAGTTATGTAGAATGCAACAGCATTTCACTATGTCCACACAGAAGTCCACATTGACATCCAGCGGTCTATGTAGAATCCTCCACTTGTTGGTCAGTATGCCAAAGGTACACTCCACATACCGTCTCGCCCGCGACAGCCTATAATTAAACACCCGCTTCTTCACAGTCAGGTGTGTCCCTGAGTAGGGCCTTAGGAGGTGTGTGGATAGTCCGAATGCTTCGTCACCCACGAAGGCATAGGGGACTGTCACGTCACTGCCAGGCAATGGTGCGGCTCTGGGGATGTTCAGGGTCCCACTCTCAATTTCATTCCACAGTGTGGAGTTCCTGAACAGTGTGGAGTCAGAGTCCTTGCCGTATGAACCGACATCCACATACACGAAACTATAGTTGGCATCTGACACCGCCAGTAGGCCAATAGAAAAGTAATGTTTATAATTCTGATACAGTGAGCCACTGTGCGGTGGCTTCACTATGCGGACATGTTTGCCATCCACGGCTCCCAGGCAGTTTGGAAAGTTGGCTCTCTCCCAGAATCCTGCTGCAATTTCCAGACATGCCGTATGTGTCGGTCTTGGCAAACATTCGCCCTTCATGGTCTCCCATATTGTTTGGCACACCTTGCGGACGATCTCACCAGCTGTTGATCTGCCAACGCGGAAGCTATAATGCAGATCCTTCAAACTGCACCCACTAGCGAGATACCTAGAAGACAAAACAAAAATGTTTGAATATGATCACATACCATGAACACAAGCTAATGTCACTCTCATCATGTTTTGCAGCACAAGAGGCGATGAACAAATGGCGCACAGTACGCGACAACTACATGCGCGTCCAGAAGAAGCAGGCCATGGCTGCGCGCTCTGGAGCTGGTGCGAAAAAGGTCCGTGGCTACATATATGCAGAGCAGCTATCGTTCCTCCGCAGGACCCAGGAGCCGCGCAGGAGTGTCAGCAGCATGGACCAGCCATCGACCTCCGGCACCCAGGCACAACAAATGGTGCCAGGAGATTATGCCAGCTGCCAGGAGGAGGAGAACCAGGGTGGTGCTGAGTCGCAGATGGAGGAGGATTTGGCGACACCACAGGTGGCAGGTACCGCGACAACGGTCAGCACCAGACCTGGCCAGAAGAGAAGGGCACAAGCTGCAGACCTCGAGCAGGCCATGCTCACCTTCATGGAGGCACAGACCACCCATGCACACCAACGCTGCATGCTTGCGGACTCCGTGGACATGTCTTTCTCCAATGCATGTACGCTCCTCCTGAACAAGATGAGCGAGGCAGAGAAAATGGAGTATCGCCACAGATCTCTGGCAATATTGGAGGACATCCTTTCACGTCCCCATCACGCAGCCGCCTACCGTGCTGTGCCACAATCCGCCAGTGGATCTTCCGTCTCCAGTGAGGTGCTGTCCACCCACCCAGCCATGCCCCCTGGAGCCAGGCCACACACGGAGTCGGGGTCCAGCTGTAGCCACACCACCGGCCCTCATGACCCAGATGCTCTGCGGTATCAGCAACTTTGATACATGAGCTAAATATGTTTTATTATTTGTTTATTATGTGTTATTGTTTTGATTTTGTATATATACTGACCTTCAGTTTACGAGTTGTAATATATGTCCATAATATATTACAGTTTCTTTTCATATTATAGTATTATTTTTCAACATTGTTGTCGGAGTCATTTATGATTATGTACGTGTGATGTGATGCCCGTGTTGTGTGTGTGTGCATGTAACAGTGGGCATGTGACTACAGACATGATGCACTCATGTCAGGTGACTGGCAGCGATGTCATGTATACAGGTGTGTGACAGTACGTACCTCAAAGTGATGACTATCATCTCCTCCGGTGGTATGGCGGGCCGCATGTTGGTGTCCCTCTTGGTCAGTGGCTCCCGTACCCGCGACAACAGTTCATCAAAGGAGGCGATGGACATCCGCATGTAGTTGAAGAACTTCACGGGGTCCCTCTCTCGCAGTGGCCTGTACAGCGTCACAAAGTGTCTATGCGTGGGTCTGGCAGCGTTGATTTCATGAACCCAGGTTCGCCGCTTTCTCTTCCTCTTTAGGTACAGGTACCCCATCACACCAAACACAAAGACGTGTGCAGGATCCATCTTTGAAAAACGCCACCATCCCCAAAACGGCTTTTTATAACCCTTGCCCTTATTATTTCATTTCTCAAGTGATTAGATTCATCTGATTTTTACTCTTTTTTCACCCCACCGTCATGGAATACGTCCAGAATTGAGCATCGTCCGACCACTCAAGCGTATTCCGTGAAAAAATGCGTGCGCACGCATCGACGTACATTTTGACGGTGGCCGCAGAAAATGCGCTCATCTGTCCCTAGCCTTAAACTTGTTCTGCGACTGCTCGGGACACTATTTCCAAAGATCATGGGCTAAATTACAATCTTCACTCAAAAATCCTCACGCAAAGCGACGTACCAGCGCACATTCGCATTTGCGCTCGCAATGTTAAGTATAGGACGTGCGAAGTACAGTAAGGTCGTGCAGGGTTCCCGCAGGTTCAACCGCGGTAGACTATTGCGCGCGGTTGTTGTGTTGACTATGTAATACGGGATTTGCCGCAAATGGTTTTACCCCACACGTTAATGGTTATTTGCACCGGAGCAAACGTTTGCGTGAAGATTGTAATTTAGCCCATATGAGGTGACAGTCAAAAACATTTGGTTTAATTATAGATAAACCATATGGAGACTGAGAGTGACATGTCATTCACTTAATGGAAATGTTTGAGACACATTGACTACAGGAAATGTACTAAGTTGTTTGTGTTGAGGTCCTGATAGAGGAAAACAGAGCTGATTACTTATTTATTGCATGAAATAATGTACTATTGTATTATTATTTTTTTCAACCTTACAATCATTTCATTGAGTGAAAGGATGTAAATAAGATTGGTTTTTATTTTGTGTTTTTGCTGCTTCTTTATGTTATACTTCAATATTATTTTCTTAATGCAAGACCAGCGCAGTGACTCTTACTTCAATCTTAAATAAAATATAAACAGTGGATAAAGTTTCTATACTTTTTATTTGAATCACTAGACCCTTTCCTGCAGTATTGACACCCCTGGATTATACTGTACATTGATTTATCCAGCAGTGACTAAAACAGAAACTCTAGATTCCCTGTGTGGAGATTGAGAAATCCAAATCAATGCATCATTGGTTAATTATTATAATTTATTTCTACTGCACCAACAAATTCTACATGTGGAAAAGATAGAGTAATGCTAAGGAAACAAAACTTTATGCCTTCCAATTCTCCCAGATTCTAGGTGATTCTGTTGATTTTTTATTTTTTTTCTTTAAATTTTTTTTAACAGAATTTGAAGTAATTTTACAAGGATGAAGGTTGGTCCGAAAAAGTATTTTGGTAGGAAGGGTATTGGTAGGGCCAATAACCCGCGTGAGACAAATACACTAACAAAACTACGAACATATGAAAGATGTTGAAGTCCTCTTTCGTTGTACTGGGTTGACTCTCTAGTAGGTCAATACTGGGGGATAGGGGTGGTGTTGATGTAAATAGAACTGGAAGACCGAACTCAGGACTTGTTCATCCATATAGATGTGCTTAAAAAGAGCAGTTCATGTAAGCAACCCTGGCTGTCATTCTGATACATGGAACCATCAGTAGTGTCACTAGCCCTTCTGTCTGATATGTCCCATATCCCATGTCTAGACCACTCCAGCCATTATATTAAAAAAAAACATTCATTCATTTCCATCCACTTTATCAACCGCACTCATTATATATTGTTAAGAGTAGTTCTAGCCTCAAGTAGAAAAAGGAGAGAACATCCTCCAACTGTTATGAGCTGTCAGATATTATCTCTGCACATGACTACAACATGTCATATATTGGACTTATCTCAGCAGCTGGCCTCCAATATGTCATATATTGGACTTATCTCAGCAGCTGGCCTCCAATATGTCATATATTGGATTTATCTCAGCAGCTGGCCTCCAATATGTCATATATTGGACTTATCTCAGCAGCTGGCCTCCAATATGTCATATATTGGACTTATCTCAGCAGCTGGCCTCCAATATGTCATATATTGGACTTATCTCAGCAGCTAGCCTCCAATATGTCAGAGATTATATTCAATAAGAAACGTATACGAGACACAAATATCAATCGTTTATATTTCCTAGAAATTCTCCTAAATTCTTTTAATTGTCTGTGTTTTGCTTTGAAGAATACACTAATCAATAATCGGATAAAAATATATATATTTATTACGTATACAAAAAAGTTTCAAATCTCATATCATAAACAAAAATTTATAATCCACAAAATCCATCCACCAGCACATAGAACAATTAGCTTCACAATATATGTATCTCCTGTTAGTAACTGCATATATGATTAATATCATTTACCTTATCCGTTAGTAACTAATACACAAATGGTTAATAAAGATTTCTTCTTAACGAAACATGTATTTCCCAGCAAACCAATATTTAACAAGCTAGATCTTATAGAGATATATATATCTCCCTATACTACGTGGATCAACAAAAGATGAGCTAAGTAATAAAAACTTATTTAGTGAATCCTCCCCTAATATCGAGAATTAAGCTTCTAATCTTCTGCTTTTTATTTTGTAGTTATATAATTCCTTGCTTATTAATTTCAATCACAGTAATTTCCAAATTCAATATATATATCGGTATATCAATCTTACAATAGTTTCTTTTAGGATAAATCCTTATGTCCACTTCTTCATATCTCTATCTGCAGAATAGAAATATTTTAGATTCTGGAGCTAACAAAATCTGAGAAATCTCAGTCTATCTGTTGCAAGAAATACAACAAATATATAGAATTACATGAATTCCTTAATTTAAATAGCTCTCACACATTACCTCTCCAATTTGGATTTTGATGAGTTACACTGCCTTGGAATATTCTTTATGTAATATTGTTTTGGAATATGTGAGAATTATCAATATCAGATAATCAATGCATGGGAGTTAGAGATTTGGTGTGAGTCTTGAGTGCATTGTTCCGGGATGGTCTGCTAGCCTCGCGTGTAAAGTCTCTGAATGCCTCATGTCCTGGAATCTGCGGGAATGCCTTGAATGGTCTGCTACCAACAGTGCGGTTTCAATTATAGTCAATTTGACATCACTGGCAATATTTTTATTATATTAAATATATTTACTATCCTCTAGAGGGCAGTATTTCACTTCTTAATTAATTCTACCATTTAATTTTTTATATTTCTTATCTCATGTCATAGGTCAATTTACACACAAAGATCTTCTTCTCTCATGTAGACTTATGTCTCTCATCCTGCCAGAATAAAATTTATGCCTCCACTCCTCCCAAACGGAGTACATTCCTTTCTAGTACTTAGCTCGGCATTATATCAAATAAGGACATTTTAAGGTTCCCTCATGTCTGGTCACCTAGCCATGAACTATTTTAAAAAAAAAATCTCTGTTCATTTCTAAAACTAGGGAAAATTGAAAAAGAAAAGACTTTCTATTTAAAACCAAAATGGCTACAGACATCCATTTTAATTTTCTCCTTCTGTAATATACCCGACAGAGCGATATCTGAGGGTCCAACATTTTATTATTTTTTGTTAAGAGATGGTTTACATTTTTAAGAAGGAATCGGATTCAAAAAATAACAGGAGAAGGGACTAGGGAGGGGGCGCGATTCAAAGGTATGAAAATAATGTCACAAAACAGAATGGGAAAACATAAGACGAAATTCAAAACATGATTCTCTTCAAACAAATTAAGCCATCCTGGGGTCTTCTCTAAAGCTGCGTTTAATCTGAGCGACTTGAAAATCACGCAATTTTCGTATATGCGACATTGAGCGATAATGTCGTGCAACATCGCCGTTATGTGCGCTATTGCGCAACACCACCAATGCAAATCGTGAAAAAAGGGTCATGTACCAGCGACAACCTACAGCGACGAGCTACAGGCGACATTGAGCAACGAGATGTGAACAGCTCCATTGAAATGCATTAGAGAAGCTACATAGCGCGATAAATCGCTTAGTGTGAACGGGGCTTAAAGCTGTGCCTTTGACTCCAAAGTGATTATTTAAAATATAAATAAAACACTGTTGGGAACCAGAGGTTTTATGGAAAATCCTTTTTAATTATAAAGTAAGAAATATTTATGAATATTCCCAATCTATTTGACGGGCAGATGTCACCATTTGCTGGCCAAAAGGAGTTACTGCACCTCAGCACTCCATGCAAGATTAGCTGGGGAAAAGTCTATTAGAGACATTCCCCAGCTGGTTTTAAGAAGTGATAGCATCTTAAGCATCCGGCTCATGCTGCTAAAAACTTGGGGGCACCTTCTGGAACCAAAATGGTAATGAAATTCCTTTGCAACAAATTTAATTTGCAGCTATACAGCATAGCCCCTTATCTTGTTAACACAATCTCAGGCTGCTGTGTATCCTACTGCTGATTGTGTATAAAAGATCACAATAGTGAAGGGGTTAAGCTGTGGCCACACATTGGGAACAGAAGCCTATTTCAGGCATTTTATATACTGTCTAGGCATTGTATTCATTACACAGTTTGCAGTCTGCGCACACGCCAATACTTACGGCTACCTATGGGAATGGTGCATGAATTCACCTTTCCGTAACTATTAGATTATGCATGATCATGCTCAAAAAAATAGAGAATATTTACTATTTATGTGAATGCCCTAAAACATTACATCTTTATGTATTTATGTATATGCTCTAAGATATGTAATTAGTATTCAGGGACCCTAAATCAGCACATTCCATCGATGTATGATTTATTCGAAGAAAAAAAACCTACGCAAAGTTTTACCTAGTGTTGTATTTTCAAGCTACTAATAAATTAAAGCCGGCATTATTTATCCAAGACACTCATGAAGGTTAGAGAAATGCTCTTGGAATTATAAGCAATATATAAATACATTTGGGACCATCATTTATATTGTTAGCAGGTTGTTTTGGATTTAATACCTGCCAATATGTCCAACTGCACTAAACAATAAAGTCCAGAAATACGCTAAACATTCTGTTTTGGTTTCAAACTCAAGACTGAACAAGCACTATTTTACTAATTCTAATTCCTGGCATAATAAGTTATGTTGCTATGGCAGGAGTAAAGTCTGTGATAGTATTGTACAATCAGATCTCATCCTTGTAGTTCTCAATAATAAATTCTCCACAAGAGGCTGAATGTGTTTGTACCAAGGATGATGTTCCATTAGTTATGTAGGGATTCTTGTTTTGTTTTGTTTTTCTTCACCAGATGTAGTTCTTGTCTGCAGTCCTGGTGTTTAAAAAAATAAAGTACAATTTTTTTCTTGATTCTTTTCTTTATGGTCAGTGATTGTACATGTCATACTTTAGCTCTATCACATATTGGGCCCTATTACATTCTTAATGCAAAAACGCACGCTAAACGCAAGTTTTTTTGCGCGAAGCGTTAAACGTTAACGCACGAAAATCACCGCTGGAATTCCATTCTTTGTGCATTTTTTCATCCGTCAGGAAATTGCGCTCATAAAACCGACGCGCAAAAGATGAGCGCAAAGTACCGTTTTGCGCAGAAATCAGTGAGCGCAATGTAATTTTTAACGCGAGTCCATCATTTTGTGTGGACTGCGCATAACAGAAGTACGTCCGGACAGAAGACAAGGTAGTGGCCGTCATTTTTGATGGATCTAGTAAAAAGAAACGTGCACATCGACGTTCTCCATTGTGAATCTGCAGTTTGGTACGGTCAGGTTGTTACAATTTGTAGTTACCACCAGCTTTTCAAAGACGTTAAAATTATGCGCGCAAACGTTGCCCGTTAAATTTTGCGCTAAGATTGTAATACCATGCATGTACCAGCACACAAACGCATTTGCACTCGCAATGTTAAGTATAGGATGCGCACACTAAATTGCGCTCGCAAAGGGTTTGCGCAGGGTCACTCGCCTTAGACGTTAACGCGCATTTTGTGCGTGAACCTCGTAATACGACGTTCAGAGCAAAGGGTTTTGCCCCTCGCGTTAATGCATTTTTGCGCGCGCGCACAATTGTGTGCGAAGAATGTAATAGGGCCCATTGTTTGGTATAACATGACAAACCCTGTTCTCCCTTATGGATATTATTTTATGTTTCACATTATGTTTATACTATTTATTGCTCTTTCAAAGACTTCACAAATGAGTTGTCACTTCTTGACCTTTGTTTGTGTAGCGCTTCTTTAAAAACTGTGCTCTGGTGCATTGAATTATTACTGCCACTAGAGGGAGACAGAGCTAGAGACATTGTGGACTATGCTGGACAAAGCGGACTCCATCTCCCAGCACCCTTTGTGTGAGGACAGGAAGTGGGTGGTACAAGGTGGAGGATATGCTGGAGCAGCCTCACGTTTGGGGCAGAGAGTGAGGGGAGCCATGAAAGGTGGAGGACGCACGTTGAAGCTGTATGGGATCGCAACCAGGCCGGAGTGCAGGCGCTGTCTTACTGGTGCTGAAGATCGGGACAGAAATCGTGCTGTGACCTACATACCCAGCGCTGAGAGATTTGGAGGACAAGCTGGTTCCGGCAGGACCCCGCATTTAGGAGGCCGTGACGATCGATAGGGAGTGCAGGTGGCGGATCGATTGTTCCAGTTGCAGAGATTAGGCAAGCGGGGAGCAGATCCGTTGGCACAGATGTCCCAGTATACAGCAGAGAAAGATCCTTTGGTCGAGGCAACGAGTGCTGGACAGTTTCGTTCGACGGATGGGTGAGAGGCCTCCAGGCCCACAGTTCCAAAACAGAAACGCACGCTTGTTTCAATTCACAGGGCCCCAACGGTGACTAGTCGAAGATTGCTCTTTTTGTTCACTGGCCAGTCGAACACAGTACCCGGGTACCCTAGACCTTGTATATATATATTTTGAGCTATTTTGCGGGACTTACTCTCCAGAACTGAGGGAGTTAACCGTTCTTTTCCGCCGCGTGTTTTTTCCCGCGTGACGCATCCTGTAAATTCATTCAACGTGCATTCATATTTTATGACACATTATCCTTTAGTAAAGTATATAAAACTAAAAAAAAACACAACAGTGCTGGTGTTTAATATTTCCTAGTGGGGTGAGACTATCCCGTGGTATATTTAGCGGCTCCTCCGGGGGTGAGCGCTACATATACCTTTTTGGTCACTATCTTGCACTGTACTTGATGAATACATACTGTAATTGTAAGACCTCTTTTATAAATCCTTGCAGTTTATCCCTTTGACTCCTGTAACAGCAGCAGGGGTTGGCTGGTCTCTGGCTTGAGGACCGAACCCGAACCTGTTACAGCTTCGGTCCCTTCTCCCCAGTCAAGCAGATCCACAGCAGCTTTTTTAACTCGAGGGATTGCTGTATAATTCTAAATCCCTCTGCCCACGCACCAGACAAGATTTAGTGCAGGGAAGAAGAATGATCTATAATTTGAAATGGGGGTCAGTTTATATGGGAAACAGGGAGGGAGAGGTAAAATGACATAATTAACACAGCACATTGTCTACACAAAGGGAATGAAAATCACTCAAGGAGATACAGACATCTGATCAGTACACACTAGACAAGATTAGCAAATAAACAACATCAAATCAATCCAAGGACAAGCAACCACACAGACAGCAAGAACAATCGAAAAAATGAAGGATTACAAGGGTAGGGAAAAAAAGGATTGATATAGCAACCCTGATAGCTGACAATGGTCTGCGGTCCCTTCACAGGAGGCCAGCATCCACAATTCTCCAACAGGCACAGAGGCCGTGTATAGCGTTGGCGAGGGTACGGCTGCAAAGATGGAGGGCGTTTCAGTTACAACTACTTTTCTTTTTCTCTGTACCCCACTACTTTTTTATTAATACATTTTGTACGATTTTTTTTTTTTAAATTCAAACAATATTAACTGTGTAGAGAAAAAGTATATATTTAAAGTAGAAACCAATGTAAACCTTGATCTATATCCACCAGAGCAATAATTTATCTGTATTTGGGTTTTGCCTCTTCTTCTAAGTTCATACTGCATTTAGGCCCGCGTCAGACGAGTGCACTTTTTGCGTCCGTGTGACTGCACTGTTTGCTGTTCGTTGTAGCTTTTCAAAGGAGTCAATCGAGAACAACACACGAAGCACGTGCGCACTTTTACACGCGCATGCAACGTATGTTGCAATGGATGCCAAAATGGCATCAACGTGAAAAAAGCTAGACGGACGTAGAGAAACAACTGCATACAGTTTTTTTTTGTTTTTCTTTTTCTCAACATCAGTCAAAATTGATACAATGTAACCACAATCTCCTCCGTTAAAAAGTATGTCCGTTACTGTGCGCTCGTCTGACCCCAGCCTTAGACGCAAACTCACCAAAATCCTGCAGATCTTCAAAACGTTTTGAGTTCTTGAGGGTACCAAGGTCAGATCTGTCTATCTAAACAGGACCAAATTGATCATCATCATCACAATATCATGATTGGTTTTGGATGTTTTGTTTTTACAAAATAAATACAAAACTCACATCATTGTTTTTGATAAGATTCGGTACTGAAGTATATATTATAAAAGCTAAAAACACTCATTTATGCTCCTCTTTAGTCAAATGGATTACAATTAAGAGTATGAGAAATAATTAGTACTGTAGATACTCGAGTATACCGCTAGATTTTGGTGACAAAAATTTACCTTAAAATTGGAGGAGTCACATTATATTCGAGACATCTGCATCGCGTGTAAAAAAAAATAAAAAAATTATAACTTGCCAGGGATCCCAAGTCTCCCGGAAGTTCCGGTAGTCTTCCTGAAGTGAATGTAGGCTCCCTGATGCCCGCAAACACTTCAGGAACTCCAAGATTTGGAAGGTGGGATCCATCACGACCATGCTTAAAACAGAGCATGCACCCTCACTCTTCGCAGCACGCCGGGAGGTGTCATTTTCTGACTTTCAGCTCCAGCAGACAGGCTCCTCCACTGTGTCGTTCGCCAATAGCCAGCCCCAAACTATTGTTACCACGTCCTGGCGTCACTGCAGACGCGCCGCACAATTCTCCTCACATTCTGAATAACCTGTGTTAAGAGACCCTCGATGGATTTTCATTGTTTATCGGTACAGTATACTTTCATAATTGTGCTCCTCGCGTTATATTCGAGTCTTGAGTTTTCTCTCAATTCCATAATAAATCTCTATCCATTGCGTTATATTTGGGTCGCGCTATACTCGAGTATCTACGGTAATTTATAATTGTTTAACTTGGCGGGATAAAGCAAAGTCTAAAGGTTTGCTATTCTGTTTCAATGTGAAGGGGGTTCGTTTTCGAGAGGGGCAGCTGTGTTTTCTATTTGAGTTTTGCGTGACAAGAATCCTCTAGTAAGCGGGACTTTGCAAAAACAATCATTAAAGATGGAGAGCTGCAGGTACCATAGGGATGTGTATCATTGGTATGGGTAGGGCTCATCATGCGGATAGAGGGCTGCCTGACGTCACATACTGCCCTGAAGTTTTTCCAAGTCTTTATTTGCATACATTTTCTAGGGGAGCACAATACAAAACAAAAGCAGATTAACTCACCATAATTGTATGTGGTTAGCTTCCCATGACGTGCGTATAATGGTATAACATTTAGTGAGTTTAATTAGTTAGGTAATTTCGAATAAAATGGCTCCCTAGAAAGCAATTAGCAATTTAAAACAAACTAATTTTTAATGCCATGTGCTTTCAGAGATTGGTTTTTCAACATGAATAATTGACTCAAACTTGTTTTCACATGTGGAACAAAGAAAACTGTTTGCCTTTCAATGTAAGACTGTGCCTGTAAATAAAATTTAATCAAAAAGACATCTGCTACCATAAGTCACATTTGCACACCCTGAAATTTAACTACTTTACATCTGTGCTATTTCATTCTCCACAATGTTATCTGTGAAGTCTTGGTTATGTTGTGTATTTTGTTTTGGTTTTCTGTTTACTTGTAGTAACCAAGGGGGTTATTCAGAGAGCACCAACATTTCAGTGCTCTCTCGTTCTTCGCTCTTCGGTAAATTCATCAAACACTGCAGGGTCCCCGAACTGCGCAGAATGGATCCGCTGAACTGCACCGATAAACACCTGTTACCCAGTTGACAATCCACAAAATGCCACCGAAAAAAGACGATCAGCTGCCAAACAGGGGTAGAAAAAACAAAAAACAATTTTTAAGAAGCATTTAAAACAAAAAAATGCATGACAATGCATGGAAATAATAAATAAGGTCTGATGAATATTAATAATAAAAAAGTCTGTTACTGAATAAAAAAAAGCCATTTAAAAAATATCAGACTCAAAAATTTTGCTGAAAAAAATCCAGAAAAATGCCCAAAAAAATCTAAAAAGGAATAAATAAAAAGACTTTTTGCTGCAAATGAAAAGAATAAACGGTTGAATAAAAAAAGTAATAAAAATTTGGATTTTTTTTACATTTAAACCTATGGGATTCGCCTGTTTATACCTGTCGAACAGAAGCACTGAAAATCTGGGCATTTCGACAACTTTTCGGGGCTGTTCGGTGTTCTCTGAATAGATTAACCATTATTTCTCTATGGGAGATTTTGCTGCTGCCGAAGGTCACCGAAGTACTGTATTTTGCGCAAACTGCCAGCATTCTGATTAGCTGAATTGCTACAAAATTGCACCGTACGGTGACTGAAGTAACTGAAGGGTTGATCCTGTTCTGACCCGCTAAATTTACATGACGAATATAATATTTGCCTTTCAAAAATGATAAATGTGGATGCAGGTCACAATCCTCTTACTCTAAATTACAAAAAGGTTTTCTTCAAATTTGTCTATTCAGCTTTTGAAATCGGCTTCTGACACCGTAATTATCCCCAAGGAAACACAAAATATGAGAGAAAGACAAGAGGATAAAAGATACCACTGCAAAGAACCGTGCACACTGAAGTCACTAGAGATTGCTATTCATTTCTGTGTATGGGGTACATGTGGGATGCAATTGGGTAGCAAATGAATGTGCTTATGTATTTGCGTATGATCGCTTATTGGAAGTCTGCTTGTGTGGTTGTTTAGCATCATTGACATAGCGATATTTGTGGTGTGGCAGCTTTGTATGTGTTTTGGTGGTTTACCTTTCATAAGGCATTGACCGGTTTAGACATATATTGCTGACACCTGCGCTAGTATAAACTAAAGAAATACTAGAACAGGTACTCAACCTCCATTTTCTGACATCCACAGCATAGAACCTTTTGGTAAAAAGCCTTTGGAAAGCTAATGTGACGTAGTTGTGTTGTGTAATAAACCTGTCTGAAATAGAAGGATGCGTGTCCAGTCCAGTTCTGCTTTTGTTCCTTAGATACCTTGGAGGTGGTAACTCCATGGATTGTGGTGGCACATGACTGGAGTTACATGATGGGAGTGCTGCTCTACCTTGTGTACCTTGTGGAATTGCGGTAACTTGTAGAGATAGATTTTTCAGCTCCATGTTGGTTTGCAGTGAAGAGCATACACTTTCCCGCTGTTGGGTTTTCAGGGTTCATTTTTGTCATTCGAGAGTTTTTCGACTTTCAGGTGTCACATGCAAAGTTTTTTTTTTGTTTGATAATTGTGATTGCTGACATCTGTCAGGTGTACCGCCATTGGGGGGGCGAGGGTAGGAGCCCTGGATGCAGTGATGCACTGGAGATCTTGGATATGGTTAAATAATCAGGGTTTATTTAGAAATGAATACAACAATGGAGAGGGGCACGGCAGGAATGGAGAGGATTAAGGAAACAGAAAAAACAGGACAGGATTGGAAGGTACACAGAATATAGACAAACAGGACACAAGGACTCACGGATATCAGGCAGACATTACAGGAAAAGGGGTGGATAATAGACAGAAGGAGAGGACAGGAATATGGCTGATTTAGGTTTCGCTGATACAGGTGGAAAGTCTCTGAAAGGCAAGATCCTGACACAATGATGGTCTTTAACACGATGATATTGGAAACGGCAAAAGGAAGTCTGTAACAGTAACAGGGGTCTCGAGGTTCTAAGTCCAGGAGGAAAGCCAGGGGTCCGGTGCACAATATTCAGTTCAAAGCCGGGTGCTTCCTTCTGGGCTGCTTACAAGACACATACTGAGGCACTTCAGAATACAGAAGCATCTTGGGTAAGGCGTTCCTCTGTTAAATAGGAGATTGACAGGTAGCATTGAGTGCACCTGCTGGTGCTGCCAGAGAGCACTACAATGTGAAGTCCAACAGGGCGGGACATGAAGGGTGCTGCCGGGGTGGGTTTCACGTTGAAGCGGTACTAGTTTTTCTGTTCCGGCGGCGTGATCCTTTAAAACATCAGTAATCTTCATGCAGATAATGTGTTTTTCTGACTGTCAAATGTGATAATAAATTCCTTTCATATGCAAGTTATCATCTGGATTGTCAGTGGGTTGAAATTGAAAAATGATTATCGGAAGCCAAAAACCTTGGAAGAATGAATGGATTTAGGAGTTTGTGTTATGATGGAAATTAGATCTAGTAATGTTCGGATGGCTTATTATTAAGCAGCTGTAAGGACAGTTTGGGGGAGTATATACAAGAGCTAGATGTTGCTTGCTTTGTTGTCAGCGATGAAAGAAGCCGTCAACAGGTCAACACAGCAATTGTCGGCTCTATTGAGCAAAGCTATACTCTGAGTGATACTCTGAATACTGACTATTTAGAATGCCGCAGAATGTGATTTGCCGATGCTCAACACTAAACTCTGCCTCAATTAATTATCAAATTCATCTGTAATAATCTGCCTGGCAGCAACCACGACCCTGTACTGCCCTATGTGTTAAATGTGTTATGAGCCAATCCTACGTTTCTTTGCCTTCTCCATTCTTGATATCATCCATCTCATCGGAATGCGCAGGTTTTTTTTTTATGTAGGGATGCACTGTATGATTAATTTTATTGAAAATAAAGAATGACTTTCCATGCCTCCAATCATGTACTGTCATAATATTGAGCAACCCGATTAACCTCTGTCATAAATAGGTTAATAGAGCTAGTTAAAATGATAAATTACCCTTTTGCTTTAACCTTATACGTTGATAAATTGTCCTCTTGCTTTGACCATAATTAAGACAACCGTGTTAGTGGCTATTTGTCATAAGAGCATATTTTCTATTAATGCAACATATGGATGTATTATTTCTAATTTTATTTTTGTATATTTCCATAGGAATTCCCATACGTTAGTGGTATCACCCATCTTGAAGCTGATATGAGTGGAACAAACCAGGAACCTTCAACTGATGACCAGTTACATGAGCTGCTGTTTTCTCCAGTTCATGCTCCTATCGTTGCACTGGGAACTCAGACAGGAAGGTAAGATTTATTTTCCAAATGAACATAATGTGGAATTTCCTAGGTAAGATAAAAATCTTTAAATGATTGTCCTGTCTCAAAGTGTCAAGTTCATTCTCAATGGAAAATCTACAGCTATTACTGCCAGTGATTCATATGAGCGACAGACCCTAATATCATGTTTGATGCTAACCAAGGTGTTTAGGATTGGCCCATTGGATGCAGCCTTCCATTTTGGATTGTATAAAGAAGGACAATCTTCCTCTCTATTTTTGCGCAATGTTTGAGTCTGTATTTGCTATTGAAATGAAGGCCTTGATTTAATTTTATCGGCGTTTTTTTTCGGGGGGGGGGGACTATCAGGGTTATTCAGAGAGATGTGAAAAGCAGGAGAATGAGTGGAGAATGGAAAACTCTAGGTCAAAATAGCAGATTTGGAATGGGAGAATTTTTCTGGTTTGGCTATTTTGACCTAGACTTTTCCATTCTCCAGCCATTCTTCTGTTTTTCGCCTCTCTCTGAATAACCCTGTTTATTTGAGATATCTGCTGATTCAGTTGGAGCGGATATTCAATAAATGCCACTGTTAAAAAAAAAAAAGACTGGTGAAACCTCAAAAAAAAGCTTATTTTTAGCCTGTATCATACAGATTTGTGCCTTTGAACATGAATATTAGACTGTATGATGTTTTTAAAAAATGACTCATTCCATCTATTTCTCGCTTTGAGAATCCATTTATCATGCCATCTGTTTTAGCATTTAAATTTTTTCAGAAATCCGCATTCTGATAAATATTAATTGAAGCGATCTAGCCATTGAAAAGTATAGTCTTGAGAGTCAATATTCGATCTGATCTTTTATCACGAATCGAACTGCTGGTAGAATTGTACTGTAATCTCCCAAGCTGAAAATCATTCGTAAAGGGTCCTGATTTCGCCCTAAAGTCCAGGATCCCAACGTCAAAATGGATTCATCGGAATTTTTTTCAGCGTTTCAGAAGAACTGAATATCTTTCATGTTACAATTCGATTTGTCATTAAAATTCCATGAATCAGGGAGTCAACAAACCATTTACCTGCAGGAAGCATTGGCAAGCTGCAATTTAAGTTGCATGCCATACCAAAGAATTAACTGATAACAAGCTTATGGGTGTTATTCAGAGAGCACTGAAATTTCGGTGCTCTCTCATTTGGCACCCATCGGCGAGCTCAATTGGCTGACCCTACGGTGAATTCAGCATTCACAGCTGGGTCCATGAAGTGCGCCAAATTGATCCCCCATTAAGCCTGCCAAACGCAACCGATAAACCGCCAAACGCTGCCAATAAACGGAACACAGCCGACGATCCGCTTAACAGACCGCTGAACGTCTCTGATCAGCCACCGAACACTGCCAAAAAAAGCCGATCAGCCGCCGATAGGAATAAAAAGGAAGACAAAACATACAACCCGCAATTTTTAAAAGGGATTTTAAACAAAAATAATGCACGGAAATAAAATAGAAAGTCTTACAAATAACTATAAAAAGGTCTGTTACAGAATAAATCAAAGTCATTTAGATGAAATCGGAATCAAAATTTCACCAGAAAAATGCTGAAACCAATCTAAAAAATACATTAATAAAAAGCCTTTTTGCTGCAAATGAAAAGAATAAATGTTTGGATAAAAAATTAAAAACCAAAAAAAAATATTTTACATTGAAACCTATGGGATTTGTCTGTTTTAAACCTGCCGAACGAAAGCACAGGAAATCTAGGCATTTTGCCAACTTTCCGTTGGTGTTCAGTGTTCTCTGAATAGATTAACCATTACTTCTTTATGGGAATTTCTCTGCTGCCGAATTGCACCATATTTCGCTGGCAATTCGCCAATAGCATTTTGAATAGCCGAATTGCCAAAAAATTTCACCGTATAGGGAAATTCACTGTTCGGTGCAATTCGGCTCTCTTTGAATAACCCCTTGTCTTTTCTTCAAAAACTATGATGAATCTTGAGTCGCCTGAAAACTAATGCACAAATCTAGTCTCAAATTCATTAAGTAAAACTCTAAGTCTTGTAGAGTTTTTAATTAAAATATGAATATCATATGACCTTGTTATGGTTTGAAGCTGAAGGGTAGTAAATACTTGGAAATAATATCAGTGGAAGGGAGCCGAACAATGGAAAATGAAAAATAAACAAACTTCTACCAACTCTGATTTAATGCAACACAGCTGTTATAGGCAAGTTACAGTTGTTATTGTTTCATCGATTCGAAAAAGGGGCAAATCAACCAGGTACATTGCAAATTATTCCTTCTTCTTAAATCATACAACTTTACGCAAGCACAGCTAAGCTACAACAGTAAAGATGCATCAACTTTGCTTTGGTTCCAGCTTTAGTAAATAGACCCAAGATAATTAGGAGATGCTTGTGATGACCCTGAGGCCGTCCTGATGGAGAGACGATCAGCTTAAAGTAATGGAAGACTGGATAGGACATTGGGTTTTTGTCAAATTTCACTACCATCTTCGTGTTCTGTATGGAATTGTTCATGTGTATAATATTTTGATTCTTGTATGTGTTTCTGGAACACAAAATATTAAAGAAAAAAGAAAGGCCGTACGGCTGTTATTGAACCATAAATAGCATCCAAAATGTGTTTTAATACACTATGCCAGAAAGGCTGAGTCACACAGTCTGTTCATTGCTTCTCTGTATTATCATTCTCTTACATTATCCTTGCATTGCAAAGAACAAACATTATAATGAACTGTCTCTTGTGTGCAAAGGTCCCAGCTTCTGGAAGAGTTCATTTGTTCCCAACTGAATAAAAGGGAACAACCAGGTCATTCATTCTTGTTCATCCTGTCTGTATTAAATGGTGCTCAATGAAAGAAACCGCAGCAAGAGCAGCCGATATCTTGTTTAGCGCTCCTAGAATGCCTAGGTATAAAGTTTTTCATAGATAAAAATAAAGTCGTGGAGGGTTTGGCAGGCACAATAAAAATGGTCGAAATGGGAAAAGTCCTAATGCACAGCCTACAACTGCACTGCATTCCTTTGGTTGGTGGACAAAGAAATTTTGATTTGGGGTTTTTATTTTATTTGTAAAAAATTTGATAAACATTGATCAGCCACAATATTAAAAAACACTGACATGTAAAGTAAAGAACATTGATTATACCGTTACACCGACGCCTGTCAACTGGTGGGATATATTGAGCAACCAATTTGTTCTTGAATTGCATGTGTTGGAAGCAGAAATAAATGGGCAAGCGAAAAGGGTGACTTTAACAAGGGTGAAATAGTGATGGCTAGAACACTGTCAGAGCATCTCCGAAATGGCAACTCTTCTTGGGGGTTCCCGGTATACAGTGGTTAGTACCTACCAAAAGTGGTGCATGGAAGGACAATCAGTGAAACGGCGTCAGGGTCAACTCCCAAGGCTCATTGATGCTCATGTAGAGCAAAGTCTTCATCTGATCTGTCACAAATCTGACCCATGGGTACCCCACCTTGCAACTTGCAGGACTTTAAAGATCTACGGCTATTGTCTTGTTACCAGATTCCACTGGACATTTTCAGAGGTCTTGTAGAATCCATGCCACAATGAATCAAAGCTGTTTTGGCAACACGGGGACGTACACAATTACCTAGTTGGTTCTAACCTTGTGGCTGTTCAGTGTATTCTATTGATCAATGCCTGTCTTGGCATGACAGCTGGAGCTTTAGCATTCTTTAAAAGTGATTTTTAAACTGGAATCATGGTTCTATCTGCATATCTTTCTCTTTTAAATAAGGCATTTTATTGCTTAGGTAAACAAAGTAATTGCATCAAAATCTCCAAACTATAACGTTTGGGGGGAAGAGATGGCCATACTATTTGCACTTCTTCAATTGATCCCTTCCATTTACACTTTTTAATAATGCAAAAAACAGTAGAATTTGGTTGGCGCTAACCTTTACTGGGTGAGAGAACTTCACATTGTCCACATCAACTCCCAAGTCTTGACCTCCATCTCTGTAGTTGAAATTTGGTTATCAGAACACAACGGTGAATAAAACGAATTCACTATCTCCCTGTATATAATAATCCTTAAGTATCTCATTCCTCATAATCCATAATTAAAATGAATAGTAAATAACACAGATATAGTTGAAGTTGCACATGAAGGACGTTTCAGGAGTCTTCAGGAACCTTCCAATAGTTTCATTATTGATTAACTCCATTAGCAGAAATGCTCTGTAGTCATAATTCTCAAAATATGTCTAGGGCCTTGGGCGATGGCTACGTAGTGGAAACTCTTCAAATCGTTATGTTCATATTATGAAATTTGGTGGTCTTCACATTTAATTTATTTTTCAGCTCTACATCTCTCCTCTCTCGCGCTGCTTTGGCTCGTCTGCACTCCGTTGGCTTCTCTGAAATTTTAGACTGCAATAATGAAGTGGCAGAAGTGTTGGATCCGTCCAGCCCAGTGAACTTTAATCCACAGAGGGAAGAGGCAGATTATCTGCAATGTAATGAAGTCGTTTTGCAGTTTCTTGCATTCAGCAGGTGAAACAAACATTGCCATATTTGTTTTGTGTGTGCATGACTAATGGGTTTCTCCTACATTTGTAATTCTGACAGCTTGATGGCTTGAAAACTAATCAATCAGTGTCAGGAAAAGTTAATCGCATTTCACCAAGAGGCACAATGTTTATTTACTGTTCTTAGTATTAATTTAGAACATAAACTTAGATGCACTTTTAATCTAGGAATTTTGCAGGGGGTCTTCATGAATCCCACTTGACGTTGATTTGCTCTGTCATTAGAAGCTTTCTTTATTCCGTTATTTAACCTCATAAACCTGAGCAAACTCCTTTCAAATCTATTCCACCTTTTTAATACAATATGAACCAATTATTTATAAGAAACCCACATTTCTTCCCTATAAGGTCCAGCCATAATGTAGCATTTAAAAAGTCCTCTTTCTTGCATAGAAATATCCAGTATTTTTAACTGTGGAAATCAGGGGCCAGATTCCAGTTGATCTGTTAACACTAATGTTAGCAGCTCATTCGAAGTTTCTCTGTTTGCAACTATGGCTAACGTTGGTGGTTATTGACTACCTTCTTATGTAAAATGTGATAATTGATTCTGGCTAATGGAGATAACGAAAGATTTGACACGCAAGTCTTTTATACGTCTGCGAATATTTATTCTTTACTCATGTTTTTTTTTTTATGTAAGTATTTTACCAGGGAAGAAACATTGAGATTTCTCTCGTTTTCAAGTATGTCCTGGGTGGCGAGTATGTACTGTTAGGTGTCTTGCCGAGGACACTTACTGGAGAGGTGCTCTTGCCGGAATTCGAACCTGTGTCTCCACGGTTATAGAGCAGTGATGTTACCTCTACTCATGTTTGTTACAAAGTAAAGCATGGATCTCAAACTCTGGCCTCTCAGATGTTTCTGAATGAAATCTTCCTTAATTCTCTGGTTATCTATCACATTCAAAGAATGCTGAGTATTACAGGCAACTAACATCTAGGGGTCTAGGGGACCAACGTTTGAGATCCCTGAAGTAATTGATTAGCTATAGAAAACAAACTAAAAACAAACTAAAAACTACTAAATGTCATATAGGTAGGCCCTTAACCTCCCTGGCGGTCTATTTATTGTGAAATTTATTTTCTGAAAGCGGTAAATTTTATTTATTCCCCCCCCCCCCCTAGCGGCATCCCGAGTGTGGCTCGGGATTAAATTCCTATGTTGGAAGCGGTAACCCCGAGCAACACTCGGGATGCCGCTGGATACATCACCTCTCCCTGCGCTCCCTCGATGTCCCCAGCTGCCTCCTCCGGCGACCGCGACCTTATACTTCCTGGTTCCTTCCTCGCTAGAAGGAATCCAGGAAGTAAAACGCCGCGATCGCCGGAGGAGACTGCAGAGATCGGCGAGGGAGCGCATGGAGAGGTGATGTATACAGCCCGAGTGTGTCTCGGGGTTACCGCCCTCAGCGGTGAAATTTAACCCCGAGACACACTCGGGAACACCGCCAGGGAGGGTAAAATTAAACATCTTTAAAAATTTTCCAGAATTCGGCCATTTCTTTTCCAGAATTCGGCCATTTCTTACCGCTGTCACCACAAAACAACTCATACACGCCCTGGTAATCTCCCGACTCGACTATTGCAATAATCTCTTATCTGGCCTCCCTCTGTCCCGCCTCTCCCCCCTACAATCCATCCTGAACGCCTCCGCCAGGCTAATTCACCTCACCCGCCGCTCTGTCTCTGCCGCTCCCCTCTGCGAGTCCCTTCACTGGCTCCCCATCCACTGCAGAATTAAGTTCAAATCCTTACCCTTACCTACAAAACCCTCACTAACTCAGCTCCCCACTACCTGTCCTCACTAATCACCAAATACACCCCAGCCCGCTCCCTAAGGTCAAACAGTGACCTGCGCCTAGCTTCTCCCCGCATCACCTCTTCCCATGATAGACTGCAGGACTTCACACGCGCAGCCCCCACTCACTGGAACGCTCTCCCTCATACTGTCAGACTTTCCCCTAACTTCTCTTCCTTCAAACGCTCCCTTAAAACGTTCCTATTTAGGGAAGCCTACCACCCAACTCACTGACGCAACCATCAATCACTCTCACCTTCAGTCCTCTCCTCCTGTTTCCAACCCCAACCCTCCCAGATTGTGAGTTCCTACGGGAATAGGGCCCTCATCTCCTCCTGTACTGTTTGTCAAATGTTGTTCAATGTATTATAACCCTGTCTATTCTGTGCTTATTGTACAGCGCTGCGGAATATGCTGGTGCTTTATAAATAAAGAATAATAATAATAATAATGTGAATATATATATATTTCTTTAAAAGTTATTTTATTTTTTGGAAGGTGCAGACTATGCACATGTGTAGGAGTTTGCATGATTGGTTGATATTTAGCTTGACATCAATCATTTACCGTATATGCTCTAAAGAAGCTCTCTGCTTCTACCGTGCAGCAGCACTTCCTGTTTCATCAAAATTACATTAAAGTTCTTGACTAGCATGCACGTCTCGCGCTGCTTATATTTTGCCACTCATTAAATAAGCTTTGGCATCCTTTTATGCTTTGCACAAAGTCGAATTTCACTTCGAATTTGCACTAATCAAGGCCTTGTTGTATTGCATTTATTCACTATATTTGCTTTGTATGACCAGACCAATTTAAGAAAAAATAATTGTTTCCTCCATTTACAGCACATACTACATATTCTCTGATCCTGCATGTTTGTAGTTTTATTTTTTATTTAGTAAATCTATGCTTCAGTGATAGAGATTAAAGTCGCTTTGTGTATTCAAAAACCGCCTTGACTGCATGCTTCTGTTTCCACGTACAGTAGGTTGAGTGCATCATATGGCTTTGTGGTTTAGCATTAAATAATTCTAGCGACCATTGACGTGATTTATTACTGTGATAACATAGCAGGTTATTAAAATAAAACATCATGTTTTGGATAATGTATAGTATCCTGGAATGCCTTTTATGAATAAATACCTCTTTTGCACAGATTTCACGATGGCTTTCTTTGACCATCTATTATATCCTTTTTTTTCTTCAATTATATGATATCCTACCAGTTGCTTTTCCATATTTTTTGAACATTGTTCCTTTTATATATATTGTAGCATCCTCCTGTTAGGGTTTTTCTTTTCAGTTTTTTTAACTGCCGCCTTTCAAATAAAGCTGGAAGTGAAATGAAAATGTAGGATTGTTTGAAACCCAATGTTTAAACATTATATGGCGATTTCCTGAAGTTGAATACTGATAATTATCCCTGCCGTCTCTCTGTATAGGGTACAAGAAGTTGAAACGTCAACAAACTGGCCTCAAACCATTTATTTCACCTTCCAATTTTATCGTTTTCAACCCGTAACCACTCCACGCCTGCAGCTTGTACATCTAAGTCCTTCCGGCATTGCCAACTCTGATTCCTCAACCCATCTCTTAATACAGATTAATAAGGATGGCTCCATGAGTAAAGGCAAGTGTCTACCTTGGTTTGTATCTATGATCTACATCTGAACTGTTGTGTTTTATGATGTACAGTGTGTCACATTAAAGACTAGTTTCAGAATACTGTGTGCCTGTTGCAAGAAAGAGCCTTGCAAAAGATTAATGTATTAAATCCTTGAGGACCAGTGACATTTCATCCATCAACACAGCCTGGTCCCTCAAGATCCTGTGCTACCATGTAATGTTCTGCTTATGTTGTATTGGCATTTTTATACAGCCCTGCTGTCACTACATAAAGGCAACATTCAATTTCGATATAGGAGCTTTTAAAACTGAATTCTATACGATGGATTTGTTCCATCACTGCCCCTCAAGGGTGCAATGTCACACAGAGAACACATTTTCTTCAAATGGGAAAAAACCTCTGCATGTTCCTTATTAAGAGTTTAATCACAAAAGGAGATCAAGCTGGGATTTTTAATATAGGGTATCCTATTAGATGTGTAGGACAGATATGTATGATTGTACACATGTGATCATGAAATTACACAAGTGAAGCAAAGAGCATACCGAAAAAATTCCTTATGCAGTTGAATAACTGCAAGCTAACATTGTATGAAGTTCCATTATTCTTTCAGGATTTAATAACGAACGGAGATAAAATCTCTCCCACACAAACCGAGACTGCATACAATTTTTCAAGACAGGTACAATAGCTACAAAATAGACAGGAGATTAAGTAGAGTAGAAAAATAACTGCAGAGACGTGACATGATCGAAGGCAAAAGGAGGCTGATACAGATTCTGCATAGTTACTCTCGTTAACCTCTCTGTGACCTTGCTTTTGCTGCATCCCATGGTGAAGAACTGTATGTTATGTTATGTATAATAGCTATGTATCTCATCACCTCTATTGTTTCACTGACCTCAAAAGTACATCTATGCATTCTCTTTTTACTGGTTAGCATCATACCATACGTTACTGGATCAGTTATGTAGTATACTGGATCTTACAAATTCCGCAGGTGGACTGAGTACCATTTAAATGAACACTCTATGCACTGCATCCACTCAATGTTTTTGGAGTGATCACTGTGCCTGGAGTGCCTTCACCCGTCTGTAGAGGATGTCTTGGAGGGCTGATTCAGCCCTCAGGGTGCAGGTGCATAGTCCCGCCCAGAACCTGAGCATGGAGCTCATGTTTCAAGAGTTCAGAACCTAGCTAGCCCCTATGGCTCTTAAAGTGCTCGACATTGAGAGCCATTGGATTCTCTGCCTTTCGACAGTCACTTGACATGCTACATCTTGGAGAGGAAGTAGCAAAATATCACATCCGGACCAGTGCTGAAGTTGTCCAGAGTGGATTTCAGAAGAGTATAAAACTAAAGTAAAAGTTTAAAATGGGATGGGCTAATTGAGAAAATGTTGGCTCCTCAAGGCTTCACAGACAGTGTAGCTCTAGCAGGTAACACATTTTGACACAATACAATATGATACCGATAGAGATAGTAGGATTTTGGTTTCTCTAGGTCACGGATGAGCGGAACCTAGATCCCCAGCTATTGTCTAATTACAGCTTCCAGAACACCTGGTTAGTCTTAAAGCACAGACTTTCCTTCCAGTTGCCACCACCTTGGTCATAGCAATAGCACAGCAATCAGAACTATAGATGTTTATTGGTCAGATGAGATAAGAAGAGTTGTCCTGTAGGAGAAAGATGATGGTGGTGGCCATGAGAGGTAAGTATGACAAATCTACTTTCAGGATTTCATCATGGGAGTCAAAAACGATCTTTCTTTTGGCCAGCTTTACTCTAGGTCCAGTGGCATCCTAGATAAATTCAGGAGAGATAAAGTGGTGCTTTGATTAACTAAAATATCAAAATCAAATACATCCAGTTATTGGTATGAAACTATATTCATCAAACTTCACATATTGGATTTAACAAAACATTTACTGTATGCCATCAAATAAATAAATATGCTTAATGAACTTTGTGTTATTTCCCTGGATTGGGTGCTTAAACATAAGATAATATAATGATTAAATTTAGTTAAAAGGTTTTTAACCATAAAATGGTGAATTATATTTTTTCTCTTTCATTCAATAATTACTATTTAAAGGTTCTCCGGGATATGAGCTCAAATACTTTGTTGATCCAGGGTTCCTAAAGCTGGGAGAACAGCGTTGGTTTTTACGTTATTTGGCTCTTCAAACACTCCAGATTGACATGTGGGATGGTGAATCTTTGCTCCTCATTGGTTCAGCTGCTGTGGAAATGAAGGCAAGTGTGTTTTTTACCTTTTTAATAATCAATAATTACATTTTATGTTGATCCACCTCACTAAATCGCAATGCGAAGTAAACCAGATCCAATCCCCTTAAAGGGCATTCTAGGTAAAAATAGACGTGGGTGGTGGAGACAGGAGAGGTCGGTTAATACTCCTCCCGACAAACACCAGGGTTTTCCTTACACCCTTTTTTTGCCTATAGTATATAAACTTACAGGTCTATTCAATAAAAGGTGAAACTCAGGAGAATGCAGGAGAAGTGGAAATTCTAGGTGAAAATAGCCAAACCCAAAAAATTCTCCCATTTATCGCCCATTCCAAATCAGCTATTTGGTCTAGATTGTTTTCTTCTCCTGCCAATTCGTCTGATTTTCACCTTTTAGTGACTAGACCTGCTACTGTTTTTCCAGTGGTCTCCCCAGTGCACTTCTGGCTGGTCTGTGTCTATCCCCAAAAATCAGCTCCTGCACTAACCTACTGACGATTGGCTTGTGTGCAAGTAGCGATTCAGATGCCTCTCAATGCTGAAGCAACAGATTCAACTTGTGTATCAGGACAGACCTTACCAAAGTACAGTAAACTAAGCATAATGTGTTGAATGCAATCTAGTCAACAGGAAATACATCATCTTAATCCTGTTGAGGGAGACGCTTGCTCCATGACTTGTGTATACTGTATCATGATGTTGCATTAAGCTCTGTGTTTTGGATTTCCAGCATTCGCTGTATCCTATTGTGAGGAACAGAACAACAGTCCATCATGTCTGTTCTAGCATTCCTTTTTATTAGACACGGGGTACTCGCTACAGTCCGAATCGATATTCGGCCGAAATATCGGAAATCCTGAGTGATCTCAATTCTAAATCGCTCTCCAAATAACAATATCCCGAATTGATACGAACCAATCTGATTATAATTGACCAGACCTGAATATACTGTAATTGGATCTATTCAGAATGTGAAAAATAATTGATGGTAATTTCAGAGCCTATGCTTCTTTGATTCTGTGAATCATTTCTAAGCCATTTTTTTGGATCATTTCTGTTCCTATGCGTCTTTCGTTTCTGAGCTTATGCGCCTTTCTGTGCATCCTTTCTCAGCCATTATTGGGTCATTTTTAAAACTTTTCCACAATGTACGCTGTTTTATATTTTAATACATTGTCCTTCTGTATGTCGGAAATGACTGTAAGGCTAGGGTCAGACTGAGGCAGTGCGAACGCGCGTTCTGGCGCACTTAATCACGGCCGCACTAGCAGCAGATGCCAGGCAATGACGGCCAATATACGAAGTACGGTCGCACAAAAGTCCAGCTGCGCAACGCAAGTGGAAAATGAACGCATTTTTTCGAGAACGTTAAACCACTAGTACTGACGTACAGAGTGCGCTGCGTCCGCTAGCGGCATGTGTGCGTGAATTGGAGATGTCAGACACTGCTAATGTCCGGCCAACATAACGTCCAGATGCAAGAAGTGTTTTATTGATGATCCGTACAAAATCACGGATGAAACTGCGCATAGTATGACCGCTATTGCGTATTCCGTGAAAAAATACGTCCATTCTTCGAACGCACATTTTCACGGACAACGTGAAAAATGCGTTAGTCTGACCCTAGCCTAAATATCGAACGGTTCTGATCTTCCAAATCTGTACAATACGGAAATATCAGAAGTTTCCAAAAATTCCGAATCGGCTGATTCTGATTATTTTGGAATCTGAAACTATTAGGTCTATTCAATAAAGGTGAAGCTCAGGATAATTAACTGGAGAAGTGAAAATTCTAGGTCAAAATAGCCCAACCAGAAACATTCTCCCATTTATCTCACTTTCCAAATTGGCTATTTGGTTTAGATTGTTCTCTTCTCCTGCCAATTCTCCTGATTTTAACCTTTGGTGAATAGACCTGTTTTGGGTTGTGAAATTTAACGAACTAGACCAAGTGCACAAGCCTATTTTTTATCCTTTAGGAAATTTCTTTCAGTTTTTCTAATTCCATCTATTTTCAAGTTAGAAGAATGGTGGACGGGATCTGTTTGAGGATTCTTCTTTGTTCCTCACTCCTCTTAACTGTAGACCAGGGAATGCAGAGAAAAGGCCATATGAGGATGAACAGGACCATCCTGAAAAGCCCCTGCTTGCACGTGCATTCAGAATTCAATGATCAGTGTATCCTCTGACAAGGGAAGATTGTTGTAATAAATGTCCCTGACTACTATTAACCATTTTGCATAGACGGTATTTCCTATATCACTGGTTTACAACAGGATGGTTATGATTATGAACAATGGATACCTTCCATTACAGAGTTTGACTTTGAAATATCAGCCAAACTTAGCAGTGAAAATGTTGCCTGGAAGGGATTATAATTGGCATAATACACGCATGCCATGTTATACCCACAACAGTTCTGAATACAGGATTAAAACAATGCATAATGTACAACAGCCCGCTGCGCTGCAGACAACACTTTTATTTTCTGCATGTCTTGACTCCCTTCTCTATAAAGAATGCATGGGAGTATTATAAATTATATAAAGAATGTATGTGAGCGAGTATTATAAATTATATAAAGAATGTATGTGAGTATTATAAATTATATAATCCGCTTTCTGTCATATCTAGTAATATCCTTCGGAATCTTTACTTGTCAGATTTCCTTTAGCTCAAAACGCTTAGAATCTGTGATCTGTCTGCATCAATGATAATGTCTACAAGTTCCTGCTTTTAGAGATATGTTTAAATACACATACCAATACAAAAAAATAAATATATAAATTAAAAGTTGTACCACAGCAGAGGAAATGTTACCGGAATCAACTCAGTTCTGTCGGGAGAAAGGTCGGCACGGTGTGGACAATGACAAGCCGGACACGAGTCAATGGCAGGAAAGGCGTTCTTTATTGACGTCAAGTCTCAAACTGGATTGAATCGCAAAGTCTGAGTGACGAGATCAGGATGGGTTTCAATTCTTACACATGAATACGTAAAAAGGTACATCCCAATAACCCACCCATGGGCGATTTGCCCTCCCAGGGCAAATGTGCCATCCCCTCATTTTGGACACAAAGACATTCCACAATTGCCAGTTTCTCATACAATTAAGACACTTAGATAATTTAGAGTTCTGCTAGATCCTGTCACTGTCCTCTCCCTAGATGCCTGTTCTCCTCCCTTTACTGATAATGATGCAGCTGGCCTAATAGGGGCCTTTGTCTTCGGCTAGGGCTCTCTGACCTTGGTGTTTCACCCTTCTTGGCACCCACTGTTTATTCAGACCGGATTCTCTATTTAATTGCTATGCCAGCAAATCTTCTGGAATGTCTGAAATCTAAACAAACTTTTCTAAGTCAATTAATATTCGCTATTTACAAGTACGTTCATCTCGGTTTAGCCCAAGATGGCTTCTAGGGAACAAGATGGTGGCTAATTTTCAGTCTATTCCGGTCTCAACAACATACACTCAAGAGACACTAACTCAGAATATTTGGCGAATTGCCAGCTTTTTGAATAGCCGAATTGCCACGAAATTGCAGCATACGAGGAAATTCACTGTTCGGTGCAATTTGGAGGCCAATTCCGTTGTCTTTGAATAACCACTTTACTGTAGTGTATGTAGTTGCATTTTGACGCAGAAACAAAGCACAACACATGAAATCCAAAAATGTGCTCTTTGTTTTTCTATATTTCTGATAGCAGAGTGTATAAAACCTATAAAACAACTGTGAAAGTGTTAAACTCTTTACGTGAGAGCATTCCATTAATGATGAATGGGATATTCCGAGCTGTCCGTTCCATTAGAAAAGAAAAAACTTTTCAAGCTTTAATAATTTATATGTTTTCACAGATAGAATCTTATAGTATTCTTGAGCAACTCCATGAATTAACAATGTGCTGGGATGTTACTACTAGGTTTTGGCCATGTTGTGGATGCTTTACCTCACCCAGTAACTAACACTAGTGGTTTTGGGAGCGATCACAGATATAGATATGTTTTGTTATGCACACTCAAAGCATTTTTCCATGCAATTGATTTAAAAAGTGCATATATTTGGCGAAATTAAAAAAAACAAAAACACATTTTCTTTGCTGCTAATCTCCAGGGTTTCCAACAGATGCCAGGAGGTCAAGTGAGACGATGCAATTGTTTAGTGAATCACAACCCACCAATTCCTTTTTATGGAGTTAAGTAAATGGTTTATGCAATTCAGCCTCCAGCAGTAAATCACTGCGGTTGATAGCATTCATACAGCTTTCCTTATTATGCCTCAACTGCACCTTTTGAGATAAAGGACATGACGTTTGCTCAGTACCGGCAGGGTGGAGTATAGGTAACATCACTGCTCTATAACCGTGGAGACATGGGTTCGATCCCGGCAAGAGCACCTCTCCAGTAAGTGTCCTTGGGCAAGACACCTAACGGTACATACTCGCCACCCAGGACATACATGAAAACGAGAGAAATCTCAATGTATCCTTCCTGGTAAGATACTTTCTCAAACCCCCCCCCCAAAAAAAACAGGAAATAGCTCAGATAACTCAAAAAAAGTTTGCTCAGCTGCCAGACTGAGTCACTCTTTGTCAGGTCCTACCTCAGATGAGAGTCTGACACAGTACATGTTATGATGCCTGCCAATCTCCGCATGCTCTGTGGACCAACGGCATTTGGATGCAGATTTGGCACTTTGGTGACCACGACGTGTCTCTGCTGCTCTCTGATTCGGAACACACGTACACTCCAATTCCTAAGCCCATGAGTGATGTATTCCTCAGCAGTCAGCTTGGATTCAGGCACAGTATGCTAAATTAAAAAATGTCAAGGTCAGATCAAAGTAACATTAAGGCCACTCTCACAATCATCATCAACCAGATTAAACACACAACACATCTAGTCTTGATTTGGATGAGCTGCGACAGCAGAAACCATATGAGATAGAATTTGTTTTGACTTGATAGCTTCAGGATTTGATCTGAAGAGCGTTTTACCCACAGTCCAAGCATCAATGAAAAGGCTGCGTCTGGTTGTGAGCTACGTAGCATTACTTGTAGCTAGTGCTCATTTGTCTCCTTCATTCCTTTCATGTCTTGCAAGGCATTTTTATAAATCTAGTAAACTATAACCCCCGTGAATGCAATTACAGGACAGGACATACTTGAAAACGAGAGATATCTCAATATATCCTTCCTGGAAAAATACTTAATAAATAAATAAATACCTTGGATCGCGAGCATAATTCTTTCCGGAAACATGGCTGTAATCATGGCTTGTATATCAAAGCGAATTTCCCCATAAGAAATAATGGAAACGCTGACAATTGGTTCCACAACCATTTATTCATATGAAATGATTACAGTAATAGAAAATACTGTATAGTAAAGTAAAAATAAAACAAATTAACCTGCACTTTTCCTTTAAGAAGAATCATGGCTGGTGTGAGGTACAGAGGAGGGGAGGAAGGATAATGTGTAGGAAATTTATCACATATGAGATGAGATTGTGGTTAACATTGTATCAGTAATAAGTTATAACTGACATTGAGAAAGAAAAAAGCTGTATGCGAGGGTGTAGCTTTTGAAAGTGTTGAAACCCTCCAACGTGACCTGACGCTCGGCAGACAAAACGTGCGTACTGCTCGTATTGCAAGACCTCCACTCGTTTAGCAAGTTTAAATTAATAAAAATTTGTTGCTCGTCTGGCAAAACACTCGCGGACCAAGTTATTTGCAGTCCAAGGATTTATGTATATCTAAGGCTAGGGTCAGACGAACGCATTTTTCACGTTGTCCGTGAAAAAGTGCGTTCGAACGAATGGACGTATTTTTTCACGGAATACGCGATAGCGGTCATACGATGCGCATTTTCGTCCGTGATTTTGTACGGATCATCAATAAAACCCTTTTGCGTCTGGACGTTATGTTGGCTGGCCATTAGCAGTGTCTGAAGTCTCCCAATCACGCAAACACGCCGCTATGCGGACGCAGCGCACTCTGTACGTCAGTAGTAGCGGTTTGACGTTCTCGAAAAAATGCGTTCGTTTGCCACTTGCGTTGCACGGACGAACTTTCGTGCGGCCGTTCGTCAAATGTTCCCCGGCATTGGACGTCATTTGCTGCTAGCACGGCCGTGATTTCGTGTGGCTAAACGCACGTTAAAACTGCTTTCGTCTGACCTTAGCCTAAAATGTACCCATTTTTACACTGATTAATAATAAACTGAAGACACTAACGTGCTATGTGACAGATCAAACCTCATCATCTCAAGATGGCTTTACGAACTTTATTTCCGTATAGTTCAGTTGCCTAATCAGTTCCTGGATCGTTTTCAATAAATTCACTCTCAATCTTACCTGGTACAGCTATTCGCTAAGGCTAGCGTCACACGAACGGAGTCATCACGTCCGTGTCACCGCACAGTTTAACGTCCGTCGTAGCATTGATTTGTGATCAATAGAGACCAGCACACGAAGTACATGCGCACCGAAGTGTGCACACACCACGCAGGTGGCAACGGACGGCATTTAGACCTCGACATAAAAGCGCTACGACTGACACCCAGATTGCGCCACGTCCGCGTAGCTGCCTGTGTGCATGATGATGCGACGTCCATCACGTTGACGCTCAGAAGTTCTTTTGGTCTGGCTGACTTATTTAATTTTAATAAATTTAGTTTCCCATATTTCCCTTTTTTTTCTACATCCGTCCAAAATAAACGGATCGTGTGGTGTCTACGGTATCTTCCGTCAGTACGTACGTCCGTTATGCACGCACGCAGAGTGTGCTCAGACTGCGTTCGTCTGGCATTAGCCTAAACCTGAAATTCGATGAAATTGACAACTTAGGGCCACATTACAATCTTAACGCTCACCTGCGTGCGCATTAATTAGCCGCGGTGGCTACCGCATATTACTATCCAAACGCCAACGGGTTAAGTAATCCGTTTGTGTTTGGTACCTTGCGCTATTCAGCGCGAGGTTACTGTACTTTGCACTCCCCATGTTACGTATAGGGAGCGCAAATTGTTAGGCTAGGGTCAGACTAACGCATTTTTCGCGTTGTCCGTGAAAAAGTGCGTTCGAACGAATGGACGCATTTTTTCACGGAATACGCAATAGAGGTCATACGATGCGCATTATCGTCGTGATTTTGTACGGATCATCAATAAAACACTTTTTGCGTCTGGACGTTATGATGGCCGGACATTAGCAGCGTCTGACGTCTCCTAATCACACACACACGCCGCCAGCGGACGCAGTGCGCTCTGTACGTCAGTACTAGCGGTTTGACGTTCTCGAAAAAATGCATTTGTTTGCCACTTGCGTTGCGTGCCCGCACTTTTGTGCGGCCGTTCTACGTATGCTGCCCGGCATTGGACGTAATTTGCTGCTAGCGCGGCCGTGATTTAGTGCGGCTAAACGCACGTTAATACTGCGTTAGTCTGACCTTAGCCTAAATCAGCATTAGGATTACAAAGTCCTAACGCTGATCAACATCCAGCTCTGGTTAGCGGAAAGTTAACCAGAGCCAGGACTTGGTGTTAACAGATTCCGCTTCTGCAAAATCCGTTAACACAAGCCTAAAAGAAAAAATAAATAAATCAGATACTCCCCTCCTGTCCCTCGGCGAGGACCGCGGCTCCAACCGCCCCCTCCGTCCAGCGGGAGCAGGGAAAGACTGGGGAAAAAAGTCCCCCCTCCGTCTCTCCCTGCGTATCACTACGATGAACGGCCAGATCTCGCGAGGCGAGAACCGGCTGGTCATGTGACCGCCGGCGTCTGGCTCAATGGAGTTCTATGGACTCTATCGAGTGGATGCTCACGACTGTCGCGGGGCCGTAGCGTACGGTAACAATGTAGGCAGTTTTTTAAGTGCCTGCATTGTAATTCCACGCTAAAACGAGGGCGGTAGGTGGAAAACTGCAGGCATAGTTTTTTCTCCCTACCGCCCCCTTTTTAGCGTGGAGATTGTAATTTTAGCCCTTAAACTTTTGATAAACTAACCATGCTGGAAAAACTATTTTGCCTCTGGAGCCCTGTCATTTCTTCAAATGTCAAATTGTCGTTGAGTAACCAAGTTGTAGATTATATTTCATATTCTTAATATAATCAAAAATAATATAACGGTATAAATCAAATAAAATTGTGCGAGCATCAAGGCAGCATTGCAAGAACTGTCCTGAAAAGGATATCGTTAAATACCATGTGACCTTGAACAAAACTAATTAGCCCTTCTCTACATAATATTTTAGTTCCGTTATTTTTTTATTTTTATTTTTGTTTGTTATTGTTTTAAAAAAAAATATATGGGCACTTTAATTATCTCCTTAGGAGAAATGTAGAGCATCTGTTGCCTATAGGCAGGATTATTTGTAAGACTTATTGCTTTTCTGCAGCAAAAAAATGGCCCTTCTTTTTCTGTATTACCTGTTATTTTAGGTGGAAGCGCCAAGGAAAGAACACGTTTATTGCTATAGAGAAAAAAAATAGCTAGAAGGATAAGCAGCAAATCATGGTGCCGCTTGGAAAAAAACAGTTGTAATGTTTATTTATGTTTGTTAAAAGAGCAACGGTTGTTTATTTAAACCCATATATTAAAAATGCGGAACCTGGCTTTTTTTTTTTTCCTTTCTTCAAATTTCATCCTTAATTTTTTTTTTGGCAGGAATTATTCCATTGACATGGACAGGATAAATAGCTTCCACTTAAAAACATATGTAATAGCGCACCTTCCCGTGTTATTAAACGTCAGATGGTTCATGTAGTGGAATTCTCAAATCACAAAGGGTCAATTTGCACATCTTAAACGGACGGATTCCTGTATTATTCTTTTATGAAGCATTGTTCTCAATCGCAATCTTTTCAGCCAGGTAGTACAAGAGGGTTGCAGATAAATCAAACTTAACCCCTAGGGAGGTCAGGGATAAAAAGTGAGGACACAGAAGTGAAAATGAGATTCCAGTGAGGAAAGAGGTCAGGCTTATATTCAATTGTAGTAACATGGATATGCTATAGTTTGGACAATAACGGACTAAATGGAAATTTTTTGCTAACAGGAGATGGTCTGTTTCTGCATTCCAGCATTCAACGCCATGGTGCAAACCTGGCAGTATGAGCTAGCATGCACTTCATGACCTATTGGAAGAAAAAAAATATATATATACTACTTACAACGGTTGTGGTGGAGGACAAAAAGTGAGATAAAATGCCTTCATGCTATAATGGTTATTTTTATTATTGCAGAAGCCATCTGCACCTCACAGCAATTCAAAGAACTGCATCCCAGAGCCCCTGTGCTGCATTCCCCATATGCAGCAAGGAACTCTGGGTAGGATATGCAAATGACCTCTGTCTCACTTTTATTGCATCCAGTGTCTGTATTTACACAGAACCCTTAAATCAGTGCCATGCCATACTATGGCTTTTTTTTTAGCAGAGATCAGGTTTATGCAACTGGTCAAAGCCACTCCTAGGACAGCGCTATTTCGGGTTTATTGGACCCTCATCAGCCAGGAGCTAGGCTTGACCAGTTGCAGTGGATGCTTGGACCCATAGGGCAAATCAGTACTTTCAAAGGTTGTGGTGGAGGATAAAAAGTGAGATAAAAGCCTCCACGCTATAACTGTTATATATATATATGTCATGGCCGACATTGTTGGCACCCCAGAAATTTTTCCAGAAAATAAAGTATTTCTCACAGAAAAGTATTGCAGTAACACATGTTTTGCTATACAAATGTTTATTCCCTTTGTGTGTATTGAAACAAAACAAAAAGGAGGAAAAAAAGCAAATTGGACATAATGTCACACAAAACTCCAAAAATGGTCTCGACAAAATTCTTGGCACCCTTTCAAAATTGTGGATAAATAAGATTGTTTCAAGCATGTGATGCTCCTGTAAACTCACCTGGGTCAAGTAACAGGTGTGGGCAATATAAAAATCACACCTGAAAGCAGATAAAAAGGAGAGAAGTTCACTTAGTCTTTGCATTGTGTGTCTGTGTGTGCCACACTAAGCATGGACAACAGAAAGAGGAGAAGAGAACTGTGTGAGGACTTGAGAACCAAAATTGTGGAAAAATATCAACAATCTGAAGGTTACAAGTCCATCTCCAGAGATCTAGATTTGCCTTTGTCCACAGTGCGCAACATTATCAAGAAGTTTGCAACCCATGGCACTGTAGCTAATCTCTCTGGGCGTGGATGGAAGAGAAAAATTGATGAAAGGTTGCAATGCAGGATAGTCTGGATGGTGGATAAGCTGCCCCAAACAAGTTCCAAAGAAATTCAAGCTGTCCTGCAGGCTCAGGGAGCATCAGTGTCAGCGCGAACTATCCGTCGACATTTAAATGAAATGAAACGCTATGACAGGAGACCCAGGAGGACCCCACTGCTGACACAGAGACATAAAAAAGCAAGACTACAGTTTGCCAAAATGTACTTGAGTAAGCCAAAATCCTTTGGGAAAACGTCTTGTGGACAGATGAGACCAAGATAGAGCTTTTTGGTAAAGCACATCATTCTACTGTTTACCGAAAACGGAATGAGGCCTACAAAGAAAAGAACACAGTACCTACAGTGAAATATGGTGGAGGTTCAATCATGTTTTGGGGTTGTTTTGCTGCCTCTGGCACTGGGTGTCTTGAATGTGTGCAAGGCATCATGAAATCTGAGGATTACCAAAGGATTTTGGTTCGCACTATAGAGCCCAGTGTCAGAAAACTGGGTTTGCATCCGAGATCTTGGGTCTTCCAGCAGGACAATGACCCCAAACATACGTCAAAAAGCACCCAGAAATGGATGGCAACAAAGTGCTGGAGAGTTCTGAAGTGGCCAGCAATGAGTCCAGATCTAAATCCCATTGAACACCTGTGGAGAGATCTTAAAATTGCTGTTGGGAAAAGGCACCCTTCCAATAAGCGAGACCTGGAGCAGTTTGCAAAGGAAGATTGGTCCAAAATTCCGGGTGAGAGGTGTAAGAAGCTTATTGATGGTTATAGGAAGCAACTGATTTCAGTTATTTTTTCCAAAGGGTGTGCAACCAAATATTAAGTTAAGGTTGCCAAGAATTTTGTCCAGCCCATTTTTGGAGTTTTGTGTGACATTATGTCCAATTTGCTTTTTTTCCTCCCTTTTTTTGTTTTGTTCCAATACACACAAAGGGAATAAACATGTGTATAGCAAAACATGCGTTACTGCAATACTTTTCTGTGAGAAATACTTGATTTTCTGGAAAAATGCCTGGGGTGCCAACAATTTCGGCCATGACTGTATATGAGAGATTGGATTAGCCATGTTAGTACAGATGCCAAAATCACCAGAGTATTGCAGGATGCAGTGATGCATTTTTTTTTTTTATTTGGACTAATGTTACATTTAAAAGATGCGTTTTCGAGAGCTGACTTCGCTTCTTCAGGTCCCAAAAGCATAGGGATAATAATGACCGAGTTTAACACTTGAAAAGGTGCAGAGTGCAAGAAATAACAAGAGGCGATGAACGAAGGGGGGTATGATGAGGAGTAACAAATGAGACGAGGAGAGAGAATTCAGAGGAATATAGCTAAAGAGCGAGAAGTGATTGGTTGCCCCCAGAAACCCCCCCCCCCACAAACCTATTTATATGGTACAGCTGATTCGCAGAGGGATGCCAACACATAAGAGTTTTGATAGATTACTCTTGGTTAGTTATACAAATGAGCGTCCATTTATTTAATTACAGTTTATTACATGCCAGCCTATTGTGTTATACAATGGGAAGGACAAAATAATCCTAACATTAATATGCAAGTTTGACACACAGGAACAATAAGAAAAGCAGACCCTGCTCAAGAACTTCCACTTTTAGGAGTAGTGTGATGACACAATAGCCAGTATGAGACGTAATAGGATGCATTGGGGCCTTGAGGGAGATGAATCAGGATGGGTGCATGGGAGATAATGGTGTGAGCTGATAGGATTCTGTAAAGTAATGGGTTTTTAGAGACCTCTTGAAAGAATGGAGGAACGAGGAGAGTCGAATGTTGCAAGGGAGGGGCGGCAGTTCCATAGATAGGGGCAGCTTGCAAAAAGTCCTGAAGGTGAAGGTTGGGAGGTTAATAATCTTGGTTGGCCGTAGGCCCAAGGCATATTTCTTGGTCTACAGCAGGGGTCAGCAACTTTGGCCCTTCATATGTTTTGGAACAACATCTCCCATGTAGCCACTCATTAGGCAGACTAAGCCTTATGGGGATATGTAGTTCCAAAACATCTGGAAGGCCAAGGGTGCCGACCCCAGGTCAATAGGAATGAAATTACAGTGGCGGAGTTCTTCACATTCCAATAACCTTTTATCCCAAAATCTGCCATAGTTCTATTTGTAGCTCAAGCATGTATGTAGACGTTATGGACAATTGAAACTGTTCCATATCTCATACACCAATTTGTATTATTTAACTACTTTTGTTTAAAACCTAGGATTTATACATGACAGTATTGCAGGAGGTAAGCCATGCTGATTATCCAACTATTACATTTACAACATAAATAGTGAACATGTGAAGCTATTTATGTAACATAGATTACAATATCTTCTTGTTTATGACCAAAGATGTTCTGACTTAGGTATACAGATCTAAATTGACTTCATCTTAACTTACACAGTTTCTGATTCCAAAAGTGCAACATTTAGCATTGTTAAAAGACATTGAATTGGTGTGCAGTCATGCTGACTGTGTTGTGCTGTAGGCCCTTTTGATTACATGTTGTGACAGTGTGATTGGGGCAGAATGATAGACCACCAGTTTCTCAGCAGGAGGATCAGGAAAGCCCTTTGCCCCTATAGGGTTAATTCTCAGCTGACTGCTGATTAAGACTGACCTGCCTTTATAGGTACTACAGTTTCCTCTGGGACAGATGTCATTTTGATGGGAGCAGCAAAGGAGGAGACAAGCCTTGAAGTCACTAAGGGAAGTACTGACTTACCTGCCCAGTATCATAAGTGAACAAATGATCAGCTAGTTTCTGAATGAGAAGTAGCTTTTTATTTGCTGCATGTGCGGGTAAATTAACAAATTACTTATTATACACAATGTAATTGTGATGCAATGTAATTGTGATGCACTACCCCACTTTTTTAAGACAGAGTACAAGTACCGATCTTTTTTTTCAGGTACTCACTGATACCGAGTACCGATACTTTTATTTAATGTCATGTGACCGCTTTCTAATAAATAATTTAGGATTTTTGCTTCAAGTCTGTCCTATTTATCTTAATACTGAAATGTATGGCCAGACCCCACAGTTACCTACTGCACAGGCCTGCACATACCCTGAACACACACACACACACACACACACACACACACACACACCTCACCTCAGAGACATGTATACCCCACACAGACCTCACTGTACACCCACACAGATCTCACTGTACACCCAGACAGACCTCACTGCTGGCGGAATGCATTAAGAGCATTCCCCTCTGGCTGTCCATGTGGTCAGAGCGCCGGCTGACCGCGTCACGTGGTCCTCAGAGTGGTCGCCGGGCCGTGACCCCCCTCCAGCCATGATCCACGCGAGAGGAGGCCGTGTCACAGCCTGGCGACTGCTCGGAGGACCATGATGACAGCCGGAGGGGAATGTTCTTAATGCATTCTGCTAGCAGCCCCAGCTGCTCGGATACTAGCCAGCCAGCCCAGTGCTGGCTTTCAGGTATCGGGGGCGGTGTCGGTGAGTACAAATTACTTGTGCAAATGCCAGTATCAGCGCATCCATAATGTAAGTTTTTTTTTAACTTTATGATAAAGTCAACGAAGAGCATAATGCATAGAAAATAGCAATGGTGGCCCGCTGTTTGACTGCAGGCTTCACCTCCTCCCTGAAAACGCTGACTTGTGTTGGAGAGTCCTTCCCCGTCCCCCCTTACTGTTGTTAACTTTGTTGACCATTATTATTTTTTTTTATATTATTATTTACGTTGATTTTCCTGATGACTAGCCTGCTGTGGCCCTGCGCGGACATTTTCTATTTGATGTACTGATGACATTGTTACAAAATAAAAATTTTGAATGAAAATAAATAAATAGTAATGCTTAATTCGGCTGAAACTGAATCTTCTAGTCATTCTTAAACAATGTACTTTTTTTATGGGAAATAACCCTCTTCCAAGCCAAGATACAGAGGTGGAGACCCAGCTGCATTTCCTTTTATCCCAGTTAAAACTTAATCTGATATGCTTTCTTTCTTTAGTTGTAATGGAACAACGCTTGTCTTACATTAATGTAGCACTGTCGCTAATGACAAGATTTTCGACTGGACCACGAGGCAAATATCCTCCCTTCCCCCGGCCAGCATGTCTCTAATTATTATGGTCGCTGAATAGTTTGAAAACTCTTGCCATTTCCAAATATCGCCACTTTTACAAAGTGAAATCGTACAGCGTTACATGCTGTTCGTGCAGAATGACGGGTGGAGAAGCTACTGCGGAGTATTTTTAAGTTTGGAGTTGACATTCTATACCAAAAATTATGTTCTAGGTTTAAAGTTTCTGTATTTATGTATGACAGGGAATTTGTTGTCTTCTCTAATCAGGTGAAAATGTGGCAATTAAAAAGGAACTCCTCGGTTGTGGATCATGAAAAGATCCACTAGGAATCGCAGACCCCAGAGACAATGAGAGTCGCTCCAGAATTTGGATACCATATACAGATACTGTTTATAGTGGCAGCAGATTTATTTATTTATAATGGATTTTACTAGGAAGGATACATTGAGATTTCTCTCGTTTTCAAGTATGTCCTGGGTTCAAGAACATTGACGTTTTACAGTTACAGAAATACAAAGTAATACAATGCAAGATATTAAAAAACAACACATATACAGATTAACAGAAAATAAATATGTAGGAAATATAGTCACTATGTTACTTGTTTACAGGTGCATTCTGTATTGAGGTATGTTAGTAAGGAGCTCTTGAGTGACTTAAGACTGGTGGAAGATTTGATGCTGTCTGGGAGGTTATTCCATAATTGTGGTGCTCTGTAGGAAAATGAGGACCGAGCCACTGTCTTTTTGTATTGTGGTATTGCAAGGTGCTGGTTCTGGATCGGAGGTTATAGGTTGAGGGAGGTGCTGGGGGAAGCAGTCTATTCAGGTAGGGTGGCAGCTTCCCAGGAAAAGCTCTTAAACACCAGGTTGGAAAGGTGAAGGGTGCGTTTAGACTCCAGCGATGGCCAGTTTAGCTCTTTTAACATGTCACAATGGTGGGTCATGTAGTTACATTGTAATGCAAAGCGGCAGAATGAGTTATACAATGTAGTAAGTTTCTGAAGGTGTGTTTGGGGGCGGCTGCATACACTACATCTCCGTAATCAATAGCCGGCATAAGCATTTGTTGTACAATCTGCTTTCTTACCGCGGGGCTCAGGCAGGATTTGTTTCTGTACAGGGCACCTAGTTTGGGGTAAAGTTTAGATGAGAGTTTTTCGATGTGGGGGCCAAAGGATAGATTAGGGTCCAACCACATACCTAGATATTTGAGAGAAGTGACTGTGGTCAGCGTGCCATTTGATTTTGTCCCAACACATAGATGGGGATTTTGCAATTTGTGTAGTTTAGGTGCTGTTCCAAAGAGCATCGTTACAGTTTTGTCAGTATTTATAAAAAGTTTGTGTTTGATCCACTTTTCTACCTCTGTGAATTGTTCTTGCAGCACGACCTCCAGCTGCGGGAGATTTGTTTTGCAGGTATTGATTACAGTGTCGTCTGCGTACATATGTTCAGTTGAGGCTTTGCAGATGTTGGGCAGATCATTTATGAATATTGTGAATAGCAGGGGGCCTAGTATTGAGCCTTGGGGTACACCGCAAGTGACTGGGAGGGGGAGGGAGGAGCTGCCAGAAATTGACACATATTGTGATCGGTCGGATACATATGATTGAAACCAGGTTAGCGTGCGATCACCAATGCCAGAGTTTTTAAGTTTTTCTAACAAGATGCCATGGTCTACCGTGTCAAAGGCCTTGGCAAAATCAAGGAAGATGGCTCCAGATGATACCATACATTCGCATATTGGATTCTGTTCCTCACAGTCGTCATATAACATTGGATTTCCTAGTCCATTTAGTCATATTATTATCTATAACCATGGCTGAAAATTTAAATTTTTATTACCCAATTTTGCTGGATATTTTTTACTATGTACAGAATATGTTATGACTTCAACAGTTGTGAAATGCATTAAGTTAAAAAGCAGTGTCTTTTGGGCTCATCTCCTGAATTGGATAAAATTGATTGACTGTCAAAGCAAATAATGTCATTTTACATTGCGTGGTGAGCTGTTCCAATCTGGCTAACGACCTGAATTCAGGTAGACATATCCTCCACTGATATTCAGGCGCTTATTCATCATATTGGTTGACAGTTGGACAACAGAGAACACATTATTTACATTTCAATTTCCAATGTGTTTGAAGAGCATTCATTACGTTCTAATTACTTATCTCCAGAGGAGCCACTACACCTGCAGCTGTTTACAGGTGGCTCTGAAATGATGTCATGTGCAGAGAAGGCCAATTCCCCGCATGGTGGCGTTCCAATCGGATATCGCCCAGATCACAAAAATAGCCAAAATAACATTCGTATATGCTCTAACTCTTAAAGTTTACAGTTTCTATTCTCACCCAATTTACCAATAATGAATAACCGTTTTGGTATTCGAGCACATTTTTAGATCTTATTATGTTAAATATCACTCCATACTTGATCCGCGTAATCGCGGAGTAAGGCTGGGGATTATTTGTCCCCAGTCTCACTCTGTTCCCGGCAGTCAGAAGCGGCGGATCTGGCCACTGCAGGTTGAGAGGCGAGTATCTGATTTATTGGAGGGTTTTTAGCTGGTGGTTAATGATTCTGCAGAAACAGAATCAGCACCAGTTTTTAGGACGCAGTAAAACATATTTAAGTAAGGTATTACATAGTCCTACCGCTAATTACTGATTTCACTCCCCATGTTTTATATGTTGCACAAAGTACAGTAAGCACAAGCGAAAAAAACAATGCGCTAATGGATTACAAATGGGTTTACAGTTAGGAATGTAATATGGGGGGGCATACGCTAAAGTCACTCAACCTAGCGTTGACGCTTACAAATCCGAGCACCAACATTGGCTTTAACATTGTAATCTAGCCGTATGTGTTGTATTTTTGATGGATTTTTCCTCCAGAGAGCAGTCTATGTGATGGTCCTCATTTATTGTTTGAGATTATATATGTACACACAAAATGTGTTCTAATTTTGTTGTCATTTTTGGGACGAGGCACTATCAATATTTTGGATGAAATTGTATCTGAAGAACCAATTCAATATTCATTTGTTGAAATTTGTAAGTATACGATTCACCAAAGTCTGGCAACCTCTTGGGAAGCTCCAACTTATTAATACCAACCCAAGTGGTAAGGCAGGGACTTCAAACTCATGGCCCTCCAGATGTTCTTGCAATTCACATAATTCTTTCAGTGCAATAGATAAACAGCGAAACGTGGAAGTTGTACTTCAGAAACATCTGGGGTGCCAGAGATTGACAGACTTGTCGTGTACATGTGAGGGTTTGCGTTAATTGTCTCACCTCGTGCAATCCCTTCAACTCAAACTGTTGTGTCTATGTCAGAGTATTTAATGTGCAGCATTGAGCTCCGTCGGACCCTTGTGAACTCAAATGGTTTCAGCATTCAAACACTTTAAAAAACATCTGGGCAGAATAACCACTTGTTAACTGGTTCTGTAAATTCCAGTTTTAAGGGCTTATCCAATAACGTCCAAGTAGTGCAGTACGACATTTGCCAAGTTGCTCTTTGGTGGATCGGGCATTCATTTAGAGAAATGATGGCTAAAAAATGCCTTTAGGTTCTAAGCTCATCTAGGAACAGGGCTCTCTGTACCTCATGTCTCTGTCCATCGATACCCATATCACTCTGTGGAATATGTTGGCGCATTACAAATAAAGGATTGGTCCGGTGGATTCGCTAACATTCCATTTTGTAATTACCCATGCTTCGCTGATGCAACAGGTTGCATTACTCAGTAGCAATGTAGGGCTAGATTCCAGGTCAGGTGTAAATGTAACCAGATTTTTTTGTAAACTTCCCTGTTAGCGTTTAGATAAGTAAGGTATTCCATAGCGTTAGGGCAAATTACCGCACGGATGTACAAGCCAAAATATTAGCACCTTCTAAAAGCTGGTGCTAAATGATTCTGCAAATGCAAAATCATTTAACACTCGCTAAACCCCCCTCCCCCAATAAATTCGATGGTCACCTCTCATTCCGGTGCTTGTTTGTTGGCCCGATCCAACGCGTCGCCTGGCCTCAAGCAGAGTGAGGCTGGGAACAAATAGTTCCCATAGTTAGCAGGCACAGATTTTCCCCCGTTAGCATCCCCATTTTTGTGCAAACTAGGGAATAGGACCCTTGGGGTCTAACCTTTTAGACCAGGGGTCTGCATCCTTGACCCTCTAGATGTTTTGAACTACATATCACTCGATACTCAGCCACTCCTCAGGTTAGCAGAAACTCAAGGGCAGGCATGTACTGGCCATAGGGACTACAGGGAGATTCCCGGTGGGCCGATGGCTCAGTGGGCCAGTGTGAATGCTGGTTCACCGCGTGGCTCGCACTGCCCTTAATGGTGAGATGAGAACTTCCTCACCATCTGTAAATCAGAACAGCTGCCGCGGTCTCATATTGGGGGTACCGTGCCAGGGAGACACGCTGCGCATCCGCCTCACCTTAAGACATGGTGCACACTCCACCTCAGTGCCGCTACATTGCTTTACCCAATCACTCTGCAGCAACTCCGGTATCTGTAGAGTGATTGGTTGAGCGATCCAGTTGGTTTATATACTATTTTTGTGTGTGTTTGCATAATTAAAGTGGGCCGTTCTGGATGAAGTCCAGGGCTGATTTTCTGTCTCAGTCCAGCCGTGGTTAATTGCAGTTCCAAAGCATATGGAGGGCTAAAGTTTTTGATTCATCCCTCAGACTTTAGTAGATCTACCCTAAAGCAGGAGTCAGGAAACTTGACCCTCCTGATGTTTTGGAAGTACATTTCCCATGAGGCTTAACCATCCTAATGAGAGGCTGAGCCTCTCGAGAGATGTAGTTCCAAAATATCTGAATGGCCAATGTTGTCTAACCCTGTCCCACTAAGAGTCTTCTTTTTGGAACAACCAATACCCAGGATTAAAATTGGGTTTCAACTTTTTCTTCCATAATATTAGTGTCTATTTCATAACACCTATGTTGATTTTTTTCTTCTTTCTGTATAACAAAGTTTCTTCTCTTTTATTTCGATTGCTTCGTGTGCAATTGAATCTTGCATTTTGCACCATCCATAGCTATCTAGCTGTCAGTCAGCTACAGAATACCACGTAGGTGTTCCTGACATTTTAATGAGACTAAAACGTGATACAGCACATTATCTGATGTAATAGGAAAGAAATAGAAATTTATTTCATTCCAAATCGATATCTATTTAAAAAATAGTCCAAGGTTGGTTTGCACGCTAAATACACAATCATTGTCTATTTTGTCTCATAAAAAACAGACGAATTCCTTGCACCTATGATTTTCTCATTTTTAATAGAAAGACTTTCGTAACTTTGAATAACTAGTATGGGATTCAATCCATCACGATGTGCCAACTAAAACGTACTAGCTGCAAGGAAGCTACGAAAGTATCATGTCTTTCACAGTGACACACTAAAAAATATGTGTATGACGATATGGGGCGATGTATTCATTAAACAGAATTTAAAAAGGAAGGTTATTCAGAGAGAAGTGAAAACCAGGAGAATGCAGGAGAAGAGAAAAATCTAGACCAAATAGCTGATTTGGAAATTGAGATAAATGGGAGAATTTTCACTTCTCCAGTCATTCTCCTGGATTTCACATCTCTCTGAATAACCCTGAACGTTTAGAATCATCTATGTCAGGAATCTCAAACTATGCCTACAATTCCCAGAATTCTTTGAATGCACTAAATGGCCAGAGAATCATGGGAGGTGTAGTTCAAAAACTTCTGGGACGTTTAAGATCCTTAATCTGTGTAAAATCTCCATTACCTTTTTATTACTGTCTGGTTTTCCAACCCAACCTGAACAACATCAGGCTGATGGTGGTGTGCCACCAGGTCGATACCAAAGCCCTATGAGCCACCAGTCAACTTAGTAAAGAGGCTATTTTTAGTGATACAGTCCAGTGACTTATTTAGAGGGTAGGGTCAAGGGGGACACTCCACCCAAAAATCTCCGACAAGGCACACACCTGATGGGGCAGTCTCACCATAGATGTAAGTAGGTCCCCTTTTTGCCACAGTCTCGCAATCCAATCAAGTGTTTGACGCAGACTGGTGTATTCTTACTAGATGTACTGGTGCATAATACCGGCCCATCACAGTTTTTGCACTCTGCTCCTTAGCGTGAACATTTGTCAAACCTTTCCTCATGTCCAACCAGTCTTCCTGACCTAACTGCTGGTGTAGATCCTTCTTCCGGGGCTGGGGTAAAGTGTAGGCCTTCCAATCAGATAATGTAGAGAGGGGAGTATAAAAACAGGAAGTAGATCAGGCCCTTATGTTTTTAGAGTAGGTGCCACAGAGACACAGCTGTTCAAAAAACATTAGGTGAGATGTAACTGACACCTTCATTTCTGGGGAGTCGAAACATTGAAATTGAGGAATCTGTAAAAAGCCTGTGGATTCTAAATGGAGGGATTGTGACAATCTGGAGGAAATTCCTATGATCCAAATATAGTAGACATGGGTGACTACATATCAATCAGCCTCACTGCTAGTCGTCAAAATTCTAAGGTTTTGATAGGATGAAAAAGAAAACCAGATCACCCACTGAGTTATAATATGTGAAAATCCTGAATGTTACCCTAGTCGAATATTTTGTCATGAGCAATTTCTAGATAGATAGTATGGTACATATTTTGTAGGCAGGACACCGTGTTAAATATCCATAAACGCTATCCTATCCTTGAGTCCTCGGATGTATGTAGACCATGTTTCTCGTAGTATTTTTCTCCAGAAGAACTTGTATTACACCTAAACTGTTGGGTGCTGCCATCTTTTTGCCAGCTAATCAGTCCTATGCCCACGGTCACGAGGAACTCATTTGTGTAACGTGTTCTCAAAGAGGACATTAGTCCTGATTCCTGCCAACAAAGAGGCTCCATTGCCAGTATTTCGGCAAACACAAATTTACAGAAAGCTGTAGAACGAAATGCAGGTTGATTCTCTTGCTGTCACCTATTAAAAATTATTGTATTTTTGTAACAATTCAATGTTCTTGAACCCAGGACATACTTGAAAACGAGAGAAATCTCAATGTATCCTTCCTGGTAAAATCCTTTATAAATAATAAATAAAACCTGAGTATGGGTGCTTTGATTTCAGTTCTGTCCACAGTTTATAGGTTATCACCAAAATGGCGACACCCTGTAAGTATCACAGGAGCACGTTACCAAGTGATGGGTGTATTTTGAGCGTTCTTCTCAGCTTTTAATTTAGAACAATGCTGTCAAACTCTGGCTCCCAGATGTTTCTGAACTACAAGTGTAACCGGAGTCTGACAGGTTCACTTTCAGGACGTCACCGGACCGGACACAAGCAAGGATTGTCTGAACACGAGTCTCTTCAGGAAAGGCAAACTTTATTGTGTCGTCACACAAATGCTCACACAGGATTGAATCGCAAAGAGTGAGCCCCGTCTCCCCCCCCGACCAGGGGTCTTATACCCAAAAATACGTAATTAGGTACATCCCAATTAGCCCACCTCCCGATGACACTTTATTCCACCCCACGTGGGTTAATACCTCCCCTCGTTAGTACAAAGAAATTCCATACATTGGTAATAAATTGGCAAATGTCGTGTTAGTCTGACAGTCTGTGATTTGCTGCTTCACTCGACCTGGGCCGTGCCCACCTCCCTAAAGACTGTGTTTGTTTGTCATAGATTAGAGCACGGCCTGGTTTCTACGCTCTCTTTGTTTTACTGCGGGTCTATGTGACCTTGTAGTAACCATTTGTCTTTCCGTGCCAAGCGCTGGCCGGATTCTTCCTCATTTTATTGCTAGTTCTCCTAATCAACCACATTCCTAAGATTCTATGTAAGCTTCGTCTCTAATGTCTACAAAAATCTACTCTAGTTATTTGCAAGTGAACCAATATTCTGAACAAGATGGCCGCTTGGCTCATAATAGCGACCATCTTCCAGCCTGATTCCACTTCACAAGTCCAATGATTCCCTGGTCTTTTATTTCATTGAACGATTTCTGGAGACATCTGGAAGGGCAGAGGTTGACACCCCTGGTTTAGAATAATCACTGTACTGTATATGGGGGGAGAGCTCCAGTAGGTCTTAGGGTTGTAATAATATGTTCACGCCAGAAACAGGCTCCACAATAAAGGCTTCGGACTAATAGCCAAAGATGGAGGGAAAAAAAGACAAAGCAGGAAGCTGTGCTCCTTTTCAGGGTGCGCTGGTGCCACCACATTAAGGCTAGGGTCAGACTGAGGCAGTGCGAACGCGCGTGCAGCCGCACTTAATCACGGCCGCACTAGCAGCAGATGCCGGGCAATGACGGCCAATATACGATGTACGGTCGCACAAAAGTCCGGCTGCGCAACGCAAGTGGAAAATGAACGCATTTTTTCGAGAACGTGAAACCGCAGGTACTGACGTACAGAGTGCGCTGCGTCCGCTAGCGGCGTGTGTGTGTGATTAGGAGACGTCAGACGCTGCTAATGTCCGGCAAACATAACGTCCAGACGCAAAAAGGGTTTTATTGATGATCCGTACAAAATCACGGACGAAAATGCGCATAGTATGACCACTATCACGTATTCTGTGACAAAATGCGTCCATTCGTTCGAACGCACTTTTTCACAGACAACATAAAAATGCGTTCGTCTGACCCTAGCCTTATTGTCACAAAGAGCAAAAAGGCAAACGTTTCAGGGGGAAAATCCCTTTCTCACTACAAAATGATTAGTGTACACCGAACAGTTCATTGAAAAGGGTTTCCCCCGGAAATGTTTGTCTGTTGCACTCTGTAACAATAAATGTGCTGGCCCTGGCTTCCTACTTTGATTTTTTGTTTTCTATACAATATTCATGTATTCGTGTCAGCAATGATACTGTAACTGTAGGTTTGAGTTTAAATGACACAAATGCAGCAGAACACCATAACGGTCATTCAAAGAGCACCAAACTTTCCACTGAATTGTGCCGAATGGTGAATTTCACCATACGGTGCAATTTCATGGCAGGACATCTATTCAGAAAGCTGTCAATTCGCTAAATACTGGCGAATTGCCAGCAAAATACATTGCAGTTCACTCAAATTGTCCGATTAGAGAAGTAATGTTTAAGCTATTTAGAGAATGCCAAACTGCCCGGAAGTGTCAGTGACATGCCCTGATTTTCTGTGTTTCAGTTTGACAGGTTTAAACGGGCGAATCCCATAGGATTCAATGTAAAATAAATATTATCAGTTTTATTATTTTCATTCAACTGTTTATACTTTTCATTTTCAGGAAACAGTCTTTTTATATATTGTAATTTTTGGAGGGGGTTTTTAGGTGACATTTCTGATTCTCATTTTTTTTATTTTATTCTGTAACAGACCTTTTTATTATTTTATAGTATTTTTTTTATTTACATACGTTTTCATGCATTTTTATTATTTTAAAGATTAGCAAAGTTCCTTTTTTCTTTTCTTTTTTTATATCTGCGGGCTGTTTGGCATTCGGCGAGTGGATTAGTTGTTGCCGTGGTCTTCCGCGGCTCCCTGTTCGGCACACTTCGGGGACCATGCGGTGAATAGTTAATTCACCGCAAGGTCGGCGAACTGGAATCGGTGAAGTGCGCCGATCGACATAGCACGGAAATGTCAGTACTTTCTGAATAACCCTCCATGTTTATTTGCTAATAGTAACAGTACAGCTAACTTCATTAAATAAAAGGTCTAGCATTCGTATAATTATCTGTTGTCTCTAAAATAAAATGGTATAATGTTTTTTTTAATTACATTTTTTTATTATTTTCTTTTAAAGCATTTATTACGTCAAGGTCGAACAGCAGTCCAAGTGTCTCATGAGCTTGAAGTAATAACTACGGAGTATGAAAATGACATGGTGATGAGTGGCGACGTGTCGAAGCAGGGTACGGTGAAACCCATTGGAGTTCACACCATCATCAAAGGCAGACTTCATCTTCGCATGGGGAATGTCGGTAAGACTTTGTGCAAACTTTTTTAAAGGTTTCTACTAAAATGTTACTTTCTCTGTTCTAGAATATTATCTTCCAGACCTTCCTGTTTGTGTCCGTGAATGCCAGGTAGTTTGTGTGGCTGGATAAGTACTGTCTCGGTCTCAGTGAATTATTGTCCATTGTTTCCTTCAAGTAAATCTGACGGATTTTATGTTTATGCAAATGACCTTCTTTGCATCAAAAGTAAACTGATTACTGTGAAATTCTGTATAAACGCATGCATCCTTAAGGACTATGAATTCTAGGTTTTCGGAATGCTGATTGGTTAAAGTTCCATTTGTGAAATTTGATTTTTTTTCTTCTTCTTCTACAGCGTAGCACAATGTCAGCTTTAGTTACATTGAGTTAAAGGTGAAATATAGCACTTCCCTTGACGTCAGTACAGAAGCCGCCATTAGTCTGCTGCATCCAATCCAGTATTAAGACAGAAGGAATTAAGGTTTAATAGATGCAAACAAAGACAGTGGCAATGACAGGACTTGCTGAATGTGTATTATTTCTCCATTCCCTCTGCTTGGTTATTGCTGGGACGCCTTAGGGGTACATTGTTGAGTGGTGGGCTCACCAAGCTGCAAAATCGCTTGTCTAACAAAAAAGAAGTAAATTAGTTCACTGACTGAGCGGCACACATGGACAGTTTTAGAACATGCTGTGAACAGTCTGGATTTCAATACTCACAGTGCATCAATTGTTGGAATAAGTGGAATTTCACCTTCCTCCAGAGTGGTGTGCTTTCTGCTGGGGAACCAAGAATTAAAGTGAACCTGTCATGACAGATTTAACTATAGGTCTATTAGCTGAAGGACCAATTTATATTTCATGACCTCATTACATTACCCATTACTTTTCAGATTATTCTTCGCCTGCCTGTGACGTCCTGCTTGTATATTATTTGGAGTCCTCTACAATCCTTAGAGAGACATTCCACTTTGATACATTTTCTTTCAAGAATAGATTATTATGCTAGAATTATTATAATATTGTGTTTTTTAAAGGCATACTGTAAGCTGAAAATAAGAAAGGGGGCTTGATGGGAAAACCAGAGGCAATAAATATTACCATGCTGCGGTATTATTTACATTAAAAATAAACAAATAATAATTATTAACCTCTTCTGGCCCTCTTTCAGTTCTTCCCAAAACCCCCTAATTTTTAGCTAAAAATATCTGTTAGTACTCCCCTTAACTCGAGCGTCGGGGTCGCCCTCGGCGCAGTTCCACTGTGTTCGGTCTGCTTCTTTGTGTAGCAGTTGCTATCAATGGGCTGAATGCTTACTTGACCAACCAGCCAATCAGAAGACTCGTAACGCACTAGCTGTGCATCGCTGTCCCCCGATGGCAACCCAGCACAAGCTGACTGGCAGCATTCCTTGGTGAGTTATTACTCTGTACCTAACTCCTCTCAAGTGCTGAGTGCTCACCATAATTCCATGTTCATGGTTATTGCATTAATGTAACACCCAGACAGTGGCATACCGAGAGGAAGCCAGGGGGTGACAGGCCCAAGCGGCGTGTCACGACGGGCAACAAAATACACTTGTCACGCATGCTATTTCCTATTATGCCACACTGTTATGTCAGAAATCATAACAGAAATGGCAGCTAACATATTCCATATTACATTATTTGCTCCAAGTCTGATGAAAAGTCTTGGGACGCCCCTGCCTCCTTGTTCTTCCTACGTGAGTATCCCTGCTTGAGTAGACACTCACAAGCCAGATGCTTCACACTAGTGATGCCAACAAGCTTGCTTGATGGCCAGGATATTAACCTGAATTGGGTGAATGAAGATCATGAGCTCATCTGAGCAGGTCCTGGTAAATGTCTTGGTTTCTGGTTGTTATGTTTCTGGTTGTAATTTTGTCTCTGTCCACACCATTTATTATAAAGCACTGAGGAGCCAGAAATTGTTGGCGCTATATAAGTGATAATGATGATGATAATAATAATGAAAGAGCATCAGAACTAGTTTTTAGGAGGCGAGCGGATTTGTAATCACAACACTGGATGCCACGAAATTGAGTGAAAACCTATCTTATCTAATGACTCTCTGCTTCATTACCTCATAATACACTAAGCATTAGGGATCTATCCAGTGCTAGATCACAAGTACAGACCTGTAATGGTATTGCCTACACCAAGCGCAACATATCTGCCGTTTGTCAATGTGTTATAAAGATTTTACACTACAAACGGACGAAGAAATTGAAATAAAATTTGCCATTAATGTTCCTGCCTTGACTACTGTAACCTCCTTCTCTTTGGCCTTAAGAGATCCCAGATACTCCCTCTACAGTCTGTAATGAAGGCCTGTGCCAGACTCATACACCTCACCACACCCCTTTGTCAATCTCTACACTGGCTCCCTGTCTCCTTCAGAATCCATTTCAAAATACTGGTGCTCATGTACAAAGCTCTCCCTAACCGCGCCCCTGCCTACATCTCCTCCCTTATTAGCAGGTACATCTCGTCCCAACCACTTCGCTCGGCCAATGATCTGATGCTATCAGTTCCTCGTAACCCACACCCCCAACTCTCACCTTCAGGACTTCTCCAGACCTGCCAGCATTCTATGGAACTCCCTCCCCCGCAACATTAGACTCTCCCCGTCTCTTCAGTCCTTCAAGAAGTCTCTGAAAACACATCACTTTAGCGAAGCCTATCAGCTCACTCCATGAACCCTCCTGTACATCTCTTGCGCCATCTTCCCAATCAGCCCCGCTACTACGCATACTCTAGGTACCCTCACCTACTGTGTCACCCCTCTCCTTTTAGATTGTAAATTCTTGAGCAGTGTCCTTCCCTCCTACTGTTCCGTGTGTGTGACGTATATATATATTCGTTATTCTGTCTCTCCCATTGTACAGCGCTAAGGCATCTGTTGGCACTTTATAAATGCTTGTGTAGCGCTACCTAAAAATGTGCTTTGGTGTACTGGACTATGGCTGCCATTAGAAGGAGATAGTGCTGGAGACATTGTGGACTATGCTGGACAAGCGGACTTCGTCTCCCAGCACCCTTTGCGTGAGGACAGGAAGTGGGGTTAATAAGCGGAGGATATACATCAGCAGCCTCGTGTTTGGCGCGGGGAGTGTGAGCGGAGCAACGAGAGGTATAGGACCCACGTTGGAGCTGTCATGGATCACAACCAGGCCGGAGTGCAGACGCTGTCTTATTCGTGCTAGAGATCGGGACAGAGATTGTGCTGTGACCTACATACTCAGCGGTGAGAGATTTGGAGGACAAGCTGGTTCCGGCAGGACCTCGAGTTAGGAGGCCGCGTCGATCGGGAGTGCAGGCAGCAGATCGGTTGTTCCAGTTGCGGAGATTCGGCAAGCGGGGAGCAGCTTCGTTGGCACAAAGTCCCAGTTCAATGCGGAAAAAGATCCTTTGGTCGGGGCATTGAGTGCTGGACAGTTCGTTCGACGGATGGGTGAGCGGCCTCCAGGCCCACGGTTCCAAAACGAAAACGCACACTTGTTATATTGCTTCAATTCACAGGGCCCCAACGGTGACTAGTTGAAGATTGCTCTTTTCGTTCACTGGGCAGTTGAACACAGTACCCGGGTACCCTAGACACCACATATATATATATATATTTTTGAGCTATCTCACGGGACTTACACTCCAGAACTGAGGGGGTTAACCGTTCTTTTTCCCGCCACGTGTTTTTCCCGCATTACGAATTCCTGCCATTCAAATACCATATATGTGTATTGTATGCTGCTTTATTGGGATCAGTAAAGTAAAAATCAAAAATCAAAAAAAATAAATCAAAATAAGCTTTATTTGCAGGTCCAAATACATTTTAGCATTGCCAAAGAATATGGGGTGGAGGGGGGGTAGTGGGACATATATGGGGGGGGGAAATGGACAAGTCCATGGACATTATCAGGGGTAAGGGATAATGTGAAGTCGGATGGGGGCAAGTCCGTGTTGGGATTTATAAGTCTGGGATCTCTCCTGTTCCTCTCAGTCTGTGACATTCTGTTACATATTGGGCAGATATTTTCACCGCCGGCTTCTCTTCTCCCAGTATGATGTGGAGTTTCCTCGTCTCTTCTATAGAGGTGAAGTCCGGGATGAGAGCGGAGAGTCTCTGGAAGTGAGTTTCCCTCAGTGCTGAGTACTTGGGGCACTGTAGGAGGAAGTGGACCTCATCTTCCAGGGCCCCCTGGTCACAATGCTGGCACAGTCTATTCTCCCTGGGCTTGTAGGTCTGTCTATGCCGCCCTGATTCGATCTCCAGGCTGTGGGCGCTCAGTCTGTACCGGCTCAGGATCTGTCTGTCCTTGGGGTCTTGTAGTAGCTCCAGGTATGGGGCCAGTTTGTATTCCCTCTGTAAGGATTGGTAAATGGTGAGTTTCTTGGAGTTTGCTATATCATGTCTCCATTCTCTGATATAGTTATCCCTGGAATCGTTACTTAGGGCCTTTATTTTATATTTTGTCAGGTTGCATTCATGGGGGCTTTGGATGATTAGGGTGGATATGAGTTGTTGCAGCCCACATGGTTTGGGGTGGTCCTTGTTGGCCAGTAGGGCTTTATGGTGGTATGAGTTGAGGCTGCTGATGTTTAGGTGGTCCCAGTATGATAGCGCCCTCTTCTTTACTGCAAGAAGTAAGGGGAGTCTGCCCAGCTCGGCCCGGCAAGCGTTGTTAGAGGTGCTCCGATGGACTTGGAGGAGGTGCTTGCAGAATTCCAGGTGGAATATTTCTGTTGGGCTGGTGCCCCATTTGGGTTGGTCAGGGTAGGTGATGGGGCCCCAAACTTCAATGCCATAAAGGAGGATTGGAGCGATGATGCTATCAAAGATTTTAAGCCAGACTCTGAAAGGGGGATTTAGTTTGTAGAGTTTTCTTCTGATAGCATAGAAGGTTCTACACGCCTTGTCTCTTAGGGCCTCTATGGCTGGTTTGAAATTTCCAGATCGGTTTGTTTCTAGGCCGAAGTATGTGTAGCTGTTGGGTTCCTCGAGAGTGCAATCATTAAGTGTGAAAGAGGAACTCTTGGTTTTTGCGTTCTTCCTTTGGAAAACCATGACCTTTGTTTTCTTTTGGTTGATGGGTAGTGCCCATGCCGCACTGTAATTTCCCAGCACTTCCAGGCTGTCTTGTAGACCTCTTTCTGTTGTTGACAGTAATAGGAGGTCATCTGCATACAACAGGAACTTCACCTCGGTGTCATGTAGAGTTAGTCCTGGTGCTGAGGAGGATTCTAGAGCTTCAGCCAGTCCATTGATGTAGATGTTAAAGAGGGTTGGACTTAAGCTGCAGCCTTGTCTGACTCCACGAGCCTGCCGGAAGTACTCTGTTCTCTTCCCATTCACCTTTATGCTGCAGAAGTTCTCATTATATGAGCTCTTGATGACGTCATATGTTTTCCCTCCTATTCCACTCTCCAGTAGTTTAAGGAACAGGCCTGGGTGCCATACTGAGTCAAAGGCCTTCTTAAAGTCCACAAAGCAGGCAAATATTTTCCCATGTTTTGTATTGTGGACATGGTCCTTGATAAGACTGTGCAGGGTGTAGATGTGATCTGTAGTGCGATGGTTTGGCATGAACCCCGCTTGGCTTCTGTTGAGGATGTTATGCTGTGTCAGGAAGCTGAGGATTCTTTTGTTCTGGATGCTATTGAACAGTTTTCCCAGTGTGCTGCTGACACATATCCCTCTGTAGTTGGCTGGATTCTCCACTCTTATGGATGGGTGTTATGAGGCCTTGGTTCCATACTTGAGGGTAGAATCCAACGCTCAGAACCAGGTTGAAAACTTTACATATTGCGGTGTGTACTTCTGGAGAGCCGTGTTTAATCATCTCTGGAAGAATTCCATCCATCCCGCTGGCTTTTTTACTTCGCAGATCTTGAATTTTTTCTGCTACTTCTTGGGCTGTAATGGGTGTATCTAAAGGGTTTTGGAAATCCTTGATTTTTTCCTCCAGTTCATGTAGTCTTCTGATGATGTGTTCCTGTTCCCCAGTTAGCTCCTCTTTGGGAATGTCTTTGTACAAGCTCTTGAAGTAGTTGAGCCAGATGTTGCCATTTTGGATGTGGAGGTGTTTTTTCTTGGATCCTGAGCCGATTTGACTCCAGGTTTCCCAGAAAGAGTTTTCCTGAAGAGCCTCTTCCAGTTGTTGAAGGTTTTGGGAGATTAAGTTTTCTTTTTTCTTTTTGAGGATTTGTTTATAGTTTTTCTGCAGGACACCATGAGTGATCCTCAGGTCGATGTTGTCGGGTTCTCTGTGTTTTTTATTTGAGACTGTTCGTAGGTTGTTTCTTAGTGTTCTGCATTCCTTGTCAAACCATTTATTGGGTTGTTTATTGGATGATTTCTTGAATTTGATTTTTTTAATGTTGGAGGTCTCTGCGATGGTGTGTAGTATGCTGTGGAGGTCCTTTGCTGCTCGGTTCACCCCCTGGGGACTTAGTACATAGGTATGGTTTTGAAAGTCTGTTAGCTGATCTTTGATGTCGGCTGTTGATGACCTCTCTGTAGGCTATGGTAGAGTGCCTGGTCCATTTGAATGATGGTGGGAGGTTGTACAGTCCACTCTGATGGGGTTTTGAGGATGGTTTGTTTGAGGATTTAATATAAAGCAGTAGTTGGCTGTGGTCTGACAGGTGTGTTTGTGGGGTGACGGTGAAGGCGTTGATGTGAGTGGAGTTCATATCTGTGATTGCATAGTCGACCACACTGTTTCCTACATGGGAGCTTAATGTATACCTTCCCAGAGAGTCTCCCTTGGTGCGGCCATTAAGGATGTAAAGCCCAAGACTCCGACACAAATTCAGCAATTTTCTTCCACTCTTGTTGGTTGTATTGTCATAGTATATACTATAGAAAAATCCCCAACAGTGCTGGTGTATAGTGATTTCCTAGTGCGGTGAGACTATCCCAAGGTTTATTCAGCGGCTCCTCCGGGGGTGAGCGCTACACTTGTAACTGTAACTTTAAATCCTAATGCTTGCACAGGGACCCCAAACCAGACTGGGAACAAAATTTACCCATTCTGATCTATGGAGACTGGACATAGACCATTAACTGTTGCTGTTCACACCCCAGCAGCAATTTCCATTAACCAGATCCCATGAAAAGGGATGCTAATTAAGCTCATGGTAACCATACAGCAGCTTCTAACAGCTTATTAACAGCCTAGATTTTTATACTAATGAGCACTTCGCGCTGAGATAACCAGAACCACTTAATACATGTAAACAGCTGTCCATTGTAGCTCTAGCATAAACCTTGTAGACCGGGAACGAGGTGTTATAAACCTGTGTAGTATACTTACATTTAGCACGTACATACTATTAATTAATTGTATGGATAAAGGAGGAAGCATGTCCATTCTTACTTGAGTGAGAAAATAGACTCCGCTGTTGTGGATTTTCTTTATTATTATTTTACAGTTTCAGGTTGTTCCTGCAACAAAATTAGATTTTATACAGTACTAGATGGATGTACTTAATAACGTGCCCTGTGTGTCAGCACACATTGGGAGTTGAACGTCTTGAAGCCCCTTTGTTCTCTTTCTAACGAATAATTTACTAACAGGGCTGTGTGATAAGGATATCTACTTTATTATTACTATAGTCATGAAGGTTTACTCAAAAACAAAGGGAAAAAGAATAAACTGTACAGTTTACAACATCTATTGTTGTTAAAACCTACTTTCCCTTATAGGGTACAGAAGGGGTTATTCAAAGAGTGCCGAATTTGCCACCAATAGTGAATTTCACCGTACGGTGCAATTTGGCTATTCAGAAAGCTGGCAATTCGCCAACTATTGCTGAATTTCCAACGAAATATGGTGCAAGTCGGTGACAGTGAAATTCCCCATAGAGAAGTAATGGTTAATTTATTCAGAGAACTCCGAACTGCACTGAAAATTTAGATAATGCCCAGATTTTCAGTGGTTTTGTTCGACAGGTTTAAATAGGCTAATCCCTTAGGTTTCAATGTAATAATTTTTCAAATTTCTTATTCAACCATTTATTATTTTCATGTGCAGCAAAAGTCTTTTTTTTTTTTTGGCATTTTTCTGGATTTTTTTTCTGGTGATTTTTAATGGTGTTTCTTTATTTATTCTTTAACAGATCTTTTTATTATTGTTATTCATAGGACCTCATCGTTTCCATGCATTTTTGTGCAATTTTTTTTAAAACTCCTTTTAAAATTTGCGGTTATTTTTAGTTTTTAGGCTAGGGTCAGACGAGCGTGATTTCTACGGACTGTACGTCCGTGCAGTACGGACATCGTCAGTACGGATGACGCAGTAGTGGTCACACAGTCCGTTTTTCACTGAAGTTATTTTTGACGGATGTAGGAGGGAAAAATAAATTACAATGAAAGAACATTCTGTCCGTCAAAAATGCTGGACGTATAAATGCAGTCCGTCTGACCATGCTCCATCACTCACACACAAAGCTATGCAGACGTTGTGGACGTGGCGCACTCCGCACGTCCGTTCTAGCAGTATTACGTTCTTGCCTAACCTGCGTCCGTTTGCAGCGTCCGTCATGCGTCCGCAGTTCAGTGCGCACGTACTTCATGTGTCAGGCTCCAATGGACTTTCTTTCATGCTATCACGGACGTACTTTTAGGCGCAATCACGGACGTGAACACTACGCTCGTCTGACAGCAGCCTTACCTCTGTTCGGCGGCTGATTGACGGCGTTCGGCGGTATGTTTGGCGAATCGCCAGCTGCGTTTGGTGGATCCATTCGGTGCACTTCCGGGACCTTGCGTTGAATGCTGAATTCACCGCAGGGTCGACAAACTGAACTCGCCGAAGTACACCAAACGAGAGAGCACTGAAATTTCATTGCTCTCTGAAGAACCCCTATAGATCTATAAATGATTGGCATTACATTTATAGCTGTACTGTACACTTCGAATTATCAAAGACATACATTATGGCTTTTTATCGCTTTACCAAACTGTGTTTTCCAATGCTTTTAAACATACTTTTCATAGTCCAATATATAAAAGATTTAATATAATTTGACTTTTTAAGGTTTTATTCCCTAATACTTTGAAACTGCATACAATTCAAAACCTGCTTTGAGATGTAACATGCATTCGTCGAAGTAAATCCTGTGATACTATGCAACAGCATAGAATTCTTTGTTACATGAAGTCAGAGTATTATTCTTTTGTCTAGCATAGTAGTGCGCAGTGCCTGATGGTGCACCCTTTAGCAAAATCTTAAGCATTCAATTATTTGGAGTTATCCGCCTCATATAATCATGAAGTCAATTTCTACCAGGTACATTAGCAAATGTATTACCTGAGATCTATCTTCTAGTAGTTTCAGATCAGAGTGACCTGAAATCCACTAAATTATCTCAAAACCAGTCTTTGAGAAGATATGAAAAGATCAATGCTTCAGAAATGGGTGTTTGCGGCCATTAGGTGTTTACAACGTCCCTGGGCACAATGGTAAATTCTGCAACAAAAACAATTATGATCTATTGTTATGCAAATACTTCCTTTGGTCGTGATGATACATTTGTCGGAGTGCCAAACAGCCGCTAGATGTAGCCGTAAGAATGGCGCCATTGATATTCCTGAAGCGTAAGGTCCATCCGCACCTTTTAGAAAAAGAATTGGTGTGGTATTCCAGGGGTTAACACTCAGACTGTTTAAAATTTCCTATGATTTTAGAATAATAATTACAAGACACAAGTACACCTCAAACGACTCTGCGCATCTTGCAAAATCCATGTAATAATTAGTCGAGTAGGCTTGTGTTTAGAAAAAGAAACTTAATTTAATTGCACTTACCGTACATCCAAGCACTAATTATTAACTTTAATGTTTCTCATCATTTGCAAACGAACCATTTATAATCCAATCTTTCCCAGAAGTGGGTTTTTTTCACCTTTTTTTTTTCCAGCTTTTTATTAGAGAAATCCATCTCCGGCAATATTAGCATTTTGCTTTATTAGTATTATTAGTGTTCCTGATTAAAAGTTGATTACACCATATATTTGACTAACGAAGCTAATGAAAAAAATGAATTGTTACTCGTTCTTAGAAGATCTGTTAAAAAAAAATATGTAGTGAGGAAATACACATTTAATCAGTTCAATCATTAGGAACTACTAAACATGTATTTTTTTGGTCTGAGATTGTGATGGCTTGCATGTTGCTTCAGAAGTCATTCTTAAAGTTGCAAAATTGTATTGCTGTGTTTGCAGTGGTACTCTACTGAGGTAGTATGTTTTGGGGTTCATCACTCAGAAAAGCTCCTAAGGAAACCTATCCTCTCATTTTTCTCATAAGCTTGTAGATACTCTATCAATTCAGAGCCAATACGTTGAAGAATATAAGATTACTAATACAATTCTGGAATTTTCATTACCCCAAGTCCCATGTTGGACCTCTTGAGTTGCGTAAGGCATCATTATACTGCGCTGTACTTACTTGAAAAAGCAGTCATCCTCGTCTTTGCATCCATTAGGCGAATTAGGCAGTTGCCTAGGGTGCTATTTGGAGAGGGGGCACCTAATAGAACAACAAGTAGTTTGATAGTAGGCTTTTCCTTCAGCTAGAAAGAGGGAGCTAGAAAGGGGATCAAAGGGAGCTTGGCTGAAGCCAGGTGGAGCTGAAATTATGTTATTGGTAATTGGAAAAGGCTCAGGGGGACTAGAAAGGGTCTTGGGCCCTCCTCAATGGTATAACCGCACACTCCACTGCAGTAAAAGCAGCTGGTGGGAATCATGATTATTTTAATAGTTTATAATGTAGTATTTTAAGATAACATGGGTTTTAATTCCTACTATATATGATAGAAAAAAGTGCAGAGTTGCGGAAAGGAATGTTAAAAAAAGAGGAGGGAGAGGACAAGTTAGAGTGAGACCACTTCAGATCTATGATGTCCAAAAAAATATATTATGGGAAAAAAGTGAACAATAAATGGGAAGTAAAGGAAAGGTGAAGAAAGAACAGCTGAAATGGACCTGTCAAAGTCATCAGGTGGGAGGATAAGACAGAAACATGGCACTGGCCAGTTGAAAGACACATATAAAATGATAAAGGATAAACCATAGGATCAATTACTCAATGAGATCCAGTGAAGGAGCTTCACATTGATATGGGCCTAGGACAGATCAGTAGCCTCTAAACATGATGAGTTTAGAGTAGCTAGAAGACTCCTCTCCCAAAGGCAGGCGATTTATCTTAGGAGAGTAAGGTGAGATTGCATCTTTCTGGACAGTGATCCATAGTGGAGGATTCTAGTGCCCTCCATTATGTATGGAAAGATATTTAAAGGAAATTTATATTTCATATTAAACATTAACATCAAGCTACAGCAGTATAGCTAGTAGAGGCCTGATTCTAACTGGGCCAGTAAGCGACCAACTTGAGGTGTTCTATGCAATGGCACCAGCCATTATCTTAACCGCTCAAGATGCTATTCCGACTGAGCCGCAAGCATTGCTTTTAGCTCGGACGCTGTGGCTGTTGTAATTTAATGGCTCCTACATTTTGTATATAAGCTGTTTATTTGTGGCTACCATGGAAGGAACAAGTGATTCCAACATAGCCGGTTCTTCTTGTCTTGAGACAGAATTCCGTTCCGACACCAGGGGCAGACTGACTCATCGGGCACTCGGGCTCTGCCCGAGGGCCCGCTGGTGAGTAGGGGCCCGGTTTGTTGCATGTACTGGCTGACACAGTGGGCACCGCCAGTTTCTTACTTCCTCAATTCCGGGATCAGATTCTTTGAGTCTGAATCCAGAGCTGTCATTGCCCAGCCAAGCGACACAGTGCTCACTGTTATTCACTGTCTGAGAGGCTGAGCGGTGCCAGCGTGCGTGCCCCCACATTCAAAACACACGCACGGCACACTGCAGATGGAACTGCCCCCCTTCTTCACGTGATGCGTGTGACACACACGCAGCAGCAGAAGAGGAGGGCACATCACATGGTGGGGTGAAGCTGCAGCATAGCCAGCCCAGCCTGTTTCTCCTCCACACTGGGAAAGGAGGACAGAGGCCTAGAATTTTTTTTGATACTTAATGGTGAGTGGGGGAAAAAGGGGGGCGCAGTAAAGTGACTGAGGGGGCATTCTGCTGGGGGAGGTCAGTAAGGTGAGGGGGCATTCTGCTGGGGGAGGTCAGTAAGGTGAGGGGCATTCTGCTGGGGGAGGTCAGTAAGGTGAGGGGCATTCTGCTGGGGGAGGTCAGTAAGGTGAGGGGGCATTCTTCTGGGGGGGTCAGTAAGGTGAGGGGGCATGCTGGGGGGAACAAGGTGAGGGGGTATGCTGGGGGACAGTAAGGTGAGGGGGTACGCTGGGGGACACTAAGGTGAGGGGGCATGCTGGGGAACAGTAAAGTGAGGGGATATGCTCTGGGACACAGGTGATGGGGCATGCTGGGGGCAGTAAGGTGAGGGGGCATGCTGGGGGGGCAGTAAGATGAGGGGGCATGCCGGGGGGATAAAGTGAGTGGCTTGCTGGGGAAGGGGTGTTTAAAAAAGAATGGGATGGGTCTGGGAGAAAAAAGGTGTAAAAAAACAACAAAAGAAAAACCCTGTGGTTTTTACACTCATACACACTGCACAGTACTGTGAGTTTTATTTCTGTGGAGCTCTGTGATATGCTCATACACACCGCACATTACTGTGAGTTTTATTTCTGTGGAGCTCTGTGATATGCTCATACACACCGCACATTACTGTGAGGTTTATTGCTGTGGAACTCTGTCATATACTTATACCCTCACACTGAGTGGTAGCCATCTGAAGCAGGGATGTGCTGTCAGGAGCAGCAGCCATTAACCACTTTGATGCGGAGGACGCGCTCAGCGCGTCCTCCGCATGGCTGCTGGTGTGCTGAGGACGCTGAGCGCGTCCTCACTTTGGGGTCAGCGTTCGGCCGAGTTCCGGCCGATCGCTGGCCCCCCCGGTGCGGGCTGACATCCTCGATGTCAGCCCGGCATCCGGAACCGCCGCCGGTGAAATTAGGTGTCATCGCGACAGCGCGATGACACCTAATTCAGGCGCCCCCCCCCGCATGTGCAGAGGAGGCGCCTGAAAGGGAGGGGGGGAGGTCCTTCGGACCTCTCTCCCTCCAGATCGGCGGCGTTGCGGGGGTTAACCCAGGCACCATTTGGAAGGGCACAGCTGGATCGCGAATCGGCGCTGAAAAGCGCCGGTTCGTGATCCTTTCCCGGAGCTGGCCGACATCTTGGATGCCGGCCAAGCCTCCGGGAACTCCCCCTGAGGACTGGCATCATCGTGCATAGCACGATGACGCCAGTCCTAGAGTTAACCCCTAACTGCCACCAACGGTGGAGATAGGGAGTTCATTGGAACTCCCTATCTCCCGATCCGTGGCAGCTAGGGGTTAATATTTGGTATGGTTGGATCGGCCAGAGCATGGCCGTTCCAACGATACCAAACACGAAAGTGAAAAAAGTTTTTTAAAAAAAATAAAAATTTAAAATAAAAATAAAAATATATTTAAAAAAAAATTATAAAAAAAAAAACAAACATTTTTTTTTCTTTTTTTTGGTTCGTTAATGCAGCAATATTGTTCCCATTTCAATTATAATGTGAACAATGATGCTGCACTAACGATTTTTGTATGCGGTGCGTTTGTTAAAAATCGTGTAATTTTCCCCCAAAAAAAATGTAACGAGACCCCATCTCTAATTTTTTTAACAAGCGCACCCCATACAAAACATAACCGCAATTGCTCGCATGTTAAAATGTGAAAAAAACACTTTACACGTTGTAAATTATTGAAAATACATATTTTATTGCATTTTTTGTTATAATATACAGACATGACATAACGTATACATATAATAATGACATATTATGAATCTACCGAGTCTGACGGAAAGAACGATATATAATATGTCTGGGTCATATACTAAAATAAGCCTTAAAAACACGTTTAAACATGATGAGCAAAACCGGTAAAAATGACCTCAGCACAGAGGCGGGAAAAGCCTCAGCAGCGAAAGGGTTAAGTGGGCTCACCTACCATTAAATCACTCACTAGCACTGAATGAATATAATAAAGTATAATAAAAAAGTTAACAAACTCACCTGCTCCAAGCTCCCCTGCTGTCCGTCTCTGCCACCCCACGCATTTCTTTTTTCAGTTCACAGCAGCAACAGCTATTCTTTACATTAGGTTATGATAGGTTTTTATTTTCGCCTCTAGTTACATCACCGTCTCCTGCATGCCTAAAGCAAGACCCTTGGGAGCTGAGAGCAGCCAGTTCCTGGGGAGCACTGAGAGCAGCCAGTTCCTGGGGAGCACTGAGAGCAGCCAGTTCCTGGGGAGCACTGAGAGCAGCCAGTTCCGGGGGAGCACTGAGAGCAGCCAGTTCCTGGGGAGCACTGAGAGCAGCCAGTTCCTGGGGAGCACTGAGAGCAGCCAGATCCTGGGGAGCACTGAGAGCAGCCAGATTCTGAGGAGCCCTGAGAGCAGCCAGATCCTGGTAAGCACTGAAAGCAGTTATATCCTGAGGAGCACTGAACCTACGTAACCTGTTTATATCTGGCTCTGATACTAGCCAGTGCCTCACCGCACGTCCCTGATCTAAAGGGGGCAAGATAGCTTATTAGCATGTGGGTCTGAGTGGATTTTGTCTTTTTAAAACATTTACTTGGAAATGTCAGGCACGCTCACGTACCTGAGGGTGGACGAACGGTTAGCCCTAAGTGAAAACAGGAGCCTCGAGTACGTAGAAGAGAAACCAGTCCTTGTAGTGGCTGGGTTAACACAAATAATGAGGGCTGCCCTGTCTTCAGGCCAACACCAACCAAGGGTACGTAACGGCAGTGCCGGTAAAGCAAGATAGAGTCACAATGCGGTACCAGTCCTTATAGTGGCTGGGTTTCGCACAAACAGGAGGTGAACCTATAAGGCAGGGACACAAGGAGGACAGGAACCAGTCCTTAGAGTGGCTGGTGTAAACGCTGGTAAGCCAGGAACGTATATCAGAAAGCAATAGGGTATAGGCGAAAACAGAGTCGAGTAACAAGCCGGGTCAAGGGGTATAGAGGTACACAAGTCGAGAGAGATAGCCAGGTCATACACAGTAAGTCAAATTGAGTGAAATAAACGAGCACTTAAGGGTCAGACAGGCAAAACCACGAAAGGGCACTGAGGAATGGGAAAAGCAAGTTTAAATCTGGTGCCTTGCCTGCTGATTGGTCCTTCGCGGTCACATGGAGATTGGTGACGTCGCGCCGCCGGGAGGGCTAAATCCGGAACTGCCGGCGGCGCGCGCGCCTACTGCGCGCACGCAGGACTCGGAGAGGACCCCGGAGCCGGGAAGAAGGATGCCGGGTCGGCGGCCCGGCGGGACGACGAGCCGGCGGCGCCCGCCGAGCCCTGACAGGAAAATAGTTTTAAGAAATTATGTACACATCTGTGTTGCATTATGTGGGCGGGGTTTATGTGGACGTGACCTTCAGTGGGCATGATACAGGGGGGCCCCATGATTTTCTATTGCCCGGGGGCCCCACAAGATGTCAGTCCGCCCCTGTCTGACACTTTAAATAGCTTAAAATATCAAGGACCTACCTTTGATCCCAGGGTGCAGAGGGAGTTGTGACCCGCCTTTTTCCCAGTCATGTGCATTCCAGTAGCCAATACTAGTGGTGGTGCCGGTATTGTTGAGCAACCGTCAAGTATTCCAACTCTCGCTGCTAATACAGCTGCTCGATCGGAATAGAGCTGTTGATAGCAAGTTGCATATGGATAAGCGCTCACGCACAGTTCCTCTTCTGCAAGCTGCTGTTAATGGCTTGGTTGGAAACAGGCCGTAGCTATATAGCCTGAAAGCATTTTGCAATAATTTGAATTATGGTGACAATACCCCCAAACCATAACAAAAACACAAAACCAAATAATGCATAGCGCCTCCATCCAAGTACTGGAACATTCGAGTAGTGGAACCTTTCTTCCCCCAGAGAAAGTACTGCTCTTAAATAGCGAGTAAAAAAAAAAAAAAAGATTATTGGCAAGTTAGAACATTTGCATTATTTAAAATGTGTTACGTTTATTAATGTATAAATGCTGAAAAGGGGAATATTATTTTGGACAGCATAATTTCCCAGAATAATATGTAAAATTTGACCTCATATTTTTTAAATCAAAATGCTTAATTTACACTTATTTATTTTGGAAATGTGCAGTTAAACATTGTCATTTCTTTACAATTTGACATCTAATCTTCACAAGAAAGATTAGTTATATTAAAAGTTAAATTGTCGGTATCATAGTATTTCACACTTGCCTGCAAGGGACAGATAAGCTTATGGGGAAGGATATTCCTAGAATAAAATGAAGAGGAAGAAAAAAAAAGCGAGAAAGAGACCTGTTTGAAATGAATTTTCACCTAGTTATACAACTAAAATATTATGGTTCTCGGTGTTTACCTTTTGTTCCTCCCCGAGGCACAAAAGCTTTTTTGTTTAACCCGTCCAGTGTCATTTTTTGAGCTTATTCTGTGTTGATTATATGTTAATTCACTCATACATTTTCATGCAGAGATTGCATACTGTAGCAAATTCTGGTAAAACAAAGCAGCCAGTCTTTGGAAACAGACAATGAACCCAAAATCACAAATGAATGCTAATCTCTAAAACTCATTTAAATAGACTGGAAATGTGGGTCATATTGAAATGAAGAGAGACTTAAACTCTTCTCCTTGGTTTTTAGTGTCAATTTAAAGCTTCTTCATAGCACAGCACTGAACATGATACTTTATTGGATTGTTTCCCTGTTTTAATTGGTTTCCTACCATTCTAACCTTTTAGTTTATTTTAAAAAAATGGATCGGAAGAACACCATTATATCCCATTTTATACTTCTCTCTAACAACCCTTTACCCCTCCCATTTATAGCTCAAGTATACTAATAGTTCAGGTTGACGTGCACCTGTGTCAATATTGAATCCATGCATCCCAGCTGAGTTAAGTATAATGCCTCTACTTGTTAACGATAACGCTCCCTGTCTATTCCAATCATGCCACAGACTGTCCTTGCGTCTCGGCTTTTGTGGCCGGTTACTGCTCATTAACCCTGTAACAGATCTCTGTACCCCGACAGGGTCACATGTGCCAATGCCGTTTCCTTGGAGGACCCCTCGTGTTCTACCCAGGCAGACTCCCGGGCCTTTTTCTAGTCCTTAGCCACAGCTTAAAGACAGGTACACGTAGAGATCCTTGCTAGCATCGCAGAGAAAGAAGACGAGTCTGAAGATCTAAGGTCTTTCAGGGTTAGAATGGAACGGGTACCATTGTATACAGCGGTTACCCAAACCATAATTTGTGACTTCATGTAGAGTTGAAATAGAACTGGTTTTAATCCGGGAGAGACACACACATATATTTATACGGTCATGCATGGGTCATTTACATAGACAAAACGTCCCCTAGAAACAGCTGAGTGACTCAACCAGACAAAAAACACACAATGGGACACATTTGCTTCCTTGGAATATGAAACCTAATTGAATTACGTACAGACAGTGAAATCAAACATTATGTAACATGTCTAACAAGGCAGGACAATGATAATCGGCATGATAACAGATTACTGTCAGCAGATTTACAAACTATTCGAATAGAAACAGATAACACATTCCTGAGGCAAGGTTGTGCTGGGAGGCTAATCCTCGCAACAGATACACAAAGACCAGACAATAGACAGATAGTCAATAGCATTCTTGCATAATCTCAGATTACACAAACATTCTGCACACGATAGGCCTGCACCCTACAAATATGCCTCCAGGTCTATGCACCCCAAATCCAAAGTGACTTGCGTCGCAAATCTTTCCTATTTTTTATATAGTAAGAGTTGACATGGCGACAGTCAGAGAATAACGCACAATTCTAAATTCGCTAGCTATTCTCACTTGCAGCCAATAATGACAAAAAAATTGATTACTTACCTTTGGTCCCATGATGCAGAGGACGATGCAATTCGCCACCTTCTCTTGCCACTAGCAGGCATTAAGATTCTGACATCTTTTAGGCTAGGGTCAGACGAACGCAGTGCGAACGCGCGTGCAGCCACACTTTATTACGGCCGTAGTAGCAGCAAATGATGGGCAATGACAGGCAATATACAAAGTACGGCCGCACGAAATTGCGGCCACGGAACGCAAGCGGCAAACAAAGCATTTTTTTGAGAACGTCAAACCGCTAGTACGGACGTACAGAGTGCGCTGCATCCGCTAGCGACGTGTGTGCGTGATTAGGAGACGTCAGACGCTGCTAATGTCCGGCCAACATAACGTCCAGATGCAAAAAGGGTTTTATTGATGATCCGTACGAAATCACGGACGAAAATGCTCATCGTATGACCGCTATCGCGTATTCCGTGAAAAAATACGTCCATTCGTTCGAACGCACTTTTTCACGGACGATGTGAAAAGTGCGTTCGTCTGACCCTAGCCTTAGATGGCCGAATCCTTCCATTTTTTTTTTTGGTCCCCTAGCAGTATTCCCGAGTGTGGCTCGGGGTTAAATTCCTATGTTGTAAGCGGTAACCCAGAGCAACACGCGGGATGCCGCTGGATACATCACCTGTCCCTGCGTTCCCTCGCTGTCCCCCTCAGTCTCTTCCAGCGATCGCGACCCCCATACTTCCTGGTTCCCTTCTCGCGAGAAGGGAATCAGGAAGTATGAGGTCGCGATCGCCGGAGGAGACTGTGGTGGTCAGCGAGGGAGCGCAGTGACAGGTAATGTATGCAGCCCGACTGTGGCTCGGGGTTACTGCTTTCAGCACTGAAAGTTAACACCGAGCCACACTAGGGAAAACCATCAGGGGGTTAAGATGGTTACTAATATAAAATAAATAATGTCACTCAATTATAAAAACCTGCGAGAAGCTAAAAAGAAATAAATAAATTCAAACTTCCTAGAGAAATAGCCTTATATTTTTTTAACAAGAAAAAAGTGTCACCTGCGCTTATACCTATAACACCGTGTGAAACAAAACACAATTAGAGGTTTTAGTTAACTTGAATGTCCATTAAAGTTTTAAGCTCATCTGCCACATCAAGGCACCTCTAGTAAAGATGAGTCCTGCCTAATGAAACCAAGCTCTGCTTTCTAGTAAACCACATATGCTCATGCTGCTTCTTAGTCACGAGGACGACTGGTCTGCTTTCATTTATACCCTCCCAGAAACAAATCCTCCATGGCATCAAAAACAAAACCACGGAACGGAATAGCTGCAAAGATGACCTGACTGGAAATACAACCAAATGTGCATAATACAGGAAAAAAGGTGTCTCGTCTGATCCCCAACAGTCTTCCTCATGACTGAGACGCAGCATGAGCATATGTGGTTTGCTAGAAAGCAGCCTTTTGTTTCATTAGGCAGGATTCACCTTTACTAGAGGTGCCTTGACGTAGCAGGAGAGCTTAAAACTTTAATGGCCATTCAAGTAAACCAAAACCTCTAATTGTGTTTTGTTTCACACTGTGTTATAGTGATAAGCGCAGATGACACTTTTTCTTGTTATGTTTTATACATGTTACTGGGCTGGACACATCTTTTTCCTTTTTTTTTTATTTTCTAACACTGGATTTCCTCATCCCCATATGTAGTGAGTTTATAATAATATCTGTCACTAAAGTGAACCTCACAAGTCTATTGAAAAGTAACAGATGTCATATATACTGTACATAACTGTCCCAATCCCAAGATAATATGTAAAGATCTACTAAACGGAGATATACTTTCTTCACCATGACACCATGGATTGTCAGTTGAGCATGCATGTAAACACCAAATTAATTCTCTCTGCATCTTTACTGTATAATGAATTAATTGAACCAATTTAAAGCCACTTCTTAACATAACCATATGCTCTTTTTCTAAAGAAAAATTTATGTAGACTTTAAGCATCTCGGAAGAAACATTATATAGAGCATCTGACAACTGTTGTTTACCTTTTACAATGGCCCACCTCATTACCATTTTTATTACATATATACTAATAATATTTTTTGAACGTACCATCATTATGGTGACAGGTCAATACATATTCTGGTATAGATGTCTTAATTAGATTTTTGTTTACACTTTTAATGAGCTATAGAGCAAATAATTATTATGTTTTTAAGAATCTTTGAACCTGTTACTGAATGCTAATAATATTGCTTCATCTTGTACCTGTTTAAATCAAACTTAATTAAGGTAATAAGCAGAAATATGTTTCCCTCTAATCATATAGACAAGTTCTAAGAGTTAATATATACATCTTATTAATTTTTTTGATTGGGTAACAAAAATAATAGACACAGGTGGTGCAGTAGACATTGCTTATTTAGATTTCAGTAAGGCTTTTGATACTGTTCCGCATAGAAGGCTTATCAATAAATTGCAATCTTTGAGCTTGGATTCCAATATTGTTGAATGGATTAGGCAGTGGCTGAGTGACAGGCAACAGAGGGTTGTGGTAAATGGAGTTTATTCGACGCAAGGTCTTGTTACCAGTGGGGTACCTCAGGGGTCAGTACTTGGACCCATTCTCTTTAATATTTTTATAGTGATATTGCAGAAGGTATTAATGGAAAAGTATGTCTTTTTGCTGATGACACAAAGATTTGCAACAGGGTTGACGTTCCTGGAGGGAGCAGCCAAATGACAAATGATTTAGGTAAACTAAAAAAATGATCGGAGCTGTGGCAATTGAGTTTTAATGTGGATAAGTGCAAGATTATGTATCAATATTTGATACAGTCCTAACCTCAACATCTGAGGAAAGGGATTTAGGGGTTATTATTTCAGAGGATCTAAGGGTAAGTAGTCAATGTAATAGAGCAGCAGGAAATGCTAGCAGAATGCTTGGTTGTGTAGGGAGAGGTATTAGCAGTAGGAAAAGGGAAGTGCTCATGCCACTGTACAGAGCACTGGTGAGACCTCACTTGGAGTACTGTGTGACCGTATCTCCAGAAGGATATAGACATCTTAGAGAGAGTTCAGAGAAGGGCTACTAAAATGGTGTACGGTTTGAAGGAGAAAAGTTACCAGGAAAGGCTTAATGATCTTAACATGTACAGCTTGGAAAAAAGACCAGACAGAGGAGATATGATAGAAACATTTAAATACGTAAAGGGAATCCACAAGGTAGAGGAAGGGCGTATATTTAAAAGGAAACAAAGTAGCAAAACAAGAGGACATAGTCTTAGATTAGAGGGGCAAAGGTTTAAAAGTAACACCAGGAAGCATTATTTTACTGAGAGGGTGGTGGATACATGGAACAGCCTTCCAGTAGAAGTGGTAGAGACCAAAACAGTAATTGAATTTAAGCAGGCATGGGATAGGCATAAGGCTATCCTAAATAAAAGATAAATCCAGGTAAAGTATCCATGTAATTGGGCAGACTAGATGGGCCGAAAGGTTCTTATCTGCCGAAATTTTCTATGTTTCTATGTTTACATGTTGAACAGAAAAGGCATATGAACTATATAGATCAGCCCCGTCACTGAGGAGTAAATCAAAAAAGAAGCAATGTCTGGAACCAGTGGATTTTTTGAAAATGTGTTCTTAATTGATTATACAGTGAATATTGGAACATTCCCAATATATTTTTTACTGTAATAACTATCTGGAAGGCAGATGTCCCCATCTGCTGGCCAAAAGGAGTTAATACATTACTCAGCTCAGTGCATAATTAACCTGGGAGATGTTATTGAGACATATTCACAGCTGAATTTAAACGGTGTTCACACCTCTGGCTTCATTCCCACAGCGTTAAAACTTTGAGGACAACTTCTGTAGCCCAAATACAAATGAAATTAGCAAGTGGGGACTTCCGCGAAACGCGTTTTGGTTTACTTTACCATATTGTTTTTATAGTTTAATTCAATAAATTGTTTTTACCTCTGCGGGTGAACGATTTTCCATTACACTGCGGCACCTACCACTCACCAGAGACCCTCCCAGGATATTTTACAAAACCAGGAGAACATCAAGGCACTGACCTACTCTCCTGCTGAACGGATTCCACATATCCTGCAAGGAAGGAGGTGAACTACCACTTAAAGAAGTGAGATCTGGTGCCCCCCTCATAATGACACCAGCCACCTGTTGTTTAGTGTCTGACTTAAGACACCCCCACATGTGAGTGCACCTTTTTCTTTATTTCTATTTATGTTTCATGAGATAAATTGCACTATTTTGTGTTTTATTCTGCTTTATTTGAGGCACATGTCTGCTGAACACCAGCATTTATAAGAAGCTCCATTTTTACATCTGACTATATACTTTGAAGGAAGAGCTGACTCCCAAACCACACCACCAGGACTTTTACAAATGAAATTAGTTTGCAGCAAAAAAAAATTATCTGCAATGATGCAGCATAGCTCCAGATCGTGCTAACACGATCCCGGGCTGCTGTTTCTGCCACTGCTGTTCATGTATACAAGGTCACAGTAGTGAAGCGGTTAAAGATCTACTTATCTGAGGATGACATTCTGGACCAGACAAACCAGATGAATGCTTGTCCACCCCAAACAGAAGTCCCTGTAACCAACAATTCCAAACATCCAAGGAATTGTTGCACCCCATCTCTCAGAATTTGAAATCTAGAATTAATGTCCTGAATAGCAATGTTTCCTGCCCTAAAGCTATTCATTTTAGCCTTGTTCATGTGAGGTATAAATTCAAATAAAGTTTAAACCCTTTAGTGAGTTATTACAAAGTATAGAACAACTCTAAAGCCAACAAAACAGATATCTGATTATTGTCCCCTCAGGGCGTCATCTTTCTCATTTGTGCTTCAATGTTCTTTTATTAAAAAAATAGTAATATATTCTAAGAAATTCATTATGCTCTTCCTGTGCTGTCTTTTCTTTGCTCGTGAATTGGTTGATGTTGCTAATTAACTTGGATTAATGAGGATTAATGGGTGCGTGTTAGCAAATACGAAATGGTGGAAATTTTTTGAGACTTAAATTGCATCTTTGTGTATACAGAGAATGAATCCCATATTGCTAGCAGATTTTTTTTTTAGTCCTTTGAAGATTTCATTTGTATCTTTATTCCACCACTTGAACTTGTCATTGAAAAGCCTACTTTCAGGGTGAAGCTATTACAACGTGAAGATATAATTGCTTGTTTCCTTCATGCAACCACATTCTCGCGCTCCATTGGCCTTTTCAAACTGCAACCCCCTCTTAACTACTCCGACATGCATGGAAAACACATCTCCAAACATGGTAGATATTGACTTGCTGGCTTCATTTCCAGCATATCAACACGCAATGTCTATCTGGCTGGGGGAGCACAAGAATGTCTATTAGGGGTCTCCTGATCTGTCCATTCACACAACCCTTTGCAGGTTTTGTTTCCAATATAAATTTCTATGCCAAACAACTGATTGACTGATAGGGGGCAAATTTATCACGGGCCACAGAAACGCCGTAGGAAGGCCCGCGTTAGTGCTGCTGCCACCTGATTCTGGCAGCACCTTTCCTGTCTCTGCTCCAGACCTGTTTTTTTTAGTCCACTCCTGGTCTTCCATTCCATTCTTAAGTAGGAAGCCAGGTGTTAATAGTCTATTATGGACCAACTTCCTTTATAAGGTGGATATGCCTTTTCCTCTGGGCTTCTGCATCGTTTGTCTTCTAGTGTGCACACCTTAGAAGGTCCTCCCTGAAGCTGCTCCCTTTCTCCTCTACCTTTCTCCTCCATATCCCTCTGTTATCAGCCTTGCTGTGTTCCCTGTGTTTCGCCGGTCTCAACCTACAAGTCTTCAGTGTCCCGGCAATGCCCCTCAAGTCTCCAGTCAGCTCTTGCCCTCATCCTGTCTGTCTCGTATCACCAGTACGTTTCCTGCTGTGTTTCCCTGTGTCTTGTGCCCCCTTTTGGCCATAACCTCTAGTCAGTCATATTACTCTCATGCCCCTCTCCAGTGCTTTACCTTGTATGTATTTCCAATAAACCCTGTTGCACCACCATTCTGGTCTCCTTAACGTTTGTATCACTGCATCCTGAGCTCAAACCCTCACCATGCCATGCCAACTTTATTATTTTGTTATGCAAATCGACGGTGGAATACTACAAATTCCAGAAGTTTTACATGGATTAATTTCTTTATCTCGGTGTGGAATTTGTCCATGGCTGTAAGTATAGAAATAATTGTATGTTCTCTATAGCTTTGATGGCAAACCTTGGCACCCCCTGATGTTTTGAAACGACATGCTCCCGACAGCTTTAACCCTGAAAAGTCATCATGGAACATGTAGTTTTGAAGCATCTGGGTTGCCAAGTTTCTCCATCTTTGCTCTATAGTGAGTGTGCTAATACCAGTGCATTTCTACAATGCTGTGCTCAGTATCTCCAATGCCTGGCACATAAAGGCCCTATGAGAGGCACCCCTGGATCCAGTGTGTCATCCTGAATCTAAACAACCATTATGAATAGCAAGTAATTGCTCAATTGTCTTGTAATATCACACAATATGCAGCAACTATACTATGCAGACCGTTTCAACCATTCATTTTTGGACTTAATTTTCTCAAGACGTAACCCCAATTTACCGCACATGCAATAAAGGATTGTAGTTGTTAAAATGTATTTTCTTGGTGACTTAATATTTTCAATAAATGTACCCTGTAACTTGACATCATTTGAAATAGAAAATAATGTGCAGTTATAGTTGAGTTTAATACCATTTGTCAAACTAATTTCCCTGGAGGTTCAGATTTCTTATATGTTTTTTTATTAGAGTTCTTGTATCCTGTAAATAATGTATCACTGAATTGCAAAGAATATTGTGAAATAAAAGGTAATGCTTGTAGCAGCAAACAGCAGCACATTATATGATGAGAAGGTTAAGATAACCTAGAAGGGCATGAATACAGATTGCCAACAAGAGCTACAATCACGGGACAAGAAATGGATCCATTGGGCCGAATTAGGACTGAAATAAAATATTTGAACTGGGGACCAGTTACTTGAATGAGATGCAGTGGCAGATGGGATAATGATTTTGCCTTTCACAATATAGTCTCAGGTCATGGGTAAAGACCGAGGAAGTGACCTGCAGCTATAAAATAGAATGTCTCAACTGGAACAGATTCAACTAATGGGTGCAGAATTCAAAGTTATATTATGTGGTCAGCCAATCTATTATAGAATGAGAAAAGTCCAGTTCAAAAGCTTTATATGGAATCCATGGATATATTACTGGGGCGAGGGTTGGAAAAGCACTTTAAGCCACAGAATCAAATTAAATCTGAACTAATTTATTTCAAAAGCTGGGGGAAGAACACTTCAAAATAATTTTGGGTATAAAGAACGAAACTGAACATTCTGGGCCTTGTGCGTTGGAAAACAGAAGAGTTGATAGTTTTTCTTTTTATGGGGTTCGCCAAGACTAGTGTAAATTTGACTGGTTACATATAATGTGAAAATCCAAAAAGGAATAGACACAATTCTGATGGATGGGACTCGGCACACTGTATATTTCAGAAAAGGCACTATGTTTTGGAAATGCAACATGTTTGCTGCTAGTGCAGCCTTTCCCAAGGTCAACCACCAAGCACCAGCAGCCAATGTGTTGAATTCCCAATAAAGTGCCTTCTCTGGCATATACAGTGTGCTGGGTCTCCATCCTTCTTGCTGTATGTGGAAGCTGTTTCCTCCAGGGATCTACTGTGCACCCTCCTTTTGGATACCACTGCATATTTTGACAGGTTGAGTGCTACAAATATACCTCTTTGTTGTAGACACACTACTGAATCATGAAAAGATGCCTAATGGTTCTGATGTAGTGGTTCGTGGTAAACTCAGCATGCAAACCTAGCCAGTTGAACCCTGCTTAATTCAGTCTTTAGAATGGTCAGATCAAATGTATATTCTGCGAAACGTGCCCAAATGATGGACAGGAGAAGAACACGTAAATGATATGACAAGTCGAGGTAATTTAATATGGAGACAGGTTACTCATACTGGCCATGTTCAAGGAACGGAAAGAGAGCAAACAAAGTCAGGAAACGTAAACCAAAGTCAAAACCAAAGAATTTAGAAACGCAAGGAAAGCACTTTGAGGTCAGAAAACACGACAGGGCAAAGAAGATAGGAAGAAGCGACTATAAAGGGGGAAGACGCTAATGATTGGAGTGACAGAATGCATGTGCTCTTTTAAAACGACGCTCCTCAAAGAGGGACTTGTTCTCATTTCACACATAGGAGGTTTCGCCAGCATGACATGCAAAGAAAGGAGGCATTGTCTGTATGACGGGGTAGGAAGTATCATCAGTGTGACTCTGGTGGCTGGGTAGACATTACTGGATTAGCACACAGTACATTTTGAAACCTGAACAGGCCAGCCACGAGCAGGGACAACACCTGAACACCCAAGCTCCCAGAAAATCCAGAGAGGGAAGGACCAGGCACTCAAATTCCAAATCATGGCAGTTTATTGGATGCAAAGATGTCAGCCGCCACAGCAGTCTTACATATGTTTCGTCCATCAAAGTATAATATACAGTATTTTAAAAATAATCTCAAAGCATGGAAATGGCAAGAATCTGCTTTTTCCTAACTGACCCGTGTTTCTTTTAAGCATGTTGTAGTGACATAAATGCCATAAGCTGTTAATTTAAGTGATGCTATAGCAGTAAAGGAAATTTAAATTTATCCAGATGTCCTTGGTCCTCCTCGGTGGGTCAGGTTCTTTTAAAGGATCCTTTTTCAATGTGTCTCTATCCAATAAGATGGCTTTTCTCGTGTTTCCTTTTTTTTTTAGAAACTGTCCATTTTTTTGGTCAGTGTCATATAAACAAACTCTAAGCCGTTACCTTGAATTTAACTCTAGTGCTGTTGTAACTAAAAAACAGAAACTTGTATTTTTTGGTTGAGGTTTAACTCTGCTTTTAAGCCACTAAAACCAGCAGATTCATAACAAATGCGACCAGCTAGTATGAGGCTACCGGTTACCACGAATCCTGAGGTCCACAGGGAAATTCTCTGAGGACATTACTTTATACACCAATAATGCATCAGGCAGTTTGTAAAATTGACTAACTGGTAATCAACAAGGGATTGAGGAAATGGGAGAAGATGAATATGCCATCAAGAAATTCAATAATAGAAAAAAAATAAGGTCTACATGTTCCCTGAAGATTTAATTAAAATACTGTTAGAAACATAGGTCGATGCACAACCTGAAGGCTTTGATGAAACAGTCATAATGTCCATTATGACTACTCAGGGCCAGCAATGTCCTACTCATTGCCTCATCTAATGAGAATACCATGAGCACATCCAATATGTGAATGTGGAGATGGATTTCGAAGATTAACAGCTCTGTTATTTTTCAAGATAATTTAATTTCAGCTAGACATACAGATACAACCTGAGCCCCATAGGTCTTGTATATAAAAAACCACATGCAATGATGGAAAATAGAGCAATAAACAGACTATAACCTCAATAAACTTGAGAACAAAACATTATCCTGCTGAATTTTCTATACATATTAAAGAAATACTCTATCACTAGAACTTCCTGTGGTGGTCACGGAGCTTGGAGCCTCTGAGTGATGTTCTTGTGGTCCCTATTAAAACTATTTTCAATTATTGCGACGACTGAAGGCCTTCCAATCACCCATGGCAGTTTCTCTATTCACTATTTGTAAGACAGAGGACATTGCCAGTGCTGAGAAAAACGGTACATGTTGGCCGTTTACTCATTTAGGGATACTTAAGGAATTCAAGGCTTTGCGGATCATTTAGCCATAGTGTTCATAGTAATATTGGTCATTAAAAAACCCAATGTCCATCAAGTTAAACCTTCTACATATCCGTCACTTGCAATTAGGTATAGCCAATGTCTCATAGTAATCTTCAATCTCCAAAAAATCAATGCGTGATACAAGCGCTTCCAACTGAGCACCTTATAACAAATTTTGTGAATAAAAATAGTGCTGCTAATGTGAGAGATACGTTAACAAGCCTCAAAAAAACAACAGGTATAAATATCTAAAACAAACCATGTAAATCTCTCAGCGCACCCCTAAAATGTGACACATAAGATATATTAAGTATATAATACCTCCTTATTAGTACATGCAGTTATCACTCAACCCTCTAAATGCCTTGTAATAAAACACACAAAATAGATACTTAAATTGAAACCCAATACGAGCAATCCTCTCGTTCTGGAACTCCAAAAATCTGTTCCTTGCAGACTGGTTTATTATCATAAATCTCGGAAAAAGAAAGAGAAGGGGGAAATAATAATTGTGCAGTAGAGTCTTTCTTGGTTATTCAGAGAAAGGTGAAACTTTGGAGAACCTTTGGAGAAGTGAAAATTCTAGGTCAAAAAAGCTGATTTGGAAAGTGAGATAAATGGAAGAATTTTTCTGGTTTGGCCATTTTGACCTAAAATTTTCACTTCTCCATAAGTTCTCCAGTTTCACCTTTCTCTGAATAACCTTGATAGTGATAGTTATCCACAATATTTACCTCCCCAGAATATCACTCACTTCTTATAGAGCCAGTTGGTAAGTGGCTTTCCTTATTATGCCAGAAACCTGTAGGGGTGGTCTCTCCCCATCTTTCTCCTGAAGAAACACTGGTTCTATATACCCCAACAGGAGGTAAAACAGAGGCTTATAGGGCAAGACATCTGTTTATATATAGTAATGACTTATATGTAGCTGGTCCTATATGGTTCTTACTTACGCTCTTTTGAGCCACCTAGGGCTCCTGTCCCAGGCTTGTGGCACTTAAGGTTGTGCACAACCATCTCCTGAATGATGTTCTAGGGGTACTAATATTCCACATTCCAGGGCTTTAGTCTTCACCAGAAAATCCAGTGCTTAATGTAAATATATGAAGGGCATCGACTCACAATCAACCAGACATTGGTATTGGTACAATTAGTATAGGGGTAACTGATAGACCGATATTTCTTCACCCGGGTGACTTATTTCAGCTGCTTCAGACTTTCTCCTCTCTCTGAGCTTTATCGCGCCCACAGGATCCTGGGAAGGGTTGGAGTCACACAAGCTGGATTGTATGAAAGACACCCAGACTCAACTTGCAGTTACTTCACAGCCCTTCTAAAGAGCAGTTCATTTATTCCTGGTTATATGTCTTTCAGAGACTAAGATATGGACCACTCAAAAACAGTCTACATTGCATATTTTAGAAATGCCGAATACACGGTTTCAGACTTAACAATTCTCAAAAGAATATTTAACCTCCCTGGTGGTCGAATTTTTTCAAAATTTTGTGTCTAAAAGCGTCTCAATTTTTTTTTTTTAAAGGAAACGTGTTTTTGTACATAGTTGGCCTCTAATAATTAGGAATCACGCAGTGAAATCCGTGCAACCAAGAGTCCTTACTGGTAAAATCCTTTATAAATAAAAAAAAAAAAAAGTAAATACACGGAGTCCGATAAAGTTTGAAACCTGACATAATAATTTATTAGCCCAAAAATAATTAGCTAAAATAATGCAAATAAATGATATTCAATAAAATACAACAAAAAACACTGAAATCTGTCTGAAAACAAGGGTGAGACTATGTATGGTCTGTTTCTTATCCTGTAGTGCCACCTAGTGGCCGTTCATAAACATTGTACATTGGAATAGAGTGTATTATAATTTTTTTGTTTAAGTTTGCTGCCTGATCCCTCCCTTCTGCGTAGTGTGACTCGCAGGGAGCCTTACCAGGAAGCAACTCGCTGCGATCACACTGCGGGGGACCAGTGAGGGAGCCAGGAGGAGGTGAGTATGCATCCAGCCCGAGTGTGGCTCGGAGTTACCGTTCGTGGTAGTGAAATTTAACCCCCGAGTCACACTCGGGAATACCACCAGGGAGGTTAACACATAATAAAATATATTTATTTTTAAACTGCTTGACCATGGAAGGACTAACGGTCCAACCGTGGGACTAGTCTTCTTTCAATAGTCCTGGGAACAGGTAAATTTTCTTATCTACCTTTGGACCTAAAAGCAAGAAATAAACAGATATTTTTGCTGCGAAATATTTTGCGAAGCTCGGCAGGTTTCTTATTAACTCTTTCAGTAACGTAAAGAGGTTTTCCGTCAAACCATTGGTTCCTGCCAGTGGTGTTTATGGAAAACCACTTAGTATTGAAAGGGTTAACGATTTACAACATGGAGGCTCCTTGTATTTTTTTTTTTTTATTTGGTTGTATTTCCATATCTGTGCAGTGCATTAACTATCAAATACATCTTGGAGTGCACACCGAGCCTTTGTCTTGCCATTTTACAGTCATTTCTATATTCCTTTTTTATCCTCTTGAATTTTCTACTAAGTAGGAGTATAATTATCTAATGGAGGTAATCGAGTTTATCGCGGACATGTATAAAGCGTTCTCTTGTTCATAAAATTAAATGCGTCTCCTTTCACGGAGTGGTTGACTTTAAGTCTGTTGACAACATGATTTTTGGATTCTTTGAAGTTGTCTAGCTTTTAGTGTTCCGAATTTTAAAGCCACTGGAGGCTGAGTTACAGATCAAAGTAAAAAGGAAGATTCGAGTAGTTGTATAGGAACGTTATAATATATTCAGCATTTTGAATTTATAAGCAATGCGGGTCATTTCGAAGCTGTGCTGAAATGAGTGGTTGTAGAACAAGTTGAAATGACATGTGCTCAACAGAGTATGTACTGCGCAAAATAAAACAAAAAATAAATAAAATATTCATTGGATGTCATCCATTAAGGAGACCGTGATCAATGTTGCATATTCCTTTATGAACCTTCATTCCTAACCATCTTTTTAAAAATGTTCCTACTTTTCTCTTACGTGGAATACGTCTGAAAACAAGTTGAAAAACTTCTTGCTGCTGCTAAAATAGATGGATATCAAGAGCTGCCATCATGAGTGGTGCTGTTATAAGCCGTCCAAGAGAGCTGAACATGGCCATTGATTCCTTTTGATTTGCACACATTCTAAAGCTAGGAATCATGGGAACTCTAGTTGCGTCCAATGCCTTTTTGTACAGGCTATGGTGTGGCTTCTCATTGTCCTAGTCTTATTCTGGAGGTACATTGGTTTTTACTTTCCTTTTACTTCAAACTCTGGATTATTGTTAATTGGATTAAATAAAGTCAGAAATGTCTGAATTAAGGCTGGGGTCAGACGAACGCAGTGCGAACGTGCGTGCAGCCACACTTTATTACGGCCGTAGTAGCAGCAAATGACATCCAATGTACGAAGTACGGCCGCAGGAAAGTTCGGCCGTGCAACGCAAGTGGCAAACGAATTAATTTTTTCGAGAACGTCGAACCGCTAGTACTGACATACAGAGTGAGCTGCATCGGCATAGCGGCGTGTGTGCGTGATTAGGAGACGTCAGACGCTGCACATGTCCGGCCAACATCACATCCATTTGTTTTTAATAGCTCCATCAAAAATCACGCACAAAAATGCGCATCGTATGACCGCTTTCGCGTCTTCCGTGAAAAAATACGTCAATGCGTTCGGACGCACTTTTTTGCAAAAAATGCGTTCGTCTGACCCTAGCCTTAAGGCTAGGGTCAAACGAAAGCATTTATACATGCGAATGTAAAAAAGTGCGTCCGAACGCATTGATGTAATTTTTCACGGAATACGCGAAAACGGTCATACGATGCGCATTTTTGTGCGTGATTTTTTACGGATCCAAACCAGGAAACTTTGGGTGTCTGGACGTTATGTTGGCTGGACATGAGCAGCGTCTGATGTCTCCAAATCACGCACACACGCCGCTAGTGGACGCAGCGCACTCTGTACGTCCGTACTAGCGGTTCTGCGTTCTCAAAGAAATGCGTTCAAATTCCACTTGCGTTGCACGGCCGGACTTTTGTGCGACCGTACTTCGTATATTGGCGGTCATTGCCCGTCATTTGCTGCTAGTGCGGCCGTAATTAAGTGCGCCAGAACGCACGTTAAAAGTGTGCTGGTCTGACCCCAGCTTAAATGTCCCTCTTCAAAACTTTTTAAATCAGCTTTGCTGCATCTTCTGTTAAATGCTTATAAATGAAAGCCTACGTCACAACCGAGACAGAACCCCCTGGACCTTCAGGAAGGGGGACATGACTGATGGCCTGGGCCTGTAAGTTAAGGGAGAATCTAGAAGGGTATAGAATCCCTGGGGCCCCTCAGGAGGGGGGGGGCTGGATGTGTGCATGGGCCTGTCAGTCAAGGAAAAGCTATGGTGTTATTGGTGGAGTGGTTGCAACAGTGTTGCTTAACTGGACTATATATGCTGGTGATGGGTGCAGGGTTCTTCCTCTTGTTCCTGCCAACGTGAGAAGTGCATCTAGGTGAGACCCGCCCACCCACCCTTGGATTTCATCACGTCGTGTCACAGCTGAAGATTGGCGGTTTTCCCTGGACAGCAGTGCTTAAAACGGAGGTATGAGCCGCCATCGGGTGAGGCTGGGGGGGAGACGAACCCCGCTTGCGGGGGGACGAGCTCATTTTGGAATGCCTATTGCATGGAGCGATAGGGCAGATTGAGTAAGCACTGCAAGGGATGGTTGTATATGGTTAATAAAGCTGTGGCCCATGCACATTCCAACTGACATATACGTGTTTGTGTTTTATTCAGGTTATTGGGGTACGGGCTGGGAAGGTCTCAGGCTTAATCAGTCATGTAATAGTGAGCCGCAAAGATAAAGCATCAGCGTGGGCCGTAAATCTTGGCTAGCATCTGTTCCTGGTTCAGTTACCAGTCACCCTCTATATTATCAATATGCAAGAAACCACTGCACTACTTAACTTAGGTCTTCCCTCTGAGATTCCTGGAACATTCGTTTACAAAATATCAATGCATATTGTGTTTTATTATCATTATTTCAGGGCTTCCTTCTGGTTTATGTACCCTGTATATTAGCAGCTTGGCTCCTAAGTTAGTGGAGCCTTTAAAGGAATACTAGCAGTGGTGCCATGTGGTTCCATTCTCTTCTGGAGGTCATAGGACCCAGTGGAGAGTCACGCAAGAGTACATGAGCGGGATCGCTCGGTGCTGGTAGAATCATCATGCCATTCTCTTCAACTACAGACCAAAGGGTGTTATGGACTTTTTTCAATATTATTTTACTTTCCTATGTGTTAAGTAACTTTGCAGATGCAGTTTTTGGAAGCGTAATGTAAAGGAACAGGAGTTGCAGCTTGGCTTGGAATAGGACATGAACCATTACCGTTTATGAGTAGGACTTTGCTACTTCATGGCACACTCATAAACGTTAACAGCTGGAATCGGGCACCAAAGACTCCATTTATTGCTCCAGAAAATTTGGGTTTTGTAGCAGGGGCTGCTATTCGTTTATTTGCTTTTAGTATATATTTTAGCAGAGGGCAAGAATATGTTTATGTTTATATTTTTATCCTATAGCTTGAAACTGCCACTAGTTAATCTTTCACATGTTTACTATAGAAAGTGACTACCTTTAAGAATTCTTTTTAGTCGTATACTATAGTTGAAGACTGCCTTTAGTTTATTACTTTTATTACGTAATGTCTAACCTTATAGTGCCTTTTTATTTCATTATTTTTATGTGTGCACTACAGCAGGAGCTTGCCTTAAGCTTATTCCTTTTTTTAATATGTACTTTAATATCTTTTTTTTTATACCTGGAAGAGGTCCTGCATTTTTATTCCTTTTTAATATGTGATCTATTACCCAATACTGCCTTTTGTTTATTCTTATTTTTTGTCTTTGGTAGCAGGGGGTCTGCCGTTAGGATATTGTTACTTGTCCGGTTTCTGGTCACCGAGCTTCATTTCAAAACAAAGTCACGATTTTGGTTCCTTTTTTCTTTCCTCTCGCAATTCTTATCGAGTGCTTTACTTCTAAATGCAGGATGACTTTCATCAGTAAAAACTGTAAAATGATAGACTGGCATGGAATCGGATTCTTTGTGCTAAAAGACATTCATATCGAGGCGCTGGCGCTTTATCACATAATAAAATCGTGTGATGAGATTCCTAATAAGATACTTTCTAGATTGTTTTCTCTTCTATAAACCCAGTAGTATTATGATTGACCAAAGCACACTCCATTTATGTTCACACATTTTCAGCTCTCCTCTGCCAAGTAGAATTTGTAATGCAAGATCAAAAGATTGTTATGTATAGAATGTATTTTATTCTAGTTCCGATCCAGGCAATTTTGTTTTAATTTGTGCTTTATTTTTTTTAAATTTGGCTAGGACACCGTTAAACATTCTGTAATACCCGTGGAAAAAGAGTAATATGTTATTCCCAGCTGTTTTTTTTTTTATGCTCACAGAAGAAAACAAACCGTTTATTCACCATAAAGAATCTATTACATTTATAGAGTCGTCCACTATGCTTTAACCCTTTCGCTGCTGAGGCATTTCCCGCCTCTGTGCTGAGGTCATTTTTACCGGTTTTGCTCATCATGTTTAAATGCGTTTTGAAGGCTTATTTTAGTATATGACCCAGACATATTATATATCGTTCTTTCCGGCAGACACGGCAGATTCATAATATGTCATTATTCTATGTATACGTCATGACCTGTCTGTATATTATAACAAAAAATGCAATAAAATATGAATTTTCAATAATTTACAACGTGTAAAGTGTTTTTTTTTCACATTTTAACATGCGAGCAATTGCGGTTATATTTTGTATGGGGTGCGCTTGTTAAAAAAATTAGAGATGGGGTCTCGTTACATTTTTTTTGGGGGAAAATTACGCGATTTTTAACAAACGCTCCGCATACAAAAATCGTTAGTGCAGCATCATTGTTCACATTATAATTGAAATGGGAACAATATTGCTGCATTAACAAACCAAAAAAAAGAAAAAAAAACTTGTTTCTTTTTTTTTTATAATTTTTTTTTTAAATATTTTTTTATTTTTATTTTTTTAAAACTTTTTTTATACTCATGTTTGGTATTGTTGGAACGGCCATGCTCTGGCCGATCCAACAATACCAAACATTAACCCCTAACTGCCACGGATCGGGAGATAGGGGGTTCATTGGAACCCCCTATCTCCACCATTGGTGGCAGTTAGGGGTTAACTCCAAGACTGGCGTCATCGTGCCTTGCACGATGACGCCAGTCCTCAGGGGGCATTCCCGGAAGCTTGGCCGACATCCAAGATGTCGGCCAGCTCCGGGAAAGGATCACGAACCGGCGCTTTTCGGCACCGATTCGTGATCCGGCACCCATGGGGTTAATGCCAGGTACCATTTGGAAGGGCAGGCTGTGCCCTTCCAAACGGTGCCTGGGTTAACCCCCTGCACGCCGCCGATCGGGAGGGAGAGAGGTCCGAAGGACCTCCCCCCCTCCCTTTCAGGCTCCTCCTCCACACATGCGGGGGGCGCCTGAATTAGGTGTCATCGCGCCCCCGCGATGACACCTAATTACTCCGGCGGCGGTTCCGGGTGCTGGGCTGACATCGAGGATGTCAGCCCGCACCGGGGGGGCCAGCGATCGGCCGGAACCCGGCCGAACGCTGGCCCCAAAGGCAGGACGCGCTCAGCGCGTCCACCGCATGGAACGATACATGCGGTTGGACGCGCTGAGCGCGTCCGTAGCAGCGAAGTGGTTAATAGTATATACAGGGTGTCCAAGCCAAAAATAATTTGGCATGTCTAGCCCGTGCTTCTTTGATCGGACACCCTATATTTGGTGACACAGGACCATTTGACCGTTACACGTAAATCGCTTTAGAAGCAAGATTTTGATTACTATGAACTGGAATGAGCAGAACCAATGCGAAACGCGCTTCGGACGTGCTAGTGTGTTCTATTCCCCTCGCTACTGGGTTTATCATCTCTTCCGAATTTTAGGCACTCTGGAGCTCATAAAATTCTTCATGGTCACATACTGTATGTATAATTTCCTATGAGACATTATGGGCCCTATTACCTTCTTCGCATTAACGCGAGGAGCAAAACCCTTTGCGCTGAACGTCGCATTACAACGTTCGCACACAAAATGCGCGTTAACATCTAACGCGAGTGACCCTGCCGAACCCTTTGTGAGCGCAATTTAGCGCTCGCTTCCTATACTTAACATTGTGAGCGCAAATGCGTTTGTGCGCTGGTACACGCATGGTATTACAATCTTGGCGCAAAATTTAACGGACAATGTTTGCGCGCATAATTTTAACGTCTTTGAAAAGCTGGTGGTAACGGCAAATTGTAACAACCTGACCGTAGCAAACTGCGGATTCACAACGGAGAACGTCGATGCGCACGTTTTTTTTACTAGATCCATCAAAAATGACGGCCAATTCCTTGTCTTTCGTCAGAACGTACGTCTGTTGTGCGCAGTCCGCACAAAATGAAGGATTCGTGTTAAAAATGACATTGCGCTCACTGATTTCTGCGCGCAACGGTACTTTGTGCGCGTTTTTGTGCGTCGGTTTTATGAGAGTAATTCCAGCGGTGACTTTCGTGCGTTATCGTTTAACGCTTTGCGCAAAAAAACGCGTTTAGCGTGCATTTTGCGTTAAGAATGTAATAGGGCCCTATATTGGCATGTTTGCTCCATGAAGATGCCTATATTACATTCATGATTCATATTACCAGTAAGGTGGGCTGAACTGCGTTACTGCATATGCCTTGTCGCTCGACCTGTGATATAGAATGTTTGATAATACACAGCGACCGGCAATTGCAAAGTGTAACCTTTAGATTATTTTGAGACAATTTTGAGTTACTGCACAAGCCTTGTCGCCCTATTTGGGATACATGATTTGGTGATTATACCAACTGGCAACCGGCATCTGCAAAGTGTAACTTTAATATATATCCTCACTCCCCTACATGGCATTTAACCATTGGTACATGAGACTAGTGTGATTGAAGGATCTGAGGATACTTTCCCACCAAGGGGTGTGTGGGTGCTTTTGGTACTTTTTATATTTGTCTATGGTGAGGTTCCTCAATTTGAATTTGTCTTTTTACGTGTTATATTTTGAATAAAACGATATTATTTTGATTTTAGTCCCATTCTGTGTAGGTCCTGTGTGACCTGTGCCTTTAAATTCTTTATGGTGAATAGAGTCATCCACTATGCTTTAATAGTATATAGAGGGTGTATAGAGGGTGTCCTAACCAAAAATGGCATGTCTAGCCTGTGCTTCTTTGAGCTGTGACACCCTGTATTTGGTGACAGAGGACCATTTGAACGTTACCCATAAATCTCTTTATAAGCAAGATTTTAATTACTATGAACTGGAAATTAACTAGTTTGTTTATTTTCTATCCTGTCTATCTTTATACAAGCTGCATTATCAGAAACAAAAATTTTAGTTTTTATGAGAACATGTTTAAAAACAGAACAACTGCCCTAAGCCTTATTTTGTCATTTTCACATCTTGCAACATTACATTTATATCGCCTTAGAAGAAAATGTTACACAAAAGGGGTTATGCAGAGTGCACCGAAGTTTCAGCGCGCTCTCCTTCGGCATCGTTAATTCAATGACCCTGCGGTGAATTCATCATTCACCGCAGGGTCCCTGAAGTGTGCCGAATAGATGCACCGAATGCCACCAATAAAGCCAGAGAATGCAGCTGCAAACCGCCGAAAAACCACCGAACGGATCGAAAAAACACTGAATCGATCCGCAAACCGCCGAACGCATCTGAAAAAAAGCCAACTAGCCACTGAACAACTAAAGAAAAAAAACAACGCGTCTTTTAAAAGGCGTTTTAAAAAAATAATAATGCGTAAAAATGCCTGAAAATAATATCGAAGGTCTTATGAATTACAATAAAAAGGTCTGTAACAGAATAAAAAAAAAATGCCATGGAAAAAAATCGGAATCCAAAATTTATACGAAAAAATACAAAAATATCTAGAAAATTTAAAAAAAAAATAAACCTTTTGCTGCAAACGAAGAGAAGAAACTGTTGAATAAATATTTAATAAAAACAGGGATTTTTTTTTACATTGAAACCTATGGGATTCGCTTAAGATCGGGGTTAGACATGCGTTTTGCAGAGCGGAAGGAACGTCCGTGAGAGTGGACATACCTTCCACTTTGATGCCCGTCTGGCCACCTCGCTGGGTGCAGTTATTGCGCTCAGCGCAGCAAGACTTGATCCTCCTATGGAGGATTGTGCTTTGCAGCCCACTCAAACACGCGTCATAGCGCTTCAACAGGCAGGCATTCGGAACGTCCACATGCCGCTGTAGCGCGCGTAACTCCTACACATGCTACAGCGTATGACCAGCCCTGTTGAAGTGTCACAATGCTGCGACGGACGCCAGGAGACACGTCATTACGGATGCACATAGTGCACTCGTCTGACCCCAGCCTTAAAGCTGTCGAGCTGAACCACTGAAAAGCACGGCATTTCAACAACTTTCCCCTGCTGTTCAACGGTCTCTGAATAGATTAACCATTACTTCTCTATGGGGATTTCACTGAAGGTCGCCATAGTTCACAGGCAATTCACCAATATTTGGCGAATCGCCAGCTTTTTGACTAGCCGAACGGCTGCGAAATTGCACCATACGGGGAAATTCACCATTCAATGCAATTTCGGGGCCAGTTCGGTGCTCTTTGAATAACTCCTAATGTAAATAAACTAAATTCTGCTTCCATTTTTGGGAATTTCCCTTGAAATCCTGAATTATTATATGAATAGTGATAGTACGGTATGTGGATATACCCTCTAAGGCTAGGGTCAGACGAGCGCAGTGCGAACGCGCGTGCAGGCGCACTTAATCACGGCCGCACTAGCAGCAAGTGCCAGGCAATGACGGCCAATATACGAAGTACGGTCGCACAAAAGTCCGGCTGCGCAACGCAAGTGGCAAACGAACGCATTTTGTCGGCATTTTGTCGAGAACGTAAAACCTCTAGTACGGTTGTACAGAGTGCGCTGCGTCCGCTAGAGGCGTGTGTGCGTGAATTGGAGATGTCAGACACTGCTAATGTCCGGCCAACATAACGTCCAGATGCACAAAGTGTTTTATTGATGATCCGTACAAAATCACGGACGCAAATGCGCATCGTATGACCGCTATCGCGTACTCCGTGAAAAAATGCGTCCATTCGTTCGAACGCACTTTTTCACAGACAACGTGAAAAATGCGTTAGTCTGACCCTAGCCTTAATCACAGCAGGGATTTTTTATTGCTGTACAACATTGCAGATTAAGAATAATCAATGTTGCCGGATATTCTGGCCTCTTCTGAATGTTTAAAGACCTCTTGACACCTCTAGAGACCAGTCACAGGGCTGCTGATGAATGGCCGACATTTCTTTCTTTTCTTTTCTAAAGTACTTTTCATCTAAATAGTTTGTGTAAAACGCATTATGTGTTTTTAAAATATGCCAGAAGAAATGAGCTCCGTGTTCTAAAAACATGCCTTTCTAAAGTATCATTTAATCTCCATTTGTCTCTGTCTGTGAGTATTGAAAGGCTGGTATCGCAGTCAATGGATACTTCATGAAGGGTGACTCTTGAGCTAATTTTACCATATCCTTAATGCTGCCCCGCTGGTGGTAGAGCAGTCATTGGTGCTTGGCTGACAAATGTACTGTGCTAATCTGTTAACAATAGAGATTAGTTTGACACTAATCTCTTTAGGTTTGGCACAGTTGGTGGTCCATTAATGAACAATGGTGGAAACGACCTAATCCTGTTCTTAAAAAGAAATGTTTATGCTTGTAAAGGACAGATAATGTTTGATTATAGGGAACATAAAATTGATGACCTTCATCTACTTATTGTCCATATATACACATGGCTTGCAAAAATCTTCCAGACCCTAAGGGCTATATTGCAATCTAGACGCTAAAACGGGGATGCTAAGGAGAAAAACCTGCGTCTGCAGGTTTCTCTTTAGTGTCCCCGTTTTAGCGTGGTATTATGGTGCAAGCGGTAATCCAGCAGCCTGCACTGTAACACGGCGCTAAGTGCCGCTGTGAGCATCCCGGCTTCCGCTGCTGGTCACATGACCTGCAGGATCTTGCCTTGCGAGATCCATCAGGTCGGCGTAGTGATTCACAGGGGGAACCTGGGGGACTTTTTTCCCCTCAGTCTCTCACTGCTCCTGGCGACAAGGCAGATGGAGCCGCGGGACAGGAGGTATGGGATTTTTTTTGGGGGGGTTCAGCTGGTGCTGACTGATTCCGCAGAAGTGGAATCAGTTGACACCCGGTCCTAGCTGTGTTTAACTTTTGAGTTAACCGCAGCTTTGCGTAATTAGCGTTAGGACTTTGTTATCCTAACGCTAATTAACACTTTGCACTCCGTGTTAATCATAGGGAGCGCAAAGTACAGTTAGCTTGTGCTGAAAAGCGCAAGATCTGAATCGCTAACGGTTTTTTAACCCGTCAGCGTTCAGATTGTAATATGGTGTGCCCGCGCTAGGGCAACCAGAGCTAACATAGAAACATAGAAACATAGAAAAATGTCGGCAGATAAGAACCTTTCGGCCCATCTAGTCTGCCCAATTACATGGATACTTTACCTGGATTTATCTTTTGTTTAGGATAGCCTTATGCCTATCCCATGCTTGCTTAAATTCAATTACTGTTTTGGCCTCTACCACTTCTACTGGAAGACTGTTCCATGTATCCACCACCCTCTCAGTAAAATAATGCTTCCTGATGTTACTTTTAAACCTTTGCCCCTCTAATCTAAGACTATGTCCTCTTGTTTTGCTATTGTTTTGCTATTTTGCTATTTTGTTTCCTAACGTTAACACTTACACAGGCGAGCCCTATCGTTAGTGTTATGAATGTAATAGGACCCTAAATCTGTTCTATAAAATCACAGAATTACAAATGGTATTATGTTAACATAAATTTTTTTAACACTGAAAATTATTTTACTGTGAAACATCGGCTTGTCGGGAAGAAAAGTGTCCTCCTCATAGCTTAAGAATTCGACACATATCACACATTGTAGGACAGTCCTTCAATTCAGTAAATCTTTTGGGGACAAGTAGCGAGCAGTGCATGGAGTGTTTGCCGATCCTTTTATTTATGGCAGATATGCTTCTGTGTGGTTCGTTCATGGTTTTATATCACAGTTTAGCTGCCCAAAATCTGGCTCTTGACTTGGCTGCAGCCCTGATTTGTGTCCTCACTGCCTGCTCCTCTAAAGATTTTTGTTTATCCCATTCCATGCAGCATTTGCTATACTGTTCATTATGACATGAATTTTATAACGGTGCACTCACTGGTTTAGCATTCTTGCACATCAGCACATGTACAACAGCATCCTAGAGACACAGGTGTTTTGCAAGCCTTTGATCAAAAACAAAATATTGGTTTCCTGCACACGGTTTAGGATAACAAATACAAGGGTGCTATTGTCGCTGGAACCAACTCTCAATGACCCAACAAATAATAAATAGACAACTAAAAGGAGATGCACAGCAAAATATATATAAAAATGTTTTTATTGCAAGTAATTAAAAAGAAACCAAAACCACTACACAAAATTATGTAAATGCATATTATACATATATATATATATATGTTACGGTTAAAGTCCAAAGTGCAGTTAATCTTAGGGTTACCCGGGTAATCCTGATATTACCCAGGCGTCATTAGCAAAACTCCAAAGTGAAATGAAATTTCATACTTTATCCGGGTAATCTGCAAAGTATCCAGAGGCCTCTGGGTAATCCGGTTTTCTGCTCTGTTTTAACCGGGTAAAAAAAACATTACCCTAGTGTTGATGGATAAAGTGTGAAGTGCATTGAAACCTCAGACTTTATCTGGGTAAACTGCAAAATATCCAAACGCCTCTGGGTACTCGGCTTTTCTTGGGTTTTCAGCAGGTTACAGTTGACTGAATTCCGAGGATTACCTGGATAAAGCTGCAAACTGTTATCTGACTGATAACAAAATTGTGTTTTTTGTTATTTTCAATGAAATTGTATCCACAGTCACAAACCACACTAAATAACCATCATGTTACTCTGTGCGTTAATTGTCTGAAAATTTATTTATGAAGATAAAGATCTTCTATAAAGAGTAACCTGATGGTTATTATCTATTATTACGCCCGTGTCAGACGAGCGCAGTGTTCACGTCAGTGTTGCCACACATAAGTACGTCCGTGATAGCATACAATTGTGTTAAATGGAGCCCCACACACGAAGTACGTCCGCGGCAAACGGACGCAGGTTAGGCAATAACGTAATACTGCTAGAACAGACGTGCGGAGTGCGCAACGTCTGCATAGCTTAGTGTGTGATTGATGGAACGTGGTCAGAGAGACTGCATTTATACATCCAGCATTTTTGACGGACAAAATGTTTTTTCATTTTAATTTATTTTCCCTCCTACATCCGTCAAAAATAACGTCCGTCATTAAAACGGACTGTGTGGCCACTACTGTGTCTTCCGTCAAAAAGTGCGTCCGTACTGCACGGGCGCACAGTCCGTAGAAAACGCGATCGTCTGACCCTAGCCTAAATGATATATGAGCACATATGACACATAATAAAGATCATGTAACGCTTTCACATTCATATAAGAAACATATCCTGTTACTGTGTATATTCATTATATCCTTAATATGTTTTAATGTTTGTCCTTTGCCATTTTTGTTGATAATATCCTTAGATAATAGCAAAATTCACTTTTACCCAAGCGGGGTTGAATGCTCTGCAGATTACCCAAGTGAAGCTGTGTATAGCTGTGCTAGTGTTGATGGATAAAGTGTGAAGTGCAATGAAACATCAGACTTTATCTGGGTAAACTGCAAAATATCCAAACGCCTCTGGGTACTCTGGTTTTCTTGACGGCCTGGAGCAATTAGGAGTAAGAGCCTTGAGGGCCCTGGGAAGCTGCTGGCTCGGAAAGGGTTAACCCCGCGGCGGGAACCAAACAAAGGATCTGGCCGCGGGGGGGGGGATCAGGGGGAGGGGTCGGCAGGTAGGGCATTTAAGCTGGACCGAGGTGGCCAGGGCTTTCACTTTGTGGCCAGGAGCAGGAGAAGAAGCAGCAGCATCGGGTTTCAAAACGCTCACCAGGACAGCGAGGAAAGATCCACCACGTGGGACAGGAGAATCAAGCCTACGGAGCCTGTAGATCGGACCAGCCGTCGTGGGTGAGCGGACACAGCAACAGGAGGGAAGCCGGGGAGATGCGACTACAGCTGGAGAGGATCGACGGGGAGAAGAGCTTCAATCGTCTGCCGCGCTGGTAAGGGAACTGCGAGGGAGAGATCAGCCAGCAGGGGGCGCCGGGAGACTACGTGAGCCAGCTGCATCATCGACGGGGGACAAACACGTGGAGCTGAGCGGGGCCACGTGATCAGAGCGCCGAATTTAAAAAAAGTGTGCGTTTCCTGACGGCCATTGACCTGCTGCACGGAGGAACAGACAAGCATCAGTGAACAGCAAGCAATAAACAGAAAAGTGTACTATCCGTTCAGGGTGACAGAGAGGAAGCGACTGCACGGCGGAGCAGGCGAGCGGACGGACAGCACACAAGTGGACCTGGTGCTGCGGGAGACGAGGAGACCAGGCAAAGCAGCTGCGGAAGACCAGAGCGTTTCCAGAGGGCAGTGGGGCAGCTGGCAGGGGTGAGTATGTCTGACTCGGGGGAAGTGGAGCAGCTGATGGCGGAGTTTAGGGGGTCGGTGTCGCTTAGGGGGATAGCTTGGGCTAGGGAGACGATGACACAGGCTACGTCGGGGGGGAGGGAATTGGGGGAGCCTCGCAGACCCACGCGGAAGACCAGACCACCAGCACGTTTATACGACGAAATGGTGGAGGGCCCAGAGAGACGCGGCAAGCGCAGACGGGCCAGCACATGCACAGGGGCACCCAGGTCGGGGGCGAAGCCTAGGGGGACTTCCATGGGATCACGGGGGAGGGGGGGGGCTGGTAGGGCTGGAGCGGGGGACAGTGGAGTTGGGGTTACGCAGGACTCAGGTCTCGGAGGAGACATAGCCGTTCCATCCCACGCGGGAACCATGGTGGCTTGGACCTGGAGTGGGCAGCAGTAAGGGGGGGAGGGCAGGCCAGTGAGTGAGGGTGAGATGGACCTCCATAGGGGTCGGGAAGGTAGCGACATGGAATTGGGGGGCCCCAGGGGTTCGTTGGTGGCTCAATATTCAGACTCTGATGAATCCCTGGGGGAGGAAGGGGGGGACATGGATGTGGATGGGGGGAGAGATACCCCCGAGCCAGACGGCTGGGGGCTGCGGGGGGCAGGAGAGCAGCGCGATTCACGCAGATTCTTGGAACATTCACAGAATGGGGACGATAGAACGGGGAATGTGAGGCGTACCACGGGGCGCGCGAGGGGGGGTCCCATTAATAAACAGGGAAGAAGGGGTGGATCCGTGTCTCAAGGGGGGGCGGGGGCGATTCACAACACAGTGTATTCCAGGTGTTTCAGGCAGGCTGAGACAACAGGACAACGAGGAGCTGGGGTGCAGGAGCTACTTTCAACAAGGAGCGCCGGCACAGGAGCAAGCAGAGGCACAGACGGAGTAGGCCCCCGCCGGGGTAGGATTTACGAGACGCCAACGGCTTCAAGGGCACCGGAAAGCAGCGGTGAGTGTTTGGGAAAATCTGGGGGGGGCAGGATGGGGCACTGATAGCAGGATTACAGGAGTTCTTGGCTACATGGGCAAGTACGGGGAATAAGGGGGCGAAGGACAATGATGTTGGGCAAGTATGGGGTGGAGAGAAGGAATGTGAAGGGTTAGCAGGGAGGCCAGGTGGCCCCGCAAGGGGGGGCTCGAGAAGGAGGGGCACGGGGATAGGTCTCGGGAGACTCTGGGGGAGGGGGGTCCCGGGGTCCCAGAAACCGCAAAGGGCAGCGCTTACCTTTCCTTAGCGGGCCCGTTGGGCATGCATTTAAAGCAGGAGGTGAAGGAACGCATTTGGCGGGGGGAGTACGTGGAGTTATTCTCCTTACTTCCGTTAGATGAGGTGCACGGGGCTAGGGATGGGGCGAAGACTGAGGGCAAGAAGGAGGAAGACGAGCGCAGGAAGCACTTTCAGACGATTCCTAGATCATTTGGGAACTGGATCAGGGCCTTTTGCATTCTGGCGAGTGTAATGGGGGAGCGCACGCCATAATTGTGCTCCTCCCTGTTTTGTTACGTTGATTGCATTTGGGATGCGTGTAGGAAATATGGGAGCTGGGCCTGGTGGCACTATGACGAACAGTTTCGTCAGCGCATGGCGACACATCCGGGCATGCGGTGGGACCAGATTGAAATCACACTTTGGATGCGGCTCATGATTCCACAGCGCCCAGCACCCTTTCAAGGGGGAGCCGGGGGAACCTCTACCAGGATTTCACCGGCAGGTCCAAAGCGCGGCGCGTGCTGGCAGTTCAATGAGGGAAGCTGCAGGTTTGGCAACACTTGCAAGTTTAGGCACGAATGCGCAGGGTGTGGAGGGGGACACGCGCAAGCCAGATGCATTAAGAAGGCCAGGAGCGCGGCAGCCGGGGTTGGGGATGGGAATCACGCCAGTGAAGTTAGGCGCGATGGAGCCGTGGCTAAACTTATACGCTAAATGGGGGGGGGATGCCCAGTTCCTGAGGGAAGGGTTTATGTGCGGTTTCCGAATCCCTTTTCAGGAACGGGAGGGGGGGAAACTGAGGAACTTGAGGTCCGTGGCAGATTACCCTGATATTGTACGTGCTAAGGTGAAGAAAGAAGTTCAAGCGGGACGGATGGCAGGTCCATTCACGGATCCTCCCTTGGAGGGTCTCCGCATCTCGCCTTTGGGCGTAGTCCCGAAACGGACACCCGGAGCCTTTAGGCTCATCCATCATTTGTCATACCCAAAAGGGGCCTCAGTGAATGATGACATCTCTCCTGACTTGTCCTCAGTGTCGTACACTTCCTTCGACACTGCGATCCAGGTGGTACAGGCAGCCGGCGTGGGAGCAATGATGGTGAAGGTCGACATTGAGTCGGCCTTTCGGCTTCTGCCAATTCACCCGGACTGTCAGCACCTGCTGGGCTGCCATTTCAAAGGGGCTTTTTATGTTGACCTCTGTCTGCCAATGGGTTGTGCTATTTCCTGCGCGTTCTTCGAACGCTTCAGCACCTTCTTAGAATGGGTGGTGAAGAGGGTGGCCGGCTCACGAAGGTTAGTCCATTATCTGGATGATTTTCTCTGTGTGGGCCGAGGGGACACGAGGGAGTGTGGTTACTTGCTGCGCACATTCCAATGGATGGCACGAGCGTTGGGGGTCCCGTTGGCGCCGGATAAGACAGTGGGTCCGGATACGACCATGGTCTTCCTCGGCATTGAGATCGATTCGGTGGCAGGGGAATGTCGACTACCAGCAGATAAAGTGGCGGATGCACTACAGCAGGTGGAAAAGGCATTAGAGGCTAGGAAGATGCGGCTGAGGGAGCTCCAGTCCCTTTTGGGACGACTCAACTTTGCATGCAGGATTATCAGGGTGGGCAGGGTCTTTTTGAGGGGGCTAGCTCAGGCGACAGCGGGAGTGAAGGAGGGGCATCATTTTGTGAGAATCACCAAGGCCATGAAAGAAGACCTGCGAGTGTGGCGATCTTTTCTAGTGGGTTTTAATGGGAGGGCTTGTTTCCCGACGGCAGAAATTTTGGCAGAAGAATTGGAGCTCTTTACAGATGCTTCTGGGTCGGTGGGGTTTGGAGTTTACTTTGGGGGTCAGTGGTGCGCATCGCGTTGGCCAGGAGAATGGGACGGCACACCGCTTCTTCGGAACTTGGCGTTCCTGGAATTTTTTTCCTTGCTGGTCTCCATGGAATTGTGGGGTGAGCGGCTTACGGGTCGGAGGGTTTTGTTCCGGTCAGACAACATGGCAGTGGTGTCAGCCGTCAACTCCTTGACATCGAAGTCCCCCCCAGTGGTGGGGCTGCTGAAGCGTTTTGCGCTGCGCAGTCTGGAATTCAATATTAGTTGCAGAGCCAGACATGTCCCAGGCCATCTTAACTCGGTGGCTGACTCCTTGTCTCGCTTCCAGTGGGAACGGTTTCGCGGCTTGGTACCCGGAGCGGATCTGGTGGGTCAGGATGTTCCGTCATCCCTGTGGAACATTGGGACAGAGAGTTTGGCTTCTGGGTGAGGGAGTCGCTGGCGCCGTCAACCTGGGCGTCATATTCACGGGTATGGACGGAATGGGAGCGATGGTGGGGGGAGGAGGAGGATTCCTTGGCACGGTTACGGGCCTTTGTGGCAGCCAAATGCGCAGCCGGCGCATCGGCGGCGGTGGTGCAACATGCCTTGTCGGCCTTATCCTTTTTCTTTAAGTTGCGCGCATTGCCAGATTTGACGAGGGACTTTGCGGTACGGCAGGCGGTAAAAGGATACCAACGGAACAGGAAGAGGCGGGACGCCAGAAGGCCGGTGTCTGTGCAGTTAATGAGGGGTTTGTGGGGGACTTCTGTTCGGACGGATACGAAGTCGCATTGCTAAGGGCAGCAATGTCCTTGGCGTTCTTTGGCGCCCTGCGAATAGGGGAATTGGTCAGTGCGTCGAGACTGGGTAAGGGCGGGCTGCAGGCAGATGACGTGTGGCTGGAAGGCGATCGTGTGGTAATATGGATCGCAAGATCGAAAACAGACCAGGCTGGAGTTGGTAAGAGGATTCCCTTGCTGAGGGCGCAGGATGACGTCATTTGTCCGGTGGGGAATGTGCAGGCCTTTTTGGCGTTGCGCCATGAACAGGGCTGCGCCTTTTTGTGCCATCATGACGGTTCTGCTTTGTCACGATACCAGTTTATAGCGATCTTCAAAAAGGGACTGAGGGCATTGGGTAGGGATCCAAAAGCGTTTGGTTCGCATTCCTTTAGGATAGGGGCGGCAACGGAAGCCTCGCGTCTCGGACTGGGCGCGAGGGCCATACAGAGGTTGGGCCGGTGGGAATCAACGTGCTACAGGAAATACGTACGACCGCAATTACTGTAGTGACAGGGGCGAATTGGGGGGAGAACGTCACAAAAGGGGGCGTGCGGGGGGGGAATAAATTAAAAAAGAAAATAATTAAGAAATGGGGGAGAGTGATTCGCAAGGCGAACATGGCGCTGGAGGCGGTAGCAAGTCTGAAGGAAGGAGACTAATGCTTTTGTATTTGCAGGACATTCCCGTGTGGTGTGGATCATTGGCCACTCTTTCGTCTATTGGGCGGAAAGACGTGCCATCCTGAGAAAAAACGGCCCACAACTGGGTTTTCCGGTGGAAGCGGCGCAGCTCCAGTGGATCGGAGTGCGCGGCCTCCGTTGGGCAGGATTTTTGCCCTTGGTGGAACAAGCTCTACAGGGGAGAGCGGAGCCTCACGTGCTGGTGGTGCACGTGGGGGGGAATGATTTGGGGCAAGTGCCACAGTGTCGGCTGCTCCAGGCAATGAAAGAGGATTTACAACGGCTAATGAGCCTTTTACCACAAGTCGTGGTGGTTTGGTCGGAAATGATACCCCGGCGCGTTTGGAGACACGCGCGGGATGTGGAGGCGATACAAAGGTCCAGGTCAAGGATAAACAGAACGATGGCGTGCTTTGTACGGCAGCTGTCAGGAGTGGTGATCCGGCATCTCTTGCTGGAGGAGGACGATGGTTTCAGGTTACTTCGGGCGGATGGGGTCCACCTCACGGATGTGGGGTCGGACATTCTAAATTTGGGTTTCGGAGAGGGTATTGAACAGGCCTTGTTTTTTCTTGATGGGAAAGCTCATTCATAAGGGTTTATGCGAATGAGCTTGTGGCGGGGGTGTGAGGCAGTGCTGGGGGTAAAGGGGCGTGGTTAACATTTCAAGAGTTAAGATTGGGGGTTATGATTAATATTGTCTGATTAAAGATATGTTTACAGATAATTGGATGGTTATGTTTACAGATATGGGTGTAATACAATTGTTACAGCACTGTTATTGTTTACATGGGATTATGCTGTGGCCTGTAATAAATATCCACTTTTAGAATGAACTTAAATGTGTGGGTGTGAATTAATGCGCCGAGCGACGAGCAGCAATGGGCACCTCATGACGGCCTGGAGCAATTAGGCGTAAGAGCCTTGAGGGCCCTGGGAAGCTGCTGGCTCGGAAAGGGTTAACCCCGCGGTGGGAACCAAACAAAGGATCTGGCCGCGGGGGGGGATCAGGGATCGGCAGGTGCATTTAAGCTGGACCGAGTGCCAGGGCTTTCACTTTGTGGCCAGGAGCAGGAGAAGAAGCCCACCCACCCTTCACATACACTTGGGGTTTAGGCTGTTGGTGCTTGGGGTGGGATCCATCCCCTCGTCACAGCGGGGGTGTGAGGCAGTGCTGGGGGTAAAGGGGCGTGGTTAACATTTCAAGAGTTAAGATTGGGGTTATGATTAATATTGTCTGATTAAAGATATGTTTACAGATAATTGGATGGTTATGTTTACAGATATGGGTGTAATACAATTGTTACAGCACTGTTATTGTTTACATGGGATTATGCTGTGGCCTGTAATAAATATCCACTTTTAGAATGAACTTAAATGTGTGGGTGTGAATTAATGCGCCGAGCGACGAGCAGCAATGGGCACCTCATGGGTTTTCAGCAGGTTACAGTTGACTGAATTCCGAGGATTACCTGGATAAAGCTGCAAACTGTTATCTGACTGATAACAAAATTGTGTTTTTTGTTATTTTCAATGAAATTGTATCCACAGTCACAAACCACACTAAATAACCATCATGTTACTCTGTGCGTTAATTGTCTGAAAATGTATTTATGAAGATAAAGATCTTCTATAAAGACTAACCTGATGGTTATTATCTATTATTACGCCCGTGTCAGATGAGCGCAGTGTTCACGTCAGTGTTGCCACACATAAGTACGTCCGTGATAGCATACAATTGTGTTAAATGGAGCCCCACACACGAAGTACATCCGCACAGAAGTACGGACGCGGCAAACGGACGCAGGTTAGGCAATAACGTAATACTGCTAGAACGGACGTGCGGAGTGCGCAACGTCCGCATAGCTTAGTGTGTGATTGATGGAACGTGGTCAGAGAGACTGCATTTATACATCCAGCATTTTTGACGGCCAAAATGTTTTTTCATTTTAATTTATTTTCCCTCCTACATCCGTCAAAAATAACGTCCGTCATTAAAACGGACTGTGTGGCCACTACTGTGTCTTCCGTCAAAAAGTGCGTCCGTACTGCACGGGCGCACAGTCCGTAGAAAACGCGATCGTCTGACCCTAGCCTAAATGATATATGAGCACATATGACACATAATAAAGATCATGTAACGCTTTCACATTCATATAAGAAACATATCCTGTTACTGTGTATATTCATTATATCCTTAATATGTTTTAATGTTTGTCCTTTGCCATTTTTGTTGATAATATCCTTAGATAATAGCAAAATTCACTTTTACCCAAGCGGGGTTGAATGCTCTGCAGATTACCCAAGTGAAGCTGTGTATAGTTCTCAGATTAGGCCCGTGTCAGACGAACGCAGTGATCACGTCCGTGTTGCCGCACAGTTTAACATCCGTCGTAGCATAGAATCATGATCAATAGTAGTATCTGCGCACCGAACTGCGAACACACGTGGCCAATGGACACAAGTTAGGCAAGAACGTAAAACCTCTACCACGGACTCGCAGAGGGCGCCACATCCGCGTAGCGTTCTGTGTGAGTGATGAGATGTCAGACGCAGCGCATTTGCGACGTCCAGCACCTTGACGCACACAATGGCTTTTCATATCCTTTTCAAATTTTTATCTTTTTTCATATTTTTATTTCCCATAGTTCCCTTTTTTTCTTCTACGTCTGTCAAGAAAAACGGATCGTGTTGTGTCTACAGTATCTTCCGTCAGTACGTTTGTCCGTTGTGCACACACGCAGAGTGCGCTCAGACTGCATTCGTCTGACATTAGCCTCATCTGGGTAAAGCTTCAGATTTTTATCTAAGCGATAACAAAATTCAGTTTTAAACACACAAGGTTGGATAGTCTGCAGATCATCCGGGTAAATGCGCATTTTTGCCAGCTTTTCCACACAGCCCCCAGCACGTGTTTTTTGAGAGGAGATTGTGTTCTCACTGCCAGCAGCTATTGTGGGGGTCTCATTTCTACAAAATATCTGGGAATTGTTGTAATCTTTGTGTTCTCACTGCCAGAAGCTATTGTGGGGGTCTCACTTATACAAAATATCTGGGAATTGTTGTAATCTGTGTGTTGTCATTGCCAGCAGCTATTGGAGGGGTCTCACTTCTACAAGATATCTGGGAATTGTAATTTGTGTATTGTCCCTGCCACCCATCAGGGGGTCTCACTGATTTATAGGAGGTTTCTGGGAATTGTAATCTGTGTCTTCTCACTGCCAGCTATCATGGGGTCTCACTGATTTATAGGAGGTTCTTGGGAATTGTAATTTGTGTCTTCTCACTGCCAGCTATCAGGGGGTCCCACATTCTTCTAGCAGATATCTGGGAATTGTAATGTGTCTTGTCACTGTTGCCAGCTATAAGGGAGTCCTATCAGGGGGTCTCACTGATTTATAGGTGGTTTCTGGGAATTTTAATCTGTGTCTTGTCACTGGCTGCCAGCTATCAGGGTGCCTCACTGAGTTATACCAGAGTTCTGGAAATCTTTAATCTAGATAACACAGGTGAATCAGAGTTCTGTATATCTTTAATCTATATATCACTCACCATGTCAGAAAGACCAAAAAGGACAGGCAGACGCTCCCAGACACAGATAAGAGGGCAAGCAGCCTCTGTGTCAGAAGGCTGTGCCCCTGGTCGTCGTGGACATGGTGCATCCTCTGCAGGGGCACGCTTGTCCTTTCTAACTGGTGCTGGCCGTCTTAAGCAGCAGCAACATACAGAGGATTTGATGGATTGGCTAACCAGGCCATCCTCATCCTCCGAGTCCTCTGCCAGCCAGGCTTGTAGTAGTTTACAGTCCACCTCAGCTGCCAAAACATCTAATTCAGCCTCCATGTCCACAGCTACTCCTGCAGTAGCCTCACCAATATACACGGAGGAGTCAGCTGAATTGTTTGACTACAATTACAGTGACATGCTGCTTGAGGATGCGCAGCAACTACAGTACTCTGATTCAAACTCTGAGGTTGAGGAAGGGAGTATAATCAACCTAGAGGAAGGGGGTGCCAGTGACACACAAATAACTGGCACTCATGTTGCCCCAGCAGCTGCAGCATACTGCCAAGTTGGCTCCAGTGACAAGGAGAAAGGGGGTGATGACGATGATGAGGTCACGGACTCCACCTGGGTGCCTGATCGAACAGAGGAGTCAAGTGAGGAGGAGGAGGAGGCACAACAAACACGAGGCACAACGTCATCTATGACCAACCGTAGCCAGTCCAAGACATCAGATGTCAGAGCTGCTCAGGTGCAGAGCACTGTTGTCTCGCAGCACACGTCCAGGATCTCTGCTGTCTGGGAGTTCTTTAAGAAATGTGCAGCAGACCTCACCATTGCTATTTGTAATCTATGTCAGATGAGGATCAAGCGTGGGAAAGACATCACACGCTTGGGTACCACGTGCTTGAGGCGACATATGACCACCTGCCACACATCTTGTTGGCACAACACTTTGCATAGGTTCTCCTCCTCATCTGTCTCTACCCCCACTATATCACTATATGTCCTGCCATGTCATTGCCTACAACCTCCACTGACAGGGATGATGCTACAGTAATGGGTGTGCCCGGTCCTTCCTCAGAATGTGACAGCATCCCATCAGCTGAAGATTTACGCAGTCAGATTACGTTGCCCCAGCTGCTGCAGCATAAGAAAAAATATAGTCCCAACCATCCCCAAGCACAGCGTCTAAATGCCAGCTTAGCAAAATTACTCGCATTACAGCTGCTGCCTTTCCAGCTGGTGGACTATGCTTCCTTCCGTGAATTTGCTGAATGTGTTGTACCACAGTGGCAGGTTCCACAACGCCATTTCTTTTCACGGAAGGCCATTCCAGCACTATACCAGCACGTGGAATACAATGTTGTGGAGTCATTGGGAAAGGCAGTCAGCAGCAAGGTGCACGTGATTTTAGACACGTGGTCCAGCAAGCATGGACAGGGCCGTTACATTTCCTTCACAGCACACTGGGTAACTTTGATTGCAGCTGGTAGGGATCCAAGACGGGGCTCTGTGCTGGAGCTTGTTCATCTACCACGACTCCAGAAAGCTGCTTGTATGAGGTCTGTCTGCTCCACCACCACCTCTTCCTCCTCCTTCTCTGTCTCTGGCGAAGTGGCAGTTAAACCGACGCGTGGCAGGGGCTACGCAATGGCTCAAGCAAAAAGATGCCATACTGTGCTTGAGCTGGTTTGTTTAGGGGACAGGAGCCACACCGGGCCAGAAATTCTTTCAGCTCTGCAGGGGCAGGTGCAGAGCTGGTTAACACCACACCAGCTTCAGCTGGGAATGGTCGTCTGTGATAATGGCAGCAACCTTCTCTCCGCCCTACGCCAGGGTAAGTTGACGCATGTACCATGCCTAGCACACGTCCCAAATCTGGTGGTACAGCATTTCCTAACCAGGTACCCAGGGCTGGCAGAGCTTCTCAGCCAGGCCAGAAAAGTCTGCGGCCACTTCAGACGGTCATTCCCAGCAAGTGTTCGCCTGGCAGAAATTCAAAGAGGATTCCACCTTCCCACAAACTGTCTGATCTGTGACATGCCCACCAGGTGGAACTCGACATTAGCAATGCTGCAGCATCTACACAAGCAGCAGAGGCCATCAATGAGTACCTGTGTGAGTATGGCACAAGGACAGGTTCAGGTCAACTTTTTTTTTTTTTCCCCCCCGCAGTGGCTGATGATCAAGGATGCATGCACTGTACTGTCACCATTTGAGGAGGCAATGAGGATGGTGAGCAGGGACAGTGCATGCATCAGTGACCAATTCCTTTAGTGTTCCTGCTGGAGCGCACTCTGCGGGGAATTATAGATGTGGCACTAGAGGCAGAGCAGCAGGAGGAAGAGGAGGCCTTCCCTAGCTCTTAAGGCCCCAGTCTTTACGCAGACAGCATTCCTGCGGGTCCTCAGATCAGACAGGAGGAGGATGAGGAGGAATATTTAAGTAGTGGCGGCATTGAAGGTGGGGATTCCTAAGGGAGGGTTTTGTGTGCCCAGAAACCCAAGGACTAGTACGTGGCTGGGAAGAGGCAATGCACGATGGGGTCATCCTCATTGACCAGGAAGACTCGGGAGCTAATGCCACCTCCAACCTACACTGCATGGGCTCCCTTATCCTGCAAAGCCTGCTAAAGGACCCCAGGATTCGTGCTGTCAAGGAGAGGGATCATTACTGGTTGGCAAGCCTTCTTGATCCACGATACAAGGGTAAAGTTGCAGAGCTCATCCTACCGGCACAGAGGGAGCACAGGATGAAACAACTTGAGGACGCTCTAAAGCGACACTTGTGTAACACCTTTCCAGGCACTGTTAGGTTACTAAGTGATGACACAGGTGCTTCTGAGGCTGCGTATGATCAGAGGAAGAGCGGTGAAGGCCGGGGCCGCTTGACTGATGCCTTTTTAAAAATTTTTAGTCCACGACGCCCAGGGACATCAAATGTAGGCACCCATTGCCAGCGTCTTCACCGTATGGTGCAGGTCTACCTAGGGGCAAGGGCAGACCCGGATACCTTTCCAGCAGATGCTCCACTGGCTTACTGGGTGTTGAGATTGGATCACTGGCCAGAACTTAGCCAATATGCTATGCAGCTACTAGGTTGCCCTTCTACCAGCATGCTTTCTGAAAGGACGTTCAGTGCCGCTGGAGGTTTTGTCACAGACAAAAGAGTGCATCTGTCCACCGACTCTGTAGACCGGCTGACATTTATAAAAATGAATAAGTCCTGGATCAGCACCTATCAATCCCCTGATGCTGACGTAACTGTACAGATCGGGGATCTCTTCTGCATTCCCAAAACCTCCACCACTGCACTCTTCCACAATACCACAAAGGGGTTACTTACGGTGTGAAGACACTTGCTGCCACCAAAGGCACAATATTTGGGTGCACTGCCACTGACGCCTATATTACCAGATTCATATCATTTTAATATTTGACCGCAGGGTCCAACCCTGCACTCTTCCACAATACCACAGAGGGGTTACGGTGTGACGGCACTGTTGCCGACACTAAAGGCCCAATTTTAAAGCACCTATTGTTACTTTCATCCAAAGCCTGCATAAGTTTCACCATAATTTAGCCAAACAAAATCACTAAACTTGTTCCGCGTGTCCTAAAATGTTTCTTCTTTCCATACAGGCTGCCGCCCCAAGCAATTGTTTATGAATAGATTAAAGGATAACCATTTACCGTCATTTGAAATGTCATTTTTTTTGTTTTTAAATGTTTCTATACATCCTACAAATCCGCCACTTCACGGGCAGGTAATGGGGACCTCCTAGGCACGATATTTGAAGGAATTTTTCGTTTTTATTCTTAACCTTTATTTCATGGAAAACTCACTGTTCCTTTAAAAATATATTTATTTATTTTACTTTTTGTCCTTGTTTACTGTCCCCCAGGGCACTACCCGGAGCCCCATACACCTTTTATGGCAAATATCTTGCATATATGCCCTCTTGGAGGGCACTCTAAAATTCGAACTTTCGAGTCCCATTGACTTGCATTGAGTTCGGTTCGTGTTCGAGTTCGAACTCAAACTTTTGAAATTGTTCGAGTTCAAATGCGAACCGAACACGGGGGTGTTCGACTCATCCCTAATCATAGGTACACATCAACTATGAGAGACAGAATGAGAAAAAAAAATCCAGAAAATCACATTGTCTTATTTTTAAAGAAGTTATTTGCAAATTATGGTGGAAAATAAGTATTTGGTCACCTACAGTACAGTACAAACAAGCAAGATTTCTGGCTCTCACAGACCTGCAACGTCTTCTTTAAGAGGCTCCTCTGTCCTCCACTCATTACCTGTATGAATGGCACCTGTTTGAACTTGTTATCAGTATAAAAGACACCTGTCCACAACCTCAAACAGACACACTTCAAACTCCACTATGGTCAAGACCAAAGAGCTGTCGAAGGACACCAGAAACAAAATTGTAGACCTGCACCAGGCTGGGATGACTGAATCTGCAATAGGCAAGCAGCTTGGTGTGAAGAAATCAACAGTGGGAGCAATCATTAGAAAATGGAAGACATACAAGACCACTGATAATCTCCATCGATCTGGGGCTCCACGCAAGATCTCACCCCGTGGGGTCAAAATGATCACAAGAACGGTGAGCAAAAATCCCAGAACCACACGGGGGACCTAGTGAATGACCTGCAGAGAGCTGGTACCAAAGTAACAAAGGCTACCATCAGTAACACACTACGCCGCCAGGGACTCAAATCCTGCAGTGTCAGACGTGTCTCCCTGCTTAAACCAGTACGTGTCCGGGCCCGTCTGAAGTTTGCTAGAGAGCATTTGGATGATCCAGAAGAGGATTAGGAGAATGTCATATGGTCAGAGGAAACCAAAGTAGAACTTTTTGGTAAAAACTCAACTTTTCGTGTTTGGAGGAGAGAGAATGCTGAGTTGCATCCAAAGAACACCATACTTACTGTGAAGCATGGTGGCGGAAACATCATGCTTTGGGGCTGTTTTTCTGCAAAGGGACCAGGACGACTGATCCGTGTAAAGGGAAGAATGAATGGGGCCATGTATCTTGAGATTTTGAGTGAAAACCTCTTTCCATCAGCAAGGACATTGAAGATGAAACGTGGCTGGGTCTTTCAGCAGGACAATGATCCCAAACACACCGCCCGGGCAACGAAGGAGTAGCTTCGTAAGAAGCATATCAAGGTCCTGGAGTGGCCTAGCCAGTCTCCAGATCTCAACCCCATAGAAAACCTTTGGAGGAAGTTGTCGGTCCGTGTTGCCCAGCGACAGCCCCAAAACATCACTGATCTAGAGGAGATCTGCATGGAGGAATGGGCAAAAATACCAGCAACAGTGTGTGAAGACTTACAGAAAACTTTGACCTCTGTCATTGCCAACAAAGGATATATAACCAAGTATTGAGATGGACTTTTGATATTGACCAAATACTTATTTTCCACCATAATTTGCAAATAAATTCTTTAAAAATCAGACAATGTGATTTTTTGGATTTTGTTTTCTCATTTTGTCTCTCATAGTTGAAGTGTACCTATGATGACAGTTACAGGCCTCTCTCATCTTTTTAAGTGGGAGAACCTGCACAATTGGTGGCTGACTAAATACTTTTGCCCCACTGTATAAAACTTCATCCGCATATATATTTGTTGCATGTAATGACCTCTCCTAGCTATCAATCACCTCATAGTTTTCATTGATAGACTTTCTCCATATCAACAGAATAATCGTGCAAGGGTATTGTGGGGTGATGTTGTTACCCAAACAAATATCAAATCTTTTAAAAGAGTGATAAAATTTACCACTGACAAATATTTTCACATTTCAGGACATCTGGCTGAACAAAAACTCAAGAGGTCAGAGTCCCTTCCACCATCAAAGTCCCGCATCGTATCTGTGCATGATGGTAGAAGTGGGTTTCGTGGAGGTAGCCTGATTTCAAACACTGGTTTATCTGGTGAGTAACATGCCCTAACAAGTTAGTAATGGGTTATATGAAGATCTATGTTTGTTACTTCCATCATATTTTGGATACTGCCACTATGACGGATAATATAGAGTGTATTCAGATCATCTAATGGTTCATCAAGCATAACTGAGGTGAAGGATTGCCATCCTGTCAAACTACCTATATACTTTGTGTAGCAAAAGTGCTAGCAGCAGTATTATAACAAACGTGTTAGTAGCTGCTGCAAATAAATCTAAAAAAGATATATACTGTACAGTATCTCACAGAAGTGAGTACACCCCACACATTTTTGTAAATATTTTCTTATATCTTTTCATGTGAAAACACTGAAGAAATTACACTTTGCTATAATGTAAAGTAGTGAGTGCACAGCTTGTATAACAGTGTAAATTTTCTGTCCACTCAAAATACCCCCAACACACAACCATTAATGTCTAAACTGCTGGCAACAAAAGTGGGAACACCCCTAAGTGAAAATGTCCAAATTGGGTCCAAAGTGTCAATATTCTGTGTGGCCACCATTATTTTCCAACACTGCCTTAACTCTCTTGGGCATGGAGTTCACCAGAGCTTCACAGGTTGACACCGGAGTCCTCTTCCACTCCTCCATGACAGGATCACAAAGCTGGTGGATGTTAGAGACCTTGCGCTACTCCACCTTCCGTTTGAGTATGCCCCACAGATGCTCCAGAAGCAGCTGTCCACCTGTCCTTTGCTAAAAGGACATCTAGTATGGAATTGCATTGGCAAAGAGGGTTCTGTGTTAAAACAGACCTTTGATCCATAAAAGTGAGAAATTGGAGACTTAATTTGCATGTCCTACCCAGAGGTCCTTGCTGCATATGGGGAATGTAGCATATGAGCTCTGTGGGGAAAGCCGTTTTCTGAATTGCTCTGATGTGTAAATGTCTTCTATAATTATAAACATTATTTGCTATGTGGAGGAATTTAATCTCACTTGTTGCCCTCCACCATAACCTTGAACGTGTACACAACCTTGTGGTATTCTGGCATTTACCCTGAACGGAGTTCTATGGACTGAAAAGTGAATACAAGTAGTGGTGATCTTTCAGTCTAGATCTGCTGTCACCAGTGTTGTTTCCTACAGATGTTGGCAGTTTACCCACCAACGACATTATTCTTAATGTATTGTATCTGTGTTGCAGGTTAGTCTGTTTAGACAGTTTATTTTTTCCTTGTGTGTTTAAAACGAGACTCTGGTCATGGTGAGCTGAATGTCCTTTGCCTCCGCAATGACCAGTCCGTGTACAATACTGCAATGTGCAGCAAGTGTAGTGTTGATCGGAAAATGGCTGTATGTCTGTGTGACTGCTCAGCCCGTTGACAGCATCTACTGCAGGAAACGGTAGATTTAACAGAGCGAAACACCAGAGACACCCAAGTGCTGAAATAAAAGTCAGTTTTTACAGATACTTTAAGCCAGGGGTCAGCAACCTTGGCCCTCCATATGCTTTGGAACTACACTTCCCATGAGTCTCCGCCAACCCGATGAGTGAATGAGCATCATGGGAGTTGCAGTTTCAAGTCATCTGGAGTTCCATGGGGTTGCTGACCCCTGTTTTAAGCTCAAAGTATCTCAGGTGAGCGTATCTCTCTAACTCTACCCAGGACGTACTTATAAAGGGGAGAAATCCCAGTGTATCCCTTTCCAGAAAAACAATGCTAAATAAATGAGTAACCAAACAAATGTATTTGTTGGTTATGGAAGACTTGGATTAACTCTGTTTTTTTGCAGAATTTGATGAATAGTAGCCACGTTTCAGCTCATCAGTGCCATACAATAAGAAATCATTTTGTTAATACATAAGATTGTCTAAATCATCAGAAGTATTTGAGATACAAAATATCAAGCAATTAAACCATATGGAAAACGCAGTAATCGTTTGTGATGATTGGTTTTATGTTTGCGTCATGTTGGCAGGCATTGTGTGCAATGGGTTCACCTTTGGATTTCACTTAAAAAAAAAGAATATTTCCAGAACATGTACACATAAACAGAGACATTTGTTTGGTTGTACAAGAGGCGTATCATCCTCCGATGTAAGTTGACGGTCATGATTAAGTTTAATCGCACCCCTGGAATTGTGAGTTCAATGTGAGCTCCCTTGCAATGAGGCTATACTTGTTAGCAAGTGATTTTTAAAATGGCCTAGGCAAAATTTTCTGTAATTGCCGTACATCGTGGGACTCTACTCATAAATCATCTTATTAAAAAGACTTTGTTTTAAGCAGGAAAAAATGTCTCCCAAGCTCAGAAATTGGCTGATTTAGACAGCGAATTGGCAGCAATGCTCTACAGCCGAATGAAAGAGGTTAGCATCGCCTACCAGAACAACACTAGCGAGACAGATGCCATGCAGAGACGCAAGATGGAGAGGATGATGGCAGTGAGACAACAGGAAGCACAAGAGAACATTAATTTAAGAAAATCACTCATACTGGTAAGGGAAATCCATTGTTATTGCTTCCCAATGTGCCTTTGTTTACTTTATAATATTAAGTGCAACATGTAACCATGCAGTTTGTCACCGTTTTGTGAAAAGCAGATAATCTCATAAGAAAAACTAAAAGGGTTATTCAAAGAGAGCCGAATTCACCACCGAATTGCACTGAACGGTGAATTCCCCTGTACGGTGTAATTTCATGGCAATTTGGCTATACAGAAAGCTGGCAATATGTCAAATATTGGTGAATTGCCAGCGAAATATGGTGCAATTCGGTCGCAGGGAAATTCCCCATAGAGAAGTAACTGTTAATTATTCAGGGAACGCCGAACAGCACCAAAATGTCAGTGCAATGCCCTGATTTTCAGTGGTTCGTTCGACAGCTTTAAACAAGCGAATCACATAGGTTTCAATGTAAAAAAAAAAAATCCCCATTTCTATTCAACGGTTTATTCTTTCATTTGCAGCAAAAAGTCGTCTTTATTTTTTAGAATTTTTAGGAATTTTTTTTTATTTTTTTTCAGCAAAACTTTTAATTTTTTATGGCTTTTTTAAAATTTTGTAACGGACCTTTTTATTGTTCTTCTTAGGACCTTGTATATTATATTCATGCGTTATGTTTGTTTAAAACTCATTTTAAAAATTGCGGGTGTTTTTACCCCTGTTTGGCAGCTGTTTGACTTTTTTCAGTGGCTGCGTTCGGTGGTTTATCGGATGTGTTCGTTGTCTTTTTTTGGCGTTTTTTTCAGGTGAGGCCAGTGGTTTGCAGCTGCGTTCGTTGGGTTTATCAGCGGTGTCCGGGGCATCGATTTGGTGCACTCCGGGGACCCTGCGGTGAATGCTGGTAGTCTTGTAGTTTGGTAGCAGCTTTATTCTATAATTATCTTTTTCATTACATGCGGTTGTAGTCTCATAGCATTTTTAAAAGTATGGGATCATCAAAGCAAATGTTGGCCTAAAAGACCCACCTCACATTGAGCCCATGAATGTTCAATGATTGCATTGCCAAGCAGATGGTAGTTTCTAGAGGTCCCAAGACTCGCATATTAAAACCGAATCTAACTCTTAGATATAACTGAAGGGTTTTCGTTTTATTATTTAATTCCCTGTTTGTGTTTTTTGTCTTTTATGGGGGTTTGGATGACTTTTTTTTAACCACAGCTTATTTTACACGGTTAAAATCAATGAAATAGTGATGCTTCATCTCCAGTGACAAATGCCTTGAATTTGGCAGACTTCCCATTGTCGAACTTTACAAGGAACCTTTTGACAAAGTCAGATTTTTGTTTGTGCTCAAAAAACATAGAACCCTCTGGTGAGAATTGGTGGTCACTTCTTGGTGAAGCCCAACTTGTCGTGAAGAATCCTTAACCTCCCTGGCGGTGTTCCCGAGTGTGTCTCGGGCTGTATACATCACCTCTCCGTGCGCTCCCTCGCTGACCTCTGCAGTGTCCTACGGCGATCGCGACCTCATACTTCCTGGATTCCTTCTCGCGAGGAGGAAACCAGGAAGTAATGAGGTCACGATCGCCGGAGGAGACTGTGGGGAAATCGAGGGAGCGCAGGGAGAGATGATGTATCCAGCGGCATCCCGGGTGTGGCTCGGGGTTACTGCTGCCAACATAGGATTTTAACCCACTCGGGATGCCGCTGGGGGGTGGCGAAATAGACTGTTTTCAGACAAGAATTTTCTAAATTAATAGACCGCCAGGGAGGTTAAAATGCTTTCAATTCTACACACCAACCACTGCCACTTTTGCGTCACCTCCCATCTCCATGGGGATATAAATTTTTTACAAGTATTATAGGGATTACAAATCAAAATAAGCTTTATTGGCAGGACCAAATGCATTTTAGCATTGCCAAAGCATATGGGGAGGTTATATGGGGTGGAGGGGGGGGGTTAGTGGGACATATATGGGGGGGAATGGGCAAGTCCATGGACATTATCAGGGGTAAGGGATAATGTGAAGTGGGATGAGGGCGACGCCATGTTGGGGATTTATAAGTCCGGGATCTCTCATGTTCCGCTCAGTCTGTGACATTCTGTGAGGTATTGGGAAGATATTTTCACCGCCGGCTCCTCTTCTCCCAGTATGATGTGGAGTTTCCTCGTCTCTTCTATAGAGGTGAAGTCCGTGATGAGAGCGGAGAGTCTCTGGAAGTGAGTTTCCCTCAGTGATTACACTTTCTATGGGGAAAATAATGTGTTGGCATCATTTCATTGGTATTAGCCTTAATTTTGGACCTCCCTTGGTAGCATTACTTCAATATAGTTTCAGGTTGTACAGGAAAGCCTGGCTTTTATCGAACCGTTAACAACTATTGTTTCAATATAGCATTTTTTAATACATTTTTTACTGGACTTTGGTCAAACATCAGTAAAAACCGTGCAATGTGACACTTGTACTCATGAATTAGGCAGACATTTTTTTTCTTCAGGAAGATTGAATCCATCCGTATGCAATACCTTCTTTTGTTTTGGAAATCAAAGGTTAATGTGTATGTGTCTTAATGAAACACAGATATTGAGCTCTTCCTACTTACTTTTTGTTTCTAGGCTCAACATGAAGAGCGCACTCAGCACACCAGAGATTTGCAGATTATCGAAGCATACAGGGAACGCACCAAGGCAGAGTGTATCTCTAGTATGCTGAATCAGGCCATTACCTCAAATTACACTGTCTATGCTACACTGGGCACCGCAGAATTCTTTGAGTTTGAACTGAAAAATCCTTACAACATCCAGCACACCGTATCCATTGAGATTGATAACCCAGACCTCAGGTACGACAGTAATTGTTGTTCCTTTTCTTTTTTTAAGGTTACCTAATGCTAGAGGGAAAAAGTGTTTCACATGTCCAGGCATCTGTGTTTTGTGAAATATGAATCATGCTCTTCTAAAATATTTCATTTTAACAAATAAAAAAGCTTTTTATTTAAAATAAATGGATGAAAGACTCTAAACTTGTCTCCTTGGCATGCAGATACGTTGTCGACACATTGATACCACATTTAATTAAAAAATTCAAAGCAAGTTGCTAATTGAGTAAAATCCCATACAAACACCCCCAAAATTTCAAGTTCTCTTATTGGGGTCCTATATGCTGTATATCAGTAGGCTGCTCATTGGATTCTGTCTCCAACTTGTTACAGTGGCATTTCATTATTCTTGCATATGTGTTCGTGGATAATTGGTTTAATTTGAACTGGAATTGGTGAAAGTATTTCAATATCATAGCTTTTGGAATGTAGAATTAATGTGGCAAAATAATATGTTAAAGTGCTGTATGTCTCGCTAAAGGACAAAGGGATTTACTTCCACTTAGATACTGTTTTTTTAATTATTATTTTAAAATTAAACGTAATGTATTATTTTTTTATGACATTTAAAGGTAATTATTTTCGTAAAGAGATTCTGTCATGGACTGGTTGCAATATCCAATAGAAGCATAAATATACAATTGGTCAAATAAATCGACGCTGAATCTCACTGCGTGAGATATTACAGCCGTCACTCATCTTTACGTAAGCCACCATCTATTTGATCAATGAGCATCTCCTCCAAGCCAAAGCTTCAAACTCATTTTAATGAAAACTTAACTGCTTAAGGACATACTCCTAACCAGAGGACATCACCCCAGTGGTAAAGTGATGCCCAGTTGTTGGCTTCAGTGCCAGCTCACTCTGAGTAACACAATGTCACAAAGAGAAGAGGAAAACCTCCGCTGTGTCTCCTATTCTCGCCTGCCAGGCATGCCTCAGAACAATCTAAAACACAGCAGGGGGTACACAAGCCAGGTTATACGACACCAACAAGGTTCCAGCAATTCCAAGTTCACCAACCACAAAAAAAATTCTCCAAAGGAACAGAAGGACGAGTCACTCAAGGCTTGGGAAGAGAAGGAGCTTTATTATGGAGCCACAATGTTTTGGTCCTGCAAAGTGGACCTTATCGCTTGAGAAAGATCTTCTGTGCATAACCAACACTTTACGGCTCCATAATAAAGCACGTTTTCATACCATGCCTTGAGTGATCGGTCCTTCTTTTCCTTTGTAGAGGTGTCTCAAGACACAGTACACAAGCTCCAGCTCCAACCACTGTATCCTGCATTTAATTGAAAGGTGTAGGATGCAGATATTTGTACTTTAGTTTGAATGAAATGTTTGCATTGGCTAGCATAACAGTACGACTAGAAGAATCTATATAAAGAATTTAATGCCATATTGATTAAGATCAACTTACATGGTCAATAAAAGGTCACTTTAAGGTTTTTCTTTTCGCTTGTGTGTGATGAATGTTAAAAGCTATGTAAATGACGAAAACACAAGATATGGATACCAATGACATTCAAAGACACAAAAAAGATGGCTTTTAATATATGGAAACACATTGGATAAAACTTAATTAGACGTGAATATTACAACATAATCTTTTACATGTACATCCTAAAGGCAAGTAATTCAGGTACATACTGTGTACTAATTAAAGCTAGAAGAGCTTCTTTGTTTGGGTTTAGAGTAGTTTCATTCGCACCTTCTCCATAATATCTGTGTGTCTGAGATTTTGTTATCCTTTAATAATTTACCAATGAGTCTTTTGTGTAATTTCCTCTTCTACACTTCTGCAGAGTAATAGTGGACACAAAAGAATGGAGGCATTTTAAGAATCTAACTAACACATTGACCCCTATAGAAGAAAATATGTTTCATGTTGAACAAGACTTTCTGAACCTACATCTCTATTTGAGGCCCAAGGAGACTGTCTACATCCCATTTAAATACCAGACCTTTTGCACTGAACATACCACAATGGTAATGTATATTCAAATTATCCTGCATCGCCAATAATCATTTATTTTACTCCGATTTTAATTGAAATACTTTTATTTGTGTATTATTATTTCTTTGGATCCATTTGTGTTTTTCTTTTTTTTTTTAAAGTCCTCCACTACCTCGGTTTAGTATACTCTATCTTCAAAAGCTCCTGCAGGAGCCCAATATCGAGTCTGGTCTTATTCTGGAGCAATGAAAAGGAATTTAGTTTGCGTAAACAGAATACACGTTGCAAATTGCACTAGAATGTGCCAATGAATTTTTAGAACTTTGGACATGTCATCCAAGGTGCTGATGCTGTAATAGTTTAGAGTTTTATCTTTCATTCACAGAAAGAAGCTCCAGCTGTATTATTATGCCTGTAGTAGCATTTTTTTTAGGGGGAGCCATCTGACTGAGAAATAAGCTTACTGTTTCTAAAATGTATTTTATGAAGGTTACACAAATTTTTACACTGTTTTATTGGAAAGTTGTTTTCCATAAATCTACTGGGTCTTGGCAGTGTTGGGAATCCACTTGGTAGCGAAGGTGTTCAGTATAAAGGTTTTTTGTTCTTTTTAATATAGTAATATAATCATAAATAAAATGTTCATTTTTAATATTTTGTTGAAAATCCTTTACTGGCAATGACTGCCTGAAGTCTGGAACCCATGGATATTACCAAAGACTTGGTTTCCTCCTTTCTGATGCTTTGCCTGGCTCTAACTGCAGCTGTCTTCAGTTGTTCTTTGTGGGTCTTTCCCTTTAGTTTTGCCTTCAGGAAGTGAAATGTATGCTCAAATGGGTTGAGATCAGGGGATTGACTCGGCCATTGCAGAATATTCCACTTCTTTTCCTTCTCAAACTCCTGGGTTGCTTTTACAGTGTGTATGGATCATTGTCCATCTGGATGGCGCTTTTCCATACAATCAACTTTGCTGCATTTGGTACAATCTGGGCTGACAGTTTTAAACACCGCTGAATTAATCTGGCTGATTCTGTCTTCTGTCACATCATCAATAAACACCATTGACCCAGTGCCACTGGAAGCCATGCATGCCCATGCTATCACACTGCCTCCACCATGTTTTACAGATGACGCTGTGTCATCGATCATGCCGTCACTGCAGCAAGAAGGCCAAAGGTGGTACTGCACCCTCCTGTTCTTTCCCTCCAGCTGCGTGCTATCTTCAGACGTTGCCAATCATAGGCCTGTGGTTCCCTTCATAAGGGTGGAGCACCCATAATCCAGTGCTCCATTGCCTCACCTGGTAGCCTTTCTCCTGAGACCTGCTCCCTTCCTATGTTCCTTCCTTATACGGATTTCCCGTGTACCGACCATTGCTAGGATTTATACTACAATTGCCAACCGCCTGCACGGCCTATTGTATGGACTGTACTACGAATATTGCCTGCTGTTTCCACGTCTCCAGTGCCCTCTGCCCCCAAGCCTCCAGTGCCCTCTGCCCCCAAGCCTCCAGTGCCCGCTGTTTCCAAGCCTCCAGTGCCCTCTGTTTCCAAGCCTCCAGTGCCCTGCTTCCAAGCTTCCAGTGCCCTCTGCTTCCAAGCTTCCAGTGCCCTCTGCCTTGTGTTGTATGCAAGTATCCTGCTGTGTTTTGCTTCAGTGTCTCCCTGTGTCTTGTTCCTCGCTGCATTACCTCCTCAGTCATCTCCATTCCTGCCCTGTCCATATTGCTGTTTAAAATAAACCCCCATAATATTTTACTTGCATTGCTCCGCTTGCTTTATCACTGCACATCGGGTTCCCTCTACCAGGGCCATGACATGCTGTGTGCTTTGGATCATGAGCTGTTCCAAGCCTTCTCCACACTTTTTTCATTCCTTCATTCTGGTACAGATTAATCTTCGTTTCATCCTTCCAGAGAATGCTTTTCCAGAACTGGTCTGGCTTTTTTAGATGTTTTTTGGCAAAGTCAAATCTGGCTTTTCTATTCTTCAGGCTTATGTATGGTTTACACCTTGTGGTGAACCCTCTGTATTTGCGCTCATGAAGTCTTCTCTTGATTGTATACTTTGACAATGATACGTCCACCTCCTGGAAAGTGTCCTGCACTTGTCTGGATGTTGTGAATGGGTTTTTCTTTACCATAGAGAGGATCCTGCGATCATCCACCACTGTTTTCTTCCGTGGACGTCCAGGCCTTTTTATGTTGCTGAGCTCTCTAGTTCGTTCTTCTTTCCTCAGAAGTACCAAACTGTTGATTTGGACACTCCTAATGTTGCTGCTATCTTTCTGATGGATTGGTTTTGTTCTATGAAGCCATACAATGGCCTGTTTCACATGCATGGACAGCTCCTTTGAACGTATGATGTAGGTTCACAGCAATAGATTCCAAATGCAAATACAACACTTAGAATCAACTCCAGCCATTTTACCTGCTTAATTGATGAATAATGGAGTAGCCACACCTGGCCATGGAACAGCTTTTGATCCAATTGTCCTATTACTTTTGGTCCCTTGAAAAAAAGGGGGTGGCTAATCTTAAAAACTGTAATTCCTAAACCCTTCCTTCAATTTGGATGTTCATACCCTCAAAGTAAACCTCAGATTATGCACTTTAAGCCCATATCCTTTATATAACTATAGCTTGAATAGGTTTCGGTAAATACCGGAAAAAATCTAAAATTGTGCCTGTGTCCAAATATATATTGACCTAACTGTATGTAAGCAGTTTTTTCTGTTTTCTATTTCAAGTCTGTTTTTTATAATTTTTAAATTAACAAAATCCCTTAGTTAGTTTAATTGCACTTTATTTCACATTTTCCTTGATGACAATTAATTTTATTTACATTGCATTGATGGTTGAACCGAAATGAAAAGTGAAAGGTAGATGCAAATAGTAATAAAGTCTTAATCTCGTTAAACACTTAGTTTAAGGGACAATTACTTTGAAATGTTAACGAATAGGATGAGATGCTGTGGATAACAGATATAATAATGACCTATTTTATCTTCTAAACGTCCCTTTGTTGATCATTTGTAGAGTCCTGGTGCTGGTGGATCTCTGACAGACACGTATGGGATGTCAAACTACAATCCTAATGCAATGTCTTCCAAAAGGATTAAGGTAACAAGAGAAATGTGATGAATGTGTACGTAACTCCAAGATAATGCTCAATTGTAGAAATCAAATTTACAAATTGTAGAATAACTTTTCTCAGGATAAACCATTCCAAACATAACTCCTGTCACTCTGCACGCTGAATTCTGTTTTTCAGATTGTGTTTGCAAGCCCTTGGGAGGGATGGGCGCATATTGAGATTTAGTGAATAAAAAGAAACAGTCAAGTCATCTCCTGATTGCTTTTCACTTCTTCAGATCTAGCTCAAGATGAGCTTGAATGATAAACACATGCTCTGGATACAGAGGGATACAAAGAGCATTATAATTCACGATCCATTAGCAATTTAGTGCTCTGTGACTGCTTACATTTACTTCGCCTCTAGTTGTACATTGTATCCTTATTTCGCCAGCAATATTCTTCTAAAGAAAAAAGTGTCAGATTATTTTCAAATGCCACTGATTTTCATCTCTCTCATACGTGCTAGATCTCCAGAGCATTTCTCTGTTTTGAAGTGGTTATCTTCTTAACATCTTACAGATGTTTCCAATAAGGATTAATAAAAAAAAATATGTTCCATATTTTCTTCTTTAACTACAGAGTAAACATTTTTCCATTTCCTCCTTGAAATGTACATTTGTTTACCCAATGATACAGTTTTAAAGTGTCTGACGTGGAGCGTTCTTGTCAAGATGCAATCTGTCGAAAGCTTCGTCTACTAATTAGTCACAAGAATAATGCGTGTGGACTTGTGTTTGCAAAAAATGCATTATGGCTTCACTTGGGTTTTCATCATTCTTTCATTTGTCTAATCATCTTTGCTATGGCCAGGTTTCATTTAAAACTTCAGATGGAAGACTTATGGCGATCCTACAAGTAAACGTCGGACCTCAGCCACATGTCGTGGATCAAACATTTCGGTTCTATCACCCAGAACTCACTTTTTTGAAAAAATCCATAAGGTTACCTCCATGGTACACACTTCCAGGTATCTCAATTCACATATAAATAAGCTTTTTTGGGAAATAGAATGATCATATTTGCTTTATTTTATGCAAATTCTATGTCTATTTAACCATGTAATCTGCTTTATTTACCACAGTGATTGTCTTGTTCCTTCAAGAAGTAAAAGATGCAATCAGCATGGTGATGGGGAAAAAGGCAATTTAATTACTGGAATAATCTTAAAGGATACAATATCTTGTAGGATATTTATTCATGCGTATCTTTAAATATTCCCGAGTGGCCATAATTATAGCCATTTAGTGTCTTTCTTATTGAAGCTCTTGAAGGGTTTGTAATATCACCATAGAGAGATATCACACATGTTGCTGGATCAAGTGCAAATAGGAAGCTTGTTGCTTCTTTCAGACAAACTTTCTCAAAGATGACAGAGTATCTTATCATTAAGGACATGTTTGTATAGCGTTCAGTCTTAATGTCAGAAGACCCATGAGCAGTGATCGTTACAAATGATGAGTGATGTGAGGCAGGAGAAGCAGTAGAAGGAGGTAATGGAGCATTTCTTGGTCTGTCACCAAATCGATGTTAAGTCACTAATACATTTCTCAACTCACAAATCCGGCAATACAACAGAACAATAATGCATTGTGTTCTTTTTTTTTTATCATTATTATTCATGAGATCGCTTATTCCTAGATGATTAGCTGATTGGATGTGTGATACCTTTACCCATTTTAGTGATATCCTTAGAAACCTCTTGGGTGTTGTATTGAGATATTTATAACCTTCCAAGTTAATCAATTTGATGATTGACGATTTAATGAATTTGTAAACGCTGTTAAGATTTAATACTTTGGGGATTACCATCTGCATCATTTTGGATTAATGACATCTAACCTTCAAATCCTCCTGGAGTTGCGGCTATAAGTGACCTTTGCCTTTTAAAAATGAGGTTGACCTGCTGTAATTCAATCCACCCCATTTAGCCCCTGTCCTCTAGCAAAGAATTTGTGAAGTTTATGGACATTTCAGTCAGTTTTCTGTGCCATAAAGATGTTACTTACAAGAGGCATGTTTTATTCTGGTACATGTGTGCCCTGTAATCAAGTTAGACTTGACAAGACATAATGAGGATTTTTGATGGGTGTTTTTAGTTGTTTGCGCGGTTACATACCATGTGGATATGCATATGCTATAGTATATGCCTGCGTTGCAATTGCTAGGCTATAACCAGACTTTAAGATTAATATGACATTTGTATTATTCTTTAAATTGCATTTTTTATTGTTTAGCTCTGCTTTGATGAAACCAACCCTGCAATGACCAGATTATGTTGCTTTTCTGTTGTTGCTTTTGTTCGTTATATTTACCACGGTTTCAAAAATATCCTGTTATTTTCTGTTATGTTGTTCTTTTTGCATCTGTTTAAACAGTTTCCATGGTAACTTATTCAGATAATAAGGATGTTTAGTATTTGCTGTCTGTTGAGCAACTCCTATATTTTATCAAATAGCTTGTTTGGTTTTGTATCAGGACTATTCACTAAAATGTGAAAGTCAGGAGAATTTAAGCGAGCATGGGATAGGCATAAGGCTATCCTAAACAAAAGATAAATCCAGGTAAAGTATCCATGTAATTGGGCAGACTAGATGGGCCGAAAGGTTCTTATCTGCCCACATTTTTCTATGTTTCTAATTGGCAGAAGAAGAGAACCATGTAGACCAAATAGCCAAACCAGGAAAATTCTCCCATTTATCTCACTTTCCAAATTGGCTATTTTGACCTAGATTTTTCACTTCTAGTGCCAATTTTCCTGACGTCACCCTTTAGTGAAAAGACCTGTATATTTTCAAAGTGAATTGAACATTTTTCCACATATACCTTATAGTGAAACTCCATTTCTCATACTACACACTTGTAAATTGATGCTCCCATCTAACCGGTATTAGTCATACCCGCCTGCACAGCTGTAGGAAATATAACTGATCCAAATGTCTAGAAAACCCAAATCATCATGTCTCTAACCGGTTAGCCATTTGCTTGATATTCCCATTTGGGTACATGTCTCCATCCAACAACCTATTGGTCGCATATCTCCACCCTTCCACACAGATATAGATCTTCACCTAACAAGCAGTTTCTTAACTACCTGAAGTCACACTATCACAGAAATCGTGACCGCTGGCATCGTCTCTGCCCACACCCACATCCTACCTACCAACTATCTATCCATTCACATAGTCGCACATCTCTAGCGTCTTTACTAATCCAAATACCCTCCACATCTCCATCTACTGAAGAATCGAAAACTTTATATCCACCCACCTAACCATTCATTTTATTGCATATCAGATACTCCTCATCCAGGAAATACTTCCACCGGACCAGCCACCAAGTCATAAATCTCAACACCCTTTCACATATGCTCATCCACACACCTGTTACATTAATCGATCGATCTACTTGTATTTTCAACTAAACACATCCAGTCCAATGCCAGAAAATTCACAGATTAGTCCTGCATCTACAGATACTTCTTTTTAAACACTTTTCTTTCTTTTTTATCGTGTGGAATGTCAATTTAGCAAGTATTCCATAGTATCCTCTATACTTAATCACATTTTTAAATATATGATTGGTTTAATAGAATCCTTATTGATTTGTAATGTAGGGAGTCAAAGTACCACCAAATACAATTTGGTAAATGTTTATATTCTTCTTGTATTTCAAATGGATTTAATTTTAATGAAACATGCTACAGCTGGATTTAAACGTACACATAGTTCAAACATCGCTGCCTCTAATAATATGCAAAACCAATTTCAGGTGCTCCAGTTGGAACTGTTGGCTCGGAGCCAGAACTTCAAGTACGATGCAGTGATCCAAACATTATCTGTGATACCAAGAAAATGGTATGGCTATTAAGACAAAATATATACAGTATATATCAATTTTACCTCATAGGAGCAATTACAAATTGCATCCTGTGTCCATCTAGCCGGTCCTTCTAGTATATTTGTGTATGTCATAATGCTGGATTTTTAGTTCTCTTACTCTTCCAGGTTAAATTTCTTGCTCTATTAATCCCCAAAACAAAACTCAGGGCTGTATTACAAAATTAGGTGTAATCTCAACCAAGGCTCTGGTAATCTTATCAAAGATAATAATGTCTATGGAGTTTACACATTTACCAGAGCCTCAAGTTAAGAATTAAATTGACAATTGACTTGGAGTCTAATGCTCCATTTCGCTTACTTGTAAAGAGCAATGAAACTGTGAAAGGGAAAACTTATTCCAGTTTTATTGACAAATGAAAAGAAATAACGGCTCTTTTTTCCCTGCATTGAAGTTGATAGTTGTTGAAAATAATTATTGGAAAATGTCACCATCCAATGGGCCATTCAACAAATCGAGGCTGTATTAACACAAAAAATGGGAAATGAATAAACCATGGTGAATGATTGCAATATAAAACACAAATATATTATATTTCTTTTTCTATTTCATTAATTCAACACTTACCTATTAGTAGACCATGAATTATAGATGATGGTCTTGTGGCATAGAAAACGTGCGACTGTCATAGCAAGATATATCTAAGTGATCATCTATACCAGTGTTTCCCAACCCTGCCCTCAGAGAGCATTAACAAGCCAGGTTTGTAAGATATCTGAAGAACAACTCTGTGATTGATTGCAGAATTCGGTCTGTATTTCCCCAAGGTAATCTTTAAACACTCTACTCATCCTGACCACTTTATAAATGTAAAGTGGATAGGATGTGAGCAGAGCCCCCCCCCCCTTCCTCCTGCTTCCAGGTTTCCCAATGTGGTGAAAACACTGGGTGAAATGGAGGGGGTTTCCTTCACCCCACCAGGATCACCAACAGCCAGGGTTTTTGAATTTCCCAGCTGCCAGTCACCAGATCGGTCACGAATGACGTTGGCACACAGAAAGCTGTAGCGATCAGTCTCTAAGAGGCAGCCGATGGATCGGATCTGCGCAGGTACTATGGAATTTGCGTACGTGAAGTGCGAAAGTCCCATTGCGCTATGCAATTTGAGACTCCTAAATTACTCCTGTTACGTAGGGCTGCAAATTGTGTAAGAAAACATCAGGGACCTCTGTGTTCAGGAGTCCCTGAAGCTGAAAAGGAGAAGCTGCGCCTGGCGAGGGACAAAAGGTGTGTAAAATCACCAAAAATAGAAAAAATTATTTGGCAGATGCTGTCAGCAGAACAAGGAATCGACGGAGCGCCAGTTAAAAACTGATATATATGATTAGGCACTAAACATGTACATCTGTGTTTCTTCTAAATCCTCCCAGAATCCACTCTTTTCAGTGTGTAAACGTCTCTACAAAAGAGGAAAAAAACACAAATAGCGCAATTTGTAGATTCAAATGTGAAGAAGGAATAGGAAACAGTTGTCCAACTCACATATTTTTGAGCCTGACCTAGGCTCTAGGATGAATCACATGTATGGGTCTTCAGTTGTATTCAGGTGCCCATAAACCTCTGATATTCGTGGTCTTCAATAGAATTCCCCTGCAGTGTATAACAAATAATACCAAAGCACTCCCCTAGTGCAACACCGTTAAGTAAAGTGTACTAGAAGTAAATATGTGTAGGTGTCACACTCACATGTTATTGAGCCGCACTTGGCTCCAAGATGGCACATAAGAATTGTAAGGCAATTCCGAAAAACCTTCTTTTAAAGATTAGGAAGCAGCAGTAATATAAAAATAAATTTAATACATAATTGAAATAATATTACCAGAACGCGTTTCGTTCCTCAGAGCTTCTTCATCTGGTATCACTAGTCTTATGTCTGCTGCTCCCTTATATAATGTTTAAAATGCCCCAACAAACCATTCATGAATTAATTAACATCAGGTAAAAATAATTAAAACAGTTAAAATCACATGTAGAACCAATAATTACTCCACCATGTCGACGCATGCTCATCAACTCTGTTTTCTAACGTATTACGCTATTTCCTAACATAATTTGCGGTAATATTAACCGTATTGTTCTCCGTCTCAACGCATGCGCATCAACGTGGTTTTGGCCGTAATGCGCTATTTCCTACCGTGATCTGTGGAAATATTAGCCATATAATTATAAAGGGTCTGTATTCTGTCAGCCATCCTGACGTACCTAACCTCCCTTAATGCACATATGCGTCTGCGCAGCCCTAACTCACTGTGTATCCCATTCAATCCGCCATTTTGGCATCCATATATCCATTGGGGCGCATTTGCATTTACGCACTACGGTATATACGCATCCTATATTGCGCATCTAGTCTAAGTTCGAACATAGATGCGGCTCGTAATTGTACCATAATAGCACATGCGCACCCTCATCACTTTCCATTACAACATGTGGAAGCAATGGCTCCAATGTCAGCAGCCTCTGTCCAATTATTTAATCCCTTCACTACCAAGTGATTTTCCAAAAAAACATTGTCAGAAACCAGTGTTTTTTTGTAAAATCATTTTTAATTTGTTTAAAGTAAGAAATATTTCAGTTTATACCCATTTTATTTCTTACTGTAAATAAACTATTTTTGGCCAGTAGATGGCGCCATCTACTGCCAAATTGAGTTAGCAGTTTGAGCGGCTGGTCTATATTCTTCTATTTCTCCCTGCATCGGCTGCTGAAAGCCAGATATTTCAGAGCTTTGAGCAGCGGATTTTACAGTTGTAGCTCTTTGGGCATTATACCCACAGGGCAAAAACTTTGGGGGCACCTTCTGCCACCCAAAAGCAAACAAAATTAATTTGCTTTTGGGCTGCAGATCAGCATATCGAGATATCTTGATATTTGGGCACCAGATGGTGCCTTTTGACGTCCGAGATATCTCTATTGGTAGTGAAGGGGTTACGAAAAAAATGGAACTCTGTTTTTTAATACAGTGTTCATTTAAAATCTGTCCTGTTGCTATTCCTTGATGACTGTTGGGAAACAGTGATATATACCATATGGTCAGTAGTATGAGGGCCAAGAGCTTTCTATTCAATGCCTCATAGTCTAATAAAAAAAAATACAAGGGCCTTGTCTCTTGTGTACACACAAACTATTTTCTCCCTTTGCCGCATTAATGTTTACTCTTCTCATTAAACTGGGTTTGACAAGAAATAAAGAATACTTGATTATTTATTCTTCTCATGATGACCATAATGTACTGTCTTGGTCTCTTCTCTCCATCTCACCCCCTGGGGATACATAACGGAGGAATATATACAGGAACGTTTCTCCCACTATCTTGTGACCCCCTCCCCCGACTTTCGATCAATATTAAACTATTCAAAGAAAATAACAAGCTGATGAAAGAGCATTCTTTAATAATTTATTTTTTTAATTCCAGACTTGGCAAAACATTACATTCACAAATAAACTTTTTTTATGGTCTTTTAAGCATCTCTCTTAATTGCTCCTGTATCATTTCCGATCTATTTCTTGGAAGCCAGAGGTGCCGGGAAGTGTTCACATCTATCCAGCTAATATAGATTATGCTGGTTAATAAGCAATAAATGATACTATATAATATAGTAGCTGGGCTGAAGGGCATTTAAATAATATTGACACCAATTACTTAAAATCGTTGTAAAAGACGTAGTCTATCCGCCTGCAATTATTTTCTTTGAGAGTAAAAAAAATAAAATATATATATAAAATCAATTGTTTCTGATATTGTAATTTAATGTTAATTTCTTTTGATTACTCCGTAGGGTTATGGAGAGCCCCAGGATGTCTTTTTAAAGGTTGCTGGAGGTCCAAGTCCGCAAATAAAAAAGTTCTTTGTCTCACTGTATACGTAAGTAGAACCGTCTGCAGACATACACGTACACCTACACACTGATCCAAAATGAGCCCAAAATTCTTTTCCCAGGAACCTTTACGCTTAAATGTCACATCTTTTAGACTCTTTTGTTTAAATTGTAATAAGGGATCATTTAGCTTCAGAGCTCATTTTATTAAAGGGCTGTGAACACCGTGGGAGCACCGGCACGATTAAATAATTTTTGGCCATGCACTTTTCTCTCGGTATCATAAATTCTACTTGACCCGACAAGGGGAGGGGGTTCATGATTCATTTTGGAAGCGGTAAATGTCTGTGATGCTTTGGCTCATTTCCACTTGGACTTTTGCTACCAAACCTCCTTCAATTAATTCTAGTGTCACAGGGGCCCAAAGAAGCAGACAGAGAGCTGATGCAGCATAGGGGAAGGTGAATGAAGGCAATTGTTCTTTATTAGACTCTATTTGCTACTAGGTCACGGATTCCCCTGCCAGGTTATAACAGGGCAGTAAAGTACATGGCCGGATATATTTTGTATGTAGGGTACCGTGCTGGAGAATATATTTCTTAAATCAGTTTATCTGTTAACTACCTGTCTGGCTTTTCGCCATTTAACTGTTTAGATACCACTATTGTTCCTCGACTACTCTGAACATATTTATTTCCCAATGTGGCCTTTGCATTTAATCATTTTTTATACGTATTCCCACATTCTATTCCATTACATATCTTAACGTTTCCTACAGATTCCATTATCTTCCACTGTCCATTTTCTAGCTCCCACTAACATTATTTATATGCTCTTCTTCTATCCACCCATTTATATTGTATACACCCTTCTGTGTCTCATATTTTGTCTATCCCCCTAAACCTAAAGTCTCCTACAAGTATTATTATTATTATTCTTTATTTATATAGTGCCAGTATATTCCGCAGCGCTGTGCAATGGGCACAATATAGACAGTGTTACAATACATTGAACAATAATTGACAAACAGGTACAATAGTAAACGAGGGCCCTATTCATCTACGTATGACCGTTTTAACATCATCAGGGTTATTCAGAAAACACCAAAGTGTCACAGACATCACCTTGTTCAATATAAAGTAGCCACTGATATCAGAAACCCTTTTAAAAAGATTTTGAAGAATAAGATCAAACACAAAGATGTCATCATTGATTTCCCACCATGACAGGGATCTATGGCTTGCTGCTCCCATTCAGATCTGGCAGATCTATGTGCATTCGCTCAAGAGGGTTGACGTTACCTGCATAACCGGCCAGGTAACACTACTATCCCTGGTTCTGCGCGGCACTCAAGTGGTCCGAAAAGTCAAAGCTTACAGCTCCCACCCACAAGAACTAAAGGTTTGTTTCTACTTTTGGCTTTTGTTAACAATGTTGATTCTAGATGTTTGTGATGATGTTCTTTAGGAATTCTCGATAACGTTTCAGCTGGTCTTAGCAGCCTTTAGCTTCTGCTGTTATGGAAACCCAATAAATTGCCACATTTAGAATGAAGTGTCTGGTCTCCTCAACATTTTCTTTTGGAATTTTGACCTGACCGCTCTAGATCCTGTAAGCACCCTTCCTGTCCGTTCCCTCTGTTACTCTACATTGAGTTCACTGCTCTGCATTGTAGGAATCCTTGACGTACGTGGACAATGTTTTCTGTAACTTAGCAGTGTGGTTCTTCTGGAGGTTGGGTGGAAATTACATGTTGACCATGCCTTGGGCGTCCGCCTCATCCTGGAGAGTATAGTTTTCACGCACTGCTGCACCACTTTATTATCTATTCTTCAATTAGAGTGAATTTATTCAGTAGGTGTTTTGTATGCTTGCTTAGAAGTAAATATGTTAGTGTTCCATATTTTTTTTATGTAAATTATTTTGCTGCAAAGGCCAGGGGGTAATAAGCAAAATGAGAAAAAATAAACCTTCATTTCTTCTGCAAGCTGGAGATAAGTTTACACAGCTGTTTTAATCATCAAACCCTGTCATGGAGTGCCATATCATACTGTTGCATTGTTTGCTCAAATGCCTCTTAATTTAACATAATTGCAGCTACAGATTAAGCAGCACGGTGTTGATTGACATTAGTTTTGACACCATCTTCTTTTAACCGAAAAGGGCCACCTAACCTAAGATACTTAAACAGGGTGGGACTAAATACCGGAAACCATTCATAACAGTTACTTTTATTATTTTCACCTTATGTACGATTAGAACACTGATACTTGACATATTATTTCTTATTAATGTCTTTCAGCAAATCATTGCTCAACTGAATCTAGCTTTGCCGCTTTCTTTTTCGACTGAGGAATATGCAGATATATATTTTTATTTTTTGCTTAAGTATTTTACCAGGAAGGATACATTGAGATTTCTCTTGGTTTTCACAAATGTCTTTGTTGGCGAGTATGTACCGTTAGGTTTCTTGCCCAAGGACACTCACTGGAGAGGTGCTCTTGCCGGGATCGAACCTGTGTCTCCACGGTCTCCACAGTCATAGAGCAGTGATGTTACCTCTACTCCCCACCCAGCTGGAACGTTATTTGATTTGATTAAACATATATATGAAAACTGATTACATAGGAGTGAAGCGCCCACCAGAATCTGCATACAATTCGCCTCGCTAAACGCTGTATATGGAGGTTCCTCTAAACAACCTTAAACAAAATGCCTATATAGAAAACAACGTAGCGCCAATGAGATATTCAACAGTTAGCTCAATTATACGCAGTCCATGCCCATAAATCTCTTATTCATTTTTTCTTATCTTTTTCGTCTCTTTTTTCTGGATTGGTGTTTATCACACTACAAAGGAAAGGAAACCAAATTTGTGCAGTATATAGTTTCACTTGAGCGTATTCCCAGTGGGCCGCTGCCGGCCAAGGCTGGGGGGGGGGTGCCTTATATTTTATTTAAACACCATTCTTTCTATAGTTTGCGAAAACACTTTTATTTCGATTTTTTTTAAAAAAAAAAAAAAGACCCTTTTGTATTTTATTAGACTTTTTTTTTTTTTTTCTTAATGGACCTTTTTTATTATTTAGACACATTTTTATTGATTTTAAGCTCCTATTAGGAGACAGAGACTTTGTTTTTTTTTTACTGTTCAGAGGAATTTTCCAATGCCAATTTGGCACGATTCAGCGCCTATTGGCGCAATTTGGTGGTTTTCACCGATAACTGTTTCGGCAACTCCATTTTCAGTAAAACATTGAACATTCATTAAATAGTGAATTCACTGGATTTTCGGCGGAATGCAAGTGCCGAAACACAAAACACCGAAATTGCATGCAATTTAAAACATGTTTTCATTTCATTAAATGGCAAGAAATCCCAAAAAAATCTTTAGCTTCAGCCCATAGAGATCTTAATCCGGCCCAGCGTGTTTGCATAGCGGAGTGGGCTGGTCTGGATGAAGTCTATGGCCTTTTTTTTGTCCCAGTCCAGCCCTGAAAAAACATATTGGCTGCTTTCAACCATTACTTTCGAAATATCGGCTGATTCACTCAAATGGTTTTGGCCACAGGTGAAATCCAAAAAATTTCCCCTTTTTGAAAGAAAAACAAAATTGGGCTGGTAATAAGCCTGAAGGGGGGGGGGGGGAGTAATTCTATCAGTAATCCGTACTCTAGCATTAACCCCAACCATAAAAGTAAATCCAAGACTTTTAGATTTAGGGATATTTTTAGGGTTAAGGTTTTGGAGTTTAGAGCTAAACCAACACTAAAAATAAAATAGTTTCACTATGATTTCCCCTTTTTATCTGCCTAAAGAGCTATTTACCACTTCCTTTCAGCACTTATTTTTTTCGAATTCGTCTTATTAATGAATTTGAATTGAATCAATAAAGCAGAGTTTTTATTGGGAATTTAATTGCCGGTATGTTCTCAATTAAATCTGCCAAAATGGAAAAATTACCGTGAAGCTTCTTCTATTCTTTCGCATTTCACGAAATGAAACTCCAGTGTTGCAATACCAGGTGAATTTCGCCAGTGTATGCGATGCTGGCGTTTAGTAAATAACCCCTTATGTCTTCTTTTGGCTTATTCAGAATTTCCTTCCTGTCTCTCCAGTTTTTTATATTTTTCCCTCCCCAGTGACATTCTCCAGTCGGTTTTCTCATGTTTCATGTCCCATATACCCGTGCAGCCTTACTTTATTACCTTAATATCTTTGAATTATATCTCCCATAACTGTCTGGGGGATGCAATCAAGGAACGTCTTAAGGGTGCTGCAAGACACTATATTTTTTGTAAGATCTGTAGACTCTGGGGCAATTAGAATACATTCACTAGCCATTCCTAGCCCACGGGGGTGATTTGACAACTTACGTATCGTTCACAATACAAGACTCTCCAAGGTAAAAAGGTATTAAATAAATGTTTAATTCATTACTTTAATGATCCATACAGTCTTCCTTCACTTGAAGTGTCTAATTCTGTGTTGTAGATTTATACGCTAATGCTGCTTTACACTGTGATATATGAATTCCTTAATCTGAACACTCTGTCTCTGTCCAATTCACCATGTCACAAATTAGTAGACTATCCTTATTGTACTCCGCAGATTCTCTTGACATTTCTAAGAAAATTTCAATAATAATAACCAGACTGAATTTTTTTCCATGTCTCGTTTAAACGTTCAAATGTTTAAATTAGTATTGAAGCAGCAGAATCTAAACACGGCCTAAAACAGGGATCTCAAACTCTGCTAAAAGATGAACCCAGGGGTCAAAATTTCCACTCGCCTACTCGCATTTGCAAGCAGTAATTAAGTGAGGGCGAGTGGAAATGCACACACAGGCAGCACAATAAATTATTTTGTGCTGTGTATTCTGGCAGTGCCCCTTCTCCAGGCTGCACGGTGGCAGAAAACCTAACCTGACCCAGCTTGTCTCTGTTACTGGCGGGGTGGGGGGGTGGAGAGGAGCTTCCCTGCCTCCTTGCTTTGCTCACACTGGGTTCTGATGACTGGGTATACATGTATCTGGGGTCTGATGTCTGGGTATTAATGTTATTTTTCTAACTTTATTCTAAATAAGACCTTTAACAGTGTAATTTCAGAAGATAATTTAAGGGGGTGTGTTTAGGGGCAGAGTTAAGGGCTGGGTAGGGATTTTGTGGAGCAACTGGTGGCGAGTAACGCTTATGGGCTGGTTAGTAGCTTGGGACTTGAACCCATTCTTATTATTCACCAAATGACGCGGGATGGACAGTAGGTTACCTCATGTCCGTTGTTCTGAGGCTTACGTGCGTTTATAGTTGTTAATTGATTCCTTTGAATAATATTTAAATATTATTATATGTTTTCTTCCAGTTGAATCCAGACAGTGTGTTTGTACTTCCTCCAAATGGAATCCAGGATCTTCACATCGCTGTGCGTCCTTCTAAAGCTGGCAGTAAATTCATCTACTTGAATTTAGTAGATGTGGATCAGCGCCAGCTTGTGGCAACCTGGCTGGTCTGTATGTCCTGCCGGAATCCAATAATATCCAAGGTAAAGCATCAGAGATCATTGTTAGACCTCAACAAATGTCTAACGTTAATGATAAGACCGGAACTATAAACTCTTTGAAGGCGGAATATAAAAAAAAACACAAAATTTATGCCTCAGTGAAACCAAGAAAGATTCAGGATCACATGAGGTGAAGGTTGATTTCACAAGGTATAATGTTAAAAATGTGTTCTTTATTAGTTGTATTAAGACAAAATCACAACAATTAAATAGATTGTAACCATTCTTATTGTAGCATTTTTCGCTTCCCGCTAGTAGTTCCTATATGAGTATAAAAGTTTGAAGTGACACGCAGTAGAGAACGTATTTATTTGACTGCGCAAAATATCCACCGTAGGCTAATTAGCCAATTAACCTTATACCTTATGAAATCAACCTCCACCTCATGTGATCCTGAATCTTTTTTCGTTTCGCTGAGGGTTAAATTAAAAATGTTGTGTTTTTTGTATTTGTTCATCATGGTTTTAATCCCGTTCCAATCTCTGTTGATTTCGTTATCCCTCTCATCAAGAGATTGTCGGTTGGCCTATCTTGTTTTTCAGTATTCATACAATATATATATACAGTACTTAACAAAAACAGATCATAAGTACTCCAATTTAAATATTTTTTTTTCAGACATGTGCGTTTCGTATCAAAATATGGATGAAATTTACCGATTCGTATTTCGGAAGTGCTTCCAACATACAAATCAGTTCCGTCTGAAACTGAACAAAAATGAATCGATTCGAACCGAAACGGAATGAGAACAAAACGGTATAAAACAAATTGATTTTGTTTTTACGGATCAATTTGTTATACAATTTAGCTTAGACTCGGCACTGCGTCCCTGTCCATTGGCCGTGGTGCTGAATCTGTTGTAATCAGCACCACAGGCCATGGACAGAGCCATGGTGTCATTTGGTGCGATTCGGCAGCAGTGAAATTCCCCATAGACAAGTAATGGTTAATCTAGTCAGAGAATGCCGAACAGCACTAAAATGTCAGTGAAATGCCCTGATTTTCGGTGGTTCATTCGGCAGCTTTAAACAGGCGATTCCCATAGGTTTCAATGCAAAAAATATTCCCTGTTTTCATCAAATATTTTTTTAACCGTTTATTGTCACTTGGAGCAAAAAGTATCTATTTTTTTAGCCATTATTCAGGATTTCTTTGAAATTTTTGGATTCTAATTTAGTTTTTTTATTCTTTGCCCATACACAACGTGTTTTTTTTCTTGCCTTCAGCCTGGCTGCGTTCGTTGGGGGCAGTCTATGGTGCTCAAAACCTATTCAGCACCAAAAACAGCAGCTCCCCAGGACTCCGTAGCCCTGCGGAGCTTGCTATCCATGGTGCTGGATAGGTAGCAGCACCAAGAATAGCTGCTGTCCTTGGTACTCTATAGGTTTCAGCACCAAAGACAGAGAATAGGTATCCTTTCTTTTTTTTTTTACCCTAATCTAAGTAATTAATTCATCCTTTTCACATTCCGAAATAACTAATAAAAAACAAAATGACTAATAAAAATGAAATAACTAATTAAAACAAAATACGAACTGATCCAAAATAAAAATTACCAATAAAACCAAAATAATTAAATCGATCCGAACTAACGAATCAATCCGAAATACAAATTACGGTAACCTAACGAACTGAAAAACAGAACGAATCGATCCGAAACAAAACACATTTTTTCGTTGTGCACATGTCTATTATTTATGCATAGATAACTGCTCAGAAATGCTTGCTGAAAAGCTGAACAACTTTTTTAATGTCTTATTAAAGCAGCAAAAAAATTATAAAAATACATAAAAGAAAAGGCACAAAGTCCAGAAAAGACAAAAATAATAAAAGAAATAAAAAAATAAGAGGAAAACTTAGGCTGGGGTCAGACCAGCGCACTTTTAACGTGCGTTCTGGCGCACATAATTACGGCCGCACTAGCAGCAGATGACGGCCAATGACGGACAATATACGATGTACGGCCGCACAAAAGTCCGGCCGTGCAACGCAAGTGGAATTTGAACGTATTTTTCTGAGAACGCTGAACCGCTAGTACTGACGTACAGAGTGCGCAGCTGCGGCATAGCGGCGTGTGTGCGAGATTAGGAGACGTCAGACGCTGCTAATGTCCAGCCTACATAACGTCCAGACGCAAAAAGAGTTTTATTGACGATCCGTACAAAATCACGCCCGAAAATGTGTGTCGTCTGACCGTTTTTGTGCATTCCGTGAAAAAATACGTCAATGCGTTCGGACGCACTTTTTCACGTTCGCGGGGAAAAATGCTTTCGTCTGACCCTAGCCTAAAGCAGAAACTAAGCATATGAAACACATGTAATACCTTTCAAGTCGGTACCTGACCTTTCATCCTGTGGCCTTCTTTCTGCTTCAAAAGAAATTAAACCAGCCAATAAGGGGAGAGGCCAAAAGGGTTAAAACCTAAGTGATGGAAGAATAAGATCGCAGTAGATTTGGTTTTCTGTTTTGTTTCTGTTACCTAAGTGCTCGTTTCAGTCAAACTTGTAAAATTTGCTTCCCTTAGATACTAAAAAATTATATTCATTGTACTAGAAAGATAAAAATAAATATATACAAGAAGGAAATCCTATTATTAAAAATAGATGACAGAGTCGCCTCCAGGTATTCTGAAGGATATACAGTATTTCCAGCAGCTATCTTTTATATGTATTTTTTTTTCCCCCTGGTTAAAATATCTTTGAATCGTTGTCACAAAAAGATATACAGGTAAATATCCATGTGATTGGTAGGATTTCTTCCGGGTATTTTGAGCAAAAAAATTATAATACTAGATTTCTAATTATTATTAAAAAAAATAAAAACTATATTTAATGTCTGTGCATTCAAGTTCAAAGACTAATTTAATGAAAAACAAGCCAGCCATTAGCGAAGTTTTAGTTGGCCCTTAGAAAGTGACTTTTCCTCTGAAGTGACTGTTCTTTAAGAATAGATGACTCGGAGCTTGGAATGGTGTGAACACGTCGAAATGCCTGTGTGTATGAAAGACGTACCATTAAAGTACTGTACTTCAAAGAGCAAGACAACCATGATCAGAAGTCAGACGCTGTGCAAGTGTATGCCAGGGGATTAAAAAAAAAGAATAAATAAAACCCCCAAAACAAATGTCTTACATTAAACTAATGAATATTTTGTGAAGGATAAATTTGCAAAACCCAGGGTGTGTGTGAATAAATGTGCAAATATATACATATGTATACATCAGTTTTACACATATTTATAAATGTGTTTTTTAAACAGGTTTTAAAAACATGTTTTTTAAACATACATACACGCATAGTATATTATTGTATGTATCATCTATATTTAACTTCTTAAAGCAGGTACATGCATTGAATAGTCCCTTTAGTTTCTAACTTCCATAATAACCCTTAAAATGCCATGAGACCAGTGAAATACAATAAAAATAATAATCAGGATGGCTTGCAGCCTACGCATTAACCCTTAAAATGCCATTAATCAAGGAAAAACATGAAATGAATACACTGTCAGGTATTTAAACTACCCATGAACCCCTAAAGAGCCATTGATCAAGGAAAAATAAAATGTATACTGTGAGGATATTAAAGGAACGCTCTACTCAGAAATCCCCCCCCCCCCGTTTTTTTATCCTAACCTATCCCTATTCTCCTAATAAATCTTTATTTTTCGTTTTTTTATTTGTAACTGTAATACTTACCCTAAAATCCTCTTGTTTCCAGCGGTGTTTTTTTTTTTATTTATACTCTCCTCTTCCGCTCCCGTCCTTCTTGCATTGAAGTTGCCTTCTGGTTTACGTGATAAGCGCGCATGCGCGCCTCTCACGTAAGCCAGCCAATCGGCAGGCTTCCTCCCGGCTCCCTCTGAGGATTAGTGTTGCGCGCAAGAGGATGCGCGCAACACTAACCCTCAGAGGGAGCCGCCAGCTTCTGCGGTGAGTTAGAGACGTCATCGCGCTGAAAGCCCGATGACGTCTCCTACTCGGCAAAAGTCGGCAGAAGCGGGAAATATGATTCCCGCTCTGCTGACTGACAGCTGGGAGGGCGGAGTAAAGTTCTCCGCCTCTCTCAGCTGTTTTCAGCATTTACAGCTGAACCGCTGAGCGGAGGGAGGGGGGACAGAGGGCAGCATACTCCGGGCATCATGACCACCTAAAATAGCTTAGGTGGTCATGTTGCCTAGAGTGTCCCTTTAACACTTAATATACAATTAAACCAAGGGAAAAACAAAAGTAATACACAATGTGATATATAGTCTGATCGTTAACCCCTACACTGCTGAGCCATTTCAACCCTGTGGGGGGGAAAAAAATGGTTATGTTCAGTGCTTTTTTTCGGGAAAAATAGGTGGGAGTACTCTCACGCCCAGGGAAAAACGGTGATTATTATGACTATTTTTCGTGTCCTAATAAATGCTCTTTTTTTAACCCTTTAAGGACAGAGGCAATTTTACAATTCATTCTTACTTTGTGCAGTGCAGGCAGCAGATAATGCAGTGATTCTAGGAGCAATACCAGTGTTTTGGGTACAGGGCAAGGGGGCAACGCTGGACTGCGACAAGAACACAGATGCAGACTTTTACACGCAGCAGCCTGTTTAAAGTCAAATGCATGCATTTACACACACTGTTATATATATTTATATACATACACTCCCCCCCCCGAGAATCATGTATAACCAGGCACAGACCCCCCAAATTGAACATAGCCAGGCACAGACCCTGAGAATGAATTCTAGCCAGGCAGGGATCCCCAGAATTATAGCCAGACACATGCCCCCAGAATTAATTGCAGCCAGGCAGGGACCCCCAGAGTTAACTATAGCCAGGCAGGGAACTCCAGAATTAATTATAGCCAGCCACATGCCCCCAGAATTAATTATAGCCAGGCACATGCCCCCAAAATTATACTTAGCTAGCCTCAGGACCACGTGTTCCTCTGAGCAGCTCAGGAGTACTCCTGCACGCGGCCGTCTCCTCAGCCCTCTGAAGGCTGGGACACGCTCTCACGAGATCCCAGCGTAGGCCGCGTCACAGTCTTCACAGGACTGAGGAGGTGGCCGCGAGAGAAGGCACACCGCACCATGGCACACCACGGCACTCGGGGGAACGCGGCTGCTAAGGGAATGCTGTTAATGCATTCTGCTAGCAGCCCCGGCTGCCCACAGCGGGAACCTGCATTCCCGCAACATATTTTATAAAAAAAGTGCCGGTACTCAGCAGGTACCGGCAAGTACCGGCTGAAAAAAACCACTTGTTAGGTTTTTATTTTATTACGGAAAAAAATCATAAATAAACTGAATATGTTGGGTATCAATGGAAAGGCCAGACTCTGCCCTTTCCAATGACCTCTTGATTGATCATGTACAAAGCACAGTGACGGTGGTCCAAATGAAGTAGGGGAAGCTAGATACTGATCACTGGCGGGGGGCACACGGGGGGGCAAGGAATAACCTGTAACAACACCTATGCTCTCACCTCGGCATCCACCCATTCCCCCATATATCATTTTTATAGTAAGGCAAATACTATGGCGTAGTAGTTTTATTTCTTCTAAACGCATAAACCACAGAATCAAAGGTTAAGTGGATTGTAGACGTCTCTTTAACCCTAAAATTGCATGATTTTCTCTTAATTCATGCTTTCTTGTTAAGTAGGAAGTTATTTATATTTTCCTTTTAAATTTTTAAGGTTGCTTTATGCATAACCTGATTGCACACAGTGCGTGCGTTAAACGGATGCACTTCAATAATGGGTGAGATTGTGGTTACATTGTATCAGTTAATTTTGACGGATGTTGAGAAAAAGAAAATAAAGCTGTATGAAGGGGTTTCTCTACGTCCGTTGTAGCTTTTTCACGTCATTACCATTTTGGCGTCCTTTGCAACATGCGTTGCCCGTGCGTGAAAAAGTGCGCACGTGCTTTGTGTGTGTTGTTCTCTATTGACTCCTTTGAAAAGCTACAATGCAAACCGTGCAGTCAGCCAGACGCGAAAATTGCGCTCGTGTGACTGCAGCCGGTGTCAGATGAGCGCACTAGGTGCGCCATACTGACGTGATGTTGCAACGGGGCCGGTCACATGCTGCAGCCCGCGCACATAATGCGCACGCTACAAGTGTCCGTGCACACCCGTCAAAACGCTAGCCATGCGTTGACAGGGCTGTAAAGCGCATTCCTACATAGGAGGATCGTGCACCAACTGCGCTCAGAGAGGTGACCAGACAGACGTCGAGTGGAAGGAACGTCCACTCTCACGGACGTTCCTTCCGCTCTCCAATGATGCTCGTCTGACCCCAGCCTTAGGGCTTCTTAACTGCACTGTGCCATTGTTACAAAATTGCATTTCTTACCAAACCAAGCGGTTTGCAACATGCTTTGCTTGGTCAAATAAACATACTTATTTACCTATGGCCTGTACACCCCACCATATTCTCTTATTACATCTAATGTAAGATGCTGTCTCAGTGGCAAGTTAACCTATATTGGATTCTATAGCGGATAGCTGCAGGCTGTTTAGTCACTGAGTATCGCTCTCTCGACAGCTAAACATTACAACATCAATTTCATCTCAGAAAACAGTGCAGTGACTCTAGGTAGTGAATGGATGCAATAAATACCATGAACCTACTGAACGCTACCTGCAGTAAAATGGTTATTGATGCACCGGTCATAAATATAGTTGTCATTTGTCACAAAGAAAATTGTCTTTATGGCAATTTAGGAAATTAGAAATATAGAAATCGATGGATGAAACTGCCCAGTCCACTTTATAGGTTTTCTAACATCTGAGAAATGAGACAACTCTGTGCTCTCCTCTCATGATAACATTTATAACACACAGTTCGGTTTTTCATTAAATGTCTTGTTGGAATTCAATGTCTTAGAAATTCGGGCTTTGTCATCAAACAACAATTGGAAATCAAACAAAAATTAGGAATTGATAAATTCTTAATAGAGAATCCTTCTTTGCTGATGTTTGAGTTCCACTCAATGGATCCTATGCGATGCCTTAGGATGGCAGGCTTGTGGGCTCTTTTATTCCATAGAATTGCTACGGGTATAATTCATTTAAAGTTTATGGGGTAAGAGCAATGTTGCGGCTTAAGGGAAGGTTAATAAAAAACTACATGAAATGGGCCTTTTCCAATGACATCTGAATGACTTCTGTAGGAGCTTTGCTTACTGGACTACTGAATGTATTAACTAGATGGCGAAAGCAAATGGTCAAAATCACACATTTTGCACCCTACAACTTCTTAAATAAAGAAGTTATGGGCCTGCAGTGTTGAATAGGATCAAACATCAGGTGTCCCTTTAAGTTTGCTAAACTTTGAGGAAAAAAAATGAAGGAACCTAAGGTCAAAAAATTCAAAAGTTGCCTTTTGATTGGTTGATTTAATATGGAATGGCTCTTTGAGAGAAGTGGAAAATTACAGATACTGAGAGGGGGGATGAATATGTCAGATACGAGCTGGATGGAGTAGAGGTAACATCACTGCACTATAACCGTAGAGACCCAGAATCGAATCCTGGCTAGAGCATCTCTCCAGTAAGTGTCCTTGGGCAAGACACCCAACGGTACATACTTGCCTACCACACCATTTCGGCTGTGGAGTCCAGTGGTAACGTCTCTACCCTTTCACCGTGGAATAGCAAGTCAAATTCCGTTCAGCACATCCCATCAATACAACCGTGGAAAAGTCTCGACTTTACGAGAAGCGGGTTCAACCTAACCATCAGGTCGTTACTCTACAATCATGGAAATACACGCGACCCCACTCAGAAGACGCCACCAGTGAGTGTCCTTTGGCAAGACACCTCATGATATGGATGCGTCTACATCACAAAAATACTTGTATATCTCATAGAGTGTAAGTTCCCTTTAGGGTCCCCTTGAATCAGGCCATCATTCATGTGTGGTATTCTAATGTATCAACTCTTGTAAACGCTATGGAATTTGTGGCGCTAGATAAAGGATGATAATAATACAAAGGGGGGGTGAACATGTCAGACACCAAGGATGAGGGTATTAGAGATAGTGAGGTAGGATAAGTTTATGGGAAGAGGAAAGGAATGATAAGGATGTGAAGGGAGTAGAATGATGAGGAGTTGAACCTCCTACAGAATAAAGATAATTATTATTTAAGGATAGGTGGCTATAAAGGGGATAAGGATTATGGGCTCTAGAGAGGAAAGTAATGATAGTGACAGTAAAAGGCAGGAAGGATTACAATTGGAGAGAGAGAGGAAAGATTCAAATAAAAATAAATGCGAGGAAAGATTACAAGGACTGGAGACATACGACTTTTTTTTTTTTTTAAAAAAGTCCTTTTATTTTTTTGCTGTAGGACAGTCGATAATGTTCCAACTGTGGGCCCTATTCCATTCTTGTCGGTAAACTAAAAATACACACTGGCTCCAGCCATTACTTTACTGGCACGGGTTGCTATTCTAACTGTGGCACAAGCGAAGCTCAAAAGCTGATTAAGAGCCAGCTTTAACAACCTCGCTCATTCTTCATCAGATCAAGATGTTATTTGCATAAAATAACACCTGCTAAACCCTGGTGTTAAGTGATGTTGCAAAAGTGAAATCACTTAATATAGAAATTTAACCCCTCCAAACTTACCTTATATCCCACGGTTTAGGCTGGTGTCAGACAAGCGCACTATGTGCACCTTACTGATGTGCCTCTCGGTGTCCATTGTCGCTGCGACGGGGCTGGCCACACGTTGTAGCGCATACTATTTATGCAGGCACTACCGCAGGCATGCTGCGTCCATTCAGAAAGCCTCCTCATCGAAGCACTAGGACGCACGTTCAACAGGGCTGCAAACCATGATCCTCCATATGAGGATCGAGCCTTGCAATGCTGAGTGCACTAACTGCGCTCAGCGAGGTGGCCAGACGGACGTCCGAGTGGATGGAACGTCCACTCTCACTGACGTTCCTTCCGCTCGTAAAAACGCTTGTCTGACACCAGCCTTAGAGGCCGGCACGATACTCTGCTTCCTTTCTCTGTGCGGAGCAGATCTCCGGAAACAAATAGTTCCTAATGAGCGCCTGTACAGCTCCAACAGGGCTGCACTTAGCTCCATAGAGTTCTAGGAGCCAATAACACCTGTGGCTCACAAATATTTCAACTCGAGCCGCTGATAGAGTAGCTCATTCAGAACAGACCCGGTAATGTGGGGCTGCAAAGGGAATAAAGTCATGGGTAGGATTTTTCCATTTGCTGCTGTGGCTCTCCGTTTAATGGCTTGGTTGGAATACAGCCCTAGGATGCAAATTACTTTAATACTATTGGCAATTTTAGTTTGTAATTTTTTTGTATCAGTGGTTCTAAAAATGAAATTATAAACAATTTTTTAAAAATAGTATACAGTAAAATATAGTTCGATTGTAAAGAAATAAGTGGTGATGGCAAACTTAAATGTGTAGAGGTAAAGAATAGGATATATTGACTTGAGCGGATGCCTAGTACAATGCATGAGTATTTTACTGACAGTGCTGCCTAATACATGGGATGTAAGTAGACTTGGACGCTGTTCAAGGGCCTGTTGGGGTTAGTTTAGTGACTTTCTAGAAGCTGTTAAGCTTTATTGTATGTTGATTAGGTTTGAGCCAATGTACACATTTCTTGGCACAGAGAAATGACTAAATTGTCTGCTCTAATTTCCAAACCAACTTTAACCTCAAAGGGCTTTGAAGAGAATATGGAAAAAAATATGAAAAAGAGAATATCTTTCTACTGGAAGGGATTAGCATAACGGCATAAAAATTAGTTTAAAAAGAAATCCATTTAGAAGGAAATTCAAGGCACACTTTGCCATTGTTTTACAGGCATTATAAGGTTATTGTCTAACAAGATACCCTTTGATAAAGACAGGTTTCCCTTTTTTTCTTCTTCTTTAGATTAACATTCAGTCCTTTCGTCACCAGCACATTTAACCACCAACGCAACAAACACAATTTACAACACCATAATGTCTTCATCTCCCTCCCACTCCCTATTCATAAACTCTACTGTAGCTGCAACAAAGCGAGTGAATATAAATGCAACTGTGATATAAAATGTTCCACACCTACACACATTTCCTTTTTCCTCCGTTGAAAAATGAAAGAATGAATTGCATTGTATCAACTGTCTTTTTTTATTTTGCTACATTGATGTAAATTTATGTAGAATTAAACACATTGCATTATAAATCAACCGAGACGATTTTATATAATGGAAGATCCGTAACAAATACAATAACTGATCTTGATTTAGAACCAATGGCCACAACATCTTCCTGGAAAGATAACAGAAGGATGTGTAATGGCTTGGAAACAAAATAAAGGTGCCGGCTGGGTGGAGTAGAGGTAACATCACTGCTCTATAACCGTGGAGAGAGATTGTGGAGACGCAGGTTCGATCCCGGCAAGAGCACCTCTCCAGTAAGTGTCCTTGGGCAAGACACCCAACGGTACATACTCGCCACCCAGGACATAGCTGAAAACGAGAGAAATCTCAATGTATTCTTCCTGGTAAAATCCTTTAAAAAAATTTTTTTTTTACATCGACTTACAGTTGTGTTCAAAATTATTCAACCCCCAATGCTGTAAATTGTTTTAGGGAATTTAGTGTACATTTGTAATTGTATTCAGAATGAAATCCTACAAGGACTTTTTAAAGAACCATATGCAACTAAAATGACGTCAATTGGTTTTGTGATACAGTAGTAAATGTTTCTTTTGTGAATTCTTCATTGACACAATTATTCAACAGCTTAAAGACTACCACTCTGAAGAACAGAGGTTCATTCAAGTGTTTTCAATCAGGTATTGAAAACACCTGTGGATGTCACGGAGCAGCAATAAAGCATAATAAGCACCAATTAGGCAGCTTTAAAATGACTGTGATACTCAGCTCCTTCTAGACATTTACTGGTGTGGTTACAAACATGGTGAAGTCAAGAGAATGGTCCAGGAAGACAAGAGAAGAGGTGAATACTCTTCACAGGAAGGGCAATGGCTATAAGAAGATTGCAAAGATGTTAAACATACCAAGAGAGACCATAGGAAGCATCATTCGCAAATTCAAGGCAAAGGGCACTGTTGAAACGCCACCTGGTCGTGGCAGAAAGAAGATGCTGACTTCAACTGCTGTGCGCTACCTGAAGCGTAGAGTGGAGAAAAGTCCCCGTGTGACTGCTGAGGAACTGAGAAAAGATTTGTCAGATGTGGGTACTGAAGTTTCAGCTCAGACAATACGGCGCACACTGCGTAATGAAGGCCTCCATGCCAGAACTCCCAGGCGCACCCCCTTGCTGTCTCCAAAGAATAAGAAGAGTCGACTGCAGTATGCCAAAAGTCATGTGGACAAACCACAGAAGTTTTGGGATAGTGTTCTGTGGACTGATGAAACAAAATTAGAACTGTTTGGGCCCATGGATCAACGCTATGTTTGGAGGAGGAAGAACAAGGCCTATGAAGAAAAGAACACCTTGCCTACTGTGAAGCATGGCAGGGGGTCAATCATGCTTTGGGGCTGTTTTGCTTCTGCAGGTACAGGGAAGCTTCAGCGTGTGCAAGGTACCATGAATTCTCTTCAGTACCAGGAGATATTGGATGACAATGTGATGCAGTCCGTCACAAACCTGAGGCTTGGGAGACGTTGGACCTTTCAATAGGACAATGATCCCAAGCATACCTCCAAGTCCACTAGAGCATGGTTGCAGATTAAAGGCTGGAACATTTTGGAGTGGCCATCGCAGTCACCTGACTTAAATCCAATTGAGAACCTCTGGTGGGACTTAAAGAAAGCAGTTGCAGTGCGCAAGCCTAAGAATGTGACTGAACTGGAGGCTTTTGCCCATGACGAATGGGCGAAGATACCCGTAGATCGCTGCAAGACACTTGTGTCAAGCTATGCTTCACGTTTAAAAGCTGTTATAACTGTAAAAGGATGTTGTACTAAGTACTAAGATTGAATGTCACTTGGGGGTTGAATAAAACTGATAATGATGTGAGCACAGAAAAGACATTTGTGGTTATTTCATTCTAAATGTTATGTTATATTTGTCTGACCTACACGTGCCTCTTTGATTTAATTGTAAGCAAGATGACTGAATGATCAAAATCAATGTCAAACTGGCCAAAACACTCAATTTCAGTGGGGGTTGAATAATTTTGAACACAACTGTATATTCACAGTGAGCCTCCATATACTGTAGTTACACAGGCTGAAAAAAAGTGTGCATCCTTCAAGCTCAGCCTTTCACACATTACCTACTGCTGTTGATCCAAAAGGCGGCAGAAAAAAAAAACAAGTCTGAAGCGCTCTCTGAATATGCAACATACTGGGAAAAAAGTCCTTGACCCCAGATGGCGATCAGATTCCTCCTTGGGTCAAGCAGCTTTTACCCACATATTAAGAATTCTGTTTTTGCAGGAAGTCATCCAGTCGTTGTTTAACCCCTTCACTACCAAATGATTTTCCAAAACACCGTCAGAAACCAGTGTGTTTTTAATAATTTAAATGGTTTACAATGCCCCGTATATATTTATTTCAAGATCTCAGATCCCCTCTAAGGCGTCGTTTCTCTAAAACGAACATGTTTAAGTTCCAGGCTATTTCATATTTATTGTTTCCATATTTAGGGTTATTTTCAATAAAGTATAAATTGAAGGGTTATCCAATACGCAACGAGCTTGCCACCAAATTGCACCAAACTGAATTTCCCCGTATGGTGCAATTTCGTGGTACTTCGTCTGTTCAGAAATTTGCCAATTCAAATACTGGTGAAAGGACAGAAAAATATGGTGCTATTTGCCACAATTCGGCAATCTTTGGTGGCAGCGAAATTGTCACATAGAGAAGTAATTGTTAATTACCGATTTGGAAGGTGAGATAAATGGGAGAGTTTTTCTGGTTTGGCTATTTTGACCTAGAATTTTCACTTCTCCAGTCATTCTCCTGGTTTTCACTGCTCTCTGAATAACCCTGTATACTTTGATTTCGGGCCATTACAAAGATCAGTATCTTCGGTCCTCTCTTGGTCTCTTGCTGGGATTTTTCCTGCATTTGTGGGTCATTTCTGTTCATGACAGTTTTTCTTGACTATACTTCTCTTCAGAGATAAACTAGGGGCTAGATCACAAGATAAGCAAAAACTTAATCATAGCTGTTGTAAATGTACGAATTCCATAAACGTGAATGGTCCTGGTAAGTTAACCTCCATGACGGTTTTCCCGAGTGTGGCTCAGGGTTAACTTTTTGTACCGAGAGCTGTATCCCCGAGCCACACTCGGGCTGGATACTTACATGTCCTGCGCTCCCTCGCTGATCCCCGCAGTCTCCTCCAGCCGCTCGCAACAGCACGCTGCCTGGATCTCTTCTCGCGAGGAGTGAACCAGGAAGTGTGACATCGCGATCGGCTGCAGTGTGACTGCGGGGACAGCGAGGGAGCGCAGGACATGTACGTATCGGCCCGAGTGTGGCTCGTGGATACCGCTTTCAGTATTGAAAGTTAACCCCTGAGCCACACTAATACCGCTAGGGGGCCAGAATAAATGGGACCGATTCTGACATATAAAATATGTCAGAATCGGACCGCCAGGGAGGTTAATAACAGCTCTGGTTGCATTTACACCTGACTTGGAATCTAGCTCCTAGATGTGGTACAGCATTTACAAGTGATGCCTCCACCTGCTTAAATTCCATTGTGTTTAATTAAAGTAATCATAAAAAATATTGAAAATACACTTGCTACAGGTGACTTCAACATGGGATTTCTGCCAGTTGTTGGACCAAATGTTCTGACCTAAGATCGTATAATGTGTACAAAATCCATTTCTCATCTGACACAAAGCGTAATTAATTGCATAAAGTATGTTTTAGGGTTGCCTCCTATTTCACTAGCAGAGAATGTAGGGATGCCATTTCATATCAAGGTTTGCATGTGTTTGTGGCAATAACAATGATAAAATGCTTAAATAAATTCAAGAACAGTTGTAGATTGTTTAAAGAACCTGCCCGCTATATATGACATCCATGATGTTTTCTTCAGATCTAAGAACGCAGAGAGCATTATTCTTTGAGCTGAAAAGGCATTGTGTTCAGCCGCTGTGCTTTTCTTTTTCAGAGAATTATGAACCCGCTAATGATGTTGTGTTTAGTAGAATAAAAGAAATAAGGGAAAATATAAAAACCTGCTTCTTTTAGAAGATATAGTAAGAACATTCTCACCTGTTGACCCAATGGTGATGGAAACCAGCATTAATACATAGATATACAGGGTTATCCAAAGAGATTCGAAAAGTCACCGCATGTTCGGTGACTTTTCGTTCTCTTTAATTCGGTTCCTTTTGCCGATTGCATTTCGGTGACCCTGCGGTGTATTCAGCAAACAGCACAGGGTCCCCGAATTGCAGGGAAAAGCTGCCGAAAACCTGACGAAAACTAACCGAATGCACACTGAAAACAAGCAAAAACATCTGGATTAACCTTCGAAGGAGCCGAATCACACAGAGCCGAAGCAGCTGTGACGTAGAGGAGGCAGTGAATAAATTAGCAAAACCATTTGTATGAATCTTGGAAAATGAAACGCTGTTTGCAAAGAAACTACTGAGCGAAAATGTCTGAAATTTTCACAGGAGGTCCAGGGAATGATAATAAAGAGGGCTGTTACAAAAAAAATAAGTAAACTGGAAAAAAAAAAAAAATCGGACTTTTAAAAAAAAAAAACAGAAGTATGCTTAAAGTATCCTAATAAATATATAAATAAAGAGACTTTTTGCTGCAGAATTTTATAATGAACGGTTTATTAGATATTGAATTAAAACGGGAATATTTTTAACATTGAAGCCTATGGGATTCTCCTGAATAAACTTGCCGAATTAAACCACCGAATGGCAGGGCATTAGGGGAACCTTTCACTGCTGGTTTGTGTTCTCTGAATAGCCAGAGCAGTGCTTTTTCATGGGGATTTCACTGCCCTCGAACAGGCACCGAACAGGCACCGTATGTGCAGGCAATTCGCACAGGATTTGGCGAATTGCCTGCTCTCTGGATAGCCGAATGGTCAGGAAAGGCAACCGAACACTGATTTTCAGCGTTCGGTTACCTTTCTCAAGCAATTCGGATCTCTTTGGATAACCCTGTTTGTCTTTTAATTAATGTGTCATCTAGATCTGGTCATTTCAAGAACTAATACAGTGGATACAGTAATTTCAAGATCTAATCGTGAAGAAACTTCTTCTACTTTGTAATGGCAACATTCATTGCAATATGCTTATCAACGTTTTATACCAACAATTACACCAAAATATCACGTATTCCCAATGAACAGCTCCCAAATGAGGAAATTCACATAAGGCTGTAATTAAGGCCATTTGATGCGCAGAATGTCATTTTATTAATGTATTTTAGTCTTTGCACACTTGGAACACATGATAAAGTAATACAGTAGATATCGAGCAAAACAAATTTAGAATAGATGCAAGCTAGAGGGAAAATGAAGCAGTAGAGTCTCAAACAAATTAAAACCCATTTAACCTCGCCATTCGTATTCCCGAGTGTGGCTCAGGGTTAAATTTCAATGCTGAAAACGGGCTGATACATACCTGTCCCTGCGTTCCCTCGATGTCCTCCCGCAGTCACCTCCGTCCGATCGCGGCGTCCTGCTTCCTGGTTCTCTTCTCGCGATAAGGGAACCAGGACACAGCTATCAGACAGAGTTGACTGTGGGAGGACATCGAGGCAACGCAGGGACAGGTATGTATCAGCCCATTAGGCCAAGTGTGGCTCGGGGTTACGGTTTTCAGCATCAAAATTTAACCCAGAGCCTCACTCGGGAATACCAACAGGGGGCTGAATAAATGCACCGATCTTGACATATAAAATATGTCAAACTCAGACCGCCAGGGAGGTTAATATTAACATTTTGATAGGCATAAAAAAAGGGGTATCTAAAGCATTGGATTAAGTAATTCTTAATTGCACATCTACAAATGTGTTTTAAAGGGGCTGTAAAAAAGTTCCCATGATTTCTGAGGTTACCATCCAATTAGCCACCTAGGTTCCTACCAGGGCCAGCCTTAGGCCTTTAGGTGTCCTGTGCGAGAAAGCTTTACAGTGCCCCCTAGTGACCACACCCTTTCAGTGGCCACACCTATCTCTCCAATACCGGCTCCATTTAAAGCCTTCTGTTTCGTTAAGTCCCCAAGAAACAGATAAAAATAAATTCACTTCATACCCTTTAGGATGTATAGAATGTGTAGGAGACCTTTGGTTATGAGCAAAGTGGCCTTATCGATTTGGTAAAAAGTAGGAAAAGACTGGTGAACACATTTTATTTAATATACTGCCCATCAGCATGAATAAATGATATGTGCCAGGAAAACATGGCCGATCTGGCAACCATAGCCACAAGCTCTGTGCAATCTCCCTCTCGCTACAGAGTGTTCGCGGAAGGAGACTGGGAACTATTTGATCCACAATGGTGGATCAGGCCATCCTTTTCGCTGCGGGAGGAGAGGGGAGTATGGAATTTAATGGGGAGGTTGTTGGGGGTGTTAAATGATTTTGCCGAATCCTTTAGCACCAGCTGTTAAATTTTTTCCTTGTGCATTCCGGCGTTAATTAGGCAAGATATTACATAGTGCTAGCACTATCGAAATGTTAATGTACGTTTGCACACCCCATGTTAAATATAGGATGCACAAAACACAGTAGAAACATAGAAACATAGAAAAATGTCGGCAGATAAGAACCTTTCGGCCCATCTAGTCTGCCCAATTACATGGATACTTTACCTGGATTTATCTTTTGTTTAGGATAGCCTTATGCCTATCCCATGCTTGCTTAAATTCAATTACTGTTTTGGCCTCTACCACTTCTACTGGAAGGCTGTTCCATGTATCCACCACCCTCTCAGTAAAATAATGCTTCCTGATGTTACTTTTAAACCTTTGTCCCTCTAATCTAAGACTATGTCCTCTTGTTTTGCTATTTTGTTTCCTTTTAAATATACTCCCTTCCTCTACCTTGTGGATTCCCTTTACGTATTTAAATGTTTCTATCATATCTCCTCTGTCTCGTCTTTTTTCCAAGCTGTACATAGAATAGCTCATGGAAGCTTGCGCAATCACTGATTACGAACAGAGGTAGCTTCAGGAATGTAATATGGGTGGCATATGTTAAACACACTTATCCTGGCGCTAACGCTTACATATCAAGGTGCTACATTAGCGCCAACTATGGAATAGAGCCCAATGTTTATAGGGTGCAACACTGCATTAATATCCCTTTTAATGTGCCAGCTGGGTGGAGTAGAGGTAACAGCACTGCTCGGAGAGAGACTGTGGAGACACAGGTTCGATCCCAGCTAGAGCACCTCTCCAGTAAGTGTCCTTGGATAAGACACCGTAGGGTACATACTCGCCACCCAGGACATACTTGAAAATGCGAGAAATCTCAATGTATCCTTCCTGGTAAAATCCTTTCTCAAAAAATGTGCGAGTGATCTAATTTATAGAAGAAATCCATAAGTGTACATGTTTAACTGTAGAATACTGATTTATTGAAAGGAAATTCCCTGTCAAGTTAAAAATTGACAAATTATTCTATAATATACGCCTTACTGAGAGATGGGAGCGACAGTCCACAGAACGTTAAGGCAGGTACCTCCTTAACCTCAATAACCTTATTCTTGTTATAGCAGAGCAGAATTGCTGCCTGGGTACACTGTTATAACCTGCAATATTACAGCATTTGGCACATCTGTGTACACAGCACTGTAATGACATCAGTCACTGTAATGGTGCTGCTGTCTTCACAGTACTGCACAGTTATAGCCTCGCTGTAATGACAAGTGCTCTTTGACAGTCCCCGTTTTAAAATGAATTTGCTTTTCAATCCATTTGTACAAGGTGGTTTGGGTTTGTAAATCCATTTCTTTGTTTACCTAATTGCTGCCTTATGTTTACGTACACTTTAGCAATTTAAGTTTTACTTCAATGCTCCACTAAATGTGTATAAATTGCATGGGTAACCTTTTATGATATTTCTGCAGTTCTCTGCTGGTTTCTCCCCTGTCTGCCAAACCTGCCTATATATAGGAGGCAACGTGGGCATTCAAAAGATAAATGTTCTCAGAGTTGTATTTAATGACTCCCGGTGTTGGATATTCAGTCTTCGTGAACTTAGCTGAAGTTGAGATTCAAAGTTAATCTAGTTCTTTTCTGTTTGTTTGCTCGCTCGTTTTGCAGGCCAGTAAATTATTGCAATTTTTTTAAGTTTATTTTTTAAGGTCCGGGTTTTACTTTATTTTTGCCAAACGTCATGCATATTAAGGTATGGTGGTTCCTTATCTTTTCATTTCTAAAAACGTGTACATAATTTTGAATTGAAATACAATTAAAAGGGGGAATTGGCATATGAAACTCAATTTGCATATATTCAATGCAAGATTAGCGTTCTCCCTGGGGAGAAAATAAAGTCTCTGCGAGATCTCTCTTGTATTACTGTAACAAAGCTACATGAAGCCCCGCCTTCGCTGTAACAAAGTTCAACAAACTTTACTGCTGCATTTCAAGAGCTAGGCAAAAGGCAGAATACAGGGAGAGCACTGGAGTCACACACCACTGTACAGGGATAATATTCATGTGATTATAATGTTGAAAATCCCTATACAGTACAGATACAATGTGTTACTGTAATTTTCATGTGCAGGAATTATACCCTCGTACAGATAATATTTTTCTATTTGCAGCTTGAAAGCTGCTTTGCTAATAAATTCTGTTATAATCACTATAAATCCCCAACGCAAGGTACCTGGCCATGTTTATAATCTATCTACGTGTTTACTGTACAGTATTTCACACAGAGGCCACCCGTCACGTTTCCAGCCATGAGCCATTGGGTGAACCGATCCGGGCCAGCTCTTGCACCGGTCTGATCCCAGGTCTCTGACCACCTGACCCATAGAACAGGCCTACATCCAATACTACACCCAATATAAGTCAGTCTCTCCATTTCAGAGGCGCTCTGTCATAACAGTTACTCCTGCTACCTGGTATTTGATATTTTGTTTCTGTTCCTTGTAATTCTCTATTGTTTGCCCTTTGTTTATTTAGTTCTGTTTAGGTTTCTGTTTCCCTGGCCTGTTTATTGCGGATTTCCTTGTGTATTGGCTTTTCTTGTTCCTGCATGGCTTATGTTGTGGTTTTCCCTTCATTGCGAATCACATACAGATCTATTCAAAGAAGGTGAAAATCCGGAGAAGAGAACAATCTAGACCAAATAGCCGATTTGGAAAGTGAGATAAATGGGAGAATGTTTCTGGTTTGGCTATTCCGACCTAGAATTTTCACTTCAGCCAATTCTCCTGAGTTTCACCTTTCTTTGAATAGACCTGATAATCTCTGGTTGTTTTACTCTGTGTACTGACCCCTGGCTTTGCTTCCTGACTATGCTCTTGCATTTTCCCTTGTGCTCCTTGATGTCCTGTGTTCTGACCTCTGGCTTGTCTGACAACACTCTCTGGTTTCTGATCCCTAGCTCTTGTATGACTACCAGCTCTAGTTTGTAACTCTTGGCTTTTGTTTCGATTCTGTCTCTGGATTTCCCCTTTTTACTTCACGGTGTTCTATTTTGGTATACCCAGCAGTTTGTGTTCCTGTCCTTAATTTTAGGCAGCTATTCTAAGGACCGTATTCTAGATTTGGGTTCCCTTTTGTGTACTGCTGGGTGCGTTTATATCTGGGTATACCCTTTACCCTTGCCCTTCCTGTTTGCATAACAGAGAGACTACTGAAGTGTACCACACAGCTGCACAAATAAAAACAACCAGCAACAGTCCTACCATATGGGCTATCAACCCCGAATAGGGACTCCAACTCAACTCACGTCGGGTGCCCCCGTGACACCAGCCTGTATGCTAAAAATGCAAGACCCCATTCAAATTGTACAAGATAAGACACCATCTAGAGTTTAGATCCTTTCATCCCTGCAATGTTTCAGTAAAGGATAAACAGAAATGAAAATTGGGCAAACAGATATTTCAATCTTTTAAGTGCCTCATGATAACAGTTTTTAAGAAAAATTAACTGTACAACCCATGTTTGAAATTAACATTATTTCTTTCTTCAAATAAAAGCGATGAATAGTGAAAGTTACCGTATATACTCGGGTATAAGCCGACCCGTGTATAAGCCGACCCCCTACTTTTTCCCAAAAAACCTGTGAAAACTTATTGACTCGCGTATAAGCCTAAGTGGGAAATGCAGCAGCCACTAGTAAATTTCAAAAATAAAAATAGATACCAAAAAAAAAAATATTTAATGTATATTGCCCCAGCTCTCACATGGATATTGCCCCAGCTCACACATGGATATTGCCCCAGCTCATGGATATTGCCCCAGCTCACACATGGATTTGCCCCAGCACATGGATTTGCCCCAGCACATGGATTTGCCCCAGCACATGGATATGCCCCAGCTCATGGATTTGCCCCAGCTCACACATGGATTTGCCCCAGCTCACACATGGATTTGCCCCAGCTCATGGATATGCCCCAGCTCACACATGGATTTGCCCCAGCTCATGGATTTGCCCCAGCTCTCACCTGGATATTGCCCCAGCGGCAGCCAGCTCTCACATGGATACTTGCCCCAGCTCCGGATCCAGCAGGAGTTGAGGGGGCCAAGATGCCGGGCAGCGGGAGTGCCTGCCCGGTCCTGAACAGCGTGAGTCCGTCCGTGTTGAAGGGGATGCGGCTGCGTGCATGCGCAGGTCACGCGGTCCGGTCAGTCAGGTGGTACAGAGACGCAGTACCACCTGATTAGCCGGACCACATGACCGGCTGCGCCTGCACGCAGCCGCATCCCCTTCAACACGGAAGGACTCACGCTGTTGACTCGGGTATAAGCCGAATCACGTTTTTTTTACTCAAAATCGGAGTAAAAAAACTCGGCTTATACCCGAGTATATACGGTAATTGTAATTGATTGTAATGGCACAATCGAGCTAAAGCTAGGGCCCCATCGTAGGGCAGGCCACTAGTGCCATTGTTTCTTTGTAGGACCCTCACAAACCCCCTTTTTTCTCACTATAAGTATACAGGGTAATCCAGAGGTGGACCCCTTGCTCAAGGTGCCTAGAGGGGTGTTAGCTATACCCTCCTGACGAGGCCTAACAAGGCTGAAACAATCGTCCGGGTCGCTGCATCTCTTGGGCAGTGATGACTTCCTTGGCATTTCAGTACTCGCCGTCCTTTCTGGGTGTAGCAGTCTGATTTGCATATGGGGCAGTTGTCCCTGTAATGGCCCAATCGAGCTAAAGCCTTGTGAGACTTAAACGGGCCACACCGTGGAGGAGGTCACTAGTGCCGTTGTTTGTTCTCAGGACCCTCAGACACCCCCTTTTTGCTCAGTTAATTTAGACTCTTCTGGGATAATCTTTTCATATATGCAAATGATATTTTTTTTCCTTCTTGCTGTTATATTCTAGAATAGGTTTCAGGATAACTTCTTTATTATTTCCGTGTATATATAAAAATAAATCTTGTGTTTTGGCAGCTTCAGTGTTGTTAAAGACATCTTCTGATCACTGTAGCAACGTTCGGAGAATTGTGGCTCGGCCTTCAAATATACTAATTCACTCACAATTCCTCATTAGGAGCAGAAGCTCACCGTAAAATATGGCTTCTGATGTCAGCTGAAATTGTGAATAATCCAATTTACATGCACTTACTTGAAGGAGAAAAAAGTTTTTTGTGGCTTTGGTTTTAATTGGTGTTCTCTTTATATATTTCATATCCTGGATATGAACATTTGTTAGTCTGTGCTGTGTGAAATGAATGTGCTATTCAGCTGAACGAAGCAGCTAGAAGAATCCCTCTATGGATTCTGTACATCACTTGTGTATAAAGAATAATTGTTAGTATAGTGATGGAAAGCATCCAGATTCTCCTGCCAGTCGTGTTGGCCCCATATCAATAGGTCTTCCTATTCAGGGATAAAGAATGATGCGCTCTTCTTACAAAGAGTCTGTAAGGAGCACAGACCGGTGTAATGCAGCCTGAACCTGATTGCACCTTAACCTTTCTCTCTCTACACATACTAGGAAATAGAGAAACATAGAAAAATGTCGGCAGATAAGAACCTTTCGGCCCATCTAGTCTGCCCAATTACATGGATACTTTACTTGGATTTATCTTTTGTTTAGGATAGCCTTATGCCTATCCCATGCCTGCTTAAACTCAATAACTGTTTTGGCCTCCACCACTTCTACTGGAAGGCTGTTCCATGTATCCACCACCCTCTCAGTAAAATAATGCTTCCTGATGTTACTTTTAAACCTTTGCCCCTCTAATCTAAGACTATCAGGGTTATCCAAAGAGATCCGAATTGCTTGAGAAAGGTAACCGAACGCTGAAAATCAGCGTTCGGTTGCCTTTCCTGGCCATTCGGCTATCCAGAGAGCAGGCAATTCGCCAAATCCTGGCGAATTGCCTGCACATACGGTGCCTGTTCGATGCCTGTTCGAGGGCAGTGAAATCCCCATGAAAAAGCACTGCTTCGGCTATTCAGAGAACACAAACCAGCAGTGAAAGGTTCCCCTAATGCCCTGCCATTCGGTGGTTTAATTCGGCAAATTTATTCAGGAGAATCCCATAGGCTTCAATGTTAAAAATATTCCCGTTTTAATTCAATATCTAATAAACCCTTCATTATAAAATTCTGCAGCAAAAAGTGTCTTTATTTATAGATTTTTTAGGATACTTTAAGCATTTTTCAGATTTTTTTTTTTTTAAGTTTACTTATTTTTTTTGTAACAGCCCTCTTTATTATCATTCCCTGGACCTCCTGTGTACATTTCAGACATTTTCGCTCAGTAGTTTCTTTGCAAACAGCGTTTCATTTTCACAGATTCATACAAACGGTTTTGCTAATTTATTCACTGCCTCCTGTGCGTCTCAGCTGCTTCGGCTCTGTGTGATTCGGCTCCTGTTCGGCTGCTTCGCTGCGTGTGATCGGCTCCTGCTCGGGTTTTTCGAAGGTTAATCCAGATGTTTTTGCTGGTTTTCAGCGTGCATTCGGTGGGTTTTGCGGTTAGTTTTCGTCAGGTTTGCGGTAGCTTTTCCCTGCAATTCGGGGACCCTGTGGTGCTCGCTGAATACACCGCAGGGTCACCGAAATGCAATCGGCAAAAGGAACCGAATTGAAGAGAACGAAAAGTCACCGAACGTGCGGTGACTTTTCGAATCTCTTTGGATAACCCTGTTAGTCCTCTTGTTTTGCTACTTTGTTTCCGTTTAAATATACTCCCTTCCTCTACCTTGTGGATTCCCTTTACGTATTTAAATGTTTCTATCATATCTCCTCTGTCTCGTCTTTTTTCCAAGCTGTACATGTTAAGATCATTAAGCCTTTCCTGGTAACTTTTCTCCTTCAAGCCATACACCATTTTAGTAGCCCTTCTCTGAACTCTCTCTAAGATGTCTATAAGAAGCAATTCATGGCCATTTATTGTGCACCAAATTCCCACCATTTTCAACAGAGCTTAGGGTTAAAAACCTTGTAAAAAATCTTGAATGGGGACCCCCTGATTTTTTTATTTTTTTTATTTTATCCTATGTGCTGACTACCTCTATTTATCTTTCGGAGTTTAACTGCAGACTTACTTTGGCCCTGCGAGGTCATGTTCATCCGTGCTGGCTTTATTTGTCGATGCAAAATTCAAAAATTAGGCTAGGGTCAAACGAAAGCATTTTTACACGCGAACGTAAAAAGTGCGTCCGAACGCATTGACGTATTTTTTCACGGAATGCGCGAAAACGGTCATACGATGCGCATTTTTGTGCGTGATTTTTTACGGATCCAAACCAGGAAACTTTGGGTGTCTGGACGTTATGTTGGCCGGACATGAGCAGCGTCTCCTAATCACGCACACACGCCGCTAGTGGACGCAGCGCACTCTGTACATCCGTACTAGCGGTTCTGCGTTCTCTAAAAAATGTGTTCATTTTCCACTTGCGTTGCGCAGCCGGACTTTCGTGCGACCGTACTTCGTATATTGGCTGTCATTGCCCGTCATTTGCTGCTAGTGCGGCCGTGATTAAGTGCGCCTAAACGCATGTTAAAAATTTGCTAGTCTGACCCTAGCCTAAAGAATTAAAAAAAAAAAGGACTTAATTCTTGAGTGAATATATACTGTATATATATTTATTACACGGGGAGGGTAGCACTCAACCTTTACTAAGCACACAGTGTGGGTGCAGGGCCGGTGCAAGCATTTTTGTCTACTCAGGCGAAGGTGCGTTTTGGTGCCCCCCCGCCCATCCCTACCATGCCATGTCAATCAGCATTGAGATGCATAATAATCTCTAAAACATACCAAGAAAATAAGTTGTCATTTGCGCTCACCCCCAGGCATGTACTGGCCATAGGGACTACAGGGAGATTCCGGTGGGCCGATGGCTCTGTGGGCCAGTGTGAATGCTGGTTCACTGCGTGGCTCGCGCTGCCCTTAATGGGTGAGGTGAGAACTTCCACACTGCAAAACAGACGCAGTCTCATATTGCGGCCACCGTGCCGGTGAGACCCTCTGCGCATCCGCCTCACCTTAAGCATGGTGCACACTTGACCTCAGTGCCACTGCGGTGCTTTACCCAATCGCTCTGCAGCAACTCCAGTATCTGTAGAGCGATTGGTTGAGCGATCCAGTTGGATTATATACTATATTTGTGCGTATTTGCATAATTAAATTGGGCCGGTCTGGATGACATCCAGGGCTGATTTTCTGTCCCAGTCCAGCCCTGCTCACCCCTGTAGCTCCATGTTAAACAAAACACAGAGGTTTTGGTTTATTTGAATGGTCATTAAAGTGTAAGCTCTTCTGCCGCATCACGACACCTCTGGGTCAGGCTAGTCCTTCCTAATGAAACCAAAAGCTGCTTTCTAAGCAACCACATGTCCTCATGCGGCTTCTCAGCCATGAGAGAAACTGGTGGGTTTTATTTATACCCTCACCAGGAGCAATTCAGGTTTATAAGATACGTCTACCTTATTGATGTACTTATACACACTGCAAATTACAGAGCTCACTTCAATAAACCTTCCAGTAATGTGCAGTGTGTAAAAGCGTATCACAGAGCTCCACAGTAATAAAACTCACAGTAATGTGCGGTGTGTATGAGCGTATCACAGAGCTCCACAGCAATAAAACTCATAGTAATGTGCAGAGTGTATGAGCGTATCACAGAGCTCCACAGCAATAAAACTCACAGTATTTGCGGTGTGTATGAACGTATCACAGAGCTCCACAGCAATAAAACTCATAGTAATGTGCAGAGTGTATGAGCGTATCACAGAGCTCCACAGCAATAAAACTCATAGTAATGTGCAGTGTGTAAAAGCGTATCACAGAGCTCCACAGTAATAAAACTCACAGTAATGTGCGGTGTGTATGAGCGTATCACAGAATCCACAGCAATAAAACTCACAGTAATGTGCAGTGTGAATGAGTGTATAACAGAGCTCCACAGCAATAAAAAAAGGTAATGTACCAATATCAGTTTATTCAAACCCCCTGCATATCATTTTACACCCCCAGTACATGATTTTACACCCACCAGCATAGCAATTTACACCCCCAGTAAATCAGTTTACAGCCCCAGACCCCAGTATATCAATTTACAGCCCCCCCCCAGTATATCTATTTACGGCCCCCAGACCCAGTATATCTATTTACAGCTCCCAGACCCAGTATATCAATTTACAGCCCCCAGACCCAGTATAGCAATTTACAGCCCCCCCAGTATATCCATTTACAGCCCCCAGACCCAGTATATCCATTTACAGCCCCCAGACCCAGTATAGCAATTTACAGCCCCAGACCCAGTATATCCATTTACAGCCCCCAGACCCAGTATATCCATTTACAGCCCCAGACCCAGTATATCCATTTACAGCCCCCCAGTATATAGCAATTTATAGCCCCCAGATATATCTATTTACAGCCCCCAGACCCAGTATTTCAATTTACAGCCCCCCAGTATATCTATTTAGAGCCCCAGACCCAGTATATCCATTTACAGCCCCCAGACCCAGAGTATAGCAGTTTACAGCCCCCCCAGTATATCTATTTACAGCCCTCAGACCCAGTATATCCATTTACAGCCCCCCAGTATATCTATTTACAGCCCCCAGACCAGTATTTCAATTTACAGCCCCAGCCCATATATATCTATTTAGAGCCCCCAGACCCAGTATATCCATTTACAGCCCCCAGACCCAGTATAGCAATTTACAGCCCCCCCAGTATATCCATTTACAGCCCCCAGACCCAGTATATCCATTTACAGCCCCCCAGATATATCTATTTACAGCCCCCAGACCCAGTATTTCAATTTACAGCCCCCCCAGTATATCTATTTACAGCCCCAGACCAGTATATCCATTTACAGCCCCCAGACCCAGTTTAGCAATTTACAGCCCCCCAGTATATCTATTTACAGCCCCCAGACCCAGTATATCCATTTACAGCCCCCCCACTATATCTATTTACAGCCCCCAGACCCAGTATATCCATTTACAGCCCCCCAGTATATCTATTTACAGCCCCCAGACCCAGTATTTCAATTTACAGCCCCCCAGTATATCTATTTAGAGCCCCCAGACCCAGTATATCCATTTACAGCCCCCAGACCCAGTATATCCATTTACAGCCCCCAGACCCAGTATATCCATTTACAGCCCCCAGACCCAGTATATCCATTTACAGCCCCCAGACCCAGTATATCCATTTACAGCCCCCAGTATATCTATTTACAGCCCTCAGACCCAGTATATCCATTTACAGCCCCAGACCCAGTATATCCATTTACAGCCCCCAGACCCAGTATAGCAATTTACAGCCCCCCAGTATATCCATTTACAGCCCCCAGACCAGTATATCCATTTACAGCCCCCCAGTATATCTATTTACAGCCCCCAGACCCTACATTTACAGCCAGCACCCAGTATTTCAATTTACAGCCCCCAGTATATCTATTTACAGCCCCCAGACCCAGTATATCCATTTACAGCCCCCAGACCCAGTTAGCAATTTACAGCCCCCAGTATATCTATTTACAGCCCCCAGACCCAGTATATCCATTTACAGCCCCCAGACCCAGTATATCCATTTACAGCCCCCCAGTATATCTATTTACAGCCCCCAGACCCAGTATTCAATTTACAGCCCCCAGTATATCTATTTAGAGCCCCAGACCCAGTATATCCATTTACAGCCCCCAGACCCAGTATATCCATTTACAGCCCCAGACCCAGTATATCCATTTACAGCCCCCAGACCCAGTATATCCATTTACAGCCCTCAGACCCAGTATATCCATTTACAGCCCCCAGACCAGTATATCAATTTACAGCCCCCAGACCCAGTATTATAGCAATTTACAGCCCCCCCAGTATATCTATTTACAGCCCTCAGACCCAGTATATCCATTTACAGCCCCCCAGTAAATTATATCTATTTACCCCAGACCCAGTATTTCAATTTACAGCCCCCAGTATATCTATTAGAGCCCCCAGACCCAGTATATCCATTTACAGCCCCCAGACCCAGTATATCCATTTACAGCCCCCAGTATATCTATTTACAGCCCCCATACCCAGTATTTCAATTTACAGCCCCCCAGTATATCTATTTACAGCCCCCAGACCAGTATATCCATTTACAGCCCCCAGACCCAGTATAGCAATTTACAGCCCCCAGACCCAGTATATCCATTTACAGCCCCAGACCAGTATATCCATTTACAGCCCCGCCATAATCTATTTACAGCCCCCAGACCCAGTATTTCAATTTACAGCCCCCAGTATATCTATTTACAGCCCCCAGACCCAGTATATCCATTTACAGCCCCCAGACCCAGTATATCCATTTACAGCCCCCCCCCCAGTATATCTATTTACAGCCCCCAGACCCAGTATATCCATTTACAGCCCCCAGACCCAGTATAGCCATTTACAGCCCCCAGTGTATAGCAATTTACAGCCCCCAGACCCAGATATATCCATTTACAGCCCCCAGACCAAGTATATATCCATTTACAGCCCCCCAGTATATCTATTTACAGCCCTCAGACCCAGTATTCAATTTACAGCCCCCAGTATATCTATTTACAGCCCCACCCCAGTGTATATCCATTTACAGCCCCCAGACCCAGTATATCCATTTACAGCCCCCCCAGTATATCTATTTACAGCCCCCAGACCCAGTATATCCATTTACAGCCCCCAGACCCAGTATATCCATTTACAGCCCCCAGACCCAGTATAGCCATTTACAGCCCCCCCAGTATATCTATTTACAGCCCCCAGACCCAGTATATCCATTTACAGCCCCCAGACCCAGTATATCCATTTACAGCCCCCAGACCCAGTATATCCATTTACAGCCCCCCCTATATCTATTTACAGCCCCCAGACCCAGTATATCCATTTACAGCCCCCAGACCCAGTATATCCATTTACAGCCCCCAGACCCAGTATATCCATTTACAGCCCCCAGACCCAGTATAGCCATTTACAGCCCCCCCAGTATATCCATTTACAGCCCCCAGACCCAGTATAGCCATTTACAGCCCCCCCAGTATAGCAATTTACAGCCCCCAGACCCAGTGCAGCAATTTAAAGCCCCCCCAGTATATTAATCTACACCCCCTCCCATTAGTTTATTCACACCTGGTAATAAATCTCCTCTCTGCCTCGCTCCTCCATCGCAGCAGAGTGAAAGCACGCGGGCTGGTGGCTCCTCCTGCAGTTCCTGTTTTCCTGGGCTATGTGGATCACGTGTGGGCGGCGCCAAATTACACAGTGTGCCTGCTAGTGTTAAGAACGTGGGATGGGACTGAGACAGGCACACACACTGCAGCGCCGCCGCAAATCTGATTTTTCCGCCCCTCAAACTGGCAGCAGGCCAGGACAGTAAGGCGGCCGCCTGTGCCGCCTTACATTAGCGCCGGCCCTGTGTGGGTGCATCACAAGGTAACAAAACACACTATAAAGACAGCAACAGCAGCTTAATACATTTAAAGCTTCTACCAGATTTTAACTAGGGTTGCACCGATACCGATACTAGTATCGGTATCGGGGCCGATACTGGGTACTGCAGGAGTACTTGGTACTTGTGCAGTACCCCCCGATATTTTTTCCGATACCGGAAGCCGGCATTGAGCCGGCTTGCTGGCATCCGAGGGGCTGCGGCGGCTGTCCGAATGCTCTATCGGCATTCGGACAGCCGCCCCTGGAGCTCTCTGCGATACTTACCTTCCTGGGCGCCGCCGGGAATGTCTCCGCGCGTGCGCTCGTTGGAAGGACCCCAGCCGTGACCACGTGGGACCATGTGATCACGGCTGGGGTCCTTCAAACGAGCGCACGCGCGGAGACATTCCTGGCGTCGCCCAGGAAGGTAAGTATAAACACACTAAGCAGCTGCAGGGCCTGTCCGAATGCAGATAGAGCATTCAGACAGGCCCTGCAGCTGCTCTCCGCGACGATACTTACCTTCCTGGGCGACGCCGGGAAAGTTTCCCCGCGTGCGCTCGTTGGAAGGACCCCAGCCGTGATCACATGGTCCCACTTGGTCGCGGCTGGGGTCCTTCCAACGAGCGCACGCGCAGAGACATTCCCGGCGGCGCCCAGGAAGGTAAGTATCGGGGGGGGGTCCATGAGCTGGGGTGCATATCCATGAGCTGGGGTGCATATCCATGAGCTGGGGGGCATACCCATGAGCTGGGGGGCATACCCATGAGCTGGGGGGGCATAACCATGTGTGAGCTGGGGGCATAACCATGTGTGAGCTGGGGGGGCATAACCATGTGTGAGCTGGGGGGGCATATCCATGAGCTGGGGGGCATATCCATGTGTGAGCTGGGGGGCATAACCATGTGTGAGCTGGGGGGGCATAACCATGTGTGAGCTGGGGGGGCATAACCATGTGTGATCTCTGGGGCATATCCATAAGCTGGGGGGCATACCCATGAGCTGGGGGGCATACCCATGTGAGAGCTGGGGGGCATATCCATGAGCTGGGGGCATAACCATGTGTGAGCTGGGGGGGCATAACCATGTGTGAGCTGGGGGGCATATCCATGAGCTGGGGGCATATCCATGAGCTGGGGGGCATACCCATGAGCTGGGGGGCATACCCATGTGAGAGCTGGGGGGCATATCCATGAGCTGGGGGGCATATCCATGAGCTGGGGGGCATAACCATGTGTGAGCTGGGGGGGCATAACCATGTGTGAGCTGGGGGCCAAATCCATAAACTGGGGGGCAATATCCATGTGTGAGCTGGGGCATATCCATGAGCTGGGGCACATCCATGTGTGAGCTGGGGCATATCCATGTGTGAGCTGGGGCAATATCCATGTGTGAGCTGGGGCAATATCCATGTGTGAGCTGGGGCAAATCCATGAGCTGGGGCAGTATAAATATATATATATATATATATCGGGGGGGATATACATGTGATCTGGGGGCATTTTTATATGGTCTGTTCTTATTGGAAAGCGTCACATGACATTAAAGAAAAGTATCGGTACTTGGTATCGGTGAGTACTTTTAAAAAGTATCGGTACTCGTACTCGGTCTTAAAAAAGTGGTATCGGTGCATCCCTAATTTTAACCCTTCAAAGTTTCCAACAATTCTTACCCCCTTCAGGATTGCAACAGATCTTAAGCCATTCAAGACTTTTTACAAAGTTTTTTTAACCCTAAACTCTGTTGAAAATGGTGAGTTAGCACCCCTCCCTGTCACAGGTGTTCCACCCACAGGTGCTATTTAACCTTGATCCGCAGGGAGCTCCAGAAAGCACTCAGTCCTCGATAAGTGAGTTGATCCATAAGATCAGTCATTAGGTAAGAAAGATAGGACCTGCCAAAAGGTGGAATACATTGGCGTTTGTTGACAGGCTTAAGCAATTCTTGGCCATTTATTGTGAACCAAATTTCTATAATTTTCAACAGAGTTTAGGGTTAAAATAAATGGCCATGAATTGCTTAAGCCTCTCAACAAACGCCAATGTATTTCCACCTTTTGGCAGGTCCTATCTTTCTTACCTAATGACTGATATTATGGATCAACTCAATTACCGAGGACGGAGTGCTTTCTGGAGCTCCCTGCGGATCAAGGTTAAGGCCTTGGTCAGACGAACTCATTTTTCACCTCTGCCGTCAAAAAGTGAGTCGATGCGTCCGAATGCATTTTTTTCACGGAAGACGCGATAGCGGCCATACGATGCGCAATGTCGGCTGTATTTTTTGACGGAGCTAAACAAATGGACGTGATTTTGGCCAGACATGTGCAGCATCTGACGTCTCCTAATCACGCGCACATGCCGCTATGCCGACGCAGCGCACTCTGTGCGTCAGTACTAGCGGTTCCACATTCTTGAAAAAATGCATTCGTTTGCCGCTTGCGTTGCACGGCCGAACTTTCGTGCGGCCGTACTTCGTATATTGGCCGTCATTGGCTGCTACTACGGCCGTAATAAAATGCGGCTCAACGCACGTTCGCACTGCGTTCGTCTGACCCCAGCCTAAATAGAACCTGTGGGTGGAAGACCTGTGACAGGGAGGGGGGCTTACTCACCATTTTCAACAGAGCTTAGGTTTAAAAACCTTGTATAAAGTCTTGAATGGGTTAAGAACTATTGTAATCCTGAAGGGAGTAGGAATTGTTCGAAACTTTGAAGGGTTAAAATCTGGTAAAATCTTTAAATGTTGTTGTCTTTTGAGCGTGTTGACTGGAGTGCTCTCTTCCTGGTTTGTTACAGATCATTTTTTTTATTTATTTAGCCTGTTAAGAATCTATTTAAATTTTAGGTTGCAGAGTTTCTCAAACAGATGAATTTCCCAAGCAAGATTGGTATGCCGTATTATTGGCTGGTTTAAGCAGTAGCCTTATGAAAAAATGAAGACTGCCCATACAGGTTGAGATATACATAAATATATATATATTGCTATTCCGTGGTCTTGGAATATAAGATTAGGTTGTTTATATATACAGAAAATAACATAGAAGAATATTGACCAATAAATCTTTTATCTGCATTGTAGGTTCTGCTTTACACGTATCCAGCACTCCACATTGAAACTGTATTTTATCCAGAGCTATTAAAAGCCGGCATTTACAGTTCTGCAGGGTAGTTCATTGTTAAAACAATTTGAATTAGCATCCCTAGTACTCGGTCTTAGGGGATCGGAAATGAAACATTACAATCTGAAAATATTAAAGCTGTCCTATAATTTATTTTTAAAAGTGCTGCGCGAGCTGAATTAAGCATCTCGCGGTCCTAATGGAAATGAATTAACTAGCTGGAGAGTGAGCATGGCTGCACCCAGGGTTTTACGGCAGGCACGTCTTGTTCAGCAAGATTGCATTAGAGCCCGGCCGTCAGAAGAGGAAATGTATGCTTTACAGTTTATGTGATTATATATGAAGTAAAAACATTTCAAACCAAGATATCACCGGTCCAAAGAATGAGGTTATGGGAACCATAGATTTAAGTACATATATATATTTTTATTATTTCGTTTTTGGGGGTGGGGGTTAGAATCTGTACCTTTTTCTGCATTATACATTGGTGGCACAATAACACTTTCAACAGACATTGTGGCACTTTAATTTGTTCCCTGATGAACATATGTCCAGCACTTTACACAGGGCAGAAAGCAGTGTATCCACCTCTGTGAGCACTGTATAATTTGAGGGGGAGGGGGTCTTTTTGTCATTGAATATCCAGCAAGTACGAGAGAAATCTCAATGTATCTTATCTGGTAAAATCCTTTCACAAAAAAAATAAAATAAAAAAAATAAAAAGTACATATTTCAGTCTCAAACTTTCCTCTTTCATCATTAAATATGTAGAGCAAAACTATAAGCGTCCTGGTCAAAACTTAACCACTTCACTGCCAAGTGATTTTTCCATAGACCATTTGGCAGGAACCAATGGTTTTATGTAAAGCCACTTTACAGTTCACCTTAACCTGAATATGTCACTCACACAATACACACACACACACACACACACACACACACACACACACACAGTCTAAATGCAATGTGATATGTTTACAGTGCATTTCTAAACCATGTGGATTATTTGACTGGCAGAGGGCTCCCTCTGTTGGCCAAATGGTGGTTTTGCAGTCAGAATTGCGACTAGTCTCCGTCTGAGGTTGCAAACTCCCAGCACTTCAAAGGGCTCCAGTATATATCGATTGTCATGGCTGATTTATTGGAACGTTAGGGGCATATTGTGAAGCCCATATGCCAAGGAATTTAATTTTCAATGGAAGAAAAAGAATTTGCATTCCTCCAGAAAATACCAGGATCGAGTTTACGTGATCTCAGGCACCCAAAGGTGTGATCGTGATAATGAAGGGTTAAAGGAATACTAAATAATGTTAATGGCAGAGCGTTTTTAAATGGAAAATTTAAAACTAACACCACACCTCTCCTTACCTCCGTCACCAGTACTTACACCCCCTTTTTTATTGCTTACCTCAATTCCCGCATCGTGGTCTTCCGCGGCAGATTGTCAGAAATATGACATCTGCTTCTTCCTGAAGCGGACATGTATGCGGTTCTGGGGACTCAGCCAGGCCACAACAGATTGAAGCTTGCCGTGCATATCACCCAATCCATCAGCTGCCAAAAGAAACCCACTAGTGGCCGATCTGGTGACAGGCAGACGGGACATTTAAAATCCTGGCAGCTGGTGACGCTGGGTGGAGTGAAGGAAACTCCTTCACTTCACACAGCAATAACACCAGTTTGGGGCAGGGAGAAGGGAGAGGCACTCCTCACATTCTGGCCGCTTTATTCATCCTGATGACTTGATTGTTTAAGGCTGGGCTCACACCTGAGCGTACCTCATACGCGTGTTTTTGTCTGCCGTTTTATGAGCGTTTTTGACCGTTAGAAACGCGCGTCGTACGTGCGTTTTTTGAAGTCTATGGCTGAAAATGCACTGTAATGCGCCCCAAAGAAACTCCTGTACTTTGGGCGTAGGGCGTTTTACAGCGCTTTCCTACGCGCTGTAAAACGCCTAGGTGTGAACCATGCCCATAAGAAATAATAGGATTTCAGTGTTTGAGCGTTTTAAAGTGCGTAGGAACGCGCTGTAAAATGCCCAGGTGTGAACCAGGCCTTAAGCTGGGTTCAGACCTGAGCGTATCTCATATGCGCATTTTACGCGTGTTTTTTTGTCAAGCGTTTTATGAGCGTTTTTGACAATTATAAACGCGTGTCGTACGTGTGTTTTTTGAAGTCTATGGCTGCAAACGCACTGTAATACGCCCCAAAGAAGATCCTGTACTTCTTTGGGCGTAGGGCGTTTTACAGCGCGTTCCTACGCACTGTAAAAGGCGCAGGTGTGAACCATGCCTATAGGAAATAATGGGATTTCAGTGTTCGAGCGTTTTACAGCTCGTAGGAACGCGCTGTAAAACGCCCAGGTGTGAACCAAGCCTTAGAGTGTCCCTTTAAGTTAACTGCCCAATGATGTCCAGCTAGCCATTACATTCATCTAGTTCTATTGCTTGCTCAGTTCCATTGTTAGTTACTGCAGACTGAGGGCCACATTACATAGTTGGTGCTAACTTAACCAGAGCTGTTGTAAACTGAAAACCTCCAAAGGCTATAATGGCTCTGGGAAGTTTACAACAGCTCTGGTTAAGTTAGCACCAACTATGTAATATGGCCCTAGGGGTATTCTGTGTAGTTTGTTTTATTTTTGAAAAGTGACTGGATGTCATGGAGGCAGGCAGTAACTCATCGATCATAAAAGCAACATTTTGTGGAAATAACAGCAGAGGCAGCTCTATAATTAGGCCAAATAGGCAGTTGCCTAAGGCCTCGCTCGAACAGGGGCCTCGTATGATGGTATTTGTATGGCATTTCAGTATACACATTTGTGGTAGTATTGATATACCACACAAATACAGTCCTACATTGACATACAACTATCTTCCAGGACAGCTGTCTGAGCCTTCATTAACCCCTTCGCTGCGGAGGACGCGCTGAGCGTGTCCACCCGCAGGTAACGTTCCTTGCGGAGGACGCGCTGAGCACGTCCTCCCTTTGGGGCCAGCGATCGGCCGGGTTCTGGCCGATCGCTGTGCCCCCCGGTGCGGGCTGACATCCTCGATGTCAGCCCAGCACCCGGAACCGCCGCCGGGCTTATTAGAGGTCATTGCGGCAGCGACCTCTCTCCCTCCCGATCGCCGGCGTTGCGGGGGTTAATCCAGGTAAGGCTGTGCCCTTCCAAACGGTACCTGGAATTAACCCCATGGGGGCTGGATCACGAATCAGTACCGAAAAGCGCCGGTTCGTGATCCTTTCCCGGAGCTGGCCGACATCTTGGATGTCGGCCAAGCTTCCGGGAATGCCCCCTGAAGACTGGCGTCATCGTGCATAGCACGATGACGCCAGTTCTGGAGTTAACCTCTAACTGCCACCAATGGTGGAGATAGGGGGTTCCAATGAACCCCCTATCTCCCGATCCGTGGCAGTTAGGGGTTAATGTTTGATATTGTTGGATCGGCCAGAGCATGGCCGTTCCAACGATACCAAACATGAGTATGAAAAAGTTTTTTTTTTAAAAAACAAAAGTAAAAAAATATTTTTAAAAAAATAAACAATTTTTTTTTCTTTTTTTTGGTTCGTTAATGCAGCAATATTGTTCCCATTTCAATTATAATGTGAACAATGATGCTGCACTAACGATTTTTGTATGCGGTGCGTTTGTTAATCGCGTAATTTTCCCCCAAAAAAAATGTAACGAGACCCCATCTCTAATTTTTTTAACAAGCGCACCCCATACAAAATATAACCGCAATTGCTTGCATGTTAAAATGTGAAAAAAACACTTTACACGTTGTAAATTATTGAAAATTCATATTTTATTGCATTTTTTGTTATAATATACAGACAGGACATAACGTATACATATAATAATGACATATTATGAATCTGCCGAGTCTGACTGAAAGAACGATATATAATATGTCTGGGTCATATACTAAAATAAGCCTTCAAAACGCATTTAAACATGATGAGCAAAATCGATAAAAATGACCTCAGCACAGAGGCGTGAAATGCCTCAGCAGCGAAAGGATCAATTATAGCTTTTTTTAATTTTAGCTAATTTCTACTTTTTTGCACAATAATAGGTAAAGCACAACTGTGAGGCCCTAACGCCTCACTAACTCTAGCGCTGTCTCTGCAAAACAGAATCAGATCTGCAACAATTTTGTAGTTTCTTCATTATCAACACCAGGGACAGTGTGTTTACAATAAATTATTGAAGGCACAAAATTCTGTAAACAAGCAATAAACTATAGTTTAGCCTATACTGCGTTTAATACGCATGCCAGCTGGGATCCTGCTGGGGTGGTTATTCACCAAAAAGGGAGCTTTAGCGAGTTAATATCTTAGTTGTTAAATCATAGGTATTGGGAAGTTGGGGGAAAAAAATTCTTAAAATCACCCTGGTTGAAAAGAGTGTCCAGCTGTGCTATTTTATCCTTCAGTTTTATGTAGTTTCTTGAAAAGAAATTCAGTCTCTTACAATATAGAAGAAAAATCTTATGCATCGAGAAACACTGTACTGTGTGAAGAGAACATATATGTATTATTATACTATTGTATATTCTATGTATATTTGTATGTACTTAAAACATGTTTAGAAGCAGCCGTTACAAAAGGTGCCTCCACAAGTGACATATCCATGGAAAGGCCATTGTCTGATCTTACCTAGGATAATAAAATGACCAAGTAGAATGCCCAAAAAGATATAAATGATCAAATATATATATTTTTTTTTTTTTGGTAACCATTTTTGATTACCGGTATCTTTAAAAAGTAGAAAATAACTCTAAGGTTTGGATGATAAAATGTAGAAAAATAATTAACAGGCTTTGTGCTGTAAATGGTTGAAACCCGAATAGATATAGCATTCTGACGTGACATTACACATACACATAGTAATGATGTATTTTGAGTCTGCTGCATTCTCTGAAAAAAACTATATATAATAGAAACAGTTAAGAACCTTTTGGCCCGTCTAGTCTGCCCAATTATTTGGATACTTTCCTTGGATTGCACCTATAGGAAAAGATCTTCCTGTGGGATAAATCTCAAATATCAGGATGATGTTTTTGATATTTTTAACTGCTGTCTCCTAATGGCATGCAGGATAAATAAACAGTAGTCAAAGAAAGGCACAAATAATCAAAACATAAGGTCTGGTAAAGCACACTGTTATCTTTTTGTGTTTCTGATATAGCTATTGATATTTATTTATCCTGCATGCCATTAGGAGACAGCAGTTAAAAATATCAAAAACATCAACCTGTTATTGGAGATTTATCTACAAGGACTGTAGATCTTTTTCTATAGGCGCAATTATCCATTTACAAAGAGCTGTATATTTCTAATGCCTTTAGCTCCCAACTTTCTCTAGAGATAATAATGGTGTGAATACTTATCACCTGATACGAACTTCGGCGTATTTTGTTCAGAAAAATCTATGAATGATTAGAGCTGTGCTCTCTCTTTAAGAGCAATTTAAACAACATACCAGGGACGTGCAGTCAGGGGTGGCAGGGGAGGCAGGGCCTTGTGCTCATTGTGCTGCAATGACATGTATGTATAGTTAATCTGTAAATAAAATGTTATTCATTGAAAAAAGTTCTCATACTCACCTCTCCACGCTCCCCCGCTGTGCTTCTCTGTCCTCTGCTTTTTTTTCCGTGTACTTTCAGTTTGCTGGCTGGTGTGTGTGTGTGTGTGATTCACTACACAGACAGCAGGGGCAGCACTGAGCCAGCATAGCCTACTCAATTTGGCAGCTGAACACTACGCTAATTGCGCAGCTCAAGCTGACTTACTGGTTCTACGCTTTTCAGTGCCTCCAGAGGCACTGAGAGCAATTGAAGCTTGAGCCAATGTGAAAGCTCCATTGGTCTCAAGCAATTCTTTTTTTAAAAAATAAAAACGCCCCCATGGAAGGCAGAGCTCCCCATGGATTGATTGATGCAGGACAGTCATGGGACTGTCCTCGTCACTCGTGGGGGGAGCACAGGCAGAGCTCAGCATGTGTGTAATAGCATTGTGAGCGCATGCTCTTAGAACTAAAAACCTATATACAAACTATATTTTAAAGTGTTGTAATAGCGCCCTCTATTAGTCAGTATTGTAAGTGCATGCTCTTAAAACTGTAAAAAAAATGCCAACTTTACTTTATAAATAGTGAAACTCTATTCTCCTATATAACGATAATCAAGTGCTTAAATTGCGACTGAGTAACCCTGTGTATATCTGGCACTAATACTAGCCAGTGCCTCACCAGCCACTGACCTCACTGCAACATACCTAATCCTCTCTCTTACTACTAATTGAGTTATTGAGATAATACAGCTCTAACCATTTTTTGAAATACTTGGGTATGTTTTTTCTTTTAACTTTAGAGTATTCTGACCAAATTATTTTGGTCCATATTGTTTTAATTGGACCAAATGCTTCTGGTCTAAATGTTTTTATATGTTTCAATAAAAGTTAATTTTTAGTTAATTCTGAGTCCATAAACCTGTCAAGGTGTTTCCTCTACACTAGTTTAATTTTATGTTGCACTTTATCCTTGTCGAGTCTGTCATTTTCTCTCCATCTCCTGCTAACACTAAATGGTTAAAACTAAGCCCTGTCAAATGCAGCCCCCCTGCCTGCTTATAATAATACTTTAAACCTGTTATGTAGGGCAAACCTGCTGTTGCTCCATTCTTCCCAAAATTACAGTTCTTATATTGTTAACCAATCTGTTATTTATTTAAAGGCTTTTGAAATTACCCTTACTGCTGGAGGAGAAAAAGGATGCAACAAAAGGATTACTTACACCAACCCTTATCCGAGCAAGAAATTATACTCTCTGTATACAAACAGGCCAGATCTTTTGCAGTTCAAGGAGAACACTTTTGAGGTAAACTGTTTTTATTTGCTTCACTTGTAATTTGTATTTATAGTTTATTGTGAACACTGACAAAGGGACATTATGCTCCTTTTGAGCTGGTTAGGAGTCAAACCTGCTCCTCGGTATATGTCACATTCAACTGCCAGGTGGCAAGAAACCTAACCCAGGATTGATTTTTTTCGAAGCACAAAGTGAATCTATTTCTGATGCACTGGCTCTACTCCAGATTCCAAACTCTGGCCCCTCAGGTGTTCCTGAACTACCATTCCCAGAAATCTCTGACTGCATTAGATGGATGGAGAAGCATGGGAGTTGTAGTTCAGGGACATCTGGGGGGCTGGAGTTTGGACATCCCTGCTCTAAACTATAAAGTTTTTGCACTGTGATGATGATTTCACACACCTTCTCATGGACATGAAATGGTAGAATTAAAAAAAAAAATATATATATATATATATATATCCCCCCTCCCCATGAATTCCCCTTAAATAATTGGGCAGATATGGCCAACAGCATCTGCCCAATTATTTTTTAATTTGGATTTTAGTTTATGTATAAATACTCACCTTTTTTATTATTATCCTTTATTTATAAAGCCCCAGCATATTCTATAGCGCTGTACAATGGGGAAGCACAAACATGTCTCATACATGATAAATAAGGAAAAGACAACCCTACCCAAAGGATAGCTAGTGTAGGAAGTACAGCACTTTAACCAAGTGCTCGGCCAGACATCCCGTGAGCTTACAATCTAAGGGACGGGGTAAGTGAAACAGATGGGAGCAGAGGGAAGGAGAAGCTGCTTGCTAGAAGAAATGTTGTGACGGTTGCATGGGAAGAAGCTTGGGCTGAGTAAAGGTAATTGGAGAGAGAAGTGGAAACAGCTGCAAAAGGAGCCCTTAAATTACGTACCAGGCTTGGGTGGGAGGGTGGATGGGACAGCAGAGTGGAGAATCTTGTTGGTCAACGTATGCTAGAAAATAAAAATGGAGATTTGCTAAGTGTGCTTTTAAGAAACTACACGGCAGGGAGGAGGAGCACCTTTTCTCCTTTGGCACTGGGCTGCTCCTTTCTTTTTCCAAAATGTTGAAGTCCATACAGCTTCTTACGCAGTTTACGTAGCTTAGATAACTTTTGTATGTACGCTACGTAAATTACTTATCTCATGGAACTTGCAAACTTCCATAAGTTATGTAGCGTCTACGGAGAACGATGTATTGGAGCCTTTCGCACCAGTCCTCAACTGCTGTCTCCCAGAACACTAGCTGCTGCAAGCGTTCGGAGAGAGAATGATGTCAGCACTCAAAGCCTAATAATGCAAAAAATGTTGTAATGCACACTGCTTTTTAAAACACACAGGGCTATATTACAAAGTTGGTGCCAAGTTAACCAGAGCTGTTGTAAACTTACCAGAGCCATTATAGCCTATGGAGGTTTTACGTTTACAACTGCTCTGGTTAAGTTAGCACCAAGTATGTAATATGGCCCACAAGTGGGTGCTAGCCAAAACAAAGACCACTCCTCAACAGGTCTTAAAGATATCAGAAATGTAGATTACCAAGGAAGCACACCATTGAATATATAAAATAAACTTTATTAGAGCCAAAGAAAACAGAATATATCAATTTAATAAATGTACACCGATATGTTTGCCATGAGTGAATAAAGAATAAATCAATTTGATGGATATACACAATAACATATGTATTAGATGCCCTAAATATCATAAGCAACCGAAAACGCACAGCCTAATAAATAATCCCGATCCTCAATAAAGTACCAAACCATCAAATTGCCTATGTACAAAACATGATCATATAGTCTAGGCAGGCACCACAGAATAATCAAAAATCCAACAAAGCATTATTATTATACTTTATATAGCGCCAGCATATTCCGCAGCACTGAACAATGGGCACAATATAGACAGGGCTACAATACATGGAGACTGAACAACATTTTGATAAATCAGTACAGGAGGAAACAAGAGCCCTATTCTTGTGGGAATTTACAATCTAGAAGGGTTGGTGGTGGAAACAGGAAGAGAGGAAGAGAGGACTGCAAGGTGAGAGTGATTGGGCTGCAAGGTGAGAGTGATTGGGCTGCAAGGTGAGAGTGATTGGGCTGCAAGGTGAGAGTGATTGGGCTGCAAGGTGAGAGTGCTGGGCTGCAAGGTGAGAGTGCTGGGCTGCAGGGTGAGAGTGCTGGGCTGCAAGGTGAGAGTGATGGGCTGCAGGGTGAGAGTGCTGGGCTGCAGGGTGAGAGTGATGGGCTGCAGGGTGAGAGTGATGGACTGGTTGGGGCAGTGAGGTGTATTAGGGAGTCGGGTGGCATGCTTCCCTAAATAGAAATGTCTTAAAATAAAGCATTGATATATCCTACAATAAATCACACAGCAAAACTAACTACACAACTAAATAATATGCTAAAAAGGGGGAAACTCTCTCAGTAAATCTAACCAGAAGAGCCCAGACATCCCAACGTTTCGGTCAAAAGATCTTTGTCAAGGGTGCTCAAAGCATGCAAACATCATCAGGCCCCGCAGACGGGGTATTCAAAATCATCAGTCCCCGGCCAAATGGGGCTGGAGGGCAATCCAAGCATCCTGACCACTTTATGCACCCTGACTACTTTAGCTTATTAGAGTGTCCCTGTAATACTTCGTGATATACCGCACACTATATATTTTTTTCTATTTATTACTTGTATTACGAAAAGTGAGCCGCTCCATACCTTTCTCCCTTAACATCTGGAAACGGTTAAGTCAATTATTCTAATATTTCATTACACACATTACTGGCCAAGCAGCTGCGTTAAATCTTACACCTTTCTGCTCCATTTAAGTAATAGAGGAGAGAATAACATGAACACCGCAGTAACTATGGTCGATACGTGCAATAGAAAGGTACATGTTCACATTATTGATGCAGGTTCTTTCCGTGCCTTCCATGGGGCAAACTTCAATAAGGGTCTGCGCAATCATATATTATGAAAAAAGAAATGATTTTGTATAAACACTGTTCTAACCTTCTGAACGACATTTAGTTGTGCAAATGCCTCCATAACTGCTCCCGAAAGCCCATCATCGTCTTTTCTTATGTTTTCATAAAGCTATTTAATCCCTTATTTTATCTCTGCATCGGTTTTGTCTCCTGAAACAAGGACTTCACAGGAAATGCAAATTGTTTTCTAGTTTGCATTGATTTTCTCCACGAATAATGATGTGCCAAGCAGAAGCTTCTTGCAGCTTTCTCAGCGCCTTCACAAATAATTCACACACATTTCAGTTAGAATGCTTCATATTTCACGCAGATACTGTAACACTATAATTTTTCCATACCATGTGCTTCAGCTGGTTTATAACCCCTAATGTAACCTTGTTTTCCAGCGGGATATGTGTCATTTCGCTTGACAAGGATCTGACAAGTGACTGTACATACAAGTTGAGGTGTCCCCATCATCAGTATTGGTCTACGTCCCATAGTACAGAATGTTTAGAACGGTCTACACTTTGCAATGGTGCTTTTCTTTTTAATTCGTTCATCAGCTTTCCATAAAGGCACAATTAAAAGATTTAAAAATATCCCTCCCTGGGCACAGAAAGCAATGGGTATCATCATAGATATTCAACAACTGCCTCCCATGCAGCCGAATCCTCTGAAAATAAAAACATTTGTTTGGTTTTATTGTTTTTGACAATATTAACGTTTACAAACAGAAACTAGATACAAAAAGTAAAAAAAAATAACTAAATGGAATAAAAAGAAAATAATGTGTCAGAATGTAGACTAAATAATCACGTCTAGCATTTTTTTTTTTTTGAGAAAGGATTTTACCAGGAAGGATACATTGAGATTTCTCTCGTTTTCAAGTAAGTCTGGGTGGCGAGTATGTACCGTTGGGTGTCTTGCCCAAGGACACTTACTGGAGAGGTGCTCTTGCCGTGTCTCCACGGTTATAGAGCAGTGATGTTCCCTCTACTCCACCCAGCCATTAGTATTAGGAAACACTTCACAGATGGATATATTCAATCAGATCAGACAGTAACCATAGCCTTGTTTGGTGGTTTTTCTAAAAAGTGGTTTGAAAATTGTGATGGAGTTCTAAGATAGCTGACCAAGTGAAACATGGACATGTGCCAAGATGTAATTACTTCTTAGGCTAATGTCAGATGATCGCAGTCTGAGCGCGCTCGGCGTGCGTGCACGACGGACAGACGTACTGACGGAAGGTACTGTAGACACCACACGGTCGTTTTTTTTGACAGATGTAGAACAAAAAAGGGAAATATGGGAATTAAAATTAATTATAATTAAAATACAGGTACTGTCAGCCAGACCAAAAAAACATCTGATCGTCAACGTTATGGATGTCGCAAATGCGCTGCATCTGACGTCGCAGTATAACTCACACAGGTCGCTAAGCAGATGTGGCACACTCTGCGTGTCCGTCTTAGAGCTTTTACATTCTTGCCTAACTTGCGTCCGTTTGCCACGTGCGTTGTGCGTGCGCAGTTCGATGCACACGTACTACGTGTGTGGGTCTCTATTGATCATGATTCTGTGCTATGACGGACGTTAAACTGTGCGGCAACACGGACATGATCATTGTGTTCGTCTGACACGGGCCTAAAAGTATTATAGTTTTCCAAGGGGGAATAATATCAGTTTGTTTTTAGTATTAAATTATTTATGGAAAGAAAAAGTTTCCCCTTCATTTTAAGTGTAAGTATATGTGAATCTATTAAAGAGATGGACAAGTTATTTTTTTCAACAGCACAATTTCAGCAGGGTTTGTCATTACCACCTGAATGGTACTGGAGCTTGTGATCCCTTCCTCAAGGAGTAAAAATAACAAACTCACACTCTGGCACATAGCCTCAATATCAGAGGACTATATGAGTTATTCAGAGAGAGACGATCTGGCCCCGAAATTGCACCGAACAGGAAATTTCCCCGTACGGTGACAGTTTCGGGGCCATTCGGCTATTGAGAAAGCAGGCAGTTCGCCAAATTTTGGCAAATTGCCAGCAAATACAATGCCTGTTCAACAGTGAAATCCCCATAGAGATGCAATGGTTAATCTATTCCTAGACTGTGAGTTCCTACGGGAATAGGGCCCTCATCTCCTCCTGTACTGTTTGTCAAATGTTGTTCAATGTATTGTAACCCTGTCTATACTGTGCTTATTGTACAGCGCTGCGGAATATGCTGGCGCTTTATAAATAAAGAATAATAATAATAACAGAGAACAGCAGTGAAATTCCCTGTTCGGTGGTTTAAATCAGGCAAATCTCATAGGCTTCAATGCTAAAAATGTTTCTGTTTTTATACAATATTTACTAAACCGTTTATTATTTTAATCTGCAGCAAAAAGTCTATTTAGGATTAAGAATTTTTTTTCTGAAGAATGCCTAAATAGCATTTATTTTTTCTGTAGCAGACCTTTTTATTATTATTCATAGGACATTATATGTTAATTCCAGACATTTTCATTCAGTAGTTTTTTTTGCAAACAGCATTTCAAGTTTGACACTTTCAGGAAATTTTTTGTTTTTTACCTGTCCGGCGGGTTGTCGGCTTTTTTAAGCGGCTCATTGGCTATGTCTGACGGCTGTTCAGCGGTTGAGGTGGCGGTGCCCGGCAGCGGCGGGCGGGTTGACAACAGACAATTCAACGCACTTTGGAGACCCTGCGGTGAATGCCTAATTCACAGCAGGGTCAGCGAATCGGACTCTCCGAAGTGAGGCGTATCAGATAGCATCGAAATGTCGGTGACATTTCGGTGCTATTTGAATAACCTTGTATATATATACCAGCAGTGGGATATGACCGACTCCTGTTTTATGGTGGTTTACCTTCATGGTGGTAGAATTGGTATCCTCTATGACAATCGTCACCTTCTAGACGTGGATAGAAAAGACACAGTAAAAACAACACACAATATAGATGCTAGCAGAAAAAAAGTTGCATTTGACAGGAAAATAGGTGCAATTGTGTCCTTTTTTTCGGTGTTGCACCATGCCTGTATCAATTTTTATGATGAGATTATGGTGCAAAAATTTAAGGTTAACCCTAAACCTAAGAGTAACCCTAAATCTAACATGTGGTTTTTGCACTATACTTGCATCAAATTAACTTTTTTCTCTAGTGACTAAATGTGAGTATTGTGTTAAAATCTGCGACTTTATGATATTGTTTACATGTCGTGCATTTTCTGGCTCCAAACGGTAGTAACTTGGTAAAGGTAAACCAGTTGTATCAAACCTTTACTCCACTAGAATGACCCTGTAAGTAGAATTGTAGTTGAAGACTACGGTACTTTCCAACATTTGCTCTTGTTAACGGTCATACTGTTCTGCAGTGGATAGAAGTCGCACTTCAGCTTTCGAAGCAAATTCTTCATGTCGTGGATTCACTGACTCAATAGAGACACACGAATGAATTCTAAAACTAGGTACCACGATCATCTTAAATGTTGCAAGCTCAAGGAGGTGAAACATTCTCATATATGCTTTATTACATTTGTGATTTCCAATGGATGTAGTAATACCCACTTGATTAAATTCCAATAAAGAATAAAAGATCGGGTTACATATAGATTGCTCTTCCAAATAATTTGCCAAAAGCTAACTGCAAGATGATCTATTAGTTGTGTTTATTTACAGCTTAGAGAATACCCGGGGAAACATTATTTCAATTCCTGTGATTTATGAGAACATTAAAGTATGACTCTGTTCAAATGCCATAATCTTTAACTGTTTGTGTAGATCGGCAGTGGAGAAACATACACCATTGGCTTACGATTCGCGCCAACCAAGAGCAGCGGCTTGGAAGAAATCCTGATTTTCATCAACGACCAAGAAGATAAAAATGAAGAAACCTTCTGTGTGAAGGTCAAATATGAACCAAGTAAACAATTGGCATAAAGACTCAAAATTGTTTGAACGGATTTAGTCCTTACCTTCGAAATGTTTAATTGTTTGTGTTCTTTTCCTAATATTCATGGAAAACGGAGCCAATGAGGTTTGTAAATGGATCTCAAAAGGGTACCAGAGATGTCACATCATTACCATGTTTACAACATAAAGGCCCCTATTACATTCTTCATGCAATTTCGTTCGCGCAGCGCAAATTGTTTTGCGCGCATCGTCCAGCGTTATCGAAAATTAACGGTGGTATTACGATCCGAACACATTTTCTCATCCATCAAAAAAAGAACGTTCATAAAAACGACGCGTAAAACGAAGAGTAATACGCGCGCAGTAACGTAGCGCACATAAATCAGTGTGCGGACTCTTTTTTTCGCGGGATTCAGCCAATCAGAATTAAGAGCCTTAATTGACATCAATTTACCTTAATTGACTCACTCAGATTTACTTTGACAGGCGCAAAAACTTGAGTATACATTCTGCAGCAATAAAAAAAACACACACAAATTCAAAATTTTTTTGTTTGGGTATGTGTAGAATGTGTAACTATACTGGGCTGTATTTTATTTTTTTTTCGTGCTGGTGTTTTTCGTTTCGGCCAGAACGTTCCGATTTGCAGTTACCACCACCTTTTCAAAGACGTTAAAATTATGCGCGCAAACATCATTCGTAAAAAAGTTAAGAAATGCGCATCGATTGTAATACCATCCGCGTTCCAGCGCACGAACGAATTTGCGCTCACAATGTTAAGTATAGGACGTGCACAGTTCATCACGCTTGCGCAGGTCCATCCGCGTTAAACGATAATGCGCATCGTTTGCGCGAACGTTGTAATACGACGTTCAGCACAAAGGGTTTTGCCCCTCACGCAAATGCGCATTTGTGCATGCAAAACCAAATGCGCGAGGAATGTAATAGGTGCCAAAGGCTATGGCACTTTAATTCAGTGAGATTTATTCGCCAAACCAGGGGATTGTGTCAACTGACTTGAGGGGAATCTTTCAATTTAACATGACTGACTTAAAATTTAAGAATTCCAACTCTTCCAGCTTTACGATTTTGGTTTAAATTTTACAATTCCCACCTTCATACTTCCAAGCTTTGCGGACAAACACCAGTTGCTCAGTATATGTTGACACTGATGTAAAATAACTTTAAAGTTACATTTAATCTGTAGCCATTGGACAGAATGACTTATTGATGCCAATACTGCATAGATCCTCCAGAAATGGGGTGAATACCAATTCGGAATGAAACCAACAGGATTAATTCAATGGTCCCACAATGATTCCTGCAAATAGAGAAATCCTATGGAGAATTATTTGTTTGCCTTAAATAATAGTGGACAATCATGTGTGAGTCTTTAATGGCAGTAGAAGCCGGTTTTCTTTATATAGATGGCAAGAAACTATGGTGACAGACAGTACACCGGGTAGTTTGCTGGTTTATGGTGTCGGTTTTAAAACTTTGGGTCAAATATTTAAGGGTTTTCCTAATTTGTAGAAAGTAACTTAATTCAGCTTCCTCCAAAGTTCAAATTTTATTAGGACAATAAAAATCTGTAGTGTTATTCAGTCTGCATTCAATGTCACAGTTCCCTGCTGTCCTTCATGTACAAGTAGGTGGGAAACGAAAGAAGCACAATAATGAGAGATCCTAGACCATATAGCACTTTCAGGGTTATTCAGAAAAAGGTGAAACTCTGGAGAACTTTTTGAGAAGTGAAAATTTTAGGTCAAAATAGTCAAACCAGAAAAATTCTCCCATTTAGCTCACTTTCCAAATCGGCTATGTTGACCTAGAATTTTCACTTCTCCCGAGTTTTGCCTTTCTCTGAATAACCCTGCATGTCTTTCTAAATATAAGGGAAACTAAAGGGATTGGCACATTCTGAATGGTTTTATAGGCTGTCACACCTATGCTATGAGTATTAAAGGCCCTATTTAAAATTCCCTGGTGGTCTATTTATTAATCAAATTCTTTGTTGAAAGCGGTCAGTTGTTTTTTTTACACCCGCCCTAGCAGCATCCCGAGTGTGGCTCGGGGTTAAATTCCTATGTTGGAAGCGGTAACCCTGAGCAACACTCGGGATCCATTACCGCTCTCTCGATGTCCTCAGCTGCCTCCTCCGGTGACCTCATTACTTCCTGGTTTCCTCCTCGCGAGAAGGAATCCAGGAAGTAAAACGCTGTGATCGCCGGAGGAGACTGCAGAGATCGTCGAAGGAGCGCATGGAGAGATAATGTATACAACCCGAGTGTGTCTCGGGGTTACCACTCTCAGCGGTGAAATTTAACCCCGAGACACACTTGGGAATGCCGCCAGGGAGGTTAAATACACGGTCATCAAAAAGAAAATGTTGGAAATAACTACTTTACGTTCTGTATTTTCATACGGTGAAAGCACAGGTTTATACTTAAGCTCCAATATGTGCATGTAGCACTATAGCAGGAACTTTGAATGTGCTACATCTAGAAACTAGAGAATATTGCCCTTGTATGAATAACTTTCATATTTAGTCCATGACTGACAGCATTGGAGTATTGGTTTATCGTAATATAACTAAAGCATTTCATATTTATATTTTTAATACATTACATATTTATGTGCTTTAATAGATATGAGATCGTCACAATTTGATTTACTTTTTTTAATGCTCGCAAGTTTGGTTTTCTATATACAGTGTTTTATATTTCACAGATTTTTTGCACAATCTGAATTACTGATGTTTTCTACACATTATATAAAATAAAGTATTTTTCCGTTTCATGCGTCTTTTTTAATAAAAGCAATTTGACAGTAAATATAGATGTAAAAAGTAGCTTGAAGCCAAGTCAAGCTAATTTTGTGGAAAACAAACATTTTCACCATTTCCTATTATATTGAGTGAACGGATTTGCAAAAAGGAAAGTCATCTCTTAAATAGAACATAAATTCAACCTACTTCTCACGCTTGTATTTCGGATTATTTTGCGGTTTTTACTTGCTGGATGGTTAAAATTGTAGCCAGGACGTTACAAATAAGATATTTTGGCTTCTGCTTTGCTTTTCATGGAACATCTCTGTTGTTAACCTACCAGGAATAGTGAAGGCACCGTGCCACATTTCTCCGTCATTTATCAATGCGATAGCTCAGTGGTTAGTGCTTTGGCTGCAGTATCTCTAAAGCTTGCTCTATATCGGTCTGATTCCCACGTAGCGCCAGCTAAGTCATCATTCAGTGGGTCGATTTGAGTATCATAACATTTGGTAATTATATCTATACTAAAAGACGATTAATATTATCAAAACCTAAATATATAGAACCATCCTGGTGAAATAACATGATATAAAATGAAGGATTAGGGAAAAAATTGTTAGTATTTAATTAATGAATTCTCTATTATTTAGATGTCTTGTATAGATTTACACAAACACATAAATATATAAAAAAAATCATTTTTACTGTATATATAAACGCGAAATGTAGAGTTGGTGTAACTTCTATGTCCTTGTATAACGCACACGGCTCTCATTTCTATTCTGACACATTGCATAATGTGTTCAATATGAAGTTGCCTTTCAGTACCAGTTGCAAAGAGATTTCTTTTTTTAGATAGATGAAAAATAGACCTGTCTCTTCAGAAAATCATATCAATACAGTGTAACTTGTATTACGCTCTGTGGTTTAGATAGGGGAATAAAATCAATAAATACAAATTTGTGAACGTGCTCTACGATGGAATGGAATTTAAATATACAATATATATATATATATATATATATTTATCACATTCACCCTGTTAGGTGAAAACGGATATTTATGATAGAAAAGCAGTTACTGCGTTTTAGTGTAGAATTGTCTTGCTGTTCAATACCAACTTAAACCTCGGCTGCGATTGTAAATGTAATCCGTTTTATAGATATTGCTCCTAAAGCTGTTTCCAACCATTTGTAAATGACCTTCAGATCTTTGGCTGCCACACAATCTACTGTATAATGATTGGTGCTATTGTATTCTTGTAGAGCACCTTGACACTTTTCTTGTTCAATTAATATATCACTGCGGAGGTTATGAAACTCTCATTGTGCAGAAAAAAATATCTATCTATAGAAATTAGAGAGCTGGGTGGCGGGGAGATGGACTCACGATTAACCGTAATACCTCCGAGAAAACGCAGCAAGGAAAACTGCCGTTTATTATTTTTATTGTGTTTATTATTTTTCACAAAATAATAATAATTAAATAATAATTAAACGCAATAGTGCATACTTATTAAATACATATTTCAGTGGGTCTCCTGGCGCATCCTTGATATGCCCCCTCTTTAGGTCTTCTGTGCTTAGAAGCTTTTTCGTCTGTAGACCTTGTACCATTTGCATGGCTAAAACCTGTAGTCAGAGCACATTAGAGAGACCGATATCAAGGGTTTTTAATATGCTCTGAATTATAAGGTAAGTGGACCTTCTAACCAAAGAGGACCTAATTATTACAAATCCAATGAAACAAGAAGCCAAAATGCACCAGCACTCTTTATCTGTAGAAGTGTCTTCTTATTGGATGCTTTATACCAGGGGTCCCCAACCCTGGTCCTCAGGGCCCATTAACAGGCCATGTTTGCCAGATATCTGAAGCACAGGTGATATCATTTGCTGCTCTAGTGATTGCTCGATTCAGTCTGCATTTCAAAAGGTAACCTTTAAAACCTGGCCTGTTAGTGGGCCCTGAGGACCAGGGTTGGGGATCACTGCTCTACACAATAGGATACCAGCAACATTTCAGCCTACTGGATTTTGTCAAGTTTGGTGCTTATTGGTTTCTTGAACCTTGTTCTTGGTGTGGCAAAGTATTGAGAGCACTGTGGAGCAGGTCTTCCCCTAAGTAAGAGAGTGCTGTCTAAACCTTTTTCTTGACTAGTTCCAATGAAACAAAGGATAACTTTGTATATGCACTGAAAAAAGGTATTTATTGTTAAGTATGCATCACCAAATGACACATGGAATTTCAAATAAAATGGGATTTTACTTTTAGTGCCTCTATGTGCCCACCAACATATGGGCATGGCTGCCAAGACTGCCCCATGGTTAGTACCCAATAAAGAAAAATGCAGAATAGATGCAAATCAATTGATCAGGCCCTGGATATAGCTGCAGGCAGGGGCACAATTGACAATAAAGCACACCTGTGGGAAGATGCCATTGTAAGTATGACCGATGAGATGTAAAGGCTTCCTGGATGTATTACTTCCTACTGTGATACTGGATCAGGCCTCAGTTTCTTGTGTTGTGTTTTAGATGATGCCTTGTAGAGATTCCCAGGGACTCTTGGCATCTCTTGAACATGCTCACACATTTATGTAGAGGTCTGCTTGACAAGGACTGCATGGTGGTAGGTAATGTCAAGTCTGTTAGAAAGTATTTTCACTGGATTAGACGTTTTGGGCTGATCCTTAAAACTCTTGCCAATACAATGGAAAACCACTATTTGTGTTCCTGTTAGAGCAGCACAGTATATTTATATGCATAAAATCTTAGGTGACGCAATGTGGCCACTGTAGCCATCCCTATAAATTGGACGTCTCCAACCTTCCAAACCAAACCTTCTGTTCAGCTAGAAAATGTGTAGGACAAAGACAACACTGGTAGTATTTGCTCATGACACCCTCAATGCGGAGTGTTTACAACCACCAAATGTGGCTTCCACGCTGCGTCATAAAATGATGCATTAAAAAGTTTGCATCTACGAAAAAGACACTTCAATTGAGCCGCTGCCGAAATTGGTCACCTTTCAAAAACAGCCCTGGCCGAATTTTGATGCTCCAATATCAGCTGCAGCTGAACTAGATGCTCAGGAGAAATGGAATATCTATTGCCATAGTTAGAGCCATAAACCGGATTAAGATTAGAAATTAGGGTTAGGGTTAGGTTACTATTTTTGGTTGTTTATTAGTTAACCCTAACATTCTGCAACATTTTTACTTCATTTCAGGCACCTGCTTCTGCCTCTAAAAAGGGTTAGGGTTAATCCTAACCCTAAAACCATTACAGATAATCTAACTCTATTATACCCAATTCCTAAACCTAATTTATATTTGAGAATGACGCTCCATATAAACTGAGGCACCAAAATCGGACACAGCTGAATTTGGATCGTCACAATTGGATTGCAGCTGAATTTGACAGCCATCCAATTTGGCCATGGCCAAATTGGAGCTTTTTTCATAGATTCAGCTTTTTTACGGGTTTTTTTTTGCCATGCTTTTACAACAGGGAACCGATGCAGAGACCGTAAATAATTCCGCTGCCCTTTACCTTCATATTTGGCCTATTCTTCTCATTCCCCCGTAACCCCTGAATGCATTCCAACCATGTATACCCCAAGTAGACATTCAGTCACTTTCATTCATTTGAATTAGGCTAGGGTCAGACGAAAGCATTTTTCACGGACTGTGCGTCCGAGCGTCCAGACGCACCGTCCAGAAACGGTGCGCAATTACGGCTGTGATTTTTGACGGAGCTATAAAACAATAAATAATGGATGTGATGTAGGCCGGACATGTGCAGCGTCTGACGTCTCCTAATCACACACAACGCCGCTATGCCGACGCAGCGCACTCTGTGCGTCAGTACTAGCGGTTCGACGTTCTTGCTAACCTGTGTCCTTTTGCCTCTTGTGTTGTGCGACTGCACTTCCGTGCGGCCGTACTTCGTGTGTGGGCTTTCGTTGGACGTTATTTGCTGCTACCATGGACGTACTAAAGTGCGGCTAAACGCACATGAACACTGTGTTCGTCTGACCCCAGCCTTAATGAACAGTTACGTTTATGTTGACTTTGTGGTTTTGTTTCTTCCTCTCTTTATAAAGAGACTATTTAATAAACTATTTAATAAATATCCTACTAATTAAAACTAATTACACAATACAGACCTGCACAAATTCTGAACCAGATTAGTGGTCCTTAAATTCATTTTATGAATTTGAAAATAGTGACCATACAATTAAAAACTCATGACGTAAAGATACCATAAATTCACGCCTAGCATCGTATAGATATTCAGATTTAATCAGGAAACAACTATGATCTAGATTATCATCAAACTTGGCTTCTTTTGTAACAGTAGTATCCTTACAGATGATAAAAGGTGAAGCTGTTACAGGAAACATGTTTTGAAGACAGACAGGATGCAGTTATAACTGCTGACACTTTCCATTGCTGTAATACTTTCACTGTAAATTATAGGATTATAGGAGGAAATAAAGCCGTCAAGGCACAGCGATAGCAAGATTGGGTTTCTGGCAAAAACTCAGAAGCCACAATTAATTTAGTAGACAGTTGACACATATAACACGATATAGACGTTCACAGATTGGAGTGCGTTTGTTAGATTTCTTGTTAGAAGCCACTTTAACAAACGGGGTAAGACATAGGGAGTCATTGAGGGGGAAGATATTTGGATAGTAGGTGTGCACAGAAGGTGCAACCCTGCTCTTCAGGTCCCCCTACCCGGCCAGGTTTAGTAGATATCTGAAGCACAGCACAGGTGATATGATTTGCTGCTCAGTGATTGCTGGATTGAGTCTGCATTTCCTCAAGGGGATCCTTAAAACCTGGCTTGTTGGTGGTCCCTGAGGAACAGGGTTGGGGACCACTGCCCGAGTACACCCAAACGCTGCGAGAATTGGACCAGTTTATGTTATTTTACACTTGATTATAGGTTTACCTTCTCACTTTCTTACTAAAGGGCTTTTTTAAAGGGACTGTATTGCTGTATATACTTGGTTATTGCTGAGCAAAAATATTTTATGCAGAGGCTTGCAAATAGTAAATGCCCAACTAGTGCAAAACCAAATAAAATGAGCCATGCATTTCAATAGTTTGGGAATTATACACGCACACAGAACTTAAAAATAGCAAATTGCCCCAGTCAATGCAGTTTCTAAAATCTGGATTTGACAAGTCCCAGAACGTCATGCAAATTAAAATCTTTACAGTTTATATAGCTTTGCGTGTGGACAGGTAGGTTTTATTTTGAAAGGTCACATATGTTAATTTTAATGGATTTATGATGGAAACAAATTGTATTATTTGTAATGATGGCTTTGCATGCCCTGCAGACTAGCTATTATTCTATTAAATACCTGTAAATGCATATCTGAATTATAAAGTCCATTTCAAACATATCACAAGGTTGGAAAATGCAACCCAAATTGCTCATTGACTAAAATGTATAATTACAACAGAGTAAGTGATAGAACAGTATGGCCTGAGCCTGCAGGGCTTCATGATAGAGCTGCTGTGTGAGGCCTGTGGCAGGTATCACATAGTTTTAATGCACTCTCATGGATTTGATGGCGGCACTGCATGTCTGCCAATGTGGTGTACATGTACAATGTGGTGCACGGCCTGTAAAAAGAGCTGCTCTATTGGTGAAACTGGCCTCGATCTTAATCTCAAAATGAACCTGCACAGACACTCCAAGTACCACCAGGAAGATAAATATTGGACCACGGTGGGACATCACTTTAATCTGACAGGCCACTCTATCCACAACCTCAGGATTAAAATCCTCAAAGGAAATTTAAAAAAAACTCATGAACATAGGACATTTGAAATAAAAATTATCACATATTATAACACCATAAAGGATGGCCTCAATGTAGACTCTGTCATGTTCACTATGGCGCTCACCCCTGATAACCGTGATTTGGATCCTTTTGGACAGACCTACTGTATGTGATTCTTGATTTTCCAGCGGTCAGGACTGCTAATACTAGCACTCCCAGCCAGGGAGGTCAGACAGAACAACAATACTAAATAACACTCAGTAGCAAATGATTGTGACCAAGTGTCTGAGCGAAAGCAGGTTAACTATGCAGTGACACAGATAATGCAGAAATGACATATAACATGGGTTAGCAAAAGCATGGTCAAAGGGTAAATCAGAGTTGGCACCAGAGAGGGTAGTCATACAGGCAAGGTTGGCAACAGAGAGAACACCCATATATATATAGTTTGTCTCAGAAAGGTAGAATGAGGGTTCAATGGATTCAGCACCCTGCAGGGCAGGCCTACAATCGCAGGTTGTGTAATAAATCCTGCACATACACTCAGTGTCCGCATAGAGGACTATGAGTATACAAAGGGAGTCAGAGAGAGAATGGTCAAACAGGCAGTCCGGGTCAAACACGAGCAGGGTCCCTCATGCAGGCAGAAATCGGCAACTAGGCAAGGTAAACACTGAGACTCAAAGTACACAGCTGGCGATGCGGGAAAATAACCACATCAGGGCGACGAGCGGTTTCTCGCGCCCTGCCTTTAATGCCGGTGGCTCCGCGGCTCTGTGCTAAGCCCCGCCCCTCCAGACACCGGCTGGTCAGCCTGAACTCCTGGCAACTGGCCAGCCAGCGACGCCGCCAGGCGTCCAGACCCCCTAGGGAGCACCGCAGGAGCCGAGGATGTGGCACTCTGGCTTCTTAACTCACTACCATAATGTCACGTAGCATTCAGCATTCTGCCCTATTTTTTTCAAATTGTGTTATTGACACCTTCTTCTTTATGTTCAAACATTAGATGTACATCATGATGCTTATCACTGTATTTTTTTAAATGGTCCTAAGATCTCTCATTCATTTGCCCTTTTTGACCATAATATTTCACTTGAGAAGCAACCAACTGTTATGCTTAGTAAAGGTGGAGTGCTGCGCTCATGGTGTAGTTTATTTGTATAATAAATATATATACCTTGATAATGGCTCCTGCGAGAGCCGAAACGTCCATATTCTTTTTTAACAAGATTTATTGATATTTTTTTCCCCCGAGTGCGGCCATACCTATGGTTATTTTGTATTACACATAGGCCGAGCACTAGGTTTATTGTTATTTTTCATTTTTTCACTGAAAGGTGTTACTGTATATATCTAACAAGCAGGGTTCCAGCATCTCACAGAAGTAAGTACACCTCTCACATTCTTGAAAAAACTATAAAAAAATATTTACATGTGACAACACTGAAGAAATAATACTTTACATTGTAGCAAGTGTCGAGTATACAGCTTGTATAAACAGTGTAGATTTGCTGCACCCTCAAAATAACTCTACACACAGCCAAAGGTCTAAACCGCTGGCAGCAAAAGTGACTACACCCCTAAGTAAAAATGTCCAAATTGGGCCCAATTAGCAATTTTCCCTCCCCGGTGTCATACAACTCGTCAGTGTTCCAAGGTCTCAGGTATGAATAAATTTGGTGTTATCGCCCTCACTTTTTTTTTTTTTTTTTTACAATTTAAAATCATTTTTACTCCGGACCATACCTGCTAGATGGTCATATGAGGAATCATTGTAAAGGCCAGGATATGGGCGTTCCAGTGACATTAAGTATTACTAAGTGTTAAAAAAATTCAAATAAATAAAATACAAATCATTCCTTTTTTCCTAACGCAGCACTGTTGTTCACGATTCAATTATAAAGTGAACAGTGAACCTGCACTACCTCACCTCATTTACCATATAAACCGCAAGTGTGGATGGGATGGCTAAATGCATTATTGAGCAAATCCTAAACTGCTTCACTGCAGTGAGGAGAGGCGTTTGGATCCCTACATCTGTGAATTTTACACTGCACAAGGTCACATGTGGTGTAAACGGAAAGGTCAAAGCCTTGCCTTTCCAATGATGCCATATATAACAATGTGATGTGTAAAAATAAATAAAAGGGTTAGGCGTAGGCTTTGAAATTTGGGTTAGGTTACTATTTGTTCTGGTTTCAGGTTTAGAGTTAATCCTAGTCCTAACAGTCAGCTCCATTTTTGCTTGACTCTAAGCATTCGCGACTCTAGGAACAATATTTAGGGGGGGGGGCACATAAGATACCGTAGTCAAAACTGGGGGGGGGCGCTAATAATTTTCACCACTAAATCAAACCACTGAATAAAATTAAGGGCCCTTTCACCTGGTGTGAGCTAAAACACCATCACTCAAGGAAAAATTTAGCGAGTCGATAGATCACCTTGTCTGCAGTAGTCCATGATCAAGGTCGTTTGGCGCATGCTAGGAAACCTCTAAGACCCGGGCTGAGACCCAGCGCTAATGCGGTTGTGTACAGGATAGAACGTTTTTTTTTCCAGTGCAGAGTGCCGGGCCATACCTATCCCCATCCTCACAAGCTTGAATATGAACACATCCCGTGAATAACCGCACACCCCTGTATTATTAAAATCCTCCAAGGTGGCCGTATCATCCATGTTTTGAAGCATACATATATTAAGGCTGATGGGCATTGCATGATAAATGCCACCCAACAGCATGTAGAATCATTACACTGCATTTAATAGATCCAAAAGGAAGGCTAGGTGAACGACAATAATTTCCCTGCTGCAGCATATAAATACATGTTTCAGGGCAAGACTTATTCACGTGTCCCTTTAAACACGGTCCACACAGTCACCCTAATAATCAACCGCTTACATACTATGAATAACACCAGCATCAAATGTTTAAAATTAAGCAATATATTAGAATTAGAATATATGTGGATAAAGGATACATCAATATCATAATAGAGATCACTGCAACAGCAATGACAATGCGGACCAGATCCATTGCTATGGTGTATGGGGCCAAGAGAACACCTGTGCTGCATTCCTTTCAATTGCCTGTTAATTTTGGGCGAAGATCTGTTTTTTTTGGAGTTAGCACCAGGGTTGAGCAGTAGGTAAAATGATGCAATTGGCGCCCCTCAAAAAATTAGCGCTGGCACCAAGTGATCTGCTAGCTGCAAAACGCTAGAGATCTCTAGCGCTCCCCGTGTTAAGTAAAGGACGCAGGAAGTACAGTAAGCTCGCGGTACAAAATCGCTAATAGCAACGCACTAAGTGATTTTTCCCGCTTGGACCGGGAGGCAAACGATCTTTCCGACGCAAGGGTTCGTTCACACCAGGTAATAGTGCTGTAAATAAGGGTGTATATATATATATATTTAATAATCCCAGAGTAATGTGATGCAATGATACATTTTTATTGTACTAACCTGATACTTAAATTCAATATTTTATTTGCCGCAATTCAGCAGTTTTCGCTGAATATCTGATTGCGGCTTCAGCGACTCCACTTTTAGCAAATTACAGTGACCATTCGCTAAATAGGAATTCACTATATTTTCGGCGAAATTAATTCCCCGAAATGTGACGAAAAGCAGAGGATCTAAAGATGATTAGACCCTTTAGATTCTAACTTCCATAGTAACCCCTAAAATGCCATAAACCCAGGGAAATACAATAAAAATAATAAATAGTGGCATTTAGGCTACCCCTTAACCCCTAAAATGCCATTAATCAAGGTAAAACATGAAATGAATACACTGAGGGATGAAGTCTACCCATTAACCCTTAACATACAACTAAGCCAAGGCAAAAACTAATGTAGCGCTCACTCCCGGAGGAGCCGCTGAATTTAACCTCGGGTTAGTCTCTCCGCACTAGGGAATAAATATACAACAGCACTGTTGTGGATTTTATAAATTATATACTTTACTGGTCTCAAAGCGGCATATATAACGTAAGCACGGTATATGGAAAACAGGATTTCGTAATGCGGGAAACACGCAGCGGTAAAAGAAAAGTTTAACCCCTTCGTTTCTGGAGTGTAAGTCCCGTGAAGGTTATGTCCCAAAAAGTGTGTGTGTGTGTGAGCTCAGGTACCCGGGTACTATATTTCAACTGGCCAGTGAATGGATTTAATAAATCTTTGACTAGTCACGTTGGGGTCCTGTAGATTTTAGCAGTGCTGCAGCGTGCTTCGTTAAACTTTAACTGTGGCCTAGGAGGCCTCTCACCCACCCGCCAGACAATCTGTTCCGCTGCCCGATCAAGGACGTCTCTCTGCTGAATAATGCTGGGACTCTGTGCCACCGATCCGCTTCTCTTGCTTGTCCGTCTTTACAACAAGATTTACAGCTTACCGCCTGCACTCCCAGTGGATCATCGCGGTCTCCTAACTCGGGGTCCAATCTGCGACTCTGTGTAAAACCTCTCAGCGGTGGATTACTGGGTCTCTGGCACGTCACTGTATCGATTCAAAGCGTCGGCAAGGCAGCGCTTGCTCTCCGGCCTGGTTACAATCACTCACAGTCTCACGTGCGTCTCACTCGGTTCACTCCTCGGCTCACACTGGCTCTCCTTCTACGAGGCTGCGGATGTCCTCTCCTCCTTCCCAACCCACTTCCTGTCTCTGCCCCAGAGCATGCTGGAAAACGTAGTCCCATTGTCCAGTATAGTTTACATGCGCTTGTCTCCCTCTGGTGGCCAAAACGGAACATTACAGCAACAGAGTTTTAAACAGCGCTACACTAACATAATACACAATGTAATGTATAGTCTGAACATTAACCACTTCACTGCTGAGCCATTTCAACCCTGTGAAAATGTTTAAGTGCCCGTTATTATTTAATGTTTTATGACGTTTACTTCAAACTGAATATGGTCATGTTGGGTATCATTGGAAAGGCCAGAATCTGCCCTAACCAATGAAACCTGGATCGTACATCCTGAGATGTAAATCCGGCCCAAGTGTAAGTCATGGAATATTACATGTGATAAATGTTAGATATAATAATTATTGATGAAACAGAATATTAGATTATGTTATTAGATGTGTAACTGCTCGGTTGTTTTAACCCAATCGTTTTCCTAGTGAAATAAAATCGCATGTGTATATGAATGCAAGCATATTAATATTCAACAAACATTCTGCTAATTTGTTTTGTTCCTCTTATTCCATCAGAAGAAATGTTGTTCATATTTACTTTTTGTTGATTATTCATGATATGGTTCCATATGCTTACTCAGAATATAAACTGCACTAGCAAATTCTCCTTATCATCCTTTAGACTGTCAAGAGGATTTTTATTTTCCAGGTCATATTTTCAATTACCTTACTACAAAGACATTTCCATATCGCCCAAGGCTTTCAAAAGGGAAACGAAGCTAAATGTCTGAATGGGGTAAAGCAAGATGTATCGTGGTTGTTATCAAACGCCATCCAGTTGGAAGGAAGTATTATAATAATTGGATCAGATGTAACTATGCGTGGAATTCCAATGGGATCTCGTTTTCTTCTCACAATGAAAAGGGGTGCAAAGTAGTTGGACATTAATCCACTTCCTATAGAAATGTATTTTCTGTTTTTTTTCTGTCCTTTGGAGACTTAAAAAGCAAATATTACACAAGGACATCATGGTGACAAGCCATAGCATCATCCTTGTATGTATATTATTATATTCTGGGTTCATTCATGACTTCAGTTTGAATTGGAGTGCAGTGATACATGCTTTAACCTGCGCATTCAGAAAGGGATCACATGTTCTGTGCGCAAGGGGACTCAATTGTTCCTATATAAAACTAGGCAATTTCAATTATTTTGGGTAAATAAGAACTTGGCACTCAAAATCTCCCACCATGCTGGTTTAGTCTATGGGCAGAAACATTGCTGCTGATATTTCATGAACCCCGTTCAATACCAAGTGATTTCCCATAAAACCACTGGCAGAACCCCAGAGGTTTTATGGAAAATGCTTTTCCATTTCCCACACCGGAAATAAATACAGACCTTTCCATATTTATTCATTCACTGTAGACAAGCCCTTTTTGACTGGCAGGTAATTGTAAGCAGTGGTGTATTTTGGCCTAGGCCAACAAGGCCTAGGCCTAGGGCGGCACTTTCCAGGGGGCGGCGGCCCGCACTGGTGGCCCCACCCCTTTTTACTTTTGCAAAATATTTTGCCAGGAAGGATACATTGAGATTTCACTAATTTTCAAGTATGTCCTGGGTAGGCAAGGCCTAGCCTTTCCCTTTCCAGGGGGCAGCAAAATACCTCACCGCTAAATGGGTTACTCACAGAGGACCGAAATGACGCCAACATTTTGGTGTTCTGTAGTTCCCTGCACTTCGGGGAATAAAATTTCCCCACCCTGCAGTGTATTCACCATTCACCGCAGGGTCCCCTAAGTGCATGGAGTCGGCCGCTGAATGCTGCCACCGCAAACCCGTGGCCTGCTGTTTTCAAAAGAACTACTGAACGAAAATGTCTGGAATTTCCATATAAGATCCTATGAATGATAATAAAAAGTTCTGTTGCAGAAAAAAGAAAAACTTCTATTAACAAAAAGGGGGGGAAATGTTGCTGAAAAATTACTAAAAGGTACTAAAAAAAAATCAATAAAGACTTTTTACTGCAGATTAAAATAATAAATGGTATATTAGATATTGCATAAAAACGGGAATTTTTTTAACATTGAAACCTATGGGGTTCGCCTGAATAAACCTGCTGATTGAAACCACCGAACATCAGGGCATTTCACTGCCATTTCTCTGCTGTTTGGTGTTCTCTGAATAGATTAACCATTACTTCTCTATGGGGATTTGCACTGCCTTCAAACAGCACCGTACTTGCTGGCAGTTTGCCAAACTTGTGTGTGAGCATATCACAGAGCAGTGGTGTACTTAGGGGAGTGGCAGAGGGTGAGCCGCCCCAGGTACCAGTGATTATTTGGGTGTCATTAGGGGGTACTAGGAGGTGCCACTGTCACTGTGTGCCAGCTTTGAGCTGTGTTCTCAAACAACGAGCAGCGGAGCAGGGCGTTTGCATACGGAATAAAATTGAATAGAATAAAAATCCCCCTCTCCTCCCTCCATAGCTCCTCCCCTGCCCCGCAGCAGCTCTAGGAGAGGGGAGGGGGATGTGATTTGTGTGCAGAGAGAGAAGATGACAGTAAATGGCAGGTAAAGGGGGGGTATCAGTAGAATATGAAGCCCTGTCTGCTTACTGCTGTTTAAAGTGGACCTTTCCTTTACCAGCACTGCAGTGATAGAAAATTGCCATTGAGCTGCCTGGCTCCTGGTGAGGCTGCGTGCGTGCAGGTCACGCGGTCCGGCCAGTCAGGTGGTACTGAGTCTCAGTACCACCTGACTGGCTGAACCACGTGACACGCACACAGCTGCCCGCCCTTTCGTTAACACTCTCACTATTCTGGACTGAACACCCACCGGGAAGGGACTCAAAGCCACGGTGCACCCTCTGGCAGTGGCACCCCACTGCTGACAAGATGGCTCCACGCACAGGCACAGCCGCGATCCTAACATGGCCTGGAGGGACCTCCTGATGAGTCCGTACACAGTTCCTGCTGACTCTGCACACAGCCCTACCGCAGATGGAGGCCGGTAAATATACAATAAATAATTTCTGTGTGCTCATATTCACTCGGTTTGCTGGGAGTCTTATTGCAGTGGATTCTGATATGCTGACACACACCACACATTGCATTGCTGTGAGTTTTATTGCTGTGAATTCTGATACGCTGACACACACCGCACATTGCATTGCTGGGAGTTTTATTGCTGTGGATTCTGATACACTCATACACACTGCACATTGCATTGCTGGGAGTTTTATTGCTGTGGATTCTGTGATACACACTGCATATTACTGTGAGTTTTATTGCCCTGGAGCTCTGGGATATGCTCATACACACTTGCCCATTTCTGTGGGTTTTATTGCTGTGCAGCTCTGTGATACACTCATATGCAGTGCACGTTGCTGTGGATTTTATTGTTCAACCTATTAGAGCGGCTGTGATCCAGTATACGTGACATGCGTGGCTGTTCTTTGTAAAAATGCTTGAATTTAAACATTTCAGAATTTTATTTATCTCAATAGATACATTTGAAATGGTATACAATATATACAAGTAGGCAGTTGGTATCCACTTTTAATATAAAGAGAGGAAAAGGCGGAGCTCTAAGAGAAAAAGGTGGAGCTTAAAGAGGAAGGGTGGGGATTAACCAGGAAGAGAGGTGTGCCCTTGACAGGAAGGGGTGCCTCAAATTTAAATTAGGGGGTGCACGAGTTTAGTCAGGCCTAGGGCAGCACAAAACCTAAATACACCACTGATTGTAAGTAGACCCAAAATCTCTGTATTGTAGGCTGCATAGGATTCTAAGTACATATGATAACATGTGTTTGTTCTTTTGGAGGGGTAGAAACTGTTTACTAGTGTTGCAATGTCACCCGAGAGTTATGGGAGTTGAGCGTGCAACATCCTGTGTTGTTGTACAAGTTCTTATTTACTGTGGATGCTGGGGAGGTTTGCTGCTCTGGACATTGGAACGGAAGCACCAAATCTATCTTGTCAAACTGCCTTTTTTAATGTGTGTGTTATACTGTACCTAAAAAATACAAGCAAAGCCGGTGTAATGTTAAAACACCACTATAGGATATGTAAATATTTGAAACAACTGCAGCTATGGCTGGACCATCAGGATATTGTCTGAGGAGGCCAGACACTGCCTAAAAGTGCTACAAGGTACGTATTTCTGAGCCAAACCAGCCCAAGTGAGTGCCTCCCTTGTTCTTGATAAATCGTCATACACGGCAACGTCACATGGTGCCCTCCGAATGCCTTTTCTGTGCTCTTTTCTCGAGGAATGGAAATATTCCTCCGTGTTAGCCTATGCTACCCTTATAAGACAGCACATTACCTAAGATACAGAGCCAGTTTTACAGGTTCTTGAAGATGTGAGTGAGAAGTCTCTCAATTTTACATAAATTTTTCACCTCTATTTATATAAACTGTGTTGCACTATCATTTGTCCCTTTTTTCGCTCTGTATATACAACGGGACCATGCTGGCCTACAGAGTTTATGGGAATAGAACCCAAGAGTGAAAATGTAGGTTCACTAAAATCTGAGTCAGGGGTATTGTTAACTGAAGATGAAGATAAGGCAGACATTTTGAATGAGTATTTATCAAAGAGAAACCTATAACAGGAGACATGCAATTCATTGATAAAAACTTACTAATAAAAAGTGACTGGTTGACTCAGGACAAGGTTTTGCAGCAATTAAACAATGTGAATAAAGCCCCAGGGCCGGATGGAATTCACCCACGAGTACTGAGGGAGCTATGTGTTGAAATATGTAAACCTCTGTGCTTAATCTTTCAAGATTCTTTTCTTTCAGGAATCGTACCAGGGGATTGGAGAAAAGCTGACGTGGTCCCTATATATAAAGAAAGGTTTAAATATTGTGCCTAGGAATTATAGACATGTGAGCTTAACATCTGTACCTGGGAAAGTATTTGAGGGGTTACTAAGGGGTAATATTCTAGAATTTATTGGGAGGTATAATGTAATTGGCAAAAAACAGCCTGGTTTTATGAAACACATTTCATGTTAGACTAACCTAATTGCGTTCTATGAGGAAGTAGAAGAATATATCAGGGGGTCGCAGTGGATGTGATTTACTTGTATTTTGCCAAAGCTTTCGATACAGTTCCACACAAGAGGAATATTTAAATTAAGAAAATTTGATCTAGATGAAAATACTTGTTCTTGGATAGAATACTGGCTAAAAGATAGGGTACAGAGAGTGCTCATAAATGGTACATTTTCAAGATGGATATCAGTGGTAAGTAGTGTCCCACAGGGGTCTGTTATAGGAGCAATTCTATTAAATTAATTTATAAATGACCTTGAAATTGGCATCGAAAGTCATGCATCAGTGTTTGGAGATGACACAAAACTAGGAAAGTAATACAATGTGAGCAAGATGTTACTTTACTGCAGAGGGATTTAGATAGATTGGGGGACTGGGCACTTAAATGGCAGATGACATTTAATGTAGATAAATGCAAAGTTATGCACTTTGGAGTGAAGAACACACAAGCAACTTATTCCCTAAATGGTACAGAGTTAGGGAAATCAAAGCAGGAGAAGGATTTGGGAATAATCATAGACTCCAAAGTAAGTAGGCTGAAGAAACAAAACAAACCCATCAGAGAGATAGCAAGAACATTAGGCGTGGCCAAAACAACTGTTTGGAATATTCTCAAAAAGAAGGAACTCCGCTACATCAAAAGACCCGGGAGACCACGGAAAACAACTGTGGTGGATGACCGAAGAATTCTTTCCCTGGTGAAGAAAACAACCCTTCACAACAGTTGGCCAGATCAAGAACACTCTCCAGGAAGTAGGTGTATGTGTGTCAAAGTCAACAATCAAGAGAAGACTTCACCAGAGTGAATACAGAGGTTTCACCACAAGATGTAAACCATTGGTGAGCCTCAAAAACAGGAAGGCCAGATTAGAGTTTGGCAAACAACACCTAACAAAGCCTTCACAGTTCTGGAACAAGATCCTATGGACAGATGAGACCAAGATCAACTTGTACCAGAGTGATGGGAAGAGAAGAGTATGGAGAAGGAAAGGAACTGCTCATGATCCTAAGCATACCACCTCATCAGTGAAGCATGGTGGTGGTAGTGCCATGGCGTGGGCATGTATGGCTGCCAATGGAACTGGTTCTCTTGTATTTATTGATGATGTGACTGCTGACAAAAGCAGCAGGATGAATTCTGAAGTGTTTCAGGCAATATTATCACATTCAGCCAAATGCTTCAGAACTCATTGGACGCCGCTTCACAGTGCAGATGGACAATGACCCAAAGCATACTGCAAAAGCAACCAAAGAGTTTTTGAAGGGATGGAAGTGGAATGTTATGTAATGGCCAAGTCAATCACCTGACCTGAATCCCATTGAGCATGCATTTCACTTGCTGAAGACAAAACTGAAGGGAAAATGCCCCAAGAACAAGCAGGAACTGAAGACAGTTGCAGTAGAGGCCTGGCAGAGCATCACCAGGGATGAAACAAGGCGTCTGGTGAGGTCTATGCGTTCCAGACTTCAGGCTGTGATTGACTGCAAAGGATTTGCAACCAAGTATTAAGAAGGGCAGGTTTGATTTATGATTATTATTCTGTCCCATTACCTTTGGTCCCTTACCTAGTGGGAGGCACATCTGCAAACTGCTGTAAGTCCTACACCGTTCACCTGAGTTGGATGTACATACCCTCAAATTAAAGCTGACAGTCTGTAGTTAAAGCACCTTGTGTTTGTTTCATTCCAACTCCATTGTGGTGGTGTATAGAGCCAAAGATGTTAGAATTGTGTTGATGCCCCAATATTTCTGGACCTGACTGTATATCTACTTGTTATGCCCGGGATACATAGGCACTACTCTAAAGACATCCAAAATGGGAATTATGTGATCTATGTCAGGGGAGATCTAGTTTTATAATTTACTTACTTATTTTCTTGATTTTACATAAAAAACACTAACAGATTATATTGTATTCATGCCACTGTATAGGATGTATTATACTATGGTACTAGAATACATATACTGGTCTATTCAAAGAAAGGTGAAAATCAGGAGAAGAGAACAAATAGCCGATTAGGAAAGTGAGATAAATTATATATTTTGACCTAGAATTTTTACTTCTGACAATTCTCCTGAGTTTCACCTTTCTTTGAATAGATCTGTAAGACTTTGGTTTGGACATGAAAGGGTGATGCCATAAATAGTGATTTGAACATCCAAAATATAGAAGACCTCCAAGGTTGTAGGAGGATTCAGATCATGCGTTAATTAACAAAATAAGTATATTTTTATAGTAATTAAAAATCATAGGTTTGATCAGGAGAAGAAAAAGATAAGATTCTGTGTCATGTGGTACCCCCCTCTCCTCTCCCTTCCCTTTCCTGTTAACTTGTATGTCATCAAGTGCGTGAATATGTTGGCTCCATAAGCATTAATAATATAGACGGGTGGTAAATCCTCCATGGAGTATCACGGTAATTGAAGGAGGTGTACTTTGCAATTTTGAGATTTAGCTTTTCATTATAGATTATTATATAGTGTAACGCTGACATGGCCAGGAGTCTCTGACATACTATTGTTATCTCCTTCCACCTTTTGCGATTTTTCGTTATCATTAGCTGTGGTGGCAGTTTATCTTCATTCTGACAGGAACGTATTTGGTGTTATATCAGCTGCGAGTGTAAAGGGGCCGTTTGGTTTGTGAAGCGTATGGATGGTGTTTGCAATTAAGAAGGGGTTTGCTTTGCTCTTGCGACTAACAACCACTGTCAACTTAATTGCACAATTCCAAGAAGGCAATGATCTTTCTACATCTGATTGAAAAACAAGCAGGAAAGACTGCCACAAGTAGAATAACAGAAAAAAACACAAAATATCGGGTCTTATATATTCTATTAATGAAAAGAAGGCTGCTCTTTCCCTGCTGCACTTTATCAATATATGATGACGTTTTGATGGGTCTTCACCTACAACACGGAAATAGTTTTGTAGGATGCAAAGAGTCATGTAAACATACGTACTAATGAGATTTATTTTTGTCAAGTAGCCCATAATACCATAAATAACAACTACAGTTAGGAAATTGGGGGTTAAAAAAAAATAACTACAAAGGTGTTCCATGACGTTTCAGTTTAACCCCTTCATTGCAGTTACCACAATGGATGAGTCGTTGAATTACCCCCTAAATTGCAGATGATGTGCCCAGCCCATCGTTGGTGATATGTCCGCACTCAGTGTGGTTAACCCCTGACAAGCCAACATCTTATAGGACAGACTACATTGCGGGACAGTCCCCCAGAGCACTGATGTATCTTGCAAGGTTGTGATAATATCTTAAACAAGGACTCCCCCAGCACTGCTGGAAAAATGCATTAAGAGATGAGATGGGAGCTTTTTGGACCCGTCTATCTCCACTTCTCTGCACCTTAGAAGGTCAAGGATGGTGTAATTTGGCAGGACAAAGCCAATGATACAAAAACCTGAGCATGTAATGTATAAAAAAAACTGTTATAAAGCACCATTGTTGTATCATTTTCACTTAATCCGGCACTTCAGATTACGTAAGTACTTCTGAAATACGAGTCGCATAGCTGCCATATCCATCCAATATGAAAAGATAGAACTAATTGTTTAGGATGCATTCAGCTCCCCCGGCAATTGACAGCGAAATACGATGCATTTCGCCGCACATTGGCGATCTGTATATAGAGGAATTATTCAATGGTTCTGCATGAGAATTTCACTGCCGCTGAACTGCACCATATTTTCCTGTCCATTGGCTTGTGGGGCTGATCCTTAATTGATTCAGCAACACAGGGCAATTGTCCGTGCAATTTGGAGCAGTTTGTCAGCAGCGAAATTGTTCCATAGAGAACCATTGAATGATTCCTCTAGATACAGATAGCCAAAGTGTGGCGAAAGGCAACGTATTTTGTTGTCCATTAAAAGTGGTGAAAATTGATATGAATCGTTCCGAAATATGAAAGAAAATTTCGGACAAAACAAATATTCAACGAAATTCCTTTTCTGAGGAAAAAAAATTCTGAACGAAATAAAGCAGATTTTTCTGCCTGCTCATGTCTACAGAGCATATCAGGAAGTTTTCTGTACTTCTAATCTGTCACTTGGGAGCTATGCTGGTTGTCCACTGAGTCCATAGTCATACAACCAACTTGGTCGTCAGACTGCGGACAACCTACTGTAGGTCGTAAGACTATGTACGACTAGTGTCCTCTACTGCGAGCAATTATGGACAACCCAGGTCAGATTTTTTTACCCCACCTTATCAGCTTCTTAGCATCAATCTTGTGAGGTACTGACTTTGTACAACAAATTCCATTTGAATGGAAGTGGTCGCTAGTGTAATGTAGTCATTCAAAGTCGTCTGACGGAAGTCGGATGCAATGGACAAAGGTTGAATCTCTTCTGTATTGTGGGATTAGGTTAATCTCAGACGAACGCAGTGATCACGTCCGAGTTGACACACAGTTTAACGTCCATCGTAGCATAGAATCATGATCAAGAGACCCACACACGAAGTACGTGCGCACCGAACTGCGTACGCACAACGCATGTGGCAAACGGACGCAAGTTATGCAAGAACGTAAAACCGCTAGACGGACGCACAGAGTGCGCCACGTCTGCGTAGCATTCTGTGTGAGTGATGAGATGTAAGACGCAGCGCATTTGCGATGTCCAGCACCTTGACGCACAAAATGGGTTTTCATATCCTTTTCAAATTTTTATCATTTTTCATATTTTATTTCCCATAGTTCCCTTTTTTTCAACGTCCATCAAAAAAAACGGACCGTGTGGTGTCAACAGTATCTTCCATCAGTACGTCTGTCTGTTAGACTGCGTTCGTCTGACATTAGCCTTAGTCGTACGTCTACAGACCCAGTGGACGACCAGCCTTAAGGTTTTTTTTCTTACTTATATCAGGCTCACTGACCATAACAAGAATTGATCTGATGTTCTGCTGGCAACAAAAACATAAAAAGATCTTTTTCAGTTTGACAATGTTGTGTTTGTTTTGCAATATTGACAACCATGGCCGTTTGAAGTCTCTGCCTCAAAGAAGGTTAGCAATCATCGTTAATTTTCCGAGGCATTTCTGAGATAAGTAAATCATTTCTGGTTCCTGCAATACCCCGCCTTCTGAGCATTTATTTCATTTATGTAATTAATCATTTCCCGCAATTAATCTGTCACAAGTAACTTATATCCAAACGCATGCTCTTGAAAGAATATTGAAGGACAGTAATTGGAAAGCCTTTATATAGCAGGAAAAGAACTCTATTCAGCTCTGACACAAACAAGACAAGCAGGGATCATGTTGGCTTTAATATTTAGTCATGTTTACTTTAACGATACATCAACATTTACATTTTGTTTTGTTAACTTTAGATTCCTTTGATAACAAAATTTATAACGACTGGCAAAAAGTTTATTGCCATCTGCGCAATGTAAAAGAAACCTGAGATACATGCTGCGTCGGTGTTATCCAACTGGAGGTTCAAGGTTGGGGACATCACGTGGTTACTGTGTTCCCTGACCTGAAAGGGCAGCCTTTTTTGAAGCAGTGGCAGACTGCAGTTCTTTCATCTCCACAGTAGGTAAAAGTTATGTACTACTTCGTATTATAGTCCGCACTAATGGTTAAATATCATATAAAGTCTAATTCGGTTTCACACAGTGACCTAAGCCTACACTGGCAACGTAAAGGGACATTTTAGTGGTTTTTATAGTGAGAGTTAATACAGTGAGTTTGGTAAATTAGGCATTTAGCATTTTTTTACTGTAATACAATTTTAGACAGCAGATGAAACAATGTACGAATGATTACAGGTTTGCAGTCTACAGGATATATGATCGCGGCATAGATCACCATTGTAGGATATTACACGAAATACAAACTTTTTTCATATAAAAACAGGTATAAAGAAGAAAATAAAATAATAGGAATGAGCTGAGGCGAACAGAGGGAAACTGGCATATGAGGGGGGATTCATGAAGCCATGACACAGGTCAGACTAGAAAAGGGTGTCCCACTGGTGGGAGGAAAAAGGAATTTCGCAAAAGGACGCGCAGTAGGACTCCTGGCGTAAATTTTTCTCAGTATTGCCCAAAGCCCGATGGAGGAGGTTCTCAATGTCTCATGTGTTATGAATCTCTTGAAGCCACTCATGTGTTCAGGGACAGTGGAGAATTTAAAATGCCGCGGTATCACAGCTTTAGCCGCATTCAAGAGGTGTATGTCATGTGGAGTAAGTTGACATTGGGGATTTGACACCTCCAAAAGGGCCCGCCTGTGTTAGGATCATAGGAGGCAAGTGCAGTCGGAGGCCTGTACCATCGCAACATAAACTTGTAAGCAGCCTTTTGTTTGTTCTAGTGGCTATTGATGTGGCTAAAGTGGAAATTTGCTCCCACTCCTCGTCTGTAAATGACTGTTTGAGATCTGCCCCCCATTTGGCCTGGTATTGTGTCTTAGAGCAAGAAATGCTTTGTAGCATACCATAGAGCACAGAAATGCCATGGCACGGAGGATAGGTGTGTTTGGTAATTTTTTTCAAAAGTGTGACAACGATGTCAATGTCCCCAGTCTCCTTCCGCAGTCCTACGCAATCTCGTGATAGTGAGATCGTGCAAGGCTTGCAGCCTGGCATCGGAACCCTCCATGGAGTCCTATGGACTCCATGAGATGATTCTTGTGGCAGCACGGAAGTGCTCCCATAGTGACACTGAGGGTAGCACATGGTTCTCGAGCATGGTGTTGAATTAGCGTCTGCACTGCAATCTCACCCTAAAATGGGGATGCTACGAGGAAACCTGCAGGCGCAGGTTTTTCCCGCTATTGTCCCCATTTTGGCACGAGGGACAAAATAATGCCCATAGTCTCTGGATTAATTCCTATGAAATCCCTTCAAATAGCTGGTTTCAGCTAAAGTTGTGTTATGTATACTGAATTGGTGGAGGTCAGATAAGCCCACATTGAGGAGGCTCCTTAATCCACAGCAGCACTGGGTCAGTGTGACAAGTGGACCTGAGGGCCAGTTTCCAACCTATTTGTTAACCTCCCTGGCGGTCCGATTCTGACATATTTTATGTGTCAGAATCGGTCCTATTTATTTTGGCCCCCTAGCGGTATTAGTGTGGCTCGGGGGTTAAATTTCAATACTGAAAGCGGTATCCCCGAGCCACACTCGGGCTGGATACTTACATGTCCTGCGCTCCCTCACTGTCCCCGCAGTCACACTGCAGCCAATCGCGACATCACACTTCCTGGTTCACTCCTCGTGAGAAGAGATCCAGGCAGTGTGATGTTGTGAGCGGCTGGAGGAGACTGCGGGGATCAGCGAGGGAGCGCAGGACATGTAAGTATCCAGCCCGAGTGTGGTTCGGGGATACCGCTTTCGGTACAAAAAGTTAACCCCGAGTCACACTCGGGAATACCATCAGGGAGGTTAATAGCAACATACAGATGGAAACATCCTGCGCGTGCTGTTGTTCATTAGTGGCTTGCTGTATTCCGACCAAGCCGAAACAGAAGAAGCTGTTCATAGATACCAGCAGCAACCTACTATAGGAATCATTAAACCCTTCTCATCTAAGATTGAGATAACTCTATATCCGGTACCTGATGTTGCCTTTGAAGACCCGAGTTATCTTGATCTGCAGCTAAGTGGGTCAAAAGCAAATGAAATTCATCTGTTGCAAACTAATTTACTTTGCTTTGGGGCTCTAGAATATACCTCTAATGTTTTGCATGGTGGGCATGATGCCCTGCAACAAAAATGTTTTAATTATTTTAGAATCATCTCTGGATTCAAAATCATTATCGAACACTTTCAATCATTTCAATCTCAATGGATACCAATACTCTTCATAGTCAATGATACAAATCAAATATAGATCACATCGGGTTATACCCCCAAAAAAGACAATACGCCTGTAGAGCGCTAATTGGCCACTCACAAACTGCTAGTTGATAGAAGGCTCATCTCTGGTTCTTTATTTGTATCCCCCAATAGGATGATTTGCCTTATAAGGGAAAATAAACAATAGTATAGACCACCAGATATACTATAAATAAGCAAATTTATTGCGCTTAGAATATTTAAAAAAAATTGAAGCATATCAACATCACCAATGTCCACCGCCTGAACAGGTCACTGGATGGTACCGCTCGACGCGTTTCGTCTAATCAGACTTTATCAGGAGCATGAATGACCCATTCTGCCCTCACCCTTATATACCCCCATGGGCATGTCAATAAAACAATCAATTAAACCAATTATAAGACAATTAAAACAATACAACTCCACCCGGTTCGTGACCCGGAAGCGTCTCCTACCACCAAGCATATACCGTGCTGTAAAACTTAACCTATGTAAATGCATTCATTGATACACTACTTTATGCTAAAACAAATGTTTTTGTGCACCTCTCATTATTGGCAAAGTGCTAAATCCAACATAAATAAGGTGAATTGGTGATGAAGTTCAGTATCTTTGCTATGGTTTCCATCATCTAAGGTTTTTTTTTTTTTAAATAAGTCTGTGCATAAAATTGCTAATTAAATCGATCAAGTAACTGAGTACTGTGTCCAGTATTTTATAATATATTAAGTAAAACAAATGTTTATGATGGCTTTTTTCCCTAAGGAAATCTTGCCAGTACAGAAAGTACATCCCATTGATTGGTGTTCTAATACCCAGAGAGATGTAAATTACCAAGCTTTATTCTCTTAGATAAGCAGAAATGATGAAAATTCAATTTCTTTCGTATAAAAGGAAAAAAAAAATCAGATGGTAATTAATATAAGAACACAATTAGGTTTTGGAAAGCTAAAAAATATTTAAGTATGCTATGCTATTAATGAAAATAAGTGACTGACACCTATAACTGCTGTTTGATTTATTTATAGGGACACACTCAATGTCCAGACTTATTTAGCATTTTAAAGTGGCCAAGCTGTGTGCAGTGCCCCCTCCCTCCTTGCTGGTTTGGCAGTCTAAGGGTCGATCACCGACTCAAATCATTGTATTGTGTGGGATGTATTCACAGGCGATCATCAGGAGGTAGATTAGAAGTCTTTTAAGCTTCCGGTTTTATCTCATTCAGCTGCCATTTCTTAGTTAGCCTGGAGAACAATAGCTTCCTGCCACCTCATCTAAACATTCCACCTCATTAACTGTTAAATACTGTAGATTAAATAAACAACAGTAGTAAAGCTATCGGTCAGATTGTGGTAAATGTTGCATCATGGGAAAAATCCACAAAATGGAAACATGAGATAAAAAATTGTATATATTTTTCTTTTTACAAGTAATTACTTCAAACAAATTAAAAAGAAAAACCAGCAGCATGTGTGTTATATGGGGGTTTATTAGTAATGCACAAGCAATCTAGTTACAGCTTAAGTAAGTGGTAGTGTCCCTTTAGGCTGCTCTCTTTTTGAACAGTGTGTTTCACAGTTTGGTGCAATTTCGGGGCTATTCGTCTATTAAGCTGTCTAAGTCTAAGGTGGATTGCCCGTGAAATATAGTGCAAGTCACCACAATTTGTCAGCATTCGGCGGCACCGAAATTATCCCATAGAATAGTATTGGGTCTTCTATTTACACTGAATTGTGCTGCAATTCTGGCAAAATGCCCCGATCTTCGGTTTTCAATTCAACAGGTTGAAACGGGAGAATCCTTTAAGTTTCAATGTAAAAATATAATTTCTACGACGGGCACGTACCTCCATGTTTGGTGGGAATGTACACTACTTATTCCCTTCTGCAAGATGGTGCATGATGCTGTTGTTCAAATATCTGGACTGGACGTCCAATTTACATCAGTTACCTACCTCCTTTTACAATTCCAGGCTTCGATTTCGTCTATGCGTAAATCGGTAACGATGAGACTTGTAATAGCAGCTAAACTCCTAATCCTGCTATTTTGGGGATCAAAATCTGTCCCATCCTGCCGACTCTGAATTGAAAAAATTGAGGCCTTACGTCCCGTGGACCGCTTGGTGGCGTTCGAAAAAGATCAAATTGAAGAGTTCACGAGATTGTGGTTCTATTGGGATGAATTTGTTTCCAATGGACTACGACTGCCAATGCCACCTGCTATTGAGTAGGTGCTCCTTCTGCCGACAAGATCCTGAGGGACTACAGGATTGTCTGGTCGGGCTGTGACCGGTCCCCTCAGGACCCTGTGGCTGATCCTAGTCCGGGATGTCATGTTATGTACTGCCCCCCCTTTACCCCACCCCTCACCCTCCACCCTCCTTTCTTGCTCTTCTCTCTCTCTCTACTCTTTTTCCTTTTTTTCTTCTTCTCTTTTTATTTTTCTCTCACCTCTGTATTCTCTATTTCTTTTTATATGTTTTGCTCTTATTTTGTTTTGTTCCTCTTATGTATGTCTACTGGCACTACTAACAGGGAGCAATGTGTATCGCTCTTCAGTTACACTGGGGGGGACAGCCATTTAATATGCTGTATGGTTGATTCTGAATATTATGGACTACTGGGCCATCCTGAATGTCTTTCTCATCAGCTACTACATTTCTACCCTGTGAACGGTTACCTACTTGATCTATCTATGACACATTGTTCGTCAAGCCATACATATGTTGGATGTATATTGCTACATACTGTTTGTCATTGGCTTGTATATTTGTCTTCTGTTTAATGAAATTTTATTACACAAAAATTTTTTTATTTCTTTTCAATAAAAATTTTAAAGGCCATTTATTCTTTTTATTTTTTGCAGAAACCCTTTTTATTTTTTAAAAGACCTTTTTCCAATTTTTGTACTTATGACATTTTCAGTTTTTTTATATATAAAAAGACTTTTATTTTGTAACAGACCTTTTTATTATTTTTTTAAAGGACCTTTTTTATTATTTAGTCACATTTTTATTGTGTTGAAACTCCTATTAGGAGAAAAGGAGACTTTTGAAGTCAGCTGTTGAGGAAGATGGTTCCAACGGAGATATTCATTCCAGAACATCATCTGGTTTGTAATCCTTAATGTGACTGTATACATAGGGGAGTAAAGAAATATTTTCTGCATTAATTAATGTAAAATAAAAGGCATACTTGTGTTGTATTGAAGTGGAAATAGGCTGGAAGATGGCCGCCATTGTACGCCAGGCGACCATCTTGTTCAGAATATTGGTTCACTTGAAAATAATTAGGTAGTTTGTAGTTGAAACTAGAATCAGGCATACATAGAAATTTAGGAATGTGCTGAGATTAGCAGAAAAACAATTAAAGCGCTGAGAAAGATCTCTGCTGTTCCCGGCACAGAAGAAAGATACATCAAGGTCGTTGGGGCCCGCAGAAATACAAAGGAGTATAGAGATCAGACCAGGTGCCATCTGTAACAAATAATTGAGGAAGCTAGGGAACCAGGCGCAGCCCGGAACAGAAAAGAGTAACTAATCATGATTTATTGTTACTAACACAAAGTTTGCCAATTTACGGCCAATTAATGAAATGTCTTTTGTATTAGACTAAGGGAGGTACTAACCCACGTGGGGTGGGATAGAGTCACCGGGAGGTGGACTAATTGGGATGTACCGAATTATGTATTTGAGGTATAAAACCTCAGGACACTGTATAATCGATGCTCAGTCTTTGAGCATTCTGTGACGTCACAATAAAAGTTTGCCTTTCCTGAAGAGACTCGTGTCCAGACAATCCTTGCTCGTGTCCGGTCTGGCCTCGTCCCGAGTGAACCAAATGGATTCCGGTTACATTTCTGGGGGGCTCGATAGCCGGGATACGGGCCCTTACCGGCATGGTAACGATTGCTGGACACTGTTGCGGTTGACTGCAGGTGCGAGTGATTCCGCTGATTGGGCGTCCGTTGAAGGTGAGCTGACATCTGCAGGTGCCAAGCAGGATTTCCTGTACAGTGGACCTCATCTCGTCCCAAACGGACCCCCGGCCCGGGAAGCTGGGACACCCCTGAGTCAGAGGAAACAGTGAACAGCGCGGCGATAGGTAAAGTGTCTTCTATGTTTGTATGTCTAATGGAAATACCGGTATAAAGGGAAACGTCCGACCAAAGTTGGATAAGGAGACCCGCGGCCACGGTCTCATTAGCATACCGAACCCGCCGCCGAAAGCACGGTCAAGCAAAGGGGCCAGAGTGGCAAGCGCGTGTCTGGACCCGGGGGATCGGATATTGACCAAGGGGTAGAGTCTGTATGTGAGGGAGAAGGGAGCCGCGTGGCGTTGCACAGTCATAGTCAGTGTTTGTAAATAAAGCTTCACCACGTGGACAAAAGGAAAGGAGGAGAGATTTCTGTGACTGGGCTTAGAGCCCTGTGTCAGTGCTAGTGTGTACATCGTGTAGTGAAGAGGGCTCATTGGGGCCAGCGGTAGCTGCAGAGATAGTGGTGCCGAGTGGGTAGAATTACTCATAGGCAAATTGGAATTGCAGACGGGAGTGTAGTTATAGAACGGGGTGCACATAGTCACAAACAGTCAAGAGTTAGAGCTCAATTAACGGGGTATAAGGAGCCAAAAGGAGGGACGGTGTAGCCTCGGCTAGTAGAAAGAGTTGAATTGTTTATGTATTGTTTTGTGCTGAAAGTATCTGGTACGGTATGGGTTGTGATTGATTGCTGAGACTGCTGTGAGTGAACGAGCGCCTACTCGCATTGCGAGAAAGCAAACTTGAGAGTGGACTCCCAAAGTACGTTTCCGGCTCAGGCGACTGCAGTCCGGCTACGGAGGAAGCGGGTCAGACACATATGAATTGTTGACTGAAGTACCAGACTGTAAATTCTAAGTGTTGTTGCTAAAGAGTATTGTAAAAAGGTTGTTGCTTTTAAAAGTAACAATGGGTAACGGATCATCCAAGCCAAGGAAGGTAAAGAAGGATGAGACGCCCCTAGGGTATATGGTGCGGAATTTTGAAGCACTATATACAACACATGATTATGGTGTAAAATTAACTAAGGAAAAGTTAAGTTAACGGGAATGTGTACAATGGTGTGGCCACTGCTGGTTCCAGAGTGGCCAGAGCAGGGGTCAATGGACCCGGAGCTAATACAGAAAGTGCATTCCCAGGTCACCGGGAAATGCGGACAGCCGGAGCAGTACCCATATATAGATATATGGAAGTATTGTGTAAGGGATAAAAGTCATTTTATAATGATGGCGGGACGCAACAAAAAGCAGGTACCCCCCAATAAAGAAAATAATAAAAAGAAAAGACCGGTGTTGGTAGAGCAGCCGGAAGAGATTGATCCCCTGTCCCCGCCCTATTCATCACATTATGGGGCAGCTAGAGAAGTTTTGCGTGCCGCGGCTGCGTGGGCGGAGGGGGGAGGCGGGTGGCAGCTACTGCTCCGCCGGCTCCCTCCACTCCGCCGGGGCGGAGTTGCGGAAGAGGAAGAGGGGGCAGTGGGTGGAGGAGATAGAGAGGTCCCACCAAGAAAGATCGAAATGCCCGATGGGAATATGTATAAACTGGTAGACCAAGAGGACAGTGATGATGGTGATGAGAGTGAAGGTGTAAAGCAAGGTGCTACCACTCGCGCAGCGAATAATGTATATAAACCCCGAGATCTATATCAACATAACCCCGGTAAGAGTAAAATGCAGATGCCCCTACGGGAAGTGCCAGGTCCCTTACTGGAAAACGGAGCACCTGGGCCAGGGCAATACACATATGTCCCATTTACGACGACAGATCTGTTTAATTGGAAAATACATACACCACTGTATTCCACTAATCCCGCGGCAGTGGCCAGTATAATAGAGTCAATAATGCTCACACATAACCCCACATGGGCAGATTGCCAGCAATTAATGCTGACAATGTTTACTACTGAGGAAAGAGCCCGAATAAATAGTAGCGCGCGAAAAATTTTACTTGCCCAAGCCGTAGAAGATGTCAGAGCCCAGCCAGAAGCGTGGGCAGAGGAGCACTACCCCAAAACAGATCCCAAATGGCCGTACAATACCGCTGCAGGCATTGCCCACTTGCAGACGTACCACTCAGCGGTAATAATGGGTGTTAAAGCGGGAGGGAAGAAGCCCACAAATATGGGGAAAATAGCGGATATTGTGCAAGATTTTAAAGAAACCCCAAGTGCATTTCTAGAAAGGTTACTAGATGCATACAGGATGTACAGTCCTATTGACCCTGAAGCAGCGGAGAATCACAGGTTAATTAATTCTTCCTTTGTGGGTCAGTCACAGAGAGATATACGGAATAAAATACAGAGACAAGATGGGTTTTTGGGTAAAGGTATTAGCGAATTGGTAGAAATTGCTAATAAAGTGTACTATAACCGGGATTTAGAAGAAAAACGGGAGGAGATGAGGAAGCAAAGAGGACATACAGGGGTGGTCGGATATATGGGAAATGGAGGGAGAGGTGCCCCAGACAGAGGGAGAGCGAGGGGACGTGGGGGTAGAGGTAGGGGAGCCCCTAGGGCACCCCTGGGGCCCAATCAGTGCGCCTGGTGCCGGGGCGAAGGTCACTGGAAAAATGATTGCCCGGCATTTCTGGCTAAATTTGGTGTGCCGGGGAAGCTGGGAAATCGGGAGGTCAGGCCCCTAATGGTCAAGTAATAAACGGCAGATATGAGAGAAATGATGGTGCCGGTGCAGGATTTGTTGGGTTGGCGGGGACGTCATTTGAAGGGCAAGGTACATATTGACACGGACCTGGGCCCATCCCGCTCGGTAATCATGAGCCCACGGTCACTATGAGAGTGGGGAATAAAGATTACATTTTTATGGTTGACACCGGTGCCGAATATTCTGTTGTAACACAGCAAATTGCTCCCCCGATGGGAACTGAGGTTGATATCGTGGGAGCAATGGGGGTATCCACAAAGTACCCCTTTCTTGCTTCACGAAAATGTAGTGTGGGTGGGCATAATGTTGAACATGAAATTTTGTATATGCCCGAATGTCCCATCTAGCTCCTGGGGCGGGATATCCTTTGCAAATTGCAAGCCCAAATTACGTTTCTCCCCGGGGGTCACGCTAGATTAGACCTGCCTGAGAGTGGCAGCTCTGCACGGCAGCACAGCCCAGCCAGCCAGTGCATCCAACCCGCAAAAATTGCAGTAATTATGCCCAGAAGAAGAAGAATGGCGTACAGCACCAACGCCGCTGGTCGACCCGGACCCATACACACTACTCCTGGGAATTCCTGGTGTGTGGCCGAGGAAAATCCGCCCGGACTTGCTGTGAATATCCCTCCGGTATACGTTGATTTAAAACCAGGGGCAGTGCCTGTGGCTCTAAGACAATATCATATCCCACAAAAAGCCAAGCAGAACATCCAGACACATTTGCAGAGACTTAAAGATCACGGCATATTGAAATTCTGTGTGTCACCGTGGAACACACCTCTGTTGCCAGTACTGAAAGAGGGCACACAAGAATACCGCCCGGTTCAAGATTTACGAGCGGTTAACGAGGCCACAGTAACTCTACTCCCTGTGGTTCCCAATCCATACAATCTGTTGGCATTAATTCCTGGAGATACAAAATATTACACGGTGCTTGATTTAAAAGACGCTTTTTTTTTTGTATCTGCCTGGCTCCAGCAAGCCAGCCCCTTTTTGCGTTTCAATGGGAGGACTCCACCACGGGAGCGCGTCATCAAATGACCTGGACACGCCTCCCTCAAGGTTTCAAAAACTCGCCCACAATTTTTGGGTGCGCGCTCAGCCAGGACCTCCTGTCCTTCAACGCTCAGCCAAAGTTGTTTTGTTGCAGTATGTTGATGATTTATTACTGGCCTCTCCCACAGAAAAAGACTGTCTCTCTGCCACTAAAGCCCTGTTACATCTGCTATGCCTTGCAGGTTACAGAGTGTCCAAAAGAAAAGCACAAATATGTAAACAGACTGCGAAATATCTCGGTTTTCAATTAACAGGTACCAAGCGTGCACTGGGGGCTGAGAGGAAGGAAGCAGTATGCCGAATACCCCAACCAAAGACAAGGAGACAAGTTCGTGAATTTCTGGGAGCTGCAGGCTTCTGCCGCCTGTGGATCCCCAACTTCGCAGACATTGCTAAACCCCTCCATCAAGTCACCAAGGGAGCAGAGCATGACCCTTTTCTCTGGGAAGAAGAACAAACAGCAGCCTTTCTGAAATTAAAGACTCTGTTAATGGAGGCCCCTGCATTGGGATTGCCAGATCACAGCAAGCCCTTCCAGCTGTACGTGCATGAACACAATCAAACAGCTACAGGAGTGCTGATTCAAAGTGTCGGCTCTTGGCTAAGGCCTGTGGCCTACCTCTCCAAACAGCTTGATCCTGTGGCCTGCGGCCTACCCCATGCCTGAAAGCAGAAGCAGACAAGCTGACCCTTGGACAAGTTCTTCATGTCATGGTGCCCCATGCTGTCAAGGCCCTGCTGGATGTGAAAGGAAGCTACTGGTTCAGCAACAGCCGGATGACGAAGTACCAAGCTATGATGTGTGAGAATCCACGGGTTCATTTGGACCTCATTGCTACCTTGAACCCTGCTACTTTACTGCCTGACTGTGAAGAGGATCCAAATTGTAAGGGTTTGACTGCGGTGGGTGTAGCAGGTTGGGGTTGTGAGCACAGGATGCAGTGATGAAGGCAGATTCAGAATAGCAATGAGTGTTTATTGCAGGTAAACACAGTGGCATGAAATCAGACAGGGTACAGGCAATGGCGTCGTCAGGGTTCAGCAAGGGGGTTCGGTACACGGCAAGGCTGGCAGAGAATAGTCGGTGGTACAGCAAGGGTTCGGTACACGGCAAGGCTGGCAGAGAATAGTCGGTGGTACAGCAGGGGTTCGGTACACGGCAAGGCTGGCAGAGAATAGTCGGTGGTACAGCAGGGGTTCGGTACACGGCAAGGCTTAGATGGGGGCAGAGGGGGAGCAGGATGGGAGGGTTACCGGTAAGTGAAGCAATGAGAGTCCAGATAAATACAGAAGGTCCTTGGAGTCTTTGGTTGTAGAATTCAGGAGATGGTCAGGAGGTTTCAGGGAGTTTGGCAGATAGGGTTGCAGTCAGTAACTTCAATGTGGAAGTCCAGGGTTGAGGGTGGGACTCCCTTATATGCAGGGCTAATCAGGGAGGATGAAGGGCAGGTGTGGATCCAGGGCCAGAACGGTAGAATCAGGAAGGTGAATTGTTTATACAAGGGTTTTGGAATCTGCAGGGGACATGTAGTAAAAGGCACAAAAAGGGGTGCCAGGGGGGTGAGGGCCTCCAGGACCTTACAGCGCCCCCCCCTCTAAGGGCCGGACTCCGAACGGCCCAGGGCGAGGTCAAGGCCACACCGGTGGATTACGGGATAGAAAGGCATTGCACCATTGGAGGGTAGAATAATGATCATGGTGACCAGAGTTGGGCAGAGCTTCGCCACTGCGAAGCGATCTCCAGGCACTCTCAGCATTTGAAAACACCTGCAGGTCCGCGCATCTGACTACAGTCCCATTTGAACCGTAAATAAACTCCGGCGGCAAGGGTCCCATAGTCATGGTGCCTTCAGGGGTGTTGATCGTCTTGGTGACACGACTCTTTGACGTCCACTTGACATGGACCGGCGGGACAGCGCCCTTGGAGAGGACCGGCGGGGCAGCGCCCTTGGAGAGGACCGGCGGGGCAGCGCCCTTGGAGAGGACCGGCGGGGCAGCGCCCTTGGAGAGGACCGGCGGGGCAGCGCCCTTGGAAAGGACCGGCGGGGCAGCGCCCGTGGAAAGGACCGGTGGGGCAGCGCCCGTGGAAAGGACCGGTGGGGCAGCGCCCTTGGCAACCTCCTTGGCACTACACGGCTCTTGCGGGGCAGTTAGCGGCTTGGCCTTACGGCGGCGGCGACGGCCCCGTGGCGGTGACAGGTCAGGAGATCCTGCAGGTTGCAGGGCAGCGACCTCTTGAGATCCTGCAGGTTGCAGGGCAGCGACCTCTTGAGATCCTGCAGGTTGCAGGGCAGCGACCTCTTGAGATCCTGCAGGTTGCAGGGCAGCGACCTCTTGAGATCCTGCAGGTTGCAGGGCAGCGACCTCTTGAGAGCCTGCAGGTTGCAGGGCAGCGACCTCTTGAGATCCTGCAGGTTGCAGGGCAGCGACCTCTTGAGAGCCTGCAGGTTGCAGGGCAGCGACCTCTTGAGATCCTGCAGGTTGCAGGGCAGCGACCTCTTGAGATCCTGCAGGTTGCAGGGCAGCGACCTCTTGAGATCCTGCAGGTTGCAGGGCAGCGACCTCTTGAGATCCTGCAGGTTGCAGGGCAGCGACCTCTTGAGATCCTGCAGGTTGCAGGGCAGCGACCTCTTGAGATCCTGCAGGTTGCAGGGCAGCGACCTCTTGAGATCCTGCAGGTTGCAGGGCAGCGACCTCTTGAGATCCTGCGGGTTGCAGGGCAGCGACCTCTTGAGATCCTGCGGGTTGCAGGGCAGCAACCTCTTGAGATCCTGCGGGTTGCAGGGCAGCGACCTCTTGAGATCCTGCGGGTTGCAGGGCAGCAACGTCCTGAGATCCTGCGGGTTGCAGGGCAGCGACGTCCTGAGATCCTGCGGGTTGCAGGGCAGCGACGTCCTGAGATCCTGCGGGTCGCAGGGCAGCGACGTCCTGAGATCCTGCGGGTTGCAGGGCAGCGACGTCCTGAGATCCTGCGGGTTGCAGGGCAGCGACGTCCTGAGATCCTGCGGGTTGCAGGGCAGCGACGTCCTGAGATCCTGCGGGTTGCAGGGCAGCGACGTCCTGAGATCCTGCGGGTTGCAGGGCAGCGACGTCCTGAGATCCTGCGGGTTGCAGGGCAGCGACGTCCTGAGATCCTGCGGGTTGCAGGGCAGCGACGTCCTGAGATCCTGCGGGTTGCAGGGCAGCGACGTCCTGAGATCCTGCGGGTTGCAGGGCAGCGACGTCCTGAGATCCTGCGGGTTGCAGGGCAGCAAACTCGGGTTTTTTCTCAACCTCCAATTTAATGAGGTATGGGTGAGCCTCCAGCTCCCGAGGTTTCGGTTTAACGGGCAACCGAACAACGGTGGGTGACATGGAGAAGAGGGCACCAATGAAGGCAGATCTTGAGCAAGGTGTACTCGAGATGGTTTTGATAGGTGCAGGCTCGGTACAAACAGGCTTTACAGGAACAGGGGTATGAAAGTTTTTTGTACCTGGCTTAGGTGGGCGCAGCGGGCAGGCTGAGATCTGATGCAAGGGGTCCCCGCAGTAGAAGCAGAGGTCTAGTGCCCTCCTCCTTGCCTTTTCTTCTGGGGTCAGTGGTCCTCTGGCTCCCTCTGTAGCAGGAACGCGCACCTTAGTTGAGGTGCCCCTTGGGTTTTGCTGCACATAATCAAGCAGGGAGTCCAGGTGCTGCTGGATCTGTAGAAAGGCACCTTTCAAGTTCTTCACCATGGCATGGATCACCACGGGCTCACAGGTTTTGGACTTCCACATTCTGTAAGGGTTTGACTGCGGTGGGTGTAGCAGGTTGGGGTTGTGAGCCCAGGATGCAGTGATGAAGGCAGATTCAGAATAGCAATGAGTGTTTATTGCAGGTAAACACAGTGGCATGAAATCAGACAGGGTACAGCCAATGGCGTCGTCAGGGTTCAGCAAGGGGGTTCGGTACACGGCAAGGCTGGCAGAGAATAGTCGGTGGTACAGCAGGGGTTCGGTACACGGCAAGGCTGGCAGAGAATAGTCGGTGGTACAGCAGGGGTTCGGTACACGGCAAGGCTGGCAGAGATTAGTCGGTGGTACAGCAGGGGTTCGGTACACGGCAAGGCTTAGATGGGGGCAGAGGGGGAGCAGGATGGGAGGGTTACCGGTAAGTGAAGCAATGAGAGTCCAGATAAATACAGAGGGTCCTTGGAGTCTTTGGTTGTAGAATTCAGGAGATGGTCAGGAGGTTTCAGGGAGTTTGGCAGATAGGGTTGCAGTCAGTAACTTCAATGTGGAAGTCCAGGGTTGAGGGTGGGACTCCCTTATATGCGGGGCTAATCAGGGAGGATGAAGGGCAGGTGTGGATCCAGGGCCAGAACGGTAGAATCAGGAAGGTGAATGGTTTATACAAGGGTTTTGGAATCTGCAGGGGACATGTAGTAAAAGGCACAAAAAGGGGTGCCAGGGGGGTGAGGGCCTCCAGGACCTTACACAAATCATGAATGCCTCCAAGTCATGGAAGAAGTGGTCAGTAGCAGGCCAGATTTGAAAGACTTACCCCTAGACAAATACGATCTACAGCTATTCACTGATGGTAGCAGCTATATGAATGATGGGAAGAAAGTCTCCGGCTATGCAGTGGTTTCAGCAGAAGAAATTATCGAAGCAAATCCCTTACCAGGCCACACATCAGCACAATTGGCCGAAATAACAGCCCTAACCAGAGCTCTGGAAATCTCCGAAGGCAAAAGGGTGAATATCTACACTGATTCCAAGTACGCTTTCATGACAGTCCATGCACATGGTGCACTCTACAAAGAAAGAGGCCTACTTACTTCTTCAGGACAACAAATCAAGTATGCGGCTGAAATCACAGCCCTTCTAGAGGCTGTATGGAAACCAAGTGCTGTCAGTATCATGCATTGTCGTGGCCACCAGAAAGGTCATGATGAAATCCCAAAAGGCAACAGGCGTGCTGACCAGGCCGCAAAGGCTGCTGCAAAACCATTGTTGACAATTGATCAAGCCAAAGTCCTGCTCTGCAAGCAAGAGCCTCAACCTCTCATGCCAAATTATGAATTTTATATGAATTGGAGAAAATTTGAACCCAAAGGCGAGTTCATTGAAATTATACTGCACAAATGGCAAGATGAGTATGAACTGTTAGAACTAAATCATGACTATATCCAATGGCTTTTCCCAACCCAGTTTCAAGGTCAAAATTTTTACTCTACTCCTCTGAATCCTCAAGAGACATGCCTAATGATTAACACCTCAGAAGTTCAGCAAAGACTGCGCAGAGCATACAAAATGATGCTGAAATTCTTCGGTGTAAAATTAATGGGGGAGTATGGAGAAGAAGATACAGAAGTAATTGAAGTTGAACGAGCAGAAAATTTCACCTCACGTTTTGAAAATCTAACAACCAACCCTCACAATAATCTAAGAATCACACGGATATTGCCAAGTCTGGGAGAATTGGGAGCAGAAGAATACCAAGCCCCGTTGGTAAGGTTCTTCCTCAAGGAGATCCTTATCAGAAATAAGCTGCCAAGAATGAAGAAAAGTGCAATGAACTTTTTCATATCAGCAGTGCGAGATTCACAAGACAGACAAGATCTGCTGTTCTTTGCCTGGCGATACTATTTCCCGAAAGAAGAATTTGTCTGGGGAAACCGTGGAGAATTGGCACGATACAAAGTAAAACCAGTGGTGGCTGCACTCTTACCGGCGCCACTGAGCGAATGGAGACCTGTATATTCAGAGACAGAGAAGAAATGGCTGTCAGAAGAACAAGGTGGATATGGAGAAGACGGATGGTTCCAGTTAGAGAATGGACAAATAGTTCTACCAGCAACACTGGCGCCTGAGATTGTAAGAACGCTTCACGCAAGTACCCATGGAGGAAGAGAAATGATGGAACAGCAATTGGAGCCACATTTCTACGTACCAGGACTGTCAGTAATCTGCAAAGCAATAGCCCAGCAGTGTGTGACATGCGCCAAGAATAATCCAAGAACAGGCCCGTCTCAACCTCCAGGGAAACAGCCAATCGGGCTGTTTCCAATGGCGTCATTACAGATAGATTTCACAGTGTTGCCACCCTGCAAAGGATACAAATATCTACTGGTAATGGTGTGCACCCTAACAGGATGGGTGGAAGCTTTCCCAACAAGAACAGAAAAGACAGCGGAGGTGGTGAAAAGTCTGATGAAAGAAATAATACCGCGCTACGGACTGCCTCTTGAAATAGGGTCGGACAATGGCCCTGCATTTGTACAGAACTGTTTACAGCAACTTGCCCGTCTATTGGGTATTACCTGGAAGCTACACACCGCCTACAGGCCCCAAAGTTCAGGAAAAGTCGAGAGAATGAACCGCACCCTAAAGACTCTGATGTCCAAATTGTGCCAAGAAACGTCACTAGGCTGGTTGGATGTGCTCCCGATAGTCTTATTACACATTAGGTGCAGGCCCACACCCCAATTGAAGCTAAGTCCGTACGAACTTATGTTCGGGCGGCCTACCCCTCTGATCAATGGACTAAGGGGGGACCTTCGGGCATTAGGGGAAATTAAATTGAATGATCAAGTTGTACTGTTGGGTAAAGCAATGCAGAAATTGAATACCTGGGTGGGGGATAATATACCTCACTTTTTGTACCCTCCACTGCATAAATATTGTCCAGGTGATTCAGTATGGGTAAAAGAGTGGAAAAATTATCCATTAGGCCCAAAATGGAGAGGTCCTTACTTTGTCCTGTTATCAACCCCTACAGCAGTAAAGGTTGCCGAGGTGGTCCCGTGGATACATCACTCCAGAGTGAAGGTAGCTGCAGCCAATCCTGAACCAGTATGGAAGGTCGTCCCCAACGAGACCAATCCACTGAGGCTAAAGCTATCAAAGACCACAGTCATGAGCCCCTGAGAGAGTTGATTGAAAGCATCCAAGATACTCAACCCTTGGGTGTTCTGATGGATACAGCGAGGTCTAATTATCCACTGATGGAGAATGCGGAGAGGGTTATTTTTAGGGGCCAGCCCCGACCCTTGATCAACCAGAAATGTCTTTTGTTTTTGAAATTCCGGCGGGGAGGGATTGGGTTTATGTGACTATGAAGAGAGTTGCCCAAGGGTTTTTGACAGTGGGGGCAATTCTGGTACTGATTTTGTTTCTTGCACATCTGATTTATGGACTGTCACGTGAAGCATGTCCCAAGTGTCCAAGCACTACTAAAAATCAGAATGGCACCCACCTGGTGATGGAGAACCGTACCATGTGGAGACAAAAGCGAGAGGCGTCATCTGGAACTACGCTAAAAGGACACCTACTTGTGCAATTTAAATATGATTATGCTAAAAAGTCTGGACAGACCACATGTTGGGTGTGTAGTAGACTGCACCCAGAGACAATTCATATACCATTCGCATCTGTCCCAATGAATTTGAGTATGTTTGCATCAGAAAATGTTACAGTACAGACAGTTGATATGTCAAGAGAGAAACCAGAACCATTCAGTCCTGGGCATCCTATAATAGGACCAGTGTATCAACCAGAGTGGTGTTTTCAACTAGGCCCAGATAGGGAGATAAGTAACGAGGGTGGGGCGTGCAACTCAAGTCAGTTCAATTGGACATCGTACATTTACATATTCAGAACAGGACTGAAGGCACATTACATATACATACAAGTGGCATTCTTAAGTGGACGTTCAGAGTTGATTCCTGGAGTTGCGGGACTGGAGGAAGGAACTGCAAAACTGCAAGGCCCACTTTTTACTCTGTAAACTCACGTCTATATCATGCTTTCTCTCACGCTTCTGCTCTTTACTTCTACCTTTCTCCTTAAATGGAACTCCTGCCCCTCTACCACCGACCCCTACACAATCTGCATCTCTCCCTCCATCCTCTCGTCCCACATGATGGCCTCGCATGAGCTCCTTTGTTTCCTCAGAACATGGTCTCCCTCTAACTCTCGTGCTGCCAATCACTCCCACTCCCACAAATCCCATTCCCACCTTCTCTTTCTCACCCTCCTGCTGTTACTCTATTCAGGTGACATATCCCCTAACCCTGGCCCCACAACACATCCAATACTTCCCTCTCATCCTATCTCCATCGCACATAAATCACCTCTCTGCAAGCCCAGCAACCTCATTCCCATAATCCCTCAGCGCCTGTCCTCTTTCTCCTGCGCCCTCTGGAACGCTCGCTCTGTGTGCAACAAACTCACAGCCGTCCATGACCTCTTCCTTTCAAACTCCTTCAACCTCCTAGCTTTAACTGAAACCTGGCTAACTCCCTCTGACACGGCCTCCGTTGCTGCTCTCTCACATGGTGGTCTACACTTGAGCCATACCCCCAGACCGGGTGAGATAAATGGTGGCAGGGTCGGACTCCTGCTCTCTCCCACCTGCACCTACCAGCATCTCCCTCCACCCCATCCCTCTCCTTCTCCTCCTTCGAGACACACTGCATCCGCCTGTTCTCTCCTCTGGCTCTCAGGGTGGCAGTCATCTACCGCCCACCGGGACCAACCTCCCAGTTCTTTGACCACTTTGCTACCTGGCTTTCTCACTTCCTGTCTTCTAATCTTCCATGCCTAATTCTCGGGGACTTCAACATTCCCATTGACGATCCTTCCGCTCCTGCTGCCTCCAAACTTCTTTCACTCACGTCCTCCCTTGGACTCACACAATCCTCCCTCCTCCCTACCCACCGCAATGGTCACGTTATTGACCTGGTCTTTTCCAACCTCTGCTCCATTTCTGAGTTCAAATGTCGCCCTTTCCCCATCTCTGACCACCACCTTCTCTCTTTCAACCGATCTGGACTTCCTAAACACCCTGCTCCCCCACCCCCCACACACACTCGCAGAAATCTACATGCTGTGGACCCCCATCAATTTTCCAACCACCTCCCTCATACCTCATCCTTCACCTGCCCTGATGCTGCCACTAATCACTACAACACTACGCTTATCTCTGCTCTAGACACTCTTGCTCCTCTTCGACTCTGTAAGGCCCCACGCCGCCAGCTTCAGCCCTGGCACACCCTCCAGACTCGCTACCTGCAAAGATGCTCCCGCACCGCAGAGCGTGCCTGGAGGAAATCCCGCTCTGAAGCTGATTTTGTTCACTTCAAGTTTATTCTCCGGTCATACACCTCTGCCCTCCACTTGGCCAAACAATCCTTCTTCTCATCTCTTATATCTACGCTGTCCTCCAACCCTAAACGGCTCTGGTCCACCTTCAACACCCTCCTCTACCCACCTGCACCTCCCCCCTCAGCTGCCTTCAGCGCTCAAGACCTGGCAGACTACTTCCTCAGTAAAACTCTAACTATCAGAAGCAACATCCCAACACAAGATAGTTATCTGCCACCTCCACTCCCACAGGTCCCCTCTGCCACCCTCTGCCGCTTCCTCCCAGCCACTGAGGAGGAAGTCAATTCCTTATTGTCCTCCTCACATCTCACCACGTGCCCGCTCGACCCCATTCCCTCACATCTAATTCCTCCCCTCTCCTCCTCCCTCACCCCTGCTCTCACACACATCTTCAACCTATCTCTCTCCACTGGCTCCTTTCCATCCACCTTCAAACACGCGCTAGTTACCCCTTTACTAAAGAAACCATCCCTAGACCCCAACTCTCCATCCAACTACCGCCCTGTATCCCTGCTTCCCTTCACATCAAAGCTCTTAGAAAAACTAGTCTTCAACCGCCTCTCCCTCTTCCTGTCCTCCAATTCCCTACTTGACCCCCTGCAATCTGGCTTCCGTCCCCTACACTCAACTGAAACTGCCCTCACCAAAGTCACCAACGACCTCCTAACTGCTAAAAAACACGGCCACTATTCTATTCTCATCCTGCTTGACCTCTCGGCTGCTTTTGACACTGTTGACCACCCCCTCTTTCTACAGACCCTCGACTCTCTGGGTCTCGGTGACACTGCACTTGCTTGGGTTGACTCCTATTTATCCAACAGGTCCTTCTGTGTGTCCTTTTCTGGTAACTCCTCCTCTTCATTGCCTCTATCTGTTGGTGTACCTCAAGGCTCTGTCCTTGGTCCTCTGCTCCTTTCCATCTACACCTCCTCCCTGGGCAAAATCATCAACAGCTTTGGCTTTAATTACCACCTCTACACTGATGACACTCAGATCTACCTCTCTCCCCCTGTCCTTTCAAAAGTCAGTGACTGTTTATCTGGCATCTCCTCCTGGATGGCCTCCCACCACCTAAAGATCAACATGTCAAAGACTGAGCTCCTACTTATTCCTCCCTCCAATGCCTCCCCACCTCCTGACTTCTCTATCACGGTGGAGGGTATCACCATCTCCCCATCAAACCAAGTTCGCTGTCTTGGAGTTACACTTGACTCTGCTCCTTCCTTCATCCCCCACATCCAGTCTCTTTCCTCCTCCTGCCGATACCAACTGCGTAATATTTCCAGAATTCGGCCATTTCTTACCGCTGTCACCACAAAACAACTCATACACGCCCTGGTAATCTCCCGACTCGACTATTGCAATAATCTCTTATCTGGCCTCCCTCTGTCCCGCCTCTCCCCCCTACAATCCATCCTGAACGCCTCCGCCAGGCTAATTCACCTCACCCGCCGCTCTGTCTCTGCCGCTCCCCTCTGCGAGTCCCTTCACTGGCTCCCCATCCACTGCAGAATTAAGTTCAAAATCCTTATCCTTACCTACAAAACCCTCACTAACTCAGCGTCCCACTACCTGTCCTCACTAATCACCAGATACACCCCAGCCCGCTCCCTAAGGTCAAACAGTGACCTGCGCCTAGCTTCTCCCCGCATCACCTCTTCCCATGATAGACTGCAGGATTTCTCACGCGCAGCCACCACTCTCTGGAACGCTCTCCCTCGTACTGTCAGACTTTCCCCTAACTTCTCTTCCTTCAAACGCTCCCTTAAAACATTCCTATTTAGGGAAGCCTACCACCAAACTCACTGACGCAACCATCAATCACTCTCACCTTACAGTCCTCTCCTCCTGTTTCCAACACCAACCCTCCTAGATTGTGAGTTCCTACGGGAACAGGGCCCTCATCTCCTCCTGTACTGTTTGTCAAATGTTGTTCAATGTATTGTAACCCTGTCTATACTGTGCTTATTGTACAGCGCTGCGGAATATGCTGGCGCTTTATAAATAAAGAATAATAATAATAATAATACGATGCAGGCAGTTCACTAGAGAACAGGAGGAAGAGATTGCGAACGCAACCAATGGAAGGCAGGATATAGGGGACATGAGGAGACGATTGAGACAGTTTGCAATAGCGATAACAAAGGGAACACTATATTCATCACCATTTATAGTGAAAGGAGGATATCAGGTGTGTTGTAAAGGAGTGTGCTACACATGGTTACCACATACATTGACGGAAATGTGTTATTTGGCTAAATTGATCCCGATCCAGAAGGTAAGGGGGGAGGACACTAATTCAGATACAATACTTCACCGTAGGTACCCATTGGTGTTTGAGAGACAGAAGAGAGAGTTGTTTAAGAAAGCGGATCGAGTGTGGGCTTGGCTTCCGGCCTGGACTGGATGGGGAAGAGAGTTGATGGCAAGAATGAACAGTTATGCCAGTTTGATGGATGAGATTTTGAATAAGACTAGTTGGGATATTCAGTTGTTGAATCTGGAAGTACGAGAGATACGAAAGGTGCAAATGATACACAACATGGCACTGGAACAGATTAGTGCAGCTCTGAATGGGTTGTGTGAGATGACGATGCACTATGAATGTTGCACATTCATCAAGAATGCTACACATGATGTCCCTGACTATTATCAGGTAATTCAAGATCACCAAGAAAAGGTAGCACAGTTGCAGGACACAGCAAGAAGGATCGCTGCTGAAGGCTGGAATCCACTTCGTGGGTTCGGAGCAATCTGAGATTGGTTTGGATCCATTCTGAGATTTATTTCACTGATCGGATCTATGATTCTGATGGTAGTGGTGATCTTGGTTGTAGGGGCACTACTGTATCGTATAGGGCTTTGCCTATGGCCACTATGCAAGAAGGCACTGACACCCACACAGACACAAAAGATACCACTGATAATCCCACAAGGTATGTTCCCAACGAAAATAGGCCCCCCAAAGTATGAGGAACTCGAGAATAAAACTAGTGAGGTGTAATGGCTGCAAGTCTCAGGAGAAGAGCCTGAGGCTTGAGCCAAGGGGGGAATGAAGTGGAAATAGGCTGGAAGATGGCCGCCATTGTACGCCAGGCGACCATCTTGTTCAGAATATTGGTTCACTTGAAAATAATTAGGTAGTTTGTAGTTGAAACTAGAATCAGGCATACATAGAAATTTAGGAATGTGCTGAGATTAGCAGAAAAACAATTAAAGCGCTGAGAAAGATCTCTGCTGTTCCCGGCACAGAAGAAAGATACATCAAGGTCGTTGGGGCCCGCAGAAATACAAAGGAGTATAGAGATCAGACCAGGTGCCACCTGTAACAAATAATTGAGGAAGCTAGGGAACCAGCGCAGCCCGGAACAGAAAAGAGTAACTAATCATGATTTATTGTTACTAACACAAAGTTTGCCAATTTACGGCCAATTAATGAAATGTCTTTTGTATTAGACTAAGGGAGGTACTAACCCACGTGGGGTGGGATAGAGTCACTGGGAGGTGGACTAATTGGGATGTACCTAATTTTGTATTTGAGGTATAAAACCTCAGGACACTGTATAATCGATGCTCAGTCTTTGCGATTCAATCCTGTCTGAGCATTCTGTGACGTCACAATAAAAGTTTGCCTTTCCTGAATAGACTCGTGTTCAGACAATCCTTGCTCGTGTCCGGTCTGGCCTCGTCCCGAGTGAACCAAGTGAATTCCGGTTACAGTATTAATCTTTTGATTTGTGTGTTTTAGGTTTTCCTTGTCTTAATAAAATGTTGTGTGTGCCTCTTTCGGCCTTGAAAAAAGCTACAAAAACTGCAGCTGCACAGGTCACAAATAAAATGGGCTCTATTATCTTCACAAGCAATTGATTTTTGCATTATAAGTAATGATATATACATAAAAACATTCAAAGTTCCAAGGCCATTACAAAAGTCAAGTTTCACGTTTTATGCATCACAACTGATAGAACAGTAAAACAATGGGCGGCTGGAGAAAAAATGTTAATTACATCAGTTTCATGATGCAGAAGCTTCTGTTTAAACCCTATGGGCACAGGAAAGCAAAATGATGCATTCAGAAATAATACAAGACTCCAAACACCAGCGCACAGAGATTCACTAATACATTGCTTATAGTAAAATCATGCTCGGTCTCTCTAGAATCTTAAAGTTATTTTTAAAGACATATACAAATATTTTTTGTTTTTAAATTTTAAGGAATTGGAAGTAAGGTGTATACTGTAAGTTCAACAATTTGGTGATTCCACATAACAGGTATGGAGACTTTTCATCCCTGCGATGCACTTATGGGCAGTGATAGGGGGAAATATAGGGGCCGTAGCCCTGGACTTGGGCAGCTTTAGGCCAGGGGTCACACGAGCCCACCAAGTGCATCCGTAGTGACCCCTCCTCCCAGCATCCATCGTAGCATGATGACTGTTCGACAGAGGACCACACGGTGTAACGGGCATAATAGTATCGCATGTTACAACAGGCGTGCTGAAATCCATGGTGTCGAAATGCTACAGCGGATGTGGGGCGGCTGTACAAAGAGCGATCCTTCATAGGAAGTGGTCACATGGGCATCTGAGTGGAAAGAACATCCGTTCTCATGGACATTTCCGCCTCACTGGTGTTACCGCTGTGTTAGTATTTTAGGGGCAGAACATTGGGTAATTGAGAGTGTCTTTCTGTGTCTGCATGTATGTGTTTGTCAGTCACAGTCTTTGGCATCAACACAGGCAGATTTTCAATGTCAATACCTGGGCGTACCCAATGACACAGAACTTAAACCACCAGAACTAGACTAGACCTCAGCCCTTATAGTGGCCAAGCTAAAGCAAGATACCGGAGAATAAAACAAGAGAGTATTCACAGATTAAGCAAATAAATAAAAAAAGTCAAGAAACACAGAACAGGCCAGTGAGAAAACCTGGCCAGTTCAGGGAATACTGGTTACTCTCTGCTTAGACCATACTCCTGGGCTCCTACCTACAGTCTATGGATTATTATCCTCACATCCATGGCTTTAAAATCCAGCCTCCGTCTTGTCTCCTCACTTGGTCATCTGAACTCTGGGTGTTCTTTCTGGCCAGTATTTGGATTTACTTTACATTATTTGACCTGACTCTGAACCTATTCTACTGGCCTCAACCTCACCACGTGAAAGGGATGATCCAAAGATGTGGTGTAGTGTACCCAGATCTGCGTAATATTAGATTTCATTGTGTTTCTATGATAAGAGATACACGTACTCACAAACCTATATAATAATAGCGCCTTGGATACAGCAAAACTAATGTCACAATACATATCACTCTTCAGTGACTCTCATATTAGGTGCAATTTGTTCTATGGAACATGAATCTTCAAGTGACATGGGGAGGAAATCTACTTGTTAAAGTAGAACACAATTTTATTGCACTTAACTTCATAAAACGATATGGTAGCATCCTTATATAAAATGAGCGGACAAGGGGACGTCCAGAAAAGGGATCAACCTTCTGGAATTACACGGAGTTCACTTTTCTTCTATTTTGTATACCCATTGGCAAGAGTAGGGTGTTTTCTTTGAATACCATCAAGTGTGATATGGTTTGGAACCTGCATGTTCCCTTTAAACGTTGCATTCTTCTAACTGTGGATCTGTGAGCCCCCCAACCTTTCTTTGCATCCTTGTCCCTTTTTCCTTTATTGTATTAAGGCAATACATATTTCACCCTCCCCGTCCAAAAAAGCAGATAAAGATGTTCTAAGGTCTCTGTTTTGCCACTTGCAGATTTATACATTTTAGACTGGAATAAGCCCCACAGAATCATTAAATATCACTTTCCCAGTTGATAGTTTGTATATCCCTGTTGCTTTAATCACCTTCATATAAAATGGGCAAGGGACCAGCTTTAATCTTCCCTCTTAAGACTACATTTGCATAATCAAAAAATGTAATGCATAAAACATTAACAATGTAGAAACATTAGCAGTTGTTGAAAGCAAAGTTTTCGTTTTTGACTTTTATTACTTTATAAATGAATAGTTGTCAAAGTTTAATGCGATGGAGATCGTAGTACAATTGTGAAATTCACTTTTAATCACATTTGTTTAAAAGATGCCAATGGTGGCGCTTAATGAACTGCACAAATCTTAATTAAAAGGGACACCCTTCACATCCTGACCACTTTGAAAAAAATAAAGTGGCCAGGATGAGACCGAGCGTTGTAGTGAATCCATCATTCTGCGCAGGCGCTACAGATCGTCCGTAGGTATAGTGCGCAAGTCCCATTGCGCTGAGCAATTTGTGACTCCTCCGCTACGCATGTTCAGTAGGAGCACAAATTGTGTAGAAAAGCTTCAGAGACTTCTGGGTTCAGGAGTCCCTGAGCTGAAGAAGATCTGTGGGTGGCGAGGGACAAAAGGTAAGTAATTGTCCCTGCCACATTATTTTTAGGGGATGTCTGCAGCCTCTGGAGGGAAAGTAACCTCAAGGGGAGAGCAGTGTCGGTCGAACTTTACTGGAGGAGAGCAAACCCCATTAAGCAAAAGTGACGTTTCAGCCAAAAGGCCTTAATCATACACAATAAAATTCAACGTCTCCCTATATACCAGTGTTACCCAAACCTGTCCGCAAGTACCCCTAACAGGCCAGGTTTGCACTTGCAGGATATCTGAAGCACAGTCCTGGTGATATAATTTGCTGCTCAGTGATTGCAGGATTCAGTCTGCTTTTCCCAAGGTGATCTGTAAAATCTGGCCTGTTTGAGGGTCCCAAGGACAGGTTTGGGAAACCCTGCTATATACCATCACTTATTGATTAATCAGGCAATTAGATAATCAAGCAATTAAATCATTATCTAAGCAACGACCATTTTGAGGCATATATGTAGCGAGAGAAGTCGGAACCTGAATTCATATATAATCATGTAATAACAAGGGGGTAATTGCAATACATACAAATCACTAATCAATAATAATGCCTAATTATGTTATCGCATACTACTTTTATGACTTTACACACGGAGTGAAAGATATGGAATCATCAAGTAAATCAATATTTTTTTATATTCTTAGATCATATCGCCGGGATTCGAGGGCGACTATCACGTGAAGCCCCCATGAAATTGGGGGACACATGCCGCCATCCTGGGGAGATAGAATATCATGATGGATTAACACGAAGACTATTTCTAGTAGCATAAATGTAGATCAAACTCCCTATCTAATCCATTAGGCCACAAAGTATCCAATTTCTGTGTCCATTTTTTCTCCTCCTGCTTTAACAGATGTGTTCTGTCCCCTCCTCGCCTGAGGGATGGGACATGATCCACCACCTGAAAGCGTAGCCATGCCACATTATGAGAACAATTGACAAAGTGCTCTAGATAAGTTAACCATAGTTTAGCTGTATGTGGGGGGGAGGGTCTCTACGTCCGTTGTAGCTTTTTTAACGTCAATGCCTCCGTGGCATCTGTTGCAACATGCGGTGTCCGTGCGAGAAAAAGTGCGCAAATGCTTTGAGTGCTGTTCTCCATTGACTCTTTTGAAAAGTTACAACAGACAGCAAACAGTGCGGTCAGACATACATGCTAAGTGCGCTCGTCTGACCGCAGCCTTAGGTGGTAGGCTTCCTTAAACAGAAGGGTCTTTAGGGAAGGTTTAAATGAAGCCAGATTGGGGGACAGATTGGGGGACAGTCTGATATTGCAAGGAAGTGCATTCCATAGGTTCGGCGCCGCATGAGAAAAGTCCTGCAGTCTAGCATGTGAAGAGGTAATGATGGAGGATGCTAGGCGCAGGTCATTGTGTTATCTCTAACAAATATATGAATGAATTCACACACACACACCATGCAAATATACACCTGCATTTAGACATTCCATCACCACAAAGAAATCGAATCTGCTCCAATACAAGATTTAATAATTTCAATATGCACCCCTGCATTCAGACAAATATACCGTATTTCTCCAATACGCATGCTAGCCAACTCTGAATATACATATATTCAAACTGGCATGACATGTCAGAAACACCAGAAAATAGACACTCATATTCATGTTGATAAGCCATGCCTCTGTACAGTATACACATAAAACCTTATGTGTACTTGTTGACAAATTCCTGGCATTGTGTAGAATGAAATGCAGTTACTTTGGCCTAAATGTGCTAATATCTTATCATTTGCCACAAATACTGGAGTAGTGTGCAAACTCCTGTGTGTGTGCGTGTATTTGTATGATGCCTTTCTAGGGGCTCTGGGATTTAGTTTGCCCAAGGGACCATAGCATTCTCAGTCTACCATGGATACTGATACCATAAAACACCAAAGCAGGTTATAATACATTGCAATGTTGTTTCATCTTTAAGAATTCAGCGAACAAAGCCTTAAAAAATTCAGTCTGACACCTAACCCAGTCTCAGTATCGTTCTATTAAGACAAGCGTAACACAATAGAGATTACAGTCATGACATATCCGGTTATGATATTCCGAAGGTGAAGGAATATGTTTTGTGTAGTACTTAATCACAAGAATTAAGAGGAATGTACTGCGAGACGGAAAACCAAGTGGGAATGAGGCAACGTAATATACAATCCCTCAAGGCCTACAAATGTAGGTCTTGCAATCTTCTTATTATTTTAGTCAATGACAGAGTATTCCATGTGCTAAAAAATAGCCATTTTCATTTAGGTGTAAAGGGTCTTTTCAGACATTTTTATGCTTACAGAATGCACACATTACTAGAGACAAAAACAGTGTTCCATCTTTGCCTCAGTCATAATTTTTAATGTATATTTTTTCTCTATCATAATGTTTTGTTGTATTTTGTTTTAGTTTTCTTCATCTTTCCATATGAGCGAGATTATCAACAATCTGCCTCCCCCACTAATTTGCCAAGTAATTTACCTAATTATAGTACAATTTACATTATTATTATTATAATGAGAAAGAAACAACAAAAGACATGTTGTGTGATACCTGGGCTTAATTAAGAACATCTGACTTTACCTAAACGTAATGTGTTATATTGTTAAAGTGACATGCATGCTTTGCTAGTGTGCTTTTAAAAACATGCAATGCCTTTTCAATGAGTCAGTAGAGTTATTCATCAGACATAAAAAGCAAGTAAATATGATATTTTTCAGATTTACCTTATCTACTTTCTTGGTGTTTTCCACGCCCACCTCAGGAGTCATTTTAAGCTAACCAATCAGTGCCTATACCTAAAAAACACACTGAGCATGTGCGCATGTCCTCCCTCCTGCACTGTGAGCTGAGGGGAGGGCGGGGCTGAACTGCCACCCCCAGCTACTGCAGAGACAGGGAAGGAAAGAAATCCATACACACAGGGAGACAAAACGGAGACAACAGAGAGAGGGACAACAAAGAAAAGCACAGAGACACCGCAAGAAACAATAAAGAGAGAAAGACCGCAAGATAAAGCAGAGAAAGCGCAAGAAAAGGTACAGTGAGAGCGTGCACAAGAGACAACACAAGAAAGAGTGTGAGTAAGTGACTGTGTGAGAGAGGTGGGGTGAGACAGTATGTAAACCATAAAAGAGTGCAAGTGAGCATGTCAGTGGGTGAGTCTGTGAGAGCGTTAGCGAGTGTGTGTGAGCGAGTCAGCGGGTGAGTGTGTGTGAGCGAGTCAGCAGGTGAGTGAGTTTTGCTTTCACAGTTGCAAAGATGCTAATATTCAATGAGAAACAGAATATCAATGAGAACCAAGAAACAGAATATCTCTGTGTGAGAGAGTTGGGGTGAGACAGTTTGTAAACCATAAAAGAGTGCAAGTGAGCATGTCAGTGGGTGAGTCTGTGAGTGCGTTAGCGAGTGAGTGTGTGTGAGTGAGTCATCAGGTGAGTGTGTGCGAGCGGGTGAGTGTGTGTGAGCGAGTCAGCAGGTGAGTGTGTGTGAGTGAGTCAGCGGGTGAGTGTGTGTGAGCGAGTCAGCAGGTGAGTGTGTGAGAGCGGGTGAGTGTGTGTGAACGAGTCAGCAGGTGGTGTGTGTGAGCGAGTCAGCAGGTGAGTGTGTGTGAGCGAGTCAGCAGGTGAGTGTGTGTGAGTGAGTCAGCGGGTGAGTGTGTGTGAGCGAGTCAGCAGGTGAGTGTGTGAGAGCGGGTGAGTGTGTGTGAGCGAGTCAGCAGGTGAGTGGGTTTTGCTTTCACAGTTGCAGAGATGCCAATATTCAGTTCCTCAGTTTCCCCAGTCGGAGGTCCTGAGCTGCGGAGGGGTTTTATGCGCACAGCTTGTGTTAGTTCATACAGTTACAGGTATTTATAAAGCGCTAGTAGGTTCCATAGCACTGTACAATGGGAGAGGCAAAATAACAAATGTCCATACAAGTTAAACACACAGAACAGTAGGAGAGAGGACCCTGCCCAAGAGCTTACAATCTAGGAGGAGATGGGTGACACACTAGGTGAGTGTAATAGCTGAGTATGTGAAGTATTGGGGCACATGAGGGCTGTGGGCAAGATGGAGCAAGAAATGTAGTTCATGTGAAGCTTTGATGGGTGCAATAGTGGGTGGAGTAGTGGGCGGGGAGGAGGCGGGGAATATTCAGGAAGTAAGAGCTGAAGAAACATCCCTACCTGAGGGGCGTCGCCGGAGAAGATGAAAAAACAGTTTAAAGCAAGAAAATAAACATGTTTTACACATTTTTAAAACTTTTAGTTTGTCTATAGGTAAAAAGTGTTTAAATGTCAATTTAAAAATAATTTTTCTAGACCTGCATATCCCTTTAAGTAACCTCCCTGAATGCATATGTATGTAAGTATAGGCAATCTGCATATTCTATAAATCATAGCGGCGAAAAATACAAAAAAAAAAAAGAAGAGAAGCCCATGATTTTAAACATCCCTTATGTCATTAGCCGTCCAGAATAACCAAAAGGGATGTAGTGGAATGAGTACTTCATTTCTTTAAGAGGGTTAGTACGTGCTGGCTGCATTCATACCCTTTTAATGTACTCGAAATAAGGAAAACGGTTTCTGTTTCACCAACAGTAACTTGATCTCTAGGGTATAATGGCAGCTTCAAGTAATCAAGATAATCCGCAACCTTATAATAATTCACATTCCAGTAGCTTTACCCAAGGTAAAAATCAATTCACGGTGTGGGACAATATGAGCGCCACGAGCCATAACAGCAAACTCCTTCCGATCGAACACGCAGACTAAACTTATAGCAGCTCTGCTAAACATGAACCAGGGCTTCCCATTTCTAAAGGCTAATTGTTAGCCATTGAAATAATACACTTACTTTATCAACCTTTTAAAAACTGATAGGACTGGTTCCTCTAGCTAAATTGGATGTCCCTAAGTTGTTAATGCAAACTCGTTTCAGCTTTCATATCCTCCTTCGGCAACATTGTGAACCAAGAAACAGAATATCAATGAGTGTCTCGCTCCGGTCAGTTGTACTCATTGGGGTATAATGGCCAAACATAAATTTCCATACCATTCCAGGAAGTCTATAGGACAGAGATGTCCATTCTTGGCCTTCTAACTGTTCGACTTCAATTTATAGAATGGCCGATTGCCCATAAATATACCTTAACATAGACTACGAGGCTACCCATTGCACGGTTGAGTCATGGAAAGATAACGGGAGCAATGATCATTACCTTAATATCAATATAGAGTATTTCACTTAGCTGGCCGCTTTCTGAATTCCTCGCAATTAGTTTATTTACACACCGCGAGCATCTGAAAACATTGATCAGATTTCTGCTCGTGTTTTATTTTTTATAGGTGCGTTATACGTAGCACCAGAGCAATTATTTCTGCTACGTTCAGTCAATTCCGTGTACTCTAACCAAAGGTGACTCGGCCTCAGTGGGTAGAGAAAATGTTAATTACGATTGTGTGTGTATTAGTTAAGAACACCTTCCCCAGTTTATAATCTATAAATCACACGTAGGCAATAATAAGTAAAAAGGACAATCCTGAAAGGCCAGTTTTATTCTAATGCACGCTATAATTCAGAAAATAGAGCAAGAAAACGCAAGATCTCATTAAGGAAATTGATTACGACTTTGAACCTAGAAAACTAAACTATAAATGCTCAGCGGGGATTAAGTATATAAATTACACAATGCATAGCAACTAACCCAAGGTGGGACATGTGCAGGAAAGGCTGAGAAACATTAGGCAGAAATGAAATAGTTTAGTGGAAAACTCAAGAAACTGGGAACAAACTATATAATGATCATCATTATTCAACATGAAGCAATTTATTTTTCTATAATAACCTGCCAGACTAGAAGGTGCACCAATATCAAAATAATTAATATTCATAAAAGCGAGCTAATGAAGGTGGTGTGGTACCGGCAGTAAAAGGTTTAATAAAGAGCAATGGGAAAAAAAACAAAACAACAAATTCACGACTTTTTTTCCTCTAGACCCTATTTTGTTGTTGTACTTTTGATAGAAGACACATTGCGATCGTTGAGACTGCCGATGTTTGAGACGGCTTTACGCCTCTTCAATTCTTTCCTATAGATTGTCTTCATAAATACTAGACACTCTTCCATGAAGATTGTGTCAAAAGCTTATAGATTTTACAGAAATCATGGAAACCTCAGACTTGTCAAGCAATCCTAAAAGGAGATTTAATGGTGTTTTACCAACATTTACTAATGGCAGGAACCATGCTGCTTCAGTCATAATGGTATGTATTGACACCAGGCCTCATTCTGGTGGCACGGGCCGTCCTGTGTGTCTTTCCTTTGCTGCAGCCTCTCCTAAGCCTGATAGTGATGATGCCCCATTGGTACTACGTCTGTTGAGCATCAGAACTCATGGCATTCTGATAAGAGTTTTAAAGCTACGTGTCACTATCATACCTGTGTATTTTGCCATTTCACGTCGGACATCATTGTCAGACACCACCAACTAGTAGCAGATCTTACAGTATGTAAGGTCAGTGCATTCATTTCCTTTGCTCTGCTGCAGTTTTACATACATAGGGCCCTATTACATTCTTCGTGCAAAAACGCACGGTAAACGCGTGAATTTTTGTGCGAATCGTCAAACGTTAACGCGCGTAAATAAACGCTGGTTTTACAATCCTCACGCATTTTTTTATCCGTCAACAAATAATGCGCGTAAAACGGACGTGAAAAAACGCGCAGTAACGTTGCGTGCAGAAATCAGTGTGTGGACATCTTTTTTTCACTCAGTTCAGCCAATCAGAATTAAGAATCACAAAGTCAATCTGCGCAAATATGCTGCATCAAAAAATAAAGCACCCACAACTTCTCAAATTTATTGGTTTGGTATGTGTAGAATGTGTAACTATACTTTGTTGCGTATTTGTTTTTGGGCTGGTGTATTTGGGTTCGGCCAGGTTGATAGGAGTTGCTAAAATTATGCACGCAAAGGCTGTGCGTTACAAGCTGCGCATAGATTGTAATACCATCCGCGTACCAGCGCACAAACGCATTTGCGCTCACAATGTTAAGTATAGGACGCGCGCAGTAAAGTAAGCTCGTGCAGCGTTCGCGCAGGTTCACCCGCGGTAGACGTATATGTGCGTTTGTTGTGCTGACATTGTAATACAACGATCAGCGCAAAGGGTTTTGCCCCTCGCATTAATGCGTTTTTGCGCACGCGTTAACGTTTGCATGAAGAATGTAATTGGGCCCATAGTCTATTCTGTGTACCAACACTTGGGATTTTCCTCTGACTACCTGTTGATCTCCTGTCCTAGATCCTTCCTTTGGTTTATCGATTCTCTGCATTTCTGCTTCCCTGGTCTAGTCCTTACTATTCTTATTTAGAACCCTGTCATACCAAGGACCAGCTCTTTGTTGACGCTTCTGTCGGATATATTCTCTATTTATTTGAGCTTTCTCTACAGTCTCTACTTGCAATACCCGGCCAATCTAAGGATTCTGTTGCTCGGTTTTGTTTTCTGTCTGAGTGTTGGGTCATTGTTATATTCTGACACATATGATTTTCATAATGAAGTATGGTTAGAAAGACTTGTGAGAGTATTGGAAGAGAACTGGTGTTTGCTGAAGTTGCAACACTAACAATCAGCGACGTTTCATAAAAGGGTAATCCGAAATCTTCTCCTGCTGCTGTTTATATTTCCCTTTTATGAAATGCCCCCAATTGTCGGTGTTACAACAGCTGCTATTTTCAATGGCGTTTGCAATTTTTGCAAACACTGGACACTCTTGGAACAACCTCCATTCATTAAATTAAATAGGCATAGAACATCCAAGATGAAGAGATAATGGAGAATCCAGCAAAGATGTTCGTATGGGATGAAGCGAAATGGTTAAAATGTGAGCGGTAAATGTCACACCTTTATTATTTTCTATTTTATTAATCACTAAATAAGAATGTTGTTATGTAATGAAAAAACCATCAAGGGGCACATATGTCATTCATTTTGTTGGCGAAATATAGAGTCTATGAATAATCAGTCTGCACAGATGGCTGACAGCTCCATACCCACCTCATCGTACGGACTGCAGAATCGGTGCACATGATGATTCATCTGACAGAGCTTGGTGAGCAGCATTTAGGATACAATTAATCTGTCTCCGCAGCCCATATGTAAGTCCGTAGATGCAGAAAAGCGTTACTAGAGCATGGTTATGCCTCCCTGATTTTGCCTCCGATTTTGAGTTTCAATGTGTCTGACCTTTGGCTTTCTTTTTTCACTTAGCAGCCTGCTCTGACCTTCTGATTTGCTGTGACCTGGATTTAGGATCTCTGGGTACAATGTTATTTATTGGATATTGTATCTTTTTTTGTATACTGCGCTTCACACAGTGTACATGAATATCATATAAAAGTGTTGGTAATTATACATGTGATTAAAAGATCATGTATGTCTACTATTAATCCCTTTGATGCCACAATGGCCCATATGAATGTAAACAAAATACGAATCGGAAGATATATGTCCTCTGAATCAGAAGTAGAGAGATATAACTCACGGAACAATGAGCAATGTCCTTGGAGTGGATGCGCTAGATCTGGATGGATTTGGCTTTCACAATTCGTCAGTGGGAATCATGGTGGGTACTTTTTGCCAGGAAACACGCCACAATGATTTCAAAAAGGAAGATAAAAATGTATTCTTATAATTATTATATTAAAAATAAAATGAATGTACTCAACTTACTCATATGTACTCATATGAATGTACTCAACTTAAAAATCCACGCTTTCAACAAACGTTTCTGTGCTTAACCATTATTTTACCAGGAATGATACTTGAAACCAAGAGAAATCTCAATGTATGTCCTGGGTGGCGAGTAGGTGTCTTGCCCAAGGACACTTACTGGAGAGGTGATCTGGCCGGGATTCGAACCTGTGTCTCCATGGTTATAGAGCAGTGATGTTACCTCTACTCCACCCAGCCGGTACTAATTCAATGACATATTCCACAGAGCTGGGGAATGTGAAATGCTATTCTAATATACAGTAGATTACATCTACCGGGTACAAAGTATGTATGGTGAAGAATTACAAAATATTTATAAAAACTCACTGGCAGAAAATAATCATAAGAGCAGCTGATGGATTTACAAAATGAAAATGAAAATACTATGAGCCATCTTCCCTCCCCATCACTAAAATGGGGGCGCTATTGGGGAAAACCTGTACCTGCAGGTTTCCCTGCAGCGTCCCAATTTTAGTGTTAGATACCGGGACAGGCGCTGTCTCAGCACCTTGCCCCGGAACGCAGCGCTACCCTCAGTGATATCCATGGTACTGCTTCCATGCCGCTGCAAGTATCACCTCCTGGAGTCCATAGAACGCCATGGAAGGTTGTGCTGCCGGACCACAAGTCTTGCGTGATATCGCTCCTGCAAGATCACTCAGCACTGTGGCGTCATCGCGGAGGGAAATTGGGGACTATTTGTTCCTTGTCTCATTCTGCTTATGGTCAGGAGAAGGGCGGATCGGGCCACCATTCTAGCTGCGGGATGAGAGGTGAGTATCTGATTTATTGCGGGGGAGTTTTAGGAGGAGCTAAATGATTCTGCAAAAGCGGAAATAGTTAGCCCTAGCTTTTAGGTGTTACTAAATTTTTGTTTAACCCATTCCTGCAGTAATTAGCTAGTTAGCCTCAGGACATACTTGAAAACGAGAGAAATCTCAATGTATCCTTCCTGGTAAAATCCTTTATAAATAAATAAAATACACCCCAAGAAAAATATATATACATGTCATCTGCGCTCATTTCTATATATTTCCATGTGCAACAAAACACTGTCAGAGGTTTTAGTTTGCTTAAGTGGCCATTGAAGCGTAAGCTCACTCGCCCCATCAAGGCACCTCTCGGTAGAGTGAGTCCTAACCAATGTACCAAAAGCTGCTCCTCTGAGCAACTGCATGCCCGCCTGCTGCTTTTCAGCTAAGGAGAGGCAAAAAAATGGTGGGTTTTATTTATACACGCACCAGATACACCCCAGCCCGCTCCCTGAGATCAAACAGTGACCTGTGCCTAGCTCCTCCCCGCATCACCTCTTCCCATGATAGACTGCAGGATTTCTCTCGCGCAGCTCCCATCCTCTGGGACGCTCTCCATCATACTGTCAGAATTTCCCCAAGTTTCCCTTCCTTCAAACGCTCCCTTAAGACATTCCTATTTAGCGAAGCCAACCGCACGACTCACTGACACAACCGGTCCATCACTCTCACCTTGCGGTCCTCTCCTCCTGTTTCCACCCCCAACCCTTCTAGATTGTAAGTACAACGGAATAGGGCCCTCATCTCCTCCTGTACTGGTTTGTCAATTGTTGTTCAATGTATTGTAACCTTGTCTATAATGTGCCCATTTTACAGCGCTGCAGAATATGATGGCGCTATATAAAAAGAATAATAATAATAATACATATAGGAGGCAGGTCAGTATTCCCCAACAGAAACAGGAAGACATGTGGGCCCTATTCCAGTGGGAATTTACAATCTAGATGGAGGGGATTTGAAACAGGAGGGGGGACTGCAGTGATGAGTTAATGCAGGGGGAGGTGAGGACTGTTTTTGGGTCGGTAGGATGTTTTGTTACGGAGTCAGGTGGTAGGATTCCCTAAACAGAAGGGTCGTTACCTAGCGTTTAAATGAAGCCGGATTTGGGGACAGCCTGATATTGCACATTCCATAGGGTCGGCTCCGCAGAAGAAAAGTCCTGTAGTCTGGCATGTGAAGAGGTAATTGTCACGACCCACTATGCACGCTGCTGCACAAAGACGCCGGATTAAGCCGCGCACTATCTATCTATCCTAGACCCAGATAATTACGCGCACTTCTCTACCCGTCCCGGCCACCCTTTCTCTCGCAACCGACACGTAGAGCACGATATACTGATCCCAGGATTGCAACGCAGTACAAGTCTTCTCCTGAAGCGCGTACAAAACCTACGTCTCTCACAACCCCGAAACTCACTTTCTTATTCTATTAGTAACGCTGCCACCAGTCCTCAAGGACACTACGCGCGTCGCAACAGGAGACGCAGGGCTTAGCAGCCGCACTATCCTAGACTCGGACAGTGACTATGGATCCCACAATTCCCTGCCGTTTTCTGATGACCGCAACACGCAATTTCTTATATATAACCGAGCTTAAAGCAGATAGCAATTCTCCCAATCTCTTAGTTAGCGTGGATTTCATCAGCCAGAGTCAAAACTTAAATACTTTTTGTTTATTTATGATATAAAAAGAATCACAGTGCTTGGTTACATAAAAACTTATAACTAGAATAAATCAATTACTTACACACTACACAGCAAAATATAAAGAAAAAGGTGTTAATCACAGAGCCTTACTTACGACGGAATAATCAGTAGCTAGCATCGGTGCCTCCTGGGGCCTGGAGGTAGGAACATGGACAGATCAGTCCTCTTTAGAAGGTACCCCAAGTGATCAGCCCCAGCACATGGCCAGTGTTCCGAATTTATACACTTCCTGATCTTTCCAGCCCACCCCCAAATGGCCCAGTGTCCAGCACTACATTTCCCAGAGTGCCCTTTGCTACAGCGCATGTCAATTAATCTTTAATTGCCCAAAGGTGTCCCTCTTCCCTCCAGACCCCCCTTAGAGATCAAGGATGTGCTTCCTGTCTTTGAAGATTGTGTCCAACTCTCTTGGTGCAGAGCTGGCTGCCAAGGTGTGATTTTCTATGTTAGTGTACAAAAGAAATTCCCTTTTTACAGCTACGTGTTATATCCTTCCCCCAAGGGAGAAAGATAACCATTTTTATTACATTTCAGCTGTGAACACAGGGATACACTTACCAAATGGCCAGACACAAATATGAATATACTTTATATGGAGGAGATATGTATGAACCGGCAGATAGACACATATATACAGGCAGACCCTTATATAGATAGAAATACAGATCTAATCTGCCACAGTAATGGTGGAGGATGCTAGGCTCAGGTCACTGTTTGATCTTAGGGAGCAGGCTGGGGTGTATTTTGTGATTAGTGAGGGGCTGCGTTAGTGAGGGTTTTGTAGGTCAGGTCCTATAACTTCAAAGGTGCTTAAAAAAAACAACACAAAAAGAAAAAGGTGTCTTATTTTTTCCAATATCGGTTATTCAGAGAGCGTGAAAAGCAGGAGAATGACTGGAGAATGACTGGAGAATGAAAAATTCTAGGTCAAAATAGCCAATTTGGAAAGTGAGATGAAAGGGAGGATTTTTCTGGTTTGGCTATTTTGACCTAAAATTTTTCATTCTCCAGTCATTCTCCTGCTTTTCACACTTTCTGAATAACCCTGATAGTGTTCATTTAGAATTTGAGTCACTTTCGATGTATATTTGGGAAGGAAGCCCAAACCACCTAAAAAAATGACATACAGGTTAGCAAAATATTTTGTAGGAAACTGTATGATGGCAAAATGCTGGAAATCGTACGGGCCTTCAGCATGCAGAAAATCTCCTCGTCACAGAAACTGATTAAAGGAGAGCTGTGGTCTGGGTGTAGATTTCAAAGCCGATTTGTATTGAAGGAATGACATTTGCTTGGAAAGGTGACAAATACAGTAGGTAAAAAAGATTTAATCTCCATGTGAGCGGAGCAGATTAGGTTTGATAAAGGTAATTATCAGTAACTATTATTTCCACTCTATGTAACCCCTATTCACCCCTCTTGTTGATGGTGGCCTGATCAAATCTGAATACAGAAATGTCATAAAAGGAAACACTGTAGTAGAATAGGGAGAGAGAGAGATTGTGTTACCTGACACATTGAGTTACTAAATGGCCGCTACCTGTTCTACAATCCATCCTAAAAGGTTTCTAAAGAATAGAAATAAAGAAAATCTCACAGCTAAAAAGGTGAGTTACATTGTTTGATAAACTGCTAAATAATTAATACTTTCCCTACGGGCTGTTGAGGGATGCTTTTCAATTTTTTTTTATACATCTTTTCTTATTTATCTTTGTCTTTGTAGTGTGTTTTTCCCATTCCCAAGCAGACGCGTCTCACATCCTCAGTGATCGTCAGTTTTAAACATAGGGCAGATTTATTTAGTACTACCACTCATTTCTTGAAGGGAGCAACTTTGCCGTAGGATACAACACCGTGGAGAAGTATCAGTTTAACCCCTTCGCTACAAGTGAAATTTGTTGAAAAAATGTTATAACATTTATTTGAAACGTGATGTGAATTTAACAAATAGAAGTTTCGGACAGAATTTTATCATTCTGAGACAGCTAAAAAAATTAAAATAATGTTAATTTGCTCATTTTTTAATTTTTCGTGTAATTGTTTATCCTGAACAGAAATAGGGTTGAAATGTTAAGATTCTGAGCTCTAGATCGTGTCTTATCTCACAAAATTTCAAACGGGGTCTGCATTGTCATCATACAGGCAGAAAATACCTTTGTGTTAGATACTGTAACGTGATAAAGATAAATAAAAATGGTCTGATCTCCATCTTATGGGGCTTTGTAGTGATCAGAATGAGATTATTAGCAATGCAGCTTCCAAAAAATACCAGCACGATATGAAAATATTTGCATGTGACATAATGCCGGTATATGGAAATTACAATAACACCTTGAATCTCTACCGTACATTGATTGCCAGTCATTATAACCTCCTGAATCTTATCCCTGTACATTAGTGAGACACCAGAACTCTCCCAGTATTCTTCCCTCTACCTAGCAGCTGTAATGCAGCAGTAATCTATTTGAGCTGTTTTATGTCTCTCCAGGGTGCTTGGAGAGCCCTAAAACAAAGGATTTCATTTCTGCACAGGGACCACACTAATCTTGCTTTAAAAAGGTGTGAAAAGGATCTTTTGATATGCTAATGAGTACTTTTCAATGCATTACAATGCAAGAGTGAGATAACCCCTTCACACCTAAAATCAAATTAGTAGTGTTTTCTAATATTAGGAAGCTATGGGTTAACCCTAATCAAAAGAGTCTGCTCCATTTCCTCTTCGTTTTTAGGCAACAGGTCCTGCTCTTTATGTCAAACGAAGGAGTATAATCTCTTACCTAAAACTGAAGCGAAAATGGAGCAGAATCTCTAATCCTAAAAAGTAACTTTGATGGCATCAGTAAATTCATACTGGTAAGGAGCTACGTATCACCGAAAAACAATTACTTAAGTGTGTCATTTTTTCATGTGGAATACAATTTTTTCCCCCCAGCATCCCAAAATCAGTAAACTTTTTAAGAGTCAAATTTTCAATTGTGCAATTTTCTCCAGCGTCTCCAGGGTGCGGTCGTTACAATAGTAAACCTTTTGTGAATTCGTTAAGTTTTTGTCTCGCACTGAAGAGAAAATAATCTTTAAACTACAAAAATATACACGTTCAGTCATAGCTGCACCTAATGTTTAACGGACAGTTTCGTTGGCGAAACGCGTCCTGGTTTTATTGTGATTTTAAATAAAACGCTTATATACAGTACTCTGCCGTGTACCATATTGAGCTGGTTTTTAGGTGGATTTTCTTTCCTTATATATCCATAAGTGATCGTTCTAGAGCCAAGGCGGGCTCCATCAAAAGTGAGTACCAAATTGGCCTTCTCTTTGTATTGTTGTGGCCTGATTTGAACAGAATTAAGCTAGGGATTATCCTCCTGCATATTTGTTATCGGTTTTTGAGGAATATATGAAGAAAGAAACTGTAAAGGTGGATGTGCCAAGAAGTGCACGCATTGTTCTTCGAGTCGGTAAAAGGCTCAGAGTTGTGCGAGTTGTTAGCATTGCTTAGATTTAATTTCATGATTGACATAAATATGCTACACTAGGGTACCTTTATGTCAGTTTCTTTTGGAGTGTCTAAAAGAAAGAATAAGGCTACTATACGGATGAAGACTCTCTGAATGTAATAATGTATGATATTGAATTTATCTATATCGTTGGAGCTAGTGGACGCTGTACCTATTTATTTCTGAGTTTTCTGTATCATTTGGGTTTTTCAGTGGAAACCTCCATTGAGGTACACAGCGACAAAATTAAAAGTTGGTGTGGGGGATCATGTTTGGGTGAGAGGTTTTACAATTTCTATATCCATGTGAAGATAGGTAGTGGTAGACACCATTCTATCATGCACATTATTATTATTATCGTCATCATTTATATAGCGCCAACAGTTTCTGCAGCACTTTACAATAACCAAAAGGGAACGAGATACAGCTAAACGGACATAGCATGGAAACACTAGGTGTAGAGAGACCTGCTGATGGGAGTTTACTGTCCAGAGGGATTGGGGTTGAGGAAGACCAGGGGAATATTACTGGACAGCAGGATCATTAGTGCCAGTGGTTTGGGAATGGCGGGGCAATTGAAGTGGCTTCAAACATGTGGGAATAGGTGAGCAGAGGGAGGAGTTGCATCAGTGATGTGGTACGCTAATCTGAAGAGATGGGTTTTGAGGGATTTCTTGAAGGCTGGAAGATCAGGGGAGAGTTTGATAGGATGAGGCAAGTCATTGTACAGGACCGGAGCTGCCCTTGAAAAGTCTTGAAGGAGAGAGTTGGCAATGCAGTTGTAGACAGATGACAGGTTGAGATCGCCCGCCGACCGAAGTTGTCTAGACGGGACGTGTTTGTGTAGTAACAAAAGACATGTAGGAAGGAGTTGAGTTATTGAGCGATTTGAACGTCAGCGTCAGTATTAATGCGGATAAGTAAAACATGATGGCCATTAGGCAGTGAGGACACCTCACCTCCTAATCTAGTGACTACTTTAATCAGATTATCTACATCCTTCAAAAATGTAAATAGTTGGCTTGATAAGAAGTTTTTTCTGCTGCAAGAATCCGTTTAATTCACTTAAACACAATTAATAAGTATAATATTTATTTAGTAACCAATCAGATGGAAAATGTAAAAAACACATTTCAAGTTAGCCCACTGTATTGCTAAAAAATAAAAATAAGAGGACAAAGCGATCACCACAGCACCATCTCTACCTTGATATTACATGTCATTTCATCATCTTATGGCAATATGATGGATATTTTGAAGTTCAAAGCTAAGGATAAGCTTTACAGTTTGATAAAAGTCAGTGATTTCCTTGACTTGGTGGCTTACAACCCGTGGAGAAACATATTACGCTGGAAATATCGTTGTTTCAAGGTTACGTCCTATGAACGCTCTGTCACATTCCAGCGAGGAGACGACTGCCAAAAGTATTTTTTCTTCTTTTATTTGATCAAAAGCCTAATTACCCTTGATTTTTTTTTGTGTAAAAAATAATTTGATGGATCCTGGATATTCTGATTAATTTATTACAGGAATTATAAAAAAGCAATATCAGAATTACATTAGCCAATAAAATAAATTTTTCAATTTCGGGTCTTCTAAAATCAATTAGTAATCTAGTAATTGCTGATTAATCAGCAGAGCAGAGAAACTATCCTAAATCGAAAACTTTTATTTTTTGCTCCATAGATTAATCATATATGCCGCTTTGAATGTTTACATTCTTTTCCGTTTCCGTTAACATTTTCTTTAACTTTACAATTCTACCCAACCTGTTGTTTGACAAATAACTTTATGAATTATTTATAATAGATGTTTAATCACATATGTGTACGTGTTATTGCCTAAAGGTCAAACTAACCTCTACATTATGAAAATCTGAAATCACTATTTTGTACAGAAGCCTTCTTTCCTGACTTGTTATCTCGAGTCTCGAGATAAAAAGTTGTTAACTTGAGATAAGTTATAAGACGCAGCCGATTTCTTCATAAAAATTTGGCTTAACTTGAAAAGTTACAATTGTTCCCAGATTAGAGTGTTTTTTTAGAGTTTGGGATAGGGTTAGACTTTGGCTCCGGTTACCATTTGTGTTTGGCATGAGCAAAAAAATACGTATTTTTTTAAGCCGTGTAAAGCGACTTCATGCCAATAAGAATAGTAACCTAGCGGTAACCATAACCCTAATAAATTCTAATACGGGAACAATGGAAATTTTTCATCTGGAGTTAAATTAGGAAAATATTTCAGACAAATTTTAGTCTATGTTTACACTGCGTCAAAAACAAGTTGAACCTTGTTAACTCAAGAAAACAACTTGTTATCCTCCTCTGATAGCAGCAAGTCAGAAAGAAAAAAACCACATGGCCTCTCGGGATTTCCATAATTTTCATATGATCCCACCTAGCTCTTCAGTACATTTTTTTTTAAAATTAAAAGTTTATTAAAAAGGGACAATTAAGTGTACGCAAAATACAGCAATAACAGTAATGAAAATTGAGCTTCAGTACATTTTGACATATTGGGTGCTGTAAAAAAAAAAAATCAAAAACGTCAAACTCAATGCAAATTAGAGTGAATTTTTTTACAATAGATAGGTCAATATATAAATTACAAGTTCACCCACATAGACCTAAAGTGCAACGGTTCCACCACATTAACTTAACTATTTTTCCATCAACCTCAGATAGCCCTTACTCAAACTATTGCTTTTAAGATACAAAGGATAAGATATTGGAATACAGGGTTATTCAAAAAGAATGAACCAATTTCTTTACGCAATATTTTATTAAGGAAAAATAATACAAAACTCCAGCCAAGTGACAAGTATTATACTCACAATCAACTTTTATTTCCTGTCTTACAAGTGTTCAATGTGACCACCATCTGCAGCACAGGCAACATCAATGCGATAAGAGAATTCCTCCTAGGTGCGTATCAGCATGTCCCAAACCACTGAGTTGATCACTGTTGTTATTCGATGTTTAACCCTTTCAATGCGGTGGACGCGCTCAGCACGTCCAACCGCATTGGTACTTGGCTGCGGAGGACGCGCTGAGCGCGTCCTCCCTTTGCAGCCCGTGATCAGCCGGTATTCCGGCTGATCGCTCGGCCCCCCGGTGCGGGCTGACATCATCGATGTCAGCCCAACCTCCGGGACCCCGGCGGGCACGATAGGCGTCATCGCGCATGCGCGATGATGTCTATTTCAGGCACCCCCCCGCCATTGCAGGGAAGGTGCCTGAAGGGGAGGGGGCGAGGTCCTTCGGACCTCTCCCCCTCCCCATCCGTGCAGGCCAGCGATTAAAGGCAGGCACTGCCTGGAAGGGCACAGCCTGCCCTTCCAAGCGGCGGCTGTCTTTAACCCCTAGGGGGCTGGATCGCGATATGGCGCCAACATGCGCCGTATCGTGGTCCCCTCCCGGAGCTGGCCGACATCTTGGATATTGGCCAAGCTTCCAGGATATCCCCCTAACGACTGGCATCATCGCGCAGAGCGCGATGGCACCAGTTTTTAAATTAACCCCTTGCTGCCACCTATAGTGGAGATAGGGGGTTCCAATGAACCCCCTATCTCCCGATCCGTGACAGCTAGGGGTTAATGTTTACTATCATTGGAACGGCCAGAGCGTGGCCTTTCCAATGATACCAAACATTACCATGTAAAAAGTAAAAAAAAAAATTAAAAAAAAAAAAAAAAAATTAAAAAAAAAATGTTTTTTTTTTTTTTTTAGATTTATTAGGGCAACAATATTGTTCCCATTTCAATTATAATGTGAACAATGATGCTGCACTAACGATTTTTTCTATGGGGGGGTGTTTGCTAAAAAACACGAATTTTCCCCAAAAAAAGTAACGATTCCTCATTTCTAATTTTTTTAACAAGCGCACCCCATAGAAAATATAACCGCAAACGATCGCATTTTAAAATGTGAAAAAAAACACTTTACACATTGTAAATTATTGAGAATTCAAATTTTATTGCATTTTTTGTTATAATATACAGACATGACATAACGTATATATATAATAATGACATATTATGAATCTGCACAGTCTGCCGGAAAGAACGATATATAATATGTCTGGGTCATATATTAAAATAAGGCTTCAAAACGCGTTTAAACATGATGAGCGAAACCGGTAAAAATGAGCTCAGCACAGAGGTGGGAAAAGGCTCATCAGTGAAAGGGTTAAGGATACCGAGGTTAGTGGGTAGCGGTGGAACATAAACGAGATTTTACATATCCCCTCAAGAAAAAAAGAAAAACACACACGGTGAGGTCTGGGGATCTTGCAAGCCAAGCACAAAGAGCAAGGTCATTGGCCCCCTTCCGACCAATCCATTCCTGTGGACTATTTCATTTAAAAAAGCTCGAATCATTAGGTGACAATGGGGTGGTGCTCCATCTTGTTGAAAAATTTGCTTGCAGTGAAGTGAAGAGCACGATTTGGAGCATATTGAGATAGAAAAAGGGACCATAAACCTTGTTCTGAGACACAGCACAGAAGATGTTCACCTTAGGGGAATCTCTTTCGTGCTCAACTGTTTCATGTGGGTGCTCTGTTCCCCAAATATGCACATTGTGACGACCGACTGGGCCACTCAAGTGAAAAGTCGCTTCATCACTAAAAATTAAACGTGAAATAAAGGTTTCGTCTTCCATAATCTCCAGCATCAAATTGCAAAATTCCATCAGCTTCCTTTTGTCGTCATTGGTAAATGCCTGAACGAACTGCAGTCTGTATGGTTTCAAATGTAGACGTCTTCTTAGCATACGCCAGATAGTGGCTTGAGGGATTGCAAGCTCACGCTTAGCTCAATTTGTGGACTTCCGCTAGCGCCTCTCAAACGCAGCACGGATTCTTGCCACTTGTTCCTCTGAAACTTGTGGTTGTACTGGACTTTTTTCCTTTACAAAGACACCCACTCTCTTGAAACTGTTGAAACCACCGTCAAATGTTCTTAGGAGAGGGCGGATTAAATCATCAACAGCTTTGGCTTCAATTACCACCTCTACGCTGATGACACTCAGATCTACCTCTCTACCCCTGATCTCTCTCCCCCTGTCCTTTCAAAAGTCAGTGACTGTTTATCTGGCATCTCCTCCTGGATGGCCTCCCACCACCTAAAGATCAACATGTCGAAGACTGAACTCCTACTTATTCCTCCCTCCAATGCCTCCCCACCTCCTGACTTCTCTATCACGGTGGAGGGTATCACCATTTCCCCATCAAACCAAGTTCGCTGTCTTGGAGTTACACTTGACTCTGCTCTTTCCTTCATCCCCCACATCAAGTCTCTTTCCTCCTCCTGCCGATACCAACTGCGTAATATTTCCAGAATTCGGCCATTTCTTACTGCTGTCGCCACAAAACAACTCATACACGCCCTGGTAATCTCCCGACTCGACTATTGCAATAATCTCTTATCTGGCCTCCCTCTGTCCCGCCTCTCCCCCCTACAATCCATCCTGAACGCCTCCGCCAGACTAATTCACCTCACCCGCCGCTCTGTCTCTGCCGCTCCCCTCTGCGAGTCCCTTCACTGGCTCCCCATCCACTGCAGAATTAAGTTCAAAATCCTTATCCTTACCTACAAAACCCTCACTAACTCAGCTCCCCACTACCTGTCCTCACTAATCACCAAATACACCCCAGCCCGCTCCCTAAGGTCAAACAGTGACCTGCGCCTAGCTTCTCACCGCATCACCTCTTCCCATGATAGACTGCAGGATTTCTCACGCGCAGCCCCCACTCTCTGGAACGCTCTCCCTCGTACTGTCAGACTTTCCCCTAACTTCTCTTTCTTCAAACGCTCCCTTAAAACGTCCTATTTAGGGAAGCCTACCACCCAACTCACTGACGCAATCATCAATCACTCTAACCTTACAGTCCTCTCCTCCTGTTTCCAACCCCAACCCTCCCAGATTGTGAGTTCCTACGGGAATAGGGCCCTCATCTCCTCCTGTACTGTTTGTCAAATGTTGTTCAATGTATTGTAACCCTGTCTATACTGTGCTTATTGTACAGCGCTGCGGAATATGCTGGCGCTTTATAAATAAAGAATAATAATAATAATAAAGTCAAATCGCCTTCGAAAAGCATGCTGCACTGTGACAACCAAATTTGTTTTTGCAAACTCGAGAACGCAGAACGCTTTCTGCTGAGGACTCACCATTCCGAGGTTAAATAAACAACTGAACATTTCGGGAAGAACGACGTGACTACATCGCCCGTTGTGGCAGCCATTCAAAAGCCATTTTCAAATGGTCATGGACTCATTCTATGACGATGTTGAGAACTGAAGCAATGCGTCATGATATCGGTTCATTCTTTTTGAATAGCCCTGTATATGACATGTGAACTTCACCAAATAGTCAATTACCGTGCAGAGTCTCATTGATAGTGTGTAGAGTCTCATTGATAGAGTGCAGGGCTCATTGATAGCATGTAGAGTCTCATTGATAGAGTGCAGGGATCATTGATCGCGTGCAGAGTTTCCCTGATAGCGTGCAGAGTCTCACTGATAGCGTGCAGAGTCTCACTGATAGCGTGCAGAGTCTCACTGATAGCGTGCAGAGTTTCATTGATAGCGTGCAGAGTCTCATTGATAGCGTGCAGAGTCTCATTGATAGATTTCTGATGGTTTGATTTTTCAACATTTACTACATTGGCTCCATGACTAAAAAGTATATAAACAAATTGTGGGTTCTCTATACCCCAATTTACTAGGAAAAATCCATTAGGTCTATAATATCACCTTAATTTAGGCAATTTCATTTATCTAATGTAGTAAATGGAACTGTTGCTGAAATTACATATCACTTTATCTCCTCCAGTGAAGCAGTAATGGGATATGCTTTGTTTCCACAGAGCAGAGTTCAGGATTCCTGATTAGTTGAATCACTTCTTGGTTTGGGAGAGATTTATGTCTCATTTTTATATAAACTCTTTTTAAATTTAAGTATTTGTATATTTTAAAATAAAGTATTGCAGGATGAACTATACGGTTTTTTGGGCAAACCCTACTTAAAGGGCCACTACCACCAAAAAAGAACGGTCCTTACGGTGTTTATTTTAGGTTGCTGATATCTTACATGTGCTTTGTTTTTCTCTTTTATGTTTAGTTAAGAAAATATTTTACTGTGTATGTGTCACTGGGTGCATTCATTGTGTGGTATTTTCTGTTTTAAACTGCCCCCCCCCATATCTTGCCCCTCACTGTGTGGCAGTTGCCATAGAATGGAGTCTATGGGTCGATCACTGTATTGTGTGGGATGTATTCAACAGACATTAACATGTGGTAGATTAGAAGTCTTTTAAGCTCTCGGTTTTATCTGGAGTAGATGAGAACACAATACACCCCCTGCCTTATCTAAACATTTCCTCCTTTTATACAGTTTTAAGCAGTTAAAGCACAGTCACAAAGTAAAACTTTTGCACATATTTTGGTAAATGTTGCCTCATGGGAAAAATCCACAAAATGGAAACATGAGATAAAAATATATTTTTTTTCCTTTTTACATGCAATTACTTTAAAGAAAAAAAACGCAGCATATGTTTTATAAAGTGGTTTTGTGTGTAATGCACAAGTAATCTAGTTACAGCTTATATAAGTGATAGTATCCCTTTAAAAAAAGACAAGCTTTCGAGAGTCTTCAGAAGCAACACTGATCAATCTGGCAAAACATCTTATGAATGACACAAGAGATAGCAAACAGATGAAGGGATCTAGTGATATCAGTCAGAAGGTAAGCGGGGGTCAGAAGTAATTAATAATTAACGGAGGCCAAAGTGTGATGTCCAGTGGGAGGGGTTGGAATAGCAAAACAGAGCTACTGATAAGAAAAAGCACATTAACATGGAACGACAAACAACATCTATATTAAAGCCCTAGCATGATGCGAGAGCCAGCGAGGACGTGGGAAACGGTGGGATTATAGGTTGTAGTTGGATTAGAATAGCAGAAAAGGGCCAGACTGAGACAATAAAAACATTAATAGAGGGTATGATCTATAAAAAATAAAGTAAAATAACAAAAAAAAAAATCGAAATGTATGCAAGGAGGAGCTGGGGAGGAGGGGATAATTAAATAAAAAAAAAGGTAAACAAGGCGTAATATGTACACAAACATGCAAAACGTTTCTTTTCAGTCCATGGTGCCTTTTTGCTGGCAGTTAAAGTATAACTAGACTTAATCTAATGGTCCAGATATTCAACGAACCAAACCTAACACCAGTGAACAATTTAGAAAACTGCATGTGAATTGACAATAGGGTCTATTCACTAAGCACCGAAAATTTCAGTGCTTTTCATTTCAGTGCAGTTCGGTGCACTTCGGCAATTCCATGTCGCTGACAGTACAGCGGTTAAGACATTAATGGCTGTGTTGATTATTTTGAGGGGACGGCGAATTTACACTGTTATGCAAGCTGTAACTCACTACTTTACATAGTAGCAAAGTGTAATTTCTTCAGTGTCGTCACATGAAAACAGTTTAAACCTGTTTAGTTTAGAGAAACGGCGCCTTAGAGGGGATCTGATAACCTTATATAAATACATACAGGGCCATTATAAACCATTGTCTGGAAACCTATTCAATAACAGGACTATACACAGGAAACGAGGTCACCCATTTAGACTGGACGAAAGGAAATCCGGCCTAAAGAAGCATAGGAAGGGTTATTTTACAGTGAGAACAATAAAGCTGTGGAATTCTCTGCCTGTTGAGGTGGTTGGGTCAGAGACTGTACAGACTATTAAAAAATGACTGGATGACTTCCTGCAGACACGGAATATTAAGGGTCATAATATTTAATATGTGGGTAAAAGTTTCTTGATCCAAGGAGAAATCTGACGCCATTCTGGGGTCAAGAAGGAATTTTTTCCCAGTGTGTTGCATATTGGCGAGTGCTTCAGACTGTTTTTTTTGTCATCTTTTGGATCAACAGTAGTAGGTGGTATGTGAAAGGCTGAACCTGATGGATGCATGTCTTTTTTCAGCCCACGTAACTATGTAAAAGACATAATAAAATGTTTACAAAAATGTGCGGGGTGTACGCACTTCTGAGATACTGTATGTGTATGTATGTATGTACACATTCCTGTGATATTTCCCTCTTTTTATAAATTGCAATTTCTTTTCCATCGTGTCATCCAATAAAAATGTTGCTGTTTTCAGCATCTTGATGGATCACGCATTGTACATTTACAGATTTCAGTAATAAGATTTCAGTGCTGTTTGATGAAACCCGTTTTGCAATGAATTGTTATGCCAATATGTACTCTAATCTCCTAATACACAGGGCAGGTATATGATGAATATAATTAGTATTTATGCAGGCAAGTGCCAGCACTTAAGTTAATGAAGTGCTGTGGTTTTGAGAGATTGAGTACAGTAGCAGCGATTATAACCTCTGTTGATTTTGAGACACTGGTATGATTAAACTGTGCTTCTGGAAACAGAGTGTGTAATGTAATATTAGATTTTACACATAGTGGGCTAATTTAATGGTTTCCGTACAATATTTTGCTATTTTGTAATTGTAGAATATTTATTACGTGTCGTATTCTATAATTTGTTGGAGATCTCCTGAAATTAAACAAACCCACTTTTGTATTTATTCATCAATTATTGTTTTTTACAATGATTCAACATATATGGTGCCTTTATTCCTGGGATCGATGGAACTGGACCTTCTCCGAAGGCTTTACAGAAACCTGTGAACCCCTTATAACCTCATTTGTAAATTATTCGTTATGTGATTTATGCTTATATTTGTACAAATAGTTACCCAGTATTTATTCCCCATTACATGATCACACGTTGCACTTTATACTAGAATGTGGAGTTAAAATATTTGGCAAATACATACTTTGTGGACATTTTTTAAGGGACTTGTTAAATATGAGGCTTCCTCACAAATTTTAACAATGGTTTTATGGATTTTATGCCCTTAGATTTATAAATGTCCCAAGGTAATTTATATAACGCACAAACATTTGTAGGCACATGTTGAGGAATATTTTAATCTTTCTATGAGATAATTCCAGACAGCAGGAGAACAAGGATAATTATTCCTTATCAGCACACAAACTGCATTTCAATGGATCTATCATACACTACCAATAACGGTGTTGCGTGCCCCCCCCCATAAACGTCCTAGATGTGGATGTTTGTTCACCTATGATTCTTTAATATTTGCTGTACAATGGCTTCTTCCTAAACATTTTATGGTTCGCGGTTTTCACTATTAGTATTAGAAAATCAACTATTGCCATTTCCACATTTATTTTGTACTTTCCTATATTATGCAAATGTGTATATTTTAGTTTAAAATCTCGCCGTCTCCTTCCCGAGGACGTCCATTTATTTCTTTAATCCGTTACGTATGGAGGGGGTACATCAAGGCAAGTGCACTGCTGAGCAGGAGGGCCCACGCCTATCACTATTGGTTAATCACTTGACAGCTCTGGGTGCAGCAGGGACTGGTCATGTGACCAGAACATCCTGCTACAGAGACACAAAGCAACCAAGAGCAGGGACGAGGCGAGAGTCTGCAGCACTGAATGAGAAAGACCAGAGACAGGGAAGCATATTTACCTGTATAATGTCTATCTATTCATCGGTTTATATATTTGTCTGTATCTCTATTTTTCCTGGTCTAGTTCTCTGTCCGATATATATATATATATATAATTTATTATCTGTCTGTATTTTCATCTATCTATATATCAGTGCTCATTTCTATAGATTACATAAGAAGCATTTATATAGCACCAACATATTCTGCATCGCTTTACAAACAGGTACGGACTGACCCATCGGGCTCTCAGGCACTGCCCGAGGGCCCGCGGGTCGGTAGGGGCCCGGTTTGGGGCGACACAGTGGGCCCCCACCGGTTTCCCTCTGATGATGAAACTTAACAGGCAGTCAGTGGCGCACTCTGAAAATGCCGCGGTGGCGCCTGCGCCACCCAATCACGTGCGCAGGCGACGGCGCAGGCGCCACCAAGGCATTTTCAGAGTGCGCCGGTGGAGGCTCACTGTGTCATCCCAAACCGGGCCCCTACCGACCTGTGGGCCCTCAGACAGTGCCGAGGAGCCGGTGAGCAACGGGGGGGGGGCATTTATATAAATTTTTGAGCTGCTAGGGGCATATATATCCATTTTTGAGCTGCTAGGGGCATATATATCCATGTTTGAGCTGCTGGGGCATATTTATCCATGTTTGAGCTGCTGGGGGCAATATATATCCATGTGTGAGCTGCACATTACTGTGGGTTTTATTGCTGTGGAGCTCTGTGATGCGCTCATACACACTGCACATTCCAGTGAGTTTTTTTGCTGTGGAGTTCTGTAATGTGCAGTGTGTCAGGATTGTACAGTATCTTTTAAAGTGATCGGCAGTTTCCCACATTTTCCACAGGGACTTTCTGTGCCAGGGTGTAGCCTTAGCTGCACTGAGTGGGTGATGGCTGCTGCAGCAGTGCGGTGGCCATCTGTAAGTATGGAGGGGGGGCACAATTCGCTGCTGTGTCCAAGTGGATTTTCAAAAAGGTTATTTTTAGGAGTTCAGAAATAAATTCTTTAGCACAATAATGTACATGTGGGTGTTGTAGGTGGTGGTTTTTTTATGGGTGTGGCTTCCTGTGGGTGCGGAACAAGGGGGTCCCATGACCTCCTATTGCCCGGGGGCCCCATTAATTGTCAGTCCGCCCCTGTTTACAAACCGTAAGATACAAAGACATAGCAATGCACAGAGAAACCATGTCCTTGCCGTTTTGACAATCTAGCAAATACAGCAATTATACAAGTGCTCCGCCAAATGACCCGTGACTACAATCTATAGGTCTTAAAGGGATAGGAGACATCATGGAGCAGGGGGAGTGTGAATCTGAGGGCCAGTGAGCGCATTAGAAAGTAGACAGGCTCACATAACACACACACTTACAGGCAGACTCACACACACTGGCTTCCATCTGAAGTGGTTTCTCCCTCTCTCTCGCTAGTTGTCAGAGTGCAGACGGATCTTCCAGCGGATCTCTAACTCCTCCTCTATAAGCAGGGGATATGGAGCCCCCTGCCTGCGGCCTGAGGAACTATATAGCCAGCAGCACTTTAACAATGAGCACACACTGCCAGTCATTTAAATACAAACATCTCTCTGCCTACTGGTCCATTAACCACTGAGCCTGTAGTGCTGCAAAGCTGAAAACCTGGGAAACACTGGGCTAGATTCCATAGTGAACGCCAACTGTAGCATTCGGATGAGTAAGCGACTTTAACACATGCCCCTATATTATGTTCCGAATGATAAATCCGTGAAAAATCCGTTGGCGCATCTGTGATTGTGCTAGCTTGCATGAGCTTACTATACTTTGCAAATCCTATGCTTAACATGGGAAGGGCAATCAGTCATTAGCATTAGGATAAGCAAGGTATTACAAAGTCCTAGTAGTACCGGCTGGGTGGAGTAGAGGTAACATCACTGCTCTATAACTGTGAAGACACAGGTGCGATCCCAGCCTGAACACCTCTCCAGTAAGTGTCCTTGGGCAAGACACCTAACGGTACATAATCCCACCCAGGACATACTTGAAAACGAGCGAAATCACAATGTATCCTTCCTGGTAAAATACTTTCTCAGAAAAAAAATAAATGACTGCATCAATGCACAAACCAAAACGTTTGCTACTAGTTAAAGCTGGTGCTAACTGATCCCCCAATAAATCCAATACTCACCTCTCATGCCGCGGTGAGAAGGGTGGCCCTATCCGCCACTTCTCCCGGCAATGAGTAGAGCGAGACTGGGGACAAATCGTTCCCCGTCTCCCTCTGCAATCACTCCACAATCTCGCAGGTCCTGTGGACCCCAAGAGAAGATCCTCGCGGCGGCGTAGAAGCACTACTGCTGCTGCATTAGAATTTTGTTTTATGTTTCATGCCGAAAGAGAGAAGCCATAGCAAAGGTATTTTAGCACAAGCAACATTAGGTTTTAAATTTAGAAGCACTGTGGTACAAAAGGAACTGTTCAGATTGTTCAGCCTTGTACTGATCTCTTCATTTTATTCTCTATAAAAGAATAAAGCTCCTTTCATAAACATATTTGACTTATCAAAGTGAAAAAGTGTATACAAGTACTCAGACCTTGGGGATATTCAGTAATGTATTACAATTAAATCAAAATCACACTTTTAATGTTACAAACAGACATTAGCACTTAAGCATTTGCATTTAGTTAACTATATAACCCATGCAAATGCGTTGTATTATGTCTCAAAAAAAATGCATATTCTACCAAATTTGCATTATAGTAGTAATTTCGGAAAAATGTCTAATTTGCATATTTTTTATACCAATTATCCCCAAACCACTCAATGATAATGAATATTCATTTTAACATGCTAAGGCTGTTGTGATTTGTAACAAGTTTTTTTTATTATTATATTGCAACATATGATTTCCTACTTAAGGCTTAAGCGACCATAAATGGCTAAAAATGTGGGATATCTACATAATTGTGCATTAATAATTTGCTTAAAGCCGCATATATCATCGTAACAGCCTTCTGGAGTTTTCAGCTGTGTTTTGTTTATGGCGGAATATACAACATATGGATCTGGTAAGGGGTAATCATTCCAATAGGTTTGCATGCACTTTGAACATACAAGTGCAAGATTATCTCAGGCATGGGAATTTGTTAAAATAAAAGTCACTTTTTGCTTGTTTTGCAGTTTCTTGTTATACCACTTACAGGGTTATTCAAAGAGATCCGAATGGCTGGAGAAAGGTAACCGCACGCTGAAAATCAGCGTTCTGTTACCTTTCTTGGCCATTCGGCTATTCAGAGAGCAGGCAATACGCCAAATCCTGGCGAATTGCCTGAACATACGGTGCCAGTTCGGTGCATGTTCGAGGGCAGTGAAATCCCCATAAATATGCACTGCTTCGGCTATTCAGAGAACACAAACCAGCAGTGAAAGGTTCCCGAAATGCCCTGCCATTCGGTGGTTTAATTCGGCAAATTTATTCAGGAGAATCCCATAGGCTTCAATGTTAAAAATATTCTCGTTTTAATTAAATATCTAATAAACCGTTCATTATAAAATTCTGCAGTAAAGAGTCTCTTTATTTATAGATTTTGTAGGATATTTTAAGCATTTTTCTGGATTTTTTTTTAACTTTACTTATTTTTTCTGTAATAGCCCTTTTTATTATACCTCATATGTAAATTTCAGACATTTTCGCTCAGTAGTTTCTTTGCAAACAGCGTTTCACTTTTCAATCATTCATGCAAACTGTTTTCCTAATTTATTCACTGCCTCTTCTGCGGTGTCGGCTTTTTCCGGAGGCTTCGCTGCGTGTGATCAGCTCCTGCTCGGGTTTTTCCGGCATCTTCGAAGGGTTAATCCACATGTTTTTACGGGTTTTCGGCGTGCATTCGCCGGGTTTTCGGCAGCTTTTCCCTGCACTTCGACAGCCCTGTGGTGCTTGCTGAATACACCGCAGGATCGCCGAAATGGGAAAGCCGATTTGCACCGAATTGAAGAGAACGAAAAGTCACCGAACGTGCGGTGACTTTTCGATTCTCTTTGAATAACCCTGTTAATTTTTAAATGAAGCTAGGTACTAAATGTACTTGTGTAGTATATGTATATGTTTCAGTTATACCATGGCTGACCAAAAATATTGTGCTACCCGGTCCAAGGGCTGATACTTTAATGCAGTGGTTTCCAACCCTGGTCCTCAGGTCCTCCTAGCAGGTCAGGTTTGCCAGATATCTGAAGCACAGCACAGGTGATATGATTTGCTGCGCAGTGATTGCAGGATTCAGTCTGCATTTCCACAGGGTGATCCTTAAAATCTGGCCTTTTAGAGGGACCTGAGAACCAGGGTTGGGAAACAGTGCTTAACCTCCCTGGCGGTCTATTTATTTAAAATTTTCTTATCCCAAAGCACTCAATTTTTTTGGGTTTTGCCCCCCTAGCAGCATCCTGAGTGTGGCTCGAGGTTAACTTCCTATGCTAGACGCGGTAACCCCGAGCAACACTCGGGATGCCGCTGGATACATCACCTCTCCCTGCGCTCCCTCGATGTCCCCAGCCGTCTCCTCCGGCAATCGCGACGCTCATACTTCCTGGTTCCCTCCTCGCGAAAAGGAATCCAGGAAGTAAAATGCTGCGATCGCCAGAGGAGACTGCAGAGATCAGCGAGGGAGCACAGGGAGAGGTAATGTATACAGCCCGAGTGTGTCTCGGGGTTACCGCTGTCAGCGGTGCAATTTAACCCTGAGAAACACTCGGGATAACCGGCGGGGGGGTTAAAAGGTAAAAAGAAAGTGATAGTTTTTTTGGGGGGGCAGTACGAGATAATATTTAACCCCCTACATTTTCCCCTGTCCTTGTTTTTACTATCGAGTATCCCTTTAAGAAAGGGCATGTATGCTGTATGTCAGGGGTCAGTAACCTAGCTCCTGAGCTGGAGACTTTGGTTGATGTCTGCTCTGTCTCTGTCATCACCACTGCCAGGGCCGTCTTTAATATTGACTGGACCCTGGGCAAACTTTTTTTGGGCCCCCCCATTGGAATTTACTCTCCACCCCATCCAAAAAAAAGCGAAAAAAACACACATACAGGGTTATTCAAAGAGAATCGAAAAGTCACTGCACGATTGGTGACTTTTTGTTCAATTCAGTACGATTTGGCGATCCCATTTCTGCGACCCTGCGGTGTATTCAGCAAGCACCACAGGGCCGTCGTAGTGCAGGGAAAAGCCGCCGCAAATCCGCCGAACACTCACTGCAAAACCAGGCGAACGCACACCAAAACCAGCAAAACATCTAGATCAACCCCGCCGAACACTCACCGCAAAAACCAGCGAACGCACACCGAAACCCAGAAAAACATCTGGATTAACCCCACCGAACACGCCGGAGAAACCCGAGCAGCCGCCGGAAAAAGCCAACACTGCAGACGAATGGAGTGAAAAAAAAATAAAAAAACAGTAGGCTTGAATGTTTGAAAAGTAAAACGCTGTTTGCAAAGAAACTACTGAGCAAAAATGTCTGAAATTTACATATAAGATCCAATGAATGATAATAAAAAGGGCTGTTACAGATAAAAGGAAAAATGATTTTAACCCTTTCGCTGCTGAGGCTTTTCCCGCCCCTGTGCTGAGGTCATTTTTACCGGTTTTGCTCATCATGTTTAAACGTGTTTTGAAGGCTTATTTTAGTATATGACCCAGACATATTATATATCGTTCTTTCCGTCAGACTCGGTAGATTCATAATATGTCATTATTATATGTATACGTTATGTCATGTCTGTATATTATAACAAAAAATGCAATAAAATATGTATTTTCAATAATTTACAATGTGTAAAGTGTTTTTTTCACATTTTAACATGCGAGCAATTGCGGTTATATTTTGTATGGGGTGCGCTTGTTAAAAAAATTAGAGATGGGGTCTCGTTACATTTTTTTTGGGGGAAAATTACACTATTTTTAACAAACGCACCGCATACAAAAATCGTTAGTGCAGCATCATTGTTCACATTATAATTGAAATGGGAACAATATTGCTGCATTAACAAACCAAAAAAAGAAAAACAAGTGTTTATTTTTTTTTTTATAATTTTTTTTTACATTTTTTTTTTATTTTTCATTTTTTTACAAAATTTTTCACTTTCATGTTTGGTATCGTTGGAACGGCCATGCTCTGGCCGATCCAACCATACCAAAATTTAACCCCTAGCTGCCACGGATCGGGAGATAGGGAGTTCATTGGAACTCCCTATCTCCACAGTTGGTGGCAGTTAAGGGTTAAGTCCAGGACTGGCGTCATCGTGCGTCGCACGATGACGCCAGTCCTCAGGGGGACTTCCCAGAGGCTTGGCCGACATCCAAGATGTCGGCCAGCTCCGGGAAAGGATCGCAAACCGGCGCTTTTCAGCACCGATTCGCGATCCAGCTCCCCAGGGGTTAATGCCAGGCATCATTTGGAAGGGCAGGCTGTGCCCTTCCAAATGATGCCTGGGTTAACCCCCGCAGAGCCGCCGATCGGGAGGGAGAGAGGTCCGAAGGACCTCCCCCCCCTCCCTTTCAGGCGCCTCCTCCGCACATGCGGGGGGGGGGCGCCTGAATTTGGTGTCATCGCGATGACACCAAATTCCGGCGGCTGCTGTTCCGGATGCCGGGCTGACATCCAGGATGTCAGCCCGCACCGGAGGGGCCAGCGATCGGCCGGAACCCGGCCGAACGCTGACCCCAATGGGAGGACGCGCTCAGTGCGTCCTCCGCACAGCAGCGGGAATGCGGAGGACGCGCTGAGCGCGTCCTCCGCATTGAAAGGGTTGAAAAAGGGAAAAAAACTATTCACACAAAAATCCCGAAAAATGCCTATAATAACCTAAAAAAATCTATAAATAGACTTTTCACTGCAGAATATTATAATGAACGGTTTATTAGATATTGAATTAAAACGGGAATATTTTTAACATTGAAGCCTATGGGATTCGCCTGAATAAACCTGTTGAATTAAACCACCGAATGGCAGGGCAATTCGGCAACTTTTCACTGCTGGTTTTTGTTCTCTGAATAGACGAAGCAGTGCTTCTCTATGGGGATTCACTGCCCTCGAACAGGCACCGAACAGGCACTGTATGTGCAGGCAATTCGCCAACATTTGGTGAGTTGCCTGCTCTCTGGATAGCCGAATGGCCAAGAAAGGAAAGCGTACGCTGAATTTTGGCGTTCGGTTACCTTTCATCCACAATTCGGATCTCTTTGAATAACCCTGATAGATTAAATTGTTTTTTTTACAATTACGCACCCTTTATACATGTACTGTAAGAAAAACACAATATCTCTGTGTGTACACATCATATATAAGTGTATTTATACGTACTATTGTATATACATCCTTTGTAAACGTACACATCCTATATACTGTACATGTATACATCATATACACAGTTCCACATTATATACACTTACACATAATACACATCACACACACATATCATATATACACTTGATATTTACATCACACACATCACACACATGCATTATATATGCATATAATCCACACACGCACACACCATATATACATAATCCACACACGCACACACCCCATATATAAATAATACACACATATACATAATACACACACACACCCCATATATAAATAATACACACACATATACATAATACACACACACATATCCACACACACATATGAACATGTGACATTGCCAAGCTGGAGGGGTGGGAGAGCAGGGGGTCTTGTAAGCAGAGCCCTGCTTCTTACTGCATGCTTGCTGTAGGCTCAGGCTGGCAGAGCAGAGCAGGGCTGAACAGAATTACTGACTGAATCCTGTCTCCGTGCGGGGGAACTGCATGGTGAGGAGGAGGGGGAGGAGCCAAACGCAGCTCCCAAGATGCCTCACCTCTCTCGCGAGGCCTCACCTCCTCGCTGTGGTCCCATCACCACGGAGGGGAGGCAGCCCGTACTACCATGATTTTTGCCGGCTCAAGGACTCGGGAGCAGCTGCTTTGGGCCCCATAACACTGACTGGGCCCAGGGCAGCTGCCCCTTTTGCCCTGCGCTAAAGACGGGCCTGACCACTGCACCTGCAATCTGAATTTCTCACCACGATTGTGCCTTTGTCACCTTATACAAGCAGCAACCCCATTTAACAGCCCTTAGGTGAAGAACAAAGATAAATAGGCAATTCTGGGAGCCCCAAACATAGATATCAGTGGTATATAAAAATCTAGTGTCCGAGTGACTCTTGTGTCTGTCCGATATGACATTTCACATTGGGTTCTGCTAATTTGTAGTTTCACAGGATAACCATACACACACCATAAGGATGGTTGAATACTATTACTATTGCCACAAGCTGGCTGATCTTTTCTTTTTGGTATTTTAATATATTTAAACCCTCAATAGTTTACTTTTTTCCCCCTGGTAGAGGTCCAAAAAGTTTAAGGCTGGGGTCAGACGAACGCAGTGCGAACGCACGTGCAGCCGCACTTTATCACGGCCGTAGTAGCAGAAAATGATGTCCAATGACGGCCAATATACGAAGTACGGCCGCACGAAAGTGCGGCCACGCAACGCAAGCGGCAAACAAACGCATTTTTTTGAGAACGTCAAACCGCTAGTACGGACGTACAGAGTGCCCTGCGTCCGCTAGCGGTGTGTGTGCGTGATTAGGAGACATCAGACGCTGCTAATGTCCGGCCAACATAACGTCCAGACGCAAAAAAGGGTTTTATTGATGATCCGTACAAAATCACGGCCGAAAATGCGCATCGTATGACCGCTACTGCGTATTCCGTGAAAAAATACGTCCATTCGTTCGAACGCACTTTTTCACGGACGACGCAAAAAATGCGTTCGTCTGACCCTAGCCTTATTCTCACGATCTCATAAATTGTTTGCTTGTAAACCTGCAACCTCAATTGACATATGAAGGTAGTTTTTCTATTATTAGTAATAGTTAATATAATTAATAATTGTCTTGAGTGCAAAAGAGATCAATAGCATAATGCATGGAAGCATGCGCATGAACTTCTTTGCACTTGGGGAAAAAAACAAAACACATTTTCACTCTCAAAATGTAAACCACAAAAATGGGTGAGATAATAAAACCCCAATAACACTTGAAAAAAAAATGCAAATAAGGAGAAGAATCCATAATAGTATAATATTAAGTATAAAATTAACCTCTTCACTACTGACAACAAGCTAGTTCGGGCTTCAAAGGTACCATCTGGTGCCCCAATATCGAGATATCTCGATCTGCTGATCTGCAGCCCAAAAGCAAGTGAAATTAATTTGCTGCAAAGGAATCTCGTATGCTTTTGGGATGCAGAAGGTGCCCCCAAAGTGTTAGCCCTGTCGTCTTAATGCCCAAAGAGCTAAAACTGTAAAATCAGTTTCTCAAAGCCCTGAAATATTGAGCTTTGAGCAACCGATGCAGGGAGAAACAGAAGAAAATAGACCAGCCGCTCAAACCTCTAACTCAATTTGACACTAGTAGATGTCATCTACTGGGCAAAATAGGTTATTTACAGTAAGAAATACAACGGGAATAAGCTCAAATATTTCTTACTTTAAAATTAAGAAATGACTTTACAAAAAAAACACTTGTTTCTGGCAATTTTGTTTTGGAAAATCACTTGGTAGTGAAGTGGTTAAGTATAATCATATTATTTTGGGCACTTCTCCTTATTCGCCGTTTCCTTTAATTGTTATTGTTGGATCTGTTGTGAATTTACAGGTAACACGAAAAGGAACGAGTCAGCAGTCTTACCAATTCCTTCTCTTGCTTTTGTTTCTGTCACCGCAGCTGAGTCACATCTACAGCTCTTCTGTTCTTGTTGCCCTAATGCCACTTGCTTAACCCCTTAATGACCGCTGCTGACGTACCATGTACGTCCTGCCCACGAGTCTCCCTTAGACCCGCAGACGTACATAGTACGTCAGCGACTCCTAACCTCCCTCCCGCCCGATACTTACTTACCTCCGTCACTGGCTCCAACGGAGGTCTTTAGAGGGGCCGGCGAGCACAATGACGTCACCACGCTGCGTGGTGATGTCATCGGCAGGCGCCCCCAGGCGCCTGCATTGAAAACCAGGAAGTGGAGGGGGGCTCCTTTGGAGCCCTCTATCTCTCCAACCACGGCACCTAGAAACATGCTTTTAACACCACTGGAAAGGGGTGTATAAAGTTAACAGTTTCGCTGCCGGACATCTTGGATGTCAGCCAAGCCTCCAGGTCACCCCCCACCCACTGACATCCCCACCATATGTGTGAGGATATCAGTGGGCCAGTTAACCCCCTAGCTGCCAATCCTTTGGATCCCCCTATCTCCCGATCCGTGGCAGCTAGAGGCAGCTGATCATAGCCTTTCCAATAATACCAAACATGACTAGGTTTGGTGTAAAAAAAAAAAAGCTAAATAAAAAATTAAATTAAAAAACAAATTTGGGTTTATTTTTTAATTTTGTTTTGTCTGGGGGGGGGTTTAGTTAAAAAGGACCTAGACTCATCTAAAAATAATGATCAAAAAACAGAAGGAGCTCAGCGCACATAGGTGAACTGGCTTAGCAGTGAAGGGCTTAAAAAGCAAAAACATGTAAAATTGGGTATTTCTATTCTTGGGACAAAATTTTGAAACTATTTAGCTGGGGTCTCTTTTGGCGTTTGTAGATTTTGTGGATTAAATTATGAAAAAGTGTGTTCTTACCATTTTTTCATCATATTTCAATTTTTTTATAGTAAATTATAGGATATGATGGAAATAATGATATTTTTAGAAAGTCCATTTAATGGCGGGAAAAACTGTGTATAATATGTGTGGGTTGCATAAACGAGTAAGAGGAAAATTTGACCTAAACACAAACCGCGCAGAAACGTAAAAACAGGAGCGGTCACTAAAGGACGGATTTGTGTAAAACTGCTCGTCACTAAGGAGTTAATTGAAGTCAGGCACCATGAAAATCAAGCATGTTGTTAATTGAATGAGTTAAAGGGACACTTTGGGGCCCACTCAATTTTATTTGATTGTCACAGTGCCCTGAGTGCCATCGCTCCTCTATCTACTCAAGCAGAGGTCTCAGAGGACTGATTCACCCCTCAGAGTGCAGGGGGCATAGTCCCGCTCAGTAACGTAGTTTAGGGGATCTACCTCCATCCAGTGGCTCTGACATGGAGAGCCATTGAATTGACTGCCTCCCCATGTTGTCATGTGACATACTGCAGTTTACAGGAAGCTGCCCACGTGTCACTTCTGGATCCAAGAAAAGGGAGCTTGGCGCTGGAATCCAGGTAAGTTTAACATAAAATCAAAGGGGTTCAAACAGAATGGAGGTGAGGAGAGGAGGAGTAGGGGTTAAAGTTCAACCCCACCGCTCCCCATTGTGCTTTAACACTAGAGTGACCGTTTAAATAATGATATTGAGCTATTTATGTAGTGTCAGTTAGTACTTGAATACATCTTAAGTTTCTACTCATTATAAGGCTCTTTAAAACTTTGAAAAAACTCTGGGTTATTCAGAGAGAGGTGAAAATTCTAGGTCAAAATAGCCGATTTGGAAAGTGAGATAAATGAGAGAATTTTTCTGGTTTGGCTATTTTGACCTAGAATTTTCCATTCTCCAGCCATTCTCCTGCTTTTCACCGCTCTCTGAATAACCCTGTCTGTTTCACTCTCTATAAAACGATATCAGACCCCTTGAAGTTACCAACATCATAGACTTGGTGATTTTGTATACTGGAGCAATGGTTGAATAAACACATTTTGACTTTACACATGTATATGGCTCTTTCCCTGAAGGTGTTGGAAACCATAGAAAGTTTAGTGCAATCCCCCTCGTTTAGCACTATATATGGATGAATACGGTGTGTGAAAAAAGCTATTTACGTTTGATTGTTTGGAATTGCGCAGGAAGCTTGCTACATATAGAACAGTATAATTCACCACAGCTTTCAGTTCATTATTATCAAGAATCTAGAACAAAGATGATCACATTCTCAGATGATAGACTTGCAGATGTTAAGCTACATAGAAACAGAAAAATGTCGGCAGATAAGAACCTTTCGGCCCATCTAGTCTGCCCAATTACATGGATACTTTACCTGGATTTATCTTTTGTTTAGGATAGCCTTATGCCTATCCCATGCCTGCTTAAATTCAATTACTGTTTTGGCCTCTACCACTTCAACTGGAAGGCTGTTCCATGTATCCAACACCCTCTCAGTAAAATAATGCTTCCTGATGTTACTTTTAAACCTTTGTCCCTCTAATCTAAGACTATGTCCTCTTGTTTTGCTACTTTGTTTCAGTTTAAATATACTCCCTTCCTCTACCTTGTGGATTCCCTTTACGTATTTAAATGTTTCTATCATATCTCCTCTGTCTCGTCTTTTTTCCAAGCTGTACATGTTAAGATCATTAAGCCTTTCTTGGTAACTTTTCTCCTTCAAGCCGTACACCATTTTAGTAGCCCTTCTCTGAACTCTCTCTAAGATGTCTATATCCTTCTGGAGATACGGTCTCCAGTACTGCACACAGTACTCCAAGTGAGGTCTCACCAGTGCTCTGTACAGTGGCATGAGCACTTCCCTTTTCCTACTGCTAATACCTCTCCCTACACAACCAAGCATTCTGCTAGCATTTCCTGCTGCTCTATTACATTGACTACTTACCCTTAGATCCTCTGAAATAATAACCCCTAAATCCCTTTCCTCAGATGTTGAGGTTAGGACTGTATCAAATATTCTATATTCAGCCCTTGGGTTTTTACGTCCCAGGTGCATTATCTTGCACTTATCCACATTAAAACTCAATTGCCACAGCTCCGACCATTTTTTTAGTTTACCTAAATCATTTGACATTTGGCTGATCCCTCCAGGAACGTCAACCCTGTTGCAAATCTTTGTGTCATCAGCAAAAAGACATACTTTTCCATTAATACCTTCTGCAATATCACTAATAAAAATATTAAAGAGAATGGGTCCAAGTACTGACCCCTGAGGTACCCCACTGGTAACAAGACCTTGCGCCGAATAAACTCCATTTACCACAACCCTCTGTTGCCTGTCAGTCAGCCACTGCCTAATCCATTCAACAATATTGGAATCCAAGATCAAAGATTGCAATTTATTGATAAGCCTTCTATGCGGAACAGTATCAAAAGCCTTACTGAAATCTAAATAAGCAATGTCTACTGCACCACCTGTGTCTATTATTTTTGTTACCCAATCAAAAAAATCAATAAGATTAGTTTGGCATGATCTCCCTGAGGTAAACCCATGTTGTTTCTGATCCTGTAATCTATGTGTTTTTAGATGTTCAACAATCCTTTCCTTTAACATGGTTTCCATTAATTTCCCCACTACTGACGTAAGACTAACTGGCCTATAGTTCCCCGATTCCTCCCTACTACCCTTCTTGTAAATGGGCACAACATTTGCTAATTTCCAGTCTTCTGGGACGACTCCCGTTAACAGATTTATTTAACCAATCCTTGCTAACGGTTTTGCTATTACATCACTGAGCTCTTTTAATAATTTAGGGTGGATCCCATCAGGCCCCATTGACTTATTTGTCTTTACTTTATACAGCTCCTGTAGAAGCTCCTCCTCTGTAAACTGATATGTAAATGTCTCGTTAGTGTTTCCTCCTAACTGAGGTCCCTTTCCTTCCTTTTCTTCTGCAAAGACTGAACAAAAATATTCATTGAGGCAGTCAGCGAGACTTTTATCCTCTTCTACATACCTTCCTTCCTTTGTTTTTAATCTAACTAATCCTTGTTTTACTTTTCTTTTCTCGTTTATATATCTAAAAAGTGTTTTGTCGCCCTTTTTTACTGACTGAGCTATTTTCTACACGAGCTACTGTATGATTGCCAAATGTTAGCGTAACCCAAACTGACTCTATGTTCACCTCGCTCACTTTTATTTGGTTTGTTTTTATGTTGTTTTTCACATACAGGGCCACTCCTCCTCCTTTCCTACCTTCTCTGTCTTTTCTATATAAAGAGTACCCCGGTATTGTTATGTCCCAGTTATTTTTCTCACTGAACCATGTCTCAGTAACCGCCACTAAATCTACTATTTCAGCTGCCATCATTGCCTCCAGTTCATTGATTTTATTGACTAAACTGCAAGCATTTATAGACACGACTCTGAGCTTGTCATTTTTTTCCCTGCATGTTGCTTGCACCCTCCGATTTAGTTTTGGGGGACAATCAGGCAGATTGTTTTTTACCCTTTTGTCTCCCTCCTAGTTTAAATATTTCTTTGTGAAACCTTTGAACTTCTCACTGAGAACATATGTTCCCCTATGAGTAAGATGCAAACCATCTTTTTTATACAGTTCCTTTCTGCTCCAATTAGAGCTATCATGGGACACAAAGCCAAATCCTTGCTCCCGACACCATTCCCGAAGCCACAAATTAAATTCCCTATTGCGCATCTGCCTATCCTGAATGTTATGCACAGGCAAAACTTCAGAGAATGACACAGTGGACGCAATCTGCTGTATTTCACCTCCAAGAACACAAAAAATTTCCTTAATCTCAGAAACCTCATTGCTAGCCAAGTCATTTGTCCCTAGATGGACTAGAACGTCCACTTCCCCTTGCTTCTTTGCTGGTTTGACAATATTGAGAATACGTCTCTTGTCTCTACGAGCAGTTACGTATCTGCAATGAATTCAAAACTTGTAATTACCGGAGCAACATGCATCTGTATCCGGTCTTTTTTTAGGTGCCCACATATAGAGGAGCAGCAACTTTTCAACCTCCGGGCTTTTCTCAAGCTTAAGGAAACTGGAAGGCTGAAATATTGCTTTATTCCATCTTTTGGATACAGTTTGCGGACTTAACAAAGTCTGGTACCTTCTGCACCAAAGGTATTTCTGCCCCTATAGTAATATGTGCGGTCTCTCTTCTTTCTCTGGTCTTTGCTACATTAAGACATAAAATATGGAATAGAATTTCTTTAGCTGCTCACATAATCGATGTTCTGCATATTATGATCTGATGCGCAAAATGATTACTGATATAATCTCTTTACCTATTTGTACTATATATATTTTTGTTTATCTACTAATAAACAGTATTTTCTCTTACTTTCTTGTATCTCTAATAATCGTATAGAAAACTAACCTTGAGCTCTATTTATATTCCCATTAAGTATAAATATTGAATTGCAAATTTGTACTTAAATGAAACTGACAATTAAAATGATCTAAAACCCCAAAAGACATTTATTTTTTTGCCTATGAATTAACCTTCTGGGTCTCTACATCCTTGACCTTGTATTATGTATAATCAGGGGCAAGCTGTCAAATTTCTGCTTGGAGGGGGCTAGTTGACAGAATGGCCCTAAAACATGTCACCTTTAAATTATTTTTGACACGTGAAAGCTATCCCTATCCAAGATAAACTGACAATCATTGTGTATATAGATCTCTAAGACTCATCAATAAGAGCTGCGTGTAAAATGTAGGCATGCAAAATCTACCTATTTTTTGCTTTCAAGCCAACCCTGCTGCTGTGAGCTTAGAAACAGAAGAATTATGATAAAGACACACCATATGTAGCAGATATTTACTGTATATAGATAGGGAAAGACTTGTGTCTTCATTTCCCTCAGAATGTGGGATGGTTCTCACTTACTCAAATGTGTTTATGCATAATATTCCAGGAGAATGACCTCCACATATATGGATAGTGATACCCCAATATTTTTTCACATGAAGCTCTTCATTGGCTTAAGGCCTTATACAGAAAAAATCTGGATACAAATAATCTGGAGTTGTGTGACTACAGTGCATATTTATGTATGCAACTTTCTTTGACCAAACTCTTGTGGATGGAAAGAATGGCCGATTTATCAGACTGTGTGTACTGTTATCTACTTTATGTCCACTTGTGATTACAAGCTGCCCTATTAGTTCATATCTGGAGATTAAAATGGGGTAGGACTACGGACTGTCTCTCTTGAGCAGGAGGGTGCGCGCCAGGGTGTCATCTTCCATTGGTCTCCAGGTCCCTCCTTGCACTGTATATATTTGGCTGATTGTTTTTACTCCAGCATTGAGTCAGGCCTCATTTCTGGGGAATATTTCTATCACCACTCTTTCATTGTACCAGTCTTTAAGCTTCAGCTGAGGGCTGGAAAAAGGCAAGAAAGTCTGCAGGTGGGAGAACGGATGTGTGGCAAGTGGCATTAGCAGATATAACCCAGGTGGGTTTCTGAGATCTGTTACAATGCCCAACGTTTGGCTTGTGGACTGATGGCAAGTTATTTTGCGTTTAATTTGTGGACCAGAACGTGCTCAGTAACATAAAAGACTAGGGGGTAAAGTTGTGTTTAATGATGGCTAGTCAATATCACATCTTAATTCAACACTGGGCTATATTCCAAAGTTGGTGCCAACTTATTTATTTATAAAGTATTTTACCAGGAAGGATACATTGAGATTTCTCTTGTTTTCAAGTATGTCTTGATTACTGATTTATTCTGCAGAGTTGTACAGTTTGCACACATAGAACTGTATATTATGGCAAAATAAATGAGCATCGTGATGAGTGTAACAATAAAAAAATTATACGCCCTAATTCAGCTTTACAAATAGTGGGCAATATTACAATGTGGGACCCAATTTAGGCTAGGGTCAGACGAACGCATTTTTATGTTGTCTGTGAAAAAGTGCGTTCGAACGAATGGACGCATTTTTTCACAGAATACGTGATAGTGGTCATACTATGCGCATTTTCGTCCGTGATTTTGTACGGATCATCAATAAAACTCTTTTTGTGTCTGGACGTTATGTTGGCCGGACATTAGCAGCGTCTGACGTCTCCTAATCACACACACACGCCGCTAGCAGCCGCAGCGCACTCTGTACGTCAGTACCTGCGGTTTCACGTTCTCGAAAAAATGCGTTCATTTTCCACTTGCGTTGCGCAGCCGGACTTTTGTGCGACCGTACTTCGTATATTGGCCGTCATTGCCCGGCATCTGCTGCTAGTGCGGCCGTGATTAAGTGCGGCTGCACGCGCGTTCGCACTGCCTCAGTCTGACCCTAGCCTTAACCAGAGCTGTTGTAAACTTACCAGAACCATTATAGTCTATGGAGTTGCTAGGTTTACATCAGCTCTGGGTAAATTAACACCAACATTGTAATATTGCCCACTATTTGTAAAGCTTAATTAGGGCGTATAATTTTTTTATTCAGCCCTGTATGCATGTGCTGGTCTCTCATTAATTTTGTTTTTAGAAAATTAAAAATGGGCTGATGTGCTTTTAAATGTCCTATTTTATGTCCCAGTCCGGCCCAGTTTCAAAACAACAATGTACACAACTATACATAGTTTTAGTTATTCATTTTATGCGCACAGTGCATCCTTTGCAAAATAAACATTGAAGTCTGGGATGTTTCTGTCCTGTGTGTGTGAGTGTTCAGATGATAAACAAATTAAACTTAATTAAACTGTTTACCTTATTTGATTGATAGCCTACTTTATATGTTAATCTGGTTTCGGTAGGAAACAACTTGCTGGACATCTACAATCAACTAGAATAAAAATGACTTGAAGGATTCACTGTGTTTAGTTATTTATGCCAATTATTTTATATTGCCAAGGATGAGGTTATTTAAAGACATTTAATGAACTCAATGGTGGTAAAGAGACCTTGCCAGACAAATGTAATGATTGAAGATCAGTGTAGTGGGAAACAACAAAGTTGTTGACGTAGTTATCTGTGTATAATGGAACCATGATTACTTTAACGGTGTGTTGAGTAGTGTCTTTCAGCATCAAATAACTTTTACAGGGGGCTGTAAAGTCTCCTGTATTTGTGGAGTGGAATGTAAATCAATAGAGGTTTCTTATGCTTCCTAAACCCAATTTGTGAGGTAAAAAAAATATTTTTTTTTATGGCATATAAAATGTATCACAGTACTATATTATGTTGCGTTAAGCATTTTTATTCTTGATGTTTATGAAGCATATACTGCCAGTCATGCAAAGTTTCTCTGTTCAGAAAGATGGACCTTAACATTTGGTTGAAATCAGACAGATTTCTACCAGAGTGTATCCGGAGCAAAATCGACAACAAAACGCCACTGGATTCTACAATTATTGCAGTAAATTCAATGTAAGAATCATAACATTTCCTATTTGCGACCCATAGGTATCAATTTAGTAAGATGTGTAGAAAAGAAATATTGGGATTTTAGGACTGCTATTCACCCTCATTTCTCCACTCTGCTGTCCCATCCACTCTCCCACCCAGGCCTGATCCATAATGTCAGGTCTTCTTTCCAGCTGTTTCCACTTCTCTATCTCATTACTCTTAATCAGCCCAAGCTTCTGGTTCTTCCCATGCAATCCCCACTATAAGCTTTCTAGCAACCAGCTTCACCTTCTCTCTGCTCCCATTTGTTTCACTTACCCCATCCCTTAGATCAATGCTTCCCAAACCTGTCCTCTGGACACTCAACCAGGCCAGATTTTGCAGCTCACCTTGGGGAAATGCAGACTGAATCCTGCAAATCACTGAACAGCAAATCACAGCACCTGTGCTGTGCTTCAGATATCTGGCAAACATGGCGGGTCAGAGGGTCCTGGGGACAGGTTTGGGAAACACTGCCTTAAATGGTGAGCTCACAGAATGTATGGCCGAGCACTCGGTTAAAGTGCTGAATTTCTTAGACCAGCTATCCTACAGGCAGGGTTGTCTTTCCCTTATTTATCATGTATGTCTCATGTTTGTTCTTCCTCATTGTACAGCGCTGCAGAATCTGTTAGCGCTTTATAAAAACTTGTACCTGTAACTATTTCTTGCTTGCAGGATATAGGAAACCTCCAAAGAGGGAAACATACTGAAGAACATATTTTAACTCAACAATGAACACTAGCTTGTGGAGATATTGCTTGCAGTAACCCATTACCCCTGGTGGTTTCTTTCTCAGACTCCCTTGTACTCAAAACAGTGTTACCGGAAGATCATTGGATTTCCATTCTCACATTGGGCTCAATTTAATTGTAATGGCCAGTTTTTTAAAAAAAAATAATCGGCAGCTTGTGGCCAATATTTTTTTGTACTATCGACAGATTCAGATGAAAAAATTAGGCCTGAGCTGATATTTGAAAATTGCTGCTGGTCTGAAGCGGAGTTTGCCATAAAAAGGTTATTTTTGTCCATAAAAATTTGTGCCTTTAAACAGGTCTCAAATTCCGATGGTTAAGAAAAAAAAAAACACACCCCCAAAAATACAGTCTTATTCCCTCTAGTTTTCTGCCTGAAAATCCATTTTTAATGGATCATTTGGATTTTTTTGGGAAATAGGCATACTGATGAATTACAATTGAATCAATATAGCTGATATTTCCTTTAAAAGGTATACCGAGAGCCGATATTTGGTCAGATTTTTTTTTTCAGTAAACCTGCCCTGTAATCTACTGAACTAAAAAATTGGCGAAATAGGTCCAGATTCCAGCTATCGGGCTGAATTAATTCAAGGCCAATGTTCTGTTGGATGGAAAACAAGAAACAGATTTTGGAGTTCTTTCTGGAACATGAAAAGAATGCATTCAATCCAACAGGGATTGACAGGAGATCCTAAAAACGAATATTCTTTATTTTTAATATTAAAACAAAATTACAAATAAACTTAGGAACCAAAATCAATAAGTGTAGAAGGCCTGTCAGGAATCCTGCATAGCCATTCGTGTGATGTTGGTTGATGCCTCATTTTGACACCTGATATGCCTCTAGCGTCATCTGAGAGCCAATCTTGCATCATTTGAGCCATTCCCATATAATTATGTGTGTCATTATTTTTGCTCCACACTCTGAACACCTTGATGCTGGTTGATGGCATCACTCCTAATAGCCTATTTAAGGTTGTAATGCCATCATGGACCTTGCTTCGATTTTGCTGTATTGCTGTTCTTGGCCTTTGTTTTGACCCATCATGATTTCATCTCCAAGGATTTCTACGGTCTTTGACTCTTGCTCTATTCATCCACTTTCCTGTTTTCTATGCTCCTTGACCTCATCTTGTTTTAGAACTTTGGCCTTAAGCATTTTCAAATGATTAAAATTTTTATAACTGAATAGTTTACTGTAGATGAATCGTTTGTATACGCAGTTTCAAAGGATTACAATGGAATTAAATTGAGGCGTTTGTTAAATATTTTACCAGCTGGTGTAGCTAGCTTTTCTATTTGGCTATACTGTGGACTATCTTGCCCTCAGGATCCCCTGTGTGTGCCTAACATGGTCCTGCTCCGTTGCACTTACAGTCTAGAAGACAATACAAGACATGTTACTTGGGAAATGTTTTACAAAGGTTTAGGTATACCAGTCTGGATAACAGAGCACTTGGAAATCTGTTTTATTTTAGTTGTAGTATCCATACTAGGTACAGGACGAGAAAAAGTACATTACAGTATAAGGGTTATTAAATAAGCAACGAACTTGCCACCGAATTGCACCATACAGTGCAATTTCATGGCAGTTCGGCTATTCAGAGCGTTGTCAATTCCCAAAAATACTGGCGATTTGACAAAAAATATGGTGCAGTCCTCCACAATTCGGTGGCAGTAAAATTGGCTCATAGAGAGGTCAATCTATTCGGAGAATGCCGAACTGCACCAAAGTGTCAATGAAATGCTCAGTTTTTCGGTGGTTCAGTTTGACAGGTTTAAACAGGCATATCTCATAGGATTTGATATATATATATATTTTTTATTTTTACATCCTTTTTTTTATTCAACCATTTAGGCTCGGGTCAGACGAGCGTAGTGTTCACGTCCGTGATTGCGCCTAAAAGTACGTCCGTGATAGCATGACAGGAAGCCCATTGGAGCCTGACACATCAAGTACGTCCGCACTGAACTGCGGACGCACAACGGCTGCGGCCCACGGACGCAAGGCAGGCAAGAACGTACAACCGCTAGAACGGCCGCACAAAGTGCGCTGCGTCCGCAACGTCTGCATAGCTTTGTGTGTGAGTGATGGAACGTGGTCAGACGGACTGCATTTATACGTCCAGCATTTTTCACGGACAAAATGGTTTTGCTTTTTAATTTATTTTCCCTCCTACATCCGTCAAAATATATACGTCAGTGAATAAACGGACTGTGTGGCCACTACTGCGTCTTCCGTACTGACGTACATCCGTTTGCACGGACGTACAGTCCGTAGAAATCACGCTCGTCTGACCCTAGCCTTATTCTTTTCATTTTCAGCAGTCTGTTTATTTTTTGGAACATATTGGTGTATTTTTCGTGGCGAAAAGTTTGATTCAAGTTTTTTTTTTAAAAGGCCTTTTTTTAAAATTCTATTAAACAGACCATTATTTTTCAAGGACCTTTTTTATTATATAGACACATTTTAAAGCATTTTTCTTGGTTTAAACACCTTTTAGAAGAATAGCCAGGTTTCATTTTTTTTCTGCAGTTCTGCTCCACAATCAGTGCACTTTGGGACTTTGCGGTGAATAGTGGATTCACCTCGGCGTCGGTGAAATGGAATCGCCAAAGTTCATTGAGGCACGCCGAACGTGAAAGCACCGAAATCTCACTGAAAGTTCGGTGGTTTCTGAATAACCCTTTGTGTGTTCACATAAGCCGACAGCTGACACAGGCTGTGTGGTTTATAAGAGTACCGTAGATACTCGAGTATAACGCGACCCGAGTATAACGCTATTTTGACCTAGAATTTTCCATTCTCCAGCCATTCACCTCTCTCCGAATAACCCTGATAGTATGATTTACTTTATATTCTATAAAGAATGTGCGAAGCAGAGTATTTATTCTGGACACTGGCCGGAGTGTCTGCAAAACAGTTCACAATGCTCAGCAAATCAGTAGAGGCTGGTTACAAAAGCTGTGGTGCAGGCAATGGTCATAACTACAGAATATAATAATTAAAAAAAGAAAAAATAGCAAAATATTGAAAACCTGTCACGTTAGTACAGGGTTATACAAAACATGCAGAATAGAGCATGGTGGAATACCTATTATAAAGGTTTGACCGTAATAAACCTAATCTAATAAGTGGTACCTCAAAAGACTTTGTGCAGTGACAGCCCTCCCTGTATGTTGAAGAAGCGAGAATGTGACATAGCATCTAATCAATGCCTCTCCACCTGAAATGCACTTTATTGTCAACCTTATGTTATCAGTGCACATAAGTTACTTTATCTCTTGGGAACACCATTCACTCAAGACTGATTGAAGAGGTATGCTGTGGTTGGTCCTGCCAGGGCCGTAAAACAATAAATCTGCCAATCTCCCTGCACTTAGTAAATGACTTCAGCAACATCCTCATGTTCCGAATGTTTTGTCTTTGAACAAAGCAATAAATCTCTTATCTTTTTAGCAGTCATTACACATCTTCATGTTCAAGTAAAGAAAAAGAATGTTCTGTAGTTCTCATGTTAGTTTGTTTAGATTCAGTATATACATCAAGATTTTACTTTTTTCTACAAAATAAAAAAAAAATTTTTACCTGAAAGATATTTAAATACACATGGTACACATGATTCGAGTTAACAGATCTCTTCTTAATAAAACATGAGTGGCTATATTACAATCTTTGCGCAAAAACCCTCGCTCAAAGTGGAAATTTTGCAGCAAGCGTAAAAGTTTTACGTGTGCAAATCACCGCTGGAATTACAATCCTCGCACGTCTTTTCATCCGGTGATCAATAACGCATGCAAACAGGACGCGTCCAAATGCTCACGCAGTACTGTTGCACTTAAAAGTCAGTGTGCACACTGTTTTCTTTCTCGCATTTCTGCCAATCAGAATTAAGAACCACAATTATCTCACGTTAAGTCTTTGCGCCTGCCACGGTCAATCTGAGCATATATGCTGCAGCAATAATACATGCACACACGACTTCTCCATTTTATTGGTTTGGAATGAGTAGAATGGGCAACTACACTTTGCTGCATTCCTTTTTTTGGGCTGGTGTATTTGGGTTCGGCCAGGTTGTTCAGATTTGCCATTAACACCAGCTTTTTGCAGTTGCTAAAATTATGCGTGCAAAGGCTATGCAGTAATTACCGCGAAATAGATTGTAATACCATCCTCGTACCAGCGCACATTCGCATTTGCACTCACAATGTTAAGTATAGGACGCGCGCAGTACAGTAAGCTCGCGCAGGGTTCGTGCAGGTTCACCCGCGGTAGACGACTGCGCGCGGTTGTTGCGCTATGTAATATGGGATTCGGCGCAAATGGTTTTACCCCTCGTGTTAATTTTTTTTGTGCCGCGCAACCGTTTGTGTGAAGATTGCAATTTGGCCCGAGATGTGCCATCTGAGATCAGGGATTATTCGACAACCACCAGTGTTTGCCAAAGTTGCACAAATAAATCCAAACAGCGACAGGAGAGGCTTCACTGTGAAGCTTTTTCTGCTGTGGTTTGGATTTAGTTATTGTGACATGCTGGCGTCTGTCAATGTTGCAACACTGGCAATTTTCCTAGGTATTTGCAAGTTTGTCAAACAATTGTTACTGTACTTCGTGTTACAAACTCTACTGTGGTTACTCAGCATTCCGCACATGCTGTATGTATGCGTGATAAAGTGCCATTGAAAGGGTGATGCTGCAAGGACAAGACAAGAGTAATACTAAAAATATGGTTTTATTTGTATTTATTCCACACAAAATAGTACTTCTATGTGTATTTCTATGCAAAAAGGAAAATATGCTCCAGCTAGTTATTAAATCACATATATAAAAACAGTGCAGCAGAAACTCAAAATCCAAACCAGATACCCCAAAAAAAAATCAACGTACAGGCTAAGCACCTGTTATCTGCAATACTCAGGACTCCAAGCATTCTGGATTCTTACAAAATTCTGAATCTGACGTTTATGGGGAAGGAAATGGTGTTATTGTGTTGGGAGAGCCTTGGTCGCCTTCCTGCTTCAGTTGCCAGCATGCCGTGGCATGTTGTAGCGCTCTGGAGCCAGGTTCCTGTGCAGAAGCGATCGTATGAATCCCTCAGTCCAGAGTCACTAAAGTCCAGACTGTCAAGAATTCCAGTTTTCAGAGTCTTCTGGATTTTAGAATTCCGGTTTAGGAATGCCCAACCTATATAAGATCTAATCTCCAATAAAAGCCATTGGTAATGCGGAGATACTGAGTTCTTTTACAGGAGATGCACAGAAAGGATGTACTGAATCAGTATCACCATTCCCACTTTGCCACTTGTATATTTTTTTTTGAGAACGGATTTTACCAGGAAGGATACATTGAGATTTCTCTCGTTTTCAAGTACGTCCTCGTTGGTGATGTACTGTTAGGTGTCTTGCCCAAGGACACTTACTGGAGAGGTGCTCTTGCTGGGATCGAATCTATGTCTCCACAGTCTCTCTCCACGCAGACCAGTGATTTTATTCCACCCAGCCAGATGTTTTCTGGAACTTCTTACAAGATAATTCAAGTATCTTAACCGCAACATCTTAACACACTTTAGACTTGCAAAACAGTCAACAGAAACAATTGGAAAGCAAGAACAACAACTTGTCATAAAAACTGGCCCCATTCACATATTACAGGAAAAAATACTTTTGCTGTAAATCAGATTAAGGGTTTTTGCTTTTGCAGTTTTTGGATTTATACCCATGGTGTTGGTCCTCGTCCAAACAACGGCCTTTAAATCGTAAAACAGAAAATCATTCAAGAATGGAAACTATGCAGTATCAAGAACAAAAGGTTGCGTCTAGAGGAGCTTTAAAACTGATGCCAGGTGCATTTTGTGTATGGTAAATGTAATAATGTCTTACGTTAAAACATCACTCTAATATCTTTCAGTTTCCCGCAGGAGGTAATAGAACACCCTGAAGGAAACCTAGAGCTATGCGTGTTCCACAACCCCGTGTACAGTGTTATCGTAACCAACTGATAGAGAAACGTACCTGCAAGGCACTTTCCAGCTTCCCTGGCTGGTTAAACCATTCCATTTAATATTTTGGAAAGAATGGAAATTGACATAATACAGCATCACAGGGACACGGGCTGAATTTTAAACTTCATCTTTTCTAGTTTGAACACATGACTCTTTACTAAATGAACACTAGGAGAGCCGGACAACATCCCATTCCTAGAAGCGCCACAAACAGTCATTTTGACTGCTGCCTTTTATCATGAATTAACGGTTATAAAAACACATTAATTGCTGTGATCAATAGAAAAGCATTTTTAAGAGTTAAATAAAAGTTACCAATAATCACTTAACATTTTTTTAGCTTTAAAATACACGTTAAATGTTTACGATATGAATAAATTTTTTTCAGGCAAATACGGTTGTAAATATTTTTCTATACCATACTGTATTTTACTTTTACTGCATCTTTAGTCCTACTCTTGGATTGAGGACTTCCCAGTTGGTTTCTTTAGCTTTGCCGAGCAGTTGTGAGTAGCTTCAAAGGACTCTACATTGGCTGCTGGATGATTACTACTGGTACACCTATTGCCACGGGTCCAGGTGCCTCGTCAGCTTCTAAAAGTTCCCCTTATTGGATTGAAAGTTCCTGTTTAGATAAAATAGATTTCAAGGTTAGACTTAAAGATACAGTAACAGTAAAATACAGTATGGTATAGAAATATTTATATTGGTATTTGCCTGAACAAATTTATTCATATGCTTACCTGTTTACTGTTGTGATTCATTGAGATTCATCACTTTCAACACGTTGCTGTTAATCTTCAATTTCAGAAGTTACATCTGTATTGTCTTCACCTTCTGATTCATTTTCACAATTTAAAAATTCAAAACCGTCAAAATGACAGCTTCGGCACATCTAGTCTTAAGAACTTGCATCAGTGTGGATCTCCATATCTCCCATGCATTGATGAGGTAAGCATGTGGAATAGAGAAGACTTTTACCGGTGGAACAAGAAAAATTACTGTTGATACATTGGAACAAAAGTCAAACTGAGGCAAAGGGGCACAAAATCAGGATTATCCTGCTGATTCCAGGACAGTTGAGAGACATAATGCCTTGATGTCATGCAAAAGAATACAGCTAGTGATTCCCCTATGGAAAAACGAGGGAGAACAAAAACCGTGACATCTAATGTGTCATGCAGTGGATGTAGTTCTTGGAATCTCTTGGCTCAAACAATGGATACATATTAAATCAGTCCACTCGGACTTGTCCATAACACCTTCTGCATCACCAGATTCAGGCAGTCTCCTTTACACAAACTGCTAAATCGGTACAACGTTTTCAGAATAAAGGGCTCAATGTAATTCGGCCTGATGGCCAATTTTTTGGCCATTTTTTGGTTCGAGAGATACAGATTCAGGTACACTGGCATTTCAATTCCTGAAAAAAATTTGGCTCAATTCTCGACACATGTAGCTACTTTTTAATAGAAATAGCAGTTTTAACTATTCAATTCAAATGAATGAGTAAGCTCATATCCAAAGAGGACCAAATAACAAAAGTGTCGATAAATGGATTTTCTGGTAGGGAAACATGGAAAAATCACTCTGAAATTACACTAATTATGAGGGTATTCAGTGTACGTATTGATTTATGAATTAAAACATAACCCTAACCCTAGCTATTTTTTAGGGTTATGGATGTCTGGGGTTGGAGTTTTTTGGGGATTATGCTTGCTAGCAGGGATTAATTGGATATATTTTTTTTTTTTACCGGCCGGAAATTTTTCCACAAGTGGCCATTATCTAAATTTGACTGGGGCTGAGTTTTTTTTTTTACAATTAAATCAACCAATATTTAAAAAATAAAAAAAACCTTACATTATCTTTCAAAATATATGCTGATGAAATTAAATCAAACCCTAATTTGGAAAAATAATGTCCTGATCATGATGCGTTACATCAAGTGTAAAGGCGAGGTGTTGGTTTATTAACACTCGATTTCTTTCTCAAGCTGACGTCTTTTTGCAACCTACGTAACTATGAGCGTATCAGATCGCTCCACAGCAATTAAATTCACAGTAATGTGTGGTGTGTATGAGCGTATCCCGGAGCTCCACAGCAATAGACCCACAGTAATGTGGGGTGTGCATAGTTGAAGCCCAAAATGCTGCCCCTGGTAAAGTGCTGCCTGGAGCCATGGCTCCATCTGGCCCCATAGACAGGCTGGCCCTGTTTATTGTCATAAATAGACAGTTGTGCATCGAGCCTGCTTTCAACACATAATAATACATCATGTCCCTTTAAATTGGAGAATATACAGTTGTGTTCAAAATTATTCAACCCCCACTGAAATTGAGTGTTTTGGCCAGTTTGACATTGATCTTGATCATTCAGTCATCTTGCTTACAATTAAATCAAAGAGGCACGTGTAGGTCAGACAAATATAACATAACATTTATAATGAAATAACCACAAATGGCTTTTCTGTGCTCACATCATTATCAGTTTTATTCAACCCCCAAGTGACATTCAATCTTAGTACTTAGTACAACATCCTTTTACAGTTATAACAGCTTTTAAACGTGAAGTATAGCTTGACACAAGTGTCTTGCAGCGATCTACGGGTATCTTCGCCCATTCGTCATGGGCAAAAGCCTCCAGTTCAGTCACATTCTTAGGTTTGCGCACTGCAACTGCTTTCTTTAAGTCCCACCAGAGGTTCTCAATCGGATTTAAGTCAGGTGACTGCGATGGCCACTCCAAAATGTTCCAGCCTTTAATCTGCAACCATGCTCTAGTGGACTTGGAGGTATGCTTGGGATCATTGTCCTGTTGAAAGGTCCAACGTCTCCCAAGCCTCAGGTTTGTGACGGACTGCATCACATTGTCATCCAATATCTCCTGGTACTGAAGAGAATTCATGGTACCTTGCACACGCTGAAGCTTCCCTGTATCTGCAGAAGCAAAACAGCCCCAAAGCATGATTGACCCCCTGCCATGCTTCACAGTAAGCAAGGTGTTCTTTTCTTCATAGGCCTTGTTCTTCCTCCTCCAAACATAGCGTTGATCCATAGGCCAAAACAGTTCTAATTTTGTTTCATCAGTCCACAGAACACTATCCCAAAACTTCTGTGGTTTGTCCACATGACTTTTGGCATACTGCAGTCGACTCTTCTTATTCTTTGGAGACAGCAAGGGGGTGCGCCTGGGAGTTCTGGCATGGAGGCCTTCATTACACAGTGTGCGCCGTATTGTCCGAGCTGAAACTTCAGTACCTACATCTGACAAATCTTTTCTCCGTTCCTCAGCAGTCACACGGGGACTTTTCTCCACTCTACGCTTCAGGTAGCGCACAGCAGTCAAAGTCAGCATCTTCTTTCTGCCACGACCAGGTAGCGTTTCAACAGTGCCCTTTGCCTTGAATTTGCGAATGATGCTTCCTATGGTCTCTCTTGGTATGTTTAACATCTTTGCAATCTTCTTATAGCCATTGCCCTTCCTGTGAAGAGTAATCACCTCTTCTCTTGTCTTCCTGGACCATTCTCTTGACTTCACCTTGTTTGTAACCACACCAGTAAATGTCTAGAAGGAGCTGAGTATCACAGTCATTTTAAGGCTGCCTAATTGGTGCTTATTATGCTTTATTGCTGCTCCATGACATCCACAGGTGTTTTCAATACCTGATTGAAAACACTTGAATGAACCTCTGTTCTTCAGAGTGGTAGTCTTTAAGGGGTTGAATAATTGTGTCAATGAAGAATTCACAAAAGAAACATTTACTACTGTATTACAAAAACAATTGATGTCATTTTAGTTGCATATGGTTCTTTAAAAAGTCCTTGTAGGATTTCATTCTGAATACAATTACAAATGTACACTAAATTCCCTAAAACCCTTTACAGCATTGGGGGTTGAATAATTTTGAACACAACTGTATTTACTTCCTAAACTATATTGCTAGATGTTGATGGGGGCCAGGGATCTGGAATCTAAGGGGTACAATAATGAATGCATTTTCTATAACTGTCATAAAAAGCATTACATATAACTTAAAGTCTACACTTGATGACAGAAGAATTTTTTTCTTCAAAACTTTAGTTTTAAACCGAAGAGGGCTTCAAGACTTTGCATTACTTTCCCCTTTGCTTAAATGTTGAACAATTCCAACTATTACAATTCACTGTCTGAAAGGACAATAGAGACATACATCAAATTATTGTTTCATGGCATCTGGGGAACTGCAATAAGTACTGACATACAGTTTATTACTGTATTGTCATGTGAACTGAAATGACATGGGACCCTTTTGAAGGTCATATTTAGTTTTCTTGTTGTCAGTAACCTAAAGGCATTTTGATGTTATTAGATTTAGAATCAAGCTGCCAGTCAGCAGTCGAGGGCGTATATTTCCTTTTTTTTTGTTTGCTTCTGAGCCTCTTGGATATTGCCATTTTTTTCAGTACATGTTGAATTTTCAGTGATGGAAAAATAACAAAATACAGAGTCGTGGAGTTTAACTAGAACTATAGAAACATTATTTAGTTTCACATGCTCCTTTTTTTTCCAAGAGAGTCGTTTTATGATGCTCAAGCCTCTCTCTTCTGTGAAAAAGAGTATTCAAAGGGCTGGGATGTGTCAATAGAACATTGAATCAATAACCCGGTTCGAGTTTTATGAGAAGTGAAAGGCAGAGCTTTGTCAGATGCCATTTTTAATGCTCAGAGTGGAGTTAACACTCTGGATGCGGCATTTGTCATTTTCACTTTTGCAAGGCATGGATTGTTCTCTAGTCTATGTAAATACTCAGTCTCAGCTTAAGGTGCAAACATGAAGATGTAATTTGTTCCACATAAATATATTATAAAATGCTGAGCAGTGATCTAATTTACTATTTATGGAAGATTAGGAGTCGGATTAGGAGTACAGCTGTAAATTGTAGCTCCTGGAAATACCATATCGACAACCAACAGGCTTTTGCTACAATTACAAGTTAAGTGCTGACTTTCTAACGCCAAGTGTTGTTAAAACCGTTACAGTCCATGTAACCTCTAATGGTATCCATTCTGGGGATGTACAGTACTATAATGGGCTACTGACAGTTTGCAACATGGTGTCTTGTTCTTTGAGTGGCTCAGTTAATCTTTTTGCAATATACAGTATATTACTACTTGAAAATGCCTATATTTTTTCAGTAAAATCTAGTTTTAACTTAATTTTCCATTTTGTTAATATTCCTATTATGTTACCCCCTTGTCCTCTGTTCTGTACCCCTAATTATTTTGAATCCAATAAAGTTTGTAATCTAGCTTGTTATTTTTTTTCTTCAAAACTTTGAACTTTCAGTTCTTATGTGTGGAATGGAACATGTGTCTGCTGTTAGAAGCTGTAGGATGGCTCATATTCCTTCTTTATCCTCCCTGGCGGTGTTCCTGAGTGTGTCTCAGGGTTAAATTTCACCGCTGAGAGCGGTAACCCCGAGACACACTCGGGCCGTATACATTACCTCTCCATGCGCTCCCTCGATGATCTCTGCAGTCTCCTCTGGTGATCGCGACCTCATACTTCCTGGATTCCTTCTCGCGAGGAGGAAACCAGGAAGTAATGAGGTCGCGGTCGCTGGAGGAGGGAGCTGGGGACTTCGAGGGAGCGCAGGGAGAGGTGATGTATCCAGCGGCAACCCGAGTGTTGCTCGGGGTTACCGCTTCCAACAAAGGAATTTAACCGAGAGCCAAGGATGCCACGGGGGGGGGGGTAAAATAAATTGACCGCTTTTAGACAGAGATTTTCAAAATAAATAGACCGCCAGGGAGGTTAGAGTCAGAAAATGTATCAAAGAAACTTATGTTAAGGAAAGTTTTACAATTGCAAAAATTTGAAGGTTTAGCAGTTATAGCCATGTTGCAGATTCTTGGTGTCTCCATTGGGAGTCCTTTTACAATTAAGAAGTCCAGTGATGAGTTGATAAGTATCTTGCCGGCCAAAAGCCGACTTGCAGTAGTTTTTGTCAACTCACCATTAATTAAAAAGACCCTGTAGCTTTACATGTTAAGATATTGTGCACCAATACATATTACAAATATATTTTAATAAATAATAGATATATCTATATATCTACCTTGGAGACTACTCATTAACCACAGTTTTAGTCAAACAGTAGATTAACTTTGGCAAACTATGGTGGATCAACTGCAGTGAAGGAATTAGGGAAGTTAGACTGTAGTTCACCATTGTTCAAAGTTCATCTTCACTTTGTACGGTTTCAAACAGATTTTAATTAAGAACTCCACTTTAAATTGACTACCGTAGATACTCGAGTATAGCACGACCCAAATATAACATGATGGATAGAGTATTATTGTGGAAATGAGAGAATGCTTAAGACTCTAATATAATGTGAGGAGCAAAATTATAGAAGTATACTGTACCAGTAAACAATTAAAATTCTTCGAGCTTCTCTTAACACAGGCCAGGGTGCTCTGCTCTAGAATGATTGCAGCTGTTACCAAGTATGAAGCCCCGCCGGCCACCCGTCTTCTTTACTCGTGATAAGATGGCCGGGGGAACGAGATGACCAACGCAGTGAATCATTCACCAATAGCCAGCATGCCGGGAGATGTCGTTTTCTCACCTCCGGCTCTAGCAGGCAGGCTCAACCACCGCATCGTGGAGCGAGGGTGCATGCTCGGTTTTAAGCCAATCTTGAATGATTGGCTTAATACGAACGTGCCCTCTGACCGTGATGGATCCCGCCTCTCCAGAATCTGGGAGTTCCTGAAGTGTTTGCAGGCATCAGGGAGCCCACATTCAATTCAGGGAGACTACCAGAATTTGGGATCCTTGAGCAAGTCAAGTTTTTTTTTCCACGCTATGCAGATGTCTCGAATATAACGCGGCCCCTCCAATTTTAAGGTAAATTTTTGTCACCAAAATCTAGCGGTATACTCGAGTATCTACAGGTAAATGTATAGACTATTACAGGTAACGAAACAACGGTAAGCAAAATATCAGTAGCTCACTACTGTGGACCAACGGAAGTACCATTGTTTTCCACCTGCAATACTGGCATTTTACTTCTCTGGATAGCCACAGTTCACCATAACTGCAGCAACAGATTTTTACCATTTGCAACTACAGTGAAACAACACTGGTTAGTGAATAACCCCTCTAGTGTTTTAATGTCAGGTTACATGAGCCAACTTTGACTGATCTTGGCTAGGCTTCAAACATAACATTGTTACAAGAGGCGATAAACATGTTTGCTGTAGGGTTCTTATAAGCACACTTCTACTATTGTGCGATAGACATATTTCATCAGCAAAACCATTACTTTATATAGTTATTTCTGAAGGGCATCTTTAAAAAACAATGACTAGGTTTCATTGTATTTCATATAGTATTGCGTAAAGTATAATATTTACAAACTTTATACTTAAATCTTATTGATGTGATAGTCAGGAGAATCAAATTTAAATGATACATTCACATTTCTATTCACATAGAAATGAAACAGAAATTTGTAATGATTTGCACTGACGTCGCTGGGGGGGCCATGCCCCTCCACATCATACCATGCCCCACCTTGTGCCCCCCAGTTGAAACATTTTTTTAACATTCTGTAACATCTAATCCAAGAGTAAGCACCAAATTACTCTAGTACCAAGTCCTCCCAGGCAGGCAGTGACATTCAGTTCATCCGACAATGAACGTCAGTACGGCTCGAGCCAACTTATCAGTGTGACTGGCTACGCCTGTGGCGCTGCAACACTCCTCATGAGGAGAGGAGATACATACACATATACACTGACCGCTGACTCTTGCACTCAGAGTACTATGATCCATTGCCTGGTGCTGCGCCTGGCTTCATATAACCATCCTCATACAGAAACGTATCAGCGGCACTCCCGATGTTATCGAAAAATATATTTATTGGATAATCAATGTTTCAGTCCGTTATCCGCGGATTGAAACGCTGATTATCCAATAAATATAATTTTTCTAGAAGATCTGGGTTGCCGCCGATGCGTTTCTGCATGTGGATGGATATATAGTGTTTTATAATTAGCCCCCCCCTATTTTTGTCCCCATCTCATGTTCCACCCCCTAAATATGAAAACTGGAAACTCCACTGGTAAGATGTAACGATTACATACTCGCGACCCAGGACAAACTTGAAAACGAGAGAAATCTCAATGAATCCTTCCTGATAAAAATCCTTTCTCAAAATAAGAATAAAAAATAAATAATAATTTTTAGGCCCCAAAATATCTCCATTTGGGAATTAATCCTTTAACAAAGGCTGCAGAGACACAAGTTAGGGTTACAGGGCCATTTCATGCATGAATAAACATCTGACATTAACAGGCTGTATTTAAGTTTACGGTTATTTACTGTATATATTTTTTCTGCATATTAATGTTATAACTGGCTTGACTTACCCAATCATCCATTCTGCTATCTCACAGCACTAAGAAATAAATCAAACTTTATGGTCCGTGTTCCATGTCTCAATACTTACTATCTGCCACTTGGCTATTTTTTTTGAGATACACTGTATTAATTGTAAAAATGCACAAAAGTATCACTAGTGTTAAAATAATGAGCAATTCCAATATCAAAAAAGGTACGCAAAACCTGTTGTCGAATCAACAACTGGTTAACCACCCCCATCTATACTTAACCATTATGCATCCCTCTAATAAACCAGTGCATGCATCAAGTCTGACGGAACCACAAGGACGCAGGGGTCAATGGTTCTTGGTTTCTCTCACCTAAAACTCGGAATTTCTTTGAAATCTCATCTGCAAAGTTTCCTGGAATTCTCACTGAATGGCTAACGCTTCCACTGGAATAAAAGCAGTAATTAATAGTGGGTCACAGAGAGGACGAACTCTGCAAGCACCTGCTCATGGGTTACCACTCTACTTGAAATAGTGCCCTAAATTTTTTATTTGTGAGAAAAAGCAAAATATTAAAATCACTCCATTTAGGCTAGGGTCAGACGAGCGCGTTTTCTACGGACTGTGCAGTACGGACGCACTTTTTGACGGAAGACACAGTAGTGGCCACACAGTCCGTTTTTGTGACTGACGTTATTTTTGACGGATGTAGGAGGGAAAATAAAATAAAAAAACATTTTGTCCGTCAAAAATGCTGGACGTATAAATGCAGTCTGTCTGACCACTTTCCATCACTCACACACAAAGCTATGCGGACGTTGCAGATGTGGCGCACTCCGCACATCCGTTTTAGCAGTATTACGTTCTTGCCTAACCTGCGTCCGTTTGCTGCGTCCGTCATGCTTCATGTGTGGGGCTCCATTTACCACAATTGTATGCTATCACAGACGTACTTACTGTATGTGCGGCAACACGGAAATGAACACTGCGCTCGTCTGACACGAGCCTTAGGCAGCAATTTACCTGTAATCCAGCGAAGGGCAGTTTCTGCACTCTTCCGATATTGCATGCTGCAGATTTCCTGCCAGCCGCAGCATTTCAAGTCAATGCAGGGGGCTGGGCAAGTGAGCAAGCATCCAGCCAATCCAATACCTCTCATTGTGAACACTACTGGAAGGTGCTGGGTCCCAGAAAAAATGCTGCTTCCTGAAGCTCGGGACAACACTTGCTGAGCTGGGTTTCTGGGCGGAGTTAAGCCCTTGCATACGGAGGGCTGAAGAAACCCTCTAAGAACTCCCTGGAAAGGGAGAGGACACTGACCACTATATGTATATTAAGTGGTTACAGTGCCTAGGATGTCCCTTTAAATTAGCCCGCTATAGAATGTTCGGCTTTGAACATGTTCGTCTAAGGTTTGATTGGAAAAATAAATGTAATCTGAATGGGCAATGATTGAAGTGTAGATAAAATAAATATTTATAATTTCAGTAGTTTCTTGGGCTTTTATTACTTCTATGCAAATTATTTTTGTACTGAATAGTAGAAAGAGAGAAAACTAGTTTCCTATTGTCTGCAATGTGTTCCATGACATACAGCGTGCTGACAATTCCAAGAGACTCTCCATAAAACTGTACATTATAAATTAGAGAGCAGTAAGTCTGTAACTGTACTGAATATTCCTCTGTCGAAGTGCTATTTCCGAGTATCAATATATTGATGTCTCTGTTCAATGCAGCAAAGGATATTTAAATGTGAGAATTGCAGAGGTTAAAGCGTCTGTTTATATAGTGCATGCATATTTTCCAGGACCATGCCAGTAACTAAAAATGCTGTAACAGTTGACACTGCATGCTGTCCATTCAGTTCACAGATCTGATATAGTTTTTAAAATAATCATTTAAAGGGACACTACCACTTACATAAGATGTAACTAGATTACTTGTGCATTACAAATAAAACTCTGCAGGTAAAAAGGAAAAATAAAATTAGTTTTTTCCCCTATTGATTTTCCCTTGAGGCAACATTTTACTTCTGTGGTTTATCTAATCTACAGTATTTAACAATTTAATGAGATGGAGGAAGGAATGTTTAGATAAGGTTACAGGGGACTATTATTCTTCAGTGTACTCGAATAGCTGAATGAGACAAGACAGGGATCTTAAAATACTTCTAATCTACCCCTGGTGATGTCCTTTGAATACATCCTACACAACACAATGAGATTTGAGACCGTGATCAACCCATGGATTCAATTCTATGGCAATTGCCACAGTGTGAAGAGCAAGTGATGGAAAGATGGGGGGGGGGGGTGTAACAACACAAAAGGCAAAAGATCACACAATGTATGCACCCAGTGACACATATAGATTAAAAATAAATTCTTCACTATCAGGGCTATTCAGAGAGAGGTGAAAACCTTGAGAATTGCCAGGAGAATGAACAATCTAGACCAAATAGCCAATTTGGAAAGTGAGATAAATGGGAACATTTTTCTGGTTTGACTATCTTGACCTAGAATTTTCAATTCTCCAGTCATTCTCAAGGTTTTCACCTCTTTCTGAATAACCCTGTAAAGAGAAAAATGAAGCACATATAAGATGGCAGCAACATAAAATAATCACTATAAGGACATTTCATTTTTTGGTGGTAGTGTCCCTTTAAGTAATATTTAGCTTTTCACAATTCATGTTAGAGGTGATGCTTTATCGGGTCCAGAAGCTAATTTTGCCCAGTGGATCAGCAGCATAATCAGCCGATACAAACACAAACACATTTTCACAGATAAAACAATGCTTACGTTTCAAATATCATGTTTATATTTTGTTATAAAGAATCCAAACAGTTTTTTGTTCTCATAAGATCATATTTTTCCCTTTTTTTCCCTTCCTAATTGTAGTCTGTGTAAGGGGTTCCAACCGAGCACTATGATGGGATAAATTATAATTTTATACCGGTGACCAAACCACTTCAATTGTTTTGTGAAAAAAGAAAGCAACCTCTATTTGTGACCTTTCTGATTTGTCAGAATGGAAACCAAATGCAACTTAGGACAAGACTCAAAGCGAAGGGCATTGCCTTATTTTAAAAATACGGTCATCCACAACATCTCTCAAGATCATACTGTTTTCATCGCCCAAAAGAGCAACAACATCACAGCTTCTTTCCTTAAAGGCAGATGGATTTGTCTGACAAAAGCAGTATTTAAGTCAGGTGAAATCAATTTGTCTCTCATCATGCGGTATGAGCTAATAGTTGATCACGCTATGACTACCAAAGAAACCGGATAAAAAGAACCTTGTTCTGCCATCTCAAAGCTAGATTTACAAATGTAACTTGTGTGAATAAATCAGCAAAAACATGGATTGCTAGCGGTAATCGTTTATGCAATATGTTGTAGGGTTGAAAATAATTATTGCAATAGCTGACGTCGCAGCGTGTTACCACAAAATAAAGCTAATTTGTTCAAATCCAAGTAAATTCAGTGGGAGACTCGTGTCTTGAATGTAGCGACGAGTTGAAGAGGCATACTCTGCTTTATTTTTAGGATGCAAAGTTATATAGGTAGCAGACAAGTATGGATTCATCAGTTGACATTGCTGTATTAGGTGGACCCTCTAGATTGTAAGCTCCTATGAGCAGGGCCCTCTACACCTCGTTTCCATCATATGTCAGTTTATCTGTATCTTGTTCCCTTTGGTTATTGTAAAGTGATGCGGAAACTGTTGGCGCTATATAAATGATGACAATAATAATGGGTGCCGGACAAAATCCCTACAGCCAGGTTGCCTATTGCCAACATCCCGACAACCAACTTCCAGACAGAACAAGTGCCAGACATCCCAACTTCCCTACACGGCCAACTTCCAGACATCCATAATCCCAGCGGCTAACCCTAATACTAACACCCTAACCCTAGATTTAGGGGGGTTAGGGCTAGATTTAGGGGGGTTAGGGTTAGGTTTAGGGGTTAGGGTTAGCACTAGATTTAGGGGGTTAGGGCTAGATTTAGGGGGTTAGGGTTAGCACTAGATTTGGGGGGGTTAGGGTTAGGGCTAGGTTTAGGGGGGTTAGGGCTAGGTTTAGGGGGGGTTCAGGCTAGGTTTAGGGAGTAAGGTTAGGGTTAGCCACTGGGATTTTGGATCTCTGAAAGTTGGCCGTCAGGGAGTTGTCTGTGTAGGGAAGATTGCCATCGGGAGTTTGGCATTAGGGAACCTGGTTGTAGGGATTTCGACCCAAACCTAATAATAGTAAATGATTTTCCTGGGTTATTCCTATGTTATTCAGGTCGTTAGCACTATTTGGGCAGATGTGAGGTTTCTTTAAACCAGTTTAAAAGTGTACACACGATTGTTCATTGAAATGCAAAGAAAAATGAAAAGAAGCATAAAGCAAAACATTTACATATATTTTAATGAAAGAATAGTGTTCTTCCTGGGACAAAACACAATTGTTGCCATGATTGCTCTCCGGTCTCCCTGTGTTACTGTATAGAAGCTGCAAGGAACAGCCCTCACCTCACTGTAACAAAAGGTTCAACAGATTTTATTCCTGCATTATAAGAGCCAGGGAGAGAGCAGAATACAGGGAGAGCACTGGGATCACGCAGTACAGTAAAGATACGATTCAAACAGTACTATCATTTGAGGCACGAAAATCTGTGTTAGCCAGTGTAATCTACTCGTTGAGGCCCTGGATGTTGTTACAATTGATTATTTAAAAAAGACTTTTGTTAGTAGTTGATCCATTTACACTAGTGACCTATGTATTTTGAAAGATCCATAAAGCCACAGATAAACCCTTCAGTACACACCATAGCGGCAGCCACAGGTTCCCGGGTTGACATCAGTTGCACTGTATTTAGATGTGGTTCTTAGTCCACCTGCCACGACTTGCCTCCCAATAAATTTGATTGAATGAATTGCCGAATTGCTTTATTCTGTTTATGTGTCTCTTATACCTTATGTCAGTGTGCAAATGCATGCGAACATCAATTTTAGAGCTTGGGTGGGCTTTGTGAACTTTCCTGACACGGATATAGAAACTAGATTTTTGTAAGCTAGGGTGTGCTCTTCTTGCTACATTTGTGATATGATAGATTGGGATCTTAGGGCCCTATTGTCAGGAACGTGTGGATGGTACCTGGGTGGCACCTGGATGGCAGGGGTATGAGCCCAGGATGCAGTGTCCTGCACTGATAAGCAGGTGGGAAGGGGTAGGAAGGATGATGTGGAGATAAACTGACCGGATGATTCTCAGAATGATGATGGTGGAGTTGCAGGAAACATAAATAATAAACAGGAACAGATGGGTACAGCAGAGCAGTGAGTCAACAGCACCTCACTCTCTCAGCACAAGAGATGTAATGAACCAGCAAAGGTCTGGCTGGGGCGTGGCGGCTTTATTCTGTGTGCCTGTGTGTGTCAGGTGTTTTAACTGTTACATTGCTGGTTTACATGACAGGAGCAGAACATGAAGTGTACCACCAGAGGGTGTTCCAGAATGGCTACAGCCAGGAATCCTGACAGTACCCTCCCCCTTACGGTCACACACTGGGTGACCCAGAACTGGCTGCAGCTGGACGTTAGTGGGCAGGAGAATATGTCCAATTGCCTGTTACAGGGTCCTGTGTGGGTATAACAAAGACCCCCTGGACAGCATAAGAATCCAGGTCTTCAGGTGGAGAATCAGGATGTGTAAAAGTGCCACAGTCTCATAGACTCCTGAAAACAGAGGGACACCGATAGGAGGCAGGGTTACCAGGGAATTTCGTGCCCACATAGGCAGCTGGCATAGGGACAGGTGTATCCTGTAGCTTATCCTGGGTCCCTCCTGCATTGGGTATGGTAACACAGGTCGGGAGATGGTGGTTCTTCCTCTGTTTTCTCCGCGCCTTAGATCTGGACTTCTTACAGGTGTCACCCTCCAGGGTGTTGGGGACAACAGAATTGTTCACCATGCTTATGCCCACATTTTCAGATGGCACCAAGGTAGGTATGTAGTCCTCACAGACATTCCATTCATGAGTGGACTCTTCACTGGGTGTATAGAGGTTATGCCAAGCCCTCAATTGGGGTGAGGTGGTGGCAGCCTCCACCCCTTTCTCCCTGGTAAGTAAGCAGTCTTGGGTGGTACCCCTTGGTACCTGCTCAGGATCTGAATAATCAGAGGATAGACGGCCAAATGGCACTAAATCACACAGAGGGTCATAACCAGTACCTTCAATTTCAGAGATGGCCAGATATTGCTGGCTGAGAGTAGTGGGAGTTGTGGTTTCACCTGGAATCTGTATGTACATAACCTCCATAGGAACCGGAGGTTCTGGTTCTACAGGTGTACTTTCAAAGTCCATAGGAATAATTGGATCTGATTCCACTGGCATATTGGTCTCTTCCTCCATATGAATTTCAGACTCCTCCTGATCATAGATGGACTCCAGAGACACCCGGTGGTTCCTGGGCGCAGCGGGCACGGATCTTCTGGGGACAGGTCTGTGTGCAGGAGGTTTTCGGGGTGCAGGTCTGGGTACAGGAGGTTTTGGTTCTGGAGAGCTCCTGGGCACTGGACGTCTCCTGGAGGCCAGTTTGGGCAGGGATACTGGCTTAGGGCTGACAGATTTTAACACCGTAGCAGGCCTGGGAGCCTTAGGTTGTTGTAGAGTTCTACGCACTGGAGCATGTTTGGGACTAGCAGCAGACTTTGGCACTGGCTTGACAGCTGCGGGTCTGGAAGGTTTTGATGGGCAATTTGAGACCCAATGTGACCCTTCCCCGCAGTACAGGCAGATATTGTCTGCCAGTCTCCTGGCACGTTCTTAGGGGGACAGTGGTTCTCTGTACCTGCTACTGAAGGTATACACTCCTTAGGTGAGTCTCCCCATAGATTGCACAGCAACCTCTCCACCATCGCAGCAAGGCTTTTCAGCACCTGTAGACATAGCAGGGTTGATTGCAGGACTGCGGGTTCATTTAGTTGTGGCTGGTTCATTTTGTCAGGAACGTGGGGATGGTACCTGGGTGTCACCTGGATGGCAGGGGTATGAGCCCAGGATGCAGTGTCCTGCACTGATAAGCAGGTGGGAAGGGGTAGGGAGGATGATGTGGAAATAAACTGACCGGATGATTCTCAGAAGGATGATGGTGGAGTTGCAGGAAACAAATAATAAACAGGAACAGATGGGTACAGCAGAGCAGTGAGTCAACAGCACCTCACTCTCTCAGCACAAGAGATGTAATGAACCAGCAAAGGTCTGGCTGGGGCGTGGCACCTTTATTCTGTGTGCCTGTGTGTGTGTCAGGTATTTTAACTGTTACATTGCTGGTTTACATGACAGGAGCAGAACATGAAGTGTACCACCAGGGGGTGTTCCAGAATGGCTACAGCCAGGGATCCTGACACCTATCACCTGCCCTAAGCTAAAACGGGGATGCTAAAAAGTGCTAATACCGATGCGCTAATGGGTTTTTTAACCCGTTGGTGATACAGGCGCCCCACAATCACCTCAATTAACCTAGCACTAATTTGAGTGCTAGCTAGGGCCGGCCCAAGACATTGTGCTGCCTGGAGCGAAGGATGAAATGCTGCCCCTCCCAACATCCACTGTATAGAAGGACTAATATACAAAGTGTCAACTCTGCAGCCATCAGACCTTGTAGATGCAGAGCTGACACTCTGTATAGCAGGTTTGATGGCTGCAGTCAGGCCCAAGTCATCCCCACCGGCACCAAGGACCCATGGGCCATCCCACAAAGGATCAGGTTAGTCCTAAGGTAAGGCCCAAACCCTTAGCACAGAGTGAGAGATGGAGTCAACATCGCAGCGCATTGCGCAGGCATTCCTGGTCAGTGTCACTGTGGCACCAGACGCACTGTTGCCGGCAGGGCTTGGGATGATAGAGCCGAGATTCTCAGCTGCAGCCTGAGGGGGTTCTGCCTACACGCGTCAGCCGCGCTTTAAGCCCTCTCTGCCGCTGGCCCAGCTGGACGCATCTGTGACAGTGTGCGTGCGGTCACTGCTCCGAGGCCAAAATACTAGAGATGCTGTTGCCTGCACTGATGATAAATAGTGCAGCGGCAGCGTAAAAATATGCCACCCCGACGGATTTTGCTGCTTGGAGCAGCTGCTCCAAACTGCACCATTGGCAGGCCGGCCCTGGCACTAGCGTTCAGGAGGTAATAGGGCCCAAGAGTCATATCAGGTTGTATATTAAAGCTAAATCTAAATGAGAATTCTTGAAAATGATTCAATACATTTCAGTTTTCCAGTGTTAGCATTCTCAACACAATCCCTGTGTTTCTCATTTCAAAGGTCATTCAACCTATTCACCGGGTCTTCCAACGATAGCGTGCAAAAGTAACCGATAAAAATGGCTGCACTAAAATACAATAAAATAGCAAATGATACATTGAAAGGTGTCAGCATTGTGTTGGTGTTCTTGTATTTATGGCAGATGTGTTACAATATTTATATCAAAGAAATGCAAGTAACTATTGGGCACGGCTGAACATTAACCACTTCGCTGCTACGGACGCGCTCAGCGCGTCCAACCGCATGTATCGTTCCATGCGGTGGATGCGCTCAGCGCGTCCTGCCTTTGGGGCCAGCGTTCGGCCGGGTTCCGGCCGATCGCTGGCCCCCCCGGTGCGGGCTGACATCCTCGATGTCAGCCCAGCACCCGGAACCGCCGCCGGAGTAATTAGGTGTCATCGCGCCCCCGCGATGACACCTAATTCAGGCGCCCCCCCCCGCATGTGCGGAGGAGGCACCTGAAAGGGAGGGGGGGGGAGGTCCTTCGGACCTCTCTCCCTCCCGATTGGCAGCGTGCAGGGGGTTAACCCAGGCACCGTTTGGAAGGGCACAGCCTGCATAGCACGATGACGCCAGTCTTGGAGTTAAACCCTAACTGCCACCAATGGTGGAGATAGGGGGTTCCAATGAACCCCCTATCTCCCGATCCGTGGCAGTTAGGGGTTAATGTTTGGTATTGTTGGATCGGCCAGAGCATGGCCGTTCCAACAATACCAAACATGAGTATAAAAAAAGTTTTTTAAAAAAAATAAACATAAAAATAAAAATAAAAAAATATTTAAAAAAAAAATAAACAAGTTTTTTTTTTCTTTTTTTTGGTTTGTTAATGCAGCAATATTGTTCCCATTTCAATTATAATGTGAACAATGATGCTGCACTAACGATTTTTGTATGCGGTCGTTTGTTAAAAATCGCGTAATTTTCCCCAAGAAAAAATGTAACGAGACCCCATCTCTAATTTTTTTAACAAGCGCACCCCATACAAAATATAACCGCAATTGCTCGCATGTTAAAATGTGAAAAAAAAACACTTTACACGTTGTAAATTATTGAAAATTCATATTTTATTGCATTTTTTGTTATAATATACAGACAGGTCATGACGTATACATATAATAATGACATATTATGAATCTGCCAAGTCTGACAGAAAGAACGATATATAATATGTCTGGGTCATATAATAAAATAAGCCTTCAAAACGCATTTAAACATGATGAGCAAAACCGGTAAAAATGAGCTCAGCACAGAGGCGGGAAAAGCCTCAGCAGCGAAAGGGTTAAACTCAGACTCATAGCATTTCTTAAGAAAAAAAAGGAGGTGCTTGAAAATAGATACAACACAGATCATGAAAAACAAAGAATTTGTTTTAACGATGCTTTTTATCAAACGTTTTTTATTTTTTGAGACACTGCCACACAAAAAGGCAAAATTCATCATATAGTGCATAGACAGCGTCTGTTTAATATTAGGCAAATTCAATATATAGCAAGCGAAAATGAATAAAAGGTCGCCCAATAAAAATTCAATGTTCAGAGCCAGCAGAAAACTTGTCAGCTGATAGGAATTATGTTAACAGATGATGCAAAACTTCCATTTCCTCCATGAAATGTGATGTGCTGGAAGATTAGGTGCATCATATATATATGGGAAGAAAAAGGAATTAGGCTAGCAGTTGGCAGCCTGCAGAGAAAGCAAAAATCCAGCTTCATGTTGTTCTCGTGTATTTATCTTAATTATTCCACAGACCTATTTAAGTTTTCTTTTTTAATCTCCATTCTACATCCCTGGGTTTTTTTTCCATTACCTTCACTCAAAATGTCAATACTTTATGGTTTCGTACCTTTCCCGGCTTTTTTCTTTCTATTTTTCTTCCCTTTCACTGTCTTTTTTTTAATGTCAAACCCCTACCTTGTAGACTTATTGTGAACTTCTTTCCGATACGCTATTTGTTTGTGGCACTACATTAGCAATCAAGGGGTTAAACATAGCCCACTTCTGGCAAAATATAGGTTAAAACAATCAACCAGTCAGATGGGGACGACATTTCGACTGAGTAAATGAACACATAAAATTGGTCTGTTTTAATAACAGAAGAAGTGGGATATGATGAAAAATCCAAGAATCGAAGATGAAAAGGAGTTTCGTTTTCGAGTATCTGAAGCAAATTAAGAGATACACCTGGAAATGTGAGTCATTAAAGAGTAATAGGGACGTAATAGTTATTTTAAAAAAAATAAAGGGATAATAAGCACTACTGTTGCATAGTAAAATCACAGATTAAAGCTCTGCACAAGCCTAATAGTCAGTGGCCAAATTGTCTGTGTATATGTCACACTTGGGGAATAGTAAAAAAAATTGTACACAGTTAATGATGTGCGCGGACGAGCTGTATCAACAAAGACGCACTGTTGTGGCAATTCAGAGTTCACCGTAGAGGGATGGATGGATAATTCACAAGATTACCTGCACAATAATGCAGCCTTAAAAGGCACAATCCAGTTGCGAGAGGTGCTACAGTATTTTGCTTTGGCTACGGTACAAGAAATTCGCCTGGTGATAGCTTTTATGAAATCTGAGGGTTTTCCACACCTTGTCAATTGACTTTATGCATGTGAAGCTCAATGTCCCCATTGTCCAGTACTAAGAATCTTTTCACAGGAGCATCAAAGGATGCCAAGGATAGCGTAAGCAACAGAAAGACATATAGTAGAAAACTTGATAGAGCAGAAGATGTACCCGTCTTTATAGTGTCTGGGATAACGTCACTAATTGACATGCCAGCTGTTGGTGCTGCAGTTAGGCTTCCTGGACAGAGAGGGCGCCATTCTGACAATCTAGCATCTGGGACTGCGGCACCTGGTCAGAGACCTAGCAGGGCTTTAAATAGAAGCAACTGGATGAGCTCTGCCGTGGTTCCTAGTGACCCCTCAGTGAGTTCCTGATTTCTATGTTCTTGAACCCCTGGTTTGCTCATGTCCAGTTTAAATTGATTTTGTGTGCTGACCCTGGCTATTGTATCTGGAATTCAGTTTTGCTCTATATCCCCTGTATGGTTATAGATCATATTAATTCCGTGTACCAACCTCCGGCTTTGTATTAGTTCTGCAATCTCGTTGTCCCTGTGAGTTCAGTACTTGTATGTATTGTCCATCTCTTGATCTTCTCTTTCCAGCTTAGATTTGCACATTCCAAGGACCACCCTGTCAGAGAAGGGGTGTCTTCACTTAGCTGGGTTTTGTCTACGTGCTGGGTGACAAGTGAACAAGTCAAGGTTGAGATGGGAGAGAACTCCAAAAATCAAACCAAGCTGGGTCATATACCCATGAGAAAAGATATTGACTACAAGCTGAGCACAAGGCAGAGAGGTCCACAAAGTGACAAGTTGGAAAGAATGGATCCAAAAATATATACCAGCAAGCAATGATCTTGTCTCCCTGTACCAGCATGAGAAAAATACACAGACTGATACAAGCTGGGGCTACAAAAACACAAGTGTGATACTAGCAGTGGTGGACAGTATTCATTATAATGCAGATGTGTCAAATTAAGGGACGCTAGCAGCGGCAGTGCTGCAACACTTGGAGCGATGTTGGTAGAGTTTACTGTGCATGTGCACCAACGGAATGGAGGAAAACACACTAGCGTCATCCCGGAAGTAGGTTTGTGGCACATGTTTGTGTGGAAGTAGGCTTGCGGCACAGGCCTGACAGGGATCCTAGCAATTAGGTGCTCACTGTAAAAGGGTGGTGCTTCAATAATTGCAGAGGGAGAAATGTTTATTGTTCAACCCTCAACGGAGAACAAAACATACACTCACGCGAATCAAAGCCTTCAAATTTTTTATTTTTTTTTTCTTGGTACGATAAGGAGATTTATTATGGAGCCGCAACATTTCGGTTCTGCACAGAGGACCTTTCTCTAAGGACCTCTGTGTAGGGCTAAAAAATTTTTTTTCTTTTTAGTATTCAAAATGTTTTTATTTTGAGAAGTCAGCAGTGTTACAACAAATGCAAAAAAAAGTACGCCACAAAAAGACATTGCAGGGTAACAGTCGCGTAAGACCAAGGATCCATAAGGTACATCAAAAGAGTGAGCAGGAAGAGGTACATGAAAGAAAGAAAAAAGGAGGGGGGAGGTTACACTTCTGTTACCCCGTACCAGTAGATGGTGGAAAATTAAAAGAAACTATAATAAAATAATGAGAAGGTAAAGTGGCAAAGACCATCTACGTGACGTTCCTGGCTCGCTCCCGGAAGAGGCCATGGAAGGGCAATGTCACGAGGCCCGAGAGCCCGAGGGCCAGATATGACAGACAGAGCCATGGTGAGTGCCACAGTGGCGCACCCCGGCGCAACTCGGATATATTGCCAAAAAAAAAGGGGGGGGAACACACCATCAGTGGTCGGGTAAGTGTCAGCAGAAGACAAATGCCCACAGAGGGGGGGGGAAAGAAAGAAAGAGGGGAGGCAAAAACAGCAAGAAATCATTTCAACAGTCAAGAAAGTGTGTCATCTGGAAAGAACAAAAACAAAGTCCACTGCAGGTAGTATGCAAATAGCAGGGAGTGTCATAAAATATTGGGAAAGTGGGAGCAACGTACAGCCAAGGTTCAGCAGCTAGAAAGGCGAGGGGGTAGGCTACAGCCATGGAGAGTCATCCAGTGTCCAAAAAGGGAACGAGGCACGCAACCTCTTCAGGAGAAACAGCTGGCAGCAGGGTCAGATGCTGGGCACTATGTTCCCCCCAGTCAGTAGGATTGCAAGGCAAGGCTCCAAACTGCACCTCCATGAGGGGCAACAAGAAGATCCCAGACAGAGTCGCCGTCGAGGACATCCAGGCGGGGCACAAAATCCCCTCCAGGGGCCAGCCAAGTCCAGCACGATGCGACAGACCATCCGTCAGTCGCGGCGCTCAGGACTCAACGCTCTGCCAGCCTTGCTCCATCAACCGCAACACGGGCAGCAGGACCGGAAACAACAACTCCCGTGTCTCACCGGTCGGTCCAGGGCACATCAGCTCTGTCTCCCGGCCAGGTGTGGTCTCTTCGGGCCCGCCATCCAAAGAGCCTCCCCCAGGATCCACAGTGGAAGGTGCTCCCAGCCCAGGAAGCCACGACTCAAACTCTGCCAGCCATACCTCCTGCAGTTCTCTCAGAAGTCGCCTCAGGTCTTCCCTGGTAGCAGGCCGCTCATCACAATCCAGGAATGGGCAGCCGCCTCCGGTCTCCGCCAGGCCTGGCACCACAGCTCCCGGGTCAGAAACCTGCACAGCGGTGGAACGCAGGCCTTGCCGCTCTGCAGCAAGGTCAGGTGTCATCAGAGGCTGCGTTGGGAAGGCATGTGGGCCCCTCATAGCCATGTCTGCAGAACGGCTGCGTCCCGTTGTTCGGCAGAGGACAAGGAAAGCAGCTAGGATGTGGCCCACCTAGGCCTCAAGGAAGCCGAGCCTCGAGTGGCAGGCAAGATGGCTGCCGCTGATCCACCGCAGGAGAAACAGCGTCGTTGCTGGGGGCTGCAGATCTCCGCACAGCCGAGAAAAGTAGCTCTGCAGGGTGCCGACAAGTTCACTTTTCCGCAGGGCCAAGGTGAGGGACGAAAAACACAGCAAAGGGAGAGAATTCCCCTTAAATCAGCTATGGCTGAACAGAGCTCCTGCAGCCTGCGTCCTCACACCTCGGCAGTCAGCCACACCCCAAGCCTTCAAATTTGGACATGCAATGCATGCCAATATAGTGTAGCAATCCGAATAACCAATGGAGTATATAGAGAATACAAAATATAGTCACATGGACCAGGCGGGCATGTCTTATACAGTATATATACACACACACTTTTCAGGCTCTGAGCTATGTGAGTAATTGACATGCCCCGTGCCACGGCCCGACCGCCATGTTGGGACACTCAGCATACTTACCCAAGGTCCCTCGTGGCGCATCGCTCCCTGGTTCCGGTCCACAGCTCGGAGGAGGAGACTCAGGGTGCATCCCCCTTCAGAATCCAACTGAGGAGAGACAAAGCGCGCATGAGCGATCGCCTATCTCCTTAAAGCACAAAGACCTTGGTACTCTGGCGCTGATCACTTAAAGGTACTGCATTACACCTGCACTGGAGATCCTCGTATGCCACCAATTAACCTATCAAGTACTCAGGTATCCCAGCTCCACCTACGAGTCCCAGGTGAACGGTGTTCTTATGATCCTCTGAACCCTATTTAAACTTGCCGCCTTTCTCAGTTCATTAACCAGGTTATACTGTGGTTCACCGCTACAGTTATCCAGTGTTCCCTCTTCGTTCCTGTTCCAAGTGAATCCTGAGTTCCAGATCCATCTCCAGGCTTGCTTCCACGTCCACGGTACCAGCTCCATCTCCAGGCTTGCTTCCACGTCCACGGTACCAGTTCCATCTCCAGGCTTGCTTCCACGTCCACGGTACCAGTTCCATCTCCAGGCTTGCTTCCACATCTACGGTACCAGCTCCCTCTCCAGGCTTGCTTCCACGTCCACGGTACCAGCTCCATCTCCAGGCTTGCTTCCACGTCCACGGTACCAGCTCCATCTCCAGGCTTACTTCCACGTCCACGGTACCAGCTCCATCTCCAGGCTGGCTTCCACGTCCACGGTACCAGCTCCAGATCCTATCTCCAGAATTGCTTCCAAGACCACGATACCAAGTCCAACTCCTCAACCCCGGTTTGTCTCAAAGACCACAGCTCACGTTACCCTCTTCTACAACCCTTCGTTCTGGACTTACGTTGTGCCCCTTCTAAATCCGAAGACCCTTACGCGCAATTCCCCGTTCTGGACTTTATACTTGCCAAGGATACCTTTTGCGTTATAGTCTTTTGTTCTGAACTTATATTTTGTTTCATCTCAGTAAATACTCAACTGCTCATATACATCTCCTGGTCTCCTTCTTCGGCTTGCCATTGGGTTCCATACGCATAACACTACACAGGGGTCATAGCCTCTGCCCTTACAGTAAGAGACATGGTTCACGTCAACTGATGCCTTTTTGTGAATAACAAACTCGACATTCTGTGAATAACAAACAACATTCTTGCTTTTACAAGTCAAAGTAGGTTGAACCTCCATACCTCCAATCTCATTAGTCAGACATTGATTTGCCAGTTTCCAACTAATTAGCTTTCTTTTACCCTTTGGCGTCACATACTTTTTCTTATATATTGTGACTATTTAAATGATCTCTTCAATATGTAGAAGACCAATAGATAATTTGTTTATTAATTAAAACATATTGTGGTTGTTTACTACTGTAACTTAGACGAACAGATTTTAAGATCACTTTATACATAAATGCAAAAACGAGAGCAATCTCAACGTATCTTTGCTGGTAAAATACTTTAGAAATAAATAAATTTCTAAACAGTTCAGAACTTTTTTTTACAACTGTATGCATATGTAACGGCATAAATTATAGCACTGATAATAATGTGGAACAGTCTGTGTATGATATAAATAAACTTGATAATACCAGTAAAATTTTTTTTTAAAAATTTACTCTGAAACCATAATTTGCTCTTTATCAACACCAGGTACTTGTGTTTATGTGGCAAGTGCGTTTCCATTCAAGTGTAAATTGTATTTTGCAGGAAAACAGTTGGAAATTTACTGCAGGAAATTTCATCTGATTCTGATGTGAGCTATGATTTCATAACATAATTGAATGTCTGTAAAGCGAGTTTAAAGAAAAAAAATAGCCTTGCTTTAAAGTTTATTGTTACTGATAATTCAACATGAATTCTTTCACTAACTCAAAGTTATCAAATCAGGAGCTGAATTCTATTAACCGTGATACATTTATCACTGTTTTTTTTTATCTCTTGTTTATCCAATACATAACAAAAAATATAATCCTGGAATAAATAAAACCAAGACATTTTTCAGAGACGAAATATAGGATTCAGGCTTAAATGCATAATAAATAAATAAATGAAAGCGGATGTAAGAAACAAAAAAAAAAAAAATGGACTGAGGACTGCGAGATATACGAAAAGCACATTTACAGGAAAGGAGGGAAATTTCATTGAGGGATATCAAACATAACCTTAATTATCCAGTCTGGTAAAATAAGCATTTTAGCAATTGAAACTCTATACCAACGTTTTGCCTACAAAGAATTAATGGTATAGTTTTAGCAGCCTTCAGGACCCAAGATTTCAGCCCTGTCATTTTTATTTTCATTCAGGGTTTTCTACTTAACTAATGATTTTGAGGATTAAAATCAGGCCCCATTTAAAGACATTTGTTCTTTACAACGTGAAGATAATAAATAATCATTTAAACAAAAGTCCAAGAAATATGTTTATCTTTGAAAAATTTAAGGAAAAAAATATATATATTAATGGTCCTGCTCCAGATGTGCCATTTAACCAAGTGAATACAAATCCAAACAAATGCACTCAGACAAAATGACTGGGGTTCAATTACTAGAGAAGCAATTGGGTATTTGACGTTGCGAGGTTAAAATAGAGCGAGGGTATTCTGTTTTGCGCTTATTATGCCCTTGTTAGCAGGAGAAACAGCTGTCCAGGAGTGGTTGTGGCTCGTTGCATAACCTGACCTTTGCTAAAAAGCCATCTAGCATGGCATGGCAGTGGCAAGGAGGGTTCTGTGTTGAAACAGACCCAGGAGGCAAAAAAGTGAGAAATTGTGGACTTCATTTGCATATTTTCCCCAGATTTCCCTGTTGCATATGGGGAATGTAGCACATGAGCTCTGTGAGGCAGTTCTCTGAGTTGCTGGTATGTGTAAAGGTCTTCCACAATTGTAAACGTTATTATTTGTGTTATGCGGAGGCTTTTAATTTCACTTTTTGCCTTCCACCATAACTTAAATGAGTGTACACACACACCTTTTTCATGTCCAATATGCCAGTGACATGCATACTGTATGTATATCTGGAGCATATATATGTACATAAATATGGTTATATCTATGTATGTCATGGTTTAACACTACAATAAACAGCGAGACATTGCTGTTAAATAATTCATATAAACTAGGATGAAATCTTCAGGTGAACGTGCTTTGTTTAATACTACAGGTACAGAAAAGATATAGTCCAGGCAGAAGATCTTGAAGCCGTCTAAATAACTATATATACTATACTCTGAGTAGATTGAATATACCAGGACACCAATATTAGCTGAATTTATTTTCTAGTGGTTTACAATTTCATCGCGGAAACAAAACTAGAAATTGTAAATTGATCAGATCCCTCTCGAGTTTGATTCTTCATTCAAGTTTAAATACCTTGATCCAAGGACAGCATTGGAGTGCATCTATGCACAGACTGTCAAAGCATTCATTAAAAAATGTTCATTCATATTTCATCTAAACAATGAGCAGCTCAAACGTCTCAGAGGAAAGTGGTTTGCAAAGAAAAGAATGAATGATTAAACATTTAGCGTTTTGAGTTGCCATTCCAATATAAAAATGTGGAGAAATCTATTCAGTACTCGCTGGAATATAGGTGTATGGCACACAGGTACAGGATATTTTGTGATGTAGGTGCTGTACACCGGGATCAGCGCTTCCGCTTTTATTTATTGTGCAGCCATGGAACTTGCAGGGCATATCATGAACAGGAAAATAAATCTAAAACAACGACTACTCCTTTAGAAGGGCTAAATATACATTCAAAATTCCTCTCTGAAGTATTGGGCAGCCAAGCTGCTTACCAATCAGTGAAAACAGTATCAAATATACTTTCCTTCTGTGTTTGTGATTTTGCTTCCTTCCCCACTGCAGCCTGTACCAAGACTGCCGTCTCAGAGGAAACCACATCTCCTATAAGGGCAGGACATTCATAGGCTTTGAGTTAACCCTATAGGGGAAAAAGGCAGTTCTCCATTCGCCTGCTGATAAACCTGTGGTCTACCACCCTGCCCCTAGTCACGTGGACACACACACGTCCATGTTATTGCCTCTGTTTATTTAGCCGATTTAGCCAAGAAATGAAATGGTTTTTTTTAAACCCATCTTAAGATCACTTCATTAATCTGCCTCATACAGTGATATTTTTATAAATAACATATTTTAACTACACCCAGCCTTTTCTTTTTTAGGTAGCGATATATTATGTTTGCCATTGGTAATTCTGGTACTCTTACAATAAGACTATCTGCAGTTTTAAGAAGCACAATGTAATATTTGATGATCCCCACTACTCTGACATTCTTATTGGCCAGGATTTAAACTTCCCTCCCACAGCATTCCAGAATCACATGTGCTAATTAGATTCAACATTCATTAGGAGATCATGCAATGTTATCTAGACTGCCATCTCAGGTCCTTATGCTCCTCAAAGAAAAAGAGATTTTGGTCGAGCTACGAGAGCCCCTTCCTTGCACCCCAAACACACTCTGGTGCTCTCCCACAGGCGCCGTTATGCCCTAGACACAAATTCCAGGAAAATGAGAAGCACTCCTCTGGTAGTGTACATGGATTTTTATTGGAGTATGGATAAAGGTGACATTGTGGCCATTAAGGCCTTAATCATGATATACCATGGATAAAAATCCATGTACACTACACCAGGAGTGCCTCTAATTTTCCTGGAATGTAGGTTCTTATGCTGTGTTATACCATTTCTCATTTATATGATCCATTGTGCAGCCCATCCTTCTTAATGTGACCTTATCTGCTCTTGTAGGTATTTTATTCTGTGACGTAATACAGAGCCCCTCCATATTGTGTGCCATTTCATGTGCACTATTTTCCTCATTCACAGGTGTATCTCACTGACCTTCTTGCACTTAAGCTAACCTTATCTTCTCCCTTCTCTTGTCTCATGGTGTAGCAAAATTGGATAATGCTACAGATAAATGTGTCCCTAAAACCGGGTTCACACTTGGGCGTAGCGCTGCGTCGCGCAATGTGCGTGTTTTTTTTACGCGCGTTCGCGCATACAAAAAATGCGCAAACGCGCATATGTCTATGGCCGCGAATGCGCTACTGTATGCCCGAAAAGAAGCAGCGGCCACAGAAAGGCAAGACCATGGTCTGGAGAGCCTTGCACCCTTGGACTCTGCCTCTCTTGTCCTCGCCACTGCTGACGCTTACTGCAGAATGTATTAGGAGTAGAGGTCAGAAAAGTGACAGGTGGAATTCAATCATCTTTCCAGTTGTTGTGGGGTAGGTTTAGTATGTGGCATAAAGATTTTTCATTCGCTTGGATGAATTAACGATTCCATCCTTTCCTTTACAGCCACGCAGCTAGAAGGAGGAAAGCAATGCAGTCGTTGCCATCCTCTAAAATAGTGTTTTATTCCACGTGAGTCTTTAACCCTGTCCATGCCGAGGACGCGCTCAGCGCGTCCTGCCGCATGGCTACTTCGCTGCGTAGGACGCGCTCAACGCGTCCTCCCTTTGCAGCGGCAATCGGCCGGGATTCCAGCCGATCGCGGCGGCCCCCCGGTGCGGGCTGACATCATCAATGTCAGCCCAGCCTCTGGGACCCCGGCAGGCAAGATAGACGTCATCGCGCCTGCGCGATGACATCTATTTCAGGCACCCCCCCTCCATTGCGGGGAAGGTGCCTGAAGGGGAGGGGGGGGAGGTCCTTCGGACCTCTCCCCCTCCCCATCCGTGCGGGCCAGCGAGTAAAGGCAAGCACCGCTTGGAAGGGCACAGCCTCCCCTTCCAAGCGGCGGCTGTCTTTAACCCCTAGGGGGCTGGATCACGATATGGCGCTAACATGCGCCGTATCGCGGTCTCCTCCTGGAGCTGGTCGACATCTTGGATGTCGGCCAAGCTTCCGTGATATCCCCCTAACGACTGGCGTCATCGTGCATAGTGCCAGTTTCACAATTAACCCCTTGCTGCCACCTATGGTGGAGATAGGGGGTTCCAATGAACCCCCTATCTCCCAATCCGTGACAGCTAGGGGTTAAAGTTTGATATCATTGGAACGGCCAGAGCATGGCCTTTCCTGTGATACCAAACATGACCATGTAACCTGTAAAAAATAAAAAAAATAAAAATTAAATTAAATTAAAAAAAACAATCTTTTTTTGTTTTTGTTTTGTTTTATTATTGCAGCAATATTTTTCCCATTTCAATTATAATGTGAACAATGATGCTGCACTAACGATTTTTTCTATGGGGGGGTTTGCTAAAAAACACGTAATTTTCCCCAAAAAAAGTAACGATTCCCCGTTTCTAATTTTTTTAACAAGCACAACTCATAGAAAATATAACCGCAAGCGCTCGCATGTTAAAATGTGAAAAAAACACTTTACACGTTGTAAATTATTGAAAATTCAACTTTTATTGCATTTTATGTTATAATATACAGACAGGACATAACGTATACATATAATAATGATATATTATGAATCTGCTGAGTCTCCCGGAAAGAACGATATATAATATGTCTGGGTCGCATAATAAAATTTAAACATGATGAGCGAAACCGGTAAAAATGAGCTCAGCACAGAGGTGTGAAAAGGCTCAGCAGCGAAAGGGTTAATTGCAGTTTTTATGCTATTTATATCTGGGGGTTGTCAGATATTTAAATATGCACTTACAGCAGGGCAATCATTTCTATAGCTTAGATCCAATTTTTATGGTCATAGAAATAAATAAAATAAAAAAAACCTTAGTTCAATCAATGTTATCTGCTGTTTTGCTCTCCGTTTTAATAAGTTCTCATTGTCACTCAGGTCTACATTGTACAAAGAAAGCCAACGTTTCCAGATCTGATAAAAAGAAAACATTTTATTTCTTCCAAGTTTACTTTGTATACCTATTTTTCTTTTTTTAGAGATCTGAAGATATCTTGGCTTTGGAATTCTATATTTAAACAGTGAAATGTTTAAGATGATTGATCGTGTGGAAAATGCCTTGTAACAGTTTGTTTTCCCCTTTCTCGCAATTTAATTCAGCATTTTATTGGAGCTGGTTAAAACACCTGGGTAATGTACCATATATTCAGAGGAGATAAATGCTGAAATAATAAAAAAAAGAAAACAAAAGTTTATAGTATAATGCATTCTAAATATATGAAAATGTGAAAAGTGACTTGGCAGGATTTTCCAATAAAAAGCTGTGTATACTGTTTGTGCAGCTCAGCCAATAGAATTCATTATATTATCCTTACACTAAAATGATATTCACAAAAGCCCAAAAATTGTGAAAGGAGAAATCATAACGGCGTGTGCTATAAGCTATATGTTTACTCACTTCTGAAACATGGTACTTAACCAGGCTTACAATTCAAATATTAGGATAATCTTTGCTTTTAAGAAAACTGTTCTGGTGCAAAGATAATGACAATTTTCAGTGATCTGTTACTAATTAACAATGAAACTGAAGGATGATAAACCTAAAGGAAGTAGACCGTTAGGCTGGGGTCAGACAAGCTTTTTTAGGAGCGGAAGGAACGTCTGTGAGAGTTGATCATGTCTCGCCACCTTGCTGAGCGCAGATAGTGTGTTCAGCGCTGTAAGTCTCAATCCGCCTATTTTCAGCTCCATCGAATGCATGTCCTAGCACTTTCACGGGGAGGCTTTTTGAACAGACGCAGGACGTCTGATGTAGCACGCCCTACAGTGTGTGGCCGGCCCCGTCGCAGCGTCACAACTCTGCGACGGACGCACATAGTACGCTCGTCAGGGGCGTAACTAGAAATCACAGGACCCCATAGCAAAATGTTGTATGGCCCCCCGCCTGCAACCTAACACCCCCCTTCCCGTAGCCTAACCCCCCCACACAAAAAAATGAACTAATGCCATTGGACAACACATTACTACACTCATGTGGCACAGTACCCAGGCAACAGCTTATGAGAAGTAATTTTCTCCCCCAGCATACCAATTAATATATCCCCCCAATATCAATTTATTCCCAATATAAATTAATCGCCATAGCAATTTATTTCTCCCCAATATCAATCCGCCCCCCCAATATCAATTTCTCCAATACAAATCCCCAATAATCAATTTATTCCCCCAATATTTATTTATTTATAAAGGATTTTACCAGGAAGGATATATTGAGATTTCTCTCGTTTTCAAGTATGTCCTGGGTTCAAGAACATTCAAGTGTTACAGTTACAGAAATACAAAGTAATACAATGCAAGATATTAAAAAACAACACAAATATACAGATTAACAGAAAATAAATATGTAGGAAATAGTCATTATGTTACATGTTTACAGGTGCATTCCGTATTGAGGTATGTTAGTAAGGAGCTCTTGAGTGACTTAAGACTGGGGGAAGATTTGATGGTGTCTGGGAGGTTATTCTATAATTGTGGTGCTCTGTAGGAAAATGAGGACCGAGCCACTGTCTTTTTTGTATTGTGGTATTGCAAGTAAGGTGCTGGTCCTGGATCGGAGGTTATAGGATGAGGGAGCTGCTGGGGGACGCAGTCTATTCAGGTAGGGTGGCAGCTTCCCAGAAATGCTCTTAAACACTAGGCTGGAAAGGTGAAGGGTGCGTTTAGAGTCCAGCGATGGCCAGTTTAGCTCTTTTAACATGTCACAATGGCGGGTCATGTAGTTACATTGTAATGCAAAGCGGCAGAATGAGTTATACAATGTAGTAAGCTTCTGAAGGTGTGTTTGCAGGGCGGCTGCATACACTACATCTCCGTAATCAATAGCCGGCATAAGCATTTGTTGTACAATCTGCTTTCTTACCGCGGGGCTCAGACAGGATTTGTTTCTGTACAGGGCACCTAGTTTGGGGTAAAGTTTAGATGAGGGTTTTTCGATGTGGGGGCCAAAGGATAGATTTGGGTCTAACCACATACCTAGATATTTGAGAGAAGTGACTGTGGTCAGCGTGCCATTTGATTTTGTCCCAACACATTGATGGGGATTTTGTAATTTGTGTAGTTTAGGTGCTGTTCCAAAGAGCATCGTTACAATATCAATTTATTCTCCCCATATCAATTTATTCCCCCATAAATTTATTTCTCTCCAATATCAATTCCCCAAATATCAATTTATTTCTCCCCAATATCAATTCCCCAAATATCAATTTCTCCAATATATATCCCCCAATATCAATTTATTTCTCCCCAATATCAATTCCCCAAATATCAATTTATTTCTCCCCAATATCATTTCCCCCCAATATCCATTTATACCCCAATAACAATTTCCCCAATATCAATTCCTCCCCAATATCAATTCCTCCCCAATATCAATTCCTCCCCAATATCAATTTATTTCTCCCCCCCGCCCCGCATACCTCATGGATTGCAGGAGCCGGGAGAGACGTCCGATCACAGAGGGAAGCTGGGGAGTGGAGACAGGAAACCGGCCATTGACCCCCCCGCTGATGACATCACATGGCGCAACACGCCAACTGACCTAATCAGTGGGGGCCGACGACTTGCAGGCCTTGGGCGCGGTGCCAAAGGGGGAGTAGCGCGGCGCTGCCAGGCTCACACTCCGCCGTCTCCCGCGCCGGCTGCCCCCTGGTTCAGCTGCGGGCCCCATAGCGCCCACGTGGGTCGCTATGGCGGTAGTCCCGCCATTGGCACTAGTCTGACCCCAGCCTTAAAGGAGCACTCTATGCAGCCTGACCACCTTTGCTTATTTAGATGGTCAGGGTGAGAGGAATAGGTTTTCCCCCTTCCAGCCACCAACTAGTCCAAATTCATTTAGGATTGAAAAAAGACTTAAAAAAAAAGACATGGTTTTAAAAAAAGTTGCACCAATTCAGCAATGGACGATTTTATGTGCTTTGAGTTCAGCCGAGGCCGTATTTGATGCTCAGGTCCATAGTGCAGCATGGTTTTGTTTACCTAGGGATAGAAATTAGGGTTAGAAAATAGGGTTTGCGTCAAGAGAAAGGGCACAATCTGTTGCCTAAAAATGGAGCAGAATGATAGGATTAGGATTATTAGCCAACCTAAATGTAACTCTAACCGTAAAAGAAGCTCCAATGGTAAACTAACCTAATCTCTAACCCTAAATAACACAATTTTTGACCCTAACCCTAATTTCTAACTCTAAAAATGTAGCACTGAACTTGGCCAGAGTCGATTTTGTGTATGTTCAAAATCAACAGTGTTCAAAATGGAAATTTGTTTATTCTATAGTAGACATGTGCACAATGAAAATTTTCGTTTCGGATCGCTTAGCTACGTTTTATCAGTTTGTTTCGGTGCATTCGTTCTGTTACAGTTATTCGTATTTCGGATCGATTCGTTTGTTAGTAACTTTGTTTTTATTAGTTTTTTCGGAATGAATGAATTACTTCAAATCAAATAAAAAACATATTTTTGCTACAAATGAAAAGAATAAACGATTGAATAAATATTTAATAAAAATGGGGACATTTTTTTTACATTGGATTCGCCTGCTTAAACCTTTCAAATGAAACCACTGAAAATCAGGGCATTTCACTGACATTTTGGTGCTGCTTGGCATTCTCTGAATAGATTAACCATTACTTGTCTATGGGGAATTTCGCTACTGTCGAAGCAGCACCATGGTGCGGTCCATAGCCTGTGGTGCTGAATACAACAGATTCAGCACCACGGTCAAAGGACAGGGACGCGGTGCTCCTGAATCTGTGAAACAGAATAACAAAAATCGATTTGTAGAAACAGAATAAATGTTCTATTCCATTTTGTTTTTGTTCCATTCCAGAACAAACCAATTCGTTATTTCGGCCATGTTTCCGAAATACAAACCGTAAATTTCATCCAAATAGCGATTCGGAACACAATGAAATGCACATCTCTATTCCATAGGATACCATCCCATTCTGCGGTGATAGTTGTCTAAAGTGGAGGAGTTTCCTCTGCCTATACAGCTATCAATCATTGGCTGGGGTTTTAGGCCAGTGTCAGACGAACGCAGTGATCACGTCCTGTTGCCGCACAGTTTAACGTCCGTCGTAGCAGAGAATCATGAGCAATAGAGACCCACACACTAAGTGCGTCCACACCGAACTGGGCATGCACAACACACGTGGCAAACGGATGCAAGTTAGGCAAGAACGTAAAACCGCTAACACTGACGCGCAGAGTGCGCCACGTTGCATAGCATTCTGTGTGCGTGATGAGGAGAAGTCAGACGCAGTGCAATAGCAATGTCCAGCACCTTGAAATGGACCGTGTGGTGTCTACAGTATCTTCCGTCAGAACGTACATCTGTCCGTTTTGCACGCACGCAGAGTGCGCGCAGACTGCGTTCGACTGACTCTAGCCTAAATCCCTTGCCTGCCAGGACATTTCAGAACTAAATGCTGCGCGCACTAGTGTGAGCACTTCTTGTGGAGACTGCAGTTGACCCCTTCAAAAATGCAATGGTGCTGCACCCGGATGAGGCAAGTGTGCTGTACTGATCCTTCCATCTGTTTTTGCAAGTGCACCCTGTAGCGAATGCTTGCAGAGACTATAGCCACCCCATTTCATTGAGTGGTTGATGTTGCTATGGGTTGGAGCTGATAACAGTGCAGTACGTAGCACTGCTGGAGTTATCATCCAGTGGCTCGGAGGTCTTACAACTCGTGCTGCTGAGAAAGTGGCTCGGTCATAATACAGACATTAAATGCAAGCTGCAAATACAATCAGTGGGTGCAAACCTTTTCCATTTGCTTACTGCCTTAACGTCCGAGTTGTGATCTGGCTCCTGATCTGGAAGCCAGAGGAGGAAGGAGACAAAAAAAGAACCTAGAAAAGAGGTTTTTGACTACTAAAAATATTAAAAGAATTGCTGTGAGCAGCATTTGTACACTCAAAGGGACTTTTCCAATAAGTAAGGGCAGCACTTAAAAAAAATAATTAAAAAAAATTCTGGCTTTAGGAAAGCAATTGTTTACAATCTGGTGGAATCAAGACTACAGGGTCTATTCACTAAAGGGTGATGTCTGGAGAATTGGCAGGAGAAGAGAACAATCTAGACCAAATAGACGATTTGGAAAGTTCGATAAATGCCATTTTTTTTCTGGTTTGGGTATTTTGACCTAGATTTTTCACTTCTGCCAATTTTCCTGACTTCACCCTTTAGCGAATAGACCTGTATGCCAATAAGTATCCGACTGAAATACATCATAGAAACATAGAAAAATGTTGGCAGATTTCGGCCCATCTAGTCTGCCCAATTACATGGATACTTTACCTGGATTTATCTTTTGTTTAGGATAGCCTTATGCCTATCCCATGCTTGCTTAAATTCAATCACTGTTTTGGCCTCTACCACTTCTACTGGAAGACTGTTCCATGTATCCACCACCCTCTCAGTAAAATAATGCTTCCTGATGTTACTTTTAAACCTTTGCCCCTCTAATCTAAGACTATGTCCTCTTGTTTTGCTATTTTGTTTCCGTTTAAATATACTCCCTTCCTCTACCTTGTGGATTCCCTTTACGTATTTAAATGTTTCTATCATATCTCCTCTGTCTCGTCTTTTTTCCAAGCTGTACATGTTAAGATCATTAAGCCTTTCCTGGTAACTTTTCTCCTTTTCTCTCTTTTCAGATGGGGACAATGTGCCATCTCAGTTTTGAGGAAATTTTACCACAAGATCCTTGGGCCAGAACGTTGTGCAACCGTTAGATCTCAAGCCTCTTGTCGTTCCGTTATGTTCCTGATATTTGAACGCCCAATGGACATTTGAAGTTCTAGTTAGAATTACTTTACCTTTTTAAATTTTTATATTGGCATGCATTTCTACTGCCATTTGAATGGCTTGCGTTGGATCCAACCAACCATATATTTAACCTCCCTGGCGGTATTCCCGAGTGTGACTCGGGGTTAAATTTCAGTACCGCGAACGGTAACCCCGAGCCACACTCGGGCTGGATGTTTACTCACCTCCTCCTGGCTCCCTCGCTGTCCCCCGCAGTGTGATCGCGGCGAGCTGCTTCCTGGTAAGGCTCCCTGCGAGTCACACGATGCAGGGGGCGGGACCAGCAGCAAACTCATAAAACACTGTAATCCAAAGTGCGATGTTTATGAACGGCCACTAGGTGGCACTACAGGATAAGAAACAGACCATACATCCTCTCACCCTTGTTTTCAGACAGATTTCAGTATTTTTTGTTGTATTTTATTGAATATCATTTATTTGCATTATTTTGGATAATTATTTTTGGGATAATAAATTATTATGTCGTGTTTCAAACTTTATCGGACTCTATGTATTTACTATTTATTTATTTTTATTTATTTACCTATAAAGGATTTTACCAGTAAGGACTTTTGATTGCACGGATTTCAGTGCGTGATTCCTAATTATTACAGGCTAACTATGTACAAAAACATGTTTTCTTTAAAAAAAAATTTAGATGCTTTTAGACACAAAATTTTGAAAAAATTAGACCGCCAGGGAGGTTAAGGATGTCTAGCACAGAATTAGGATTCCAAGCTTGAAGTTTTGAAATCCAAATGGCAGAGACCATAGTCTAAACCTTTATTTGTTTTCCATGTGGTAAGAATGAAGAGAAAAAAAAAATAAGGAAAATAATGGCTGAGATATATAGATTAGACTGGATGGCATAAAGTAGACTATGAGGTTTCATGGTGGATAGACTACATGGGCCAATTTATTATTATTGCTGCCACAATCTATGCTGTACCCCATGTGTGATATTTAAAAGGGTTTTGAGAAGGTCCTTTGCTTTTTAACGAAAGGTTACTTTATATGATATTAGAAGCAAAGAGGCACATCTGGAACATCTCTAATTTTAAATTGCTGTGTCACAACTGATGATGTAGCATTAACCTACGTTGAAAGTGGCTCCCATCCCTGTATTCTAGCTTAGACGAGAGTCTTTTTTTTTCCAATAAATGGATACAAATTTCTAATAGGAAAGAGGAGTAGAGCATTTTACCCTTTAATAATTAGACCGAGTATTGGAAAGGTTGTTTAAAGTGATTAAAAGGGAAATTGACTCACTTTCACTCCAGGGCAGAGAGAAGGTTGTAGGAATGGAAAAATGCTCCTGCGACTGCATTTACCTTTTTTTATGCAAACCGACTGACTTAAACTGAATTTAGCTAGATCTGCCCAGGGGCACAGGTCCACAAAAATATGTAAAGTAACAATATGGACGCATCCAGAATCATTAAAAAAAAAAATCCAACGCTTCAGTTCTTATTCAGTTGAAATCGCAGATTTTTTATTGACATTGAATAATTCGATTATTAATCTAGACTCTGAGTGTGACCATAATGATATATACACACTCTATTTTAAAAATATATAAAGAAAAACTTTTTTCTTTGATAAATGTCCATAAATTTTACTATTGATCCACCATTCAATGACTCCACACATTTATGGTTTGAAGGTCTTATTGATTAATGTACCACCTTTAGAAAATATCTTAATATTATTGTATCCTTCGGAGGCTGATAAAAATTAAAAATATTATTCACATATAGTGAAGATACAAAAAAAAAATACAAATCACAATGTATTCTTCGAGGCAAACAGTTTGAATATTAGACCATTTAATTGGTTTAATTTTTAAGAAATGTGTTTGTAGTGATTCTGGTCTTGGTATACATAACGTGTGTGTACTGAAAATAATAAAATTAAAACAAATTTCTATGGCTTTCAGAGTATCAGGTCTCTGCTTGACAGTGATTTTAGTCAAATAAGTAGATTTGAGTCCTGTATAAATTACAAGAGTGAATTCATGCAAAACATGAGGGCCCCTATTAATCGCTTTGCGCAAATGCGCAAAAAAACGTTAGCTTGCGCAAATTAACGCAGTAGTACGCTCCGAGCGCAGTTTTTCAGCCTTCAACTTTTTACGTGCGCAAATCCGACACGCAAAATCGTGCACAAATGAACGTTGCGTGCAGGAATCGGTGGGCAGACTTTTTTCACGGGATTCAGCCAATCAGAATTAAGAACCACCATTTTATAAAGTTAGGTTGTTGCGCCTGTCAAAGTCAATCTGCGTATATGTGCAGCAGCAAAAACAATTTTGACAAATTATTAAATTTTGATGTCTGGGTATGTGTAGAATGTGTAACTGTACTGTGCTGTATTTTTTTTTATTGCGGAGTTATTTAGTTTCGCCACAACGATCATATTTGCAGTTAACACCAAGTTTTCAAAGACGTTATGAAAATCCGCGCAAACGTTGCTCGTACGACTTTGCGCGAAGATTGTAATACCATCCGCACTAACGCATTTGCGCTCACAATGTTAAGTATAGGATGCACGCAGGAACTTGAGCTTGCCCTGGGTTCGCGCAGGGTCACTCGCGTTGGCGTTTGCGCGAACGTTGTACTACGCGTTCCGCGCAAATGGTTTTGTCCTCGCGCAAATGCGCTGCGCGAAGCGTGTAATAGGGGCCTGTTTAGTCAAAATGTTACAGATTGATTTATTTTTTCACTTGTGGAACAGATGAATATATATAAATGTCCAAGGACTTTATGAATATTATCTATACATGTAAAGAATATGTAAATGTTAATTAAAATTTTATGACTACGTTACTCAAGACATCTTCGTTAAAAAAACAGAACACACGCACACATTAAAACGAAAGCTATAAAGAAAGACTTGGGCTTTAGAAAACCATATACAGTAAGTCCTTTGTCATTCTTTCCTCCTGCACAAAAAGTGAACAACTAAAGTCTCAATACAAAGACTAACAGGGTTATTCAGAGAAAGGTGAAACTCTGGAGAACTTTTGGAGAAGTGAAAATTCTAGGTCAAAATAGCCAAGCCAGAAAAAAATCTCTCATTTATCTCACTTTCCTAATCAGCCATTTTGACCTAGAATTTTCACTTCTCCAAAGGTTCACCAGAGTTTCACCTTTCTCTGAATAACCCTGTAAGGGTCCATTCTAAACCTGTTAACGTAACCAGAACAGTTTTTTTTTGTGAAAGGATTTTACCAGGAAGGATACATTGAGATTTCTCTTGTTTTCAAGTATGTCCTGGGTGGCGAGTATGTACCGTTAGGTGTCTTGCCCAAGGACACTTACTGGAGAGGTTGCTTGCTGGGATCGAACCCATGACTCCACAGGCTCTCTCCATGCAGAGCGGTGACATTACCTCTACTCCACCCAGTTGTTGGCTCTGGTAAATTCACATCAACTCTGGATTAAACAGGGTTGGAATACAGCCCTAAATGGCTCTAAACCCAATTATAAAGCATAGTCCTCAGGCCCATAATCACCTACTGGTTTCCCCCATGAGTTTCACAAAGATACACAAAGAACACCATGGACTTTTCTTTTGCCACAATTGTACAGTAGGGCACAAAGGAATTGTTTGTGGTCCATAATTTATGCTGCTAGTGTTGGTAATTACCAGGGATGGACTGGAGCCTAAAATAGGCCTGGGAAGGAGGTATCTTCACAGGTAAGAGGGGATGGTAACCCAAACCACAGGACCCATACCTGTAGTGCACTTAGGGCTGGTCATGGGCAGGTTTTCAATAGCTGTGAGCAAGGATTGGACGGGTTATAAATAGGGTTTGGGGATGATGCTACAGCACCTGGCCCCCAGTAATTGCAGTCCACTGGGTATTTGCCTGGTGTGCCTGATGACATGCCCAAGCATGGTCATTTCCAATAGCAGTATTAGTGCTAGGCATGACATGATTTCTCTATCAACTTAGGAATTGTATCCCTCTTCGTTCCTTGTTCTGCTGTACAAGTATTTTTGGGATGCTTGGGGATCCCGTTGCAGAAGTTAAGATTAATAAGGATGAGTCCATAACCTGAATTAAAGCCTATCCAGAGATGATTTAGCCTCACAGAACATACAGTATGAGATTAAGAGCATTTTTTACCGGTGATAGCATTTCTGTTTTCCGAAACTAGTAAATCATCTATTGTTTTCACAGAATGTATTTTTAGAACAAAAAAATGACAACTTGTCCGTGATAGCGCAGCCACCGGTGCTTTGTTATGCCATCGAAACGGAATTGTTGAGTGATCAGTTACTGGACTTGTTTTCTAACCTATAAATCTATAACCCACGTTAAAAGAAGGAAACATCGTATCTGTATGCTGGTATATACAGGAAATTTACGTGACATCTTGTGACATTGTAACAGTTTGATTCAGGTGTCCATGGTTAGGAAGGATTACAACTTTCATAACAATGTGAGTGACCTCAATCTCCAAATTCAGAGGAACCTTTAAGCTTCATGGGAATTATCTGGTTCCAGCAGCAATGACTTTTAAATCTGATAAATGGCTACATCCTCACATACCGCTGCTGCGTGTTTACATTTCTCACCAGTCTACGGGAATATCTGCCAAGAAACTCAATGATTTCCACATTTCGCACTTTCCATCACTTGCCCCTTTGAACAGTATAACCATTTTAACCAATGACCTGTGAGATAATCTACAGCGGGTTTTGCTCAGGATAAATGATCCTAGTGCAAGTCAATAACTTCATTGCATGGGGCTGTAATCTGTCTGCAAATCCACAGAATGTCATGAAACTACTTTACTTCGGTCCTCGACTTTCTGTTTGCCATCTTACTTCGACACAAGAAATGAAGGATTTGCGTAATAACTAGATTATGTCAGATTGTATCTATTTGAACTGAAAGTGTTGACCACGTAGGGATTTGTTTTTTTTTTTAAAAGAAAGAATTATGAAGGGCTCAGATAAAGAAATTTGAAAAGATCAATGTGTCCAAGTATATTGTTCTATGAAGTGTCTCCTACGCTGAAAGTCATCTCTTGGTCTACAAATGGGATTTTCTACAAAATGGGATTTTCCATCATGCAACATCTACTTGAAATATTACTTCTATCAATCTTAATGATAGAATGTATGTTTCCGGCACCCTCACCTTTATGTGCTCTCTGACTGTGTAGGATCTGGATGGAGATACAACAGTTCCCGACATTCTAGCAGTTAAAAAAAAACAATCGATGTACATCTATCAAATGGAACAGAAGCACTAAAAAACTGTGGAAGAAAAACATTTCTCCAGTATTTTATTAGCCATTCCACAAAGCTCTTACTGCATAAAAAAGGTCTGATCTATTTCACAACACTGTTTTTGCATAGAACCAAATCGTTAGCGCTTGTTCTTTTGAAAATGAAAGGGTTTTTGTACAAAAATAGTGGAAGTTGAAAATTAAATGTACCCAGTAAACCTAGGCCAGAAGACCATAAATCACCAGAGAAAAAATTACCATCGTTAGAACAAAAATTTCACGTACATACAGTTAATGAGGTCAATAGACAATTAACCAGTCGCTTCGAAACTATGCCAACAACATCTATGCTACCAATAGCATGCTGCCAATATATACAACGCCATTTGTTAGTCCATACAATCCTACAAAATGTTCATAGCATGAAAGTCTCTACATATCACATACAAAGCATAAAGCACACAGACGATAAAACAAATACTACAATGGACAATTTATATGGCACAGACAAGGAGTGGTCATACTGTGGGGCCTGGTACTGGGGAGATTGATCTTGACTGGAACTGGCGGACCTCAATTTATAGCGCTTAGCTTATGGCAAGACAAAAAAAACAACACAAATCTCTGTACATCCTGATCCAAAACGTGCGATGATCCCAAGACATTACAGTCATGCCAAGTACATGCGGTGCAATATTTCCTTTCTTGCATTCCTTTCCAGCACTTGAGTTAGGGCAAAAAAGGGGAAAAGTCTATTGCACCGCATGATCCGACGTGACTCAGACTGCCTTCATATAGGGTAAAAAAAAAAACATAAACAAGTTTCTCGTTATGCATATGTTCTCAAATGAAGATGGAATAACTCACTTAATCAAGGAATAGTTGTGCGCATCTCATTTATCTCATTTTACATAATGCACATTAATTACACTTAAAGCATCCAAAAAGCAATCATGGGTAAAGATAACACAAAAAAGGCAGAAAACAATACAAAATGTCTATTTAAATGTAATATTTCAAAAATGATGTACATAGAAAAATGTCGGCAGATAAGAACCTGTCGGCCCATCTAGTCTGCCCAATTACATGGATACTTTACCTGGATTTATGTCTTGTTTAGGATAGCCTTATGCCTATCCCATGCCTGCTTAAATTCAATCACTGTTTTGGCCTCTACATGGGTCTAAGGGATTCTCTCATGTAGGCAGATTTATTGAATCATATCAGCGACTTTTCAGGATCATCAGGAATCACACCTTTTCATGCAGTAAAGCTGGATTCTTTCCAAATACTGTTGGATTACTTACAGTTGACGTTTTCTCTTCGCTTACCATTTGTTGGTAAAATTCTTGCTTTTGGGCTTGTTTGTTCCCTGCAGCAAATACACCCATTTAGCTTTCTCTTCAAATTGAAATGCTCCGAGACCGATGCAAACTTCTTACGGAGTCGTTTAAGAAGGTTCATACCTGAAAAAGAAAATCAATAGAATGAGAGGCAAAAGGGAAATGAAAAACAATGGTGGTTGTCATGTCATATTCTGTAAGTATTATATATATATATATATACATATATGTTGGCAATGTTCTTTTAATTCATTACTACTTCAGTTGTTTTTGTAGACATATACGTTACATTGGTTTATTGATAGCAATATGCAAATAGATACAACTCTACAAGACTTGGCAAAAGCATTGGGAAATCGTGTCTTGCTCGTGTGCCGCCCCACAGGAAATCGTGTCTTGCTAATAGACACACGGTCTATAGATAGGGAATCTAAACCATTGTCTGGGTCTGAATGGATATTACGAAATGATGGCAACCAAGAAAAGGGACTTATTTACCACATTTAATTTCATTGTGATGTAAGACAAGATGAATTCTTCATCTTTAGTACTAACAAGACATGCTAACAAGACATGCCTTTATTTGGTAAAAATAAATACATTTATTTTATATAGCAAGCATACAGCTTGATTGACTTTATCAAACTGTATGTGAGAGTTTGCAGGGGAGGCGGACATTGCTACATAAAGCAATATTTAGATACAGATTCTTTCTAGGAAACAAAACAGAAACCTGTAATAATATTTTATCCTGTCTATACTCAACAAAGAACAAAAAAAAAAATAGTACACATCTAAAGTCACGCGAATGATAGTCAGCAAAAATATATGTCCAAAATACAATAAAACTATAAAGTGAAAATCACATTAATATAATGGATAATGGTACATATAAGAATTAACAAAAAGTTAGGGAGTGATATATTATAATGGGGGGGTGTCACAGAATGGATATAGAACCAATTGATTTATTGGTGGAGTGAAGAGACTAATTATATAGGACATAGTATATCGCTCTGACATTAATCTGATTACTTGGGGATTTGGGACATGTTGATCACAGTGACCGATGTATTGGGGCTAGAGAGTCAGTTTATGGGAATTGTGTGGGAGGGGCAGTTAAATTGATTTATTGGGAGATCCAGAATGATAGATTGGTCCTTTATCTTGGTTCTGGCCAATACAGAGGGGGAAAAAAAGCATGCCGCTGACCCTATCCTACCTAAAGCTTGCCCGAATACATGTCCTTGGTCTCCAAAATGTCTCTCCCATTGGCTGAACGATTTTATCAAAAAACATCTGCTGATGGTATAGTGAGGGCTCTTTTCTGTTCTAATGCAATTGGTTGATTTTCAAATAGCCCACCAGTTAGCTGCCATTGGGTTATACGTATACCCTCCATTCTGCATCACAAGAGTCATTTTTGTGATGGACCTTGGACCATTTGGATAATTTTTTGCAACGGATTCGTTTTTGTAGCCCAATTTCTAAAAAAAATTGCTTTGTTTTGCATTGACTTTTATGGTCTTTTTTCCTTTTACAGCGAGCCCGTTTTAGAACTGTATATCTATCTGGTGAAAAATACCCCTTTCTTTACCCTGTGCTTTGTGCTTATATTTATAATGGCAAGGAGAGTGCAGCATCAGCGTGAAGCCTCAGATCTCACGGAATATCATTCTTTGTTAGCTGCAATCGCCTCGCAGGAAATCGTGTCTTGCTAATAGACACACTGTCTATAGATAGGGAATCGAAACCATTGTCTGGGTCTGAATGGATATTGCGAAATGATAGCAACCAAGAAAAGGGACTTATTTACCACATTTAATTTCATTGTAAAGTAAGACAAGATGAATTCTTCTTCTTTAGTACTTCCATGAAAGGTATAATCGGTGTGAGGCAGTGGCGTAGCGTGGGGGGGGCCAATGGGGCGGTGGCCCCGGGCGCAATTTTTTACGAGCATTTAGGGGCGCAAATTTCAAAATTTGCGCCCCTAATATTTCCCAGCCGATCGGCCGCGGCGCGCCGAATGAAGGGAGGAAAATCCGGAAGTGCAAGCACTGCTGTGTCACGTGACGCCGCCAGCGCGCCGGCGCCACGCTTTTCAGAGCAGGAGGGGAGGCACTCATCATCATGGAAGGCTGCAGCACATCACATGGCAGCCGGAGCGAGGGGCAGCGCCTGCTTATCTGCGCAGATGGATGGACCGGGACTGGCGGCACATGCACTGTGAGGTTTGAAAGCAAAAAAAAGTCCTCCACGCTCCTCACCACAGGCCCCCTGCCCCCCCCCCTATCACCAGCTCGATGGGTGGTGGAGAGAGGGTGATCTGTAACTGTGTCGCTAAGACACTAAACTAGGTGGAGGCAGGGTGTAAATGTCAGCCCACGGTGAAGCTCTGTAGCTCCACAGATTTATGGCTTTTTCAAGAACCAGCACATTAACACTAACCTGCCTGGCTCCTTATAAGGTCCTGCAATGCAGGGGACCAGGCAGTGTTAACTCTGTGCTGCCCCTGCCCAGCTGCATTGAACTAAGCTATAGGCAGCCCTGGGGAAAGTGTAAAGAATAGGGAGGGGGAAATCTTAAATAAATTAAGAAAAAAAACAAATGAAAAAGTAAATTTAAAAAAAAATAAATCCTAATATACAGCACAGCACCCAAAAAACCCCCGAAATTTCTTACCCCCCTAAATAACCATGCAGCCTCTCCCAAAAACAAAACCCATAACAATATTTGCCCCCCCCATACCAGCTCAGCAACTCCTGTCACACAAAACCAACAGCCTCAAACAGACTCCCATCACACAGAACCAGCCACTTCAAACACACACAAACTGCCATCACACAGAACCAGCCACTTCAAACACACATCAAACAGACTCCCATCACACAGAACCAGCCACTTCAAACACACACAAACTGCCATCACACAGAACCAGCCACTTCAAACACACACAAACTGCCATCACACAGAACCAGCCACTTCAAACACACACAAACTGCCATCACACAGAACCAGCCACTTCAAACACACATCAAACAGACTCCCATCACACAGAACCAGCCACTTCAAACACACACAAACTGCCATCACACAGAACCAGCCACTTCAAACACACACAAACTGCCATCACACAGAACCAGCCACTTCAAACACACACAAACTGCCATCACACAGAACCAGCCACTTCAAACACACACAAACTCCCATCACACAGAACCAGCCACTTCAAACACACACAAACTCCCATCACACAGAACCAGCCACTTCAAACACACACAAACTCCCATCACACAGAACCAGCCACTTCAAACACACACAAACTCCCATCACACAGAACCAGCTACTTCAAACACACAAACTATATATGTGTGTTGTTTGTTTACTTATTTTCTTTGCTGTGTTGTCATTGGACACCCAATTTACCCACTGCGTGCGAACACACACACACCAGGGCTGGATAGATTTACATTAAATGTAGGAGACAGGAAGAAAATAGTGAAGCCAACTAGATGTTTTTAGATGCCAAAGACGGCTTTTAGATTTGGTGTAAAATAAACTGGAAATTTAGGAGCTAGGAGTAAAATTCTAGGAGCCACTGGCTACCAAGCTCTGGCGTAAGGAGTTCAATGCTCTAATGGTGGACGGAATCAGGGCATTCTAACGTGTCCACAGGTTAAGGGGGGCGCACAATTCTTGGCTGGCCCCGGGCGCTGGCAACCCACGCTACGCCACTGGTGTGAGGATCTAACAAGGTTGTAGTTAATGTAGTCACCAGATTAGGGCAGAGGTACAGCATAGTAATTACAGCTCCCTAGATTATTTGGAAACTACATTTCATGTCATACTCAGACCAGCCATAGAAATTGGTAATTGTAGTCCACGATTTTGTTCCCCAAGGTTATTCAAAGCAGGTGTTGAATCGATAACACTAAACAGGAGAAATCGTATTTGGATGGAGGGACAGTATGATAAATATTAAGACTGGGTGAGACGTGCTCATGTTGAACCATTATTTTTCTGCCCTCACAAATATGATATATTGCTTTGTATATAGGATTCTATGGAGATGGTTTAGAAGAAAATAAAGGACTAGTTTTAATTCTAAAAATCGGCCCTAATTAGGATCCGCATTAACAGTAGAAACTCGCAACCTTCAGATCATACATTTTTTTCTTGCAAGTTCATACTTTAAACATTCACACTGATATAACTCGCAAGTCAATCCATTTTTTATGCTTATAGAAATAACGAGCAAGTCCTTACATTAATATTTCATTTATTATTTATTATGTTCACCCCGTAAGTCTGTATTGTAATATTTCTACTGTTAAGGTAAAAATGTGGAATTTTACGATATATATAGAATTTTAAAGAAGTTTCAGATAAAAGATTTGCAGTAAAAAAGCACATGTCCAGATTTTACAGTAAAATGCAAATTCCCGTGGTTTACAGTAAGAAGTGCGCTTGCAGGATTTAAGATTACAACTCGCATGTTCAGGGTTTCATTATTAAACAAGCAATCTCTGTATAGGAAAAGCCAGACCGGTATACTAAATGGCACTACAAGCCCTGAAGAGCCATTTATCAACACCTTTTAACCTCCTTGGCGGTTATCCCGAGTGTGTCTCGGGGTTAAATTTCACCATTGAGAGCGGTAACCCCGAGACACACTCGGGCTGTATACATTACCTCTCCGTGCGCTCCCTCGATGATCTCTGCAGTCTTCTCCGGCGATCGCAACGTTTTGCTTCCTGGATTCCTTCTTACGAGGAGGGAACCAGGAAGTAATGTGGTCGCAATCGCCGGAGGAGGCAGCTGGGGACATCAAGGGAGCGCAGGGAGAGGTGATGTATCCATCGGCATCCCGAGTGTTGCTCGGGATTACCACTTCCAACATAGGAATTTAACCCTGAGTCACACTTGGCATACCGCTAAGGGGGGCAAAAAAACACAAACAATTGACCGCTTTGAGACTAGAAATTTCACAATAAATAGACTGCCAGGGAGGTTAACTTTTGATAATTATTTGAAAATTGGCATACCGATAACGGAATATCGTCCAAAAGAGGTGTCGCTTTCAGCCATCGGGAGAATTAAATTGAGGTCATAGTTACAAAACTATGAAAAATTATATTTTTTCCCCCATTTCAGAATTTATATCCATTAGCACAAAGGAAAGTGGAAAAAGGAGAAAAATCAACCCCTATCCCAAAGTTGTTACCATTTAGATATACAGAAATCTGCATATTCTGTCAACCATTCTGACCCCTTCCCATGTTATTAGGGTCACTTAAAACCTATTTTTTTATACAGCTCTTTCTTGCTCTATGTCCGATAGATAATGGCATTCTTTCTCCATATCTGGAGACTTGACGTCTTTTTATCTTCTTTTAGTGTCCTAGAACAGGGTTTCCCGTGTCCTCAGGACCCACTGGCACGCCATATTTGCCAGATTTCTGAAGCACAACACAGGTGATCTCATTTGTTGCTCAATGATTGCAGTATTTAGTCTGCATTTCCGAGGTGATCTGAAAAATCTGGCCTGGTTGAGTGTCCTGAGGACAGGTTTGGGAAACACGATCCTAGAAGCATTGGTCTTTGGCAGCATTTGCTTTTATTCAGGAAGATGCATAGAAAGAAAGCAGCGCTGCAATAATATAGTTTATGCAGGTTACTGTAATGGTGAGTCAATTACCCCTTTGGTTTAAATTCCCCATTTTTAGTTAAGAGTGTCATTATACGTTAGTCATCAATCTCAATTTGAGTCTACACCAAGCTCTGAACAGCACGGCAGTTGCACATTATAATACTCCTGCAATAGAGACACAAGTTACAGTTTTCCTTCTCGTTATGCTTTCTTCTGGTTATTTTCACCTCACAATTGATAAAATTATTTGTTTACTGCCCATCCTGAAAAAAACAACAACAAAATTTTTTTCTTTATTGTTAATTATTAGGTTTTCTGAGTTCAGGCTTCCACTTGTATGTGTGATCTTATGGATGTATTTCAGACTCCTACACAATTTGCAGGATTCAAGTATCCATTTTTTCTTTGCCCGTCACTTCCAAAATATTTCTTGAGCTCCACCATCTTTACTTTGTTCCTACGGTTCATATTTCATGTTTGTATCCATGTATTAATATTTTGGCTGATTGTTTTCTTGTTAACGGTTTACTCTGGATTTGTTAAACTCGTACTATCAATTTACTTCCCCATATCCCCTTCCCATGTTGTAAATACCTGGCACACACAGTCCACTCTCTAATTCTGAAACTTATTCACAAAGCAACCATCCACCAACATCCACAGCCCCAGAGCATGCATTTTTAACTCTTTTTACCTGGGGTCTTTTTTGGTGGTTGTACATTTTGGGGATTGAAGTTCGAAAAATTATGTTTTCCCCATTTTTTCATAATTGTTTTTTTAAAAAATTATACGGTATGATGGAAATAATGGTATCTTTAGAAATTCCATTTAATGGCGTGAAAAATGGTATATAATATGTGTGGGTTCCATAAACGAGTAAGAGGAAAATTAGATACAAACAGCACAGAAATGTAAAAAGAGCAGTGGGTACTTTTGGACAGACAATGGTAAAACCGCCTGGTCACTATGGGGTTAAAATCCAATCAATGGGCGCCCAACACACATTACAAAGCTGGGATCAAATAAGACATAGCTAACATCACCAGAAGTCATCTGCGAGAGTCCTGTTCCCACTCCGACCGGACAGAATCTTCCTCCAGGGCACGCCTAGCATAAATACAGCCAAGTGTTCCTGGCTTATCAGTGTTCCATTAGACATCCTGACGTAACCCTCAGGAGCCGCACTAGGCTCAGAGACGCTAAGAACAGACATTTTGACAGAGGGGTCTGTGATGGGTGGTCCAGAAGCACTGAGGGACCTGAAAGTGACACCTTCTGTTGGCAAAGGTGAGGGACAATTGTCAAGCACCCGGTGCCGCTCGAAGGCAGCCAGGTCTGGCTTTAAGACCGCAAAGCCATCAGAGGCAGTATCGCAAGTCTTAATTTAACCCAGGTTGGCTAGGGTCAGTCTCCTTAGGTCTGCTCCTGGACCGAGACCTGGAAGATATGACCTCACCGCAGGATTTGGCCACTGCAGCTCCACCTCCAGATTCGGCAACAGTGGATGCACCGCCAGACTTAGCATTATTGGCCTTGCCGCGGGGTTTAGCATCAGTGGCTCCACTGTGGGACATGGGCACAGTGACCATACCGCTAAACTTGGGGACTATGGGCTTGCCGCTTGGCATGGACACTTCGGCCTCGCCGCTTGACATAGAAACACTTGGCATCAGTGTCCTCACCGCCAGACTCAGTACCTGCACCCTCACTGCCCTGAGAAAAAAAAGAGCAGGCTGTTTTTGCTGGGGGGGGGGGTTTAACAGGGCACTGGGAAATGCGGTGAGAAGGATCCGAACAATAGAAACAGATTGCCAGCTGTCCTCCTTCTCATCTCAACAGGTGAAAGTGGGTCACAAACTCTGCTCCTCAACGGAGCTTGATTGTCTGAGGGAGGAGCTTTAAAAGAGTTCAGTAACCCCTTCAGGTCTGCCACCAGTTCACATAACAGGTGCAGCAAGGACTCCAGTACAGTACATATCCCTGTGGACTTTATGGGTGGCTCCATGATTCGGGCGTAAGCCATGGGGGGGCCCATGTTCAGGGTTAAAAGCCCAATATTGAGGAGATACCGCTCAGAGGGGTCGGAAACCACTCAGCAAGAATGACGCAGGTGCTTACAGCAGAACCAGGTTTGTCCAATGACTCCAATGTCAGAAAGTGAAACTGATACTTATGTTTTTATATATCAGTTTGAAGAACCGCTGTAGTAGGAGTTTTCCCTTTTTTATATCTGTCCAAGGGACCATAAGAGCGTCACCACAGAGAAGGCTGTGTCACCCTAGAAACTGACATTACGATGTTTAACAAGAGCAAGTTATCAAGGGCTCTAACATGTGAGTGGTGATTTTTTTTATCATTCACTTTTATACCTTGGACTTCTAAACCTACTACACAATATGTATTTTTATAGATTCATATGGCTCTTAAACTCTCTCGGACGTCATTAAGATCAAACTTTATACATTTTTATGCAAAAATCTCAATGGCTGCATGCTTGTATATCTACACAGTATTTCACTGAATAAGTTGTCAATTGTCACATTCTTTTGCACGTCCGTGGAAGTATAATCTGTAATAACTAACCCTGTTCAATATAAAACACGAGACGTATAAAAAATATCAGACATTATATTGTATTGACAGTTCTAGATTATAAAACTCATCAATATTCAGAAACAAACTTACCGGATGAGTAAATTTCTGAAAAAATCCAAAACATGCAGGGTTATTCAAAGAGATCCGAATGGCTGGAGAAAGGTAACCAAACACTGAAATGGCCTTTCCTGGCCATTCGGCTATTCAGAAAGTAGGCAATTCGCCAAATCTTGGCGAATTGCCTGCACATACGGTGCCTGTTCGGTGCCTGTTCGAGGGCAGTGAATTCCCCATAGAGAAGCACTGCTTCGTCTATTCAGAGAACAAAAACCAGCAGTGAAAGGTTCCCGAAGTGCCCTGCCATTCCATGGTTTAATTCTGTAGGTTTACAGTATTCAGGCGAATCCCATAGGCTTCAATGTTAAAAATATTCAATATCCAATAAACCGTTCATTATAATATTCTGCAGTAAAAAGTCTCTTTACTTATCGATTTTTTAGGATATTTTAAGCATTTTTTGGACTTTATTCTCTTAAAAGAAAATTTCCGATTTTTTTTAACTTTACTTTTTTTTCTGTAACAGCCCTTTTTATTATCATTCCTTGGACCTCCTATGTAAATTTCAGACATTTTTGTTCAGTAGTTTCTTTGCCAACAGCGTTTCACTTTTCAAACATTCAAGCAAACGTTTTTTTAAATATATTCACTCCATTCATCTGCGGTGTCGGCTTTTTCTGGCGGCTGCACTGCGTGTGATCGGCTCCTGCCTGGGTTTCTCCGGCGGGTTAATCCAGATGTTTTTGCGGGTTTCGGTGAGCGTTCGCCCTCATTTTGCGATGAGTTTTCGGCGGTTTGCAGCGACTTTTCTCTGCATTATGATTATGGCGGCCCTGTGGTGCTAGCTGAATACACCGCAGGGTGGCCGAAATGGGATCGCCAAATCGTACCAAATTGAAGAGAACGAAAAGTCACCGAACGTGCGGTGGCTTTTCGATTCTCTTTGAATAACCCGGATAATAAAAGGCCTTAAGGTTACCCTTATATCCTCATTTATGCTGGAACCAAACTATCACCAGGCCACATGGTTGGGCAAGTTCTAGTTACACAAGGGACAGAAGGCGAAAAGCAAGAAGAAAATGCAGAATATTCACATAAAAAGGCAAAAAAAAAAAAAAACAACATTATTTCACAGGAATTTTAAGATAATCTTGAAACAGTTGTGATAATAGAATAATTGTAGGGTACAGTTAAACGCTAGAAAAATCACTTTAGAATGCAATGTATACATATCCAAGACCTACAGAATGTGCTCTGTAACATTTTTATAACAGCGAAGTATACAACTTATTCTGTGCTGTCGACGAGCATAAGTAGTTAGTTACCAATATGTGGGTGACAGTATTATTAGTTTGATCGTTGCACATTTCGAGACCTGTCAACCCGTAACAATCTAAACTCAATTGAATTAATACATTTTATATATATATAAAAACACCTGGGGAAGGAGATCAGGTCTTCTTACTTACTGGCCTCCCTGGCGTTTGTAATCAAGTTAAATACTCATCAAAGCAAGTTACCATTTTATAGCTGTTGCCTAAGGGGAATCTTGACGTTACATCTATTCTTAGTAAAATGTAAAGAGAGGTGGTATGGTTCATTGATTAAAGACATCAATCTAATATAGTCACAAGTAAACAGCACATTGTTCATCACTAATATTAGATTATATGTTCATAAAACCTCACAAAATATTGCAGAGCTCTTTGCTGTAGAATACAATGTGACACTGCCTGAATAATGATTATGATAAGTGAAAGTGACCATATTTCTACTATGTGTTTCCAGATCTTTCAAGTGTGAGCCATTAAATTGAGATTTTCCTTGGCAATATAGTTTAAAAAGGGGAAAAAAATCCATGTTGCTTTAAGCTATGAAGTAATCAGTGCATAAGCCAAGTTATGCATTCAGCCATTTGGCATACACTGATAACATAACTAAATTCTTCTGTTATCTCAGTAAATCGTTCAAAGAGTTTAGGCATCTTTGAGGTTTTTGACTGTTGTATTACATTTTCCATAACTCTATGTTAGGGAAAGCATAGAATAAATAATTGCTGAAAAGAGTTAATTATATATATAAAAAATGTAGTAAAAAAAAAAATAAAACCTGAATTAATCCTTTAAAGTGACATTCAAGGTGGTCACTGTCACAGGGTGGCAAAAAGGCAGCTTATGTGCTTCACATGCCATTTGCATTTAAATGACCTATTCTGCTTCCCTACTGAAGTATCCTGGAAATGGCACCCGTTGGGCTAAAAAAATAGAATTGGTGCCATTTTCCTCATTGTTAAAGAGACATATCAGCACAGCATGCAGATCTACACCGTCCAAAAGAACAGTTTGGGTTAGAGTTCCTGCTTTGTTTTTAAACTAGAGTTACCAGTTAGAGGTGTGCATTCATTTCGTAAGGAATCTCAATTCGACCGAAACTTCGTTAAATGAATTTCATCTAAATTGAAATGAAAACGTAATGAAACAAAATTGATTCGTTATATTGTTTCATAAGAGAACTATTGATTGAACGATTCCTCTATGCACATTGCAGCAAAACTGTAATTTAACCCTAGTTTGCCCTTTAACCCTCATGTTTAACCCTAATCTAACAGTAATTGACCAGGATTTATTGTGATGGTTTATTTTAGTGATCCTAAACTTCAAATCCATCTCAAATCACTAACCAAATTATGAAAACGAATCAGTTTTGTTTTACGGTTCACAAAGCACCCTGTCCCTGTCAATTGGCTGTGGTGCTAATTCTGTTGTGTTCAGCGCCACAGGCCAATAGACAGCTCAATATTTAACCCTAGCTTACCTTTTAACCTTCATGTTTAAACCTAATCTAACAGTGATGGAGCAGGGTTTGATTTATAGGGTTTTTTTTCTTTTAGTGATCCTAAAATTCAAACCATTACGAATCGAGATTATGAAACGAAATTACGAAAATGAATCAGTATTCAAACAAACTGTTTCGGACTAAATTATTTTCAAACAAAAAATTTTTTCAGCTGTGCACCTCTCTAGTTACAGTTTCTGCTTGTTTTTAACTAGGGTTAGGGTACAATCTCTGCTTGTATTTGATTAGGGTTAGGGTACAGTTTCTGCTTGTATTTGATTAGGGTTACAATCTCTACTTGCTTTTTAACAACGATTACGGTTTCTGCTTTCTTGATTAGGGTTATAGTTAGGGCTACAGTTCCTGGTCGTTTTTCAATGAGGATTACAGGTAAGGATCCTGTTTCTGCTTTTTTGCTGAGGTGTTCGAGTTACATAGTTACATAGTTATATAGGCTGAAAAAAGACATGCGTCCATCGGGTTCAGCCTCTCCCACATAACCTACTGCTGTTGATCCAAAAGAAGGCAAAAAACTCAGTCTGAAATGCTTGCCAATATGCAACATACTGGGAAAAAATTCCTTCTTGACCCCAGAATGGCAGTCAGATTTCTCCTTGGATCAAGAAGCTTTTACCCACATATTAAATATTATAACCCTTAATATTCTGTGTCTGCAGGAAGTCATCCAGTCGTTTTTTAAAAGTCTGTACAGACTCTGACCCAACCACCTCAACAGGCAGAGAATTCCACAGCTTTGTTGTTCTCGCCGTAAAATAACCCTTCCTATGCTTTAAGCTAAATTTTCTTTCTTCCAGTCTAAATGGATGACCCCTTGTCCTATGTATAGTCCTGTTAATGAATAGGTTATCAGACAATGGTTGATAATGGCCCCGTATATATTTATATAAGGTTATCAGATCCCCTCTAAGGCGCCGTTTCTCTAAACTAAACAGGTTTAAGCTTGTTAGTCTTGTCTCATAACGTAACCCTTCCATTCCCCTTATTAATTTAGTTGCCCGTCTCTGCACTTTTTCTAGCGCTATAATATCTTTTTTTAAGACCGGTGCCCAAAATTGCACGGCATATTCAAGGTGCGGCCTGACCATTGATTTATACAGAGGCAAAATTATGTTTTCATCCCGTGAGTGAACTCCCCTATTAATGCATGCCAATACTTTGCTGGCCTTGGCGGCTGCTGTTTGACATTGCACATTGTTACTTAGTTTGAAGTCTATGATTATTCCCAAATCCTTCTCCTGCTTGGATTTCCCTAACTCCGTACCATTTAGGGTATAAATTGCTTGTGTGTTCTTCACTCCAAAGTGCATAATTTTGCATTTATCTAGATTAGAATTCATCTGCCATTTAAGTGCCCAGTCCCCCAATCTATCTAAATCCCTCTGCAGCGAAGTAACATCCTGCTCACATTGTATTACTTTTCCTAGTTTTGTGTCATCTGCAAACACTGATACATGACTTTCAATGCCTATCTCAAGGTCATTTATAAATAAATTGAATAGTATTGGTCCTAAATTAAGATTACAGTTTCTGCTTTTTTTGTTAATTAGGGTTAGGATTACAGGGTCTGCTTGTTTTTTGATTAGGATTACAGTTTCTGCTTGTTTTTTATTCGGATTACAATTTCTGCTGGTTTTTTATTAGGGTTAGGATTACAGTTTCTGCTCGTATTTTTTTATTAGGGTTAGGATTCCAGTCTCTGCTCTTTTTTAGTGTTACACCTAGGGTTATAGTTTCTGATCGTTTTGAGTAGGGTTATAGTTTCTGCTCATTTTTCAATCACATTTATAGGTAGGGTTTCTGCTCGTTTTTGATTAGGGTTAGGGTGACAATTTCTGCTTGTTTTTTGATTAGGATTAATATTACGGTGTTTGCTTGTTTTATGTTCGAGTTTGAGTTTCCATTCTTTAAATTATATAGAATATTCTGAAATTATCCAAATAGATCAGATTATAAAAAGACTATGGCCAATAATGTTCAGAATTTTTTATTCAGGGTGTGTTTCGGTTTCAACATTGGCAATTGATACAGATTAGAGTTGTCGATATCCGACCCAATTCCTAATTGCTCCAATCGGAATCACAGAGATCTTCTAATTTTACTTAACTATATTTACTTTAAACCGTCTAGATTAAGTGTACAAATTGGACATTTTCTTGAATATATACACTTTTCTTCAGCTTCTTATCAATGTTTCAACTCTCCCCACACGTCACATTTCACCTATTATACTATAATCTTCTGATACATTAAATTTGACCTCGTCATGACAAGCGATATGATGACATCATGTATCACTTAGTCTTAGGAGATGACGGTTGAAACCATTGATTTACTTCATCAATTTAACCTTTATTGGACTTGACTACCTTCTAATACATGAACGCCTCCAGACACATGTATTATGTGTAATTTATACACCACAAACACATTTGTTTAGATATGCAAATCAAGACTTTTTTTAACCAAATATCCAAAAAGAGAAAAGCCAATTAAAACAAAAACTATTCCCTCTATTCCTAATGTAAGTTCTTACATTGTCGTTTTACCTGTTACTTGTCTAGCTCATTTACCTTGCGATATTCTGCTTATTTTCGCAGTTCAATAAAATAGCATCCATTGTTATTTTATTCTTTGTTATTAATGTTCTATGAAAAATATATATTTCTTCTAGATTATGAGAATAAAATGCTTATTCTGTATTACTTGCTGCATCATTGGGTCTCGTTCATTTGTACATAATCAAATACTACACATCCCTTTTTCTTTTCCAGCCGTATACAGTTACATGTAAATTTGCATCAACTGTTTGAAAACTAATGGTGTTGCTCTAAGAATGTAATCATTTTATCTCCTGTAAGAATGTTGGTGGGTGTTTATTCATTCTTTAATTTAGGAGCTTTCAGTTGTTGTGTCATTAGTGTAAATAACTGTTGTTAAACTTTAACCCATAGGGCCTTCAAGCTAATAAGATTTTCAAACTCAAGAGGTCAGGGAAAGCAGCAAGAAAAATCATCAGGGATCACTGGAAGGTCACAATATAGATCATGTGGATGTGGAAAAGTCTGCTTTGCCAAGACTAGGTCTTGGCAAAGGATATAGGTAACTGAAGGCTAGAAAAGGGGCGGAAATGTTTTTTAAGTCTTCTATAATGCCCAGGAGCACTAGTATTATGTGACTTGATTGGCGTGACACGTCACTGGTATATTTCAGAATATATTTTAGAAAAACTTCCTACCTACATGTAACTGGATCCAGACATATTTCTGACAGCCATGGAGGCATCTAACTATCCATCCACCCAAGGGAATATACATGCGGTAAAAAAACAACAAAACACTGAATATAATAAGTGTACTATATACATACAATAGTCTGCAAGAATTTTTCCTGTCATAGTAAACTGTATACACGTTGACACTAATGCATGTATGTATAGGAAAATATTAAAAAGGTGTATAGCGCCGTACAAGGGATTTTTTTTTTAACCGCATATACTGGTTTTCTAGTAGTTGCAAAGCTCTGCTAATCTCCCACTGTAGGCCGCTCATACTACACCCAGACCCCCACTCGCACCAGCAGAAAGGGCACCACAACGGGTTATATCTACTACCACAAGGGAAGATACAGCTCAGGCTAGGGTCAGACGAACGCATTTTCACGTTGTCTGTGAAAAAGTACGTTCGAACGAATGGACGCATTTTTTCACGGAGTACGCGATAGCGGTCATACGATGCGCATTTGCGTTCGTGATTTTGTACGGATCATCAATAAAACACTTTGTGCGTCTGGACGTTATGTTGGCCGGACATTAGCAGTGTCTGACATCTCCTAATCACGCACACACTCCGCTACCGGACGCAGCGCACTCTGTACAACCGTACTAGCGGTTTTACGTTCGACAAAATGCGTTCATTTTCCACTTGCATTGCGCAGCTGGACTTTTGTGCGACCGTACTTCGTATATTGGCCGTCATTGCCCAGCATTTGCTGCTACTACGGCCGTGATTAAGTGCGCCTGCACGCGCGTTCGCACTGCCTCAGTCTGACCCTAGCCTCAACTGAAAAAAAGTGAACACACTTTTTTTGAATTCAAAAGGACTAGATTCACTAGATCATGGGCCGGATTTCAGATTAGTGTCTTGCATTTGCAAGTGTCCAATCCTTATGGCTTCATTCACAAATGCTTATGGCTTCGCTGTTATCCCACTACTTAAACGTCTCAAGCAGTATGGAACCTACTGTACAATAATGCATTGTGTAGAACAGAAATTGTAGATTTATTTATTTAAAGGATTTTACCAGGAAGGATACATTGAGATTTCTCTCGTTTTCAAGTATGTCCTGGGTTCAAGCCGCAATTGAACAGAAAGGTTAGTGAAAACAGCCGTAATTCATCACATTAATGCTAGTAACACAGTGTCTTCCATGGTCAAAGGGGGTAACCCAAAATCAATATTGTATGCAAGGGAAGAAAACAGTGTGTTGCTACAGACACAGGGTCTGCGGGATTAAAACGTAACGTTTACTATTCAAAAAAATAAAAAACATATGAGTCACTCTTCTGAGCGTATTCCTAGTCCAAATACTATAATCTGGGATCCTTGATCCCAACCAGTTAGTCCCCAATATAAATGTACTTTAATGGACAGGAATAAACGCTCTTCCCTTAAAATGGATAGAGAGAGAAAACCTGTATGTAGCGGAAGGAGGAAAGTGCAGAGTGAATGCACCTCCTCAGAGTTATTAAACGGTAGGGATCCTTAGGATGGTCCTGTAACAGGTCTAATATAGGTAGACAGATGAATACACAGGTCCCTGTGACTCACAAACCAGTAAATGCTGGTATGGAGAAAGCGAGAGAAAAAAGGCTGCTATCCTGCAGTGATAGCCGTCAGCAATTCTCACGTGTGTAATTAGTCCATAGTTGTGGGATGAGAGTGAAAGAGGTTTAAAATGTAAACTAAATTGTCATGCCAATAGCGCTGCGTGTTTCACCTAGCGGCGTCATCAGGAGCGTGGTGGCAGCATGATGGGTGTCAGAGAGTGATAAACTGGCGAAATGCGTCTCAGGACTTAGCTTTTTAATTTCTTTTATAAGACCGCGTTTGTTTCATTTTATAAATAAATTTGACACCTTTTAAAAGTACCAGATCAAGGGTTTTTGTTACCCTTTCACCAATCGCACTGGTATCCAAGGACTTCACGCATTTAAAGGAGGTTGGAGGCCACTTCAAGGGCCTCACAGGCAATCCATCCTCCGAGCCGAGAGAAGAGGCTCTGAGTCCAGTAAGTACCCCATAGGGGGCAAGCAGGGGCCAGTACTGCTGAGTACTGCACAATCGTATGCTTCTCTGGCTTATGCTCCCTCTCTAGGAACCATCGGAAAGACTCGATAAAGACTATCGGCAAGATCCTAGAATCTGCATCAATCTATTTATGCAACTTGTATTGTTAGTTACCCCCCAACCCTGTAACCTGCATTTTTAAACCACACTGCCATATTCATTGCAACCAATCACAGTGTACGACATTCACCATAACCTTATAATATACATAGTTACATAGTTACATAGTTATATAGGCTGAAAAAAGACATGCGTCCATCGGGTTCAGCCTCTCCCACATAACCTACTGCTGTTGATCCAAAAGAAGGCAAAAAACCCAGTCTGAATGCTTGCCAATATGCAACATACTGGGAAAAAATTCCTTCTTGACCCCAGAATGGCAGTCAGATTTCTCCTTGGATCAAGAAGCTTTTACCCACATATTAAATATTATAACCCTTAATATTCTGTGTCTGCAGGAAGTCATCCAGTCGTTTTTTAAAAGTCTGTACAGACTCTGACCCAACCACTCAACAGGCAGAGAATTCCACAGCTTGATTGTTCTCACCGTAAAATAACTCTTCCTATGCTTTAAGCTAAATTTTCTTTCTTCCAGTCTAAATGGATGACCCCTTGTCCTGTGTATAGTCCTGTTAATGAATAGGTTATCAGACAATGGTTGATAATGGCCCCGTATATATTTATATAAGGTTATCAGATCCCCTCTAAGGCGCCTTTCTCTAAACTAAACAGGTTTAAGCTTGTTAGTCTTTCCTCATAACTTAACCTTCCATCCCTTATTAATTTAGTTGCCTGTCTCTGCACTTTTTCTAACGATATAATATTTTTTTTAGACAGGTGCCCAAAATTGCACGGCATATTCAAGGTGCGGCCTGACCATTGATTTATACAGAGGCAAAATTATGTTTTCATCCCGTGAGTGAACTCCCCTTTTAATGCATGCCAGTAGCTGTTTATGTTGCACTGCAACTTCATGTTACAACCAGTGGTGTATTTTGGCCTAGGCCAACAAGGCCTAGGCCTAGGGCGGCACCTTCCACCTTTTTTACTTTTGCAAAGTATTTTGCCTGGAAGGATACATTGAGATTTCACAAATTTTCAAGCATGTCCTGGGTAAGCAAGGCCTAGGCTTTCACTTTCCAGGGGGCAGCAAAAAACCTCACCACTAAGGCTGCTGTCAGACGAGCGTAGTGTTCACGTCCGTGATTGCGCCTAAAAGTACGTCCGTGATAGCATGACAGGAAGCCCATCGGAGCCCGTTACACGAAGTATGTCCGCACTGAACTGCGGACGCACAAGGGCCGCGGCCCACGGAAGCAAGGCAGGCAAGAACGTACAGCCGCTAGAACATCCGCACAGAATGCACTGCGGCCGGCTAGCGGCCTGTGTACGTGAGGTGGAGACGTCAGACGCACCTGTTCTGCGGCCTACATCACGTCCAGACTCCAGAACATTCCTGGCGTGGCTGTAGTATATTCTAGGGGCCGGAGAGTTTATCCTGGGCACTGGACGCTGCAGGTGACATGGACGTCGAGAGGCTGATCACCGAAGTGGGGGAGCACCCCGAATTGTGGGACACTGCCAGCAACCTATACAAGGACAAGATCAGCAAGGCGAACGCATGGGCTGATGTAACGAGAGCGGTGTACCCTGCATACGACACATGGTCTGAGCATGAACAGAAAGTACAGAGTGAGTACATGATTATTTTATTCATAATGAAATGCACATTATTAATCCAAACAAAATGTAAATGGCTAACAAATTCATGAACGTCACATGTCAAATGCTCCCCATCTGCCAGGGCACCTGTCCTGCTTCGCTAGTGAAATAGTTTGCCAGTGCATCACGATGCCTGTTGCTGTGTCGATTCACAGGCATAACGTCATCATTAATAAATTCCTCCAAACCACAAACAGACAAGGAGTCATCAAAATTAAAACCATCCCGCGCACGAACAAAATTATGCAACACACAACAACATTTCACTATATCTACAGAAAAATCGATGTGCACATCTAGCGGCCTATGGAAAATCCTCCACTTGTTGCTCAGTATGCCAAAGGTACACTCGACATACCGTCTCGCACGCGACAGCCTATAATTGAACACCCGCTTTGTCACAGTCAGGTGTGTCCCAGAGTATGGCCGCAGGAGATGCGTAGAAAGTCCAAAAGCCTCATCCCCTACAAAGGTGTAGGGGACTCGCACATCTGTGCCAGGCAAAGGTGCGGGTCCGGGGATGTGCAGTGTCCCACTTTCTATTGCATTCCACAGTGTGGAGTTCCTGAACAGTGTGGAGTCTGAATCTTTCCCGTATGACCCCACATCCACACAGACAAAATTATAGTTGGCATCTGCCACTGCCAGTAGGCCAATGGAAAAATATTGTTTATAATTGTGATACAGTGAGCCACTCTGCAGTGGCTTCACTATACGGACATGTTTGCCATCCACGGCTCCCAGGCAATTCGGAAAGTTTGCTCGCTCCAAAAATGTTGCAGCAATTTGCGCCCATGCCGCATCTGTGGGTGTTGGCAAACATTCTTCCCTCATCGTGTCCCAAATTGTCTGGCACACCTTGCGGACGATCTCCCCAGCTGTAGATCTGCCAACGGGAAATTATAATGCAGGTCCTGCAGACTGCATCCACTGGCAAGATACCTATCAAAAAAGGAGAAATAAATGTGTGTTATGATCAGATTCCGTGAGTCGCACCCAATATCATTCTTCTGTTTTGCAGCACATGAAGTCATCGCGAAATGGAGGACAGTCAGGGACAACTACACAAGGGTCCTCAAAAAAGATGCGGGAGCGGCACGCTCTGGATCAGCGGCGAGGAGGGCCAGCAGTTACATTTATGCTGAGCAGCTGTCATTCCTGTAACGGACCCTGGAACCAAGACCTATGGTGGGCAGCATCGATCTCCCATCCACATCCAGGGCACAGCAACACGTGCAGCCATGTGCTACTGCCACCTGCTCACAAGAGACGGAAGAGGCCGGAGCAGACTCGCAGTTGGAGGAGGAGACCGCTGCCCAGGAGCTGCCTACTGCAAGGGCTGACACCACCAGGCCGGGCCAGAAAAGGAGAAGGGCACCGGGTGGTGAATTTGAGCGTGCCATGGTGACATTCATGGATTGTCACCATCCACCACCACCTCCACGCTGCAGGTTCTGGGATGACAATGACATGTCGTTCCATCATTCGTGTCTCCCCATGTTGCACCAGATGAGCCTGGCTCAGAAGATGGAGTACCGAAGAAGGACATTGGACACCATACACAGCATCTTGAGCCAGCCTCCAGTACCACCTGTGCCTCCCAGGGCACAATATGCTGGTGGTTATTACCGGCGGCCGGAGCCTCCACACCAACCCATGTCCCCTGGTGCCAGGTCACAACCACCCTATCAGTCTGCATACCAAGGTTACATGCCCGATCCCTATGATGAGGATGCTCCTCATTATGAGGATTTGTAGTTATTTTCCTGCTCATGCACTTGTTTTATGCTCTGCATTGTTGTTTGCCACATGTTCGTGGACTCTTTATTTTATGTCTGATTTATGTTATGTTCAGCAACATATGGTGTGTTAATGTTATTTGGTTTAGTATTACCATTTCTTGTGGATAAAAGATTTATGTTGCTGTCACTGTTGTCTGTCATTCATTATTGAGTATGTGTGATATTATGCAATGTGTGTGGGTATGCTTGTGCAAATGGGCTGGTGGGCATATCACAACACACCGAAAATGGGGGCTCTGGACATCAAGCACATCTCTGCTGGCTGGCACCGAAAATATGAATGCTGGTGTTTGCTGTTACTTACCGCAACGTGATGACCAGCATCTCCTTGGGTGGAATGGCGTCCCTCATATTGGTGTCCCTCTTCATCAACGGCTCACGTACCGTCGACAACAATTCGTCAAAGGAGGGGATGGACATCCGCAGGTAGTTGAAGAACTTCGTCGGGTCCCTCTCTCGCAGTGGCCTGTACAGCGTGACAAAGTGGCCATGCGTGCATCTGGCAGCGTTTATGGGATGAACCCATGATCGCCGTTTTTGCTTGTTCTTCAGGTACAGGTACCCCGTTGCAGCAAAAACGAATACTTCAACTGCATCCATCTTTGGAAAACCCCACCTTCCCCAAAATGGCTTTTTATACCCCTTCCCTTGGTTTTTTCATCTGCAATTGATTTGGTTTCTCACATTTCACTTTTTATATTGATCCGTCACTAATCACGGACGTGATCACTGACGTGATTACGGACTGTGTGACCACTACTGCGTCTTCCGTACTGACGATGTCCGTACTGCACGGACGTACAGTCCGTAGAAATCACACTCGTCTGACCGTAGCCTAAATGGGTTACTCACAGAGCACCGAAATGACGCCAACATTTTGGTGTTCTGTAGTTCCCTGCACTTCAGGGAATAAAATTTCCCCACCCTTTCAGTGAATTCACCATTCACCGCAGGGTCCCCAAAGTGCATGGAGTCGGCCGCTGAATGCTGCGACCGCAAACCCGTGGCCTGCTGTTTTCAAAAGAACTACTGAATGAAAATGTCTGGAATTTACATATAAGATCCTATGATTGATAATAAAAAGTTCTGTTACAGAAAGAAAAAAAAACCCTAATAAAAAATTTTGCTGAATAATTACTAAAAGGTACTAAAAAATTTAAAAAAAAAAAAATCAATAAAGACTTTTTACTGCAGATTAAAATAATAAATGGTTTATTAGATATTGCATAAAACGGGAATATTTTTAACATTGAAACCTATGGGGATCACCTGAATAAACCTGCTGATTGAAACCACCGAAAATCAGGGCATTTCACTGCCATTTCTCTGCTGTTTGGTGTTCTCTGAATAGATTAACCATTACTTCTCTATGTGGATTTGCAATGCCTTCAAACAGCACTGTACTTGCTGGCAGTTCGCCAAACTTGTGTGTGAGCATATCACAGAGCAGTGGTGTACTTCGGGGAGTGGCGGACCAGGTACCAGTGATTATTGGGGTGTCATTAGGGGGTATTAGGAGGTGCCACTGTCACTGAGTGTCAGCTTTGAGCTGTGTTCTCAAACAATGAGCAGCAGAGCAGGGCGTTTGCATACGGAATAAAATTGAATAGAATAAAAATCTGATGCACTCATACACACCGCACATTGCATTGCTGGGAGTTTTATTGCTGTGGAGTTCTGATATGCTCATACACAGTGCCCATTTCTGTGGGTTTTATTGCTATGCAGCTCTGTGATACACTCATATGCAGTGCACGTTTCTGTGGATTTTATTGTTCAACCAATTAGAGCGGCTGTGATCCAGTATACTTGACATGTTCTTTGTAAAAATGCTTGAATTAGAACATTTCTTAATTTTATTTATCTCAATAGATACATTTGAAATGGTATACAAAATGTACAAGTAGGCACTTGGTATCCACTTTTAATATAAAGAGAGGAAAAGGCAGAGCTCTAAGAGGAAAAGGTGGAGCTTAAAGAGGAAGGGTGGGGATTAACCACCAATTTAAATTAGGGGTGCACGAGTTTAGTCAGGCCTAGGGCAGCACAAAACCTAAATACACCACTGGTTACAACCATATGTTTCTTTATTCTGTACACACGAATAAGTTAAATATTACACGTTTGCACCTAAGGGATCCCTTTTAATATTGTCTCCTTTATAACATCTTCGGGGTGTCAGACATATCCCTAAAGGGCTTGCAGCAGACATATATTGTCATAAACAAAAACACCCCATTATTTCTTTACACCTTTTATTCACTGGTCCATTTCCTAGGGCCGTTTGTGACACCACCACCTTTTCCCTTGCCTTTTTTATTATTTCCATGCATTTTCACGGTTTTAATTTTTTTTTTAAATAGCAGTGGTCCGTTTTTTTTTTTTTTACCAGTTCGGTGGCTGATGGGCTTTTTCTGACGGCGTTTGGTTGATCCTTTTCGGCACACTTCGGGTACCCTGCAGTGAATGCTGAATTCACTGCAGGGTCTGTGACCGGAAAATCGCCAAAGACCACCGATGGGTGCACAGAGAACTTTCGGTGCTCTCTGACTAACCCCTCTAGTGGGCCTGCAGTGATATTGTCCTGTGTTGGCAAGCTTTCCAGGATACCATCCTTGAGATGTCTGACAAAGACTCGGAGACGATACCTGTCATGACCAAGTCCTACCTAACCCAATTGTGACGTGCGAAGGGAAAGTGTAACGGGCGGGGTATCGCCCACCAAGGAGTAGCGGAGTTGAGATCCTTAGGGGCTGAGAAATATTTTTGATGTTTAAACACCGATTAAATCTCATAGAATCAGACACTTGTGGCAACAAGGTTGAACCATAGACTGAGTCGCTACTAAGCACTAAAGGTTTCGAGACCAATAGAGCACATACAGGAGAAACACAGATAAATCAGACAGTTGGTGAATTGTGCGGACTGGAGGGCAGTCAGGAAATAAGTAGCGTTAATGTTTGCTGATAATCGGGAGCAGGTCAGCGGTACCTTAAGATGGTAAGAAACAACACATACACTTCAGGGTCTGTCGTACAAACAAGAACGAGTATTGTTGCTGGTAAGCGCACACTGACCATCAGCATTAAAGAAGTAGGACTTTGCAATCGCGGATTGAAACAATATATGTGGCTGGCGAACGTGAATCCTTGGTTGGGTGTAGGCACTTAGAGAGGCCACGGACCCACCGATGAGAAGGAACACTTCCCCAGTAGAGTGTAAACACCCCAGCGGCAAGCATGGGGTTAAACCACCAAAACACCACACGGGCGATCGTAATCAATCAGCAGAGAACAGTCAGAAATCAGGCCGGGTCAAATAACAGGAGCAGGGATCGTATACAAAAAACGGGTTGGCAACAGAGAGGCAATCTTAATCAATAGGCACCGATGCGGGAATCAGACTCCACGACAGGGGACGAGGCAACTCCTCGCGCCCTGTTTTAAACCTGGTGACTCCTCGTGACCATGCTGGGCCCCACCCCCTCAGGCGCTGCTCGGCATTCCCCAGTGCTGGCAGCCGGCCAGCTCCTGGCACAGGACCTTGCCCAGACCCCCCATGCAGCGCAGCGGGGGCTGAGGACATAACAGAAAGCATACAAGGGGTTACAGCTCCAAGCCTCTGGATTCACTAACTCTATGCACTCTCAGGGTGTCAAGTTATGCCAACCTAGCCCCCTGTAAGCCGTACACACCCTTACGTGTGTATGCTGCCACCACAAAAGTAATTAGGGCACTTTTGAAACCCCACAATCCAGGAGGCCAACCATAGACAACGAATATATATATGAATATATATATATATATACACATACACACATACACACACCAAAAATGTTAAATACTACAGTAACGATAAACCAAGCGATTCTGTTTGCGAAGCATGAATTATCTAGATCAAGACAGTCTGGGTTTTAAAGTTTTAATGGAAAAGATAAAAGTACAAACTTTACACAGTGCCAGTATCACATAAAAACAAGACATACAAAATATACGAAAACCTGCAAATACAGTTCTTGAAATAAAATGGGACTTACACAGAAAACCTAACTTGATTAGGCAATTGCCATGGGTATTCCAGATTTCAATTGTCCCAGAAGATTCTTTGGATGTTATCCACTCCAAATCTTTGCCGAAATAACCTGAGTTTTTGGACGAGCATTCTATACAAAACAGCTTGCCCCTCCCCCTCCTCCCCCAACCCATTTGTTTCCCATCTGAGCAGATCAGATAAGGGATTGTAAATACCGAGGTCTTCCCGGGCAAACTCCTTTGCAAAGACAAGAGAAAAAAAACAACACATTTTCTGCATTTAAAATCTGACCCTCTGCGCCGAAAATTATGCCAGTATGTGACAATACCTTTTGTCTTCTTTTGCTGTACTTTGTGGAGTCCATCAAATCGGTGAAAAAGGTGACTGCATAGACCTGCTATTGGTGGGGAGGCTTTTAATAGTGCTATACTGGTGACGGCAATCTCCTCCATTCTGGAATGGATGAAGTTCATCCAACTGGTGGAGAGCCTGAGGGGAAAGCACCTTCCAGCTCTTCACCTTGGACTCCTCCTTTCCTTCCCCATCTCCACTCCCCCCTTTTTTTTTTTTTTTTTCATATTAGGGTGCAAATGCCACAAGTGATTCAAACCCAAGATGCTTTGATTTATCCAATTTGGCGGTAGAGCAAAAAATCGAACTCTTCCCTTCTCTCAATATATATCTGAAAGCATGTTGCACTATTACAGTACTGAAAGCATATGTTTGAGATATTGTATGCATTTTTTATTATACCTGGTTTGTTAAAAAAAATTCTGCACTATAGGGCAAGTATCAATTTTACCTTTTGGTGTTTTAAAGGTTTGCTGCGCCAATAGTAGAAATTGTATCATTTATAACCACATGCACAAATTAATAGGTAAAAACAAACTTACTGTGCTTCAAAATATATTGCAGATTTGTCATAAAGTGTAATTTCCATACAGTTTCAAAATTAGCTCAAACATTCTTCAGAACTCTTAATATTATTGAATGTTGCGTGCACCATATATTTAAATCTGAGTTTTTACTTTGGAAGCTAAACTAGTTGAATTAGATTTTTTTAACATCTATTCATCAGTTTTTCTTTCCATCTTGTGTCTTTTAAATAAGTCTTTAGTATAATTGAATGTTTTAATTATATCATTAGAGGACATTTAACTTTACTGGCCCATTGAAATGTCAAAGTTTGCCAAGAAATACAAGTATTCAGCAGCGATGTTTAACCTCAGAGTTCAGCAAAGTGAGCATGAATGATGGTACTTTTGCGTCTATGTAGGGCACCCTCACTGGTGTTTTCTTTTTTTAGTGCAGCATGACTGCGGGTGAATTTGTAAGATTGATACATCTAATCATCACTTTATGCTTTCCGTGACATCAAACTGAAACCCTACAACTTGTCAGACCTTTTGGTTTTATCCGTTACACATGCCCATCTGCTTACTAGCAAAAACAATATATTGTGTGGAACATAATGAAGATTTCGTCCTTCAAAAGACTTTCTATTGTTTGGTTGTTTTTTTTTCATTCATTTTCTTCCATAACAGTGGATTTGACTTTGGAAAATAGTAAAATGAACATTTGGAACACTAACGGTGACATTCAACCGCGCAAAACAAGTTTGGCAAGGTAGATCAATTCACATTTATCCATATGGGCAGTTTTTCTCCTTTGCTAATCTTTCAGTAAAAGGCTGCAGACATTGCAAACAAAATTACTTATGAATGAATTTCATGGGATTTGTGTTTATTCAATTGCACAGATGTTTTCTGCTCAATCCGTTAATGGTGAACAATATCATTGTATCATTGTTTAAAGTTTCATCAAACTAGTATTTTTTCCCATATTTGAATTATTTAGAAGATGTGCTGCTCGCTGCATGCCAGCTGCCCTGATTTTGCCTTGATTTTAAAAGGATTGCAACAGTGTCACAAAACCGACTGCTGGCAAGCTTATTGCCCACTTGAATTGTGTCATATTGTTTGGGAAGCAGGTGCTCCTGAACCACCCAAAGCAATTAAGGGAAAAGAATGAAATCACTCACAATTTGCTTCCGGCTTTCTTTGTACTGCTGACGTTTAGTGGAAGTATAATAGGTTATCAAGAACAACCAAGTATCTCCAGTATAGTGTCAACACTCACACCTATATCATACCTATGAACCATGTATTATTTCAGGTATTAGACAATTTCTCTTTGACATACAAAAATAAGAAAAAATAATTTCTTAATCATAAAAAGATTTTAAGGGCATGAAAAAAAAAAGCGGATTTAAAAATTAATATAAAAAGGTCAAAAGGGCTCCACTGATTCATTTAAACCTTTCACTACCAAGTGATTTTCAACAATTGTTGTATTTTTTTCTTTAAAAAAATCATTTTAACCCTTTCACGCCACGGGGCATGCTGTGCTGTGCTCGAGGTGGGTGTGCCTAAACACTGCCGGCCAGCACATCACACCCCGCGACCTTCCCATAGACTCAATCATCCTGTCTACTTTTTTTTTTTGCCAAAAGTATTTTACCAGGAAGGATACTTTAAAAAGAGAGGAATCTCAATGTATGTCCTGGGTAGCAAGTATGTACTGTTCGGTGTCTTGGCCAAGGACACTTAATGGAGAGGTGCTCTGCCCGGGATTCGAACCTGTGTCTCCACGGATATAGAGTAGTGATGTTACCTATACTCCACCCAGCCGGTACATTGTGCACATAGTGATTGGGTCATTGGCTGCCACGGGACCACTGTCTTGCGGCAGCCATTGACTATCAGCACGAGTGCAATGTAGACAGACTCAAGGCTAGCCTCAGTGGCAGCAGAGCGTCCTTCCCGGGAGCTTCAAGAGGCTAATTAATCATATAGTAATATTTGGGAATATTCTTAATATATTTCTTACTGTAGTCACCTATTTGTCAGGCAGATGGCTCCATCTACTGGCCAAAAGGATTTACTGCATTTAGAGCTGCAGCTCGTGGTTTCCCACATTGAATTTGCCTATTTTAACAAGTTTTATCACATTACATCTACAGGGCTAAAACTTTGGGGGCACCATCTGAAGCCCAAAAGCAATCTAAATTAGTTTTGCAGCAAATGAATTTCATTTGCTGTTGTTCTGCACAACTGCAGATCGACACAACTCTACGGTCCATATTACATAGTTGGTGCTAACTTAACTAGAGTTGTTGTAAACTTAAAACCACCATAGGCTATAATGGCTCTGGGAAGTTTACAACAGCTCTGGTTAAGTTAGCACTAACTATGTAATATGGCCCTACATCGGACATCTGATGACCAGAGTTATCTCAGTAATGAAGGGGTTAACGTCATGAAATTTTCTTATCATGTAAAAGACTTGTCCTTAGACACTAGGGATGAGCTGTTCGGGTTCGGACGGTTCGGAGTTCAACCCGAACTTTGGTAGTTCGAAAGTTCACGAATTTCGAACTTTTTGGGTCTGTTTGGTTCGAGTTCGAAAAAAAAAAAGAAATTTTGAAAAAAGTATAGAAAATGCTTAAAAAAAATACTAAAAAAATCTAGAAATAAAGAGACTCTTTACTGCAGAATATTATAAGCAACGGTTTATTAGATATTGAATTAAAAACTAATGTGTACGTGGAAAGATTATCAACTCTAAATGACCGCTGTTCACAAACTGGCATAACACCAGGTGTTTTTAGTCTGGTAATCAATTTGATACATTGTACACCATACTGAGGGTGGGGTGGTGTCTGCTTCTGATTGAGATTTGAGAATTTATTTCCCTAAAACATCCTAATATGCTGCATTTAACCCTTTCGCTGCTGAGGCTTTTCACACCTCTGTGCTGAGGTCATTTTTACCGCTTTCGCTCATCATGTTTAACCGCGTTTTGTAGCCATATTTTGATATATGACCCAGACATATTATATATCGTTCTTTCCGGCAGACTTGGCAGATTCATAATATGTCATTATTATATGTATACGTTATGTCATGTCTGTATATTATAACAAAAATGCAATAAAATTAGAATTTTCAATAATTTATTATGTGTAAAGTGTTTTTTTCACATTTTAACATGCGATCGTTTGCGGTTATATTTTGTATGGGGTGCGCTTGTTAAAAAAAATTAGAAATGGGGTCTCGTTACATTTTTTTTTGGGGAAATTTCGCTTTTTTTAACAAACGCACCGCATACAAAAATCGTTAGTGCAGCATTATTGTTCACATTATAATTGAAATGGGAACAATATTGCTGCATTAACAAAACCAAAAGAAAACTTATTTATTTTTTTAGAATTTTTTTAAAAAAAATTTTTAAAAACATTTTTCATGCTCATGTTTGGTATCCTTGGAAAGGCCATGCTCTGGCCGATCCAATGATATCAAACATTAACCCCTAGCTGCCACGGATCGGGAGATAGGGGGTTCATTGGAACCCCTATCTCCACCATTGGTGGCAGCTAGGGGTTAACTCCAGGACTGGCGTCATCCTGCTATACACGATGACGCCAGTCCTCAGGGGGAGTTCCTGGAGGCTTGGCCAACATCCAAGATGTCGGCCAGCTCCAGGAGAGGATCACGATCCGGCTCCCCAGGGGTTAATCACAGCCACAGTTTGGAAGGGCAGGCTGTGCCCTTCCAAACGGTGCCTGGATTAACCCTCTGCCCCCGGCGATCGGGAGGGAGAGAGGTCCGAAGGACCTCCCCCCCTCCCTTTCAGGCGCTTCCTCCGCACATGCGGGGGGGGGCGCCTGAATTAGATGTCATCACGCCGCCGCGATGACATCTAATTGCTCCGCCGGGGACCCGGAGTGCTGGGCTGACATCCAAGATGTCAGCCCGCACCGGGGGGCGCAGCAATCCGCCGGAATCCGCGTCCATAGCACAGGAGAACCACTTGGCTGGACGCGCTGAGCGCGTCCATAGCAGCCAAGTGGTTAACTGGTGTTTGAAAAAAATTCAAAATAACATCTAAGGCTAGGGTCAGATGAACGCATTTTGTATGGACTGTGCGTCCGTGCAGTACAGACGTACTTACTGACTGACAACAAGGTAGTGGCCAAACAGTCCGTTTTTTTCACTGACGTATTTTTTGACTGATGTAGCAGGGAAAATAAATTAAAATGAATAAACATTCTGTCCATCAAAAATGCTGGACGTATAAATGCAGTCCATCTGACCTTGTTGCATCACTCACACACAAAGCTATGCGGACGTTGTGGATGTGGCGCACTCTGCACGTCCGTTCTAGCAGTATTACGTTCTTGCCTAACCTACGTCCGTTTGCAGCGTCCGTCAGCCCCCGCACTTCTGTGTGGACGTACTTCGTGTGTGGGGCTCCATTTAACACAATTGTATGCTATCACGGACGTACTTACCGTATTTTTCGCTCCATAAGACGCACCTGACCATAAGACGCACCTAGTTTTTAGAGGAGGAAAACAGGAAAATAAATATTCTAAAATCAAATAGTGTAATAATGGATATACTGCCCCAGCTCATGGATATGCCCCAGCACATGGATACTGTCCCCCAGCTCATGGATATGCCCCAGCACATGGATACTGTCCCCAGCTCATGGATATGCCCCCCAGCTCATGGATATGCCCCCCAGCTCATGGATATGCCCCCAGCTCATGGATACTGTCCCCCAGCTCATAGATACTGTCCCCCAGCTCATGGATACTGTCCCCCAGCTCATGGATATTGTCCCCCAGCTCATGGATATGCCCCAGCACATGGATACTGCCCCAGCTCATGGATATGCCCCAGCACATGGATACTGTCCCCCAGCTCATGGATATGCCCCAGCACATGGATACTGTCCCCAGCTCATGGATATGCCCCCAGCTCATGGATACTGTCCCCCAGCTCATGGATACTGTCCCCAGCTCATGGATATGCCCCAGCACATGGATATTGTCCCCCAGCTCATGGATATGCCCCAGCACATGGATACTGTCCCCCAGCTCATGGATATGCCCCAGCACATGGATACTGTCCCCCAGCTCATGGATATGCCCCCCAGCTCAAGGATACTGTCCCCAGCTCATGGATACTGTCCCCCAGCTCATGGATATGCCCCAGCTTATGGATATGCCCCAGCACATGGATACTGTCCCCCAGCTCATGGATAATGCCCCAGCACATGGATTTGCCCCAGCTCGCTCATGGATGTGCCCCAGCTCGCTCATGGATGTGCCCCAGCTCGCTCATGGATGTGCCCCAGCTCGCTCATGGATGTGCCCCAGCTCGCTCATGGATGTGCCCCAGCTCGCTCATGGATGTGCCCCAGCTCGCTCATGGATGTGCCCCCGCTCACCTGTCGCCGCCGCGTTAGGCTCCCTCTGAGTGTGCGTCCGGCGGCAGGAAGCTTGGGCACTCGCCTGGGGGAGCCACGTGACCGCAATCTCGCGAGATCGCGGTCACGTGGCTCCCCCAGGCGAGTGCCAAGCTTCCTGCCGCCGGACGCACGCTCAGAGGGAGCCTAACGCGGCGGCGACAGGTGAGCTGAGGCATATCGCTCATGCATTCGCTCCATAAGACGCACCCACTTTTCCCCCCACTTTTTGGGGGGAGAAAAGTGCATCTTATGGAGGGAAAAATACGGTATGTGCGGGCAACACGGACATTAACACTGCGTTCGTCTGACCCCAGCCTTACTGTATGATGAAACTTGCTGGCCTGACAGTCTTGCACCAAAGGCAGAATATCTGGGTGCACTGATGCCTTAACCAGATGCATATCTTTTTAATATAGGACCGCATGGTCCACCCCTGCATTCTTCCACAATACTACAGAGGGGTTACTGTATGATGATACTTGCTGGCCTGGCAATAAAGGCACAATATCTGGGTGCACTGCCGCCCATTACCAGATCAAAAACTTTTCAATACAGGACCACATGGTCCACCCCTGCACTCTTCCACCATACCACAGAGGGGTTACTGTATGATGATACTTGCTGCCCTGGCACTAAAGGCACAATATCTGGGTGCACTGCCACTGACGCCTGTATCAGATTCATATCCTCAGAGGGGTTACGGTGTGACAGCACTGTTGCCGACGCTAAAAACCCAATTTTAAAGCACCTATTGTTACTTTCATCCAAAGCCTGCATAAGTTTCACAATAATTTAGGCAAAAAAAATCACTAATCCTTTTCTGCGTGTCCGACTCCTAAAACGTCTCCTCTTTTCATACAGGCTGCTGCCCCAAGCAGTTGTTTATGGATATATTGAAGGAAAAGCATTTACCGTCATTTGAAATGTAATTTTTTGGTTTTTACATATTTCTATACATCCTAGAAATCCGCCAGTTCACGGGCAGGTTATGGGGACCTCCTAGGCACGATATTTGAAGGAATTTTTGGTTTTTATTTTTAACCCTTATTTCATGGAAAACTCACTGTCCCTTTAAAAACGTTTTTTTAAAAACTTTTTGTCCTTGTTTCCTGTCCCCCAGGGCATTACCCGGACCCCCATACACCTTTTATGGCAAATATGTTGCATATATGCCCTCTTGGAGGGCACTCTAAAAAAACCGAATTTTCAGCCCCATTGACTTGCATGGGGTTCGAGTTCGGGTTCGGGTTCGGGTTCGGTCCCGAACAAATGGGAAGTTCGGGTTCGGGCTCGAACCGAACTCGGGGAGTGTTCTGCTCATCCCTATTAGACACAAACATTTAAAAAGAAATAAAAGTTAGAGGCATTAATCTTTCACCCAATGTGTATTTAAGAGCATGCTTTTAAATAGAATGAAATTTGCACAAAAAAACATTTGAATACTTTCTTATAGCAAAGATTCTGTGCTCAGGGTTTGCTCACTGCTGTATAGGGCTACGATTAAGGGTACTGTGACCTCTCAAACAACATTAATTGGTTACAATGCATAGTGTGTCTTTCTAATGTTGATCCTTTCTTTTATCTACTGATAAATGCGTTGACTTGTATTACCTATATGTGATGTCTGCATCTGTTTGTCTTAACCTAATATTTCAATTATAAGGCAACATACATTGAATAAACTACTGAATATGCATAGTAGGGTTACATGCTGCTATAACAAGTTATTTCTGTCTCCATTCTGACAGCATGGATGAAATGTTACTGGAAATTTGTCTGAAATAGGGTAATGCAGCAGTCGGACCACTGACTGGATATTCTAAAACAATATCATAGGAGAGACTCGATACCAAGAGAAATGGAGACTAGTTGAATGCCATAAAAAAGATGCACAGATGCATACATTACATTTCCAATGATGCCTTTTACCCAACATCCACCAAATGCCGAAAAGCTATCATTTTATTTATTATAAAGACACTTCAGACCATATTGTAAAAAGGCAAGTTATATACAATTTAAAAAATTATATATATTGGTGCATAGATATTGTCTGGTGGGAAATCAAGGTTATAGATAAAAAGAACATGGATCAAAGTCATTATTTTCTAAATACCTGCATGCTAATCTTCACTAAAAAAAAAAAAAGCTAATTTTGCTGAAAATGTTTGTTTTCATAACATTTATTTTAAGCATGTGATGTAAAGTTAACAAATATGAGGTAACAAACATATTTCATGCACAGAGATTGTTTTTCCGAGACAGTTAATAAAAAAAATGTAAGTATGCACATTTAAAATTTTCCATGTATTCTCTTAGCTTTCACAGGAATATTGTTGAAAAGATTCTGAGCTCCTGATGGTATCTCTTATCTTCCACATTTTCAAACGAGGTCTGCATTATCAGCATACAGACCGAAATGACTGTTGCATCAAATATGGTAAATGTGATTGTGAGGTGACGTCGCAACCTGCCCCTTTTAACACAGGCCGCTAGTCCTCTGACTAGGATCCCCCTGTTGGCTTTAGCGTTTGGCCCCTCAATGCTAGGGATGAGCTGTTCGGTTCGGAGTTCGATTCGAACATTGGCCGTTCGAAAGTTCGAACTTTTTTGGGAAGTTCGCCAAAAGTTCAAAAAAAAAAAAATTGAAAAAAAATAAAAAATGCTTAAAAAAATAATAAAAAAATCTAGAAATAAAGAGACTATTTATTTCTCTCCCCCTATCCTTTCAAAAGTCAGTGACTGCTTATCTGGCATCTCCTCCTGGATGGCCTCCCACCACCTAAAGATCAACATGTCAAAGACTGAGCTCCTACTTATTCCTCCCTCCAATGCCTCCCCACCTCCTGACTTCTCTATCATGGTGGAGGGTATCACCATCTCCCCATCAAACCAAGTTTGCTGTCTTGGAGTTACACTTGACTCTGCTCTTTCCTTCATCCCCCACATCAAGTCTCTATCCTCCTCCTGCCGATACCAACTGCGTAATATTTCCAGAATTCGGCCATTTCTTACCGCTGTCACCACAAAACAACTTCTACACGCCCTGGTAATCTCCCGACTCGACTATTGCAATAATCTCTTATCTGGCCTCCCTCTGTCCCGCCTCTCCCCCTACAATCCATCCTGAACGCCAGACTAATTCACCTCACCCGCCGCTCTGTCTCTGCCACTCCCCTCTGCGAGTCCCTTCACTGGCTCCCCATCCACTGCAGAATTAAGTTCAAAATCCTTATCCTTACCTACAAAACCCTCACTAACTCAGCTCCCCACTACCTGTCCTCACTAATCACCAAATACACCCCAGCCCGCTCCCTAAGGTCAAACAGTGACCTGCGCCTAGCTTCTCCCCGCATTACCTCTTCCCATGATAGACTGCAGGATTTCTCACGCGTAGCCCCCACTCTCTGGAACGCTCTCCCTCGTACTGTCAGACTTTCCCCTAACTTCTCTTCCTTCAAACGCTCCCTTAAGGCTAGGGTCAGACTGAGGCAGTGCGAACGCGCGTTCTGGCGCACTTAATCACGGCCGTGCTAGCAGCAGATGCCGGGCAATGACGGCCAATATACGAAGTACGGTCGCACAAAAGTCCGGCTGCGCAACGCAAGTGGAAAATGAACGCATTTTTTCGAGAACGTTAAACCACTAGTACTGACGTACAGAGTGCGCTGCGTCCGCTAGAGGCGTGTGTGTGTGAATTGGAGACGTCAGACGCTGCTAATGTCCGGCCAACATAACGTCCAGATGCACAAAGTGTTTTATTGAAGATCCGTACAAAATCACGGATGAAACTGCGCATAGTATGACCGCTATTGCGTATTCCGTGAAAAAATACGTCCATTCTTCGAACGCACATTTTCACGGACAACGTGAAAAATGCGTTAGTCTGACCCTAGCCTAAAACGTTCCTATTTAGGGAAGCCTACCACCCAACTCACTGACGCAACCATCAATCACTCTCACCTTACAGTCCTCTCCTCCTGTTTCCAACCCCAACCCTCCCAGATTGTGAGTTCCTACGGCAATAGGGCCCTCATCTCCTCCTGTACTGTTTGTCAAATGTTGTTCAATGTATTGTAACCCTGTCTATACTGTGCTTATTGTACAGCGCTGCGGAATATGCTGGCGCTTTATAAATAAAGAATAATAATAATAATATTTACTGCAGAATATTATAAGCAACGGTATATTAGATATTGAACTAAAACGGGAATATTTTTAACATTGAAGCCTATGGGATAAAACATTCTTGTTACTAAAACATCAGGCAGACACGGCCCTCTAATTAGGCACTGTAGAGGGCAGCCTGCAGGGGCCTCCCAAGGATACCCTTGAGGAGCATGCGGCCGCCGGATGACAGAGCTGCAACTGTGCAGGTTGCCGCCCGGGTGCATGTGGCAGAGACAGGCGGCGCATGGAGGGTGCCACTGCACCCCACTGACCACCAGGCTAAGGTAAGGCGACACATTTCTAAAAAAAAATCAAAAAAATCCGAGGACATTTTTTGGGCTGTGCGAGGTCTCAGGCAGTGGTTTGTTTTTTTTGTGTGTATATTTTTAGCAAATTTGTAGGGGAAGGTAAGGGCAGGTATGATATATATATATATATATAGATAAGAATATACATATACTATATATCTTATGAATATATATATATCCAGACTTGTATTACACACACATTTTGGCAACTAATTGCCCCCCCCCATTTTGCTGATCCCTCCATAAGAAATGTTGAACCTGATGGAGCAGAGAATAATATATATATATATTCTCTGCTCTGTCGGGTTCAACATTTCTTCTGGAGGAATCAGCCAAATGGGGGGGCACATTTAGTTAAGATTGTCCATATACCACCCCATATGTGTATATATGGTCAGAGGTCTGTGGGTGGATATATATATATATATATATATAGATATATATATATATATATATATATATATATCTGCGTGTTGATATATACGTATATGTCTGTGTGCTGTATCAATGCATCCCTACTCTATACACAGCGCTCCGCATCCCAATAATATATGATATGGGGTTATTTTTATATTTTTATACTATTCCTATTAAATTAACAGTAATTTTTTTTTTTTTTTGTAATTCAAGGTTTTTATTTTGTAAGAATAAACACATAGTAAATCAACAGAAGTGGCCTCGCAGGGCCAGAAGATCTCGCATACATAATACATATGACACAAAAGATCTATCTACATAAAAATGTCTCAGAAAATAAGGGTGTGGTAGGATAATAGGGAAGAAGGGGTTATACACGCAACGCTGCCAAAAAGATGGTGATCCAAATAACCGTAGAAAGGAAAAGGAAGAAAAACAAATATAGGAGGGAAAAAAAAAAAAAAAAAAAAAAGGGGGAAGGGGGGGGGGGGGGGGGGGGGGGAATGGCAAAGGCCATCTCCGTGACGCTCCTGGCACGCTCCCGAAAGAGGCCATGGAGGGATAATGTCACGAGGCCCGGGATCCTAAGGGCCAATCATAACAAATAGTCATGGTGGCACACCTCAGGCAACCCAGTATTGCCAAAAATATAAAAATAAAATAATAAAATAAAAATAAAAAATGGGAGGAGGGGAATGAATACACCATCTCCAGCATAACGAGAATCTAACATACCAACTAAGATAGAAGGGGAAAGGAAAGCGCACATCTAGTCTCAAAAGTAAAACAAGTCTGCGGGGTACAGCGAGATAAAGCAGGAGTCCTCAGGCACAAAACAATAGGGAGGTCACATAAGTGCGCCGCAAGAAATGTGACAAAACAGGGGGGGTTAATGAAGATCCCATCAAAAAGCAAGAGTCCTCAGAAAGCGACATAAGTAACATCAAGCAAGGTCACATAAGAGAGAAAGAAAAAAAAAAAAAGATAAACTAAAATAAAAATAAAGTCAGCCGAAAGAGGAACACAGCAATCAGCGGCAAGGCCATCTCAGCCGGCATCCCTTAGTGGAATCTCACGTGCAGCAGGCAGGTTACTGCGTAGGCCAAGGTCCACAGTGTCGACAAACCTGCTACCACAAAACAACTCGCCAAGTATATCCAAGGCCCGGGTCATCCTAGGCAGTCCAGCGTCGCCAACTCGATGTAGGGCCAGTCGTAATGCCAATAGACACAGCCACGCCATCTTCTTACCCCGTTGAGGGAAGTTCTCCGCTAACCTCGGGTAGCCCTGTGCGCACACCCAGGTATCCATCTTTACATGCGTCGCTATCCTCTGCTCGACTGCAGCATTTTCTGAGACCGCCACGCAGGCCAATCTGATGGTCGCCGTGCTAGTAATGCTTGAAGAAGCAGTCTCTCCCCCGCTCACTCGCGGTCCAGGGGTCCCCCCCAAACACGGAGAACTCCAGCACAGCATAGGATCCCCCATCTCCTCAGACTCCTCCACCGCTGCGCAGCTAGGTTTCTCTGCTGGGTTCTGGTCTCCCTTAGGCACAGGCGAGCTCAAGGCAGCCGCCTCTCTGTAGCTCTGCAGGACCGCTGTGAAGCACCTCATGTCTCCCCTCGTCAGTGGGCGATCAGCCTCTCCCTCTTCCAATAGCAGGGTGTCCAGGCGCAGGAATAGTGCCTCCATGCCAGTCAGCGGGGGTAGCGTCAGGGCATCCTCCCGCCGCCGCGTGTGCACTCCACTCTCCTCCTCCACCAGGGCAGTCACTTGTGCCGGGAGACGGGGGCCCTCCGTCTTCCCGGCATTCATCCAGGTAGTGGCTGGCGGGGACAGCAGAGGCGCCGCGGAGTGGGGCAAGGTCCCGAAACGGCAGCCAGAAGGACACCCCGGCTGGGAAGTACTCAAGGCCCCCGGTCCAGGGACCCGCCTGATGGTAGGCCGCAAGATGGCCGACGGCATCTTCCTCTAATTTTCTAGTCGCTAGTCCGGAGGGGGGAACCAAGCGGCCTCCGGACAGTGTTAAACCGATAGCCAGCTGCTCAGGAACACTTCAAAGGGGAATCTCTGTAGAAAAAGTCTGCTAATTGTCCCTATACCGAGCAGACATGCGGAGCTCCTGGAGAACACGTCCGCTCCTGTGAACAGCCGGCCACGCCCCCAAAATTAACAGTAATTTTTGATGTATTTTATTCAGTAGAAACTTTTTTTGCCTATATAACATGTGCTTTGTGAAAATAAAAAACGGTTTTGTGTGTACATTTTAATTTAGTTAGTGGATTCTTGTCCAGTGCGGTGAGAAGCAAACGTAATGCAGTGTAGACACGCTGCGAGGCGGAGCGGAGTGAAGTCAAGCCTGCAAAATGTTTGCTTCTCTTCGCTATGCTGTACGTCGCTACACGCTCAGTGTGTATCAGCCTTTATTCCCGCATCGCTAGCTTACCGAATCAGTTTGTATACTTGTTACTGACTCTGCTTGTTCTGAGGACCCGATCTGTTGCCGACTTTGCCTGCCATTTGACTATTCTCTCTGTGTATTCCCTGCCTGTTCTGTTTGCTTCCTGTTGCTACTGGTGTGCGCCGATTCTCACCATATACAGTAGCACAGTACAAGTGCCTAAACATTGCTGACTCGATTTTGTTATAGCTGCTGATGTAACTGAATAGATCAGGGATCTCTCCTGCATTACCAAAACCTCCACCACTGCACTCTTCCACAATACCTCAGAGGGGTTACGGTGTGAAGGCACTTACTGCCACCAAAGGCAAAATATTTGGGAGCACTGACACCTATACCAGATTCATATCATTTTAATATTGGACCGCAGGGTCCACCACTGCACTCTTCCACAATACCACAGAGGGGTTACGGTTTGAAGGCACTTGCTGCCACCAAAGGCAAAATATTTGGGTGCACTTATGCCTGTACCCGATTCATATAATTTTAATATTTGACGCAGGGTTCAACCCTGCACTCTTCCACAATACCACAGAGGGGTTACGGTGTGACAGCACTGTTGCTGACACTAAAGGCCCAATTTTAAAGTGCCTATTGTTACGTTCATCCAAAGCTTGCATAAGTTTCACCATAATTTAGCCAAAAAAAAATCACTAAACTTTTTCTGCAGGTCCTAAAATGTCTTTTCATACAGGCTGCCACCCCAAGCAGTTGTTTATGAATAGATTAACCCTTTCGCTGCTGAGGCATTTCCCGCCTCTGTGCTGAGGTCATTTTTACCGGTTTTGCTCATCATGTTTAAACGCGTTTTGAAGGCTTATTTTAGTATATGACCCAGACATATTATATATCGGTCTTTCCGTCAGACTCGGCAGATTCATAAGATGTCATTATTATAAGTATACGTCATGACCTGTCTGTATATTATAACAAAAAATGCAATAAAATATGAATTTTCAATAATTTACAACGTGTAAAGTGTTTTTTTTTTTTCACATTTTAACATGCGAGCAATTGCGGTTAAATTTTGTATGGGGTGCGCTTGTTAAAAAAATTTGAGATGAGGTCTCGTTACATTTGTTTTTTGGGGAAAATTACACGATTTTTAACAAACGCACCGCATACAAAAATCGTTAGTGCAGCATTATTGTTCACATTATAATTGAAATGGGAACAATATTGCTGTATTAACCACTTCGCTGCTGAGGACGCGCTCAGCGCGTCCTCAGCAGTCCCGCTGGTGTGTTGAGGACGCGCTGAGCGCGTCCTCACATTGGGGTCAGCGATCGGCCGGGTTCCGGCCGATCGCTGGCCCCTCCGGTGCGGGCTGACATCCTGGATGTCAGCCCGGCATCCGGAACAGCAGCCGCCAGAATTAGGTGTCATCGCGGGGGCACGATGACACCTAATTCAGGTGCCCCCCCCGCATGTGCGGAGGAGGCGCCTGAAAGGGAGGGGGGGGGGAGGTCCTTCGGACCTCTCTCCCTCCCGATCGGCGGCGCACAGGGGGTTAACCCAGGCATCATTTGGAAGGGCACAGCCTGCCCTTCCAAATGATGCCTGGCATTAACCCCTGGGGAGCTGGATCGCGAATCGGCGCTGAAAAGCGCCGGTTCGCGATCCTTTCCCGGAGCTGGCCGACATCTTGGATGTCGGCCAAGCCTCCGGGAACTCCCCAGAGGACTGGCGTCATCGTGCGTAGCACGATGACACCAGTCCTAGACTTAACCCCTAACTGCCACCAACTGTGGAGATAGGGAGTTCCAATGAACTCCCTATCTCCCGATCCGTGGCAGCTAGGGGTTAAATTTTGGTATCGTTGGATCGGCCAGAGCATGGCCGTTCCAACGATACCAAACACTACAGTGAAAAATTTTGTTTAAAAAAATGAAAAATAAAAAAAAAAAAAATTTCAAAAAAAAATTAAAAAAAAAAATTAAACACTTTTTTTTATTTTTTTGGGTTTGTTAATGCAGCAATATTGTTCCCATTTCAATTATAATGTGAACAATGATGCTGCACTAACGATTTTTGTATGCGGTGCGTTTGTTAAAAATAGTGTCATTTTCCCCAAAAAAAAATGTAACGAGACCCCATCTCTAATTTTTTTAACAAGCGCACCCCATACAAAATATAACCGCAATTGCTCGCATGTTAAAATGTGGAAAAAAACACTTTACACATTGTAAATTATTGAAAATACATATTTTATTGCATTTTTTGTTATAATATACAGACATGACATAACGTATACATATAATAATGACATATTATGAATCTACCGAGTCTGACGGAAAGAACGATATATAATATGTCTGGGTCATATACTAAAATAAGCCTTCAAAACACGTTTAAACATGATGCGCAAAACAGGTAAAAATGACCTCAGCATAGGGGCGGGAAAAGCCTCAGCAGCGAAAGGGTTAACGAACCAAAAAAAGAAAAAAAAAAAACTTAGTTTTTTTTTATTTTTTAAAAACTGTTTTCATACTCATGTTTGGTATTGTTGGAACGGCCATGCTCTGGCCGATCCAACAATACCAAACATTAACCCCTAACTGCCACGGATCGGGAGATAGGGGGTTCATTGGAACCCCCTATCTCCACCATTGGTGGCAGTTAGGGGTTAACTCCAGGACTGGCGTCATCGTGCTATGCACGATGACGCCAGTCCTCAGGGGGCATTCCCGGAAGCTTGGCCGACATCCAAGATGTCGGCCAGCTCCGGGAATGGATCACGAACCGGCGCTTTTCGGCGCCGATTCGTGATCCGGCCCCCATGGGGTTAATGCCAGGTACCATTTGGAAGGGCAGGCTGTGCCCTTCCAAACGATGCCTGGGTTAACCCCCTGCACGCCGCCGTTCGGTAGGGAGAGAGGTCCGAAGGACCTCCCCCCTCCCTTTCAGGCGCCTCCTCCCCACATGCGGGGGGGGCGCCTGAATTAGGTGTCATCGCGCCGCCGCGATGACACCTAATTACTCCGGCGGCGGTTCCGGGTGCTGGGCTGACATCGAGGATGTCAGCCCGCACCGGGGGGGCCAGCGATCGGCCGGAACCCGGCCGAATGCTGGCCCCAAAGGGAGGACGCGCTCAGCGCGTCCTCCGCAAGGAACGATACTGCGGGTGGACGCGCTGAGCGTGTCCTCCGCAGTGAAGTGGTTAAAGGAAAAACATTTACCGTCATTTGAAATGTCATTTTTTTGTTTTTAAATGTTTCTATACATCCTACAAATCCGCCACTTCACGGGCAGGTTATGGGGACCTCCTACGCACGATATTTGAAGGAATTTTTTGTTTTTATTTTTAACCTTTAAAACCTTTTTTTTTTACTTTTTGTCCTTGTTTCCTGTCCCCAGGGCACTACCCGGACCCCCATACACCTTTTATGGCAAATATCTAGCATATATGCCCTCTTGGAGGGCTCTCTAAAAATCGAATGTTCGAGTCCCATTGACTTACATTGAGTTCGGATCGTGTTCGAACTCAAACTTTTGAAATTTTTCGAGTTCGAAGTCGAACCGAACACGGGGGCGTACGGCTCATCCCTACTCAATGCTAGGAAGATCCTCTGGCAGACCACCCCCACCACCGCAAGGAATCCCGGCCGTCCACGTGGTTCAAGAACCCAGCCAATCCATTTAGGGGCGTGGCCAACACCAACCCATTTCCCCTGGCAACCCAACAGCATCACTCCCTGATTTGTGGAGGATCCACAAGGCACCCTATTTAAAACCCAGACTGCCTTCGGCTCATCGCTTCGTTGTCCTGTACCTACCCAGTGTGTTTTCCCCAAGTCTCCTGAATGCTACTTTGGATCTCCCGTGTATCAACTTTTGCCTGTACCTGCACTCTGCATACCAACCTCCAGCCCTCGACCTTTGCCTGTACCTCCAACTCTACATACCAACAGCCAGCCCATGTTTTGCCTTATGTCTGCACCCTTTACCTTATTGGCAGTGTTCTTCTTGAAATTTATACTCTGCATACTCAACTCCATCAATCCCAACCTGACAGTAATAAAAATCAGTAATAAAAACGGTCAGATATCTTACTTAGAGATTTGTAGTGAATTTAATGAGATTATTAGCAATGCAGCTTCTAAAATATACAAAAAGAATATAAAAATAACTGTATTTGGCATAATGCCTGCATGTGAAACTTACGGCGAGACCTTGTCTCTACTGTACAGGGATTTTCAGCAATTATAACCTCCTGAATCATATCCCTGTACAGTAGTGAGTGACCCCATAGCTCTCCCTGTATTCTGCCCTCTACGTGACTGTTGTAGTGGAGCAGTAACGTTTATGGACTTTTTGTTTACAGTGCGATTTGGAGCTTTGCAGCTTGTTTACAGTAATACAGGATGACTGAAAAGGGGCACACTAATTTTGCTTAAAAAAAGGTAAGCAACTGGGGTTTGATATGTCAATTATAGCTTTTCAATATATCACAATGCAATATTCTAGTTAAACCTTTTACTGCCAAAACTGAGTTAACTAAGGTTTAAATAAATTGGAATTTAAAAAAAATCAAAAAAAATCACAGTACTCAAATGGCTCATCTGTATTGCGATATATTGCTCCCACATATAGTTTGATAGAAGGCCATAGGTGGAAACTAAATAAATCCCAACATATTCCAGTTAAACAATCTTGCAAATTAATATAAGTAATATTTCAAACTCATCACAACATATTGTGAAGTCATTCTGACGAAGGAGGGTGTCAACACCCTTTTATTAAAGTGGCAAAAGAGCCCTATATTAATTCCATCCCTTTCAGAGAAATAGTGAAAAATGTTATTTCTTAGGTGATGATTAATGTTCTAGATATTATCCTTGTAAGATATTACAGTGTTATGGAAGGATTATTATCTATACATCTCAAACAATACTAGCTGTTTGCCCAAGATGAGATTGTGGACTGCTCCAAAATGAGTAATGATTTATCGATGCCACTCTTCATAATCAAACATGTGCTGATATAATCTCTAAGGAACGCACTCAGAACTTTTACAACTTTACAAAGATTTTCAAATGTTTCTGTTTTTTCTGTAATTTTCTGTGGCTATAACCCTTTCACTGTCAAGAAATGTGTATACATGAGTTATACTGAAATGCAATGAAAAAAAATCAAATATTAGTTTATAAATCCTAATTTGTATACAGTCTTAATACAAAAACTTATCCCTGGCGAGAAAAACATTTTACCCTATAACCTGTATTACTGTAAAGAGAGCCCAGCCCCCTAACCTCATTGATAGAAAAATTTCAGCATGCTTTATTAATGATCTATGGAGAGGACAGACTACAGGGAGAACACTGGAATCACCCACTTCTGTACAGGGATACGATTCAAGGGGTTAGAATTGCTGAAAATTCCTGTACAGTACAGATACAAGGTGTTCTTTTACTATACATATTATGCTCACATTTGCAAACATTTTTATATTTCATTGGTATTTTTGTGGAGGCCGCATTGCCAACAATAATAATTGTCTTATTATGATCACTACAATTTTTATGACCACAAAATCTGTCCATTTTTATGCAACATTATCGCATTTACTGTATTAGTCAAAAAACAATATATGCCTGTATTTTATCCCCATAGTGACCAGACGGTTTTACAAAAATCTGTCCTTTAGTGCCCGCTGCTCTTTTTAAGTTTCTGTGCTGTTTGTGTTTAGATCAAATTTTTCTCTTACTCGTTTACGCAACCCACACATATTATATACCTTTTTCCCCTGCCATTTAATGGACTTTCTTAAAATACCTTTATTGCTAGACATGTGCATTCGTTTTAGTACTAAAATGATTTAGTCCGAATTTTGGGATAATTTAGTTTTCGTATGACTCAAGAGAAACGAAACTGCTCAGTACAAAAAACGAAAGAAACTAAAATAAAATGCACTACATTTTAGTTTCAGTCTTTTTTGTGATATTACATTGATGAGTGAAGGAGACCAGCAATGAAGAGCGGAACATCGCAGCATCCGAAGTTCTGCACCCTTCACATGCCAATGCAGTAGGATGTTCTATACAGAGAGGGGCATTAATTAATGCAGGAGGATGTTCTATACATTATACAGAGAGGGGTATTAATGCAGGAGGATGTTATATACATTATACAGAGAAAGGTATAAATTGAGGAGGATGTTCTATACAGAGAGGGCCATTAATTAATTCAGGAGGATGTTCTATATATTATACAGAGAGGGGTATTAATTAATGCAGGTGGATGTTGTATACATTATACAGAGAGGGATATTAATTAATGCAGGAGGATGTTCTAAACATTATACAGAGAGGAGCCTTTTTTTTAGCCCTTTAAATCCAGTGGCTGTGAGCACTGAGATCGGCTGCTTGTTACATTATCTCTCAGTACAATGTATCAGGCTCAGCTGTTACACTAACTGACTGTAACAGCGCTCAGAGTTTCAGTAAAACAAGGAAATAATATTGTTCTAACCTCTTATATATAAAAATATTACTTACTAGTTTTACTGAAACTCTGAGCGCTGTGATGAGCAGCAGTCAGTTACTGTAACAGCTTTGCCTGACACGGGGCAGTATTACAATGTTGGTGCTAACTTAACCAGAGCTGTTGTAAACTGAAAACCTCCATAGGCTATAATGGCTCTGGGAAGTATTCAACAGCTCTGGTTAAGTTAGCACCAACTATGTAATATGGCCCACATTGTGCTGAGAGTGAGAGATACTGTAACAAGCAGCGATCTCAGCCCTCTGAGGAGCCACTACAATAGTAATTGTATCCACTAGTTTTCTGATGAATGAAATTAGTTTTCATACTAAAGAACTGAAAACGAATTTCTTTCGCAAATAAATAAATTGCATTTTAGGACTAATCCATTAGTTCAAAACGAAATTTTGTGCTGTGCACATGTCTAATTATTTCCATCATATCGTATAATTTACTATAAAAAAAAAAAAAAAAAATAATGAAATCTGATGAGGAAAAAAAACAAAAAACACTTTCGAAATTTTATCCCCAAAATCTACAACCGCCACAAAAGATCCAGGCTAAATATTTGAGAAATTTTGTCCTGAGATTAAAAATACCCAATTTTTACATGTTTTTGCTGTGCCATTTCACCTCTGTGTGCTGAGCTCATTCTTAACAGTTTCATGCTCATAATTTTTTTTTTTTTACAACAAACCTGGTCATGTTTGACAGTAATGGAAAGGCCATGATCAGGCTTTTCCAATGATATACAATATCACCCTCTAGCTAACTGCCACGGATTGGGAAATACGGGGATCCTTTGGATCCCGCTATTGCCACTCGACAGCTAGGGGGGGTTAACTGGTCCACTGACATCCTCACACATATGGTGAAGAGGTCAATGGGTGGGGGGGTGACCCGGTGACTTGGCTGACATCCAAGATGTTAGCCACCTCTGAGTTTGAATTGCGATTCGGCAGCAAAATGGTAATGGCTCCCCCTCCCTGAAAAGGTGGGGCAGGCTTCCAGCCTGCCAGTCCCCCGCAAGAGCCCAGGCGAGGAAGGCGAGTATCAGGAGGGAGGTTAGGGAACCCTGATGTATGTCCGCGGGTCTAAGGGAGACTTCCCTATTGGACGTACATGGTACGTCAGCGGTGGGGAAGGGGATAATCATGCAGTTTCTAATTAAAATTATGAAGGAGCACCATCTAGAGCAGTGTTTCCCAAATCTGTTCTAGGGACCCTCGACCAGGCCAGACTTTACAGATTACCTTGGGGAAAAAAACAAACAAACCTAAAAGAGGAAGCAAGGACAGTAGAGCGAGAGAGAAAAAAAGAGGGGTATGGGTGGAGGGGGGGTTGGGATATGAGTGGAAGGGGGTTACATCTCGCAAATAAAAGCTGTTCCATCAGGCCTCTGCAAATTAGGATTATCCAAAACAGCTATTCACTGTGCCTTCTAGAGCAGTGTTTCTCAAACTTCTCAGGACCCCCCAACCAGGCCAGATTTTGCAGATCATCTTTGGAAAATGCAAACTGAATCCTGCAATCATTGAGCAGCAAAATCACATGTGCTGTGCTTCAGATATCTGGAAAACCTGGCTTGGTTGGTGGTCCCGAGGAGAGGTTTGAGAAACACTGTTCTAGAGGATTCAGAAGAAGTGCATCTAAACCAGTAGAGCCAGAAGCGGTGAAACTCTGGGAGCTTCTCAAAAGTTGCAAGCCGCTCCTCGAAGCTGCAGATGTCCTCAACTCAAGACGCCAGATCTCCAAGAACGGGAATCTGCTGTGATTTTCAAAAGGAAGTTATCAAACTACGTCCAGCGAGGAGTATGAGTTACATTACATACGAACAACATAGAGTTTATCATGTATTAAACTTTTACGGATCTCAGAACAACAATTGTTATGCAAAAATGCTTTTACCACAATTGTTAAATAAGCATCACAGGTGTCAAATAAGGGTTAGACACGAACACATGCATGGATCACAGACATGCAATATGAGAGGTAAGTGACACAAAACCTCTCATTATATACAATCAAAATGTCAAGCTTAGGGAGCCACTAATGATCCGGCGGATTTTTATATACTTAATAACATAAGCAAAAAAAAAAGTACATCATGGAACAGGAGCAAATTTATATATAAAGTATTTTACCAGGAAGGATACATTGAGATTTCTCTCATTTTCAAGTATGTCCTGGGTTCAAGAACATTGTATTTCTGTAACGACTAACAATTCAGTGATAAAATGCAAGCTATTAAAAAAGCAACACAAATATACAGATTTACATAGAAAATAAATATGTAGGAAATATAATCACTATGTTACATGTTTACAGGTGAATTCTGTATTGAGGTATGTTAATAGGGAGCACGAGTGACTTTAGACTGGGGCAAGAGTTGATGGTGTCTGGGAGGTTATTCCATAATTGTGGTGCTCTGTAGGAAAATGAGGATCGAGCCACTTTCTTTTTGTATTGTGGCACTGCAAGTAAGGTGCAGGTCCTGGATCGGAGGTTATAGGATGAGGGAACTGCTGGGGCAATCAGCCTATTCAGGTAGGGTGGTAGTTTCCCAGAAAAGCGCTTAAACACCAGGTTGGAAATGTGAAGGGTGCGTCTAGATTCCAGCGATGGCCAGTTTAGTTCTTTTAACATGACGCAAAGGTGGGTCATGTAGTTACTTTGTATAAATCATTCTGCCGCTTTGTGCTACACTGTAGTAAGTTTATGAAGGTGCGTATGCGGGGAAGCTGCATACACTACATCTCCGTATTCAACAGCCGGCAGAAGCATTTGTTGTACAATCTGTTTTCTTACTGCGGGGCTCAGGCAGGTTTTGTTTCTGTACAGGGTAGAGTTTGGATGGGAGTTTTTCGAAGTGGGGGCCAAAGGATAGATTTGGGTCGAACCACAAATGATGGAAGCCATACTAAAGCTGTGATGATTATCATAGTTTAAACAAAACAGAAGTTGCACGATCCACACACACTGCATACATTGATGCCAAATCTAAGATCCAAAATCCTGCAATGTATAAAAGTAATATAATTACCCAGCATAAGGAAAATGTGTAGGTAAAGCTTGAGAAAGCCACTTTCTCAAAGCGGGAAAATGATTTCCTCTTTACTCTTTAATAAAGAATTTAGAGGCTCAAGTAAGCCTTTTTCAAGGAATCTCAGTATGGTCATGGATATTCAAAAATAAGATCACTTAGATTGTTAAAATAATAATATATGAAGCTGTGTAAGATCTTATGTTGAGAAATGTTACCATTGTCCATTAATTTAAAGCATTACTACAAAACAATGACTGTAAATAAGATGTTTTCAACTGCTTATTGTCAAATAATGCAATAATATAATAGCAGTACTTTGCCCCGCAAGCCTTTTCTGTTCTAAAAATGTTTTAAAAATCATTATCTCAGTTTTATGGCTACACGAGTAAATGGATCAGACATTACTATGACAACCTCAAAGATGGTTAAGGAAAAAAGAAAGTTTGTAGATTCCACACAATAAGCATTCTTCTTCCTCTACAAATGTTAGGTTTACCGGGTTTCTTACCGGTTGGTCAATGGAACGTTTATTGTAGTATTTAATCAAAAATACTATCAAGTAGTAATTTTAACTTATGCATATAATAGATTGTCAGCTCTTTAGGTTCCAGTAGTATTGTCACGTGGCGTGTGCGTGTCAGGTGAGAGCCCAGCAGGCGGTGACACAGAGGGGAGGCCAGACAGGAATCACACAATGAATAAGTTTAATGAAACTTAAATAGGCCTTGGCAGCAGGCACTGAATGAATAAAGAAATATATAAAGTCCCGGGAGAGTTCTTGGATGGAGAGTCAGGATAGTGGACTATGCAGTCCCAGACTGCAGACAGGGTCCACTAGGAATAAATCCAGATAGCTGACAGTGGTACCTTGAGATCAAAAGGTCAGAGACGGTGGTAATCACTTGTAATCCACAGGTAGAGATCGCTGAGAGTCCCTTGCACAGGCAGATGTATCCAGAAACAACAAGGTAGACAGATGTATTTAGCAGGAGCAGGTTTGCACACGTCCAGATGACCGCAGTCAGGGAGCACAATGCAGAACCACTGCTGGTTCAGTCTCTCTGCCTTTTAAGGAGGTTAAATCATAGATGGGCCTCAGCTGGAACTCCTAGGCTGGACGGGAAAACCCAGGCTGGATCTCCAGGAGCCTGGACATGGCACTGGGCTGAGGTAAACCCCGGATTGGAACCCAATACAAAAACATTCCAGGACCAGGCTGTGCAATATAGGTACCCCAGGTGGACTGTGACAAGTATCTTCATTCCAATATACAATCACATACAGTATACAGGTGGACAGTGGAGATGTACATGGGACATCAACATTTTTTATTTGTGGTGTAATATATATAGTGATTAACAGTCACAGTTTAGGGATCCGCTTGCACAGTCTTCTAGGGTAAGCTAGACATACACTGGAAGGCTTTGTAACACTAATTTGTTCAATCAAATGAATGTGTCGCATGCATTTCCAAACCAAATCAAATCAGAAAACTAATCCTCAATCTCACTAGAGCAGTAACTAAACACCATCAATCCCTGGATGGGTATCTCCATTTACCAGTCCAAAAACATACAGGACATGGAAACAAAGTTACATGTATTTCAGCCTTTCTACCTTGGATGCTCTGTCCTCTCTTTTCCCTCTTTGCTGTGAACAACCAAGGCCATGAGCCTTTCCTGCTCTGAACGTTTAAACACCATGTTCTCCTCAATTAGCATTAGGTGTGGCTCCTGAGTGATCCCCCACCTGCAGAGCTGCTCCCTGGGCAATGTAGTTCAGACTACTCCCTTTTCACCCATGGAGTGGATACAGACTGTAGGATCCAACCACATCTGACACAGTCACTTATATATTACATACATTCCTTAAAATCCTTTATAAATCCTTTATCCGTAAAATCCTTTATAAATAAACATACCCCTGAAAGAAGGCTTTTAAGAGACAAAACTTTGGGGCAGTCTCAGGTCCATCTCCCTCTTGCGTGCATATTGTGGCTAATGCCCAAGTGTTCCCTTGTGGCTGGTCTCATGAATTACAATGAATGGGGATATGCTGAGTGATATGTGAATTTGTTTGTGCTATATATTCGAGGTGTATCTGTATCTTTCATGACATTGGAAAACATTGTCACATCATGTGAAAACAATCAAGTTTCATTGCAATGAAGTGTATGCAGGATTTTATAAAATATACATAAAACAAACGCCCGATTAAAAAAAAAAAAGAAAAAAAAAAAGAATTGGCCTTTCACAATTGCTTTTCCGAATTTGATTTAATTACAAACATTGATATGTATTTGATGAAGTGAATGATATCGCATTACTAACTTCTAGGTATAGAAAAGGTTGGCAATAGGAATATTTATACAATGTCATCCGATTATAGAAATCCTATCAAACTTCACAACTGGTGATTTTCAGCTGTACCGGGAATGTCATTATTTATCATAGTGTGTGGATTGGCGCTTTCATAGTGCTCTGTACTTTTTATTTATAGCATGAAGGTCTCTTTAACACGTTATCTTTGAATAAAATGGCTTTTCTAAGAACCATCTACTTTACTATAGCACGCATTGATTTTTAAAGGTCAGGTTAACAAAGTTATGGATAATAATTTCCTTCAAAACATTCATAGAAAAAATGCCCCAGTTGCATAAAGCAGATTAAACCATTTTTCTAGAATACAGAAAGTGATAAGAATTAGAAATCTGTGACTTTTTCCAGTGACATACAAAACTGATGGTTTCTTGATATTAGCCATCCATTATTATAACCAGAGGTATGGTAGACCGATCTTGGCTCTATACATAATAACTCATTTTGACAGATATTTTTTTTTTTTATTTGGCTCTGGTCGAATGTAAAGAAATCAGACTTCTTTGACACATAATATATTGGATTAAAGATCAATATAGTTTTTAAATTTTAAACTGGTCAGTTGCATCGTTACAGATTATTGAAAGCACAGTGCAGCGGGACTGTTTAACCTGGCTCCTGGACGTATTACACACATTTTGATGTTCTTGCAGTGATTTTTCTTGAAATGTGTGTTTAACACCATTTTTTTTAAATGTTCTAAGCAGCATTGCAAGAAAAAACCCTACCACGGTATTCCTAGTTTTTCAGGGAGACCCTGAAATCACAGATCTGTGAAAAGAGTTTAAGCTCTTCCTGCCACGTGACAGAATTGTTCAGGACAAATGAATTTACTTATGAATTAATTTTAATAACCATACGAATGTTGTTTTTATTTTTTTCCTAAGAATTAAAAAAAGTAGATGAGAATGTAAAAATGCTTTCTTATATGCATACATACTAATTTATTATAGATTTAAAAAAGGTATATAATTTGCGTTGGTGCAGAGACGAAATATTCAGTTCAGTTTGGTATGCAAAAGTTTTTGGATTCTGTCTATGCTCCAAAATGACACACAGAATGAAGCATCAGCGCTGCGGAATATGCTGGCGCTTTATAAATAAATAATAATAATATGCTCCAAGGTAATGCACAAAATGACACGAAAATGGTTCCGAAAATGACTGAGTGACCATAGGCTCAGACATGATACAGAGAATAACGCACAGATGTCAGGAGAGAGGTGGAGCAGGGTTTAACATTTCTTTTAATATTCTGAATTAATCCCAATATGGAGATTATAATCTGATCGGTTCAGATTAATTTGGGGTACGTTTATTCAGAAAGCGATGAGTTTATTTTTTTAATTTTTTTAAATCCATCAGAGTGGCCAATAATTTAGTCCAATATCGGTTTGGACAAAACCACACATGTCTAGACAAAATTCCAATAATGCCTGGGCCTTTAACCCCGTACTGCCGGTGGGTTTTGCCCAATGGGTGGGTCACCAGCAGGATGTACTGCTACTGTTGCTGCCCCTCCTTCGGTCAGCCTATGCTGCAGGAAGATGCCTTGAGTTCAGGCCATTGCTTGCTGGTGGGAGGGCCAGAGGCAGCCCATAGATGCCAGCGAGGTGTACTTTGCCATCCCGTGGCATTCTGCCCCATCTACGGTGTTAAGTGGTTAAATACCACGCAAGCTAAAGGAGTCCACGGGTCCCAGTGCGGATTGGTGCTCCCTCCTTGGTCAGCGGTGGATGTCCCACATTCTAGATCTGCCCGCCAGGTCTCTTCCTCAGTGGATGGATGCCCGGTCGTGATTTGAGTCAAGATGAAAATAGGGATTCAGGATTCCCTGTGATGCATCATGGGGTGTGGCTCAAGCCTTAAGAGGGGCTGAAGGGCTAGCTGATGGAAGGTCCTCTTTCCCTCAGGAAAGGGTAAAAACGGCAGCTAACTGTTGTAGTCTAGAGGCAGGAGTGGTCATCTCACGTGCCTATTTAATGCACAGCAGGTCACTTCCACCTTGCAACAGCATTGTTACATATCCTCTCTTGAATGGTGTATGAATAGTTCTATTGTTCTTACCATGTACTAGTTACCTGCTCAGCCTGACCTCCGCTCCACACCGTTTGCCTTGACCCAAACCATTCTAGTTCTACTTTTTGGAATTCCTGTTTGTACTACACCATCGAACACCTTATTCTGCCAGTGCACATTGCTTCCTACCACCTCAATTCGTTACATGTACCTGCAATTTTATGACTCTACAAGTCAGAAAATCAGGAGAATGAAGTTTGTTCATGATAGCCAGATGAAGAGATAACGACTTCTGTACATATATAAAGGCCCTAACGTGGTTTATTATTTTCTACCAAAGCTGTAGAATTTCTCCTGACTTTGACAACGCGTGGAGAAATCATTTTTTTTTTATATGTGCAAAATTCAGTCTTCTCATTTATTGGCCAGCATTATTGGGTCATAGAAGCCTGGCCTGAAGAGTTCCTCAAAAAGCTACAAAAACAAGGAGACCCCCAAATATACAGGGTTATTTAGAGAAAGGTTAAACTCTGGAGAACTTTTGGAGAAGTGAAAATTCTAGGTCAAAATAGCTGATTTGCAAAGCGAGATAAATGGGAGAATGTTTCTGGTGTGGCCATTTTGACCTAGTATTTTCACTTCTCCAAAAGTTCTCCAGAGTTTCACCTTTCTCTGAATAACCCTGATAGACATGCTAAGATACTGGAAAATATTTTTTTATTTGTATTGGGTATTCACAAAAGGCGTTACTCATAATACCCGTCACCTCCATCAGTCTCCAGCGGAGTCTTCTCTAACCTTTGATCTCATTTTGGAATTTATCCCAATATATATGTTTTGAACAATGACATATTAAAACCTCACAATCTATCACAAGCTATGGAAAAAATATTGTGGGATAACATTCCAAAAAGTTTATTTTGTAGAATATTCTATTATTTCTCTATAAATATATGTGCTTTGGTTGTAGCTACAATGTTACATATCAAGTATCTAATATGTATCTAATGATTGGTAGACAATGTATTATCGCTTTGGGTTCAATGGTTATATGAGCATAAGAGAAAGTCCAATATATTTTACTTGTTATATGAATAGTCAATTCCACGTGGAACATTCCAGGACTTATTTCTCATCCTTTTGTTGCTCAATTTGTTATTTTCAACTACTTTATCAGTCGCTATTGTTTATTACTAATGTCTGCAGGAGTCTACGACAGGTTTACACTTTACAATCCGATCTGAAACACTGTATTATTATTCCAGCTCATCTAGGGGCCGTTTTGCATGTAAGAGGTGATGAGCGCTGACATTATGTTGCAGTCATAACTCAGCCCCTGAAATCAGCCTCTCACAGCTGAAAACACATCATTATGTTTTCAATCTATAATTGCACAAAATTATTTTGACTTGGCTCACAATCAAGTCTCTTTTTATTCTTTCTAAAGTTGAAAAACAGCACTGTTCAGTTCTAAAACATGCACAAAATTTGGTATCCTAGCACAGACTGGGGGGGGGGGAAGTAAAAAAAATAAAATGTTTAGCAAGACTTCCACTCAGATCAGCCGTAGGAGGATTTGGCACACACAGCTGATTAGCTAGGAGATCGCTTTTGCTCTTAATAATTAACATTTAATGTCAGGGAACTGCAAAGAAATAAATATGAAAGATATACAAATGTGCATACTAATTTGCTGTGACAGCTGATAATCAGATTCTTTTCTCTGAATATTGGTAATGTGAAATTCTTGCAAATATCTTTTAGGAAAATCTGTGAAATATTCATCTTCAGATTAAAACTTGTCATACGGCTTCCCGCAATATTAGCATGATTAATTTCTATGCATCTTTAAGGCCTACCCTTTGTCTATTACATGAAAGTTTGCAATTTACAGTGATTAGAAGTGACAGACTACATTTTGAGAATAATGGTAGCGATTTTGTTATATATATATATAAAAAAAAAGCCTCTTGTGAATGATTATTCCAAGGGTCTATCAAATAAGTTTTAGATGAAAATTCCTTTTACAAGGGCTTCAATAATGTGACACGTTTCTACTTTTAAAGAGTTGTACCAAGCGGAAAAAATTCATTGGAATGAAAAGTAGTTGCTTTCACAAATACCTGTATACTTGTATGCAGGTTGAGCAACCCTTATCCAGAATGCTCGGGACCCCCAGGGGCAGCCATCAGAATTCTTGGGGCCCCTTACTAAACTATTGGTCAGGGCCTCCCAACAGCTGCCCATTTCAGTAAACTCTTCCACAAGATAATGTTTTTCTCTTGTCGCAATTGAGTTTTAATGTGGATAAGTGCAAGATAATGCACCTGGGACGTAAAAACCCAAGGGCTGAATATAAAATATTTGTTACAGTCCTAACCTCAACATCTGATGAAAGGGATTTAGGGGTTATTATTTCAGAGGATCTAAGGGTAAGTAGTCAATGTAATAGAGCAGCAGGAAATGCTAGCAGAATGCTTGGTTGTGTAGGGAGAGGTATTAGCAGTAGGAAAAGGGAAGTGCTCATGCCACTGTACAGAGCACTGGTGAGACCTCACTTGGAGTACTGTGTGCAGTACTGGAGACCGTATCTCCAGAAGGATATAGACCTCTTAGAGAGAGTTCAGAGAAGGGCTACTAAAATGGTGTACGGCTTGAAGGAGAAAAGTTACCAGGAAAGGCTTAATGATCTTAACATGTACAGCTTGGAAAAAAGACGAGACAGAGGAGATATAATAGAAACATTTAAATACGTAAAGGGAATCCACAAGGTAGAGGAAGGGAGTATATTTAAAAGGAAACAAAGTAGCAAAACAAGAGGACATAGTCTTAGATTAGAGGGGCAAAGGTTTAAAAGTAACATCAGGAAGCATTATTTTACTGAGAGGGTGGTGGATACATGGAACAGCCTTCCAGTAGAAGTGGTAGAGGCCAAAACAGTAATTGAATTTAAGCAAGCATGGGATAGGCATAAGGCTATCCTAAACAAAAGATAAATCCAGGTAAAGTATCCATGTAATTGGGCAGACTAGATGGGCCGAAAGGTTCTTATCTGCCGACATTTTTCTATGTTTCTATATTTTTATCCCCATACAGGAAGGGGAGAGCTTTGGGCTGCAACACTACCTAGTGCTGCCCAAACTGCTACCTTATTGAGGAGTCTTCATGCGCTTACCAGCCCCAGATGCCGCGGCCCACCAGGCAATTTGTTGATATCTTCATGGGTCAGTCATGGGTGGCATGGGATATCCTTATTTCTGTGGCACTTAAAGTGCACAGAGCTTGGCCAGTGCCCCCTGAAGAAACTGGGCCTCTGAACACCCGATGGCTGCCCTGGGGACCCCTAGCATTCTTGGTTCTTCCAGATTTCATGAGATCTGAGGTTTTAGAGGAAGGAGATTGCTGAGGGAGAGCTGCAATCCCTTTCTTGTTGCAGCCATCAGTATGTACACAAGCTGGGAGTGCAGTGAACGTTTACTCTGCGGACACGCTGCTCGGAGTCATCATGACTCCAGGCAGCAGGTCACCCTTTGGGACTGCCCAGAGGCTCCCAACATGTGCCATGACTTGCTGCAATGCTTGAGAATCGGGTTCCCAAGCAGGAGCACCTGTTGCGAGTGGCCTTAATCCGAATACTATGGACAACCAAGATGGCTTTGAAAATTCTGGTTTTCAGAGTCTTCCCAGTTTTACATTTCCGGTTAAGGGATGGTCAACCTGAATATTTAGTAATAAAATGGATATGCAGAACATATACTATTACTTGCAAATATGTACATGGTGGTTTTCCATAATGCACTATATTAGGATAGTTATGATATCACGGTTTAGAGATGCCTACATAAAAATTACCCACACAAATTTGTACTGTTTCCAAATGGATCTCAAAGAGAACTTAAATGCATAAAAACACAATTACGAAGAGGTTTCAAAAGAAGCAGTAGAAGTATTCTTGGCTAGGAGAGGCACTCACATCATACAGAGCCCTAAATTCTGGCTCTGATAAGGCCAAATACAGGGTGGCACAACCCTGTCCTATAGGATAATAGTCAGAGCTGGGATTTAGGGCTCTGTATGATGTAAATGCTGCTCCTAGTCAAGAATATTTCTAGTGCTTATCTTGAAACATCTGTGCAATTGTGTTTATATACATCTGTGTTCTCTTTGAGATCCATTTGCAAACTGAAGACTATTTACACCAGAAAATAAGTATCACTGTGTTTGTATACACCACAAACAGCAAATGTTTTGGTAATGTAATTATCACAACAGCCTGTAATATAATCACTATATTTATTTATAAAGGATTTTACCAGGAAGGATACATTGAGATTTCTCTCGTTTTCAAGTATGTCCTGGGTTCAAGAACATTGAAGTGTTACAGTTACAGAAATACAAAGTAATACAATGCAAGATATTAAAAAAACAACACAAATATACAGATTAACAGAAAATAAATATGTAGGAAATGTAGTCACTAGGTTACATGTTTACAGGTGCATTCTGTATTGAGGTATGTTAGTAAGGAGCTTTTGAGTGACTTAAGACTGGGGGAAGATTTGATGGTGTCTGGGAGGTTATTCCATAATTGTGGTGCTCTGTAGGAAAATGAGGACCGAGCCACTGTTTTTGTATTGTGGTATAGCAAGTAAGGTGCTGGTCCTGGATCGGAGGTTATAGGATGAGGGAGCTGCTGGGGGAAGCAGTCTATTCAGGTAGGGTGGCAGCTTCCCAGAGATGCTCTTAAACACCAGGCTGGAAAGGTGAAGGGTGCGTCTGGATTCCAGCGATGGCCAGTTTAGCTCTTTTAACATGTCACAATGGTGGGTCATGTAGTTACATTGTATCGCAAAGCGGCAGAATGAGTTATACAATGTAGTAAGTTTAAGAAGGTGTGTTTGCTGGGCAGCTGCATACACTACATCTCCGTAATCAATAGCCGGCATAAGCATTTGCTGTACAATCTGCTTTCTTACTGCGGGACTCAGGCAGGATTTGTTTCTGTACAGGGCACCTAGTTTGGGGTAAAGTTTAGATGAGAGTTTTTCGATGTGGGGGCCAAAGGATAGATTAGGGTCCAACCACATACCTAGATATTTGAGAGAAGTGACTGTGGTCAGCATGCCATTTGATTTTGTCCCAACACATAGATGGGGATTTTGCAATTTGTGCAGTTTAGGTGCTGTTCCAAAGAGCATCGTTACAGTTTTGTCAGTATTTAAAAAAAGTTTGTTGTTTTTGATCCACTTTTCTACCTCTGTGAATTGTTCTTGCAGCATGGCCTCCAGCTGCGGGAGATTTGGTTTGCTGGTATAGATCACAGTGTCGTCTGCGTACATATGTACAGTTGAGGCTTTGCAGACGTTGGGCAGATCATTTATGAATATTGTGAATAGCAGGGGGCCTAGTATTGAGCCTTGGGGTACACCGCAAGTGACTGGGAGCAGGAGGGAGGACCTGCCAGAAATTGACACATATTGTGATCGGTCGGATACATATGATTGAAACCAGGTTAGTGTGCGATCACCAATTCCAGAGTTTTTAAGTTTTCCTAACAAGATGCCATGGTCTAACGTGTCAAAGGCCTTGGCAAAATCAAGGAAGATGGCTCCAGTTAGGTTTCCTTGTTCCATCCCAGCTTGGATATCATTGCAGACTTTTAAAAGGGCGGTTGTAGTTGAGTGATTTGGACGAAAGCCTGATTGATTCCAATATTGATAATAATCACGTAATTGTGTGTAGACACATTTTTCCAAGACTTTTGACATTACAGGGAGCAACGATATCGGACGGTAGTTGGATACTAAAGTACTGTCACCACTTTTATGGATAGGTACCACTCTTGCAGTCTTCCAGAGCTTGGGTATGTATCCAGTCGCCAGTGACTCATTTATTAGGGTTGCGACAGGATTTGCAATTGCTGGCGCACTGATTTTCAGCAGCATTGCTGGTATTTGATCAGGTCCAGACTGGTATTTAATTTTTTGCTTACGGAGAAGTTTAGTAATGACACTGACAGGCACTGGTCTAAAACTGAATTCCTGTCTGATACAGGGACTTTGCACAGTTGGGGGGGCCTGACCTGCATGAGGCCTCTCTGATTGCATGTCATTTCCTAGCTTGGCAATCAAAGTGGTGGCACATCCAACAAAATAATCATTAAAGGCATTTGCTACATCTAGGGGGTGTTGCAGGGTTTGGTTGTTTACTTTGACAGCAGCTGGCTGGGAGTGGACTGGGGGTGCTTGTATGTTACTTATGGTTCTCCAAAAGTTTCTAGGGTTTGATATGTTATTGTTTAGCTTTTCATTGAAGTAATGGACTTTGGCCATTTTTGTTTGTTTTGTGCATTCATTCCGACATTTTCGGTATTCGTAGTGATCGTTCATGGAACCAGTACTCTTGAAATTTGACCACCGTGAATCTCTAAGCTGGTACATTAGTGTAAGATCAGCTGTAACCCAGGGGAGATGAATCCCTTTTACTCGCACTTTACGCAGCGGGGCATGGGAATTCCAGACTTGCAGGAGCTCAGACTGAAAGTATTCAACTACACAGTCTAGGTCTGGGATTAGGTTTAGCCTGTACCAGGGGAGCTGTTTGAGATCACTTAGGAAGGATTCAAGAATAAATTTCTTGAAAGACCTGGTGGTTATTACCTTTGGGGGAGATTTCAAGGCCTTAATTTTGCGCACGCAGTACACTAGACAATGGTCACTAAAGCTATTAGCAAGAACGCCTGCCTCCTGTATTCTATCAGGAGATGAGGAGAGAATCCAGTCCAACAAGGTATGGTTAGGGCTTTTCATATTAATGCGAGTGGGGGAGATTAATTGAGTTAGCTGCAAAGTTTTAAACAGCGAGCAGTGTTTATTGTTTTTAGGATTTAGCCAATCTGTATTAAAATCGCCGAGGACCAGCAGTTCACTTTTTTGGTTTTGGGCAAGTAGGTTATTAAGGATTTGAGATATGTCAGAGAGGGAGTGCACTGGAGAGCTTGGTGGGCGATAGAACCCAGCAACAATGATTGATTTACTGAATGGGATCTCAATTATACCAGAGAGGAAATCAAAGGTGACAGGAGAGCTAGAAGTCTGTAAGGGGGTGAACTTTATGGACTCCTCAACATAAATAACAATTCCCCCTCCTCTCTTTGCTCTGTCTTTTCTATAACATGAATACCCCTGTATTGATATGGCAGAGTCTGGTACTTTTGGGGTTAACCATGACTCTGTGAGCACAATGATTTTGGGTTTGTAATAGCAACACCAAGCCTGAAGTTCCTCCAATTTAGGGAGTAAACTTTGGATGTTACAGTGCACAAATGAGAGGCCTTTATTAGTGGGGAGACTAAAGGTTGTGTCACCTATAGGACCAGGGTTAGTTTCCACATCGTTTGCCAGGGAAAGTAGCAGAATAAATAGGAATTTGGACAGAGTTTTCTTTTGATAATAATGTAGTTGCAGAGTTTTAAATCTTTGTGTGGGGGTGGGAGGGCTGGATTTTAACACTCTCCACCAGCACTCAGCTGATAGGTTAAAAGAACTGAGCAGGCTGTGGTGTATTGGCACTGGTTTTCCATCCTGGGGCAATTGGAAAGGTGTATAGAAGGAGAGAGAAGTTTTAGAGAGAAGGGATGATAAAGAAAAGAGAAGCAATAGTGGGATAAACATAGTGAAAGGTGTTGGAGGTGAGTAAACAGGAAATAGAGGTGGTACCAGAGTAAATGTGTAGGTTGCTGCGATATCACATGATCAATTAGTTGGGTATATATCAAATGAAAACCTTGGGGTGGGCGGGAGCAAAGTCCAGCTGGATGAGGGTAATGAGCTGCTCTCTGCAAGGCCCTGCTACAAACACTGACTGAGTTTGGGGTGTGTGAAAATATGAAAATTATACCATTTGGAAAAACACCATGTATTTATTAGCAAGTGCAATTATTAGACGGATTTTTACACCTCTCAAGGACAGCAATTATTAAACACTTCATATATGATAAATCAATTTGCATGTACTTTAAAGGGTTTTTTTTCTTTGCAAGTCCCTTTCGAACCTTATTTGTCTGTATTTTTGCGTAACCATAAAATATTTTACTTACTCATCCTTTTACCTTACAAATTCACAAAATTATTATCTATAAAGAAGCATTAACTGCCAATAGTGCAGATGATCAAGTTCAATGTTGGTTAACCCCTTAGTGACCATGCAGGTTTACCATTGTCTGTCCGAAAGTACCCACTGCTGTGTTTACATTTCTGCGCTTTTTGTGTTTAGACCTAATTTTCCTCTTGCTCATTTATACCCACACATATTATATATAATTTTTCTTGCATTAAATGGACTTTCTAAATAAACCATTATTTCCATCATATCGTATAATTTACTCTAAACAAAATTTTGAAATGTGAGGAAAAAAAAGAACCCCCCACCCACACTTTTTCAAACTTTAATCCCGAAAATCTACAGCCAAGAAAAAAAGACCCTAGGCTAAATAGTTTCAAAATTTTGTCTTGTAATTAGAAATACCCAATTTTAACATGTTTCTGCTTTTAACTAGTGATGAGCCGAACACCCCCGTGTTCGGTTCGCATTCGAACAATTTCAAAAGTTCGAGTTCAAACACGAACCGAACTCAATGCAAGTCAATGGGACTCAAAAGTTCGGTTTTTAGAGTGCCCTGCAAGAGGGCATATATGCACGATATTTTCCTAAAATATGTATGGGGTCCGGGTAGTGCCCTGGGGACAGGACAGGAAACAAGGACAAAAAGTAAAAAAAAAAAACGTTTTTAAAGGAACAGTGAATTTTCCATGAAATAAAGGTTAAGAATAAAAACGAAAAATTCCTTCAAATATCCTACCTAGAGGTCCCCATAACCTGCTCGTGAAGTGGCGGATTTGTAGGATGTATAGAAACCCTTAAAAACAAAAAAATGACATTTCAAATGACGGTAAATGGTTTTCCTTTAATCTATTCATAAACAACTGCTTGGGGCGGCAGCCTGTATGAAAAGAGGAGACATTTTAGGACACGCAGAACAAGTTTAGTGATTTTGTGGCTAAATTATGGTGAAACTTATGCAGGCTTTGGATGAAAGTAACAATAGGTGCTTTAAAATTGGGCCTTTAGTGTCGGCAACAGTGCCGTCACACCGTAACCCCTCTGTGGTATTGTGGAAAAGTGCAGGGTTGGACCCTGCGGTCCAATATTAAAATGATATGAATCTGGTATAGGCGTCAGTGGCAGTGCACCCAAATATTGTGCCTTTGGTGGCAGCAAGTGCCTTCACACCATAACTCCTCTGAGGTATTGTGGAAGAGTGCAGTGGTGGAGGTTTTGGTAATGCAGAAGAGATCCCCGATCTATTCAGTTACATCAGCAGCTATAACAAAACCGGGTCAGCAATGTTTAGGCATTTGTACTGCGCTACTGTATATGGTGAGAATCGGCGCACACTAGTAGCAACAGGAAGCAAACAGAACAGGTATACAAACTGATTCAGTAGGCTAGCGATGCGGGAATAAAGGCTGAGACACACTGAGCGTGTAGCGACGCACAGCGTATCTACACTGCATGACGTTTGCTTCTCACCGCACTGGACAGGAATCCACTAACCAAACTAAAATGTACACACAAAACCGTTTTATTTTCACAAAGCACATGTTATATAGGCAAAAAAAGTTTCTACTCCATAAAATACATCAAGGTAACCCCTGATCATATATATTATAGGGACACAGAGCGCTGTGTATAGAGTAGGGATGCATTGATATCACACACAGACATATACGTATATGTCAACATGCAGATATATATATATATATATATACCCACCCACAGACCTTAGACCATATATACACATACGCACATGGGGGGGTGGCATGTGGACAAACTCAACTAAATGCGCCCCCCCCATTTGGCTGATCCCTCCAGAAGAAATGTTGAACCTGACAGAGCAGAGAATATATATATTAATCTCTGCTTTATCAGGTTCAACATTTCTTCTGGAAGGGTCAGCCAAATTGGGGGGGGAAATTAGTTGCCAAAATGCGTGTGTAATACAAGTCTGGATATATAGATTTATGAAAATATTGATATATATATATATATATATATCATACCTGCCGTTACCTTCCCCTATAAATTTGCTAAAAATATACACACAAAACAACCAAACCATTGCCTGAGACCCCGCGCAGCCCACATGCCACCCCCTCTACCTGGCTGAATGTATCTAATATATATAATTAAATACATTCAGCCAGGTAGAGAAAGAAAAAAGAAAAGTTTTATTTTATGTTCCCGGGGACATTTAAAAATGTCCTCGGATTTTTTTTTTTTTTTAGAAATGTGTCGCCTTACCTTAGCCTGGTGGTCAGTGGGGGCTCCCTGGATCCTGGTTGTGGGGGGGGGGGGGTCTGCCGTGGCCGCAGGTGCAGTAGCTCCCTCCCTGCGCTGCCTGTCTCTGCCACATGAACCCGGGCGACTAGCCCGCAGAGTCACAGCTCTGTCATCCGGCGGCCGCATGCTCCTCAAGGGGAACCTTGGGAGGCCCCAGCAGGCTGCCCTCTACAGTGCCTGATTAGAGGGCCGTGTCTGCCTGATGTTTTAGTAACAAGAATAAATAGAGAAAAAATGTGGCGGGACAGGCGCTTCCTTCACACTGACAGGGATGTCCTCACTTAAATGACAGTTCTCCCCTCTGTTGGATGAGTGTAAACCTCAAACAGAACAGAAAACAAAAATAATGGTGCAGTATGTCAAGGCAGTATACTATTAAAATAAAGATAAGAGGATTGCACTCACATGGTGTGGTGTCTTAGTATCAGACACCAGATGTTTATAGCGGCTGGCAGAATTATGGAAGGAACGCCAGACTTCCCTTGGTGGTGCTCCAACGTCTGTGGTGGTCCTCCAATCTTTGGGTACTCCAAGAGCCTTGATGTTGTTTCAGTATCCGTTCCCCTGATCCTCAGCAGCGGTGTAGATCACAATCATGTGGGGTACAGCAGCCAGGAAACAGGAAGAATAGGGACAGCAAGCAAGGTATAATGGGATTTATTGGTATAAAATAATTAAAATAATCTTGGTACATCCAAACGCGTTTCGCGGTATGAAGCCGCTTCCTCAGTAGATGTCACTTCACCTCTATGTGCTGTGCTCATTTTGACCGTTTTATGCTCATCAGGTTTAAAAGTGATTTGTGGTCCTAATTTATTATACCCCCCACCCGACAAAATAAAAACACCCTTTTTTATTTTATTATCTGGAGATACGGGGATCCATAGAATCTCCCTAGCTACACTTAGCAGCTAGGGGGTTAACTGGCCAACTGATATCATCACACATATGGTCAGTGGGTGACCCGAGGGCTTGGCTGATAGCCAAGATGTCAGTCATTCCGGGAGTAAATCGCGATCCAGCACCGAATCGTGATCCTTCACTTAAGGGGTTAAAGGAAGGCACCGATGAAAGGGCAGACTCTGCCCTCTCAGTGGTACCTTTTTTTTATATGTGCCACCATTAGGGAGGGAGAGTGGTCCGAATGACCTCCCCTTTCAGGTTCCCACTGAAGGCACCGGGTGCACTTGAAAATGACATCACGATAGCCGGGACCCATAAAACCATCAGGCCGGCTTCAGGGATCCCGGCCAGAAAGGTGAGTATAGGGAGGGAGGGGGGTTAAAAGACCATGACGTACATAGTACGTCCTTGGTCCTTAAGGGGAATTTTCCCCAGGATGTACTATGTACGTCAGTGGTCTTTGAGGGGTTAATATATGGATATATAAAAACTCCCAGAAACAAAGTAGCCCAGTGTTTCACGACTAACACTGGGATGATCAGACCTATTTGAATGTTGGATCCTTTGGAGATCCACCTCTATTCACCTCAAATCACAGAACAAACTGTCTTGATGAAACTGGTTATTTATTGGTGACAAATTTTAAATCTAAGAAAAATCAAGTTACATAGCATCCTCAGTTCAACCACCTTGTTGAAATAGAAAACAAGTAAATTCCACGGCTTTGTCCAATTTGGGCTTCCAGCCAAAACCGGACTTCGTGAAACAGCTCTTCTGATGTTATGCAATGCGTTCCGCCAGCTCTACTGGCTTTCTCAAGTGCACTAATGGACTAAAATTAGGCAGTTTGGTATAGAGCATAGATAAAAATCAGGCATTAAAGAAGTCCACGGTAAAGTTTTCTATGGGCTACTGTAGATACTCGAGTATACTGCTAGATTTTGGTGACAAAAATTTACCTGAAAATTGGAGGGGTCGTGTTATATTAGAGACATGTGCATCGCGTGTAAAAAAAAAAAAAAAAAAAAAATACTTGCCTTGCTCTGGATCCCAAGTCTCCCAGAGGTTCCAGTAGTCTCACTGAAGTGAATGCAGGCTTCCAGATGCTTGCAAACACTTCAGGAACTTCTGCATTCGGGAGAGGTGGGATTAATCATGGCCAGAGGGCATGCTCGGTTTAAGCAAATCATTCACCTCAGTCATCTCCACCGGCCATCTAAAATCGCTAGTAAAGAAGACGGGTGGCCGGCAGCTTCATACTTGGTTAAAACTGCAATCATTCTAGAGCAGAACACCCTGCCTGAGAGGGAGCCTGACTGTGTTAAGAGAACCTGGAAGGATTTTAATTGTTTACCGATACAGTAAAATTTTGTTCCACGCATTATATTCGAGTCGTGAGTATTCTCTAATTTCCATAATCTCTATCCATCACATTATAGTCGGGTCGCGCTATACTCGAGTATCTACGGTACAGGAAATTATTTTTTACTCATACCACAAACTTGGTGGTACATTGGATATTTTCCTTTGCATCACTGAATGAGAAATGAGAATGAGAAAGCATTCTAATGTATTGCTTTTGTACCTACTTAGTAGGTCACTACTTACTTCATGGGAAAGCACAGATGAATGTAGATAGGGGGTTTAATTTAATATTGTAATAAAAAAGTTTTATGTCCAAGAAGTTTAATTGTACAGTAAAAGAACCATTAATCTTCGTAAATTAATATTGATCCATAAACCTAAAACAATTTAAAAAGAATAGAAAATAAAGTTTTAATATTTGGCTTTCAATTTTTCAACAAGTTAGAGATCAAAAGAATGAGGCCAAACAATCTTTATTATCGATTGCGTTCTTTTTTCTCATTGTCCTTTAGATTATAAATGAATTTGAATAACAAAGTTTTGTCCTTCAATGTACTCCATAATGTGCCTTGTGCTCAGCACAAGAAATTGATTGTACAAATGCAGTTCAGCTTAAAGTAACTGATGAATGACAAGGGATATTTTGGCATTAATTTCCCAATAGCTATGGGCATTTAATAATGCTTAAAATATTCCTACCAGTAATTTAGATTTAAGTATTAAATCCTCCTTTGCATACTGCAAATATGTTCGGTCTCATCCGTTCTAGATTGTCTGGAAGTCTTTGAGTTTATTTGGGGTAAAGTTACGGAATACTGCAGTGTAGATTCAGATTATATATAACAGTCCAACTTCAACAGGATTCTCCTTAAAAAAAAAGTTCAAAATTTTCATGATTAAGTTCAATATGTTGTCCACCATTATATAAATGTCATTCTTAACCCTCTGTTATGTCCTTGACGATATGTGCTGTTATGAGTGATATTGTTGGACAGGCCAGAGAGCGCACCTGGGGATACAGTGGCAAGAAAAAGTATGTGAACCCTTTGGGATTATGTGGAGTTTTGCATGAATTGGTCATAAAATGGGCTCTGATCTTCATCTAAGTCACAACAATTTGAAAAACACAGTCTGCTTAAAATAACACAATACAAACATATGTTTTCATGTGTTTATTGACCATAACATGTAAACATTCACAGTGCAGGTTGGAAAAAGTATGTGTACCCCTAGCCTAATGACTTCTCCAAGAGCTAATTGGAGCCAGGAGTGAGCCAACCTTGAGTCCAATCAGTGTGATATTATTGGATATGTTGCTGAAAGCTGTCCTGCCCTTTAAAAACACACACCAGTTTTGGGTTTACTGGTTTCAAGAAGCACTGCCTGATGTGAACCATGCCTCGCAGAAAAGAGCTCTCAGAAGACCTACGATCAAGAATTGTTGACCTGCATGAAGCTGGAAAGGGTTACAAAAGTATCTCCAAAAGCCTTGATGTTCATGTGTCCACGGTAAGACAGACTGTCTACAAATGGAGAAAGTTCAGCACTGCTGCTACTCTCCCTAGGTGTGGTCGTCCTGTAAAGATGACTGCAAGAGCACAGCGTAGAATGCTTAAGGAGGTAAAGAAGAATCCTAGAGTGTCAGCTAAAGACTTACAGAAATCTCTGGCACATGCTAACATTTTTGTTGACACATCTACAATAAGGAAAAACATTAAACAAGAATGGAGTACATGGGAGGACACCACGGAGGAAGCCATTGATGTCCAAAAAGAATATTGCAGCACGTTTGAAGTTTGCAAAAGAGCACCTGGATGTTCCACAGCACTACTGGCAAAATATTCTGTGGACAGATGAAACCAAAATTGAGTTTGGAAAAAACACACAACACTACGTGTGGAGAAAAAAAGGCACAGCACACCAACATCAAAACCTCATCCCCACTGTAAAACATGGTGGAGGGAGCCTCATGGTTTGGGGCTGCTTTGCTGCCTCAGGGCCTGGATGGATTGTTGTCATTGATGGAAAAATGAATTCCAGAGTTTATCAAGACATTTTGCAGGAAAACGTAAGACCATCTGTCCGCCAACTGAAGCTCCGCAGAGGATGGGTGATGCAACACGACAATGACTCAAAGCATACAAGTAATTCAACAAAAGAATGGCTTCAACAAAACAAAATATGCCTTCTGGAGTGGCCCAGTCTGAGTCCTGACCTCAACCCGATTGAAATGCTGTGGCATGACCTTAAGAGAGTGATTCACACCAGACATCCGAAGAATATTGCTACACTGAAACAGTTTTGTGAAGAGGAGTGGTCCAAAATTACTCCAGATCGTTGTGCAGGTCTGATCTGCAACTACCAGAAATGTTTGGTTGAGGTTATTGCTGCCAAAGGAGAGTCAACCAGCTTTTAAGTCCAAAGGTTCACATACTTTTTCCACCCTGCACTGTGAAGGTTTACATGTTCTGTTCAATAAACAGATGAAAACATATAATGTTTGTGTTGTATTATTTTAAGCAGACTGTGTTTTTCAAATTGTTGTGACTTAGATGAAGATCAGAGCACATTTTATGACCAATTCGTGCAAAACTCCACGTAATCCCAAAGGGTTCACATACTTTTTCTTGCCACTGTAGGTAATGTTTGGAATGTCCTTGGTTTTCGATTCTTAGATTCAAATTTTTTTCTTATACCAATTAATTGTCTCTCTTTCTCACGCCCCACTAAAGGTTATCGAAACCAATGAAGCACATAAAAAATGCTCTGACAATTACCACTACTGCCACCTTTTTCCTCTTCCTGGTGAGAAACTGCACATCTGTATTTTCCATTCTAGTGTCCTATGGGCATCATCACCCATTTCGACAGGAGCAATTCAAATGGGCACAAAAAAAACAGTCAAAACATAATTCTTTCCTTATTGGTTTTTCCTGTCTTTTCAGCGTATGTATGAAAAAAACAAAGCGCTAGAAGACAAGATCAAGATCCACAGGCAAACCTTACTCAACCCATGCCACTCACTCAACCTCATACTCAAAGACTTTGGAAGCTCTGTTCTTCTCATCTCTACTGGGTTTCCAAATTACTCCAATGTTCGGTTCCACCTTTCTCCAAAATGACTGGCACTTTAACAGTATCTGCTTTCACTAAAGGCTCCTCACAATTAAACATTAATGAGATAATTATAGTGAGGATTGAAAAAAAAAAAACGGCATTGCAGAAATTTTTGCCAGTTTTAGTTTCTTCACAACTGACTAATGCAGATGCCCTTCCCAGCATGCCTCTCAAGCCCGGAGAGTGGAGACTCCAAGACTTCAGACCAAGTCCCGAGTGAACACCCGTCAGGAGAGAGAGGCAGCATCACATCAGAAGAGAGCCTGCCTGTTTGGTCTGATTTCAGTTTAGTGTGCTCCCCATTTTCATGTTTATACTTTGCCGTTTGGATAAAAAGAAGGAACCATCCGGGGGAGGAGATATAAGATACGTCTTTCAGATTTCCTTTTGTATATATGTTTTTTCTCAAGTGTTGGGGCATACTTTATGGTTTGTCAAGTTCTGGAAAATATGGAGGAATATAAATGTCTACAGTAAGCATCACACATTTATAAAATAAAGTGAAAGCCAATAGTGGCTGTGTCTCGTTACATAACCTGACCTTTGCTAAAAAGCCATAGATATACTATTGCACCGGCAAGGAGGTTTCGGGGTTAACCCCTTCACTGCGGAGGACGTGTGGGGAACGTCCTCATCGACTCCCGCTACATGCGGAGGACGTTCCCCACCCGTCACCCGCAAGCGGGAGCCCCGGCAGAGATGCTCACCTCTCTGTCCGGGGTCCCGCGACGTTCTGGCTTCAGGGAAGCCAGGCGCTGAAGATAGATGTCAGGGGCCGGCCTCTGACATCGTCGCGCCATGATGTCATTTCCAGGCAATGCCGGGAGATCGCCTGAAAGGGAGGGGGGTTCCTTTTGGATCTCTCTCCCTCCCGAATGGGAGGGTTTACAGTAAAATAAAATAAAAATTAAAAAAGGCACCGCTTTGAAGGTCTGCCCTTTAAAGCGGTGCCTTTTTTTTAACTCCTCATGTGCCAGATCGCAATCCAGCGCCGTTCGGCGTCAGATTGCGATCTAGTTCCGGTGGGGGCCGCCATCTTGGATGGCGGCTCCCCCTCGCCTCCTGATGTGTTGCAAATAGCGCGATGACATCAGATAGCCGGGGGAACCCCTATCTGCCCGGGGATTTCCCAAGGAAATCCCCTGGTGAAGATAAGGAGTTCATTTGAACCACAATATCTCCAGAACCAGCTGGCAGCTAGGCGGTCATGGAGGGTGTCAATCGAAAGGCCTGAGCATGGCCTTTCGATTGATACCAAACATCACCATGTTCAAAGTAAAAACTAAATTTAAAAAAATTTAAAAATAAAACCATTTTTTTTGTGAGTGGTTTTTAATAATGCAGCAATATTGTTCACATTTCAATTATAATGTGAATAATGATGCTGCACTAATTGTTTTTTCTATGGGGTGCGTTTGCTAAAAATCACATAATCCCCCCAAAAAAGGAACAAGTCCCCATTTGAATTTTTGTATAACCGCACCCCATAGAAAATATAACCCCAAATGCTCATCTGATAAAATGTGAAAAAAAACACTTTACAAGCCGTAGAGGATTAAAAATTCTAATTTTATTGCATTTTTTGTTATAATATACAGGCAGGACATGACGTATACATATAAAAATGATATATTATGAATCTACAGAGTGCCGGAAAGAACAATATATAATATGTCTGGGTCATATAATAAAATGGGGCTTCAAATTGCGTTTAAACATGATGAGCAAAAGCGGTAAAAATGAGCTCAGCACACAGCGGTGAAAGGCCTCAGCAGTGAAGGGGTTAAACATACCCTGGATGCAAAAAAAGGGAGAAATTGGAAACTTAATTTGCATGTCCTACCCAGAGTTCCTTGATGCATATGGGAAATGTAGCACATGAGCTCTCTGGGCAAAGCAGTTCTCTAAATTTCTGGGATGTGTAAAGGTCTTCTACAATTATAAATTTTAACATATATATTTCTAATTCCCTGGGGTGAGGCTGATACATGATGTGAGTAGAGCCTAGCCCCCCCCCCCCATTAAAAACTCTCCAGCCACCACTGGCATGATTAGAAAGACACTCTGCAACTTGAAACAGGTGTTCTTTCCAGCGCTGTAGAATAAAACAAGAACTAGAAAACGTGCTGGCATGTAATCGGTTTTCAGTACTCTTTGGAGTATCCTAAAATTGTAACTTTGAAAATGATATTTGTATTTGCACAGCTGAGGTTTCCGAAGTGTGTTTGCCGAGAAGATCCTCTAATAACAAGTATGTCAAAGAGGAACATTAATGATAATTATAAGTATTCTCGGCATTCAGCTGTGGGATTGCAGCTGCGCATGTAATGATAGGTAGATTTGGCTGATATTTCCTTAAGTGAAAGGCATCACAATAAATGATCTTATGCAGATTAGTGCATGTAAATTGTTAATAAACGGCTACGTGCCTGCTGTGCTGTAATATGGTGGACAGAAATATTTTCACTCAATGCTTGATGCTTATCCAATTATACACCAAGGTAGTTTATAAACTCTAGTAAAATTAAAAAAATAAAACAAAACTTTAAAACATCAACATATTCAACGTTTGACAAAGCCTAACCTAATTTTTGCTGCTGTAGATTAATCTACAAAAACAGTATTTTTTTAGGATCTAAATTCTTCGTATTCACTGAAAATATCAACTATTTGTGATTTATTTATAGCATTCCAAAACATAGAAAACAACATAATAGGTAAAAAATATTTCAAGGCAGAAAAAGGGATTCTACCGACCACAGATATGAAACCACTTTCGAGGGCTAGCACGGGATAATCATTTTCCTAGGACATATGCCAATATAAGCGCTGGTGGATAGATCAAAAAGGAGAGGGAAAGGAAAAATAATCAGCCACATTTTGCTAATTTTTATTTTACAGGGATCTCAAACTCACGGCCCCCCAGATGTTTTTTCCTACAAGTCCCAGAATTATTTCAATGCATTAGATGGCTAGGGAATCATGGGGGCTGTAGTTCAGAAACATCAGGGGGGCCAGAGTTTGAGATCCCAAAGAGATCAAACAAACCTCATTAACTGAAATCAACAAATCCTATATAAAGCAAATCAAGCCACTCATGCAAAATCTGTGTGCACATATGCATTGAGATGGATTGGAGAAGCAGAGGATACAGGACAGAGGGTACGCTACACATAACCGAGAATAAGTGACCAGGGTTTGAATGCGTGACAATGGCTTTAGGAGATGGACTAGGAAGATTAGATAAAAATGTAAATAGGATGCCAGGGGGTGCCAGGTACATTTATGCATGTCTTGTGGGCTTGTCCAATTTAGTCCCTTATTGAAAGTCAATCCTCTGTATGATATAATGTTTTGGTATCCTATGGTAAAGTCGTCACTTAGTGTTCGTGGAAAAAAACAATTCTCCAAATCAAAAAATCTATATCAAGGATGAAGTATGCACATGTCTTACACCAAGTCCTTGTCAAGGTGACAGAGAGGTCGGATGGCTAATCAACCACAGTACCTCGAAGAAGCAAATGAGCCAGGCACCCAAACATAGGAAGATTTGAAGAGCATTTTTTTGGGACGAAGACCCAGTAAAGGCTCTTAACCCTTTCACTACTGAGATCGAGATATCTCGGGCTTCAAAAAGTACCATCTGATGCCCGATAGAGATTTGTCGATCTGCAGTTCTGCAGCCCAAACTAAAATTTAATTAGTTTGCTGCAAACAAATTTTGTTTGCATTTGGGCGGCAGAGGGTGCCCCCAAAGTTTTAGCCCTGTGAGCATAATGCCTAAAGAGTTAAAACTGAGGAAAAAAAAATCAGCAAAATGAATGTCGGACATCAGACATTCAGCAAGCGGATACATTTGTTGCAGTGAACCATGGACTGCAACTGTAACTTAATTTGGCAGCAGATGGCACCATCTACTGGCCAAATATGCTAGTATAGTTAAAGATTCATTGGGAGTATGTCTTTCACTAGAATTAAAAAAAATATTTTTTTTAAAAACGACTGGTTTCTGACAATGTTTTTTCTGGAAAATCACTTGGTGGTGAATGGGTTAAAGCCTTGTTGTGCTTGGGTGCCTGGGTCATTTGCTTCTTGCTGTATCCAAGACGACAATGCAATTTAGACGCTTCTGAAAGCGACGGCTCATTGTTTTTCGGGGCCATTTGAAAAATGATTAATCATTAACAATTTTTCAAAGAATCTGATGGTGCTCAATAAACATAGGGCCTCATTTCAACTTGGCCATTACGGCTTAAGAATAAGCACCCTATAGTATAACAGTCCTACTTGTTAATCATAACAGGTCCTATCCATTCAGCAAAGCTGCAAACTTTCCTTGTGGCTCAACTATTGCGACATACTTTATATAGGAAACAGTAACGAGTAGGCTGCATTTCAAAGTTATTTATCTGTTATTTTACTCCTCTGTGCAACTGAAAATGTCCTTGCTATTGTTAAATTTTAGTGCTCCCAGATTGGCATTTACCAGCATTTCAAAGTTGCTTGTTATTCTTGCTGGCAGCCGGCAATAAAAGAAAAGCAACACAAGATACTTTCAGTCGGTAAGCGATTTTGATTTATGAAAAGAAAAAAAAATAATTCCATACTAACCGTTCTCCCACAGTGTCAAGGATGGTGTGTTCTACTGCCTCCTCTCCGTGTCAGCAGAAGGACGCTGAGAGCAAATAGTTATTAGTGTCCTTCTGCAGACTAAGAAACCCTACTTCGTGAGCTCACACAGGACTTGAGCAAGTCTCCATGGAGTCTTAAGGACTTCAGGAAGCAATACTAACTGAGCATGGCACTCACTTGTAATGGAGGCAGTAATAGAGAGAGACTCTTATACTAGATTTCCTGTCCTACGCTAACAGTACTGAAGTCAACAACAGTGGTGTATACCAGTCCATAGGTTGGCTGCATTTACGCAGGGAGAAAAAACAAATACTTGCTGAGGTCGAGAGCACAGAGGCGCTAAGAGGCAAAATTACAGGCTGGGTCGGTACACAAGCCAGGTATGTACACAGAAAAACCACAAATATAAACATGTGTCTTTGGTTATCGAGTAAAACTAAAACAGGTGCAGTGAGCAATAAGTTTGTTCTAAGTTCCTCTAGGTCTAATATTAAATAGGTAAAATTAATTCTGCCTACTCTGCCATCACGCTTGTGCGCCTGAACATCGGAGTTCGGTGGTGACGGAATGATGCCCCATTGTCGGCGTCATGATGCTCTGTTTGTAAATTGGTGCAGGAAACAGGCTTTCCGTGCCAGAACTGACAGCAGGTGTGCATGGAATTAGCTTAGGGTTGCTAGCATTATCCAGAACGCGAGAGCAGCATAAACTTTAAGGCTAGGGTCAGACGAACGCAGTGCGAACGCGCGTGCAGCCGCACTTTATCACGGCCGTAGTAGCAGCAAATGACGGGCAATATACGAAGTACGGCCGCACGAAAGTGCAGCCACGCAACGCAAGCGGCAAACAAACGCATTTTTTCGAGAACGTGATACCGCTAGTACTGACGTACAGAGTGCGCTGCGTCCGCTAGCGGCGTGTGTGCGTGATTAGGAGACGTCAGACGCTGCTCATGTCCAGCCTACATAATGTCCAGACGCAAAAAGTGTTTTATGGATGATCCGTACAAAATCACGGATGAAAACGCGCATCGTATGACCGCTATCACGTATTCTGTGAAAAAATACGTCCATTCAGTCGAACGCAGTTTTTCACGGACGATGCGAAAAATGTGTTAGTCTGACCCTAGCCTTAGGTGTGCACCAGAATGGCATGGATTGAAGCGCTGGATTGTGGCATGATATCAAGACGTTACCCAGAGCATGAAGTCCTCACAGGCTCCTAACAGGTGACCCTGATGAGCAACAGAGTAGAGCGCAGCAGAGTATTATTGTCAAAGTTTCTTTTGCTCTGCATATAAAAAGGAACATTAAAATCATATCGGGTTTCAGATTTTAATAGAGAAGGTTCATCGACCAGCTTTTACCAGAAAAATGAAGCCAGACCTTTTAAAACCTTCAGCTTTAATTATACCACAATTAAGGGTCATTGTATTGAGAAAAATTTACATATCGTTTTAGACAGTTCGACTAAAAGAAAATGCATATTTTTTTGCACTTTTAATGGTATTTCTAACCTTTTTTTTTTTTTTTTACACCTGCTTTTGACTATATTTAATACAAATGAATGACCTTTCCAGAAACCTCTATGACCAAGCCGGAACAAAAAAAATAAATAAAAAAAAAAAAAAAAATTACGATCGTTTATGACTTTTCCAGGAACTGGAGGATGTAAACCCTCTACTAAATATTTATTATACGCTATGTATTCATCTCGTAGCTTCGATTTAAACAGCCCTTAGGAAAATAGAATGCCAATGTAGGAAATCACCTCTGTGTTCCACGTGTTTTATTTTCTGACTCAGGAATCAAACATGCAAAGTATACATACCATATATCATCAGTACATATGCCACATATATCTGTCTGTCCATCCATCCATCTATTTAAATCATCTCTTGGTTCATTTTTTATTACAAATAATATTACACACACACTGATGCCATTTTCATAATCTCAAGCATGGGAAAGCAAAAAATGATTTTCAAACTCATTATATAAATATAGGGCAATGTGTAAATAATTCAATACTTCTATAGCACATCAGTCATCTGAAACACCTAATATGATCATTAATTTACAGTAGCATCACATCTACAGAGGATAAGGTAACTAGGTGTTACGTGAAAGGTATTTAGGAATGACTGATGAATTTAAATCAATATGGAGCACTGGGCCTCGGAATTAATGGATATATATGATCTACAAATATATTCCTATGCTGAAAACACATTAAGTATATCATTTGGGCAACACCTGGTTCATCCATATGATTCTGTAATTTGAAGTATGAAAACGCATTAATATTGTGAACTACTGGGTATCCTTAATGCCAATGAGATGCAAAACATTGATTTGTTGTTAACTACAGCATTGCTGCATGATTAATATAGTATGAAGAGTATCACCACCTCGTATTTGAAGAAGTCATCATACTAGTTAATGACTGCAATTTAACTATTGGAAATGAACAGCTGTAACTATTTGCTTTGAAAATAAGTGGGTTTTTTATAAATATATGTTATTGCTTTGCAGTCTATGGGGGTTATTCAGAGAGCACAGAAATTTAACTGAACTTTCAGTGCCCTCTCGTTTGGCGCACTTCGGAGAGTTCAATTTGCCGACCCTGCGGTAGATTCAGCATTAACCAGAGTCTCCGAAGTGCGCCAAATGGATTCACCAATCCACCTGCGGAACGCAGCCACCGACCAGAACACCGAACGCCTCTGCAAACCACCCAATGCCGCCGAACTGAAGATAAGAAAAGAAAAAAAAAATGCCAATTTTAAATAAAGGCGGATAAAAAAACCACAACACATGAACATGCATGGATATTATTAAAAAGATCCTATAAAAATAAAATAAAATAAAAAAAAAAGTTACAGAATTTTAACCACTCGGCTGCTAAGGACGCGCTCAACGCGTCCTGCCAAGTGCACCTCCTGTGCTATGGACGCGCTTAGCTTAGCGCGTCCTAGCACAAGAGGCACCAATCGGCCCGGATTCCGGCCGATTACTGGCCCCCCCGGTGTGGGCTGACATCTTGGACGTCAGCCCGGCACTCCGGGACCCCTGCGGTGAACGATAGATGTCATTGCGCTGGCGCGATGACATCTATTTCAGGCGCCCCCCCACGCGAGTGCAGAGGAGGTGCCTGAAATGATGGAAGGGAGGTCCTTCGGACCTCTCTCCCTCGCGATCGCCGGGGGCCAGCGATTAAAAGGCAGGCATCGTTTGGAAGGGCACAGCCTGCCCTTCCAAACGGTGCCTGGCTTTAACCTCTTGGGTGCCGGATCACGATTCGGCGCCGAAAAGCGCCGGATTGTGTTCCTCTCCTGGAGCTGGCCAACGTCTTGGATATCGGCCAAGCTTCCGGGAACTCCCCCTGACGACTGGCGTCATCGTGCATAGCGCAATGACGTCAGTCCTGGAGTTAGCTGCCGAGCTGCCACCAATTAACCCCCTATCTCCCAATCCATGGTAGCTAGGGGTTAATGTTTGGTATCGTTGGATTGGCCAGAGCATGGCCTTTCCAACGATACCAAACATGACCATGTAAAAGGTAATAAAAAAAATAAAAAAACAAGTTTGTTTTGTTAATGCAGCAATATTGTTCCCATTTCAATTATAATGTGAACAATGATGCTGCACTAACATAGAAACATAGAAACATAGAAAAATGTCGGCAGATAAAAACCTTTCGGCCCATCTAGTCTGCCCAATTACATGGATACTTGACCTGGATTTATCTTTTGTTTAGGATAGCCTTATGCCTATCCCATGCTTGCTTAAATTCAATTACTGTTCTGGCCCCCACCACCTCCACTGGAAGACTGTTCCATGTATCCACCACCCGCTCAGTAAAATAATGCTTCCTGATGTTACTTTTAAACCTTTGCCCCTCTAATCTAAGACTATGTCCTCTTGTTTTGCTATTTTGTTTCCTTTTAAATATACTCCCTTCCTCTACCTTGTGGATTCCCTTTACGTATTTAAATGTTTCTATCATATCTCCTCTGTCTCGTCTTTTTTCCAAGCTGTACATGTTAAGATCATTAAGCCTTTCTTGGTAACTTTTCTCCTTCAAGCCGTACACCATTTTAGTAGCCCTTCTCTGAACTCTCTCTAAGATGTCTATATCCTTCTGGAGATACGGTCTCCAGTACTGCACACAGTACTCCAAGTGAGGTCTCACCAGTGCTCTGTACAGTGGCATGCGCACTTCCCTTTTCCTACTGCTAATACCTCTCCCTACACAACCAAGCATTCTGCTAGCATTTCCTGCTGCTCGATTACATTGACTACTTACCCTTAGATCCTCTGAAATAATGACCCCTAAATCCCTTTCCTCAGATGTTGAGGTTAGGACTGTATCAAATATTCTATATTCAGCCCTTGGGTTTTTACGTCCCTAGGTGCATTATCTTGCACTTATCCACGTTAAAACTCAATTGCCACAACTCCGACCATTTTTTTAGTTTACCTAAATCATTTGTCATGTGGCTGATCCCTCCAGGAACGTCAACCCTGTTGCAAATTTTTGTGTCATCAGCAAAAAGACATACTTTTCCATTAATACCTTCTGCAATATCACTAATAAAAATATTAAAGAGAATGGGTCCAAGTACTGACCCCTGAGGTACCCCACTGGTAACAAGACCTTGCGCCGAATAAACTCCATTTACCACAACCCTCTGTTGTCTGTCACTCAGCCACTGCCTAATCCATTCAACAATATTGGAATCCAAGCTCAAAGATTGCAATTTATTGATAAGCCTTCTATGCGGAACAGTATCAAAAGCCTTACTGAAATCTAAATAAGCAATGTCTACTGCACCACCTGTGTCTATTATTTTTGTTACCCAATCAAAAAAATCAATAAGATTAGTTTGGCATGATCTCCCTGAGGTAAACCCATGTTGTTTCTGATCCTGTAATCTATGTGTTTTTAGATGTTCAACAATCCTTTCCTTTAAAATGGTTTACATTAATTTCCCCACTACTGACGTAAGACTAACTGGCCTATAGTTCCCCGATTCCTCCATACTACCCTTCTTGTAAATGGGCACAACATTTGCTAATTTCCAGTCTTCTGGGACGACTCCTGTTAACAAGGATTGGTTAAATAAATCTGTTAACGGTTTTGCTATTACATCACTGAGCTCTTTTAATAATTTAGGATGGATCCCATCAGGCCCCATTGACTTATTTGTCTTTACTTTAGACAGCTGCTTTAGAACCTCCTCCTCTGTAAACTCATATGTAAATGTCTCTTTAGTGTTCTCTCCTAACTGAGGTCCCTTTCCTTCCTTTTCTTCTGCAAAGACTGAACAAAAATATTCATTGAGGCAGTCAGCGAGACCTTATCCTCTTCTACATACCTTCCTTCCTTTGTTTTTAATCTAACTAATCCTTGTTTTACTTTTCTTTTCTCGTTTATGTATCTAAAAAATGTTTTGTCCCCCTTTTTTACTGACTGAGCTATTTTCTCTTCTGCGTGTGCTTTGGAAGCTCTTATAAATTGCTTTGCCTCTTTCTGCCTAATCTTATAGGTTTGCCTATCCTCTTCACGCTGAGTTTTTTTATAATTATTGAATGCTATAATTGAATGCTAACGATTTTTGTATGGGGTGCGTTTGTTAAAAATCGTGTAATTTTCCCCCCAAAAAAATGTAACAAGACCCCATTTCAAATTTTTTTAACAAGCGCAACCCATAGAAAATATAACCGCAAATGCTTGCATGTTAAAATGTGAAAACAAACAACTTTATACATTGAAAATTTTTGAAAATTCTAATTTTATTGCATTTCTTGTTATAATATACAGACAGGACATGACGTCATATAATAAACTAAGGCTTCAAAACGCGGTTAAACATGATGAGCGAAACCAGTAAAAATGAGCTCAGCACAGAGGCGTGAAATGCCTCAGCAGCGAAAGGGTTAAAAAAAGCCAGTTAAGGCTAGGGTCAAATGAACGCATTATTCGCAGCAACCTTCAAAAAGTACGTCCGAACGCATTGCTGTATTTGTTCACAGAATGCGCGAAAACGGTCATACGATGCGCATTTCTGTGCGTCATTTTTTACGGATCGTCAATAAAACACTTTTTGCGTCTGGACGTTATGTTGGCCGGACATGAGCAGCGTCTGACATCTCCTAATCATGCACACTTGCCGCTAGCGGACGCAGCGCACTCTGTACGTCAGTACTAGCCGTTCTGCGTGCTCGAAAAAATGCGTTCATTTTCCACTGGTGTTGCGCCACCGGACTTTTGTGTGGCCGTACTTCGTATATTGCCCGTCATTGCGCGTCATTTGCTGCAACTGCGGCTGTGATTAAGTGCGCCTAAATGCACGTTAAAAATGCACTAGTCTGACCCCAGCCGCAATGAATTTCACCCAAAAATCTAGTAAAATGCAAAATTAAAATAAAAAAAATAAAAAATAAAATTACAGATTTTTTCCTGCAAATGAAAAGAATAAGCAAATCCTGCCTGAGCCCCGCGGTAAGAAAGCAGATTGTACAACAAATGCTTATGCCAGCCATTGAATACGGAGATGTAGTGTATGCAGCTGCCCCGCAAATACACCTCCAGAAACTTACTACATTGTATAACTCATTCTGCCGCTTTGTGCTACAATGTAACTACATGACCCACTATTGTGTCATGTTAAAAGAGCTAAACTGGCCATCGCTGGAATCTAGACACACCCTTCACCTTTCCAACCTGGTGTTTAAGAGCTTTTCTGGGAAGCTACCACCCTACCTGAATAGGCTAATTGTCCCAGTAGTTCCCTCATCCTATAACCTCAGGTCCAGGACCAGCACCTTACTTGCAATACCGCAATACAAAAAGAAAGTGGCTCGATTCTCATTTTCCTACAGAGCACCGCAAATATGGAATAACCTCCCAGATGCCATCAAATCTTCCCCCAGTCTAAAGTCCCCTATTAACATACCTCAATACGGAATGCACCTGTAAACATGTAACATAATGACTTTATTTCCTACATATTTATGTAGATTTTCTGTTAATCTGTATATTTGTTTTTGTGTTAATATCTTGCAATTTACTATTTTGTTTTTCTGTAACCACTCAATGTTCTTGAACCCAGGACATATTTGAAAACGAGAGAAATCTCAATGTATCCTTCCTGGTAAAATCCTTTATAAATATATATATATATATATATAAAAATGCTATTTTTTTCCATTGAAACCTATGGGATTCGCCTGTTTAAACCTGTCGAACGAAGGCATCGAAAATCTGGGCATTTCACCAACATGGGGCAATGCGTTATTACGCATTGGTCCATCGAAAACTAAAGCCACTGATGAGTATGTGGGTCCTTTTGATTACTGCATCAATATTCTGTACTCCCCACAAGGTTATACATAGGTCATTGGAAATGTTAGAGCATGACCTTTTCAATGATACCAAACATGACCATATAAAGTGTAAAAATAAAGCAAGTGAGAAAAATAAATTTCAAAATGTCTCCCCCCCCCTCAGTTCTAAGGCAGTGGTATTATACGCGAACAGAAACAAACAATGCCACTGCACTAATTCACTTTCTCATTTTCCACACTGAGCAAGTTTGGAATTTATGGCTTAATGCATTATTATTCATAATTTCAACTAAAAACACAATCTGCTTGCAAGGAGAGGTTGGGGTAATTTGGGCCCCTGTGTAGCGATTATTTACATCCCACTTGATCAATAAAGTGTAATTAGACAAGCCAGAGTTTGGCATTTCCAGTGATACCAAACATGACTTTGTTTTTAAAAAAAATAAAAAAAAATTACAAACACTTTTTCCTTAAATGAGCAATCCCACTGCCATTACTCACCCGTTTCCCACGCCAGGAGCAAGTTCAATTATTTATTTATAAAGTATTTTACCAGGAAGGATATTTCGCTCATTTTTAAGTATGTCTTGGGTTCAAGAACATTGAAATTGTTACAGTAGGTACAGAAATACAAAGTAATAAATGCAAGATATTAAAAAGCAAAACACAAATATACAGGTTACATAGTTACATAGTTATATAGGCTGATAAAAGACATGCGTCCATCGGGTTCAGCCTCTCCCACATAACCTACTGCTGTTGATCCAAAAGAAGGCAAAAAACCCAGTCTGAATGCTTGCCAATATGCAACATACTGGGAAAAAATTCCTTCTTGACCCCAGAATGGCAGTCAGATTTCTCCTTGGATCAAGACGCTTTTACCCACATATTAAATATTATAACCCTTAATATTCTGTGTCTGCAGGAAGTCATCCAGTCGTTTTTTAAAAGTCTGTACAGACTCTGACCCAACCACCTCAACAGGCAGAGAATTCCACAGCTTTATTGTTCTCACCGTAAAATAACCCTTCCTATGCTTTAAGCTAAATTTTCTTTCTTCCAGTCTAAATGGATGACCCCTTGTCCTATGTATAGTCCTGTTAATGAATAGGCTATCAGACAATGGTTGATAATGGCCCCGTATATATTTATATAAGGTTATCAGATCCCCTCTAAGGCGCCTTTTCTCTAAACTAAACAGGTTTAAGCTTGTTAGTCTTTCCTCATAACTTAACCCTTCCATCCCCCTTATTAATTTAGTTGCCCGTCTCTGCACTTTTTCTAGCGATATCTTTTTTTAAGACAGGTGCCCAAAATTGCACGGCATATTCAAGGTGCGGCCTGACCATTGATTTATACAGAGGCAAAATTATGTTTTCATCCCGTGAGTGAACTCCCCTTTTAATGCATGCCAGTACTTTGCTGGCCTTGGCGGCTGCTGTTTGACATTGCACATTGTTACTTAGTTTGAAGTCTATGATTATTCCCAAATCCTTCTCCTGCTTGGATTTCCCTAACTCCGTACCATTTAGGGTATACATTGCTTGTGTGTTCTTCACTCCAAAGTGCATAACTTTACATTTATCTAGATTAAATTTCATCTGCCATTTAAGTGCCCAGTCCCCCAATCTATCTAAATCCCTCTGCAGCGAAGTAACATCCTGCTCACTGTTAACACAGAAAATAAATATGTAAGTAATATAGTCACTATGTTACATGTTTACAGGTGCATTCTGTATTAAGGTATGTTAATAGAGATCTCGAGTGACTTCAGGCTGGGGGAAGATATCATCGTGTCTGGGAGGTTATTCCATAATTGCGGTGCTCTGTAAGAAAATGAGCATCGAGCCACTTTCTTTTTGTATTGTGGTATTGCAAGTAAGGTGCAGGTCCTGGATCGGAGGTTATAGGTTATAAGAGGTGGGGCGGGAGCACAAAAACAAAAAGGTAGAGTGTGCGCTTTCTCAGTGGAGCAGGGGTCCATCTTGTTCACAAATCCATGCTGAGGGCGAGCCTGAGAATATGCTTTGAAAAGGAACCAGGAGGTCCAAGTGGATATCCCATGGAGCAAGGCAGCAAGTCCCTCTGAGTCGCAAATCTCCTCATCTGTGGCCATGTAGCGGTGAGGCTTGGGGCTTTGGCTTTATGCTAATGATTAACACTCGAGCAGAGTTTAAGGCTGGGGTCAGACGAGCGCAGTAATTACGTCCGTGTTGCCGCACATTTGTACGTCCGTGGTAGCAGAGAATCATGACCGATGAAGCCCTACACACGAACTACGTCCGTACGGAAGTGCGGATGCACAACGGACGCGGCAAACCGATGCAGGTTAGCAAGAACGTAAAAACACTAGAACGGACGTGCGGAGTGCGCTGCATCCGCAACGTCCGCATAGCTTTGTGAGTGATGGAACGTGGTCAGGCGGACTGCATTTATACGTCCAGCATTTTTGACAGACAAAATGTTTTTTCATTTTAACCTCCCTGGCGGTCTAATTTATCTTGGAATTCATTGTCTGAAAGCAGTCATTTTTTTTTGCCCCCCCTAGCAGCATCCCGAGTGTGGCTCGGGGTTAAATTCCGATGTTGGAAGCAGTAACCCCGAGCAACACTCTGGATGCCGCTGGATAAATCACCTCTCCCATGTCCCCAGCTGCCTCCTCCGGCAATCGCGACCTCATTACTTCCTGGTTCCGTCCTCGCGACAAGGAATCCAGGAATTATGAGGTCACGATCGCCGGAGGAGACTGCAGAGATCAGCGAGGGAGCGCAGGGAGAGGTGATGTATACAGCCCGAGTGTGTCTCGAGGTTACCGCTTTAACCCCGAGACACACTCGGGAACACTGCCAGGGAGGTTAATTTATTTTCCATCCTACATCCGTCAAAAATAACATCAGTCACAAAAACGGACTGTGTGGCCACTACTGCGTCTTCCGTCAAAAAGTGCGTCCGTACTGCACATGCGCACAGTCCATAGAAATCACGCTCGTCTGACCCTAGCCTTAGAGTTGCTTCAGTAAGGACTTCTTGTACCCAGAGAGCAAACGCGCCATATGGTGTAAGAGCCTACTCGATGGGGGGGGGGACACAGAGGACCTGGACCGACAATGTCACATATGGTGTGCTGCACTGCCTCGCAGAATGAAGGGCTTTCCTTCTACAAAAGGAGAAAGGAGAGGAGGTCGAACATACGGTTCCCACTTTCCCATAGCCATCTTGAATAATGCAAACCTTTTACATTATCTTTCTTGCCACCGGGTCGCTTTCAACACCAATTATGACCTGCTGATCCTCATACCAATGGTTCCAGCTCTTGCATTTTGTTAGTTGTGCTTCTTGCATTGCAAGGAGTGTGAAAATGCATAGGCTTTTCTTCACTCTTATAATTTAACTTTTTATTAAATGCAAATAAAATCTGTATAAATAATAAAATTTAATACCACTTCCCATTTTCATGTGATTTAATGTGACACGTTTAGTATTTTGCTTCTTGTACACAAGATCACTGTCGATTAAAGTTATTTACTGTGATGATAAAAATATTTTAAATATATTGAATTGCGTCCTTACTCTGGAGAATTTCTCCTATTTTGTTTTACACACAAAATATTTCTGTATACCTGTTAGAGACATATGTCTGTGCCTGGAGCTCTGTTCACTTTATTTCAACAGAGAGCCATATGTTCTCCCTACTGATGAATTATTTCTCTTGCAGTTATTCAAACTGAAATCTCCATATGGGTTATATACAACCTCATGTAGTATGCCCCACACATGTAGGAAACTAGATGACAAACTAGATCCAAAATTTAATCAGTAATGAAAAACTACTTTACAAATCACGGGAATTAATTTTGTATCTTTAAAAGATGTTTTTTTTTAAAAAAAAAACAACTTTATTACCCCTGGTGATTCACATTTATAGCAAATACATGATATATATATCAAACCAGGAATAGAGTACACCAGCTCAAAGACTTTAACAGTAGCTCATACATTTAAAGATTTTAACAAATGTTAACCCTCTAAATGATTCTAACAACTCTTAACTCTTTCAAGACCTTAACATTTTTTAACCCATTACAAAGATTTCTTTGCAATTTTTCAACCCCAAGCTTTATTATAAAAAATGTGACTTTAGTTTACAAAATATGACCATAAATATACAGTCAGGTCCAGAAATATTGGGACATCGACACAATTCTAACATCTTTGGCTCTATACACCACCACAATGGAGTTGGAATGAAACAAACACAATGTGCTTTAACTGCAGACTGTCAGCTTTAATTTGAGGGTATGTACATCCAACTCAGGTGAACGGTGTAGGACTTACAGCAGTTTGCAGATGTGCCTCCCACTTGTTAAGGGACCAAAGGTAATGGGACAGAATAATAATCATAAATCAAACTTTCCCTTCTTAATAATTGGTTGCAAATCCTTTGCAGTCAATCACAGCCTGAAGTCTGGAACGCATAGACATCACCAGACTCTGGGTTTCATCCCTGGTGATGCTCTGCCAGGCCTTTACTGCAACGGTCTTCAGTTCCTGCTTGTTCTTGAGGCATTTTCCCTTCAGTTTTGTCTTCAGCAAGTGAAATGCATGCTCAATGGGAATCAGGTCAGGTGATTGACTTGGCCATTGCATAACATTCCACTTCTGTCCCTTCAAAAACTCTTTGGTTGCTCTTGCAGTATGCTTTGAGTCATTGTCCATCTGCACTGTGAAGCGCCGTCCAATGAGTTCTGCAGCATTTGGCTGAATGTGAGCAGATAATATTGCCCGAAACACTTCAGAATTCATCCTGCTGCTTTTGTCAGCAGTCACATCATCAATAAATACAAGAGAACCAGTTCCATTGGCAGCCATACATGTCCATGCCATGACACTACTACCACCATGCTTCACTGATGAGGTGGTAAGCTTAGGATCATGAGCAGTTCCTTTCCTTCTCCATACTATTCTCTTCCCATCACTCTGGTACAAGTTGATCTTTGTCTCATCTGTCCATAGGATCTTGTTCCAGAACTGTGAAGGCTTTGTTAGGTGTTTGGCAAACTTTAATCTGGCCTTCCTGTTTTTGTGGCTCACCAATGGTTTACATCTTGTGGTGAACCCTCTGTATTTACTCTGGTGAAGTCTTCTCTTGATTTTGACACACATACACCTACCTCCTGGAGAGTGTTCTTGATCTGGCCAACTGTTGTGAAGGGTATTTTCTTCACCAGGGAAAGAATTCTTCGGTCATCCACCACAGTTGTTTTCCGTGGTCTCCCAGGTCTTTTTGGTGTTGCTGAGCTCACGGTGCGTTCCTTCTTTTTGAGAATGTTCCAAACAGTTGTTTTGGCCACGCCTAATGTTCTTGCCATCTCTCTGATGGGTTTGTTTTGTTTCTTCAGCCTAATGATGGCTTGCTTCACTGATAGTGAAGGCTCTTTGGATCTCATCTTGAGAGTTGACATCAACAGATTCCAAATGCAAATAGCACACTTGAAATGAACTCTGGGCCTTTTATCTGCACATTGTAATTGGGGTAATGAGGGAATATCACACACCTGGCCATGGAACAGCTGAGAAGTCAATTGTCCCATTACGTTTGGTCCCTTAACAAGTGGGAGGCACATCTGCAAACTGCTGTAAGTACTACACCGTTCACCTGAGTTGGATGTACATACCCTCAAATTAAAGCTGACAGTCTGCAGTTAAAGCACATTGTGTTTGTTTCATTCCAACTCCATTGTGGTGGTGTATAGAGCCAAAGATGTTATAATTGGGTCGATGTCCAAATATTTCTGGACCTGACTGTATAAAAAGGGTCTGCAAACGTTTCCTTTTAGGCTGGCGTCAGACGAACGCAGTGATCACGTCCGTGTTGCCGCACAGTTTAGCATAGAGTCATGAGCAATAGAGATTCACACACGAAGTACGTGTGGACCGAACTGCGCACGCACAACACGTGGCGAACGGACGCAAGAATGTAAAATCGCTAGACGGATGCGCAGAGTGCGCCATGTCCACGCAGCATTCTGTGCGAGTGAGATGTCAGACGCAGCGCATTTGCGACGTCCAGCACCTTGACGCACAAAATGGCCTTTCATATCCTTTTCAAATTTTTATCATTTTTCATATTAATTTTGTTTCCCATAATTCCCTTTTTTTTCTACGTCCGTCAACAGAAACGGACCGTGTGGTGTCTACAGTATCTTCCGTCAGTCCGTCCGTCCGTCGTGCACGCACGCAGAGTGCGCTCTGACTGCGTTCGTCTGACATTAGCCTTAGTCCATCATTTTTGGCTTTCCTTTTGGCACAGTCTGGTACCCAGCTACAGAGAGCAACAAGATGACTGTTGTTCAATTAAATGCCTGTTGTAGGGAAGCAATGCTAATAAGTGACAGAAATGTAACTGCCACACATGCAGTCATTCAAATTAAAATTGAAAAACATTTGCTATGCTAATGTGTGCTGACATACTACATTTCAGGAAATTTGAAGGACATACACTAATTTACGGCATTCAAGGTGGAGGTTTCAAAATTTTATTAGAGAATATGATGAAGATGGATGAATAGCAAGACATCAGCAAAGAAAATTCACACATAGCAAGTAAACATGGCTAACATAGTTGTGAGGAACTGGTGGTAGGGCAAGGGTTTAGGGTCTAGTTGGAGGGGCTATGTGTGTGTAGCGCTGGTTTTAAATCCCCTGTCGTTGTAGTACTTGTTTTTGGCCACCAGAGGGAGACAAGCGCGATGTAAGACACTGAACATTGGGACTACATTTTCCAGCGTGCTTTGCGGGCGGGAACAGGAAGTGGATGGGAGAGAGACACTGATATCCGCAGCCTCGTGGAAAGAGCTGGCAGAGCGCGCAGAGGAGTGAGAGGAGCAAGACGCAAGTGGAGCAGAGAGTGATCACGACCAGGCCAGAGCACAGGTGCGGCCTAGCAGAGCTGGAGATCTGGTTTTTCCCTTCTTATTACACAAAGACCCAGTGATCCACCGCTAGTAGCCCACGCTGATACAGAGTAAGCTGAAGGACCCCAAGTTAGGAGAACCGCAGACGATCTAACAGGGAGTGCAGGCGGTGAGCTGGACATCTTGTGGCAGATACAGACAAGCAAGACAGCGGATCCGGTGACACAGAGAATCCCAGTCAAAATCGAGCGGAGAGACGTCCTGGGTCAAGCGGAGCACAGAGTATCTGGCGGATGGGTGAGAGGCCTTCGAGGCCGCTGTAAAATACTAAAGCACGCTGCAGTTTGTTCAAAACCCACAGGGCCCCAACGTGACTAGTCGAAGATACCTCATAAATAATTCACTGGCCAGTTGAATATTGTACCCGGGTACCAATACACACATACATTCCTTGGGACTTAACCTGTACGGAACTCACACTCCAACCACTAAGGGGGTTAAAAATACTTTTTTTCCTTTTCCGCTGCGCGTTTCTCGCATTACGAAGTATTGTATTTCTTTTCCGCTGCGCGTTTCCCGCATTACGAAGTACTGTAAATATATATACGTATACCGTGTTACTCATTATATGCCAGTTTATTCAGTAAACTATATAATTTATAAAATCCACGACGGTGCTGGAGTATATTTATTCCCTAGTGCGGGGAGACTGACCCGAGGTTCAAATTCAGTGGCTCCTCTGGGAGTGAGCGCTACATGTGGAATTCAGTGGCAGCTCTTTAATTAGGCAAATTATACTGCCTATTTTGCATGATTCGCACAGGCAGCACAATAAATTATTTTTGTGCCGGTACGTATCCTGGCAGTACTGTGGCCTACCCAAGCCTGGCCTCTGGCTGGAGAATCCAAGATGCTAGCCGGTGGCCCTCTCTGATGAAAACAGTAGTGGACACTTTCACACTAACAATCGTAAAACTGCCTGGTCAATAAGGGGTTAATGTAATGTTTTTACTTGACATACAAAGTACTCTTTAGAATAGGATTTCTCCCCATTTTCTTCCATGGCAATATTTTGGATATCAAATCTTTGATGGTATTTTTGCTAAATATGCATCACATATACAGTATCTCCCAATGGAAAATAGAGTTTTAAACTCAATTGCGCACATTCCCTACAGTTCTGGTGGTTCAGCCTTGAATGGCATATCCAAACACCATCTTACAAGTATAGAAAGATATCTAAAGTAATAAAGCAGTGGCATGTTTTATGCACAGCTGCACATATCAGGAGATACAAATTAAATTCACAGGGTAGCATCTGGAGTGAGATAGTTCATGCCAAGTGATGCCAACCTGTGGATGCGTAAGGCATAATGAAATGGCCAATTCAGAATGTGAGAGGGAGAAATGATTGTGCCGAAGTTCCTCATCACCAATTCCTCTAGAGAAGCAAATGGATGTGTTTTGGTGTGATGTAAAGTTCAGCCACACAGCTGGTACCATTAGACATTAAGATGGAAATGCTAAATAATAATGCAATCTTGGCTGTATTGTGAGACATATATACAGATTTGTGCATTTAATTTTTACAATCAAATAGTTTTACGCATGCTGTTCTGACTCTACATTATTTGATTTGTAACCGGCTGATCATTTAACGTACGTAGTATTTCTAAACATTGTCATGGAAATCATGCAAGTCACAAAAAAGATTTTTTATTCAGCTGACATATGCCATTTTTCATCCTTTACTCATTTGTGCCGGTTGGGCAGCGTATAAAATCCTTTTTCTTTTAAGCTTTGATGTTTTACCTTATGCTTGTTTCAAGTTAAAATGCACGTTGTTTATGTCTGTGGCTGTTTAATGCCGCACGATTATTATTATTAGTATACTCACATTCCTGGCCATAAAAGTAAAGTGTCTAAGCAGTGGGATTCATTTTTTCCCCCGTATAATCTTAAACATAAGCTAAATATGAGAAGCATACTGTTGTTATGGAACCAGAGTGCAATAAAAGGAGGAGATATGAACTGACAAACAGCACTGTATCAATCAAATTGAACTTTTCTTAATGAAACAGCAGATGTGAAATACATTTTTATTGCAGCTTTCTTCCAAAATCTTTTTTCTTGTTTGTAAATGTAGGAACAGTTGGAGGATAAGGATAAGTCTGGGACAAATAAAAGGCCCAGGCATTTAAGGCTGGTGTCAGACGAGCGCGCTATGTGCGCCCGTACTGACGTGCTTACCAGCGTCCGTTGCAGCGTTGTGACGCTGCAACGGGGCAGTCACATGCTTTGCACGCAACAAGCGTCCGTTATCCGAGCCTCTCCGTCAAAGAGCTAGGACGCACGTCGACGGAGCTACAAAGCGCGATTCTCCATAGTGTGCTCAGCTCTGCAAAGCGCAATCCTCCTGAGTGTGCTCAGCAAGGTGGCCAGACCGGCGTGGAGTGGAAGGAACGTCCACTCTCCCGGACGTTCCTTCCGCTCTCCAAAGACGCCCGTCTGACACTAGCCTTAAGAGAAACATGTATACTACATGATGTATACTACAAATAAATCAGTACCGGCTCTTGTAATTTTGGGGCCAGGTGAAAGGTAAAAATAAAAAAGGGGCCACCCATTTAATTTTCCTAGAAAACTATTTTCACACCAATTTCAGGAAACAAGTTTAAAAAGGTGAGATGAGGCATCCATAGATTGTGGGAGGTGCTGGAAAAACTATTACAGATGCTTAATCAGATTAAGATCTGGGGAATTTGGAAGCCACAGCAACACCTTGAAAAGCTTTGTCAGGTTCCTCAGACCATTCCTGAACAATTTATGTAGCGGGAAAGGGTGTAATATCCAGCTGAAAGAGGCCACTGCCATCAAGGCACACCATTGCCATGAAGGGGGTGTATGCGGTCTGCAACAATCTCTAGGTAGTTGGTGGTGTCAAAGTAATATACAGAGTAATCAAAATCATCATTTACAAAACCATATGGTAAAAAGCACAAATCTGGAAGAAAAAAACCCCCCAAAAAACGTTGTCTTTGCCACAATTTCAAATGTGTGTATATTGCCACTTAAATATTCTTACATATTTAACCTTTTATTAAACCCTTCAAGCTAAGCGGTTTCACACAATACCACTGACTGGAATCAGCAGTTTTATGTAACATTACATTACACACACACTGAAAATGTACTAGATTCTTAAATTGCATTCACAGGCACTATACCCTATTTGTCCCTCTGCTGGTCAAAGTAGGGTACTGTGACAGAAGTGCAACAGGGACTTCTAGGATTCTCCAAAAGGAGACAGATGTCCCAGCACGTCAAAGAGCTTCCAATACATCAGCTATCATGTTCTCGGATCAACAATGCCAAGCTGTTGCGGGACCAGCATGACCTACGACTCCTCGTTATGATGTTGGGCTAGCAGGTGCCCATTGAATGATATCCAGACTAAGACAAAAATATTGTCCAGGGGGCCTTCTTGTGAGAAGAATTCTAAGATGTGTCAATGTAGTGATGCCAAGCAATGTGCAACATTCCGTACGCGCACATTCTGGCACTCGGGTATGACATATTGTGGTTCTGTTTCCAGACCCCCTAGCTTGTTCAGGTCTATGAATTTCCTATTCCCAACATGGACTTTAGTGTTCTTGGCTACTCTGTTTACCCTTTGCTCCTTTACCTGGCAGCAAAACATATGTGAAACAAATTTGTTTATGGTTGGGAATTTTCTAGTCATGACTGTTTGCCAACCCTGGTGTTCAGGACCTACTAACAGGTCAGATTTTAACCGCTTACTGCCGGACTATGCCTGGCACCAGGTGTTAACCGGCTGCTGCGTCGGGCCCGTCCTCCGGCCCGCCTACACTGTTGATACGCTTCGCGCCTCATTGGCTGCAGGGGGGTGGCCTGAGTTTAGGCCATCCCTTAGCAGCCAACAGCACACGCCGACTGGAGGGCAGGGCGAAGGAAGCCCATTGAAGTCAGCGAAGCATACTATGCCGCCCCGTGGCTTCAAGGCCCACCCACTGCGGGGGCGGCATAGTACACCCCTCAGTGGTAACAGATTGAATCTTGCAATCACTGAGCAGCAAATTATATCACATGTGCTTTATGTATCTGGCAAACCTGGCCTTTTTGGGGTCCTCGAGGACCATTATCCTAGTGTGACAAACCTAATGCTAAATAATTTTCCATGTATTTTATATGTAAAGTTTCAAACTAGATTAATACTATGCCATGGCTTCAATAAACCGTTCAGAGATTAGCACAACCCCAATTTTAGGGTCTGCCATACTGAGATTGAATATGTAATTGTAGTTTAGTCAGGAAATATACATTTCTTTTATGAGCCAGTCAAGGCTTAAACTTCTTTTCAATAAAAATAAATATGTATAGTATTTTCATCCGTAGAGCAAACAAATAAGTGACCTTCATACAGGTAATTTTCAGAACTTGTCGGCATTTGTGTTTACAGACCATCAACTTTAATGAAGCAATTATTGGCTTTTCATGTACTTGTAGAAGAAGAGCTCAATGAAAATCATGTTGGAAAAAAAAAAAACATTTTGGGAAGAACATTGGAAAGATCATTTTAGTCTCCAGCTCAAAAATTAACCTTTTGTAAATCACAGAGCTGGAAATAAAGTATACTTTTACTTATTGCAATGATCACAGTTCTCCGAAACCCTAAAATCCCCATAAAATTAAAAAGGAGCAAAGGGACACACAAGTATAGTAAAGCAGCAGAAGTTATCAGAAGCATAGAGACATGCTTTGATTATTAAATATTTTTGTCATGTTCTTTTAGAGGCTTTCTTTCTTATCTTTGCTGAAGGGATTAAACTACTTGTGTTTCCTCTTAGATAAAAAGCATTTTAATCTTTTTTGCAGACTCGTAAAACGATGGTGTCAAGTGATGTGTTATTTAAAGTTAATTACTGGCATTTTCCTTTTCCATTACACAATCATAATTTGGAATCAAGTCATAGCTCATTGGCTGACTGTCTTGAGTAGCACATTTCCCGATTTTTACCAGTATGCTACAGAGGAATAAAAGACATGACAAAATTTTAAATGCACAGCTTAGTTTCAAAGAAAGATTGTGAAACGCAATATAGGCAACGCAGGATAAATTTAATTACTCTCATCACGTCGCTCCACTTGGATTGTAGACTCCCACTTTTGACTACCAATTGAAGATTTATTCTTTAGGAAGTTGGACAGGCAGCCCAAGAACAAGAGTATAAAACACAATGTACAATAAAGTTATCCTAATGTCGAAAAAAAAAAACAACCAGTAAAGCGATCTTACATTTATATATTGTAAATATCAAGGACAACAATAGATAAATGGATTGTCAAAAGGTTTTTAAAATTCAAGTAAAATGAGAAGATCGCAGTAACTGGCTGTTGTGAATCTGTCAAACTACGCACAAACGGTACGTAGCAAATAATTTAGATACTTCTCAATATTTGGCATGGGAATTTATTTTGTTGCTGAAATTATGTCCCATCACAGCTGAAAGGGGCGTCTCCGGTACCTACTCTGCCACTAAAAAGCCACCACTTGGTAGCCCCTTCAGCACTTTCCTGTCGGGCAGCAAAGACATCGCAGCTGCCGGAGACCAATTAATTTAGTTTGAATGAGCCCGACCTTTTTTTTTTTTTTTTTTTAACTTTGCACACCTTACGACCACTCATTCCTTTAATGCCCACCGAGATACCTTGCATTAAAATTGAAATCACAGGTTTCAAAAACAATTCCCTCAGTTTGTCATTTAATTTAGGTTTTCCAGTAAATGTCCCTCCAAATGACATTCCCTAGACTTTCTGTCAAGGCAAGATGTTGGTTTCACTTTTGATTGTTTTGGGTTTTTCATCCTTGCATGAAACTATATTCTTTTTGCATAGTTATTTTGTTTAAAGGAATACCAGACATAGGGCCCTATTTCCAAGTTGGTATAAATGTAACCACAGCTGTTGTAGTCCTAACTCCATAGAATAGAATGGCTCTGGTAAATTTATGACAGCCCTGGTTAAGTTAAAACCAGCATTGGAATACAGACAGTAATAGATTATGTTGAACCAATTACAATTAGAGAGTATGCTCTAGTTCTACTCAATAGAATAATGTTACGTTCCCCCAGCCAGGTCCCCTGGTGCTGAGAACTATTCTCAGTCCTTATAGATTTATAGGGTTAATCTGTTTAGTTCTCCGCCCCTGGAGTCTCAGTGTCTGACGAGATCTGTGATCACATGACCTGCACTGCCCTATATAATGGCAATCAGTGCAATTGTTCCCTGACCCAGTATAGATCTCCTTTGCGGAGTTCCTGAATTTGTATTTTGTATCTTGACATCGGGTTTATGATTCCTGGCTTCATATCCCGACTACTCGTGATTAACCCCTGGTATTGTACTTTGACTTCATGGTTTAGGACTTCTGGCTTTGCATACGACTACTCTCTTGCTGATGTCCATTGTGTGTTGTCTGAGCGGTTTTTGTTTTCATGCTCAGGTTTTCTTGATTTTCAAGTTTTCTTGTTATTCATGCTCATGTTTGCTTATTCTAGTGTGAGACCTAATTGCAAGCTATCTAGTTGTTTGTGCTGGTCTGGTCGCAGCATAACCACAAGTTTATCTGGTGTGAGTCTTGCCCTGCAGGCTGCTGACTATAGTGTGTGTGTGTGTGTGTGTGTGTGTGTGTGTGTGTGTGTGTGGTGTGTGTGTGTGTGTGTGTAAGTGATTTTGCAAAAAACCAAAACAGGGCAAAAAAACAATACTATTAAATAATACATAGTTAGTTATGGTCTTTGGCTCATGGTGAAGTTTGTGCATGGAAGATGCATTTGGAGCCTTTAAAGAGAATGGTTGTTTGACGTCTGCTATTCCGAGAGCTTGTTTTTAATTACCCTGGTCACTATCACATTTTCTTCTAATCAATAATGTATTTGATCCAAAGATTACCATCTTAGGCTAGGGTCAGACTGAGGCAGTGCGAACGCGCGTTCTGGCGCACTTAATCACGGCCGCACTAGCAGCAGATGCCGGGCAATGACGGCCAATATACGAAGTACGGTCGCACAAAAGTCCGGCTGCGCAACGCAAGTGGAAAATGAACGCATTTTTTCGAGAACGTTAAACCACTAGTACTGACGTACAGAGTGCGCTGCGGCCGCTAGCGGCGTGTGTGCGTGATTAGGAGACGTCAGACGCTGCTAATGTCCGGCCAACATAACGTCCAGATGCACAAAGTGTTTTATTGAAGATCCGTACAAAATCACGGATGAAACTGCGCATCGTATGACCGCTATTGCGTATTCCGTGAAAAAATACGTCCATTCTTCGAACGCACATTTTCACGGACAACGCGAAAAATGCGTTAGTCTGACCCTAGCCTTAAAGATTGTTCTTTGAGAACTTCTATAAACCCAGGCAATGTGTAAACAGTATAAAAATCAGGGAAAAATAATTGAAGTAAATATGTATCCTGAAGAATTTGGATCAATTTAATTTTGCTGGCAGAAAGCAGAAAAGTCAACATTTAATGAATGATGCATATTGAAGAAAAACCACTGCTTCAATGTCTAAGAACCAATTAGCCCCTTAAAACAATTATTTAAAAAGGACATCAAATCTTATTTGAAATGTAAATTTTGAAGCTTGTTCGATGTCGGCATTTTAAAATCTAAAAGCTAATCATGCTTCAATGGAGAAGATATACCGGAATGCTTACTACTGTATTTGTTAATTATGTATGAATTCTAGTATCTTTGCATTACTGATTTTACCAGGGTTGCTTGTGGTTTTTTTTTTTAAGCATATGACAGGGTTATATTGGAAAATAAGACACTGTAAATTGCGGTCTACCTGCTACGGATTTATCAACCAAACCTTACCATTTTCAAGGATTTTCTAACGAAATCAGCCATGCTAGCAACACTAACAGCTTTTTTTTTGTTTCCAATTTCCATTATTTATGGACTAAAGTTATATTACTTTTGGCTATTCATTTAAAAGGATCTGAATACTAACAAGCTTGCAGTCAAAATTCAAGTTATTAAAATGGATTGCTACAGTATGTACTAGACAGAAAACAAAATACTATTAATTTTTAGGTTTCTTTCAATATTGTAAAATGTTACCATAAAGCAGAATGTTAGCATAAATTCTAAAGGGGTTATTCACTAAACACCATTGCGTCAAAGTACACTGTAGGTGCAAACATCAGTAAAAATTATTGTTGTCGCAACTATGGTGAACTTCAAAATCAGTGGCCCTGAAGTAGTTAATTACATAGGGAAAAACTGGGATTCCCTTATGTTGAATGATGCTCACCTAAACTTAATGATAATACATTGAGAAAAAAAAACAACTGAACAACGGCATTAAAAACAAACAAAAAATAGAAACATAGAAACATAGAAAAATGTCGGCAGATAAGAACCTTTCGGCCCATCTAGTCTGCCCAATTACATGGATACTTTACCTGGATTTATCTTTTGTTTAGGATAGCCTTATGCCTATCCCATGCTTGCTTAAATTCAATTACTGTTTTAGCCTCTACCACTTCAACTGGAAGACTGTTCCATGTATCCACCACCCTCTCAGTAAAATAATGCTTTCTGATGTTACTTTTAAACCTTTGCCCCTCTAATCTAAGACTATGTCCTCTTGTTTTGCTACTTTGTTTCCTTTTAAATATACTCCCTTCCTCTACCTTGTGGATTCCCTTTACGTATTTAAAGGTTTCTATCATATCTCCTCTGTCTCGTCTTTTTTCCAAGCTGCACATGATAAGATCATTTAGCCTTTCCTGGTAACTTTTCTCCTTCAAGCCATACACCATTTTAGTAGCCCTTCTGTGAACTCTCTCTAAGATGTCTATATCCTTCTGGAGATACGGTCTCCAGTACTGCACACAGTACTCCAAGTGAGGTCTCACCAGTGCTCTGTACAGTGGCATGAGCACTTCCCTTTTCCTACTGCTAATACCTCTCCCTACACAACCAAGGATTCTGCTAGCATTTCCTGCTGCTCTATTACATTGACTACTTACCCTTAGATCCTCTGAAATAATAACCCCTAAATCCCTTTCCTCAGATGTTGAAGTTAGGACTGTATCAAATATTCTATATTCAGCCCTTGGGATTTTACGTCCCAGGTGCATTATCTTGCACTTATCCACATTAAAACTCAATTGCCACAGCTCGGACCATTTTTTTAGTTTACCTAAATCATTTGTCATTTGGCTGCTCCCTCCAGGAACGTCAACCCTGTTGCAAATCTTTGTGTCATCAGCAAAAAGACATACTTTTCCATTAATACCTCCTGCAAGATCACTAATAAAAATATTAAATAGAAATGGGTCCAAGTACTGACCCCTGAGGTACCTCACTGGTAACAAGACCTTGCGCCGAATAAACCCCATTTACCACAACCCTCTGTTGCCTGTCACTCAGCCACTGCCTAATCCATTCAACAATATTGGAATCCAAGCTCAAAGATTGCAATTTTTTAATAAGCCTTCTATGCGGAACAGTATCAAAAGCCTTACTGAAATCTAAATAAGCAAGGTCTACTGCACCACCTGTGTCTATTATTTTTGTTACCCAATCAAAAAAATCAATAAGATTAGTTTGGCATGATCTCCCTGAGGTAAACCCATGTTGTTTCTGATCCTGTAATCTATGTGTTTTTAGATGTTCAACAATCGTTTCCTTTAACATGGTTTCCATTAATTTCCCCACTACTGACGTAAGACTAACTGGCCTATAATTCCCCCCCGATTCCTCCCTACTACCCTTCTTGTAAATGGGCACAACATTTGCTAATTTCCAGTCTTCTGGGACGACTCCCGTTAACAGATTTATTTAACCAATCCTTGTTAACGGTTTTGCTATTACATCACTGAGCTCTTTTAATAATTTAGGGTGGATCCCATCAGGCCCCATTGACTTATTTGTCTTTACTTTATACAGCTGCTGTAGAACCTCCTCCTCTGTAAACTCATATGTAAATGTCTCGTTAGTGTTTCCTCCTGAGGTCCCTTTCCTTCCTTTTCTTCTGCAAAGACTGAACAAAAATATTCATTGAGGCAGTCAGCGAGACTTTTATCCTCGTCTACATACCTTCCTTCCGTTGTTTTTAATCTAACTAATCCTTGTTTTACTTTTCTTTTCTCGTTTATGTATCTAAAAAATGTTTTGTCCCCCTTTTTTACTGACTGGAAGCTCTTATAAATTGCTTTGCCCCTTTCTGCCCAATTTTATAGGTTTGCCTATCTTCTTTACTCTGAGTTTTTTTATAATTATTGAATGCCATCTTTTTGTTCTTCACTATTTTGGCCACTTCTGCAGAATACTACAGTGGTTTCTTTCCTTTTTTGTTTTTGCTAACAAGCCGAATGCAATTGCCTGTGGCCTTCAATAATGCTTCCTTCAAATAATCCCATTTCTCCTGGACTCCCTTTAAACTCCTCCAGTCTGATAATTACTCATTCACACAAAATCTCATTTTAGAAAAATCTGTTTTTTTAAAGTCTAAAACTTTTGTTTTTGTGTGGTGCGGCTCCATCCCTGTTCTTATATTAAACCACACTGACTGGTGATCACTAGATCCCAAATTTTCACCTACAACAACGTCTGATACCAAACCTCCATTTGTGAGTATTAAATCCAATATGGCCTCTTTACGGGTCGGCTCCTCAACTACTTGTGTTAGAGATAATCCCAGTAGGGAGTTTAGAATATTTGTACTCCTGGTGCACCCAGCTATTTTGGTTTTCCAGTTCACATCAGGAAGATTAAAGTCCCCCATGATATTAACTTCCCCCTTCATTGCCATTTTGGCTATTTCCTCAAACAACAGATTATCTAGCTCTTCTACTTGTCCAAGGGGTCTATAGATCACACCTACACGTGCTACTGTATGATTGCCAAATGTTAGCATAACCCAAACTGACTCTATGTTCACCTCGCTCACTTTTATTTGGTTCGTTTTTATGTTGTTTTTCACATACAGGGCCACTCCTCCTCCTTTCCTACCTTCTCTGTCTTTTCTATATAAAGAGTACCCCGTTATTGTTATGTCCCAGTTATTTTTCTCACTGAACCATGTCTCAGTAACCGCCACTAAATCTACTTTTCAGCTGCCATCATTGCCTCCAATTCATTGATTTTATTGACTAAACTGCGAGCATTTATAGACACGACTCTGAGCTTGTCATTTTTTACCCCGCATGTTGCTTGCACTCTCCGATTGAGTTTTGGGGGACAATCGGGCAGATTGTTTTTTAGCCTTTTGTCCCCCCCCCCTCCTAGTTTAACTATTCCTTTGTGAAACCTTTGAACTTCTCACTGAGAACATATGTTCCCCTATGAGTAAGATGCAAACCATCTGTTTTATACAGTTCCTTTCTGCTCCAATTAGAGCTATCATGGGACACAAAGCCAAATCCTTGCTCCTGACACCATTCCCGAAGCCACAAATTAAAATTCCCTATTGCACATCTGCCTATCTTGAATGTTATGCACAGGCAGAACTTCAGAGAATGACACAGTGGACGCAATCTGCTGTATTTCACCTCCAAGAACACAAAAATCTTCCTTAATCTCAGCCAAGTCATTTGTCCCTAGATGGACTAGAATGTCCACTTCCCCTTGCTGCTTTGCTTGTTTGACAATATTGAGAATACGTCTCGTCTCTACGAGCAGTAACCCCAGGAAGACATCTCACCAAACCACTACTCTCCAGCTCAACACCTCTTATGATAGAATCACCCAGCAACAATTGCCTTCTATCAAGTCCCACCTTTTCCTTTTTGTCCTTCATTGCAGTCCTGCATACCTTAGGAATAGGGGATGGTGGTTCCTCAACAATGGTGTTTGAGCCTACATCCATCTTACCACTACACTCTGAAAGTGCCTCAAAAGAATTAAGAAGAGCCACAGACTGTGGGACATGCCTTCTATTCACAACTCTAAGTCTACCAGATCCTACAGTAGTCCATCTGCCGCTCCTAGGAGGCCTCTGTGGCAGTGGCTTTGTAACAGTCATAGCCTGAGTTTGTCTAACAGATAATTTACAAATCTCAGACTTCAAACAGGCAGTTTCCTGCTGCAATAAAGAGAACTGCCTACATATCAGGCACACTCCAAACCTCCAAAAATTGGATCTAAAAACAAATGCATGACAGCTCTTACACTGGACCAAGCCTGCCATTATAAAAGAATGCATTTAAAACCAGCAAATCTTACCTTTTTGTAGGTTTTCTACCTCCTGTCTAACCTCAGAAGGCTTCACAAGCTCAATTAGACAAGCCAATATCCCCAAGATTTATATAGTCACCTAAGTACACCTCCCCCAGCAAGGCGTGGACAAGCTAAACCTCTTAGCAAATAGCACCCAATTGATTCCAATTCTATGCTAATCAGTATGAAAATGAGTCACCAGCCTAACCTAATTTACTCACCAGACCGAACTTAAAATGAATAGAAAAGATCTGTTTGAAACAAAAATCAAAATCACTCACCAGAAGATCTCTAAGTGCTCACTTTGAAGACTTGCACTTAGATGTTTCGTGTACACAGTTTCACCCATGTGATTAACCCCTTATTGCTGGGCAGGTGTGCCAGGTGGTGGGGGCGATAATGCTGGTGGGGGTAGTACGCCCCACTGACCAGCTCCGCTGGCCCGTGTACACAGCAGACGCATCATTACCTGCAGGGGGACATCTGGAACTCCGGCTGATCCGCGTCAGCTAATAGCACACGTCATCTGGTGGGCTGGGACACAGATGCCCATTGAAGTCAGTGGGGCTTGCTATGCCACCCGCCGCGGGGACGGCATAGTATGCCCCATATTGGCAACAGGTTAACACTTGATTTGCTTATACATGTCAAATTTAGTCAAGTGAACAGGTTTACAAAAAACGACCGACAGTATTCAAATCTAGTTATTTTTTTCAGAAGTGTATGTGATAAACTATGACTAATTAGACATGTACAATATATTTATAAAATACCAACAAGACCGTGATTTAAAATAGAATACTAAAAATGCCATTAACGAGCAAGTGTTTACACGATCTAAAACATGTGCATCTGGCTAGCGAAACTGTCAATTAACAAAAAGAAAATCTTTGGTATCGTAAAAGTTTAAATTAAAGCTCAGCACAGACCATTACACAACGTGCGTGCCGCTAGATATCAATTTTCATAGTTTGTTTCCAACCACTTTCATATATCATGAAAGAAATGGAGGCACATTACAATGGACTGCAAGCTCTACCTTAAGTTACCCCCTAATTCGAATATACTCCTGCCTGTAAACATATCCTGACCTATTCTACTGGAGGATAAGATATACGTTTTGTAATTTAATTCAACGCAGAAAACAAAAAGAAAAAGAATCAAAGTTTTAATGTAAGATCTGTGAAATAAATTACTACAGCTAGGTATACTCGCACATTCACTTGCACAAAACCATAATCATTTTAAATGATAAATGTCGTACTAGAAGTAGACCAATATACTGCATATTTCGTTTTACTAATATTAACCAGTGAAGAGTTCAAAATAAAAAATAAAATAAAAAAAGCGAATATGGCGAACACGTGACTTTACCCAATAAAATTAAAGGGCTGTGAACAGGCAAATTGTTTACCACTTCATAAAGGGACAGTTTGTGCATTGTGATCACTCTATTTGAATGGTTATAATAACCACTCTCTTCACTCCTCTTTCTGCTCCAGGGGAGGTGGTTTTGGAGGGCAGATGCAGCCCTTCGACTACAGGGTCTTAGTCCTGTCCAAAACGGAGTGCAGATTCGGGTGCTTTGAGACCTATGGCGCATTCAATTCCTCAGCCACAAGTGCTGAAGAGTAGCTGAGTGTGACGTGGGAAAGATAGCCGCCTCGACGGAGCAAATAATCCAATAAGGAAATGTTACGTTTGAAATTTTGGTAGAGAAAAACACCAAATATTTATTGGAACCTGGTAAACATTAACACTAAAGTGGTATAAAAATGGAAAAAATAAATAAAATAAACAGTGGATATTGCAGAAACAGCACCTTTCATTAAGCAATCCTCTGCCCTTATTCGGAGCAATTCTCTGTCAATATTCACAGCCAAAGCTTTCAGCGAGACTGCTGCAGCAAACTGAACTGCTGCAATGTAGCAATTCAGCAGCTGCTGAGGAACTAATCAGATCTCTAGCTCCCACCCAGGGCTGTCAATACATTCGAAAACTAAAGCCATTGGATTGGCTGTACACTATCACATGACAAGCTGCAGCTTACAGGAAGCATGTCACATATGGACCATCACCAACTTAATGAACGTTCATGAAGCAGTATTTATGTTGTACAATTAGTGCCATATAAAAACGGTAACTTTTTTTTTTACGTATTCCGTGTACACGCCGCACATTGTTCAGAATTACTCTGTTCCTGATTAATTGTTTAACATTAAACTCTTCCAATATTAGTTGGAATAAAAATTAAATTAGCCGTTTGTCGAGTTTCTGAACACAAACTTGTTTTCACGTTCCGGTAATGGTTTTGAAGAAACAATTGGTTTTAGTTGTGCAATGTGTATTTAATTAAGTTGTCTCCATTAACAGCTCCATGCCCGTGTCTACTCTTCATTGCAATCGTAATATCCTCCTATTGCGCTCATGTCAGGAAGAAAATTGGATTCCAGTAATGGCAGAATTAATTTCCCCTCAGATATTTTTTTTTTTTATCCAGAGAATAGAAGGATAAACGGAGATACTTATAAAGTCATGTAACTTGTTTTTTTCCCCCCTTCCCTTGTTTGTTCTCTCAACGCAGCTTTTGCGCTTAGTGATGTGTGGTACTGTACAACCACAAGGGAGCATAAGCAGCACTAAGTGTTCTTTGTTCCTACAAAAACCATTATACTAGATGAACAGGTCAGATGTAATTTTGTCTTCGTAGCTCATTGGGCCATTTTCCATCCAGTTAATGAGCCCAACTGATAAAGCAGGTTCAATAAAAACCCTCTATTAAAACGGTGAACAGTTTGCTTTCCTTTTTTTGGGTTTATTTTTTCAACCATGAAATGTAAACTGTGTAAAATGTAATACAAGCGTTCTTATGCAGAATAGTAAAACGACAGAAGCCACAATAAAAACATGTTAGCAAAAAATGTTAACATCACTAGCACTACATTTCTCATAAAACATAGAAACCACCAAATCATAAAAAAATTTAAACAAACCAGTTCTTGTTCTGACCTGCCTGTACTGTGTGAGGCATGATCACTATGCTAGCATGAAAAGAGGGAGCAAATTCTGTTGCCCAAAAGTGAAGTGGCCTTGGCAAAATCCACTGAACTGAATAAAAAACCCCAAAACAAAAAACCACAGAGCTCTCCTATTCTCCCAATAGGTGTTTAAACCAATAAACAGACTAAAATGTGCCTAATAAAATAGTTCCTTTAAAACAATAAAAGGACAGTTTGGGAAACCTATTTGGTCTAAAATACAAAAAGATGTTCTAATAAATAAAAACGTTTTCTCTGGAAATGAAAAGAATGTATTACAGTGCGTTTGCGGCCATAGACTAAAAAAAAAAAAAAAAAAAAGCGTGTACGACGCGCGTTTCTAATTATCAAAAACGCTCATAAGACGCCCGACAAAAAACATGAGATACGCTCAGGTGTGAACCCAACTTAATGCTTTAGCTATAACATTTCCAGGAACTGCACCATGATGCCGTCCTTGAAGCCATAGATAAGGCCATCCCTCTGGCCAAAACTTAATTATGGTTCAGTGAAGCCTCTGAAGTAAATTCTGCTGTTTTTCTCCTCAGGTATCTTAATTTACTAATTAAATTTTATTCTCAATTGGCTATCCACACTTTTAAAGCTCTGGGATGTGAGGTCATGGCTGCAGCAGTGAGACACGGGCTATATGTGCTTTAATTAGACTTGAATCCATATGCTCTTGCATTAGTTCTCCTAATGATGTTGAACTGTATCGGCAAAGTAGTTCTTTTGAGTAATCTAATAACAGCCATATATAACTATAGTACCATGGAATTTATTGTTTCCTCTTTTTTGAAAACTTATAACATTTTTCTTTATTAGACCATTCTGTCTTAAAGGGACATGTATGCTTTGCTAGTGTGCTTTTAAAATGTGCAATGCCTTTTGAATGAGTCAGAAACGCTTTTTTGCCTGCAGAATGACAAGTAGATGATTCGTTTTCATATTTACCGGCTTTTCTTTCTTGGAGGTTTCCACACCCACCTCTGGAGGCACTTTGAGCTAACCAGTGTGTATTCCTAGAAAGAGATTAAAAAATAAAATTAAAAATCGCACTGAGCATGTGCGACTGAGTTGCTCCACCTCCCTCCTGCACTGTGAGTTGGGGGAGGGCGGGGCTGAGTGCCATTCCAATCTGTAACACTTTTGCTTCCCATTACTGCAGAGACAAGAAAGGAAATAAATCCATACACAGGGAGAAAAAGCAAACAGCAGAGAGATGTACAGCAAAAAAAAAAAAAAAAAAAAAAAAGACAGAGACACCGCAAGAAAATGTAAAGTGAGAAAGACAGCAAGATAAATCAGAGGGCCAACTAAAAAAAGCAAAGAGCAAGAAACGGTGCAGTGAGAGTGCGCACAAGAAAGAGTGAGTGACTATGAGGGAGTAAGGCCGTGAGTACCTAAACCATGAAAGCTCTCAAGCGAGCGGTCATCAGGTGCGTCAGTCTGTGTTTGTGCATGAGTGTGTGTGAGCGAGTCAGCGGGTGAGTGTGTTGAGTGAGTGTCTTGTTTTTACAGTTGCAGAGACAACTAATATTCAGTTTCTCCAGTATGAGATCATGAGCGTGCACAGGGTTTCACGTGCACAGCTTGTGCTAGTTCGTGTGACACGATGGGTGGGGAGAAGGTGGGGAATATTCAGGAAGTGGGAGCTAAAAATAAATAAAACACACAACTGAGGGGCGTGGCCAGAGAAGATTAAAGGACAGAGTTTAAAGCAAGAAAATAATTTGTACACATTTTTAAAACATTGTTTCATTTATTCTAATTTGTCTATTGGTATAAAAGGGTTTAACTGTTAAAAAAAAAAAAATCTAGACATGCATATCTTTTTAATAAGATAGTGATTAGGAAAAATGCCCTACCATTCTGAAACCGTTGTCAAGATCAGTCTGTGTTTGCCACTACCGCTTTAGCATTCGTCAGAAACTGCCAGTCAGTCCACTGCCACAGCCTCTAATCCATGTTATTAAAGATCACCTCCAACTGATGCTTTAACTATAGTGGCTCAAAATGTTCAGTCTGCACAATGGTAGAAACCTGTGGGCCAGTAGAACCACAGCCCCGCATTGTATTAGTCTTAGGAAGAAAGGATCTTGAAAGATCAGGGCTGGAAAACGTAACAGACACACGAATATGCTAAACTAGGTATGACAAACGGGTGCCGGACAAAATCCCTACAGCCAGGTTCCCTAATGCCAACATCCCGACGGCCAATTTCCAGACAGAACAAGTGCCGGACATCTCAAATTCCCTACACGGCCAACTTCCAGACATCCATAATCCCAGTGGCTAACCCTAAAACTAGCACCCTAATCCTAGGTTTAAGGTGGTTAGGGCTAGGTTTAGGGGAGGAGGTTAGGGCTAGATTTAGCCGGCGTTAAAGGCTAAATTTAGGAGGGTTAGGGCTAGGGCTAAGGTTAGGGCTAGGTTTAGGGCTAAGTTTAGGGCTAGGTTTAGGGGGTTAGGGCTAGGTTAAGGGGGTATGGATTAGGGCTAGGTTTAGGGTTAGGGCTAGGTTTAGGGGGGGATAGGGAGTAGGGTTAGTGTTAGCCACTGGGATTTTGGATGTCTGGAAGTTGCCCGTCAGGGAGTTGTCTGTGTAGGGAAGTTGGCCGTGTAGGAAAGTTGGCCGTCGGGATTTTGGCATTAGGGAACCTGGTTGTAGGGATTTCGACCCAAACCCATGACAAACACTTTTGGCACAATATTAGAATGATAAGTAATGATTTGCCTCAGCTAACATTACTTTTAGGGTCTGCAAGGGAAGAGGCTACCTACAGTTAGAAGTTCCAAAATTAACTTAAATTGGATGGACAATGAAAAAATTCCAGCAAGGTTCGACAATCAGAGAGGCTTATTATTTCAATAAAATATGGTGTTCTATCCATCAAGCCTGAGCTGTATGAGCAGCAAACACCATCAATTGTCCATTCTCCGTCAAGCTTCCTGATGATGGATAAAATATGGTGCCTCCAACATTTGTGCCTGTTATAAGCAAGATAGTAGAGCTGCGCTTTAGAGTAATTTCTAGAGCCAGAAGTCACAAATCAGATGCACGTGGCCCCTGCAATTACACAAAAATATGCCACCTCCTGAGCCACCCTACTGATTTTATAGCCGATCAATGTATGGGTTATGGCCTCAGCCGACGCGGCGCTTCCAGGGGGGGGGGTGAGGGAGCTCGGTGGCATTGCTGGCTGGCCGGTTGCCAGGAGTGAGAGCTGGCAGAACGGATCTGAGGGGGCGGGGCTTAGCATAATGATGAGGAGCCACCAGTCTTTGAAGCAGGGCGAGAGGATCTGCTCGTCTCCCTGATGTGAAGATCCTGCATTTTGCATATTGCTCTCTGATTACTGTTACCGAATTATTGCTTGTACGAGGACCCTGAATTGTTGACTGACCCGGCTATCCTATTGACCATTCTCTTGCTTGATCCCCTTTGTATTTTGTCTGTGTGCTATTCAGGATTCTGGTTTAGGTTTGTACCGTCCTGAGGTCTGGTTTTTTTTGATCTGGTGTGAGTCCTAAATCGCAAGGCATCCAGTTGTGTCTATTCGGTCAGTTTATGAGACTATATCATTGCTTTAATTTCCTGGTGTATTTACCTCCTGCTTGCAGCCTAAACTCCAAGTTCGTTCATTGTGTGACTGCCCTGCAGGCTGCACAATTCACCTACCTTGCTAAATATCTGTGTATACAAACTCGCTATACAGAATTCAATATGATTGTAGGCCTGCCCTGCAGGCTGCTGAACTCAGGGAGTCCTACTCTGTATGTTTGTGAACAAATTTAGAGGTGTCGCCTCTACTGTATGTGCTTCATATACCACGACCATTGATAGCAGCAAACTATTATATCTATGACCACGCTCCTGAATCACTTCATTTTATCTGGGAGGAATTGGATTTCAAAGAACCCAAAAGGAAGGTGGGAACAAATGATTAAAATTCTAAACCTTTATTGGACTTCTGAGAAAAAACGTACACACCCACAAAATGTATAAAAAAAAACAACACACAAAAAAGGTCATAAATTAGAGACCATAACTCAAGGTCAGTGACCAATCACAAAAGGCATCTAATGCAGGGTGAGGTCTCTGTGACAACAATTGTATGTCAAAAACTGAGAACCACCACCTGAAATGAATAATAAGCAAGAGATGCCCAAGGATCCCCTCAGAAAAGTATGCACACGTTAGAGTATACTTAAATGCTTAAAGACATGTGCCACCAAATTGGTTATTGTAGTTAGCATGCACCACTCAAAAGCGTCACGATGAGGTGCAAACATAAGTGGTCCACGTCGCGGAATACAACTGGTTAATACAGAGACAAGGAGTGAGCCCGGTAGCTACAATTTGCATGCACCGATTGAGAGATCACAATAAAGTGCAGGCAGTAGTAATCACCCAGCCAAAAGTATTCCTCAGAAAAAAAAAAAAAGTGCATAGGTTGGAGTATACTTAAATGCTTAAAGACTTATACCACCAAATTTGTTGTTGTAATTAGCATGCACCACTCAAAAGCGTCACGATGAGGTGCAAACATAAATGGTCCACGTCACGGAATACAACTGGTAAATATAAAGACAAAGACAATCTCCCAGCCACAAGTGTATTCCTCAGCAAGAAAATTCATATAATACATAAAGGGATCTCATAAAGGGATCATGAGATTAAAAATCCATCTCAACATTAAACATGCTACAATGTTGCTGAACGGTTATGGGCAATCAGTCATAGCCCAAACAGATTGCGCTGTAATGGTATTGTTCTCTATGAAATATAGATGCGTCCAGCTCAGGCATGCAACGAGAGGAAAACCTTAAATGGGTTAATAGAGCACGTCCAACGCCGCGTTTCGCTTGTGTCTGCTCCTCAGGGACGTGGAAAGACAAATAAACATATGATCTCTTTTAAAGATTGTGCCATCTGGAATCAGGCGGTCACATGGGAAAATTCAGCCAATCGTACCATTGTAAGAATAGACCGCTGTGATTGGTCCAATTATAGCCTTGCTTGGGTAAACCATTGATCAAGCCTGAAGGAGAAATGTATTGCAAACAGCAGGATGATCATTTTGACAGGCTAGAGAGTTAACCCGTGGGTGTGAAGGACCTGAAATGGCTATCCAATGTCCTACTGTCTCAATCATAATGCCGAGCTGGTCCTCCGCACATAATATTGCCCTGATCACGTATCATCAGAATATAGCTATTAGGGGCAAACCTATACCAAGGTCTGTACAGAGACAATGACATGACACCATTGGGAGATCTGATTGTATTCTGTAATACCTAAATCCCTAGTTGTACTGATTACTGTATTTACCCAGAGGGTCTAAGAAATAGATGAATACCCTCGGTAAAGGAAATATCAGGATTACAGCAATGACGTATAAAAGTGTACAACAGATCACATTGTGAAACAAAAATTGATGAAAAATAAATTCCCATGTGAATAAATAATCAGATGTAGAAGAAACGTTAGCAATGCTTGGCATATAGTAATGATTAAACGTTGAAATGTATACTCAGAGGATAGCCCCAATACGGCTATATAGTGACATATGATGACAAAATATATGCAGTTATAGGAAAGAGGTATAATTGAATTCTTCATTCAAACCCGCAGGTATTGGGTGTTCAATCTAAAGATCCACCTCGCTTCATTTTGTCTAAGCCTTAGATCGAAATCACCTTTCCTGGGGCCTAAGGTTATGCTTTCTATAACCTGAAAAAAGAGACACGAGGGGACGTCATTTTATCTGTTTACATAGAGTTTTTGTTTGCACCTAGCGGTCTTTTGGTCTCGAAACCAATTGAGCTTAGTTGCTACTCAGGCCTGTCCATTTACTCCCTGGCTTGGGAGATCAGATCTATAATCTTTATTGCTTTTGTATCTAGAAATCTGTCCAAAAGGATCCTAACTACGCTACTCCAGGGTAAGCGCCATAGTGCACCGTTACAGTATCCTGGTAGGCTTTTAAAAAAAAACAAAAAAAACACATAGATCTATCTATATATTATAAATGACCAATAGCTCTATGCAGAGTTGCAGACCCTCTGTTAGGACCGCAATGAGGAATAACTAACATCATACCTGGGCAGGCATAGGGATTACTGACAGATTAAGGCTGGGGTCAGACCAGCGCATTTTTTAACGTGCGTTCTGGCGCACTTAATCACGGCCGCACTAGTAGCAAATGACGGGTAATGACAGCCAATATACGAAGTACGGTTGCACGAAAGTCCGGCCGCGCAACGCAAGTGGAAAATGAACGCATTTTTTTCGAGAATGCAGAACCGCTAGTACTGACGTACAGAGTGCGCTGCGCCCACTAGCGGCGTGTGTGTGTGATTTGGAGACGTCAGACCCTGCTCGTGTCCGGCCAACATAACGTCCAGACACCCAAAGTTTCCTGGTTTGGATCCGTAAAAAATCACGCACGAAAATGCGCATCGTATGACCGTTTTCGCGAATTCCATGAAAAAATACGTCAATGCGTTCGGACGCACTTTTTTACGTTCGCGTGTAAAAATGCTTTCGTTTGACCCTAGCCTTAGGCTAGTGTCAGATGAGTGCATTTTGTACGGCCTGTGCGTTCGTGCAGTACGGATGTACTTACTGACAAGGTAGTGGCCACACAGTCCGCTTTTTTTTCACTGACGTATTTTATGACGGATGTAACAGGGAAAATAAATTACAATGAAAAATAACATTCTGTCTGTCAAAAATGCTGGACATATAAATGCAGTCCATCTGACCTCGTTTCATCACTCAACACAAAGCTACACGGACGTTGCAGACGTGGCGCACTCCGCACCTCCGTTCTAGCAGTATTACGTTCTTGCCTCACCTGCGTCCGTTTGCCGCGTCCGCCATGCATCCGCACTTCCGTGCGGACGTACTTCGTGTGTGGGACTCCATTGATCAGAATGCTATGCTGCCACAGACGTACAAATGTGCGGCAACACGGACGTGATAACTGCGCTCGTCTGACCCCAGCCTTAGATATTCTTTGTGGTTTTTAAGTTAACCCCTATACTCCCGATATTGAGATAACACGGGTTTTCAAAAAGGCACCATTATATTCCCTATAATGTAATATAGCTATCTGCAGATGAGCAGGACAAAAGCAAAATAAATCCATTTATCACCATGGGAATGATGCTTGAGATGCCAACACTTTTTAAAACCAGCTGGGGAATGTCTGACTTTTCCTCTGGGGATTATGCATGAGTCCTGTACTGTTGTAACACTTGTTTGGTCAACAGATTTGATATCTGCCCCCCAAATAGGTTGTTACAGTAAGAATACATTCAGAATATTCCAAACTGTAAATTAATGATTTGAAAAAAAAAAACACCACTTAGTAGTCAAGGGGTTAAGTAGAAAGTCAGGCTGTTTGCCAGTCTGATCAGTGTAGAGAGGCAGACCTCCCCTGTTGTCCAGGTTAACCCAAAAGCCTGAGTCGTGTGCTGTACCCCTGTGTGCAGCTTAGGGCAGAGAAAAAGACGGAGGTGGTTATTCAGCAGATTCCAGTGTTTGCCCAAGCTGCAAAAATCACCGTCAATGCAACTGCAAGTTTATCTGAAAAGAAAATTCCAAACAGCAGCAGAAGCTTCACAGTGAAGTGTCACTTGCCGCCATTTGGTTTTCTTTCATGAAATGCAGGTGATTTTGCATTGATGGTGATTTTTACCATTGTTTGCAACTTCAGCATACATTAGCATTTGATGAATAACCCCCCCCCCCCCCAAGCAGGGAGCCTTCATTACAATTACTCATACATATAAAACACACACACTCACCCTAGAATATTTACATTTCTTTAAATGAGCAACAAAACCAACTGGTGACATTTTCTTTCAGAGAAGTTCATATGACAAAAAAGAACATGCTTTAATAGAAATGTTGCTGTCCAGGGAATGTTTAATTGATCTCTGGAACTTGCCAAGCACAAGTAGGTCACATATAATTGAACCATAAATGAGATGGAAAGTTTTGGATGAAATTTTTCAAAATGATATGTGGTCACTCAGAGCCTCTAAAATAAGAACAGAACGCTCCTGGAAGAAAGAAAAAAAAAACAACGAGAAAACCTTTCTCACATTTGTACTGTATGAGTTATTAAGGAGTTTGTCAGTGGAGGATACATTGTAGTGCATATTATACACATTTCCCAACACAAACATGCCTGTTTTTACTATCAGGGTTATCTAAAGAGATCCGAATTGCTTGAGAAAGGTAACCGAACGCTGAAAATCAGCGTTCGGTTACCTTTCTTGGCCATTCGGCTATCCAGAAAGCAGACAATTCGCCAAATCCTGGCGAATTGCCTGCACATACGGTGCCTGTTCGGTCCCTGTTCGGGGGCAGTGAAATCCCCATGAAAAAGCACTGCTTCGGCTATTCAGAGAACACAAACCAGCAGTGAAAGGTTCCCCTAAGGCCCTGCCATTCGGTGGTTTAATTCGGCAAGTTTATTCAGGAGAATCCCATAGACTTCAATGTTAAAAATATTCCCGTTTTAATTCAATATCTAATAAATCGTTCATTATAAAATTCTGCAGTAAAAAGTCTCTTTATTTATAGATTTTTTAGGATACTTTAAGCATTTTTCTGATTTTTTTTTTTTTTTAAAAGTCCGATTTTTTTTTGATTTTTTTTTCAGTTTACTTATTTTTTTTGTAACAGCCCTCTTTATTATCATTCCCTGGACCTCCTGTGAAAATTTCAGACATTTTCGCTCAGTAGTTTCTTTGCAAACAGCGTTTCTTTTTCCCAGATTCATACAAATGGTTTTGCTAATTTATTCACTGCCTCCTCTATGTCACAGCTGCTTCGGCTCTGTGTGATTCGGCTCCTGTTCGGCTCCTGTTCGGCTTTTTTGAAGGTTAATCCAGATGTTTTTGCTTGTTTTCAGCATGCATTCGGTTACTTTTCGTCAGGTTTGCGGCAGCTTTTCCCTGCAATTCGGGAGCCCTGTGCTGTTTGCTGAATACACCGCAGGGTCACCGAAATGCAATCGGCAAAAGGAACCGAATTGAAGAGAACGAAAAGACACCGAACGTGCGGTGACTTTTCGAATCTCTTTGGATAACCCTGTATAGGTCTTGTATCTTGTCTTGGCTGATGAGACAGACAGCTTAGAATTATTAGTATAAGCTGAACGATAGCACACAAATACCACCAGTCACTATGTACATTTTGTATATACTATCATGTCATTAAAGCCAATTGATTTATTACATTTTTAAATTTTCAATATGAAATTAAAATGTAAATATGGTGGTATAAATAATTTATGAAAATTGTCAAAATAAGGAGGAGGGAGAGCCGCTTTCAACTGGGATCTGGCAGCTGTCGGAATGAAAGTTAACTCTCAGATGTCTGGTATCCTAAAACTTATCTCCACCTGTCTGCTTTATATCTATTAAAGTGAGCCATAGAAGTTCCAGAGGTAGGGCTCATGTACATGCACGCATACCTTTTAAATGTAACGTTGGTATCACTACATACTGCTATACTCGTGATTTTGGCATCTGGACTAACACGACCGAATATATATGAAAATATGGTTTTATGAAAATATATTAACTAAGTATGTAATGGTTGTGTGTGTGGACATACAAGCAGTAGATTGTAGAGTAGGGTGTTGGGGTGGGATCCAAGGACAAAGACTTTGCTCTTGGGTCTATTGTGGTCTAGTTATATGCAATGCATGTGTGCATCAGACATATCCTCTATCGCTCATTAATATATACCATCCTTTGCACATATACAGTTGTGTTCAAAATTATTCAACCCCCACTGAAATTGAGTGTTTTGGCCAGTTTGACATTGATTTTGATCATTCAGTCATCTTGCTTACAATTAAATCAAAGAGGCACGTGTAGGTCAGACAAATATAACATAACATTTATAATGAAATAACCACAAATGTCTTTTCTGTGCTCACATCATTATCAGTTTTATTCAACCCCCAAGTGACATTCAATCTTAGTACTTAGTACAACATCCTTTTACAGTTATAACAGCTTTTAAACGTGAAGCATAGCTTGACACAAGTGTCTTGCAGCGATCTACGGGTATCTTCGCCCATTCGTCATGGGCAAAAGCCTCCAGTTCAGACACATTCTTAGGCTTGCGCACTGCAACTGCTTTCTTTAAGTCCCACCAGAGGTTCTCAATCGGATTTAAGTCAGGTGACTGCGATGGCCACTCCAAAATGTTCCAGCCTTTAATCTGCAACCATGCTCTAGTGGACTTGGAGGTATGCTTGGGATCACTGTCCTGTTGAAAGGTCCAACGTCTCCCAAGCCTCAGGTTTGTGACGGACTGCATCACATTGTCATCCAATATCTCCTGGTACTGAAGAGAATTCATGGTACCTTGCACACGCTGAAGCTTCCCTGTACCTGCAGAAGCAAAACAGCCCCAAAGCATGATTGACCCCCCGCCATGCTTCACAGTAGGCAAGGTGTTCTTTTCTTCATAGGCCTTGTTCTTCCTCCTCCAACATAGCGTTGATCCATGGCCCAAACAGTTCTAATTTTGTTTCATCAGTCCACAGAACACGATCCCAAAACTTCTGTGGTTTGTCCACATGACTTTTGGCATACTGCAGTCGACTCTTCTTATTCTTTGGAGACAGCAAGGGGGTGCGCCTGGGAGTTCTGGCATGGAGGCCTTCATTACGCAGTGTGCGCCGTATTGTCTGAGCTGAAACTTCAGTACCCACATCTGACAAATCTTTTCTCAGTTCCTCAGCAGTCACACGGGGACTTTTCTCCACTCTACGCTTCAGGTAGCGCACAGCAGTCGAAGTCAGCATCTTCTTTCTGCCACGACCAGGTAGCGTTTCAACAGTGCCCTTTGCCTTGAATATGCGAATGATGCTTCCTATGGTCTCTCTTGGTATGTTTAACATCTTTGCAATCTTCTTATAGCCATTGCCCTTCCTGTGAAGAGTAATCACCTCTTCTCTTGTCTTCCTGGACCATTCTCTTGACTTCACCATGTTTGTAACCACACCAGGAAATGTCTAGAAGGAGCTGAGTATCACAGTCATTTTAAAGCTGCCTAATTGGTGCTTATTATGCTTTATTGCTGCTCCGTGACATCCACAGGTGTTTTCAATACCTGATTGAAAACACTTGAATGAACCTCTGTTCTTCAGAGTGGTAGTCTTTAAGGGGTTGAATAATTGTGTCAATGAAGAATTCACAAAAGAAACATTTACTACTGTATTACAAAACCAATTGATGTCATTTTAGTTGCATATGGTTCTTTAAAAAGTCCTTGTAGGATTTCATTCTGAATACAATTACAAATGTACACTAAATTCCCTAAAACCCTTTACAGCATTGGGGGTTGAATAATTTTGAACACAACTGTACATTACATTCAATATATCACACAGCTATCATATACGGCATGTAAGGAGTGGCTGGAGTTGAAAAGGGGCAAAAGGGAGGGTAAGGGCACAGACCAGTGGCTCTGTAAGGGTTCCCAGAATTTATGCTAACTGCCCTACTCACACAGTCAGTCAGCCAATATGGAAGGAGAGGGGGCGCTCAGTACATTTTGACTGTTTAAAGCAAATAATCGTGGTACCCTGCACCCTTTAAAAATATATATATATATGTCCAGGGGTGCATGATGGGAGGAATTGACCTGTGAAGTGCCATCCAATCAAGTTTGTTGCATTTGGCTGAATCCGGGCTGACAATATGACTTTCTATGTTGCCTTCCAGCATTTCCACACTCCATCTATAATCTTCTATCACTGCTTCTCATTTATCAAGTCCCAGGAAGAAAAAAACAGCAAGCTGCATTGTGTTCATTGTCATTATACAGCACCTCCAAGACCCAAAAAGTGCTGCCTTCATTACATCAGTTTGGATCCACACCTCTCAGAACCATTCCTGAGCAAGACTTGTAGACCTTCTGTATGAAAGGGCGGTCCATGCCTTGCTTAGTGGCTCTTCCCACTAGTTCTAGCATGAACTTCTCGGCTTCAGAACTCTTTGATCTGAATTTTCAGCTTGCCGTTTCCAATTTCGTGTCGTCTTCCTTACAGAATTCCCCCGGCCTACTCATGAGTGCATCTACCTGCATCAACTAAATCTATCCACCAGCCAAATGACCTGCAAGGCTCCAGATTACACGTTCACATCATAAAGCTCCTGCTGTCAGCCTGCTAACTGCAGTTACCCACCACCACCACCTTTATTGCAAGTCTGCAGCAACTAAATCTCCAATTGACAGTCTACAAACCTACAAAAAAAGTTCCCAACAACTTTTTCCATTTCCCAGCATTGGTCCTCTGTATCATCAGAAGATCCTACAACCAGCCTGCAAGGATTTTGAATACATTTCCTATACTGGACCTCTGCTCTCAGTTGATTCGTTGACTCTGTTCCGGGCTTATTTCCCAAGTGGCTCCAACTATTCCCAACCCCAAACAATTATTCACATGCACTGAAGCTCTTAAAACAGAGTCACATAATGGCAGGTCAGGGAAAGCCAGGTGGATAGAGTCGCCAGGCCCAGGAAACGGTAAATAGATGAATATAATAAAAGCGACCCTTAAAAAAAAAAAAAAAAAGAAAAAGAAAAGGGGAACCTCTACCAACAACAGGGGGGGGGGGCGGGGGAGGGAAAAAAGTTTTCCAAGGGCTTTCTGCTGGTACTATGAGATATCACATACATACGACTGCTTGTTGGTTTTGACCATACAGAAAAACAGTGTTCGCGCCTGAGCCCTACCGGGGCGACTGCAACTACCAGACGTAACCAGGCCAGTAACATGTATAGAACTCCAAGAGACTCTTGCCACAGACAGTATTCATCAGATGGATCCCTTCAATTACAGGTCAAGCCACTAACATGAATTGAAGAAAATACGGAGGCTTCAGCACTTGATGAATGGCACAGGTCTATATATCCAAGAGAACCAATCGTTTGTTCAAGAATGAGTTGAATAAAAATAAATTAAATCCAAATATTTAGGATCTTTTATTCTAGTTAAAACAATATAAAACAAATGTAAAAGCCTGACGCGTTTCGTCTATAAACTAGACTTCCTCAAGGGCAATGTGTTATACAAACAAAATGTAATTTTACACTTACATTTTGATTTCCCTTGAGGAAGTCTAGTTTATAGGACAAAACGCATCGGGTTTTTACATTTGTTTTCTATTGTTTTAACTAGAATAAAAAAGATCCTAAAAATATTTGGATTTAGTTTATTTTTATTCAACTCATTCTTGAACAAACGATTGGTTCTCTTGGATATATAGACCTTTGCCATTTATCAAGTGCTGAAGCCTCCGTATTTTCTTCAATTCATGTTTTTTGGAGCAGTGGACCACCTCCTGGGAGTCGACTTCAGTACGAAAGTTCAGTATTAGTCATCCTCCTTTACACCATAATTTGTTATAATCAAACTACTATGTTAGTGGCTTGAACCAATAACTAAAGCGTTACAGGTGCAAAGACTTTCCAGATCTTGCAGGTATGAACGCGTCAGTTGGTAATTTTAGCTAGATATATAGTCAGATGTTCATTTGTCTAAATAGCCAAACTGTAACCAAGCTAGTGGAAATGTACTACAAGTGCACTATCTTGTTTATGACTGTTTAGTTAACACACCCTGTGGTATCTGGTGTTATATAATTATAGCAAATCATGGTTCCACGGTGCAGATGTACATGTGTCCCAGAAGGTTCACATCATTCATTGTTTAGTACTTCTGATGATGCCATTAAAAGCAAATGTTACTAGTTGCCACATTAAAACACAAAACATAAGATAGTAACAGATGCTCTAATTAGGCTTAGCCAGTGGTGCACGTCTAAGACCTCATTATTATATTTTAAGAACAGCTGCTACCAGTTGTTGCCCAACTCCAAACTGGGTGATAATTCCAGAAATCAGTGATGACATTGCTTAAAAGTTTGACATAATAAATATATGCATACATGCGAGGGGCATTGAACAGATATATCAACAGTTAACCAACGGCTAGTATAAACACCGGCATTAGAAGGCACACATCTCCTGAATATCTTCAGCTCGAGAATATGCCCCAGTGATGAAAGTCACAGACAAATTAAACGCACACCACATGTAGGACACACTCCAAGGTCTTCATTAAAATCTTAAAACTTCATGAAAAAAAAACATAATTTTTTTTTAATCAAAATGCAAAACAAAATGAAGCAAACACGTTATGTACATATAAACACTAAGGCTAGGGTCAGACAAACGCATTTTTCGCGTTGTCCGTGAAAAAGTGCGTTCGAACTAATGGACGTATTTTTTCACGGAATACGCGATAGCGGTCATACGATGCGCATTTTCATCGGTGATTTTGTACGGATCATCAATAAAACACTTTTTGCGTCTGGACGTTATGTCGGCCGGACATTAGCAGCGTCTGACCTCTCCTAATCACGCACACATGCCGCTAGCGGACGCAGCGCACTCTGTACGTCAGTACTAGCGGTTTGACGTTCTCGATAAAATGCGTTCGTTTGCCACTTTCGTGCGGCCATTCTTCGTATGCTGCCCGGCATTGGACGTCATTTGCTGCTAGCACGGCCGTGATTAAGTGCGGCTAAACGCACGTTAATACTGCGTTAGTCTGACCCTAGCCTAAAAGGGGTTTATTCGCAAAACGCCGATAAGCACGGAATTGCTCCGAAATTGCCTAGGCTAATTCAGCAGACCTGATGGAGAAAAAAAAAAAAAAAAAAACACTATAATAGTAATAATAATAATAATAATACTTTAAGAATAAATATGTCTGTTTAAAAACCAAAATACAAAAACCCTTTAAAAATTAAGAGCGCTTTTTATAAAATATGGAGATAGATGGTACTTTTAAAAATGAAAAACAATTTTTTACATTGAAACCTATGGGATTCACCTGTTTAAACATGACAAATTGAAACACCGAAATCAGGGCATTTCCCCACAATTTTGGGGTCACTTGGTTTCCTATGAATAGAAGACACGATAGTCTTCTATGGGACAAATTCGTTGCCGAATTGCACCGTATTTGACTGTCAATTCACCCTTGTTTGGTGTATTGACAGCGTTGAGAATAGACAAATTCACCGTTCAATGCAATTCCGGTGCCATTATGGAGGTTTGTGAAAAAACCTTTAAGGCTAGGGTCAGACGAACGCATTTTCGCGTTGTCTGTGAAAAAGTGCGTTCGAACGAATGGACGCATTTTTTCACGGAGTACGCGATAGCGGTCATACGATGCGCATTTGCATCCGTGATTTTGTACGGATCATCAATAAAACCCTTTTTGCATCTGGACGTTATGTTGGCCGGACATTAGCAGTGTCTGACATCTCCAATTCACGCACACACGCCGCTAGCGGACGCAGCGCACTCTGTACAACCGTACTAGCGGTTTTACGTTCTCGACAAAATGCGTTCGTTTTCCACTTGCGTTGCGCAGCCGGACTTTTGTGCGGCCGTACTTCGTATATTGGCCGTCACTTGCTGCTACTACGGCCGTGATTAAGTGCGCCTGCACGCGCGTTCGCACTGCCTCAGTCTGACCCTAGCCTAAAAGTAAATGATGACTTACCAATAAGGAGACACGCAGTGTGGAACTAACAGGAGGACTCCAGGGCACTGGGAGTGATAGGTGGGAACTTCTATGCAGGGAACATAATCAAATCCAGAAAAACTCATGTAATAAAGGCAAAAGTAGCTCAACCGATAAAAAATAAATAAGGAGTGCCCAGAAGAAGAAAAAAACCAAAACTGGTGAGATGTGGTTGCTATTACACAGTCTGTAAATATAATCTGAAGTGCATGAAATGATGGTGTAGACATAAAAATTGACACCAGAAAGCAATGAAAAGGACTAGAGAGAAACAATGAAGGGTGCTAAACTGTTATTGCAACCAGGTGCCTAAAGTAAGTGCACATTTTATTCCTCACCAAACCCATAAATATTGAGCAACCAAACAAACCAAAAATCTGGTTGCAGTTCTACAGAGTCCCAAACTAGTCTGGTGTTTGTAAAGATGGTGTAGACATGAAAAGTGCCACCAGACAACACATGTTACATATACATATCCCTTTCTGCCTACGTGGCCTCCTTTTTGAGGGTGAACCCATTAGAAAGATCAAGGGACAGAAATCAATAACAAAAATAAAACTTGCCAGAACTGGAACATTTTCAGGTCTATTTACTAAAGGTGAAACTCAAGAGAATTGGCAGAAGTGAAAATTCTAGCAGGGCAATTCAGAGACAGGTGAAAACCAGGAGAACTTTTGGAGAAGTGAAAATTCTAGGTCAAAATAGCCGATTTGGAAAGGGAGATAAATAGGAGAATTTTTCTGGTTTGACTAGTTTGACCTAGAATTTTCACTTCTCCAAACGTTCTCCAGAGTGTTACCTTTCTCTGAATGACCCTGTAGGTTTGAATAGCCAAACCAGAAAAATTCTCCCATTTATCTCACTTTCCAAATGGGCTATTCTGACCTAGAATTTTCATTTCTCATGCCAATTCTCCTGAGTTTCACCTTTAGTGAATAGATCTCTTTCAGGGTAATTCAGAGAGAGGTGAAAACCGGGAGAATGACTGGAGAAGTGGAAATTCTAAGTCAAAATAGCCAAAACAGAAAAATTCTCCATTTATCTCAGTTTCCAAATTGGCTATTTGGTCTAGATTGTTCTCTTCTGCCAATTCTCCTGGTTTTCACCTTTCTCTGAATAACCCTGATAGTCTTCCTCCACCCTAAACCCTCCAAATTGTAAGCTCTTCCATGCAAGGCCCTCTATACGTCTTGTTTCAATTCCTATGTTTGTTTAACTTTGTTTTGTTCCCATTGGTTATTGTAAAGCGCAGTTGAAAATGTTAGGGATATATAAAGCTAATTGTAATAATAATTGAGCCCTCACATACCACTCAATGTTCTCGAACCCAGGACATACTTGAAAACGAGAGAAATCTCAATGTATCCTTCCTGGTAAAATCCTTTATAAATAAATAAATAAATAAAATACAGCTAGGAGGTTGAGGGGAGAGAGGTGGCCAATAGAGCAAGAGAGTGAGGTTTGCTCAGTTCAGATGTTGGAGGAAAGAAGAAAGAGGTTACCAACAGAGAAGTATATATTCAGAGTGTGCATGTGTCTTTCTAGGGATTCCTCTGTATATTTGAGGCACACAGGTGTCTTTTTAGTGCCCTTCCATATTTGTGGGGTTTGCACATGTCTTTTTAGGCCCGTGTCAGACGAACGCAGTGATCACGTCCGTGTTGCCGCACAGTTTGAATGTTCATCGTAGCATAGAATCATGAGCAATAGAGACTCCAAACACTAACTGCGGCCGCACTGAACAGCGCACGCACAACACATGTGACAAACAGACGCAAATTAGGTCAGAACGTGAAACCGCTAGAATGGACGCACTTGGTGTGCCACGTCCGCGTAGCGTTCTGTGTGAGTGATGAGATGTCAGACGCCAGCACATTTGCGACGTCCAGCACCTTGACGCACACAATGGCTTTTCATATACTTTTCAAATTTTTAGCATTTTTCATATTAATTTTGTTTCCTATAGTGCCCTTTTTTTTTTCTACGTCCGTCAAGAAAATGGATCGTGTGGTGTCTGCAGTATCTTCCGTCAGTACGTCCGTCCGTTGTGCATGGATGCACTGTGCGGTCAGAATGGGTTTGTCTGACATTAGCCTTAGGGTGTTTTACATATATTTGAAATACTAGGCTGTGGGGTTTTTTTGTTCTTCATATACGCGTGGCATGCGTTTGTACTATTGAGCTGCGAAGCAATACAACTTGCAGCGAGGAGTCCCTTTGCTATAAAATAATGTTGTTAGAAATCACTTGCTGTAAATAAGACACTTTGTTTTTGTTCTAAATAGAGTTCAGCCGTGTTTTCCTGGACATGTATTACGATTTCATGCAGAGGGGAGCCCAGGGAAAAGTGCTGCCATGCAACATTTATAATTTATATGCTGCACAAAGAAATTTGAGGCAAGTCCACCTTCTCTATGATTTATTTATTTTTTACCTGCAGCCTATGGATTCTACATGCTGCGGGGTGGCATTTTTCATGCACTGCCCATCAGCATGAATAAATTATGTGTCCAGGAAAACATGGCTGATCTGGCAAGCCTAGTTCTAAATACCAGTAACATTTTATTAAATTTTTTTAATAAATGGCCCCCGACCGGTCAGGACGTCATATAAAAAGTCTGATCATAGCCTTTTTTCTGTTTCTCCATAATTCCAAAGAAATTCCCTAAAATGGCAGTTTGGGCCTGGTGTCACACCTGCCAGCATTTCAAGCAGTCCTGGTGTTGCTGGAGGCCTGTCCAGCTGCTCCAATCACTTTTACTACTTTATGAAGTTCAGTTAGTAGCTGTTTTTTGTTAATATCGGCCTAATCTTTCTAGAAGCCTTTCTAACCAAAATCCAGACTCTATTGCTTGTCTACTTTAAAACCTCCCTCATGCTTGTGATTTTGAGAAGAAGTGGGCGTGGCATTGGAGCATGTTCAGGGACCCCACAATTGTTTTGCCAGGGCCCTGCAAATGCTAGGAGTGGTCCTGCTCCTCCAATTTATCAGTTTGGCTATACACTAGGGATAACTACTAGAATTAAGTCATGTTTTCTTTCTCTTTCATTGTTCTTTTGTAAGACTTTGTTTAGGACAGGCAAGAATACATGAATACAAAAACATTCCATACTTGGAAGAAAAAAAAAAACGAGAAAACTCTGATACCCGCTAAAGGGCCATATTACGTTCCTAACGTTAGCGCTCAGCTGTGTGAGCGTTAACGTTAACTGTGGTTGTCCTAGCGCGGGCAAACCATATTACAATTCGACCGCTAACGGGTTAACAAACGCATTAGCGATTAGGATCTTGCGCTTTTCATGGGGGAGCGCAAACTGTTAATTAGCGTTTGTAATAGATTACATAGTCCTAATGCTAATTGCTCACCGCTGCGGTTTACTCGAAAGGTAACCACAGCTAGGAGCTAGTGCTGATTCCGCTTCTGCGGAGTCAGTCAGCACCAGCTGAAACCCCCCCCTAAAAATCACATACTCGCCTTCCTATCCCACAGTGAGAACGGTGGCTCCATCTGTCTCTTCTTGCCACCGGGAGCAGTGAGAGACTGGGGGGAATTTTCACAGTCTCCCTCTGCAAATCACTACATCGACCTGCTGGATCTCGTGAGGCGAGATCCTGCAGGTCATGTGACTGGCAGTGGAAGCCTCAATGGAGTTCTAAGGACTCCATGGAGGGGATGATCGTTGCGGCGCTTAGCGCTGCCGTGAGCATCCCGAGGCTAAGGCTAGGGTCAGACGAGCGCAGTATTAACGTGCGTTTAGCCGCACTTAATCACGGCCATGCTAGCAGCAAATTACGTCCAATGCCGGGCAGCATACGAAGAACGGCCGCACGAAAGTGCAGCCGCGCAACGCAAGTGGCAAACGAACGCATTTTTTCGAGAACGTCAAACCGCTAGTACTGACGTACAGAGTGCGCCGCGTCCGCATAGCGGCGTGTGTGCGTGATTAGGAGAGGTCAGACGCTGCTAGTGTCCGGCCAACATCACGTCCAGACGTAAAAAGTGTTTTATTGATGATCCGTACAAAATCACGGACGAAAATGCGCATCGTATGACCGCTATCGCGTATTCCGTGAAGAAATGCGTCCATTCGTTCGAACGCACTTTTTCACAGACAATGCGAAAAATGCGTTCGTCTGACCCTAGCCTTAGCGCCATGTTACGGTGCAGGCTGCTGGTTTAGTGCTTGCACCGTAATATCACGCTAAAATGGGGATGCTAAGGAGAAACTTGCAGTTGCAGGTTTTTCTCCTTAGCGTCCCTGTTTTAGCGTCTAGATTGTATTATAGCCTATAGTTTATACTAATGAGAACAATCCAGGTAATAAATATGCAAGAAAGCCTGGGGGAGCATAGAGAGTGAATGAGAAAGAGAAGAAAAGCATAAATCAGCTACAGACACAGACCTCTTGCTTTGACCAGGCAATGCAGTCTCATGCCCCCATCGATTGCATTGTAGGAGAGAAAGAAACCATATCCCTTCTTTTCAGTGTGATTTTTATCTTTGTCTTGAGTTCCCCAAAAGCACATTTAGTGATATTGCATCATAACATTTTAAGGTACTCTGCAATTTGTTATTTATATTAAAAGATAAACAGTAAATGGGTCATCAAACTCTAGCCCCCCGAGATGTTTCTGAACCACAACTGAAAATTTAAGGAATTCTGGGAAGTATAGGCATTAGCATCTGGGGGTCACGAGTTTGACAGACCTGGCATGGAAAGAACACTTATCATGCAACCCAATGCATTCTATTGAAAGCCTACCCTAAATTTTCATGAAGTGGGAATGCATCCCAATCACATAGTCAATATTTACATTATGGTTTCTCTCTCTCTCAAACTGCTTGAGCAAATTTTAGAAAAATACTATGGACAGACTATTGGGAACTAAAGTCTACAATTGCCTTTACTGCTTTATCTTAGGCTTTCATAACGAAGAATAAATAAAATTCTCTCATTTAGTGGTAAAACATTGCCTAACTTACTTGAGTAATTATTTCCGTCATAAACAAAGAGTGAATGGCGTTTCTTCTTTCATATGCTAAGTCTTTCCACGTTGCTTTTTATATCACATTTAAATACACATTTGATGTTGGGAGAAATTACTTATGATCTAAGTGATTCTCATTCTCCTTCAGGGTCTCCTCTTGTGTGACTTTCAAATATAATTGGTTCTTTCTGCCCTAACCTAGCGCTCTTGAAGTCTTGTTGCTAAAAAAAGGCACTGAGCGGCCTGCAGAATGATTCCCAATGGTATCTATCTCCCTTTCCTATTATACTCGTCTGCTAACTTGTCTAGCTCTAATCGTGAATTGATACAAACCTCTATTTTTGGCTTCTAAAATACTATTGTAGACTTAATGCATTTTAATTGAAGATCTCAAAAATCAAATCAATATAAAATTCATAGTTCTTTTATGCGATTAGTTGGAGGTGTTTATAGTTATACATGCTGGGCAGAGTAGTGGTAACATCACTGCTCTATAACCGTGGAGACACAGGTTTGAATCCCGGCAAGAGCACCTCACCAGTAAGTGTTCTTAGGCAAGACCATACTTGCCACCCAGGACATACTTGAAAATGAGAGAAATCTCAAGGTATCATTACTGGTAAAATACTTTCACAAAAAAAAAAGATATGTACCTTATCCACTCCAAAATCTCAGTTCTCGGTTTTCAGTTGGTCTCCAATCTTGGATTGCTTTGGTTTATCTGAATTTTGATAGATCGTTGATCCAGATACTCCAAAAATCTTAAAATTTTTCTTTCTATCAAATCAAATTGTTGTTGGTAAATGAACCTGAGCTTTTGGCTACCTGCTCTGATTTAAGCCCTCTGTCTATTAATGGGTAGTAGGATATGGTGAGGAGCAAGCTGACTGCCTTCCCACTCTGATTTCAATATAATGCAGTACACCTGAAAATTGTGATTACAGATGCACTGATGTGATCCAAAACAAGTCACAAAACCAAAATTGTCACCATGCTGCTTATTGTTCCGTTGACTATGTTGATTAGTGTTTTAGACAAATGGCCCAATATATGGACATCTGAGATTGACAACTAATGCATGTGTTTAATATTTATTTGTGCTAATTCAAGAGCAATAGGACTTTGCTTCATTTCAACATGCGTTTTCAAAATTGGCAAGAGTTACGTATGCAAGCGACAAGCTTGATCACTGGATGGACTCTCTGTCCAAGGCAACTTTGACCCCGTTGGCTCCTACGTTGTGTTCCACAAAACCACCGCCAGGACCCAGTGGACGCATGAAAAACATCTTTTCAGTAGCCATACAGTGAAAACTACAAAGTAAAGCTTGAAAATCTCAAATGCATATTTTCAAAATGTCTGCCTTATTTGACAGGCAGATGCTGACCAAATCTCTAAAATACAGCTTGGGCTCCATGTTTCCTTGAATAAAAAAAACTAAATTCAAGCTGCTCAAACTGTTTTAGCACCTACATTACTTCAGAGAAGCCTATCGGCTCACTCCATAATCCCCCACTGTGCATTTCTTGCCCCATCTTCCTGCACTGCCCCCATGCACCCACTACTTCCCATATCCAGCTATTTATCCTCAACAGCATATTATCCCTCTCATTTTAGGCCCATGTCAGACGAACGCAGTGATCACGTCCGTGTTGCCGCACATTTTAACATCCGTCGTAGCATACAATTATGATCAATAGAGACCCACACACGAAGTACATCCACACAGAAGTGAGGACGCACCACGCGCGTGGCACTGGACGCAATTTAGGCAAGAATGTCAAACCACTAGGACGGACGCACAGAGTGCGACTTGTCCGCGTAGCTTTGTGCGTGAGTGATGGAACGTAGTCAGACGGACTGCATTTTTGACCTCCAGCATTTTTGATGGACAAAATGTTTTTTCATATCATGTATCAGTATCAATTTTTTTTCATTTTACATATTAATTTAATTTCCCATCTACATCAGTCAGAAAAAACGTCAGTCAAAAAAAAACGGACCATGTGGTGTCTACAGTATCATCAGTCAGAAAGTATGTCAGTTGTGCACGGACGCAGAGTGTGCTCAGAATGCGTTCGTCTGACATTAGCCTTAGATTGTAAGCTCTCAAGCAGGGTCCTCTCTCCTACTGTTCTGTTTGTTGAACTTGTATGTATTTTTGTTGTTCTGTCTCCTTTTAAAAGCAATTTGTGTGTGAAGTTCCATTGCATTGCTCCAGAATTAGACCAAATTGAGTATACTGGACATCTGGGCACCAGAAGGTGCTTTTGAAGATTGTGTGTACTCGATCTTGGTATTTAGTGTGTCAAAGGTAATTTTTCATCAATGCTGTATTAAATAGGGATGAGCTGTTCCGTTCGATCTGTTCGGAGTTCGCATCGAACATCAGCCGTTCGACAGTTCGCGAACTTTGAACTTTTTGGGACGTTCGCCAAAAGTTCGAAAAAAATAAATAAAAAAAATTGAAAAAAGTATAAAAAATGCTTAAACAATGCTAAAAAATCTAGAAATAAAGAGACTCTTTAATGCAGAATATTATAAGCAACGGTTTATTAGATATTGAATTAAAACGGGAATATTTTTAACATTGAAGCCTATGTGATAAAACATTCTTGTTACTAAAACATCAGGCAGACACGGCCCTCTAATCAGGCACTGTAGAGGGCAGCCTGCAGGGGCCTCCCAAGGATCCCCTTGAGGAGCATGCGGCCACCGGATGACAGAGCTGCGACTGTGCGGGCTAGCCGCCCGGGTGCATGTGGCAGAGACAGGCAGCGCAGGGAGGGAGCCACTGCACCTGTGGCCACGGCAGACCCCCCCCCACAACCAGGATCCAGGGAGCCCCCACTGACCACCAGGGTAAGGTAAGGCGACACATTTCTAAAAAAAAAAAATCTGAGGACATTTTTAAATGTCCCTGGGAACATAAAATAAAACTTTTTTTTTCTTTCTCTACCTGGCTGAATGTATTTAATTATATATATTCGATACATTCAGCCAGGTAGAGGGGGGTGGCATGTGAGCTGCGCGGGGTCTCAGGCAGTGGTTTGTTTTTTTTGTGTGTATATTTTTAGCAAATTTATAGGGGAAGGTAAGGGCAGGTATGATATATATATATATAGATAAGATATATATCTATATTATTATAAATATATATATCCAGACTTGTATTACACACACATTTTGGCAACTAATTGCACCCCCCCCCCCTTTTTGGCTGATCCCTCCAGAAGAAATGTTGAACCCGATAGAGCAGAGAATAATATATATATATTCTCTGCTCTGTTGGGTTCAACATTTCCTCTGGAGAGATCAGCCAAATGGGGGGGGGGGCGCATTTAGTTTGTCCACATGCCACCCCCCCATGTGCGTATGTGTATATATGGTCTGAGGTCTGTGGGTGGGTGTATATATATATATATAGCTGCGTGTTGATATACAGTGGCAAGAAAAAGTATGTGAACCCTTTGGGATTATGTGGAGTTTTGCATGAATTGGTCATAAAATGTGCTCTGATCTTCATCTAAGTCAAAACAATTTGAAAAACACAGTCTGCTTAAAATAATACAACACAAACATTATATGTTTTCATGTGTTTATTGAACATAACATGTAAACATTCACAGTGCAAGGAGGAAAAAGTATGTGAACCCCTAGCCTAATGACTTCTCCAAGAGCTAATTGGAGCCAGAAGTGAGATAACCTTGAGTCCAATCAGTGTGATATTATTGGATTTGTTGCTGAAAGCTGTCCTGCCCTTTAAAAACACACACCAGTTTTGGGTTTACTGGTTTCAAGAAACACTGCCTGATGTGAACCATGCCTCGCAGAAAAGAGCTCTCAGAAGACCTACGATCAAGAATTGTTGACTTGCATGAAGCTGGAAAGGGTTACAAAAGTATCTCCATAAGCCATGATGTTCATGTGTCCACGGTAAGACAGACTGTCTACAAATGGAGAAAGTTCAGCACAATTGCTACTCTCCCTAGGCGTGGTCGTCCTGTAAAGATGACTGCAAGAGCACAGTGCAGAATGCTTAATGAGGTAAAGAAGAATCCTAGAGTGTCAGCTAAAGACTTACAGAAATCTCTGGCACATGCTAACATTTTTGCTGACACATCTACAATAAGGAAAACCTTAAACAAGAATGGAATACATGGAAGAACACCACGGAGGAAGCAATTGCTGTCCAAAAAGAATATTGCAGCACGTTTGAAGTTTGCAAAAGAGCACCTGGATGTTCCACAGCACTACTGGCAAAATATTCTGTGGACAGATGAAACCAAAATTGAGTTGTTTGGAAAAAACACACAACACTATGTGTGGAGAAAAAAAGGCACAGCACACCAATATTAAAACCTCATCCCCACTGTAAAACATGGCGGAGGGAGCATCCTGGTTTGGAGCTGCTTTGCTGCCTCAGGGCCTGGACGGATTGTTGTCATTGATGGAAAAATGAATTCCAGAGTTTATCAAGACATTTTGCAGGAAAGCGTAAGACCATCTGTCCGCCAACTGAAGCTCCGCAGAGGATGGGTGATGCCACAGGACAATGACCCAAATCATACAAGTAATTCATCAAAAGAATGGCTTCAACAAAACAAAATATGCCTTCTGGAGTGGCCCAGTCTGAGTCCTGACCTCAACCCGATTGAAATGCTGTGGCATGACCTTAAGAGACTGATTCACACCAGACATCCCAAGAATATTGCTACACTGAAACAGTTTTGTGAAGAGGAGTGGTCCAAAATTACTCCAGATCGTTGTGCAGGTCTGATCTGCAACTACAGGAAACGTTTGATTGAGGTTATTACTGCCAAAGGAGGGTCAACCAGTTATTAAGTCCAAAGGTTCACATACTTTTCCACCCTGCACTGTGAATGTTTACATGTTCTGTTCAATGAAAACATATAATGTCTGTGTTGTATTATTTTAAGCAGACTGTGTTTTTCAAATTGTTGTGACTTAGATGAAGATCAGAGCACATTTTATGACCAATTCATACAAAACTCCACGTATTCCCAAAGGGTTCACATACTTTTTCTTGCCACTGTATACGTATATATAGGTCTGCTTGTTGATATATACGTATATGTCTGTGTGTGGTATCAATGCATCCCTACCCTATACACGGCGCTCCATGTCCCTATAATATATATGATCAGGGGTTACCTTTTTTTATATTTTTGTACTATTCCTATTAAATTAACAGTAATTTTTGATGTATTTTATTCAGTAGAAACTTTTTTTGCGTATATAACATGTGCTTTGTGAAAATAAAACGGTTTTGCGTGTACATTTTAATTTAGTTAGTGAATTCCTGTCCAGTGCGGTGAGAAGCAAACGTAATGTAGTGTAGACACGCTGCGAGGCGGAGCGGAGTGAAGTCAAGCCTGCAAAATGTTTGCTTCTCTTCGCTTCGCTACGCTGTGCGTCGCTACATGCTCAGTGTGTCTCAGCCTTTATTCCCGCATCGCTCGTTTACTGAATCAGTTTGTATACTTGTTACTGACCCTGCTTGTTCTGAGGACCCGATCTGTTGCCGACTTTGCCTGCCATTTGACTATTCTCTCTGTGTATTCCCTGCCTGTTCTATTTGCTTCGTGTCGCTACTGGTGTGCGCCGATTCTCACCATATACAGTAGCATATACATATTCTCACCATATACAGTAGCGCAGTGTAGTGCAGTAGTGCTTAAACATTGCTGACCCGGTTTTGTTATAGCTGCTGATGTAACTGAATAGATTGGGGATCTCCTCTACATTACCAAAACCTCCACCACTATTCCACAATACCTCAGTGGGGTTACGGTGTGAAGGCACTTGCTGCCACCAAAGGCACAATATTTGGGTGCACTGCCACTGACGCCTATACCAGATTCATATCATTTTAATATTTTGACCGCAGGGTCCAACCCTGCACTCTTCCACAATACCACAAAGGGGTCACGGTGTGACGTCACTGTTGCCGACACTAAAGGCCCAATTTTAAAGCACCTATTGTTACTTAAATCCAAAGCCTGCATAAGTTTCACCATAATTTAGCCAAAAAATCACTAAACTTGTTCTGCGTGTCCTAAAATGTCTCCTCTTTTCATACAGACTGCCGCCCCAAGCAGTTGTTTATGAATAGATTAAAGAAAAAGCATTTATCGTCATTTGAAACGTCATTTTTTTGTTTTTAAATGTTTCTATACATCCTAGAAATCCGCCACTTCACGGGCAGGTTATGGGGACCTCCTAGGCACGATATTTGAATGAATTTTTCGTTTTTATTCTTAACCTTTATTTCATGGAAAACTTCCTGTTCCTTTTAAAAAGTTTTTTTTTTTTACTTTTTGTCCTTGTTTCCTATCCCCCAGAGCACTACCCGGACCCCCATACACCTTTTATGGAAAATATCTTGCATATATGCCCTCTTGGAGGGCACTCTAAAAATCTAACTTTCGAGTCCCATTGACTTGCATTGAGTTCGGTTCGTGTTCGAACTCAAACTTTTGAAATTGTTCGAGTTCGAATGCAAACCGAACACGGGTGTGTTCGGCTCATCACTAGTATTAAATAAAAAAAATCTGCCGAGTATGTTTTCTAATATTGGATATTAACCACATTAGCCTTGGAGGGGGTTATTCAGAGAGAGGTGAAAACAGGAGAATTGGCAGGAGAAGAGAACAATCTAGACCAAATAGCCAATGTGAAAAGTGAGATAAATGGGAGAATTTTTCTGGTTTGGCTATTTTTACCTAGAATTTTCAGTTCTACAGTCATTCTCCTCGTTTTCACCTCTCTCTGAGTCACCCACTTGGAGAAATCTAAAGACCACAGGCCCTCCCATCTATGCATACTTTAATACAACTGTTAAGGAAATCCGTTAAGTAGTATACATTTATTTTTTTAATAGAAACAGATCAGCCCAGTATAATTTTTCTATGCTTCAGACTTGCTGAAATTTAATTATAAGCGAGTCTTTTAAAAATAACTGTTTGTCAACATTGCTAATTGAGAAGATAACATGTGTACTCTTTTGGTGTTTGTGTTATAAAATGTGGTAAATTGGTTGGTAAACATTATTCAAAGCAATTAAAAAGGGAAAAGAGTAATGAGAAAATTAATGAAACACGAATCAAATTCTTTATCATTTACCACTCTTGCCTTCCTTTTAATAAAAAATATAAGCAGGGCAGGTGTTATGACCTTTGACTTACATTCACCATTCCTTGAAATTTAGCTGAGTTCCTGAAGGTAAATCAATGCTGCAACCCCCCCCCCCCAATTCACAAAGAATTGCATCTTGCCAGCAAAGTCCTGGTCCTCCTGCGATTATCCGCATAGGAATCCACAGTCACTGGTGGGTGCAAGTTGATGTATGAGTTCCCCAAAATCAAAATCAGCCTAGTGTGGGTGGAACCAAAGCAAATAAATCATTAGCCACTTGCTGCTGGGCTGGTTGTGCCCAACGGCGGCAAGGCGTTAATGCTGGCTGCTGCGGTGGGGCCCCACCTCTGGCCCACCTACGCGGCTGATGCCGCGTGGTGTGTGTCATTGGCTGCAGGGGCAGAGTTTGAGCTCAGGCCACCCCTCTTCAGGCAATGGCGCGTGGGAGCACAGAGACCCATTGAAGCTAGCGGGGTGTGCTGTGCCACCCCATGGCTTCAAGGCCCACCCACCGCTAGGACGGCACAGTATGCCCTGCGGCAGGAAGAGGTTAAAGGAAGCCCTATCTGTCTACAACATATTTGAGTATTTTCCAGTTTATGACCACAAGCAATTAACTAACATATTAGGGCTTTGGGGGGCATTGTGAATTTGGAGTGCAACATGGATGATGATCACCACATCCATTATGACACAAAGGGGGTTATTTACAGAGCGTCAGTGTTTGCTAGGTTGTCCATTTGTTGCCTATCCAAATTTTCATATACCCACAGCCTACATCTTGCAAATAATTATTGAACAATTTCGTGACCATGGGCTATTCCAAGGTTGGTGTTAACGTAACCAGAGCTGTTTGTAAACTTACCAGAGCCATTACAGTCTATGGGGTTGTCACATTTACAACGGCTCTGGTCAAGTTGACACCAACCTTGGAATAGGGCCCCATGTTTCCTGACCATAGCATTAGCGCAGCATAACACAAATATGTTGTATCTCTCTGCATGACATAGACATTTATCACCATGTTTTATCATTCATCTGATTTTATGCTGCCTTTTACAATGAGTACATTGGCTTTCCAAATGAAAATGGAGATTGTCAGAGTGGGTGCTTGACAATGCTCTTAAAGGGGCATTTTTTTACACACTTTTAAAACTTTTATTGATTTATTCTAGTTTGTCTACAGGTATAAAAGTGTTTAAATGTCAATTTCAAAAACCTCTTTCTACACATGCATATCCCTTTAATAAAAACACATGTAACCTCTGCTCTCATAGTTGTGCCTGGTAATCCAAAGTACAGTGGCAAGAAAAAGTATGTGAACCCTTTGGGATTACGTGGAGTTTTGCATGAATTGGTCATAAAATGTGCTCTGATCTTCAGTCACAACAATTTGAAAAACACAGTCTGCTTAAAATAATACAACACAAACATTATATGTTTTCATGTTTTTATAGAACAGAACATGTAAACATTCACAGTGTAGGGTGGAAAAAGTATGTGAACCCCTAGTCTAATTACTTCTCCAAGAGCTAATTGGAGCCAGGAGTGAGCCAACCTTGAGTCCAATCAGTGTGATATTATTGGATGTGTTGCTGAAAGCTGTCCTGCCCTTTAAAAATACACACCAGTTTTGGGTTTACTGGTTTCAAGAAGCACTGCCTGATGTGAACCATGCCTCGCAGAAAAGAGCTCTCAGAAGACCTACGATTAAGAATTGTTGACTTGCATGAAGCTGGAAAGGGTTACAAAAGTATCTCCAAAAGCCTTGATGTTCATGTGTCCACGGTAAGACAGACTGTCTACAAATGGAGAAAGTTCAGCACTGTTGCTACTCTCCCTAGGCGTGGTCGTCCTGTAAAGATGACTGCAAGAGCACAGCGCAGAATGCTTAATGAGGTAAAGAAGAATCCTAGAGTGTCAGCTAAAGACTTACAGAAATCTCTGGCACACGCTAACATTTTTGTTGACACATCTACAATAAGGAAAACATTAAACAAGAATGGAGTACATGGAAGAACACCACGGAGGAAGCCATTGCTGTCCAAAAAGAATATTGCAGCACGTTTGAAGTTTGCAAAAGAGCACCTGGTGGTTCCACAGCACTACTGGCAAAATATTCTGTGGACAGATGAAACCAAAATTGAGTTGTTTGGAAAAAACACACAACACTATGTGTGGAGAAAAAAAGGCACAGCACACCAACATCAAAACCTCATCCCCACTGTAAAACATGGCAGAGGGAGCATCATGGTTTGGGGCTGCTTTGCTGCCTCAGGGCCTGGACTGTTTGTTGTCATTGATGGAAAAATGAATTCCAGAGTTTATCAAGACATTTTGCAGGAAAACGTAAGACCATCTGTCCGCTAACTGAAGCTCCACAGAGGATAGGTGATGTAACAGGCCAATGACCCAAATCATACAAGTAATTCATCAAAAGAATGGCTTCAACAAAACAAAATATGCCTTCTGGAGTGGCCCAGTCAGAGTCCTGACCTCAACCCGATTGAAATGCTGTGGCATGACCTTAAGAGACTGATTCACACCAGACATCCCAAGAATATTGCTACACTGAAACAGTTTTGTGAAGAGGAGTGGTCCAAAATTACTCCAGATCGTTGTGCAGGTCTGATCTGCAACTACAGGAAACGTTTGGTTGAGGTTATTGCTGCTAAAGGAGGGTCAACCAGTTATTAAGTCCAAAGGTTCACATACTTTTTCCACCCTGCACTGTGAATGTTTACATGTTATGTTCAATTAAAACATGAAAACATATAATGTTTGTGTTGTATTATTTTAAGCAGACTGTGTTTTTCAAATTGTTGTGACTTAGATGAAGATCAGAGCACATTTTATGACCAATTCATGCAAAACTCCACGTATTCCCGAAGGGTTCACATACTTTTTCTTGCCACTGTATATACTAACGCAAGGTGAATTGGTCAGCCTTGTACCACATCTTGACCTATTCATATACATTTTCTATTTTCCTGATATGGTTCATAATAATAAAAAGCATACGGTTTGACAGTATCTCTGTGTACAGTTATCTATTGCTTTATTAAAGTGTTTTTTTGTCTTGGATTTTGAAAAGCGTACATTTGTTAATAATTTTTCCATAGGTGCTGCCAGGCAGAAATGTCAGGCTGGAGCCTAGTATATAGTATAGCATCCCTGTGCAAGCGACAGATCCGATGTATATTGAACATACAAAATACAGTAGAAAAATGTGGAGAACAGACACTCAGAGCAAAATGAAACGTGAACCTTGTCACCCAGAGCACCAAAAGTGCAGTCCCAAACCACACCAGATACAACAAAAAAGACAGAGAACCGGTGCTCGGCGCTCCCGCGTTCACGGTATAAAGGGAATCTCTTCCGTATGGAGAAAAAGATATACGTTATAACATAGGGTAAATATTTTACTGTCTTGGACAATTCATAGTTCGTCGGAGTATTCCTAAAAGGGAAAAAAATGTATAATAGTGAAGTCCAGCTTTCACAAAAATGAAAGAGTAGGGGGGGGGGATGGATCCACCCTCACACTCACAATGGAACGGGAGGCCACTAACGATGGGTATGTGCATACCCATCTTAAGGACAAGTCTTCTTTTTTCCCGAAACAATTCATCTCGGATGAAATGAAAGCATTTGAGATTACTTTGAGAGAAGTTCATACCATTAACCAGAAAAAGTGTAAATCTAACCTCACATTAAAAGAATCTAAGGCCTTAAAAAATTTAAACGAAGATCAAACAATCATCATTAAACTGGCCGATAAGGGAGGGGGGGTCGTTATCCCCCCACGGGATATGTATAATCAGGAGGCATTGAAACAATTAAATGAAGCCAAGACCTACTCTAAAGCTACAACGGAACAGATGAACTGTGCCCAAGAAATGTGTAGAGATCTACTTCAAAAAGGAAACCAATTGGGGATCATCAGTGAAACAGAATTTAAATATCTGAATATTATCCATCCAAAAATTCCAGTATTTTATTTACTACCGAAGATTCACAAAAACACCAATAATCCCCCTGGACGACCCATTATATCTGGGATCGAATCCATCACTAGCCGTTTATCACAATATATAGATCTCCTACTCCAACCTTTAGTCAAAACCACTCAAGCATATCTCAAGGACACAACAAATGTATTACAATTGATTGATCAGATTCAATGGGAACCTGACTACATTATGGCTACGTGTGATGTGACCTCACTATACAGTATTATACCACACAAGATAGGCTGTGAAGCCGTCAAGTTTTTCCTAGAGAAAGGAAACTTATACCCCTCAGATCAAACAGATTTTGTTTTGGAAAGTATTGAATTCATTCTAAAAAATAACTTTTTTATGTTTGAGGGGCTGATATACCGCCAGGAGACTGGGACTACGATGGGGACTAGGTTCGCACCTAGTTATGCGAACCTGTTCATGGCCTATTGGGAATTTTTAAACATACAGCCTAAAGGCATTTGGACCGACCGAGTGATTTTATATAAACGCTATATCGACGATATTTTTATTATTTGGAAAGGGGATAGTTCTTCCCTCACCATTTTTTTAGATGATCTTAATTCTAATAATTGGGGCATTAAGTTGGAATATTTCCATAGTAATAAAGAAGTAAATTTTTTAGATCTTACAGTATATGTCCAAGACAATCTCCTTAAAACCAAAACCTTTTTTAAAACCGTGGATGTTAATAGTTTTATTGAATTCAATAGTTGCCACGCCAAACCCTGGCTCCAAAGCGTCCCTAAGAGTCAGTTGACTAGACTCAGACGCAACTGCACAGAGGAAAAGATTTTCTTAGAACAAGCAGATAAATTGCAGGGTGACCTATTAAATAAAGGGTAGAAAAAAGAGGATATAGATATGGTAATTGAAAACATTAGACAAACTCCGGCAGCTTCATTTCACCAGAAAAAAGAAAATAATTATGGGAAATATAAGGATAATGTTACCTTTATTTATGACTATAATAGTCAAACACATGAAGTTAACAGGGTAATAAAGAGATGTTGGCCGATCCTTTTAGGGGACCCCTTTTTAAAGGATATGATAGGGGAACAACCCACTATTATTAATAGAGGAGCACCTAACATTAAGAAAAAAATAATACATAGTTGTACTAACGAGGTTAAGAAAAGTAATCATTTTGGTTTGAGCGAAGGTTTCCACAGATGTGGAACATGTCTTGTATGTAGAAATACGGGTTTAAAAAAACCCGTCATAAACCAATTCACAGACCATAAGACGAAAAAACAATACAAACTAAGGGGGATCACGTCATGCAACTCCAAAAACGTCATATATTTACTTATTTGCCCGTGTGGTCTATATTATGTTGGGAGAACCACAAGACCGTTAAAGATTAGAATAATGGAACACATCAGGAATTTCCGAAAAGGCTTTGAGAAGCATACAGTATCAACCCATTTTAAAGAAACACACAACTGCTCCCCATTAAACCTTCAGTTTTTAGTACTACAGGAAGTGACGCCAAACTGGCGAGGTGAGGATTTCATTAAAAGAATTAGTCAAGTTGAGATGAGGTATATTTTTATGTTAGATTCTCTCGTTCCGAAAGGCCTCAATCAAGATTTTGAGTTGTGTCATTTTTTACGCTAATTTGTTTTTATTTATTTTTTAATTTCCTTTTTATTTTTTATCTGCAGGGGCAGGCCACACCCTGGTGTTTGAATTTTTTATTTTTTTTGCTGTTCAGGGCAAATATACAGGGTATTATGTTTAAATATGTGGTACCCCTCTTACTTTTAGATCCTAAGGGTTTTTATAAGGGGTTTCTCCATATGGGGTCCCCTGGAGGTTTTAGTACCTTTTGTTTTTATTGCTGTACATTTATCCTTATTATTCCCTGATTTTATGGGAGATCTACTCGCTATATAGGGCTTTTATATATGTATGCTGGTTTTAATTTGGCTGCCCCTTGGTATATGACGGGGTCCCCTGGAGGTTTTAGTACTTTTGTTTTTATTGCTGTACATTTATCCTTATTATTCCCTGATTTTATGGGAGATGTACTCGCTATATAGGGCTTTTATATATGTATTGCTGGTTTTAATTTGGCTGCCCCTTGGTATATGTTGTGTTCTACTGTGGTGTTTCTTTGTACATCCCCACGGCTGGGGTTCCCTACGTGTTCCGTTTGGGATGGTGGAGCTCCGGGCACTGTATAGATAGGATACCCCGAAGGAAAAGACGACTGACAGACTTCATGATTGGAGGAGGAGGCGGAAGTGCATGCGTTCCAGGGTGGAACGCGGAAATGGATATGGACGTAAATAGAATGTATGCTTTCCAGTGTGGATTGTGGAAGCAGGCATCCAGCACACACACGCTAATTAATGAACAAATAGCCGCACCTGGGACTCCCACCCACCTGAAACAAGTGGAAGTAATTGGCTATCTGGCATGACCAGACGCCTCTGTATTGGGCTATAAATGTCACCCCCAATGAGGGGAGCGCACCTATACTCTTGTGCTTTTTATTTTCTTTCTTTCTTTTTTGTTTTCTATCAACTGATGAAGCCCTAAAGGGTGAAACGCGTATTGTTTTTTTTTTCTTTTTTCTGTTCTTCACTCATATGTTCCAATAAACATCCTTTATTTAATAGGATAGAATCCTTTCTACATTATTGAGTATTGCAGACTTCTACCAGTGGAAGACTTATTGACTACCCAGGACTCTGAAGGGATACCAAGGCCTTAAGATAAGCTAACCACCTGAGGGCCATTGGTACTCAACCATTGGAGGACCTGTGGACTACCTAGGATCCTGAAGGGATACCAAGACTACAAGACGAGCCAACCACTGAGGGCTATCGGGTGAGCCGTGTGAAACACCCGCAGGCGAGGTGATCGAGCCTAACGAGGCTCTGGAAAGTGTGAGTGGATCCATCCCCCCCCTACTCTTTCATTTTTGTGAAAGCTGGACTTCACTATTATACATTTTTTTCCCTTTTAGGAGTACTCCGACGAACTATGAATTGTCCAAGACAGTAAAATATTTACCCTATGTTATAACGTATATCTTTTTCTCCATACGGAAGAGATTCCCTTTATACCGTGAACGCGGGAGCGCCGAGCACCGGTTCTCTGTCTTTTATATTGAACATAGCCTACTAAAAATCGTAGTGCCAGACAATAAATCACGAAGAAGCAGTAGCGGAGGGCAATCCAGTTGTGGTCAGAGGGCAAACGCAGAAGTCAGAAGGCAGGTGACAAACAGAATAATTCAATAACAAAGAAATCCGACAACAAATCATCAAGATTGGGATGCGTAGGCAATTGGTTTGATAATTCAGCAAATGCAGTAATAGTAATAATGAGAAATAATAGTGACAAACCTCTAGCTCAGAATAGACAATAATTCAGCAAAGACTTCCAACACTCCTCTTATATGGAGTTGCGTTATTATGACAAGGAGACCTCATTAACCTCCCTGGCGGTCTATTTATTTAGAAATTTCCTTTCTGAAAGCAGTCAGTCTTTTTTTGCCCCCTCTAGCGGCATCCCGAGTGTGGCTCGGGGTTAAATTCCTATGTTGGAAGCAGTAACCCCGAGCAACACTCGGGATGCCGCTGGATACATCTCCTCTCCCTGCGCTCCCTCGATATCCCCCGCTGTCTCCTCCGGCGATTGCGACCTCATTACTTCCTGGTTTCTTCCTCGTGAGAAGGAATCCAGGAAGTATGAGGTCACGATCACCGGAGGAGACTGCAGAGATCAGCGAGGGACTGCAGGGAGAGGTAATGTATACAGCCCGAGTGTGTCTCGGGGTTACGGCTCTCAGCGGTGAAATTTATCCCTGAGACACACTCGGGAACACCGCCAAGGAGGTTAATGTTTCACCGCATCATCATCATACGCCTGGTGGCTGTGCGGGAGAGGTGGCAGTTATACTACAGAGGTGGCCATGTGGTTCTTTATCATTGAAGCAGCTCTTGACAGGATCACAAAGAGGTCTCTAAGGTAACACACGGTGTTGTCTCGCAGTATGGCCATGCCGGTTCACTGATGATAGGGATGGGATCCTTACTGTTGCACGGCCTAATGATATAGCATATACTTGAACCTGCTTACTACGTTTGCAGAACCATTAAAAATTAGAAATCCTGTCACTACTATACCCTTTCCAAATTTTCCAAATTCTATTTATTTAATATTCTGGTTAGTGATTTTCAAATTTAAAAGGCTGGATGTATTTTATCCAGTTACATACAGCTATCCAGGTTTTCTTTCCTATTCATTCTGCTTCTTTAATATCCATAACAATTATCTCATTTTCAACTCTGATCATTTTTTTGCCAAAGGGTTTCAAACAAGCTAGTCTGACAGTTATAAAGCCGTAGACTGGGTTCATTAATCATGGTCATTTTTTGATTGTCACTAACTTACTATTTTCTGCTGCTGACACTGAATATATTGGAATGAGCTATTACTTTTTAATACTCCTGTAAATGATTGGAACTATGTGCTATCCAGAAGCAACTCGAAAGTTCTATAAACTAACTACGATTCAATATCTATAAAATCAACAATGTTTCAATAAAGTAAGTTCAGAATATTTTATAATATGTGACTTAACCACCTGAAATGAAACCATTTGATACAGCAATGTGGCTGTAGGCAAATCTGAATGAATATTCATGGAAAATAACAATGTAAAAGAACAAGATATACCAAATAAACATTACAATGTATTTCAATAGTGGTCTGTCAAGTCGCAGATGCAGCTGTACGTGGCATAATTATAAAAAATATTTTACATGACAAAGATTTTATGCCAATATATTGTAGAGTAAACAACATACGACTTTACAAATGACATATCAAAACAGTACAACAATATTCATTGTTTTGTTCTTAATGCCAAATAAACTTACTTTGTAAACAAGGGATCACTACTTATAATCAAACCTTCGTTAATAGGATACATTAATATTAAGAGTATATTTTGAGTTGAAACACATGTACACAGAAACCAATAAGATGGTGAATCTGACACATATAATGAACACACACAAGTGCAAAAATATTCTTAAAAATGAATGATATTACTTGAGACTTTCCCACAATTCCACAGAAAAATGGATGTGGAAACCTCTGTACCCTGACCTGGCTGTCCTCCATCATCTCCATTCCCATTATTTTCTATCTTTAGAATGACTCTATCACCGTGTACGTTATTTCTTCTTTTCCTTTATGTTAAGAAATAAGTAAATTGTGATAGTTGTAACCGGATCTTTTTTCTATCTCCACAGTGATAGGATTTAGTACTTTCTGACCGGGGACAGATTTACTCTGCAGCCTTGAAGCCAGTTTTATCAATGCATCCCCCCTTCCCATTTTCATTGTTTACCGTGCCCTTCCAAGGATGGAGACTGATTAAACATAACAGTTGTCTTGTCTGTTCTACATTACCCTACACATACTAATATCTTTTTCCATCATCTATCCCACCTTTTAATACACATCACCTCACTGCCTCATTGCCTTACATAAAAGCCTAATATCTTTCTTCCCACGACAAAACACAAGACTGAAAGACACAAAGTATATGACATTAATATTCTCCCCATATGTGGTTTATAATGAGCCATTCAGATTTAGGCTTATGAGCATTTGAATTTGATAATGTTTTATTTACAAATATATCTACATGAATGGCTTACCTGCTCTGTTTATGTTTTTAAACAATTTCTTCTGGCATTTCGGAGATTGATGTGAAGAAGCGAAGCACAATGTCATAGGTCAAGAATGGCATTTAGGCCTCAAACTTTGGCGTCTGAAATTATAGTGATTTTGATTAGCTCTGCTTTTATTATCCATTGTTTATATGCTACACTACACTATATTTCATTTTATATAGTTTTTCCTTTCCCTTTTGAGATGTACGTCCAATCTTTGCCAAATTATTTAAGCTCTTGAGGTGTTGTCACTAGAGCACGGATATTGGCATACAATTATGTGGGAAACCATATATGACTACTGTTCCATGCTTGCTATTTTCTATTCATATTTTTGGATTTTTTGCAAGCACTTGTTTTTAGAGATGTGCAACTGAAGTTCTGTATGTTTTTAAGAAGCTGTATTGATCGTTTTGATTATAATATCCTATAAAGCACTACTGTGAAGTCACATTTTTGAGTATTATGGTCTTTAAATATTTGCTGAAGAGGTTGCGAGAAGTAATTATTGAATAGTCCCAATCAAGCAATACAAAAAAATGGAAAGACGTTAGACCAGTGTTTCCCAAACCTGTCCTCAAGACCCACTGACACACCATGTTTGCCAGATATTTGAAGCACAACACAGGTGATAATTGCAGGATTCAATCTGTATTTCCCCCAAGGTACTCTGCAAAATCTGGCCTGGTTGAGGGTCCAGTGGACAGGTTTGGGAAACACTGCGTTAGACGTACAATGAAGCCGTGTCAAAACCATCATCAGAAGTGGAAAAATGTATTACCAGAAACATTACAATGACCCATAAAAACCCAACCATGTCAACCAAGGCATGACTTCAGAAAAGGAAAATCAGTCTTGGAATGGCCCAGAAACTAGATGTCAATTCCAATGAAAACCTGTGTACACATGAGGTTCCCTGGCAGAGGTCAAGTCCTAAAAAATTAGGCGTGGGAATTGACCAGGATTTCTCTCCCCAAACTCCGTTCCCTCTGCAAAAATAGTGCAGGAACTGCTTCCCATGGGTTTCTCCTGGACTTAACCTCTGTTCGCTGGCAATATGAATCTTGCAACTTTCTTATCCCACTATTCTTTAACCACTTCGCTGCTGAGGACGCGCTCAGCGCGTCCTCAGCAGTCCCGCTGGTATGCGGAGGACGCGCTGAGCGCGTCCTCCCATCGGGGTCAGCGTTCGGCCGGGTTCCGGCCGATCGCTGGCCCCTCCGGTGCGGGCTGACATCCTGGATGTCAGCCCGGCATCCGGACCAGCAGCCGCCAGAATTAGGTGTCATCGCGGGGGCGCGATGACACCTAATTCAGGCCCTTCGGACCTCTCTCCCTCCCGATCGGCGGTGCACAGGGGGTTAACCCAGGCATCATTTGGAAGGACACAGCCTGCCCTTCCAAATGATGCCTGGCATTAACCCCTGGGGAGCTGGATCGCGAATCGGCGCTGAAAAGCGCCGGTTCGCGATCCTTTCCCGGAGCTGGCCGACATCTTGGATGTCGGCCAAGCCTCCGGGAACTCCCCCAGAGGACTGGCGTCATCGTGCGTAGCACGATGACGCCAGTCCTAGACTTAACCCCTAACTGCCACCAACTGTGGAGATAGGGAGTTCATTGGAACTCCCTATCTCCCGATCCGTGGCAGCTAGGGGTTAAATTTTGGTATCGTTGGATCGGCCAGAGCATGGCCGTTCCAACGATACCAAACATGAAAGTGAAAAATTTTGTAAAAAAAAAAAAAAAATGAAAAAGAAAAATAAAAAAAAAATAAAAAAAAAAAAATAAACCCCTTTTTTTTATTTTTTTTGGTTTGTTAATGCAGCAATATTGTTCCCATTTCAATTATAATGTGAACAATGATGCTGCACTAACGATTTTTGTATGCGGTGCGTTTGTTAAAAATAGTGTCATTTTCCCCAAAAAAAAATGTAACGAGACCCCATCTCTAATTTTTTTAACAAGCGCACCCCATACAAAATATAACCGCAATTGCTCGCATGTTAAAATGTGGAAAAAAACACTTTACACATTGTAAATTATTGAAAATACATATTTTATTGCATTTTTTGTTATAATATACAGACATGACATAACGTATACATATAATAATGACATATTATGAATCTACTGAGTCTGACGGAAAGAACGATATATAATATGTCTGGGTCATATACTAAAATAAGCCTTCAAAACACGTTTAAACATGATGCGCAAAACAGGTAAAAATGACCTCAGCATAGGGGCGGGAAAAGCCTCAGCAGCGAAAGGGTTAAAGTTCCAAAGTCTATATGTTAAAATAGTTAACAGAAATTTATTTACAAACACTTGCTGTTGCAATAAATGCAAAATGTTTCCTCAAAGTGATAGCTGGTTGGGTATGCCGACTTATGAATCATGGATTTGTAGTTATTATTTTTATATTCCTAATAATTATCTATTCTGCTTCTTGAAAGATCACGTCAGAGGTGGAAATAGTCTGGCATTTGTATTGTTATTTCTTTCTTTGCATTTCAAATTCCCCCAATTTTATAAGGTAGTGTGTAGACTTTTCATAGTTATTTATTTATTTATCAATTATTTTACCAGGAAGGATACATTGAGATTTCACTCATTTTCAAGTATGTCTTGGGTTCAAGAACATTGAATTGTTACAGTTGTTACAGAAATACAAAGTATTTCCATTTATAGGGGTTATTCAAAGAGCACTGAAATTCCAGTGGAACCTTCTTTCGTTCCCTGCACTTCGGGGAATCAAATTCCCAGACCCTGATGTGAATTCAACATTCACCCCAGTGTCCCCAAAGTGCAGGGAAAATCCGCCAACCACATCGAATGGATAAACTGCCGCCTGAACCGCCGAAAAAAAAGTCAAATGCACCCGACGATCTGCCGCACAGCTTCCTAAGAAAATCCAACAATGCGCCGACCAGCTGCTGGAAAAAGCCCACAAGCCGACGAACGGGATAAAAAAAAAAAACTGCTGCAACTTTTAAAAGCTGTTTGCATAAAAACTACGGCGTGAAAATACCTGAAAATTACATATAAGGTCCTATGAATAATAATAAAAAGGTCTGTTACTGAAAGAAAAAAAAGCTATTTAAAAATAATTGGAAAAAAACTATTTAGCCGAAAAAATTATTAAAAATGCCTAGAAAATCAATAAAGAGACTTTTTGCTGTAGATTAAAAGAATAAACTGTTTAATAAATTTTCAATTCAAACGGGAATATGTTTTAAATTGAAACCTATGGTAGTCATTTGATTAAACCTGCAAAATGAAACCACCGAACATCAGGGCACTGACATTTCGGTGCTGTTTGGTGTTCTCTGAATAGATTAACCATTTCTTCTCTATGGGGACTTTCACTGCTTCCAAATATCACCGTATTTTGCTGGCAATTCGCCAATATTTGGTGAATTGCCTGCTTTTGAATAGCCGAATAGCAGCAAAATTGCTCTGGATGGGAAAAATCACTGTTCGGTGCAATTTTGGGGGTCAGTTTGTCTCTCATTTGTACCTTTACACATATATGGTTATTCAGTCAGAGACTGTGCCTATTTAGTGGCATTCAACTGATGTAGGGACAATTCTATAAGGTTCACAATGAGAAAAGAATAGCATTTTTGATGGGAACACCAGGTTCTCCCTTTAGGCTAGGGTCAGACGAAAGCATTTTTCCCCGCGAACGTGAAAAAGTGCGTCCGAACGCATTGACGTATTTGTTCACGGAATGCGCGAAAACGGTCAGACGATGCGCATTTTCGGGCGTGATTTTGTACGGATCGTCAATAAAACACTTTTTGCGTCTGGACGTTATGTAGGCTGGACATTAGCAGTGTCTGACATCTCCTAATCACGCACACACGCCGCTATGCAGCAGCTGCGCACTCAGTACGTCAGTACTAGCGGTTCAGCGTTCTCAAAAAAATGCGTTCAAATTCCACTTGCGTTGCACGGCCGGACTTTTGTGCGGCCGTACATCGTATATTGGCCGTCATTGCCCGTCATCTGCTGCTAGTGCGGCTGTAATTATGTGCGCCAGAACGCACGTTAAAAGTGCGCTGGTCTGACCCCAGCCTAAAGCATACATATGCTTTCGCCACCGTTCCATTCATCATGGCTGATAAAGTTAACATCTGACAAGCGATGAACTGCAAGTAACATTAGTACATGGTATATGCTCAGATACCATTAAAAAATGTGGTTGCCCCTAGTGACTGAACCACTTTCATGGTCTGAGCAGAGCTCAAAAGTGATTGTCTTTGTTACTTAGTTTTGGAGCTAATTTTAATGCAAGATGGAAATTAAACTGGATCCACCACTTCCATGATAGTTTATGTAAATAATTTAATTTGAAAGGTCTTAAATACCAAAAAGCTACATGTAATGTGGAAAACCACACATAATAGAAGTAACATTACCTTCGATTCAATGCCCTGATGTAGGATGAAAGGGGTTCGTTTGTGATCAGACTTTAACTTTGGGGATTGAGTTGGAACCGAGATAATAATGAATGTACAGCTATTCAACGGCATCCAACGGTATAGTTAAATAGAATATCCTATGGAGTGGTGATTTCAAAATGTGATTTATGAACTGTCATATAGTCTTGCACATCTTCATTACACAGTGGAATATATTCGTAATTCTGGTATAGGCCCATGGCGTTCTTTTGACTCTTAAGTTCTGCTTGTTTTCAGTGCTAATATAACAGTATATTAAAAGATTTATTACCCTAAAAAGCGACTAGTCAAGTGCGTCAGACAAATTGACATATTGTGTTGACTAAGAAATGCACATTTGTCTCTGCTTATTATAAATTGATGTGAAAATTTTATAGTTAGTCTAACTTTATGATTTATTCATGTTCAATTTTTTGTATGGTGTGGTGATTGCATACGTAGTTGCGGCATACAGCAGGTCACTTCATTACATATGAACACTGACGTGTTAAGCTTCCAGTTAATGCACAAAGACTAATCTGGATTGAAGATAAATATTCATCTCCTGCTTAAAATGTGTGAAGGACAGATGTATTATTTATCAAAATGTCCCAGTCTTTAACAGTGTATCATCTTAAAAAATAATCTAGACTCTTGGATTGAATATTGTTGTACGGTCACAAGCAAAAAGTTGTGGTGAAATGAGTGCTGCCTGTTTTTATTAAAAAAAATCAATCTTTGGACAATCGCAAACTGCGATACATTAAACATTTTGTTTTCAACGTTTGAGCTTTATCTTGAAATTTGTGATCAAATGCTCAGCTTATTGATGCAGTTATTTAGACCCAAAGAAAACTTCAGCAGATCTGACTGCTGAAATCACTTAACACGGACAAAAAACATATACAATTTCATACTTGCCTCCAGACGGCACATCCTCTACACTGGAGAACTGGAGGCAAGTATGAAATTGCATATGTTTTTTTGTCCGTGTTAAGTGTTTTTTGCAAATAGTATTGGCAGTCATTTTTTTTCAATTCCTGATTGCAAGTGGGAATATCGAGTGACCTTGGAGTTACCTTGGAATCACTAGTTATTCTCTGCCATCCTCATATTATTGCTTCCTATAACCGAAAACACAATTAGGGCAGCCATAACAGCTGAGCCACAACAGGAGGTTGCGGCTCAGTTGGAATAAGACTTTAACTGTCAGGTTTAATGAGTGGGACCACTACATTTAACCATTTTGCATGGATGATGTGTGGGAAACATCCTCAGGTGCGCACGCTGTATGCAGAGGATGTCCTCCATACGTCATAGGGTCTCTGCAGCAAAAGGGGTGACCCCATGTGTCTTGTTACAGAGTCCCTTTAGATCCCTCCCAGCGCACTGACATCATCACTCCGGCACACATTGACGTCCGTTTCAGCCCCCCGACAGAGCCAGAAGAGTGCCTCAAAGGGAGGGGGTCCATTGGTCCCCTCTTCTTCACGATCAGTGAAAGTTAGAGAGTTTAGAGAGACATTGCTGGAAAGGTTGCATTGTGGACTTCTCCTGGAGGTGGCTGACATTTTGGAAGGGTTAATGGCTCACAGGTTGATGTTAAGATTTGGAAGGAACAGAGTCTTCTGTTTCTTACAATATATCAAAATTTTAAAACACTGTAATCCAGCAAGATGTATTAACTTTCTGATGTCTCATTTGTAGACAACAATAGTTTTCTAGCCTTGAGCCTGATGGGACACAAATATACCCCAATGTGATGAATGTAAAGGGAGCTTAAATGCAGACTAACCTAAGGATAAAAATCTGCAGACAAGTTTAGATTTGGGCATCATCAATACTTCACAGCATCAACAAGCAAGTGAAAATTCATGATGTCCGAATAATCAAGAAACTGTATGGGTGACAAAATATGTTTCTAAGAAAATATTCTAAGAAAAATGAGCTACACAAGACTGTGAAAATCACATGAAGGTTCACTGATCATGAATATATATATTGATAGTATTTAGAGCTTATTCTATGTCTCTAAAGGCAAGCATGACACAAACTGGGGGTGTCATTAAAATACACCCCAGCTTGTATGCATCAGCAGAGAGCAGTTTTGAAATGATTGATAGGATGCATGGAGAATATCGGTGTTGCATTTTTGTCCTTAAATTTATGTCAATAGGGGTCCTTTCATTTTACTTAAGCACTTAACAGTGATTGTATTACGATACTTAAGTGATCAAGCCATTTGGAAGTAAAATGATATTGCAGTCTGTGTACAACAAATGGGTGTCAACATTTACATGGAAATCTTCATGTAGCACGACCTCTGATCAGAGTCAGATCACTCCCGGTGATAAGTGTTGAATGCTCCATTTATAAATAACTTAAGACACCATGATCTTCATGTTTTATTGGAAAGTCTTTAACCCTAAGTTTGGGAGAGTCGCAAACTGTACATCTTGACATTCAGCTCTTAAAGTAGATTTTTATGTTGCTTTGATCTTTTAGTACAAGATATATTTTGCCCTCTGAGCCACACGTTTGCATATTCGCACATTCTGTTTCAAGTGAGGATAAGGATTTAAAAGCCCATCCGTCTGCATACAGCAAAAAAAAAAAAAACCCCATGAAGTTCACTAAGCAACGTAAGGACACACAAGGAACCGCCAGGCTGTTTTCTTAATTCACAGCCGAGCGAGCAGTAGCTTAAAAAATCAATAGGTCTGCTCTGTTTGTAACTTCTTCCTTTTTTAAGAAGGGGCAAATGAAGATCAGGTATGACTTAATGCCAATGCATCTTTGAAGAGGATAGTAGCAGCAAGTTATGAGGGAAGGATTAAAATCCCCAAATTGCAAAGGACAGTAACATTTGAATAATTAAGAATACAGTAAATACTGTAAAACCAGCATAGTGGCTTAAATAAATTGGGACACTGTATAGATGATACCTTAACAGGAGTGACAGGGTTAACCCTATGTGCCCACCATAATGTTGGGTGAAGAGGTCCTCTTTCCCCTGTTACATTAACACATTAGATGTCCCTTATCTGGTTCATGATGCATGGCATAAAAACGGACTGTATCTCTAATTTCAGATTTGTTACAGCAAATGAAAACTGTGCATTTTGTGCAAAATCTTTTGAATATAAGGTTTCACTTTATAAATGTTCCATGGGTGCACATCCTATTATAATGAGCTGTGCATGCCAGTGCTTGACAGCAGGGCAGGCATCAGGAAGTGACAGCCCATCACATGTTCAGGAGCCCTGAGGATCCAGGGGGCCTTGACTGTTGCCAAACCCTGTGCAGCTCATTTTAGCACCACAGATGTAAGGGTCTCTCTATGCCACCCAAGAAAGACCCACGAAGATGCCAATATACATCCCGTTGGACCGCAGTGTCTGGGGCCAGTAAGAGTATTCTGGCTCATCACTGGGGGGAGCGATTAGTATGTTTGCACCAGGTAACTGTGCAGACTGAACGCTCTCCCACCAGAGAACACCTTTAATCCCATTGCTGGACCAACAGGGACTTAGCCCACACTGTATAAAATCAGGCAAGTAGACGAGGAGTCAAAATGATTTAGTTTTAATTAGTTTACTGAAATGGGCAGCCGATCAGTCCAGTGGGTCAGTAAGAGTCCCCGAGATTTCTGATGGCAACCCTGCTTGAAGGTGTAAAGTTCTTAATAAGTAAATCCCAATATGATTCACTTTGCAGGAGGACCTTATCAAAATCCTGATACTCATACGAATTCTGATTGTGTTTTGTTTCACATGGAGCTATAGAAATTAACAAGAAAAATAAAGTGTAAACTGCGCTATGTTTTATACATGAACTGGGTTAGTTACTCTCGGTTGTTGCAGCCGCCCTGGATGGAATAGGAGCGACACCGCTTTTTCTGTATGTATATTTCTTATTATTTAGAACACCTATTAGGAGAGTTTTGTTGTTTTTTTTTTCGGTTTGGGGGAATTCGCCGATGCCCATACGGAGCAGTTGTTTCTTTGTCGCCAATGTTCGATAACTGGTTTGGCAGTCTCCAATTTCAGCAAAATACGATGACCATTCACTAGAGTATTCACTGCATTTTCGGCAAAATGGAAACTTTAAGTGTGCCGAGGTACGACAAAAATCTGTTTCGGTGCTTTATGAATAGACCCTTAAGTGTGGGAAATCTCCAAGAGTTCTTCACCCCAATTAACTGCCGACATGTCACACTTCACCTGCCATCCCACACTCAAACTTCAGATTAATGAACATTTAAATACATTGATAAACTGGGATTGAGGGAATCATTATGATAATTGTAACAAATATATTTCTGGTGACTTAATAAGGAAACCTATGATTGAATCATAAAAGCTTTTCAGTGAATGAGCGAGCCAAAAGGGAACTCTGTTCCTTCTGAAAAATTGGAGGATCTGCATTCTCAACTGTTCCTGCTTGACGTGACCCCTTTCTTTCATTGTTTTGGTAAGTTTTCTTTCAATGAATTGGAAAGGCTTGCTGGAGTCCAAGGAATCATCCATTAATCACAAGAAAAGTACAAAGAGTTGCATGTCAATGGGGCTTTCCCTGGTACTATTAAATGTTGTATGAACAGCTTGAATAGTTGTGGTCAGATATTTTAACCTCTACAGATATAAGAGTAAAAATGAGATGTTGAGTTGTTGCCAGGCCTTGGTCCTTTGACTCTCTCAAACCATTGATGGTGAGATGGTTAGAATTGGTTTTGCTTGTTACACATAATCATGCAAATATCCCTGTCACCTTCTGATTTCTGATATATTGTGAATTTAGATCATGTACTTGCATAAGGAAAACTCTTGGAGACTTTGTCGTATACTATTTTGGAAGATAATTTCGTCCACCACCATGGAGTCGGACAGATGTTCCCTACTGAACTGTAGTCACAGCTATATTTCATGGAGCCAGATGGTTGATTTTCTGTAAAAGATTAGGATGTAATCAGTTGAAAGTTTCTATGAGCTGAGTTCAGCTGGAAAACGCTCTATGTTCGTCATATACGCTTGCATCAGTCAAGTTAAATGCATTTAAAATGGATTTAGATAAATGGTGCGCTGCGCAAACAATACCTATCCCTTACAGCTATTCTTTTTGTGCTCTGGTTTTGTATATCATTACCACTTGTTCATCTGAAGATGAAAGACAGGAGCACATTTAGCGACTTTCTAACACTGAAATGTCGTGTTCTATCCTAAAGTTACTACTTCTAAAACACTTTCAAGTTCTGATTGCATGGCTCTATCATTATGTCAACATTGATGTAAAAATGAATAAGCAGAAACAAATACTTTTACAAACAGCACTGTTTTTACATGTCTCGCATACAGTTTATAAATGGTATACATGTATATGAGGTGTATGTGTGCAGAGTTCTACTTTAAAAAAAAATTTTTGTGAAAGGATTTTACCAGGAAGGATACATTGAGATTTCTCTCGTTTTCAAGTATGTCCTGGGTGGCGAGTATGTACCGTTAGGTGTCTTGCCAAGGACACTTACTGGAGAGGTTGCTCGCTGGGATCGAACCCATGACTCCACAGGCTCTCTCCATGCAGAGCGGTGACATTACCTCTACTCCACCCAGCCGTTATTAAAAAAATAATAAAAAAATATCTATATTTATATTATTATTATAGATGAAATCGAAACACTTGAATTCCGCTTAGTGATTTGATAGTAAAAAGGGACAATCCGTGCATTACGAGGTGCACAGATGATCAGACACTTTTACACCCTCCCAACAAACCATTATAAGTATGTATTTGTTTTGTATAGCAGAAAGAGACTAAATAAAATCCCAAAACAACAGATACAGCACTTAAATAATCAGCTATAGATCAGTCTTCAATGAAAAGGATGGAAATGCGTGAAGACAGTGCATGGATCTCTTGATTTTGTCTACTGTGCTCTTAAAACTGGCTTTGGAATCAAGATAGGGCCAAGAGAAATTGAATAAAAGTTATGTACAAATGTAAAAAAAATAAAAATGTAGTAATCTCTGTGTATGTGTGATGAGACTCTTGTGAGTGTGGAGTCCGCTGTTTGGGATGGGAGTGTCAGGACTCAGGTGTATGGAAGCAAGGCCGGATTAACGTAGGGGCGGATGGAGCGGCCGCTCCAGGCCCCTTCCATTAAATAGGCCCACAGCTGCCCCAAGAATAGAGGAGCCATCGGCCGTCCGACAGGTCTGCCACACGCGCACACACACACCGTACACACACATCCTCTCAAGCAGCCCCACGTGTTGTAAAATGTGCAGGAGTATTTTGGGGCAGAGCAGCCACTAGGTGTCACTCATCAGCTGCTCCGCTCCTCCCCATCCTCCAGCACCTCTTCCTGTTTCCAGCCATGTGGAAGGAAGGCGACTGGTAAGGAGAGCAGCTGAGCAGCAGCCAGGGAGAAAGGTAAGCTTCCCCTAGCTGATGATTCACCCGGGCAGCTTTTTTTTTGTAATTTACCTTCACCCCTTATCCCCACCCCGCAGCTCTCCCTCTGAACTCATTCGGAAGGAGGGGGGGCAGCATGCAGGGGGGACAGTAAAGACACAGACAGGAAGAGGGATCACAGACACAGAGAGAGGGGAATGAAAGAGAGAGGGAATGAAAGAGAGAGGGAATGAAAGAGAGAGGGAATGAAAGAGAGAGGGAATGAAAGAGAGAGGGAAAGAGAGAGGGGATGAAAGAGAGGGAATGAAAGAGAGAGGATGAAAGAGAGAGGGAATGAAAGAGAGAGGATGAAAGAGAGAGGGAATGAAAGAGAGAGGGAATGAAAGAGGGGGATGGAAGAGAGAGGGGATGAAGAGAGAGGGGGATGAAAGAGAGGGGGGATGGAAGAGAGAGGGAATGGAAGAGAGAGGGAATGAAAGAGAGAGGGGATGAAAGAGAGAGGGGATGAAAGAGAGAGGGGGATGAAAGAGAGGGGGGATGAAAGAGAGAGAGGGGATGAAAGAGAGAGGAGGTATGAATGAGAGGGGGGATGAGAGAGAGGGGATGAAAGAGGGGGAATGAGAGAGAGGGGGAATGAAAGGGGGGATGAGAGAGAGGGGGATGAAAGAGAGGGAATGAAAGAGAGGGGGGATGAAAGAGAGGGGGATGAAATAGAGAGAGGGGATGTGAGAGAGGGGGAATGAAAGAGAGGGGGATGAAAGAGGAATGAAAGAGAGGGAATGAAAGAGAGGGGAATGAAAGAGAAGGAATGAAAGAGAGGGAGAGAGGGGGATGAAAGAGGGAGAGAGGGGGATGAAAGAGAGGGGTGGAATGAAAGAGAGAGGGGGGTGAAAGAGAGAGGGGGGTGAAAGAGGAGTCACAGAGAGACAGGAGTCACAGAGGGATGAGAGGAGTACAGAGAGAGCAAAGGATGAGAGGAGTACAGAGAGGGATGAGAGGAGTACAGAGAGAGGGATGAGAGGAGTACAGAGAGAGGGATGAGAGGAGTACAGAGAGAGGGATGAGAGGAGTACAGAGAGAGGGATGAGAGAGGTGTACAGAAAGAGCGAGGGATGAGAGGCGTACAAAAAGAGCGAGGTATGAGAGGCGTACAGAGAGAGGGATGAGTGGAGTACAAAGAGAGTGAGGGATGAGAGGAGTCACAGAGAGAGCGAGGGATGAGAGGAGTCACAGAGAGAGCGAGGGATGAGTGGAGTACAAAGAGAGCGAGGGATGAGAGGAGTACAGAGAGAGAGATGAGAGAGGCGTACAGAAAGAGCGAGGGATGAGAGGTGTACAGAGAGAGCGAGGGATGAGAGGCGTACAGAGAGAGCGAGGGATGAGAGGCGTACAGAGAGAGCGAGGGATGAGAGGCGTACAGAGAGAGCGAGGGATGAGAGGAGTACAGAGCGAGGGATGAGAGAGGAGTACAGAGAGAGCGAGGGATGAGGAGTACAGAGAGAGCGAGGGATGAGGAGTACAGAGAGAGCGAGGGATGAGGAGTACAGAGAGAGCGAGGGATGAGAGAGGAGTACAGAGAGAGCGAGGGATGAGAGAGGAGTACAGAGAGAGCGAGGGATGAGAGAGGAGTACAGAGAGAGCGAGGGATGAGAGAGGAGTACAGAGAGAGCGAGGGATGAGAGAGGAGTACAGAGAGAGCGAGGGATGAGAGAGGAGTACAGAGAGAGCGAGGATGAGAGAGGAGTACAGAAAGAGGGGTGAGAGGAGTCACATAGAGGGATGGATGAGAGATGAGTCACTGAGAGGAGTCAGAGAGAGAGACGGACGGAAGAAAGGACTCAAAGATGTGTGACAGGGGTGGGAAAGAGTACACAGAAATGAGAGATACTACTTATACATACAGCACACATTACTGTGAGTTTTATTGCTGTGGAGCTCTGTGATACGCTCATACACTGCACATTACTGTGAGTTTTATTGCTGTGGAGCTCCGATACGCTCATACACTGCACATTACTGTGAGTTTTATTGCTGTGGAGCTCTGTGATACGCTCATACACTGCACATTACTGTGAGTTTTATTGCTGTGGAGCTCTGTGATACGCTCATACACTGCACATTACTGTGAGTTTTATTGCTGTGGAGCTCCGATACGCTCATCTGTGAATATATTATTCATGACTTCTCTATAGGACAATTTCACTGCCACTGAAGATTGCTGAATTTTGACGAATTGCACCGTATTTCGCTGTCAATGAGCCAGTATTTGGCGAACTGACAGTTTAGTAAATAGACGAACTGACACGAAATTGCACCATAGGGTGAAATTCACCGTTCAGTGCAGTTCGGTGGCAAGTTCGGGGCTTAGTGAATAACCCCTTCTGTTAACGCACTCCTACGTCAGTCGCCCAGCCACAAATCCACTCCTAGTTCACTCCAGCCACACACATTCATCAATCTCTATGACGCATAGCCCCCATTCACATCACATTCGGTCACTTTCACTCATATGAATGATTTTTTTTTTCTGCAGCAGATATTTTTATTATTTATGGGACCTTTTTTATCATTTAAACACATTTGAATGCATTTTTATTGGTTTAAATACAAGAATAGTGTAGTTCCATTTATTGTTTTTTGTCTGCAGTCCAGCGGGCTTCAGTGGCGTTCGGCTGTCAGTCCGGCAGCATTTGGCTGGGACCCTGGGTTGTCCATAGTCACTTGCAGTAGACAACCCAGGAAGTCTGCCATCGTACGACCTAGGTTGTCCGTAGTCTGACGACCACGTTGGACGTCAGAATATGGACCCAGTGGACGGTCAGCCTAAGTCATGTTCCGTCGCAGTGCTATAAGTAAATTTTTAAAAAGGTGTAGATATCCTTTCAGATAAGCAAAGCAACGCGGATCGATGGTTGCCTAAGTATCTAAAAATAGGCCCACCGAAATCCTCAGCACCAGGCCCATGATACCCTTAATCCGGCCCTGTATGGAAGGGGTTCAAGCCCAACGTATAGTAAAAACGGGGAAACCAGGTATAAGAGTACTCCCGGAACCCAAAACGCTATTCACCACCTTCAACTCCCTTCTCCGTCCTGCGGTGGCTGTTCCTCACACTGACCTCAAAGCCGAAGACCTAGCATTCTGTTTCACAGCAAAAATTTAACAGATAAGAACTGAAATCTCCACAATGCCATCTTCACCCATGCAGGAAGATGCTAACCATGTCTATCCTCACATGTTTAACTCGTTCCCTTCAGCTACTGAACAAGAGGTCCTTAAACTACTACGATCCTCTCATCCCACTACCTGCCCCCTCGACCCCGTTCCCTCACATCTTGCCAAAACACTTTCTGTTTCTCTTGTACCATCCTTGATCAACACCTTTAATCTGTCTTTAACCTCTGGGGTCTTTCCTGCTCCCCTCAAACATGCCACAGTAGTCCCAATCCTAAAAACAATATCTCTGGATCTGACTGCTCCCTCCAACTACCGCCCCATTCCCTGCTCCCTTTTGCTTCCAAACTCCTCGAAAAGCTTGTGTATGCCCGCCTGATTGACTAACTCAACACCCACTCCCTCCTTGACCCTCTGCAATCTGGCTTTCGCTCACTGCACTCAACAGAAACGGCTCTTGCGAAACTGACCAATGACCTTGCAACCGCTAAATCCAATGGGTGCTACTCTCTGCCGATCCTTCTTGACCTCTCTGCTGCCTTTGATACTGTTGACCACTCAATCCTCCTTCAAACTCTTAGTGATATAGGCCTTCAAGGTTCTGTTCTTTCATGGTTCGCTTCCTACCTGTCCCATCGATCGTTTAGTGTCTCCTTTGCTGGAAGTACCTCCTCCCGGCAGCCTGTCTCTGTTGGGGTGCCCCAAGGTTCAGTACTGGGCCCTCTACTTTTTTCAGTCTACATTGCCTCTCTAGGAAAACCTATCAGCTCCTTTGGATTCCAGTAGCACCTATACGCTGATGATACTCAAATTTACCTCTCCTCCCCTGATCTCTCTCCAGGTCTCCTGGATCGAGTCACTGACTGTCTCTCCGCTGTCTCAAATTAGATGTCTTCCCGCTTCCTTAAACTCAATCTTGCCAAAACTGAAATTCTCGTCATTCCTCCCTCCAAGAAGAACCCAATACCACCTATCTCTCTAAGAGTAAATGGAACACCCATCAGCCCAACACCCCAAGCTCGCTGCCTTGGAGTCACTTTTGACTCTGACCTAACATTCTCTTCCCACATCCAGACAGTGACCAAATCCTGTTATTTTCAACTCAAAAACATTGCCCGTGTCTGCCTCTTTCTGACACAAGATACCACAAAAGTGCTGGTTCATGCTCTTGTCATTTCACGACTTGACTACTGCAACTCGCTCCTTATTGGCCTCCCCAACTCCCGTATTGCCCCTTTGCAATCTGTAATGAATGCAGGGGACAGGCTTATTTTTCTCACCAACGCACCTCGCGTACCTCCCCCCTCTGCCGGTCCCTCCATTGGCTTCCTGTACGTTTCAGGATACAGTTTAACCCTTTCGCTGCTGAGGCTTTTCCCGCCTCTGTGCTGAGGTCATTTTTACCGGTTTTGCTCATCATGTTTAAACGTGTTTTGAAGGCTTATTTTAGTATATTACCCAGACATATTATATATCGTTCTTTCCGTCAGACTCGGTAGATTCATAATATGTCATTATTATATGTATACGTTATGTCATGTCTGTATATTATAACAAAAAATGCAATAAAATATGTATTTTCAATAATTTACAACGTGTAAAGTGTTTTCTTTCACATTTTAACATGCGAGCAGTTGCGGTTATATTTTGTATGGGGTGCGCTTGTTAAAAAAATTAGAGATGGGGTCTCGTTACATTTTTTTTGGGGGAAAATTACGCGATTTTTAACAAACGCACCGCATACAAAAATCATTAGTGCAGCATCATTGTTCACATTATAATTGAAATGGGAACAATATTGCTACACTAACAAACCAAAAAAAAGAAAAAAAAATGTTTTTTTTTTTTTTTATAATTTATTTTTTAAATATATATATTTTTTTAATTTTAATTTTAATATTTTTTAAAAAACTTTTTTCACTTTCGTGTTTGGTATCGTTGGAACGGCCATGCTCTGGCCGATCCAACCATACCAAACATTAACCCCTAGCTGCCACGGATCGGGAGATAGGGAGTTCATTGGAACTCCCTATCTCCACCGTTGGTGGCAGTTAGGGGTTAACTCTAGGACTGGCGTCATCGTGCTACGCACGATGACGCCAGTCCTCAGGGGGAGTTCCCGGAGGCTTGGCCGACATCTTGGATGTCGGCCAGCTCCGGGAAAGGATCGCGAACCGGCGCTTTTCAGCGCCGATTCGCGATCCAGCTCCCCAGGGGTTAATGCCAGGCACCATTTGGAAGGGCAGGCTGTGCCCTTCCAAATGATGCCTGGGTTAACCCCTGCAATGCCGCCGATCGGGAGGGAGAGAGGTCCGAAGGACCTCCCCCCCTCCCTTTCAGGCGCCTCCTCCGCACATGCGGGGGGGGGCACCTGAATTAGGTGTCATTTGGCCGCGATGACACCTAAATTCAGCGGCGGTGGTTCCGGATGCCGGGCTGACATCGAGGATGTCAGCCCGCACCGGAGGGGCCAGCGATCGGCCGGAACTCGGCCGAACGCTGACCCCAATGGGAGGACGCGCTCAGCGCGTCCTCCGCATACCAGCGGTAATGCGGAGGACGCGCTGAGTGCGTCCTCCGCATTCAAGTGGTGAAAATACTGATGCTCGCGTTCAAATCACTCAATAACTCAACCCCTCCCTACATGTCTTCGTTACTCCACAAGCACGTCCCATCTAGAATAGGGATGAGCTGTTCGGTTCGATCAGTTTGGAGTTCGATTCAAACTTTGGCTGTTCGCAAGTTCGCGAACTTCGAACTTTTTGGCGTGTTCGGTTCGAGTTTGAAAAAAAATATTTGAAAAAAGTATAAAAAATACAAAAAAATCTAGAAATAAAGAGACTCTTTACTGCAGAATATTATAAGCAACGGTTTATTAGATATTGAATTAACAAATAATGTCTACGTGCAAAGATTCTTACCTCTAAATGACCTGTGTTCTCAAACGGCATAAACAACAGGTGTTAATTAGTGTTTGGAAATTACATGTGCTTTTAATTAGTCTGGTCTGATGACTTTGATACATTGTCTGTAGAGACTGAGGGTGTGGTGTCTCCTGATCTGAACATGTATCAAACAACACCTGTGCTTCTGAGAAGTGTTCATTTCTCTACTAAATCTTCCTCTGATATGCTGTTTAACCCCTTAACCCTGCATTTCACTGCTGTGTGCTCAGCTCATTTCTACCGCTTTTGCTCATCATGTTTAAACGCGATTTGAAGCCACATTTTATTAAATGACCCAGTCATATTAGATATCGTTCTTTCCGTCAGACTCCGCAGATTCATAATATATAATTTTTATATGTATACGTCATGTCCTGCCTGTATATTATGACAAAAAATGCAATAAAAATTGAATTTTTAATCATCTGCAGTGTGTAAAGTGTTTTTTTTTCACATTTTAGCACATGAGCGTTTGCGGTTATGTTTTCTATTGGGTGCACTTGTACAAAAATTAGAAATGGGGACTTGTTACATTTTGTGGGGGGAGTTATGTGATTTATAGCAAACGCACCCCATAGAAAAAAAATCATTAGTGCAGCATCATTGTTCACATTATAATTGAAATGTGAACAATATTGCTGCATTAATAAAAATAACACACAAAAAAATACATGTTTTTTTTGTTTTTTTTACTTTATACCTGGTCATGTTGGGTATCATTTGAAAGGCCATGCTCAGGCCTTTCGATTGACACCCTCCATGACCCCCTAGCTGCCTGGAGATATCGGGGTTCAAATGAACCCCGTATCTCCACCAGGGGATTCCGGGCAGCTAGGGGTTCCCCGGCTATCTGACGTCATCACGCTATGCGTGAGGACGTCAGGCAGTGAGGGGGAACCCGGGGGTGGAGCCGCCATCCCAGATGGCGGCCCCCACAATAGCATCTCTATACACAACCCCATCAGCATCTCTATACACAGCCTCACAGCATCTCTATACACAGCATCTTTATACACAACCCCATCAGCATCTCTATACACAAACAGCATCTATACACAGCATCTCTATACACAACCTCACAGCATCTCTATACACAGCCCCATCAGCATCTCTATACACAGCCTCACAGCATCTCTATAAACAACCTCATCAGCATCTCTATACACAGCCTCACAGCATCTCTATACACAGCCGCACAGCATCTCTATACACAAACAGCATCTCTATACACAGCATCTCTATACACAACCTCACAGCATCTCTATACACAACCTCACAGCATCTCTATACACAGCTTCACAGCATCTCTATACACAACCTCACAGCATCTCTATACACAGACTCACAGCATCTCTATACACAACCCCATCAGCATCTCTATACACAGCCTCATAGCATCTCTGTGAACCCTCAAATGAACCCCCTATCTCCACCAGGGGTTTCCGGGCAGCTAGGGGTTCCCCGGCTATCTGACGTCCTCACGCTATGCGTGAGGATGTCAGGCAGTGAGGGGGGACCCGGGGGTGGAGCCGCCATCCAAGATGGCGGCCCCCACCGGAGCTAGGCCGCACTTTGGCGCCGCAAGGCGCGGAAGTGCGACTCGTGCCTAAGGGGTTAAAGCCAGGCACCGCTTAAAAGGGGAGACTCTCTCCTTTTAAGCGGTGCCTGGCTTTTTTTTTGTAAGACCTCCCGATCGGGAGGGAGAGGGATCCGAACGGATCCCCCCTCCCTTCCAGGCGATCTCCCGGCATTGCCGGCGGGTCTCGTGGAAATGACGCAATGACGTTGTTTATGTTGGGAGGAGCTTGACTTCAGCATCTGAGGATGCTGAAGTCAGAACGCCGTGGGACCCCGGACAGAGAGGTGAGTATCTCCGCCGGGGGTCCCGCAGAGTTCAGCATACAGCGGAAGTAACTGAGGACGTGTCCCACACGTCGTCAGCAATGAAGGGGCTATAAACGTCTTTTTTTAAACCTTTTGTCCTTGTTTCCTGTCCCCCAGGGCACTACCCGGACCCGGACATTGTTTTTAAATGTTTCTATACATCCTAGAAATCCGCCACTTCACGGACAGGTTATGGGGACCTCCTAGGCACGATATTTGAAGGTATTTTTTGTTTTTATTTTTAACCCTTATTTCATGGAAAACTCACTGTCCCTTTAAAAATGTTTATTTTTTTACTTTTTGTCCTTGTTTCCTGTCCCCCAGGGCACTACCCGGACCCCCATACACCTTTAATGGCAAATATCTAGCATATATGCCCTCTTGGAGGGCACTCTAAAAATCGAATTTTGAGTCCCTTTGACTTGTATTGAGTTCGAGTTTGAATTCGAACTTTTGAAAAGTTTGAGTTCGAATGCGAACCGAACTTGGGGGTGTTCGGCTCATCCCTAATCTAGACAACTCCGTTCAGCAGGTGATCTCCACCTGTCATCGGTCTACACACGCATGGCCAACTCTCGCCTCCAAGACTTCTCAAGGGCAGCACTGAATGACTTGCCTTGCCCTATCAAGCTCTCCCCTGACCTTCAGGCCTTCAAGAAATCCCTCAAAACCCATCTCTTCAGATTAGCGTACCGCATCACTGATGCAACTCATCCCTCTGCTCACCTACTCACACTTCATTGAAGCTGCTTGTATGGCCCCACCATTCCCAAACCACTGGCACTAATGATCCTGCTATGTAGTGCAATTCCTCTTGTCTTCCTCAACCACAATCCCTCTAGACTGTAAGCTCCTATGAGCAGGGCCCTCTACACCTCTTGCTTCCATCCTATGTCCGTTTATATGTATTTCGTTCCCTTTGGTTATTGTAAAGCGCTGCGGAAACTGTTGGCGCTGTATAAATGATGCCAATAATAATAATAAACGAAGAGGGTTTATTAGAACAAATGACAAAGCAAACAAGGTATAACTATAATAAGGGAGGAAGGAAGCAAGAAGGGCACAGGCAACACAGGTGAGGATGGCCACAGGAGCAACAGAGGCAAGGATGGGCACAGGAGCAGGTGTAGTGGAGCAGAGCTGGTATGCAGTGCAGGCCTGGTAAGCAACGCAGGTCTGGATATGGGTGCAAGTTTTGGTAAGTGGTGAAGGCTTGGAAAACCATGAAGGCTTGGTAAGCGGTGCAGGCTTGGTGGAGTAGAGGTAATGTCACTACTCTGCATGGAGAGAGCCTGTGGAGTCATGGGTTCAATCCCGGCGAGCAACCTCTCCAGTAAGTATCCTTGGCAAGACACCTAACGGTATGTACTCGCCACCCAGGACAAATCGAGAGAAATCTCAATGTATCCTTCCTGGTAAAATCCTTTCTAAAAAACCCCCCCCCAAAAAAAACATGCAGGTTTGGTAAGTGGCCAGGCTTGGTAAACCATGCAGGCTTGGTAAGCGGTGCAGGCTTGGTAAACCATGCATGCTTGGTATGTGGTGCAGGCTTGGTAAGCATGGCAGGCCGGTAAGTGGTGCAGGCCTGATAAGCGGTGAAGTTCTAGTAAGCGGTGCAAATGACTCAGAACAGAGGAGAGGAGCCTCTGGGTATACACCTCACTTGGTGATTTCTCACTTAATGCTGAAGCATGGGTACAGGGGTTTGACCTCCTTTAAAAGGAAGTCAGGAGTGGATTCAGACAAGTGTGCCTGACTCTCTAGATTTGGAAACCAATGGAATAATGCTTAGAGACTCTGATGCTTAGAGTCACCGGTTGCAGCCAGTCTTGGCCTTCTTGCGGCGGTGAGGGCCGTGACAGGGAGTGAGTGTAAATTGGACATGTGAGAATGGGGTGAATGAGTGTGGAGTTGGCTGTGTGCGAGACGAGTGTGTGCGACTGCTTCCTTCCTACAATTATTACCTCCTTTATATCACATATTCATTTTTTCACATAACTATCCATTTAAGCCCAATGTTGGCCTGTCAGCCAATCATCACATAGATTGGTCTGAGCGCGATACTGGGCCCCCCTGAATTAACACCCTGCAGTGGTCCCTGTGCCCTCTATTGGAAATAATAGGGTGAGAGGTAGGATTGTGTGTGTTAGAGTATGCTGACTGTAGGGATGATTTAATCCCTTCACTACCAATAGAGATTGAGTATTCTCGTTCTTCAAAAGCACCTGCTGCTCCTCCAAAGCCAAGTATAGTTGATGTGGTCTAGGTTGGGAGCAAAGAAAAGGGGTTTTGTTTATTGTAAATAAAATTTGCTTGCAGGACCTTGCCCTGAAAATAGCACTTTTTGGCCATCATGGAGAAGCCTGTCTGTCAAGAAAGGCTTACCTAGCGTGAACATATACACAGGGACATTTCTGTATATATTTAATGTACGGGTAATGGAAAGTCATTTTCCATTAAACTACTGGGTCCTGTCAGTGGTTTATGGAAAATTACTTTGTAGTGAAGTCAAATGATTTTACTAAAAATCCTAAAACCCCTTGTTCCTGCCACATAAAACAATCTGGTAATGAAAGGTTAATACTGCATCTTATATTATTTATAAACATACAGTTACATAAACAAAATAAATTATTATATTACCATTCTCAAAGCAAAAACCTCAGTGAATATAACTTATACTTTTTAACAGGGTAGCTCTCACTCCCGGAGGAGCCGCTGAATTAACCTCGGGTTAGTCTCACTGCACTAGGGAATAAATATACACCAGCATTGTTGTGGATTTTATAGATTATATACTTTACTGATCCCAATAAAGCGGCATATATAATGTAAACACGGTATATGAACGACAGGACTTCGTAATGCGGGAAAACCACGCGGCGGCAAAAGGAAAGTTTAACACCTTCAATTCTGGAGTGTAAGTCCCGTGAAAGTAATGTCTCAAAAAGGTGTGTGTGTATGATCTCAGGTACCCGGGTACTGTATTCAACTGGCCAGTGAATGGAATGAGCAAATCTTCGACTAGTCAAGTTGGGGCCCTGTAGATTTAGACAATAATGCAGCCTGCTTTGTTATACTTGGAACTGTGGCCTGGAAGGCCTCTCACCCATCCATTAAACAATCTGTTCTGCTGCCCGATCAAGGATGTCTCTCTGCTTTTGCACTGGGACTCTGTGACACCGGATCCGCTTCCCTTGCTTGTCCGATCTCCGCAATGAGAAACTACGGCCTACCGCCTGCACTCCCAATGGATCATCGCGGTCTCCTTACTCGGGGTCCAACCGGAACTTTGTGCCTCTGCAAAACCTCTCAGCGGTGCATAGGTAGGTCTCTGGCAAGTCACTGTCCTGATCCCCAGCACCCGCGAGGCAGCGCCTGCTCTCCGGCCTGGTCACAATCTCTGGCAGTCTCACTGCGTCTTCCACCTGCGTGAGTCTTCCACCTTCAGCCGCTCGGCTCACTCTGGCTATCCCCCGCACGAGTCTGCGGATCTCCTTCCTTTCTCTCCCACCCACTTCCTGTCTCCACCGCAAAGCACGATGGAAATTGTAGTTCCGTTTGTGTCCAGCATAGTCCATATTGCCCCTGTCTCCCTCTGGTGGCCACAACTAGTAAATGCAGCAAGCAAAAAACTTAAAGCAGCGCTACAACTTCATGGGTAGTAGGTGTCGTATTTTATTTTTTTAAACAAAATGTATTTATTTCACCTACATTTGTGGTGAATCTGAACTTTAAGTTCATGGCAAAAATGTGTTCTGCTCAATGAAGATTAGACATTATATACTGCGTGAGAGTGTTAGCATCTGAGTTGCTTATCTTCATTACATTTCAGATAAGTCACATTTAATTCAATTTCCTCCTCATTGTAGGTTCCCAAGATGCTTTTATAAAATGTTTATATTTGTTAAAAAAGATGAAATAATCACAGCATGTTATGCGGTATTAAAATGTAATTTTTTCCTGCTTGAAGACTGTTAGCAGGAACAGATGTACGCTTATTGTACTTTAAACATGGATTTATTCAAATTGTTGCATGTGCTCATTTAAATTGATTGTTTTTCCTCTTTACGAAATCCATTAAGTTTGTGAAAAAACATGATAACTGCATTTTTTATTAAGAATAAACTGGTCTCCTGCACAGCTGCCTTCTGTGGGTATTAATTTCTATCATGGAATGATTCAGATATGAATGTCTTTGCAGAACTTTCATAACTTTGATGTGGGCATTGGGTAAAATTGTATTTAACATTTCGTGCAATTACTTTAATTCAATACAATACAAGAGAGAGATTTTAAGCGCAACTCAACATTTTATTTTTAATGGATGCTGCATCCAATTAGAGTGATCAGGAGCATAAGAATAAAAAAAACATTCATGTGGTGTAGGGCAAAGCAATTAAATTTCACCTTTCCATTAGTCTAATATGCCTCATTTTGAACTTTTGAAACCACTGGTCTTAGAATTTCCGATCTTTAATCAATATGCACATGGTAATTTGAAGGTAATTTGACAGATCTATCATCACGGGTGGGCTTTAATATATTCTACTTTTGAGGCACGTGTATGTCCACATGGAACGTTAATATTTATGAAATTCGTGTGACTGCCCTACATGTGTCATTGAAAGGGGAGTTGTGCCCAAGCTGAAAATGAAATATTTGATGTATTCTTTTGGGTTTCTGAGATCTTAACCCCTTAAGGACACCGGACGTACTATTACGTCCTGCATTAGGCGGGCTTTAATGGTGCCGGATGTAACAGGAAATCCCATGGTGGAGATAAGGGGTTCCTTTGAACCCCCATATCTCCCAAACAGTGGTGGCTAGAGGTCAGGGTTGGTGTCATTCGAAAGGCCAGAGAATGGCCTTTCCAATGACTCCAAACATGACCATGTTTCAAATAAAAATTTAATTTAAAAAAATAAAAATAATAAAAAAATTAATTAATAAAATAAAAACTTGCTTTTTTTTTTTTTTTTAATACAGCACTATTGTTCACATTTGAATTATGATGTAAACAATGATGCTTCATTAATGATTTTTTTTGGGGGGGTTAGCTAAAATCACGTAATTTCTACCAAAAAAAAAAAATGGGTTCCTCGTTCAAATTTTTTTAACAAGTCTACCCCATAGAATATAACTGCAAAGACTCGGATAATAAAATTCAAAAAAAAAATACTTTACGCACTTTTATTGAAAATTCAAATTTTTTTACATTTTTTTTTACATTTTTTGTTATAGCATTTTGGCAGGGCATGACGTATACATATAATAATGATATATTATTAATCTGCCAAATCTGCCGGGAAGAACGATATATAATTTGTCTGGGTGGTATAATAATACGTGACTTAAAACCGCGTTTAATCACGGTCAAAATGAGCTCAGCAAACTTCTACTTCCCAAAGAGTGCCGAAGTTGTAAAATTGCTCCCGTCCTTAAGGGGTTAAGGAACAAAATAAGCATTTCATGATGGGTCTTTGGAGAAAGGACAAGAGGATCCGCATTTGGACTGTCCCCTTAAGGCTGGGGTCAGACGAGCGTGATTTCTACGGACTGTACGTCCGTGCAGTACGGACATCGTCAGTACGGATGACGCAGTAGTGGTCACACAGTCCGTTTTTTCACTGAAGTTATTTTTTGACGGATGTAGGAGGGGAAAATAAATTACAATGAAAAAACATTCTGTCCGTCAAAAATGCTGGACGTATAAATGCAGTCCGTCTGACCATGCTCCATCACTCACACACAAAGCTATGCAGACGTTGTGGACGTGGCGCACTCCGCACGTCCGTTCTAGCAGTATTACGTTCTTGCCTAACCTGCGTCCGTTTGCCGCGGCCGTTGTGCGTCCGCAGTTCAGTGCGGACGTACTTCATGTGTCAGGCTCCAATGGACTTACTTTCATGCTATCACGGACGTACTTTTAGGCGCAATCACGGACGTGAACACTACGCTCGTCTGACACCAGCCTAAGAAGTGGATGACTGTAAGTTTGTTTTGAACTTTCAGTATGCTGTTCATCTATTTCATGTGTTTCTGTTTTCATGTTTTTTGTAAATGTAAGTTTATTGAAGATATTGAGGCATGTCTCACACTTGTACAGTAAAAGAATATGCACCAGGTTACAAGGCACCCCGCCTTAATAGTTGTAAAACTTGCAGCTCCCATAACGACTTCTTGTGTTTTACTTTGTGTGCCCTTTATACTACTCTGTTTTTCCAGACCAGACTTTACTGGCGCTGCAACTTCAGGAGGTCCACCTATTTAACCCCTTCACTACCAAGCAATTAAAAAAAAAAAAAAAAACATTGTCAGAAACCAGTGTTTTTTTTTTGTAAAATAATTTTTAAGTAATTATACAGTAATAAATAGCTATTACTTTAGATAACCTATTTGGCCAGTAGATGGCACCATCTTGTGCCAAACTGAGTTACAGACGTATGAGCAGCAGGTCTATTTTTTTTGTTTTTCTCCCTGCATCGGCTGCTGACAGCTGCTGAAAGCCAGATATTTCAGACCTTTGAGCAGCTGATTTTACAGTTTTAGCTCTTTGGGAATTATGTCCACAGGGCTAAAACTTTGGGGGAACCATCTGCAGCCCAAAAGCAAATTTGCTTTTGGGCTGCAGAACAGCAGATAGAGATATCTCGATATTGCGGCACCAGATGGTACCTTTGAAGCCCAAGATAGCTCTATCTTGGTAGTGAAGGGGTTAATGGTGTTGTCTCTTTTGCTCAGGGCTTCTCCAAATTATTCATACTGTGCAATTAATGTGAAACTTTGTATCTGTAACCTGTATTTGAAATGCTAGCTGTTCCTGATTCCAACCTGAGTATCACCCATCTGGTCCTGTGTGTACCTTGTTCATGTCCTGATCCTTCCACATCTACAGTAAACTGCATTCAGTGTATCCTGAGAGCCTCTAAATAAAGAGCAGCTCTCTCTAGTAGGAGTCCTTGGGCAAGACACCTAACGGTACATACTCACCACCCAGGACATACTTGAAAACGAGAGAATTCTCAATGTATCCTTCCTGGTAAAATACTTTAAAATAAAAAAATGAAACAAATTACCAGAATTGCTATTTTTGCCTGTTTATATCCCTTCTTTGTGGTTCACTCCTGGCAATCCTGAGCACAACCATGACACAACCCTAGAAATTGATGAAGTATTCTCTGTGGATAAACAACAGGAATGTCAGTGGTTGAAACATAACAAACAGGATTGTGACTTTTTTAAATAAAATGCAGGATTCAGTGTTTCCGCAAGAGAATCCTTAAAATCTGGTCTGTTAAAGGGTCCTCGGGACAGGTTTGGGAAACACTGGTCTAGTGCCTGCTCCTTTGCTGGCCAGCCCTGCTTAGTGGGGGCATGTCCATCTCACATGCAAGGTACAGAAACCCAAGCAGCTTTCTATACCTTGCTTCAGTATCATTTGGTACTTCCTCTGTGTAATACTGCTTTGCTTGAAGCTCCCTATCTGTGTAGCAGTTCCTGGCTTGCCTTCTCCGCTAATGACCCATTGCCACGCCCTGATTCAGAATTGTGTCTGCACTATCAGGCTTATTCAGAGAAAGGTGAAACTCTGGAGAACTTATGGAGAAGACAAAATTCTAGGTCAAAATAGCCAAACCAGAAATATTCTCCCATTTATCTCACTTTCCAAATCGGCTACTTTGATCTAGAATTTTCACTTCTCCAAAAGTTCTCCAGAGTTTCACCTTTCTCTGAATAACCCTTTATGTTTTTGGATTACCATTTGGTGCTTTGCCTCAAATCCTCCTGCACCTATGCCACTGGGTTAGATTCTACTCCACTCCACACGCTGCAGATATTAAGCTCAAAAACGAATGAACATTATTTGCAATACGGCAATATTTCATGGTGTGATTGAGCACAAATGTCTCTCTAGTATCTCTATCAGGTCTTATTCATATTTTGACATTATATGCATCTGATGCCTTGCATACCTCAATAGTGTAGGATTGTTTGTTTGAAGAATAATATGGACAATATGATAAAAAGGAAATTACTGTATACAGTATAAATTACAATACTTTACATTTCTCATGTCAAACATCTGCTGCTTTACATTTTGTACTACACAAGAATATAATGGATCCACATAACAATCAAGGAATGAAACCTACAATGAAATTGAAGCGGATACAATAGACAAGTACAGATAAGGCATGTTTGAGTTTTTACAACCAAGAATTATTTCCTTGAATGGCAAATTCTGAAGTCCATGACATCAGACAAATCTGTTCATGTGTCCAGGAATTGTTCCTGTACAATGTTTTTTGTTTTCTTTCATTATTTAAAATTTCTTGGATCATGGTCAATTCAAGAACTCATTTTTTATGTGCAGAACTAGGGAGATTTGCATAATGAAGCACTAATTGCTAGTACCTAACAGCATCTTCTGGCTGAAAGCAAGCGATAAAACTAAAGGAATCACACTGTGATCATGTCTTGTCAAAATGAATGCCTCATTACATCTGAATTTTGCTATACAGAAAAGGCCTCTTTGCTGTCAAGACAAAACTTGTGGCAAATGCATTTAACCCCTTCACTACCAAGTGATTTTCCAAAAAACAGTGTCAGAAACCAGTGTTTTGTTTTGTAAAATCATTCTTAATTAAATATACAGTAATACATATCTATTACTGTAAATAGTCTATTTGGCCAGTAGATGGCGCCATCTACTGCTAAATTGAGTTACAGAGGTTTAAACAGCAGGTCTATGGAGGTTTTTTTCTCCCTGCATCGGCTGCTGACAGCTTCTGAAAGCTCTATATTTCAGAGCATTCAGCTGCCAATTTTACAGTTTTAGCTCTTTAGGCATTATGCCCACAGGGTTAAAACTTTGGGGGCACCTTCTGCAGCCCAAAAGCAAACAAAATTTGTTTGCAGCAAACACATTTCAATTGTCTTTGGGCTGTAGATCAGCATATCGCGATATCTCGATTTTGGGGCAAGAGAAGGTGCCTTTGAAGCCCAAGATATCTCGATATCGGTAGTAAAGGGGTTAAAGTAATTGTGGTTAAAAAAAAGGATTTTACTTCACACACTGGAATGGACTAATTGAAGACTGACTAAACTATGTAATTCCTAACTCCCTAACATTCCAAGTCGAGCTGCTAACATAGTGGCACATGTGTAATAGTTCCGTAATAGGGACCTGCTAATAGATAATGGCTCACACCAAATTTTTTCACCAGAATAGAGCCTGCTGGAGGTTAATCATTAAGTTCCATTGTTTGCCAACATTTTAAAGGCTTCACGGTCATACTTCTCCTGCTGCTGTTTGGATATTACTTTATGAAATGTTGATGTGTGGCAGTGATATAGCAACAGCGATGTTCACCAATTGTTCGCAATATACCAGCGTCTATTGAATAGCCTCCCCTTGTGTTTTGACCCAAATTCAGCATCTCACTATGACTAATTTTCAAGTGAAACAATCTATTTTCTGTCATGTGTGAAAGGAGTTTATTAATTGAACTATGGTAATAGGGAACTTGAGAGTACACATGGCAAGTGTGTGCATGATGTGCTTGGTATGGAGGATCCACTTACAGTTCTTAAATCCACTCTATAGAACTGTTTGGAGTCATGCTCATCATTTACGCTGTAATTTCTGACATCAGTGCACTAACAAAACGGAGGAATCTCATTCAGAATGTTATATCTGCTCAGCACATGCTGGAGGTACGTGGAAAATGATAAATGTGGCATCATCACCACAAAGCCAAAAAAAAATGTCGTCCTCGTCAATGACTCTACATCTATATCTTTGTGTCATGGTGCTCATTACTTGTTCTCCCTGTGACCTCTTCATGAATGTGTGAAGTATGAAGCAAAAATGGCTAGGATGAAAGGAATTAACCCCTTCACTACCACGTACTTTTATGTGATAAAACATTTTATCATAGCATTTCCTTGAATCGTGGGATGCACTGCTAATTAAATATAGGGTAAACTAGAAATTTTGCATAGATGTTGTTAATGGAGATGTGCATTCGTTTTGGAAAAATTCAGAATTTGGAACAAAATTTGATAATTCGTATTCGGAAGTACTTCCGAATAACGAATCGATACGATACGAATTCGAAATGAAACATATTACAAATTTATTTTATTTTACACTGTGTCATCATCGTAAAAGAAAAATTTGAATAATTGATATCAACTATCGAATTTGAAATGAACTATCAAATGGATATCAACAACTATCGAATCGATTCGAAATTTCATATCAATCCGAAACTAAACAAAATCCGAAACAAAATTAGTTACAAAATTCTGAAAACGAAATTATTTAAAAATGTAACGAAACGAAACGAAACTACACGAAACAAATTTTTCAGCCATGCACATCCCTAGTTGTTAAATTAAAATAATTTAAATTTACTCTTTTTTATTTTCTCATGTATTTGTTTTTCCTCCACAGAAATATTCTTGGAAGTAAAGATTCTGAACTCTAGGTGGCATCCCTTATCTTACACAATTTCAGCATAAAGGCAGAAATAGGTTTTGTGCCCAATACAGTAAATGTGGTAACGGTAGTAAATAAAAATGGTCAGATCTCCTCCACATGGGGATTTGTAGTGACCTTATTGAGATTCTTAGCAATGTAGTTTCCAAAAACACCAACAGAATATGTACAGACATTTTCATCATTTATAATCCCCCGAATGCTATCCCTGTACAGTAGTGATCCAGGTGCTCTCCCTGTATTCTGACCTCTCCTGACATGTTGTAATGCAACAGCAAAATTTCTAAATATTTAGTTACAATAGGTGTGTAAGAGCTGCGCCTTGTATCTTGTTTACAGTAAGATAGGGTTAAAAGGAGAGCGATAAAAAAGTGGATTTCCTTTCTTCACAGGCTTCACATGAATCCTGCTTTAAAAATGTATGCAAATGGTGTTTTGATATGCTAATGATTGCAATGTGTTAACCACTTCACTTGCAAAATAGAGTTAAGAATGAAGTATGCAAAAGGTTTTTTTTTATCGTACATTAAATATAGCCTATTTTTTACCAAACAGAAAAATAGGTTTAGAAAGAGAGGGGGATCCTAGTGGCGCAGTCCCTTCAGAAGGGACTGCGCCACTAGGATCCCCCTCTCTTTCTCTACTATTGTTTGCACATTTCTGTCGAGGTTTTGTGTTATAATCCTTGTCGGCCGCATTACTTGAATATCGATACCACATTAGCGCCTCCACTGTACTCCCTTTCCCAGAAAAATAGGTTTAGCTGACAATATATTTAGTTTTATTCGCATGGCATCAATTGTTTCCCTTCACATGTTTTATCCTACTCTCCCCATAGTGAGTATCCACTGCTCCAGTTAAGGAACCGTTTGTTAAAATAATCATAGGCATAACCTGGTTACAGTTGCACCTTTCATGAGAAATCTGTGATGTTCTGACAGCTGTATACACTATAAATTTATCAGCAAAGAAAACTCCAACGTGGGAGCTGTTTCGTAAAACGTCCATCAGAACACAGTGACAGTCTTTTAGCAGCACGGAAAGTCTGAAGCCAGTCCCTAGTTTATCATTCACGATTCTGTTTGCATCTCCATGTTGCTGTGCACTAACCTTAATCAGGTTGTAAACAATGAATAGAATTTATGCTGTTGATATCCCTCTGAAGTGCTATCTATTATACAACTGAAATCTTGTTTGAGAAGTGCGATCAGACACATTAATTCATTCACTGCTATCAATCACTGAGTTTTCTGTGAAAGTACGGATGAAAACCCAAATCAATATTCTCCTGTAACATTCATTATATTATAGAGTCTGTTAAATTATAATGTTGTTTTTTTTTTATTTCTCCCAACAAGATCCATATACTGAGATTACACGTGATGGTATTCTTACTGCAATCCTAAGGACTGACTACAGGAAAAAATACAACATGTTATATTTGCGTCATGCATATGTATAAAAATCAAAGTTCCCGATGTACAACAAATTGAGGATGACTATTTTGACACTTAACCAACTGACTTCTCCAAGGGCATCTGTTTTATATGCAATATAATTTATCAATGCCACAGTAGAAAATTGTTAGTAGAAAATAAAAATATGCTGGGTTACATATTTATTTATTACCGAATACATTTGCCAATTCTCTGAGGAAAGAGGTCTAACCCCCTGGTTCAAGAACCAAGGCTCGGTACCCATTTATTTTTTTAACAGACACATTGGGTTAGATTCCAGCTCATGTGTAAGCATAACCAGAGCTGTTGTAACCAGTTACCAGACTCACTGAAGCCTACAGAATTGAAAAGTTTACCAATGCTCCGATTACATTCACACCTGACTTGGAATGAAGCCCACCTTATTTGTCAGGCCCTTTCTAACTACCCACGATATACCTCTTGCAACATGGCTGCCTCTCAATATAGAGTATGTGTTAAGTTTCAGAATGGAAGGCGGCACTCCAGGACGATAAACAAGCCAAAGTTTATTCCAGAATCAAGGTTTCAGCCCTGACCCAGGGCTTTCTTCAGGACTTCAGGCTTTTTATGTCCTGAAGAAAGCCCTGGGTCAGGGCTGAAACCTTGATTCTGGAATAAACTTTGGCTTGTTTATCGTCCTGGAGTGCCGCCTTCCATTCTAAAACTTCTGTCTAATATTTAGCCTAACGTGGCAGGCACCAGGCATCAAGAGTCTGGAAGCTGGAGTGCTCAGCCATATATATATATATATATACTTAGCACCCACATATCCAGAATATTCAAGCCCCCAATCATTCTATATATTTCAGATTCTTATGGATTTCAAAATCTGGGAAAATCCAATGTTTGAGAGGAACGAGATCAAAAAAAAGAGAGCAGTGATTCCTTTCCTACTGCAGCCACCAATGTTTACACCAGGGAATCTCAAACTCTGCCCCCCCCAGATGTTGATCGCTTACAATTCCCAGAATCCTTTAACCGCTATAGATGGCAAGATGATCTTGGGGGATGTATTTTGGAAACATCTGGGGGGCCCAGAGTTTGAGATCCCTGGTGTTCACAATGAGAGAGTGGTGTGCAGGGTTTCTTGGCGGGCATGCTGCTCAAAGTCAGCGGGACTCTGAGCACCATGTCAGATCCTGGGACTGCCCAGAGGGATGTTTCCAACATGTTCCGCTGTCTGCTGCAGGGCTTGGGACCCATGTTCCCAAGCAACAGGACCAATCAGTAGCACCCCTAATCTGGCATTACTAAAATCTGGATAGTTTTAAAATTAAGGAATGCTCCACTTGCATTGTTTACTGTGACTTTATATATTAATGTATTCAAGAATTTTACGTTTATGAATTTAAAGGGATACCCTAGGAACCAGTAGGGGGTGGAGTGGTTAAACATCACCTATTAATGGCATCTTCTGCACCCTTCATTTTAAACTTGTGAATCCTTTGTAAACTACTCTGGAATGCATTGTTGGGCTTCTGTACTGGTCCACACATGACGTGCTGTAAGCTGCAGCATGTCACATGACCTTTGACTGGCAGCCAGTCCAGTTACTCTCAATGCCAAGTACATTAAGAGCCATTGGTAGGAGCTGGTTCCAGAAAGTCCTAACTAAAGGTCTGACTAAGCCTTTGAATCAACCCCCTGAGACCCTTCCTAGAATTTAAAAAGGAATGCGGGCACACAGGACACTGTGGCCACCCAAATTACATTGAGTAGTCACAGTGCACAGAGTATACACACACAAAGTGAATTTAAGGAACTCCAAGGAGGTGCTGAAGCAGCAAGTTCTATAAGGAAAACAACATCATTTTGGCTGATATACAGCCTTTCTCAAGCCCTGTTTTGAATACTGATTTGCTGTTCTTAAACAAACCTGACTTGAACAAACTGAGCATTGTGACTTTTTCAAGTATTGGAGTATGTGGGCTTTGAAGTCACTTGCTGTTAATCTACAGACATTTTGGCGTTTCTTTTTCTCTTTGCTGGCAGTTACTGATTCCTTCTCACATAGTCTGACTCAGACCTCAGTAGAAATAGCCCCATAAGCATCGTGGGTCTGCAGACCTTTTCTATATTTACCTCTATAGTTACTTCAATGCACAATGACTACATGCCAGCGTTTTGTTTGGAACAGAAATTCCCTCAACGAACAAGCCATTCAGACGCCTCGACTGATATTTTTGCAAGAATAGCCAGAAATATATGCTGTATAAATTGAAAAAGTAAATGCATCGGGAAAGAAATGTTTGCTGGGTAAGTCCATGTACTTTCCAGGTTACTATTCATAATAGATTGTTTTATTACTATCCAGCATGTCTGGAGTTCAGATGCCTAAATGTGTCATAATTAGGAGGAAATTGAATCATTGTTCGAAGAAATTTGGAAACATATGCTCTTTTCTGTGACACACATTGCTATGAATATTGTAAACAAATAAAAACTATTAGAACAGATTTCAAACAGATGAACAGCAATCTGAGGTTCATAAGTGATCCAGCCGGGCAAATACCTGGGGAACTCATCTTTTTTCAAAAAATATAAGGTAATTAGAGCAAGCACCTGTTTTTGAATACCTCAGGTAAAGGCTACAATAACACAGTGCTATGACATTCTGTCAAGTGTCTCCATTGCTAAAGTAGCCCTGAAGCAGATGGATAGCTTCAATTATTTGGCTTCTTGACAAATATAAATTGCCTAGTCTCCTGAGATCCCTTGCAATCTGGCAACAACTCAACCAGCAATAAAACAACAGGTAAAGATGTCAAGGGTTTAAAGTTTTACGGAATCAACAAATAGACAGTTTGTTTTATGTTCTAAGTACAGGCATATTAGTCGGCAAATGAATAATAAGAAAGCACAGGTGCCTAGCCAGGGGTCCTGCTGCATCAGGAAGGATTTGTACATGTTAAATACAGCAACGGAAAGAGGAAACAGTGCAATTGCATTCCAATGTGTTGTGTTCTTACATGATAATATTTTTACATGCTTGTTTTGAGACTTTACTGCCATTCAGTCATTCTGCTGCCCAGACTATTGCTTTGCACTGTTCTCATCGAGTCAATATCATGCTCCTGCACCATGTCGCCTTCATGGTACCAGCAGACAGGAAGAACCCAAGCCCCATTGGGGACTCATGGCTGCAGAAAGCAGGTGTCACGGGCTGCGTCGAGCGTGGCGTGCAGTAGTGTGAGTGTGAGCCCAGGATGTAGTAATAGCAGTAGAAGACAGGGATTAGGCAGGTTACTGGGTTTATTTGTATTACAAATAAACAAACAGAACTAAATAAACTGATACAGGGAACAATAATAGCAAGGGGGAAAACACAGATACCAGTATGGGTGATGGTACCCAGAGCAGAGGGAAGACAGGGATCTCTTTGGTAGACTTGGGTCTCAGGAACTTCACGAAGTAGGTCTGCACTAGATAGGGTTGTGAACTTCAATGAGGAAGCGTGGGATCAGGGGTGTAGCTTCCTCATAAGAGGTTAAATTAGATAGAATGAAGGGCAGGTGTGGTTCCATGTCCATTATGCAAATTATAGTTCAGGAAAGCATATGGAGGAATAAGTCTTGGAACCTGCATAAAGCCAATGCAGAACAAAGAAAAAGGGGAACAAAAGGGGGCACCAGAGGGTCTTGGGGTTCGGACCGTGATATAACCCCCCGACAAGGGGCAACCTCCGGGTGCCCCAGATGTGGTTGAGGACTGGTAGGCACAACGTGTAGAGTACAAAGTCATACTGGGGGATGAAAGGTCAAATAGTCGTTGCACCACTAGAGGGTGGATAAAAAGTCATGATGACCAGAGGTTCCTTTGGGGTATAGAGTCTGTGGGACCGACTGGCACAGCTCAGTAGCCGGACGCAACACGGCTTCGGTAGTGGCACGGTTCCGTGATGCTTGGCTGGCACTGCCTGGTGGGTTCTGTAGTGACAGCGACACCATGGCAGGGCTCAGTGGGGCAGCGCCCTTGGTACGGCTCGGTGGGGCAGCGCCCTTGGCGATGACCGATAGGGCAGCGCCCTTGGCACGGCTTGGTGGGGCAGCACCCTTGGTGATAACCAGTGGGGCAGCGACCTTGGCATGGCTTGGCGGGGCAGCGCCCTTGGCGATGACCGGTGGGGCAGCGCCCTTGGCATGGCTTGGTGGTGACACCTCGACTGCTGGGCTCGGTGGGGCAGCGCCCTTGGTGATGACCAGCGGGGCAGCACCTTTGGCACGGCTTGGCAGGGCAGCGCCTTCAGTGATGAACGGTGGGGCAGCGCCCTTGGCACGGCTCGGCGGTGACACCTCGACTGCTGGGCTCAGTGGGGCAGCGCCCTTGGTGCAGCTCGACGGGGCAGCGCCCTTGGTGCAGCTCGACGGGGCAGCGCCCTTGACAAGGACGGTGGGGCAGTGCCCTTGATGAGGACCGGTGGGGCAGCGCCCTCAGCTAGGCCCGATGGAGCATGGATCTCTGTACAGCACGGCTCTGCGGTGACCTGGGTACAGCACGGTTCTGTGGCGACCTGGGTACAGCACGACTCTGTGGCGACGTGGGTACAGCACAGCTCTCTGGCGACCTGGGTACAGCACGGCTCTGCGGCGACCTGGGTACAGCATGGCTCTGCGGCGACCTGGGTACTGCATGGCTCTGCGGCAACCTGGGTACTGCATGGCTCTTGCTGGGCAGTGAGTGGCTTGGCCTTCCTGTGCCTCCGCCGGTGGGGGTCATGACACGTCACCTCCAAGGATGGGGTTTAGGTGGTCAAGGTGATCTCAGGGGTTTCAAGATCTGCTCGGTGTATCACAATACCTTGCAAACTGTAGGGTATCGTGGGATCCATATCTGAGGTGCTATCGAGCACAGTGGATTCGGAGTTATCTAGATATATGGGGTTGCTGGTGGCAACCGGATCGGGAGCAGAAATATGTCCTAGGGCTAATGTAACCTGCACCTGAGATTGCAGGAACTTGTGGTTCAGCTGCATGTCCTGTATGGTATGGGTGAGGGTATTCACCTGGGCTGCTATGGCAGAGATAAGTACCATGACTTCACTAGATGGAGCAGCTTTGCCAGGAGTTGGCAGGGTAGTTGCAGCGCCCTTGGCAAGGCTCGGTGGGGCTTGGATCTCGGCACAGCCCGGCTCTTGAGCGACCTGGATCTCGGCACAGCACGGCTCTTGAGCGACCTGGATCTCGGCTCAGCACGGCTCTTGAGCGACCTGGATCTCGGCACAGCACGGCTCTTGAGATCCTGCAGGATGCGGGGAAGCAGACTCTTGAGATCCTGCGGGATGCGGGGAAGCAGACTCTTGAGATCCTGCAGTATGCGGGGAAGCAGAGTCTTGAGATCCTGCGGGATGCGGGGAAGCAGACTCTGGGGAGCCCTTATGATGCAGATTCTGCGGCCTGGCATGGCTTGGTCAAAAAGGTCTGGTAAGGCTGGAACATGGAGGAGGTTTTCTGCAGGCGCTCTTGGCAGTTCTCTCGTTTGTGCAGGGAAGAACCGCAATAAAAGCACAATCTCTGAGTTCTTCTCCATACCTTTTCCTCCAGTGCTAGGGGTCCTCTGAAACCTTTCATAGGCTTAGGGTTTTGCTCCGTAATCCAGACCCTTTTGGAACTCTGCAGCACAACGGTGAGCACCAAGTCCAGGTGCTGCACAAACATAGCAAGGGTCCCCTTCAAGTTCTCAAGCAGGGCTATCATTACTGCGAGCTCACTGGTTTCTGGCTTCCTCATTCTGTCACGGGCTGCGTCGAGCGTGGCATGCAGTAGTATGAGTGTGAGCCCAGGATGCAGTAATAGCAGTAGAAGACAGGGATTAGGCAGGTTACTGGGTTTATTTGTATTACAAACAAACAAACAGAACTAAATAAACTGATACAGGGAACAATAATAGCAAGGGGGAAAACACAGATACCAGTATGGGTGATGGTACCCAGAGCAGAGGGAAGACAGGGATCTCTTTGGTAGACTTGGGTCTCAGGAGCTTCACGAAGTAGGTCTGCACTAGATAGGGTTGTGAACTTCAATAAGGAAGCGTGGGATCAGGGGTGTAGCTTCCTCATAAGCAGGTTAAATTAGGGAGAATGAAGGGCAGGTGTGGTTCCATGTCCATTATGCAAATTATAGTTCAGGAAAGCATATGGAGGAATAAGTCTTGGAACCTGCATAAAGCAATGCAGAACATAGAAAAGGGGAATAAAAGGGGGCGCCAGAGGGTCTTGGGGTTTGGACCGGGACAGCAGGTTATGTTGCAAGCGTGTGGGTTTATACAGAAACGGGATCAGGTTGCAAATCAATGCTTGATACAAAAACAGGAAACACAAGGGACTCATGATAGGGAATAGCAGTGACAGGGATCTCGGTGGGGAGCACAGGAAAACATGATCAGGGAAACAAACAGGTAGCAGCTCACTTCGCCAATAATATCATGAACAAAGTGATAGGCAAGACAAGGAGTCTCTGAGGACCACCCGTATATAAATTCAAGATACATCTGAGGTTCTGCTGAAGGTGGATCCATGGAAAACCTAGATTGGAGCAGAGCAGGAAAGGTGCTGCCTGGATAGGTTATTGCAGGGATGGATTTGGCACGTGCCTTGATCAATGCTGGGTCAGATGCAACACACCATTTCAGATGATGTTGAACACCCTTGCTTCGTCTTTAATATGACCTTATAGATTGTGACGCAGAACACCAAAACCACATGTCATTGTATAGCCATTTTCAGTGTCATTACGCCAGCCCTCCGATGTCATTGCGTCCATGCGCCCGGATGCTCTGGTGCACTCGGATGATGCCACAGTAGAAGGGGTAACTCTCACCTACTTAAATCTTGGCCTGGCTAGAGCTCACTGTTGAGTTTCAATATAGTTCCCATTAGCCTGTGTTTACATTGTTCTGAACACTTATGTACTGACCCCACTATTCCCACTGATCATGTCTCTGTCTGTTTCTCGGTATACTGACATGGCTACTTCCACTGACCATGTTTTTGTTTGATTACCATTGTACAGACCCTGGCTATTCCTTCTGATAACGGCTCTATTTCATCTCCTGTGTAGGGATGAGCTGTTCGGTTCAATCAGTTCGGAGTTTGATTTGAACATTGGCAGTTCGAAAGTTCGCGAACTTCAACATTTTTGAGGTGTTCGCCAAAAGTTTGAATTTTATTTTTGAAAATAGTATAAAAAATGCTTAAAAAATACTAAAAAAATCTAGAAATAAAGAGACTCTTTACTGCAGAATATTATAAGCAACGGTTTATTAGATATTGAATTAAAAATGGAATATTTTTAACATTGAAGCCTATGGGATAAAACATTCTTGTGGGGGGGCGTGGCCGGCTGCGAGCGGGAGCGGACACGCTTTGAAGGAGCTCCGCGTGTCTTTCTTGCTTAGGGACCCCCAGCTGCCTTAATTTTCCAAGATTTTACCCTTAGGGGTCCTGGTGTGGCTGGCCACCGGTACTGACGTGTCCGGAGCCCGTTAGGTCCCCCCTCCGGACCAGAGACATTGCTTGCGGCTACTGATCCGGGGCTGGAACACGGCGCGGCGGCCATCTTGCGGCCTACTTACAGCCTACCTGCGGCCTCGTCCTAGACCGAGATCCTGAGGAGGACCAGGGAGATGGTGGGCCCACATCTCCCAGTCAATCCGACTGCTGGTCCTGGGAGGGGAGAGGATGGGATGGCGGGGAGAGGGGAAGACGGATCACATCCACACGCTGACATTTTTTCAGGCCTGGAGGCTTGCCTGCTGATACTGGCTGAGGAGGATGACGACGAGGCCCCACTCACCAAAGGTGTTTGGCACCAGATGATGGCGGCGTTGCGAAAGTGCAGAGTGTCGTCGGCCCTGGGGGCGGATGGATTCGGGGCACCGGAGATCTCCCCCTTACCAGTTATAACTGAAGAGGAAGCTGACAGAAGTGGGGAATCGGAGGCTTCAGGCGAGGCCCTCCATCCCAGTGCTGCTGCGGAGGATCTGCGGAACGAGGTTGTCATCCTCGTGACAGAGGTCGGTGCCCTGGGAAGCGAGGCAGAAGAGGTGCGGCAGCCTGAGGAGCTTAGCAGAGAGGTGGGGGTCATTGTGCGGCCCGCCGTGGCTTCAGCTGCGCGGGGGCCGCGGCAGATCCATGGGGGGCTATCGGCTGTAAAGGCCATTCTGCCTGGGCCTTTCTGGCCAGCTGCTACGGGGATACTGGCCTGCGCTTGGTCAGGCGGCACCGCAGATGTCGAGACGCCTGAGGGGATACCAATCCAGGTGGTCCGGCCTGAGGGGGATGTTGCCCCCGTGCTCTGGATGGACACAGGCTGAAAATCATCACACCTACCCTGGTTCCAAGCCCGTACCAGAATTTTGTGATCCTCCTCTCCCTGATCTCTTTATAATTTTCTCCTCTGCCGCTTTCTCACCCGTTTACCCCCCCTGCAAACGATGACTTTATTACTCTGAGACTCCCCATTGCTTTTGTTTTTCTGCTGAGTCAATCGTCAAGCTTTGAGAGTTTTTTTTTTTTTTTTCTTTTTTGGGACTTTTTTGAGGCTTGCTGATCCCATGCAGAGCTTTCCTGTCGCAGCAGCCCTTTACTTTGCTGTTTTATTTAATTTTGATGTGCGCCCCCTCCCTCTGTCTTTTAACCCCCATCAGTCTATTTTTGATTTTTGTTTCTCCCCTCCCCCCCTGCTGAGATTATACCTTGGATCCTTCTCGCTGCCTAACCATCGTTGCTCCCCGGCTGGGGACGTTGGTTTCCTTGAGACGCTATGAGGGCTCCCCCCCCCTTTTTTGTGTGTCATACTACTGTTTATGTGTATTTTTTCTTAATCCCTTACCCCCCTCCCTCCTGATTTTTATTATATGCTGAGACCCCCCCTTAAGGGGAATGTTTATTACTTCTCACATGTGGTACTTCTGCTGTGGATGGCCCTGCGTGGCCCTTGCTTTTATATGTTTGATTATATGCTGACTTCTTTACAAAATAAAAATTGTAAATTCAAAAAAAAAAAAACATTCTTGTTACTAAAACATCAGGCAGACACGGCCCTCTTTAATCAGGCACTGTAGACGGCAGCCTGCAGGGGCCTCCCAAGGATCCCCTTGAGGAGCATTGAGGAGCAAGGAGCATGCGGCCTCCGGATGACAGAGCGACTGTGTGGGCTAGCCGCCCGGGTGCATGTGGCAGAGACAGGCAGCGTAGGGAGGGAGCCACTGCACCTGTGGCCACAGAAGACCCCCCCAGCCCCTACCAGGATCCAGGGAGCCCCCACGACCAGCAGGCTAAGGTAAGGCGACATATTTCTAAAAAAAATAGAATCCGAGGACATTTTTAAATGTCCCCGGGAACATAAAATAAAACTTTTTTTTTCTTTCTCTACCTGGCTGAATGTATTTAAGTATATATATTAGATACATTCAGCCAGGTAGAGGGGGGTGGCATGTGGGCTGCTCGGGGTCTCAGACAGTGGTTTTTTTTGTGTGTATATTTTTAGCAAATTTATAGGGGAAGGTAAGGGCAGTTATGATATATATATATATATAGATAAGATATATATCTATATTCTTATAAATATATATATCCAGACTTGTATTACACACACATTTTGGAAACTAATTGCCCCCCCCAATTTGGCTGATCCCTCCAGAAGAAATGTTGAACCCAATAGAGCAGAGAATAATATATATATATTCTCTGCTCTGTCGGGTTCAACATTTCTTCTGGAGGGATCAGCCAAATGGGGGGGCGCATTTAGTTGAGATTGTCCACATGCCACCCCCCCATGTGCATATGTGTATATATGGTCTGAGGTCTGTGGGTGGGTGTATATAAATATATCTTCGTGTTGATATATACGTATATAGGTCTGCGTGTTGATATAAAATTTTCGTTTCGGCTCGTTTCGTTCGTAATTCGACAATTTTCATTTCGGATCGTTTCGGCCGATTTCCGTTTCATTTCGGCTCGTTTTTCGGATCGACATTTTTTCGTGATTTTGGACATTTTCGTGTATTCGGCGTGGGAAATGTTTTGCCCCATAGACTTCAATGTTAAAAATATTCCCGTTTTAATTCAATATCTAATAAAGCGTTTATGATTATATTCTGTAGTAAAGAGTCACAGTAATGTGTGCCGTGTATTATGAGCATTCAGTATTATATGGGAGTATGCTTTATGAGTTAGAGTAGTTAAAAAAATAAAAGTTAACATAAAACTCAGGGGGGGTGACACCATGAGTTACTGCACCGGGTGACACCAACCCCAGTGACGCCACTGACGGTGTGAAGGCACTTGCTGCCACCAAAGGCACAATATTTGGGTGCACTGACACCTGTACCAGATTCATATCATTTTAATATTGGACCGCAGGGTCCAACCCTGCACTCTTCCACAATACCACAGAGGGGTTACTTACGGTGTGAAGGCACTTGCTGCCACCAAAGGCACAATATTTGGGTGCACTGACGCCTTTACCAGATTCATATCTTTTTAATATAGGACCGCATGGTCCAACCCTGCACTCTTCCACAATACCACAAAAGGGTTACGGTGTGATGGCACTTGCTGCCACCAAAGGCACAATATTTGGGTGCACTGACGCCTGTACCAGATTCATATCATTTTAATATTGGACCGCAGGGTCCAACCCTGCACTCTTCCACAATACCACAAAGGGGTTACGGTGTGACGGCACTGTTGACGACACTAAAGGTCCAATTTTAAAGCACCTATTGTTACTTTCATCCAAAGCCTGCATAAGTTTCACCATAATTTAGCCAAAAATTCACTAAACTTGTTCTGTGTGTCCTAAAATGTCTTTTCATACAGGCTGCCTCCCCAAGCAGTTGTTTATGAATAGATTAAAGGAAAACCGTTTACCGTCATTTGAAATGTCATTTTTTTGTTTTGTTTCTATAAATCCTACAAATCCGCCACTTCATGGGCAGGTTATGGGGACCTCCTAGGCACGATATTTGAAGGAATTTTTCGTTTTTATTTTTAACCCTTATTTCACGGAAAACTCACTGTCCCTTTAAAAACATTTTTTTTAAAACTTTTTGTCCTTGTTTCCTGTCCCCCAGGGCACTACCCGGACCCCCATACACCTTGTATGGCAAATATCTTTATGCCCTCTTGGAGGGCACTCTAAAAATCGAACTTTTGAGTCCCATTGACTTGCATTGAGTTTGGTTCGTGTTCGAGTTTGAACTTTTGAAATTGCTCGAGTTCGAATGCAAACCAAACACGGGGGTGTTCGGCTCATCACTACTCCTGTGTACCGACCTGACTAGTCCTATTTACTACACCTTGCCTGTCCCTCTACATACCCAGCCATCCTAAGGATTCGTACCACTTCTATCTGGTTCTCCCTCCGACCTTGAACCGAGACATGATATAAGTCCAGCCATTATAAGGACTGATAATTGAGTGAAGATCTCGGTCTTTCTCTCGTTACCATAACTACAGTAGGTTTATCAGTTTTAAGGACTGGTATATTTTTAGCTACAAGGATTTTTGTTATTGCATATCAGGGTCTCTTGATCCACCCCACAGCTTGCTATGGCTTGCTATGTCCTTTCTGGAAAAATTTGGTAATTTAAATGCATACCTTTTAAATATATTCAATAAACTATCAAACTATCAAGCTGCATCCTTATTCTTGTTAAATCTTTGAAGGTTATTTTCTAATAATTCAATTTTGAGTAACAGAGTATCCTCTGCATTTTTTCGGCTGCCTTCTTTTTCGTACTTTTGCAAACCAATATCAATCTCCCTCTCCTTCTCCATAACACTGAACACTAACCAGAAATTCCCACTCAAAAATGATGAACAAGCAATATCAAATGCTGAGGTCACTGGTCACTAAAAGGTACTGAAAAAATTGGATTATCTCTTTTGGCATACAATCTGTAAATAGTTCAAATTGTTGAAGTGCCTATTTAACCCCTTCACTACTGAGATCGAGATAACTCGAGACTTCAATGGCACCATCCGGTCCTGATATAGAATTATCTCTATCTGCAGCTCTGAAGGACAAGAGCAAATGAAATTTGTTTACTGAAAATAAATTTTGTTTGCTTTCGGGCTGCAGAAGGTACCCCTACAGTTTTAGCCCTGTAAGCATAATACCAAAGGTGCTAAAACTGTTTAAATCGGCTGAAGAATGCCCTGGCATACGTGCTTTCAACAGCTGATGCATGGAACCACGAGCTGCAGTTCAAACTGCTCTAACTCAATTTGGCCAATAGGTGGTGCCATCCGCTGCCAAATAGGTTGTTACAGTAAGGAATACACTGGGAATATTCCAAAAATTTTCTTGCTGTGTAATTGATTTTTCAAAAAAACCACTGGTTCCTGACAATGTTTTATTTTTTTGGAAAATCATTTGGTAGGGAAAGTGTTAACCTGCCAGGTTTAATTTTGGCTTAATTTAAATATATAAATTATACTATACAGGTTGCACAGCCCTTTTACGGAAGACTGTGGAAGACTCTAAAATACTAAATTTTTGGAGCCATCTGGATATTAGTATTTCCAGACTAAGGACGATCCAGATGAGTCCTGCCTCCGGGTAACCTGGCTCTTGAATATTACAGTAGACCAATGCATATGCTGGGTGCCTCTGTGTAGCTCCAGCGTGCAAAATGATGTTGAGAGTCAGATTCTCACAGATTCTGAAATCCTGAAGAATATAAAATCCAAATTCTTTGGGATCCCTAGTGTAACAGATATCTGTGCCCGGACAGGGTCACATCTGCCAAATGCTGCTTCCTCGCTGGACACCCAATTTCTCCTCGTGACTCTCACACCTTTCTCTTGTACCTCAGCCGCAGCTTAAAACCCGGTGTATATAGAGCCTGGCTAGCGCCACCAGAAATAAGCCGAAACTGTAGACCTGGAGCCTTTCCTTGGCACTGCGGGCAGAAGATTCCTGGTACCCCAAATCATTAGTCGTGACTTCAAGCTTGGTCAGAATAGAACTGGCTGTTTATTCACAGAGAGGACAGATAGAGTCAAGGACCAGTACATTTGCATACAATCAAACAGACAAGGTCATATATCAGATAACTACACAGGACCTTTAAACAATGGAGAATGGAGGAAGGAGACAGCATGGTAAACAAAAGGAATTTCTTACAGAGAGAACTTACACAATAGCAGGTACTAATACAGAGATCTACACTATACAGGGAATAACACACATACATCAGAACTCTTTAGTTAACTGGCAGATATATAAAACAGTGAAAACCAAAATATATTTAAAAGGTCCACCAGTTCCCCAATAGTCTCTTTCACGGGCCATAGTCTCTGGGCAGGAGGCTAGCACACATCCCCCTCCAAGTCGCACAGTGTCAGCGTGTTCTGTCACATATCTCCCTCATTTGCAGGAGACTAACCAGGCACCAGATCCCAAACGGATCTGTGAGTGTATTAGTCCGAACCAAAGTCCCGAAAAGTTTGTTTCTTTTCATTGACCGTGCGGTCCAGTCCACAACCACGGATGCATTCACCCCCTCCCCATATTCCCTCAGGGGCCATACAGGAGTCAACATTCCTGAAGCACTGCTTGGGGACATCTCTTCAGTACCATGGCCAAACACATCTACTAGAGAGTTACTCACCGAGCCATCCCCAGTAGCTCCCTTAGATTGTGCCCGCCACTTGGGAGAAATTCCAGCTGCCCCATCTACGGGTATTGCGATCAACTGCTGGAGAGCATGGGGGGTGGTTGATGTCTCTGAAGAAAAGGGTTGGGGATCTGATCCGGCTGCCCAGTATCCAGGGGGCACGCAAAATGAAACCACAGTCCCCTCCACCGCGACATTGTAATTATCCAAATGCAGGCAGGGCCCGGACGCACCATGCTCTGACGCCAGCACTTCACCTAGTCCTAGAGGAACAGTTTTCCCCTCGGGAATCACCAACTCCAGCAAGCTGTCCTCCCCGCTCACAGGTTCTGGCGACATCATAACTTGGGGATCTAGGGCATCTGTCTCACCCCCTGACAGTGCTGTGGGAAAAGTTCCAATATCCTCGACAACTCCAGTGTCTATAGCTGGCCCAGACACATCAAGGCCTTCAAGCTTCCCCAGTTCTCCTTGGCTGGGAGTACACTGGGGACCATCTGCCCCGCATCCCAGTAAACTGCTAGTGGGGTCTTTAGTCTCTCTCACTGTCGCAAGGCATTCATCCCTCGACAGTGCACAAACGTCCTTCTGGGTCACATCGTTGCAGACCGCAGTCCCATCCATCATTGTAGGGCAAAAATCCTCTGCTGCCTGAAGAGAGGAGGCATTCTGCACTATTGGCAGCTCCTCTGTCTGCTTCTCTGTGCAGAGCTTCTCATGGTGCGTCTGGCTTACCTGCTGACCGAGGTCTAGCAGTCGCTTGTAGGATTTCTCCAGCTTCCACTCCTTGCTGGCTAACGACTCCAACTTGTGCTGTATCCACCACACGTCGGAGAGGTTTAGCAGGTTTTCTCTGTACTCTGCGATCGCTTTCCATCTCCACTCCGTGTTGTCTCCAAAATCTGGGTCTCTGAACATTCTCTCAAATAATAGTCCCGGGCCACCGTAGCCAAAGCCTTCTGTCGGGTTGTTATTGTCCACGCTCTCAGTTCCCATCTGGGCTACATACCATTGAAGGGCTTCGTAGCTCTCCTCCAGCCGTGTCTCTTCATAAACCAGACAAACGAGATCAGTCATCCAATTCTTGTGGCGTTGCTTGTCCACCAATGCCTCACGCAAGTCCACCCTCTTCAGGTACCTTTCTTGGGATGAGGGGAGGATCTTGTTCTGGTGCATTGTGCCAGAGTTGCCAACGTGCTGTATCGGCCCAGTTCAGTCGAGTCTCCTCTGTTACAGGTCCACGATGGTTTGCTTGTGCCTCTCGCAACCTCTCCCAGTATGCTGCTCCTGTGACTGCTGCCATCTTCTGCTTCTACTGCACCGTCTGGATATCAAATCTCGGTGATAGTTTGGATGTCCTTAGACTGTAGGAAGCATCCCACATGCTGCCACCACTGTAACAGATCTCTGTGCCCTGTCAGGGTCACATCTGCCAAATGCTGCTTCCTCGCTGGACACCCAATTTCTCCTCGTGACTCTCACACCTTTCTCTTGTACTTCAACCGCAGCTTAAAACCCGGTGTATATAGAGCCTGGCTAGCACCACCAGAAATAAACCGAAGCTGTAGACCTGGAGCCTTTCCTTGGCACAGCGGGCAGAAGATTCCTGGTACCCCAAATCATGAGTCGTGACTTCAAGCTTGGTCAGAATAGAACTGACTGTTTATTCACAGAGAGGACAGATAGAGTCAAGGACCACTACATTTGCATACAATCAAACAGACAACATCACATATCAGATAACTACACAGGACCTTTAAACAATGGAGAATGGGGGAAGGAGAAAGAATGGTAAACAAAAGGAATTTCTTACAGAGAGAACTTACACAATAGCAGGTACTAATACAGAGATCTACACTATACAGGGAATAACACACATACATCAGAACTCTTTAGTTAACTGGCAGATATATAAAACAGTGAAAACCAAAATATATTTAAAAGGTCCACCAGTTCCCCAATAGTCTCTTTCACAGGCCATAGTCTCTGGGCAGGAGGCTAGCACATATCCCCCTCCAAGTCGCACAGTGACAGCGTGTTCTGTCACACCTAGCATAAGGGGTTTCCACCTGTAGTTGCTTTTAAGTACCATTTGCTATAATGCAATACATTTTATGTTGTTGTATTTTTTTTGCATTTTACAGCATATACCTTCTTCATGGTTTCAAGCTGAACTATTCAGTTTCAAGTTAAACCCCCAATGCCGTTGATAAAATAATGTATAAAATAAGGCACTATGCCTATAGCTTGTTGCCAGGAATGTTAGCAGGTTTCATAAATTGCCACGCAGTGAACAGGAAAGGCTAAATGATAACATAAAATACATTTTAAAACGTGTATCTGCCCAATGAATATGTATTAACTAGGAATTCCAAATGAACACATCTGTAAATTTTTAAAATGTTTCTAAGGTTTTGCATTATTCATCGATTGTGTAGAACTGTATCTATTTTACACACTGATCACACATTAGAAAGTGGATACGGTATTTAATATGCCATTTATGAGGAGCAAAGTGGCTCTTATATGTATACTAAAACATTAATGCTCTCTCCGTTGTCACTGGAAAAAAAATCTCTGACACTATTTAAATACTAATAAGATTTAAATAAACACAAACAGCTGCAAATGCACTCTTATTGTATTTTTTCTGAAACAACAAAAAATTCAGAACATCTTATTTCTATAATTTTGACGCTTTTCATTTACAAATTATCACATTTTTGTCATAACCTATACCGATTCATAGCAAATTAAAAGACACTGTTTAGCTGTAGGACTTGTTTATTACATTTCTGTTATTAACCCCTTCACTACCAAGCACTTTGTGCTGCAAAACGTTTTATCATAGCACCTATTTGAAAACGGGATGCAAAGTTAACAAATATAGGGTAAAATAGACATTTTGCACCGAGATTGGTGTTCTGAGATCATTAAATTTATACTATGTAAGTATGGTCATTTTTAGTTTATTCACTTATCCTTTACAGAAATATTGCTGGAATGAAAGGTTCTGAACTGTAGGTGCCCGATTACATTCTTCGCGCACAATTGTGCACGCGCGCAAAAACGCGCTGAATGTCGTATTACGATGTTCACGCACAAAATGCGCGTTAACGTCTAACGCGACTGACCCTGCGCAAACCCTTTGCGAGCGCAATTTAGTGCGTGCATCCTATACTTAACATTGTAAGCGCAAATGCGTTTGTGCGCTGGTACGTGCATGGTATTACAATCTTAGCGCAAAATTTAACAGACAACGTTTGCGTGCATAATTTAACGTCTTTGAAAAGCTGGTGGTAAAGGCAAATTGCAACAACCTGACCGTACCAAACTGCGGATTCACAACGGAGAGCGTCGATGTGCACATTTTTTTTTACTAGATCCGTCAAAAATGACGGCCATTACCTTGTCTTCTGTCAGAACGTACGCCTGTTGTGCGCAGTCCGCACAAAATGACGGACTCGCGTTAAAAATTACATTGTGCTCACTGATTTCTGCGCACAACGGTACTTCGCATGCATTTTTGTGCGTCGGTTTAACGAGCGCAATTTCCCGACGGATGAAAAATGCGTGAGGAATGTAATTCTAGCGGTGATTTTCGTGCGTTAACGTTTAACGCTTTGGCAAAAAAACACACGTTTAGCATGAATTTTTGCGTTAAGAATGTAATAGGGCCCTAGATTGTGTCCTTTTATCTTACACAATTTCACACGGGGTCTGCATTATTAGCATTCCAGGCAGAATTAGCCTTTGTGTCAAATACAGTAAATGTGATAAAAATAAAATGGTCAGATCTCCTTCTTATGGAGAGCTTTGTGATCATAATGAGATTATTAGCAATACAGTTTTAAAAAAAAAATAGTATGAATAGAATTCAAAAATATCTGTATTATTTATTTATTTATTTGCAAAGTATTTTACCAGGAAGGATACATTGAGATTTCTCTCGTTTTCAAGTATGTTCTGGGTTCATCTGGCATAATGACTGCGTAAATTACTTTAATACCTTGAAAATCCCTGTACAGTACACATACAACAATTATAACCCTTGAATCTTATACCTGTGTTGTAGTGATTGACCCAGAGTACTCCCTGGCTGTTGTAATCCAGCATCAAAGTTTTTAAACAGATTGTTAGAGTGAGGTTTTCTACTTAGAAATATTTTTTTCATACAGATGAAATATGTGAAAGAGAACCAAACGAAAAATAGTATGACCAATACAAATAAATAAACCAAAATAAATGTTAATTGTAATTGTTTTTTGTTCTTATCTTCTTGACTTAGGACAAAATAACAAGTGCACATTCACGGCGATACGAATGAATGTGTGCAGCACTATTAAAATCAGTACCAACCTCCAGAGGATCTCAGTAATGAATGTAAAATAGGAAACAATATGTCTATTTTTTAGCCCTCTGTCTCCTACAATGACAATTACAAAAAGTAGGAAATGGTGAAATGTGTATATTTATACCCATTAATAACCGACAGTCATTAGCTACGACCTAATCAACAAATATAGAATGTAATTGTCTCTATTGTCATTAAAATGAATTGGAAATCTACTAGTAACTATTTGCTATGTTTATCTAACTTTTTTAATTTTCAGGGCATTGTGATTCAGAACTTAATTTGCATAAAAAAATAAGATTTTCCACTGACATGCTGTATTTAGTTTATTTTTTGTGCTATACACAACCATCCTGGAAATACATTTATAGTACTTATAATTAACTCCCTCTCATCTCTCTGAGCAATGTATCTGTCTTATTATGTGTTTTAATAGCAAGTAAATCAATATTCATTGCAGCTCATGAAGACTTTGTCATCTAATGAAGCTAAAACTTCCAGCTAAATTATCACAGAAAAGATCACATCTGGGAAGATCGGACATGATTTGCAGCCTTGACTTCAGGCAGCCAATTATTCTTCTTGTTTCCTGGAGAACAGCCGTCAAAGTGATTAAGACGACATAACTTGTTAGGATCACAATTATGGCATATTATCATACTAAAAGTGCTAAACATCCATTGTTCTCATCCGTACTTAAACTTGGTATTGTTGGAGGAAGGAATGAATATATGAGACTGGTAGTTAACTGGCATGTGTGGACTACATTTCCTTGGACAAAAAATATGAAGGGACAACTGTACTGTATAACATCAACATGACACTTCAGATAATAATATAAAATTAACATATGCTGAAAACCATGTTGCACACAGGGAGAACATGAACACTAGGGAATATTTTGGTATATTTTTTGAGTAGGAAGGGAATTTGGCTTTTTTCATTTCATCTTTCGATCAACTTTTTTAGGGATGCAATAAACTTTAAAGTCACGGTTCATATTCTTTGAAAACACAATTGTATTAAATGAATCAACTCATGTTTGCTAAAAATATTAATGGTGCAAGTTTAAGAAGTAACATAAGAGCCTTTAAGGCTGGGGTCAGACGAGCGCAGTAATCACGTCCGTGTAGCCGCTCTTTAGTACGTCTGTGGTAGCAGAGAATCATGACCAATGAAGCCCCATACACAAAGTACGTCCGCACGGAAGTGCGGATGCACAACAGACGCGGCAAAAGGACGCAAGTTAGCAAGAACGTAAAACCGCTAGAACGGACGTGCGGAGTGCGCTGCGTCTGCAACGTCTGCATAGCTTTGTGTGTGAGTGATGGAACATGGTCAGACGGACTGCATTTATACATCCAGCATTTTTGACAGACAAAATGTTTTTTAATTTTAATTTATTTTTCCGCCTACATCCGTCATAAATAACGTCAGTCACAAAAACGGACTGTGTTGCCACTACTGCGTCTTCCGTCAAAAAGTGCGTTCGTACTGCACGGGCGCACAGTCCGTAGAAAACGCGCTCGTCTGACGCTAGCCTAAGGCTAGCGTCAGACGAACGCAGTCATCATGTCTGTGTCACCGCACAGTTTAACGTCCGTCGTAGCAATGATTTGTGATCAATAGAGACCAACACATGAAGTAAGTGCGCACCACGCAGGCAGCAACAGACGCAATTTAGGCCTTGACATAAAAGCACTTCGACGGACACCCAGAGTGCGCCGCAATCATCGTAGCGGCCTGTGTGCATGATGACGCGACATGAGACACAGCGCATTTGCGACGTCCATCACGTTGACACTCAGAAGTTGTTTTGGTCTGGCTGACTGTACCTGTCATTTAATTTTGATACATTTTGTTTCCCATATTTCCTTTTTTTTTCTACATCCGTCAAAAAAAACGGACCGTGTGGTATCTACAGTATCTTCCGTCAGTACGTCTGTCCGTTATGTACGCACGCAGAGTGTGCTCAGACTGCGTTTGTCTGACATTAGCCTTAATCATTGTAGTTGTAACTGCTTACCAAGTTACCTTGCTGGCCTTGGCAGCTACTGTTTGACATTGCGCAGTGTACCCTAGTTTAAAGTCTATGATTATTCACAAATCCCCTTCTCCTGCTTTGATTTCCCTAACTCAGTATCATTTAGGGTATAAGTTTCTTGTGTGTTCTTCACTACAAAGTGCATAACTTTGCATTTGTCTACATTAAATTTCATCTACCATTTAAGTGGCCAGTCCCCCAATCTATCTAAATCTGTCTACAGTGAAGTAATATCCTGCTCACATTGTATTACATTTTCCTGGAATTGTTTAATCTCACAAACACTGACACACAACTTTCAATGCCTATTTCAAGGTGATTTATAAATAGGTTGAATAGAAGTGGCAGTACAAAAAAAGAGACCAAAGGACCAAGCCTTGGTCAACAATCACCTATCTCAAAAGTGTAGCCTATGAGATAACAACCCCTGGGCAGGACTAAACCTGTGAGTGTAAACAGAAACAAAAAGAATTGAAGTACCAGCGAACTGACCTAAAAGGACAGCCACTGTAAACCAGGGAGTGGCAAACAACAATGGCAAATAGCCTTTAATCAAAAACACCAAAAGACACTCCCGGGTGCCAATGTTAAAACCAACAAATACACAAGATAGCGTAGTGAGGGAAATTGAAGATGTATAATGGAACAGGCCGTTGGAATATGCTGCAGGATGTAGTGGGCACCAAATCAATAGGTGTATATAACAAACAGTAGGATAAGGCAAATCAAGCCTAGCTGTTGAATGCCCAACAATTCAATATACTTCCAAAAGGCAGAATCCAAAGCCTGTAGATATAAAGTAAGGCTTTGGATTCTGCCTTTTGGAAGTATATTGAATTGTTGGGCATTCAACAGCTAGGCTTGATTTGCCTTATCCTACTGTTTATTATATACTAGACATGTGCATTTGTTTTAGTACTAAAACGTTTTAGTCCGAATTTTGGGATAATTTAGTTTTAGTTTGACTCAAGAGATACGACACTGCTCAGTCCAAAAAACGAAAGAAACTAAAATAAAATTCACTACATTTTAGTTTCAGTCCTTTTTGTGATATTACATTGATGAGTGAAGGAGACCAGTAATGAAGCGCAACATCGCAAAGCTACAGAAAAGGTTTGTATGCGTAATCCTTCCCGACCCCTACCCAAAAATCTGACAGTGATAGAGCCCCAGAATACTCACTCGCAGCACAGACAGCCAGCACAGGAGAGGAATCCTTAACCCTTGCATGTCTATGAGGCAGACAAGATGATAAAAGCAGCTGGAGTAGGAAAACATTCAAATAAATCACACTGAAAGCTAATGACAGAGGGGGGCTGGATAGTAAAATCCCCTTTATAACAAGCAGCGCTGGGAGAAGAGAGGGACTTTATAAAACGTGTGTTATCTCCCCTCTCGCTCTACATAATAGGGGCTGATACATTTTATATTATCCAGTATCACTATCCCCCTTTCCTCATCTATAATACACGTTTTATATAAAGTCCCTCTCCTCTCCCAGTGCTGCTTGTTATAAAGGGGTTTTTACTTCTGATACATTTAGTATCCAGCTCTCACAGTTATTCTGTCATTATGAGCCTTCAGTGTGATTTATTTGAATGTTTTCCCTAGATTTAAAGTGCTTTATTTTATTATAAAAATAAATTTGCACCAATCATCTCTTCTCTGAGCTTTCAGACCAATTTACGTTAATATTTTCCCTCTCCCCTGCTTTTATATTCCTGTGTCTCCCCCACAGAGATACAAAGTTTAAGTAAAAGTTCCATCTCCTGTGCTGGATAAGCATTGCATTCCGACGTTCTGCACCCTCCACATGCCAATGCGGTAGGATGTTCTATACAGAGAGGGGCATTAATTAATGCAGGTGGATGTTGTATACATTATACAGAGAGGGGTATTAATTAATGCAGGAGGATGTTATCTACATTATACAGAGAGGGGTATTAATTAATGCAGGAGGATGTTCTATACATTATACAGAGAGGAGCCTTTTTTTTTAGCCCTTTAAATCCAGTGGCTGTGAGTGCTGAGATCGGCTGCTTGTTATATTATCTCTCAGTACAATATATCAGGCTCAGCTGTTACAATAACTGACTGTAACAGCGCTCAGAGTTTCAGTAAAACAAGGAAATAATATTGTTCTAACCTCTTATATATAAAAATATTATTTACTAGTTTTACTGAAACTCTGAGCGCTGTGATGAGCAGCAGTCAGTTTCTGTAACAGCTATGCCTGGCACATTGTGCTGAGAGTGAGAGATACTGTAACAAGCAGCGATCTCAGCCCTCTGAGGAGCCACTACAATAGTAATTGTATCCACTGGTTTTCGGATGAATGAAATTAGTTTTCATACTAAAGAACTGAAAACAAATTTCTTTAGCAACTAAATAAATTGCATTTTAGGACTAATCCATTAATTCAAAACGAAATTTTGTGCTGTGCACATGTCTATTATATACACCTATTGATTTGGTGCCCACTACATCCTGCAGCATATTCCATCGGTCTGTTCCATTATACATCTTCAATTTCCCTCACTACGCTATCTTGTGTATTTGTTGGTTTTAACATTGGCACCCGGGAGTGTCTTTTGGTGTTTTTGATTAAAGGCTATTTGCCATTGTTGTTTGCCACTCCCTGGTTTACAGTGGCTGTCCTTTTAGGTCAGTTCGCTGGTACTTCAATTCTTTTTGTTTCTGAATAGAAGTGGTCCTATAACATAACCACTTACATCTGGTGTCCATTTTGAAAATGTGACATTTATGACCACTCTCTGTACTCTATCCTTTAACTGGTTAACTGGTTAATTTAACAAAAGTGCTAATTTTATCCTGCTTGCCTGCCTTTGATAGTTTTTAGGATGGTTTAGTGGATTTTATCCAGAAAAAATCCCTACCTGCATAACCAAGAGCCAGGGTTGGCTCCAGCAAGAGTAAGTGTGAATTTGTCTTGTATTTGGAAAGTGCCCTCTATATATACAGAATTACACTAGGGAGCAATCCTTGCTTAATCTACCTTTTATGAGAAACATTGAAAAAGGAATGGTTGAAGGTGATTGGGTACCTAGGAAATAGAAGAAAATACAGAGGAGGCGAATATATCCAGTTCCAGTTTGGGCTCTTTTTATGTGAGCGTGTAGAGCACAAAATTAATATATATATATATATATAATCATGCATGTACATGTTGCACGATAATATTTCTGTGTTTATTTTCATATAATGCTGAAATGGTTGAAAAATGTTCTTCTGCAGCAGCTGTCAATATAACATGTATGTATGGAAGTTTCATTTGTTCGATGACACGTAGAGGGTTGTTCACTAATTCATTACAGCGATAGGAAAGAACTTATTCTCAAATTGACCATGGAGCTAGAAAAATCCCGCAGAAAAAATCCACTATCCCCGTGGATTTTTTTCTTCTTTGAAAAGTATAATTTTTTATTACATTTTGGACAAGGGTACAGAAAAAACTAGGGGAGGGGAAGGGGAAAGGGACATAAAAAGACACGTCAAACAGATAAACAGCACATTGAAATTGGGAAAACATTGCTTAAGTCATACACTAAAGGCCCAGGAGTAAATAAAATAGCATAATTCCCAAAGGGGCAGAACCATGTCGTAGCGCACCTGATGGCCACCCTACCCCTGAGTCCTCTCAGAAGTCCCCAGCTAACCCTCATATACATTGTTTAATCAAGTACAAGTCACATAATTCCCATGGGTCATACTTGGGAGGTGACAGATCTAGTAACTGAGTAGCAAGTCTATCATATCCCCTAAATCTTTCCAGGAGAGTAGTGAGAACAGAGACAGTGGGTGGATGTACCGTTTTCCAGTTCCTGGCTATCCGTAATAGGGCTGAGGAGACAAAGTGGGACCACATCTTGGTTTGCTGTCAAGAGCGCACCGGACCTCTCAGCCCCACCAATATGAGTTCTAGAGTGAAAGGAATCTCAGTTCCCACAACTTTCGAGGCTAGTTCCACTACTTGCATTCAGAAGGAGCCGATAATTTGGCATTGTCACCAAATGTGAATATAAGAACCATCCATTGCACCATACCTCCAATACTTCAAAGAAGACTCTCCCGTAACCTTTGCCACCCTATCTGGAGTCCAATACCACCTGTAAAGTATCTTGTGGATGGTCTCTAATAAAGTAGCATTTTTCATCACCCCCACATCCCTACGAAATAACCTGCCCCATTCTCCAAAATCAGTACTCCTACCCAGTTCCTTTTCCCATAAAGTTTGTAATTCCATAGTGGAAGTTCACGGTCTGTGGAGGCTAAATAATAACCAATAGAAATTAAACCGCGAGGCAGACGAGAAGAGTTGCAAATACTTTCAGACACTGTCATAGCCGGTTTGTGGAAGGAGTAAAAATACAAGAAAGCCTTGGCATTGAAGTTAAGTTTGGAGCTGCTGGTAAGAGGAAAAGTAAGTATTATTCAGCTAATAACTCGCCATGAGAGTAGGGAAATATAACATATGCTGCTTATCAAATAATTGATTGATAGTGACTATACTCCTTTCCTACCAATGATGGCAATTAAAGTTGGGGAGAATATAGCGAAGTATCCTTACTGGGGACGCACGCGAAACTGAGCCAATACTAGAATTTTTCAAGAACAAAAAATCCCACACCGCCAAGGACACCGTGGTCATGGGGAACATGGGACAGTCCTTCCACCGTGGGAGCTTGACGGAGTCCAAAGTAGTACCCGCAGTTCATGTGGACAGTAGGCCGCCGCTTCCATATCCACCCAGTGAGGACAATCCTTATATTGGAAACTCTGTAGATTTTTTTAAAAAATTCTACACCCATGGATTGCTTCATATATTTGTGTTGTGCAGGTGTTTTCTTTTAATCGTCTCAATATATATTCAGGATGTGTAGATGTCTCTTTAGGGGCTTCTCCACATATTCAGGGTGTTTGTGTAACGTTTTAGGGCCTTCTCCATATGTTTGTGGTATGCGGTTATCTCTTTAGGGTCTGTTCCATATATTCAGGGGGTGGAGGTATATTTTTAGGGAATCTTACACGTATTTGTTGTGTGCCTGTATCTTTTAGGGGCTTCTCCAATTATTTGGAAGGTGTGGGTGTCTTTTTAGAGGCTCTTCCATACATACAAGATGGGAAAGTTTCTTTTCAGGGGCTCCTCCATATATATGTTGTATGTAGATATCTTTTTAGGGGCTCTCCCTATATATGTATGGGTGTGACATGGGGCGCAGTCAGGGCTGCATAAAATTGTCTCGACCAGGGCCCCGCAACTGCTAGGCGGGTCCCTCTTTCTCTGTGCAGGCATTCTACTCACATATAAACAAGGATGTGTTTTAATCGACAGTTCATGCCAATTCAATGCAGGCTAAGATAAAATCATTTTAACCGTTTAGGCTCGTGTCAGATGAACGCATTGATCACGTCCGTGTTGCCGCACGTCTGACTCTAGCCTAAAAATCTGATTGTGAAATGCACCCATGTGTTTAGCTTATTTATTATATTGTCTTTGACAGTCAGTAATTAATTTTTAAAGTTAGATTGCTTTTAATGTCACTTTGATAATAACATAAATACTTTATGTAAGAAAGGGCACCTTTGCAAGACAACAGTATTTATATACGATTCCAAAGTGACCAACTATACTCGGAAGCAGCTCTATATTTTACATTTACTACAGTCTGTTTTTTTTTTAAATAAAAAAGAAAACCAGAAAATATACAGGAAAAATAAATTAGATTTTTTTTTTATAACCACTTACTGTATGTGAGAAATCCTGCTCTGAAACATATTTTAAAATGTTCCTGAATTTAATTTTAAATATATTATTATTTAAGGTGATATCTTAGATTTCTACAGAGCATGAATAAAATAAATTAGAAATAATGCTGTACTGCCTATACTTTACTGATTTAACAGAAAAAGACAAACCTTTGCAGAATCTGTAAATTCAATTTTACAACTATTATAACATATTTCTCTAGTTTTAATTGACTGTCTGCAAATTATGCCAACATATATTCTGTATTCATTGATTTAAGATATTCAGCACCACAAGAACTATATAGTTGACAGTAAGATGATACTAGGATATGTCCCAGAAGATGTTCTCCTCATTACTAACTTTGACATGAGTTATATATAGTTTCGCCAATTCCCAGTGTCCTATCACTTGATGTTGCTTGTTATGCCTTCAGAGCAGATTATTTCCATTCTTTGACTGTGATGAAAACTGAATAGATGGGATCACACGTTTTCTTACGTCAAATGTGGCCTGTGGTAGTTGAATTATCTCAGAAAATTCTAAATAAAGTATAAATCAGTTGTGAATGCTATGTATGGAATAAGTCATAAATGAGCTAAACACTGTCCATTCAAAGGCTGAGCTAAAAAGAACGAGACGATTTTTATTATTCTAATACAATGTGCTCGTTTCATTTTAGCAAACACTTTGGCCGCACAGAGATGAATAATTATCATGCAAATGTATTCATTTATACCTAAGGTGAAGAAAACATTGGCCTGGGGCGCTGACCCCACATTGGTCCTGAGGGCATAGTCAGAGAAGGTGCGCATGGTTATTGGTTCTCATACTCCCACAGCCTGCCTGCAGCATCCATTGCAACTGCTGCATGTAGCATCACGATGGTGGGGTTGCTGTGAAAGATTTATTGTTTAATTAGCTTTTTATCAGCAAGGAATGAGAAAGAGACAAACCCAAACAGTCCTATGCATTCACATACAGCAGCACACACACCCGATAGTGGTTCATAGAGCATTCTACATCTTGTTAGGTCTTCCTTTTCTGGAGTGACCACCAGGGAGCCTGATCTTTTGCATCTGTTCTGGCTGGTGGAGCACCGCTGTAGGTGGTTTGTTTTAAGTGGTCTAATATTGTATTATTGGACTTCCTCTTCCTTTTGCCCTATTGTGGTTCATGTTGTGGTTCAGTGTGTTCCTGATATATTTTGTATTAATTCCCTGGTATTTGACTCTATTTTTTGGTATATCGACTTATCCTGATTACGTTGCTCCTTGATCCTGGCTTGTCTGACAACCTTGCTCTGTTTTATGCTTCTTTATGCTTTATGCTTCTTTAGACATTTATGTGTACCTCTCCTGTCCTATACCAAGGCTTGTTTATCTGGTTATTCTTTGTGGTAACCTTGTTGTTACGTGTCAATTTAAAAAACAGCTCTTACGCGTGTTATCCGTATTGCTATGTGTTTACTCATATCTACGTGTGGATATGGGCTGTTACACATACAGGCCCATGTGGGTGATCTAAAAATTAAACCTACACACTCGAGTGTGATGAGTCATATAATTATTTAAAGGTACGTCCACTTTTGCAAGCAGTTTTTTATGGGAATAAACAGGAACAGACAGTACATAGAGTATACAAAGCACACAACATTACAATTAAACCAAACCCACAGTTTTCACGTTTCCTCTTTCCAGCCCTGTCCCCCTGCCCTCTGTATTCATGTATGGCTGTGCAGGCCTGGACCTATGCCGCTATTTCCTGGGTAGCAGCCAAGGGGTTAATTGCTTCTCGGCTGATCAGCTCACCTGTTGGCCCTTGTGTGCTGATCTCCTCCCTATTTAATGCAATGAGTCCATTATCCATTGCTCTGTCATTTGGTTCACTTTGCCTGAGTCTTCAGCCTGGTGTGTCCTGTGAGCTGCCTGTATATTGGATCCTGCCCAGTTTCTTTTTTGTGGTTTATGCTTTTGCTTTTGTTTTCCCCTGTTTCTCTGTATCTTTTGCCGCTGTGTTTTCTGGTTCATGTCTCGTTCTCCTGTGTATTCAGTTCATAGTTGTTTTCCCACGCTGATATTGGTTTCCTGTTCATGTTATATTGTATACTAATTCCCTGATTCTGACCTCTTGGCTTGTATGACTTTTCCTCCCGGTTCCGGATTCCTGGCATAGGTATTAAATTCTCGTTCTGGTTCTGATTCCTGACTTTTCCTCTTGACTACGTTCTTGCTTTATCCTAGTCTGTACTGTTGTTATTCATATCCTGCCTCCCCTGTATTTCCTGGACTCTGCACAGCGCTGTGGTATAAGGTCGAAACGATCGTCAGGGGTTGCTGCACCTCTCTTGCAGGGATGACGTCTTGGCAATCATTGCTGGCCACCCTTTTTGGTGGAGAGCAGGCTGATGTGCATATGGTGCATTCATCCCTGTAATGGCACAATCAAGCTAAAACCTTGTTTGTGAGACCTGAGCGGGCACCCACCATAGAGCAGGCCATTAGTGCTGTTGCTCGTTCTCAGGAGCCTCACAAACACCCCCCCCTTTTCTCACTATTTCTTCTGTAGAGCAGATCCGGCTATCTCTAAAGTCCGGTCTTTCAGGTCAGGGATGCTTTAGTATTCGCTGTACAGAGGTCTCTAATTTATACTGTGGTATTCAGTAGACATGTGCATTTGTTTTAGTACTAAAACGTTTTAGTCCGAATTTTGGGATAATTTAGTTTTAGTTTGACTCAAGAGATACGACACTGCTCAGTCCAAAAAACGAAAGAAACTAAAATAAAATTCACTACATTTTAGTTTCAGTCCTTTTTGTGATATTACATTGATGAGTGAAGGAGACCAGTAATGAAGCGCAACATCGCAAAGCTACAGAAAAGGTTTGTATGCGTAATCCTTCCCGACCCCTACCCAAAAATCTGACAGTGATAGAGCCCCAGAATACTCACTCGCAGCACAGACAGCCAGCACAGGAGAGGAATCCTTAACCCTTGCATGTCTATGAGGCAGACAAGATGATAAAAGCAGGAGTAGGAAAACATTCAAATAAATCACACTGAAAGCTAATGACAGAGGGGGGCTGGATAGTAAAATCCCCTTTATAACAAGCAGCGCTGGGAGAAGAGAGGGACTTTATAAAACGTGTGTTATCTCCCCTCTCGCTCTACATAATAGGGGCTGATACATTTTATATTATCCAGTATCACTATCCCCCTTTCCTCATCTATAATACACGTTTTATATAAAGTCCCTCTCCTCTCCCAGTGCTGCTTGTTATAAAGGGGTTTTTACTTCTGATACATTTAGTATCCAGCTCTCACAGTTATTCTGTCATTATGAGCCTTCAGTGTGATTTATTTGAATGTTTTCCCTAGATTTAAAGTGCTTTATTTTATTATAAAAATAAATTTGCACCAATCATCTTTTCTCTGAGCTTTCAGACCGATTTACGTTAATATTTTCCCTCTCCCCTGCTTTTATATTCCTGTGTCTCCCCCACAGAGATACAAAGTTTAAGTAAAAGTTCCATCTCCTGTGCTGGATAAGCATTGCATTCCGACGTTCTGCACCCTCCACATGCCAATGCGGTAGGATGTTCTATACAGAGAGGGGCATTAATTAATGCAGGTGGATGTTGTATACATTATACAGAGAGGGGTATTAATTAATGCAGGAGGATGTTATCTACATTATACAGAGAGGGGTATTAATTAATGCAGGAGGATGTTCTATACATTATACAGAGAGGAGCCTTTTTTTTTAGCCCTTTAAATCCAGTGGCTGTGAGTGCTGAGATCGGCTGCTTGTTATATTATCTCTCAGTACAATATATCAGGCTCAGCTGTTACAGTAACTGACTGTAACAGCGCTCAGAGTTTCAGTAAAACAAGGAAATAATATTGTTCTAACCTCTTATATATAAAAATATTATTTACTAGTTTTACTGAAACTCTGAGCTCTGTGATGAGCAGCAGTCAGTTTCTGTAACAGCTATGCCTGGCACATTGTGCTGAGAGTGAGAGATACTGTAACAAGCAGCGATCTCAGCCCTCTGAGGAGCCACTACAATAGTAATTGTATCCACTGGTTTTCGGATGAATGAAATTAGTTTTCATACTAAAGAACTGAAAACAAATTTCTTTAGCAACTAAATAAATTGCATTTTAGGACTAATCCATTAATTCAAAACGAAATTTTGTGCTGTGCACATGTCTAGTACTCAGTGTTGTACTGTATCTGTTGTCTGCATATAGGGGCTTTCCCATGAACCAGGGCCTTCCCTTGGTGTGTGCCAGGTGCCCCCAGAGTGACAACAGTCCTGATGATAGCAGGGCAACAACCTAACTACTATAATACCCTAACCAACATTGTAAATATAAAAATTTCTAATTAATCCACTAATTGTCTCGGCCTGAGCTCCTCTCCAGTAAGTGTCCTTAGGCAAGACACCTAACGGTACATACTTGCCTACCACACAATGGGCTATATTACAAAGTTGGTGATAACTTAACCAGAGCTGTTGTAAACTTATCAGAGCCATTCTAGCCTATGGAGCTGTTAAGTTAACAACAGCTCTGGTTAAATTAGCACCAACTTTGTAATATAACCCAATATCGGCTGTGGAGTCCAGTGGTAACATCTCTGCCTTTCGACCATGGAGCAGCAAGTCAAATCCCGTTCACCTTATGCCTCCAATACAACTGTGGTAAAGCAAGTCTCGACTTTACGAGAAGCTGGTTCCACCTAAGTAACCACCAGGTCACTGATCTACAATCATGAAAAGTCGACTTAATCCCACTCAGAAGATGCCACCAGCGAATGCCTTTGGGCAAGACACTTAACTATATGGATGCGCCTACCTCTCAAAATACTTATACATCTCATAGATTGTAAGTTCCCTTGGGAACAGGGTCCCCCTGAATCACGCCATACCATCCATGTGTTGTATTCTAAAGTATCAACCCCTTATACACTGATCTTGTAAAGCACTGTGGAATTTGTGGCGCTTTATAAATAAAGGATAATAATAATAATTATAGCTATGTAAGTATTGCTACCCTGCAAAAGACACCAAGAATTATTTGCTAAGCATAGAAATACTAAGCCACCAATTGAAACTACATAATACACGCAGCTTAGGTACTTATTGGATTGGCAGAACCTCTTGGAAAATGTAGTTATCTAAAACATGTGGAGCGCCAAGGTCGCCTACCCCTGCCGTAGATTTTTGTTAATATCTTTTTTTGATTAAACTCACAAGTCCCATGATCTACTGTCAATAAATAGATCTTGGCAATTGTAAGGTATAACTTATGGTGAGAAAAATGCATAATTTCTAAACAGCCTTGGTTTTGATTTTATGCAAAATCTACTTACATTCCGGCATGTTTAATACCAATGCTTTGAGCAATTATTTAACAACCATCTTTCACATGACTTGACTTCTCTGCATTGCTGGTTATATGATCACTTTGTCTGTCTCTGCTTTGCTCTCCTCCACTTAGTGCAATTCAGTGTAACTTGCTGATGGTTATTGATTAATTCATGACATTTACATCCATCATGAAGGAAATGATTGGAAGAGGCTGCAGATTGCTGCTTGTTTTTATAGCTTGATAGATGCTGGAGAAGCACACGGTATTGATTTTAAGTCTTATCATTCAGTATAATTTATAAAACTCAGCTAAATTGGGGTGGTAACAGCAATTAGACCAGCATTCATTTTAAACTGAAAAGTTAGATTACACATTCTTAGCTGTCTCTTGTAAGTGGTAATGTAACATCACTGAGTAATTGATAAACCATAAATCCAATTAGTCTGTGTATTGATAGATTTTTATCATGTTTCATAACCTTTCGATATGGACCCCAGAAGCAGTGCTTAATAGAAGTTTCTTTAATTATTAGTAATGATGATTCAGGGAATACAGTTCAGTCTTCTATTACAATGTAAAAGGATGCAATAAATATTTGTAACAATTTCAGATTAAAACATGAAAATAATACTTTTAAAAAGTGAATCGAATACAGGGGATGTCAGATATGGTCATGTATGTATCAACTAGGTAGAGTATAGGTAACACCACCGCTCTGCCATCATGGAAACCTGATTTAGATTTGGCCACAACACTTCACCAGCTAGTGTCCTTGGCAAGACACCTAATGATATCTATATCTTGTACAGTGCTGCAGAATAGGTTGACTCTATTTAGAAATAAAGTATGCAGTGGAAACCCCATAAAATACATATTTTTAAACCAGCCAGGCTTTGTGGAGTGCCCCCTCGCTCCCTTTGGAAAAAAACGCAGTATGATTTGGAAAGTTTACTCCGCCCACACACGTGGCAGCAGTTGGCTGGGATTTAGAATTTCCCAATTGCCGATCACTAGATCGGTTACCATTGATTGGGCCTATTCCCTGGTAGGTGTTAAAATGGGGACTCTAACGGGGAAAACCTGCACCTGCTGGTTTCCCCATAGCGTCTTCATTTTAGCACCATATTCCAGGGCAGCTGCTAATTCAGCAGCCTGTCCTGGAACGCAGCGCTACCCTTCGAGATACTTGCTATAGCACTTCCGTTCTGCCACGAGTATGGGGGTTGTGCTGCCAGGCCGCAAGCCCTGTGCGATCGTGTAGGGAGACTGGGAACTATTTGTTTCACTCTGCTCCCAATGGCCAGAAGCAGCAAATTGAGCTGTCATTCTCGCTGCGGGATGAGAGGAGAGTATCTGATTTATTGGGGTGGTTTTAGCTGGTGCTAAATGATTCTGTAAAAGCGCAATCAGCACCAGCTTCTGGGTGCCGGTAAACTATAGGTTAACCCATCGGAGGCATAATTAGCGTTAGGACTTTGTAATACCTTACTTATCATAACACTAATTACTGATTGCGCTCCCCATGATACGTTTGCGCTAGCTGATTATTTTTTTACCTAGTTAACGTTAGGAAGGGAATATGGGGTCATGCGATAACGTCACTTATCCTGTCGTTAACACATACTCACCCGAATGCTACAGTTAGTGTTCATTAGGGAATAGTGCCCAATGTCGACACATTCAGTGTGCTGACATCCTCTCTCAGAACGGCCGCTAAAATGAGCATCCTGAGAGAGGCAGGTGAAGGATTGATTCTGTGTGTTCACTCAGCTCCAATGCTTCATTCCATGCAGGTGCTACCAAACATGCATACAAAATTATGCAAGTTCTTGCAAGTTGTTTGTGTATCCTGTGCAAAGATAGCTGCATATAAAAGCTTCAGGGACTCCTGTGTTTCGGAAGCCCTGAGCTGACGAGGATGAGCAGCATGTACCAAGGGAGAAAAGGCGAGTATTTACATATAAGGTAATGTTACCAGAATCCACTCAGTTCTGTCAGAAGAAAGGTCGGCACGGTGCGGTCAATGACATGCCAGACACGAGTCAATGCAGGAAAATGCGTTCTTTATTATGACGTCAGACTCAAGCTGGAATGTATTGCATAGCTTGAGTGAGCTCCCAATTTTGGGTTTCAATTCTTATACATCGATTAGTAAAAAGGTACATCCCAGGTGCCCTCCCCTCGGCACTCTTGCCCTTCCCATGGGCACTAGTGTCTTCCGCTCATTTGGACACAAAGACATTCCACAATTTGACATATTCTTATACAATTAAGACAGATGATTTATAAGCTAGTTAGATCCTGGCACTTTCACTCCCCAGAGAGCCTGTTCCTCCCAAACCAGATAAGAGTCCAGATGGCCTATGGGACTTCATTGTTCTCTCACTACTCCTGCCTGAGACTTCTGTGGCCTTGGCAGACCTAAATCAGCTCTTTTGGCAGCTCTGTTTATTCAGGCCGGATTCTTCATTTAATTGCTATCCTTGGATTCTATTGGAATGTTAGTGTCTACGCAAACTCTTTATAAGTCAGTTAATATTCGCTATATACAATTACGTGAACCATAGTTCTATCCAAGATGGCTGCCAGTATACAAGATGGTGGCTAATTTCTGGCCTGTCTCGACTACAGTAATAGAAAGAAAGTTAAGGATCTAAAAGAGTGAGGGTAATTTTTTATTACAGTTCATTTAATACGTCATAGGTTTGGCACTTTGTTTTACTGTGTGGTTTTTCGCCAGTACTGTTTTTTATGGTTTTGTTTTACACTGCAGATTTCGCTAGGACCCACCTAAATGATTAGCCTTGACGTGGTGGTGGGTTTATCACTTCAATGGCCATTTAAGAAAAAGCAAAAATCTCTCATTTTGCTTGTATGTTTATGGGATTCGAGCACATGCAATACATTTTTCTGTGTGTCAGACACATGTTAGGACAGTATTTGTTTCAGCAAAAACGTCCTCGTTAGTGAAATAGTTAAGCAGAGAGTAACAAACTTCCTCTTGCCAATCGCATGTTTGATGTGGGAGCTCTGGGTTTGAGAGCCTATGCTGCAGATTGTACAAAAGTAAAACCTGTAGCTTCGACTTTCCAATATAATCTGAGAGCTGAATGACCTTTATTTTCTGGTTGTGCTCAAGCTATTCATGCAAGGCATACATATATTCTCCTTTGACATCAAGGTTATACAGACACTGCAGCATTTTTAACCCCGTCACACACAGAGAATGTTCACACACGTTTGGAACATTAAAAAACGTTGTAATAGAGCCGCAAATGCAGCCAATGAAATGACTCCTACATGATTCTTATTATTATTATACTTTATTTATTAACAACCGGGGGGGAGCCGGTGCGGGTGCCCCGGGCGCAGGGCTGAGGGGGGGCCCGGCCGCCGGCGCCCCCGTTATTATGCCATGATATGTGCAGTAAGTTTTTTCCCCTCATTAAAGATGGATTGGCCACGGTAGTTCGCTAGCTAGCGTCCCTCACCCAGCGTCTCACCTGGCCCGCCCTGGGATTCACCTGGAGGCTGTCACCAGCTGCGATCTCACGAGTTCACGAGATCCGGGATATCGTGAGACAGCATCACGTGCCGTGCGCTACTGCGCGGTGGTTCCGTTCCCGACTTCCCCATGAGACGCACGAAGGAAGGAGACGCTCACCTGAGAACCCAACACAGAGATTCCATGGGCCTGTATGGAGTCTAACTGTTCAGGTCTGTGTATTTGGGGCAAGTTCTCCATATTATTTGGTTACAATGATCATCCTGTATCTCCATTTCCACATTATTTAAACTCTTGTCATGACTTAGAGTCTCTGGTGGCTCTTCAGAGTCCTTGAGACCTTGGATTCAGGTGCTCGAACCTGGCCTCATCCACGTGGCTAATGGCAGCCTCCCAAACATGGCGCCTGGTGGCATCTTAGCTGTATCACCATGTCATTGTGTGGAGAGGATGGAGGCTGAAGCCATAGTGATCCTCGAATCAACCAAGAATGCGCCCAACATGGACATATGTCTGACATCTCTAGTGATAAGGGACATTAAAAACAAAGAACAAAAATGTTGTGGAAAAATAAAGACATTTCTGTCCAAAACAGACAAATGACACAAGATAATCATAGAGCTTCAGTCAATAGAAAAACAAGTCACATTATTGCTCGAAAAAGAGCACTGAAGTGAGTGAGCACTCTGAGGGGGCCTGGCTGGCATGACAATGGAAAGACCCCATCCCTCATTTAGTAATAGCCCCACCTATCATCAAACATGGATGGGAGCTGGTAATAATTGCCAGTGTTCACCACCCAAGTATTTCAATAGCTCCCATCCCTTTTCCCATAGTTGGAGGATCATGGGGGCACAATGGCGTGTCCCCTCCTCCTTTTATTAATTTCTGTTACCTGCTGCACATGGGTGGGGGCCATGTGGTGGATACTGACATATCTACCCTTATGTGTTTCAATAGCTTCCACTTGGCCAGGGGTGTAGGGAATTGCTGCATGAATAAAATCAGGTTCATTCAAATTACCCAAAAAAATTAATATAAACCAATTCAGGCTAATTGAATTTCTCCACTGAACATTAGCCTACTCCATATCCAGGACCATAAAGCTGGCTGCCTTTATATGAGTAGAAAATGTTATACTGCTGTGGTGTCTTTAAATACTAGATTCCATATAAATGCATCTATTATATAAAAGATGATTTTGTTTTGAAATTCTGCTGTTTTAAACTGAATGGTAATTTCAGGTGAATTCCCATTTATCATCGCTACATAATATTCTAAAGAAACTAAGGGCCATATTACAATCTTCACGCAAACGTTTGTGCCAGAGCAAAAACGCAGTAACGCGAGGATTAAAACCCTTTGCGCCGAACGTCGTATTACATAGTCAGCGCAACAAACGCACGTAATCGTCTACTGCGGGTGAACCTGCGCGAAACCTTTGCAAGCGTACTGTACTGTGCGTGTTTTTCTTTATAACTAGAGTGTATGTTTATATAATGGGGGGGAAACATTTCTGCCCCGGGCGCCCATAACTTTGGTTATGCCACTGAGCGCCAGCATATTCCGAGGGCGCTGAACAATGTGCACAATATAGACAGGGTTACAATACATTGAGACTGAACAACATTTTGATAAACCAGTACAGGTGGAAATGAGGGTCTTATTCCTGTGGTAACTCACAATCTAGAAGGGTTGGTGGTGGAAACAGGAGGAAAGGACTGCAAGGTGAGAGTGTTGTACTGGTTGGGGCAGTGAGGTGTAATAGTGAGTCGGGTGGTAGGCTTGCCTGAATAGGAATGTCGAGAGCGTTTAAAGGAAGGGAAACTAGGAGAAAATCTGACAGTACGAGGGAGAGCATTCCAGAGAATGGGGGCTGCGCGTGAGAAATCCTGCAGTCTATCATGGGACGAGGTGATGCGGGGAGAAGCTAGGCGCAGGTCACTGTTTGATCTTAGGGAGCGGGCTGGGGTGTATTTGGTGATTAGTGAGGACAGGTAGTGGGGAGCTTAGTTAGTGACAGCTTTGTAGGTCAGGGTAAGGATTTTTAATTTAATCCTACATACATTTTAACCATTGCACTACCAAGTGCTTTTCTCTAAAACCACTGGCAGGACCCAGCGGTATGATGGAAAATCACTTTCCATTATGCATACTGTAAAAATGTAATATAGCATCCGTACGTTGCATTTTACTGTTAGTGAGCCTTATTTGAGCGGCAGAGGGCTCCCAATGCTGGCAAAAAACTCTACTGCAGGTGTAATTCAGGTGGGGTTCTGGGTTTCTTCTGAATGAAAAATGGAACCCAAAGCTGTTCAAAAATTATACTTGAAATAAACAGAATCTGTTTGCTTTGCTCCAGACTAAGACAAGAAGGCACCTGTTCCAGAGTAATTGCGGACACCTGCAGGTGCTTTTGAAGATCGAGTCAAAGCTATAATGGTAGAGAAAGGGTTAAATGCAAGATTTATGTTTTTCCTCGGAAGAAACACATTTTTCACTTTGACTTCAACCCTCTAGCTATGTGTTAGTGTAAAGGAATAGCTCCTACCTACAATGTACAACAAAAGGGAGAAGAACTGATGGTGAGTTTTCGGGTCACTCATTACAGAAATAATTACGGGTTGTTAAAATTGCTAATAAATAATAATAGGATCACCCTACAAAAAAAACAAAACACATTGAGCAGTACAAAAAAAGTGTGGTATAGTTAAACCCCTTCTAACTAAAATGCTCACAAGAGTTCCATATAAGATGGGAATATCAAGCATAATACTCGGCCATCCGGAGGTGCTGGGAAGGAATCCTTAGGAACCAACTACATACCAAGAAGGAACCAGGGAGAAAGAAGCATCTTGCCCAGATGGTGGATAAATCAAGAGATAGAGATGCTGGGATGTCAATAAAAACAGCGCTCTTTATTACAGTGTTTCCCAACCCTGTCCTCAAGGAGACTATAGGCCAGATTTTAAGAATTCCCTTGGGGAAATACAGACTGAATCCTGCAATCACTGAGCAGCAAATCCTATCACCTGTGCTGTGTTTCAGATATCCTGCAAACCTGGCCTGCCAGCGGGTCCTGAGGACAGGTTTGGAAAACATTGCTTTAATACTTAAAAATTAAATTGGACACATAATTCCTGACGCGTTTTGTCACCCGCTTGTGACTTTCTCAAAGGAAATGTCCATATGTCTCTGTCTCTCCATATATATGTATACTCTTTAAATGACCAGAAAATCCACCTCAGCTGATTCTCATCGATAACCAGGCTCCACGTTATAATTGCTTAATCTCGTTGTACATTAAAACTATAATTTTATTGTAAATATTATGTATTTGTAAATTATGTATACTGGTTTATATATTTTTCTGTTTGCATTTTTTGGAGCTATCTCTTGCTAATAATCCTTATCAATTACTACAGATCCCCATAAGCAGGATATATAACCATACCTACTTATCTATCGTTATCACTTTTACTGTATTTGACAAAAAGGCCATTTCCTCACGTACATGTACGCTAATAATGCATTGCATATTCCATTTAAAATTGTGCAAGAGAAGGAACACCATTTAGTGACAGAATACGACTGTTAAAGCAATTAATGCAAAAAATTAAAAACACACAAATTTACATTATTTTTGAATAGAAATTTTATTGCAACCTTGCACTTTAACCTTACATTTGAGTGTTATCTACATAATTCATGGTTCAAATAAATGTCAAACGTATCCAAAAAATGCTAAACGTTTACTTAAAAACAGTTTGATGGTGAAGTGGTTAATCACCTGTGAGTAGGGAGACGGCATCAAATGGGTTAATTCTGTTCCAATTCATAAACGTAGTAAACTTTATTAAAGCTGAGTTGTCTTTTCGTGCAAGTTCATCATACATTGCATGAAAAGAATTGTAAAAAATACCATTTAACTGAAAACAAATCTTATCACTGATTTACTTTCTTGCACTTTTAGCATTAAATAAATAGTTAAAACATAGCAAAAAGTTATTAGATACTTCCTTAGACTTCAGTAACTAGGAATTATTATTCTATATTCTACTTCCAAATGAAATTGCTCAATATTTATGGTGCATTAGCAATTTACAGAATAAATAAAAGATAGTTGTTTATGACCTTAATATTTTATGATAATTGATATGCTATTATTTGTGTGAAAACACATTAATGTTTTATATATGATGATTTTGGCCCTGAATTGTATAATCACTCTGGATGCTCAGTGATTAAATAAATTATGACAGCGTATAGTGCCTCCAGTTATCGGTAATACAGTTCCAATGGGTCCCAGAGGGGTATTAAAATGCATATGGATATTTTAAACTGCTAAATAATCTCCAATCATTCTGCAATAATTTATAGAAGTCATTACACTTAACTTGATATGCCTACAATCGCACCACTTAATAAAGGGTAGCTTAAAATGTGATGTAGAACGCATGGGGGGGAGGGATACAATTAACCTTGAGAAAGATAAACTTACTCATTACATTATCACTGTGTTAGATTTCCATCCACAGCTTATTGCTATGATTATGTAACGCATTTTGTCTCAAATCATTTTCATTTAATTCCACACTATGGGCCCTATTCCTTACCTACCGCTAAAATGAGACGCTACAGGGTGAAAACCTATGCCTGCAAGTTTCCTCGTAGCATCCCCATTTTAGCGTTAGATTCCCGGGCAGGTGCTACCTCAGCACTTTGACACGGAACGCAGTGTGATACTCGTGGTAGCGCTTCTGCGGCGCCGCAAATATCACCTCCTGGAGTACATAGGACTCCTTGGAGGGTTGAACTTCCGGGCCGCGAGGGAGGAGAGGCTAGTATCTGATTTATTGAGGGGTGGTAGGGGGTGCTAGTTGATTCTACAAAAGCAGAAACAGTTAGTACCTGCTTTTAGGTGTCACTAAAATTTTGTGTAGCCCATAGGTGCGGAAATTAGTGCTAGGGCTTTGTATTACCTTACTTATCCTAAGGCTATTTAATGATTGCACTCCCCATGTTTAGTAAAGGATGAGCAAAATACAGTAAGCTCGCAGAAGCTAGCGCAATCACCGATGCACTGATGGATTTTTACCATGTTTAGTGTTAAGAAGGTAATGCATTAAAGTCACTTATCCTAGCATTAACACTTACTAATCGAACGCTACCATTCGTGTTCACTAGGGAACAGTGCCCTATATCTATAGCTTAAAACTTACACATAGTGCTTGATTTCTTGTTAGGCGGAAACTTAACCAAAAGCAGTCGTAAACCTATCATAGCAAATTAAGAAGCTTGTAAGTCAATTATAGCTCTGGTTCAGTTGATGCCTGACTTGGCATTATGGGAAATGGGAAGTAACCAGCTGATTGCTTTTCCCCCCGTTCCTGTTTAAGAAGAGATATGAAGAATTATCATTTACAAACAAAATTCAGGTAAAATTGGTTTATTGACAAAGTTTTCCCCTTTACGATTCTTAATTACTAATTATTAGAAATAGCATTCTTGACGTTTGGCGGGTGAGCTTACTCTCTTAATGGCCATTAATAGAAACCAAAGCCTCTAATTGTGCTTTGTTTCACACGGTATAATGGGAATAAGCGCAGATGACATATTTTGTCTTATGTTTTATACATGTTGCTGGGCTGGATACATCTGGTGGTTGCAGCCGCCCCATCGGGGGAATAGGCGCGACCCCACCCCTACTGTACTATTCATATGAAACAAAATAAACAGCTTTTTTTAGGAGACTGAGTGATTAAAACAATATATCAATCAAAATAAATTTAAAGATTCTGTTAAACTTTCATATATTTGATTAATACAAGAGAGCATTTATAAGTCTACTGATTATAAAATCTAACCTTGGTTAGTTTGGGAATGGGCAAGTCCATTTTGGGAATCTTCATTGTTTTGCAGTGAATCAATTATCTAGCTGTGATTCCCATTATAAATATAGAAGGTTGCTGCAGCGCTCAAGTGCAAAGTAAAAAGCAAAGCCAAACACACTTTCCATGCAAAAAAAAAAATGGCCCAGCAGTAAACTATACTTAGTTATATTACATTGCAAAAACATCTGTAATCTCGCTTACACTGTGAAAACACTTACAAATAGTGAAGTAAAACTGCTGGGGATCGAGTATACTCAATCTTCAAAGCACCTACTGGTGCCTCAATGTTGAATATACCCGATGTGGGCTAATACTGGAGCAAGGGAAATTTGTTTTTCGTAAACAACATTTATTTGCAAATAGGCTTCAGAACTGCTCCCAAAGTTTTAGCACCTTGGGTATGATACCCAAGGTGCCAAATCATTTTGAACAGCTTGGAATCCTTGTTTTCCCTCAAGAAAAAAAAAATAGAATGGAACCTGTACTTTGGGGATGTAGTAGTGATGCTTGGCCAGCAGATAGTGCCATCTGCCTGTCAAATAATGCATACACTGGAAAAAGTGCTTTAGATATTGGAAGCACAGTTTCAAAGCATATATTATGCAAATTTGTTTTCCATAAAACCACTGGCTCTTGGCAGAGGATTCACGAGAAAAAAAACTTGGCAGTAAGGGGTTAAATGGTGCTTAGTTTTCATTAAATGGTCATGCAGTGATTTCTGTCAAAAGTACAATTTATATCTTTATGGCCAATTACTGCTAAAATTTTCCGAAAGAGTTTGGCAGGAACAGTTATTTAGATAAAGGATATGGGGGGTAATTTGAAAATGTACCCTGTTCATTTCTTTTTTTTTTTTTTTTTTTTTAATTCTTTATTTAGGGAATTATAAAACAAGTCTCATGAAATCAAACAAGGTACGACCACGCAGGGCCAGCAAACGTATATCAAAAAAGATAACCTTACAGTATGTAATAATATGCATAGAAATTATGGAAACGGCGTAAGTAAGGTCATATTCAAGTAGCAAAAGGTCCTCCGGCGAGAAAAAATTAAGAGGGGGGGGGATTAAGAGGAAGGCTTAAGACCTCTGCATTTAAGAAGGCGTAATCGCCTATGTAGCTTAAGAAAACGGTCTGCGAAACTAAACAGGGTGGGGGGGGAAACTAGAAAATCGGGAAGTGGTCCAGACAACAGGAAAAAGCAGCAGACCGGGGGATCTCAGCTATCCCTGCTATATAAAAAGAAAAATGAAAAGCAGTGGTGACCCAGGACCGTCTGGAGACCGAGGGTAAAAAGGCAACAAAAATGTCTCATCCCGGCTGAATCTCCAGCGCGTCCGGTGAGATGCCCGTGACTGCCAAGGCGGTCCAAGCCGTATCAGGGTTGGTGACCGTGTACGGGATGTTAGCATGTGTCACCACCAAGGAGCCAGCCAGGCCCCATCGGTATCGAATCCCCCGACGACGTAGAGCGGACGTCACCTCTCGAAATCTGCGACGTGCCAACAGAGTCATAAACGGGAGATCATGATATAGGTCCAGCAGGACTCCCTCAAACTGCACAGGGTCCCGTGCACCCGGAGCAGACATAAGAGCGACTTTCGAGGCCACATCACGAAAGACCACCACGACGTCCCTCGGCTTCCCTTTGGGGGCCGTACCCGCCTTCCGGACACGGAATGCAGCTCCAACTAAGTCCGTTGTATCAGAAGGGAGACCAGAGACCTGGATTGCGAGCCGGCTCACGAATGGCAATAGATCTTCTGTGGAAACCGAGTCCGGGATACCCCTGACTCGTATGTTACGACGACGATGACGTGACTCCAACGATTCCACCGAACGCGTTAGGACCTCCACCTGAGAGCGAAGACTGTCCACCTGGCCAGATAAGCTTGTTTGCTCCAATACGACCTCCTCCATCCGTACGTGCGTCGCCAACACCTGAGTCTTGATCACCTCTACCTCAGCTCGAACAGCCGCCACCTCCGGTCTCCACATTTCCCTAATTTCAGCCATGATCTTGCGTAGATCCCCTTTCGTGGAAGGGAGATCATCATCTTCCACAGTAGTCAGGGGAATAGCGGAACCGCCGGGTGCCCCCACCAAGGCTCCCTGTTCCTGGGGGTCCCGAGAGGAGCCATCACAGTCTGAGACCACGCTGCCAGACGCTGAGAGCTGCGGTACGTCCAGCGAGTCCCCCTGCGGTAAAACATGTGCGTCTACCAGGGATGCCGCCATCTCAGCCCTCCGCTTCTTTTGTGCCCGCTTCTTGGCAGCTGTGGACATAGGTCGCGATCCCAGCGGCTGAGACGATGGGGTGAGCCAGGACACCGCAGCCCCTGCATCCTGAAGCCAGGAAGCATTTTCCTCATCAGAGGTTTCATATCCCGTGTTCATTTCTTTTTAACCCCATTCACACCTAAAGTTGTGTTATCTCGATTTTGCATTGAAATGCATTGAATATCAAAACCCAGTTTTCATACCTATTTAAAGCCAAATTTATGTGCCCACTCTAAAGAAAAAAATTTGACTGTCTTCTCTCTCTCCAGGCACCCTGTAGCGAGATAAAACAAGCAGCATATAGCAGCCCCAGTCCTCACTGTAACAAATCATTCAAACACATTACTGTTGAAGTACAACAGCCTAGAGGTCAGAATTCAGGGAGAGTTCTCGGGTCGTTCACTGCTGTACAGAGATAAGATTCAGGGGGTTATAATGACTGAAAATCCATGTACAGTATAGAAACAAGGTGTTACTGTAATTTACATATGCAGGCATTATGACACATATAGATAATATTTTTATATTGTGCTGGTATTTTTGGGGAGCTCCATTGCTAATAATCTCATTGTGATCACTATGAATCCCCATAATCCAGAGATATGACCATTTTTATTATTTATATTTATCACAGTTACTATACTTTTTAGAAAGGCCATTTCTGCCTGTATGCTGATAATTGAGACACTCTGTGACATGGTTTTAAGATAAGGGATGCCATCTTAAATTTAGAAATTTTCATTCAAATAATATTTCTGTAATGTATAAACAAATTCATAAAAAAATAGTGAAGTTACATTATTTTAATTTTCGAACTATTTAAGAACAACAATCTCTATTTCTATTTTTCTATTAAAAATAGAATTTTCTATTAAAAAAATTATATTTTACCTTATAAATATATATAATAATTTTACCTTATAACAATGTATAATATTGTTAACTTCGCATCCTGTGCATCAAACAAATGTTATGAAAATGTTTTTATGCTACAAAAACCAATTGGTAGTGAAGGTGTTAAATCAATACACATATGAGATTAATTATTGGAGCCGTTATTTACAAAAATAAAACATGTGAAAGGAAAAGGACGGGAATAGTAAATTGCGAAAATTTGGCACATAGTAAGTTAACATACGTGGAATTAAAAAATATCATTTTAACATTACATAGAACAAAAATTCATTGTGAAATTAAATACAAATTGTAAACATTTTATACTCCAAAAACAATAAAACAAATAGGCAATCAAAAGCAAGAGCCAATGAAGATTAGACCTAAGTTTTAAATTACTTTGATATTTCTCTTGTAGTTGTCACAAACATTTTTATTTCCAACCCTAGATCAGTTCCGCTTCATTGCAAAATGAATTTAATAAGCGTGAACAGATATTGTAAATTAACGTCAGACATTTGTGCTTTACACCTGTGTCCTTGCCACTGTAAAAGGTTGAAAATAATTGTATTTCAATGAGGGAGTTGTTTTAAGAAATCTTTTAAAGATGCAGTAAGAAATCTCTTATTTAGTTGAGAAATAACAACTGCTTTTATTTTAGAAGTTCAGAGGTCGAGTAGTTTACCACAGAACTTCGACAAAGTGGGCTTAGTTTACTTAGAAACTTTACAGATGCGGTTTTGCACCCATTGGAGAAAGATGAATTATGAACCAAATGTCTTTAACCTCTTCACACCTAAATACGAGTTATCTCGATTTTGCATTGTAATGCATTGAAAGCACTCATTAGCACATCAAAACACCATTTTCACACCTTTTTAAAGCAAGAGTAGTGTGTCCTCTGCGTAGAAATAGAATCCTTTGTTTTATGTCACTCCAAGCACCCAGGAGAGACATAAAGCCTGCTGCAAATAGCAGCTCTAACCCTCACTTTAACAAAATGTTCAAATAGATTACTGCTGCATTACAGCTGCCAGGGAGAGGGCAGAATACAGGAAGAGCTCTGGGATCACTCAGTGCTGTACAGGCATACGATTTAGGGGATTATAATAGTTGAAAATCCCTGTACAGTACAAATACTGTTACTGTAATCTTCATATACAGGTATTGTCACAAACAGATATTATGTTTTATATTCTATTGGTATTTTTTGTAGAAAGCTGCATTGCTAATAATCTCATTATGACCAATACAAATCCCCATACGTAGGATATCTGGCCATTTCTTTTATTTATCGTTATCACAGTTAGTGTATCTACCACAAATGTCTTTTCTGCCTTTATGTTAATAATGCAGACCGCGTTTGAAATTGTGTAAGATGACACCATCTAGAGCTCAGAATCTTACATTTCAACAATATTTCTGTAAAGGATAAACGAATACAGGAAAAATTAAAAAGGAGAAAATTTTCATTATTTTTTTTTTTAGCATCAATAGTTTATGTATGAAACTTCTATTTTATCCTATGCTTTATTGTTATCATTTATTTGATTTATGGGATGTGAAGTTATAATAAAAAAACTTGAACAAAAATTGGTTGGCAGTGAAGGGGTTAATTGTAGGGTAATTCCAACTGTCAAGTAATCCTTTCTGAACTATTGTGGTAAAAAAAGAACACATTCAGTAGCAGATGAACATTCTAAACTTTAAATAATTGAAAATGAAATCTTATGTTAATATTTTGCTTTTAAAAGTTCTGAAAAGTACATATATATGTTCTATACAAACGGAAAGAATTATTTTTACAGTACATAAAATAGTGCTTTCATTAGATCCACCAGGCACAAATATTGAACACAATGAACATCATAAACCTTGAATAATTGAAAAAGAGATCTGATTTTGATGTGTTTATGCTTTAAAAATGTCCTGGAAAGTATACAGTATACACATATTCAATACAACCTGAAGGAATTATTTTTCAGTTTGTAACAGGTTGCTTTCATTAAACCCATCAGGCACAAATATTTGTGTCCAAACCAAATTACTCCTATTGTACAGTCTTATAAGTAAGAGATCTTTGATCCTTGATGCACTAAATATCACATTCAGTAAACAAGAAAGCTATTTCGTTAGATCCTAACAGAGATGCAGCCCATTACATCTTCACATGGTTTCACACAAACAAAGGCAAAGTCAGAAAAAGTAATGTACTGCAAAAAAGACTTGATTTGTTTTTTCTCTGTAGTACGTGATGTGATGCAGTGTCTATTTGGGGCATTTTTTTTTTTTTTTTTTACAGTAGAGTATTTGGTAAAAAATAAACATATTATCCATGTCCACGGGATGTGTAAAAGCAGTTAAAGAACACAATGAGCTTATAGTATCACTCAGCTATTGGTGACCGTACATTTGTAGCTGGGTTTTCAGTTTAATTGTATCAGATACTCTTTTGGCACCCATTCTTCTCAACATTAAAAATCCCTGCTGTGTTTTAATGTTTTTAATCTCCTGTTGATTATTCCTGGGATTTCAGCCAAATCAGCACTTCAAATTAAAACATTTGATGCGGTTTCAAGCAGTGTAACCATGGAGACAAAACTAGACCCTCTCATACTAATAAAGCTCTTTTAATAATTAGGTTGCCATATTATTGCAGTTACTCCGACCAGTAACTACTCAGCCCTCTATTATTCCCTTTTCTGTTGTCAAAACATTGAACCAGTTCTATTACCTTAATTATGTGGACTTGCTGTTGACATGCATGCCATTACTATGACATTGTTTTTGATAAACCATTATTTGTATAGATATTTCTTCCCTACTTTCCAAACCAGTGATGCCATGAAATGAATTTTGCAAAACGTTTACTGTTGATACTCGAGTATAACGCGACCCGAATATAATGTGATGGATAGAGATTTATTATGGAAATATGAGAATACTCAAAACTCGAATATAACGCGAGGAGCAAAATTATACTGTCCTGGAAACCATTAAAATCCTTCCAGGTTCTCTTAACACAGTCAGACTACCCCTCAGGCCAGGGTGCTCTGCTCTAGAATAATTGCAGTTGTTACCAAGTATGAAACCGCCAGCCACCTGTCTTCTTTACTAGCCGTTAGATGGCTGGCGGCAGCAAACGAGGTGAATGATTGCCTTAAACCAAGCTTGCCCTCTGGCCATGATGGATCCCACCTCTTCTTCTGAATCAGGGAGTTCCTGAAGAGTTTGCAAGCATCAGGGGTGTCACGGACCACTACGCGCGCTGCTGCACAAAGACGCCGGGTTAAGCCGCTCCCTATCTATCTATCCTAGACCCAGATAATTACGCGCACTTATCTACCCGTCCCGGCCACACTTTCCTCTCACAGCAGGCACGTAGAGCGCGATATACTGATCCCAGGATTGCAGCGCAGTACAAGTCTTCTCCTGAAGTGCGTACTAACTACGTCTCTCACAATCCCGGAGCTCACTTTCTTACTCTATTAGTAACGCTGCCACCAGTCCTCACGGACACTACGCGCGTGGCAACAGGAGACGTAGGGCTTAGCAGCCGCCCTATCCTAGACTCGGACAGTGACTACGGATCCCACAATCCCCTGCCGTTTCCTGACGACCGCAACATGCAATTTATTATATATAACCGAGCTTAAAGCAAATAGCAATTCTCCCAATCTCTTAGTTAGCGTGGATTTCATCAGCCAGAGTCAAAACGTAAATACTTTTGTTTATTTATGATAGAAAAATTACAGTGCTTGGTTACATAAAAAATTATAACTAGAATAAGTCAATTACTTACACACTACACAGCAAAATAAAAAGAAAAAGGTTTAACCATAGAGCGTTACTTACGAAGAACTATTCCTTACGCTAGCAGCCATGGCCTCCTGGTGTTTGGAGCTGTAGCATGGACCGATCAGTCCTCTTTAGAAGGTACCCCAAGTGATCAGCCCCAGCACATGGCCAGTGTTCAGAATTTATACCCTTCCTGATCTTTCCAGCCCACCCCCAAATGGCCCAGTGTCCAGCACTACATTTCCTCGAGTGCCCTTTGCTACAGCGCATGTCAATTAATCTTTAATTGCCCAAAGGAGTCCCTCTTCCCTCCAGACCCCCCTTAGAGATCAAGGATGTGCTTCCTGTCTTTGAAGATTGTGTCCAGATCTCTTGGTGCCGAGCTGACTTCCAAGGTGTGATTTTCTATGTTAGTGCACAAAAGAAATTCCCTTTTTACAGCTACGTGTTATATCCTCCCCCCAAGGGAGAAAGCAAACCATGTTAATTACATTTCAGCTGTGAACACATGGATACACTTACCAAATGGCCAGACACAAATATGAATATACTCTATATGGAGGAGATATGTATGAACCGTCAGATAGACACATATATACAGGCAGACCCTTTTATAGATAGAAATACAGATCTAATCTGCCAGAAGGGGGCCCGCATTCACTTCAGCGAGACTACCAGAACTTCGGGATATTTGGGATCCCGCGCAAGTCTTTTTTTATTTATTTTTTTACACGCGATGCAGATGTCTCGAATATAACGCGACCCCTCTAATTTTAAGGTAAATTTTTGTCACCAAAATCTAGCGGTATACTCGAGTATCTACGCCTCCTTTTTTCTGGTACAACTGGTAAAACTAGAAATCGAGTTGGTTGAGTGAATGTGTGAATACAATAGGGCGTTTCAAAGATATGGTGATCAATAATTTTTTTTTAAAAAAGATATGCCACCTAAGGCTAGGATCAGACGAAAGCATTTTTCCCTGCGAACGTGAAAAAGTGCGTCCGAACGCATTGACGTATTTTTTCACGGAATGCGCAAAAACAGGCAGACGACGCGCATTTTCGGGCGTGATTTTGTACGGATCGTCAATAAAACTCTTTTTGCGTCTGGACGTTATGTAGGCTGGACATTAGCAGTGTCTGACCTCTCCTAATCACGCAAACACGCCGCTATGCTGCAGCTGCGCACTCAGTACGTCAGTACTAGCGGTTCAGCGTTCTCAAAAAAATGCGTTCAAATTCCACTTGCGTTGCACGGCCGGACTTTTGTGCGACCGTACATCGTATATTGGCCGTCATTGCCCGTCATCTGCTGCTAGTGCGGCCGTAATTATGTGCGCCAGAACGCACGTTAAAAGTGCGCTGGTCTGACCCCAGCCTAAAAGAAACCAATAAGTGTAAAAAAAAAACTACAGATAAATAAAACTAAAAATGCAGCAACTAAACAATAAAAGATCATTCAATGACGCAATAAAAAAAATTATGAGAACCAGTGACTCCCATGCGTGATAATTCCATATAACGCGTATATACTGTGAATTTTACATACTGTGGTGTTCTCACGGAAATAGCCCAGTGTTTAATTAGTGGAAAAAAATGAAGATACTTATATTTTTTGGATGTAAACATGTCTTTTGTTCTCGTAATCACTCTCAATAATAAAAAGCAGAAAAAACATAAAAAAAGCATAGAGTGTTACGAATTAGTCCAATTCCAAGTCCAACAAGAAAGAAACTCACATTTTATAGAGCTATATCAATCCCAACTCTAGATATCCACGTACAAAAGTAAAAATCAACATGAGCCAAGTCTTACAGGGTTATTCAAAAAGAATCGAAAAGTCACTGCACGTTCGGTGACTTTTCGTTCTCTTCAATTTGGTGTGATTTGGCGATCCTAATTTCGGCGACCATGCGGTGTATTCAGCAAGCACCACAGGGCTGTGGTAGTACAGGGAAAAGCCGCCGCAAACCTGAAGAACACTCAATGCAAAACCCAGCGAACGCACACTGAAACCCGCAAAAACATCTGCATTAACCACGCCAGAGAAACCCAACTAGCCGCCGATCACAGCACAGAGAAGCCACCGGAAAAACCCAACACGCAGATGAAGGAGGTGGAAAAAAAAAACCAGTACGCTTAAAAGTTGGAAAATTTATTTTTTATTATTATTTTTGTTTGCAACAAAATTACTGAGCGAAAATGCCTGGAATTAACATATAAGATGCTATGAATGGTAATAAAAAGGGCAGTTACAGTAAAAAAAAGGAACTTTTTTGCCGAAAAATGCCTAACAGATCCTAAGAAATCTATAAATAAAGACTTTTTACTGCAGAATATAATATTAAACGGTTTACTAGATATTGAATTAAAACAGCAATATTTTTAACATTGAAGCCTATGGGAATTGCCTGAATATTAAATCTGTCGAATGGAACCACCGAACAGCAGGGCATTTCGGCAACATTTTCCTGCTGTTTTGTGATCTCTGAATAGACAAAGCATTGCTTTTCTATGGGGATTTCCATGTCCTCGAACAGACACCGAACAGGCACCGTATGTGCAGGCAATCCGCCAAGATTTGGCGAACTGCCTGCTCTCTGAATAGCCAAATGGCCAGGAAAGGTAACCGTATGCTGAATTTCACTTTCGGGGCCAGATCGGCTCTCTTTGAATAACCCTGCTAGTCGTTCCCTACCACAAACTCACATACAAGTAATTCCTCAGCATTATTTATCACAATTTTAAGGAGCTGCAAATAAATACTGGCATTGACAACATTCCTTGCTGTTATATATCTGTATCTACAAAATTACATATCTATTTTCTACCTATTTATTTTCTGTGTTAATCTGTAAATTTGTGTTTTGTTTTTTAATATCTTGTATTTATTACTTTGTATTTCTGTAACGACTGTAAAAAATTCAATGTTCTTGAACCCAGGACATACTTGAAAATGAGGGAAATCTCAATGTATCCTTCCTGGTAAAATACTTTGCAAATAAATAAATAAAATAATACCTGCGTTTGGGAACTGCTATTTTCTTTTGTGCACAGTAGAAAAACAAGCAACTGGGAATTACTTGTTATTCTCTGGATTCCACATTATCTGTGGTTGCTACGCAAAGTATAATATGTGTAGCTGTATAGTAAGCGACTGTAGAAGCTGTGACACAAAACTCTTGACGAAGGTCAGTGTTCTGACCGAAACATTGTCTGGTTGGGTGCTGTATCATATTTTGGAACCATTATTGGTGTGCCTGGATTCATAATTTCTGCTTCTTACAAAGGTTGTTGTGTCTCAGCTTGGAGCAGGACAGAAGCCATTTACATTCACAAGTGGGGATGTCATAGATAATAGTTCACTTGTAAAAGCTAGAGTGGAATAAGGCTGATGGAATGTTTTGCACACATTTAGGTTAGACAATTACCTTTCATATCTTACTCTGTGGCACTCCACGTGTTTTTGTTAGTACTTCCCACAGATGTCATACGTCCTCTATTCTCATAACCCTTTCGATGTTTATATTGGTGACCATCCATCAAGGATCACTATTTTTTTCTCATGAAATTCCGCTACCCTCTTTTTTAAATGATTTATTTTTGCTAAAGTAAGCATTTTATGGTTTTGATGTTTCCAGTTTGTCATGTTCTAGAAGTATTATTTGATTATTATGTCTACGTTCAAGATAAAGTTCAAGATAAGATCTTAACCCCTTCACTGCTGAGCCATTTCACGGCTTAAAAAAACACATTTTTCCTTTTTTTTTATTATTATTTTTATTATTTTTTTTCCTTTACATGACCCTGCTAGCTGCCAACAGTCGGGAGATATCGGGGTTCAAAGGAACCCCCTATCTTTCCCTTAGGAGTCAATGAGGACGTTCCCCACACGTCCTCACCAGTGAAAAGGTTAAAGATAAGATCAAGATAAAACACACAAGGAAAACCGGTTCTTCTCACCATGTAAACTCTACTGAAATGTGTAGCCTCTCACCACTCAATTATATTAACTCTAAAATGTAGACTTGTGCAATTTGATTTGGACCATAGTGATATTTGGCCGAATATTGTCAATACAGAATATCGGAACGATCTGTTAATCAGACTTGCCATACCAAAATGCATCTGAATAGAATATTACAGAATACATTAGAATCCATCTGGATTTTTTGAAAGGATCTGAATATAATTAGTTTGATTTGGATGACTGGATAAAAACTATGTAATGAAAAGCTTTATGGGTGTGAAGTTTTTTAAACGTTTTGAGCATAACATGACAAGGTCTACCCTTTTCTATATTTCATAAGCGGAGTGTAAGTCTGCAATGTTATGCATAAAAAGGGATATTATACGATAAACTTGGTCAGGATGTGATATGCCCTCCAGCCTGTACAGTGGTGGAGCTGGCCCTACATGAGCAGTCAGAGTCGATCCTTAGTCCCTTCTATCATCTCACAGCCCATGATTTTGTAAACCCATAGGATATTGCCATTTTTCCCAATGGCAATTCCAGTGAAAATAGTAAAAAAACATCAAACATCTTGTAAAAGATGAGCAGAACAATCTTAAATTGTCTAGTCAGTGAGGTTTGAGTCCGTTCTTTCAGCTAAAGTCACCAGATAAATACATTTGTAATAGAAACATCATTAATAAAGCAATTTAAACTGACGTGTCAGAGTTCTTTCATCAATACAGGGTTATACATTGCAACCCATGCTGTTTGTCAGTGTCATCTTGAAGGTGTGAAGGTGACCTTAAGATCAAAAGACAGAGAGGACGGCTTGTATTAATGGGTGAATTGATTATATTCCGTGTGGCTCAGATTTTATTTGAGACGTTCGATTTGATAAAATAATTGCTTTTATCAAGATGAATTTATTGCTGACTAATTCTCTCCCTATCTTCGTTGAATGAAAAAAAAGGATACATGCACATTGTGCATGTACGTAATACAAATATTGTCTTGTTGTAGTTTCTTGTCAATATGGCTTCACAGCCAAGTATTTTAGAGAAAATCTGTGATTCTTACAGTGTTAGCAGCCTGTTATCCTAACATGTGGAGTGTGATGGATTAGAAAGATGCTTCTCAGGTCTGAAAGGGGTTCCTGAAGGTATTAAACTGTTGTAAAAATGTAATAGATGTAGCAAAGAATTGGTACGTGGCCGTGTGATATAATTTAGTTATCTTACTCAGTAACATTACATGTAAGGACTCTTGCAGCCCAGATGCCTGGCTATTTTTTTTTTATAATACATTGGCAGTTCGGTTTTCTTATATTTTATAGTAACGATGGGATAAGGATATGGCATATTTCGTGGAAGAAGAGAACTATGAAAGCATAGGGCTCTATTACATTCTTAACGCAAAAACGCACTGTAAACGTTAACGCACGAAAGTCACTGCTGTAATTACATACCTCGTGCATTTTTTCATCCGTCGGGAAATTGCACTCGTAAAAACCGACGCGCAAAAATGCGAGCCAAGTACCGTTGCGCACAGAAATCAGTGAGCGCAATGTAAATTTTAACGCGAGTACGTCATTTTTGTGCGGACTGCGCACAACATTCGTACGTTTTGACGTGAGTCCGTCATTTTTTGCGAACTGCGCACAACAATTATACGTTTTGACGCGAGTCCATCATTTTTGTGCGGACTGAGCACAACAGTCGTACGTTTTGACAGAAGACAAGGTAGTGGCTGTCATTTTTGACTGATCTAGTAAAAAAAATGTGCGCATCGACGTTCTCCGTTGTGAATCCGCAGTTTGGTACGGTCAGGTTGATACAATTTGCCGTTACCACCAGCTTTTCAAAAACATTAAAATTATGCACGGAATTGCTGTCCGTTAAATTTTGCGCTAAGATTGTAATACCATGCGCGCACCAGCGCACAAACGCATTTGTGCTCACATTGTTAAGTATAGGACGTGCACAGTACATTACGCTCACGTAGGGTTCGCGCAGGTTCACCCATGGTAGACGAGAACGCGCATATTTTGCGCGGACATTGTAATACGACTTTCTGCGCAAAGGGTTTTGCCTCTCACGTTAATGCGTTTTTGCGCACGCGTTAACATTTGCACGAAGAATGTAATAGGGCCCATGGTGTATGGACAGGTTGGATTTTGTACCCATCTAAGGTCAAAGATGGTAAATCGAAATAATACAAAAAGTTGTGTCTTCTTTTAATCCTATTCAGGTATTCCATGTCCATTATTACCCATGCTTATGTCACTTGTGCTTAACTTCTTATATTCAGTTAGTGCCTGTTGCCTCACAATGCAGACAATCCAAATTTAAAATTAACGTGATGGCAGATTTCTATGTTTTTTTTCTAAATAAAACGTAAGCTTGAAAGTGTTCTGTAATGTTCCAAACAGTCCAAGTTTAACTGCTTTTTGCCCATTATAAAGTATCGGCATTCAAGGGCACCTGTAGCTGCCCCAAGATTGAGTACACTTGATCTGGTCAGATTTTGAAGCAATGCAAAGGAATTTTGTTTATTGAAAACTGGTCTCCAGAACATGCTCCAAAAGTTTCAACACCTCAGATATGACAGCTGATGCGTTGAAATTGTTTGAAAACTTGCAGGCCACATTTTTCCTTCAAAAAAACATGGAGCCCAAACTATAATAAAAATGCAGTAGAACTTTTTGACGAGAAAATGGAGTCCTGTGGCTGACAAATAGGACTTACAGTGAACATAAACAGTAGGAAACCTCTTTATATATTTAATGTACGGGTAATGGAAAGTGATTTTCCATAGAGCCACTGGATCCTGAGAGTGATTTTCCAGAAAGCCACTGGGTCCTGAGAGTGGTTTATGGGAAATAAGTTAGTAGTGAAGGGGTTGATGTACAATGAACTCGTCACAAACACAGGCTGAGCAGATAATATGATACCACTTCGAGAATACTGTCTAGTGCCATCAGGGCTGTCTTTAGTGCGAGGCAAAATGGACAGTTGCCCAGTCATTGTTTTGAGGCCCAAAGCAGCTGCCCCTTGAGACTGCAAAAGCCATGGCTGGGTCAGCTTTGATCTTGGATGTCAGCTTACCTGCGGGACCTGCCACGCCCACTGACATCATCTTTCACATGCCCGCGATGATGTCAGGAACTAGACATCCCCCGACCAAGCAGGGAATTCCTGGTGGAGAAACCATAGAAGATAGAGGATCATGTGAGGTATCGTTGGAAAGGCCAGAACATGGCCTTTTCAATCATACCACACATGATCAGGTTTTTGTATATTAATAAGGGAAAAATATTTTCTTTTTTCTTTTAACTCTAAAACAGCACTGTGGTTCACTTTCAATTATAAAGTGAACAATGATCCTGCAATAACTCACCATCTCATTTCCAGCAAGATGCCAGCAAGTGTGATGGCACAATGCATTATTATGCATTTTTACATCAAAAACCTAAAGGGCCGCACTGCAGCGTGGGCATTAGGGGGTCCTTTGGAACCGTGCATTGCTAATCTTTATACCTCATAAGGTCAAGTGAGGTGTCATTGGAAAGGTCAGAGTCTGGCCTTTCCAAAAATGCCAAATATAACCACGTAATGCAAAAATAGAAAAATGAAAAATAAATAAATGCAAAATCTACTTATTTCTCAGTTCTAAGGCGAATGCTGCTGCACTAACTCATCATCACATTTCCCATGCCAGGACCATATGTGGAGGTTATGATGCAATGTGTTATTACACATTTGTCCATCTAGAATACAAGCCTCTGCACCACAGCTGGGCATCTGTATCTCCATTCTTTACACCCCACAAAGTCAATTTAGAAGGCTTTGGAGAGATCAGAGACTGGCCTTTCCAATGATACCAAACATGACCATGTAAAATCTTGTTTATTGGGTTTTATTTGTTGAGATGTTGAGGAGGCGAGCAAAATTGCATGGAGGGGGGGGCAAGAAAATGCTTGCCCAGGGCCCAGTCAGTGTTAAAGATGGCCCTGGTTGCCGTCGGCATTCAAAGGGCAAGCAGCTGGACACAGGAGAACTACAGTGTATGATCTCCATATAGTTCACTGCCCAGAGAGCTGAGACAATGAACAACGCCGATGGGTAATTATTACATTTTTTAATTATTTATCTTGTGATTTTAAGTGGTTTTGCAGATGCAAAGTTAGTTAGCACGATCTTATTGACTTTTTTTGTTGTTGCTCCTAACACATTTGTGCTTTCGCTATAAATTAATAATCATATAAATTACCTTGATAATAATATAAATGATATAATACTGATTTGATATATTTATTATGCAAAACAAGAGAATTATTGAAAATTCTTATTTAGAGGTAATTCATGAGATAAAAAAAGAAATAAATATATCTACATGCAGGTCTTTTATGGTAGCAGCCCAAATTTTCTAATATTATAATGCATTAACATGTTGTGTTTAGGACCAAGTAAAGACAATTGCAATTTAATTACTAATTCTTGAACAAAAACTGATTAACAAGTAGTTTCTAGTTACAAAATATGATTGGATTATCACTTCTAAAATGATTAAACTGCACTAAAAATATACAGCTTTTAGTTCTTCTGTGCAAATCTTCACTTCAAAGAAATGTTTTGCTTGAAGCTGCATTTTGGCATGCCATTAATCAGTTATACTCCAATCTGCTTTACAAATTTTAATTGCACACTTTATTGCATGCTACTTCCCTAGTAATTATCTGTTTACATTATGACCTAAATTATATATTTTTTCATAAAGAAGCAAAAGTTTTCCTTCGATTAAACTTTCTTTCCCTCTCACTAATTGACAAAATAGACACTAAGCCACAGCAAAAAGAAATTTGTGGAAGAAAATGCATAAAAAATTTCCATAGAATTTGTATATAAAAAAAAAATCACAAACTCAAAGGAAATATACCACAATGCTATAAATGAGTAGCAATTATGGTAATGCAATAAAGCTACAGGGAAACTAAGGGGACATTTCTAAAACGTTTAGTGCTATTGCTAAATGTTACCCAACTTCTATTTAAATGGTTTAGAAAATAATTCACCAGGAAGCCTAGACGTTTAATGTTTAAATTAAATAAAAATATTTTAGTTGAAAATTTAAAGAACAAGAATGCCAGCATAAAATAAAAAAAATTATAAACGTTTCCAGAAATATAATTGATGTACAATATGTTGCATTAGAAAAATATATATATATTTTTTGGAATAATAGTCAACTGTTCAATAGCCCTAATTATCTTTGGTAATCTTTTTTTAAAACAGAGATAAAACAAACATTGCTATAATATTACAATACAATCAGATTGACATTTGCAAGGTCATCTCGCCTATATGCCAAAACTGCTGCTGTAAAGGAAATTAAAAGTGGTAATTTCTGGTTTAGTGGAAACACATTTGACACATTTATGCTGTAACTGGGGGTTTTCTCCCAAAGCTTGAACATCAGAAATCTCCAACCAAATGGGGATCCCTGGAAAGTATTTCAGTTTTTATTATTGTAACAGCTATTGTATTTTTTCTTTGAATAAGTAGATACTTTAGTTTAATGAAAAGGAAACCATTGTGTTGCCTGCTACGATTTTGCAATCAAATACTTAGCTTAACCCCATCACTGCTGAGCCATTTCACCTAGTGTGCTGAGCTCATTTTGACCTTTTTTGCTCTTCATGTTTAAAACGCGATTTGAAGTCACGTTTTATAATAAACGTTTATAATAATTATATGACCAAGACAAATTATATGTCCTTTTTTCGGCAGACGCAGCAGATTCATAATATATCATTATTATATGTATACGTCATGTCCTGCCAGAATGCTATAACAAAAAATGTATAAAAATTTTATTTCACTCATGTACAGCGTGTAAAGTAATTGTATTCACATTATATCATCTGAGCCTTTGCGGTTATATATTTAATGGGGTACGCTTGTTAAAAAAATTAGAACTGTTTAGCTAAAACCCCCCAAACTAAATCGTTAGTGCAGCATCAAGGTCCACATTATAAGTGAAATGTGAACAATAGTACTGCACTAAAAAAAAAGGACTTTTATTTTTTTTACATTTTTTTTTAAACTTTTTAGTTAGACTTTTAACATGGTCATGTTTGGTATCAATGGAATGGCCATTCTCTGGCTTTTTCAATGATTCCAAACATTAATCTCTAGTTGATGTGAATTCTCACACTGATGTGATTACACCTTGCGCAATGACATCAGTGGGCGGGGAGAGGTGTGATGACGTCAGCGCACCAGGAGGAGTATTAATCCGCAGGTCTGCCTTCAAGGAAGCAAGACCTGCGTGGTACCCCGGACAGAGAGTTGAGTATCGGGTGGGATGGAGGTTGAGAGCGAAGACGTACGTGGAACGTCCTCCTCACATGGAAGTGAAACGAGAGGATGTACCACGTATGTTTTTCACTCTCAAGTGGTTAATGATGGGTGCAGTTAGTTGCCTGAGAGTGATGAGACAACACAGGAGGACAAGAATAGCTGTCTTTCTGAAAGTGATGACAATAAATCATTAAGATTAATAGAAGGCACACCAAAAGATGCTCTCTTCAATGATTAGAATGAATACACACAGTGGTATTAGGAAAGATCAAAGGGTTAATTCCAAAAGACCTGAGACACCTGAGAGATCTTAAGCCTTACAGCACCAATAGTAAATGTTAACTGATTTGCTGCCGTTCCACGTCAAGCTACACCTCTGGTTGTTGATTGACTTGTGCAGCAGTTTATATATATTCTATAACAAATTTGTTTTACAGAGCGAGTTTTCATTCTTAAAATATTATAGACTTGCACCAGAATTACATTTGCACAGGTATTCTTTTATTTGCAAACACAGTAACACATTGGACAAACACCTCAAAGTCTTTGTTATGTTCTTCAAAATATTCCTGAACAATTTTTGCAGTGTGACAGGGTACAATATCCTACTGAAAGAGGTCACTGCAATCAGCAAATATCATTGCCCTAAATGGGTGTGCGCGGTAGGTGTAGGTGGTGCAAAGTGTGTTCTGACACCTTTCTATCATTGCCAACATTAGGTTTCCATCAGTGTGAACTACAGTAGCTGTTCTAGGTGATCGGACAGATGGGCTAGCCTTCATGTGCATCAACGAGTCTTGGGCTCCCATGACCCTGACGCCAGTTCACTGGTTGTCCTTCCTCGCAAAACCCCACAAGACTTGCCATTTTGGAGATGCTTGTCAAAGTTATTCAGATCTTGTTTCTTGCCCATTTTCCCTGCTTCTAACACATGAAATTCAAGAACTGACTGTTCACTTGCTGCCTAATATATCCCATCCCTTGACAGGTGCCATTGTAACCATATAATCAATGTTATTCATTTCACCTGTCAGTGGTGTTAATATTGAGGCTCATCAGTGTATATTTTGGAAGTATATACAATGTAAAACAATTTCAAAGCGGTTTTTTAAAATACACAGATAAATTAAAAATATTTATTTGTATCCAACAAAACAAATAATTTGCATTCAAAGGAAGCAATTTAATAGGATGCAAACTTAGATTAAGAAAATGCCATTTGTATAATATTACAAGTTCATCTTTTCAATGAATAATATTAAGAAAAACATATTAATGTTGAAGCAGAGGAAATTTGTACAGTTATTTGACTTACTAACCTTTAGTCTTCAGTGTATGTAGTGACCTATAAACCTGTAATCTTTAGTCTTCAGTGTATTTCATGACCTACAAACCTGTAGCCAGTTCTTGAAAACTGTAATTTACTCACAGAAGGAACTGAGCTTAATTGCCTGGGTAAATTATCCTACACTTTAACAAACTCCTGCAAGTATAGACATGAGAGATTGACTATAACTTTTAGCCCGAGGTTGCTTTACAGAGATATATGTTCTGAGTTAAAACTAGATTGAACAATATCATAACAGATATATAACAAAACTAACCCAGTGCTTTCAATTGAGAAACAACACAAAAAGACAGAAACACATTCGTATTAGAATATCTTCAGATAGGATGCCATTGTGCAATGTCCCATATTGAATGGTTGTTTCAGGTCTAGCATTATTTAACAATATTAGACATGTGCATGGACAAAATTTTCGTTTAGTTCCTTTTCGAATTTTTTCGGAATGTAAATTTTCGTTTCGGATCGGTTCGTTAGCGACTTTAGGACCGATACGTTCATTTTAGATGATCTGTATTTCGTTTTCAGATCGATTCGTTTTCCATTTTATATAATTTTATAATGACTAAAAACAAAAAGTGTAAAAAAAAAAGGATACAGGGGACCCTGTGAGATGCCCCCATTAACCCTTTGCTGGGGCATAAGCTGTGCCCTATGAGATGCCCGATGCCCATTAACCCTTTGGTTGGGACATACGCTGTGCCCTGTGAGATGCCCAATGCCCATTAACCCTTTGCTTGGGACATACGCTGCGCCCTGTGCGATGCCCAATAACCCATTGCTTTGTCTTGAATTGCATTTATTTATCTGTTTAATTACATTTCTGATCAATTTTGTTTTTCATTGTTACCGCGATTCGGATTTTCAGATTGATTCAAATTTTCAGACAGCTGATTATCGTTTTCGGAAATGCTTCCAAAAATGAAAAATGGTGGATTTTCTGACTAATTTGAATTTGGAAAAAGCGAAACGCCCATGTCTATTTAACATAAGGAAATGATAAATCTAGAAAGTCTGGGGGAAGATGTTCCAGAGCTGGTTGGAATCAAACCCTGTCCACTGCTTTCTTGCATACTAATGCTAATGCTAAACCCCTGTAACACTGGTATCGCTGCACTTTTCTCTGAGCTCTAGATCAATCTAGATCCAATGCCACTTATTGCAGATTTTGCTAGTTTTAGAAGGGTTCACGCTTGATACCTTTGTAAATAGCCGTCCAACGACTTAGTTGAATGCCATCTCATGAACAGCATTTGACCCAGATCCCCAGCAGCTTTCCATTATTACTCATCCATGCACATTACTTCTGTATTTGTTCTGTTTATGCTGTTCTTTATTAGTTAATATGAATTAACCCCTTAACGCTGGGGCAGTGGTGAGAGGCAGGTGGCCCTAATGTGGGCAGTTCGCCTGCAGTCAATTTCAGCGACTGGCTGCTGGGAAGGTGAGAGTTGCCACAGAGCCGCGGGGTGTGCTATGCCGTTCTTTGGCGTTCAGGTCTACCTGCCGCCGGGACAGCATAGCACGCCCAGCAGTGTTAAGGGGTTAATAAAAAATAAAAATTTAAATATTTCAGACCAGAGCTCAAGGCTGAAGTGCCAGACACTTTTCTCTTTTGTCTTTGAAAACGATGATTGGATACATAACAGACTGAAACTGTACATATTTACATTATTTAATTATAGAAAATTCAGAAAAGCACTCTATGAAAAACTGTTATTTACATAGCTCATGTTTCAAATTTTGCTCTAACCTTTTTTTTACCCATCAAAAAGTGCTTGGTGGTGAAGAGGTTAATAAACACTTTAATAAGAAATTATTGCAATTATTTTTTACCAAACAGAAACGTGAGTAGTAACTCAAAAAGTAAAAAAAAGTATGTCTCTGCATGAATCACTGTTACGATAGAGGGTATTCCAGCATACAGACAACCAACAATTTAGGAAGGAAACCCCTTTACTGATAGGTCTGTCTTTAGAGTGGCTGGATATATATAAAAAAAAGGACAACACGAAAGAACGAGGAGATACAGCGCTGTACTGAGCCAGAATATAAACACAGAAGTCCCGAAAAGAGCACCAGAACTAGAGATTAAACCTGAATCAAATATACAGTCAATAGTTGGTAGACAGGGGGAGGATAGACAGTAAAATGTATAGCAGAAACTAGGGTCAACTACACAGCCAAGGATCAGTAGACAGAGTGTATATATCAGCAACAGTACAGATAAGGGTTAAAGTGACATCAGGTTCAAGATACTAGAACAAAATGTTGATATCATAGGCGTGTGCACAGGGTGGGCCCGCAGGCACACCCTAATGTTGGGCGAAGGGTTCATCTTTGATCCCCTACATAGATATTTTGGATGTTCCTTAACCGTTTCATGATAAATTACATGAATAGTGACTGTATCTCAGTATAAACATTGGTTATGCCCATAGGCATGCACAGGGGGTGTGTCTGGTGAACACCTCCTACATTGACATTTTAGATGTCCCATATTTGGGTCATGATGAATAACATTAAAACTGGCAGTATTTCTGAATACGGGCTCGTTATTTCTAATGAAAAATGTGCATTTTGTGCAAAATCTTCTAAACATAAGTTTTCAGCTAATAAATGTTCTATGGGTGCACACCCTAATGTAACAAGCTGTGCATGCCAGTGGTTGGTATACAGAAAACCATGAATCCTGGATCAGAATGCGCTGAGGGTTCAAAGAGAAACCACAACAGGGCAATGCACGTATCTGCTGTCAGGAATTGAAATCCCCTCCTTGCCTGTGCTGGGTGAACATTGAAAGGTACACCCAGGTTGATGCAGAGCGTAAGCTGAGCCGAGACTACAAGAGTTTGGGTGGATCCAAATGTTTCCGGAAACAGCCAAAGCGTGCAACAGAACTTTCCTATGTTCACATCTTAGTTGCTCCACACCATCCGCCAAAGGAGTGAGGTGACCTCACCTCCCAGCAGACCCTCTAGTCAGCAAGACTATCACATGAAGTTGAAGAAATAGTTGCCCAGGTACATTGCTTGTGTTGTAGATGTCTAAAAGAACCGCCGCATCTGATAAAGGAGGTGAGGGAAAAAAAGGAGAGACCGTGTTATTTAGGTACTAGTGACCCTTGGATATAAAGACATGTCTTTTATTCTGAACTTCCTTTCAGCTTGCATGTATTATGCCCTAATATTTTTTTCTACTCTTCTTCTGCATGATAGATCGATTGGAATTGATGAAATTGCGAATGAATGATTAATTTTGGGCAGTTGAGTGTTTCAGAAATGTCTCTACATTATTGCACATGCAGGGTTTATATACAAATATTCACCTGAATTGTCACCAGTAAATAACAGAATTGCAATTTCAGATGGAAATCTGGGAATCCTGCCATGTTTTTAATAAATTAGAAGTTCGATAGATTGCATATTTGAAGGATTTACAGCTGAAATGCTTCTTCTCATTAGAAGGTCATTCCCTCTTGTTAGCAACAAAAAGAGGAATATAAAATAATCTGGTAATAAAACTGAGCTATAAAAGAGCAATTTTCGAATTGTAGCATCATTTGTCCAATATAGCATATTATTTCAGCATAAACTGAGAAGATATTGTAACAGTCACAAAAACATATCATTCCTGTGCAAATGCTGTCAGTGTTTTCACCCCTGTGGTCTTCTCGAGGTGTCTGTCGACAATATGTCTTCAGGTACTCGCCACTCACTGCAGGAACAAAGCTTTTCTCTAATTTGAAAGTAACTGCTCACACTTAATTCCAAACTGAGCTGATAATATATACCAAACACGTTGAACATCACTGCTAGACCTGTTGCCATGGAAATTATTAAGTGTACACATTTCTTTTATGGTTTACCAAAGAATGACATGCATGACTCATATCTCTTTGGTTAACCTTTCCCATCCGTACATGGTGTTTTGACTGGTTTGTTACCTCGATATATGGAGAACTGAAAATGCAGAATGAAAAATAACCAGTAATTGCTGAAACAGGGGCTCTGACTTAGGTTTATACATGAAATGTGGTGAAACATTGGGAACATCATATTATTTCTCTTATGCATCACATTAAGAATTTTATTGTTTAATATATATCACAATGGTCCAAGAGTTAAAGGAGAAAGAATATATGTATGTAAACAACTCAACTGCAGGGTTTGTCTACCAGGCACTGTGAGGAAACTGCACAACAGTGTAGAACAAGAATATATCGCTGTGTTTTATTGCTTTAGAATTCTGTGATACACTTACTTTTTTATGAGCTTAAAAGTAGGGATGTGCATGGCTGAAAAATTTGTTTAGTTTTGTTTCTTTTCGTTAAATAATTTCATTTTCGGAATTTCATAACTAATTGTGTTTCATATTTCATTTATTTTCGGATCGATTAACCACTTGGCTGCTATGGACGCGCTCAGCGCGTCCAGCCAAGTGGTTCTCCTGTGCTACGGACGCGCTCAGCGCGTCCGAGCACAGGAGGCAGCAATCCGCCGGATTCTGGCGGATTGCTGCGCCCCCCCGGTGCGGGCTGACATCTTGGATGTCAGCCCATCAATCCGGGACCCCGGCGGGGACATTAGATTTCATTGCGGCGACGCAAGGACATCTAATGCAGGCGCCCCCCCCCCGCATGTGCGGAGGAGGCGCCTGAAACGGAGGGGGGGGAGGTCCTTCGGACCTCTCTCCCTCCCGATCGCCGGGGAGTAGCGAGTTAAAACAGACACCGCTTGGAAGGGCACAGCCTGCCCTTCCAAACGGTGGCTGTCATAAACCCCTGGGGAGCCGGATCACGAATCGGCGCTGAAAAGCGCCGGTTCGTGATCCTTTCCCGGAGCTGGCCGACATCTTGGATGTCGGCCAAGCCTCCGAGAACTCCCCCTGAGGACTGGCGTCATCGTGCTATGCACGATGACGCCAGTCCTGGAGTTAACCCCTAGCTGCCACCAACGGTGGAGATAGGGGGTTCCAATGAATCCACTATCTCCCGATCCGTGGCAGATAGGGGTTAATGTTTGGTACTGTTGGATCGGCCAGAGCATGGCCGTTCCAACGATACCAAACACCACTGTGAAAAAAGTTTTTTAAAAAAAATAAAAATTAAAAATAAAAATAAAAAAATATTGAAAAATAAAATTCTAAAAAAAAAAACAAACAAGTTTTTTTTGTTTTGTTAATGCAGCAATATTGTTCCCATTTCAATTATAATGTGAACAATGATGCTGCACTAACGATTTTTGTATGCGGTGCGTTTGTTAAAAATCGCGTAATTTTCCCCAAAAAAAAATGTAACGAGACCCCATCTCTAATTTTTTTAACAAACGCACCCCATACAAAATATAACCGCAATTGCTCGCATGTTAAAATGTGAAAAAAAAACACTTTACATGTTGTAAATTATTGAAAATTCATATTTTATTGCATTTTTTGTTATAATATACAGACAGGACATGACGTATACATATAATAATGACATATTATGAATCTGCCGAGTCTGACAGAAAGAACAATATATAATATGTCTGGGTCATATACTAAAATAAGCCTTCAAAACGCATTTAAACATGATAAGCAAAACCGGTAAAAATGACCTCAGCACAGAGGTGTGAAACGCCTCAGCAGCGAAAGGGTTAAAAATTTCATATCGATTTGAAATTTCGAATTGATTCGAATTTCATATATCAATTCGATAGTTGATATCAATTCGAATTTTGGATCACTAAATAGAACCCCAATTAAACAAATTTTGCTGTTAAGACAATCTAAGGTTAAATATTAAGCTGTGTCACAGATTTAGTATTTGAGTTAAATTAAACAGTGAAACAAAATTAATTTGTTTCATAAAGTCCTTTGCTGACTATTAGGCTAGGGTCAGACTAACGCATTTTTCACGTTGTCCGTGAAAATGTGCGTTCGAAGAATGGACGTATTTTTTCACGGAATACGCAATAGCGGTCATACGATGCGCAGTTTTATCCGTGATTTTGTACGGATCCTCAATAAAACACTTTTTGCATCTGGACGTTATGTTGGCCGGACATTAGCAGTGTCTGACGTCTCCTAATCACGCACACACGCCGCTAGCGAACGCAGCGCACTCTGTACGTCAGTACTAGCGGTTTAACGTTCTCGAAAAAATGCGTTCATTTTCCACTTGCGTTGCGCAGCCGGACTTTTGTGCGACCGTACTTCGTATATTGGCCGTCATTGCCCGGCATCTGCTGCTAGCACGGCCGTGATTAAGTGCGCCAGAACGCTCGTTCGCACTGCCTCAGTCTGACCCTAGCCTTACTTGTATTGTAAATTAAGATCAATTCGATAGTTGATATCAATTTGATAGTTCATTTCAAATTCGATGGTTGATATCAATTTGAATTTCGGATCATTAAATAAAACCCCAATTAATCAGATTTTGCTGTTAAAAGACAAGCTAGGGTTAAATTAAGCTGTCTCATAGATTTAATATTTGAGTCAATTTAACAGGGACAGGTGCTTGTGAAACTGTGAAACAAAATTAATTTGTTTCATAAAGTTGTTTGCTGACTGCATTACTTGTATGCATTTTAATTTAAGATCAATTCGATAGTTGATATATCAATTCGATAGTTGATATCGATTCGAATTCCGGAACACCAAAAATTTTTTTTAATTTTTCTTTTATGATGATGACACAGTGTAAAACAAAATAAATTCTTTATATACCATTTCGTTTAGTTTCAAATTCGTATCGTATCGATTCGTTATTCGGAAGTACTTCCGAAACACAAATTAATGGATTTTGTTCCGAATTCCAAATTTTTCTGAAATTAATGCACATCTCTACTTAAAAGTGTTTTTTTTCTAGTCTTTAATAGTATCTGACATTTATTCTTTTTATTATGAGCTGCCTCGTGATTGTCTATAAATTTTGAAAAGGCTTGCCAAACAAATCAATTTCTTACTTTTACAGCTGAATAATTGGAGCTGTGGGGCTTGTATTATGCACCTCTTGTCCCATATAGCTGAACTAAACCTCCCACTCTGCTCTTCAGAACTAAAAACAGCAGTGAAAATTCCCAACCCCTGCTGTGAAAAGAGGAGCATGAGGATAACAGTGTCAATCACAGGGTTCATAAAAATATAATATGAGCTCCTTGAAGACAGAACAAGTATTTTACCAGACTACCTTTAATATGGCTTCTTTAAACCTTTCACTACCAAAGTCGAGTTAACTCGACTTTGCATTGTGCTACATTGAAAAACAATCAGGTTATTGTCAGCCCTGGAGCCCATTGGAAAGCCAGCAATTCCTGTGTTTGAGCTGATTCAGGCCAGCTCATAGTATTGTATTGCCCTTCCTGCATCCAGCCACGGGTTTTCTTGTAGCCATCATTTCTCTTCAGTATCCAACGTTCCGAGACAAAATGGGATTGGGTTATAGCTGCTGTGATTTTTGTACAGTATTGTAAATTATGTTAATATTTCATTACTTTTGGAATTTAGATCCAAACAGATCCATAACAATCCCACTAGATAAAGAGCTATATTTCTGCAAGTTCTCATACTGTGAAAACTAGTAGTCCTATAACTGCATTCAATCTTTTCCCAGAGTCCTTGTAAACACTTAGTTCATTTTCACTTTTTCTGAAGAAAGAAAACAAGTTACAAAGTTACTGTAAATATAAGACACGACAGATTTAATTATGACAATTAAGAAACACAGACCTCCAAGGGAAAAGAAAATGAGAATATGCTGTAAAATAAAATGTCTAGGATTAACTTGTACCCAACAGGAAACAGGAATAAATTTTTTTTAGCAAATATTCGATTATCTACCAGCAGGATATTTTAATATGCAAAATGTTCATCGAGCGTCAAAACAATGCTTCCTGGCAGCGTGATTTCTATGCTCCCATCTGTGCGCTGTTACATTTAAATCAGTATCTTTGTAATAGAAGTAAAATGACAGTATCATCAAGATTTCACTTGCTTTTATGGGTTAGACAAGGGAGTGTATTAATTCTACATTATTGCCTCATTATAAGGTATAGGCTGTAAATCTAAAGGCGACCTACTTCGGATTATTTTTAAAAATATACTATCATAATAATAGCCCTTGGTCTTTCATAAGTTTTATTTTACATATGTTCTAATTGCAATCAAAAAGTACACAGGTAGCGTTAAACTACTAATCGAAAAAATGCCCCTGTTTAATAAAAGTACCATTTTATATTTTATTGCTAATTCACCATTTTATATTGCATGCTTTTATAAATTAGTTTAAAAATTCAGAACACAAATTATTCAAACTCATAAAAAACATAAAGTATAATTAATAACTGGTGGAGTAGAGGTAACATCACTCCTCTGCATGGAGAGAGCCTGTGGAGACATGGGTTCGATCCCGACGAGCACCTTTCTAGTAAGTGTACTTGGGCAAGACACCTAACGGTACATACTCGCCACCCAGGACATACTTGAAAACGAGAGAAATCTCAATGTATCCTTCCTGGTAAAATACTTTCTCCAAAAAATATAAATAACCATCAACTATTTATTAGCAATAATGATATTGGTTTTCCCCCCTCTAAACTTTATAATTTAGAGTAATGTACAAAACAGGGAGAGGGCAGAATACAGGGAGTGCTCTGGGGTCACTCGCTACTATACAGGGAAAGATTCAAGTTGTTACATATGTTATTGCTGAAAATCACTGTAGAGTACGAATACAACTGGCCGGATGGAGTAGAGGTAACTTCACTGTTCTATAACCGTGGAGACCCAGGCTCACCTCTCCAGTAAGTGTCCTTGGGCAAGACACCTAACGGTACATACTTGCCTACCACACAATATCGGCTGTGGAGTCCAGTAGTAACGTCTCTACCCTTCGACTGTGGGGAAACAAGTCAAAATCCCGTTCAGCACATCCCTCCAATACAACCATGGAGAAGCAAGGCTCAACTTCGCAGGATGTGGATTCAACCGAACCACTGGGTTGCTTATCTACAATCATGGAAAGCCGACTCGATTCCACTCAGAAGAGGCCACCAGCGAATGTCCTTGGGCAAGACACCTAACGATACGGGTGCGCCTACCTCACATAATACATGTACATCTCATCAATTGTAAGTTTCCTTGGGAATGAATGAGGCCAAATCATCCATGTGTGGTATTCCAATGTTTCAACCCCTTGTACACTGATCTTGTAAAGCGCTGCAGAATTTGTGGTGTTATATAAATAAAGGATAATAATAATACAGACAATAATGCAGACATTATGCCCACATTCAGATTTTTTTTTATTCTGTTGTTAGAAGTTGCATCGCTATTCCAATAATACAACTCCACACGATCACCATAAATATCCATAATTTTTATTATTTAATGCTATATCTAATTTACTGTGACACAAATACTGGGCCTGTATGTTAATAATACAGACCCCATTTGAAATTATGCAAGATAAGAGTTCTAGAGTTAGGAAACTCGCATCCAGCAATATTTCTATAAAGGATAAAACCAAACATTAAAAATGGAAAGTTAGCAGGTTTGCATTCTTTTAATCTTTTAGTGATCTCAAAATAACAACCTTAATGAAAAACTGTCTTACCCTACATTTAAATATTAACTGCGTAATAAGCTTGGGACTGGGGCAAAGGGCTGTGGGGGGTGTGAAGTGAAACTAAGTTTGGAGGAAGGGTATAATGGACATGTATTAGGGGTGAAGGGGACATGAAATGGTAGGAAGGAGTGAAATAGGTGGGGAATGGGGGTGAAATGGACATGAATTAGTGGGTGACATTGACATGAAATAAAGGGGGTGTACTTAACGTGAATTGGGGGAATCGTACTGGATTTATTGAGGCTTGCATTAAAAATCACTACAATGCAAGGTCAATTTAACAAATCCTAAAAATATATGCGAGACAGATGTTTTCTCAAATGCTGAGTACATTAGCCATGAAAGAACCTATCAAAAGTCAGTTAATTTTCTGCATTATTTTTATATAATTCACATATATATATATAGTCGTGGCCAAAATTGTTGGCACCCCACACATTTTTCCAGAAAATCAAGTATTTCTCACAGAAAAGTATTGCAGTAACACATGTTTTGCTATACACATGTTTATTCCCTTTGTGTGTATTGGAACAAAACAAAAAAAGGGAGGAAAAAAAGCAAATTGGACATAATGTCACACGAAACTCCAAAAATGGGCTGAACAAAATTCTTAGCACCCTTTCAAAATTGTGGAAAAATAAGATAGTTTCAAGCATGTGATGCTCCTGTAAACTCACCTGGGGCAAGTAACAGGTGTGGGCAATATAAAAATCACACCTGAAAGCAGATAAAAAGGAGAGAAGTTCACTTAGTCTTTGAATTGTGTGTCTGTGTGTGCCACACTAAGCATGGACAACAGAAAGAGGAGAAGACGAGAACTGTCTGAGGACTTGAGAACCAAAATTGTGGAAAAATATCAACAATCTCAAGGTTACAAGTCCATCTCCAGGGATCTAGATTTGCCTTTGTCCACAGTGCGGAACATTATCAAGAAGTTTGCAACCCATGGCACTGTAGCTAATCTCTCTGTGGGTGGATGGAAGGAAAAATTTATGAAAGGTTGCAACGCAGGATAGTCCGGATGGTGGATAAGCAGCCCCAAACAATTTCCAAAGAAATTCAAGCTGTCCTGCAGGCTCAGGGAGCATCAGTGTCAGCGCAAACTATCCACCGACATTTAAATGAAATGAAATACTATGGCAGGAGACGCAGGAGGACCCCACTGCTGACACAGAGACATAAAATAGCAAGACTACAGTTTGCCAAAATGTACTTGAGTAAGCCAAAATCCTTCTGGGAAAACATCTTGTGGACAGATGAGACCAAGATAGAGCTTTTTGGTAAAGCACATCATTCTACTGTTTACCGAAAACGGAATGAGGCCTACAAAGAAAATAACACAGTACCTACAGTGTTTTGGGGTTGTTTTGCTGCCTCTGGCACTGGGTGCCTTGAATGTGTGCAAGGGATCATGAAATCTGAGGATTACCAGAGGATTTTGGGTCACACTGTAGAGCCCAGTGTCAGAAAGCTGGGTTTGAGTCCGAGATCTTGGGTCTTCCAGCAAGATAATGACCCCAAACATACATCAAAAAGCACCCAGAAATGGGTGGCAACAAAGCGCTGGAGAGTTCTGAAGTGGCCAGCAAAGAGTCCAGATCTAAATCCCATTGAACACCTGTGGAGAGATCTTAAAATTGCTGTTGGGAAAAGGTGCCCTTCCAATAAGAGAGACCTGGAGCAGTTTGCAAAGGAAGAGTGGTCCAAAATTCCAGGTGAGAGGTGTAAGAAGCTTATTGATGGTTATAGGAAGCGACTGATTTCAGTTATTTTTTCCAAAGGGTGTGCAACCAAATATTAAGTTAAGGGTGCCAAGAATTTTGTCCAGGCCATATTTGGAGTTTTGTGTGACATTATGCCCAATTTGATTTTTTTCCTCCCTTTTTTTGTTTTGTTCCAATACACACAAAGGGAATAAACATGTGTATAGCAAAACATGTGTTACTGCAATACTTTTCTGTGAGAAATACTTGATTTTCTGGAAAAATGTCTGGGGTGCCAACAATTTCGGCCATGACTGTATATACAGTATATATATATATTATTTTAGATTCAACATTGGCACACTGTAACGGGGAAGAATACGTAACCACTCATCCTAAATAATGTGTGCCATTTGTGCAGCCGTCTAAATGACTATAGTAGAAGAATCAATGAATTTTCATGGAATGTCTCCAATGGATTGTAAGAACAAATAGAACTCATAACAATTACAAATGGGAACATATATAAAGCCTGATATGAGGGGCTTCATTGGTAAACTCGTCGATGCCTGTTCCCTGAAGTCTTGCATTATAGCGAATGAATGTTTAATTTTGCATGCTTACCTATCATAATGATTCAACTTTTAAAACAATAAAATCGCACGAGATAAGGCATTATGTTAAAAAGAGATTACACGAGAATAAGGCACTAAGTAATTATCAGATATGAAATTCAAAAAGAATTCTTCCCTACAGTTCAATTATCAGATATAAAACCCGAAACGATTGTTCCCTGTAGGTACTGAGTCTTTTATAGCAACATTATTGCAATAGATTAAAACTCTTTCTTGAACTGTTTAGTATTGTGATAAGCAATATGAGGCAAATTGGCAGGCTTGTTTTACAACTCTCATAAACCCCTGATACTTACACACATGCACAAACATTTGCGTATATATAAATTCAAAAGAGGGAAAAACAGTTAAAATAAATAATTAGTAATTTAACTGTTTTATACATTTTTATATTGTAAATGTTACATTATTTTCATTTTCATACCATTTTATATTTCTCAAACTTCTAAATAGTAAGGTGAATCCACTCAATTTACGATCTCTGAACTTATATACTTTATACAGATTTTTTTTAATTTGGGAAGTAAATGTTCTACAACTAGCAGTAACTGGTCATTTAATTTTCAGTTCTGCCTAATTAAGTGTCCTGTTTAAGTTGCAAAAACAGGGCGAACTTGTTAACAGCTATTGATTGTTTCCGTTGATTGGACTGCCTAGTGCTCACTAAGAAGCCTGGACATTGATAGTTTGTGGTTGCCTAAATGTTTGAATACTGGAACAAAAATAAAATACAAATAATGCAATATAGTGAAGTGTGTCTGATTCAAGATAATTAAAAAAAGCAAATACCCACCAAATCCAATTTAAATTGTTATCAACATAGGAAGGCATTGTTGCAGATCATTCCGAGGACAACATACCAAGATCTGCCTACCTGCAAGGACGGGGTATGGTTAAAAAGCACATTTCTTTTGCTGTTTAAGATACAGTAACCCTATCTTGTACTAAACTAATGGGACTCAAGGGGTTAATACTTTATGTGGGATACCCTGGTCATCCCTATGCTTCCCCACTGAATGTCTTGAGTGTCTAAAAATAGATAATACATATACATAAATCCAATTAAGAATAGATATATCCCCAATGCCAAAAATGACCAAAAATTAACCTTAGGCTGCAGCATGGGGGCATACATATACAGGCATTAGACTTGGACAAAATAGGCCCTGACAAAATGGTGTACATTGAGATTGAGGAAGGCTAACATTGTGACAAAGCTCTCATAGTTTTTTTTCCTAAGGCAGATTTTTTTCATTTTTGACCCCTTCACTACCAAGTGATTTTCCAAAAACCATTGTCAAGAACCAGTGTTTTTTTGAAAAATCATATTTAATTAATTATACAGTATGAAATATTTGGGAATTACTGTAATAACCTATTTGGAAGGCCACACTAGTTTCAGCTGCAGCTCGTGGTTCCCTGCATCGGCTGCTGAAAGCCCAATATGTCATGGCATTCCTCAGCCGATTTTACAGTGTTAGCACCTCGGGTCTTTTGCCCACAGGGCTAAAACTATGGGGGTACCTTCTGTGGCCCAAAATCAAAGGAAATTCATTTGCAGCAAACACATTTAATTTGCTTTTGTCCTTCAGAACTGCAGATCGAGATAACTCGATATCGGTACCTGACTGTGCCTTTTGAAGTCCTAAGTTATCTCGATTTCGGCAGTGAAGGGGTCAAAGCTATATTAAAGTGGAGTGCTATGCATTTTGGTATGTTATGTTGAATGTTTTCAGATGCACGCTTATTAAAAATGCACATTCAGGCTCAGTGCAGCCATTCTGGCTTTGTGTATATATTGTGTATAATAAGTCCATTGTACGCGAGACCAGCGCTAAAATATGTATGAATTTCTTCCATATGTTCACTCCTGGGTAACTCGGACCCCCTAAAAAAGAGAATATGAATAGTGCAGTTCAACCAGGCAAATGAAATAATTAAGAAATTGATTAGGTTCCACTCACATTGTCCTGAGCCCATATAAATGTAGCTCAATACATTATGTGGTTGGATCCGTTAAGGCAATTGCATGGGATATTCGACCTGTGTGAGAGATAGCTGATATATGTGCATTGGAGATACATTTCCATGGTCTTAAAATGAAAATAATTTTTAATAACTCTGAAATAGACTTTAACCAGTCTTGTTCTCGGATGCCTGCATCTGCCCAAATGGTGGAAGAGGTCAATCAATTATAGTGCGCACTGAAAGAAATGACACAGACAACGAATAGGTCTATGTAGCCTTTCTTGGACAAGCCAAGTGACCTCTCTCCTTTAATCAGAGGATTGATACATGCTTTTATGCCAGTTGGTGCGTAAGCGGAAGCAGGGGTGTTAACTAATATTTTATTTAACATCAGCAGTAAAATCAACAGTAAAATTGCAAACGCATTAAATCATAGAAACGAAAGTCAAATATCAGCTGTTTCCAAGTGTCAAGTTATATTTGCGTCTTTGTCACTGTCAGCCTTTTCTTGGTCATCAAGGGTGTTAGCGAAGTTCGAATTTAGCTTGTTTCAGGATGTCCTGCACCCATTTCTCCTTGTACCAAAAAAGAGGAACTTGCGGGTTATCCATCTGCTGGAACAGCGAGTTAAGCAAAATGACTTTCCCTGTAAAAAGCAGTTTATTAATATCAGATTTTAAAGCCATACTAACATATCGAAATTAATATCTAAATGAGCAATTTTTCTACTTATTATTGTTAAAGCAGATACCTATTCTTGTCCATAACAACTCATTGGGAGGCGCAGTCTAATACACATTGGTTTAGTTTTTTGTTGTGGAAATGTTATCTGAAAGGGTGGTGACTATTTTTTTTGTTATGCTAATTATTTATTTTTACGTACAATGCTCATGATGTTTGTGTATATATGTTAATGAAGAGACTATTTCTGAAATTAACGAGTGAATTTTTTTTAAAAAATGTTTACCATACTCTGCAGACATATTTGGAGATCACTTATCAAGAAGATAAACATTAAAGCTAGGGTCAGACGAGCGCATTTTGTGCGGACTGTGCGTCCGTGCACAACAGATGTACTTTCTGACTGACGAGAAGGTAGTGGCCACATGGTCCGTTTTTGTGACTGATGGTTTTTTTTGACTGATGTAGATGGGAAATAAAATTAATATGAAAAAACATTTTATCCGTCAAAAATGCTGGACGTCAAAATGCAGTCCGTCTGATTACTTTCCATTACTCACACACAAAGCTATGCGGACATTGCAGACGTGGGGCACTACGCAAGTCCGTTATAGTGGTTTTACGTTCCTACCTAAGTTGCATCCGTTTGCCGCGTCCGTTGTGCGTCCGCACTTCTGTGCGGAACGTACTTCGTGTGTGGTCTCTATTGATCATAATTGTATGCTACCACGGATGTTAAAATGTGCGGCAACACGGACGTGAACACAGCGCCCATCTGACCTGAGCCTCAGGGCTAGATTTTTGTAAATTTCCTGCTACCTCCAATATCAGGCATTTTATGGTTTGTGTACTGTTGGGTTTTGATAATCTACCAGTGTCAATGGCATTCCAGATCTTATGAAATTATATTGTAGTAGCCTACTGAGGGATCCGATGTGCAAACATTCACATAACTTGACTTCTACAGTTCATTTCAGTGCAAAACCATATACATATCCTTCTAAAAATGAAAGCCATCAGGAGTGAATAAAAAGAACTTATACACTAGATAATTTTCTATTCTTTATGGCACCTGCAAACTCTCAGACAATTATTAAAATTATGGTAATTATAGGTGGCATTCTGGGGTCACTTTGGCAGTCTTCGGTGGCATTCACAGTCACTTCTCTCAATTATCTAGGTATGTGGTTGGACCCTAATCTATCCTCTGGCCCCCACATCGAAAAACTCTCATCTAAACTTTACCCCAAACTAGGTGCCCTGTACAGAAACAAATCCTGCCTGAGCCCCGGGGTAAGAAAGCAGATTGTACAACAATAGCTTATGCCGGCTATTGATTACGGAGATGTAGTGTTTGCAGCCGCCCCGCAAACACACCATCAGAAACTTACTACATTGTATAACTCATTCTGCCGCTTTGCATTACAATGTAACTACATGACCCACCATTGTGACATGTTAAAAGAGCTAAACTGGCCATCGCTGGAGTCTAAACGCACCCTTCACCTTTCCAGCCTGGTGTTTAAGAGCATTTCTGGGAAGCTGCCACCCTAACTGAATAGACTGCGTCCCCCAGCAGCTCCCTCATCCTATAACCTCCGATCCAGGACCAGCACCTTACTTGCAATACCACAATACAAAAAGACAGTGGCTCGGTCCTCATTTTCCTACAGAGCACCACAATTATGGAATAACCTACCAGACACCATCAAATCTTCCCCCAGTCTTAAGTCACTCAAGAGCTCCCTATTAACATACCTCTATACGGTATGCACCTGTAAACATGTAACATAATGACTATTTCCTACATATTTATTTTCTGTTAATCTGTATATTTGTGTTGTTTTTTAATATCTTGCATTGTATTACTTTGTATTTCTGTAACTGTAACACTTCAATGTTCTTGAACCCAGGACATACTTGAAAACGAGAGAAATCTCAATGTTTCCTTCCTGGTAAAATCCTTTATAAATAAATAAATTCAGGGGGCTGATAGGCTGTCTTCAGAGGTCGTCGGTGTTTGTCGGTCTGGTCAATGTTCTTCAGCGGCTCCATGTTTGAGGCACTTCCAGGACCCTGCAGTTTATAGCTAATTCACTGCAAGGTCGGCGAAACTGGAATCGCTGAATCTCACAAAGTGCGTCGAATTACCCTCTATATAAGCTGATATTAGCTAAAGGTGTATCCGCTACTGATCTTATCTCTATAACAAGGAGAAAAAGACTTCTCCAGCCGCCTGCTAATATTTCTGCCATCAATTAACCTGCCTATAATATATATATATTTATAATATATTTTTATATACATATATATATATATATAATTAAAATCAAACCTCAGAATATTGTGATATAATTTTGTATTAACATTAAATATCTTGATAAATGATGAAAATACAATACATAACATTTTTATGTATCAGCAATAGTTTCTGCAGTGCTTTACAATAAATAAAGAGAAAAAAAAACAAAATTACAAACAAACTTGAACCAGAGACAAAAGGTGTAGAGAACCCTGCATAGCTGAGCTTAGATTCTAGATGTATACTATAACATACAGGGTTATCCAAAGAGATTCGAAAAGTCACCGCACGTTCGGTGACTTTTCGTTCTCTTCAATTCGGTTCGTGTTGCCGATCCCATTTCGGTGACCCTGCGTTGTATTCAGCAAACACCACAGGGTCCCGAATTGCAGGGAAAAGCTGCTGCAAACCTGACGAAAACTAACCGCAAAACCCACCGAATGCACGCTGAAAACCCCCAAAAACATCTGGATTAACCTGTCGAAGACGGAGGAAAAACCCGAGCAGGAGCCGATCACACACAGCGAAGCCGCCGGAAAAAGACGAGAAAAAGCCGACACCGCAGACAGAGGGAGGTGAATAAATTAGCAAAAGAGTTTGTATGAATGTGAAAGTGAAAAGCTGTTTGCAAAGAAACTACTGAGCGAAAATGTCTGAAATTTACATATGAGGTCCAGGGAATGATAATAAAAAGGGCTGTTACAGTAAAAAAGAAGAAAACTTAAAAAAAAAAAAAAAAAAATCGGACTTTTGAAAAAAAAAAAAAATCTGAAAAATGCTTAGAGGATCCTAAAAAAATCTATAAATAAAAAAGACTCTTTACTGCAGAATTTTATAATGAACGATTTATTAGATATTGAATTCAAACGGGAATATTTTTCACATTGAAGCCTATGGGATTCTCCTGATTTGACTTGCCGAATTAAACCACCGAATGGGGATTTCACTGCCCTCGAACAGGCACCGAACAGGCACCGTATGTGCAGGCAATTCGCCAGGATTTGGCGAATTGCCTGCTCTCTGGATAGCCGAATGGCCAGGAAAGGTAACCGAACGCTGATTTTCAGCATTCAGTTACCTTTCTCAAGCAATTCGGATCTCTTTGGATAACCCTGATAGTATTTAACGAAGTAGTAATTGATCATTTGACATATTTTATTCCATTTCTTTCCTGACACAAAAGGAGATCATAGGGCATATTTTTATGGCGTTCCATAATATGAATCTTTTTAATTTTCTCATTGTTTGTAACATTTCTGTTTGTTTGGTAATTTGTGAGTTCACCTGGATAGTGACAACATGTGTATAAACAAATAGAGCATTTTTATTGGAAAGAGCAGAATAACACGAGACATGAATTGCTTCTGACAGCGGATTGTTTTCTGTGTTTTAGTTTACATTTCATTTCTGTAAATCATCAAATACTACTTTTATTCTCAAAGCAGATTGTGTCAGTACATATCTGGTACAGAATGAGAAAATTACATAAGACACAATTAACGTGGGCATTAGCTATACAATCATCTGCACTACCCGCTATTTTGTGGTATGACAGATGAACTGTTAAATGACATTAAAGATGCTATGTGACAGTGCTTATTCAATGACATATTGCAAAAATTTACAAATCTGACTGTGCTACTCCTGCACATCAACTCAAAGCTACTGAGGCATTCTGACAAGTACCCTCTGGGATCTGTTTAAAAGGTACCAACACTCCAATGAGCAAGGAACTCAGGAAGAGCATTAAAATGGGCTATGCGTATGTTATCGTGAGCATGAAATATCTATCACTGTAAAAATCCCCATGGAAAAGGGAAGCAGTAGCAGCCAAAAATACATAGAAATGAATAAAAGTACATTTAAAAAAAAATATATATATACAGTTGTGTTCAAAATTATTCAACCCCCAATGCTGTAAAGGGTTTTAGGGAATTTAGTGTACATTTGTAATTGTATTCAGAATGAAATCCTACAAGGACTTTTTAAAGAACCATATGCAACTAAAATGACATCAATTGTTTTTGTAATACAGTAGTAAATGTTTCTTTTGTGAATTCTTCATTGACACAATTATTCAACCCCTTAAAGACTACCACTCTGAAGAACAGAGGTTCATTCAAGTGTTTTCAATCAGGTATTGAAAACACCTGTGGATGTCACGGAGCAGCAATAAAGCATAATAAGCACCAATTAGGCAGCTTTAAAATGACTGTGATACTCAGCTCCTTCTAGACATTTACTGGTGTGGTAACAAACATGGTGAAGTCAAGAGAATGGTCCAGGAAGACAAGAGAAGAGGTGATTACTCTTCACAGGAAGGGCAATGGCTATAAGAAGATTGCAAAGATGTTAAACATACCAAGAGAGACCATAGGAAGCATCATTCGCAAATTCAAGGCAAAGGGCACTGTTGAAACGCTACCTGGTCGTGGCAGAAAGAATATGCTGACTTCGACTGCTGTGCGCTACCTGAAGCGTAGAGTGGAGAAAAGTCCCCGTGTGACTGCTGAGGATCTGAGAAAAGATTTGTCAGATGTGGGTACTGAAGTTTCAGCTCAGACAATACGGCGCACACTGCGTAATGAAGGCCTCCATGCCAGAATTCCCAGGCGCACCCCCTTGCTGTCTCCAAAGAATAAGAAGAGTCGACTGCAGTATGCCAAACGTCATGTGGACAAACCACAGAAGTTTTGGGATAGTGTTCTGTGGACTGATGAAACAAAATTAGAACTGTTTGGGCCCATGGATCAACGCTATGTTTAGAGGAGGAAGAACAAGACCTATGAAGTAAAACACACCTTGCCTACTGTGAAGCATGGCGGGGGGTCAATCATGCTTTGGGGCTGTTTTGCTTCTGCAGGTACAGGGAAGCTTCAGCGTGTGCAAGGTACCATGAATTCTCTTCAGTACCAGGAGATATTGGATGACAATGTGATGCAGTCCGTCACAAACCTGAGGCTTGGGAGACGTTTTCACCTTTCAACAGGATAATGATCCCAAGCATACCTCCAAGTCCACTAGAGCATGGTTGCAGATTAAAGGCTGGAACATTTTGGAGTGGCCATCGCAGTCACCTGACTTAAATCCGATTGAGAACCTCTGGTGGGACTTAAAGAAAGCAGTTGCAGTGCGCAAGCCTAAGAATGTGACTGAACTGGAGGCTTTTGCCCATGACGAATGGGCGAAGATACCCGTAGATCGCTGCAAGACACTTGTGTCAAGCTATGCTTCACGTTTAAAAGCTGTTATAACTGTAAAAGGATGTTGTACTAAGTACTAAGATTGAATGTCACTTGGGGGTTGAATAAAACTGATAATGATGTGAGCACAGAAAAGACATTTGTGGTTATTTCATTATAAATGTTATGTTATATTTGTCTGACCTACACGTGCCTCTTTGATTTAATTGTAAGCAAGATGACTGAATGATCAAAATCAATGTCAAACTGGCCAAAACACTAAATTTCAGTGGGGGTTGAATAATTTTGAACACAACTGTATATAGTATGCTCCGATATCTACCTGTATCGATTTCTATTTGCAGAAACAAATTCAAATGCAGTAAAAGTGCATAGTGCTCACAACTAGGGATGAGCCGAACACCCGAGTTCGGTTCGCATTCGAACTCGAACTTTTCAAAAGTTCGAATTCGAACTCGAACTCAATACAAGTCAATGGGACTCAAAGTTCGATATTTAGAGTGCCCTCCAAGAGGGCATATACAGTATGCTAGATATTTGCCATAAAAGGTGTATGGGGGTCCGGGTAGTGCCCTGGGGGACAGGAAACAAGGACAAAAAGTAAAAAAAAAACATTTTTAAAAGGGACAGTGAGTTTTCCATGAAATAAGGGTTAAAAATAAAAACGAAAAATTCCTTCAAATATCATGCCTAGGAGGTCCCCATAACCTGCCCATGAAGTGGTGGATTTGTAGGATGTATAGAAACATTTAAAAACAAAAAAATGCGTTTCAAATAACGGTAAATGGTTTTCCTTTAATCTATTCATAAACAACTGCTTGGGGCGGCAGCCTGTATGAAAAGACATTTTAGGACGTGCAGAAAAAGTTTAGTGATTTTTTTGGCTAAATTATGGTGAAACTTATGCAGCCTTTGGATGAAAGTAACAATAGGTGCTTTAAAATTGTGCCATTAGCATCGGCAACAGTGCCGTCACACCGTAACCCCTCTGTGGTATTGTGGCAGAGTGCAGGGGTGGAGCATGTGGTCCTATATTAAAAAGATATGAATCTGGTAAAGGCATCAGTGCACCCAAATATTGTGCCTTTGGTGGCAGCAAGTGCCTTCACACCGTAACCCTTTTGTGGTATTGTGGAAGAGTGCAGGGGTGTACCATGCGGTCCTATATTAAAATGATATGAATCTGGTACAGGCGTCAGTGCACCCAAATATTGTGCCTTTCATGGCAGCAAGTGCCTTCACACCGTAACCCTTTTGTGGTATTGTGGAAGAGTGCAGGGTTGGACCCTGCGGGTCAAAAAATTAAAATGATATAAATGTGGCACGGGTGTCAGTGCAGCCAAATATTGTGCCTCTCATGGCAGCAAGTGCCTTCACACCGTAACCCTTTTGTGGTATTGTGGAAGAGTTCAGTGCTGGAGGTTTTGTGAATGCAGAAGACAACCCCGATATATTCCGATACGTCAGCATCAGGGGATTGATGGCTGCTGATCCAGGACTGATTCATTTTTATAAATGTCAACCGGTCTACAGAGTCGGTGGACAGACGCACTCTTTTGTCTGTGACAAAACCTCCAGTGGCACTGAACGTCCTTTCAGAAAGCACGCTAGATAAAGGGCAACCTAGTAGCTGCATAGCATATTGGCTAAATTCTGGCCAGTGATCCAATCTCAACACCCAGTAAGCCAGTGGATCATCTGCTGGAAATGTATCCAGGTCTGCCCTTGCCCCTAGGTAGTCCTGCACCATATGGTGAAGACGCTGACAATGGGTGCCTACATATGACGTCCCTGGGTGTCGTGGACTAAAAAAAATTGCAAAAGGCATCAGTCAAGCGGTCCCGGCCTTCACCACTATTCCTCTGATCATCCGCAGCCTCAGAAGCACCCGTGTCATCACTTGGTAACCTACCAGTGCCTGGAAAGGTGTTACACAAGTGTCGCTTTAGAGCGTCCTCAGGTTTTATCATCCTGTGCTCCCTCTGTGCGGGCAGGATGAGCTCTGCAACCTTACCCTTGTATCGTGGATCAAGAAGGGTTGCCAACCAGTAATGATCCCTCTCCTTGATAGCACAAATCCTGGGGTCCTTTAGCAGGCTTTACAGGATACGGGAGCCCATGCAGCGTAGGTTGGAGGTGGCATTAGCTTCCGAGTCTTCCTGGCCAATGAGGAGGATGACCCCATCGTGCACTTCCTCCTCCCAGCCACGTACTAGTCCTTGTGTTTCTGGGCACACAAAACCCTCCCTTGAGGAATCCCCACCTTCAATGCCCCCACTACTTAAATATTCCTCCTCCTCATCCTCCTCCTGTCTGATCTGAGGAGGACCCGCTGGAATGCTGTCTGCGGAAAGACTGGGGCTTTCAGAGCTAGGGAAGGCCTCCTGTTCCTCTCGCTGCTCTGCCTCTAGAGCCACATCTATAATTCCCTGCAGAGTGTGCTCCAGCAGGAACACTAAAGGAATTGTGTCACTGATGCATGCACTGTCCCTGCTCACCATCCTTGCTGCCTCCTCAAATGGTGACAGTACAGTGCATGCATCCTTGATCATCAGCCACTGCGGGGGGGAAAAAAACAATTTGACCTGAACCTGTCCTTGTGCCATACTCACACAGGTACTCGTTGATGGCCCTCTGCTGCTTGTGCAGATGCTGCAGCATTGCTAATGTCGAGTTCCACCTGGTGGGCATGTCACAGATCAGACGGTTTGTGGCAAGGTGGAATTCTCTTTGAATTTCTGCCAGGCGAACACTTGCTGGGAATAACCGTCTGAAGTGGCTGCAGACTTTTCTGGCCTGGCTGAGAAGCTCTGGCAGCCCTGGGTACCTGTTTAGGAAACGCTGTACTACCAGATTTAGGACGTGTGCTAGGCATGGTACATGCATCAACTTACCCAGGTGTAGGGCAGAGAGAAGGTTGCTGCCATTATCACAGATGACCATTCCCAGCTGAAGCTGGCGTGGTGTTAACCATCTCTGCACCTGCCCCTGCAGAGCCGACAATTTCTGGCCCGGTGTGGCTCCTGTCCCCTAAACAAACCAGCTCAAGCACAGTATGGCATCTTTTTGCTTGAGCCATTGCGTAGCCCCTGTCACGTGTCGGTTTAACTGCCACTTCGCCAGAGACACAGAAGGAGGAGGAGGAGGGGGAAGAGGGAGAGATGGTCGTGGAGCAGACAGACCTCATACAAGCAGCTTTCTGGAGGCTCGGTGGATGAACAAGCTCCAGCACAGAGCCCCATCCTGGATCCCTCCCAGCTGCAATCAGAGTTACCCAGTGTGCCGTGAAGGAAATGTAATGATCCTGTCCATGCTTGCTGGACCACGTGTCTAAAGTCACATGCACGTTGCTGCTCACTGCCTTTCCCAATGACTCAATAACATTGTCTTCCACATGCTGGTATAGTGCTAGAATGGCCTTCCGTGAAAAGTAATGGTGTTTTGGAACATGCCACTGTGGTACAGCACATTCAGCAAATTCACGGAAGGGAGCAGAGTCCACCAGCTCGAAAGGCAGCAGCAGCAATGCGAGTAATTTTGCTAAGCTGGCATTTAGACGCTGTGCTTGGGGATGGTTGGGACTATATTTTTTCTTACGCTGCAGCAGCTGGGGCAACGTAATCTGACTGCGTAAATCTTCAGCTGATGGGATGCTGTCACATTGTGAGGAAGGACCTGGTACATCCATTACTGTAGCATCATCCCTGTCAGTGGAGGTTGTAGGCAATGACATGGCAGGACATACAGTGGGGGTAGAGACAGATGAGGAGGAGGAGGACCTATGCAAAGTTTTGCGCCAACGGGATGCGTAGCAGGTGGTCATATGTCGCCTCAAGCACGTGGTACCCAAGCGTCCAGTGTCTTTCCCATGCTTGAGCCTCATCTGACATAGATTACAAATAGCAACGGTGAGGTCTGCTGCACATTTCTTAAAGAACTTAAAGACAGCAGAGTTCCTGGCTGTGTGCTTTGAGACAACAGCGCTCTGCACCAGAGCAGCTCTGACATCTGATGCCTTGGACTGGCTGGTGCTACGGTTGGTCATAGAGGATGTTGTGCCTCATGTGTGTTGTGCCTCCTCCTCCTCACTTGACTCCTCTGTTCGATCAGGCACCCAGGTGGAGTCAGTGACCTCATCATCATTGTCATCACCCCTCCTCGTCACTGGAGCCAACTTGGCAGTATGCTGCAGCTCCTGGGACAACATGAGTGCCAGTTATTTGTGTGTCATCACTGGCACCCCCTTCCTCTAGGTTGATTATACTCCCTTCCTCAACATCAGAGATTGAATCAGAGCACTGTACTTGCTGCGCATCCTCAAGCAGCATGTCACTGTCATTGTAGTCAAACTATTCAGCTGACTCCTCCGTGTGTGATAGTGAGGCTACGGCAGGAGTAGCTGTGGACATGGAGGCTGCATTAGATGTTTTGGCAGCTGAGGTGGACTGTAAAGCACTACAAGCCTGGCTGGCAGAGGACCCGGAGGACTCGGATGGCCTGGTTAGCCAATCCACCAAATCCTCTGTATGTTGCTGCTGCTTAAGACGGCCAGCACCAGTTAGAAAGGACAAGCATGCCCCTGCAGAGGATGCACCACGTCCACGACGACCAGAGGCACAGCCTCCCGACACAGAGGCTGCTTGCCCTCTTATCTGTGTCTGGGAGCGTCTGCCTGTCCTTTTTGGTCTTTCTGACATGGTGAGTGATATATAGATTAAATATATACAGAACTCTGATTCAACTCTGGTATAAAAATTAAAGATTTCCAGAACTCTGGTATAGCTCATTGAGACACCATAATAGCTGGCAGCCAGTGACAAGACACAGATTACAAATCCCAGAAACCTCCTATAAATCAGTGAGACCCCCTGATGGGTGCCATTGACAAGACACAAATTACAATTCACAGAAACTGCCATACCCCCTGATAGGACCCCCTGATAGCTGGCAACAGTGACACGACACAGATTACAATTCTCAGATATCTGCTAGAAATGTATGTGGGACCCCCTGATAGCTGGCAGTGAGAAGACACAGATTACAATTCCCAGAAACCTCCTATAAATCAATGAGACCCCCTGATGGGTGGCAGTGACAAGACACAGATTAGAACAATTCCCAGATATTTTGTATAAATGACTGACCCGCCAAAATTTTGGGTGGCAGTGACAAGACACAGATTACCTCAATTCCCAAATATTTAGTAGAAATTACTGATCCCCCAAAATTCTGGGTGGCAGTGACAAGACACAGATTACCTCAATTCCCAAATATTTTGTAGAAATTACTGACCCCCCAAAATTCAGGGTGGCAGTGACAAGACACAGATTACCTCAATTCCCAAATATTTTGTAGAAATTACTGACCCCCCAATATTCAGGGTGGCAGTGGCAAGACACAGATTACCTCAATTCCCAAATATTTTGTAGAAATTACTGACCCCCCAAAATTCAGGGTGGCAGTGACAAGACACAGATTACCTCAATTCCAAAATATTTTGTTGAAATTACTGACCCCCCAAAATAGTTGCTGGTGGCAGTGACAAGATACAGAGTACCTCAATTCCCAAATATTTTGTAGAAATTACTGACCTCCAAAATTCTGGGTGGCAGTGACAAGACACAGATTACCTCAATTCCCAGATATTTTTGAGAAATTACTGACCCCCCAAAATAGTTGCTGGGAGTGAATGGGGAACACAAAGATTAGAACAATTCCCAGATATTAGGTAGAAATGAGACCCCCCCCAGTAGCTGGTGGCAGACTGGCAGCGAGAACACACACTAACGCAAGAACAATCTCCTCTCAAATCTCCTCTCAAACACGTGCTGAAGTGCTGTGTGAAGCCTTATATAGTGTGCTGCGGCACTTAGCTCTGTGAGCCCATGATTGGGCAAAATTTGCCCAATCAGGACTCTGAGCCGTGATTGGCATAGTCTTGAACCTGTCTTGCACCTGACCTGTGGTCAGGTGCAAGGCTGTAGCCAATTACAAGCTTCAGGCCAGTGGAAAAGTGCATTGTGGTCCATTGTGGTGCATTGTGGGCAAACATGCGGCGAACACGCGGAAATGTTTGTAGTTTGCGAACAGGCGATGTTCGAATCGAACTCCGAACCGATCGATCCGAACAGCTCATCCCTACTCACAACAATCAAAATATAAAGCACATTGTGCTAAATGCATTAAAATAATACAAAAGGAAACCATGAACTAGCGGCTCCGCTGATAAAAGTACATACTGTAGTTATACAAAGTCTGACACTTCAACACTTCATTGCTCACAAAGTATGCTAAACAGATTCTCCACAACAAGATGTCATAACACAAAAGAGAAATTAAATAGAAATTGAACAATGAGTGGTAACTAATAAATATGAAGCCTTAATATCTCTCCATTGGAAAAAAGAACCACTTAGTGTTATAAGCGTTCTTCACTGGTGGCTCACTAAGGTGCACGTTCAACCTTTCCAAGGCAAGGTTACCCTTCTTTGTCTCATTAGAGATATTCTATGTAAGCCAAGTCGATATGGGTTCAAACAAAATCAATCACACTATAGTGTAAACCATAATGCTGTAATGATGATACTTTAACACATGATTGGCATTCTCGTGTGATGTTTAACCGACATCATTGGTTGGAAGTAGCCACATTAGATGACTAAACCAAGGGTCAACTGTATCCTGAAAGAACTGTGCCACAGTGTGAAATTGTTAGGAAACCTATTCTTGATAATGTTAAAAGAATATAAAATAAGCAAAATAAAAATGCACGGAAAAGAGAGCATTAACAACCAAACGTTTCACCAGTAACTATCAATCGGTCTAATTTTCACGATCTTGATGTAGGGGGTGAGGGTATGAGCCAACTATGCAGTTGAAACACGAGCAGAGACACGTTAATTAGGTTCAATGGGGATTTATTGTGCTATCACAGGTAAGTAGCAGTATGATTGAAGATATGGAGGGATAGTGAGGGACAAGACAGGAAAAGGGCTGACCATGGGAAGAGTCAGAGAGCAACAAGACACAGATACAGAGAGTAAAACACAAGACAGCAGACTGGCAGTACAGGAAGAGGGCTGAGCACTTGGAGGGACCAAAGCAGGAGACTAGGGATGCAGGGGTACTGTAGACAGGAGACCGGAGATGCAGGGCAGGAACACGTTTGGTAGCAAGACACTAGAGGTGCAGGGCAACAGCAGTAGGCACGGAGGCTTGAGGGCAGCAGCAGTAGGCAGAAAGTGTAGTCAATATCTGTAGCAAAGGGTTGTGGCAGAAGGCTGGCAGAAAGTGTGGTCAATATCCATAGCAGAAGATCATTACACAGGAAAATCCAAATAGCAAGACAGTAGCACTGCTGGTAAAGAGCAGGCTTCAGGAGAACTTCCACCAAGTGCAGAAGCACTGCACCTATGGAGCTCCACCCTTATGAAGAGGTGGACAGGGCTCATTAGTGGGAGCACCTGAATCTTCCTAAAAGAGCAGAACTGGTCAGAGGCTAAATGGAAAGGTGCTGCCAAGGTGGTCAACGTGGAGTAGCACCGGTTTGGGCAGGAAGGTGTGTCTGTGTCTGTGTCTACCAGTTGTAAAGATCCAAAAAATGAATACAGTTTTGCAAATTTTTCCGGTCTTAATTCCTGCTAACTTCCTCCTACAGGGTTATTCAAAGAGCACTGAAATTCCACCGAACCGTATTTCGTTGACAATTTGCCAATATTTGGCAAACTGCCAGCTTTTTGAATAGTCGGTTGCAATTTTGCACCGTTCGGTGCAATTTTGGAGCCAATTCGGCTCTCTTTGAATAACCCCTCTAAAATTTTGTTTTATGCCTCCTCTCCACTTGTCCGCTTGAGTGTATTAATTTCCTCACTAACACGTTTTTCAGTGCAACTGTATTAATGTTCCAGCTTGGACCGCACACATTTCTCTAGCCATATATATTTGAAAAACTTTGTGCCATAAAAACTCATCAGTGTGTATATAATGCAAACTTTGATGTGCAGAGAATATCCGCCAAATAAAATACAAACTACATTTCCAAATATAAGTAGGGTAATTCTGGTGGGGAACCTTTAAAAGATCTAGATGTACTGTATGTCGCAAAGGGGAAATTATATGTATTTATAGTTAAAACAGGTTATCTTTCATTTAAGATTCCTTAAAAACTTTGGGAATGACTCATCTGCCTGCTCTTTAATATTGGAAAAGAAAACAAACTGTGTTCTGCTGAAAGTAAGAGCAGCAGGGATGCTGACTCTCATCACATTGCTTAATTAAAACAATTAATTAAATTTAATTAAAACACTTAATGAACAAATTTTTACTATAGTTAATCTTTAATTCTATTGTGAAGTAATTTAGGAAACCAGGCATTGTATATTTTTCTCTCCAGCTCTGCTAATAACGTTGATTGCTTTCCTCAAAGTACCTAACTAGACATTCCTTAAACAATTTCATGAGCAAAAGGAACCAAACAGATTACTATAAACAATGACTGCTAGTTAATTTCCAACCAGACTGAGGTAGTCTACATTGTGAACATAATATTTAAACAAGTGGTTATTAAAAATAGAGCTCCCTAATTTTACTTTTAATTTAATTTTAGGTGATTTTACTCACCTTTGTCCCGCGGAGCACAATGCTCTTCGTTTTCAACTCCGGGGCTTCCTAAACCAGAGGTCGCTTGCCAGAGGTGGCAACCCACATGAGACATTGTGGGACCCCCGGAGTGAGACATAGTAAGCCCTTCAGGTGAGGACACAGAGACAGGAGTGGCAACTAGACATGTGCACAGCACAAAATTTCGTTTTGAACTAATGAATTAGTCCTAAAATGCAATTCATTTAGTTATTAAAGAAATTCGTTTTCAGTACTTTAGTATGAAAACTAATTTCATTCATCCGAAAACCAGCAGATACAATTAATATTGTAGTGGTGGCTCCTTAAGAGGGCTGAGATCGACTGCTTGTTACAGTATCTCATACTCTCAGCACAACGTGTCAGGCAAAGCTGTTACTGACTTCTGCTCACTCATCACAGCGCTCAGAGTTTCAGTAAAACTAGTAAATAATATTTTTATATATAATTGGTTATAATAATATTATTTCCTTGTTTTACTGAAATTCTGAGCGCTGTGATGAGCTGCAGTCAGTTACTGTAACAGTTGAGCCTGATACATTGTACTGAGAGATAATGTAACAAGCAGCCGATCTCAGCGCTCACAGACACTGTATTTAAAGTGCTAAAAAAAATGCTCCTCTCTGTATAATGTATAGAACATCCTCCTGCATTAATAACCCACGCTGCGTAATGCATAGAACATCCTCCTGCATTAATTAATGCCCTTCTCTGTATAGAACAGCCTACTGCATTGGCATGTGGAGGGAGCAGAAATTCGGAATGCAATGCTTATCCAGCACAGGAGAGGGAACTTCTACTTAAACTTTGTATCTCTGTGGGGGAGACAGACAGGATTATAAAAGCAGGAGAGAGGGAAAACATTAACGTAAATCGGTCTGGAAGCTCAGAGAGGAGATGACTGGCGCAAATTTTCCTGTAGCTTTGCGATGTTGCGCTCCTCATTGCTGGTCTCCTTCACTCATTAATGTAATATTACAAAAAGGACTGAAACTAAAATGTAGTGCATTTTCCTTTCGTTTCTTTCGTTTTTTGGACTGAGCAGTTTCGTATTTCTTGAGTCATACGAAAACTAAATTATCCCAAAATTCTGACTAAATCGTTTTAGTACTAAAACGAATGCACATGTCTAGTGGCAACTGTGAAAGTTTATTGCACAGTACATGACCTGGAAAGATGTACAGTCTAGGTGTGGATCCGCTGTGCAGTTGGGCAATGCATGAAGACAAACACAGGACCTGGACAGTTGAGAGTCTAGGCGTGGATTCGCTGTTCAGCTGGGCAATGCAGGAAGGGATACACAGGACCTCGACAGGTGAGAGTCTAGGCATAGATAAGCTGCTCAGCTGGGCAATGCAGGAAGGGATACACAGGACTTGGAATGCTGGGTAACTAGGCAAAGAACTGCTGCACAGCAATGCAAGACAGGAACCAGGAGTTCACACAGCAGTACTTGTTCCACACTGGGAACTCAAGATCAGAGAGCTGCTGGGGGGGGGGCTACCACCTTTAAATAGGGGGTGGGTCAGTGCTAGAATGGTCACTATTGTATAGTTTAAACCATTTAAAGTGTTGAAATTAACCCTTTCGCTGCTGAGGCTTTTCCCGCCTCTGTGCTGAGCTCATTTTTACCGATTTTGCTCATCATGTTTAAATGCGTTTTGAAGGCTTATTATAGTATATGACCCAGACATATTATATATCGTTCTTTCCGTCAGACTCGACAGATGCATAATATGTCATTATTATATGTATATGTCATGACCTGTCTGTATATTATAACAAAAAATGCAATAAAATATGAATTTTCAATAATTTACAACGTGTAAAGTGTTTTTTTTCACATTTTAACATGCGAGCAATTGTGGTTATATTTTGTATGGGGTGCGCTTGTTAAAAAAATTAGAGATGGGGTCTCGTTACATTTTTTTTTGGGGAAAATTACGCGATTTTTAACAAACGCACTGCATACAAAAATCGTTAGTGCAGCGTCATTGTTCACATTATAATTGAAATGGGAACAATATTGCTGCATTAACAAACCAAAAAAAAGAAAAAAAAACTTGTTTATTTTTTTTTTATAATTTTTTTTAATTTATTTTTTTAAAAACTTTTTTTATACTCATGTTTGGTATTGTTGGAACGGCCATGCTCTGGCCGATCCAACAATACCAAACATTAACCCCTAACTGCCACGGATCGGGAGATAGGGGGTTCATTGGAACCCCCTATCTCCACCATTGGTGGCAGTTAGGGGTTAACTCCAGGACTGGCGTCATCATGCATAGCACGATGGCACCAGGCCTCAGGGGGCATTCCCGGAAGCTTGGCCGACATCATGGATGTCGGCCAGCTCGGGGAAAGGATCACGAACCGGCGCTTTTCGGCGCCGATTCGTGATCCGGCCCCCATGGGGTTAATGCCAGGTACCATTTTGGAAGGGCAGGCTGTGCCCTTCCAAACGGTGCCTGGGTTAACCCCCTGCACGCCGCCGATCGGGAGGGACCTCCCCCCCCTTCCCTTTCAGGCGCCTCCTCCGCGATGACACCTAATTACTCCGGCGGCAGTTCCGGGTGCTGGGCTGACATCGAAGGATGTCAGCCCCCACCGGGGGGGCCAGCGATCGGCCGGAACCTGGCCGAACGCTGGCCCCAAAGAGAAGACGCGCTCGGCGCGTCCACCGCATGGAATGCTACCTGCGGTTGGACGCGCTGAGCGCGTTCACCGCAGCGAAGTGGTTAAATATACAGTTTGAAATGCATGTTTAATCTTAAATATTGATTTAATTTACATCCGTTCTCTATTCAGATGTTGAATCCACATTCATAAACTGTTCCCCCCATTGAATCTTTGTAATTTGCTTAGTAACCGAAGGTTATATTGTTTTGGGCTGACATCAAACTTCAACAATTGACTATCATTTTAAATGAAAGAAGAGCACTCAGTTGCTTAGAAGATAACCTACAGTTGCTAGGATACAGTCTCTCAATGTTTTTGCATTGTTGCCCTAGTTCAGCAAAAAGATGAGTTTGCTTCTTTTATTGTTAGTACTGACACATCATAAATAATCACAATTCTATATAAAACAAAATCATACATAAGTAATAGTAGCTGGTATTTGAGGTTTTAAAATTGTAGATCGCATTGGTGCTGATAATCTGTACATCCTCTATCTGTTCTATTTAGGGTTCACAAGAATGTGTGTACTGTTAACGTTCAACACTTTCTCTAGACATACATTTAGGGCAATTCTAAAATCAAGGTATAAGGCATAAAATTAGAGTGGCACAAAGATGAGGTCTCAAAATAGTTGCCCTTCATTGCTTTATTGACTTTAATATCATAAGTGTTACTTGTGTCTTAAAGAATGATCTATCACAGCTGCTCTCTCGTTAAAGCCCTCTCAATTCCATTGAGGTTGGGCAATATTTCCAATCTACACCGCTCATTTCCAATTTTGTCTGGAGGGGCTACAGACATATAGTAGTCAGGCGGATTATAAATATATATTGTGACGTAGTGCATGGATGGCACTGTGTATTCCCCTGTATTTTGTTTTAAAAGTGAAGGCATTAACCCCCGGAGGGAATGTGTTGTTGTGTTGCTGCAGGTGTCCCTGCAATTAAGGGGTTAAATAGCTTCTGCTAGAGGGAGGGGTAGATTAGAGTGGGCATCAGATGAGAATGAGACACACCCCAGTGAAGGCACTAGAGAGAGAGACACAGAGACCAATAAGCACTGGGTGCTGCTACTCCACAGATGGGAGAGGAATGTTGAACCAAAGGTTGGTTTGAATGTTCTATGTTATTTGATTTCTTGGATGCTTAAATAAAAGCGTGGAATATTTATGACAATATTTGTGACAATATGTATGTATATGTATGGGAGTCGTGGACCTTCCTCCTCTCCTAATAGTAAGTTGCTGAAATTGCTGGCTGGCATACACCAATTGGTGCAATTTGATGGATGTACCGACTGGATGAAGAAGAGGTAGCATTACTGGTCTATAACTGTAGAGACTCAGGCACCTCTCCAGTAAGTGTCCTTAAGCAAGACACCTAACTGTAGATACTTGCCTACCACACAATATTGGCTGTGGAGTCTAGTGGTAACATCTCAACCCTTCGACCATGGAGAAGCAAGTCAAAATACCATTCAGCACGTCCCTCCAATACAACTGTGGAGAAGTCTCGACTTTACAAGAAGCGGGTTCAACCTAACCACCAGGTCGCTGATCTACAATCATCGAAAGACGACCTGTTCCCACTCAGTAGATGTCACCAGCGAGTGTCCTTGGGCAAAACACCTAATGATATGGATGCGCCTATCTCACAAAATACTTGTACATCTCATAGATTGTAAGTTCTCTTGGGAATAGGGTCTCCTAGAATCAGGTCATAGCATCCATGTGTGGTATTCTAATGTATCAACTTCTGATTTTGTAAAGTACTGCGGAATTTGTGGCGATTTATAACGAATAATAATAAAAAATAATAATTAGGAGTTCATGGTTATGAACCCTGATCTCCCACAGAGTTTCATCTCAAACTATACCCCAGCTGTTTAGCTATTTATAATTCTATTAGACAGTGGGACTCACTGGCCACTAAATGTGACTTAAATGGGCTTCTAGTCTCCACTCTTGCCATTACTACAGAATAAGGAGTTGAGGTAGAATAGAATAGAAGTTGCTATATCTCCTCTAGTCCCCTGACATGGTTCAAAAATCTGTGTCTAAAGGAACAATACTCTATGGGGTTAGTCTACACTATTTACTTATTTTATAGCTTTCCTACTTGACTGAAAATGACTACCATATATTCACACATGATTTTCTGATTTGAAGCAACCCCACGACAAGGAGAACTGGTCAGACTAAGCAGGTATCCATCTGTAACAATTACACGGAACAGTCACTAGAATCGGAAAGTGTTTACCACTGCGAATTTACTAGATGAAAGTGAATACCATGTATGTGTGCTGTAGGCTCAGCAGCCTCCAGGGCTCCTACTTCTATATGTGGTGGTAGTCCCTGAAATTGCCTTCGTATTGACTCCGGGATCAGCTGGATTGTGGTGAGAGATAACTTAATAAGTGATAACCTTCATGCAAACGTTTCTTTATTTTTTTTCATGGCACAATATAGTGTAATATTCATACAGGGCTCAAATATTTTTTTGCCATGACTCTTTTTCCTTTTTCCCCTGATGTGTCTTGTCCTGTGTCTTCATTGTTTTGTTATGTACTTTTGTCCAAAAAGTAGTATGCAGATACCTCTTTTTTGATGTTAATTGATTTGCACTGTCAGCTGTCACTTTCTGATTCATGCATCAATAAAATTGTGTTTAATATTATGAATGTACTGTTTGTACTAATGCTGCAATCATAACCGTGCGACTGTTTCTGTGATCAGGTGAAGGAGTAAAATGTGTCTCCACGCCCCTCATATCATTAGTGAATCGGCAAACTGTGTGATACACAAGTCAGCAGTGTAAATTGGTGAACTGTTCTCCCAGAGATGCCTAAGCGCAATGAACTTGTTCAAAGTAACAACTCAAAATGTTGTGAGACAATTTTGCACAGTGCTTAACCATTTCACTACCAAATCACGTTAACTCGATTTTGCATTGTAATAAATTTAAAAGCACTCATTAGCTGTCACGTCCCTCGCTGCCGTCAAACCAAAGGAGGTCCAGATCTGGGTCTGTGCCATCCTGAAACCCAGCAACACTGTCCCTGTTCCAGACCAGATTGCCCATCCAGCCCTCTCCCTCATCCAGTCCCCTATCCTCCAGCCCAGAGTTTCCGGAGTATCTGTCAAACCCTCAGGTTAATTATCCCTTACCTTCCTAGGTCTCCATAAATGGAGACTACAACCCCTTGCCCTGGACATCAGCATTGAAGTTGGACTGTGACGTTTATGTTGTGTGGACATCTGCTTGTTCCTGTATCCCAGCCCTGCTGAATCAGATTCCTTGTGTAGCGGACACCTTGCCTTTCTTACTTGACTTATTCTTATGGAATTGCTCCTTGGATATTACGCCTAGGAACCCTGTTTTTGTGGACTTTATCACTGGGCACCCCTGGACATTTACGTTATCCCTACAAGCCATTACTCCTGAGTTCAGTTCTATGTGTCCCCTGTGTCCTGCAATCTGCATTTGTTTATATCCTACCTTTCTGTGAGTTCCCTTTGTATCTAGTACCTTGTTCATGTCATGCCCCTCTGTCTTTAACCTATGCTTACTTCATTCAGTTTCTCCTAGTCTGGTTATCTGTCCTGTTCTTCTCAGCTCCTCTCCTGTCTCTCTCTTGCATCTAGTTTCCTTGTCAGCTCTTTTCATGTCTTACCCTATGTCTAGCTCCTTTCATGTCTCACTCCTGTTCCTAGTCTCCTTATAGTTTCCTCCCCTGTATCACATTCTGTGTTTCAGTTCCGTTTTCCTGTATTTTTCTGTGCCATCATATTTTATTAAAACCAAACCTCGTGCCCCATAACCTGTGTGGCATCCTGTACTTACCGCAAATCAGACTCACCCGCTTCGTGCAGACAGCATACCTGCTGGTATTAGCATAACGAAACTCTATTTGCATATCATTTAATGCAGGATTAGTGTGCCTTTCATTGTTTTTTTTATATTTGAATGTTTTATTATTTCAATCAGAGAAATGGGATACAAAAGGAAAAAGGGGAAGAAACAATAACATACATAAATGGGGAAAGTTCGGTACATTTTTGCATAGCGACGAAGTTAAACCGTGATATTCAGTTGCTAAAAAGAAGTATAATTGCTCTACAGAATGGCAAAGATATGGAAGCATCACACCAAGTCAATTAACAAATAACCGAACTTGTCTCGGAAGTAGAGACATAAAGGGGAAGAAAGGGAGAAGGGGAAAGAAAAGGAGAAAGGTAGAAAAGGGATTAAGACAAAGAAGAAGAAAGGAAAAAAAAAGGGGGGGGAAGGAACCAAGTGGGGTGAGACATCAGGAGCCACCAACCGTATTATGAGGCATAGGGCCTGGAGAGTAGGTGTTGGTCGTGACATTTTGGGACCTACGTGCCCATGGTTCTAGTAGTTTGGTATATTAGGTGATCTTGCCACAGTGACCAAGGGTCTGGTGCTGGGGAGACAAGATTACAGTGCGATCGGGCCATGGCCTCAGAATATGCTAGGTCTGAGATCATTTTAGTCAGGGAGGGTAAAGAGGGAGTTATTGTTTTTTTCCAGAGTCTAGCGATAAGGAGGAAGCAACAGGATATAATTATACAAAACAATTTGCGTTGTCTCAACATTTTCCTCACGTCATCTGGGAGGAGTCCTAGGAGGTAGTGAAATGGGGAAAACAGGACTTTAACACCCAAGACCTCCTCAACATACAACGCCACCTGGGTCCAGAACGGTTGCAGTGTTGGGCAGGACCACCAAACATGTAGCATCATCCCTCGTGCCGTGTGACAACGCCAGCAGGTGTCAGGAACATTTTTGTTAAAGTGGCATTCCCTTACAGGTACTAAATACCATCTATATAACACTTTACGACGCGTCTCAAAGATTGAAATACACCTAGATGCACTTTTATCCAATAAAAATACGTGGGTCCACTGTTCTAGTGTTAGGTGCGTGTTTAACTCGGCTTCCCAAGCAGTTTGAAAAGTGCGTTTGGGCAATCCCGTGGCGGACATCAATTGACAGTAACAAAGGGACAGGAGTTTTGTAGTTTGTGCAGGGTGTATTGTAAAAGACTCGAATGGTGTGAGTAAAGGTGTGTTTATCGAAACAGAATTTAGCGTTCCCAGTGTTCTCATGTAGGACAGTAGTTGACGGTAAGACAGAAATGCTTGAGAAGGTATTCCATGAGTAGTCAGCATTTGTGCAAAGGAGAGGACGGAGGAGTTTCTGAAAAATTGGAACACATATCTGACTCCGTGATGAGTCCATGGTTTAGGGTTAAAAAAGGGGATCACGTAAGTCAATGCGTTTACTGGGGTGGCGAGGGGTAGAGGGTAGAGTGAGGTGAAGGCACAGACATGTTTGTCCCAGATTGTGAAGTACCATCTAGTTATCTGAAGAGCTGTTGGGAGAGGAGGTCTGGATTTAGAGGGAGTAAAAAGTAAGCCGGGGAAAGAGTGGCCTGGTAGTGCTATTAATTGAATATAGGTCCATAACGGTTGGTGTATAAGGAGGGATTCGCTCAGGGAAGCTATAGATGCTGCCTTGTGGTACGCCAATATTTGAGGGAATTTGAGTCCTCCATCTTCAAGTGGGGCCGATAGAACCTTGAACGGGATGCGTGGACGTTTTCCGTTCCATATGTAGGAAGAGATGTCACGGTGAACCGCATTAAGTAGGGGTTTTGGAACGGGAACGGGTAACATGCGGAATACATATAGCAATTTGGGTAGAATCGTCATCTTAACAGCTGCCGCTCTGCCCAGCCAGGACAATCTCACCGACCTCCACCGCAACAATAACGATTTCGTTTCAGCGAATACTTTCTTGTGGTTTGTAGAAACTATGTCTTCAAACTTTCCTGGAAGCGTTATACCTAAATATTTTATACCCTGGTTGTTTCAATGCGAAAGAATAGCGAGCTTTTATAGACCTTAGGTCCGCAGGGGGAAGTCCCAGCGCTAATGCTTGTGTTTTCGGGAGGTTGAGGGAGTGATATGAGACTAGGCCATATTCTTTTAGTGCTGTATGTAGAGAGGGCAGAGAATCTAGTGGGTCAGTGATTGTTATAAGGATATCATCTGCAAAAAGATTTAGTTTAAACGTCCAGGGGCCTATTTGTATCCCGCGTATGAGGTCATTTTGTCTGATGGCCTGAGCCAGTGGTTCTAGAATTAAAGCGTAGAGCAGTGGGGAGCAGTGGGGCCTTGGCGCGTGCCGTTAGTAATATTAAATGCGTTAGAGAGAAAGCCACTGTTTAACACCCTAGCGGAGGGAGAGGCGTATAGCGCCATAATGGACTTAATGTGGTCATCGGTAAACCCAAATTTATTTAGAACTCTATCCATAAATTTCCAATGAACCCTATCGAATGCTTTTTCTGCGTCGAGCGAGAGCCATAGACATGGGATAGTGTGAATAGATTGGTATTCCATCAAGGCCAGTAATTTCTTAGAGTTTTCTGTCCCTTGCCTGCCTTTAATAAACCCAACTTGGTCTCGCCCGATTAAAATGGGGAGTATGTCATTTAACCGGATGGCCAATAATTTGGCATAGATTTTTATGTCTGTGTTTAATAAGGAGATAGGTCGAAAATTAGGGCAGGAAGTCGGGGGTTTTCCCGGTTTAGGTAACGTGACAATTGTAGCCTGTAACATGTCTTTAAGGAACATGCCTTCAGATGATGCCTGCGTGAACACTCTATGTAAATGCGGGGACAGAAGATGCGTAAAAGCTTTATAATAGGTAGAGGGGAATCCATCCGGGCCTGGCGCTTTACCATGTGGTAAGGAGGATATGACTTTCGTTATGTCCATAATGGTAAAGGGCGAGGACAGTTGTACCGTCTGTGATTGAGACAGAGCAGGGAGGTGAAGGTGTGAGAGATAGGCATCAATGTCAGCGGTGGTGGGGTGCGGCATGGTATCATTATCTGACAAATTATGGAGAGATGAGTAGTAGGATGCAAACTCTTCTGCTATTTCGGAGGGTTTGTGTACCGCTGTTTGGCCAGGGGAGACAAGCTTATCTATTCGGTGTCTGGGTAGGAGTGTGCGAAGTCTTTGTGCTAGTAGTCTACTAGGTTTATTGCCGTAAGCGTAAAAACGAGTCTTGAGGAGCTGCAGGTGTGAAAAATGAGACTGTCTGTCCAATATGTGCAGTTCGTCATGTGCTTCACTTAAGAGGCGAGTCGTGGCATCCGAGGGGGAAATCTTATGTGATCGGTATAGGGAGTCAAGTTTCTGCAGGAGGAGGAGGCGAGCGGCCTCTTTGAATTTTTTAAAACGGGATGCCCATTTAATACAGTGTCCCCTCAGAACTGCCTTGTGAGCCTGCCATATGGTTGTGGCAGAAAGATCTTCACAGTTATTTAGTTCAAAATAGGATTCTAATTGGGAAGCTAGATCACATTTAGCTATCTCATCTGACAACACAAAGTCATTAAGGCGCCAAGGTGACTGGCCAAATGTTTTATAGTCGTCTTTAAGGGTCAAGGTAACGGGGGCATGATCTGAGCATGAAATTGTGCCTATTAAACAACTTTCTACTCCTGGGAGCAGTTGGCTCTGAGTTAATATGTAGTCAATTCGAGTATGTGTCTTATGTACTTTGGAGAAGAATGTGTAATCCACTTCGTTAGGGTGGAATAGGCGCCATGTCTCATATAGACTGTAGTCGCCCATCAAGGTTTGAAATTTGTCTACCTGTTTTTTGTGTTTCCCAACGAGAGGACGGGAGCCAAACCCTGAGGTATCTTTCAGAGGGTCTAAACTAAAGTTAAAATCCCCACAAATGAGTAAAGTGCCAGTCATTACCGAAGATAATTTGGCGAATACCGAGGCCACATAGTCTACCTGATTTTCATTGGGAGCGTATAGATTAAGAATAGTGTAAATCTTGTGGTTCATAGAGCATACTAGAATCCGGTATCTGCCATTCGAATCTGAGAGTTTACGATGCAATTCAAATACAACGCTGTTCCTAATCAAAATGGATACTCCTTTGGATTTAGATGGGCCCGTGGAATGGAATTGGGTCGTGAAGTTCGGCCATTTTAGCGGGGGGTGGGACAGTCTCCTAAAATGGGTTTCTTAAAGGCAAACGACGTCCGTTTTAGCAGAGTCTAGTTCTTTATAACGTGTCCGTCGTTTGAATGGAATGTTTAGGCCCTGGACGTTATATGATGTAATTTTTACCATGGGATTAAGTTAAAGAGAGGTATAACATAGCTGTAATGGTTACAATACTGCATCAAATATTTACCCAATCCCACAGAGGACTGTGACCACCAAAAGAAAAAAGCATAAAAATGCCACAAAGTTCGAGAAAAGCAGTGTCCCTCGGATCCAGAGTCGAGAGGGTCTTGAGATTGAGGCAAATGTTCAATGATGTGCGACATTGTGATATTTGGTTCCTGAAGAATGAGAAAAAAGGAAAAGAAGAAAAAATAGAAAGAGAAAAACACAAAAAAACTTATATACATAAAAAGGGTTCGTGGATCTCCTACGTGGCAACATACCCGCTGTTGAGCCACTGCTCTCATCATGAGAGGGAGGAAAAGCGGGGGAACGTGGGAGAGAATTTCTCTCAACTGGACAGAGCTGCCAGACCATAATGACATACAATGTCGCTTAAACCTTGTTCGTTGCAGGAAGTTGGCGAGCGATCCATCCCAGGAGAAGAAGTCGGGTCGGCAACATGGCCGTGGAGGTCTTCAGGTTGAGCCCTCGCGGAGCCATTTGAATTCACCAAACAGGACAAGACAAAAGAGGAGAAGGCGTTCATCCCGTTTTCCCCTTGCGCACTTTCTTCCAATCTTTAGACAGCTTTTGAGGTGCAATTGAGGATCGCCGGGTAGGAGAGGCTGGGGATAGATCTTTTTCCGACAGGAATTTTAGGCCTTGCTCTAGCGTCGTGACCATGGGTTGTGATCCTTCGTGGGTAATCAGCAAGCTCTGTGGGAAGCTCCAACGATACAAAATTTAGTGTTGGCGGAGTGTGGTAGTCACCCCATGTAGGGAGCGCCGAAAGTCCAGAGTTTTGCTAGATCTGGGAATACCTGTAGATGGTCGTATTCAGGAGATATGGCCTGGGATTTTCACAGCGCCTGGACGATGAATTCCCTGGGTCTGAAGTAATTTAGGCGTAAAATGACGTCGCGCGTGGAGTCCGCTGGTAAGGCGGGTGGTCTTGGAAGGCGATGTATGCGGTCCATTAGCAAAGACTCCGGGGTCAGGTCAGGCACTAAGTGAGAAAAAAAGTCAGTGACATAAGAAGCAAGCTGTTGGGGTTTAACACTTTCAGGGATGCCGCGGATTTTCACGTTGTGTCTGCGAGACCGGTTTTCAAGATCAGTAAGTTTGGCCAAGCAGCCTTCCAGCGATTCTTCAAGATCCTGTACCTTGTCGGCTAAGTTATTCTGTGCATCTGCATATTCCCCCATTTTATCTTCTATATGGGAAGTGCGATCAGCCAGATTTTGGATATCAGCTCTGATTTCCCTCGCCACTTCTTTGAGTTGTGATTTCAAGTCAGCAGACATGGTGTTTATCATACCTTCTAGCGTTTGAGTCAAAGTCTTCATCTCAGATCCCAGTGCTTGGTTGTCTGTCTGTGGAGCCGCGTGTGATTCCGGGCTCGAGTGGCCAGCGCCATCTTGGATTCCGGCCGCTGATTTTTTTCGGGCCGGTGCGTGGAGTAAAAAACTCGGATTTGGCCGCCGATGCTTTGACCTTCCCCTGGGACATCTCACCCACCCTGGCAAGTTGTTTTAAGCCAGATTCGGGCGCATTAAATGTGCTTTATGGCGCGTAGTGTGAGGTCTGGGTGTGGAGCTCCTCAGTTAAGCCGCCATCTCGATCGGCGGTTAGCCACGCCCCCTGCCTTTCATTGTTTAATAAACATCTTTGTTATATCTCTCTCCATTCACCCTGTGTTTTACTGTAAATAAGGTGCAAATAGCAACACCAAACCTCACTCTAACAAAAAATTCAAACACTTTGCTGCTGTATTACAACAGCCAGAGAGAGCTCTGGGATCACTCACTATCATACAGGTATAAGATTCAAGTGGTTGTAAATAAATTCCCTGAAAAGCCCTTTACAGTACAGATACAGAAGGTTACTGTTATTTTCATATCCAGGCAATATGCCACATACAGAATCAGATATTAAATTTATATTCTATTGGTATTTTGTGAAAGCTGCATTGCTAATAATCTTATTATGATCACTACAATTACCCATAAGCAGAACATCTCACCATTTTTATCATCTGTCTTTATCGCATTTCCTTTTTTTGATACAAAGTCTATTTCTGACTGTATTGCGATAATGCAGACCCAGGGTGAAATTTGTGTAAGATAAAGGACCCCATCTGAAGTCCAGAATCTTTAATCCCAGCAATATTTCTGTAAAGGATAAATGAATACATGAAAAGCAGCATATTTACATTAAGTTTTAAACTAGCTCAGAACAACAATTTCTGTGCAAAATATCTATTTTTCACTGTATGTAATTGTAAGCTTCACATCCCATGGTTTAAATACCGTATTTTTCGCTCCATAAGATGCACTTTTCTCCCCCCAAAAAGTGGGGGGAAAAGTGGGTGCATCTTATGGAGCGAATGCCCCATGATATGCCTCAGCTCACCTGCCGCCGCCGCGTCAGGCTCCCTCTGAGCGTGCGTCCGGCGGCAAGGAGCTTGGGCACTCGCCTGGGGGAGCCACGTGACCACGATCTCGCGAGATTGCGGTCACGTGGCTCCCCCAGGCGAGTGCCCAAGCTTCCTGCCGCCGGACGCACGCTCAGAGGGAGCCTAACGCGGCGGTGGCAGGTGAGCTGAGGCATATCCATGAGCTGCTGGGGCATATCCATGAGCTGCTGGGGCATATCCATGAGCTGCTGGGGCATATCCATGAGCGAGCTGGGGCATTATCCATGTGTGAGCTGGGGCAAATCCATGAGCGAGCTGGGACAAATCCATGTGTGAGCTGGGGCATATCCATGAGTGAGCTGGGGCAAATCCATGAGTGAGCTGGGGCAAATCCATGAGTGAGCTGGGGCATATCCATGAGTGAGCTGGGGCATATCCATGAGTGAGCTGGGGCAAATCCATGAGTGAGCTGGGGCAAATCCATGAGTGAGCTGGGGCAAATCCATGAGTGAGCTGGGGCATATCCATGTGTTGGGGCAATATCCATGAGCTGGGGCATTATCCATGTGCTGAGGCATATCCATAAATTGGGGGGCATATCCATAAGTTGGGGGGCAAATCCATGTGCTGGGGCATATCCATTAGCTGGGGGGGCATATCCATAAACTGGGGGGCATATCCATGAGCTGGGGGACAGTATCCATGATCTGGGGGCAGTATCCATGAGCTGGGGCAGTATATCCATGAGAGGAGCTGGGGCAATATCCATTATTACACTATTTGATTTCAGAATATTTATTTTCCTGTTTTCCTCCTCTAAAAACTAGAGGAGTTTTGGTCTTATGGTCAGGTGCGTCTTATGGAGCGAAAAATACAGTAAATGTTATGATAAAATTTTGTTCAACAAAAGCACTTGGAACTGAAAAAGTTCAGGAGAGGGGGCTAAAAACTGGGCTCTGTTGCTAAATGACTTCACACCGTGTCTCAGTGGTTTTGCCTGTAATAATGCATACTGAGCAATGAAATTATACCTAGTGTTGCTGTTATTTTGTACGTAGTATAATTTGAATAAATACATTATTATTTAATCTGTAGTCAATGTAAAATATAAGTATGTCATGCACTAAATAAACAGTGTGTATATACTGTATACATATAATCTTTAATATTAAAAAATAAATAAAATATTCATTACATAATATCTAAAGTTCCTTTATATGGCGAATTAGCAGTTGCCTATATTATTTCAGAGGGTATAATTGAATCCTTTTTTTGACGGAGCCTATGCCTTCAGCAAATGTGAATTGTATCTTAAAATGAAGTGCTTGTCAGGTACAATTGCAGAAAATTAAATTTCTTGTCCTTTGCCAGATACCATCTCTTTTATGTTTGCGTTGTAACATGTGTCACATTAAGATTTGTACTTTGGCAAAAGCTTCACATTGCTGTCTTTTTTTTCTCCGTGATGTGAAAGTGATACATTTTAATTAAGCAAAGTATAGCTCCAGCCAAACTAATAAAAAAAGTCTTTATGATTGCAAACAGTCTTATAAATAAATATATATACACACACACACACTCTCACTTTTTAATACTAACGACTTAAGTAAAAAATATGTATGATTAATACATATTACTTGCTTTAATTTTTGTATTGTTTCACCCCTTCACTACCAAATGCATTTTTGTTCAATAAATGTTAGCATAGAATTTATTTGAAATGTATGGTGCATTATTACCATTTAACCCCTTCACTACCGAGATAGGGATATCTCAGGCTTCAAAGGCACCATCTGGTGCCCCTATATCTCGATCTGCTGATCTGCAGTCTAAAAGCAAATGAAATTAGTTTGCTTTTGGGCTTCAGAAGGTGCCCCCAAAGAGCTAGAACTGTAAAATCAGCTGATGAATGCTCTGAAATATCGGGCTTTCAGCAGCAGTCAGCAGCCGATGCAGGGAGAAAAAAAAATTAGACCTGCATCTCTAACCTCTGTAATTCAATTTTGCACTAGATGGTGCCATCTACTGGCCAAATAGGTTATTTATAATAATAACTTTGTTACTGTAGCTGGTCTCCCTCTCTCCCGCCTCTCCTCCCTACAATCCATTCTAAATACCTCTGCTAGGCTCATCCACCTCACCCGCCGCTCTGTCACTGCCGCTCCTCTCTGCGAGTCCCTTCACTGGCTCCCCATCCACTGCAGAATTAAATTCAAAATCCTCAACCTGACCTACAAAGCTCTCACTAACTCAGCCCCCACTACCTGTCCTCACTAATCACTAAATACACCCCAGCCAGCTCCCTAAGATCAAACAGTGACCTGCACCTAGATTCTCCCTGCATCACCTCTTCCCATGATAGACTGCAGGATTTCTCACGCGCAGTCCCCATCCTCTGGAACACTTTCCCTCATACGGTCAGACTTTCCCCTAATTTCTCTTCCTTCAAACGCTCCCTTAAAATATTCCTATTCAGACAAGCCTACCACTCGACTCACAAATACACCCCACTGTCCCAACCAGTCCATCACTCTCACCTTGCAGTCCATTGTCCATCACTCTCACCTTGCAGTTCATCACTCCCACCAGTCCATCACTCTCATCTTGCAGTCCTCTCCTCCAACTCTTCTAGATTGTAAATTCCCATGGGAATAGGGCCCTCATTTCCTCCTGTACTGGTTTGTCAAAATGTTGTTCAAAGTATGGTAACCCTGTCTATGTTGTGCCCATTGTACACGTTGCGGAATATGCTGGCGCTATATAAAGAATAATAATAAAATAATAAATTAAATAATTAACTAAAAAGATCTTACAGAAAACCACTGTTTTCTATTTTTTGGAAAAATCACTTGTTAGTGAAGGGGTTAAATACAGGAGAAAAAAAAACAGTTTTGTGTATGTGTCTGACTGCATGTACCAATGTTTGTTTGTTTGTGTGAATGGGTTTGTGTATTGGACTGTTTGCATCTGTGTGTCTATTGGTGTATGTGTCTCTGCATATATTTTACAGCCTGTATGTTTTTCATTGTCTCAATTGGTGCCTCATTGTGTGTTTGTATGTTAATGTTTCTGCGTTTTGTCTTCTCTTTGGACACAATACAGTAATAAATTCTGTTGAACATTTTTCACAGTAATGGTGTAAGTGGCTTCATCCACCTGGTTTACAGTAATGAAGGGTGACAGGATTGACATCTAACAGAAATTTGTTTTTCTTTTTATCAATAATCAATTCTGCATTAAAAAGTTGTGTAGGTGAGGCATTCAATATTTTTTATTTTCCAGTGCAAAAATGTGTATACATTTTTGGTTGAGAACAGGGTAAAATATTGACTTGTGAAATACTGTGCTATAGAAAGGACGATGAAATGTGGATCTATATAATAAATGTTTGATATGACATCTATATTATATTATGAAGTATTAATATACCTATAAATGTCACCCAGGTGTCAGAAAAAGTGCTTGATATCCCATAAAACACTTCAAAGAGTAAAACATAACGATAGTAATCCTCCAACAGTGGACTGTTATTTTAATCTGAATAGCTAAAGTCCCAAAGTGCATGTATTCCTTATATGCACTTTTTAACCCTTTAAATCACAGCAATATATTGTCTCTGTTGTGTGTACTACTCTGTAGTATGACACTCCAAGACTCTGTTATAAGTACATACTACAGAGACAATTTATTGCTATTATTTAAAAGGTTAAAAAGTGCATGTAAGGAATATATGCACTTTGGGACTTTAGCAATTCCTTTTAAGATAACAAGGTTCTGGTGGAGGATTACTTTCTTTAAAGAATATTGATTTACAGGGTTATTCAAAGAGATCCGAATGGCTGCCGAAAGGTAACCGAATGCTGAAAATCAGCGTTCGTTACCTTTCTTGGCCATTCGGCTATCCAGAGAGCAGGCAATTCGCCAAATGTTGGCGAATTGCCTGCACATACGGTGCCTGTTTGAGGGCAGTGAATCCCCATAGCTTCATCTAATCAGAGAACAAAAACCAGCAGTGAAAAGTTGCCGAAATACCCTGCCATTCGGTTGCTTCATTCGACAGGTTTATTCAGGCGAATCCCATAGGCTTCAATGTTAAAAATATTCCCGTTTTAATTCAATATCTAATAAGCCGTTTATTATAATATTCTACAGTAAAAAGTGTCTTAAGTCTGGAATTCCCATGCCCCGCTGCGAGTAAAAGGGACCCATCTCCCCTGGGTTACAGCTCTTACACTAATGTACCATCTTAGAGATTCACTGTGGTCAAATTTCAAGAGTACTGGTTCCATGAACGATCACTGCGAATACTGAAAATGCCGGAATGAATGCAAAAACAAACAAAAATGGCTAAAGCCCATTACTTCAATGAAAATCTAAACAATAACATATCAAACCCTAGAAACCTTTGGAGAACCATAAGTAACATACAAGCACCCCCAGTCCACTCCCAGCCGGCTGCTGTCAAAGTAAACAACCAAACCCTGCAACACCCCCTAGATGTAGCAAATGCCTTTAATGGTTATTTTGTTGGATGCGCCACCACTTTGATTGCCAAGTTAGGAAATGACATGCAATCAGAAAGGCCTCATGCAGGTCAGGCCCCTCCAACTGTGCAAAGTCCCTGTATCAGACAGGAATTCCATTTTAGACCAGTGCCTGTCAGTGTCGTTACTAAACTTCTCCGTAAGCAAAAAATGAAATACCAGTCTGGTCCTGATCAAATACCAGCAATGCTGCTGAAAATCAGTGCACCGGCAATTGCAAATCCTGTCGCAACCCTAATCAATGAATCACTGGCGACTGGCTACATACCCAAACTCTGGAAGACTGCGAGAGTGGTACCTATCCATAAAAGTGGTGACAGTACTTTGGTATCCAACTACCGTCCGATATCGTTGCTCCCTGTAATGTCAAAAATTTTGGAAAAATGCGTCTACACACAATTACGTGATTATTATCAACATTGGAACTACTTAACCCCAGATCAATCCGGCTTTCATCAAATCACTCAACTACAACCGCCCTTTTAAAAGTCTGCAATGATATCCAGGCTGGGATGGAACAAGGAAAACTAACTGGAGCCATTTGATTTTGCCAAGGCCTTTGACACCGTAGACCATGGCATCTTGTTAGAAAAACTTAAAAACTCTGGCATTGGTGATCGTACGTTAACCTGGTTTCAATCATATGTATCCGACCGATCACAATATGTGTCAATTTCTGGCAGCTCCTCCCCCTCCCAGTCACGTGCGGTGTACCCCAAGGCTCAATACTCGGCCCCCTGCTATTCACAATATTCATAAATGATCTGCCCAACGTCTGCAAAGCCTCAACTGTACATATGTATGCAGAGGACACTGTGATCTATACCAGCAAACCAAATCTCCGGCAGCTGGAAGCCGTGCTGCAAGAACAATTCACAGAGGTAGAAAAGTGGATCAAACACAACAAACTTTTTTTAAATAATGACAAAACTGTAACGATGCTCTTTGGAACAAAACCTAAACTACACAAATTGCAAAATCCCCACTTATGTGTTGGGACAAAATCAAATGGCACGCTGACCACAGTCACTTCTCTCAAATATCTAGGTATGTGGTTGGACCCTAATCTATCCTTTGGCCCTCACATCGAAAAATTCTCATCTAAACTTTACCCCAAACTAGGCGCCCTGTACAAAAACAAATCCTGCCTGAGCCCCGCGGTAAGAAAGCAGATTGTACAACAAATGCTTATGCCGGCTATTGATTACGGAGATGTAGTGTACGCAGCCGCCCCGCAAACACATCTTCAGAAACTTACTACATTGTATAACTCATTCTGCCGCTTTGCATTACAATGTAACTACATGACCCACCATTGTGACATGTTAAAAGAGCTAAACTGGCCATCGCTGGAATCTAGACGCACCCTTCACCTTTCCAGCCTGGTGTTTAAGAGCTTTTCTGGGAAGCTGCCACCCTATCTGAATAGACTGCTTCCCCCAGCAGCTCCCTCATCCTATAACCTCCGATCCAGGACCAGCACCTTTCTTGCAATACCACAATACAAAAAGACAGTGACTCGATCCTCGTTTTCCTACAGAGCACCGCAATTATGGAATAACCTCCCAGACACCATCAAATCTTCCACCAGTCTTAAGTCACTCAAGAGCTCCTTACTAAACATACCTCAATACAGAATGCACCTGTAAACATGTAACATAATGACTATTTCCTACATATTTATTTTCTGTTAACCTGTATATTTGTGTTAATATCTTACATTGTATTACTTTGTATTTCTGTAACTGTAACACTTCAATGTTCTTGAACCCAGGACATACTTGAAAGCGAGAGAAATCTCAAGGTATCCTTCCTGGTAAAATCCTTTATAAATAAATAAATAAATTTATAGATTTTTTAAGCATTTTTCGGGATTTTTTTACAAAAAACTTTTTTCCATCTTTTTTTAAAAAAAAAATTGGAACTTTTCTTCTGTAACAGCCCTTTTTATTATCATTCATTGGATCTTATATGTAAATTTCAGACATTTTCGTTCTGTAGTTTCTTTGCAAAAAGCGTTTCACTTTTCAAACATTCAAGCGTACTGATTTCTGTTTTTTTTCCACTCCATTCGTCTGCGGTGTCGGGTTTTTCCGGCAGCTGCTCTGCGCTTTGATTGGCTCCTGCATGGGTTTCTCCGGCGTCTTCGGCTCGGTTAATCCAGATGTTTTTGCGGGTTTTGGTGTGCATTCGCCTGAGTTTTGCGGTGAGTTTTCGGCAGCTTTTCCCTGCATTATGACGTCCTTGCTGAATACACCGCAGGGTCGCCGAAATAGATTTGCCAAATCGTACCGAATTGAAGAGAACAAAAAGTCACCGAACATGCGGTGACTTTTCGATTCTCTTTGAATAACCCTGTTAGTGTTATCAATGAAAACTGTTAATTGATCAATTTTCAGTTTTCAGCATTTTTAATACTATGGGATACCCCAATGTAGAGATACAGACATCAATGCCTTGGTTTTGTTTGTTTTTTGCTTTCTGCTGGCAACAATTAGAAAGTAACTTTTATTCTAAAGGAAAAACACATTTTTGAAAATTACTGAAAGATCTCAAAAAGCCATGACTATATACATCTGTCACAGAAATCAATCAATGGTGTCTTCTTCAGGTGCAAGATTTTCCAGTGTGATCGCTATCAGGTTTGTGGGTATGCGTCCATTACAATACTCACTACGAGATCTCATCTGACGCTGTCTCTTAGTGACCTGTCATGGGATTGCATCCTCAAGAAAGAAACACCAACCCAGCTGGGTTCAATGCCAGCACATTATCCTGGCCTAAATTACAGAGAGAGAGAGAGAATCTGAACTGCCTGTAGCAAGTTCTCCTGCTCTCTATTCCCATTCAGTTCGTAGTTAAGCTCAGATCAGCAATGTCCTTTATCGGAAGCTCCCAGGTTGACGAGGCACGGAGCCACGAGCTGCAGTTCTAACTGCAGTAACTCCATTTGGCCAGTAGATGGCGACATCTGACTGCCAAACAGGTAATTACAGTAAGGAACACACTGGGGATATTCCAAACAATTCCTTAATGTATAAATAATTAATAATAATTTTCCAAAAAAAACACTGGTTTCTGACAGTGGATTTTTGGAAAATCACTTGGTAGTGAAGGGGTTCAATTCAGAATTATAAATGTATCCATCGAACAAAGCAAGTTTGAGGGATGGTCTTGGTTGAAAGTAGGATTTGCACCATTGCACTTTAAAAGACAATAATACATTTTTATTATTTAAATAATACTGATTATCTTAAAGTTTCCTGTTTTTATTGTGGTGTCTGTACTTTAACCCCTTAAGGACCGAGGACGTACCATGTACGTCATTGCAGCGGGTCTCTCTTAGACCCGCTGACGTACATGGTACGTCCTGCCGTTTTTTGAGCGCTGGAAGCGATCGGATCGCTTCCAGCAGCTCAAACGCCATTGCAGGCTGCCTGGGAGTCCAGGCAGCCGTGCAATGGCGGTTAGAAGTGCCGGGGCACCATGTGATCGCTCCCCGGGAGCGATCAACATCCGGTTTCACCGGAGAGGTGCCCGGCACTTCTAGAGAGCGCTGGAAGCGATCGGTATCGCTTCCAGCTGCTCTGAGTATATTACAAGGATGCCTCGACATCGAGGCATCCTTGCAATATGCTTACCTGCCGCCGGTCCGTCCGTGATCGCTCCCCCGAGCGATCACTTCCGGTAGCGGCAGGAAGTACTGAGTGCCACGAGGTATCGTGGCACTCAGTACAAAAACGATCACATCAGTGATCAGGTGCTCTGCTGGGTGCCTCGAGGGATCAAGGCACCCAGCGGAGTAAAAAAAAGTGTAAAAAAAAGTGAAAAAAAAAGTAAAATAAAAATAAAAATAAAATAAACTGACGGTTAGGGTTAGGGTTAGGGTTAGGGGTAGGGGTAGGGTTAGGGTTAGGGGTAGGGTTAGGGTTAGGGGTAGGGGTAGGGTTAGGGGTAGGGGTAGGGGTAGGGGTAGGGTTAGGGGTAGGGGTAGGGTTAGGGTTAGGGGTAGGGGTAGGGTTAGGGTTAGGGGTAGGGGTAGGGTTAGGGGTAGGGTTAGGGGTAGGGGTAGGGTTAGGGGTAGGGGTAGGGTTAGGGCTAGGGGTAGGGTTAGGGCTAGGGGTAGGGTTAGGGGTAGGGGTAGGGGTAGGGTTAGGGGTAGGGTTAGGGCTAGGGCTAGGGTTAGGGTTAGGGCTAGGGTTAGGGTTCTAAGGGCAGGGTCATCTTGGGGCTGAGTGGGATGTTCCTAGCCTGCCTCATCAGAGAGGCAGGCTAGCAACATCCAATCAGAAGTTAGAAAAAATCAAAATAAAATTTCTAATTTGTCAGGTCAGGTCAATATTTTGTAAATATTGGCTCTGACCTCTGTGATTCTCCCTCCCTCTCCTCACTTGTGTTTTGGTGAGCGAGAGAGAGAGATCAGATTTGACAGGTTAGAGATTTTAGTGAGATTTAGTGAGATTAGAAAAATTGAGGCAGATTTAGAGAGATTTTAGGGAGATTTAGAAGAATTGAGGCAGGTTTAGAGGGATTTAGAGAGATTTAGGTGTTTATTTGTATTTTCTTGTGAAACCCAACGGTTCTTCTAAGAACCAACAATCCGCTTATATAATATATAATAATTATAAAATTTTATAATCTATTATATATAATGTCTGAGAGGGTGTACAGCGCCGAGGAGGCATATGCCATCCTGGCGTCAGAATCTGAGGCATCTGCGTCAGACTCAGACCCTCATTTCGACCCCGCTAACTGCTCAGAGACGTCGCTAGATACATTATCTACGCTGGCTGATGTATCTAGTGATGTTTCTGATGCAGATCCTGGGTCACCACCTGCCAGCAGGAGACGCACAGCTCCAGCTGAGGAGTGGGTAGTGCCTCATCGCCAGAGGCCAGATATCCCTCCTTTCACGGCAAATCCTGGCATCAATATTGATGTTGCAGGATTTACCGCCACACAGTTTTTGCAGGTGTTTATGGGGGATGATTTGTTGGGCCACATCGTGGCCCAATCAAATCTGTATGCCCATCAGCATTGTGCTGCGAAGCCAGACTCCTACTTGGCAAGGCAGCAATGGACCCCGCTAGATGTGCCAGAATTTCTGAAATTCTGGGCACTTACTATGCTGAGGGCATCATAAAGAAGCCCTCAATTCGCTCCTACTGGAGCAGTAGCCCCATCTGCTCTACCCCCATTTACCCCCAATCAATGTCACGTAGAAGGTATGAAAACATTTTGCGTTTCATGCACTTCAGTGACAACAGCCTGTGCCCCCCTAGAGAGCATCCCCAGTTTGACAGGCACCAGACTTTTACATTTTATTCGTACATTTTTATCTTTGCACACCTATGCATGGGGGGCATGGGTGTACTCAGGAGATCTTGCAGAAAACAACCTGGAGAGTTTTCATGCAGTAACAAACAACAGTGTCTCCTAAATCACAGTCCAAAACTACTGTGGGCGTAAAAATCTGAAAATTGAAAAATTACCGCCACACACCTTCTCAAATGTTTTGGGCTAAAACCGTTGCATCCATGTCATCAAAGCACTCCATATGCAATACCTTGGGGTGTCAACATAACAAATATAAACAATTTTCTGGCAATAATTCAAACTGGGGTATGCGGTAGACCCAAAACCAAAGATAGGCCTAGCTGAAGAAATAATCTCAATTTCAACTCCAATGACAAAGTCATAAAAATTGTATTTGAACCTTCCCAAAATCCTGGCAAACCTATGCATGGGGGGCATGGGTGTACTCAGGAGACCTTGCAGAAAACAACCTGGAGAGTTTTCATGCAGTAACAAACAACAGTGTCTCCTAAATCACAGTCCAAAACTGATGTGGGTGTGAAAATGAAAAATGACCACCAAACTGTATCCAATTTGTTTGGAGCAAACGGATGCATCCATAGCATAAAAACACTCCATTTACAATACTTTGGGGTGTTAGCTTACCAAATATATGCACGTTCATAAAACTGGGGTATGTAAAAAGGCCCCTAAAAAGAAGATAAGCAAAGAAGATACTGTATGTCAAATTAGAAAATTGACAAGCACATGTCAAAGATTGGCGTAGCACCCCAAAAACAACAGAACAAATCTATATATGGGTGGTATCAATTTACTCAGAAGATGTTGCTGAACATATTTTGGGGTGTTTTTTGGCAGTAACCCATAACTGGATTTGACAATTCATGCCTAAAGTACAATGTGTGTGAAAAAATAACACAAAAAGTGACTACCTGAAAGTTTGACATAGAGCTAGTGCATGGAAAGTGTTAAAATACAACTCTTTGAAGCACCCCAGGGTGTGCCCTTTCTAAAAATATATGGTTTGATGGGGGTAAATTACTTTGGCCGGCTTCAAAAATGTCCCAAATAGGACATGGGTGCATGATGACGAAATGTGAAAATTCCAAGTTGGAAAACTGAAATGCGCACCCCCCAAATAAGGCCTTTTAGCCCCCAAATGACCCGACATACCTATACTTGGGTGGTATCAATTTACTCAGAAGATGTTGCTGAACATATTTTGGGGTGCTCTTTGGCAGTAAACCTTAAAGTTCACAGTACATGTATTCTTAAATTGCGTTCAAAAAAAAAAATCACCAAATTTTTTTTTTTTCTCAAACTTTGGCATAGATTTGTGGTAAAATGGTTTGCATGGAAAGAGTCAAAATACCCCAAGTTTAATACCTTGATTTGTGTACTTTAAAAAAATATGTATATGTGGAGGGTTATTCAGGAATTAGTGACAGATATCAGTGTTACAATGTCACTATCACTAGTTTTGAAAATAAACTCTTTGGAAATGGCAAAGTGCTACTTGCACTTATTGTTGCATAAAATAAGGAAAAAAGCGAGGAATATGTAAACATTGGGTATTGCTAAACTCAGTACTAAATTTAGAAACTACTAAGGAATTAATTTTTTTTGACGGTTGTTGATACATAAGAAATTTTGGGGGTCAAAGTTCGAAAAAGTGGTGTTTTTTCAATTTTTGTGTCATATTTCACAATATTTTTTATAGTAAATTATATGAAATGATGAAAAAAATGGTATCTTTATAAAGTCCATTTAGTGACGAGAAAAACAGTGTAAAATATGTGTGGGTTACATAAACGAGTAAGAGGAAAATTTGACGTAAACACTAAGAGCGCAGAAACGTAAAAACAGCAGCGGTCACGAACGGACGGATTCGTGTAAAACCGCCCGGTCACTAAGGGGTTAAAATCTACAATTGTTTCTAATGTCCCAAGGGAAAGTACAATTTAAAAAGGTGAGGTTTTCATGTACATATTGTTAAGTGTATACAATATGTAAGGATGCCTGCCGGTGAGGTGTTCTGACCAGGAGCCAAATCTGTTTTCCAGGATTGTGCAGCCAAGATATAGTGGTAAGTTTGAACCTGCTTCTCCTTGTTTGTAGGTAGAGGAGAGGCATGCTCATCAGAATTCAAACCTGCTTTTGCACAGTTGTAAAGCAGAGGCATTGCTAGAAAACAACGCAGCTGATATTGTATTCAACTACCAAGTGATTTTCCAAAAAAACATTCAAGGTTATTCAAAGAGATCCGAAAGTATTCAATAGTGGCCGAAAGTTAACCGAACAGTGAAATTCCTGGCCATTCGGCTATTCAGAGAGCAGGCAGTTTGCCAAATACTGGCGAATTGCCTGCACATACGGTGCCTGTTCGGTACCTGTTCGAGGGCAATGAAATCCCCCATAGAGAAGCAATGCTTCGTCTATTCAGAGAACAAAAATCAGCAGGGAAAAGTTGCCGAAATGCCCTGCTGTTCGGTGGTTTCATTCAACAGATTTAGTCAGATGAATCCCATAGGCTTCAATGTTAAAAATATTCCCATTTTAATTCAATATCTAATAAACCGTTGATTTATAATATTCTGAAGTAAAAAGTCTCTTCATTTATAGATTCTTTAGAATCTTTTAGGCCTTTTTTTGGATTTTTATTGCAAAACATTTTTTCCGTTTTCTTTTTAAATCGTTTTTGCTTTTTACTGTAACTGACTTTTTTTAATCTTTCATGGGATCTTATATGTAAATTTCAGACATTTTTGCTTAGTAGTTTGTTTGCAAACAGCGTTTCAATTTTCCAACTTTCAAGCGTACTGTTTTTTTTTTTTTCAACCTCCTTTTCTGCGTGTCGGGTTTTTCCGGAGGCTGCTCTGCGCTGTGATAGGCGGCGAGTAGGGTTTCTTTGGCGTGTTCGGCTGGGTTAATCCAGATGTTTTTGCGGGTTTCGGTGTGCGGGTTTTGCAGTGAGTGTTCAACGGGTTTGCGGTGGCTTTTCCCTGCGCTACAACGGCCCTGTGGTGCTTGCTGAATACACCGCAGGGTCGCCGAAATGGTATCGCAGAATCGCACCAAATTGAAGAGAACAAAAAGTCACCGAACGTGCGGTGACTTTTCGATTCTCTTTGAATAACCCTGATAGTCAAAAACCAGTGTTGTTTTGAAAAAATCATTTAAAATTAATTATACATTAAGAAATATTTGGGCATATTCCCATTGTATTTCTTACTGTAGATAACCTATTGTGGCCAGTAGATGGGGCCATCTAGTGCCAAATTGAGTTACAGCAGTTTGAGCTGCTGGTCTATTTTCTTCTTTTTTCCCTGCACCGGCTGCTGAAAGCTCGATGTAAGGGCATCAAACGATTTTACAGTTTTAGCTCTCCGGCATTATGCCCACGAGGCTAAAACTTTGGGGGCATCTTCTGCAGCCCAAAAGCAAATGAAATTAGGTTGGCTGCAAGCGAATTTCATTTGCTTTTGGGCTGCAGATCACCAGATCGAGATATCTTGATATCGGGGGCACCAGATGGTGCCTTTGGAGCCTGAGTTATCTCGATCTCAGTAGGGGATAAGGCAAGTATGTATTGTTTGTATTCTTGCCAAAGGACTCTTGCTGGAGAGTTGTTTTGACCAGGAATCAAACCTGTTCCTCCGGCTATAGACCAGTCATGTTACCTCTATTGTATCCAGCCAACATCAAATCCTTCTTTCACAGTCAAATATTGTGATAAAATAAAATATAGCTGGCTCCAGCTACTTTTTAGAACAGTGCGTGAATGATTGATATGAAGGAATTAATAGACTGTGTAAGTGTCAATTTAAGAGTGCCTGGGGCAGTTTGTTGTACCCAATCCAATGGTTTATGTGTTGTCAGTGTGAAATACGCATAATAGCCTAGGAGTAGAAACTTTACTGCCTTGTTATGCAGTCAAGCATCAGGCAGGTCCATACTAAGAACTCATTAGAAAACAATTAACATTTGTAACACAAAGTAGGAAACATCTGGGTTTATTGGCGCTTTTTTGAGAAACAAAAGGACTGATTAATTGGGCTTGTTTAATAACAAGTCCAATGACTTTGTCAACTTTGCTTGTGCATATTTTGGAAAAGAGCCACATAAAATTTAATAAAAGACTGGAGCATGTTATAAACACTATGCAATACTTTTGTTTCTTAGACTCATATTTTCTAATTTTGTAGATGAAACACAAGCGCATCTCAGCTGAAATTGATCATCTAATTGCATTGGGAAAAGTTGGCTAAGGAGCCTCATTTAGCTGAAGATTCCATACACAGTTAGCTACGCCAACACTGACAGGTAGACGTCACCAGCTATAACCGAGTTACACTTGTAGGCACCTACTCTTCTATTTAATGGAGCCCAGTTTCCTGCATGTTTACAAATGCATGCACCATTTCTTTGGCACTCTTATCTTTTTACTTAGAGTGTAATTCACTAAGCTCTGAAATTGACAACGAATAGCACTGAACACTGAATTTCACAGTTTCTGCAATAGCTGGTTCTCCTGTGGGCTCTAGGGCTGGAAGCATGACACATTGCATATCTGTGCAAAATGCTCCATTTATTATGCTGGCCAGATTTTTGAGAACTTTAAAAATCCATATTCTTGAGCACATGAGAGACATTAGTGCAGCGTACAAGGTGACACCTGTGGCAAGATATCTTTTATTTTGGAATAATTGTGATTTATCTTTTTTTTTTATCCAATTTCAAGGCATTCAAAGGTTATTAAAACTGCCTAGAGGTGCACATATATTCTCTAAATTAGATTATCAGGAAGTTAAATGGTTCTTTTATTGAAAAAAACAAAAAACAGAAAATCACTTTGTTTGAATTGAGTGTGGTTTTCTCTGTTTTGTGCCCTTATGTTAAGGGTCACTGTAGGCACTGTGACCCCCCATTGTCAGAATAACCTGGGTGCCCACACTCCACTCTATTGGAGGGCTGATTCAGCCGCCTGAGTGCAGGGCCTTTGCTCCACCTGAAAGCTCAGATCAGTGACTGTTGATTTGAGCTTCTTGGAACAAGGTCCATCAGTAGAACCCTTTCATGGGTGTCTATAGTATAGCCTTGAATGAACATATGACTGCTACAGCTCACAGGAGACGAGTAGAGGCAGGCCAGAACTGGATTCAAGGTGAGTTTTAAAACCATATAAAAGGTTAATAAAGGAGGTGGGTGCAGAGAGTTTAAACCATCCACTATTTGTATGCAAATTCCATGAGACATGCACTTTGTAAGTTATATACGCTACACAATTTTTTTGAGAAAGGATTTTACGAGGAAGGATACATTGAGATTTCTCTTGTTTTCAAGTATGTCCTGGGTGGCGAGTATGTACCGTTAGGTGTCTTGCCCAAGGACACTTACTGGAGAGGTGCTCGTGTTTGGATCGAACCCATGTCTCCACAGGCTCTCTTCATGCAGAATAAAAAAATATATAAAAACCGGGATAAATTCTACAGAGAATATAAAAAGGCATAGGGTAGTATCCCATAGATCAGGTAAACACAGCAAAAAACGGTTAGCCACTCACAAAGATGAAAATGAGGTGAGCCCCTCGTCCTCCAATGTAGCTACTTGGTGATGCCGAAGTTGTCACATCAGTGTTGTTAGATTGTTGGTGCTGATATCACATCAATACTGGATCCATCAGATGGTTATAGGATCTCAAGATCTTTAAGCAAGCATGGGATAGGCATAAGGCTATCCTAAACAAAAGATAAGTCCAGGTAAAGTATCCATGTAATTGGGCAGACTAGATGGGCCGAAAGGTTCTTATCTGCCGACATTTTTTCTATGTTTCTATGTTTCTACCCTATGCCTTTTTATATTCTCTTCATGCAGAGCAGTGATGTTACCTCTACTCCACCCAGCCGGTATTGCGTAGGAAGCTGAAGGGACGTCCGCATTTCTGAAGCCCTGAGCCAAAGAGGAGGAACGGTGTGCACAGAAGGAGAAAAGGTGAGTATTTACATTAAAATAAGACTCAAATTCAAAAAATTATTTTGGCAGATGTCGCTGAAGTAGTTATCGGACGTTAGCGAAATGCTCCGAATTGGTGTCAGCGAAAATAAAAATGTCCCTTTAATAAAATAATGAAATGGTCTTTTAAAAAATGTAATAAAAAGGTTTTTGTAAATAAAAATAATAAACGGTCTCATGAAAATTAAAAAAGATATTACATTTACTGCATTAAAATCTATTAGATTAACCTGTGTATTTTTATAGGACCTTATTTATTATTTCCACAAGTCTTCATTGTCTTGAGTGTATATGTAACTTAACAATCACTAAAACAATATTGGCTAAATTACAATCTTCTCGCAAACGTTTGCGCTAGCGCCAAAAAAACATTAACGCGAGGGGTAAAACCATCTGCACCGAATCCCGTCAGCGCAACATCCGCGCGCAATCGTCTACCGTGGGTGAACCTGCACGAACCCCGCGCGAACTTACTGTACTTTGCACGTCCTATACTTAACATTGTGAGCGCAAATGCGAATGTGCGCTGGTATGAGGATGGTATTACAATCTATTTTGCGGTAATTACCGCATGGCCTTTGCGCGCATAATTTTAGCAACTCCTAAAAGCTGGTGTTAATGGCAAATCTGAACAACCTGGCCGAACCCAAATACACCAGCCCAAAAAAAATGCAGCAAAGTATAGTTGCCCATTCAACTCATACCCAAACAATAAAATGGAGAAGTTGTGTGTCCATGTATTATTGCTGCAGCATATATGCTCAGATTGACTGTGGCAGGCGCAATTTCTTAACGTGAGATAATTGCGGTTCTTAATTCTGATTGGCTGAATCGCGAGAAAAAAACAGTGCACAGAAAAGAACTGCGCAAGCATTTGGGCGCGTCCTGTTTGCGCGCGTTATTGAACGCCGGATGAAAAGACGTGCAAGGATTGTATTTCCAGCGGTGATTTGCGCGCGCAAAAGTTTAACGTTTGCTGCAAAAATTCACGCTTTAGGGTTTTTGCGCGAAGATTGTAATATAGCCCTATGTTTGTTTTTTTTAAATCATTGATGAATGATACCATAGGATATTCAAAACAACTGTTCCATGGAGCTCTTTGCATGCTGCTAGAATCCAGGTTCAATTTTTGCTAATATATTCGTAATATGCCACTGTCTGTTTTGTATGTATTATATGTCACACCTCAGATTATATATAATCCCATAAAATTGTGTTTGATAAAATATCTTCCTCCGAGGGAAATGTTTCTGATGAACTGGCTAAATCTGTAATAGCTTTTAATACTCTTTCAGTAAGCATGCATGTCTAATGATGTATAAATTCTGCTACATTTTTATAAATTAAAGCAAATATATTTATAGATTGATCCCAGGTGTTCAACACAGTCAGTGAACAAATGTGGAGAACGTAAGAGGTGAATGAAAGGACAAAACACCTTAGAAAACATAATTAATACTAAAACAATAAACTTAAATTGTTTCTGCTGTCCTGAGAAAAAAAATCCTGTGCCTAATAATGAAAACCAAAATTAAGAAGCAGCTATCACACTTAAAATTATTAACAATATGGAGTGACTTGATAAATAGATCGAATATATAAACATGAATGCATGATTGTATCTACTAACAAAGAAACTAGGTTATGAATGTTAGCAGTGTATCAAGGTGACATTATTGTTACTTTTATGTTCTACAGCTATATTTGTATAATATAACATTTCAAAACGGTCTGTTCCCTGCCATTACATACAGGGTTATTCAGAGAGCGGTGAAAAGCAGGAGAATGACTGGAGAATGGAAAATTCTAGGTCAAAATAGCCGATTTGGAAAGTGAGACGAAAGGGAGAATTTTTCTGGTTTGGCTATTTTGACCTAGAATTTTCTATTCTCCAGTCATTCTCCTGCTTTTCACCTCTCTCTGAATAACCCTGATACTGTATAAATGCGCGCCTATAGAAATAGAAAGACACATATAAACATAGAAACTACTAAACACATTTACTTAGATTCCACAATGCTATCCACGAGATTGGTGGACCTTCCTAAAGAGGAAAGGGAGCAAATTAGGTTCCATATATATCCTTTATTTTCATCGTGTGAAGCTTTCATACAGATCTGAGATGCTCAATCGTTTGGAAGTCAAGGACCACTTTGCGTATTTTGGTGCATGTTGTGAGCCGCACAATAGGCAACTCTTCTATACAGTACAATGGCACTTATTATTTTATTATTATTATAATTTATATAGCACCAGCATATTCCGCAGCACTGAACAAAGGGCACAATAAAGACAGGGATACAATACATTGAGACTGAACAATATTTTGATAAACCAGTACAAGAGGAAACAAGGGCCCTATTCCCGGGAGAACTTACAATCAAGAAGGGTTGGGGGGTGGAAACAGGAGGAGAGGACTGCAAGGTGAGAGTGATGGACTGGTTGGGGCAGTGAGGTGTATTAGTGAGTCGGGTGGTAGGCTTCCATAATTAGGAATGTCTTAAGGGAGCATTTGAAGGAAGGGAAACTAGGGGAAAGTCTGACAGTGAAAGAAATAAAAATTTCAGTGAACGAGATCACCGACTCTGCTTACTGTTATTTTTATTAATACGTCAATGTTGGGGATTATTTCTGTAGTATCTAATTGGAGGCAGTGCTCCAGGGGGCAGTCAGGAAATTTTATCCTCAACGTTAACATAGGGTGCTTCATTCTGGAAGATATTTGTACACAGAAGTACATGCTTCCAAAAAGGATAGGGCAAATACTCTAGCTGCATGCATTCTTCAATAAACAATTTAGTTCTGCCTTCTATACACTGTATCATCAGGATTCTGTGCCTGGGAACTACACAGGGATCCCTACATGTCGTTGATGGAGAAGTCAACAAATAACAAACGACAGTTAATTAGCAGGAGATCGTCGTTGTGATTTACCTGCCTAGAAAGTAGCATCTGAGGTTTTTTTCATATTATTTCTGCTGGAAAAAAGTCATTACCTGCTTGAAGTGAGCAAGGTTGAATTTTGGTTGGAGGATGACTCTAGTTATTTGGAGCAAGTCAAACCACTACTGTTTGGAGGAACAACTGTGGAGGAGGAGGCAAATCAGAGGAGTTCCAATGTTTGCTGATTACCAGGGTAAACACATGGGGAAACAGATAGTAACATAACAAGAGCTCATCATCTCATGTTAGTATAACATGCTATTACTAAATATTTGACTATTGTATTTTCCATGGGTCACAGAACATACTGAAAGATGGAGATCCATACTTTTAACCTACCAGATCAGCAAGACAATTTTAAGGCATTACGTATAAACATATTACACAAAATGTAAGCATGGTAAATTTATCAGAGCAAAACAAAAAGTTATGAAACTGTAAAAGAGAAAAGACTCCTTCTTAGGCTAGGGTCAAATGAACGCATTATTCGCAGGGACCGTCAAAAAGTGCGTCCGAACGCATTGATGTATTTTTTCACGGAATGCGCGAAAACAGTCAGACGACGCGCATTTTCGTGCGTGATTTTTTACGGATCATCAATAAAACACTTTTTGCATCTGGACGTTATGTAGGCTGGACATTAGCAGCGTCTGACATCTGCTAATCATGCACACACGCCACTATGCCGCCGCAGCGCACTCTGTACGTCAGTACTAGCGGTTCTGTATTCTCCAAAAAATGCGTTAATTTCCCACTTGCGTTGCGCGGCCGGACTTTCGTGCGGCCGTACTTCGTATATTGGCAGTTATTGCCCGTCATATGCTGCTACTGCGGCCATGATTAAGTACGCCTAAACGCATGTTAAAAATGCGTTAGTCTGACCCCGGCCTTAGTGCTTCTTAAAATACCACCAAAATGTTCTGAATCACTCGATGCAATAAATTAATTTTTCTGCTACGGCGATCATTGCCCCTTTTCCTATTTTATTTGATTTATGCCCCATTTCTTATTTTCTTATTTTTATCTTATTTTTGCCCTCCAGTTCTTTTGCTTGACTACCTAGTTTCATCTTAAATATGTTCCCAGTTCAATGTTTTTTGACCCCAGTTCATTTGATTTATGCTCCCAGTTCTTGATTAGGGATGAGCTGTTTGGTTCGATCAGTTCGGAGTTCGATTCGACCTTTGGCCGTTCGCAAGTAGATTACTGCGGCATCCTCTATTATCCAGATCTGCTAGATGCAAGGCCATGTTACGCAATTGTGAAGACCTAAGCTGTAGCGTTGTTGTTGCTTCCTCCTGCGCTATCCGCACAGCGTCTGCCCCTTGTTCCAAAGTGTCCACCCGGTGTGATAGGCCCTGGATATCCTGGCGGACATGTTGCAGCTCCGACATTATGGAAGTGTGTAATGCAGCATTTGCCTCCTTAAGGTCTGACCTGGTGGGAAGATTCCGCAGGAGGGAGAGCCAGTCCGCAGTGTCCGGTGTCTCTGTGGTGTCAGCAATCAACAGCGGGGAAGAGCCGGGGCCTTGTTCCAGGGGCAGCCTCGTGTCATCCGCCATTTTCTCAGGTGGTGCAGCCGGAGGGTCATGTGGTGCGATCAGGAAACGTCGCAGGGACGGGGTATCCGTAGCCCTGTCGGTGCCCTGGGTCTTCAGGGTGCCGGGGGTCTTAGTGACCTTCCCCATCGCCGGGCAGGGAGAGTGGTGGAGCCGTTTAGAGCTGGAGTCCTTGCGCAGCCCAGGAATCAAGCGGCCATGCTCGTTGGCGCCCAAGCCACGCCCCCCAGGTTAATCTAAATTGTACCCCAGTCCATCTTATTTATTTCCCCAATTCATTTGCTTTGTTACACCGGTTCATTTGATGTCTGCCTCCACTTTAGGTTATTTACGCCCCCCCAATTCATCTCATTCAAAGTTCTAGTTCATGCTATTTGTGCCCCTAGTAACGATTTATTTGAGCCTTCAGATCACCTGATATCTGTCCCCAGTTGATCTGCAACAACCTCTTTATAAAAAAATAATGCAATGGTTAAGATGGAAAATAACATAAACAGTGACTACTTGCTTATGATGAGAAGCAGAGCTCTATGAGAATGTAATTGCTCTTACCTGAATTTAATTGTATACTACATCATGGCATAGATCAAGTTTAACACAGAATTCATTATGTAAAGTGATTTTCTTAACCACCAGTAGACCTAAAATGTTTAGAAATTCAATTATATGTATTTTCCATCATTTGCTGGGATTAAGTCCAAAACAGTTAGATCTTTATTTCTCTAGGGAATGCAGCTGCAGTGGATCCAATAAGCTTGATTTTTTTTTTGTTTTAGCATATTAACTCCGTTATGGAACCTCGTTGACTAATATGATCACAGTTTTTAAAACATGGCTGTTTGTCTAGTAAAAAAACATATTAACTTGTTTTTTTAATATCGAGGTATCATTTTCAGACAAAGGGTGGTATTCCGTCTGAGCTGGAAATAGGGAGACGCTAATGCGAAAATGAGGAGTGAGCCAATAACCCTTTGCAGCTGCCTATTACTGGCTCAATTACAAGTAAGTTTCTATATTAGCAGCTTTAATTCTACTATATGAGGACCAATAACAGTCAATAGTTGTATCTCCTGGTGTCCATTGGACCTGATGCAGAGCAAAGAGCCAGTTGTGCATACTGCCTGAGTGGGGCTCTATCCTGTAGGCTCACCTCCTGCAACATAGCACTGGCCCGTGGGAGAGGGTCAAAACTTTAAAATTACCCCCCCTTTTTTAAATTACTTGATTAAGCGAAAAAAGGATTACTCATAACGGGAAAGGTGCCCTGTTAAATGGGTAAATCTAGTTTTACAGTTTAATTTCAATATTTACTACTTTTAAGCTTTGCAGCCGATACGTTCTGGGAAATGACCAATACGTAGTATAGGTTGCAAAACCTATCATTTTTTTATGGATAAAGGACAAGCCTAAACTTTTTTTGCATGCATTTGACAAAAGAACACCATTTTTGTCATGTGCTCAAATCCCATCAACCTGCATATAAAGAAAGAGATTTCTTTAGTTCACTAAAAATGTCCATCAAAAAGTTAAGATCTGTCCTCATTACCAGATGGGTGGTAACACACAGTTAAAAACAACGTAATAGTAACAAAGGTTTTAGTGAAAAGATAAAGGGCTAAATTACAATCTTCACGCAAACGTTTGCACCGTCTACCGCAGGTGAACCTGTGCGAACCCTGCGCAAGCTTACTGTACTGCGCACGTCCTATACTTAACATTGTGAGCGCAAATGCGAATGTGCGCTGGTACGAAGATGTATTACAATCTATTTTGCGGTAATTACCGCATAGCCTTTGGGGGCATAATTTTAGCAACTCCTAAAAGCTGGTGGTAACGGCAAATCTGAACAACCTGGCTAACCAAAAAAAAAAAACAGCCCATTAAAAGGAATGCATCAACAATTTAATGAATGATGGCAGGTGTGTGTGTATTATTACTGTAGAATATGTGCTCATTTTGCATCATAGACACAGAACCTGTCTCCGATGCCTCTGGCAGACGCAATTCAGTTGCGTTTGATAGGTGTGTTTCTTCATTTTGATTGGCTGAATGGGTACAAAAAACTGCGCACGCAAAGATTTTTGCACGAGACAGTACTGCGCCTGCATTTGTGCGCGTACTGTTTACCCGAGCAACTGATTGGCGGAAGAAAAAAGTCGCAAGGATTGTAATTCCAGCGGTGATTTGCGCTCGCAAAAGTTTAATTCTTGGCGCAAAGATTTTCGCTTTGCGCGAGGATTTTTGCGTGAAGAATGTAATATAGCCCAAAGTGTCTTGTTAAGCCGGGGTCAAACGAGCGTGGAGAGAAGTCGTGAGAATGGAAGTTCTTTCTGCTTGGACACCCGTGTGACCACCTCGTTGAGTGCACGTTAGTGCGCTCAGCCCTACAAAGCATGAGCCTCCAATGAAGGATTGCACTCTGTAGACCCACCCAACTTCCAATGTAGCGTTTCAACAGGGGGAAAAACTGTAGGCCCGTTGTAACATGTGATACTAGTATGCATGTTACACTGTGTGGCCCTCCCAGTCCAGCCATCACAACGATACGATGGAAGCTGGGAGGATGGGTCACTACGGACTCAGTGTGTTCGTGTGACCCCGGACTTAGGAGACAATGCCCCTAAATACAAAGTTGTTCTGAATTCCATAGCAGTACGTAGCATGCCCTTGGCTTTGCGAGCTGTGCATGTAGCTGATTTTTGTGGTTTCATGTATTTGAACATTAAAAAAGAAATCCACCTAGACTTAGTAGTAACAACATCATAATGTAAGATGAGAAAATACTAAAATCCAACAAATACATCCTTCCACACATTCTTAATGTTCCTGCAACTGGTCCAACCCACTTTGAGCATTTTCTCAATTGTTCCCAAAGGACAAAAAAGACCTTCCTGATTCCATGATAGCAGTCACATTTCTTTTTGGATCAAGAAGGAGTATATATAAAATTATTACTTTTTAGCTCCATTATATCCATTTATATCATCACAAAAAAAACTGTCTATAGGAAGAACAGTCTATAGGATCAGAATTCCAGAATTTATTGTTCTTACTGTAAAAAAATCAATTTCTTTCACTGCTGAGACCTCAAGTCTCTTTTGATCACCTTGTATTCTTTGTAAAGTCCGGTTAACCCCTTTACTACAAAGTGATTTTTCAAAAACATTGTCATAAACCAGTGTTTTTTTGAAAAATCATTTAAAATTTATTTTAAAGTAAGAAATTATTGAGTTTATACCTATTTTATGTCTTACTGTAAATAACCTATTTTTGCCCAGTAGAGGGCGCCGTCTAATGCCAAATTGAGTTAGCAGTTTGAGCGCTGGTCTATTTTCATCTATTTCTCCATGCATCGGCTGCTGAAAGCTCGATATTTCAGAGCTTTGAGAGGCTGATTTTACAGTTTTAGCTCTTTGGGCATTATGCACAGGGCTAAAACTTTGGGGGCACCTTCTGCAGCCCGAAAAAAAATTAAATTTTTATTTCATTTGCTTTTGGGCTGCAGATCGTCAGATCGAGATATCTCAATATTGGGGCACCAGATGGTGCATTTGAAGCCCAAGATATCTCTATCGGTAGTGAAGGGATTAATGAAGGGGTTTCTTTATAACCCTGCATATATTTAATCAGTGCAATCACACCCCATCTTTGATGCCTTTTTTCAAGGCAAAACAATGCAACTTATTGAAATTTTAAATCTTCCATTTCTTTTTCGGCTTTGTAATTAAAATACTGTACTTTTTGACTGTATTATAATTTTTGACAAATAACTGAAAACAATGTCGTTTTCAGTATCTGAGAAAGCAGTGTCCTAATCCCAAAAGAATATATGCATTTATATAGGCAATTAAGCATAAAGCGATTGTTAATTTATTTTTAGGCATGGAAGGTTGTAAAATCTCAGCCGTATTATCCACAATGACTTGGCACTTTAGCTTAATCTTTGGTGAAAGTAATTAGACATGGAGAAAAAGTCCATACGCATTGCTCAGACTGATGATGATATTTTCTACAGAAAATAAAGTTAAATTCTGCATTCAAACACATAAATCTTCATTTATATAAATGAAAGCACCATCTTTGGTTTGAATTCACCATGACTGTTGGGAAAATCATAAGTCTGAAAGATTACAATGGTAATTAATTAACTGGTTAGTTTCATCTTCTATCGTTATTTTGGTAATGGATGTTTATAGAGTGGTTTGTTTAGCGTTGTTGCAAACAATGGTTAAAATCATCCTTGTTGCAGCCATGATAAACATCCAGAGAGGAAATTTCGAAGACCAAAAGGGGACGTTTTTCTCAATAAAACTTCACCTGCAGTTGTTTGAATTCACCAATCTGGAAAACTCACTGACGGTTAACATGGTGTACTGGTAACAATGGCTATCTTGTGGGTTGGAAGTACCAAAGGATGGAAGATATAGGTGTGCAGCCACAGCTGAGAAATGCTATTAACTATAAGGGTTATTCAATAAGTGCCGAACTTACCACTGTATTGCACTGATTGGTGAGTTTCACAGTATGGTGCAATTTCGTGGCAGTTTGGGTAGTCACAAAGCTGTCAATTCACCAAATATTGGCGAATTGCCAGATAAATACAGTGCAGTTCACCGCAGATTGTTACAATTCGGCGACCTTCGACGTCAGTGAAATTGTCCCACTGCACCGAAATGTTGGCAAAATGCCCAGTTTTTTGGTGATTCAGTTTGATAGGTTTAAAAAGTCGAATCTCATAGGATTCAATGTTAAAAAAATATTACTGTTTCTACTCTTTATTTATTCAACCGTTTATTCTTTTCACTTTCACCAAAAAACCTTTTTATTAATTTTCTTTAGAATTTTTTAGGCAAAAATTTTGATTCCCATATCTTTTTTATGGTGTTTTTTCATTCTATAACAAGCAGTTTTATGTTTTTTTTATAGGATATTTTTATTTCCATGCATTTTCATTGTTTTAAACACCTTTTTTAAAATAGCAGAGTTGAAATTGCCGAAGTGCGCCGAATGAGACAACACCGAAATTTCAGTGCGCTCTGAATAGCCCCTTATATATTGGACGCTGTGGCCAAGAATGATACTAATGTTGGCAAAGGTGTAATTTTTTCCATTGTTTGAGTTTAATGAATTTTGTGTAATAGTTATAATTCGTTCAGTCCTCTACTTCTTGTTTTAGATTAGTTTGGTTATTATAGGAATGTGTAAATGCCATTATTACATAGGGTAGAAAGCAGAGCATACGTATATGCTAGATGAGCAATAATTAACCTTTCCTGGCTACTATCTTTGAAGATATTAGGCTTCCAACCTTCAGGCTTCACTGCTTGATACTATACAGGACTATGATTTGAGATTATTATTATAGCAGGACATAATGAATCTCATTAATTTGATATACCTGTCCTGTAGGCTGAGATAAGAGATAATTCCAACAATGATGCTACCATGGATAATGGTCAAGAATGTAAAATTACATTACGCATGAAACATGTTTCATCATTTCGATGCATAAAACTATGTTCACATTTATGTTGTACTAGCTTTTGCCCGCGGCTTCGCTCGCGTGGATGTTAGGATTTGTTAAAATAGTTTTTCAAAAGAAACTTGAGTTTTTTTTGGTAGAACCCCCCCCCTTTCCCCCCACTTGGGATTTTTTAAAAATTGTAAAACACGTGTTTTTTTATTTTTCAAGAGGAATGTAAGTGCCAAATTTCACACCTGTAACATCTTTGGTTTTTTAAATATAGGTATACTGATAAAAGTATTCACATCCCTTTCCCCCACCCCCCTTAACTGGATTTTCAGAAAATGGTAAAACATGGTTTTTTTTGCACGAATATTGTAAATATTGAATTTCACACCTGTAACATCATTGGTTTTTGAAATCTAGGTATAGTGATAAAGGTATTCATCCCCCTTTTTGCCCCCCACTGGATTTTTGGAAAATGGTAAAATAAGTGTGGTTTTATTTTCAAGGCAAATCTAAATACCAATTTTCACGTCTGTAACATCTTCTGTTTTTGAGATGTAGGTATCCTGTTTAAAAGTATTCACCCCCTTTTTTTTACCCCCCACTTGGATTTTTGGAAAATGGTAAAACACGTGTTTCTTTATTTTCAAAAGATTGTAATTTATTTATTTATTTATTTATAAAGGATTTTACCAGGAAGGATACATTGAGATTTCTCTCGTTTTCAAGTATGTCCTGGGTTCAAGAACATTGAAGTGTTACAGTTACAGAAATACAAAGTAATACAATGCAAGATATTAAAAAAAACAACACAAATATACAGATTAACAGAAAAATATGTAGGAAATAGTCATTATGTTACATGTTTACAGGTGCATTCTGTATTGAGGTATGTTAGTAAGAAGCTTTTGAGTGACTTAAGACTGGGGGAAGATTTGATGGTGTCTGGGAGGTTATTCCATAATTGTGGTGCTCTGTAGGAAAATGAGGACTGAGCCACTGTCTTTTTGTATTGTGGTATAGCAAGTAAGGTGCTGGTCCTGGATCGGAGGTTATAGGATGAGGGAGCTGCTGGGGGAAGCAGTCTATTCAGGTAGGGTGGCAGCTTCCCAGAGATGCTCTTAAACACCAGGCTGGAAAGGTGAAGGGTGCGTATGGATTCCAGCGATGGCCAGTTTAGCTCTTTTAACATGTCACAATGGTGGGTCATGTAGTTACATTGTAGCGCAAAGAGGCAGAATGAGTTATACAATGTAGTAAGTTTATGAAGGTGTGTTTGCGGGGCGGCTGCATACACTACATCCACGTAATCAATAGCCGGCATAAGCATTTGCTGTACAATCTGCTTTCTTATCGCGGGACTCAGGCAGGATTTGTTTCTGTACAGGGCACCTAGTTTGGGGTAAAGTTTAGATGAGAGTTTTTCGATGTGGGGGCCAAAGGATAGATTAGGGTCCAACCACATACCTAGATATTTGAGAGAAGTGACTGTGGTTAGCATGCCATTTGATTTTGTCCCAACACATAGATGGGGATTTTGCAATTTGTGTAGTTTAGGTGTTGTTCCAAAGAGCATCGTTACAGTTTTGTCAGTATTTAAAAAAAGTTTGTTGTTTTTGATCCACTTTTCTACCTCTGTGAATTGTTCTTGCAGCACGGCCTCCAGCTGCGGGAGATTTGGTTTGCTGGTATAGATCAGTGTCGTCTGCGTACATATGTACAGTTGAGGCTTTGCAGACGTTGGGCAGATCATTTATGAATATTGTGAACAGCAGGGGGCCTAGTATTGAGCCTTGGGGTACACCGCAAGTGACTGGGAGCGGGAGGGAGGAGCTGCCAGAAATTGACACATATTGTGATCGGTCGGATACATATGATTGAAACCAGGTTAGCGTGCGATCACCAATGCCAGAGTTTTTAAGTTTTTCTAACAAGATGCCATGGTCTACCGTGTCAAAGGCCTTGGAAAAATCAAGGAAGATGGCTCCAGTTAGGTTTCCTTGTTCCATCCCAGCCTGGATATCATTGCAGACTTTTAAAAGGGCGGTTGTAGTTGAGTGATTTGGACGAAAGCTGGATTGATCCGGGGTTAAGTAGTTCCAATATTGATAATAATCACGTAATTGTGTGTAGACACATTTTTCCAAGACTTTTGACATTACAGGGAGCAACGATATCAGACGGTAGTTGGATACCAAAGTACTGTCACCACTTTTATGGATAGATACCACTCTTGCAGTCTTCCAGAGCTTGGGTATGTATCCAGTCGCCAGTGACTCATTTATTAGGGTTGCGACAGGATTTGCAATTGCTGGCGCACTGATTTTCAGCAGCATTGCTGGTATTTGATCAGGTCCAGACTGGTATTTCATTTTTTGCTTACGGAGAAGTTTAGTAATGACACTGACAGGCACTGGTCTAAAACTGAATTTCTGTCTGATACAGGGACTTTGCACAGTTGGGGGGGCCTGACCTACATGAGGCCTCTCTGATTGCATGTCATTTCCTAGCTTGGCAATCAAAGTGGTGGCACATCCAACAAAATAATCATTAAAGGCATTTGCTACATCTAGGGGGTGTTGCAGGGTTTGGTTGTTTACTTTGACAGCAGCCGGCTGGGAGTGGACTGGGGGTGCTTGTATGTTACTTATGGTTCTCCAAAAGTTTTTAGGGTTTGATATGTTATTGTTTAGATTTTCATTGATGTAATGGGCTTTGGGCATTTTTGTTTGTTTTGTGCAAAGTCCAGCTGGATGAGGGTAATGAGCTGCTCTCTGCAAGGCCCTGCTACAAACACTGACTGAGTTTGGGGTGTGTGCTGAAAGAAATCAAGATTGCAAATAGCATCACATTGGGTTGAAATTGTCCAGGAACTTAGGGGGGAGTTTGAAGGGGGCAATAAAAGTTAAGGTTCGTTGAACAGGACATTGGGCAGAATTGCAGATTTAGAGCAAATGGGTAGAAAATGTAGAAGGGAGTGGAATGCAGAATTCAGATAGCATTGCAACAATTCAAATATATATAAAGATACACTTGTGTGCTATACATATTCGTATATATATATATATATATATATATATATACACACATATATATGTGTAATATGTATCACACACATACAAACACATATACAGTGATATTACAGAGTTAACATAATATACATCAAAAGAAAATGCATTAGGCTATGTGAGACGTAGAAATGTAAGATCACCTTCAGTGAATGGAGCCTCTAACCAAGATGCCCTATTGTGGAAAGTCCAGCTGGATGAGGGTAATTACCAAACTTCACACCTGTAACATCTTGGTTTTTGAAATATAGATATACTGATAAAAATATTCAGACCCCTTTCCCTCGACCCCCCTTATTTGGATTTGTGGAAAATGGCAAAACACATGTTTGGTTTTTTTCACGAAGATTGTAAATACCAAATTTCACACCTGTAACATCTTCGGTTTTTAAAATATAGGTATACTGATAAAAGCATTCAATCCCACTTTTTGCCCCCCCCAAGGAATTTTCAGAACATGGTAAAAAACATGTTGTTTTATTGTTCAAGACTAATCTAAATACCAATTTTCAGGACTGTAACATCGTCTGTTTTGGAGATACAGGTATCCCGTTTAAAATATTTAAAATATTCAACCCCTTTTTTCGCCCCCCCACTTGGATTTTTGAAAAACGGTAAAATACGTGTTTTTTTATTTTTCAAGACGAATCTAAATACCGATTGTCACATCTGTAGCATCTTCTGTTTTTGAGCTATAGGTATCCTGTTTAAAATATTCAACCCCCTTTGGGGGTAACCCTTATGGGCAGATTTTCCAAAAATCCTTGCTTAGTGGGTGCCCACATCATAAAAACAGTGCACCTTCAAAATTTCACGTTCTTACGTTAAACAGTTTCAGCTGAGCATTGATGAGTCAATCAGTCAGTCAGGACTTTCACGTTTATGATAAAAGTATTCAATCCCCCTTTTGGCCCCCCAGTTGAATTTTTGAAAAACGATAAAATACGTTTTTTTTTATTTTTCAAGAAGAATCTAAATACCGATTTTCACATCTGTAACATCTTCTGTTTTTGAGTTATAGGTATTGTGTTTAAAATATTCAACCCCCTTTTTCACCCCTTATGGGCAGATTTTCCAAAAATCCTTGCTTAGTGGGTGCCCACATCATAAAAACAGTGCACCTTCAAAATTTCACGTTCTTACGTTAAACAGTTTCAGCTGAGCATTGATGAATCAATCAGTCAGTCAGGACTTTCACGTTTATGATGAAATTATTCAATCTCCCTTTTGGCCCCCCAGTTGAATTTTTGAAAAACGATAAAATACGTGTTTTTTTATTTTTCAAGAAGAATCTAAATACCGATTTTCACATCTGTAACATCTTCTGTGTTTGAGTTATAGGTATTGTGTTTAAAATATTCAACCCCCTTTTTGCCGACTGAGGAAGCGACTTGTTCGCGAAACATGTTTTGGCGTTTTAATTTGTTTTAAATTATTTTAAAGAAATAAACTACTATTCATTCATATTCAAAGTCCTGCAGCTGCCTTTTATTTACCCTGGAGGGACATCTTTGAACGGAGGATCGAAAAGGGGAGTCCGGTATCTCCTAAATAATACCGAATGCTCAGCATATCTAGTGTCTGATTTATGATAAAAGTATTCAATCCCCCTTTTGGCCCCCCAGTTGAATTTTTGAAAAACGATAAAATACGTTTTTTTTTATTTTTCAAGAAGAATCTAAATACCGATTTTGGTATTTAGGTATTGTGTTTAAAATATTCAACCCCTTTTTCACCCCCATAGGGGCGGAGTTTCCAAAAATCCTTGCTTAGTGGGTGCCCACATCATAAAAACAGTGCACCTTCAAAATTTCACGTTCCTCGGTTAAACGGTTTCAGCTTTATTTTTCAAGACGAATCTAAATACCGATTGTCACATCTGTAGCATCTTCTGTTTTTGAGCTATAGGTATCCTGTTTAAAATATTCAACCCCCTTTTTACCCCCTTATGGGCAGATTTTCCAAAAATCCTTGCTTAGTGGGTGCCCACATCATAAAAACAGTGCACCTTCAAAATTTCACGTTCTTACGTTAAACAGTTTCAGCTGAGCATTGATGCGTCAATCAGTCAGTTAGGACTTTCACGTTTATGATAAAAGTATTCAATCCCCCTTTTGGCCCCCCAGTTGAATTTTTGAAAAACGATAAAATATGTGTTTTTTTTATTTTTCAAGACGAATCTAAATACCGATTTTCACATCTGTAACATTTTCTGTTTTTGAGCTATAGGTATCCTGTTTAAAATATTCAAACCCCTTTTTCACCCCCTTAGGGGCGGAGTTTCCAAAAATCCTTCCTTAGTGGGTGCCCACATCATAAAAACAGTGCACCTTCAAAATTTTATGTTCCTAGGTTAAACGGTTTCAGCTGGGCGTTGATGAGTCAGTCAGTCGGGACTTTCGCGTTTATATATATAGATTAATACTATCTATTATTATTATTATTATTATTATCATCCTTTATTTATATAGCACCACATATTCTGCAGCGCTTTACAAGATCAGTGTACAAGGAGTTGATACATTGGAATACCAGACATGGATGATATGACTGATTCAGGGGGACCCTGTTCCCAAGGGAACTTACAATCTATGAGAAGTACAAGTATTTTGTGAGGTAGGCGTATCCATATCATTGGGTGTCTTGCCCAAGGACACTTGCTGGTGGTGTTTTCTGAGTCAGATCGAGTTCTCTTTCCATGACTGTAGAGCAATGACCTGGCGTTTAGGTTGAATTCACTTCTCGTAAAGTCAAGACTTTTCCACAGTTGTATTGGAGGGATGTGTCCATGATTGTAGAGCAGTGACTTGGTGATTAGGTTGAACCCGCTTCTCGTAAAGTCAAGACTTTTCCACAGTTGTATTGGAGGGATGTGTCCATTATAGTAGAGCAGTGACCTGGTGGTTAGTTTGAACCCGCTTCTTGTAAAGTTGAGACTTCTCCACGACTGTATTAGAGGGATGTGCTGAACGGTATTTTGACTTACATCTCCACAGTCTAAGGATAGAGATGCTAAAACTGGACTCCACAGCCAATATTGTGTGGTAGGCAAGTATGTACCGGTAGGTGTCTTACTCAAGGACACTTACTGGAGAGGTGCTCTGGCCAGGATCAAAACTGGGTCTCCACAGCTATAGAGCAGTGATGTTACCTATGAAATGTCAAAACCGCTGAATACAATTTATTAAACTTAGTCTTACATTTCTTTGGTTTATTTGCAATACCTCTAAAAAATGTGCATTAGCAGATGCTGCGGCGTAATGCAGAGTGTATATACCCTGAACACAAATCTAGTCAAGCCATCTCCAGAAAATTAAAAGAATATGGACTATAAATGTCTGTTATAATGATGATATTCCAGTTGACATTATATTAGCACTCTTTGAATAATATCTGTCTAGATGCAGATTATCTTCTGCTGTTGCATGCAAATCTATGACACAGCATTATGTCTTGTATCACTGTACATCCAGATCTGTTTCATTCTTTAGGTTTAGAGAGGTTTGCTCCCGGTAGGGGATCCAGATATATTCTATAACTATTCAAACTGATTGCAGGCCTTGTCCTAACAAGGCCCCTTATTCCTCTACTCATTATATCATACCAATATTTAAATCACCTTCACATTTCAAGTGACCTACATATGTTGGAAGAATGAATCTAGGTTGTGCTGTAAAACTCTGCCATCTGTTCTAAATCTTATATTCAAGAATAATTTTGTTTTATTCCCAAAACTCCAAGTAGGTTTTCCACTTGGCAAGATTCTATGAAATATTTTACATCCAAACATCATATTTCTTGATAAGTAACAAGAACTCACATTCCTTTGGTACGGGTAAATTTTGAATAATATGTTTATAGCAACGAATTATTGAAATCACAACAACAGCAAATAAAATTCTGTGGCAAATTCGACTGCATGGCACTGTTTCAGTTGGTAATGCCAATTAGTTTCCTGCAAATATCCAAGGCCATATTCCACATCTGTCGATAAGATAACTACAGGAAAATGATACATATAATATCTCCAGTAGTTTTCTTATCGACAGGAATCACAGTTCCATTCCTGCCGCAAACTGGGCTTGTGGCTCGAATGTAGCGATTCCCTGTGTGAGGTTACTGTACATTAACCTCCCTGGCATTAATTTCTATGTCAGAATCGTTACAATTTTTTTCAGCCCCTTAGCGGTATTAGTGCGGCTCGGGTTTAACGTTCAGTGCTGAAAGCGTTATCCCCAAGTCACACTCGGGGCTGTATACATTACTTGGCCCTGCTCTCCCTCACTGTCCCCCGCTGCTGCCTCCGTACGATCGTGAAGTCACACTTCCTGGTTCCCTTCTTGCAAGACAGGATCCAGTAAGCAAAATGCCATGATCGCCGGAGGAGACTGCGATCACGGGGGTCAGCGAGGGAGCGCAGGACAGGTATGTATACAACCCGAGTGTGGCTCGGGGATACCGCTTTCAGCACTGAAAGATAACCCCGAACCACACTCTGGAACACTGCCAAGGGGGTTAACGTCTCCTATATTTATTATGGGAGACGTTAATTTTCTCCTATGCATGGAAGTGCAGGCTATTCCTTTGCAGACTGAGCTTCCACCCAGGAGACGTTATTTAAATGTGAAAAAAATGGCTCCTCGAAGCTGGTGTTAAGTGATTCTGCAAATACAAAATCACTTAACATGCTCTGAAACCAATCCCATACTCACCTCTCATCCGACTCTGGAGAAGGTGGTATGATCTGACGCTTCATCTCGATGCCAGCAGAGTGAGACTGGGAACAAATAGTTCCTATTCTCCCTCAGTAATTCTTCCTTGGCGCTGCATCATCTCGCAACCAGGACGCTCAAGGCTCCACGGATTCCAATGGACTCTACGAGCTGATCCTCATGGCGCTGCTGGTATTGCTCAGCCTTGCTGATAAAGTGCCTACTCCAGTATATGGACGGTAAAATGGAGACAGTACGGAAAAATTGCAGATTTTACCATTTTACCATTTTACCGTCAACTATGGAATCAGTCCTATCTTATTCCAAGATGTTGTGGTGTGGATTAACACATGGTGTTAAACGACTGATAAGACTGATCCACAAAAAAATAGAGGCTGTGTGTGTGTGGGTCTAATTTTAAATGTTTTCTAGTATTTTATTTATTAACCCATTCACGCTGGTCAGGTGGTGCCAGGCAGGAGGGCTTTAGCGCCGGCTGGGGTGGACTAATATACCCCGCTAGCCGGCTTCAGTGGCAGCCCCTCCTGAACCAGGTCATCCCGCAGCAGTGAATGGTGCGCACCAGCTAGTGGACGAGGCCGGAGGTCGCCAATTGAAGTCAGCAGGGCTTACTATGCTGCCCCGCTGCTTCAAGGCCCACCCACCACAGGGATGACATAGTACACCCTGCGGTGGGAAAGGGTCAAATACTTTAGGAATGCATACAATTTACAAATACTCCTATTTCATATCTACAAGGACATACTCCTATTTAATTAACCTATTCACTACTAAGTGGTTTTCCTTAAAACCACTGGCAGGTACTAATGGTTTTTGTGGTAGACCACTTTAAATTACCACTTAACCTTACAGCCAACACACACCTGCACAGATATATATATACATGTATACACACAGTCAGTATGTGCTTTAATTCGTTACAGTGCATATAGAGACTCTATGCACTCTATGACAGGCAGATGGCTCCCTCTGCTGGTCTATTCCAGCACGGCCACATCTCTTCAAAAGGAGTCTCTGTAGTTTCCAGAGTTTAGTGACAGTTACAGTACATCTGCTGATATGTCTGATTTACTATAACTTTAGGGACATATTCTGGAGTCCATTTTCTAATGAATTTTTTTGCAATCAATAAAAATAATTGGCAATTCTCCATAATGATTCCAGATTGGGTTAAGTAGATATTTGGCAACTGATACTGCATTTGAATGTTAGATTAATTCAATCTCGGTGGTCTAGGGTTTAATAACGTCTAGCAAGATGTCTTCTCTGTGTGGTACCCACTTTTCCATTTGTGGAGAAGCATTTGAGTGAGATTCTGTTAATGTATGCTCTGCTGATCTGGAGGATGGGAAGAAGGACTGAGATCAGCAGACATTGGAATTGATGAAAGAAGGAGGCTCTGCTTCAAAACCCTTAAGAATGCGAGGCCTACTATGTTGTCCTGGAGGCAGATGGCCTTAAAAGGCACAGTGCGACAAAGAACTCTCTGTGGTTTTCTGGCGCTAATCCGTCCTGCATCCCTTAACAGAGGACAGTCATCTTAATTTGCTGTAGGGGGACTGCCTAAACTCAGGCAATCCCCCAGCAGTCAATGATGAAGATCGGCCTGCTGGAAAGAGAGGCGGGCCAAAGGAGGGCCACAAAGCCTTGGAATGCACTATTTCGCCCCGCAGCATTTACGCCCTCCTGCCGAGAGCACAAGCCACGACGTTGGGAAGACAAAACACAAAAGAAGCATTTATTTAAAAAGACAAAGTATTTTTGGCAAGATGTTTTAAATATTTCAAGAGAATCATGATACAGTTTTCTAGTAGAGTATATTTACGATACACATGTACTCTTAAAGAATACCTCAATTTATTGACTTGAGAACTCGTCATGGACACGTTTGCTGTCTGAGTTTATAAAATTATTCTTTCTCTATGGCCTAACATTTCAAATACTGATGAATGAATTCTAGCTGTCTAAATTTTATGTATAGATCTGACAGCAATGAAAATGCAAAAAGATATGTATGAATAATGCATATTGTAACAAACTGAGCATTTACAAACAGCTGCTGCACAGCAAACACAAAACATGGTAATCTCTCAGCTCATGTAAATGTCTTTCTGGTTTATTTTCATGTTTTGCAGATGGGAACTTTGAACGTTTTATATCTTACATATGTGAGCTCTATATCGCTGATATTTTAAAGGAAAACCTAACTCCAGTAGCTTTGTCAAAGACATCCAACTTGAATTAATATAGTGAATTATAACTTTAGAAATAGCAGTGGCACTACCTTAATGTAGACTTTTCTACAAAATGTCAAATTGCCTGCATTACAGTACATTCCGGCATTGTTATGCTAATATACCTTACGTGATGAATCACGGTTTTTGAAGAAACAGTTACAGTCCTTCAAAAAAAAAGTCTCTTTTGCTCTGATTTTTTTCTGTTACAATACAAAGATGTGGAAGTCTGGGTTGCGGGCTTTCAAAAAGGAGCAGTGAAGTCCTTTGAGATGCAAAAATTCGTGTTTTGTGCCAAGTTCACTATGGATACTTTACCTTTGCTTACACAGTACGTCAAATAAATTTTGATGCCCGTGAAATGATTGTGAGTTATCCGTTGCTGTCGGTCAATGCACTCAGAGATGTAGCAATGTTTTAAATTGTAGGTTTAGCTTTCTATGGTGATACATTAAAGCTAGCGTCAGACGAACGCAGTCATCACCTACGTGTCGCCGCACAGTTTAACGACCCTCGTAGCATTGATTTGTGATCAATAGAGACCAACACACGAAGTACGTGCGCACCGAAGTGCGCAAGCACCACGCAGGTGGCAACGGACGCCAATAAGGCCTCAACGTAAAAGCGCTACGACAGACGCCCAGAGTACGCCGCATCCATGTAACAGCCTGTGTGCATGATGGCGCGACGTCAGATGCAGCGTATTTGTGACGTCCATCACGTTGACACTCAGAAGTTTTTTTGGTCTGGCTGACAGTACCTGTCATTTAATTATAATTATTTTTGTTTCCCATATTTCCCTTTTTTTCTACATCCGTCAACAGAAACAGACCTTGTGGTGTCTACAGTATCTTCCGTCAGTACGTACGTCCGTTATGCACGCACGCAGAGTGCACCCAGACTTACTGGAGAGGTGCTCTTGCTGGGATTCCAACCTGTGTCTCCATGGTCTCCACGGTTATAGAGCAATGATGTTACCTCTTGTCAGGATCGGGTAACCCCGCTTGCAGACGATAAGCCAACAAACCCAGACCGACCGGTCCTTAGTAATGGCCGGGTTATGGTCAGTAATACTGAGAACGACGAACACAAAGAAAAAAGGCGGAATGCAAAGTAAAACAACCTGCTGATTGAAGTAACCCACAGTGCTCTAGCTAGCCGGTCCTTACTAATGGCCGGGTTAAGCAGAGCAGACAAACAAAAACACACTTAGCTAGGGGTTGAGGAATAGAGGTCCGTTTATACTATGCCAAAATTCAGGGTGCCAGAATACAGGGAAATCGAGACAAGCCAGGATCGAATTAACCAGGAAATCAGTCAGATAGGAATGCAGCAATAACAACAAGGCACTAGGCGTAAATGGAACCACGCTAGGGCAATTTGCTATGAGAAATGAAGCCCTGTAAATGGAGCCACAGCACTTCCTATTGGTGCTCAGAGGAGACGCCCTGCTCTGCCATAGGATCGCTGGTCAAGTGCTGCGATTGGTTGTCCTTCCTGCATGCTGCGTCTGATTCACCATTGCACTGCACCATTCTCTATCCGGTAGTACACAGTACCCGGGAATAAGGCTTTCTGGATATCAGCTGCTGTGACGACCGCAACACTTCCCCGGACATGGGCCGAAGGTGCAACACTTCCCTGGACATGGGCCGAAGGTGCAACACTTCCCTGGACATGGGCCGAAGGCGCAACACTTCCCTGGACATGGGCCACCGTGACACCTCTACTCCACCCAGCCGGTACAACATTTACAAACTCACTATATACTTCCGGAGTGAACTTCTACTAACCTGTTTTTATATATTGCATTAATGTTTAAACATGCAATAGAGACACAGAATTAGCGTCGTGCTATATAACATGTCTATATTCATCATATGAAGAACTAAAACCAAGTCTCACAAAGAAAGAAGAAAATGTACTTACTTTCTCACAAAGCCCAGTAATTAGAACCTCATTGATTATAACACCTTGTATATGACATTCTTCATTATTTCAAGCAGAAGTGCAACTCTAAACTTATAAACTGTCTTGGCAGTAATGCCACTGCACATGTTATCTGAATATTAATAAGTCGCCCACCGATGACCGGTCGCAAGCAAGGAGAAAATAACGACTCAACACAATAATGACACCAACTACTGAACTGTGGAATGATATATATATATTATCGGCCACAGCTAAAACCCCACCAAATATAAAATAAACATATAAACAGTAAAATAATAGACATTGCAGACAGGGTACTCCACACTTCCACCATACCTCACCTAAACCAAACCAACTTAACTCCGCTCCCATCTCCCGTACATCTAATCCGCCAAATTCCACCTTGAATAAAGAAACCCTACCTCAGCACTGCCTACCAACCCCTGTTGTGACAAAGGGGAAAAAAATTAAAAACCCAATACCCCAAACAAAAAAACCCCAATACAAAGCTCTAAATAAAGGGAGAGAGGGTGGGGATCTCATTCCTTCAGTTACCTCAGGAGAAAAAGGCACGCAGAGCCACTGAGCAAGCGCCTTTTATACCCTCCTGAAAACTCCGCCCCTCTCCTTCCCGCTCAATCTCCTCACGCTCTATCTAAAAAAAAATCTCTGCGTCCTGGCATCAGGGGCAACTTAAGGGCCCTCCGCCTTAGTTGCTCCAGGCCTTCAGAATGCATCTGGTCTCCGTTGCTTGATACTTGTTTTCATAATTAAGTGAACAAAACTGAAATGATTTCTATAGCGAACACACTCACCTCCCACCACATAAAGAGATTATCGTAGATACTTGAGTATAGCGCGACCCAAATATAATGCGATGGATAGAGATTTATTATGGAAATGAGAGAAGACGCAAGACTCGAATATAATGCGAGGAACAAAATTTTACTGTACCAGTAAACAATTAAGATCCTTCCAGATTCTATTAACACAGTCAGGCTCCCCCTCAGGCCAGGGTGCTCTGCTCTAGAATGATTGCAGTTGTTACTAAGAATGAAGCTGCCCGGCCACCCATCTTCTTTACTAGTGATTAGATGGCCGGTGGAGTCGAGCGTGGTGAGTGGCTTAAACCGAACGTGCCCTCTAGCCGTGATGGATCCCCACCTCTCCCGAATCCAGGAGTTCCTGAAGTGTTTGCAAGGATCAGGGAGCCCGCATTCACTTCAGCGAGACTACCGGAGCTTCCAGGAGCAATGAAGCAAGCAGGGATCCAGAGCAAGGAAAGTTTTCTCTTTTCACGCGATGTAGATGTCTCGAATATAACGCGACCCCTCCAATTTTAAGGTAAATTTTTCTCACCAAAATCTAGCGGTATACTCGAGTATCTACAGTACTTTGATTGGATTACTTCCTAAATAGTCCCTGCTTAACATTTTCATCTAGAATTTATTAGTCAACGAAAATGTAAATAGATTTTCAGCATACTTTTAATTTAGTTCTACTTTGTTATATTTATAATTGGAGTATCACCAAACGGAAGTTTCTATTAAGAATTTACTTTAAATGTCAACACACAAAATGGTTGTAAGAAAGCTATTTTATGTAGGGAGCCAACTATACAGTTACAAAGAAAAACAAACTTTTCTGTCAAAATGGTGATACTGATTTTATCTTCCTTTTGTCCATCTCCAAAACTATAATTCAACTAAAAATAAAAAAGGAAATCAAATAGAACAACAAAATTGCTTTTTTTGCTTTGAGTATTGTGAATCTGTGGGTGTCCTGTAGAAGTCATTGAATGGTTTTTTTTTCTAATGAAAATGGTTTACTGATTTTCTTTGATAACTAAAAAGTAATTCCAATAGGTAAATGGAAAATCTCAGCTCTCGGAAGCAATGTCTTACTGTTGGTGGTGCTGTAGACATAATATAGGTCTTCTTTGTCATTTTAAAAGATAAAAAAACAAACATATCAAACTTGGTAAAGCCAATGCTTAACGAATGCATATATATATGTATTCTCCTTGGATGAAACCTAGAGAGGTTGATGAAGAAAAATACTTACTTAAAAATAAGTTGTTGGGTTTAGATGTAGCTTGCCAACATATCTTCACTTATTGTTTTCATATTCCCCCCAACTGAACTTTGGACTATCAGGGTTATTCAAAGAGAATCGAAAAGTCACCGCACGTTCAGTGACTTTTCGTTCTCCTCAATTCGGTGCGATTTGGCAATCCTATTTCGGCGACCCTGCATTGTATTCAGCAAGCACCACAGGGCCGTTGTAGTGCAGGGAAAAGTCGCCGCAAACCCGCCGAACACTCAATGCAAAATCCGGTGAACGCACACCGAAAACCGCAAAAACATCTGGATTAACCCTGCCGGAGAAACCCAAGCAGCCACCAATCACAGCGCAGAGCAGCCGCCAGAAAAAGCAGACACCGCAGACGAATGGAGTGAAAAAGAAACAAAACAGTATGCTTGAATGTTTGAAAAGTGAAACGCTGTTTGCAAAGAAACTACAGAATGAAAATGTCTGAAATTTACATATAAGATCCAATGAATTATAATAAAAAGGGCGGTTACAGAAAAAAGAAAAACGATTTAAAAAAAAAACAGAAAACAATTCCACAAAAAAATCCGAGAAATGCCTAAAAGATCCTAAAAAATCTATAAATAGACTTTTTTCTACAGAATACTATAATCAACGGTTTATTAGATGTTGAATTAAAACGGAATATTTTTAACATTGAAGCCTATGGGATTCGCCTGAATAAACCTGTCGAATGAAACCACCGAACAGCAGGGCAATTCGGTAACTTTTCCCTGCTGGTGTTTGTTCTCTGAATAGACAAAGCATTGCTTCTCTATGGGGATTCACTGCCCTCGAACAGGCACCGAACAGGCACCGTATGTGCAGGCAATTCGCCAGGATTTGACAAACTGCCTGCTCTCTGAATAGCCGAATAGCCAGGAAAGATAACCTTACGCTAAATTTCAATGTTCAGTTACCTTTCGGCCGCAATTCGGATCTCTTTGAATAACCCTGTTTGTGTTTATTTATAAAAAGATTACCAATAAAAATTTAATTATTCTCTATCAGCATCTGTTACTTTTCGGCAAGGATTGGTGTAAGAATGAATACAGCTCAATTAACCCTTTAACCCTTTCGCTGCTGAGCCTTTTCACACCTCTGTGCTGAGCTCATTTTTACCAGTTTTGCTCATCATGTTTAAACGCGTTTTTAAGCCTTATTTTAATATATGACCCAGACATATTATATATCGTTCTTTCCGGCAGACTCAGCAGATTCATAATATATCATTATTATATGTATACGTCATGTCCTGTCTGTATATTAAAACATAAAATGCAATAAAATTTGAATTTTCAATAACTTATAACGTGTAAAGTGGTTCACATTTTAACATGCAAGTGTTAACGGTTATATTTTCTATGGGTTGCGCTTGTTAAAAAAATTTGAAACGGGGAACCGTTACTTTTTTTTGGGGAAGATTACGAGTTTTTTGGCAAACGCCCCCCCATAGAAAAAATCGTTAGTGCAGCATCATTGTTCACATTATAATTGAAATGGGAACAATATTGCTGCATTAATAAAATAAAACAAAAACAAAAAGTTTTTTAATTTTTTAAATTTATTTCTTATTTCTTATTTTTTATTTTATTTTTTATTTTTAAACTGTACATGGTCATGTTTGATATCATTGGAAAGGTCATGCTCTGGCCGTTCCAATGATATCAAACATTAACCCCTAGCTCTCACGGATCGGGAGATAGGGGGTTCATTGGAACCCCCTATCTCCACCATAGGTGGCAGCAAGGGGTTAATTGCGGAACTGGTGCCATCGCGCTATGCGCGATGACGCCAGTCATTAGGGGGATATCCCGGAAGCTTGGCTGACATCCAAGATGTCAGGCAGCTCCGGGAGGGGACCGCGATACGGCGCATGTTAGCGCCATATCGCGATCCAGCCCCCTAGGGGTTAAAGACAGCCGCCGCTTGGAAGGGCAGGCTGTGCCCTTCCAAGCGGTGCCTGCCTTTACTCGCTGGCCCACACGGATGGGGAGAGGTCCGAAGAACCTCCCCCCTTCCCTTCAGGCACCTTCCCCGCAATGGGGGGGGGGTGCCGGAAATAGACGTCATCACGCAGGCGCAGTGACGTCTACTGTGCCTGCCTGGGTCCCAGAGGCTGGGCTGACATCGAGGATGTCAGCCCGCACCGGGGGACCGCCGAGATCGGTCGGAATCCCGGCTGATCGCCACTGCTAAGGGAGGACACACTCAGCGCGTCCTCCACAGCGAAGTGGCCATGCGGCAGGACGCGCTGGGCGCGTCCGCTGCATGGAAAGGGTTAACAAGCAAGTAATTTTTGTTAGAAAAAATGCTATCATAACATTTGTTTGAAACATGGGATGTGAAGTTAACCATTAAATATAGTGTAAAATAGTAATTTTGCAGAGAAATTGTCATTCTGAAATAGATAAAAAATGTAATAATGTTCATTTGCTCATTTTTAATTTTCCATGTATTTGTTTATCCTTTACAGAAATAGTGTTGAAATCTAAGATTCTGAGTTCTAGATGGATTCCCTTATCTTACACAATTTCAAACGTGGTCTGTATTATTATCATACAGCCAGAAATAGCCTTTGTATTAGATACAGTAACTGTGAAAAAGATAAATAATAAAAAATGGTGATATCTCCTGCTTATGCTGATTTGTAATGATCATAATGAGATTAGCAATGCAGTTTCCAAAAAATACCAATAGAATATAAAAATACTATTTGTATATGGAAATTACAGTAACACCCTGTCTCTGTACTGTACAGGGATTTCCACTCATTATAATCCCCTCAATCTTATCCATCTACAGCAGTGAGTGACCCCACAGCTTTCCCTGCACTCTGCCCTCTCCCTGGCAGCTGTAATCTATTTGAACATTTTGGTACAGTGAGGTTTAGGGCTGCTATTTGCAACTGGTTTTATGTCTCTCCAGGGAGCTTCGAGAGACATAAAACAAAGGATTTTATTTCTACACATGGGACACACTAATATGAATTTAAAAAGTTGTGAAAGTGGTCTTTTTATATGCGAGCGAGTGCTTTTCAGTACATTACATTGCAAAAAGAACTCAATTTTGAGTGTGAAGGGTTTAACTATCAGGGTTATCCAAAGAGATTCGAAAAGTCACCGCACTTTCGGTGACTTTTCGTTCTCTTCAATTCGGTTCGTGTTGCCGATCCCATTTCGGTGACCCTGCGGTGTATTCAGCAAACACCACAGGGTCCCGAATTGCAGGGAAAAGCTACCGCAAACCTGACAAAAAACTAACCGCAAAACCTGCCGAATGCACGCCGAAAACCCTCAAAAACATCTGGATTAACCCGTCGAAGACGCCGGAAAAACCCGAGCAGGAGCCGATCACACGCAGCGAAGCCACCGGAAAAAGCCGAGAAAAAGCCGACACCGCAGACAGAGGGAGGTGAATAAATTAGCAAAACATTGTGTATGAATGTATGAAAGTGAAAAGCTGTTTGCAAAGAAACTACTGAGCGAAAATGTCTGAAATTTGCATATGAGGTCCAGGGAATGATAATAAAAAGGGCTGTTACAGAAAAAATAAGTAAACTTAAAAAAAAAAAAAAAAATCTGACTTTTAAAAAAAAAATTCTGAAAAATGCTTAAGGTATCCTAAAAAATCTATAAATAAAGAGACTCTTTACTGCAGAATTTTATAATGAACGGTTTATTAGATATTGAATTAAAACAGGAATATTTTTAACATTGAAGCCTATGGGATTCTCCTGAATTAACTTGCCAAATTAAACCACCGAATGGCAGGGCATTAGGGGAACCTTTCATTGCTGGTGTTCGTTCTCGGAATAGCCGAAGCAGTGCTTCTTCATGGGGATTTCACTGCCCTCGAACAGGCACCGAACAGTAGGATTTGGTGAATTGCCTGCTCTCTGGATAGCCGAATGGCCAGGAAAGCTTACCTTTCTCAAGCAATTCGGATCTCTTTGGATAACCCTGAGTGTCTTAGCTTACTTGTTTTTATTAACCTCTTCATTACAAGTGCTTTTTGTTGAAAATAACTTTTCATATCTGTTGTTTGAAACATGGGATTGGAAGATAAAAATAAAATACAGTGCAAGATAGAAATTTTTACACAGAAATTGTTATTCTAATTAATCTAATGTGTTCATTTTAGCTTTTTCATGTGTTTATAATTTACAGAATTATTGTTGGAATAAAAGATTCTGAACTATAGATGGTGTAGTTTATCTTACTATTGATGCGTCTGCATTGGGAGGCATCAGTTTGGCAGTCAGCATGCTTGTCAGCAGTGCCGGCCCAAGCCACTGTGCTGCCTGGAGCGAAGGTTGAATTGCTGCCCCCCACCCCCAAAAAGACATGGTGTGTTTGAGCATATCACAGAGCACCACATATCACGGCCCACTGTCCCATAAATCCACATACCGTCACACACACACATCCACATACAGACACACACACTTCCACATATACACACACACACTTCCACATACACACTTCCACAGTCACACACATACATAACACAGCTGGTAACGGGGAGACGCAGAGTATTAATGACTCTGGAGGGCACAGAGTTACTGTCAATTATATTTCACAGGGTGTTCCTTTAAATAGGAAGCGTCTCACTGAAGGTATGAAAGAAATTAGAAAAATGCTTGTTTTTTCACCATGATTTAATAATTCAGAGAATACTGGGGGGGTGGGGGGTAAAAGCCATAAAGCGGCATTAAAACATGCGGCATCCCAGTCATTTCTGTAATTCCCCCATCAAACCCTGTCAGCTCCATACTAACCCCCCCCTCAGTTTAGAAAGGTAAAAATTAGATTTATTTATATTAGTAAAGTCACCCAGGCCTTGCCAGGCCAGTGAAATGCAGAGAACCCAGCTATTAACAACTAACAACAGCTCCCATCATGCTGTGCAGGCTGTAAGGGAGCTGCAGATTGTCTTCAATCTGGGCCCCGTGCAGCCCTCAATTGGCAGCTCCCTCAGGACTCTGGGATAGGGTGTCTGTCCAGGCCTTCCCTCAACTAGGACAGAGGAGCTGGCAGTGCTTTATGGGGCAGCAACCTGTCCCTGTGAGGAGGGATGGGCAGGAGGGGAACCTCCATAACACACATGGGGGGGGCACAGAGTCTCCTGTATAAAATCAAGCCAGGCCTACCTCCTCCTCAGCAGCCTCATGGTTCCCCGGGATTCATTTAAAGGTGTGCGCTTGCCTACATCATCAGAGCAGTGCCGCGCATGTCACGTGACAGGCTCTAAACACCACGTTCCATCTCACAGGTGCAATGCACTGCAGGAGAGACCACAGCCAGGCTGCATCACTGCTAAAACCTAAGCTGATGGCTACGTACTACGATGTTCCGTGCAAATGGTTTTGTCCTCGCGCAAAAGCGCATTTGTGCGCACGCAAATGCGCTGTGCGAAGCGTGTAATAGGGGCCAATGTATTTTCCTGCGTATGTTAGAAACATAGAAAAAATGTCAGCAGATAAGAACCTTTCGGCCCATCTAGTCTGCCCAATTACATGGATGCTTAACCTGGATTTATGTTGACGATAGTTTTGTCTAAAATTGTTAAGGCCCATGTCAGACGATCGCAGTGATCACGTCCGTGTTGCCGAACAGTTTAACGTCCGTCGTAGCATAGAATTATGAGCAATAGAGACCCACACACTAAGTGTGTCCGCACTGAACTGCGCACGCACAACGCACGCACAACGCACGTGGCAAACGGAGCAAGTTAGGCAAGAACGTTAGGCAGAGTGCGCCACATCCACCACGTCTGTGTAGCGTTCTGTGTGCATGATTGAAGTGGAATCAGGCTGGAAGATGGTCGCTATTATGAGCCAAGCGGCCATCTTGTTCAGAATATTGGTTCACTTGCAAATAACTAGAGTAGATTTTTGTAGACATTAGAGACGAAGCTTACATAGAATCTTAGGAATGTGGTTGATTAGGAGAACTAGCAACAAAATGAGGAAGAATCCGGCCAGCGCTTGGCACGGAAAGACAGGAAAGACCAATGGTTACTACAAGGTCACATAGACCCGCAGTAAAACAAAGAGAGCGTAGAAACCAGGCCGTGTTCCAATCTATGACAAACAAACACAGCCTTTAGGGAGGTGGGCACGGCCCAGGCCGAGTGAAGCAGCAAATCACAGGCTGTCAGACTAACATGACATTTGCCAATTTATTATCAATGTATGGAATTTCTTTGTACTAACGAGGGGAGGTATTAACCCACGTGGGGTGGAATAAAGTGTCATCGGGAGGTGGGCTAATTGGGATGTACCTAATTACGTATTTTTGGGTATAAGACCCCTGGTCGGGGGGAACCGGGGCTCACTCTTTGCGATTCAATCCTGTGTGAGCACTTGTGTGACGACACAATAAAGTTTGCCTTTCCTGAAGAGACTCGTGTTCAGACAATCCTTGCTTGTGTCCGGTCCGGCGCCGTATTGAAAGTGAACCGGATTGACTCCGGTAACATGATGAGGAGACGTCAGACACAGCGCATTTGAGACGTCCAGCACTTTGACGCACAAAATCCTTTTCATATCTTTTTTCATATTAATTTTGTTTCCCATATTTCCCTTTTTTTCTACGTCCATCGTAAAAAACGGACTGTGTGGTGTCTACAGCATCTTCCGTCAGAAGATCCGTCCGTTGTGCACGCACGCAGAGTGCGCTCAGACTGCGAACATCTGACTCTAGCCTTAGCCAGAAATTGGGGGTCGTCTTATGCACAAGAGTAACTGTCACCACATATACCAGATGTGTGTCTCTGAGTTTTACCATGCTCAGCTAACGCTACCACGCTTGCTTCAATGGCCGCAGACCAGAACGTGATGCCGCAGGAGTAACTGGCGAACTGCACGGTTGCGCAGCAAAATTGCTGATACCTTTCCTCTGCAAACAGGCTTCCTCCAATCACGAGCCTTGGGTAACAGACCTTATAGACATCTGATGCTGAACAAACCAATTGCAACTATGGCAGCATCCTGTTGGAAGCAATAGCGTGTAGGCATTGTGCAGATGAGACAGCTGGTGTCTGAACAACCCCGGTATTTTGATCACTCTCCCATGAAAATGGCACAAAATAAAAAAAATAAACAAATTTCCTATCCTACAAAAGGTATGCTAAATGTAATAAATTATGCAAAGGAGCATTACTAAATATGCCTTTATTATTTGAATACTTTGAAAAAAATGTTAAATGTTTAAAAATATTGATTTCTTAGTGTTGGATTAGAAAAGTAGGGGTCGTCTTATATATGGGGCATCTTATATATGGGGGCTTCTTATACATGGAAAAATACGGTATATGCGAACAATGAATACTTACTTTTTTTGCAGCAGCAGATATACATTGAGTCGTGCTTCGATTTCATTGTAATTTTTTATCTTGAAAGTAATCTTCAGTTCAATATAATAAACTCTCTGCCACTAGTAAGTGTTTTTAATGAGCTTTTCCTGTTTACTCAGAAACTGTGCCTTGGAAAAATGTGTCTCCTCCACAATAGAACATAAAAACTAGAGATCAGGCCTGGTGGGTGAATGAATAGACTCATGCTGACTTACATTAGGTAATATCTGACTCAGACTGCAAAGTAATTGCAGGCTTTGGGCCAGAGACTGCTCTAAGTAAGCAGGCAGCGTGGCAGACAGGATATAAGGTTACATATGAATTTTACACATACGCAGAAATCTGGCAGCAGGAAATAGAAAAAAGGAATAGACAAAACAAACAATCCTTTTTTTAGCACGTACTGTAGATTTGGAAACCCATTTAAAAGTCAGATGGTAAGAACATTGGCTCTCACTGTCACACTTACACAAACACATTCATACGCACACTTGCACATATGCGCAAGCACACAATCTAATCAAGCAAATTGACGTGTCATTTATTTATCACAAAAAAAACTAATTTTAAAAAAGATTGAGAGATACGATGGTTCTGATTGATGTGCTAAAATTACAAATAAGGTTTTCTTGTATCCAGACTCCTAAACCAATATCTGTAAATTATCTCTTTAATAAATATATAGGCATATATTTAAAAGGCAAGTAATTGATTAGCTCACATGCATCAAACATGAACATTTACACAATATAGGTTTATCTAACCATCCATCATCAAAGCCATTTTTGCCCCCCCCCAACCATCTTCATTTTTGCCCCCCCAACCATCTTTTTAACAGAAAGGATTGGTCTACAAATGACAGCTTTCCACTCTCACACTTTCATAAGACTGTGATGTTCTTAATCCCTTAAATTC